>CM060934.1:182782902-187782902 GCA_030765085.1 Allium cepa
AAACATTCTCTAGTGTTTGGTCAAGTTGATGGAAAATGGAGTCAAACTCATTCTGTAGTGTAGTAATAATATTACCAGTTGCTCTTGATCTGTGCCATGCTTTCAGCTCAGCCTTAATTGTCTTTAATTTGTGAATCAGAATATACGATGGGGAACCCCATGTAGTAGCAGACAGTCCTTTTTCTATGCAGTGAGCATACCATTCAAAGTAGGACCAATTATTCATATAATGAAAAGGAACTCTTTTTTATGGACCGTTAGTGATGCTGAAAGAGACCTATATAGGGGTGTGGTCACTTATAGAAGAAGGCAAGACAATGGCGCTGAGTTGCGGGAACATAGTCACAAAATCAAAATTAACAAGTATTTTGTCTATGTTCGTTGCAATTCACTGTCGTCTCCACATATACTTGCATCCCTGTAATGTAGATTTAATAAGACGACTAGTAAAAAGACAGTTTTTAAAAGAATTCAAATAGGAAAAAGGGATAGACAAACCTCTCTTCTTATCCTATGGATTAAGAGCATTATTAAAATCCCTCATGACAAGCCATGGAGACTCGATTGTAGAAGCGTCAATACACAATGAATCCTACAGTTTCTGATGCTCATTAAAAGAGTTAACTCGCATATGCACTTGTGAAACAAAACTGCAAACCCCCTTTATTAGATAATAGATAAGTGATATGCTGCTGGGATTTGGATAACACATCATACTCCCAAACTGATTTGTCAAGTAGTAATAGAATTCGATCCTTACTGCCGGTGTCATTATTATTTAATATATGCCATGTGGACAATATGTCTTTCAGTTTGTCTATACTGAAAGAAGAAAATTTAGTCTCCACTAAGCTTAGTAAAGTAAGTTTGTGGGACTTTAGAGTTTCTGATGCTCATTAAAAGAGTTAACTCGCATATGCACTTGTGAAACAAAACTGCAAACCCCCTTTATTAGATAATAGATAAGTGATATGCTGCTGGGATTTGGATAACACATCATACTCCCAAACTGATTTGTCAAGTAGTAATAGAATTCGATCCTTACTGCCGGTGTCATTATTATTTAATATATGCCATGTGGACAATGTCTTTCAGTTTGTCTATACTGAAAGAAGAAAATTTAGTCTCCACTAAGCTTAGTAAAGTAAGTTTGTGGGACTTTAGAAGTGTGAATACGTGGCTGACTTTTTCATCCGTATTCATACCTTTAATGTTCCAAGTCATAATATTCATTTACCAACCGATGCACTCCGAGTAGATCTTTTAGGAGGAGCACGAGTTAGAACTTTGGGATTCGTGGAAGTTTCCCGCTTCTTCAAATACGTGGGGTTCTTTGATACCATAGGGGAAACATTAATTACCGGTTCTGTCTTGGTACCAGTCTCCTGAATTTGATGTGCATGTTCTTAATAAAGTTGACATTGTCTTCAGTTTCTTCATATTTACTTTCATTTACTTGCAATGAATTTTCTAGTACTTCGGTTTCAGGTACAGGTAAATTCAATGTATGGGAAGGAGATGTAGATGTGGATGCAGGGCGAGGACAATCAGTTTCATCTGCCGCATTGGCTGGAAGATCAGAGTGTTGCTGTAAGGCGATAAAGGAATTGTGAAGGGGAATGCTTGGTTCAGCCGCAGCTTTTTTAGTATTAGCTTCAATTTCGGAAGTTTGTTTCATGTTAGTTGTGTCTGCTGATGAGGACCGTAAAAAACTGCCATCGGATGTTGTAATATTCTCCTGTTTCCATTCTTTCTTAAAAGATATGTTACATGTAGAATCTGAGTGGTCGTAGACTTAGAGTCTTCATATTGAGCATGGAGTGATTTTATGTTCATATTCAATGTCTACACTGCCTAAGAGTCCGATATATCACTATAATGATATGTTTGAAGGATAATCAAAATCTCCATTCACTTCAACAAGTACATGTGCATAATTTAACCTATTTTCCAATGCTGTAGTTGAGTCCATTTGAATTGGTCGACCGAGAAGGCTCGCAATCCTCCTAATACCTTTATTGCTCCAATATTCTAGTTTGAGATCCATTAAACGTGCCCATATAGGAAATATGGAGAATGTATCTTTAGACGTTTCAATGCATGGTTTCCATTTTTTAACGATTAGTGTTCTAGAGCCAATAATGTAAGGACCTGAGTGAATAATTTTTAACGAAAATGAAGCCATTCTTTTTGTAAAACAACTCATACATTCCACAAGGCTTCTATGTTTTCTCTAAGAAATCCTTGAAACTATCATATAGTGGTTTTCTTCCCATAATATAAACAATTAGAGCATGTTTCATTTGTCAATTGTAGAATTAAAAACCGCTTCAGGTAGCATGCCTATTTTAATATCTCCATCATGGGTTTTTTTTGGTTTGTGGGGGGGGGGGGGGGGGGGGGGGTGTTGGGGAAGTATGTTAGATCTGTTATATCCGCATCTCATTTATAGCCACAAGACTTTATAGTATCTACCAAGAGCGGCTCCAAGTTTTGCCAGAAAATGCAGCCTCTGATCCAAAAGCAGCGGTTGCAGGATCGTTGGAATTACCAGCAACCAGCGAAGGAAGAATGATATGCCTGGTTGAAAACATGTTCGGTTGGGAGTTGCTGCGTAGGAGAGGTAGCGTCGCTCTCCCTGAAGATGCTGCCGGCAGCTGGAGGAGGATCCAAGATTGTGATGGTGGAAATATCAAGCGGTTTTGGCGGAGGTGGTACGTAACCATTCCCGCCTCAATGTCTTAGTTCACCATGGATGAAAAAAAGATGTATGTTAATAAATATTTATACTTTATATATTTGCAATAATTAGGCTAACTAATATATGTACTTATGTATATATGTGTATATGTATTCATAAGCATGTGCAAAATATTCCCGTCCTATACTAATCGTAAAAATGTTAAAACTTTCAAATATATACAAGTCTAAATCCATACAACAATTAAAGTAACAAATATCCTTAGCCCAACAATAGACTTGTATTAATAAAATTAAATTAAATATAAAACTTATTTTATATTAATATAGTAGAATTAACATCTTCATTTCAAAGAATAAAAATTAGAATTTAAACCATTTATATTTTATTCAACTTTTACATATATGAATTTGAAGTGAAATAGGGTTTCATATTTAAATTATGGAAACGGGTAGTGCAAACTACGGACAAGAGAATCTGTACCTTGCACTCAATTTCCTAACTTATTTTCTTTTAAGAACCCTTCGACACATTAATAAAGAAGAGTTGGAAGTGAAACAGAATATAAAATATTAAATTTGCAATAACAAAACAAAATTATAAAATAACCGAGATTTCAATAAACATAAGAATTGACATTTCATTTTGGGGGAATTTTAAGGTTTTAATTTGAAGGTTTTCGTGAGAAAATTTCCAAGGCACAAAACAAATCCAAACTTCCACTATACAAATACTACATATAAAACTAAGATTTCCACTCATAGAGAATTTGTCTGCCTCCCTTTGGAATTGATTACGCCTTTCCAATTGCTCCTTCAGATCTCTTCTCTTTGAAATACACAACAATTGGATTATATAAACTAGATTCAGAATCATGGATTAGAGAAGAATATAATTAGAAATTAAACATTTAAATACCTAAAATCCCTTACCTTGAAATCCTAAGTGATTTCGAATCATAGAGAAGAAAATGACAGGCAGAGCTTCGCTAGCATTAACAAATAATTTGTAAATAAAATGGAGGGGACTAGCCTTTTATTTATAGTGGTAAGAAGCACCACAACCATCAGATTTAAATCGGTTTAAAATAATAAAATCTAGGTTATTCCTGGTTTAAACCAACCCTAGCCGCCACCCTCATACCAGTGATCGCTTGACCTTGGGAGGTCAATCGGTCCATATTTCATGGTCATGAATAGATATGTTTTCGTTGTCTTTTTATTTAATTCCTTTTTAAAACTAATCTTAACATTTTCTTAAATGTTAAGTACCCCTTAATGTTACAAATGTTTATAACCCTATTTAATTCTCTTTATGTATATGTATTTAAATTCAAAATTTGAATTCATTTGAATTTTTTTAATCCAAAAACTTCAAACGTCAATAATTTTCCATTACTACTCCAATAATAAAACTTTATATGTAAAAGTTTGGTCAGAAAATCGTCACAAATGCAATGACGTCTTTCATGGCCAAATTCCGATATTTGCAAAATTTCCATTTTAGCCTTATTATTTAACAAATTCTTTATTAATTTTACGGGGTGTTACTGTAGACGATGTAAGGCCGAGAGAGGTAGACTAGAACCTATGTGAAGTAGGTGTAAGGCCTGTGTGGCAGCTGAAATATAAAAGCGATGACACAAGGTCCATGCGGCAACCACGAATCATATGACATAATGCCTTAGTAGTAGCCGAAACCTAATTGTAAATGTTTATAGTATATAGGCATAAAGGCTTAGTGGTAGCCAAAAACTAAGCGTAAATGTATGTAGTATATAGGCATAAGGCCCTAGTGGAAGGAGAATAGTAGAATTTTAATTACGTGCGTGTGCCCTCGTGTGTCTCGCAAATGTATGCAAGGCCTTAGGGGCAGTCAATGGTAGGGTATATTGGTTACATTGAAACAATGTGATAATATGGGACAAACCAAGAGGGATTTTTAGATTGTGACTTAACAGTTTAGCTTTAATATATTAATTAATGAACCAAAACTGAGGGTCAATTATGAAATGGATTTAATGCAACGGAAAACCCATCATGCATATCAACAGAGCGGTCTTTCTATTTACTTGCTTAGAGTAACATGTTACTTCTACTTGACTTTATGTCTGACCCGTGTTTCTATTTTTGTTTTTCCTATAAGCTCGTGGATGCTCACTCGAGTAAGCCGAGTTATGGGCTTAGACGGGTTTCTTTTGGAATGGCCACATAGTATATGCCGAAAACAAAGCTGGGGGCATGGAAGATATATTTATGTATTTTGATTTCTTTGTATCTAATGTTCATGTTTGTTTCCTCGTATATGATGCATAACACCGATAGATATGTTGTATTATATATTTAACCGTGCATGGGCACGATTTTGGGATATAAAAACAATTGTTAAACTACATCTGTAATGATGTGTTTCATTCTGCATATCTGCTATATTTACTTAAGACTGTGTAATATAACTGATCTCATCTCCATCTCCAAAAGATAGTTTCAAGGTGACTGCAACATATTGAGGTTCCATCTTTGGGCTTTAGAATTATTGATGTTACATTTGGACTGCAACAATTTTACTTGGATCAACTAACAATCCTTTTTCGAAAACAACATGACTGAGAAAGTAAACCTGCTTGCTCCAAAAGTGACATTTGGAAAATTTATCCATATACTTATGACTACGTAGAGTATTAATCACTTCCTTCAAATGCGACTAACAAATTACCATTTTTGACCATTTGATTAAACACAACCCACGATGTGTAAATCCCAAAAGCCAAAAAAGGACAAGTCGTTGGTGTTTGATAATAGAGACATAACAATAAATGTATCCTATCTATCCTGTTTTGAACTCATAGTGGAAGGTAAAACACATAATATAATCAAATACCATTATATTCAAACCAACCGATCCAACTACATACATAAATCATATACATAATTAATCCAATCCAACCACACATACATACAAACAAATATCAATATTAGATGATTATACATATATATATATATATATATATATATATATGTTTATCTACATAAGTAATGTCATTGTCATCCACACCATCAAGTGTCACTTGACACAACGTACTTATTTCAATCAACCTAGTGATTAAACAAAAATGAAAATACAGAAAGGGTCCAACTGTAGTTTGGCGAGTGATGTACATATACTTCTCCACATACTCTAATCATTGTCGAATGATACTAAGGTAACTATGGTAAACGCCATTCCTTTAATAAAACTACACAATAAATATGACTATCTCATAGAATAAGATCTTAATCCAAATATAGTTACAATGATCAATGATATGGTCTAACCCACGTGTAAGGTTAAGCCTACCCTACTGCATTAACACATGGATGAATCACCGAATGGATGCAGTTCCATATACAAATTATGAACCATTTCATACCACGTTACATATGTAAGAAAATAGTTGGATAACTGAGCGATCATGTTACCATGAAAACCAATAGTGGACACAACTATTAATCAGGTTTTTAACCAAGAAGAAGTCAATGGAAGTTAAAACATCAATACAAAGACGAAATGACTTGGAAACTTGAAAGCACACTTAGAAGTAGTAAAGATTCGCTCTGGGAAGTTTCGAAGGGACTGGAGCAAGTGGCATAGCTCAATACCGAGCTATTTAGGTCAGTATCGACTAGTAAATTCTCTTTGGATCACCTTCCAAAATCCATAATTCTTATATATTTCTCCAACAACACGTGATCAAAGTGTTTTCCTAGAGCATAGACGATCAATTCTATGGTTGTTGAGAAGAAAGCCAAGAAATCGGGGTAACTCAAGTGATAGTGGAAAGATTACCAATATCAATCAAAAGTCAATGAAAAGAGCTTGGAACCTATCAACTAGAAGATAGAAGAGTAGAGCGAGAGTTGAAGTTGGTTTTGCACCAACAATTATAGTTGGATACCGAGCTACATAATTCGGTACAGACCTATCTTATTGGGTCATGATGCTCTGATTTCTCTTGTACAATATTAGACCTTCATCTAGACTCCACTGAAAGCGGGCTTCTGACTCCGTGCACCTATTTCCCTATAAATACCAAATTAACTGCAACTAAAGAGGATCTAATTTCTGCTGACTCCATACGCGGAAGCTCTACCTCTTCTTCATCTCTTACCTCCACACAATAGTCACCTAGGCAGCTACTATTTGTTATTCTAGGGTTTAAAACTTGTCATATCCCTGTATGGTGACTTATACTCTCTCTAATTCTATGTAATCTCATACAAACTCTCTTAAATCAACAACCAATAAAACTATAAAGTTGACATAGGACAGAGATTGTTGAACCACTATAAAAATCTTATTTTTATCTGTTTATTTTTTGGAAATGGTTCTTAATTATAAAAAAAATTTATATACTTCCATTATATGTCTTATTGAAACCTTACAACCCCTAACCTAGATGGGTACCTTGCAAGGAAAAAGAGTTATGTTATTTCCATATATCGTCTTACAACAATATACCGGTTACAACACAAAGGAGAGCAAGATCAAATAATTAGAGGAGGTGAAAAGAAATTACCTCTCAAAACCACTCATACGATTTGCTCCATCTAGATAAGACTCAATCCTGTTTTCTTTTCTTTTCAACATTATCTGCTAGATCTAAGTAAACAGTTCACTACAACTCAATCTTGGGTGTTGATCCATTTTTTGCATCAACATTTTGGTGCTTTTACTAAGAGAACCGAATCCATGTTTAGATCTAGCTCTCTACTAAGATGCAATAGATCCTCAGGAGCTGTAGCGAGAGATGATGAAGGGAATGCTCACCATACTAAAGTAAACAAATCAACAGGAAATTCCAGGATCCTATGCTCAGCATGAAATAGTAACTAGAGGAGAGTTCAATAAGTTGATCTATGAACTCAACCAAAAGATGGCAGAAAGCCAAAAAGCTCTCATGGACAAGATGGAAGCTTTGCTAAATCTTCAACCCCGAACTACCAGGAGAGTTAGGATAGAAACTTCCCCTGCAATAGAATAAGAGAAATCTTCAGTTTTTGGCCTAAACAAAAGAGATGGAAAGCAAAAGCAGAAATTTAAAGTCACTGGAACCATAAAAGGACCTATAGGGGAAACAAAGCTCTTCTCCTACAAGTAAACAACACGATACCGAGCCAAAATAACTCGGTAATGACCCAAATATCCTATTTGACGATGCTTAGAAAGAAGATGCATTACTGGTTTCTGACTCTGATGATGACATGCAGTTGGATAATGGTGATGATAGGTTGAATACGGGTGTTAATGGAGAAAACGCTAGGACTGAAGTTCAAACTGCTACGACAAGACCAAATGGATACCAACGAAACTCTGTAGGAGTGATTCTCCTAGAGAATGGAGAACCTAGACTTCAGTAGGCAAGCCGATATTGTTTGCGAAGCCAAACACTCGGTGTAGCCCATGATAGTCTACTAGCAGATTACCATGTCAGCTAGGAGTACATCACGGACATGGTCAAACAGTTGATGGAGGATAGCAGAGGTAGGAGAGATAAAAACTGGCATTCCACACCAAGCAGACCATTTACTAAAAATGTTCTAAGAAAAGAATATCCTCGAAAGTTCACAATGCCGACAATGCCATCCTATAATGGAACTGCTAATCCTAGACAATACATATTCAAATATGAATGTCGTATGGATGAAGATAGAGCTATGGATGTTATTCATCATAGGTGTTTCCCTATCTTCTTGGAATGAGTCGCTCCGATGTGGTTTATCGGGCTTGCACCTAAATCTATATTGATGTTTGATGAATTGGCAAAGAAGTTTCAAGAGTAGTTTAGGCTCTATACGGCTCGATCTATTATTTCATTGTTTGGCATGTCAAAATGACCCAAGGAACCATTGAAAGCCTTCTTGTACCAAATTAACATCGTTGTTACAAAAGATAGCAATATGAAGAAAGATCTTGTATTCATGGCACTTGTCCAGGGCATTCACCCAGACATGGATTTCGGTAGGTGGATAAAAATAAAGCAACCAACTACCATGGAGGAATTTCATCCAAAGGAAACTTAGTCTATGATTGGAAAAAACACATATGGTTGAAGACAATCCCGTAGATGAGCTGTCGAAAGAGGTAACTCAGACTTATGTCACGGTCAAACATGATGGAATTGTTTATAGAACTACCACAGGAAATGCTAGGAAAGCAGCAAATTAGAAAAAGAGGAATCAGAATGCTGGTAGGCCAGTCAGGGATAGTAAGCGTCCAAGGAATCTAAGACCCAAGGACTATATGCCGTTGAATGATGGTTGAGAAACATCTATCTTGCCACTCTGGGAACTAAGCCGTGTAACAAACCGACCAAAAGGGAAGCAACCGATGTTAACCTACCTTTTGGCAAGGCAGTACACAAGCAAACTTAACCCAACTGACTTCATGATCATCGAGTCAGAAAGCTCGGAGAGATGGTTACCTAGATTGAATATCGATTATGAAAAGACTATGGATGATAATCATACGGATTCATACAAATAGCATTTTGAAATTGGCTAAGTATGAATTTCATATTTCAACTGAAAAAATGTAATGCCCCATATTTTTATAAAATAATTTAGAATAATTAGTTGGATAAATTAAATAAAATAATGTGAAGATTAAAAGGTTGAGATTTGATTAACAAAGGGTAGCCGTGCCATATTAATATGCAAACTAAAATGGAATAATCTAAGCTAATGTGTTAGAAAATAACAAGGGCAATATGGGAAAAGGTGGAGCTTATACCCTAAACCCTTAAGAGATAGAAACCCACGTTCATTTAATTTTACTCAAACTAAAAACACTAAGGCCGGCTACCATTTTCACTCCCAAAAAGAAGATTAAAGTTAGGATTCAAGAGAAGGGAAGCAATCAACTAAACCAACATCAAATCTCACATCTATAATCTCAAAGGTAAGGTGAATAATTACTACATCCCAATTTCTTTTAGTTTTCGATTTTAAGATTAGACCTAAAATGATTTTGCAAGTATATGACATGTTTTGATGATTAAAGTTATATACATATATGATGTTGATGGATAATATATGTTCACGTTGGTTTTTATGATATGTTTGACATGAAAACCTTATTAAATAACATCCAAATGCCTTCAAAATTTAAAGATAGGTCAGAAATGATATTTTCAAGATGGATTTCATTTTCATAATTTTTTGAATTAATATGGATTTAATATTAATTTTCTAGTGAAGGAAATTGTTTATTGGGTTATAAATTATTTTCGGCAAAAATAATAATCATTTGGTGTTGAAATTTTCATATGTTAGGCAACATATTAAAATAGTTTTTCTAAGATTTTTTCAAATTTTTCCTAAGTTATTCGATGAATATATAAAATTATTTAAAGTATGAGACTTAAATATTTTATATATTTAGTTAAGGAGAAGAGGGGTTTTATAAAAGGAAATTATTATTTAATTCTGAAAATAGTGGCAGCATTTTTTTGAAAAGAATTTGTTAACCAATGAATATTTGACAAACAAAGACAGATTAGTTGAAAAGTTATCATTTTAAAATTAAAAACAAAAAACATACGTTTAGCATGTTTCAGCCTTACGACAACAGATCTTCTGACCTAGACCTTCCGACAAGGTCGAGAGGTTCTAAGCTTTCGACAAGGTCAAACCAATGCATATGGTATCAAGCTATTTGGTACATAATGAATTGGAGAAAGTCGAAGGGTTCTAAGTAGAACGGTTGATGGCCAAGAGGTAAGGGTATGTTTGTTTTATAAACCAAAAGCTTTCACCTGTTTTGATTTCGAATAAGATCTTTTGACTTGGTTGTTTTTCGACCAGGTCAAGATATTTAAAAGAAAGGTATTAAACTTTTTGACATAGTCGAAAAGTTACGGCTGCTTTGTTTTATTTTGAACCTTTCAACAAAGACAAAAGGTATACTTGTTTTAAAACTAGCCGCTTCTCCCAATGCTTTCGAAAGGAAGCTTTCGACTTAGGTGACTTACCCTTGTTTTATAAATTCAAGTATAACCCAAGGCTTTCGAAAGAGTTGTTTTAAAGGATATGTTTAAAGCTTTTGAAGCAGAGCTTTTGACTTGGTCGAAAGGTTGTTTCCACTAACTTCGAAAGGTTTTAAAAGAAGGTTTTTCATTTGTTTTAAATTGAAACCAGTAAGCCATCGAAAGGTTTAAGTAAATAATTTCAAAAGGTTTAAGTGAATGAATTCGGAAGGTTGAAGATTGATTTCGAAAGGTTAAATTCAATGGTTTTGAAAGAATTTAGTTTAATGATTTCGAAAGATCTGATGATTAACCATGAAAGGTTTAAGTTCAATGATTTCAAAATGTTTAAATGAGTGATTGCAAAAGGTTTAAAGGAATGACTTCAAGAGGTGCTAGTTTAATAACGAAAGGTTTAAGTGAATGGTTTTGAAAGGTTTAAACGGAAGGTTATCCAAGGTTTTCTAAGCCTATGTTTTAAAGTGATTTTAAAGAAGGATGTCCAAAGTTTAATAGCTTTTGAAAGGTTTGCTTTTCAATAGGTTCGAAAGGTTTGCTGTATGATTTTGAAAGGTTTGAGGAATGATTTCGAAAGATTTGATATTGGTTTTGAAAGAGATGATTTCAAAGGTTTGGAAAGAGGTTCTTTAAAACGGTTAAAGGTTTTCATCGACTAAATTTTGGGTAAAATGTGTATGTGTGTGTTTGTGTATGACACGGTGATATGATTTTGAGTAAAGTATAAAGATTATATACTTTCCCTTGTTTAAGTTTGATTTAAAGATTTTAAATCATTTTGAAATTTTTTTCAAGGAAAATTATGGGAGGGGATCCTTAAGTGAAAATGACACGGATATTAGAATACCAAATGGAACTAGTATGGGGTCGCTCCCTATACATTAGCTAATAGCCCCAGCTAATTATTTGTCCAAAATTCCAGTGTATAGGGCTTTTCACATGTAGACTAAAACAATGGTTACACACCGAAAGGAATATATGTTTGTATACATATAGGTTATTGGTGAGCTTGAAAGACCATTAGGATCGGGAAGACCTATGAGATGATTAAGTTAAGGACAGACTATCCAGAAGTGCAGCATTTAATAGATAGTTAAGGACAGACCATCCAAATGGGAAATGTTTAACAGGTAGTTAAGGATAGATAATCCAGAAGAAGAATATCTAATAGATTTCAGGTTAATTTTGACTGTATTGTTTGGTAGCTCGAGCCAGCTAAAGGTTAAAAGTTATCCAAACAAAACTTGTGTGTTTGAACAGATAGTTCATTATTACCTGATATTTATGTATGTTTAGATAATGATTGCTTTACAGTATTTAACCATTGTGAATGCAGAAGCACGGTGTATGATTTTATGAAAGGTTTTGTAAAGATATATATTAAAAGGATGTTAGTGAGGGGAAACCCATTCCGCTAAGCGCTATGGTACCCACTTAACATAATTATTCCAGGATGTATAATATTATTCATAGCGGGCTTTAAGTTTGACTCGATGTTTATGTTTTACCCTAAAACTCTCGAGTGCTTAAAATTAATTTGAGTTGACTGAGAGATTACGGTCTATTTCAGGTTTTAGTAGGATGACGAATAAGCCACTGGAGGCATGTTGGAGGCAAACAGATAGCTATTTAGGAGTTACAGTTCTTGTTATGTTTTGTTGGATTTTCTGCTATGTTGTTTTGTATTAGGTCTATTATGACCATATGACTTTGATCAACCAAGGGGGTATCTTCACATACTGGTCTTGACGTATTTTGTAATATTATATTTGATCTGTGCTTGGAAACGATTTGAGATTATGTATTGTGAATGTGAAACATTTGATCTTGAAATGTAATGAAGTAAAAGTGGTTTTTGAAATATGTGTTTTGTTTCTTATTCAAGTGCTTATGATATTATTGATACCATTAACATAGTCGTATTTAGTCATCGAAAGCTAAAATTATAGACGACTACAACATCTGCAGCGCTTAGTTTTGGGCCTCTAGATAGGGGATGTTACAGCTCGGTATCAGAGAATGGCTTATGAAATACTTTAAATAAAAATGTTTTTTGAAAACATAGTCCTTAGGAATTAGAATTAAGATCGGGGTATGGGATAGTGCTATAGTAATTTACTTGTATTTGTTATATATATAAATATACGCCATCTCTCTAGACTCCTATCTTTGTTAGTCTATTCATCTGTATCTCACGAGATTTGAATACAGATATGGAGGGAAGAACAGGCAGAGTAAATCTTAGAGAAGATAGCTGAAAGGTACAGCGGATTAAGGATCTTAAGGCTAATTTAACACTAGAGGGGGATGAATAGCGTTTAATAGACTTATATAGACTAAATTGAAATTATAATACAAACAAATGCAGAATTTAATCACAGAACAGTTACAGAATCAAACACAGATATAGAAAGTAAATGAAAAAAAGTAAAGGAAAGAACACACCGGATTTTATACTGGTTTGAGGTTACCCTATATCCAGTCTTGTACCAAGCCAAACACCTCATACAGATTTTTATTATACCAACGTCGAGATTACATTCCTCAATTTCTAAAGGCCTTGAGGTACCCTCTTGTCTCATGAGTCCGGGGCAAACTCTCTTGATTTACAGGACACAAGATCATGCAATTGATGTCCAAGCACAACCACATCTTATATAGAGACTCGACAAACTTTTGATTACAAATTGATCCTATAACTCTGAATAGCACTTTGATCTTCGAGAGAGGACAGAGAATCAAATAAGAATGAGATTCTAATTTGATTCACTTAAGAATTCGGCAGAATTTCGGTACGATCTTAAAAATATGAAAAGTTTAGAATATGGATTTGTAGAGAAGAAGGAGTGAAGAAAATAATAAATTATTTAGTTAAAATATTCATTTGTGATGGCTATTTATAAAGCACCAACGGTCATAACAATTCATGAAGAGATTTAAACGAATAGTCACTTCTTTTGAAAATTGAAACTTTTGAATTCAACGGCCACCATGTCGGCATGGGGTATCCCATGATGTCGACATCCCTAGTTAAAAAACAATGTAAAATTTGTTTTGAAAATGAAGTTTAAAACAAGATGTTATTTTAAAATAAAAACAAATAATATTTTAAGGCTAAAACATGTTTATGAAAATCATTTGAAATGATAATTTTAAGGCTAAAATACTTTGGGAAGCAGTTTTGAAAATCATTTTGAAAAACCATTTTGAAGTACTTTTGCAAGCTTCTTCCTTCATAATATCTCATCACATCAGGACTCAAGAACTTGTACAAAAGCAGGATGTTCGTGGGTTTGTAAGCCACTTGTCATAGGTTTGTAAGCTACTTGTATGGGTTTGTAAGCTACTTGTCGTGCATTTGTAACCCACTAAGAAGGTAGTAATGGATTCATACCAAATGAGATTTGGAATGAAGCTTTCCGTGCTATTATGAAGTTTTAACAAAAAATGGACACATATCTTGAAATCTTGATCTTGATACACTAGAGTCTTCAATCTTGAGTCTTGAGTCTTTATACTGATCAGTCTTCAGTAATCAATACCTGCATATATATAAATATATATCCTGCATATGCATATATATCTAGACAACAGTGTTGTATATATTTTATAATAAGATAAGTTAAAAGGTCACTGTCATCAAAACCAACATCTCAGTTCCTAACAATAGCAACCAAATACTAGGAGAGGACCCAGTCAGGCACAAGCTGAAAATGTTGGTGCAAGGGTTCCTTAGATGGACATGGGAGCAATGTATCAGCTCTTTGAAACATGATGCAAGCTGGAATACTAGTCGGAGTTGTCAGAGGAAATGCTGTTGGAGGTGGAGCTTAGGAAGTTTCGACGGTCAATTAGTATTTTAACTTGAGTAGGGATTATCAAGCTTGGAGGGAAGCCGTTTATTGGTAATAAAGATGCGATCGAGGTGGAAAATTGGCTACTGCATCGTGAGAGAATTTTTTCTTACCTAAGATTGAATGCTGCACAAAAGAGGAGATTAGCTTCGAGGCAGCTGTAGGGAGCTGCTCTATTCTGGTGGAGTACTTTTACCGCTAGAGTTAATGAGGAGACCATAACTTGAGTTTATGAGAAGGTTTTCAGAAAGATTCATGTCTATTATGGCGCAGTCGGCGTTGGTGAAGAAGTTTGTAGAGTTGGAACAAGGATATATGTGAGTCTTGGAGTATGTGAGGAATTTTGAGGAGTTGGCTCGATACGGGTATGCTTTGGTAGATGCCGTGATTAGCAGGAGTGGAAATTTTATAAGGGGCCTGAGGCCAGAGTTGATAAGTACCACTTTACCACATTTGAAGGATCCCAGTGATGTAGTGGTTGAAATAACATTAAGACAAGAAGTGGCATTGGCTTTCTTGAGGAAGAAGATGAAGGAGGCCTAGATGAAACAGGGCCTGAAAAGGAAGTTTTTCTGAAAAAAGAATGCTCAGAAGGGAGGAGCGCAGAAGAAAGGAAAGGATGAAGTGGTTTGCTTCATATGTGATAAAAAAGGACACTACGCTAATGAGTGTCGAACCGGTAAAGGATAAGGAAAAGAGGTTGGAGGAAAGAATAATGTTAGACATTTTGATTGTGATCGGATCGGTCATTACAAGACCAAGTGCTCGGAGCCCACAAGAGATGGAAAGGAGTAAGTTTATGTTTTGGAGCCCATAACCTAAAGGCCAGTTGTGTAAGACAAAGGAAGGCTGTTTTAGAGGCTCGTTGGAAATTCACGATATGTCTGTTAGCATTCTATTTGATACTGGAGCATCTCATTCTTTTATTTCTAGATGTTAGGTAGACAAGCTTAATCTAACCCTCATATCTAGTTACTTCCTTTAAGGGTTGCAAATCTGATAGGGGGTATGCAACGCTTGAAATGAGGTGTGACCATTTAGAATTTGACTCGGTAGGCCATACTTTTGATTGTTGTTTGCATGTGTTTGAATTTGTGAGATTAGGGACTATCCTTGGGATTGATTAGTTAAGTAAATATGATACTGGGATATTTTTCCATGATAGGAAAATATCACTTATTCATCTAGATTTTAGTGATCGGATATTTTATACCGTAGAGGACCCTAATTGTGAAATGAATGCTTTATTGGGTGTTATGGAGATGGAAGATGAGTTAAGTCGAGTCTTTGTAGTTAGAGAATTCGTAGATATGTTTGAACCAGTAACTTGATTGCCACCGAAACGAGCCATTGAGTTTCGGATTGATTTAGTACTTGGAGCAGAACTGGTGAGTAGACTGACAAGTAGAATGACTCCCACCGAGACGAGAGAGTTGAAGGTGCAGTTGGTGGATTTGGAAGGCAAGAGTTTTTACCGACCAAGTAGTTTTCCATGGGGAGCTGCCATTATATTTGCTAAGAAGTCGGACGGATCGTTTGAACGAGAAGACGATGAAGAACCGATACCCATTGCCGAGAATTGACGATTTGTTTAATTAGTTAAGTGGAGCCAAGGTATTCTCTCAGCTGGATTTGGCAACGAGATTTCATGAGCTTAGAGTGGCGGAGGATAGCATTCCTTTGACGATGTTTAAAATAAGATCTGGATTGTACGAATAGTTAGTTATGCCTTTCAGACTAACTAATGTGCCGAAATTCTTTGTGGATCTGATGAATAGATTTTTTCGAGAGCACTTGGATATATTTGTATTGGTCTTCATATATGGCATTTTGATATATCTAAGGATGAGAAGGAGCATGAAATTCATCTTAGAGATGTGCTTGAAACATGAAGGGAGCATCGGTTGAAGGCTAAGTCTTCGAAGTGCCATATTTGAAAGAAGGAAGTGAAGTTCCTTCGTCACGTTGTCTTAGAGAAAGTGTTGTTTGCAGATCCGATGAAGATTGAGGCAACAAATAATTAGAAGAGACCTGTGACGGTGACCGATATTAAGAGATTTCTTTGATTGGCTGGAAATTATCAAAGGTTTACAAAGTATTTTTCACAGATAGCTGCACTGATGACTGAGCTTACGCGAAAAGATGTGAAGCTCGTATGGACCGATCAATGTAAGAAAGCATTCCAAAACCTTGAAACGCTTATTGACCCATGCACCGGTGTTAGTGGTTTTGAAGGGAAGTAAATATTTGGTTGTTTATACTGATGTGTGTGGAGCTGGGTTGGGGGCTGTGTTGATGCAAAGAGGTAAAATGATTGCTTTTGCTTCTAGACAGCTCAGACAACATGAAGTTAGGTATGCTACGCATGATTTAATGTTAGCTGGCATTATATTTTCTTTGAAGGTGTGGAGGTATTATCTTTTGGGAGAGCGATTTGAGCTTTATACTGATCATAAGTCATTAAAGTATTTGTTCTTTCAAAAGGAGTTGAACATGAGACAACAGAGGTGGTTGGTCTTTATCGCTGCTTATGATTTTGGAAGTGCGTGCACACTTGAAAAAGGAAACAAGGTGGCAGATGCACTCAACCGGAAACATAAAAATGCAGTATTGGCTATGATTGCTGAGTGGAAAGGTTTGGAATCATTATCAACTTGTAGTGTGAAATTTAGATCCGAGGTAGGTTCAAGTCAGGAAGTGCTATGTTGTACTGTTTAGAAGTTCGACCAGTGATGATTGAGAAGATAGCTTCTAAACAGGAGGAGGGTCCAGTTTTGGCCGAACGGATCAGAAAGTTGAGGGAAAGAACATAAAGTGATGACTTAAAGGATTTCAGTCTTGACCAAAATGAGTGGTTGAGGAAGAAAGGAAGGTTGTGTGTTCCGAATGTAGGAGACATGAGGAAGGAAGTTTTGGATGAGTGTCATCATTCGAAGTTGACTATCCATCCAGGAGGAATGAAGATGTATCAAGATATGAAGAGAAGTTTCTTCTGGGAAGGTATAAAATGGGACATTAATTTGTGCGTTAAGCAGTTCTTGAATTGCCAACAGGTAAAGGCCGAGCACCAGAAACCTAGTGGATTGCTTCAACTGTTAGAAGTTCCATTGTGGAAATGGGATTCCATCTCTATGGATTTTATTGATGGGTTGCCAAGGTCTAGTAGGGGAAATGAAAGCATATGAGTCATAGTAGATAGATTAACTAAGAGTGCCCATTTCATTTTGGTAACGTCAACTAGAATGGCACCTATTTTGGCAAAGCTATTTATGAAGAATGTAGTTAGACTGCATGGGATCCCTAGTAGTATTATCAATGATAGAGATTCTTTGTTTACTAGTGAGTTTTGGAAAAGTCTACAGGAAGCATTAGGAACCAAGCTCAACATGAGTACCGCTTACCATCCAAAGATTGATGGGCAAAAGGAAAGAGTTAACAAAATCTTTAAGGATTTGTTAAGGGCTTGTTTAGTGGTTTTCAAGGGATCATGGGAGAACCATCTTCATCTAGTCGATTTCTCGTATAACAATAGTTATCAGACTAGTATTGGGATGACACCATTTGAAGCTTTGTATGGAAGACCATGTAAATCTCTCATATGTTGGTTAGAGATTGGGAATAGATTGGTTCTTGGTTCGGATTTGGTGAAGGAAGCTGCAGAGAAGATTGAGTTGATCCGAGTTAGGTGAAGGAAACTCAATCTAAGCAGAAAAGTTATGCTGATAAAAGGAGGAAATATTTGGAATTTTCCGTCACAGACTATGTGTTCATTAAGGTTTCACTAATGAAGGGTGTGATTAGATTTGGAAAATCAAAAAAGGTAGCGTCTAGATTCGTTGGACCATTCCGCATTATTGAGCAGAATGGGAAACTCGCTTATAGAATAGAGTTACCGAGTAGCTTGGCTAGAGTCTATGATGTTTTCCATGTTTCTCATCTTAGGAAATGTCTTAGAGACCCAGAGACAAACATAGCACCTATAGTGTTAGAATATTTAGTAGTAGAACCGAATTTGACCATAGCTAGAAAGCCGATTCAGATTGTGGCTAGAGATGAGAAGAAGTTGAGGAACAAGACAGTCAAGTTATTGAAAGTTCAGTGGAGTGACGATGCTAGACACTGTACTTGGGAGACGAAGAGCCGGTTTAGAGACTCTTACCCTGACTTGTTTGATGGTGCGTTTTACCTTTGATTATTTTGTCGTGTACCTTATCACAATTTCAAGGATGAAATTCTTTAAGGTGGGGAATCTGTAATACCCCTATTTTTATAACATTATTTACAATGATTAATTGGGTAAATAAAATAAAATAATGTGAAGGTTAAAAGGTTGAAATTTGATTAACAAAGGGTAGCCATGCCATGTTAATGCGCAAACTAAAATGGAATAACCTAAGCTAATGTGTTAGGAAATAACAAGGACGATATGGGAAATAGTTGGAGCTTATACCCTAAACTCTTAATAGATAGAAACTCATGGTCATTTAATTTTACTTACACTAAAAACAGTAAGGTGGGCCACCATTCTCACTCTCAAGAAGAAGATTAAAGCTAGGATTCAAGAGAAGGGAAGCAATCGACTAAACCAACATCAAATCTCACATCTATAATCTCAAAGATAAGTTGAATAAGTACTACATCCCAATTTCTTTTAGTTTTCGATTTTAAGAGTAGCCCCGAAATGATTTTGCAAGTATATGCCATGTTTTGATGATTAAAGTTATATACATATATGTTGTTGATGGATAACATATGTGAATGTAAGCTTTTATGATATGTTTGACACGAAAAACCTATTAATGACATCCAAATGCCTTAAAAATTTAAATATAGGTTAGAAATGATATTCTAGAGATGGGTTTTGATTTTCATAATTTTTATGAATTAATATGGATTTTATATTAATTTTCTAGTGAAGGAAATTGTTTACTGGGTTATAAATTATTTTCGGCAAAAATAATTGTTATTTTGGGTAGAAATTTTCATATGCTAGGCAACATATTAAAATAGATTTTCTGGGATTTTTCTAGTTTTTTTTCTAATTTATTCGATGAATATATAAAATCATTTAAGGTATAGACTTAAATATTTATATATTTAATTAAGGAGAAGAGGCATTTTATAAAGGAAATTATTATTTAATTCTGAAAATAGTGGCAGCATATTTCTGAAAAGAATTTATTAACCAATGAAAATTTGACAAACAAAGACAGGTTAGTTGAAAAGTTATCTTTTTTAAGTCAAAAATAAAGAAAACATACGTTTAGCATGTTTCAGCCTTTACGACAACAAACCATCCAGTCTAGACCTTTCGACAAGGTCGAGAGGTTCTAAGCTTTCGATAAAGTCAAACCAATGCATATGGTACCAAGCTATGTGTACGTAATAAATTAGACAAAGTCGATGGGTTCTAAGTCGAAAGGTTGATAGCCAAAGAGGTTGGGGTATGTTTGTTTTATAAACCAAAAGCTTTCACCTATTTTGCTTTCAAATAAGAGCTTTCGACTTGGTTGTTTTCGACCATGTCAAGATATTTAAAAGAAAGGTTTTAAACCTTTTGACACAGTCGAAAGGTTACCGTCGTTTTGTCTTGTTTTGAACCTTTCGACAAAGACGAAAGATGTACTTGTTTTAAAACCAACTGCTTTTCCAAATGCTTTCGAAAGGAAGCTTTCGACTTAGGTGACCTACCCTTGTTTTATAAATTCAAGTACAACCCAAAACTTTCGAAAGAGTTGTTTTAAAGGATATGTATAAAGCATTGGAAGCAGAGCTTTTGACCTATTCGAAAGGTTGCTACCAATGACTTCGAAAGGTTTTAAAAGAAGGTTTTTCATTTGTTTGAATTGAAACCAGTAAGCCATCGAAAGGTTTAAGTAAATAATTTCAAAAAGGTTTAAGTGAATGATTTTGAAAGGTTGAAGATTGATTTCAAAAGGTTAAATTTAATGGCTTTGAAAGATTTTAGTTTAATGATTTTGAAAGATTTGATGATTAACCACGAAAGGCTTAAGTTCAATGTTTCAAAAGGTTTAAACGAGTGATTGCGAAAGGTTTAAAGGAATGACTTCGAGAGGTTCTGGTTGAATGACTTCAAAAGGTTTAAGTGAATGGTTTCGAAAGGTTTAAACAGAAGGTTTTTCCAAGGTTTCTAAGGCCACACTTTAAAGTGACTTTAAAGAAGGACGTCCAAAATTTCATAGCTTTTGAAAGGTTTGCTTTTCAATGGGTTCGAAAGGTTTGGAGAATTGTTTCGAAAGGTTCGATGTATGATTTCGAAAGATTTGAGGAATGGTTTCAAAAGGCTTGATATTGGTTTTGAAAGGGACGATTTCAAAGTTTTAGAAATAGGTTCTTTCAAACGGTTAAATTTTTTCATCAACGAAATTTTCAGTAAATATATAGATATGACATGGTGATATGATTTTGAGTAAAGTATAAATATTATATACTTTTCCTTGTTAAAGTTTGATTTAAATGTTTTAAATCATTTTGAAAATGTTTTCAAGGAAAATTATGGGGGAGGATCCTTAAGTGAAAATGACCCAGATATTAGAATACCAAATCGGACTAGTATGGGCTTGCGCCATATACATTAGCTAATAGCCCCAGCTAATTGTTTGTCCAAAATTCCAGTGCATAGGGCTTTGTAGGATCGGTTTCACGCTAGAGGGGGGGTGAATAGGGTGATGCCGATAATTATAAAAATTATTGCGGAAGCTTATAAAATTATTTCAACACAGATAAATCAGAAATATAGCAGCATAGATAATAGCAGAATAATAAATGCAGAAACAGAATGACACAGAATTTACCCAGCTTCGGCAAAACCCTGCCTACGTGCTGCCCCTAAGGTTTCTACTAGAAATTAAGTAGTCGCATGCTTACACACGTAAACTCGCGACACCCGCTACTGACTAACCTAACTCTACGCTCAAAACCCCGCCACAATTCAGCCACTGAGTTGCGAATTCTCAAACTACGCCACGTAGTTTGTCCCCTAGTCACACGACTAGAAACTACAACGTTTAAAAAAGATAAATACAAAATTTTAAAAACAATTTAAAAATAAAAACTCAAACGCCCTAATTTATTCTCAAATAAATGTTGAATAAAGCGGCCCAACAAAAAACACGCCCTCCTCTTATTCTTATATGTTCGGCCCTTTTCTTCTTTGTTCTGTATGGCGGCTCATTCCTTTTCCTTGTTCATTCCTCTTCCTTAAAAATTAGGGCTTTGGAGAAATTTTGGTTGCCGACTTTAATTAGATCGATTGATTTCGATTTCCTTGCTCTGTTGGTTGATCATCTCTTGAGAAGCTTTCGGCTGCTTGATTGAGTTCTTCTTTGCTTCGGGTATGTAATTTTTCCTTTGCTTTCTGGTTTCAATGCTTGAACTCGATGATCGATACTTGCCGATGATGTTACCTATTTATATGTGATTCGAGACCCTTGAATTTTGTTCGTATCCATTTACTTCAATTCGTCACTTGAATATTCTCGGCCATTTGAATTTGTTTTAATGCTATAGATAAGTTCTGACTTGTTCATATCGAATAATTCCATTTCCTTCAATATTACAGTTTTGATTTCAAACCGTTCGATCTTTCCTTGATCGTTACAGTAGCTACTTTCCTAATTTACTTTGGCTTTGACTTTTGACTTTTTCAATTTGTATAATTAACCTGATTTCTGACTTTATTCGTTTACTTTGCTATCACAGCACTGTTTTGATTCGGTGGCCACAACGGCTTGATTTGCATTTTACTTCGGTCATCTGGTTTTGTGTATGCGACTCCATGACTTGCCACTACCATTGCGTTGACATTGAAATGGAGTTTCATTGTGACTTCACTTGATTTGAACTGTGCCTTATCTGGTTCATCGTTTCATTTGGTATGATGTTGTTCTTTGTAGTTGCACACTGGTTGTCATGTATATGCAGCAATGTTGTATTTCCTTAAAGTCTTCATTGCACTGATAATGCTGTTGTACTATGCATTAGCCTTGCTTGTGCATTTTGATGTTGTTGAGCCACTGAGTCATGTATTCTTCACTTTTGTCTATGATTTCACCCCTGGCCTTGGTTATACTGAATTAGTCGACACTTTTGAGGCTTCACTTGTACCATGGACTTGTTCCTTCGACTGTTTCTAAACTGCGTCTGCACTGTGCACTGCTTTGACTTACGGTCTGGTTGCTTTATGTTGTTAGTGTACTTATATTTCATGGTTGTTGTTGTTGCTGATATGTTGGTTCGGTCTGTAGTCTGTTTCATTGAGTTTAAACATCCATTGTAGCTTGTTGGTTTCTCCTGCCTTGGCTCTGGTTAGTGTTGTGTCTGGTTCATATTGCATTGCATCATGTTTTATTGGTTCATGTATGCATACTTAACATTGTACTTGTTAACTACTACTTCTCTGTCTTGTTCAACTTGATGTTGCTTTGTGCTTTAGATTGCCTGACCATTGTATTTCATTCATACTGTTGCTCCATTGTTTTGTCTGGTATTTGATTTTAAAGTTTCTGATTAAACTTGGTTCATGCCATGGTTCTTCTGATGCATTTCCTTCTGGCTAGCACTTGAGTCTGTTGTGTATAAGAGCAGTTTTACTTGTTTTTTTGCAGTTGCTCATTGGAGCTGCTGTGTGATTCAATGATATGCTTGAAACCGATCTTTGTTGTCTTCACTGTCGCTGTTGCATTCATGTGTACATTAGTCTGATCATTTGGTTTTGTACTGTCTGCACTTGATTTATTCGAGCAAGTTTACATTGTACTGGTTTATTGTTTTCATACTTCGTGTTATACGGACTTGAGAGCTGGTTTGTATATGACACTTTATTTCTTTGTAGTCTCTGTTCATTGTAGGCATTGAGATGTTCAGTTTGCATAATGCTTGTTGCCTGGTCATTATTGTATGTTGTCACTGCCTGTTTCAGTTTGCATATGGTTTTGTACATTTGGATTTTTGGTCGAGGCTTGTTTTAGTTGTCTTGACCGTTTTCATGAACTTGCACCTGTGTTGAATCCAGCTTGCAGCTCGGGTTTGACCTTGTGTTTGTGTTGTGACTTTATTTGTATTGCAATTGAGTTGAACCCGGCTTTTCATTTGGGTTTGACCTGTGCTCACTTGTCCCTGCAGATTTATCAAGTGTATATTGGTGTGCACGGCCTTGTGGCATGTACAGTGATACACTGTGCATGTCACAAGCTGTTCGTGTATGATGAATTCAAATTTAAATGATGACGAATAACCCAAATAACCAAGGAAAATATTATTTTCAAAATTCACATTTTATTTTCTACTGCAAAAATATTTTATTTTCAATTTTACCGCGTCAATGTATATTTTTGCAGAATTCTCAGATGATGGATTCACATTGGAATAAAGTTGAAGATCAGTACGAGTTGAGTGAATGAGTGATATGTGGTGAGGTGCAATGTGAATTGTAATTTAATCAAATTTTCATTGTAATTGAAATTGTATATGGTGAGAGCTTGACATTTGTACTATTCAAAGATTTGTAATAAATATTTGTTTGAATAAAATTTCTGTTTGAATTCAAATTCTGTGTTATTTATTTTTATTCAGCAAATATTTATGTAATCTATGAAAAATAAAATAGTACATTAATAAATACATTTACATGAATATATATATGTTCATTATCATCAAACAAAAATCATATAATCGCATATTCAACAGGCTTTACCACTGGAAGACTAAAATTATGATTACACACCAAAAGGAATATATGTTTATATACAGATAGGTTATTGGTGAGCCCGAAAAACCATTAGGATCGGGAAGACTTGGGAGATGATTAAGTTAGGGACATGCCATTCAGAAGTGAAGTATTTAACAGATAGTTAAGGACAGACCGTCCAGATGGGAAATGTTTAACAGATAGTTAAGGATAGATAATCTAGAAGAAGAATATCGAATGGGTGTTAGGTTAATTTTGATTGTATTTTTTTGGTAGGCCCGATTCAGCCAAAGGTTAAAAGTTATCCAAACAAAACTTGTGTGTTTGAACAGATAGTTCATTTTTACTCTATATTTATGTATGTTTACATAATGATTGCTTTATAGTATTTAACCATTGTGAAGGCAGGAGCACAGTATATGGTTTTATGAAAGGTTTGCAAAGATATGTTTGAAATGAAGTTAGTGAGGGGAAACCTATTCCGCTAAGTGACATGGTCTCAATTAACATAATTATTCCAGGATGTATAATATTATTTACACCAGGCTTTATATCTGACTCAAAGTTTATGTTTCCCCTTAAACTATTGGGTGCTCAAAATTAATTTGAGTAGGCTGAGGGATTAAGTTCTTTTTTAGATTTTAGTGGGATGATGAATAAGCTACCAGAGGCATGTAGGAGGCAAACAGTTAGCTATTTAGGATTTCTTGTTGTATTTTGTTGGATTTTCCGCTATGTTGTTTTATATTAGGTCTATTATGACCATATGACTCTGATCAACTAGGGAGTATCTTCATATATTGCTTGTTAGCACCAAAATTGCCACTAACACTCTAGGAAAGATTTGTGTTGAGAGATTAATGAAGATAGAAAATTAAAATAAAGGAATGTATGCAAACTAAAATGCAAAAACTAGAACACCAGATTTATAGTGGTTTGGCGTAACTTCCTACGTCCACTTTGAGTTTAATTTTTATTGCTTTTTTCAAATAATTGAATATAGATACAGTCCGTACAGCAATGACTTGAATACAAGTTCTAACTAAAAAGAAACGAGTCTTGAAAATGGCAGTCTCCCCAGTGTTCTCGAAAAAAGGTCCTTCTTCATTGCGCCCCTCCCCCTCTACTTATAGGCGAAGATAGGCTGGACTTCCTTCATGGGCCCGGGGACAAGGTATCTCTACCCATAGTAGATGACTTCTATGCATCGAGCCATGCATGCCGAATGGCGACTTTCGAGCCTCCTCGGCCGGTCCAGTGGGAGTCTCGCCATTTACACAAAACAGATTATGAAAGGGCTCGAAGCGGGCGGCAGTACGACCCGAAGCAAAGAAGTGTATGTGTGCCACTCTGTTGTAGGATGTAGTGATCATGAGCCATCATAAAAGTTCACTGTTCCAAGTCCGTTGCACCATGCATGCCGAACACCAAGTTCGAACCACAAGCACCGAGACTCAACTGACCAAACTGTCTTGGTTCTACGTCTTTGACTGAGCAATGCATGCCGAACTATCTTGACCGAGCGGCATGTGTCGCAATTTTTCTGAGGCCGGTGCATGACCAACCGAACCATCAAGATTAGCCTCACCTATACTGAGCGACCGAGGCCGAACCCATCTTGGCGGAGCCATTTTGCTGTTCTTATCTTGTCCAAGCGATGATCCCCTCTCTAAGACCAAGCGACGAACTTCTTCTCCATGACAAAAGATATATATACGTAGTTCCTAATAAAATCTCTCTTTGGCCGAGCGACATACGCTATTTCATAAGACCGTGCGACACACACCTATCTTCCCTCGGCTGAACCATGTCATAGGTAGACCCATGTATATAGGTCGATCCACACAGTTTAGGCCCGGTCCATACAACTCCGACCCCTTACTGGCTTGAGTCTGGTTCCAACCAAATCAAAAACCTCTAGGACTATCATCATGTAGCCAAGCCAAGCAGCCGGGTAACATTTGCTCCGCAAAGTGTATCCTGTGGACCAACGTGATGCGCTTTGAATCTATGGTCAGTCTTCACTCTCAGGTGTTAACTCGTTTGGAACAGTAACCATCCAGCATGGAATGCATCAAAGCCTCTTTTTTAATTTTTCAAAAACCGGGTGAATCCAATTTCTAGAAGACTGGATCATGTAGAACTTTGGGAACGTCATACGTATATGTAAACATGCGTGTACGTATATAAGTATACATGCATCTTCATTGGTCCATTGTTACTGCAAGGCCAAATGCAGCTCGGCATACAGATACCGAACCATGTGTTCGTTAGAACCATGCTCTCCTTCTTTGACCTATTAAGCCGAGTTGACCGGTTCTACCGGTTAAGGCCTATTCACCTTCCCCGCTCATCATATAAAATCCCCCGCCCGCTACTCCTTTATCTTCTTCCTACTTTCGTTCTTTTCTCACAAGCCAACCAACCTTTTCTCTTCCAGTCACCGTCTACCAATTAATCCATCCTTCCTTTTTCCAAACCCAGACCTCTAACATCGAAACTCAAATAGTCGATTAATTCGAACAATACCCATCTCTTAACCCCACAATCGTTACGAGTCTCACTCTTCTCATATAGATATGAGTTTCTCGTCCTATCCACTCCTCTAGGTATAGAATCTCATTCTGAGTTTGGGTTCGCAGGTTCGATAGGAGATGGCAAAGAGAAGAAAACCATAGTGGAGGTCACGTTCTAGGAGTGGTGCTCATTTAGGGGTTATTAAGAGAATTTGGGTAGAATTAGTCTTGAGGTCGATGTTGCGGAGAATTAGGGAGTCGAGATGGCAAGTCTTTGGAGCAGGGCTAGGTCAATAAACCCTGGTTGGAGATAAGGATAGGTATTACCGAGTGGGACCAGTTTAGCATTGAGAGTAAGAGAGCAGTTCGCCACATTAAGGGAGCTTGAATGTGTTTTTCCAACTCCCCTTGTCATTGCGGGTCAGTCAGAGTTTGGTGGAGTGGGTCGGTCATCATATGTTTAGGAATGTGGCCGTTTGGTTTTAAGGGATAGTGTGGTTCGATGGGCACCTAGGAGAATGGTTAGATGATTTGAGGAAGTGTGAGGTAGAAGAGCGAGTGCGTCGGCGCCTCTGGTCTAAGGTTTCGATCGGCTTCGAACCATGGGTCGGCATTGATAATCAAAGTCAACCTGACTCGAACTTTACCTATGCCAAATATACATGTTCCCACACTTGGTCGCAAAACAATGAATAATGATAAGACTCCAAGCACATATGCATATGGGATTGATTTTGACTAATGACTTCATAGTGTTAAAGATTATAAACACAAACACAAATTAATAAAAGCTAACAATGGCCTTTAACACACAATTCCAATGTCTTATTCCGAGGCCCATACTACTTAACATAGGACATGTTCTCGGATACGGTCAGCGATGACGGTCTTCGAAGATGAGAATTTAATGCTCATTCATACTTCATCGATCTTTAGATCTTTAATTCTTATACTCATGCTTGAACGATTGCACTAGTTCACACACCACACAGGGGAATATTTTATTATTTGTTATATCTGACATAGATTGTCTTTCAAGTATAGTTTAAATAGGATTTCACCTACATTTATTGCTCTTTAAAGATGTCTAGAAAGTCGAGCTCTGCTATAGTTTTCGATAAGCCCGATCCAGGCTCTCAACATGAGGTATTAGGTACATCAGACACACCGATGACTTTCACGCAGGGTATTCTGGGTCTCCGCTGTAATTATTGACCCAGCACCGACCGCTATAGATGGAGCAACTATCCTCGACAATCTGACTTATTCTCAAGCTTCATGAACCAATGAAACCGCCCTTCGCCGGCTGTTTTCAATTCATGGAATCCCTTTTAACGACGTATTGGTTCCATCGGACAAGATCGTCCTCACCTGCCCCCAACTGGATATATAGAATGCAACAAATTCATGTGCTGGGTTGGTAACGTGCCACCTTTCAACTCCTTCCTCCATGATGTGTTGAAATATATTGAGATCGCCCCAACACAGTTACATCCCAATAGTTACGCGTTTCTCTACGGCACGTGTATCCTTTTCATGAGCATTCTATTCAGGCTTCCCACTCCTGGTGATATCCGCTATATCTACTATTTCAAGAGACGGTCCGACAGTCCATCTTTTATATTCCTCGAGCCACACTCTAAATGCCAAATCCTGATGGGGGCATGGAGCAAATTCTCCCAGTATAAGAAGGAATTGTTTTACATGCGCTGCCCCCTGGCTTTGCGAGGAGATGGATGGAAGGGAGTAAGTTCCTTTTATGGATTAATATTTGTATGCTGCAGGAAGTGCGTTCATTCTAAACTTTTTCTTAATTCTTACAAGTATCAGCCCGCGTCCCGAAGGCTTCGGATAGTCTGAAGCCGTCAAAGCTATTCGAGTTGTTCCCATGAGAGACCGGGACATCAAATCCATCATCTCCAATGGAAAGCTTTCAAGATTTGGGCTATTGGCGGAAGGTTGCCTAATAAGTCTCCTCACATCGTCACTACATCTAGACCTGCCTTGGATAAAGGCAAGCTGGGCCTTCGATGCCCTCGACAAGAGAGACCCCTGATGTATCTGAAGAAGGTGAAATTAGAGAGACTGGGGTGTCAAAAGCACCGAGTGAGAATGTAAGTCCTCATCTAGAACCGGGGTTGAGGCACATGGCACTGATGATCTGCCTCCCCCTTCAAAGGGAAAAAAGAAGTTGGCCTACAAACAAAGGAAAAAGACAGTAGACGGAACCTCAAAGGTCACAATTACTCCAATGGAGAAAGAGTTGTCTCCACAACATTTAGAGGGTTCACTAACAGGTTTATATGACCTCAATATTCCTGATGACTTGCTCAATTATGGCTTCAACGATCCAGAAGCCCTAAAACTCCATTCGTGCGTGAGAGGCGATGAAGGCGTTCAAGCCTATAATCAAGGAGAAAAAACTCTGATAAGGAAAGCTAAAGAAACTGGTCCTTAGGGAAGAACACTAGGAAACACACACACTAACACTTA
The DNA here is from genome assembly GCA_030765085.1 of Allium cepa. Classification (NCBI taxonomy): domain Eukaryota; kingdom Viridiplantae; phylum Streptophyta; class Magnoliopsida; order Asparagales; family Amaryllidaceae; genus Allium; species Allium cepa. Next base: position 182,812,196 of record CM060934.1, read on the forward strand.
CACCTCACCTTGAACTTAAACTTCAACCACCATGTTTTTCTTGCTAACCCATGCTCACTTAATTTCTGAGCAGGTGATATGGGACGCTCTCATGGATTCGACCGCCTTCGCGAGTCCTCTATTTTCCATCATTCCAGCCGGGATATGGGGTCCGGTAAACATCGAGATAGATACGACGATAGCGATAGGGACTATCGCCCTCGAGATTCATCGTCCCAAAGGAAAATTTATAGTCACTCCTCATACCCCCACGATCGTCAACCAGAGCAAAGCAGGGACAAATCCTCTCATAAGCGGTCCCATTCTGAGACTCACCACGACCAACAATCTGATTCATCTAGCACCAGACAATCACAGGAACCTCACAAAAGATCCGTAGTCTCTAGACAAACTTCTTCTACTCCTACACATGATCTGTCGATAGCGGAAAAGCTAACCGGGTTTAAGGCCACGTTCCCAAAAATATGTTTCGACGGTCTGTATTTTCTTTCAGCGATTCGTCCTATTCCGAGGCATTTTAAACAAATTGCCATTGCTTTCAATAATGATGTTTACGTCCAACACGACGCATTTGTTCATTTGGCAGAAAAACTTTCAGAAGTTTCTATCGAACGCCAGCATGAAATTGATCATCTTAAACTTGACGCCATCCATGATAAAGACATTATTAAATCCCAGGAAGAAGAGCTTTCCTCATATAAGTCTCAGCTTGAAACTGCTAACGAAACAGCTGAGGCAGTTAATCGTCTAGAGACCACACATAAGAAAGAGATCGATGAAGCGGTTCAATGCTGCGGCGCCTCAGCTTTAGAGAAAGACTCCGATCAAAAGGAGAGAGATGCGTTTGCTCAGCGAGTTAAAGAGTTGGAAGAGCTACTTTTCAAAGAGAAGGAAGAAAATACTGCTGCTCATGAGGAATTGCAACGATATTGAGGCAAGATTGTTACTACATGACTCCTAAAAACAAAGCTCGATGAAGAACTCTCCAAGGATGAAACGCTGAAGGATGAAGCTCGGGAGGAGGGCAAAAGAATAGCACTCATGGAAATTGATTCTAACCTTGATGCAGCTACTGAGGCTGGTAGGGAGGAAATCAAATGCTTGTTTGATCCGCTCATAGCCGAGTATAATGCTCGAGTTCTCATGCATTGCGACCTAACATTTCTTGGCGATGGTTACCTCGAATCTTTGGCCGAAGCATGGGACACTTTAATAAAAATCAAAAAGGTTGAATCGGGAACTGAAGAGGTTGACGAAGAAGTTTTAGTGAAGGAATTTCTTCGGGAGAATAAGCCTTCAGACTTGTCTACAGCAAAGGCTCTTTATAGCAGAGACCCATCCTCATTAAAAGGAAAGAATGACACCGCCGGTCTATCCGAAACTGAGTCTCCAACTCCTCCACCTATTCAGCCGTCTGGTCGCCCATCACTTGACCCCTTTGAACATCATATTGGCTATGACCCAAAAGATCCTGGACTCGATATTCATGTTGTATCTCTTTTTCCATAGGGTGAAACTCCTCGAACAGTTGAGAGTCAGCCAAATACTCGTACATAACTTTTTCTCCTTGAATTCAAAGCGACATCGTTTTTGGTATGTAGTAAATGTATTCTAACACTTGTCTCTTATGATTTCATGCAGACCATTCTCACCTCGATCTAACTCTAAGAAGCGATGTCGCCCCGGAAAAGGAGGAGAAAATGGGAGAGGCAATTCAAACGGGAGAGACTCCCAGACCTGACGCTCAAGTAATCGAGGCGCTTAACGAAGACAAATCTGAAAATCAGTCGTCCGTCGAAGAACATGACGGAGTTGAAATTACAGGCACCTCTGAACATACTTTGAAATTGAGCTTGGAGGAGCAACTTATGGAAGAGAATAAGAAGAAATCTGAAACCAAGGTTGAGCCTAAATGATTCCTTAAACATGCCTTTGAAGGTCATTCTCCTCGATGGCACCAGGCCACTGGAAATTCCTCTTCCTTCCTCGAACACCACTTCCCTTGGAAGCAAGGCGTCCAAGAGAAAACGCATGGGGGAGGAGTCGTCTGAGAAATCGAGGAAGGAGAAGAAGTCAAAGAAGTAGCTATCATGCTCGTTCAACGAGAGTTAGCCTTGATTATGTAATTATTTCTATTTATTTTCATAGCCATTTTAAATAGACTTTTGACTCCGAGTTTAGGAGGAATTGTAGCGGAACTTTGTTTTGGGATTTGTGAATAAAACTTAGTTTCTTTATTTTTCGACGACTTTTGTTTTTCAGCTTATTATCTAACTTGTTGCCATAACTCGGAATGAGGTGAGTTACAGAAGCTCCAGTTCACCTCCATATGACTCAGAATTTTTTTGAGAATCGTAGATCCTCTATTCCATGCTTCGGGCACTTAGAATACTTTTATTCCACACTCTGGGGACTTAAATATTTTTGATTCGTTTATACTCTAATCTGCATTTGAGGACTCAAAACACTTCAGTCCGCACTCTGAAGACTTGGAGATTTTAAGTCGTTTATACTCTAGTCCGCACTTTGGGGACTCAAAGTACTCTAGTCTGCACTTTGGGAACTTGGGGATTTTAAGTCATTTATACTCTAGTCCGTACTCTGGGGACTCAGATACCCCATTCCGCACTCAGGGGACTTGGAGAATTTAAGTCATTTATTCTCAAGTTCGCACTGTGAGAACTCAGAGTACTCCAGTCTGCACTCCAGGGTCTTGGAGATTTAAGTCATTTAACTCCAGTTCATACTCAAGGGACTTGGATCGTTTATACTCTAGTCCGCACTTTGGGAACTCAGAGTACTCTAGTCCTCACTTCGTGGACTTGGAGATTTTAAGTCGTTTATACTCTAGTTTGCACTCTGGGGACTCAGAATACTCCAATCCACACTCTGGGGACTTGGAGATTTTAAGTAGTTTATACTCTAGTCCACACTCTGGGGACTCAAAGTACTCCAGTCCGCACTCTGTGGACTTGGAGATTTTAAGTCGTTTATACTCTAGTCCGCACTTTGGGGACTCAGAGTACTCCGGTCCGGACTCTGGGGACTTGGAGATTTTAAGTCGTTTATACTCTAGTCCGCACACTAGGGACTCAGAGTACTTCAGTCTGCACTCCAGGGATTTGGAGATTTTAAGTCGTTTGTACTCTAGTCCGCACTTTGGGGACTCAGAGTACTCCAATCCGCACTCCGGTGACTTGGAGATTTTAAGTCGTTTATACTCTAGTCCGCACTCTGGGGCCATAGAGTACTCCAGTCCGCACTTTGGGGACTTGGAGATTTTTAAGTCATTTATACTCTAGTCCGCACTATGGGGACTCAGAGTACTCCAGTTCGCACTTCAAGGACTTGGAGATTTTAAGTCATTTATACTCTAGTACGCACTTTGGGGACTCCGAGTACTCCAATCCGCACTCTGGAGACTTGGAGATTTTAAGTCGTTTATACTCTAGTCCGCACTCTGGGACCCAAAGTACTACAATTCGCACTATAGGGACTTCGAAATTTTAAGTTTTTGTGTGTGTTTATATGCCAAACAGAATAATGTAACTTTAATTTTTGCCATAGAATTATAACACATGGAAATTTCAATAATTCATGGAAACAATAGCTTCAAGCCTTTATTAATGAAAACAAACTGATTTGTCTTATTACATGCCGAAAACTAAGAATCAACGAAATAAAAATACACCGGAAATAATTGCTACTAAAATGCGAAAGAAATAGACTAAGTATAATAACGTCGTAGATGCTCGCTATTCCATGCTCGGAGGAGTATTGCGCCATCAACGGTCGCTAGCTTGAAAGTTCCCTCTCTAAGCCTCCATTTAATGACGTATAGACCTTCCCGTGTGGGATTCATATGCGATGGGACCGGGAAAATCGCTTCAAAACCAGATCGGCCACATCAAAGATTCTCGGTCGTACCTTTTCATTATAATATCGAGCAACTTGGTGCATATATAGCTGCCCTTAAATTAGCTTCTTCACGTTTTTCGTCAATGAAGTCCAGTGATTCTAGGAAAAATCCTGATTCGTCTTAGGGTCATAATGAGTTACCCGATGTGAAGGAACTTCAAGTTCCACAGGTATAACAGCCTCCGTGCCATATACCAATGTGAATGAAGTGTGGCCATTCGCGGACTTGTGGTGGTTCTGTAAGCCCAAAATGCTATTGAAAGCTTATCCACCCACTTGCCTCTAGCCTTTTCCAGACGTTTTTTCAATATGGATTTGATTATTTTGTCCACGGCTTCTACTTGTCCATTGGCTTTTGGATGAGCAACTGCTGCAAACCTTTTCTCAATGCCATACTTTGACAAAATTCTTTGAACTCCCTACTTCCGAACTGAGTTCTGTTGTTGGTGATAATAGTTCGTGGGAGGTCAAAACGACATATGATGTTTCTTACAACGAAATTAATGACCTTTTTGGTAACGATTGTAGCTAAGGGCTCTGTTTCCGCCCATTAGCTAAAGTCATCGACCGCAACTATTGCGTATTTTGCACCACCTTTGGAGATAGGTAAGGAACCGATTATGTCAATTCCCCCTATTGCAAACGGCCAGGGACTAACCATTTGTGTGAGTTCTGTTGGCGTAGCTCTCGGTTGTTTTGCATACTTTTGACATTTGTCACATCTCCTTATGTAGTGCGCATCATCCCGATTTATAGTTAGCCAATAGTATCCATAGCAGAGGATCTTTTTTGCTAGTTTCCGCCCCTGTATGGTCACCACGTTCTCCTTCATGAACTTCCTTCAGGACTCGCTTTATCTCATCGTGGACAATGCACCAAAGTAAGGGGACCGAGAGTCCTTTACGATACATTATTTTGTCCTGCATTACATATTGCGAAGCTTTGTGAATGATTTGTCGTCGTTCTTTTTTTTGGGCAAAACCCGTGTAGCAGGTATTGTTTGAAAGGAGTTATCCATGACTCCTTCTCGATTTTTGTTTCTAACACAAAATCTACCTCCATCTCATTTATACTCGCAGCATGTAAGATTTCGACAGGAACCAATCCTATTTGCTGGGCATCGCCAATACTTGCGAATTTTGCCAATGAATCAACTTCTTTGTTTTTTTCATGAGGGACATTCGAAATATCATAATATTCAAGGTCTGCAATTAGTTCATGAACCTGGGAAAGGTACGGAGCAAGCCTCTGCCCCTTTGCTTGATAATCTCGTCGCACTTGGTACACAACCAATTGTGAGTCCCAAAAGATTTCAACCGATTTCACTTCAAGTTCCTTAATAAGTTTCAAGCCAACAATCAATGCTTCATATTCGGCTTCATTATTTGTAGATGGAAAATCGAGCTTCAAAGCATAAAAAATTGATCGGTTATTGGGAGTCACAAGAAATACACCAGCCCCGGAACACTGACCATTAGATGCCCCGTCGGTGTATAGTTTCCATCGAATATAGAGAATAACATCATCACTGTTTGGTTCATCTGATATAGTAAATTCAGTGATGAAGTTCGCCAGCGCTTGCCCTTGTATGGCTCTACGTGGAAGGTAGGTGATATCGAACTGAATCAACTCAATATTCCATTTTAATAGCCTTCCATAAGTTGCTGGTCGTTGGAGTACCTATCGCAAGGGTTGATCAGTATAAACACTGATCGAGTGTGCCTGAAAGTACGGACGAAGATTGCATGATGCAATCACTAAGCAGTAGGCTAGCTTCTCAATTTTAGGATAATTTCTTTCTGTCCGCGTTAAACGTTTGCTAACATAGTACACCGGCTTTTGAACCCGTTCCTCCTCATGAACCAAAGCCATACTGAAAGCATGTTGAGATATGGCAAAGTATAAATACAACACTTCATGGTCTAAAGGCTTTGACGGCACCAGGGGACTTTCCAAATGCCTTATCAAAGCTCGAAATGCATCCTTACAGTTGGGTGTCCATTCGAAATTTCTCTTTCCTTTCTTTATTACATCGAAGAAGGGAATACACTTATATGTCGCTTTGGATATGAATCGACTCAGAGCGACCACTTTTCCGTTCAGGCTTTGTACTTGCTTTATAGTTCTAGGCATTTGTATGTCTTGAGTAGCCTGAATCTTTTCTGGGTTAGCCTCAATTCCCCATGCATTAACAATGAAATCCAAAAACTTCCCTAATGCAACGCCAAAGGAACACTTCAGAGGATTGATTTTCATTCCGTAATATCTGAGTATATCAAACATTTCAGCCAAGTCTCGAATGTGGTCGTTTGACTGTCATGATTTCATGAGCATGTCATCCACATAGACTTACATTGTTCTACCAATCTGGCCTTTAAACATCTGATTCATTAGGCGTTGATTAGTTGCTCCTGCATTTTTCAATCCGAAAGCATCACTACGTAACAATACAGCCTAACGTCTGTGAAAAAACTAGTATGCTCTTAGTCTGGAATAAGCATCGGGATTTGATTATACCCCAAGTACGCATCCATAAATGACAATAACTCATGTCATGCCGTTGAGTCGACCAAATAGTCAATTCTGGGTAAAGAGAAACTATCCTTAGGGCATGCTTTGTTTAGATCTGAGTAATCTACATAGGTTCTTTATTTTCCATTTGCATTTCTCACTGGCATGGGGTTAGACACCTATTCAGGTTAGAGGGCTTCGCGGACGAGCCCATTGGCTTTTAGTTTGCCCACCTCCTCTCTGAGAGCAGCGGTTATCTCCGGGTCCATGCCTTTTCTTTTTTGTTTTACTGGTACATACCTTGGGTCTATGTTCAACATATGACTCGTAATGGAAGGAGAAATATCGCACATATTGGAATGTGTCCAAGCGAAAACATCCAGATTCGCTTGGAGGAAATCAATGAGATCCTCGGTCATCGTGGGGTTGAGTTGTGATCCAATCTTAAGTACTCGCAATGGGTCATCTCGGCTGACTGGAATGTCAGTCATCAGTTCAGCCGGTGCTACTTTTGCCTCCCTAGGTTCCACATCATAATCTCTCGGATCTATGTCTCTATTGATCGATCATGTGGCCCGAGCCAGGGCTCGGGCACTACTTGTCAATTTTCAGTGACTCGGGTGCGGACAGAGCTGTCCACAACCTTTCCTTTCTCTCTGCTCTGGGCCTCTCTCTGCTCAGCTATATAACACACACGACCAATTGCCTGATCTCCATGCACAACACCAGCTCCTTTATCTGTCGGAAATTTCAAAGTTAAACTCCAAGGGGCCAAAGCTGCCCTAAACTCTTCCAGCGTCAGTCGATCCAGAAGCACATTGTATGGAGAATCGACGTCCAAAATGATGAAAGATAGGATTCACATCCTCCTATGTTCACTTTGTCCAAGTTCAACTGGCAATTCAACAATACCCAGTGAATCAGTAGTTGCACTATTAAAGCCATGGATACGGGCTTTAGATGGTTTTAAATCCTTTGTCTCCATCTTCATTTGGTCATATGTTTCTTGAAGATGATGTTAACAGAACTTCAACAATCAATCAATATTATTTTCATGAATGCTGGCCCGATCGTCATGGAGATGACCATTGGGTCAACAGTAGGAGCCTCCACCTGATCAGCATCTCTGCTCCTGAACACTATATCGTCCATCATCGTTTGCTGCTATTTATCCGAGGACCCATCTTATGTATTTGAACAAATTCAAAATCTGCATGCTTTAAAGAACTGGCATACCGCTCCATCTCCTACCAATTCTTGTCTATCGAGTGAGGCCCACTGACTATCGTGTTTATGATTAGTCTTTCCATAGTCCGAGCAGGTTCCTCGAGATGGCATGGAGCTTGCCCGCGACAGGGGTCTGATGCTCCTTGTTCGCCCTCCTATGGATTTTTGACAAAATCCTGCAACTTCTTCCGTCGAATCAGCTTTTCTATAGCATCATGGAGGTGCCTACACTCCTCGGTATTGTGCCCGTAAGTCTCATAGAAATGGCAATACTTCCCAATCCGCTTTTGTTCCTCAATGGACTCTTTTGGGCATGGCTTTCGACATTGAAAAGTATTAAAATTCGATAGGTAAATATTTTCCAGAGATGCATTCAGAGGAGTGTATTCGTTGTAAGCCGAAAACCTTGGTTTCCATTTTCCTGCTTGCTTTTTCTTTCCAAGATTTCCTCCTCTGGACCCTTTAGATTGCTCTGGCTTGTTCTGGACATTGGCCTGGACTTTCCCCGAGTTATCACTGGATTGTTTTACAGCAATGTTGCTCTTTACAGTCTCCTTTCCCGGCCCTGGTTCATTGTCTCGCCTCGTCCACCTAGCTCCCTCTCTGCTTACGAATTGATGAACCTTTGAATAAAATGCTCTAGCATAGTTGGAGGCTTTCCTACCAGCCAATCGCCAAACTCTGAATCCGAATCCGGATCTACTCCTCGCATCACAACCATCAGAATGGCATGGTCGGTTGGGTTGTTAACTTCAGCAGCCACAACGTGAGATCTCTGTAAGTACTCCTTTAATGATTCCCTTGGAGCCTGAATCACACTGGACAAGGACATCATGTCCTTGGGATGAGTGGCATGAATCCTAAACTATTCCATAAATTTCGTCGCTAATTCATCAAAGTTGGAGATGGACCATGGAGGAAGTCGGGTAAATCACATGGTAGCGATTCCAAATAAAGTTATTAGGAAGCATCCACACTTAGTTGCATCATTTTCTCTAGTTGAGTCCATCATCCATTCATATCTCATCACATGCTGTCGGGGATCAGTCTTCCTTCGTAGGCCAGAATAGTTGGCATGTTAAACTTCGTGGGGAGCTCGGCCTATAGAATAGTATCTATGAATGGACTATGACTCTTGAATATCCCCCAATCATCATTGGTCAAGCCTTGATTTTATCTCATCAGCTGTTTGACCATAGCCGATAGATCTGGGATTTGTAGGGAAGATGGCAGGTTAGAATCTGTCCTACGAGACCGTTGTGTTTGGTGTCTCCACTATTGACGATCTACCAATGTGTATCCTATGGACCATCTTCATTATAACTTGGTGAACTGGCCATCCAGCTTCCACTCGTGCTCCAGATCCTAAGTTTCCTGTTACAGCTTGGGTGTGATTTCCTTGGTGTAAGTGAGGGGCCATGACTCCAGGAAGGGAACCTGGACCGTCCCTGGTTGATTGATTAGCAACACCTGCTTGTGTTGTTTCAGTTCTGCAGCGTCTACTCTTGGGAGGTTCATTGGATGAAGCCAAGCTGTCAGATGAGGAGTAAGGAGCGGGGCTTCCTCCACCATTCTAATGCTGTTCTTGAGTAAGCTAAGTCATAAGGTTGGCGTTAGCTTGAATCTGTTCGTTAAGTTGTCTCTTGCTTTCCATGAGTTCTCTCATTTGCTCGTTGAACTATGTTCTGGTGACAACTTCCATTTGGTTTTGGCCGACGATAGTCCCTACGCCTGGATTAACTTGTTGATTGCTGGGTCCTACTTGCTGGATGCTAGCAGTCTCATTGACGTCCGCATTGTGTGAGGCTGATCTGGTACGAGGCCTTCCCATTGTAGAGTTATTAGTAGGAACTCTGAGTAGAATCAACAAACTTTATGTGAATGACTTGGATCTCCTTCGGGGATTTCTTCAATCCAGTAGTTACAAAGTAGATCCTAATTAGCTGAGAATGTGATTCTCAATGAAAGCGCCAAAATATTGGCACCAAAATTGGTCACTAACACTCGAAGGAAGATTTGTGTAGAGAGATTAATGATGATAGAAAATTAAAACAGAGGAATGTATACAAAATTAACTGTAAAAACTAGAACACCAGATTTATAGTGATTCAACATAATTGCCTATGTCCACTTTGAGTTTGATCTTTCTTGCTTTTTTCAAATAATTGAATACAGATACAATCTGTACACCAACGACTAGAATACAAGTTCTAACTGAAAAGAAACGAGGCTTGAAAATGAGAGTCTCCCCAGTGTTCACAAAAAAAGGTCCTTCTTCACTACGCCCCTACCCTTCTATTTATAGGCCAAGATAGGCTGGACTTCCTTCACGGGCCTGGGGACAAGGTATCTCGGCCTATAGTGGTGACTTCTTCGCACCGAGCTAGGCCCGCTGAACGACGATTGCCGAGCCTCCACGGCTGGTCCAGTGGGAGTCTCGCCATTTACACGAAACAGATTGTGAAAGGGATCGAAGCGGACGGTAATACGACCCGAAGAAAAGAAGTGTATGCGCGCCACTCTATTATAGGATGTAGTGATCATGAGTCATCATAAAAGTTCACAGTCCTAAGTCCATTGCACCACACATGTCGAACCACCAAATTCGAACTACATGCACCGATACTCAACTGACCAAACTGTCTTGGTTCTGCGTCTTTGACTGAACGATGCATGCCGAACTATCTTGATTGAGCGGCATGTGTCGTAGTTCTTCTGAGGCCGATCCACGACCAGCCGAACCATCAAGATTAGCCTCACCTATACTGAGCGACTGAGGATGAACCCATCTTAACTTAGCCATTTTGCTGTTCCTATCTCGGCCGAGCGACGAACTTCTTCTCCAAGCCAAGAGATATATATACGTAGTTCCCAATAAAATCTCCCTTTGGCTGAGCGACATACGCTATTTCATAAGACCGTGCGGCACACACCTCTCTTGCCTCGGCCGAGCCATGCCTATAGGATGACCCATGTATATATGCCGATCCACACATTTTAGGCCCGGTCCATACAACTCCGACCACTTACTGGCCTAAATCTGGTCCCGACCAAATCAAAAACCTCTAGGACTGGCATCATGTAGCCAGGCCAAGCTACCGGGTAACACCGATATTGGCGTATTTTGTAATAATTATAGTTGATCCGTGCTTGGGAACGATTTGGGATTATGTATTGTGAATGTGAAACATTTGATTTTGAAATGTAATGAAGTAAAAGTGGTTTTCGAAATCTATATTTTGTTTCATATTCAAGTGCTTTCGGTATTATTGATACCATTACCATAGCCGTATTTAGTCGCCGGAAGCTAATACTATAGATAACTACAACATCCATAGCGCTTAGTTTTAGGCCTCTAGATATGGGATGTTACAAAAAACAATTGGTTATAATCGTTTTTCACAATGGATAGGCTATGATCCTTCTCCAACATGGATCATCAATGTCCCATCTGCATTATGGATCGGTTATGATCCATCTCCAAAATGGATTGGCTATAGTCCATCCCCAATATGGATTGGACATGGAACATCTTCATTATGGACTAGTGTGAATCGATATGGATGCGAATCGCTTGGATTGACAGTACATATCAAAGATGATTGATCAATAATTAAAATCCTTAAGTCAACTACGCATGAAACTTTGGGAACATCAAGATATTACATGGTAGGACTCACCATATCCATTGAACCTGAAAAGAAGCAAGAAAAAAGATCGACGCTGATCGTTATTTTGATGGAAGTGGGCCCACGATTGATAGGGTGACCTCATCTTGATCTGGAGACTCGCGGCCGAAATTTCAAGAAGATATTTTGCTATCTTCACCGATAAATACAAGCTTCATGTTTACTTGAGGGATGTTTTTCGGCTAGCTTTTCTTCTTTGTTATCTTCTCTTCCTCCATTACTTCTCTAAGGCAAAAACAACTGTACTTGAAATCTTACAATATAAATAAAAATTATTGAAGTAGACTTAGGCAAGAGTTTACCAAACTACTATAAAACTTGCGTATTCATTTACTTTCCTGCAATTTATTCTGTGTTCTTATCTCTATTTGGATACAATTATTGGATATTGATTCTTTCACATTCAATCCGGTGTTGGTGGTCATTTCTGACACCAACATTTTGGTGCTTCCACTGAGAGAGCTAGTCCCTGCACATTTGGAGTTCAAATTTGGAATCAACTAGGTAGCTTAGATTTGAAGCAATGGTTAGGAAATCAACAAGGAGAGCGCTACTAGAAAGGAGCCACCATGGAGGGAGCCAGAAGGCTTCCTCAGAAGTTGGAGCTAATCAAGCATCTACCTACATCACCAGGGATGAAATGGAAACGATGATGGATGTTATGGAAGAAAGGATGCTGAAAAGACAGGAGAAGATGATGCAAAATTTACTCTAATATATTGGACAAGCTGGAGCATAGAACCATGGAAATAGAGTATCAAAAGCTAATAACAACTTACAAGGAGTTGAAGCAGCAGGAATCGCTGGAAACCAGAACCAGGCACATGGAGACGGAGCTATTAGATAGAGGAATAGAACAGAGCAGCTAGGGGCAGTCCCTAGCCATCTTAGATGGATCGGCCTCGATCCCCCAAAAGGGATTGGCCTCGATTCCCAAAGGCCTAGAGGCATACCACCGGGTCAGGTTGATCGCGATGCTGGAGGAACTGCGATCAATCCCATACAGCTTGATGCAAATCAAAATTTTGATGCTCGTTTGGAGGAGTGCATTCTGGAATTTCCCATGGACTTGATAGGCAGCTTGGAAATGATGATAGGAGTGTTAGTTCCTGAGATGATGGTTTTGATGACAACAATCTTAGGACTTGTTATAAAATATAAATACTAATATTCTTGTCTAAATATATATGTATATATAGGATATATATATATATATACAGGTACTGAGAATGAAGACTGTACGGTGTAAAGATTCACTGATTATAGAGATTCAAAACTGACGAATTTAAGATTGAAGAAATCAAGACTGAAGAATCATGAGTATCAAGAATTCAAGATTTCAATGGTTCAAGAGTTCAAGATATCAAGATAAGTAATAGTGTCTAGATTTATGTTAAAACTTTATGATAGCACTAAAATCTTAATTCAGATTTTAATTGTGGAATGGAATCCACCTTCTTGCTTTAATAGTGGGATGGAACCCACAATCTTCTCTACTGGAATAAATCTACGAAATTTTCAAAATGATTTATTTCAAATATTTTTCCAAAATCCTTTTAAAGTCGTCTCTTTAAATTTAAATATTTTAGCCTTAAATATTTTTATTATTTTTTATATTTTGATTTCAAAACCATCGCTTGTTTTTAAACTATCTCCTGATTTTAGTTTTATACATCCTTAAATCTCAAAAATATATTCTATACTTATATTATTTTATATATTATATATTTTTAAGGTTACTATTTAAATCTATTTTATAAGTTTAAATATATTCAAAATGGTTTACAAACTTCATAAATTGTTTTGAAAAGTTTTAAAAAGAAAATCTCTTTTAGAAACAAAAATCAATTTTCAAAATTTACGAATCATGTCGACATGGTAGCCATAGAATTTAAAATTCAAATTTTTAAATGAAGTGCCTATTCGTCATAACCTTTCACGAATGGACATGACTGCTGTTCTTCTATAAATATCAGTTGTTTTCAACGAATTTTAAGTTAGTTTTTCTTCATTTCTTCACTCCATCTCTACTCAAGCATTCTATTATATTTTAACAAAACACTACCAAAATCCAAAGTGAATCAAACTTGATCATATCTAGTTTGATTATATGCCACTCTCTCTCAAAGATCTCAGTGCTATTCAGACTTATAGGATCATTTGTAATCAAACAAGTGTATTGAGAGTCTCAATCTATCAAAGTGATATTTGAAACGGTGTGATTGTGGCACATAAATGAATTGAGTGTGATTGTAGCCCATAAATCAATTAGGTGATCTTGTAGCCTGATTAAATCAAGAGAGTTTTCCCTGGACTCAAAGGAAGGAGGGTGTATCTTGTCGTCTTGAAATCAAGGTTGTAATATCGACATTATATTTGAAAAGAAATCTGCATAAGTAATTGTGTAGGACTGGATGTACGGTAACTCCGAACCTGTATAAAATTCCAGTGTGTTCTTTCCTTTACTGCTTTTATTAACTATTAGCTTCTATGTATGATTCTGTGATTGTTTTTGTGTTTGTGAGTAGCATCTATTCAGGTTTAATTCAAAAAGAATCATAAAATTAATTAAACAATATTCACCCTACCTCTAGTGTTAATTTTGCCTTAAGATCTGTAATCTGCATTTCCTACATTTGGTATCGGAGCCTTGGATTTCAAAGTTATCATAATCTGAATTTTGAAAAAGTTTAAAAAGGCAATTTTTGGAGATTTTGTAAACACTAGATCAAAAATGTCCATATAATCATTGTTTTAGAAGTCTACATATTTTTGTTATAGAAAATCAAGTTATCTACCGAATTGGTGTGTTGTGCATGAATAGATGTGTTATATGGCTTTTGATGAATCAACACTCAATGGACAAATGGTGCAAAATCAAGAAAAATAAATGGATACTTGATAGCGGATGTTTGAGATACACGATTGGCAATCTGGAGAAATTGAATGACATAATTTTTGAAGATGGTGGACTGCTCAACTTTGGAGACAACTCAAAAGGCATCGGCAATGTCGGTAACTCTAAAACTCCTACTATTTTTGATGTTTTGTTAGTTAGGAATCTAAAACATAATTTACTTAGCATAAGTCAACTATTTGATAAGGAGTACAAAATTAAATTTGAAAATGATAAGTCTCACATCAAAGATAATAAATCAGATATTATCTTTGAAGGAATTAGGAAGAAAAATATTTATATACTTAGTATGAAAATCTCAAATGATAAACTATGTCTTTTGGCTAATACAAGTGACCCTTAGATTTGGCATAAAAGAATTGGGCATTTGAATTTCAAACTTTTTTCTAGACTATCAAAGCTTGATTTAGTAAGAGGTCTCCCTAAAGTGGATTATAAAGTAGATAGTATATGTAATGCTTATCAATTAGGAAAACTTAGAAAGAGTTCATTTAAATTGAAAGATATGATTTCAACTTCAAAACCTCTTGAGTTACTTCATTTAGATCTATTTGGCCCATCTCAGATTCAGTCAATAAATCACGCTAAATATGTTTTTATAATTGTAGATGATTATTCTACATTTACATGGACAATTTTTATGAAACTTAAAAGTAATGCTTTTGATTTATTTAAAATTTTTGCAAAAAGAACTCAAAATCAACTTTCTTTTAAAATCAAAACTATTCATAGTGATCACGGTGGAGAATTGAAAATGAAAATTTTAGGAATTTCTATAATAAAAAAGGAATAACTCGTAATTTTTCCTTTTCAAGTACTCCACAACAAAACGGAGTGGTACAGCGTAAAACAGGATAATTCAAGAGTGTGTAAGAACTATGATTTCAGATAGCAAACTAGCAAGATTTTTTAGGCTGAAGCAGTTACTATGGCTTGTTATATTTTGAATAGGATTTTTATTAGACCTCTAACCAATAAAACATCATATGAGCTTCTTTTCAGTAAGAAACCAAAGGTATCTTACTTTAAAGTATTTGGAAGTAAATGTTTCATTTAGATACAAAGGACAATTTGGATAAATTTGATCCTAAATCCGACAAAAGAGTCTTTATTGGATATTCTAATAGAAGTAAAGCATATAGAGTTTTCAATTTAAAAACTAACACCATTGAAGAAACAACGCACGTATCTTTTGATGAAAATTTCAAAGATTTTGTTTAAACAAATGATGAAGATGATTTTGTTACTTTAAATAATGAATCAAATGAAACAAATTATGAAACTATTCATCCTAATAAAAGGATTTGGTTTTAAAAGATCGTCCTGTAGAAAATATACTAGGAAATATTGAATCTATTGTTAGAACAAGAAATCAACTAAACAAGATGAATAATGTTGCTTTTATATCCACTATTGAACCCAAAAATCCAAAGAAAGCATCATCTGATGATTCATGGATTCTTGCTATGCAAGAAGAACTGAATCAATTCACTAGAAATGATGTATTTGAACTTGTTCCTAGACCCGAGGACAAAACTATAATAGGAACTAAATGGGATTACAAAAATAAAATGTATGAACAAGGTGAAGTTGTTAGAAATAAAGCTTGGTTAGTCACGCATGGTTATTGTCAAGAAGAAGGAATAGACTATGATGAAACCTTTGCACCCATAATAAGATTAGAAGCCATTAGCATTCTACTTCCTTTCACAAATAACAACAATTTCATATTACTTCAAATGGATGTTAAAAGTGCCTTTTTAAATGTTTTTATTAAAGAAGATTTTTATGTTGAACAACCCCCACTTTTTGAAGAAGAAAAGTTGTCAAATCATGTTTACAAATTAAAGAAAGCTTTATATAGTTCGAAACAAGCTCCTAGAGCCTGGTATGATAGACTAAGATCTTATCCATTACAATCACATTTTGAAATTGGTAAAGTAGATAATACTCATTTTATTCAAAGAAACAAAAATGATATCCGATTAGTACAGATTTATGTAGATGATATAATTTTTGGATCAACAAACAATGAAATAAACAAAGAGTTTTCTAAAATAATGACAAAAGAGTTTGAGATGAGTCATATGGATGAACTTACTTTCTTTTTAGGATTGCAAATAAAAAAAATTAGATAGTGGTATTTTCATTAGTCAAGAAAGGTATGCTAGGGATCTAATTAGTTAGTTTGGTATGACTCGAGTGGAAAACCCACTCTCATGGCAACCAATGAACCCTTACATAAATAAGATATGTCAAAAGATGTGGATGAAAAACTATACAGGGAAATCCATTGATCGCTACTCTATATAACTACAAGTAGACCTGATATAATGCATAGTGTCTGTCTCAGTGCAAGGCACCTATTTCAACCCAAAGAGACCCATTTAAAAGCTGAAATGTGCCTTGAGATATGTTAAACACACTATAGACTATGGTCTATTTTACCCTAAAAATGACTCATTTGAGTTAATCTCATATTGTGACGCTGACTATGCTGGTTGTAAATCAGACCGAAAAAGAACAAGCAAAAATTGTCACATTTTAGGACATTCTCTGGTTTCCTGGTTTAGTAAAAAGCAAAATATCGTCTCACTATCAACAACTAAAGCAGCTGCCGCTTTGGTTTGTTCTCAAGTTATTTGTATGCAAAGGCCCTAAAGGATTTTTAATTAAATATTTTAAAATCACCAATTTATTATGACGATACAAGTGCAATAAATTTATCCAAAATTCTACTCATCATTCCTGAACCAAATATATTGATATCTGACATCATTTTCTCAGAGATAATATAAGTAAAGATATTATTTCTCTTGAATTTATCGACACTAAGAATCAAATAGCTGATATTCTGACCAAACTCTTAAATCAATCGACCTTTACTAAATTTATAAGAGAACCAGGCATTTTTTCTATAAATAAGATATAGAATATAGATATAGTAAAATATATATTTAAATAAATAAAGAAAAATAAAATTGTCAAAATTTCCATAAGGATCTCTCTCTATTTCAAATTTTTTCGTCTTTCACTTTATTTGTCTCTATAATGAACTTCTGAGAATATTAAATAATGGCCTCCTCTTCTAAATTAGACCAAAATGCGACCTTTCTTTCCTTTCTCCTAATGCTTGTCCATTTCAACGAACTGCACTTTCTCGAGTCATGAAGATAGAGGAAACTTCGAAGGACTCTCTGCAAATGATAACTGAGTTGCAAGTCATGCAAACAAAGATGACAAAGGAACAGGAAAAATAAGGCAAGATCCTTAGAAATTTGCAAAAATTTCCAATGGATAATCATGCGGACCCGATTGTGATTGAACATGACTCCTCTAAAATTCATATTCGTAATCTATTAAAGGAAGACGACAAAGAAAAAGAAGAAGAAGAAGAAGAAGCGCAAATGGACGAAGATGATAAAGTTATTTGCGTTGGAGAAGACTGCTTTAATAAAGATGGTAATTTGGTCGAACAACATGGAAACTTCTGTCTCCATTACCTAAATTGTTTGATTCACAAGTCACCAATCATTAAAGACTCTTGTTAGATCGTTTTTATGATAATATTTTTATAAATTGTGTGTATTTATATAAATTTGTGATTATATGTGTAATATAACAACATAATAAAATTATATTTACGTTTCGTTTAATTAT
The DNA here is from genome assembly GCA_030765085.1 of Allium cepa. Taxonomy (NCBI): domain Eukaryota; kingdom Viridiplantae; phylum Streptophyta; class Magnoliopsida; order Asparagales; family Amaryllidaceae; genus Allium; species Allium cepa. The sequence continues at coordinate 182,830,118 of CM060934.1, forward strand.
ACTTCATTATTAGTATATAGTTCCATAGTATTAGTTTAAGGGGGAGTTGAGACGACCCGACTTTTTCTCCACAAAAAGTCATATCATCCTTAAGAAAGAAAGGGATAGAAAAGAGAAAAGAAAGAAGAGAAAGAAGAAACAACACTCGAATCTCAATAGCGGAACGAATAAATTATATTAATAACATAAGTATTACATAGTACTACAACAATTATCAGAGTTACACAGACTATACAACACATACTAGACAGTTATAAACATCTGTCTAGTTATTACAACTCAATACATTACAGACAAACACTCAGAGATACCAACACAGCAAAAAACTATATAACTAAACGCGGAAGCCTCCTGCTCCATTGCTCCTCCACAATTCGTCAAAGCTAATCTGAATCCTAGCTTGAATTCCCTTGGTTACTCGTAAAAATTTGAGTACCCAAGAGTTAAAGAAAAACAGAAATAACTCTGGGTCAGACATGGGTCTGGTGTGAGTAACAGGTTAAAGTTGTTTAACTTTGAAAAACCTTTGAAAAGAAAAGGTATCACGTAAGACTTCCCACACATAAACATGGAAAAGTTTTTACCTCACGCTAACCAAAACATTTGATAGGAAATCCGATGATATTATAATAGTGTCTAGGGTTTTCAAGTAAATAAGAAATAGCCGAAATTGTTACATCTATTAAATTCCAGCTACTAGCCACAAAAGTGGGTAATACAATCAAAACCGTTGGCACTTATTGGATTTTGGATTCCATACAATGGCTGGGCTACTGGGGTACCGCCCGTCACAGTACGTGGCCTAGATCACCGTACCGAGGAGTACGCCCGCTCCCCTGCAACACAAAGCCGGACCCATTCCTTACTGAACAGTTCCAAACAAGACCACCCCGCTGTTGTGATCAGCAACCGCACCACTAAGCCGAAAAATAAAGGGACCTCTAGACAGGAGTAAATCTTGCTCTCAAGTGGGGGCTGCCCATGAAACTTTGCTGCACCTCCCCTGTTTTAGCCATTCCCGGTTGATGAGGCTTGAGGCTACGATTACCATTATAGGACATATCACTTAGAATGCTCATCGTCCACCTGACGATATTTTGAAAGCATTCAATCCATACAAGTTAGTTCCGGGTTCGAACGAAACCGAAGGCATTATCTCGTTACACTCGTTTTGGAATCACCCTCAGAGTTAACGACAATAACCCTTGCACTCTGAATCACCATCTCGAATCTATAAGTACTATTCCGTAAACTCATTACGGAATCACCCACAAAGTTATACTGACGTATAGCCCTTACACCTCGAGTCTTCACTCGCTCCACTTGGGTTAACGACCTAACGTTTAATTTGGATCGATGTGGTTTTCGGATCCTAAATATGGAAACCCGATCCCGGTCTCATCGAAATCCAAAACGTGTCTTTTAAGGCCAAGTTATTTTAGAGTTTAAAACAGTTCAATTCATTATCTATGTACACACAGATAGATAATTCACAATACAATAGATAATCAATCTTATCATTATCAACAAATAATTCATATCATAATCAGATAATACATATTATCATCTAAAAACAACCAATGCATCCATATCACATAACATTACTGATCTCATAACTGAGATTACAAACCATACATGGCAATCAATACCAATTATCACACATAAGCAACTATCTAATGATCACACCTTTTATAATTAATTTAAAATGAATTAAGTTAATTACTTAATCTCTAATTAATTTAAAATAAAATAAATTAATTACTTCATCATTAATCCTGCTTGACTTAACCATCAATTGATTTCAAATCAATTTAAATAATCACCATCTCAATATTCATTTCAATTAATCATTACTGATTAATAATTCCCTAATTACAATAAGTAATTAGCCTATAATATTACTTACACAAGTTAATTATATTAAACTCTTTGCAAATAAATAACTTGTAATTACTTAATTAATTAATTAGCTAAAATTTATTACATTAATCATTTATTCATTATTGATTATACCTTAATTAATCAATTCCAAATTACATCATTAATAAATTAATTAATGATTTCTGATTACATTTAATCAATCTCTATATAAATTAATCACATAAGTAATTAATCTTCAATTTAAACAACATATATATTAATCGCCCATGATTAATAATCATTCAGTAATTAACTACTTTAATTACTCATCCCATAAATTAATTATTCTTAATTAATTATCCTCATTAATCACTTGATTAATTTCCAAAGTAATTAAATCCAAATTACTTTTATAATAAATATCTTTAATTACATTAAGTAATTATTAATTAATTACTTCCTTAAGTAATTACAAATCCATAAATTACATAAAGTAATTATTCATCAATTCACAAATGTTTAAATTAATTTAACTTAATTAATCTAAACTAATCACATTAATCAAATTAATTACACCAAGTAATTAATTACTTTATTAAGTAATTAAACTTAAACAATTGATTATTATTAATTAATTAAATTAATTACCAAAATTAATCACACTAATTAATTGTTAAATAATCTTAAGTTAATGACCTTCATTAATATTTCTTAATTACTTAATTAAGAATTAACTTAAATTAATCATTATTAATTATCAATTAATTAACATTTAATTACAATTTAATTAATCTCTAATTATTAATTAATTAAGTGTTAATTAAAGTCTTAATTAATCATTAATCACTTGATTAAATAAAACTTAATCATTAACTAAAATTTAATTAACCATCCTTAATTATAGATTAATTAACCTTAATTAATAAATCTTAATTAATCAATTTTAAAAATTATTAATTACTTAATTAAACATCCACATTATTAATTAATCAAATAATTAATATTCATCTTAATTACCTTAATAATTAAATGAATCCAATCATTAAATTTTATTCATCTTTTTAGATAAACATTTCTTATTTAATTATGCATTTAAAACAAAATGTTTTTAAATTTACTTTAAATTCCATTTAACTTCATTTTAAACTTAAGATTCAAATTTATCTTAAATAAGATTTTAAAACAATTCAAAACTTTTATCTTATATGTTAAAAGAAACATCTACTTTATCAATAAGTTAAAACATTTTAAATTACAATTCAATTTAAATTCAAATCAATTCAAAATTTTCTTTTAAGTTTCAAAATTGAAATACAACTTTTAAATTCATTCTAGATTTAACTTAAATCTACATCTTCAATTTAAAGGCAAATCATCATTTTAAAGCAAATCTAAATTTAAGCCTTTATTTAAAAACTGCAGTTTAAATTTAAAAATCCAGATTTAAAAACTAGAAATTAAAATTATTTTAAATTTCTACTTTAAAAATTTAACCTTTCAATTCAAATGCAAAACACATATGCATTTACACTTGTGAGTTTGAAATCAAATTTAAATTTAAAAAAACATAAATGAATTTAAATCTCAGACAGTCTAATTTTAAATTCTTATTAAAATTCAGATTTTGAAATCTAGTTTAAACTTCAACTTTCAATTAAACTTAATATTTAAAAACAGAAAACAGTTTCTGTTTTCATTTAAAAATCAAACTTAAATTTTTAAAAATTTAAATTATTTCTAAAAACCAGAATTCAAACTTATTTGAATTCATATTTTAGATTCGGGTTTTAAAACCTAAGTTCAAATTAAGTTTACATTTTAAATTTTAACTTTTAAAATTTAAAAACTGCAAACAGATTTCCAGATTAAAGTTAAAACCAAACTAAAGTTTCAAAATTCAAAACCTAAGATTTAAACTAATTAAATTCAAATTCAATTCAGGTTTTAAATCCTAAGTTGAGATTTTAGTTTATATTTAAAACTTGCTTTTAATTTTCAAAACTGCAAACAGGTTTCTGTTATACTCTAAAACCTAAAACATTCACAAACCCGAGCTACCCCATAATTACTTCGAGACAATAGCTTCCCTGCTTCGAGTTACTACCTAAATTCCCCGAGACAATCTCGAGCAACAAAACCTAAAACCCAGCATCACCAACATGCACAACTCCTCCCTGTGCGCCCACTCACCAACTCCGGCCATCACTGGCCACCATCAACGGCCACCTTCCATCGACCAGTAACCCCTCATCACTCTTCAACCCTCAAATTCCCAGAATTCAACTTGAATTTGAATTCAAGTTTTAAAACCAAAACCTGGAGCATCAACCCCTTTCCAATACCTGACCTGTCAATGGCAAGGCCTCCCAACTCCGACCACTATTACCCTTGAATCTCCGTCAATGACTTTGCCAACCCATCACCTACCATTACCCAAAACAACATCGAACTCGATCCATTAAAAACGCAGTAATGATCGATTCTGCACAGCCTAGAAAAACTAGGGTTCTAAACCTAAAGACCCAAATCTCATCATCAAAACTGAAATTCACTCCAATTCAGTATTTTTCCTATAATCTTTGATAGCTACACTATCTTCAGAATCAAATTCAACCAAATTAAAAGCAAGTATCAACTGTACTTAGCTAATATGTAAAATACAGTAATTTCAAAACTGCATTTTGTATAAAGCATAAAATTTGTAATTTTCCTTTTAAAAATCATGATTTAGTCTGGGGATTTGATTCATAATTCTGAATTCATAAATTTCTAAACTTGAAATTTCACTAATTTACTGATTGATCATCTGTTTGTAATTCCAGAGCCATTTCTATATTTTTTTAACTTAAGTACAAATTTTAATCTGAATATTATAATGAAACAAACACATTTGTTTAAGTCATAAACTCAAACGAAGATTAAATTAAAAGACAATGGGATTTACAACTGACTGAAGCTTGAAATCAAAGAAAAACAGAGATGCTTCAGATAAACAATCATACACACGCATAAATATATTCATAGATATATTCACAGCCCATTTATAATATATTTTCATATCTAAATCAAAGCATGCAATCAACTTTTACCTACTTAAAATCTTAAAAAGTTGAGTTACTCACCTTAATTATGCAGACAGAACTTTGATTTTGAACATGCAGAGCACAGATTTTGAAAAGCCTTTTTTTTTAAATCTTTTTAAAAATCCGCTTCAATGCCTTTAATTTGCATGCAGTAGCTTGAATGCTTTTTAAAATTTGCTTCCAGATTTGATGCTTTTAATCTTGTTTTATAAATGCTTCCAGATGAAATGCAGGTCTTCATACTTGATTTAATTTGCATGTTCCAGAGTTTTGAAAAATGAATTAAATGCAGGCCTTTGCTTGCTTTCATGGTTGCATACAGGTAAGATATTTGATTAATGTATGCAGATTTTGAAAGTGGATAAGGGTTTGAGATGTATTTCTAGTTTGAGGAGTTACAGGGTCTTCTTGTATCCGAATTTTGAAGATGAATGCATTTGGACAGAAAAAGTTTGCATGAAGAAAAAATGTTTCAGGGATATGCAATTTTTTTAGAATGAAAATGAAGAAAGGAAAAGAGAATGGGAAGATGCAACTTTTAAATAACATGTTTATGATAATTTAAAATTAAATGAAAATTTAAAAATGACACTTGGCTTAAACTATCAACACATGTAAATTCTCTTGCTTAAATATTTAACACATGTTAACTCATATTCTAAATTACGTACACATGTCTTTTAAATGTTTTGTTATTTTAATTAAGGTTAATGAATGTTTAAATTAAATTAATTAGTTCTTACACTTAGTTATGTATTTAAATAATTTCTAAAGAAAAAGCAAAGTATTATTATAAATAAAACAATATACAAATTAATTATTTGAAAATAATATTTTGATCACTTAAAATAAATTTATAAAGAGATTATAACTTATTTGAATACATGTTTCATATTTTAAATTTCATATTAAATTTACAAATCACATTTATCAATCACTATTTTAAAAAGAATAAAACAAACATTTTTGTAACTTATTTTAATATTCAAACTTAAGTAAAAATGAATTTTAAACCAATAAAACATTTATCTTACATATTTAAAATCATTTAGTTATTTATTAAATATTTTTGAAAAACTTAAATCAAAAATAAATCGCAATTCCTAATTTCAAATTTTTTTTTTTTTGGCATAGCCAGCGGGGTTGACTGGACCCCTACCAGTTTTATTGAAACACAATAAAAGCGAAACTACAAGAGAGCAGAAAAGGAAAAAATAAAAAAAGGAAAAGAAAACAATTGAAGAAACAACAACAAACTTCAACCCCAAACATGGATCAACGAGTCAGGAAATTTAGTGTTGCAATTCTTCAATTGGCAGTGAGTGTTTCTCCTAACTTCTTGCCATATAACTTCATTCCTCCTTCTGATATTATCAAACACAGCTGAGTTCCTTTCCTTCCAAACCGCAGTGAGATATTTTTTCCAAACCGCAGCTAATTTCAAATTATTAAAATTATGCTATACTAATTTAATTAAAAACAATTTATCTATATAAATATACATATACATTTTATAAATAAAAAACAATTTATTAACTCATTAAAAATAAATTCACCAATTAAATATTTAAATAAGGAAGATTATTATATCAAATCAAATTTATTAACAAAAATTATCAATTCAATTTAAATTTAAACACAGATTATAAAATTTACATTGTCCAAAATTCCGGGATATTACAGGAGTTATGTAATTTAGGATTAGTTTTTGTTGATGAAAAAGGGAAAGAATTATAAGATAGGTTAGATAGGCTTAGACTAAGGGTGAGTTAGTAGTTTAAGGCGGTGTTGTTGGAGTAAGGGGGAATTAGAGTAGAATCAAAGTTTTATGGAGTAGATTTTATAAACAAAGGTTGTCATCATCAAAAAGTGGGAGATTATTAGTTCCTGAGATGATGGTTTTGATGAAAACAACCTTAGGACTTGTTATAAAGTATAAATACTAATATTATTTTCTAGATATATCTATATGCACGATATGTATGTATATGCAAGATATATATATATATATATATATATATATATATATATATATATATATATATGCCGATACTGAGAATGAAGACTATACAGTATAAAGATTCAAGACTGAGTATAGAGATTCAAGACTGATGAATTCAAGATTGAAGAAATCAAAACTGAAGACTCATAAGTATTAAGAATTCAAGAGTTCAAGAGTTCAAGATATCAAGATAAGTAATAGTGTCTAGATTTATGTTAAAACTTCATAATAGCACTAAAATCTTTATTCGAATTTTAATTATGGAATGGAATCCATCTTCTTGCTTTAATAGTGGGATGGAACCCACGACCTTCTCTAGTGGAATGGAATCCACAAAATTTTCAAAATGATTTCTTTAAATATTTTTCCAAAAACCTTTTAAAGTCATCTCTCTCAATTTAAATATTTTAGCCTTAAACTATTTTTATTATCTTTTTTCTTTGATTCCAAAATCATCTCTTGTTTTTAAACCATCTCATGGTTTTAATATTATACAGCCTTGAATCTCAAAAATATATTCTATACTTAGTTTTCAATATTACATTTATATTATAGATTATATATTTTTAAGCTTACTTTTTAAATCTCTTTTATAAGTTTAAATTATATGGTTTTATAAACTTCAGAAATTGTTTTGACAACTTTTAAAAAGAATATCTCTATTAAAAAAATCAATTTTCAAAATTTACTAGGGCATGTCGACATACCCCATCCCCCTATGTCGACATGGTAGCCATAGAATTTAAAATTCAAATTTTCAAATGAAGTGTCTATTTGTCATAACTTTTCACGAATGGACATGACTGTTGTTCTTCTGTAAATACCAGTTGTTTTCAATGAATTTTAAGTTAATTTTTCTTCATTTCTTCACTCCTCCACTCAAGTATTCTCTTATATTTTAACAAAACTCTACCGAAATCCTAACTGAATCAAACTTGATCATCTCTAGCATGATTCTCTGCCACTCTCTATCAAAGATCTCAGTATTGTTCAGAGTTATAAGATCATTTGTAATCAAAAAAATGTATTGTCTCTTTATCTATCAAAGTGATATTAGAAACAGTGTGATTGCGACCCGTAAATCAATTGGGTGTGATTATAGCCCATAAATCAATTACGTAATCTTGTAGCCCGGTTAAATCAAGAGAGTTTGCCCTAGACTCGAAGACGGGAGGGTGATCTCGTGGCCTTGAAATCAAGGTTGTAATATAGACATTATATTTTAAAAGAAATCTGCACAAGAAATTGTATGGGACTGGATGTAGGGTAACTCCGAACTAGTATAAAATTCTAGTGTGTTCTTTCTTTATTGCTTTTATTTACTATTTGCGTCTGTATCGGATTCTACGATTGTTTCTGTGTTTTTGAATTGCATCTGTTTGGGTTTAATTTGAAATTTTTTCGAAAAGATTCATAAAATTAATTAAACACTATTCACCTCCCCTCTAGTTTTAATTCTGCCTTAAGATCTGTAATCCTCGTTTCCTACAAAGAGACTTCCATTGGATGATAATGGTAGGTTTGCAAAGATGATTAGACGGGTTATGCGTGGAGATTGGTGAACAGTGATTTGGAGGATGTAAATAGAAGTCAATTCACTCCTAATATCAAGAATGTTAGAAATCCACCGGAGTTTAAACTACCAACATTGGAAGTGTATGACAGAAAGTCGGATCCAACTATGCATATGATGAGATATATACAACATATGAAAGTACTAGGGGCATCAGAAGAAGTCATGGCACAATGCATTCTCTTGTATTTAATGGAAATAGTTGCACTGTGGTTCAGGAAGTATGAGAGCAGTTCTATTGGCACATGGATGAAATTGGTCGAAAGATTTATGAGGCAGTTTAGGGTTTGCATTTCGAGACCCAAAAATGTGACGAGTCTGGCAACACTGAAATAGAAGATCGAAGAGTTTCTAAGGAGTTTTCTGACACCATCTAATGTTGCCGCGATATCGGTGGATCGACCAGATCTATTCATGGTTTTGATAGCAGATGTATCAGGAATTATCGATGGTACATATTTCAAGGATTCATTAGCGCAGGATCCACCTATGGATCTCGAGGAGTTTTATCATGAAGCAGAAAGGTTTCTACGGTAGGAAGATGCACGAGCCAGGAAATCGAAGGTGAATGCTGTGCAAAGCGGAGGATCATCAAGAGACGCAAAAAGAATGATAAAGGCAAAAAGAAACTAGATGATGGAAATGATGAGACGAAAAGACAATGGAAAGAGTAGAAGCAAAAGTTCTCCTCCTATTTAGATTTGATGGAAAGCTTAGAACTGATTTATCTGGACACTAGGGGACAACTTCCCTATTAGAAACCAGTAACAAAGGATCCCACGGAGCGGGAACGTATGTTTGGAAAGTACTTTATGTTTCACGAATTGAATGGGCACACCACAGATGAATGCAGACATTTAAAGGATATGATCGAGGAGCATGCCAGGAACGACAGATTGCTGCAGTACATGAGGAATCATACAATGATGGTAGAACAGGAGCAGCCACCGTCCGCATCGAATGGAAACAAGAATGGCCCTGGATTGGGGTCACGGATCATCATCAACTGATCATGATGGTAAGAGATAAGTTCAGGACTTGGACTCTGACCATAATAATAATAATAAACTCCATAATAAGGCAACTAAGTCATTCACACATCCCCATGACCGAGAATGATCCCTAGGCATGCTCTAAGATGACGATGAACCGTCGTGCCCGAAGAGGTACCCTTTGGGTTTTTAGTTTTTTGGATTTCTGGATGTACAAACTCCTATTCATTAGGTTATTTATTATCCACATTACAACGACCAATAAAACAGGTTGCGATTATTGTCCTGACCGGAGTGATGGGGCGGTAATCGCAAGGTGTGAGTCCCTTCGCCAAAGGGCAACGGAATAGACTCATACATGGATTAAGTCCTCGATCGAAGAGTCGAGGCCGGAGAATAAAACCCAACAGGACATTAGGTATGGATTATGTTTGGCAAGAAGTAGGTCGCTTCGGTGGAGAGCGAAAAGACCGACCTACTCAACTCATCGAGTATGGATTATGCTCGACAGCCATCCAGAGAGACCACGATCGGCCTAAAACTTAGGACAAGACATCAATTAATGTTCAGGGATACTGAACTGAAGTACATGAAGTAACGTCGCTCCATCGAAGAGTGACAGGATCGACATACTTGGTCGAGTATGGATTGTACTCGCCGTAGACCCAGGGAGGTCATGGATTTGGACATCATCTTCAAACAACTATGGTAGACATTGACCCAAAGCGGTCGCAGACTTGGATATGGACCGGAGTGGTCCCATATTTGCATAACAACCCGGAGAGGCCACAAATTTGAATATCATCCTCGAATGATAATGGGTTTGGCTTCAGATGGATATGAATTTGGATAAAACAATCCAGAGGGATCGTGGATTCAAAATTTCATATCGACTTGGAATAGTCATGGATTTCATTAATGATCCGAAGAGATCATAGATTTGGATTGACAATGAATTGGATTCGAATTAGATAATATGGCTATTGATGGATAATGGACTTTGGATTTATGGCAATTCAAAACACACTTTCATATCACAAGGCTTGTTTTGAGAGGCAAAGTGTATACCCGCCTTTTGGAAAGGCAGTACATAGGCGGATTTAACCCAATATATTGCATGATCATCAAGGTAGAAAGCCTGAAGAGATGGTTACCAGTATTGGAGGACAAGACTATGGACAATAGTCATATGGACATGCAAATAGCATTTATGAAATAGGCTAAGTATGAATTTTACACTTCAACTGAAAAAATGATCGGGTACGATCATTTTTCACACTATATTGGCTATGATCCTTCTCCAATATGGATCAGCAGTGATCCGTATCCATTATGGATTGGTTATGATCCATTACCGAAATGGATCGGCTATGATCCATCCCCAATATGGATCAGATGTGGAACATCTTCATTATGGATTGGTGTGAATCGATATGGATGCGGATCGCTTAGATTGACAATACAAATCAAAGATGATCGATCAATAACTCAAAAACCATAAGTCAACTACGCATGAAACTTTAGGAATTACAAGATATTACATGGTAGGACCCACCATATCGATCGTACCTAAAAAGAAGAAAAAAACGATCGACACCGATCATTATTTTGATGGAAGTGGGGCCTACGATTGATAGGGTGACCTCGTCTTGATCTGGAGACTCCACAGCCAAAATTTGAGGAAGACATTTCACCGTCTTCCCTTATAAATACAAGCTTCATGATTCATTTAAGTGATATTTTTTGGCTGGCTCTTCTTCTTCACTATCTTCTCTACCTCCATTACTTCTCTAAGGCAAAAAAACAATTGTACTTGTCATCTTATAATATAAATAAAATATTATTTGAGTGGACGTAGGCTAGAGTTTGCCAAACCATTATAAAAATTGCGTGTTCATTTACTTTACTACAATTTATTCTATGATCTGTGTTATCTCTAGTTGGATATTTTCTATTGGATATTGGAGATTTCACATTCAATCGGGTGTTGGTGGCCATTTTTGACGCCAATAACCGAGCAACAAAAGAGATCGGGAAAGTATTGTCGCTTCTACGAAAATCATGGGAATAGCACAAATGAATGCCGACATCTGAAAAATTTAATTGAAAATTTGATAAGAAATAACAGGCTTCAGCAGTATGTAAAGAAACAGCAAAACATCGAACAACCTACTGAATCTTAAGGGTTGAAAGTTCAAGGGAGTCAGCCTGCACCTAACGAAGAAGACCCCGAGCGAAAAAATGGAAGGAAACAGTCAAAAAAACATTACTATAGGATCTCATCCAACGCAGAATAGTTGGGGGTGATGGAATGATATGGTAGTTCTTTATAGCATCCACCACAAGAGAGTTTCCATACCGTTGAAGATGGAGCTTCAACCAAGCAACAAAGGATGATTATGACGACATTGTATTTAGAAATCGGGAGTCTGGAGGCATAGAAGCACCGACCCTCGACCCAATGGCAATAATGGTCGGGATTGGTCAAATAGTTGTGCATCGAGAATCGGTTGACAATGTTAGTTCGGTCAATAACCTATTTCAAAAAATATTCGATTAAATGAAGATTAGCACAGAGGATGTGATCACTTGCAAAACAAAGATTCAGAGATTTATAGGTGAACATAAGCAGCCAACTGGAACAATCAACTTACCTGTAGAACTCGAAGAAGGAGAACGGAGGGTTCTTCATATACAGACCTTCATGATTATTAATGAATATTCTTATTATAATGCTTTTGTGGGCCGACTGGCCTTTGCCGACAACAAAATCGCTTTAGCTTCATGGTGTCTCATGGTGAAATTTCCAATAGAGAATGGGGTAGGAGTATTAAGAGGAGACCAAAGTGTTGCAAGGGAATGCGATGTTTCTGAATTATGTAAAGCTAAACACCGTGAAAATGGAAAGAATATAGGGATGACTCTCCACATTCAGGAACCGCAAGAATAGCAATTACAAAAGTGCCCTTGCTTAGGGGCTGTAGTCTTTTTGACAATGCTATGGACCCTAGGGAGAAGAGTTTAGGGAAGTGCGGGCAGCATTGGCGAAGATTACGATGGTCGTCCCTGTTGACATGGGCGACCCAACTCAAGTTTTAAAAGTAGGATCAAGGCTTGGAATCAAGATGCGAAAGAAATTAATAAAATTTCCTCATGCCAATCTATATGTATTCACTTGGACACACTCTGATACGTGCGAGATATCGCCAGAGATAGCATGTCACGCACTTAAGTTCACGCTAGTGTGGCAGAAGAGATGCGGTCTGGGCCATAGCGATCCGCTACATTAAAGGAAGAAGTAGGTAAGCTGTTGGCCAACGGCTTCATCGGCGACGCCACATATCCTAAATGGGTGTCAAACCCTATGTCGGTCCGTAAATTGAACGGGAAGTGGTGTACTTGTATTGACTACTCTGATTTGAATAAAGCCTTCCCGAAGGATAGATTTCTGTTGCCCGGGATCGACCAGCTTTTTGATTGAAACATGGGACATGACTTGCTCTCATTTATGAATGCCTACTCAGGATACAATTAGAATATGATACATGAACCAGATCAGGAGAACACCAGCTTCGTCACCGACTTGGGACTATATTGCTATCGCGTAATGTCGTTCGATCTAAAGAACGCTGGAGCTACTTACCAAAAACTGGTGAATACAATGTTTAAAGATCAGATTAGACAAATTATGAAAGTTTATGTAGATAACATGCTAGTGTAGTATTGGGAGTTTGGAAACCATCTGGATGATCCCTCGATGATATTTGAGATCCTTCGAAAGTACGAGATGAAGTGAAATCCATTGAAGTATTCATTTAAGTTGCTTATGGGAAATTTCTTGGTTCTATTGTGAACGCAAGGGGCACTGAGGCTAATTCGGAGCAGATTGATGCCTTACGAAATGTTAGAGCCCCAACCATGAAGAAGTAATTACAATGCTTAACTGGAAAGTTTGCTGCGTTGAGCCGATTCATCTCCAAAATGATAGATAACTGCATACCGTTCTTTGATGCATTAAACAAGGGTAAGAAGAAATTTGAATGGAAACAAACTATCATACTACTTTCGAAGAATTACTACGACATAGGTAGACACCTCCAGTTATGTATAAACCAGTGGGCAGCATGGACTTATTCATTTACTTGGCGGTGTTTGTCCATACATTAAGCACAACACTTGGGCATAAGGAAAGTAGGGTGCAACAGCCCATCTACTACATTAGCAAGCGATTTAGCAGAAACAGAACTATCCAAAATTAGAAAAGCTGATATACTGCTTGTTGATAGCATCAAGGAAACCACGACTGTATTTCTAGGCTCATCCGATCATGGTGTTGACAGATCAGCCCTTGAACCGATACAGTATCGAACCAAGACTCCAGGGCGGTTTCAAAAGTGGAATATCGAGTTGAGCTAGTATGATGTGGCATATCATCACTGAAGAGCAACTAACAGACAAGTGTTGGCTGACTTTGTTGTCGAGTTAACTATTTGGGATAATGAGGAGGACATAATAGAAACAATATGTCACTGGAATTTATTCATTGATGATGTGTCAAACGAATTCTGCTCAGGAGTGGGAGTTATGTTTGAAACTCCTAAAGAATGATTATTCTGTTATGCACTAAAGCTTGAATTTCCTACCAACAATAACGAGGCAGCAAATGAGGCATTGATAGCGGGATTGAAGATTGCGAAGGAGTTAGGAATAAAGACTTTGCATATCTACAGAGACTTCCAACTAGTCATTCGCTAGGTTAGAAGGGAGTATCAAGTTAAGGGCGTGAAACTTGCACCGTATTTTTCGAAAGCTTGGTAGTTGCTTAATAAAATTGAACATATAGGATATCTAACATTCCCATAGAGGGGAATATGAAGGCCGATTTCTTAGCCAAGCTAGCCAGTTCCAAAGAAGCACAGCTAATGTGATTGGTTCCAGTAGAAGTATTGGTTGCTCCTAGCATAAATCCGATGGACATTAATTGGGTTCTTGAGACTATAGAAAAGGAAAAATCGTCGATAATGTCGGTAAAGGGCTATTTGCTCAAGGGAGTACTCCCTAAAGGCAGGAACTAAGAAAAGAAGATTCTTCGAAAGACGTTATGGTTCATAATACAGGATGGAGTACTATACATGAGAGGATTCTCTACCCCCTTGCTCAAGTGTGTAACCAAAGATGAAGCTAAAAATATCCTTATAGAAATTCATGAAGGCGGCTTTGGTGACCACATCGAGGGGCAGACAATAGCAAAGAAGAAACTCCGCTATGGATATTTCTGGCCAACAATAAACTGAGATGTAGCAGATTACATCAGATGATGCGATCAATGCTAGAGATTCATAAAGATTCCGAGAGCCTCATTTTCATAACTTATGCAGATGGTCGGTCCCTGGCCATTTGCGATCTGAGAAATTGATTTAACAGGTTACTACAAATAGCAATAGGATCCAGAAGTGCTTTTCTACAGTAAGGCACCCACAAGAAAATGGGCAAGTGGAATCAAATAACAAAATCATCAAATCCACTATAAAGAAGCGTCTGACTAAAGCTGAAGATAATCAGGTTGATGAGCTTCCACTCTCACTATGGGCTTACAGGATAACAAACAATTCTTCAACTGGGCACTCACCATTCATCTTGGCATATGGTTTAGAAGCTATGATCCCAATAGAACTCACAGTCCCCACTCATCGAACAAGACACTTCAATCAGAGGGAACGAACAACTATTGATCGAGCTCTTCGACCAAATAGATGAGGAGTGGAAAGTAGTTGAACTGAAGGTTGTTGCTTGCTAGAAAAGAGTGGCATGCCACTTCAATGCCAAGGTTCACAATTGTATCTTCAGAGTGGAAGATCTCGTCCTAAAAGGAATCTTCCAGGTATAGGAGTGCTTCGCCCAAACTGGGAAGGACCGTATGTGATTGACCATAAACTTAAAGATGGAATATTCAAGCTAGCTATAGTAGATGGAGTGCCCATCCTACATGCCTGGAACAACGACTCACTATGGAACTACTACACTTGACATATATAAATTTCCTATTTTTGTGCCATCCAAGGATACTGAGGGCATTGTAAATAGGCAGGACATTCCATTTCATCTATTTATCAATAAAAATTTATTCTTGAACCAATGGAACCGCGTTCTCATAAGAAAATCATCATATCAAAGGAAAAAATGGATCCATACCTTTTGGGAACCGACGTTGCTCTGACAACATCGGAAAGGCCCGAAACCGTCGAGTTAACGAGTAAAATCAATTCAAAATGCCAGATTGAAGAGGAACATTAATCCTAACCTTCTAAGAACCGACGTTACTCCATCAATGTTGGGAGGGTACAAAATTGCCGAGTCAATTGGAAAAATTGACTCAAATCGCTAGATCGATGGGGGAAATCGATCCCAAGATTCTAAGAATCGACGTTGCTCCATCAATATCCAGAAGGTTCAAAGCCGCCGAGTCGATAGAAAAATCAATTCAAACCGTTGGAACAAAGGTGAAAATAAATCCCTGATTTTTAGGTACCGTTGTTGCCATGGCAACGATAGGAAACTTCAAACCATCGAATCAGCTGAAAAGTCGACTCAAATCTCTTGGCACTTGATAGCACATGGAGATAGGCGATAAGAAAAGGATTTAACTGGGTCCCAAAGATGGGCAACGCCA
Organism: Allium cepa; assembly: GCA_030765085.1. Taxonomy (NCBI): domain Eukaryota; kingdom Viridiplantae; phylum Streptophyta; class Magnoliopsida; order Asparagales; family Amaryllidaceae; genus Allium; species Allium cepa. Next base: position 182,846,298 of record CM060934.1, read on the forward strand.
AAGAAAAGCCTAAGGAGTTAAGCAGTTCGTGTACATGTTTCCAGAGATAGAAACAAGTGCATGGCTGGAATCTCAACATTGAACTTGAAAGAAATGTTATGACGAAAGATGATGACGGTGCATCTTTAAGATACACTCATCCAGGATGACATTGGTTAATGATATCAACTCAGAAGAATTAGAATGAAGCCAAGGAATTAGCAGCACTAAAAATATAATGCTTGGAATTGTGCAGGAGAGTGAGTAGTTCTCGGAGATAGGAAAAATCATATGGATTAGACTGGGGAAATCAAATGAATGGTTCCAAATATCCAATATTCCGTTGACACCTAAACTCTAATATCCAGCCTTATGAATAGGGGCACATATGCTAATACTTGATCGAAATGAATTCGACCAAGTCAAGTCAGGGACAACCATGGAGTTGGCTAAAGTTACAATTTTGTTGCGCCAAATAGATTATTGTTATATCAAAAAATAGAACCAAGCAATGAATATAATCAAGCAATTGCAGAAATATTATTTACATGCATAGAGTTGAGTAAATAAACATATTGCATAGAAATAGAAGTATATAGTCCATGAAATTAAAGAACAAGCGATCGTGTCATATACACAAGCAGTCAAGCATAAACAAGCACAGTATATAAAACATGGAAAAACATAAAAAAAAAATATTACAAAAGAAAAGCTAATCTTTTTATATACAGACAAACAGTGGTGGATGCATACGCACAATCTTGGCTTTTTAAAAGGAAAAAGGACAAAAAATAAAGACTCTATCACAACAACAACACAAAAAACAAAATTACTCGATTGTCCTATCCTGCTAGGCCTTTTACTTTTTGCCACCACGACTGCTTTTTCCAGTCTTACCCGTACGAGTCTTGATTTTTTCCTCCCTTTGGTTTACCCACCAAGGGGAATGCTACCTTTTGAATGAGAGGACTCTTAACCACCAGTAGAGCCGACCTCCCCGGACTTGATGGTAGGGTCATTAGTGTGCTTCAATGGCCTAATCTTGATAGTGGGAACTTTTTAATGGGAGGTTGTAAGTTTCGAAGATGCAAGTTTAGTGATCTCAAGTTCTTTCTTCACTTGAATCTTCTCCATGTCCTTCCTTAACCTCCCCGCTATTGTTTAATGCTCGATCGGGTTAGAAGCGCTAGTAATAAAACATCCTCTTCATAAGAAACGTAAATGTTCTCCAGGCTCTCTAAAGCAACAATCTTCTAGGAATTAAGACTTGAGTCAGAACTGGAAATAGGAACGGACATGGAGAACCCTCCAGAGATGGTGGCTGATATAGTAAAGATCGCTTCAGTCTCCGAACCATGCATAGCTGGAGGCAGAGGAGGCGATTGAGGTTGACATATAAGTTGGAAAACAAAGTGATAAAGTTTAATTATGGATTCTCGTGAGAACCGAAGCTTCTCGTAGATAGGAGAAACAAGAGATATACTAGTATAAGGATCCTATTGGGATACGCTGAATTCACCTTCTTTAGTCCCAAGCTCTCTATGCTGGACCATGGTGGGAGGAACTTACTGTTCGTGAGGAGATTAATGAAGTCGGAAGAATGCAGGTAGTTGTAGAGCTAATTCCCACAAAAGCAGGATGATTGTCGTCAGCTCTTAAGATTTTAGAGCGGATGTTTCACCCTGACCCGATGAGCTCGGGTCAGCAAGAGCTTTGGCAACATCAATGGTAGCAGCGTTGGCAGCATCCTTATCTAGAATAGCCATTCTAATTATGAGAGCTTCGGTATCTACAACATCGAGATAAGCTTCCATTGGTACTTCTTCAGAGCGATTGCCTCCGGCTTGCACAATTATGCATAACACTTCTTCCTAAGCGCAACAAGCACCTTAAGATAGTCGTTACCTAGCCATCTCATATTCTTGAACGGGACTGCGTTACTATAAAAGTACCATGTTAGAATCAAGTTTTTTAAAGATTTTTGTCTTCTTACTCGAAGCTCTTTGAGCTCCTATCGGGAATTGCAAGTTTAAGACCAACGACATCGTTGTCGGTGGACAACTGCTCCTTTTCATTAGCAAGTTTTTGAACCTCCTCACAAAGCATGGTAAGTTTAGCAGCTTGCTCAGATACAGTTTGGTCCCGAGCCCGAATACTTTCATTTTTTTGAGCAAGTGCTTGCATCATTTTGTCGGCTATTTCTTGAACTCCGCAGCCTCAGTAAGAGCAACTTTCAGCTTATTTCTCATCACAATTTCGGCATAGCGATGGGTAAGAGTTAACTCATCCATCAGCTTATTTGTTCTCTCCTTCTGCTTCAGAGCGAGGTGCCACTCTTTGGTAACCTTAATCAAATCATCGTCGCTCTCTTTAACCATCTACTTAAAAGCAGCTCTTGTAGATTTGAAGGATTGAATATTGGTGCAGTTGATCTTATTTGCTTTAAAAAAAGCGGTGCAAAGCTTCTTCCACTATACCTTTGTCGATGCCTTGCTCAACGGTCTTTAGATTTTCCATCACCACCACTTTGGCATATCAAAGGTATCCCAATCGAATTTGATACCATGCAAAAAGAGGAATGGGAATGCAGCTTGCAAGCGCGGAGGACCAGGCGGAGTGAATAAATGAACGGAGACTCCTTTGGAAGTAAGCGAGACCATTGAATTCATAGCTTGAGAGGCCAGAAATTGTTGAGTTAAAGAAGCCAGATCTTGTGTACGTGGTAGAAATCGACAGAAATAAGCCCATGGCGCTCCGAGGAGTCTTTAGAGCGCTTAGAAGGGTCATAAGATAGCTCAACATTGGTGTCCCTCTTCATTCTCTCGTTCTACCTCTCCTTATTCATCCCTCTATCATCTTGTGAACTTTGTCATACTCACGGTTTTCCTCCTTCACCTCTCTTCCTTGGACTCATGGCGGCAAGTGGATAAGGATCGAGAATTTGGCCTTTGTGTGCACTAGCATGGTGGAAAAAATTCTCATAATAACCACGACCCAAGGAACCCAAAACAAGGAAGAAAATAGTATTAATATTGGAATTTCGAAGAAAAACTAAATGCAAGAATGAATGTCCGTGATCCTAGTAAAGTTGCGGTGCCAATGACCTCTTAAATACTCTATTAACTATAATAGCAAGGAATTAAAGTGGGGTTATCTCCAACTTCTCTTACAAAGCCCATTGGAGAAAGAGAGAATCCTGAACCAACATCCCCCAAAATGTCGCTAACGGTGAAGTTGATATAACTAATGTCACTTAAGCCAATGAAGATGTCACCAATGAGGCGGGATAGGGGTGAAATCTCTACTAAAGGCAATGTTGATAGATCTCTAGCCATCATGGAAGTTTCTGTGGAAATTTGTTCTCGTTAAGGCGAGCTGGGGAGATCAGCACTAATCCCGTCCGATTCTTTAAATGATTCAACCCCTTCTCCACTAGTGTGATACCGCTATCCCTATCAACGACACCCACTTCTTCCTCGACCACTTCATTTCCTTCTTTCCTTAGGAATTCCTCATCCACTTCTAGGATTGGAGACATCCTTATGCGTTCATCTACCACTTAGAATGTCAATTCTGATAGGCCCTGTAGTAACTTTCGAAGATCTCAATACTCACTTCAAAAGTAGATAGTTTGAGGTGAGTATTGAGATCTTCTCACTGGCTCCTCTGCATGTACTACACCGGAAGGAACCGCAACTTCCCTTTGAAAATTATCGTCATAGCTACGAGTGGGGAAGGAAGAACAGGTATGAGCTCTAGAGACGCTTTGCGCTAGCAAATCAATAGCGATAAATCTATCTTGGCGAAGTAGACCAAACCATTGTAGATTTTCATTTGTAAGAAGCAACGCAATGGTGTGTCAGTTGGGTCTGACTAGCTTTAAAGCATTGAGTGTTCTCTTGTGTTCATCACTCTTGTCTTGGGCCGAGATGCCTATAGGGAAACACATATTAAGTTAGAAACTTAGAATTTTGACATGAGGGAGACTAGAGAAATGGAACATACATCCAAATAGCCTAAGCCGGTTGAATCCGACCGGGCATCGCATGAAGAAATACTCATTATTGGAATAAGAATGCTTGTAGTAAAGCTTCTCAAAATCCATTTACATCCCATTCGGGATTTGATTATCAGATAGGATAAGGAGTCCTACCTTTTACTGAATCGGAGAAGATACATAAGCTCATTAAATCTCAGAGGCTGATTGAATTTACTCATGAAGAGGACGTACGGTAAGCTCAAAAGAGAATAGCAATTTGGATGAACTTGGAATGGAGCCAGTTCAAGTTCTTGCAGCACCATCATAAGGAAAGGATTAAATGTTGGGACAACACCACCTAAGCACATGTATCAATTGCATGTTGCGAAGCTTGACAGGGGATTGTGACCAAATTAGCCCTTATCGGTAGACAAAAATCATCCTCATGGCTGCGATGTTGGAGATATATGCTTCGGAGCGACCCAGCAGATAGGATTGAAGGCGCCCACTAAGGTGGGTTATTCAAGATTCTCAAATCCAGTCGTAGCTGACCCAATACCATCATAATTGGAACTATTTGACTTTAGGATTCATCAGTTTCAGGATGACTTGGCCCAACAGGAATAGTTGGCGAAGCAGGAGCTATAGATGACCCAACTTCGGGAGGAGTAGATGTGCCTTCGCCAGACTTAAAATGAGGTGATTGACAAGTTTTTCTAAATAGTAAAACTTAGCGTTTGATAGTGCAGGCATGTTTTATTTTGAAAATTATATCCGTGTGACCCATGCTTGGAATCCAAAGGAAGAAGACATGTGTTGACCAATCGGATTTCGAACGTTGACCAAGGCAAATTAGTGTGTTAATCTATGTAGTGTGCATCCGGTGTCCCGTACACCACGAATGGATCATCCTGTGTAGATAGCTCTCTCATGCTAGAAAAAAAAGCCACGTCGTACTTTGAAATTATATTTCAAAACTTACCCATTATCAATGAGTAATCAATAATAGAGCCGCTATTTGAAGCTCCATGGGAACTTTTATTCTCAGGATCACTAGAAATGCAGAAACGAGAAAAGTGATGCAATAGGGTCATCCACAACACCTGATTTTGTAATAAACTGTCGCACTAGAATTCAATCAGTGATTGGAACTTAGCCAAATTTCAAAGAGATGTCGAATCTAGAGAATAGGACTTGTCTCTGAAACCACGTGCATCTGATCGAGGCAAAACTCATCTTTTCCACCGATCAAACACACCCGAAATTTCAACCATTCCCCTTAATTGCAATCGACCAAACCGCCATCGCCATCGCCATGACATTGACAATTGCTGACAATGATGAGCAATTAAATTGGTGCTAGGGTTCTAGGATGCTCGGGGCCGATCTTAATAATGATTAGGAAGGGGCGGCGGTGAGATGGCATGGCAGAGCTGGAAGATCAACAATGGTAGCGGCAAGTCAATGGCAACAATGGCAGCACTGAAGATAGTCAGGGGTGGTGGGGAAGCTTGAATAGATTAAGTCGGTGGAAGTTGGATCGGGTCTTGGAAAGCAAGAAGAATTTGCAGCAAATAAAAGGCAAGCCAGAAATGAAAACTTGGAAAGTTTATCCAAAGGTTGAGTATATATGTTAAGGGAAAACATTATAGCTCGGTGCCATGTTTTTCTCCTTCCACATCACCCAGAAGACATGTCAAAAAGAGGGTATGCAAAGTGTGAAGTGATCTATGGAGCACAAACCATGTTCTCAACGTAGAAGAATGAAATTCCAACTATAACTAAACCAAACATTTAAAGGAAAATCAACTAATTGATAACCACCCCTCGAGACAGCACTTATGCGATCAACTAGAGATTATAAGATAGCGGTACGGAACTTATCTTGATCAAGAGCATGTTTTGTTTTCAACGAAAGCATACTCTATAGAGCAAGTATTAACCAGGATTTTAACCAAGCAGAAGTCAATGGAAGTTAGAACGTTAAGATGAAGACAAAATGAATCGGAAACTTGGTAGCACACTTAGAAGGAGTAGAGAAACAACTCGGAGAAGTTTCAAAGGGATTGGAGCAAGTGGAATACCTTAGTATCGAGCTATACAGGTTGGTGCTGACCTATAAATCCTCTTCCGATCGCCTTCTAAGCTACATACTTCTCACATACCTTTCCAATAGTTCGTGATCAAGGTGTTTTCCTAGAGTATGGATAAACAATTTCTTGATTGATGAGAAGAAAGCCAAGAAAGTAGGATAACTCAAGTGATAGAGAAAAGATTACTAGAATCAACCAAAAGTTGATGAAAAGAGCTTAGAACATATCATATAGAAGATAGAAATGCAGACTGAAAGTTGAAGTTGGATTTGTACCAACAATTATAGCTCGGTATCGAGCTACATAGATCAGTGCCAACCTATCTTATCGAGTCCCTATGGTTTTGATTTCTCTTGTACAACATCGGGCCTTCGTTTAGACTCCAGTGCAAGCGAGATTGTGATTCCATGCACCTATTTCTCTACAAATACCAACCTAACCACAATAAAGAGGGATCTGGTTTTTGTTGACTCCATATGTGGAATCTCTACCTCTTCTTATTGTCCTACCTCCACACAGTAGTTATCTAGGCAGCTATTCGTGGCAATTATAGGATTTAGAACTTGTCAAACCCATGTACTAGTGACTTATACTCTGTTTAATTTTCTGTAATCTCATACAAAATCTCTCAAGTCAATAATCAATAAAACTAACAAGTGGATGTAGGCTAGAGATTGTTGAACTATTGCAAAAATCTTGCCTCTTTGTTCTATTTTCTTTTACTTTCAATGCTACCTACTACATCTAAGTCATACAGGTTGCCTACAACTCAATCTTGGGTGTTTATCCATTTTTGGCATAAACAACAACAATTAATAGTCAAATAATCAGTAGCAATAGAATTCAACTATGTATACATATACATCAATATATATGTATACCTATATATATAAATATATCATAATATATACATCTAAACATTCCATTCAATTATACAGGGAGAATAACCTCAAAACTTATTTTAAGGGCCGTTTTAAAACCCCTGGAAAACCTCGAATCAAACACTCCCCTTCTACACAACTCGGCATTGTTGGGACTAGGTTTATTGGACCCAACATAGAACCACCAGTGCATCTATGATCATAACATCAATGCACCTATGGTGTGTAAAGCAAGGTTATTTTCCGTGCACTGTATATTTTTAGATTTTTATTTGCCTCTTTTTTTACTCATTTTTATCCGATTCTTGATTCTTTTTCTTTCAAATTTTGATATTTTTTTCCTACTATCTTTCTACTTTAATTTCATCAAAGATTTTGAATTGAAATTATTTCAAAATTTCTTTAAAAGTCAGTGTTTGTAAAACTAGTTTCAGCAATGAACTATATCACACTTTCAACATTTATACTTACAAATACCTTTTGAAAATCACTATAAAATCAAAATAAAATTATATTATGGCCTAAAATACCGTATGGAATTCCATAAATATTTTATATAATGTATACACACACACATCAAGGTACTAATTTTCTTGTTTAAAAAAATAGTTTTCCAATATTTTGTCAAATATTCCATAATAAATCAAATTCATTTTTGTTCTTATTTACTGAAATTAATTAACTTACTTCTAAAATCATTTTATAACATTTTTCCATAATAATCTTGGTATTTTATGTATATTATGCTACATTGTCTCTTTAGAACTCTCATTTTTGCATTTCTTTTGCCTATTTCAACTTAAATACTATATATATATATATATATATAAAAGAAATTTTTTTCTCTGTTATTCAAAATTTACCGTTATAAATTTTAGCTTCATTTTACTGTATTATTTGATTCAATCTATCATTTACCAATACCCATTCCATATATTCACTAGTTTGTTCGTTAGTTTGGCAAATACATCAAACTGTCATTTTGATTGACTATTAAAATAAAATAACCATTTTTTCTCATATAAAATCATCAATAATTACTGTCCAAACTTGATAATTGTTTAATTTAACCCAATATGAATTGCTAAATCTCAAATTATCGAAGTATCAAGTGAGATTAACTCGCTATGTGTTAGAGAAGATGAAAACCACTCATAAAGATCTAAAATTCTCCAAATTGCTCACCGTCCGAAAATTGATTTGCCTCCAAATCCACATATATGTGACTCTAATTAGTATTAGAGTGTATGCCAAGACTCGATCTTCGATTTGTTCTCTAAATTATTGAATTTAGTAAAGATTTTAAACAGAATTCGATCTTTAAATATAGAGGTTTTCATTTTTCTAAGAGGGAAGAATATGAATATATGTACTTGAGAAATTACTTAAATTCAAAAATCCATGAATGACATATAATTTGTAGCTAAAAAGAAGTGTCCGTTCAAGTAAGTAGGGCTAAGCCCATTTTAAATTCAAAATTTGGAAATTAAAAACAACGGTATCTCCATTATCTAGACTTTGATTTGGATAAACAAATATACGATGCATATCAGAAAACGAGCAGTTGAAATAGTACTGGTTTCATCTCAAAATTCAATTTTTTAAGAAATGACGATTTTCCCTCCAAAGCCAAAATTATTAATCTTATTTATTTCAAACTACTGAAAAATATGGGTTGTTGCACTTTTTCCCCATAACAGGAATTTTTTCCTCGAAATTACTAATGTTTTTTAAAATCAAAAAATCGAACATTCATTTTAGATCAAGCATAACAATGCATATATTAATAACTGTTTAAACAATCATTCATACATATCGTATACAATGCTGTCACTAAACTTACTTAGCAACATATGCTTTATAAACCTAATAGTAACATATATGTATATGATGCATGATCACGACATCTATGATATTAAGTTAATGCAAAAATGCAAAGGTAATCAGCCTCTTGAAATGTGTGCAAATGAGATGACGTATCAAACATGGTTCAATACATCTTAATATGAACATATAATTTCTATATGTATGTATTTTTGACTTAGTGCATCATATCAAAAAACAGATACAAAATGGGCAACTTACATAGATCAAAACGTAGCATCAAAATCAAAGGTCAGGCAATATAACATATTGCATAGCCAAAACAAATAAATCAACAAATCCACAATTGTATCCTAAAAAAGCAACAATTACCTTAATAACCATACAACCGTACATAACAAATTTAATTGCGCTAATAAGCCACAAATGGGAAAACTTTCAAGAAAGGAGGAAAAGTGAAAAAATCAAATTCTCTCCTTCACCCTCTACATACTCATAACCGGATCGTTCTTCTCAACTCACCTTACTAAGTCCCACTACTTGTACATATATACTCCTTCTGAAATATTAATCTCAAATGTATGTGCACAACTATAACTTCTGCAATCTATGTTATCAACCTAGAAAAACCGATGCCAAATTACAACATAACCAATAATCTTGGCATCAACATGCCCTAATCTAAAATGTAGTCTCATAAAACCACTAAATGCACAAACTTAACATCCAAACATCTTGGTGGTAACCAATAACTTGAATCACTGTATGATTCCTTCTATCACCTAAGAACATGGAAATCCGGTGATGTCTTAAACTATTGAACCTATGTTAATTATCCTTAAATTTTCAATTCAATTTAAGTGGTACTATTTCACTTATGATATCGCTCCTCAACTAGTCCAATAACCATGATACTGAAATGTCTTCAATCCACAAAAGTTTCAAACTTTATTCCAAGCCCTAAAATATGGAAACAAGCATCATTTAAGCAACTAAACAAAGAAACCTTATTCTATTCAACCATTCATATATATCAAACAAAATTCTAAATCTAAGTGAAATCCTAAACCTGAGTGAGATCCTAACCTAAAATTGCATTCGTATTGAAAGCAATTGACTAAGTGATACATTGTTCATGTTGCATCTACTATGTAATATAAACTATGCACCCTTAAGTCAGTGCTTCGTGATAAGTTCCTTGAATAGATAGTTTCTCTTCAATCCAAGAGACATTGGAAAGAATCTACCTAATCCTTTCTCTAAACTATATTCAAATTTACAAATCTCATTTTTCATATAAAATTGTCTTTGCATTTCATTGCGTGCAAATTAAGATTTCTTTTCCTCGTTCCTTCAAATCACTCTTATCCAAACTACTTGGAATTCTTATTATACATCTATTGGCAGTAGCTTCTTCATATAATCTCAATACCAGCTCAATTAAAATATCCTTTACTAAAAAAGCCAAAACAATATTCATTCCTATATTTTCCAAACTAAGTATATTCATACAACTTAATTTACTTCATCCCGAAATGCTAATAATACTAACACATAAAATCTTGGTGCCAACTTATGACGAAGTATCTTCAACATTTCCATAAATCTAACTTCAATACCTCACACCGGCATGCTAATGGTGCTTCTTTCAAGCATCTTTTATAGCCATCGGTAATACCTTCATAACAAGATCTTAGCATCAGCTTAGTCCAGGCTATCCGTTACAATCTAGATCCCAAATTCATCATTTCTCTATACAAACCCATTATTGGCGTATTTTACCAACTATCTTCTTATCATTCTGCATTTACTATATTATGATCCAGGCAACTCAATATGGGATAGTGTCTCATCGTACCATTATAAGAAATGAGCAAGATGACATTATAATATCCCAGTGAACAAGTTATTAGAGGGGGTTTACAACATGATAGCTCGGATCAAAGGGCTCGAAAGGTGTAATCTCCCATACATGCTACTTTGGGTCAATATAGGTGCATTACAATACCTGAAAACATCCAAAATATTATGTACCTTGTCTTGATACAAAGCAACATATATAAGTTGCCTAGGTTATAGAATACAATATTAGATACATATATGGAAACAACCCACAATAACAGAATCAAGGTCAAATAAAAGATAACAAATGATATACATACATACATATATCTCGTAATTATTCTTTGATATAATATTTGATACATCTACATCTCATATAGAATATAGGGCTAAACAAACTAATACATCATACCATCATGTCTCATGAGAAAGATAATACAAGAAAAATAAATATCCTCATCGTCGGCGACTCCATCTTCATGTTGTAACCCATGTAGCACATATAAGTACAAATCAAACCTATAAAACAACCTCAGTCTGACCCGAGGTTGTCAAATACACAACAAAAACCAAGTCAGGCCAAAAACTAGCTATGAGTGAAATTGTATTCAGTAAATAACATAATATGTGTATATTTGTATAATAATATATGATATGCTTTTGCTTTCAAAGATTTCAGACACTAACTAAGATAATACCTAACCCACATCTCATTATTGTCATAAATGTGTTAACACACATGCCACTGCTCTAATTAAGCGATTCATAGATGCAACTATAATCAACTAGGATATCACATCATATTCACATGTATGACTTGTAATTATTATTTAGATCAAACACACTATTCAAGTTATTCATTTATGAGGTTTGTAATCACTAGTGAAACTCATATTCACTCTTATTAGAATCAACCTTGACACCAAGTTACCATGGCCTTTTCCATCTGTATATCCTTTGGTCAAACATTGTAGGTACCCCCATATGATCTAGTATTGCATCGTCTACTCTTGTTATCGTCGTCACTCCCTTTATTATGTGGTAATCAACATTTTGTTCCATCAATGTTATTATTAATCTCTTCCTTGTATCTCGTTGACATTGTGCTTGTCTTCGTGATTATTTCCGTGCAATTGATTGTTTGGAAAATAAGTGATGTGGGATCATTTCATAACGATTCAGATTGTGAACACAAATATGCCTGTTAAGAAGGACACTAATGTCTTGTGTTCTCACCGCATACCAATCAAATTATTAATACATTTAATCACATCGACCTCACTCATGACATTGCCCCCTAAATGTTGTTGATGTCTTATGCTTATTAGGTTTTAATAGTCATTTCATATAGCATATCATTCGCTTTATTTTATATATATATATATATATATATATCATAAAGTGGGATGTAAATAAATGCCACTGATTTCATATCATCCATTACTTAACATAAATTAGGCATATCAACATATATTAATAAAGAGACCATCATAACATCGCATGATGAGAATATAGCTAAATACTTTCATATTCAATACGCAACAACCAAGCATCACTTAAAAAAATAAATTAGGCTAACAAAATTTGCATTAACATATATCAGAATGATGTCACTGATCAAAATCATGGTTACAAATTTCATAGCATGGGGTTAGGCTATTGATTCACATCATATAATAAAACTTTGTGTTCCATACATGTACATACACGTTATAAATTTAGAACCATTTGATCAATATTTCCTTTCACATTACATCACTTTATTTCATATAACAACCCATGGATCACATACCAATGCTCATTCAACTAATAGAGTTTCCTTTTGAAATGTATTTATAAAGCATTTTCAAAAGAACTTACAAATTATTCTTTAGTGCAAATAATTTCAAAACAATTTAGAATTGCTTGAATTTTTGAAAACACACTCACACACACATATATAGCTATAACTTGTTATGTAAATATCGTTATTAGGTTGAAATTTGGTTCAACCTAGTATACCTTGGTCTTAATGAATCGATGGTACTCGGGTAAGATAGAACCCTTAGTCAAGCATGCTAGTATTGAGTCTATATGATGACATTATGATGACATGCTAGTATAGGAGAATGCCATATGGCCAGCTGGGGTGTTAATTTTAGGTGTATTCTTCAACATGTGATAGCTCTAATTATCAATATGTGATGGCTCCCTTAGTCTTCATTTTGTGATAGCTTTCGTAAGTTATAAACATGTGATGGCTCCTTTAGTCTTCATTACTTTAACTTTATATGGCCTTGTCCAATCATCGTCTTCTGATAGACTATGTCATTATCATTGGATGGCTCCTTTGAATCATCAATATACAATGGCTTCCTCCTTTATCTACTTACGATGGCTTTTTTTAGTGTTAATCTTCATAATGGCTACGTGGAATTAGCATATAGTAACCCACCTTTTAACTTTCAACTTCATTGTACTTGCAATATCTTTTCCTTTAACCTTATCTTACGTCGGATTTGTCCATATCAACTTTCGATAGATTCATGGTGTCAACCTGGGATGACCTTGATCGTGTTAATTTTCGATAACTTCATTTGTCACCTATGATAACTCTACATGTCAACCTATAATGACTCTAATTTGTATTCATCTTGTGATAGCTTCTACCAATACATGATAACTTCCTTTTGTGTTCAATCTTGTGATAGCCATTATCATTATTATGTGGCATCAACTTGGTCTTCAATTGGTGAAATCACCTCCACCATTAATTTGCGACAACTCCTTCATGTTCTACATGTGATAGCTACTTTACTATTGATTTGTGATAGCTCCTTGATTTTCAACCTACGATAACTATGTCGTCTTAACTTGCAACAGCTCTTTCATCATCAACTTGTGATAGCTTCATATTTCAACTTTCAGTGGTTCTGCGCCTTACTAATTTTTTGAAATTTTGGGTGTAAACCCCCTTCCCCAATACGAAGTTTTCTTATGGTTTAGCTTAAGTAAACTTCTACTTTTTCTTTGCTATTTATTTTATTATTATTATTATTCCATGTTGCAAAGGTTTCCATCATCAATTGCTCGTGTACCTTGATCAAAAACTTTAATTAACATTCCGATGACTTTAGGTATTTGTCTTGAGTTCGATTGTCCGTTAAATCAAGAGTTCATTAATCATCCTCTTTTAAATTTTTGCTTCGATCGGGTCCTGTGGGTTTAAGTGGCCATCCATCTTCCTTGGATGGGACAGGCCTAGGGGCGGGATCAAATGCTTAGTAGACCATTACTCTTTAGATAGGTGCATCGACCATGCCTTGTGGTGGGATCGACGGTTTTTTCCATCTCCCTTGGATGGATGCTTTGGCCATGTAACAACCCGCATATTTATCGATTGTATATTTAAATATTTCCTCGTTAGTCGGATTATGGATCGAAAGGTTACTTTTTGCAAAGAGTCGAATTGGGACTCGAGACCACCCCCATTGAGTTCAAAATGACGTTTGCGATCTTTTTGAGTATAAAATTTGATATGTTTGGAGTTAGTGGAATTTTGCCACTTTTTCACTTAGGGCTTTGGTTTGGGTTGAGCCCATTTACACCACCTATTAGCTTAGCCCAACCCTCTCCTCTTCATTACTTCATTTCTAATTCCTAACATTCAAGCTTTTGCAACAATGGGGAGAGGAATGGGAAATTAAAACTCCAAGCCCTAGTTTTCTTTGCAAATCAAGTTCTAGCTCCAAACTAATAGAAGAAGCTTTGGTAAGCCTCCTCCTCTTCTTCTCCAACTCATTCTCTTATCAATCTTCAGAAATTCCTAAACCTAACTTTGGGAATGTTCTTCTTTTGAGCTTAGATTCAAGCTCATTTGGGTTATGCTGAAGTGTGGTTGATTCTTCCTTTGCTTTCAATCTTCTCCCTCATTGATTTTGTGAAAAGGTGATATTATTATCTCACATCTTTGTCTATAACTATCTTTGATTGTTAGGTATGAATTCCTAACACTTATTCATGTGCATTTGCTTTTCGTTTGGATTGAATTGGTGAATATCCCAATTTTTAGTGTTTTGGGTTCAAATCTTTAAAATCCTAACTTTGATGTTTGAACATGTTTTAGGTGATGCATCGAAGAGCCAATAGGACCTGGTAGCCGATGGGCGTAATCCCTTAGCGTTCATGATCGATCGGTTGCGAATTGGGAGAGTTTGCACTTAAATTAATAGGGCAGAAAATGCATGGCATCAGGTTCGGCCGACCGAACCCCCTGGGCCGGTCGACCGAAGCTGTAGCCGAAACTTTCTGTTTCTGGTTCGGTCGGCCGACTCAGGAAGTCCAGTCAACCGACCTGCTCTTATTCTCCTATTTCCCTATTTTGCCTATTTGTGCTCGTTTGCTTTGCTTTTCCAATCTTTAATCAATTCTTCTTCTCCGATTAGTTGTTATCACCTTTATCGACTTTGATAACTTCTATTTTTGGAATTTTAGGGTATTTCCACTATGATGGATTCGGTATCGATTTCTTTGGATTTTATTCACGTCTTCGTATGTGAATTTTTATGACTGATTGTTTCTACAATCACTTCTATGATTTGTCACTTTAAAATATAAAGGTTTTTAATACTAGTAGTAAATATCAAAACTCTTTCATCAAAACGATTTCAATACTATTTTATTACAAAGCTTGTTTCTTAAACCATTTTCCAATCTACTAGCATATACAAACCTTTACCTCACTCGTATGAGAAATCTAATTAAATGGCTTAGTAAAACAAGTGGTATGAAAAGCTTGCGTGTACTTCGTTGGTTAATTCTTGGACGTGTTCGATTGAATCTCTTGTGACAATTTTCTAGTGGAGATCTATAATTTGTTCGTAAATATTTAAGTTAAGCTAGTGGTTATGGGACATGAAGCTAAGCTCATATATTTACTAGCTTGCTGTAATTGACACTTCTTGATGATCGATGATGATCATTTTTTGGTTTAGACTAGCAACGTGCGATGTCTCTTTGTCTACGTGGAGGATTGTACCTCATTTTATTGAGCTTCGTCTCATTTCTTTGTGGGCTAGCGACCCATGTACTTTTAATGTGTTTCGATTCATTGGATGTACCGTTTGTACTACATCGATATCTCGGCTTTTCGATTCATTGGATGTACCGTTTTTACTACATCGATGTCTCGGCTTTTCGATTCGTTGGACGTACCGTTTGCACTGCGTCGATGTTCCGAATTGTTTTTGTGTTTCGATTCATTGGATGTACCGTTTGTACTACATTGATGTCTCGGCTTTACGATTCATTGGACGTACCGTTTGCACTGCGTCGATGTTCCGAATTGTTTTTGTGTTTCGATTCATTGGACGTGCCGTTTGACTGCGTCGAGGTTCCGAATTGTTTTTGTGTTTCAATTCATCTGATGTACCGTTTGTACTACATCGATGTCTCGGCTTTTCGGTTCATTGGACGTACCGTATGTACTGCGTCGATGTCCCGAATTGTTTGTGATACACGTGTTAGTGAGTTTTCTTGCTCCCGCTTGGGATTGGCCGTCCTTTTCTTGTGATTTCTGGATTTCTAATTGATGATTTCTGGAATTTATGTTTCACCAACTTTTACGATTGGCATTGATATGTATGTCATTTATTGTGGCTTGGTGAATTAAATAAAGAATATGACATTCTTTTTATGCTATGAGATTCGTGAGATATTTGTATGATTTTCCTTTGTTGATTTTCTAATGTATATTTGTCAAGGTATGACATTTTTGGTTATCATACGTTTTTATTATATCTCTTCTTATATCTCATTTTATATGATAATTATAGCTAGACTGGTCCGTTTATTATTTTCTTCTTAAATAATACTCGGGTCAGACTGAGATTTTACAGGTGCTTCTGCTTGACTCCTTATCGGACCATCATCTGATCTTTTGGCTAACTACTTTAGTTTAGTAGTTTTTATTGTATACAATTGAGATATAAACTCCTTGATGTATACATATTTTTGTCTAGCACTTGTATCTATTCCTTTGTGATGTTGTGGATCTTATTTGACCACTACTCTGATATACACTTTTATGTGTAATATTCATATCTATTTCCGCCTTTGTGATATGAATTATATGTGACTGATTTTTGTCATGTTTATTTCTATATTTGTTTCCGAAGATATTATGTCCACTGTGTAGTAGCTTTGAGTTTGTGTCGGTATGTTGGATTTCCTCTTGAAAAGAATGCAAGTTATATTTCATCTGGCTTATCGGTGCTCGCACAAAGCCATTACACGGATGGTCGCTCCTCAACAGCCTTATTCTCCGTGCTAGTTGACGGTATTACACCGTAGTGTCCTTGGCTAGTGTGGGTATAGAGGTGGGGCGTCACAGGCCAGGCCTGGTGGTGGTATCAAAGGCTTAATTAATCATCACTCTTTGGATGGGCGCTTTGGCCAAGCCTAGTGGCAGGGTCTAAGACTTTTTGACCATCTTCCTTGGATGGGTGCTTTGGCCAAGCCTGTCGATGGGGCTAAAGGTTTAATTTTACTTTATCGGATATGAGATGTGCTTCAATCTAACAAATCTTGCTAGCCTCATCAGGCTAGGAGCTAAGTCTAACATATTACATCTTACTTCGAAGGCTATTATTTAGGTAGATCTTTTGGTAATTCACCTTATTCATCCAACCTTGTTAAATATGGTCTTAAATGTTCAAATTTCCATGCTTGCTATCACATTTCAATTTTCTCTACTTAATCGGTAAGTTCCTGGTGGATTCACTTCATGAATTACTAATGGCCCTTTATAATTTGGCCCCAGCAGGCCAAATATTGGAACCTTTGTATTTGTCATTACTCTTCCTAGCACTAAATCTCCTTTCTTGAACTCCTTTCCTTTTATTCTTGAATTGTAATATTTGTAGTTCCTTCATTAATATTCTGCTATTCACATGGTTACTTGATCTACTAGTTTGTTTATTAAGTCGAGGAACTCTTTCTTTGTCTCTTGATTCGATTCATGGGTATATGCAATCTTTTGGTATGAAATGGAGTTTAACCTCGATTGGTAGCATGGCTTCAAATCCATAGGTAAAATATTACATGGTATGCCTAGTAGTCATTCTCATGGAAGTTCTATATAACCATAAATTGAGAGGAAGTTCCTCAACACGATTTCATTTTTCTTTGCCTAATTATTTCTTTAAAATAGTCTTTAAGGTCTTATTCGCTGTTTCTACTACACTATTATCTTTTGGGTGAGCTAATAATGAATTTTTTTACTATTCCATTTCCCTTGTAAAAGCAGGTGAACTTTTCGCTCTCGAATTTAGTACCATTGAAAGAAATGATCTTATTTGTCTGAATCTAGCAACTATATTTTTGATGAAAAACTTCAAGACTTTTCTAATTGTGATATTTGGTAATGGTTCCGCTTACATCCAAAAAGTACTTAATGGCTACTACAGCAAATTTTGCTCCCCCTTTTGGGTCTGAAAGAGGTCCAATTAGGTAATTCTCCATACATCAAAAGGCCACGGGATTGAGATAGGAGTAAACACATTTGGAGGTAACCATGGAATTCTAGAAAACATTTAGCTTTTATCATGTTACAACCCTCCTTTCTCTCCACAGAAAGACGCATCATTATTAAGAAAGAAAGGGATAGAAAAGAGAAAGGATAGAGAAAAAAGAAAGAAACAACATCAGAATCTCAATAGCGGAACGAATAAATTATATTAATCACATAATATATTACATATCATATACATCAGAGATACACAGCTTATACATCACAAATTAGACAGTTATAAACACATGTCTATCATACAACTCAAGCACAACTCAGATAATAACACAGAGATCAACACAATGGAACCACTATATATCTATAACGCTGAAGCATCCTGCTCCATTGCTCCTTTAGAATTTGTCAAAGCTAACCTGAATCCCTTGGCTACCCGTACAAATTTGAGTACCCAAGAGTTTAAGAAAAATAGAAATAAACTCCGGGTCAGACATGGGTCTGGTGTGAGTAAACGGTTAAAGTTGTTTAAATTCGAAAACCTTTGAAAACAAAAGTATCATGTAAGACTCCCCACACATAAACATGGGTAAGTTTTTACCTTACGCTAACCAAAACATTTGATAGGAAATCCAGTGATATTATAATAGGGTCTAGGGTTTTCAAATAAATAAGAAATAGCTGAAATTGTTACTTGATTAAATTCCAGTATACTAGCCACAAAGTGGGTAATACAATCAAAACCATAAGGGCACGTAGGAAGAATGGGTTTCCATCAATGACAGGGCTACTGGGGTACCGCCCATCGCAGTATGGAGCCTAGATCACTGTACCGAGGATTACTCCCAATTCCCTACAACACAAAGTCGGAACCATCCCTTACTGGACAGTCCCGAATAAGATAGCCCTGCGGTTGTAGCTAGCAACCGTCCACACATCCGAATAAAAAGGGACTCTAGACAGGGGTAAATCTTATCCTACTTGGGTGCTACCCACTTAGCCTTGCTGCACCTCCCCTGTTTTAGCCATTCCCGGTTGATGAGGCTTGAGGCTACGATTACCTTTAGAAAACACATCTATCTTAGAATGCTCACCGTCCACCTGATGATATGCTGAAAGCATTCAATCCATACAAGTTCATTTTGGGTTCGGACAAAACCGAAGGCATTATCTCGTTACACTCATTTTGGAATCACCCTCAGAGTTAACGACAATAACCCTTGCACTCTGAATCTTCATCTTCACTTGAGATTCACGACCTATCGTTAATTTGGATCGATATGGTTTTTGGATATCCAAATCTGGAAACTCGATCCCGGTCTCACCGAAATCCAAAACGCCATCTTTTAGGTCCAAGTTGTTTTGTTGTTAAAACAATTCAATTCAAAACATTATCTATATTCACATAGATAGATAATTCACATATCCACAAATAGATAATCCATATCATCACAATTCAACCAAATCATCTCATATCACATATCACATATATCTCATCAGAGATATCAAACAATCAAGGCATTCAATGTCAATCAGCCATCCACAAGCAATGATTTACTAATCACACCATCTATAATTAATTTAAAATGAATTAAATTAATTGCTTCATCTCTAATTAATTTAAAATAAATTAAATTAATTACTTTCATCGCTATAAATCTTGCTTACTTAATCATTAATTAAACCAATTAATTAATCATCGCCTGAATTAATCACCCTTGATTAATTATCCTTTAATTACATCAAGTAATTAACCCTTAATTAATTACACAAATTAATTATCTACGAACCATCAAAGTAATTAACTTTAATTACTTCATTAACTATAATTAATTACATTAATCCTCAATTAATTACAATTAATTAATTACCTTATAATCACTTATTATTGATTAATTAATCTTAATTAATCAATCCTTAATTACTCTCATTAATTACATTAATTAATGATCCTTAATTAATTACTTCCATTAATTAATTAACTATAATTAATTACATTGATCCTTAATTAATTACGTTAATTAATTAAACTTTAATTAATTACTTCCATTAATCAACCTTAGTTAATTATAAACAGTAATTACCATCCTGTAGTTACTTACCCTAATTAATTAACTCCTTAATTAATTATATTAATCCTTTGACTAATTATATTAAGTAATTAATCCTTAATTACTTAAAAGTAAGTATTCTTTAATTACTTCCCATTAAGTAAATCCCTTTAATTAATTACATCCAGTAATTTTACATTAATTACTTACCCTAAGTATTTACACTATTTAATCTCATTAAGTATTCATACTTAATCAATCATCAAGATTATCTATAATTAATCAACTAATTAATTAATTACATTCATTTGATTAATTACAATTGGGTAATTCATCCCTTAATTACCCCTTTAAATAAATAAATTAATAAACCTTAATTATCAATTAATAAGACTTAATAACCAATTTATTTATCCTTAATAAATCAATTAATCAATCCTTAATAACAATTTATTAACCTTAAATAACAGTTAATTAACCCTTAATTAACTTTAATTGTAGATTAGTAATTTCTTAATTATTAATTAAGAAAGCCTAATTATTAATTAATAAAACTTAATTACAAATTAAGTACCTTTTAATTTTAAATTAATTAATTTATAATTACTAATTAATTAACCTTAATTACTTAATTAATTAATCTCTAATCATTAATAATCTCTAATTATCAAATTAATTATACTTAATTATGAATTAATTAACTTCCAATTAATCAATTTATAACCCTTAATTATTAAATAAATAAATAAAATCAATTAATTACTCTTAATTAATTCCTTAATCATTATTAATTAAATTAATTAATTATACTTAATTTCCTTTAATTAACTTAACTAATTTCAACCCATTAAAAACCTTAATTATTTTAAGATAAAACATTATCTTAATTAATGACTTAGTTATCATTAAAAACATTTTATCTTAATAATTAATTTTACTTAGTTAAATCAATAGTTAAGTTTTTTAATAAATAATAATTTAACTTGATAAATTAAGGTTAACAAAGCTTTCTTTAAATACTTAAAATATTATCAAGTAATAGTTTTTAAAACTAGTTTCAAATTTGAATTTAAAACTTGCTTTTACAAATACCTTTAGAATTTCATTTTTAACTCAACTTTTAAATTAACTTGAAACTTTACTTAATAAAATTTAAGTTAAACAAATTTAAAACCACTTAACAAATTGTTAAAGAAAACATTTATTTTATATAAAGTAAATATATATAAGAAGATTTAAACTAAATTAAAGTTTAAATTTTAAAACTTAGATTTTAAAAGTTTTTTTTTAAACTACTCGACACATGGATTTGGTCAACCCGAAATCCACTCTGGTCTAACCTGAGTTCTCTTTTCATTTCAAATTTAGTTTTTAGTTTTAAATTTAAATTTTTAAAAAAATCTGGAACCAAATCCCTCTAGAACTACTCGAGTTTTCGCTCGAGTCATTCCATCCAAAACCCGATCTCCCCTTCGAGTCGCAACCCAAACCAAAACCACAACCCAAAAACAACTGACACAACCTCCCCTGTGCACATGCACCAGCATCGCAATCGCTCTTCACCTCCGATGAACCCTCCTGCATATCGAACATCAAAGCAGCAACCATCCCCGATCACCAAATCCCAAAAACAAGCCTCGATCCAAAATCGAGTAGTCCAATTAAAACTGGAACCAAACACCATGGCAAAAACTACCTCGAACTCCCGGCTCTAACCATCGGACGACATGCAACCCCGGCCACTCCATCTCCGATCATCCACGAACCCATTCCCAGAGTCCCATTGAACTCTATGCACCAAAGAAGAAGCAGTGATCCCATTTTCCCACTTCGACCAAATTAGGTTAAGAACCTAAATCGGCTCACTACCGTCATCACGACCATCAGGCACCCTGTCATCCATTTTTCCCAAGCACCCCTACACTCTGTCCTCCTCTAGTCGAAGCCACGATCACCAAACATGCTCCGGCCACCAGAACTTGCCCAAAAACCCAATTCAGACAATTCCGAAATGCACACTCAATTCTAATCTAAAAATCATAATTTTTATCTTAAAAGTCCTATTTTCCCAAGCCGATTCAAGTTACATACTTGAATCAGAGAATTGCAATAATTGATTTTAACATGTTTATATTTTTTTACAGTAAATCTTGATTTCCAGATGCTATATATATAAACATGTTTAAACTATTTTTAGATCCGAGTTTAAGTTTAAACAAACTTAATTTGATTGAAAACTACAACCTAACAGAGATTAGAGGAGAAGAAAGCGGAATTTGAACTAAATTTAAACTCTGTAATATAAAACAGAGAAGAACATAAATTCAATCAGACATGCACACATGAATACATTCATATATACAGATTTTACACTTATTTATACACATGCAGGGAATCATCATCACAAAGATTTCACAAGAAACAACCATTAACTTATTTAAACTTTTAATAAAAAAATGTTTACTCACCATTTGTAAATGCAAAGAGAGGAAAAACTGGAAACCTAAAACTTTGCAACAGTTTTGCATTCCTGAAGCTTGTATTGTTTTTCTGAAAACTTTGATTACTTAGATATTGTTGATATATAAAACTGAAAAGCTTGATGCTCTGATGCTAGTTGTTGTTTGAGAAGGTTTAAGTTTGAACAGAGCTAAAATCTTGGTTACAGGCTTGAAAAGATTATAGGTATGGCCATTAATTCTTGAAAAATGATTTCAGGTTTTAGTTTGGTTTGAGGAATGTTTTCTGGTTTGCATTTGTTTTTGATTTGAGAAGATTTTTCAGGTTTGGTTTTCAGATTTTGAGTTTGAGAATTTTACAGGCTTTGAGAAAATGATTACAGGGTATTTGAACCTGAGTTTGAGTTTTTGAAAATAATTACATGTTCTTGATTTTGTTTTGAGAATGGTTTCATATTTGAAAATGTTTGCATGGTGATATGAGTATTGATAATTGGTTTAAGGCTGCTCTTTGTTTTTAAAAAGAAAAAATGAAAAAAAAATGAAGAAGATAGAAGTTTATATAAGTTAATTTAGATTTTATTAAAAATGAAAGAAAATTAAAATAAATGTGGCACTTGTCCCTAACCTTAATTAATATGCTAACACATGTTACTTACACCACTTGATTTAATTACAATTGTATTTGTTCATTTTTTTTATTATTTTAAAATAATTTTAAAAGTTTTTTTATGAAAGATTTCCTAATTAATAAATACCTTTCTGAATAAATAAATTCTTTTATAATTTTAAATAAATAAAACTTTTAAAATAAAATAAAATAAAACCAATCATATTTTAAATAAAATCATATATAGTATATCTTATGCATTTTAACGTAAATATTAAACTTTTGTATTTATTTACTATTAAATGAATATTTTCTACATTTATATAAATAAATTTCCTTTAAAGAAAATAATATAAAACAATCCTATCTTAAACAAAAATCTTATCCATATTTCATATCCAAAATATTTTTAAGATATATGTCTTTTAAATTCAAATTTTAAATCCAAATTTCAAATTCAATTTAAAATCAAATTTAAAATCAATTCAAATATATATATATATATATATATATATATGTATATCAATTTTAAATAAACACATTATTAAATTTATAGATAATTATTCTATTTAAAAATAACTTAAATACACACATATATATATTTAAACACACTTATTAAATTTGAAATAATAAGTCTATTTAAAATCTACTTATAAAATAACACAATTTAAATTTGTAAATTATTATTCCATTTAAAAATCTATTTATAACTATATTTAAAAACATCACACTATATTTATTATTGTGTGAAATTAACAAATTTGACCAATTTTAAATAATTAATTAAGAGATTACCACATTTTAAATTCCTTGAAATTCCGAGATATCACATATCACACATTTTACCATAGGTTAATGCATCCTCAGTCATGCAAGGCCAATAATATCCTTGCCTCATTACCTTCTTTGCTAGTTTTACTCCATTGGAGTGATCCCCATAGATTCCCTCATGGGTTTCTTTCAAAATTCTCACTCTTACTATTGGGATAATGCATCGAAAGTAAGGTGTGGAATACCCTTTCCTATAAAACATGCCATCGATTATGGTATATGAAGGGGTTTGGTATCTTAACTTTCACAATTCATTTTTTCCCCATCGGGCAATATTCCTTTTCTAAGTACTCATTATTGGTATCATCCCACTGTTATCATATTATTCCTTATAAGATTTTATTCTCATCCTTTCTGTAGCTTGTCCACGACTACTATTTTCTCAAGGATCCTCCTTGTCATATTGCGGTTGTTGAGCTTATGATCAAGTTAGAACTAAGGCCTCATCATTTGATTCTTCTTTCTCTATTGATACAAGGGTTCTGCTGGAATCTAACGGCAATAATTTTGGCTTCGGATGCCCCTCGTGAGCTTGCCAATTTTGCCAAAGAATTTGCATATACGTTCTTTTGACTTGGTATTTGATGAATAGAGAAATCTTTAAACTGAAATAGCATCTCATGGATTTGTTATATGTATTAAGCCAGCCGAGTATCTTTCGTCTGATCTACCATTTTCAATTGGTTTATTGTTAATTGTGAATAGTTGAATATCCAAATCATTGGGATTTTTAGTTCTTGAGCCGAAGTTAATTTTTAGTTCTTAAGCCGAAGTTAACCCTGCTATTATAGATTTATACTCAGTCACGTTTTTAGTTGTAGAAAACCCAGTTTCATTGCATAATGTAGCCTATATCCATCGAGCATAACTATAACATAACCGGCTCCAGCTCCTTGTTCATTAAAAGCATCATATACATATAACTACCACCTCGGCTTGAGCTTGTTTTCCTTTTCCTATTTCTCTTCAATGAATTTTTTACATTTTACTACAAAGTCAACCATGGCTTTCCCTTTTCGGGATAAATATTCAATATTGTTTTAGCTCAATTCCATCCTCCATTTTATCAATCTTCCTGACGTCTCGGGTTCGCTAAGGACTTACCTTGGTGGATAATTAGTTAAAACTTTAATTGGATATGCTTGAAAATAGGATCTTAACTTTTATGCTGATAGAAGTAAGCAATAAGATAATTTTTTTATAACCGAGTATCTAGCCTTGGCATCTTTCAATCTCTTTCTCGTATAGTATACCAGGAATTGGATCCCATTTTCTTCCTTTATTAGGACTGAGCTAATTGCATGTTTCGATATTGCCATATATACGAACAAGTTTTCACCCTCAGTGTGCTATAAAGTATGTTTTTTCCAAATGGTCTTTTAGCTCTTGAAAGGCTTTCCGGCACTCTTTTTTCCATTCATAGGATTTTCATTTCTGAACTACATCGAATAAAGGAATGCATTTATCAGTTGCCCTTGACATGAATCTATTGAATGCGATGACTCGTCTATTCAGTCTCATTACTTCTTCACTCATCTTTGGTTCTACCATATTTCTAATTTTTTGATCTAGTAGCGGTTAGCCTCTGTGATTTTAAACGTAAGTGATAATTGAAATTTTACTAAAATTAAAGGTTAGTATTATTAATATGTGATTTTAAACGTAAATATATAAAATAAAATTCCTTAATTAATAAAGATTTATGTGTAAGGTTATTAACTTAAGTACGCCTTAATTTCCCCCTATTCTAATATAATAGAAAGTAAGTAATATAAATGACTGTAAACCCTAAGTAATTAATTAATAAAATTCCTTATCTTTAAGAATGAAGGTTAAAGGGTTAATAATTTAGTGTAAATAAAAAGGGTTACTGTAATTAAATATTATAGAAAGTGGGTAATTAAACGGTTACTACTATTAAATATAATGGAAGCTTCAACATTAAATAAATGAATGAGATTTAAGGTAAGTTGAAATTGTAAATTATAAAACAAATAAATATTAATTAAAGAAATGGAGAAGAAACTTGTAAATTTTCACTTACATTCCTAAAACATACATAACTTACCATATAATAAAAAGTTGCAATGTTAGTAGGAAAATTTGAAATGACTACAATTAATAGTTGATGAATAAATAAAAACTTCCACTTATAAGAATGAATGTTAGCAGATTAAGAATTTAAGGGAAATCTTACAAGTGAAGAGTAAGGAAATGAAGATATTCAAAATCTTTGTTGTTATTAATGAGAATTTATTCTATAAACTTAAGTAATAAAGGAAATACAAGTATAAGGAATTTTGTGATAATTGGAAAATAAAACTTGTAAAAAAAAAAAAAAAAAAAAAAAAGAAATTCCTCCATAAATGAAGGAAAGAAAATCAAACCACTGAATTATGAAATAAATATATAATAAGCTATTGTGGTGTTGATTTGAATTGTTTGGTTGATGTATGGTTGTTGGGTAAGGAATTTTGGAGTTGTTGGAGGAACAATAATCTATCTCTATTCCATCTAAGACTGTTGAGTAACGGATGCACTTGATAGTTATTTCTCACTCCGAAAAATTTCAGAATTTGAACCCGAACAACTAATGGTTGTTGATTGAATGATTGTTGTTTGTGGTGTGTGCTGTTTGTTAAAATGTATGGTTGTTGCATTTGATTTGGATATGAATGATTGAATCTACCCAAACATTTCACTGTAATATAAATATTTAACCTTTTAGATTATATAAGTGAATACAGGGGTTGGAAGCAACTGCTACTGCTTTTGGTTCCAAAATAATAAGCGTTTTGCCCGACAAATAGGTACGTTTTCGGATTACGATTAAAGCGCTATTTATATATTTTCCGTGTGGGATATTTTATTTTGGATATATATGTAATATATTTGTATATTTGGATATTATATTTTCTCCAGAGTCCCTCCGTACAAAGGAGACTCTGCCAAAAATTTTCGTAAATTTTGGACTTAGAATTTTGTTAAAGATATTTTTCCAACTTTAATAATTCAAGTATTAAAAGACATAATGATTATAAAACAAGTGTATTTCATTAAAGGGAATTAATTCAGTAAAATATTGTTATAAGTTAATATTTGAAACTAGATATACTGTTTTATTCTTCCTTCTCCCTTCCTTTTCCTTTTCGGGGACGAAAAGTTTTGAGTGGGGGAGAGTGTAACGACCCGTTAAGTTCGACCATTTAAAATTGTTTGTTTAATAGGATTTTGTAATTTATTTTAGTTGAAAGAATAAAGGCGTTAGATAAATATTAAAATGAAGGCTAGAATAAATTATATAGAAGTGACTTAGAAACCTATTTAAAGACATTTGAATAAAATTCAAATGAATTAAGTAGAGAAAGAAAGAAAAAAATTCTTACCTGTACATAAAATTTAATATGGGAATATTAAACCAATTTAATGCAATAAAAGATTGTGAACGATAAATTGAATAGATTAAGAAACCCTGTTATTGCAAGTCAATAAATTTGTAAACCCTAATGAACATCTCAAAATTTATAAATCTATTGAAATTTAAGACATAGCATAAGCGTAGAACTATAGGTATGATGACAAACTTTTATAAATTGTCTAATTAAGGGTCAGCAAATTTATTTGGAAATCAAACTCAATTAAGGGTAAGTAATTATGATGGATTGATGGCATAAACGTTACTAATTTTTATCATAGTAACGGAAGTGCAGATGGAAGGCAACTGTAGAAATTTAAGTACGTATTAACAATTGAAAGGGACTGTCGATTGAATGGAGTACTTTAGGTTGTCTTACTAAATTTAGAATTTAACATAAGACAAATAGAAATAAATCAATAAACGTATAGATTTTAAGTTTATTATGATGAATTATTTTAGTGATATGACTTAGAATAAATGAAATAATTTGGGTTAATTGGTATTTAATGGAATTAAAGGTTGCAATATTCATAGGTAAGGATTTAGATGAAATAGATTGATGTATGAAATTTAATTGGATAAATGGCAATTAATTCCTTTAATTTGTGCAATTAATGTATGTTAATTGATAACGATAAAAAGTTGATTTTTTTTCAGTGTAACCAACGTAAAATATTATCATAGCATGATACTTGGTTTGAATAGAAGGATTTGATTTAATGTGAAAATTTTTGTTCTAAGTATTGAATAAAATTGGGAAGCAAATTTTTTTTTTTGATAATAACGTTAGTATTGGTTAATAAATAGATTTCAATGCAGTAACCAAATAAATGGAATAAGATGAGTATATATTGCATAGAAATGAAATGTAAATTGTCACATTTGGTTGGAGCTAATTTTTAGAAACATATAAATGTTGAATCAGTAAATATTAAATTCCATTTAATATAAGAATTCAAAGGTGGAAGATTTACATTTGGATTGGAAATTTGATAGTTATTAATTACAAGTGACCATTTAATAAATTTATGCAAACGTGATATAATGTAAATAGATGGGGATAAACTTTTATTTATGTGGTTAAGGGAATTTAATTTCTATAGTATGATAATCGAAATTAATGGAAGTTGGAATAGCTAATTTATATGTTAGTTGAAATTAGCTAGAATGTGTAGATAAAAGTTCAATTATACATGGAAATTCATACTCGCCATAAAAGGTTAATTGAGACCAAAGAAGTAGTATAGGAATCTAACATTCTTTATAAATTTGGATTTATTGCAATAGTTAATTTCATAAAATAAAGGTAAAGCTAATTCAAATTTAACTGGACCATTGTTGGTATAACTTTAGAAGCAAGATTTATTTATGATTTGAGTATTTAATTCAACAAGTGGTATTTACGACAAATGAAATAGAATTGAACGTAAAATATTACGTTATTAAATGGAAATGGAATTTGTAAACATTGAGTGAAATCTTAAACTAATGTTGGTATTCGTCGTATTTACAACAATAACTTTGAATAATAGAAAGGAAGTGAATATAATAAATTAATCAAATTTATAGTGTTGAATTCAATTGGATTGGAATTAATAAATAGTTAAGAAAAATAAGGGTTATTAATAATTTGGAATTTAATTATGGTAAAAAGGCTAATTGCAATCAAGATAATGAGTTGAAATGGAAATCCAATTATTTATTTAGTTAGATTTTGTTGAGAGTATAAGGGTATAAGTTTTAATAATTGGGTTTTATAATAAAATTTTAAATTTCCTAATAATAGGAAAGTGCGGATATTAACGCTGCAAATTAATATACTTATACATTTTAATTCAAATTCAAGCGTGTTAAATCAATTGGAACTGATTGAATTATTTTAGTAATGAGATTTGGCTAATAATAGAAGTTGAAAAATAAAAATTGGTTTTTATGATTTATTTAATTTATTTAATAAATATTAAAATTAGCCATTTTTGTCACGGACTCGGATTTCGACGAAACCAGTTTCATCGGATCCGTAACGGTGAATTATAATAATGTTTCAAGTTTCGTAGCGATCGGACTTGCCGTTTGATCGTACGGACTCGAAACGCCTTAAAATTTACGCATTTTGAAATCAATGTGAAATTTTTGTTTTTTTTAGCATAACTTCTTCATACGATCGAATTTGGTCGCGAAACTTTTTCCATTGCGTTCAGAATATTTTAAAACACCTATTTGGATATATAGTTTTAACAAATCCGACTCCGGAGGCATAGCGGGCTTTTTGGACCATGGTTTGTCACGCACGTTCGCGTATCCAGTCTAGCTACCCTACCTCTAGCCTATCTATAAATATACATCTATAAACCCTAGCTCCTTTCTTTTTCATTTGCTGTACGTTCATTTCTTCACTCTTTTCTCTTCCCCAAATGTATACATCTCAGATCCAATTCCAGATCCATCCACAGTTCAAAATCAAAAGTCAAAACTCAAAATTTCAGAAAATTCCAGAAAAAATATATGTTGAAGTATTCGATACGCATAATATACTGGTGAAATTCGTTTTTCAATTGGAGCTGTCGTTCATCCAGAATAAATTCAAACAGCCCCAAAACCGTTCATCATGGTCGCACAAAACTTCGTCGGATCGGAAAACGGTTTCTGGGTTTTGTAGAGTGGACGATGGGGATCGCATCTATGTGGTTAGTTTGGCGTTTCAAAGGTTGGATTGGCGGGAATTTTTGATTTGGGTTTCGAAAATTTAGAGGCGGCTGTTGCGTGATGCCTGCGTGCGCGTTAGCAGGGTGTTGCGCGTTCTCCTGTAGCTTGCAAATTTAGATGCAGTGACGTGTACTTGATTGTGAGTCAAATGTGTTCTCTTTGTTTAATTTAAACTTTGATTTTTCAACTCGATTTTTCGCTATAATTTCGTCATACGATATCCGATTGACGCGAGATTTTTTTTGTTAGGATCGTAATTTAATTCCGGACTCGATGACGCTGGTTTGGACGAATTCTGAGACGGGCGAATTTTTGGGTTTAAATTGAATTTAAATTCGATTTAAATTCAAAAGGTGAGTGTTTTAACCCACTCACAATTACTAGAAGCTTTTATGTTTGTTAAATAAATTTTAGAAATGAATAGAAATTTATTTATGAGCTTTTGGCATGTTATTTCATCCATATCTGTTGAATTGCATTTTTTGAATTTAGCTGTTAATTAAATTGATTGATTGCGTATTATTTGGCTGTTGGAAATTATTGTTGCATATGAACTGCTAGTTAACAGTTATATAAATTATTGGGGAATATAAACTGTTAGATAAATAGTTGATAAATCTAATTTGAATAAAACTGCTAGTTATTACCTGTTGTATATTACCAAACACATATTGTTATTGATCGATGTTGTGATTGGATGATGGATGTGTTGTTGAATGGATGTTTTATGTGGATATCATTAAACTGCCAGTTATCATGCATTTTACATTTTTCGGGATTGCGGTTTGAAATGATATACAACCGCAGTTTATTTTAAATTGCGGATTGAAATGATAAATATCCGTATCACTTGACCATAGGATAGAAAATTATATACAGGCACCGCGGTCTACGTATAACTATTTTAATGTGATTTCTATGGTTTGGATGGAATACGGTTTATAATAATCTTAAATTTTATAATGTATAATATTTTCTTCCATATTTATATACATATGAAGTTGAAATTTTTGAAATTAAAAGGTGTATAAATTCCCTTAGTAAAACGGAAGAAAATTTAGAAAATGGAGTTTGATAAATTTATATCCTATGTTTAAATGTTAAGTTGGAAATTTTAGGATATGATATTTATAATTGAATTTTTTTTCCAAAATGAATTGAAATGAATATTCTAGTATAAATTTGAATTGAAAAAAAATATTCTAGTATAATTTGAATTGGAAAATATATATGTTTTATCACTAGAATTGGAGTTTATTTATTATGGGTTTATGTGAATATTCAAGGCTAATTAATAAAACATTGATTTGTAGAAAGAAAAACCCAACTTTAGTTTTGAAATATAATTACTCCAAATGAATATAGGCATATATGTATATAAATTGAAATGATTTTGGACTCAAGAGTGATAGTTAAGTTATGGTTTAGACTTTAAAATAAAGAATTTTATTTATAAAACCGTAGAAATTATTTCTTTACAAAGTAAACTTTAAAAGTTAAACCATTTACTCTATATACCGTTGAATATCCAAACCATTTGAGTTTCAAAGGTTATGGTTTGAAATTATGGATTTCAAAATATTATGCTTGAAAATATTTGGGTTTCAGAAGTTATGAAGTTTAAAGCATTATGATTTTGGAAAACTATATTTGGGATAAACGATGTCATATTGGTTTGGGTTTTAAAAGAAGAAATGATATCGTAATATTATGGTTTGAAATGGAATATATTCTGGTTTTAAAGTATGAACTATTTTTAAATAACCGCGGTGTTATAATAACGATGGGTTGGCAAAGAGACCGGGATCGGATATGGACATACTCTCTGTCGATATCGAAAACCACTTTGACTAACCGTGTACGCGGTGGAGATTCCAGAATGAAGTAGGTGGTGGCGACGTTTCCTGTAAGGTAAATACGTGGACCCAACTCCCGTGAGTTGGCATAAGGTGGCTAAAACAGGAGCGATTCTCAGGCCAATGAGGTCATTCCTCTGATCGGACGCTCCTCTTCGATATTATACTTTGACTTGGATTGATTCAGTGGCCACTTCTATATTTTGATTTTGGGGAGTTAGTCCGAGGTGGGCGGTAACTGCGGCTACGCGTTTCCACCAGCCTGGATAGCAATTGGTATATCTACCCTGGCATTGCCTAGTTGTGCCGTGTCACCTACCCTATCGCGCCTTGTACGAGTTTGGTTTTCTCCCGTAGCCCGTGTGGTATCCTCTAGTGGCTTCCCGATCAGGAGGGGCTATGATATTGGACGGACTACTGGGACTATTACGTGTTAAGGTGGAAAATGTAAAGCCTTAACGCTATTTAAAAGTAAGTTTATTTTATAAATAGACACTATTATAATAGCGCAATATACTACATAGTAAATAGTTTAACGGATCCTTAGGAGATGTAAATCCCGAACATCTCTTGAGTTACTGTACTCATATTTATATTCTGTTTATTTAACTCACATAAGATATTCTAGTCTGACTCGGGTGTTTTGTCTTTTCAAATTCGCTCGGGTCAGTCCGAGCGTTTCAGGATAGCAGATTTTAGCTTTGGAGGACGAAGACGAAGAATCAGTATTATTTTATATATAGTATTACACCACACTCTTTCTATTCCGCTGCATTGCTTGTATTGGTATGTGTAACTCTGATATTTATTGTAAAAGAAGAATCAAGCTTTTGTAAACTGTTTATGAACTGTATATTTGTTATTATATTTTATCCTTCCGCTGTGAGATTCTGTTTTTTTGTTTTTATTTCTTCTCTGTTTTTCTTATTTACCCCATAACAATCCGCCCTTGCGTATGCTTTGAATTGGCACGTGTGTCGGTTTAAAGTGTGCAAAAAGGCGGGATGTTACAGTTGGTATCAGAGCTTTGGTTTAGCGATAAACCTTGGCTTTGTGGGGTTTGACTCTTTGTTAATAGGGTAGAAATATCCTATGGGAGTCGCTGAGTGTATATATATGAGAGAGCGTACTTGTTAGTGTTATAAAAAGATTTTTTATATTGTGTTAATCTGTTCCGCTTTGTATTTATAAATTCTGGTTGATGCATGGGACGCTATGTCATCAATAGGGATTTCTAAACACTTAATAGGACAGACCGACATAATATTTGTTTTAATATAGGTGAATGAAAGAATTTTGCCTATTATATTTTCTATATATAAAAATATTTTTATAAAGATATATATATATATTTGGTTGCTATAGATTGAGTGTTAGGAAATAAAATATTTATAATAACTGAAGCTAAGTTGAAATTATGATAAATCAAATTGGAGATTTTAGAACTTAAGTCCGGGATTTTTCCAAATCTGCTTTCAAAGAATTTGTGAAATTTATTGATTTGGTTTATAAAATTTTCTTGCATAAATATTTAGTATAATTCGGAAGAAATGTTTTAAAAAGAAGATTTTGGAAAAATTTAAATTCTGTACTTTCCTCTCTGTCACTGGAAAATAATTTCGGTGATGACGGCCGCATCATCGACTTTCATTTTCGAGTTTCGAAGGGGAAAGGCCACTGTAGTAAATTCTACTGCAGATTTATTTTGAACTTTTCTAAAAAATTTCTTTTATTGCTCTAACTATAATTAGGGATATTGAGTTGTAAGAACTTATTTACCTATTATTTTGAAATAAATTGAAATTTGACCCGGTATTTAATTCTAAAATTTTCCACTAATTAATGGTTTAAATTATTTTAAGTAAAATATAAAGTAAGTAATAAATGGATTGAAACCTCTAATTTAAGTAAGAAAGTTAATGCTAAGTCATGATGGAAGTTAAAATTCTAACTTATAAGAAAAGGTAAAGAGGTATTGAACAATGAATGAATTAAAAGAATTGAGATAAACCTGTATAAGTTCTATTGTTTTTTTCTTTAACATAAATAACTTACCAAATATAAAAGTTGAAATGTTAAATAAAAGATTTGAATAGAATATTATACAAGCAGGATTTTGGAAATAATGTAGTATTCAATAAATGGCTGTTATAAATAAGAATTTAATGGTATTAACTTAAGTGATAATTGAAATTTTACTAAAATTAAAGGTTAGTATTATTAATATGTGATTTTAAACGTAAATATATAAAATAAAATTCCTTAATTAATAAAGATTTATGTGTAAGGTTATTAACTTAAGTACGCCTTAATTTCCCCCTATTCTAATATAATAGAAAGTAAGTAATATAAATGACTGTAAACCCTAAGTAATTAATTAATAAAATTCCTTATCTTTAAGAATGAAGGTTAAAGGGTTAATAATTTAGTGTAAATAAAAAGGGTTACTGTAATTAAATATTATAGAAAGTGGGTAATTAAACGGTTACTACTATTAAATATAATGGAAGCTTCAACATTAAATAAATGAATGAGATTTAAGGTAAGTTGAAATTGTAAATTATAAAACAAATAAATATTAATTAAAGAAATGGAGAAGAAACTTGTAAATTTTCACTTACATTCCTAAAACATACATAACTTACCATATAATAAAAAGTTGCAATGTTAGTAGGAAAATTTGAAATGACTACAATTAATAGTTGATGAATAAATAAAAACTTCCACTTATAAGAATGAATGTTAGCAGATTAAGAATTTAAGGGAAATCTTACAAGTGAAGAGTAAGGAAATGAAGATATTCAAAATCTTTGTTGTTATTAATGAGAATTTATTCTATAAACTTAAGTAATAAAGGAAATACAAGTATAAGGAATTTTGTGATAATTGGAAAATAAAACTTGTAAAAAAAAAAAAAAAAAAAAAGAAATTCCTCCATAAATGAAGGAAAGAAAATCAAACCACTGAATTATGAAATAAATATATAATAAGCTATTGTGGTGTTGATTTGAATTGTTTGGTTGATGTATGGTTGTTGGGTAAGGAATTTTGGAGTTGTTGGAGGAACAATAATCTATCTCTATTCCATCTAAGACTGTTGAGTAACGGATGCACTTGATAGTTATTTCTCACTCCGAAAAATTTCAGAATTTGAACCCGAACAACTAATGGTTGTTGATTGAATGATTGTTGTTTGTGGTGTGTGCTGTTTGTTAAAATGTATGGTTGTTGCATTTGATTTGGATATGAATGATTGAATCTACCCAAACATTTCACTGTAATATAAATATTTAACCTTTTAGATTATATAAGTGAATACAGGGGTTGGAAGCAACTGCTACTGCTTTTGGTTCCAAAATAATAAGCGTTTTGCCCGACAAATAGGTACGTTTTCGGATTACGATTAAAGCGCTATTTATATATTTTCCGTGTGGGATATTTTATTTTGGATATATATGTAATATATTTGTATATTTGGATATTATATTTTCTCCAGAGTCCCTCCGTACAAAGGAGACTCTGCCAAAATTTTTCGTAAATTTTGGACTTAGAATTTTGTTAAAGATATTTTTCCAACTTTAATAATTCAAGTATTAAAAGACATAATGATTATAAAACAAGTGTATTTCATTAAAGGGAATTAATTCAGTAAAATATTGTTATAAGTTAATATTTGAAACTAGATATACTGTTTTATTCTTCCTTCTCCCTTCCTTTTCCTTTTCGGGGACGAAAAGTTTTGAGTGGGGGAGAGTGTAACGACCCGTTAAGTTCGACCATTTAAAATTGTTTGTTTAATAGGATTTTGTAATTTATTTTAGTTGAAAGAATAAAGGCGTTAGATAAATATTAAAATGAAGGCTAGAATAAATTATATAGAAGTGACTTAGAAACCTATTTAAAGACATTTGAATAAAATTCAAATGAATTAAGTAGAGAAAGAAAGAAAAAAATTCTTACCTGTACATAAAATTTAATATGGGAATATTAAACCAATTTAATGCAATAAAAGATTGTGAACGATAAATTGAATAGATTAAGAAACCCTGTTATTGCAAGTCAATAAATTTGTAAACCCTAATGAACATCTCAAAATTTATAAATCTATTGAAATTTAAGACATAGTATAAGCGTAGAACTATAGGTATGATGACAAACTTTTATAAATTGTCTAATTAAGGGTCAGCAAATTTATTTGGAAATCAAACTCAATTAAGGGTAAGTAATTATGATGGATTGATGGCATAAACGTTACTAATTTTTATCATAGTAACGGAAGTGCAGATGGAAGGCAACTGTAGAAATTTAAGTACGTATTAACAATTGAAAGGGACTGTCGATTGAATGGAGTACTTTAGGTTGTCTTACTAAATTTAGAATTTAACATAAGACAAATAGAAATAAATCAATAAACGTATAGATTTTAAGTTTATTATGATGAATTATTTTAGTGATATGACTTAGAATAAATGAAATAATTTGGGTTAATTGGTATTTAATGGAATTAAAGGTTGCAATATTCATAGGTAAGGATTTAGATGAAATAGATTGATGTATGAAATTTAATTGGATAAATGGCAATTAATTCCTTTAATTTGTGCAATTAATGTATGTTAATTGATAACGATAAAAAGTTGATTTTTTTTCAGTGTAACCAACGTAAAATATTATCATAGCATGATACTTGGTTTGAATAGAAGGATTTGATTTAATGTGAAAATTTTTGTTCTAAGTATTGAATAAAATTGGGAAGCAAAATTTTTTTTTTTGATAATAACGTTAGTATTGGTTAATAAATAGATTTCAATGCAGTAACCAAATAAATGGAATAAGATGAGTATATATTGCATAGAAATGAAATGTAAATTGTCACATTTGGTTGGAGCTAATTTTTAGAAACATATAAATGTTGAATCAGTAAATATTAAATTCCATTTAATATAAGAATTCAAAGGTGGAAGATTTACATTTGGATTGGAAATTTGATAGTTATTAATTACAAGTGACCATTTAATAAATTTATGCAAACGTGATATAATGTAAATAGATGGGGATAAACTTTTATTTATGTGGTTAAGGGAATTTAATTTCTATAGTATGATAATCGAAATTAATGGAAGTTGGAATAGCTAATTTATATGTTAGTTGAAATTAGCTAGAATGTGTAGATAAAAGTTCAATTATACATGGAAATTCATACTCGCCATAAAAGGTTAATTGAGACCAAAGAAGTAGTATAGGAATCTAACATTCTTTATAAATTTGGATTTATTGCAATAGTTAATTTCATAAAATAAAGGTAAAGCTAATTCAAATTTAACTGGACCATTGTTGGTATAACTTTAGAAGCAAGATTTATTTATGATTTGAGTATTTAATTCAACAAGTGGTATTTACGACAAATGAAATAGAATTGAACGTAAAATATTACGTTATTAAATGGAAATGGAATTTGTAAACATTGAGTGAAATCTTAAACTAATGTTGGTATTCGTCGTATTTACAACAATAACTTTGAATAATAGAAAGGAAGTGAATATAATAAATTAATCAAATTTATAGTGTTGAATTCAATTGGATTGGAATTAATAAATAGTTAAGAAAAATAAGGGTTATTAATAATTTGGAATTTAATTATGGTAAAAAGGCTAATTGCAATCAAGATAATGAGTTGAAATGGAAATCCAATTATTTATTTAGTTAGATTTTGTTGAGAGTATAAGGGTATAAGTTTTAATAATTGGGTTTTATAATAAAATTTTAAATTTCCTAATAATAGGAAAGTGCGGATATTAACGCTGCAAATTAATATACTTATACATTTTAATTCAAATTCAAGCGTGTTAAATCAATTGGAACTGATTGAATTATTTTAGTAATGAGATTTGGCTAATAATAGAAGTTGAAAAATAAAAATTGGTTTTTATGATTTATTTAATTTATTTAATAAATATTAAAATTAGCCATTTTTGTCACGGACTCGGATTTCGACGAAACCAGTTTCATCGGATCCGTAACGGTGAATTATAATAATGTTTCAAGTTTCGTAGCGATCGGACTTGCCGTTTGATCGTACGGACTCGAAACGCCTTAAAATTTACGCATTTTGAAATCAATGTGAAATTTTTGTTTTTTTAGCATAACTTCTTCATACGATCGAATTTGGTCGCGAAACTTTTTCCATTGCGTTCAGAATATTTTAAAACACCTATTTGGATATATAGTTTTAACAAATCCGACTCCGGAGGCATAGCGGGCTTTTTGGACCATGGTTTGTCACGCACGTTCGCGTATCCAGTCTAGCTACCCTACCTCTAGCCTATCTATAAATATACATCTATAAACCCTAGCTCCTTTCTTTTTCATTTGCTGTACGTTCATTTCTTCACTCTTTTCTCTTCCCCAAATGTATACATCTCAGATCCAATTCCAGATCCATCCACAGTTCAAAATCAAAAGTCAAAACTCAAAATTTCAGAAAATTCCAGAAAAAATATATGTTGAAGTATTCGATACGCATAATATACTGGTGAAATTCGTTTTTCAATTGGAGCTGTCGTTCATCCAGAATAAATTCAAACAGCCCCAAAACCGTTCATCATGGTCGCACAAAACTTCGTCGGATCGGAAAACGGTTTCTGGGTTTTGTAGAGTGGACGATGGGGATCGCATCTATGTGGTTAGTTTGGCGTTTCAAAGGTTGGATTGGCGGGAATTTTTGATTTGGGTTTCGAAAATTTAGAGGCGGCTGTTGCGTGATGCCTGCGTGCGCGTTAGCAGGGTGTTGCGCGTTCTCCTGTAGCTTGCAAATTTAGATGCAGTGACGTGTACTTATTGTGAGTCAAATGTGTTCTCTTTGTTTAATTTAAACTTTGATTTTTCAACTCGATTTTTCTCTATAATTTCGTCATACGATATCCGATTGACGCGAGATTTTTTTTGTTAGGATCGTAATTTAATTCCGGACTCGATGACGCTGGTTTGGACGAATTCTGAGACGGGCGAATTTTTGGGTTTAAATTGAATTTAAATTCGATTTAAATTCAAAAGGTGAGTGTTTTAACCCACTCACAATTACTAGAAGCTTTTATGTTTGTTAAATAAATTTTAGAAATGAATAGAAATTTATTTATGAGCTTTTGGCATGTTATTTCATCCATATCTGTTGAATTGCATTTTTTGAATTTAGCTGTTAATTAAATTGATTGATTGCGTATTATTTGGCTGTTGGAAATTATTGTTGCATATGAACTGCTAGTTAACAGTTATATAAATTATTGGGGAATATAAACTGTTAGATAAATAGTTGATAAATCTAATTTGAATAAAACTGCTAGTTATTACCTGTTGTATATTACCAAACACATATTGTTATTGATTGATGTTGTGATTGGATGATGGATGTGTTGTTGAATGGATGTTTTATGTGGATATCATTAAACTGCCAGTTATCATGCATTTTACATTTTTCGGGATTGCGGTTTGAAATGATATACAACCGCAGTTTATTTTAAATTGCGGATTGAAATGATAAATATCCGTATCACTTGACCATAGGATAGAAAATTATATACAGGCACCGCGGTCTACGTATAACTATTTTAATGTGATTTCTATGGTTTGGATGGAATACGGTTTATAATAATCTTAAATTTTATAATGTATAATATTTTCTTCCATATTTATATACATATGAAGTTGAAATTTTTGAAATTAAAAGGTGTATAAATTCCCTTAGTAAAACGGAAGAAAATTTAGAAAATGGAGTTTGATAAATTTATATCCTATGTTTAAATGTTAAGTTGGAAATTTTAGGATATGATATTTATAATTGAATTTTTTTTCCAAAATGAATTGAAATGAATATTCTAGTATAAATTTGAATTGAAAAAAAATATTCTAGTATAATTTGAATTGGAAAATATATATGTTTTATCACTAGAATTGGAGTTTATTTATTATGGGTTTATGTGAATATTCAAGGCTAATTAATAAAACATTGATTTGTAGAAAGAAAAACCCAACTTTAGTTTTGAAATATAATTACTCCAAATGAATATAGGCATATATGTATATAAATTGAAATGATTTTGGACTCAAGAGTGATAGTTAAGTTATGGTTTAGACTTTAAAATAAAGAATTTTATTTATAAAACCGTAGAAATTATTTCTTTACAAAGTAAACTTTAAAAGTTAAACCATTTACTCTATATACCGTTGAATATCCAAACCATTTGAGTTTCAAAGGTTATGGTTTGAAATTATGGATTTCAAAATATTATGCTTGAAAATATTTGGGTTTCAGAAGTTATGAAGTTTAAAGCATTATGATTTTGGAAAACTATATTTGGGATAAACGATGTCATATTGGTTTGGGTTTTAAAAGAAGAAATGATATCGTAATATTATGGTTTGAAATGGAATATATTCTGGTTTTAAAGTATGAACTATTTTTAAATAACCGCGGTGTTATAATAACGATGGGTTGGCAAAGAGACCGGGATCGGATATGGACATACTCTCTGTCGATATCGAAAACCACTTTGACTAACCGTGTACGCGGTGGAGATTCCAGAATGAAGTAGGTGGTGGCGACGTTTCCTGTAAGGTAAATACGTGGACCCAACTCCCGTGAGTTGGCATAAGGTGGCTAAAACAGGAGCGATTCTCAGGCCAATGAGGTCATTCCTCTGATCGGACGCTCCTCTTCGATATTATACTTTGACTTGGATTGATTCAGTGGCCACTTCTATATTTTGATTTTGGGGAGTTAGTCCGAGGTGGGCGGTAACTGCGGCTACGCGTTTCCACCAGCCTGGATAGCAATTGGTATATCTACCCTGGCATTGCCTAGTTGTGCCGTGTCACCTACCCTATCGCGCCTTGTACGAGTTTGGTTTTCTCCCGTAGCCCGTGTGGTATCCTCTAGTGGCTTCCCGATCAGGAGGGGCTATGATATTGGACGGACTACTGGGACTATTACGTGTTAAGGTGGAAAATGTAAAGCCTTAACGCTATTTAAAAGTAAGTTTATTTTATAAATAGACACTATTATAATAGCGCAATATACTACATAGTAAATAGTTTAACGGATCCTTAGGAGATGTAAATCCCGAACATCTCTTGAGTTACTGTACTCATATTTATATTCTGTTTATTTAACTCACATAAGATATTCTAGTCTGACTCGGGTGTTTTGTCTTTTCAAATTCGCTCGGGTCAGTCCGAGCGTTTCAGGATAGCAGATTTTAGCTTTGGAGGACGAAGACGAAGAATCAGTATTATTTTATATATAGTATTACACCACACTCTTTCTATTCCGCTGCATTGCTTGTATTGGTATGTGTAACTCTGATATTTATTGTAAAAGAAGAATCAAGCTTTTGTAAACTGTTTATGAACTGTATATTTGTTATTATATTTTATCCTTCCGCTGTGAGATTCTGTTTTTTTGTTTTTATTTCTTCTCTGTTTTTCTTATTTACCCCATAACAATCCGCCCTTGCGTATGCTTTGAATTGGCACGTGTGTCGGTTTAAAGTGTGCAAAAAGGCGGGATGTTACACAATGTATCCTAGGAATTTTCTAGATTGGATCCTGCAAGAACACTTTTGTGGATTCAATTTCATTTTGTACTTCCTTAATATCCTAAACATTTCATTTAAATCTCCCATATAACCGGCTTCTTTCATGGACATTAGAAACATATCATCCACATATCCTTCAATGTTTTCTAAATGTGGCCTTTGAACATTCAATTCACCAACTATTGATACATGGCTCCTGCATTCTTTAATAAGAACGACATCACTTTTTAACAATATATACCCCAATCAGTTACGATACTTTTCTGTTCTTCATTGGATTTGAACATAGGGACATGATTTTATCCTGAATACGCATTCATAAATGACAATAATTTATGACTATTTGTGGAATCAAATAGCTGATAATTCTAGGATGTGAGTAAGGATCCTTTCAGTATGCATTATTTAAATATGTGTAATCGACACACATTCTCCACTTATCATTCGACTTTTAGACCAATACCAGATTCGCTGGCCACTTTAGATAAAACACTTGTCCAATGAATCCATTTTCCAAAGCTTCTTTATTTACTCTTACAGTGCTATAGTACCAAATTTATTGAACCGCCTTTACTTTCGCCTTATAGGAGTAAACTTTGGATCAATATTAAGTGCATAACACATTATTGCGAGGTCAATCCCTTCCATATTGGCACGAGTCCAAGCGAAGACGTCTTTACTTGATTATCGAAACAAGATTAGTTTGTCTCTCATCTCCTTATCCAATCTTCTTTCTATCTTCACTACCTAAGTAGATCTTGAGAATCTAAGCTTTTTGGTTCCATGTCCTCCATAGATTTTGTATTTTCTTGGCTGTCTCTTGAATCCATACTCGATACCATTTCCACTGGAACTCCATCCTCATTTTGGTTGACTTGATTCAGTTTCACTTACTTCCTTTTTCTACCTTCTGATCTAACCCTTCTGCTTAGTAGTCGATGCTCTTTCATCAGAAGACTTTGTTTGTTTGCAGGTCCATAACAAAATTCACCATCTTTAGTTTTGTTTTATTTATTTAATGCAGGTCCGTAACAAGATTCACCGTCTTTATTATATTTCTCAAGTGTGACAAAGTATATTTCACGAAAACTAAATTGCTTCCCATGTGCGGTTCCCCATCCTGCTTTGGAAAGGAACTTCATAAGAAATTTTTTTGGGGAAACAAAGGTATCAATCTCATCCAATGCAGGTCATCCGAAGAAAGCACTGTAATAATTTGGCCGGTTCATTACCACCAATAGAGTTTCAAAAGTTCTTGAATAAGGAAGGGTCCTAATTTGAACATACAATTTAATTTGCCCAATCGGTTGTTGAATCCAAAGATAGGTTCCAAAAATGGTTTGAGCTTTTCTTTTGGAATATCCATTTGACCTAAAGAACTCTTAAAGATGACATTAAATGCACATGCGCTATCAATCGATATTTTAGACATAAGCAGAAGTCCAATTTGCATGGTTGTCATAAGTGGGTCATTGTGTATACG
Organism: Allium cepa; assembly: GCA_030765085.1. Taxonomy (NCBI): domain Eukaryota; kingdom Viridiplantae; phylum Streptophyta; class Magnoliopsida; order Asparagales; family Amaryllidaceae; genus Allium; species Allium cepa. The sequence continues at coordinate 182,889,398 of CM060934.1, forward strand.
TTTAACTTCCCTCAATTCCTTCGAAGATATAACCAGATAAGAGAGTTGAATGGATCTTTTGCGAATCTTTCCTAATGGTTCTTCACTTATTGAGTAGATCCATTTCTTGTCTTATCTTATATATTATCTTCTTGCACCTTTACTCATCCCTGTAAGATGCGACCCTCCGTAAATCACATCAATGTACTTAATTGGTAGATCCAGAAGAAGTTCATTTACTAAGATGTTGGCATTATTGACCGAGATTTCTCATTATGGGAGAGATTCTGGTCATATTTGACAAACTCTTTAAGTACTCCTTTTATAATCATATTTTGTATGATTCCAACTGAAATTCGACAATCGTCCGTCATGCCCATTCACCTTATGGAAGGTGCAACAATCTTTTCCTTTATTCGATTTTAGATTTTTCCTTGACCTGAATGACATGCACTACCTAATCTCATCTTTAATCACGATATAGATATAAGAGATGGGATGGTTCCACTGGATTCGCATGAGAAAAATCATCCCATTATTCTATTTTATTTTGGGCTATAAATCCTCCCCTTTCTCTTTGCTTCTTCATATTATGGAATATTTCATTCGTATGGACAAATTATCTGCTTAGAAATGAAAATCTTGCAGATTCTTCTAACCATGAATATATAGCTTGTAACATCCATAAAATCAGTAAGAATTAAATAACTAAATTGAATAAAGTAAGGGCAAAAATGGAAATTTGATAAAAGTTGGAATTTGGACATGAAAGTTGTACCGTTGCGTTTATGGCGATATTCTTATTTATTTCTGTGTAATATGCTAAAATGAAAATTTAACAAAGCAGTTATAGGCATTTGACATTTTTAAGTTTAATATAATTTAATTCAAATTCGAATTCAAAGAAATAAATAAATTTGAAATTTGAAAATTAACTGAGATTAGACTTAGGGTTAAGAAATCGTCAACTTTAAAAACTAACATTAAAAGTATAATAAAGGAATTAAATAAAACAAATGGGACAAACATAATAACGTTTCGAAAGTTGGTGGAGGGATTGACCGTCGACCCTAACCAGTCAACCGCTCCTATTGGTGGCGGCTAGAGTTTTCCTATCAACAAACGTTCCAGATTTATCCTTTTTTAACCTACTTCCATCCTATGGTTCTAATGTGTTTCAACCTTTATAAATAAGATCCTAGACCACTAAATTTTATTCATAAATATTTCAGAACATCAGGGAAGCACTGTCAGTTCAACGCTTCTTAGATTCAGAAAACATTATTAAGGTTACATGTAAGAAATCATATATACCTATCTTTGTTTATTATTTAATTTCTAATCCTCTTCTCCTTTAACCTTTATGAATCTAATATAAATATATATACATATACACACAAATCCCTTGTTGTATATATATATATATATATATATATATATATATATATATCAATAAGAAGAGATCTGAAGGAGATTATTATGGGTGTTTCAAATTCAAAGAGAAGCAAAGCTAAGGACGAATGTGAGCAGAAATCTTAGTATTTTTTTTTCGTTAATAGATTAGTATATTATGGATTTGAACATACCTTAGGGGTTTGGGTTTATGAAAATAAGACAAAATGAAACCCCTTAAAACTCCTATAATGTGATATGCCAATTCTTATTGGAATTCTCAATTGTTTAAATTGTTGGAATATATAGATTATGCAGTTTTTGGTGATTTTAATTTCTATTTCACTCCTCTTTAATTCTAATTTGATTATGAAGTTTCAGTTAGGGAATAAGGTGTAAATAATAAATTAATTTGTAGTTTGCACCATTTATTCCATTTGAAAATAAAAGAGAAATGTTTAAATTCTTTGTAAAAGAGGGATTGAATAAAGACTGGAACTAAAATTGAAATTTCTATGTTTGAGATTATTCCATGATTTGATGTGATAGATTGAGTTCAAATTCTCATTGTGTAAAAGTCAATTTATTACAACTTTTGGATAATGAATGTTGAATCCTTTGTTAAGGATACTAAAATCCCCTGTTATGGAGATTGAAAAATATGGCACCATTGATAATATGGGAAAAGGACTTGTATTATTGTTGTTAGAAAGGAATCGGCATTTAACATTAGTTAGGGCAAAATCACCGCACGCATAGAAAATAATAAGCGCGTATTTATTTATATATTAGTTACCGTGAATGACATATAATTATAACGTATTAATTGCACAGTTAATTGGTAATAAGTCTCATTAAGTCACCCTTAGAAAGTAGTTGATCTGTTAGCAAAATAAAAGGGAATTCTTATATAGCCTAATTAACGGACATGGTGGGATGTTAAGTGAAAGACGCGAGGAGTCCTAATTTTGTAGGGTAAATCTACCTACCAATTCCTACGAATGTTCGAACTAATGTGAGACATCTATGTGAGTACGGGTCGTAATATGAAGGCCCACTTGGGGGCTTAACGTATTAAGTGGTTATTTGAGAGCCCGCCTCTTTTCCCTAAGTAGAGTATTAGATTGTCGGGATTAGTTTAGGCATGGTTAAGGATATCTCGGAAATGTCCACTTCAATAAAAAGTATTGAGTGTCCGAAGAGATAACTATACAATGTCAGCTAGATAGATACTTATGCAGAGTCCTCCTTGGGAATAGGTGATAAATGATGGGGACCTACCTCAATTATGGTCTTAAATGGTTGGAGTCTGCCTATTTTCCATTAAAAGGTATTGAGTGGCTTAGGTTCTATCTCTCGCATTGTTATACATTTGTGACATTGGTTATGGGTTATAGGATTAGAAAACCTATTTTGGGAATGGAAGGTATTAAGTTGTTGATTGAGAGCCAGCCTCCTTTTCTTACATGGAGTATTAAACGGTTTAAAAATACATAAGACATATTCTTATTTTGAAATATACTGCCAAGTAATGATATAGTAAGGCTCGGGGATTTTATTCACTAGACCTAGTTGCACATTGATGCTTGCGAGATAGAGTTATCGCTCCGTAACTATGGATAAGCTTTGTTTCTTACCTCTACACGTCTCGATAGTATAGGTTGGCAGCATTATGGCCTGTGCAGTGGAGAGGCTGGCCGTAAAAACAGGATGCAGAGGATTACCAATTGTAGCCACCACCGTTTCAGGGTGGTGAACACTACTTTTGGTATCATAGCTTAGGTTACCCAATCAACATGGAAAATATATGTATAAGTGACAAACTTGTTATTTTTGAAAAGGTTTTACTATAAATATATATATATATATATAGTATATATATACACACACACTTACTTTGAATATACGTCCAACTCTGTAAATTCTGACTATAGAAGTTGTCGCGACCATATTTCAAAAGGGTGGATGAAGCAACTATGAGTTGGGAAATTAAATAGAGTTAAATTTATACACTTACTTCGTTTTACCATGGAATGGAGATCATATTGCCAGGAGTGGACTAAGAAAGCATGACCACAACGTAGGGAAGCATCCTAGAAGCGGAATAGTACTTGACTCCTTTGTTAGACCTAGATTTACTTATCATTGTGGACCCTATAAGCATATTAAGTAATAGGGGTATAAATCATAAAAGGAAAGGTTGTAACTCTAAAAATTTAATAGATAATGAATGCGCAATAAGTGAGGAGTTACAAAAAAATTAAATAGAGACCATTAAGGATACGAGAGGATAAGAAAAAAGTTAAATGGGTAAAGTTTAAATTAGAAAATAAATGTCTTTATGAAACATTCGTTAGGATAATAAGCATTCAATACGGGAAAATTGACATTCATGTAAATAATGAATAAAAATGTTAGGCATTAATTAAAATTATAAGGTAGAATATTTGTAAACATCCGAAAGTTAGATGTAAAGGAGGAATGGTGTAATGACCTAGAATTTCAGTCACTCGAATTTAGAATATTAATTGATTTTAAATATTTAAAAGTAAATTGTATAAGTCAAATAACTTATACTTCAAATTTAGCGATTTATTTAATAATTAAATTGTTAAATTTAATATTTGAAATTGCTTAAATAATTGAATCTTGAATTTAATATGAATGAAAATGAATTCTAAAGTTGATTTAAAATCTATTTAAATTAGAATGAGGATAATAAACTTTTAGTTTGAATTAAAAGTAGTTAAATAGAAATTAGAACTTACTTGTTTTAATTAATGTGTAAAATTAGTCTTTTTGGGCATTATCTCGGATTTCGACGAAACTAATTTCATTGGATCCGTAATAGTGAATTATTATATGCTGTCGAATTTCATAATGATTAAATGTGTTGTTTAGTCGTGTAAGTTCGAAATGCATAGAAATTAATTAAAGGAATTCGAATTGAGATAATTTGATTTTGAAAAGCTATCTTTTGAACATGATGGAATTGACTTTCGATATATATTCCATTGTGTTCGGAATAGGGGTATAACATATAGAACGCCAGGAGGCATGCTACGTTTGGAGTTCGAAAATTTCATGGATGAATAGTGCCACGTGAATTTTTTTATAAATATCCCTCAACTATCTTCATTTTCAAATCAAAAGCCTAAACCTAATTTTCAGCCGCCATTAAAATAGCACTATCTAGTGGCCATCGTTGATTGGAGCCTCTAGGAGTCGAATTAGCCTTCGACTTCCACTAGGGAAATGTAGAGCACATCGATACGAAGCTAACAAACGGTCGGATCATCGAACAACGAGCCGAGGCAGTGGAAAATCGCCTCCGTTCACGAGTAGTTTTGGGTTTGACGAGGGGTTTTTGTTCATGCGTACGCGCCTGTGTAGTTGAAGCGCTCGACGGCTTCAATGCGACAGAGGTGCAGAAAGTCATAGCCAGGATATAGCAAGGATATAGAAGGATATAGCAGATGACATAAAAATAGCATATAAAACTCGTACTGAATGTTTCTACAAATATATAAATGGTAATTAAATGAAAAGAAATTAACATTCAATTGAATTATAATTAATACATAAATAATTTTAAATAAAAACTTGTGCGAATATACTGTAAATAAACGTAAAACTATCATATAACATAATTGAATTTAGTAGAATATTAAAGTATTTTCATTTCTTAAAATATATTAAAAATTCAATTAAATAAATTAATTTCATAATTTTTATATGTATAAATGTCATTTTTCAATTCATTTCTTTTAAAGAAGAAATAGCGGGATATAGCGTAAATAACGGGGTTAAAGCGGAAAGGCTATAATGGGGTTATGTAGAAAAATCGTAGTGGCATAAATCTGCTATGAGATATAGCAAGGTTATAGGGGGTAATAACGGGGCATTAACTGCACAGGTACGCACGCGGAGGTGGGGCGCGAGGCGCTAAAGGGGTGGCGCATGCGGAGGCAGTAAGAAGGCGGTGGCTGGGCGAGGTTCTGGCGTGAGGCGCTAAAGGGGTGGCACATGCGGAGGCAGTAAGAAGGCGGTGGCTGGGCGAGGTTCTGGCGCTGGCGAGCTTCGTTTGTTCGAAGTTTAAAACAATGTGCTCGCACGAGCTACAGGAAGCAGCGCGAGGGAGGGAGAGGGAAGAAAGTATAAAAGTTTAAATTTTTAATTTTATTTTGGTTCATTTAAATTTTAATTATAATCGAATGTTAAATAATTCGTAACTTTCTCGTACGAGATCCATTTCAAGCGCGGCAAGTTGCGTTGCATTCGTATCAGCGAGCACTACGCTATGGAGTCGGATTAGAGAAATTCGGAGCTAGGTTGATTTGATTTAAATTGAAAGACCATTCAATTTTAATTTAAACCGGAGCGCTTTGGCTTTTTTGGAATTTTTGTGAGTAAACTCGCCCCTCTGGCCTGCTTATATTTTTATGTAAGTGAAAATGATTTTATTTATGTTGTTTGTTGCTTGGATGAATGATATACTATATATATATATTAGTGGATATATTCTTGCCTATTGGAGCGGATGACACCCTATTGTGTTCCCGTAAAAGAGCAGATAACCCTTTGTATACGAATCTTGCCTCAAAGTGATAGATTTATATTTTTATGATTATATGTTGTATGTGATGCAGGGAGACAGGCTGGAGGGATCCAATAAAATGCCTCACCATTGTTGATTTGCTTTTCAAATTTATGCTTATATATGATGTTCTGGATGGCTTTGATGTGATTTGACTTATTTAGTGCTATTGTAGCACCGGGCCTTATTTTTTATATTTGAAATGTTAAAATGATGATTTTGATTTGAAAAGGATTTCGAAGTAATTTTGGAAGTATATATATGTTTTAATAATTTAAAAATTATTAAAAGGAAAGGATTTATTCCGAAACAAATAAAAGTTACGATTTTTGATGTTATAAAAATATAGTTTTGAGAAATACTTTGATTTAAGATTTTGGAACACGTTTGTATAAAAGATTTATACATGTGATAATTTTATAAATAAATAAGTTAATTTATAATTGAAATTTATAAGTGTTGGAGTTGAAGTTGTTTAGTAAATGGTTTTATACATAAATTTTATTTATAAAGAAATAGAATTATAAATAGATTTTATGAATAAATTTGATTTTTAAAGAAATGGATTTAGAAATGAATTTTTATAGTAAAATTAGTTTTTGTGAAAGAATAATTTATAAGTATAATTTTATAAATATAGGAATTTTATAACATAGAAATTTTATAAAATCGAAAGGAGATTTATAAAAATGTGGAATTCTATTTAAAGGAGTTTTGAAGGAAATATTTTGATGAAGTTATTGGTTTTAAAAGTAATTTAGCCTTTTGGAGTAAAGGTTTCAGAAATAATAATTTCAAATGAAATTCAAATGGTTTGAAATGTTTTAATGTGATAGGTAACGGAAACATAGATTTCAACATTTATTATTGTAATAGACGTTTTCGGGGATGTATGGAAGGCATGGACTATAACACCGTTGTTATAATAAATGATTTCCGAAAGGAAATTTTTTATATAGTATATGGGATTTACCTATACATAACTTACCAAATCCCTATACTAATGTCCTGGATTGTCGTAACAATGTTTTACGCAACATTCGTTTTGACCCAATAAATTATATTTTGACCTTCCATTGTGAAATACACGAATCGGTTCTTATTATCGTACTAAAGGTTTTGTGATGTAGGAGCATTGCTTCCTATACTTAACACCAATCATGAGGCATATAAACTCTGGAGTTGTACGGTTATAGAAATCAATTTAGCGTGTCTCCAAATGGTAGTGTTATTAAATATGCTTATACCATTGATATAAGTGTATGAAAATATTTTCTAAGTGCTGAAAATGAAATGATGTGTGAATATACTTATACCGTTGATATAAGTATATGGGAATTTTTTTCGATAAGAGAGTTTGAAATCGTTTTGAAGGTATATATTTTTAAAGGTAATTTATAGCGAATATTTGGAGATTGATTTAATCAATAAAAGATTTATTAAATGGGCCTATTGATTATTTATGGTGCTAGATATTGTCTGTTTGCTTTGATAGTTAAATAACCGATTACCAAATATTGGCCTCTTTATCCTTACTGATCCAGAGAGACCAGAGTCGGATTTATCTAAGAAAAATTTTGGACCAACATATATGCATTCGAATGTGCAGGTTTTGAATACATCGATATTTGTAATTTTCGTAATGAAGGACTGCTTGTTGATCATTTGGGGATAAACTCCCAATATACATATAATAGCAGTGGTCTCTTCATTATGAAATATCCAATGCAAGGACTAATCACTACTAATCCTAGGGGTAATTCCCAACCGGATGTGGTAGGAGAGTGCCTTCGGTTTGTCTTGTTCCTCGATAATTTGTATGGATGGATGTCTGACATCGCATTTTTGAGATTACATCGTTGACTTTTACAAACGTACATCTGTTTGGTGGCGGAGAAGCCAACTTCTCTTATATTAACACCCTTCTCCAAGACATACGAGCTTAGAGGTTGTATGTTTGTGAAATTTAATAGTGATTAAAGGAATGGCAGCGTGACATTCAAAGAGGAAAGATGATGTGCTACGTGAAAGGTAAACGTGGCATTTGGCCTCAAACCAGGAAATGACCGAAACAGGGTAGATGCAGCAGGGCAATGTGGTTCGCAACCATTAGGATATGATCATCCCCTTCTAGATATATTTATTCACGCTATGATGTTAGGGTTTTAAATTATTGTGGACGCATGCTATGAGGGCCCCTGAGATAGGTCGGTAACGACCGGGGTGATGACATATTCGGTACTATCTAGTTAGAGGTATGCTGGCCTTATGTTGGTAGAGGATCATCAGTTGAGCCTCGGTACATTCCTCTAGAGATGTACTGCCGGAAGGTAGTCCTTTCACCTGGTCATTTGTATGGAAATCAATTCTCCGCTACGTACCTGCCACTTTGTTTGTAGAGCCCGGTATGCTGGAATTTAATAATGGTAACAATTTCGGCTATTTGAATTATTATTTGTACACTAGATACTAGTATAATATAATAGGATTTGGCATGAAAGGATTTGGTTATCGTAAGATAAAAACCCATCCATATTTATGTGTGGGCGTGGTCTAACGAGATACCTTTATTTTGATAATTTTTTTTATAACTTTAAAATAAAATTAGTTGGGATGTATTTTCTCATACTGGTTTACTAGACTGATCCGGGCATTCTTCCCTTTCAATGTTTGGGTTGGACCGAGTATGTTTATAGATGTAGACACAGATGCTTTGGAACTTCAGCATGAGAGCTGGAGGTCTTCTGGTCGTATTCACATACATGTTTATTTTTTCGCTGCATCGTTGTTTAAATTATCATTAATCATAAGGACAGATTATTATAACTGTCCAAGATGATGGTTAGTGATTGATTGTTGTACTCTGATGGATGTATGTATATTACAGTTTCTGTTTTGTAAAGATTATTGATATGATATTATATGTTTGTCCGCTGTGACTGTGAGATTCTGTGATTGTTTTAGTTTCTTTCTATCTTCTGCTTCTCTTCTCTTCTTCTCTTTTTCTCTTTTTCTTTCTTTCTCATGATTATCCATCTTTTCTTTCGGTTTAGGTTAGACATGTGTGGTATACTGGCAACTCTAAATGGGTCGTTAAAAATGGAATAAGCTTCGGTAAGAAGGTGTACATTAATCATGAAAAGAAGATAACCAGATTTTTAAGAAGATTGAGTTGGAAAGTTCGAAGGAAAAAATAATTAAACCTAATTTTTAAATCCTACCCATGAGGAAGATTTTGATAACAATGTTTTTGGAAACTTATTGAATGTTTTGAAAGAGATTTTCAAAAGATTATTAACTAAAGATCTTATGTATTATAAGTTGAATTTTTTTTAGAAAGTGATTTTACACAGCTTTGGAAATATACTACCATTTGTTTTGTGAAAAGTTTGGAAAATGGATGTAATTTTAGAAGCGGCGAAACATTTTAAAACAAAATGGTGGATGATTTTTAATTGTAAATCTAATGATTTAAAAATTAAAAAAAATAAGGTATTCATTTGTTAACTTCTTAATTTAAAATTTGTTGAATTAAAGTTTTCAACTTTTGGATTCTTCATTTTTGGATTCTTCTATTTTTATACGATTTCTTCTACTTTATAAAATTGGATGTTCTTTTCCTTAAAATTCTTTTTAAAAAAAGGTGTATAGATGGAAATGACACTTGATTGGAATAGGAAAATAGAAAATAAAAAGGATAAGAATTTCTGATAAGATTAGTAGGAGGGATACTCCTGTATATGGAAATACGTAGAATAACAGTAGAAATTTAGGTAGTAATAGAATTGGAAAATAATATAATGATAAATAATATAGGAGAGGAGCAATAGAAATAAGATAGAAGTTATCTTTGTCTACTCCATTTTTTCATCGTTTAAAGTGTTAAAAAGGTATCTTGGACAATTGAATGAATTTGGATGGTAACTAATAAACGAGATAGATATTTTTGTATATAAGGAAAAGCATCTATGTAAAGATGAGAATTTTACATCTACATTTTTCCTACTCGAATTTAGAATTTTTGAATGATAATTTTATTGGAATTGACAAGAAAAGGATTGCGGAAGATTTTAAGATTTTTGAACAAAGTTATCAAGAAGTATTTGTTAAATGACAGTACATTTTGAGAAGTAAAGCAATAGATGTTGATGTATATTTTAATATATCTGTCTCGTAACTAGAAAAATATTTGAAAGGATAAATGTCTAGTCTATTATTTTGGAATGACAATTGAGTTTTGAATGTTTTATGTCAAAAATCTTATTTTCAAAAGGACTAATTCTTTATTATAGTTAGTCATCGAAAAGGGAAGTTTTTCTTAGTTCCATTTTAAAATCAAACAATTTATGAATACTATGAAACGAAAGTCTAACTTTTAAAGGAATAAATTTTCGGTGAAGAGAATTTTAAAAAAAGAAACTATTTGGCTTCTTCTTGGAACTAGGCAATTCTGATTTCTTGATGAATGTTTCTAAGTTTATATTTCAAAATGGGAGATTTTGAATTTGGTACTTTATTTTTGTGAAATTTTAAGTTTTACAAGAAATAGAGTAATAAAATTTTATTTTGAATTTAATGAAATAAGTTTATTTGTATAAAAATAGTTTATTTTTGTGATATCCCGGAATTTCAAACAATTTAAAATATGATAATCTCCTTTATTGATTATTTAAAATTGGCATAATAGTTATTTCCAAACAAATAATGAAAATGTGTTGTTTTTATATATATAGATAGATATAGATAGATTTTAATAGAATTATTATTTATTTTCAAATTGAATTTGCATTTGTTTAAATATATATATATATATATATATATATATATATATATATGAACTGATTTTAAATTGGATTTTAAAATTTGAATTTGAATTTGAATTTGAAATTCAAAAGATAGATATTTTAAAATATTTTGGATTTAAAAATATATATATATATAAGATTTTTATTAGTATAATTTGTTTATATTATTTTCTTTAAAAAAATTATTTATATAAATTAAGAAATGTACTTATTAATTAGGAAATTTAATATAAAAGCTTTAAATCATTTTAAAATTAATTAAACATGCATTATTACAAGTGTCAGATTATTAATCTTTTTAATAACATGTGTAAGGAAATAAATATTGGTAAACGACAAATGTTAACAAATTAAACAAGTGTCACTTTTTATTTTTATTTTCTTTAATTTTTAATAAATAATAATTAAGCCTATATGTGTATTTATCTCTTCTCTTCACTTCTTTTTTTTCTTCTATCTTCTCATTTCCTAAGTAAGTAACCAAAACCTGTTATATTCAAACCTAAGAAAAAAAAGAAAACAAACCTGTAAAAAAGATCAAAACAAGGCCTGTAACGTTTTCAAAATATCAAGCAAGGATTATCAAGCAATCAACTAAATTCAACTGAAAAATCAAAACCTTGATCATCTCAGTTTTCAAAGTTAAATCATCTCAACAACAACAGATTTTCAGCAATTCAAAGTTTCCAAATTCAAGCATTTTTATCAAATTTTAGTTTTTAAGCATCTGCTTCAAACTCTCTGTTCAACATCACTAACACATGAGTAAACATTTATTTAAAAAGCCTAAGTAAATAAGTGTTTGTTGCATGTGAATTTATGTGATGAAGATTGCTTTGCATGTGTATATATGTGACGTCCCATCGCTATACCCACGCTAGCCAAGAACACTACAGTGTAATGCTGTTGAGGAGCGGCCATCCGTAGTTAGCCTTACACTAGTATTGGTTATCTCGATAGGAGTGGTATATATAATCTTTCATTTTTCATATCTGATTTATTTACTCCCATCGACATACCCCAATTCCAGTATAAAACGAACTACGATGGTTCATAATGGTTTAGGACAATGGATATAATAATAACACAGATAATATAAATGCGGAATACAGATAAAACAGAAAGTCTCATATATATAATAACTGATGTCAGTTACAATACATGTGATACAATACATATGAAACAACTACAACTGTCGACACAGGAAGTTATATATACAAGTACATTATTGACAATAATATACATGAATACATAAATATGACACGACTACTCCGAAAGATATGAAGTGACTTCATAGCTCAAGCAGCAACCCAAAGCTAAAAATCTACAACCTGTAAATACTCAGTCTGACCCGAGTATTAGATTCAAAAGAAAACAATACTCAGGTCAGTCTAATTCAAACTCAGTTATTAGTGCACAGAAGCAATAATAATTAAGTAACAAATAGACGACAGTCACAATAAATCTCGTTTATCCGATCCTTAAATAAAGAAATCGGATAATGATAAATATAACACCAAGAAGTGTTAAACAACAAATCAGCAAATTAAACCAAATCAGAATGCAATTCGGAATATTGGATTGAATAAACAAAACAGTTCAAACCATTGAAATATCAATTAAAATATTATTTCGAGTAGGGCTGCAGTACACGCACGCGTGCACTGCCTCGCCACTACATCGTATGGAATATGCAAAGAATCAATAAATCAAAACAAGATAGAATATTATAAAAGCCGTACCGTGTGGCTGCAGTTCACGCTTGCGCGCACTGCCCTGCCACTATAGTGATAATGTACCCAAAAACTCAATTCCGTGTGGCTGCAGTTCACGCTTGCGTGCACTGCCCTGCCACAACAGTGATGATGTACACAACCGGGCACAAGGTCAAACCCAAACTATTAGTTGGATTCAACTCAGGGCAGGTGTACAGGCTACGACTTCAAGCATAAAGCAGTTTAATATCCAAGCACTATAAACCCAAAAAAAGTGACTCAAGCAACAACACAAACAATTGGAATGAACAAGTGAAGTGCATAGGTATTCCAGATCCAAACAACACAAGTGCACCAGAGATGCAACTTACCAACTACAGGATAACTGTCCACAAATAAAACAAGCCAGTGGAAAGATTATTCAAAAGAAATCTAGACAGTATCGAGTATAGAACCCAACAGCAATGAATATCAAAAATGCAGACTCGAACACACATGTGAACAGTAACCAGAGAAAGCTCGAACGAATGAGCTTCAACTAAATACCAATTTGCAAACATAAATTGCCAAACTAAATACAACTTCGTTTTCTAAACTTTAGGTAGAAAATATGCACCAACAAATATGCTCAAGTGTCTGCATATTAAATATGCAGACAAAAGTTGTAATGAAACAACAAAATACCCAAGTATCTGCCTATTAAATATGCAAAACAAAAGTGGCAGTGAAACAACAAAGAAATGCTCAAGTGTCTGCATATATATATGCAAAAACCAAAGTGGCAATCCAGTACTCACATACAAAATCTAAAAATCACAAGCACATGTTCGTGCCTTCACAGCAGGTATAAAGTTCAAATGCAAGAGGTCGTATTTAACAGATGATGTGTAGGCAACACGAAAATGAATCAATCCCAGACCATACAACTCAAAGTCGAGCTACATGGAGATCAGACTTCAAGTCAACATGGCTGCATAAAGAAATCAACACCAGGCAGAAACAGCATGCACAAAAGTGGAAACAGCAACCATGAAATACAAGTGCAAGTACAGAATGAATGCCACGACTACAGAGGGTCAAGGGGCAGTCACAACTGTACATATTCAAATGCACTTAAACGAAGAACTCAGAGACATTATCAGGTTAATGTCGAAGTTCAACCGAAACATCAACTCGATACAACAAGTATACATATATGCACCTTGAAGTCGAAACAGCAATTGGTACCAAACCAAAGTCAACAGAGTCGAAACCGTAGGGGTCACGAATAAATTCAATATCGTCATGCCAAAACCGAACAGTGATGACCATGAAAACGAACAGCTCAAAACAAACAAAGCCAAAAATAATATACAGTTCAAAATCAAGTCAGAGTCACGATGACCAAGGAATTCGGTCAAAACCGTGAGCACTAAGAAATCTCAATGTATACGCATATGAACAAGTCAGGGAAAATCACAGTCATTCGAATATAATCAATCAACCAACTTTAAATTATCAGACAAGTATGCTACAGGGGTAACATAAAATGCCAGAGCCAACTACAAAGGAAATGAACACTGTCAAACAAGGCCAAAGACGAAGTTAAACAAGCAAGTGCCGAGATCACAGTGAAATTAACCTTGTCAAAGCAAGTTAGAATTAACATCAAACAAGTCAAAACATCGAAGCCGAGGCCAACAAATCATACCAAATTAACAAAGTCAGATAAAATATCAACATCGTAACAAAATCAAACATCTGAAGCATAACACTTAAGAATGAATTAGAAGTGAGAATTACTCACCTTGTCGACGAATTGAAGCAGTCGAAACGAGGTCGAAGCAAGCGAGGAAACGATGGATCGAAGCTGCTCGTGATTATCCTCCGATCAATCAACAGAGGCGCGACCTCGAATTGATTTCGAAAACCCTAATTTGGACAAAGAAGAACGAACAGAGGAAAGGGACGGGGCCGCCACCATTTTATTTTCTTTCGGTTTTAGGGTCTGATAATGAATGAAATAATGAAAAGGGGGAAATGAACGATATTAGCCTTGCAAAATTTTCACGGCTTCAAAATAAAACATGGGCCACAATTTCAATTTAAAGCCCACAATTCCTTTTAATAATTTATAAAAGAATTTTAATTCAAATTTAAAAACTTCAATTGGCAATAGCTAGGAAAAGTAATCGTCCAAAGACGATAATTAATCGGTACGAAATATCGGGTTGTTACAATATATATCAGTAAAATCTCTATATATATGTATCTGTTTGAAGTATGCATGACTGTTGCATATGTATATCTCTGCTCTTAGTTCAAAGCTTAAAGTTTTGATTAAAATTCAAATCTCTTCATCTACTCTCTGTTGAGTTTTAGTTTTCAAACAAGATAAGATTGTTGAAACATAATTTAGGTTTTAAAAATATGATTATGTGAAATAAGTTTGAAATTCTCTAGAAATCAAGATATTACAGTAAGAAATTTAAAACATGTTAAAATCAAAGGTTACAATTTGCTGATTTAATTATACAACTTGAGTCGACTTTGAGATATACGATTTTTAAAATGAAAATCATGATTTTTAGTTTGGAATCATGTGAGTAATTCTAGGTTAACCAGAAAGTGGTTTTTGAGGGTTTTCTGGTGATCGGTGGTCTTGGGGTGGTCGGGGCCACTTCTAGAGGTAGCGAGGAGGTAGATGAGCTTGGCAAAAATGGTGGATGGTCGTATTGACCATTGTGGCGTTGGAATTCGATCGGAGTAGGGTTTTAAGCCCCAAAATACTTGAGTACGGAAACGAGATCATTGCGGCGTCTCTGGTTGTTCGAGTTGCATCAGACTAAGGGGGATGGCTTTGTGGATGGCCGGAGAGTGTGTGGCTGGAGTCTCAGGACTTTCGATGGTCGGCGTCGTCGTGTCGAGGCAGTTTTCTGGTGATGGCTGGTGTACCTTTTTGATCCAGGTAACTCGATTTAGTTTTTGAGTTTGATGTGTGCTTCTGGGTGGTGGATGGCAACAGTGGGTCAAGGGCGATCTGCCGGCAGTGGTAGGGATGGTCGAAGCTCTGGCGTTTGATGGTGCATGTGCACGGAGGTTTTGGTGTTAGCGTTTGGGATAGAGGAGTTGACTCGAAGGGAAGTTCGGGTGTTTGGGTTAGGAACTCGGGTAGAGTCACGGGTAGGAACGTGAGTGAAATCATGGTTCCGGGTTTTGAAAACTTAAACCAAATCTATGTTTTAAAAAGGAAAGAAGGGGGTTTACTTAGGGTAGCTCTCAGGTGACGATCGGGTGTGACCCCAAGCATGTATAAACAGTTTTAAAAAAAAAATAAACAAAGTTTTGAAATTTAAATAAATTATGTTTAAGACTTTTCTTATATAAAATTCTTTTATAAATGTAAATTTTAACATTTGATTTAGGAAGTTATGTAATTGGTTAACTTAAATTTGTTAAGTTAAAATTATTTTTATGTTATTTTAAAACTTAATTAGTAATATAATTAAGTGTTAATCAAGACAAGATGTTTTTAAATCTATATAATAATGATAATTAAGGAATTAATAAGATAAATGATTTGTCTTAAGGGTAAATTAAGTTTTAATGATTTAAGATTAATTTAATTAATAAGATAAATAAGAGTAATTAATTAATTTTAATTAACTAATGATTAAGAATTAATTAATTTATAATTAATGGTTATAAGTTAATTAATTATAGGTTAATTAATTTGTAATTAAGGATTATTATTAGATGATTTGAGATTAATTATTAATTAAGTTGCGATTAAGAAATAATTAATTAGGTAATTAGAGATTAATTAATTGATAATTTAGGAATAATTAATTAAGTAATTAAGATTAATTAATTTATAATTTAATATTAATTAATTAAGTAATTAAGGATTAATTAACTGTTAATTAAGGATTGATTAACTGGTAATTAAGGATTAATTAATTTATAACTAAGTTTTATTAATCAATAATTAAGGTATATCAATTAACAATTAAGGGATAATTAATTAGTTAATCAAAGATTAATTAATTGATTATAAAAGTAATTAAGGATTAATTTTTTTTAAGGAATATTAATTAATAATTAAGGTCTATTAATTAATAGTAAAAGATAATTAATCTGTAACTAAGGATTAATTAATTGGTTTATAAGGTAATTAAGGAATGGTTAATTAATTAAATGGTTTGTAATAAATTAATGATTGATTAAGCAGGATGGGAGATTAATTCTTAAGTAATTAATTTAATTTAAGATAATTAAATTAATTATAATATGGATTAATAAATCTTGTTTGTGGATGATTGTTTGAGTAGAATGTCTAGATTGATTGACATCTATTGAATGATAATCTGTGGTATTCTGTGATGTGATATTGGATATAGTTGTGATAAATGTGTGATATTTATCTGTAATAAATGCTATGTGAATTCAAAGTATTGAATTTAATTGAATTGTTTAAACTTAAACAACTTGGCATTTAAGAAACGTTTGAATTTCGATGAGACCGTGATCGGATATCATATTTGATTATCCAAAAGCCACATCGATCCAAGTAAAACGATAGGTCGTAAAATTTCAAGTGAAGATTAAGATGAGGACTAGAAGTGTAAGAACTATGCATAGTTTGACGAAAATAGTATTTCCAATTTCGAGATGAAGATTCAAAGAGCAAGGGTTATTGTCATTAACTCTGAGGGTGATTCCAAACTGAGCGTAACGAGATAATGCCTTTGGTTTCATTCGAACCCGGAACGAACTTGTATGGATGAATGCTATCAGACCATCGTCAATAGAGGATAATGAGTATTCCAAGATGTGTTCTTTAAAGGTAATCATAGCCTCAAGCCTCATCAACCGGGATGCTAAAACAGGGGAGGTGCAGCAAGGCTAAGTGGGTAGCATCCAAGTAAGATAAGATTTTCCCCTGTCTAGAGTCCCCTTTTTTTTGGCTTTTTGGGCGGTTTCTAGCTACAATCGTGGGGTTGTCTTATTCGGGACTGTCCAATAAGGGATGGTTCCAGCCTTGTGTTGCAGGGGATTTAGGGTGGATCCTCGGTACGGTACCCTAGTAGCAAGGCTAAGTGGGTAGCATCCAAGTAAGATAAGATTTTCCCCTGTATAGAGTCCCCTTTTTCTTGGCTTTTTGGGCGGTTTCTAGCTATAATCGTGGGGTTGTCTTATTCGGGACTGTCCAATAAGGGATGGTTCCAGCCTTGTGTTGCAGGGGATTTAGGGTGGATCCTCGGTACGGTGATCTAGGCCATGTACTGTGATGGACGGTACCCTAGTAGCCCTGACATTGATGGAAACTCATTATCCCTACGTGCCTTTACAGTTTTGATTGTATAACCCACTTTGTGGCTAGTATGCTGGAATTTAATCATGTAACAATTTCAGCTATGTGAATATTTATTTGAAAACCCTAGACACTATTATAAGATCACTGGATTTTCTATGAAATGTTTTGGTTAGCGTAAAGTAAAAGCTTACCCATGTTTATATGTGGGAAGTCTTACGTGATACCTTTGTTTTCAAATGATTTTTAAAAGTTAAACAACTTTAACCCGTTTACTCACACCAGATCCATGTTTGAACCGGAATTTATTCTGTTTTTCTTAAACTCTTGGGTACTCAAATTTTTATGAGCAGCCAAGTGATCAGGTTAGCTTGACGAGTTTTGGATAGCTTGGAGCAGGAGTCCAGACGTAGCTATATATATCTATTTCCGCTGTGTTGTAACCTTTTTGACTATTGTATTTTGAAATGTAATGGATTAGACAGGTCTTTATAACCGTCTAATGTGATGATGACGTTGTATAATCTGTGTAACTCTGATGTAATGACTATGTAATAGTTATATGATATATTATATTTTGTTTCGTTTCCGCTGTGAGATTCTGATATTTTTAAGTTCTTTCTTCTATCTGTTCTGTTTCTACCTATTTCTTTCTTATTGATGATACGTCTTTCTGTGGAATGAAAGGCGGCTTGCCACAGTTGGTATCAATGCACCGGTTGAGATAATATCTAGGCTCTGGAGTAGTGTCTATCTTGAAAGCGCGTACTTGTAATTTTTATATAACTATATAGCTATCTAAATTTGTTGGGTACCTGTTCGGGTTTACAACATGAGTTCTAGAGAAGTTTCATTTTTTCCTTGTTTGGTTGACCGTCCTATTTTTGTATCCAATCCATAGGAGGGGTAACCGAGTTAGATAAGATCTGTAGAGACCTAAGGTTTTCTTATCTATCTCATAGTTTTTCTTGTGACCCATTTGTATTGGATTTCAAAGGGTTTGATCTTATTCTAGGTGTGGATTGGTTGGATAAGTATAAGGCTGTCTTGATGTGTGAAGAGAGAATTGTGACTTTGGAGACTGAGTTGGGAAGAATCGCAAAAGTCACTTGCGATAATTCCGAAGTTCATTTGAATAATATTTTGCATGGAGCCGAGGAATCTCCAGAAGACGTAGAGTCCATCGAAGTGGTTATAGATTTTTCAGATGTTTTTAAGAAAGTGAAAGGTTGCCCCCCACTGGGAGATAGAGTTTCAGATTGACTTAGTTTCGAGAGCAGTACCTGTCGTTTAGCCTAGTAGAAGGATGGCGCAGAAGGAGAGGGAAGAGTAGGTGAAGCAGACCCAATATTTCTTAGAAAAATGTTTGATCCGATCTAGTTTTTCAAGTTGGGGTTCTGCCGTTGTTTCTGTGACCAAGTCGGATGGGTCTCTAAGGTTCTGTATGGATTACCGAGAGTTGAATGAGGTTAATAATTAGGAATAAGTATCCATTGCCCCATATAGATGATCTTTTTGATCAACTCCATGGAGCTTCTATTTTCTTCCAGTTAGACTTAGCTTCGGGTTTCCATCAGTTAAGGGTAGCCGAGGACAGCATCTCCTTGACTGCGTTCAGGGGACCCAATTGTTTTTACGAGTGGTTGGTTATGCCTTTCGGGCTAACCAACGCTCCTGCTTATTTTGTGGATTTGATGAACCAGGTTTTTTGGGATATGTTGAATAAATTTGTTCTTTTGTGCATCGATGATATTCTGGTCTACTCAAAGCCCGAAAAGGAGCACAAGCGGCATTTGGGGATAGTGTTGGAGACTCTGAAGAGGCAGGTTCTGAAGACTAAGTTTTTGAAATGCCATTTTTGGAAGTCGGAAGTCATATTTTTAGGGCATATTGTTTCTGGTAAGGGGATCTTTGTAGATACAGCCATGGTAGCTACTATTCAGGAGCGGAAACAGCCGCAGACTCCGACAGAAGTCCACAGTTTTCTGAGTTTGGTAGGATACTATAGGAAGTTTATCAAGGACTATTCTAAGATTTCTTCGCACTTAACCAAGTTGACTCGAAAAGGAGTAAAGTTTAAGTGGAACCCCCAATGTGAAGAGGCTTTCTTGGATTTGAAAGCAAGGCTGACCAGTACACCTGTTATAGCTATTCTCGATGGTAAGAGCGAGTTTGATGTCTACGGATGCTTGTGGAGTTGGGTTGGGTGCAGTTCTGATGTAGAATGTGAAGGTAATTGCGTATGCGAGCAGGCAGTTGAAGCCTCATGAAAGGAATTATGCTACGCACGAACTGGAGTTGTTGGCCATCGTCTTTGCTTTGAAGAACTGGAGGCACTATTTGTTGGGAGAGAAATTCGATCTTTTCACGGATCACAAACCTTTGAAGTACCTTTTTCCCAGAAGGATCTGAATATGAGGCAGTAGAGGTGGGTAGAATTTTTGGCATCTTATGATTTGGGTATCCTCTATATTCCAGGGAAAGCGAACGTTATGGCGGATGCTCTGAGTAGGAATGCAGTTCTGTCTCTTCTGGAAGTTGTTCTGTCTCTCTAGGAAAGAATCATAAGCAGTCAGATTAAGGATAGATCTTTTGAGGAATTGATTCTTGGAACTAAGGATGGTCGATATTCGAATTTAAAATGGACGATCAAGGAGTTTTAAGGGTTAATGGACGGTTGTGTGTGCCTGATGTAGATGGATTGAGGCAAGAAGTTTTATCAAAGAGTCATCACTCCAGGCTGAGTGTCCACCCAAGGATTTCAGTGATGTATAAGGATATGAGGAGAGTCTTCTGGTGGCCGAGCATGAAGAAGGATGCAGCTGCTTTCATCAGTGGATGTGCAATCTGCCAGTAGGTTAAAGGTGATTAACAGAAGATAGCCGGATTATTGCAGCCATTGGAAGTTTTGAAGTGGAAGTGGAAAATGAGTTCTATGGATTTCATCGACGGCTTGCCAAGACCAAAAGGGGAAATGAAGGAGTATGGGTAATTTTAGACCGTCTGATAAAGAGCGCCCATTTTATTCCAGTTAAGACAATCCATACTACAGTAATTTTGGCAGAGATTTTCTTGAGAGAGATTATCAAACTACATGGTGTTCCAGTCAGCATAGTAAGTGATCGTGATCCTATCTTCACTAGTAAATTTTGAGAGGCTTTGCAATCAGCTTTAGGTACGAGATTGAGTTTGAGTACAGCCTATCATTCCCAGACCGACGGACAAACAGAAAGGCTGAAACGAATTCTAGAGGATATGTTGATGGCTTGTGTTTTGGATTTTGGTAAATCTTGGGAGGACCATATACATTTAGTGCAATTCTCCTACAATAACAGTTATCAGGCGAGTATCAAGATGACATCCTATGAAGCTTTATATGGAAGACCTTGTAGCTCCCCATCCTATTGGGTAGAGTCAGGAGATCGTCTTGTTCTTAGTCCAGATTTGATCTGTGAGGCATCTGCGAAGGTGGAGCTTATTAAGAAGAGAATGAGAGCAGCACAGGATCTCTAGAAGAAATATGCAGACAAGCGATGAAGAAAATTGGAATGTGAAATCGAAGATTTGGTCTTTGTCAAAGTTTCCCCGATTAAAGGAGCGATAAGATTTGGTAAGACAGGAAAACTTTCCCCAAGATATATTGGTCTGTTCCGAGTGCTCGAAAGGATTGATGTGTGGCCTACAGGATTGAATTGCCAGTCCAGATGGCTGGAATTCACAATTTTTTTCACATATCTCATCTGAGGAAGTATGTGCACGATCCATCTCTTGTTGTGGAGCCAGCAATGCAAGAGGACTTAGAGATCGAGCCGGACTTATCTGTGGTTAGTCATTCGGTCTAGATCGTTGATCAAGATGAGAGGCAACTCACAAGCAAGGTGGTGAAGCTAGTCAAGGTGCAGCGGAGTGAGGATCCCAGAGATTGTACCTGGGAAACTCTGGATAGTTTTAGGAAAGCTTATCCAGAATAGTGTCCGGATAGCTAGTGATGTTTGTTTGGATAAATTGTTTGTTTGAATGAATTATTTGTTTAGTTGTTTGTGTATGACTGATATGTATGCTTGGATTGTTGAAATAAAACAAATGTTTTGGATAATCTTTTGTTTTAAATTTCGGAGACGAAATTCTTTTAAGGGGGGAGGAATGTGATATCCCGGAATTTCAAACAATTTAAAATATGATAATCTCCTTTATTAATTATTTAAAATTGGCATAATAGTTATTTCCAAACAATAATAATAATGTGTTGTTTTTATATAAATAGATATAGATATATTTAAATAGAATTATTATTTATTTTCAAATTGAATTTGTGTTTGTTTTATATATATATATATATATATATATATTTGAGTTGATTTTAAATTGCATTTTAAAATTTGAACTTGAATTTGAATTTGAATTTAAATTTGAAATTTAAAAGATAGATATTTTAAAATATTTTGGATTTAAAAATATATGTATAAGATTTTTATTAGTATAATTTGTTTTATATTATTTTCATTAAAGAAATTTTATTTATATAAATTAAGAAATGTACTTATTAATTAGGAAATTTAATATAAAAGCTTTTAAATCATTTTAAAATTAATTAAACATGCATTATTAGAAGTGTTAGATTATTAATCTTTTTAGTAACATGTGTAAGGAAATAAATATTGGTAAATGATAAATGTTAACAAATTGAACAAGTGTCACTTTTTATTTTTATTTTCTTTAATTTTTAATAAATCATAATTAAGCCTATATATGTATCTACCTCTTCTCTTCACTTCTTTTTTTTCTATCTTTTCATTTCCTAAGTAAGTAACCAGAACCTGTTATATTCAAACCTGAGAAAAACAAAGAAAATAAACCTGTAAATAAGATCAAAACAAAGCCTGTAACATTTTCAAAATATCAAGCAAAGATTATCAAGCAATCAACTACATTCAACCTCGAAAATCAAAACCTTGATCATCTCAGTTTTCAAAGTTAAATCATCTCAACAACAACAGATTTCCAGCAATTCAAAGTTTCCAAATTCAAGCATTTTTTATCAAATTCCAGTTTTAAGCATCTACTTCAAACCCTCTGTTCAACATCACTAACAGGTGACTAGACATTTATTTAAAAAGCCTAAGTAAATAAGTGTTTGTTGCATGTGAATTTCTATGACGAAGATTGCTTTGCATGTCTATATATATATATATATATATATATATATATATATATAAGTAAAATCTCTATATATATGTATCTGTTTGAAGTATGCATAACTGTTGCATGTGTATATCTCTGTTCTTAGTTCAAAGCTTAAAGTTTTGATTAAAATTCAAATCTCTTCATCTACTCTCTGTTGAGTTTTAGTTTTCAAACAAGATAAGATTGTTAAAACATAATTTAGGTTTTAAAAATATATTTATGTGAAATAAGTTTGAAATTCTCTGGAAATCAAGATATTACAGTAAGAAATTTAAAACATGTTAAAATCAAAGGTTATAATTTGCCGATTCAATTATACAACTTGAGTCGACTTTGAGATATACGATTTTTAAAATGAAAATCATGATTTTAGTTTGGAATCATATGAGTAATTCTAGGTTAACCAGAAAGTGGTTTTTAAGGGTTTTCTGGCGATCGATAGTCTTAGGGAGGTCGGGGTCACTTCTAGAGGTGGCGAGGAGGTAGACGAGCTTGGAAAAAATGGTAGTTGGTCGTATTGACCGTTGTGGCGTTGGAATTCGATCGGAGTAGGGTTATAAGCCCTAAAATGGTCGAGTCGGAAACGAGATCATTGCGGTGTCTCTGTTTGTTCGAGTTGCATAGGACCTTGGGGGATGGCTGTGTGGATGGCGAGAGAGTGTGTGGCCGAAGTCTCAAGACTTCCGGTGGTCGGCGTTGTCGTGTCAAGGTAGTTTTTTGGTGATGGCTGCTGTACCTTTTTGATCGTGGTAACTCGATTTAGTTTTCGAGTTTGATGTGTGCTTCGGGTGGTCGGATGGCAACAGTGGGTCAAGGGCGATCTATCGACAGTGGTAGAGATGGTCGGAGCTTTGGCGATTGATGGTGCATGTGCACGGAGATTTTGGTATCAGCGTTTGGGATAGAGGAGTTGACTCGAAGGAAGTTTGTGTGTTTGGGTTAGGAACTCAGGTAGAGTCACGAGTAGGGACGTGAGTGAAATCATGGTTCCAGGTTTTAAAAACTTAAACCAAATCTAAGTTTTAAAAAGGAATGAAGGGGGTTTACTCGGGGTAGCTCTCTACTGAGGATCGGGTGTGACCCGAAGCATGTTTAAACAGTTTTTAAAAAAAGTTTTTAAAACAAAGTTTTGAAATTTAAATAAATTTAGTTCAAGAATTTTCTTATATAAAATTCTTTTATATATGTATACTTTAACATTTGATTTAGGAAGTTATATAATTGGTTAACTTAAATATGTTAAGTTAAAATTATTTTTCTGTTATTTTAAAACTTAATTAGTAATATAATTAAGTGTTAACTAAGACAACATGTTTTTAAATCTATATGATAATGATAATTAAGGAATTAATAAGATAAACGATTTATGTTAAGGGTAAATTAAGTTTTAATGATTTAAGATTAATTTAATTATAATTAAGAGTAATTAATTAATTTTAATTAACTAATGATTAAGAATTAATTAATTTATAATTAAGGGTTATAAGTTAATTAATTAGAGGTTAATTAATTTGTAATTAAGGATTATCAATTAGATGATTTGAGATTAATTAATTAATTAAGTTGTAATTAAGAATTAATTAATTAGGTAATTAGAGATTAGTTAATTGATAATTAAGGAATAATTAATTAAGTAATTACGATTAATTAATTTTATCATTTGAGATTAATTAATTAAGTAATTAAAGATTAATTAACTATTAATTAAGGATTGATTAACTGGTAATTAAGGATTAATTAATTTGTAATTAAGTTTTATTAATTAATAATTAAGGTTTATTAATTAATAATTAAGGGATAATTAATTAGTTAATTAATGATTAATTAATTGATTATAAAAATAATTAAGGATTAATTAATTTGTTATTAAGGAATATTAATTAATAATTAAGGTTTATTTATTTATAGTAAAGGATAATTAATCTGTAATTAAGGATTAATTAATTGGTTTATAAGGTAATTAAGGAATGATTAATTAATTAAATGGTTTGTAATTAATTAACGATTGATTAAGCAGAATTAGGAGATAAATTATTAAGTAATTAATTTAGTTTAAGATAATTAAATTAATTATGTTATAGATTAATAAATCTTGTTTGTGGATGATTGTTTGAGTAGAATGTCTGAATTAATTGATATTTATTGAATGATAATCTGTGGTATTCTATGATGTGATATTGGATAAAGTTGTGTTAAATGTGTGATATTTATCAGTAATAAATGCTGTGTGAATTCAAAGTATTGAATTAAATTGAATTGTTTAAACTGAAACAACTTGGCCTTAAAGAAACGTTTAGATTTCGATGAGACCGGGATCAGATATCAGATTTGATTATCCGAAAACTATATCGATCTAAGTTAAACGATAGGTCATGAAATCTCAAGTGAAGATCAGATGAAGACTCGAAGTGTAAGAACTATGCATCGTTAAGACTCTAAGGGTGATTCCAAGGTGAGTTTAACGGAGATAGTACTTCCAGTTTTGAGATGAAGATTCAGAGAGCAAGGGTTATTATCGTTAACTTCGAGGGTGATTCCAAAATGAGTGTAACAAGATAATGCCTTCGGTTTCGTTTGAACCCAGAACGAACTTGTATGGATGAATGCTATCAGACCATCGTCAATGGAGGACGATGAGCATTTCAAGATGTGTTCTTTAAAGGTAATCATAGCCTCAAGCCTCATCAACCGGGAATGGCTAAAACATGGGAGGTGCTGCAAGGATAAGTGGGTAGCACCCAATTAGGATAATATTTTCCCCCGTCTAGAGTCCCTTTTTTCGGTTGTGTGGGTGGTTGGTAGATACAACCGCGGGGTTGTCTTATTCGGGACTATCCAGTAAGGGATGGTTCCGGCCTTATGTTGCAAGGGATTTAGGGTGGATCCTCGGTACGGTGATCTAGGCCACATACTGTGACGGGCGGTACCCCAATAGCCCTGCCATTGATGGAAACCCATTATCCCTACATGCATTTACGGTTTTGATTGTATAACCCACTTTGTGGCTAGTATGCTGGAATTTAATCATGTAACAATTTTAGCTATGTGAATATTTATTTGAAAACCCTAGACACTATTATAATATCACTGGATTTCCTATGAAATATTTTGGTTAGCATAATGTAAAAACTTACCTATGTTTATGTCTGGGAAGTCTTACGTGATACCTTTGTTTTCAAATGATTTTTAAAAGTTAAACAACTTTAACCAGTTTACTCACACCAGACCCGTGTCTGACCCGGAGTTTATTCTATTTTTCTTAAACTCTTAGGTACTCAAACTTTATGAGTAGCCAAGTGATCAGGTTGGCTTGACGAAATTTGGATAGCTTGGAGCAGGAGTCTAGGCGTAGCTATATATATCTATTTCCGCTGTGTTGAAACCTTTTTAACTGTTGTATTTTGAATCATAATGGATTAGACAGGTCTTTATAGCTGTCTAATGTGGTGATGTTGTATAATCTATGTAACTCTGATGTAATGACTATGTAATAGTTATGTGCTATATTATATTTTGTTCCGTTTCCGCTGTGAGATTCTGATATTGTTTAGTTCTTTCTTCTATCTATTCTATTTCTACCTATTTCTTTCTTAATGATGATACATCTTTCTGTGGAATGAAAGGCGGGTTGTCATAATTTTGTATGTTGCTAAAATTCTGGTTTCATAAAGAATAGTGAAAACCAAATTTTTATGGAGTGGATAACGATCACTGCCTAGGTAAGACAGATTAAAGTTTTTTGAATATGAATAAAATTGGAATAGATTGCGCGACCTGATCTGAAAATTTTAAATCAGTCCTAAACCTGTATTTGAAGAAGTTGGTAAAGTTGTAAAGATACTCCAGATCTACAATTGTATTGTAAATTAAGTTGCCTTAGATAGCTTAGAATGTAACTTTGCATGTTTTAATTTATTTGGAGCAGTTTCCATGTAATTTCCATAAATTACCATATTCCAAGTATGTATAAGAGCACGTTGTTTGAACTAACAAAGTACGCGCCAAAAAAGTAAAAAAGATATATAGGATATGGATATCCTTTCCACTTATTTAAACCGTCTCTTTTAATAAAAGAAAAGAAAAAATTCTTTGTAAATTGAAATACAGCAAAAATTTCACTTGTAGTTAATTCATGGAAGATTATAACGGTTGTCCTTTTTAAAGATATCTTTAATAAATTAAAAATGTGGAGATAAGTGCTCTAGTTTAGAAATTAGTATGCATGTATAACTACACTTAACGACTAGAAATAAGGATATATATATAAACAGCATAAATTACAACTATATGCGTATTAATTAGTAATTAATGGGTTAGGATTTACGGACATTAATTAAAAATTTAACGGGCAATAAATTTGTAATTAATAAAAGGAAAAAAGAATTTAATAAGGACTGATTAGGAATAATTAATGTGGCATTTATGGAAGAATTGAATCTAAGTAATGGATAGATATTTAAACTTGAAGAAGGTTAAAGGAATTAAATAAGGATTAGTTGGCGATTGTCCAACTTTGACAAAAATGATCACTTGCTATGGATATATTAATTGAAGCAATGGATGTACCACATTTATTAGAAAATAAAAAGGAAAATTAAGGAACATGAGTAATAATGGAATGAAATGTTTACAAATACCCATCTTAGTTTAGTAAGGAGTGTTAGATCCTCGATAACATTTATACCACTTGATAATATGTGGTAGCTTCCAACAAAATTTTCTATTAGGGTTTTTGGATTGTAATCGCTAATTGTCTACTTTGGTTATTGAAAAAGTGAATGATGTGGTACATGATATATCCCTGTTTTATTCCTATGTTGATTTTATGAATTAGATTAAACCACTTAATACACACACCCACACATGCATGCACACATTGAGGAGCAATGCAAGTAATAAATTTTATGAAGATACTTAACTAGCGATAAGCCATAAGTAAGACAGAAAATTAATAAGGAATTAGAATTAGCAATCTAAAGTAAATAAATGTTTCAATCCCAAAAATTTGGAACTTTGGGAAAAATAAAAATTAGCTCATAGAATATCCCTATTTAACAAATAGATAAAATATATAGATACGCGAAGATAATTTTTTATTGGACAAGGATGGAAAAGAAGGTAGAAAAAAATTGTTGCTAGGAGAGAGAGACCCTTTTATTCCCATTTGTATAATGGGACCGCTGCGTCTCTAACGTAGAATCATATCGAGGAGGAGGTTCAACTTTTTGGAATTTCTATTAGCATCATCAGTAATAAGGACCCCTTAGTTGCTAGAAAACTTTAGATAAGTTTGCCTGAACTTTTAGGAACTTCGTTAAATTTTAGCACCGCTTACCCACCAAAGGCCGTCGGACAAACTGAAAGAAAGAATGAGAACTTGGAGGATTTGTCAAGAGCTTGCATCGTAGACTTTGGAGGACATCAGGAGCGGTACTTACCCATGGTAGAACTTGCATGTAATAGTAGTCACCAATGGACGATTGGTATTGCACCTTGAATCACTTTATGAGAGGGCATGCAGATCGCCAATTGTGGATGGGAAACCACCGACAAAATTCTACCTAGACCAGATTCGAATTAACAGATTTTGGAAAATTAGAGTTGATAAGGTAGCATGTGAAGGTCATTAGGTTTGGAAAGTTGGAAAAGTTGGCACCAAGCTCTATTGGGTCTTTCCCAATGTTGGAAAAAAATAAGAAAACTTGTAAGTTAGTTGAAGTCCACGATGTTTTTTACATTTTTCATTTGAGAAAATACCTTTATAGACTAGCCATTTTTTAGAGCCTAATCAATTAGGGAATATTAAGATAGAGCCAATGGCGTCACATGCACCGAAAAACACAGAACTAGGAGGCTCTGCAACAAAGAAATTAGATTGGTCCGAGTACAATGAGAAGAATGTCGGTAGAAGACATGAAGACTTCTCATCCTAAGCATGTCTCTGGTGAACATTTCACTCCAAAATTAGGATTCGGTTGCATTATGATTGCTAGATTGGATGGTAGCATATGATTGCTACACTATTTCATAATCATTTTACACTCATGTAGAAGTTTTATACATGTTTAGGGTGTATGCATACATAATTGCATAATACGATTACACATTCATGCTAGGATTGAGCTTAGTTATAGCATATTTGTAGTATATAATAACATTGCACTTTGTTTAGTAGATGGTTATGCATAACATGATTGTTATTGCGTATTATGTTGTTCGCCCTTGTAAAGAATTCGGGGACGAAATTCTTTTTAAGGAGGAGAATGTAACACCCAATAAAATCAACAAGAATTAAATAAGTAAATTAAATTAAATTAAGGGTAAGAATGAAAATTTTATAAAAGTTGAAATTTGGCCATGAAAGTTGTACCATTACGTTCATGGAGAAATTCTAATCTGTTTCCATATATTATATGTTGAAAACAAAGCACAAACAAAGAAGTTATGAGAATTTGAAGTTTTTAGGTTTAAAATAACTTAATTCGAATTCAAATTAAAATAATTAGTTAAATTTGAAATTTGAAATTTGAAAATTAACTGAGATTAGACTTGAGAATTAAGAAATCGTTAACGTTAAAAATTAACATTAAAAGTATAATAAAGGAACTAAATAAAGCAGACGATACAAACATAATTATGTTCCCAAAATAGGTAGAGGGGTCGATTGCTGACCCCAACCAATCGACTGCTAGCAGTAGACCGGTGCATATAGGGTGGTAGTCTGCTCCTATTGGCGGCGGCTAGGGTTTTCCTATCAATGAACGTTCCAGATTTATCCGTTTTTAACCTACTTTCATCATACGGTTCTGGTGCGTTTCAACCACTATAAGTAAAATCCTACACCCCTCACTTTTATTCATAAATATTTTAGGAACATCAGCAAAGCTCTATTAGTTCATCTCTTCATAGATTCAGAAAACTACAGTAGGGTTTCAAGTAAAAAATACTATATACCTATCTTTGTTTATTATTTAATTTCTAAACCACTTTTTTTCTAACCTTTCTAAATCCAATATATATAGACATACAAATCTCTTCTTGTATGCGTCAATAGGAAGAGATCTGATAGATATTATTATGGATGTTTCAAATCCAAAGAGAAGCAAATCTAAGGTCCAACTATGAGTAGAAATCTTATTATTTTTCTTTCAGTGATTGATTAATACATTATAGATTTGAATATGCCTTAGAGGTTTTGGGTTTACGAAAATAAAACAAAATGAAACCTTCTAAAACTCTTATAAATCGAAATGTCAATTCTTGTTGGAATTCTCAATTTTTTACATTAAATTGTTGGAATGTGTAGTTATTGTAGTTTTTGGTGGTTTTTGTTTCTATTTCACTCCTCTTTAATTCTAATTTGATTATGAAGTTTCAATTAAGGAATAGGGTGTAAAATATGAATTTATTTGTAGTTTGCACCATTTATCCTATATGAAAATAAAAGAGAAATGTTTAAATTCTTTGTAAAAGAAGGACTGAATAGAGATTGAAATTAGAATTGTAATATCTATTTTTGAGATTATTCCATGTTTTGATGTGATAGATTGAGCCGAAATTTTTATTAGGTACAAGTCTGTTTATTACAATTTTTGGACATGAATATTGAATTCTTTGTTAAGGATATGAAAATCCCTTGTTATGGATATTGAAAATATGGAACCATTGATAATAAGGAAGAATGGCCAGTATTATTATTGTTCGGAAGGAATTTACATTGTGCGATCTTCGTACGCACAGAAAATAATAAGTGTGTATTTATTTATATATTAATTACCACAAATAACATACAATTATAACGTATTAATTGCATAGTTAATTAGTTAATAAGTGTCGTTAAATCCCTCTTAGGAAAGTAATTGTTTTGTTAAGGCAAAATAGGAAGGAATTCTTAGTTTGATTAATGGACATGATGAGGTATGTAATATATATTAAGAGTGTTGTAAATATGGCGAAGTTATAGGGACATCGCCTATGATAGGTAACAACGGAAGATGCGAGGTTATTCCTAATTCTATAGAGTAAATCTGCCTAGCTAATCTGGCTACCAGTTACTACGAATGCTCAGACAAATGTGAGACATCTCCATGGATACAGGTAATAATATGAAGACCTGCTATGAGGCTTTGAGGTATTAAGTGGTTGTTTGACGGCCCGTCTCTTTTCCTTAAGCGGAATGTTAAATGCTCGGGATTGGGTTTAGGCACGGTTATGGATCTCTTGAAAAGGTCCGTTTCAATAGGAAGTATTGAGTGTCCGAAGAGATTTTTCCATGCAATGTCAGCTAGATAGATAACTATGTGGAGTCCACCTTCGGAATACATATTAAATGATGGGAACCTACTTCAATTGAGGTCTTAAATGGTCAAAGTCTACCTATTTTCCATTAAAATGTATTAAGTGGCTTGGGTTTTACCACTTGCATTGTTAGACATTTATGACGTTGGTTATGCGTTATGGGATTGGAAAACCTGCTTTGGGAATGGAAGGTATTAAGTAGTTGATTGAGGACCCGCCTTTTTTCCTTATATGAAGTATTAAATGGTTTCAAATTGCACAAGACATATTATTATTTTGAATTATACTGCCCAATTACTCACCTGAAAATTATTGTTTCAATTTCTCCTCATTATAACACATGTTAGAGAAGGAGTTGATGATCCTTGAAGATGGCGAGAGTGAAGCTTGTGATACTCATTATCTGTCTTTCGTATTATTTTCTATTATACTCATAAAATGTATTTTTCAAATATATGTTGTAACGGTTGTTGTTAACATTATGATATGTTTTGTGACATTTGAAATGGTTTGAAATAAATGGGTACTATTATTGTTATTACATTTTATTCCTTTTGTTGTGAGTTTTGGGCAAATAGATTGATAGCTCTATATTGCTTTTCTTTTTACCAACCAATATCCAGCTTTGGAATGAGTTTAAGTTTCGATGTGCCTTTTCTGAGTCAGAATTTTGTTCTTTTTCATGGCGAGTTGTTACAGAACACTTTCCAAAAATGGGTGTTTTCAATTAACCCATAGTGTATGGCTATTAACTTATCATGTCAGTTATTGTTTCCGCTTGTTAGCTTCATTACTAATCTTCTTCAAATAATCTCTCAACAACTCTCATGGTCTTAGCTTTATGTTGGACTACACACTTGCATCAATAGTTGGCTCTTTAGAAGTGCAGAATTATGTTGAGAACTTGTAAGAAAAATACTCTTATGAGTAAATAATCTTCTCATGATGGCATCAGTACCACTTCACATCTACGCCAATGAAAGTGGTTAGTAATAGCCTACATCTCACTGCTTCAGAGGAATCATACAAGTCCATCTAGTTCTCAAAAGCTATCGAACGATCGTCTGGATCATTTATACCGCCATATATGATTGATGGGATTTTAACGTATGATGACAACAGGAATGCCATAATTTCTTTGGTGAACGACACCCCTTTAAAGTTGTTTTTCATCTTGGGGTCCATGGTCTTTTTTCCTTTCAAGTCTACTATGTATCTTACCACCTTGTTGGCCAAGTCTTTTAGATATGCTTCAGCATCTTTATATTCCCTCTATTCTGACTTATATTCTTTTTGCAAAGCAAAACTTGCACATTATACAATGGAAGATTTTAACTCTTTATTTGGCTTTTGTGCCAAATGATTTTCATCTCTTGTTTAGAGTCCTAAGGTCCACTTTTCATCATCCTTACTTTTTAATTCGATCGTTTGAGCCTCCTTCAAGGAGATTCAACCTCTTCTTTGTTTTCTTTCATCCTTTGCGATGTTCTCAAAGATTTTTGGGAGATAAGCATTTCCATTAGTTCATGCATAGTTTGAAGTTGTCTCTTCGTGGTACTATGGTCATTCTCTTCTTTTGATGTCTCCACTACCGTTATGCGTGACCTATTTCAACATTTTCCATATTGAATTGAGGAGTTACGTTTTCCTTAAGATTTGTATGATGCATGGTTTCCTTTGTACCTGAACATTAACCTTCTCAGTTGAACTACCCATTTTGCAAGAATTTGGTGGCTAAATAGTGGTCAATAGGTTGTTTTCCCCGAGTTCAATTCTTAGTGAAAGCACCATTAAATATTAGGTCAAAATTTGGTTCAATCTAATATTCCTTGGTCATACAGAGTCAATGGTACTTGAGTAATATAGAAATCTTAGTCAAGCATTCTACTACTAAGACCGTGTGAAGAAATTATGCAAATTATGCTTTGTTAGTGTCCTTGGTTTGAAAGTCATAAATTTATGATCTAACGGCCATTAAAGCCCTAAAGCTAAGCTTGTTTTTTTGCGCAAGACAAAATGAAAATGTGGAAGAAGAACGTTTCGAGATTCATCCATTTCTAGTAGGGGTACATATGTATTTATAGAAAGCCCAGACCTTTAGATTCATGACACACATCACTTGTAAAAATGAATGGTCATGATTTTGTTGACATGGCACATGTTTGGGATGGCATATGGAAAATCCTTCTTTAACTTCTCCATGATGACATAGCGTAATTAATCCTATAGGAGAATGCCACATGGCCAGCTAGGGTGTTGATTTTTAGTGTATTCTTCAACATGTGATAACTCCACTTGTCAACATGTGATAGCTCCCTTGGTCTGCATTATGTGGTAGTTTCTTAAGTTATCAACATGCGACAGCTCCTTTAGTCTCATTACTTTAACCTGTTATGACCTTGTATTATCATCATCTTGTGATGGCCTATGTATTATAATGCGATAGCTCCCTTGAATCTTCAATATGCAATGGCTTCTTCCTTGATCTACTTACAATGGCTTTTGTTATGTGATAATCTTCATAATGGCTATATGTTATTAGCATATAGTAACCCGACTTTCAACTTACGACAACAATATATTATCAATTTGCGACATCTTTTAATTGGCGGTAGTTCCTCCTTTTACCTTATCATATACCAGCTTTGTCCATATCAATTTTCGATATATTCATGTTGTCAACCTGCAATAACCTTGATCATGTCAACTTTCAATAGCCCCATTTGTTTACTTGCGATAATTCTACGTTTCAACCCACGAAGACTCTAATTTCTATTGATCTTGTGATAGCTTCTATTGGTACATGATAACTTCCTTTTGTGTTCAATCTTGTGATAGCCATTTTCCATCATTATACAACATCTACTTAGTCTTTCACTTGCGACATCTCTTTCACTATTAATTTGTGATCATGTTCAACTTGTGGTGGCTCCTTTACTATTAACTTGTGATAGCTCCTTCATATTCAATCTATGATAACTATATTATCTTTAACTCGCGACAACTCTTTCATCTTCAACTTGTAAAAACTTCGTATTTCAACTATCAATGGTTTTGCACCTAATTAATTTTTTTGAAAATTTTGCGTGTAACAATCATCATTTATCAATTCAATCAATGTATTGATATTTAATTCAACTTGATAGTTTAACATGGTTTATTATACATCCTCACTCATTTCATTTATCCATGGTGATCAAAACATTCACAAAATCCATACATAAACAAATGAAGTGACCAATCAATCACGGCTTATTTAAACATATACCACTTAAAAATATAGCAAATAATATCAATATATTTTTACAACTTTATATTTACATATAATGTCAAAACATGTGCTTCTAAATTTTTATTTGCTTATTTTAATTATTTAAGCATAACCTTTTAAAAATTCTTCATTTCCAGATCAAAATTCATGGATGAATATTTTCACCAAATAACCAATAATTTAAATTCTTTTTAATAAATTATTCCATAATAACAATTATTATTCATCACAACTATTTTTTATGATATTCTTTTATTCTAATATAATAAAATTACTTAAACTATAAAATTCGATAATTAAACACCATTCATCAATTCAGTATTGGCAGCATATCAATTTAATGAAATTTTAACATCTCGTTATGAATAGTTCAAATCATCGTATTCCGTACAATTAATTCGAATCACCAAATCCAGCTAACACACAGTATAAAATATTTCATTCAACCTATATTCATCCTATTTTAATAACTGATGTAAAACTTTCATATATATATACACACACACACACACATATATGTATGTATGTATGTATGTATGTATGTATATTTGTGTCAGTATGTGATCATATTTTCTATATATCAGCTACTTATGCAATTCAACAATAGTTATGCAAACAATCAGCTATTATAAAGGAATTCAAACCATAGAAATGAAGAAAGCGGTTATCACTCACCTAAATCCTATGCTTACTACCCTAATCGGCTTTAGAAGATCACTGCCGTTGGCCCCAACGTTGAATGCCTAACCCAGCTCATCGCACGCATGCCTACAACACCATCATTGCATCGATAATGCATGCATCTAATCTATACCCAACTATCACATCGCATGTGTGTCACCCTGCAAGCGTCATCAAGCACAACCGCCATCAACAGTGACTGTGCCCTTTCTATGCCCACGAGCCTAGATTGATGCCACCTCAATCATACGCATGTCCTCTCCCGTTATTCTGCATCTCAAGTTGCCCTCCTCATGAAGCCGCTAGCCTCCATCCACCTTTCTGACATCATCGGTTGTGCGTCTTTTTCTTCTTCTTTTTTATTTCATATGCCAACTTTGATTTTTGGAGTTAGAGCTTGAATGGATAAGGGAGAAAATGAGATAAGGATAAAAGAGGATAAAGGCTAGTAGGATAAATATAGAATAATTGGATTTGGGCCTGAATTGAAAGGCTTGTGAAATAAATAAAATTCAATTTTAATTCAATTTTACAAAGTTATCTCCAAATTATTTTCAAATAAACATGTTCTATCTATATAAAAATTTATCCAAGGCGTTACAAAATGTAAATACACCCTTTTGGCTTTTAACAATTTTAAAAGTAATTATTTATTTCTTAAAACAATTCCAAATTCTCAAAAAAAAATCCAAAACAAATTTCCAATCAACTTTTGGTTTTTGTAGATTAAAATTCAAATTTCAAGTTTAATTTTTAAATCAATATTCTCCTTTTATTATCAAATAAACCCAAAAATTGAATAAAATATCCGGTATACTATTTTAACTTTGTTTATCCATATAAAACACTTGTTCAACTTTTAAATTCTGTTTAACTCTCATTTCAAAATTTTATATTTAAATATTTGAATTTCTAATTCAAATATCCAATTAAATTCCCAAAATTATATTATCATAATTATTTTATTTTAACTTTGAATAGGTATGTTACATCTCATTTTAGTGATATAAGAGATAAATTTCTCATTCTCTGTAATAACTCCATCATTGTTCTATAATCCTCCATTAATGTGAATCAACTAGAGCTTTGCAAATACTACTGGCTGGAACTCAGAATTTCGAATAAGAGACTACCAAATCAAGGTGTGATGATTAGGACAAAACTCGAAGGTAATAATTTTATTTAGGTCTAATAAAATCTTATAACTAGTCATCACATTTATTTCGGCCATTAAAACGTGTCTTACATAATAATATGAATTTAAATATTAGTTTGATAATTATTTCCTTTTATAAATATTTTCTAAATTATCAAATAAAATAAGCATTTTGTCTCACGATCATGTTTTGTAAACACGTATTAATATATATTTATACACACACAAACACACACGCACACACTCATATATAACATGATAGTATGCAGAATATTTTATTTTAATGTGTGTATGTATTTGGAATTTATTTATATGAATTACACATATTTATTTTATATATATTTAAACATGTTGGTTTAAATAATATTAAGAAAATTCTTTTGCCTACATATGTAGTAATAAGTATATTTTAATATACAATTATATATATTCAAAAGATTTCAGTTTTATTAAAGAAATATGAAATTATATATATTAATTAACTAGAATATATTTATAAAAAATATGTCAAATATATATGTAGGTATATATAATTGAAATTATCATATACATGCATACCTACATATACATACGTACATACATATATACATACATTTACTATTATAATATTTTTGGGTATATTATACTAATATATTAAACTATGATTATTAAAATTTATTTAAATACATATATACATGCATATGTGTGCGTATAAATTAGAGATTTTAGATTATAAACATTTGGAGAAATAATGATGATATATTATAAGAACCTGATCAACTTACCTTCATGTGTGTTTGTAAAATTTGGATATCAAAACGAAATTGTAATGACCCATAATTTAATCGCTTAGAAATTTGAATATTTAAATATTTAAATGGTGAATTATATAACCCTAGTGCATGTCTTTTTTTAAGCAACAAATGATATAAAACACCATTTTCAAATATTTTTACATCAATGAGTAGAGAAAATTATGCCCGGTAATATGACTGAAAATTGGTTTAGCGATATTCGACTTTAAACATGTTAAATGTTGTCGAAGTTTTGTACATGTTTTAAAATAAATGAGTAATTTATGAGAACGGTTTATATTGGACCAAAAGGTGGTCAAATCAAATAAGTATATGGTTGATAAGGACGATTGTTATCGGACCAAAGAGTGGTCAAATTAGGTTAAGTTATATGGATAGTTTCCATTGGACCAAAATATGGTCGAATCAGATCAAGCTATATGGATGGTTTCTACTGGACCATAATGTGGTCGAATCTGGTTAAGCTACGTAGATGTTTTCCGTTAGACCAAAATATTGTTGAATCATGTTAGGTTATAGTTGATAAGAATTGTTTCTATTGGACTACAGGGTGGCCAAATCAGGTTATCCTATAGAGAGTTAGGAAATTACTAAAGTACCCTCCTCATGGTCATGCATAAATATCCAAGGGTATGAAAAAGAGAAAAACATTACAACTAAACAAAATTAAGAAAACAAGAAAGATTTAAGAAAAAGCCAAAGAGCTAAACCATAGGCCGAAACTATTATTGCTAAGGTGAGGAAGACTATCTAATTTTAAAATTTCAAGTTATTCAATAAAGTATTGTGTAACTTATAATATGTCTAATCTACATGTTGCACTATTTAAACCCTTTTGGTATTATAGGAATACCTTTTGCTTATAATATTTTTACCTCAACCAAGTGTATATGATTGATACTTCGATTTTTCGAAAGAAAGAGTAATCTATATTGGTTGATGATTATAAGGTATCTTATAGAATACTTATGTACATATACATATGATTTGTGATGGCTTTCGAACGAATGCGATAGAAAAAATTTCTAGGATAGCGCACTATTACTTTATTTCTATACTATGTACTAGGAGAAAGAGTACATCCATATTGTGTGTTAGGATACCAGCTGCAATAGAATAAAAAGTTTCCAGGATCAAATTCTCTACTCCATGTTCGGATTAGATCAATGCGTATCCGAATTCATTTTGACATGAATTTCTAATTTTTGTTATGTTTCTTGTTTACAAAAGATACCTATATATGTAAAATGAGTTTTGAAAAATATGTTCGAAGAAAGTATATCTATTTTAAATTGAATAAGATACGTTTGGTACATTAATATACTTCAAAATATGATTTGGACATCTTAGAGAATTTTATGTTATGACTTGAGATTTAGATTAAATATGTTCCTCATTAGGTCATTGTTTCTCATGATGCTTCACATAAACATTTCAAGTTCGGATAATTAAAGTGGATTTTGGGACTTGTCATGGAAAACTGAAAGTGAAGAATTTTTCTTAACTTTTGTTTAGTATCATAAATCTTGATGTACATATATGTATAAAATAAAAGACTAGACCTTATGTAAATTAATCTGTATTGCAACTATGAATGTACAATATTTATTCCACTTGAAATCATTTACTCTGTATGATTTGAGGTTCTGGCATTTCTCCTTGCGAACATGTGGCACTAATATGATAGCATCACATTATGAGGGCGTCACTCCCGATTCTAACCAAGATTGTCGAAGCGGGGTGTCACATATATACATACATATATACATACATATTACACATATAATATTGTATATATGTGCATACAAAACCATATGCATATATGTTAATATACACACACATGTATATATTTATATGTAATTTATATCATTCATATGTATATGAAGGACCTTATATATATATTCATATTACATATGGTATTGTATGTATGTGCATATAAATGTATATGTTGATATACATACACACAAGTATATATTTATATGTACATATATAGCATTCATGTGTATATGAGGGAACTTATATCTATACTATAATATTATTAGTGAGTTACATTTCAAGAGTGCAGAGCCCTCTGGATATTCTGGAAAATGAACAGTCACGTTTTACATTTCTTCATTTTCATACCCTGCTCTCCGCTTCCTTTCTCTCCAAAACCACGCAATCGTTACAACTTAGACTTTTCAATTCCTTTGAACCCCCATCCCAACCTAACCCTAATTTCAATTTTCGAATTCACCAAAGAAAACGATGTAATTAATATATAAATTTGTCTATGCATCATCTTTTGGCTCACTTCTCCTATAATTGCAAAGTGAGGTGGAGCTGAGACTTTGATTACTGTGGGTAGGCATAATGTTTTTAACATATAGGTGCTATTTTTGTTACGATTCATAATCGATTCCTTTTAATCTATTTTGTAAATTATAGCTGTGTTGAATCTGATTCTGTTTTGAAAAAAGGTCTATTCATTCTTCATAATCATTATGTTTGTTGAATAACCACATTACATTAA
Organism: Allium cepa; assembly: GCA_030765085.1. Lineage (NCBI taxonomy): Eukaryota > Viridiplantae > Streptophyta > Magnoliopsida > Asparagales > Amaryllidaceae > Allium > Allium cepa. The sequence goes on from CM060934.1 coordinate 182,929,075, forward strand.
TTTGATAGTTATTAATATTTAACTGCGATGAATTATGCAATCATTCTATATTCTCATATGAATTTCCACATTCCGATGAATAAAGAAAACCGCTTAACTAAATTCAGTTTTTATGATTCTTTATATTACCAATGAAATTCCATACTTTGATGAATAAAGAAAATCACTTAGCTAAATCATGTTTGAAAAGTTCTCCATTATTGATTTATACAACTTATAACATAACTTATCCTAATGCTAAATGTCAGTTATCAATTTAGTTGACATGTCTGAATATTCATTTCTATGCATATGTGTTCTACTAGGATGAGTTAATGTTCTCATTATGTTACTTAACTTTAACGTCATACAAATTGCTTTTTATTTGTTGCATCTAGCAACTAAGATTTTGTCTTTGCTGGTGGGCGCTGCATAGCAATGTAAGCATGTCATTTCATCTTAATGTTTGACAATGTTCTGATACAACTGTCATTTTTGATGGTAAAAGAAAGAAAGGCTAGGAAAATAATTTATTCATTTTAGTTGCTTTGAATTTTTACTAACATGTTTTTTAGTGTTAACATTTTATAATTTAATGAAAGTCTATTTACTCAATATTCTTCTTTTTGTTTTCATGTGAAATGTATGGCTGTAAACTAATAATCTTTGGATGTATAAACTAAATGAGTGGACCATTTTACTATTAGGATTTGAAATACACCTGGAGAATACGGTTTAATCTCAATACACTTTAGTTGGCTTTGGGTACAAATTCCACTACATTGTCCAAATTTACTGTTTGGTTCTCTTTCATATAACCATCTCTTATTAATTATATAATGGATATGTTTCATTATGGAACTACTCATCTATAGTTAGTAAGCTACTATATTTCATAACAAAAAGAAGCATGCAACTTAACTGATACCTTCGTGAACATGCTTAAATAATGCTATTAATAATTTATTGAAATAATGCAATTTAAAATCACGTGTTAAGCCACACATGTTGAGATGGTAAATATATTGCAAATTTAGGATAGCCAGTTTATTTAGAGTTAATGACATGAAGGGTTTTTCTATAGTAATCAGCATTATGTTGAGTATTATCATTTTATTACAAGTTTGTGATAGCCACTATTTTTAGAGCTGATAACATGAAGGGTTTATAATTTCTATTTTACCTATTAGATCTTAATAAAAATTACATATGTTGATTAAATCCTAAAAATATCTAACTGTGTATAATAAATATTCTACTTTAGGACCATTCACCTTGAATACCACATTCTGCAAGCTATTAGTTCACCCAAGGAAAGGTGATATGCTTATGTAGGCAGTAGTCCAATCTATAGTGATTGGTTTTCTTGCGGTTTAGTGCAGTTTTTGGCTAAGATGTATTTACTGTAATATAGTTGATTCACTAACCATATAATTTTTTTATTAAACTTATATATAGTTTTTGTTTTATCCATATTTAGTAAAATAACTGATACTTTTGCCACATATCATGCATTGCTTAACTTATCATCCACAACATTTATCATTGCATAAATCTTTTCGAACTCTACGTGAGAAATGTTCTTCGCGGCTGCAAATTCAAGTCTATCTGCATCAATCATAGTTAAGCTATAACTTTCCTTTCTGCTTACTCCACTTTTATGAAAAAGAAGACATATATTTACCTCTTTCCAATTTCTCTTCTATAAGGACATACAATGCATCATTTTTTGTGGTGTTTATGATTTTTGAGTCTATTTTTTAGTTGTAACGACATACATACACACTTAACTTATCCAAATGAATCAGATTTTTTTTTTACAGTTGTTGCAACCAAATATGCTAGCTAGGTATCGAACAATCTTAGATAACTTATTAGTTATCTAATATAAAAATAAATTTGATATCAATTAGTTTTGGTTATGTGATTTTTTTTCACGTGTACTGGACGTTTTGAATAGTATACCATCGCAAAATTCTTAATTGAAAGCCCTTGACTTCTCAGCACATGGACAATTTTCTTGCTAGGCATGTTGCTATTGCCTATGTTTTTTCATTTAATTATATACTACTAACAAATCATGTGAAATTACACTTGGCATCCATCTGTAAAGGATGATGAAGTGATTTCTAATGCTAGCTGGTGTTTAATTGTAGTTGCAATGGTAGGCGATGAAGTTTATATATTTTAGATGATGAACCCATCAGGCTTATTAACTGTTGTTCAATGTTTTTGGAACAATGTTAACAAGCTAGCTTTACCATTCTGAAAGCTTCTCCTCTCCTATGTCTAAGTGTTATGAATGACCAAGACCAACAATGTGTTTTGTAATGTAGAATTTTTTTTCCACATTAAATATTATTTATATTTATAATGGTATTCCTAGATGCTTATTTATTTTGAAAACTCAGGTCCTGACTATTGTACTTAAGTTTTACCAACAGTTGTAAAAAGGGTACATAACAGAAAAAATTTCATCTGTAGCTTGGGTATGCATTGGAGTACTTGATATCCTACTAGGAAACTTATTTCACGATCATAAGCTATCAGCATAATTTAGTACATACACTCAGCTTGCCGCACTTGAGTATTTTGTTAAAAAATAATAAAAAGTACACTAAAAAAGATTTTATGGCGACCAAAAAACATATTGCGGTACGTACAAATGTGAATGAATGTCTAATACAAGACAAGGATCAAAAATAAATGGTGGTGAAAAGAATCAAGGTCAAATTTGGATTTCTTATTTATTAGTAGGATTTGACTAATTTAAATTAAATAATAATTTATTATTGCTTAAGTACGATTACGTGTCCTTACTTTAAATAAGAAAATTTTGTTATAAAAAATTATGAAACTAAGTAAGATTTTTCGGTAGTAGTTAATGGAAGCATACATAATAAGTGGATAACGACTATTGAGTGAATAACATTTATTAAGTGAATCCACTTGACAATGCGAAGTTAGATAATCATCATTATCTACCCTGTGCACAAGGCTCATACATGATAGGGGTCTATAGTTGATGGAAAAAAAAAATCCCTTCTACCTATAATTTCAAATGCATCAATATTTCAGAATGCATCAATATTTTTTTAAGTTTCCTATCAGCATAATTTCAAATGAAGCCAATATAAAATGCCAAAAAAAATTCCTTCTAGCTATAATTGATAATGTGTCAATAGATAAATTAAAATTAAAAAAATAATTCCATTGGCACACTTGAAAATAGAGCCAATGGAAAAAAATTCCAACAATTGTCATGGCTTTATTTGAAACCGCGCAAATATGAAACTTAAAAAATATATCTTCATGGTGTATTTTTAAATTGTGCCAAAGCATGCTGACTTAGCGTTAACTGATAGAAACATGTCTATATTTATAATAAGTTTTCGAAGTGACCTAATTTTTTTATTAGTTTTTAAACTGGTCTGATTTTATAAAATACAATACAATAAGCTCATTCATTAAATATCAAAATGTAATTTGAGAACCTAGATTGCTAACAGAAGTTCTAAGGACAAAAATGCAAAAAATGAGAGCATATTACCATAATGCTCTAGATAATGATACTGGGTTTTGATTTTGCCTCACAAATAGGTCTACTTAATATTACTATTATGTTGCAATTTATTTAACAATGTTTCAATGATTTGCTTTTGTTTTGTAACTACAAGCCAATGTTTAATTTGTAATCCTATTACCATCCTCTTCTCTTTAAAATGAAATACATTTTTGCTTAGTTTGTTGCTCATTGGATATGGCCATCCACATTATATTTTTCCACCGTTGTGATAAAATATGGCCAATGTTTGTATTAGAATCTCCAAGGAAGATATAGTTTAATATGACAAGACTCCTGCACTTTACTCATGGCAAAGTTACATCTTAGGCTACTTTTATATTTTTTGTTTAGTGATTTGTGGTCTATTATATTAAGTAGTTTTATCTGATTGAAAACGATTATTTCTATAAAAATTTCTTTTCGCAAATTATAAGCATTTACTTTTGCTTCGACTTCGGGCTTGAACGACCTAAATGTCACTTTGGAATGAGAGCTATTATAATATGAGATTCATGGTTTTTCAAATGAAGCGTCATGATGTTCAACAAAACTGGTCAAAATATTACATTACTACTAACCAATGTCTTTTTTAGTTACTAGGAATGAAGACTGTAAATGCACAGAAATATCCTTGCAAAAATGTTGAAGCCTACACAGCTCATGTGTACTGAATCAAAGACTTCTATCCTACAACCATGAACTAAATTTTGCTCTACCATAGTTATTCCATCCTCATGCAAGCGCCAAAACTAGAAAAGATCTATTTGTAATAAGACTGCTTTCAAGAGGACCAGTCAATCATGTACGTCCTCAATTATTGAACAGTCTACTCCATTCATTTTGATTTAAACTTTCTAAAAACTATAGCTCTTTTTTTCTCTATAGGGAAAAGGTGAATGATTAGTAAAATGAATGAGTCAACTTTAATTTTAAATTTTCTTTTTGTCCATTTGGATAGTTATTTGATTCTTATTTTGATTGGGTTGGAAAATGGAGGATGGATATGAGGTAAAGAGTGTGTTCATTTATTTGGTAAAGAGTGTGTTCATTTATTTATTTTCACTACTTCTGGTTTGGATGAGTGTATCAAATAAAATGTTAGGCTCATAATTATTTGATCTACATAGATTTGTTAAAAAGATTGTGTATCAATTTCAAGTAAATGAAGCAACGTGCATTTATTCAGAAATAGATTATGTGTAGGAAAAAGGGGGCAAAGCTAATACGCTATACATCATTATTACTTTAATATTATTGGTGTGACTTTAATATTATTGATGTGATATGTAAGAGTTGGCATGCATTTCTATTATATGTATTGAAATCATGAGATCCATAATAAGTCGTTGTGCGCCAACAAAATGCAAATAATAACATACACTTATTTTACAAGTTTGATGCGGTAATACCCTGCAATGCTACATTGCTGCTCAAAGTTGGCCGCAGCTTATTATTTGATGAATCAGTCCCTTAAACTACTTTTCAACAATTACTGAGTTCATATTAATATACAACTACTTTCATCGTCCGTGTGCGAAGCACGGGTTCACACTAGTATATATATAGTGTGTGGGCACGTGCGTGCGTGTGCGCATGCACACATATGTATGTACGTATGTATGCATACACACACATATGTATGTGTATATATATATGTATGTATGTCTATCTTAGTACATTATATGTATGTATACATTAGTTACAAATATTAGTTACAAATATTAGTAATCATATATATAAGTGTGCGTGCGCGTGCGTGCACGCATATATATGTACGTATGTATGTATGTATGTATGTATGCATATATGTATGCAGACATGTATGTAAGTATATAGATGTGTATGTATGTCTTAGTACACATTAGCTACAAATATCAGTAACTATAAATATATATTTTATACATGTATTATTATATTTGTTGTAGTCTTTATACATCATATTATGCAACATACCTTGATATATTCATAATATACATGTATCTACATATCTATCTCAATGAAATGAAATAATTAAAAAAAAAATATGAAATTAAATTATTTATATAAGCCGAACAAATATCCTTTAAGGGTTTTTTTTAATCTACCCAATTTGCACTTTGCATAAGAAATTTGATTCAACAAATGTTACCTAAGTTAAGCACTCTAATTACATAGTTGCCCCAATGGCCCCCCTTAACTTCATCTTTCCAACTCCAAAACTACACGGTTCTCTTCTTATTCTTGCTATTTTTTCAACTTCTTTCAACCAAAATGACATAGCATACATAGATAATGATAATGATGTTGGAGATTCGAACGATATATCTTTTATAAGGACAATTATGACTCAACAGTAGGCACCTATAGCATGAATTCACATCTTTATTCAATGGGTATTATACGATCTAATCATCAAAAATGTTATTAAAGAAACTTTTGCATAAAAAATCCTTGCTCCATGATATTGTGCGAACATTTGAAAAACTATAGTTTGAAGTTGACGTTAGATGTTTGCGTTAGAGAAATGATAACAATACTTTCGTATACAGAAGCCCTGTTTCTTTCAACACAGCATATTACAAAATGATTCAAAGATCAATTAGCATGGTTTTTATTTATTTTCATGTTGTTTTAAAAGTTTATTAATGTATATAATACAATTAAGCATGACGACCTTCAATTGAATACTTTTCTGAATAGATGGTTAGCTAGTTGATTCATAATACCCCTTAAAAGATAGTTACATTTCTCCTTCTCAAAATGTTGGATATCATATTCACGATTTTTGTGAAACTTAAAATCAATCGAAAAATAAAAATAAAAAATTTAATTTGTATCACTCAATTTCATGCATGATAGGCAAAAAATAGAAATAAAAAGTTCAATTTGTTAACAACCAGAGGTAAAGCAAATCAATGGTCGAACTACAGAACAAGTGAACATGTACTAGTAATCAAGCAACAAAGCAATTCACGAAAATTCGTAACTATTGATTACAGTTTTAACAAAGTCAAAGTCGTGGTGACCAAAGTAAAATTAAACAAGTCGAAGTCAAGTTCTCATTTCAATTATCACAAATTCAAAGTGGCCGAAGTCAAACCAAAAAGAACGGAACCAAATCCAAAGCAAACGCAAGCCGTGGTGACCAAGCAAGCACATCAATAAAATATTCGAATTGAACAAGTTCAAACATATCACATGTATTCAAACTAAATCGAATGGCAGAGCAAAATTAACTGATGAAGTCAAATTAAAAATAAGAATGAAAGGGAATCGATCCCTATTTAACCCATTATCATCATCGACATACGACATCGAGTTCAAGCATATCAATGAGAGTAATAAAGAAAAATCATATACCACTTTTATCATTGAACTCGACAAATTGAAGCAGCCGAGTGTAGTCAAAGCAAGACGATCGATCAACGAAGCAATCAATACAAAAATATCAATTCGGTCGATCAACAATCAATCGACGGTTCCAATTTCACAAAGCCCTAAATTATTGAAAGTGAAACGAACATTCTCGAAGAAGCAAACATTATTCACAGAGTAAAGGATACAGATCGAAATAAAGAAAAGGAAGACATTTGTTATATGATTAAATAGGCCAAATTTATTAATATTTTGGACTTTAATTTAATTTTGTATTTTTTTAATTTGTATTTTTATTTTAAACTTTTGTAAAATTCTAATGTGATTAGGGGATGAACTACGGTTGTGTAGTTTGAGAATTGGCAACTCAGTGGCTGAGTTGTGGCAGAGTTTTGAACGTAGAGTTAGGTTAGTCGATAGCGGTTGTCACAAGTTTTTACGTGTGTAAGCGTCTGACTACTTAATTTCTAGTAGAAACCTTGGAGGCAGCACGTAGGTAGGGTTTTGGCGAAGCTGGATGAATCTATGTTGTTCTATTTCTGCTTTTATCATTCTGCTATCATATGTGCTGCAATTATTTTATACATTTCCTTATTAATTTTTATAATTATTAGTATCAACCTATTCACTCCCCCCTCTAGGTGAAATCGATCCAACAAGTGGTATCGGAGCTAGGAACAAAAGCCATTTTTTTTAAAAAAAAAATTGATTTTTCAAAAACAAATTATTTATTAAAATTTTTGGTTTTTTTTAAAATAGCTTCTTTTAATAATAATTTTGCTGAAGGACAGTCCATAGTTAGACTACCTATGTTCAATGGTGAATATGATTACTGGAAAATTAGAAAGAAATTTTTTCTGAAAACCATTGATGAATATTTTTAAGATAGGTTATAGGACACCAATTGTAGTGGTAGATAATCAGAAAATTGAAAAACCAATCGACCAATGGACAGATCTTGAAAATAAACTACAGAATGCTAATGTTATAGTTATGAATTTTATTATTTATTCATTGGATCAAATTGAATTTAATTGTGTCTCACATTGTCTAACTGCACAGGAAATATGGCACACACGTGAAGTGACCCATGATGGAACATCTCAAATCAAGGAGTCTCGCCTTGCCATGCTTAGTAGCGAATAGAAGAACTTCACAATGGCCAAGGATGAAAATGTCAAAAAGAGATGTATGGACAACTTTCCAATCTCGTATACAAATAAAAGCTCTCGAAAAATCATTACACGGGATTAGAAATAGTCCGAAAAATCCTCAGAGACCTTCCATGAACTTTTCAAGAAAAGTTATTGCCATTCAAGAATCAAAGGATTTGAAACAAGTTAAAATCAAAGAACTCATTGGAAATCTCACCACTTATAAGCTAGAAATAAAATTCAAGGAAGAAAGAGAAGGAGATGATACATGAAAGAAAACAATAGCTCTCAAAGGAACAACCGAAAGTGAAGAAGATGATGATGATGGTGTAGCAGAACTGGCACTGATAATAAAGAAATTCAAAAGGTGGAATAATAAGTATGGAAATCCATCTCTAAATCAACAACTGAAAAGCAGAATAGTCGAAGTACTGGATAACTCAGAAGAGCAGGAGATCATTTGTCACAAGTGCAATAAACCAAGTCATATCAAGCCCAATTGTCCTCAGAATCGACTCAACAAAGGAAAGAAATCGAAAAGGAGAAGTTTTGCAGCTGCTTAGGATGCGATTGATGAAGCTGATAAAAGCACTGGTAGTGAGAGTGAAAAAGAAAATTTGTGTCTTCAAAGAGAAACAACTGACAGTGATGATGACGAGCCAAGCGAGTTATCAAAACTTACTCATTCGGAATTACTTATATATTTTTATAAAGTAAATGGCTATTTTGAATGACTTAGGAAAAAGTACGCTAAAATTGAATCACAAAGAGATAGTTTAATAGAATTAAATAAATAGCTTGATCAATTGGTTAAAAACTATCAAAACAAGTGCCCTAAGTGTGATAAGTGTCCATCATTTGAGAAAGAGATTGAAAAATCAGAAATTAAAATTAAATCACTTGAAAATGAAATTCTGGTTTTGAAAGAAAGTGAAAATACTAGGAGAGAAAATTCTTTTAGAAAGTGCACTCGATTATTGAATGAAAATGAATCTCTCAAAACACAAGTCCAACAATTGTCTACAGCTTTAGAAAAATTTTCCAAAGGAGAAAGATCATTAAATATGCTATTAGGGAAACAAACTTTTAATACTGTTAGACAAGGACATGTGTATAATCGATCTGAACGTGTTACAGACGAAATTAATCAAGTCAATTCCAAGTGTACGATTAGTGGGAAAAATGGACACAATCACAATAATTGCCGGTATGGACCCAAACACGTGAAAATCTTTCCAATTTGGGTTCCAAAAGGCACAAATGTAAAATCCCTTAAAGTCAAACAAATCTGGGTGCCAAAAAGAACAAAATAATTAGTCTTGGGTCTATACAAACATATTTTTCAAAAAAAAATTGCCACTAACAACCTTGAACCTATAAAAAAAATAGGTCACAAAAAACTTTTCTCGTGTAGGTGTGGTGGCAGGCTAAGGAACAACTACAGTGTTAACTGGATTCTGTCTGTTTCAAGCACATGATGGACGATAAATCAAAGTTCCTTAGCCTAGTATAAAGGTAGCAGAATCATAATGGGCAACAACGAAAAATTATCCTAAAGGTAAAATAGGTAACAGTACATTTATCTTGAACGATATATTAAATGTGAAAATCTACACCATAATCTGAATTAAATCAGCCAGTTATGTGATAAAGAAATGAATATTGATTTTGATTCTGATTTATGCAAAATTGTTGACCAATCATCTTTTTATGCCGAGAACACTACGTGTACCTCTTGAGTCATTGAACTGTTCATATAGATTTGTTTGGACTAATGATGGTGTTTTATTGATTGATGATTACTCATGATACACGTGGATATATTTGTTTATCTTATTTCTTATAGATCTGGCACTATGTTCACTGTTTGTTTATTGGCACGGTTTCAATTCAAATTCAGACGAACTTCATTTAAAAGCTGTAAAAAGATTTTAAGGTATTTTTGAAACTTCACGATCTGGTCTATGATATTAAACTAATGATAATCTTGAGTCAAAGGGAAATCCGGATGCAGATTACACTGGTAATCTAGTTGATAGAAAAATTACTATTGGAACGTGTTTAATGTAGAGACATTCATTAGTTGCATCAAATTTTCAGAGAAAATATCTGCATATTTTTCATTTTAGCTGTTTCCAATTAGTAGACATTTTTCTTATAAAACCCCTTCCAGAAAATAGTTTTTCTTGACGTTGTTTAAGATTACTCATTTTAGAAAATTTGATTTTATAATTATTTTTGGTTTTGATCTTAGATGGCTATATTAACTAATCTGACTCCTTACTGATTATCAAAAAGATAAATAGTGATTGAAAATGTGATGCATGTTGATATTAATCATATATTACGACATGAGACAGTATATTTAGTAAATTTCTTTAAAAATTTAAACAAGATTAATAATAACTTTTGATAGGTAAAAATTCCATGATCATCTCTATTTCTATCATATTTCTAACGACCATCACTCATCAAAATCTAATATAGTATGTTAATAAGTGGTATTTTTAACGGGAAATTATTCGTTTTTATTTTATTTTATTTTTAGCAACAAAAACATCCAAATTATTCACACTTGTTTAAAAGTCCTCACGGTTATGCATGGATGGATTACTTGGAATTTTTTGATTATGTGCTTTCATGCTCATTTAAAAGTCCTCACAGTTATGCATGTATGGAACACATGTCAAAATTGATTATTAAATAGACAAGTTGATTCTAATCCATTTAAAAGTTCTCATAGTTATGCATGGTTAGAAGATGCTTGAAATTCATTTTAAAAAAAATTTGGAATACTACTAATCTCATTTAAAAATCCTAACGATTATGCATAGTTAATAGATATTCAAATTCCTGATATAAATATACCACAAATAGACACAGCTATATGGTTTTATATGCCAACAACATCCCTATTATTCTAAAATGGAATAATATACGCCTAACAGAGTATTTATGATTTTTGTTTGAATATTTATACTCGATTAGGTATTAATGTTGTATTAATGTCTATCATTTTATCTCTATTTTTTCTAACACCGTTACTCTTTTTCTGATAACAAAAGGGGGAGAGAAGTGTTAAGATTTTGGCAAATAAAGGTCAAATATTTTATTTTTTATTTGCATTCTAGGTTTATTTGCATATTTTTATTTATTTTCATGCATATATGAAGGGGGAGCCTTGTTGTAGAGAGGGGACATTCAAATAGCGGGAGCAAATAGATTCCATCAATTACCAAATACATTTAATAAATTCGAAATCTTAAATATACGTTTGTTATCGTCAATAGGGGGAGATTATTGAATATGCTAATATATGATTTTTGTTTGATGATAATAAACATATATACATTCATTTAAATATATTTTTTATTGTACTATTTTATTTTTCACATAATTAAATAAATATTTGCTGAATAAAATAAATAACACAGAATTTAAATTCAAACAGTTATTTATTCCAATAAATATTTTGTTACAATTTTGAATAGTACAAAAGTTGAGCTCTCACTACATATATACAAATTTTCAATTACAATACAATTTCAAATTACAACACGATTTTTTACTATACAATTGCTAGCACCTCACTACTATCACTGATTCACTCGTATTTGATCTTCAACTCTGTTCCAGCTTGTATCCAACATCTGAATTATCTGCAAAATAAATACCGATGCAATAAAATTGAAAAAGAAATATTTTTGTAGTGTAAAATAAAATGTGTGTTTTTGATAATATTATTTGCCTCGGTTATTCGGCTTGTTCGTCATCATTTTTATTTTCAATTCATCATACACGAACAGCTTGTGATATGCACATTGTATCACTGTACATACCACAATGCCGTGCACATCGATATACACTTGATAAAACTGCAGGGACATGTGAGCACAAGGTCAAACCCAACCAAAAGCTAGGTTCAAACCTAAGTGCAATATCAACACAAATGAACATAACCAGACCTGACAACATGAAAGCATGACAATATATATTGCACCAGGGAAGTGCACAAGAAAATAATAAAGCATGGTCAGATATGGAACCAGACTCAAAATGCAACAAGCTCCAGACCTCAACTTCAATATTTACAAGTTTATATACAGACAGTAGCTCAAATGAGCAATTTCAGACAAGACCAAGTCTTAAATAAAAGGAACTCCACACGAAAACTCACTAGTTCAACATACACATATGATCAGACACAAGAACAAGGAAACAAATGCATTCGGACTTAAATGAAACAAACTGGAAATGCTTATGAAAGAGGATAAAGTAACTAGACATGTATACAACTATACATGAACACATAATACTCCACCAAACCAAAATTGATGTCAATCTCACACACACACACACACACACACACACACACACACACACACACACACACACACATATATATGGAGACCATCAAATCAAGTGTAGACAAATTCCAAAATTAAGATGAAGTTCAAGTGAAGACCAGAGAATACAAGACTACAGTGAAATGAATCAGATTGCACATATACAAGACTCATATCCAAAATCATATTCCAAAATACATGCAGTACAGTTCGGTTACAGACTCCAACCAAGTATATGTTCAACCAAGTGTATCAACACCTCAAGTACAAAACAGTGCAAGTCAGCAGTGTAAAGTCAACCCAACATGTAGGAGATAACAAAATCAAGCATGAACAGGAGCAAGTTCAAAGTTCAGGTGAATCAGATAAGGCACAGAGTCAAGTTCGAACCAAAGCAATCAAAGAGAAATTAAAACAAAAAAATAATCACAAGCATACATATATACATGCCCAAACACACATGCGTACATGTGTCTATATGCAGTGACAATATGGGATGCAGTGAAGTAGTAAATAAAATGACATATGTATACATATGTATATGGACATGACTCAAAGCATCATCAATGAACCACATACTAAATCATTTCGAAAAATAACCAAGCTCGTATGCAAATTAAGTTTTAAACATATAATACAAATATACAGTGGAGCATGCAACAGTTCAGGTTTGAAGACAACAGTATAACCCAAATAACACAAAAGAGCAATGATAGCATACAAGTGAAGTACAAGAATGAAATACCACACCACTCAATAACAAAGTGTACCAGGTCAGTACGACATGGCCACAAAAACCAGAGTGAACATCAAATCAATGGTCGAACTGCAAAACAAGTGAACATGTACTAGTAATCAAGCAACAAAGCAATTCACGAAAATTCGTAACTGTTGGTTACAGTTTTAACAAAGTCAAAGTCGTGGTGACCATAGTAAAATTGAACAGGTGGAAGTCAATTTCTCGTCTCAAAATATTGTCACAAATTCAAAGTGGCCAAAGTCAAACCAGAAAAGAATGAAGCCAAATCCAAAGCAAGCGCAAGCCGAGGTGACCAAGCAAGCACATCAATAAAATATTCGAATTGAACAAGTCCAAACATATCACATGTATTCAAACAAATCGAACGGCAAAGCAAAATTAAATGACGAATTCTAATGAAAAATACGAACGAAAATAAAGAGAATCAATCCCTATTTAACCCATTATCATCATCGGCATATAACATCGAGTTCAAGCATATCAACGAGAGTAATAAAGCAAAATCACACTCCACTTTTATCATTCGAACTCGACAAATTGAAGTGGCCAAATATAGTCAAAGCAAGACGATCGATCAACGAAGGAATCAACGCGAAAATATCAATTCAATCGATCAACAATCAATCGGTAGTTCCAGTTTCACAAAGCCCTAAATTATTGAAAGAGGAACAAACATTCTCGAAGAGGCAGACATTATTCATGAAGTAAAGAATACGGGCCGAAATAAAGAAAAGGGAAACATTTGTTATATGATTAAATGGGCGGGCTTTATTAATATTTTGGACTTTAATTTAATATAGGGTTTTTTTATTTGTTTTTTAATTTGTATTTTTCTTTTGAACTTTTATAGAATCTAATTGTGTGACCAGTGGACGAACTACGGTGGTGTAGTTCGAGACTTCGCAACTCAGTGGCTGAGTTGTGGCAGAGTTTTGAGCGTAGAATTAGGTTTGTCGGTATCGGTATCGCAAATTTACGTGTACAAGTATCCGACTACTTAATTTCCAGTAGAAACCTTGAGGGCAGCATGTAGACAAGATTTTGCCGAAGCTGGGTAAATCTATGTTGTTCTATTTCTGATTTTATTATTCTGTCGTTATCTGTGCTGCAATTGTTTTATATATTTCCACATTAATTTTTATAATTATTAGTGTCACCTTATTCATCCCCCCTCCTCTCTGTAGGGTGAAATCGATCCTACAAATGCAACAATAATCGTTTATAATTCATGTTACTTGATAATGATTGTGATCTATTATGCGACAATACCTTTAAAAATACTACAATATTCGGGCGTCAAATGAAAGCGAGAATGAACCAGCTTAAAAATTGTTAGAAATCCATGGAGACCGTTAGAGATATTAAATAGTTGACGCGGGACTTCGTTAGGAAATGTTTGTACATTATGTTTAAGTTATCATATTTGTATTGTTGTATATGTTAATCGAACTTGTTGTATCGGTATCATTGATTTTGTTATTCTAAACTATAGTCTTTTTAGTTTTTTTTTTTAGTTAACAACCATAAATGTATAATTCAAATTCAATTAACAACCTTGAATTTTATTCAATTTGAAAAAATAAACCAATAATAATAACAAATATTAGCAATTAAACAATTTAATACCATTTGGCAATGTATTTACCTTTCGCTTGATCTTCCTCTTTCCAACCTTGTTCATAATACTCTTTTTTGTCTGTTCCAAACCCACCCTTAGTCTTGATAAAAGAGAATCCACGACATTAAGTTAATAAATGACACCTAGGAATCATAAGGACTGCATATATCCATTTCAAGATACTTGATGTTTGATTTTCGTGGTATATTTAAAAAATAGCACACATAGACGTCTAATCTAAAAACAATGGATAGGCAACAATTGCGAGCTGAGAACATATTTAAATAATTTGATATGCACATAAAGCAATCAAATACTAAATGGCACAAGTAAATGTGGATATAGTAAAAGCGTTTGTCATATGCAATTCCAGTTACATATTGATTTCGCTAAACTTTCATTTATTAGTAGTTTGCAGCATATAAAAAATCGGACGTTGCTATAAACACCCTCTGATGACACTTAAAATTGATTCCAAATGAATAAAAAAAACCACTTCAAACAAACACCGGGGTTGTTAATACAAAAGATTTTAATTTCTACAAACTTTGAGGTGAATCTCACCTCGAAGTCATTTACCAATTCAAACAATTGTTTCTTTTACCGGCATAGTTATATCTTCAATTTTTATGATTTGAAAGAAAATTTCAATTGAATTCATCTAACATTACAAAGGTTCGAAAATTATCTAATTAACTATAATTTCCGAATCGAATTACTAATTAACTGCTGAAAGTTTGTAAAAATAATAATAGCAATTAAAGTGGATAGGATTTGCGTTAATAATTGCTGCAAATAAAAGAATGAAGAGTTGTTTCTTAGAAAAATTAAAAAAATAAATGGTAGCGTGTAAGGATGTACGAATTGTTTTACAACAATTTATTTTAAATGCGTTGTTAAACATATTTCATTTTTAGATCAAAAAATTCGATCATGCATAGTGATCCAATACCGAATACACACTCAAATTTGGTGATTACCGACGAAAATACACACTAAAGCTTCGCACCTCTAAAATGAACTACACAAAGAATACGTACATCAATGACACTCACAATTCCTTTGAACACATACAAAATCTTTACGTAGCCAACTAGTCCAAAGAGTAACAAATAGTCTTAAATCCCTCAACATGCTCCTCAAACAAAGCCATAAAAACATCCACTCCACCCTTCTCCTTGTAAGAAGGTACAAATACCATTAACCCCTCAACGGGCAAATTTGGTGGCATAAATGCGCAGGGCCCCCTACTTCCAAAATCTAATTCATGAAAATCGAATCTCAACCAACTATCAACTTCCAAATTGGGGCACAACGATGTCCCACTTTCCGGGGCGCTTCCCAATAATTTTCCAAACACCTCACCCCTTTTCGCAACCTCCCCAAAATCAATAAACGATTTGAAGTACTCATCGTCCACTCGACCAATCGCCTCTCTTATCACCGCAACCGTCTCCGCAATATCGTACCGGATCAGATCTTGAACCACGGCTTGCGGGTAGGCCCATAGGACCAGGTTCCCGAAAAAGTTACCCGGGACTGGCGGTTTTATACGAGCCCTGCCGTTTACCGCAACCCTGATTTGAGTTATTTCGTCTTGGTTTAGGCATCGTGCAATTGTGATTTTGCGCCACATGTGGGACAGGAGACATTCGAAGGTGGAGCTTCGGCCGCTGATTTTGGATTTGAGGGATTGGATGAATTGGGCGGAGAAGTGGACGGAGAAATTGGTGATCGAACTGGTTATGGGTTTTTTGGGGGTTTTAGGGGTATTGGATGAGTTTTTCTTGAATTCAACGTCTAGATGGTTGAATTTGACTTGAGGAGGAGTTCGCGGCTGGCAAATGGAGGAGCGATCGAGGTACGGGGACGGGATTGGGGTATTAGGGTTTCGGACGAGTTCTGACCAATGGAGGAGGAATTGGCTTAAGGAGGCGCCGTCGGCGGTGCGGTGATGGCAGGTGAAGCCAATGATGACGCCGCCGCATTTGTAGCGGTTTAGTTGGACTTGAAGTAGTTCTTTGACCCCTACGAAAAAGGGTTAAAAAAAAAAAAAAATCAATTCTGTCTATAACAATAAAAAGATCCTGAATTATATTCCACTGGCAATCAATCAAACATCTATGACCAAAAATATAAAATTAAAAAAAAAAATTGCTTGAAAATAACATTTAGGACAAAAATATGAAAATCACGTATTTAATTAGATTTGATAATATGATAATATAAATAACATCTAAAAACAAAAATTTGATAGGTATTATAATCTAAAGAGATATCTATCTTCTTAATATAAATGAATTTTCTTTTTATCACTTCAAAGAAATACACGAGCGTCTTGAATTATCTCCTCTATAAAGAACCAATGCAGAAATGCAATCGTGTACCATATACATCTATTCTATTAAATGCGAAAAAAACTATGATAGAGATAGTACAAGCTTGGTCCATTTTGTAGGACAAATATACATATATAAAACAAGCACACAGCCAAATCGTAGAAGAGCTATCAGTAGGTCACCTAATCGCAAGCACTAAAATCTTAAAAATACAACTAAAAATTTCAACCTCGCACGTCGTTGGAACTCAGATCTTCTTATAATAATACTACAAAAAATGACATTTGTTAGGTTTAAAATAAAAATATTTTGCTTCGTTATTACTAAGCAGCAAAGATAACTAAATGTAATAAAATGATAACAGTTTTCGAACGTATATCCACAACATTGTATTCGAAGCCTTAACCAACAATTAGCGTTTTTTATAAAATTAAGGTGCAAAAGTGTAACCATAGTTCTACTTCATGCACCTCTTCATGTATAACACAGACATAAGAAAAGCTTTCCTAAACTCTCCTAATGGCAGCCACAATAAATTCGATTAAAAGACGGCTAATTTTATTAATCTTTCCGATTGAATTTGCACTTTTAAGCGTCTTGATAAGCATATATATTCACTTAATCAAATATGAAAATAACAAAAAATCACAAACCTTCAATTGGAGGATGCAACTTAGAAAGATCCGACCCGCCCTCAAGTGGCATAACCTCCGCCAACGTCAAATCAACTTCCGCCTCAACAAATCGAACCCCTTCATTATTCAAACTAATACAGCCCTCCCCGCGCTCATCCACGATAAGCCTACCGGCAAGATGAGGATAGTACGTGAGTGCCCTAGATAATCCGTCCCTAAGTTCGGAATTTTGGGGCATGGGAGCCCTAAACGCGTGTACAGTGGGCACGTGGAGGTCCATGGCGGCGAGATCGAAGATGGTTAGGGGGACGAGCGAGTTGGTCAGTGGATGAGGAGGAGCGGATGGGCATGGTTTTAGAATTGCGTTGCTTGTGATTTCTATCGACATGGCCTTCTTCTATTCCGTAACTGAGAAAGCGTCTTGCTATTTGAGACGAGGTTGTTAGTGGGTTTATATAAGATGGTTTTGGGGTTGGTGGACCTTTATTTTCTCTCTTTCTGTGTGTGAAGTGTTGAATTGTCTGAATGTATCTACCCACATTTTGTCTTTGGTCGAATCATTTCAATTTCGAGTTTCTACGATTAATCAATGCAAACGATGACAGTGCTTTTCTGAAAAGCCAATTTTCTAGCTTGGGCATATCAAACGTTCTGTCTTTCTTCACTCAAAATCCATGAAACAAGTGCTATATTATTCCCTTTTCTCATTTCATTGGTCCAGCTTTAGCAGCGGTAGCTTTAGTGGTGTGTGGATATATATGTACATGTACACACACCAGTATGTTAACACAGCCATTGAACGTGTGTCAAGAAGAAAGTGTGAAAATTTTGTGTGTGCTACCCTACACACACACACACATATATATCTGTGTGTGTATATGTGTGTGTTTTATATTTTTCCTTCTTTTCTGTACAGTTTGCAGTAGTGTGCAACTATATATTAATTTTGGTCTAATTATATAGGCTGGCCAGCACCGAATGAGAAGTTTGAAGTAGGCAGGAAGTAGATTGATGCACCAAGAAATGCAATAAAATGAACATTCATTTGTTGATGCAGTATTTGAAAAAGAACAAAGCGACACAAACAATGCATTTTTTAAACAATATTCATGGAGAATACTATTAACGATATTCAATATCTATAATGGCCTATAGTGATGAGTTTCGGTCTTTTTCTTAAAAAAAGGCAACGCTGAGTAGAAGTTGCTTCTTATAACTTGAGTAAAAAATATTAAACACATAACACGTGCTTCGTGTTTGGATGAAAGATTTTTTTTTTTTTTTTTTTTTTTTTTTTACATATGTTCAAAGTTGTAAAGTTGAATTATTTGTTGAAAATTAGCATAATTATTGATATGTGTATTACTGTAAATAGTTTGTGCATCCATGTCAAATGTAAGGAGAGCATGAACGAATTCAAATTTATAAGTCGTTTGAAACCTTTTTATTGTAATTTTCCTAATTAGTAATCATTAAATTCATTTAAACTCGATGACGTTATGTAGAATATTAGTCAACTGTTGCAACATTAGTTGCATATGCTGTTTAGCTTAATTAGTCTAGCTAATTTACCCCATAACAACGCTTGAGTTTATTGGTTTAAGAAATATAACGATGTTTTGCGCTTAAATTCATAAGTTTGAGTAAATACAATACTATAGTAAATGTCCAACATTAATTTGATAAACGAAAATGTAAATTGTATGTAACATTGCAAGAGTGGCTTACTTAAAATGAGAAACGAACATGAACATTGTGATAATTGAACGTTTATTGCAACTTCAAAGGTTTGTTCAAAACCCATAAGAAAAACCAACAGGCATATATAATAAGTTGACAGTGCAAGCCATGCAACCACCATTACCAACTAAATACTTATTTTACCGAGTTTGTTATCTGAGAAAGCACATCTGAAGCAAAACAAAATCATAGATAATACATTTCATTTTATATATGTGGGAGTAAAACACACCCAATAAACAATTAATTCGTCTTAAAGATAAAGCTCCTAATTCACTTCAAATTTGCTCCAGAATACCTTTCGCTTGTCCCTTTTTTTCAAATTTTCTAGCTCTCCCCTCTTGAAACATCTCCATCCAGAATTGCTTCCAGGCATCTTCTACCAATGTATGTATGTATGTATGTATATAGCACAATTGCAACTATTACATACATTGTACTTGCATATATAAGAAGAAGAAGAAGGCAGTCGGTACTATTATCACAATAACAATCTCATTTTGGGAAGAGCAACAGTTAGTTACTTAAGAAAAGGATATATGGTTAACTCCATGCACTCTTGTTTCCTTTATGCCAAATGAAGATAAGAAAATTAAGTGTTAATTTCTGTAGATCCAACAATAAAAGAGTGTAAACATATTCTACAATAACTCAAATTTTAGATTTGATGTGAGGTTGAGGAAACAAATTTAAGGTCTATCCATTGAATTAGCTTAATAAGTTTTCAACCTGTTGGCATTGAACTAACTATACGTCTCTTGAACAAATTATTCTACCTAGTACTCCTTGCATACATAGGCATAATAGAAACAAACATCTATAAACAAATTCTAAAACTAAGGCAATTCAATATCCTAAAAACACGAAGACAAATGCAATGTTACCAATCCACTTAGCCGATCTTTCTGGCTTTATGAGATGTCCAGCATTATACTGCACTTACTTGAGCCCGCTTTATTTCGAACCATAGTTGTGGCGACTTCCCCGTCAACCGCGACTATCGTGAAGGCTAGTGCGACCTCCACAACTTCAATTGAATCATCAGTCGAATCTTCCCCTGTAGCTAGCACCTCTTCCTCTGATGATAGGGTTTAACAAAATTGGTTTGGCGCCAAATGACGAAGTGTTAATCGAAGAAAGTACTATAATGGACGCGGTGTGTAGAAACCTGACAACATCCAGTTAGCAAACGAACTTTGAAATATAAAATTTAAAAGCTAAATTGGAAGAATACCACAAACTTGAAACTCGATCCGTGGCAGTTGAAACCCTAGATCCACATTCATTACCTATTTCCCACACCGTGCCTCTTCTTCAACGATCCACACCTTTCACAGCCAATTAAATATTATAAAAAATGACAGATCAATTTAATCGATAGTTCAAATTTTGAATTTGGTTGGGGATTTAATTTTCTGTTTTGATTTCAATAGCAATGGGTGAGTTTTAGGAGAAGAGATGGGGGTTTGAAGGGAAGTAACTATTGTACGTGTATGCACGAGAAATACGACCGCACGTTCGGAAGTAACTGTTGTATGCGTTGAAAATGGCAAAATTAACCTGAACGAACGTTTCAGATTTAATTGTCAATGTGGGTGTACTTTGGACATTTCAAAAAAGGCTTCGCTTTGACTATTTGACCACGGGTTTTGTGTGTGTGTGTGTGTGTGTGTGTGTATATATATAGTAGTTATATCATAATCCCATAAGAATGTTTACTCAACCCATGTGTCCTAAGTATAACAAAACCAAACACACTTATAACAGTACACTGCAAAATCCAAACACTCAAAACCTGTTGTTGACATTTGCAATCTTTTCCACCACAAAATACATGTTATATTTTTATAACATTACACAACAAAAGATATAAATCAATAGTACAAAATAAATTTTCAGTACATTAGACTAAATAGTATTGTGTAGTACTAAATCCTTTTATTTGTGACTCATTACGTTACCCAGTCATGTATTTGGTCATATATACATATAGCAGCAAAAAACCAAACAAACTTTTCAAGAAAAAAACCGCATGACATGCTCCATCGTTACATAATTTTTGTGCTAAACTTTCTAATTTTTAAAGCAAAAGGTAGCTATTTTATTTAGGTTATCAAATAGTAATAGGATCAGATGCTGTGAAGATAATAAAACATTAGTTGTAATCATCAAAGTTGAAACTAAACCACTCATATTTATCTCATTCAACTACTTTTAGTTTCTTTTAACGTCTTTATTGTATACATGAGATAACAGTGAATGGGAGAGAAGAGGGTCCATTGAAAAAAAAAACCAAAATGTATTGGGTATGAGTCATATGGTACGATGACTGTCTCACTTAGTCCCTTTACCCTAAAGTTTTTCAGGTAGTCTTCACCTTCTGTCCTTATCGCAACATGAATTACATTCCTTTTCTTGAAGGAAGTAGGTCTGTAGATGCTAAGCACAAAGAAGCTTTAATAAATTTATTGAAAATGTTATCAGAACATAACAGACAGTGGTGTCAATTTATCTCATACACGAAAAATCATTTTACATGAACGCGTATGCAAAAAATAAATCAAATCTGTAATATGATATAAATTATCACAAAATTTTCAAAATGAAGTTCATAACATGATAATAGGTAATGAATTAGCATTGTACAGAATTTGAGTTTGCATGATTATGACATCCACAGCCTTATAAAATTATTTCCTTCAAGCCCAATGCAATCAAGATCAATCAATGAAATCAAACCCTAACTAACCCAATCAAAACCACTAACCAAATGCATACAAACCTTAACTAATCAAGCATTAAAAAAAGAAAAAGAAAAATTGAACTACAACAGAAATAAAAGCTTACTTGTATGCATTGTGAATTGTCTTGCATTGTCTAGCATGGAGCCAGTGATTCCTGTCATTTAGCTTCCAATAGGCTGCAAGCTGAGGTGTCCAATTTAACACCTGACAATAATGTTTCAACTATAGAGGATCAAAAATAGCTATAAAAAGGAAAAAATAAATGTTAGATGAAAATGCTACTGCTTTCATCATACTCATCATCTTGATGATGGAAAATCAGCGATGTTGACCTCCTTAGATCCATTTTTCATGTTAAAAGGGAAGGAGAAAAAGAAAAAGAAAAACTGACATAATTATATCTAAATATAGATCGTTTTCTAAAGAAATGCAAACACTAAATACTGATTACAATATGTCAATTGATATATTGGTGTCGCTAATTCATAAAATTAAGTTGTCATCATTTTGGAAGAAAGTTATTTCCTATCAATCAACATATCCATTTCCTACATGGAAGGAATATATGCAATCAAGTTTTTTCCATATTTATTTACATAAAAGAACAACGTGAACTTTGGACAATTAGTGTAGGCCTAGAGCTACTGCATCTTCCTATGTTCTTAAGATCTTGAAAAGAAGAATCGATCGCTCCTATTTTATATACTCATTATCTAAATCACTTTTTCACTCAAATGAAAATCTTACTTCAAAATTGAATTTAAGAACCCATGAAACAGTAAAAACGATATGTTTCTCAATGAGGTCTATGACAAACAAATTCATGTTACATAAGTAAATTTTTAGCGGAAAATGTAATTTGGAGAAGAAATGAAAATAATCGCAATATAATCGTGAGCTCAGCTAAACTTTTCATGATTAATTTGAACACTCTTGTCTAATGCAAAATATATACAAAATCAAAGTTTCATAATGTAAAAAAACATGTGTTAATAACTACCTAGAATGCCACAACTCTTTGATAGAAAGAGTGACTTGGAGATGTTTAGATAAATTTTCATAATTGAAATCAAAATGATATTCTTAATTCAAATTACCATTTCCATATGAAACAAGTCTTTGGATGCCACAACTATAGTTGCACAACTGATAAACACGGAGAAACCGATATAAAATGCTAGCAAACCATCTTCACTTCTATTAGTTCAAATATGTACCTGTATTTTAGTCTAAAAGAAATGAAAGTATGTCATGTTTAACTTAGGTGATTCAACTTAGAATACCAATAATCTTGTGTAGGACAATTGAATGTAATATTGTCATTGAAACAAAAGCTAAAATTAAACATAATCATGATAAATTATCGATTCCACAAATGTACAAATCGATACTATAAATATTTGCTGTAACTTAAAATCAAATTGCAGACTATCAAGGTTATCCACTATTCATTACTGAACAAAACAACCAAGGCAAGAAGGAATACTCCCGTAATATTATGCAGAAGAATAATTAAAGTAAAAAGGATGTTTTCAATCTAAATTGCCTTTTTGTTGATGAAGTCTTTAGATGCCAAACCGTATCCCCGCAACAAATAAAACAGTCAGAAACCGAGGTAGAATCATAGCAAACCATCTTCATTCATATTAGTACAAAACCCAACTTTAATTTTCTCTAAAAGAATAAAAAGTATGGCTTTTCTAGGTGATGAAATTCTAGAATCATTTTATTGAGAATTAGAGATAACATTAAATTATGAACTGAAAAAAATAAAACTTCCAACCGATAACTTAAAAAAATCACTTATGCGGCCAAAGTTGAGAGTGGAAACCTCTAGCGCTTCAGATCCATCGTCTTGCAGATTCATGAAGACGATAGAAAGTTTATTTAGCACTGTTATGATGGATCATAAGCCTCGCATCAGTGCTCTTATCAGGAGGCGACGGTTTGACAGCGGCATAAGAACAAAAATTGGGAAATTGAGGTCCGTCGTGCTGAAGAATAGGAAAAGGCGAAGGGGAAATGTTTTCAAAGGGGAAGAAAAGTAAGGAGGGAGAAAAGTAAGGAGGGAGAAAAGAAACGTTGCGAGGAAAATGAAAGAGAAGGGGAAGATAGTTAGGGAGACGTGGGATGATGTCGGTGTGGGGACGTGGGATGGGCTGGTGTTGAAAATACAGATGTGCCCTCACGGCATTTTCTGGTTGGAGTTTGCAATATGGGCAAGATGGAAAGTGGGAAAAATGCTTCACTTTGACCATTTTGATCAGGTTTTTGCATTATATATATAATAATGATGATGATGAAAGGAATGAAAGGATAAAGAGAAATGAGCATTTAGATAACAAACCATGGTAAAATATTACTAAACAGTTTAACTCAAAAGTCACCGTCTTAGTGGTTAGACATTCAGGCTTTGATGCAAAAGGTTACAAATTCAAGATTTATGAAACATGATTTGAACCATTGGACGTATTGACATTTAATATGTTGGATAATAATTAAGGCTTTTGTAATAATATGTATTACCGGTTAAGTATTCAATTTAAAAAAATAAAAATAAAAAAAATCTCATGAGCCGCCAACGTTCTCTATATGTCAATGCCCGGAAAAATAACAAGAACAAAATGCCAAATTGGCATATACAAGTTACATGCCCCATCAAAAACCAACCAAAAGCAATTAAAAACTATCGTCTTAAATAACTTCGTTCGAAATACTTCTTTTATATCTTCACTGAATAAACTCCTTAAGTTCACGGAGATAATTGTTGTCACGTTATCCTTCCATGTTGCCGTAAAACAAGCATATTTGGTGTCGCTTCCTCAACGAATTCACATTGCTGCTATTGTGGTTTACCATAAGTCAGTCTTCATGTTTCGAGGATCTTCCATTCCTGTTGTCGATTTGATGTGGTGGAAGGGATTTGTGTCTGAATTCCCTAAAGATTAATTCAACCCCCTTCGTTTCTCGTCTTGATGTTTGAGTGTTTTAATAGATGCTTACAATTTAAATTTGTTTGTTGCAATCTGATATGTACCGGGGTTTCTGTGGTTTATAAGACTTTCACATTACATTCTACATAGATGTGTCAAATGAGTGTATTACTATGTCCATCAATTCGTTAAACGATTTGTTGCCATTGACCCAGTTAAATGCTTATTCGACATTGTTAACTATGTTTTGTAGTTATAATTTTTCTTCCATAAAGTGTTTGAGTAAGTGCATTCAGTCTCTTGTTTGTGCAAAACACAGGCTAGGTCTATTGTGTCATTTCATCTGAAAATTTTGTCTTTGGTGTGTAGTTTGCTTGATTTTGCTAGCAAAGAACATAATGACAATTTAGTTGCACAAGCAATGTTCCAAATATGTTTACACCATGCTTAGTTCATTGTTAACCTCTCTGACATGGTTCCATACTGAAGTTAATTCTCCAATGTATGGTGATTACCAAACCCAGTAGTTATTGAGATTGCTGTTATTTAAGGGGATCTTGAGAATTTGTTTGGTGATGTGAGGAGGCAAATAGGGGTTATCTTCTTTCCATTTTTCATTGAAAATGAGGAAGGAAACATTCATGTTGATGTCACTGATAATCGACACATAGTTCTTTCCCATCAGATCTACAATCGACTGCCCATTTACCCACAATCGGAAATGAACCAATTGAAAGTAGGGTAATTGGGTAAATTTCAATTTTTTCTTTTTGGATCATTATTGGGTCCATGTAATCTAAATTCATTTAGAATTTTTTTTAAATTTCTTTTAAATGAAATATACAAATTATTATAATTATTTAAAATTAGTTTAATTTAATTTTAAACTGTTTGTGTTATTTATTTGATGGGCGCATCAAATGCGCTTATGTGTGATGTGCAAGTTTTACACATAGAATGTATGCACAACAAAACGTGAACGTTTTAGGTGTTAGGATTTACACCATAACGGTCGCATATCCCCTTCATATATGTCTTTGTTGTCCAAAGGAAAAAACTTTTATTGTTTGTTTACATGTGTATATGTATACAGATGCAAACATATATGTGTAAAAGATATAAAAGGCAATCTAAAATTTGCTTTATTTAAAAGGTAGTTCAAACATCATTACATTACTTTTAAAGCTTCGTAAATTTAAAAATTTATACACACGCATATCAACATACATAAATATATTTATATGTATACAAATTACACTAATATTTTGAAACAAAACAACACAAATTATACTTAACTAATTTACAGTTCAAAACCATATTTTCAAAACAAAATAGCTTTTCATAAGTCCAAATACTGTAAATTTAAAGGTTTTACATTTTTCTTTTGGAAACATATAAAATTTAAATTCAATTATTTTACATATAAACAATACTCAAAATATTTCAAAAGATTTATAAAACAATATTCACTCCATAACTTTGTAATATGTAATATGGCCACTAGTGTAATGATTTCAAAATTTTATTCATAAAATATTTTTTGAATTAAAAGGATTAGATGAATTAGACATATATGAATTTATGACAATCGAATCTAGATCTAAATTACATGCATACATAATGATCAAACAAAAAGAACATAAGATATTCTATGATTGATATCATTAATATCACATGAGTAACAAATAAAAGGAAAATCTATTTCAATATGATGACAGAATGAATAATTCAAAGGTAGAACTTTGACAATCATACATAACCCAAAGACATACAAGGAGAAGAAATAGAAGATGTGGAGAATTATAGGCATGTGAACATGATAATTTAGATATATATATATATATATATATATATATATAACTACCTTTCAAACGTAGCCTAAATAATACACCTTGATTGAAAAAAAATCTTAGATTCTATAAATGATCTCCAAATCTACAATTATCTAGAGACACCCACATTTTTCTCTTTTTTTTTTAAAATTTTAGAAACTTATCCCCATGGAATTTCAACCTTGATAAGAGAAGATAAGAATAAGAGAGGTAAAAATGACAGAGAGAAAATTTTACTAAAGAATAAAATAAATGTCGCATTTAGAATATGATTATTCTCTCCTTTTAATAAAATTTTCTTCTCATCCCAAAGCAGATGACCACACTTATTCCTCAAAGTAAGGCCGGTGATTACATGAGCTATTTAGGCTCTGAAGCATTTTAAAAACCAATTGGTATTATTCCCATAACCCAATTTAAATTTCTCATACACTTATAACTGTTATATACGCATTTTATTAAATATTAATAAAAATCAAACAAATCAAATAAGAAAATTTTAACAATTAATATTTTACAAATATTAATTAATTTATTTTATTTAAAGCCCTTTTTAATATTTATTCTATTTCAATCAAATTTAAACATTTTACCGGTATCTATATCAATATGCGCATTTACAACTTTTGTATACGCACTTTATTAAATACTAAATGCATTCAAATAATTAAATAAAAATTAATATTTAATATTTAATAAATATTAATTAATTTAATTAATTTTCGACCATTAAAAATCAATTAAGTTGTGTGGCTCATTTGGCATTTTCATCATTTTGGTGGTGTGACTCGTAGATATAAATTCAGTCAACGATTAATATTGAAAAATTCAAATATTAACGTTCACACATCACGTTAGCTAGTAGTGTGACATTTTGACTGAATTTATTACTTACATATCTTTTGATAGAATCCAATCTTATATATTATAAGCGTTACGCATCAGTGACAATTACTTACACCAATTCTCGTCGTTAAAACTATATCGCTTTGAACTATATCCTTTACACTGAAAGTCAACTTTAACGTTCAATTTCCTATAGCTCAAACAATAATAAGGAAGTAAGAACGTTCGAGTGTTTGTAGGAATGAAATGATTTGAATTGAATTATCAACGAATATTTTGATTGGTTTGAGAGCACAAAGAGTAGTAATTGGAATGATTCAAAAAAATAGAGATTAGAAAGTAGCTTTTGGTCGAGAAATGATTTAAGATATTATTAGATGATGTGGGGGTTCATATGATGGGTTGCATCTTTCTCAAACAAAGAGAAATGGTTGTTGGATAAAGAAAGGAAGGAGAAGGTTGTGGCATTTCTGTTTTAGTTTCAAAATAGAAAACAAAGTCAGCCCTATGATATAGGTTGGCCTATGTGAAACCCACTGGTTGGCCTATTGTGCATCATAGGTCGACTTATGAGTTATATTAAATAGTGTACTTGAGTATGCCTTTTTTTCCCATATCCCCTACTCTACATGTCCTAAAAGTTTTAAAAAAAAAATCCTAAATGTATTTTAAGATATTTGAAACATCGAGTAAAAGTTTGAATTGATTCAGAGAAAATTTTAGGTTTTAACAAATATGGGCTCAAGCATTCAATAAGTAGAGGAAAATAACATTCTGGAATTGCAGCTCTTTCGTCCATCTTCGAGTATTTTTTTTAAATCCATTCAATTTGTTAACACCATTAGCATTGTTAGGAGCTCTTCTTCACTGTTATATATTTGTTTGCTTCTTTTGATTTTTTATGCTTATATTGACAGGTTCGTATTGTAGATAAATTATCATATCTTTTCCGCCTTTGCTGCAGTGTGGCAATGAAAACTTAATAACCATATTAATATCTTTTTCATATGATTGTTTTCATCAAAATATCAAAAATTATTGATCTAAATTCTCCTCTTTTTTATGATGACAACCGCACAATTTATGTAAACAAAATACATTTTACTTCCCTTTAATTATGGCTCCCTTAAATCTATGTATTCCCCTATCAATATGGCCTATTTTTCTCTCCCTTTGTCAACAATAAAAGAGTTGAAAAATATAGAAAGTGGAAAATAGATGAGAATTTTTAAGTATTTGAAAAGTAATAATTATAGTGCCCCTGATTTTGCTCTAAATTTTTTAACTTGGCATAAAAATATTTATTTTAATCATCCAATGAAAAAAATACTAAGTTCTTATCTTAAAACTATGTATTTTCACATGGTGGCTTTGTTCGCAATTTTATTCTCAATATGTACGAAATCCTGGGTTATGTTCTCATTTTCTACATGATCTCGTAAAAATTAATTCTTTAGATCTTTGTGTTTCGTTGTAACATGATTAACTACACTTTTAGACAAGTTTATTGCACTAATATTGTTATAATATAATGAAGATTCATTAATACTCATACCAAAATCTTTTAATATTTGTTACATAGAGATAAATTAAGCATAGGCTAATGTTACCAATTTGTATTTAGCTTCACAAATCGATAACGCTACACAAGTTTGCATTTTACTAAACCAATATACTAAAGATTTTCTTATAAAAACATGTGCCACTAGTACATTTTTCGTGCATCTTGCATCCTCCAAAATCAGCATTACTATATGATAATAATTAAAAAGGACAACCTTTTGTATAAAGGTCCATAAACTTTAGTTCTTTCTAAGTAGTATATGATTCTTTTAATGACATATAAGCGTGTTTTCTTATGGTGTGACTGAAAGCACGCACATAAACAAGCACTCATCGTTATTTTTAGGTGAGTGCAATTAGATAAATAAGTGAGCCAATCATACTTCTACAGGGTTCCTGTTAAACTTCTTCTCCTTTTTCATCCTTATCTAAGTGGATCATTGGCATAAGTTTAGAACTTATATTTTCCATACTGAATCATTTAAGTAAATCTTTGTAATAATTTTTTGATATATGAAAAGATCATTAATGATAGAGTTAGAGGTATGTCCTAGGGGCAATTATATAATTTGTTACATATATCTAACTCAATAATCAATCTTGCACGGAATCAAATGTACTTTATTTCTATTATATACTTGATATAATGTGGTTATATTACTTAATTAATGTAGTTAAAATTATATTTAATAGAAAATCCATAAATTGTATGTTTTGTGGTAGTAGTTATAAAGTGTTGTAACCATAAGTAATTTATCATAATTAAAATAATTATACCATTTTAAACGTTCCTAATCAAGATGCATCGAGATTGGATATCGATGTATCCGTTGAGACTGACGTACATAACTCATCAAATATTGGGTAGTGTATTACACATGACTGTTGGGGTTATCTAGAGGTTACATACTAATAGTTATTGGATAACTATGGAACGAATCACTCGATAGTTTTTTATTATTTAAAATAACTAAGGTCAAATAGAAAATATCGATGTGACTAATTCACACAATTCTATTAACTTGAGAATACTGTGGATCTTAAACATGAAAGCTCCGCTTTAATTATAGTCAAATAATGGCATGGCATTCCATCGGTGACTATAGTTGGGTCGAGTAAAAGTATTGGAAATGAAGCACTATTTAGGAAAAGATTTGTCACCTCAGTTATATTGGGTTAGTATCACGGTCAACTCAAATAAACTCAAAGCTAAAGTCTCTATTCAGAGCATTTTGGTTGATAATCATTATTATTATTTTTGTACCAAGGAATTTGTATTTGGACTATAGAGTTAAATATGGATGATATTGGAATTTTGACCACTACTAAATTTTGTATGTCCAAAGTGATGTAATTTTGTTGAAGAGAATTGATTTAAATAAATATCACAACTGGGTAATGTTTAATAAACGGAAATTGAATTTTACCAAAGCTAAGTAAGCAATAAATTTTACCATAATGTTAAACCACCTATTAAGTGACGTGTGAATGTTGACATAGGTTAGGTGCTGAAATATAATTGTATATATTTTATTTAGGCCAAAATGGGCTAACAACCCATGATGTTTAGAGAGAATAGGCTGCCGGTTTGGCATAGATTAGAGGCAGATAAAACATAGGGGATAGGGTTAGAGATGTATGGTTAAGATTGAGTGAGAATGGGTTATAAGATTTACCTAATTTCTCTCTTATGTAACCATTTAAAATAAGATCTAAAACCTCGATTACTGCTCACTCTTGGACACCATTATCTTCTTCTTTACTGGTCAAAATTCATCTCAAAATAACTCTCCTAAATCTTGAATCCAATTCAAGTAGAAATAAAAGCTATTCGATGGTGAAAATTCGACACAATTTCAGACTAGCAATCTGACGGATCAGGCGACATTCAGAGAAGGGAGTTCATTATTTTGGTGTGGACTCAAAGGCATCTGTAGTAGGTAATATTCATTCAAATTATAGATATATCATCATGTTTTATAATCTGTTGATTATACATACCTGAATACATACGTATATATCATTGTTATATAATTATTTAGGTAAGATTTTTATATGTAAACGTTGTTGTGTAACATTCCTGAAAATTTACCAAGTTTAATTTGGCAATTAAATTAGTTTTTGAAAATAAATTGTGAATTAATTAGAGATTTCTCGAATAAATAAATAATTTTTGATTATAAATAGAAATTTAGTTTGCAATTTAAGTATAAGTATCTTACCAATAAATATTGGATTTAGGAAAAAATAAATGTATTGGGAATAAATAGAAATTTGATTTAAAATATAAGGATAAGTATTTTATAAACAAATATTGAATTTCAAAATAAAATGTATTAAAAATAAAATAGAAATTAAAAACTTGAGATTAATAAAAAGACAATGACAGTTTGTTTTCTAAATTTTTAATTATATTAATATTTGGAAGAAGTGATAAATTTCAAAAGATTTATTTTTAGGATTTAATTCTCTTATATAAATAAATGTAACTATTTGTTAATATGAAATCAAAATTTTTAATCCTTCTTTTCTTTTAAAAGTTGCACAAAAAAAAATAAAAAAAATGTATGAATGTAAATTGTATAAATATATTAGTATATAAACATGTTGAACTAAATCAAAAAAATTGAATGACAAGGAAAAAAACAATGGAGATAAGATCTTATTATTGTAAATATAGATATAAAAACAAAACACAACACATACATAAATAAAATAAAAAATTGTATTTATTTAAATGTGAAAATAATATAAAGTTATATTTAAGTGTATTAGCATGAAGATGTAAAATGCAAACTTATGTACATAAAAGACTTAAGTGAATATGATATAAAGTTTATTTTTAAAATTCTTTTGTCTTTGTAAAATTTTAAATATCAAACATACATATGTAAGTATAAAAATTTACAAATGTTTAAATTTCATAATCATGATGATTTTTACAAATGGCATTCACTATATTTAATTGAATAAAATAATGAAATTTAAAATTATAGAAACTTTTGAGCTCCTCCATATGCAATAATTTAACTTTTCACCAAATCTGAAATATACAGTAACATAGATTTGGGCAGCTCAAATCTCAACACCCAAAGAAAAATAAATAGAAAAAAGTCAAAAAAGGCCGATTATCACCTTCATTTCTCAAATCTGAAAACTAAAACCAGGCTACTCTTAAAATCTGAAAACAAAATCCTAATCAAAGCCTGAATCAAACAGTAGTATCAAAGATGAATTCAGTTTTAGATCAAAAGAAAAAAAATCAACCTGAAACAAAGTTCAACATGATCAAGCAACTTCAAAAAATATGGAAGCAATCAGCATGCACATCAAAAATCAAATGCAAGTTCTACCCAAAACAAAGTTCAATCTAAAAAAAAAGTCAACCTGGAAATTTACAAATGAAGATCAATGCAAAAGGAGCAGAGCTTAAGTTTACTAGTGCAGTAATTCTCTAAGGAAATCATTAGGCAAATAAATTTCTTTTTTTAAAAAAATAAATTGAATTTGATGTTGTAATCAGTAATTAAGTAAAGATTTAAACAATCACATTTAACAGTTGCACGAAAATAAAAAGGGGTCTCTGTTATATGTAAAAGGATTCAAACTGTAAGTAAGAAAATTAAATTTTTTGTTATTGATGAAATGAATAAACGAATACAATAGAGATTAAGCAAAGTTTTGTATTAATAAACTTTTGCAGACCTAAGCTTCAAAAGAAATTAAAGGAAAAAATATACAGGCTTCATCTCTATCTTGAAACTGTCAGAAACTTGTTCTCCGTCTTCACATTCCAGGTGAACAAATATTAAATTTTTAAACCAGTTCTTTTGAATCTTATGCCTGTGATGATAGTGTTGATGGATGTGAATATACTTGTTGGCTTATATGTATGTATATATATATATGATGGAATGATTAGATGTGTGTCTGTGCTACTTACAGAGTTATCTTTGTCTAACAACAGTTTCTTTTAAAACCTGATAGGAAATTAAGAATCATCACATCCAAATCTATTAAATCTTTGATTCTTGAATGAAATATACTTGTATATGTATAACATCATTTAAAAAAGGCAAATTCAAGTATTCAAATTAAACATTTATGTGGAAAATGTTATATATACAGTGAGGATTTAAATTTAGCAAGGAATTAAATGTTCTAATTTCATAATTGGATCACATAAATAGTTTTGATTCGGGAAATGATGAATTTAGAAATCATTTCATATTTTTTTGTTTAATAATTTGTGAGAAATTGGATGTTGAACGAAATCTACGTTTTTGCCAATTTCTTGCGATTGATGTCGAATGGTGGGGTGTGGTTGGGGTCGAAGATAGCTGGAAGGAGGTAGATCGTGGGAAAAATAATAGCTAAATTTTTAATGAACTGTGATGATTAGACTTTTATGATCTAGGGTTAGAGCAAGTGTTTGTATATGGGTCGGAAGTCACGATACTACGTCGTCATCAGTTGACCGGAATAGTTCGCATAGGTGGCGATCGAAACTTTGAAGTCAGGCGGTGCTTTGACCAGGAACACGCGACCTCTGATGGTCGGGGAAGGAGGAGCGAGGTGGTTTTGTAATGATGGATTTGGGTTCCAGTTGATGTTGAACAGCTAGTTTTTGATTTCAGGTGAAATTGGTGAAGCTAAGTGGTCGAATCGACACGGGGGAACTTGGGTGACTCGTCGATGGCTAGCAAAGTAATCAGCGATGGATGGAGTGACGGTACATATGCACGTGCACGCGATTGTATCTGGGTGATGATGTGTGGGGGAAGATGGAAATGGTCTCGAGTTTGACCTCGAAGGGATGAAGTGATGGCTCAGGTGATTTCTCATGTTCTACGCGAGCGATAATGTGTTTCAGAAAGAAAAAAAGAGAAGAAGAAAAGAGAAGTGCTGGGGAGAACTCCGGGAAGAATCAAGCGAGGTTCGGGTATTTTTGAATTGGGCTTGGAGTTTTTGGCATTTTTGCTCGGGTTTATCTCGGGTTGCATTTGTTACAGTAGCTAACTTTTAAAATTTTAAAGAAAAGAAGATTTTAGCAAAAAAAAATTCAAAACAAATAAAATGAACGAAGTTTTCAAAGCAATTGTAAACAAATTGACCAATGTTAGTATTAACAAGCTTTTAAACAGATTTGCCAAAATTTAAAAATGTTGAAGTTAAAAATGTTAAAAATAATTGTTTGTCCAAAAGCAACTTTATAATAGGTTAATTTCTAAATGTTTTCAAAAGTGATTTAATGATGAAATTAATACTTATTGTAATTGATTAAATATAATACTAATGGAAGTAATTAAGGCAATCAATTTAAGGATGATAATTAATTTAATTAAGAGTCAATTAATTTAAAGGATAATTACATTAATTAAGGATTAATGATTAATGGTTAATTAACTTATGATTGAAAGATAATTAATTAAGGTAATTAATTAAGGGTTAATTAATTATGTAATTAACTTAAGAATAATCCACTTATGGTAATTAATTAAGGTTGATTAATTAAATAATAATTAATTAAGAGTTAATTAATTAATGCAATTAATTAAGGATAATTAAATAAAGAATGATCAACTAAATAAAGGTTAATTATTTAATGATTTAAAGGCTAATTGATTTATTAATTAAGGTTAATCAATTAATAATTAAAGGATTAATTAATTTATTGAGGCCAATTAACTTATTATTAAAGGTTACTTAATGGAAATAATTTGTAATTAATTAATGTTAATTAACCAGGATTAGTGGCTGATATAATTTAAGTTAATCAGATGATTAATTGACCTTACTTATGAATGTTTGGATTCTATTGGATGATTGAATTGTTTGATACCCTGATATGTTCTATTTTGATTTGAGTTGTGTTTGATGTAATTTATTATCTGTGATATATATGTGTGTGTGTGTGTGTGATGTGTGAGTAAAAGATAAGCGTTATGGTTTATACCGCTTATCAAATATAAGCGTTATAGTTTATACCGCTTATCAAATATACTGCTGTATTTGAATCTGTGCTGATTGATGATGTGACACTTTTATTGTGTAAAACCCTTGGATCACACTTATACACACACAAATATGGATCACACGTGGAAATGGGTTAAGTCACAGCTTTTGAAATAGTTTAAAGATTGAATTTTTGAATCCAAAATAATTTTGGAATTAGAACCGAAAGCTTTTGAAAATGAATTTCAAAAATAAAAGTTATTCAATTGAGTTTTGAAATTTAAATAATTTGATTTAAATTTGATTTCAGTCGAAATTGAATTCTATGATTTGGAAACTAGGGTTAAAAAAAGTTATTCAACTTATAAATGTGTTTATATGGGTTTTTAAACCATTTTAAAAGTGTCGTTTTGGGAATTTGAATTTAACCCAAAGATTATAACTTGTATAAATAAAATCGGATTTTTTTCTGAAATAAAAACTATTTGTTTTCAAATAATAAAAGCTTTCACATAAGAAATGAACGTCGAATTTGTGTTAAAAGGATTTCAAGTCTAAAATGAAAATAGCTTTCCAAGTTATGAATAAATCTTTGGAAATGGGTTTGAAAGCTATAAGTTAAATCTTTAATTTAAAGATTTAATTGAGTTAATCCAAATTAAAATGGAAATTGTTTTGAAATCTATGAATAGATCTTTGTGAGACTAGGTGACCTTGTGAAACGAATCTTTTTGTTAAAGATTTGAAATGGTAATTTGTTTAACCATTTGAAGAAAAGTTTTGGATTTTATAAGTTATGACTTAACTGAAAATCTCATATCCATATGTTTTTAAATATTGCGCTCATTAATCGGTTTAGCCGGGAGAGGACCTTGTGTCATATAACCCATTCTGAATAGTGATACGATGTTATGGATTGCATTTGAAGACCGGTGTTGAAGACCGGGTGTCTTCGAGAACGATAGGGTAACCTATTGATTGTCTCTATACCGAGTAGCTTCGGTATAGAGATTCCCTAAGTGATGGGAAGTCCGATCGGGATTGTGGATACCCGGATTTGCAAGGGCTTCTTCGAAAGTGCCTTCGGTTCTGTTCGAATCCGTAACAGACTTGTATGGTTGTATGCCTGACACTACACTTTGAGATATTAAACTGATCTCTATCAAATACATTTGTGCTTGGTGGCGGAGAATTCATTCTCTTAGCTTAACACCCTTCTCTGAGACATACGAGCTCAGAGGTTATGTAGTTGATATTTATCAGTGATATACTCCCAATTTGGCATTATGGCATGCTGAGCGCTGTTGTGTATCATTTGTTGATCAAAACATGACTTTTTTATAAAGTGTAGCTTTGTGGACGAGACTGCATCAGGACCTCACACCCCGGAAATGGTCGAAATAGGAAAGATGCGGCAAGGTTATGAGGGTCGCGCCCTTTAGGGTGTGTCATTCCCTTCTGAAAAAGGGTGGTATCATGGTATGGATCCCAGATATTTCACTCATGTGGATACCGTAGATCTATTACTTTGTGATTGCTTTGTGGTTGTTGGTTTGGAGGTACCTCGGATAAAGGTCCCAAAGGATCGAGGGATGGCATGCTCGAGTGGTAGTTACCTAGTTACAGAGGTAACCCGACCTTGTGTTGGCAGAGATCCGGTTAGGTTCTCGGGAGGTCCCGCCAGAGGCGTACCCATGGACAGTAGGAAGTTCCTTTGCCTAAACATTTGTTGGAAATCCAATCAAAACAATACACGCCTTGTACGGTTTTAGTTGTATAACCTGCCGTGGAATGTGGCGGTAACCTGCTATTGAACATGGTAGCTATAGTAGGCATACGATACTGGTCGTATGCTGGCTAGGGTTTATATTATACTTTCGAAATTGTTTTTATGCACTATGCACTTATAATAATATCAAAGAAAATTTCTCGTAGCAAGCATATTTGACTATCGCAAGGAGAAACCTCCTCTAATTCTGCGTTTGCATTGTGTGTAGCGGGAGGCCTTATGGTAGTTTCATTTTCTAAAAAGCATTGTGGATTTGTTTTAAATTCTCTTGTTGTCTGTTTTAAAGACCAAATGTTTTTTTTGTTTGCTCATACCAGTCCCAGACTGACCTGGAGTTTATTGTTCCTTTCCTAAACTCTGGGTCCCTACAATTTTTCCACGTGGGCACTCTAGAGTTGGGTTTTTCAGATAATCAAATAGTAGGTGTAGATTCGATAGCTTTCAGCTTTAGGATTTGGCAACTGCATTTGGATCGAGTTACTTCTCTTCATCTTGATTGGGACTTCTAGCTATTTCTGGATTGGTGCCTTGGAGATGGAGATTACCGATACTGGAGTTTGTTCTTGAAGACCATATCAGAGATTTTGTTCCACTGCTAGTGTTATATTTTCTTTCCGCTGCTATTGTCTTGTATCATATCTCTGATGTATATTGATATTCATTGTATCATTTTATGGTATCAGATATTGTATCAATGTTGTATATTGATATATTCCTTTTCTTCCGCTGTGTTGTTTTACTTAATGTGCTATAAGCTCCCGCGAACTAGATTCTACGTTTGGATATGTGGCATTTCAATACGAGTGTCGTATTCGGTGCCATTTTCGAAGGTCGAGTCAGGGTCGTTTATTTGGTATCAGAGCTGAAGGTTGAAACTTTAGCTCAGGAGTATAACACATTAAGTAACTCATTAGAGATAGGGTTACACGCACCCTAGAATGAGTATATCCCTAAGATATCCATTCGAACGCCTTAGTAAATTCTCTTACTATCCACTGATAGTGAGTATGAGTGCAAGAAGAGGACGAGATAGGGGACATGGGAGTACCAATGCAAATGGTCAATACCCTGCAATAGTGGAAATAATTTTCTCTATCGATTTCCTTTGATTCGTCTTTCAAAATCTTTTGATTGCTTCATAGCAGCTACAAGAAGAAGCTTCGATGTGATGGTGGCCCTACGAATCATCGTAGAAAATTCTTACTTCGTATCTTCATCGGTTTCTTATCAGCTTTTCGTTTTAAACTCTACTGAATTTGAGAATTTAAATTAAATAAATTGGAAGTTTTTAAATTAAGTTAAATTGGTTAACAAATATAAGGCTAAATTTGAATTGTATCAATAAAAAGATATCAGTTAAAACCAAATTGGAAATTCTATGGTAATTTCTTGTGTATATCAAAGTCCGAAGAGGGACAAGTTATATATTATTTGGGGTGTTCCGACTTAAGTTTGGAATCCATACCTAGTGTTCGAGAATTATGGAAGATTAAATCTATTTATCTATTCTCTGGGATCCGATATATTCTACGAATGGTTAGTTACCCTTCGAACTAATCAATTCCCTTGCATATTCATAGACCGATGGACCCGAATATCTTGTGAAATAATTGCATGAGTTGTTCTCATATTGTTGATATTCTGATTTGTTGAACCGAATGCAGAATAAATATTTCGATCTGATATGATCAATCATTTCCTTATCTATCATCTATCTTTTCCCGCCTCCCTTGCAAATTTCGGGGACGAATTTTTTTTATGAGGGGAATCTGTAAATTCCTGAAAATTTACCAAGTTTAATTTGGCAATTAAATTAGTTTTTGAAAATAAATTGTGAATTAATTAGAGATTTCTAAAATAAATAAATAATTTTTGATTATAAATAGAAATTAATTTGCAATTTAAGCATAAGTATCTTACAAATAAATATTGGATTTAGGAAAAAATAAATGTACAGGGAATAAATAGAAATTTGATTTAAAATATGAGGATAAGTATTTTATAAACAAATATTGAATTTCAAAATAAAATGTATTGAAAATAAAATAGAAATTAAAAACTTGAGATAAATAAAAAGATAATGACCGTTTATTTTATAAAATTTTAATTATATTAATATTTGGAAGAAGTAATAAATTTCAAAAGATTTATTTTTAGGATTTAATTCTCTTATATAAATAAATGTAACTATTTGTTAATATGAAATCAAAATTTTTTAATCCTTTTTTCTTTTAAAAGTTGTAAAAAAAAAATTTGAAAAAAATGTATGAATGTAAATTGTACAAATATATTAATATATAAATATGCTGAACTAAATCAAAAAAATTGAATGAGAAGGAAAAAAAACAACGGAGATAAGATCTTATTATTGTAAATATAGATATAAAAACAAAACACAACGCATACATAAATAAAAGAAAAAAATGTATTTATTTAAATGTGAAATTAATATAAAGTTATATTTAAGTGTTATTAGCATGAAGATGTAAAATGCAAACTTATGTACATAAAAGACTTAAGTGAATATGATATAAAGTTTATTTTTAAAACTCTTTTGCCTTTGTAAAATTTTAAATATCAAATATACATATGTAAGTATAAAAATTTACAAGTGCTTAGATTTCATAATCATGATGATTTTTACAAATGGCATTCACTATATTTAATTGAATATAATAATGAAATTTAAAATTATAGAAACTTTTGAGCTCCCCCATACGCAATAATTTAACTTCTCACCAAATCTGAAATATACAGTAACATAGATTTGGGCAGCTCAAATCTCAACACCCAAAGAAAAATAAATAGAAAAAAAATCAGAAAAGGCTGATCACCACCTTCATTTCTCAAACCTGAAAACTAAAACCAGGCTACTCTCAAAATCTGAAAACAAATCCCAATCAAAGCCTGAATCAGACAGTAGTATCAAAGATGAATTCAGTTTTAGATCAAAAGGAAAAAAAATAAACCTGAAACAAAGTTCAACATGATTAAGCAACTTCAAAAAATATGGAAGCAATTAGCTGCAAGGAGGTAGATCGTGGTTGGGGTCGAAGATAGCTGGAAGGAGGTAGATCATGGAAAAATAATAGTTAATTTTTAATAAACTGTGATGATTGGACTTTGATGATCTAGGGTTACAACAAGTGTTTGTATATGGGTCGGAAATCACGATACCACGTCGTCCTCGGTTAACCGGAATAGTTCGCATGGGTGGCAATCGAAACTTTGAAGTCAGGCGGTGCTCTGACCAGGAACATGTGACCTCTGATGGCCGGGGAAGGAGGAGCGAGGTGGTTTTGTAATGATGGGTTAGGGTTCCAGTTGATGTTGAACAGCTAGTTTTTGATTTCAGGCAAAACTAGTGATGCTAAGTGGTCAGATCGACACGGGGAACTTGGGTGACTCGTCGATGGCCAGCGAAGCGATCAATGATGGCTGGAGTGACGGTACATGTGCACATGCACGCGATTGTATCTGGATGATGATGTGTGGGGGAAGATGGAAATGGTCTCGAGTTTGACCTCGAAGGGATAAAATGATGGCTCAGGTGATTTCTCGTGGTCTACGCGAGTGATAATGTGTTTCAAAAAGAAAGAAAAAAGAGAAGAAGAAAAGAGAAATGGTGGGGAGAACTCCGGGAAGAATCAAGCGAGGCTCGAGTATTTTTGAATTTGGTTCGGAGTTTTTGGCATTTTTGCTCAGGTTTATCTCGGGTTGCATTTGTTACAGTAGCTAACTTTTAAAATTTTAAAGAAAAGAAGATTTTAGCAATTATCTTTTTCAAAACAAATAAAATGAATGAAGTTTTCAAAGAAATTGTAAACAAATTGACTAATGTAAGTATTAACAAGATTTTAAACAGATTTGCCAAAATTTAGAAATGTTGAAGTTAAAAATATTAAAAAAAATTGTTTGTCCAAAAGTAACTTTATAATAGGTTAATTTCTAAATGTTTTCAAAAGTGATTTAATGATGAAATTAATACTTATTGTAATTGATTAAATATAATTACTAATGGAAGTAATTAAGGTAATCAATTT
Organism: Allium cepa; assembly: GCA_030765085.1. Taxonomy (NCBI): domain Eukaryota; kingdom Viridiplantae; phylum Streptophyta; class Magnoliopsida; order Asparagales; family Amaryllidaceae; genus Allium; species Allium cepa. The sequence goes on from CM060934.1 coordinate 182,970,270, forward strand.
AAGGATGATAATTAATTTAATTAGAGTCAATTAATTTAAAGTATAATTACATTAACTAAGGATTAATGATCAATGGTTAATTAACTTATGATTGAAAGATAATTAATTAAGGTAATTAATTAAAGGTTAATAATTATGTAACTAACTTAAGAATAATCCACTTATGGTAATTAATTAAGGTTGATTAATTAAATAATAATTAATTAAGAGTTAATTAATTAATGCAATTAATTAAGGATAATTAAATAAAGAATGATTTACTAATTAAAGATTAATTATTTAATGATTTAAAGGCTAATTGATTTATTAATTTAGGTTAATCAATTAATAATTAAAGGATTAATTAATTTATTTAGGCTAATTAACTTATTATTAAAGGTTAATTAATGGAAATAATTTGTAATTAATTAATGTTAATTAACCAAGATTAGTGGCTGATGTAATTTAAGTTAATCAGATGATTAACTGGCTTTACTTATGAATGTTTGGATTCTATTGGATGATTGAATTGTTTGATACCCTGATATGTTCTGTTTTGATTTGAGCTGTGTTTGATGTAATTTATTATCTGTGATATATATCTGTGATCTGTGAGTAAAAGATAAGCGTTATGGTTCATACCGCTTATCAAATATAAGCGTTATCGTTTATACCGCTTATCAAATATATTGCTGTATTTGAATCTGTGCTGATTGATGATGTGGCACTTTTATTGTGTAAACCCCCTGGACCACACTTATACACACACAAATATGGATCGCACGTGGAAATGGGTTAAGTCACAGATTTTGAAATAGTGTAAAGATTGAATTTTTGAATCCAAAATAGTTTTAGAATTAGAACTGAAAGCTTTTGAAAATGAATTTCAAAAATAAAAGTTATTTTGAATAAGTTGATTGAGTTTCGAAATTTAAATAATTTGATTTAAATTTGAATTCAATGTTTAAAATTGAATTCTATGATTTTGAAACTAGGGTTTAAAAAAGTTATTCAACTTATAAATGTGTTTATATGGGTTTTTAAACCATTTTAAAAGCGTTGTTTTGGGAATTTGAATTTAACCCAAAGATTTCAACTTTTTTAAATAAAATCGGATTTTTTTATGAAATAAAAACTATTTGTTTTCAAATAATAAAAGCTTTCACATAAGAAATGAACTCCAATTTGTGTTAAAAGGATTTCTAGTCTAAAATGAAAATAGCTTTCCAAGTTATGAATAAATCTTTGAAAATGGGTTTGAAACCAATAAGTTAAATCTTTAATTTAAAGATTTAATTGAGTTAATCCAAATTAAAATTGAAATTTTTTTGAAATCTATGAATAGATCTTTGTGAGACTAGGCGAACCTTGTGAAACGAATCTTTTTCTTAGAGATTTGAAATGGTAATTTGTTTGACCATTTAAGGAAAAGTTTTGGATTTTATAAGTTATGACTTAACTGAAAATCTCATATCCATATGTTTTTAAATATTGCGCTCGTTATTCGGTTTAGCCGAGAGAGGACCTTGTGTCATATAACCCATTTCGAATAGTGACACGACGTTATGGATTGCATTTGAAGATCGGTGTTGAAGACCGGGTGTCTTCGAGAACGATAGGATAACTTATCGATTGTCTTTGCACCGAGTAGCTACGGTATAGAGATTCCCTAAGTGATGGAAAGTCTGATCGGGATTGTGGATAACCGAATTTGCAAGAGCTTCTTCGGAAGTGCCTTCGGTTCTGTTCGAACCCGAAACAGACTTGTATGATTGTATGTCTGACACTACACTTTGAGATATTAAATTGATCTCTATCAAATACATTTCTGCTTAGTGGCAGAGAATTCATTCTCTTAGCTTAACACCCTTCTATGAGACATACGAGCTCAGAGGTTATGTAGTTGATATTTATCAGTAATATACTCCCAATTTGGTAGTGTGGCATGCTGAGTGCTGCTGTGTATCATTTGTTGATCAAAGCATGGCTTTTGTATAAAGCGTAGCTTTGTGGACGAGACTGCATCAGGACCTCACACCTCGGAAATGGTCGAAACAGGAAAGATGCGGCAAGGTTATGAGGGTCGCGCCCTTTAGAGTGGTCATTCCCTTATGGAAAAGGGTGGTATCATGGTATGGAGCCTAGATATTTCACTCATGTGGATACCGCAGATCTATTACTTTGTGATTACTTTATGGTTGTTGGTTTAGAGGTACCTCGGATAAAGGTCCCAAAGGACCGGGGGATGGCATGCTCAAGTAGTAGTTACCTAGTTACAGAGGTAACCCGGCCTTGTGTTGGCAGAGATCCAGTTAGGTTCTCGGGACGTCCCGCCAGTGGCGTACCCATGGACAGTAGGAAGTTCCTTAGCCTGACCATTTGTTGGAAATCCAATCAAAACAATACGTGCCTTTTACAGTTTTAGTTGTATAACCTGCCATGGAATGTGGCGGTAACCTGCTATTGAACATGGTAGCTATAGTAGGCATACGATACTGGTCGTATGCTGGCTAGGATTTATATTATACTTTTGAAATTGTTTTTATGCACTATGCACTAGTAATAATATCAAAGAAAATTTCTCGTATCAAGCATATTCGACTATCGTAAGGAGAAATCTCCTCCAATTCTGCGTTTGCATTGTGTGTGTGGCGGGAGGTCTTATGGTAGTTTCATTTTCTAAAAAGCATTGCGGATTTATTTTAAATTCTCGTATTGTCTGTTTTAAAGACCAATTGTTTTTTTTGTTTGCTCATACTAGTCCCACGACTGTCCTGGAGTTTATTGTTCCTTTCCTAAACTCTGGGTGCCCATAATTTTTCCGCACGGGCAGTCTAGAGTTGGGTTTTTCAGATAATCGAATAGTAGGTGTAGATTCGATAGCTTTCAGCCTTAGGATTTGGCAATCGCATTTGGATCGAGTTACTTTTCTTCATCTTGATTGGGAATTCGAGCAATTTATAGATTGGTGCCTTGGAGATGGAGATTACCGATACTGGAGTTCTTTCTTGAAGACCATATTGGAGACTTTGTTCCGCTGCTGGTGTTATATTTTCTTTCCGCTACTATTGTCTTGTATCATATATCTGATGCATATTGATATTCATTGTATCATTCTATTGTATCAGATATTATTCAATGTTGCATATTAATATATTCCTTTTCTTCCGCTGTGTTGTTGTACTTAATGTGTTATAAGCTCCGGCGAACCAGATTCGACGTTTGGATTTGCGGCATTTGAATACGAGTGTCGTATTCGGTGCCAATTTTCGAAGGTCGAGTCAGGGTCGTTATATGTTGTCACAATGAGATTTGTTATATGCATAACATTTGATGTTTATATTTAATATATAATTATAATTAGACATTATATGTTAAGCAAAGTTTATTTTAATATTGTGTGTGTGTATTTGTGTATAAATGCATATACACTATTCATATAAAGGCATATATGATTGCATACTACATAACATTGATTCAAAAAAATCTTACACTTTTTTATATTTATTACGAGTCATAAACATAGAAAACTAATTTTATATTATTATTATATATTAATAATTACTATTTAAAAATTATACGACTTGATAAATTTATACAAAATAATTAATTTTTCTAAAATTAAATTTCATAATTTTTAATTTTACTATATCATATTAGAAGATTTAGAAAAAATTTCCAAGTTTTTTTGACATTATCGTTTACCTTTAACAATTAATTCAAATCTTGATCGTATATTGGTTATTAAATTAAAAATAATACTTCATTTTGGAAAAATCTAAAAAAAATTATATCCTCTATAATGTTATCCTTATTTTTTCAAAAATAAAAATTCTAATTGTTATCATATACTTTTTTCATATTAATTAATTATGGACGAAACTGCTAATTAATCTACAGAAAATATATAATAAAATTATAACATCTTCAAATCTGAGTTAGTTTTGAACTAAAAAAATTTAATTTTTTTATATGTTTATATCTATATTATATTTACGTATATATAATAAATCATGAAATAAGTTACGATTAATAATATATTAATTATTTATAAATATAGTTAACATAATCAATTTTTATTTCATATATGTTATAAAAAATTAATATATATATATGTATGTATGTATGTATGTGTTCATGCACATTTATTTATCTATATATATAAATAATTTAAGTTATTAATTGTAATATTTTATATATTGACATATATAAACATATGCGTGTGTGTGTGTGTCTAAGTATATATTCTGTAATATTTTAATAATGAAACAAATTTATAATGCATACACACAGACACACATATATAATTATTTAGAATTTATAATTTATATATACATGCACATATTTGGACAACATACAATACATATAAAATGAGTTAATGTGTCTGTTGTGGTGTAAATCCCAGCATCTATATATGGTCATGTTATACTCTCCACGAATTATTGTGTTACACATTCACACACACACACACAGATGTATATGATACATGTATATAAGTTAAATCAAAACAAATTAACTTCAGCATACAATATATACATAGACACACACACACACACACACTATATATGTGTGTGTATGTGTGCGCGCACGTGCATGTGTCTGTATTTAAAATTATATAAAATACATGAATTTATTAAAACAAATTTAGAAATATTCTAAATAAATTAGACTTCGTAGGTCCAACAATGATCCAATAGAGTTATTTTTTTGAAATTCGCATGAAGTTTTCGCTGCAGGTTGGCGCGGTTTCAACAATGGTATCGGAGCTAATAGCCTGTGCCGTCTAAATTAGCCATATTAGGATTAACAATTAAGCTTGTAGCCTAAAGGTTGTCCGTAGTAGAAAAGACCCAAATTTGAGTTAGACCTTCGGCTAATTTTCAAAAATGTTTGAAAACTAAAAAATACAAGATTTTAAATTTAAAAGATAAATCTAAAATAAGATATAAATATGTTATAAAAGTTATAATATAATAAAATTTTCAAAATGTTTGAAAATATATATTTGTTTCGAAAATTTTAAAATGTATTAATATGCATGTATTATATATTATGATATATATTATAATATTTTAAAATGTTTAAAATCACATAAATACACATGCATATAAATGAATTGAATTTCAAAATTAATATTTAATTACATTGTTTAATCAAATAAGTAAGTTAAAGGTTAATTAATTAATAAATTAGTTAAAGTTTAATTAAATAAAGGATAATTAATTAAAAAATATATACATATATATGATGTATGTGTGATACTATAAAGGTTATAGTATGTAATCAATATTTAATATAAATGTTAATTTTAAAATAATATAACATTAATTAAAACGTTAATTAATTAAAAATTAATTAAATAAGATTTTATTAATACAATATTATGCATTATACTATTATATAAGTAGTATGAAATATAAAAGTTGTATAATAATAAAACGTATATAATATGAATGCATAAACTATAGGTGGAACATCAAAGAAACCCAAAATAAATACATCTGTAAATATATGTATACCATGATTCCTGATGTGTTCGAAACTTGAATCACGAGGGCATTTCATAAGAAATAAATTATTCCATAAGTCGATATCATTTGATATAATATATTGAGGATTATGAATCTTTGATATAAAGTTATCCTCTATCATTTATATATTAATATATTACTTGCATACTCTTTGGTTGTTGAGCTTCTCTCAAGCTAGGGATGTTATATGTAATACCATTAATATATTGAATAGATGAGGTAAGGGAACTGTATGAATATGCGCTTATATGATTTTTATTTGATGATAATAAACATATATATATATATATTCATTTAAATGTATTTGTTAATGTACTATTTTAATTTTCATAGATTAAATAAATATTTGTTGAATAAAATAAATTACAAAGAATTTGAATGGAATTTGAATTCAAACAGAAATTTTATTCAAACAAATATTTATTACAATCTTGAATAGTACAAATTCAAGCTCTCACTATACATATACAATTTTTTAAAAACATCACAATTCAATTTACATTAATAACCTCACTACATATCACTCACACTCATATTTTGTCTTCAACTGCATTCCAGTCTGATTCCACCATCTGAGCAATCTACAAAAATATTCACTAACGCAGTAATTTCGAAAAAGAAATATTTTTGCAATATAAAATGAAATATGATTTTTGAAAATATTATTTGCCTCAGTTAATTGGGTTGTTCGTCATCATTTACATTTGAATTTATCATACACGAACAATGTGACATGCACAGTGTATCACTGTACATGCCACAAGGCCGTGCACATCGATATACACTTGATCGATTTACAAGGACAGGTGAGCACAGGTCAAACCCAAATGTAAAGCCGGGTTCAACTCACGTGTAATATATTTAAAATCACAACACGAGCAAAAGGTCAAACCCGAGTTTTTAAAACTGGGTTCAACACAAGGCAACATGAAGTATGATACAAAGCAGACATGAATGCATCAATAACCCAAATGTAGACCACAAAGAAATGCCACCAAGATCATATGTGCAGAGAATCAAGTCGACCAGGTAGCAATGATGGTAATGCAACACAGTGCAGACACCAATGATACAAGAGAGGTAAAGCTCAAGGCAACAGTGCAGTACAACTACACAATGCACCAATCAAGTAACAGCAAGCAACATGGTCAGACACACCTCAAATGAACACTACAGACTCAAGAAAAGTTCAAGTCAGATCAACAACATCAAGTGAAACAATACAACAATGATGCAAGGCCAGAGACTACAAGTGAAACAATGCATGGTGAAATTGGATCAACACAGTCAAGCCAAATGAAACACATCAAAGAAACAAGTCTCGACCAAATTCAGTAAGGCAATGCACCAATGCAAACTCAAATAAGTATGTCCAACTGCGAACACTGAAGTGAACAAATGACTACAGAAAAAACAGAGATGAACACTGTAAACATTGAAGCCATGGATAATAAGATAATGATTGGTGTAACCAAAGTCAACAAAAACCACAGTCAAGTTACAGTGAGAAGTTGAAGCCGTGGATATAATTCACGAAATCAAAACAGTGCCGTGATGATCAAGACGCAAAATCAAAGTTAGGAAACAAGTGTGTGTACAATTTGAAAAAGTCAAATTCGTATCTTTGAAAAAGTCAAAACAAATTGCCGTATGAATCAAGTTTAAATCGAACGCTGCACAAACAAGGCCGTGCGTATCAAGGTGTAGCTATATCAGGAAATCAAATAATTTAGGAAAGTATCGATTTGATTAGGGTATAGGAATTCATATAAATACCAACCCGCAAATCATCATCAAGTGTGCAGAAAATTCAATCAAATCCAAATATAAAAACCCAAACGTCATCATCGGCAATTGGTACCAAGTCGAGGTATTAAAATCCAAATTCATCATCGAAATCGTGTGAAAAAAGAACGATTGAGTTCAAGTACGAAAAATCAGAAGAAGCAAAAGCACAAATTACATACCAAGCAACAACCATCGATCAACAGAGAAGCAAAGCAAACCATCGATCATCAGAGAGCCGCAAAACCCTAATTTCAGAAAGAGGATCGGCCGACATTATTTTCACAAGCAAAAGAAGTGGATCGGGTTAAAAAATAAAAGGGCCGGCTTTATTATTATAAAGGGGATTTAGTTTAGGGTTTATTTTAGAAGGGTTTTTTGTTTAATTTGTTTTGAGTTTTATTTGAGCAAAAATTATGGAGTCAAGTTTGTATTTTAATTTTTGCTCCTGCTTTTATTTTTGAAATCTGTTTTTTCTTTTCGAGTCAAAGTATTGGTAAATCACCACCTAGGTTGTAGGTAGTGTCGGATTGTCTAGTTAGAATTAGTTCAGTGAGCAGTGTGTGCGAGTTTGCAAAACTCTATAGGCGGGAGCAGAGTTTGCGAGTTTTCAAAACTCTATAGGCGGAGCAGGGGGTGCGAGTCTATCATAGTGTTTGTAAGTGGGAGCAAGGGTTTGCGAGTCTGTTAAAGTGTTTATAAGCGGGATACTGCTTAATTCTAATAGAAATCTGGGAATGCAGCAGTAGGCAGGGGTTGCCGAAGCTGGGTAAATTTTGTGTGTGATTTACTTTTCAGCATATTTATTTCTGTAGTTTGTTTCTGTGTTTAAATCGAGAAAATTTGCCATTAACCCTATTCACCCCCCTCTAGGGTTAATCTAGATCCTACAGGAACTGCATATATTTGTTGTGCTTTCCTTAAGGTATGTGTATTATACTTAGGCTGTCGCGAAATGATAGGTCTGAGTGAATAGTCCTACTTTACTTGTTGAGCTTTCCTTAAGGTAAAAGCTAGATTAGGAAAAAGAACCATGTGTTAGGAGTTGTATGTGATACAACCGGTAAGGACATATTCATTATATATGGGAGTATAATTTGTTGAGCTTTCCAAAATATACGAGTCTTAACACCCACTTGTAACAACCCTTAATTTGGCATTAGTTATTTAGTTATTTAGTCTATTAATTAGTCTCTAAAAAGGGACTTTGTGCAAATGATGAAATTTGATCATGAAACTTGCACCATTGCATTCATGGTGAAACCTTGAGAAACTCTCATGTTTGGAGGATGGAGCCAAAACGACGAAGTTATAGACGAAAAAAATTGGAATGAAAATAATTCAAGTATAATTAACTAACATTTATTATTCGCCCGGGCCCAAACCCTACCTTTACTGTGACCGGTCGACCAGTGCATATGAGGCGGTCAATCGGTTGGGTAACCGCAGGCATAATAAACCTAGGTCACAACGACCCGAATTTAATATTCTAAATCGAACGGTTGATGTTGATTCTTTCGTCTATAAATTTAGGCTTAACCTTCCTTCCCTTCTCATATTTTTCTGGAGACAGTAGCGAAGCTCTACTATTTCTTGTTTTCCTCTTTCTTTTTTAAATTATAAATATAAAATATTTATATGTATTTTCATACAAATTGGAGAAGAATAGAAATTTGAAAAAAATGACAAGAGAAGAGAACCAACTATACGCATAATTGAGGTAATTTATATATTTGGATCTATTTTCTCTCGCAATCCCAAATCTCTTCTCATATTTGTAATTCTAATATATGTATATATCATTATGTATATATTTCTTGGATTAAAAAAGATTTGGAGATCGATCAAAGGTTCTAATTTAGATCTAGAGATTTGGATCACTTTTAAAAAGGCGAGTGAGAAATTATGAAAACCATCATGTTGGTGTTTATTTGATTTTTATGCCTAACTAGATAATTGTGTATGAGTTGTAGGCAACAAATTGAATATGATCTGAATATAATAAATATTGTCTACATACTCTTATTTGTGAATTGATTTAGAATTGTTTACAACATGATCTGGAAATCATTTCCAAATGTATGAATTTAGAATATTGATTTGAATGAAATCTATCCCAGATCTGAAATAGATTGTATAATAATGTTATGAATTTGGTTTATGACCCAAATTATGTTGGGATGTAAACTTTTCTATGTTCGGACTTGTTGGAATTTAGGTCCGTTTTAATGTTTAAATTAGTTTGATTTCTTTCCATTTTTGGAAAAATGCAAAGATTGATCTAACAAGGGACAGATGCAAATAAAAAGAGAAAGATATGTGTAAAGTATGAATTTGTTATAGTTTACACTGTCTATTTCAGTAACAAAAAGAAATGATTATTACTTGTAACTTCAAATGATGCAATTCTTTATATTTTAAAGTTAATTCTTTTTTTTGGACAAATTTATGGAAATTATAGTTGATAAATTTTTAGATACGATTCCAACAATTGAACGTAGGAGGATAATATTTTATTGAAGGTATATCACTAGAATATATTTGATAAAAGTAGATATTTGTACATAATTTACTACGCTGGTAATAATTAAAATAAAACTTATCTAATAACAATGCTTGCGTTTAATTTTCGCATTTAAGATGATTAATTATTGGTAAAGAAATTTAAAAGGTTGTAACGCCAATAAATAAAAAATAATGGTAATAAATATGTAAGTTGCAATAATTTGATAGGGTAAGTGGATTAATGAGACTGATAAATAAAGAAGTTGAATTAGTAAAATGGAATAGATATTAAATGACTGATCTAAGGGTTTGTCTCTCTCCTAAAAAGAAGTATTTCGTAACCTAGTGAGATTCCAAGCGATGTCAGCTAGACCGTACTAGTGAGGAGTCTGCCTTGGCGTTAGGTATTAAAATAAAAAGGCTTACCTACAAATAGGTGTTTAATGGTCATGGTTGCTTAGTCCTTATTAATGTGGTATTAAGTGGCTTGGGTACATCTATCACCTTGCTAAGGACGTAATAACGATAGTACCAGTGAGGAGACTACCTAGGGATAGGTATTAAGTGGTGCAGACCTACCTGGAATATAGGCATTAAATGGTTAGAAGTTCGCCTAGTCCTTTTTAAAGGTATTAAGTGGCTTGGGTATTGTCTCTTGCATGGCTACGATTTTATTGGTGATAAATGTGGTAATAGTTAGACATTAAATACCGGAGGCCTTAAATAGTGGTTAAAGGTCTTTGTAGTTAGGACCCACCGACCATTGAAAACGTTACTAGAAAACCATCTTGAGAATAGGTCTTAAATAACTGGATCTACCTTGATTGAGGTCTTAAATGACAGGGTCTGCCTATTTCTCTTTTAAAGTATTTTGTGATTAATATAGAAGCCCGTATTATATTTAGAAGTATTAAATGGCAAATGGGTTTGGAAGTACTGGGTGGCTGATAAGGCTTCATCAATATTTTATACTTTGGAAAGGGGTAAGTAAGTAATCATGTGTGCAATGCAAGGTTAGATTAGAGTTGCTAATATTAATAGACATAACAACTAAATGGAAACCAACCGGTATAAATTTACATTATGGACCGTCTATAGATTTTAAAGTCACCAAAACATTATTCTGATCCCCCTCCTCGTTACAACCCACATGATAGATTTAGAGAAACAGGTCGTTGGAGCTAGATGTGCTTTTTGTTGGAGAAGTCTCATTTTCTCTCATGCTCGATGCTGATGTGACAATCTGTTATCCAAGGAATACCATTAATTCCAAGGTAGTATTCATAGTCAGTATTAGTCAGTATTCTTATCCTATTATTGTTTTTGCTGTGAGTTTAGATTTCTATCAATCTTTGAAAATCCAACGATTCGTGCTTTGATAGACTTGGGTTTTGATTTTTATCGAAATTTAGACCCACTAGTATGGATTGTGACATTTGATATCAGAGCCTAGGTTAGTAGATCAGAGGAATTAGAATAAATTAAGATAATGTATTCTTGCTTTCCTATCTAATTATATCATATTTTTATGTTAGGTCCTAGGAGTTCCGACTATAGAAGTAGTTGTAGTTCCACTTTGAAGGAATGAACAAAGCAACCATGGGTTGGAAATATCTTAGAGTTAAGATTTTCATGCCGAATACGAAGTACCCCATGGAGTGATAGCGATGCATAAAGAGTTGTTGATAAAGAGCATGAGTATGACACATGGCAGAATTTTGGAGACTGGAGGTGTTCGGCTTGATGGTTGAGATTCTAGCTACCTTGTGATTTTGGATTTTGATGAGGAGTTCAAGTTGGAGATACACATTTATTCTAGATGGACAAAAAATAAGAGTTTGTGTGTTGCAATTATCCGAAAGAAAGTTTTTGCTAGGTGAATTTATTGATCACCTCTTTGATGGCAAAACTAGAATTTTATTTGAATAATTAATGTTAATTCCTTAGTCTAAAACCTGTGAAAAAAAATTTATAAGTATATTTTGGAAATTCCATAGACTTTTGAAAAAGGGTTTTCAAATGATTTATTTTGAAAATTTTGTTTTGGGAAAATTTTGAAAATTTAATTTTCAAAGAAACATGTATAATACTACATTGGCCATGTTATGAAAATTTTAGTTTATAAAGGATTAATTCTTTAAATCCTTAAATATCTATGTATACCGTTAAAGTTTGATTTTGATTTTTGGCAAGGAAATAGTTTTTAAATTTGGAAAATTTGTACTTTAAAAAGGTTTTTGAAAATCTTGAAATATTTATATATACATATATATAAGTTTGATTTGTAAGAGAATTTTTGGTATGAAATGGTTTCTACTATTTGAAACAAGTATAAAGGAGCATATAGTTACCTCGGTGATTTTTTGGTTTACAAAATTAATATTTTTATATTTTCCCTCTTTACGGTTTGGGGTATGTAGTTTGAAGTAGTACCACCAGCTATTGGAAGAAATATTTTCGTGCGAAGTAGGCAGGAAATAGAAACCGAGGTATTTTAGGATTTTTGGAATTGCTGTTGGTCGCAACAGTTTTGTGGGGACTACTGTGAATTGCTGGAGCATGGTTCAGGACTAGACGGTAGGCTTTGACACCACCTTGATCAGTACGAGAATTTTTTGGATCATGTCGAATCGAATGAGACGACGTGAATAGATTATTATTATTTAATCCGACCCAAATTGGGTCTAGGTTCAATTAACGTCCAAAGCCATCTAGCTATTGACCACTTAGCGGTAAACCTAGAAAGGTCTACCGATTAACGAGTTTTTGTACAACTTGAACTTGGAATGAGACTATAAAAGTCACGTCTGAATTGTCCCAGTTGCAATTTTTTCTTTCCTTCTTCCTTAATAAGATGAACCCAATTTCCATCCTCCTCTTCCAAGCAGCAGCCTCTCTCTTCCGTTCCTACCCTAGGCGACGTCGTTTTTCCCTAGGAGCAACAGCCTTGCTCCCCCTCGTGCTGGTTTTGCGTTAGATCTCACCACACCACCACTCCAAATCTAAACCCTATTCCCTTCCTCCTACCAGTTCTTAGCCCAAGACACCTTTCACGCTGCCGGTTTTACCTCGCATCATTATGATCTCGACTTTTAAGAGTCCATTTGGGTGAACCAGAATGAGTAGAAGGCTTTGCCGTTTTTGGACTCGAAGAACCATTCGTCGCGGTAGGACTTGCACCAATCCACTGCTTCGAGACCTTTAAGAGAGAATGTTACCCATACTGCATCTGCCTTTTGATGGAGGCAACAGTGTGATTTGTTCGAAGGTGAAGGGTATCTTAATTGAGCTGACTAATGATGATCTCGTTGAGATTTTGCAGGCCTCCATGAAGGACGCAAACTTGGATGATTTTGAAGTAAACGACTCAAGCAGATATTTTCCTAGTATATCGGTGGTAGAAAGATGGATAATCTACGTCCGACTAACCCTCTAATTATGTACATCATTCAGCATAACATCATCCCTAAAATGGGAAGTTATGAATGGATTTATTTCTTGGTGCAAAAGACGGCCCATGATAGCATTAACAACATCGCCGTCAATTGGACCCGCACATTTTTTATGCAATTTATTAATTTAGAATTAGCACCCCACAGAGTCACTTTCTGTATTTTCGCCCACTTACTATCATCTTTAGGTAATACGGGTGAACCTCCATGGAGAGGCAGTTTAGTAGAAGATTTCTTCTACCATCATTAGATCATTCCTTAGAAAGATGGCAATTCTGAAGCCGTCTGCAACACTAGCAGCGCTAGCAGCACGAGATTAGGTGTGTAGCTGCCATGCTACGACCATTCAAGGGTCATAGCAATGCATCGAGCTTCAGTCACAGAGCAAGACATCTTGCAGTTTATAGGCTTATTTTAGGATTTATGCGTTGTTGTATTTTTTTCTTTCCAACATTTTTTCTTTTCTTTTAGGTGTTTGGGTTGTAGCTGTTAGTTGTCTTTCGTAAAAGACATGCACGATATTTATTTACTATATTATTGTTTCTGGACATGCAAACCACTCATTTATATGTATAGTAAAGAAGCAGTATCAATATGGGAATCTCGTAAAGACACTAAACTAATAATAAATGCAATATAAGATTGAAAGTTTAGAATAGTTGAAAAAATTTAGCAAGGACGTGATAAGGTTATTTTGTATCATGGGTCATTCCTCATGTATCTTAAAAGCTAAAATTATTGAATAATAGATATGTTGATATTGTTCCTTTATATAAAATGTCAAGTTTTATGGGTAAAGATTACTTATAGATTTTAGAATTTGATTTATGCGTTTAGCGCATAACCGACCTCCGAATACACTAAAATTATGGCTTGATTTTTAAAAAGTAAAATATTTGAAAAGTTTCCGCTTGATTTGAAAAGTTCACTATTGAAAAAAAGTTTTGTCTTTTAGTTATTTCGATTCTTAAATTATATTTAGAGTTTTTGTTCAAAATTTGATTCCAAAAGAAAATGCGCATTTAAATATTTTGGGATCTTATTTTGATGTATGAATTTGAAAAGTAAGAAAGATTTTTGAGAAACCTTTGACTTTGAAAGCCACATGTTAGGTGTAGGGAAGGAATGAGTTAGAATTTGTGAATTTAGCGGTGCATCGGGATCGACGATGCGATAAATTAAAGCAATTACAAGGAAAAATCTGTTTTAGCCTTGGAATTTCTATTTATATACCTTGTCGATGACGTGTGCGAGTCTATTTTTTGGCTTAATTCCATTTTAGAGCTTGGACACAAGTCTCCTTATACATTTTGTGCATGGAAAATTTGAAGTAAATCCGGAATAGTGAGGAAATTTCCATTATAGTATGGGAATAAGAAGATTATAGAGAGGTAAGAATATTAAATTCTCCACCTAAATTTTTTTTAGCATAGGAGTAAAGTTTGGAAAGCAATTTTTCGATGGTTAATTTATTGGATGCTAAGAAGTGGATGCAAAAATTGGTTGCTTTATACTTCTATTCGTAGGAGTATTGAGGCTTTGGTTGAAAAGATTTTTCAAAGAGCCGCATATATGTAGAACTGTCAGTATATACATATAGGTTGTTTACATCTTGTTTCAAAAAAATGTTTTCAAAAGAAACATCATATACATTCATATAGAAGGATCTGATTTAGAATCATTCTGCATACATATTTTATGTGTGGTAATACAATAATATACTAAGCACTTGTTCACGTTTGGTTGCAAAATTAGTTGTACACTCATTGGTTGTGTTGTTTAGGATTATTAGAAGCCAAAACCATGACTAGTCATTGGTGAAATTTCGGGGACGAAATTCTTTTCTGGGAGGGGTAGGGGAGAACGTAACACCCCCGTAATTTGACATTAATTATTTAGTATGTTAATTAATTAGTCTCAAAAAATGGAATTTATGCAAACAATGCAATTTGATCATGAAACTTGCACCATTGCATTTGAGATCAGATTCTGAGCAACTTTCATATTTGGAGTTTTATGATCGGAGTTTAAATGAAGAAGTTATAGATGAAAAACGAATTTAAAACGAAAATAATTCGATTATAATTAATTGCGTTTATAATTATTCGCCTAGGCGCACAGGCCAATCATTCGACATATAGCGGTTGACCAGTGCACATGAGGAGGTCGACCAGTTGGGTAACCGTAGGTGCAATAAACCTAGGCTACAACGGCTTGGATTTAATATTTTAATTCAAACAGTTAAGTTTGATTCTTACGCCTATAAATTCAGGCCTAACCCTCTATTCTCTTCTCATATTTTTCTGAAGGGAGTTGTAAAGCTCTGCTATTTCTTATTCTCCACTTTCTTTTTAAATTATAAATACATACTTTTATATGTATATTCATACAAATTGGAGAAGAATAGAATTTCAATAAAAAGGAGAAGAGAAGAGAATCAACTATAAGTGGTTAAGACATAGTGGAGTTGCTACATGTGGTTGTAGTGGCACCGGTTCGAATCCCAGCGGCCATAATAATGAGACATAGTGCACGGCCACTTATAAAACCGGCTAACCGAAGGCCAGGGCAAACATAGTTTCCTTGGCCCCAAAGTTTTTTCAATGGCGACTTTACTTAAAACAAATTTATACATAGCTTAATGGCGACCTTCGCGTTTCCTATAGGCGACTTTGCTTCTTTTTTTTTACCGTCGTTCTTCCTCCTTTTTGAGCTCGTATCTTCCTCTCCTCCTCGCCTCTCTTCTCTCCATGCCTTCCTCGCCTAATCCGCCGTCTCTCCATGTTGCCCCCCATCTCCCGCGCCTTCTTCAACGCGTTCAGGTCGGTCCTATAGGAAGCCAATGACTGCGTCGCCGTTGCTCTGTGATAATGAGTTTCCTCCGTTGCCTTCTGCGAGCAATTCTATTCGAACTGCTCCTGTTCGTGCTAGTGACTGTATTGATTGTCATGGTTGTGAGGTTAGTGCTGTTTGTCGTCCTACTTGTGGTTCTACGTTTAAGTCAGTGCTAGATGTTGATGCTTCTGGAGTGAATGGTGTTGTTATTGGTGGTATTAGTAGAGTATTGATTCCTGAAGCTGCTGAGAACTTGGATTTTGTACAATGCACTGCTGGTGTTTGTCCAAATGTGTCTGTGAATAACCTTTCCAAGCCCTCTGTTTTAAATACTGCCGATCATATGCATGCTGCCAACAAGGCTTCTTTCCCTGTTGGTGTTCCCTTCGTGGATGCGATTCCTTCTGCTGTCCCATCCCTGGCTGTATCCAAAACTTGGTCATCGCTATTTACATCTCTACCCCGTAACGCGGGTGTATATGAACCAGTGGAATTTGAAATTGTGGAGGAAAATTGTGTGATGATCCCTCCGCCGAATGTTATGCAAGCCTGTATTGACTACTGGTCAGAATATTTGGTTGGCTTCTTTTTGGACCCTAAGCTTCGACTTCTCGATGCGGTTTCTGTTTGTCGTAGGGCTTCAAAGCTTCGCGGGAATCTCCGTGTTAAGCTGGTCGACACTATGTATTTCCTGTTGTTCTCTTCCTCTGAGGATCATTGTCGTGTTCTTGAGGCTGAGCCATCCTTTTTTGATGGGAAACCGTTTATTATTACTCCTTGGTCTCTCACGGTAGAAACTGCGCGTGAACAAGTGCGTTCCATGCCTGTATGGGTTTATTTTTCACAGATTCCTTCTGCTCTTCAGCCGCTACTTGGTTTGAATTGGCTTGCATGCAATGTTGGAAAATTGAAATGTTTTGATGCTAATACTGTTGCGCGTGAAAGGCTGGTGTACGCCAAGGCGTTGATTGAGATTTCTCCCTGTAAGCCTCTCCCTACCTCTATTCCAGTTCAGCTTGCTGTTGGCCATGTGGTGGATGTCCGTGTTCGTTATGGTTGGGTTACGGACATTTGTACCTCCTGTCTCTCCTTTGGCCACTTGGATTCTGCTTGCATGCATTCTGCCGTTTCTGCTGTCGCGCCCAAGATTCCTCTCCCTCGGCCCCCGCTCGGAAAATGGGTCCCCAAAGTTCCTCCTGTACCTCCGTTACCTTTTACTGGATCTACGTCTACTCCTTCTCGGCCTTCTTCCCCTCCTCCTCCATAGTTCCTATTTTTTTTTTCTGCGGACTCCTCTCCTGCTTTGGATCTTGTTTCGTCTGTGTCGCCAGTAGTTTGGGATGAATCGGAGAAATGTTGGGTAGATTGTCTGTCTGCTTTGCGTTTTGACCCCGTTGACGGTTCCTATTATAGATTTGTATCTGGTGATCCGTCGGACCGACGATGCCTTTATTTTCGCCCTTCGGCTGATTCCTTGGTTCTTGATTTGGATGGAACGTATGCCGAGTTAAATTCTATTATGCTTGCTGATATTACTTGGGATAGATCTTTTATTTACACTTCTGATGCTGATATTTATGATCCTTCTCTTGCTCTCCTGTTTCGGCCCTATTATGGTATTCTTGGGAACGCCTCTTCGGCTTCCACCCTTGTGGTAGCTGACGTTAGTCGTACTTCCTCTTCGGAGGAGTCTTAGTTTGATAGTTGTTTGTTGTAGTTGTGACATGTCAGTCACACTCCTGTGCTGTATTTTATTATTTTCTTTGTAGTTAAGGTGCCTCTGCCTTACTCCTGTACTTTATGTTTTTATTACGTACGTAATAAAAAGTGGACGGTCCACTATAAAACCGGCCAGCCTTGCCAAAAAAAAAACTATATGCGTATTTGAGGTAATTTATATATTCATATATTTAGATCTATTTTCTCTCGCAATCCCAATTCTCTTCTCAGGTTTGTAATTCTAATGTATTCTTGTATCCTTTTGTATATATTTCTTAGATTAAGAAAGATTTGGAGATCGATCAGTGGATCTAATTCAGATTTAGAGATTCAGATCACTTTCAAAAAGATGAGTGAGAAATTATGAAAACCATCATGTTGGTGTTTATTTGATTTTTATGCCTAACTAGATAATTGTATATGAGTTGCAGGCAACAAATTGAATATGATCTGAATATAATAAATATTTCCTACGTATTCTTATTTATGAATTTATTTAAAATTGTTTACAATCTGATCTGGAAATCATTCCCAAAAGTATGAATTTAGAATATTAATTTGAATGAAATCTATTCCAGATCTGAAATAGATTGTATAATAAGGTTATGAATTTGGTTTATTACCCTAATTATGTTAGGATGTAAACTTTTCTATGTGCATACTTGTTGGAATTTAGGTCCGTTTTAATATTTGTAAATTAGTTTGATTTATTTCCATTTTGAAAAAATGCAGCGTTTGATCTAACAAGGGATAGATGCAAATAAAAAGAGAAAGATACGTGTAAAGTATGAATTTGTTGTAGTTTACACTGCCTATTTCAGTAATAAAAAGAAATGATTAATACTTGTAACTTCAAATGATGCAATTCTTTATATTTTAAAGTTAAATCTTTTGTTTTGGACAAATTTATGGAAATTATAGTTAATAAACTTTTTAGACACGATTCCAACAATTGAACACTGGAAGAGAATATTTTATTGAAGGTATTTCACTAGAATATATTTGATAAAATTTCATACTTGTACATAATTTACTGCTCTGGTAATAATTAAAATAAAACTTAGCTAATAACGATGCTTGCGTGTAATATTCGCATTTATGATGATTAATTATTGGTAAAGGAATTTAAAAGGTTGTAACTCCAATAAATAAAAATATTTAAATGGCAATAAATATGGAAGTTGTAATAAATTGATAGGGTAAGTGGATTAATGAGACTGATAAATAAAGAAGTTGAATTAGTAAAAATGGAATAGATATAAAAGCTTACTAATTTGATTTTAGTAATCATACATAAATGTCTTAGGAAATGTCTGTTAATAATTTATGGACAAATTGATATTTATAAGCAATAAAAGAGGATTTATGGGTAGATATGCATTTAAGGCAATCTTATTTCCTTAAATAAAAAGGAAATTAGTAGCTAAGTCCAATGTCTACCAAAACTAATATAAGTAAAGACTTAGGATGGTTAATTGAACTTAGTAGATTAGTGATGCAGGATCAATAGAGTCACTCAATGGAAGACTGCCCTTCGCTTTGAGGCTACCAGCAGGCGAATGTACTTACTATTGATGTGAGATGTCACTAATCTTAGGAGCTGCGACGATGTGAGGATTGGGCCTGCTTTCTTAATT
This sequence comes from Allium cepa, assembly GCA_030765085.1. Classification (NCBI taxonomy): domain Eukaryota; kingdom Viridiplantae; phylum Streptophyta; class Magnoliopsida; order Asparagales; family Amaryllidaceae; genus Allium; species Allium cepa. Next base: position 182,989,713 of record CM060934.1, read on the forward strand.
AAAAAGTATTAAATGATCTAAAATTGAAATTAGAAGCAATGAGGGATATCTCCATAGGACTTCGCTTCAGGTTTGAGATATTAAGTGGTTGTAGGGTCTGCCTCTCTCCTAAAAGGAAGTATAAAGTAACACAGTGAGATCCAAATAAACAAGAATGTCTCTAAAAGGGTGTACTTTAGTGTTGAGGTATTAAGTGTCTGTAGGCCCCGCCTTCCTACCGAAAGAAGAAACCTAATGAGATTTCATATTTATAATCAAGAGTGATAGTGGATATCTCAGGAAGGGTTCGCTTTGGGTTTGAGGTATTAAGTTACTGATCTAAGGGTTCTCTCTCCTAAAAAGAAGTATTGAGTAACTTAGTGAGGTTCCAAGCGATATTAGTTAGATAGTACTGGTAAGGCGCCCGCCTTAGGGTTTGGTATTAAATGACAAAGGCTTACCTATAAATAGATGTTAAATGGCTGGGGGTCTGCCTAGTCTTTATTAATAAGGTATTAAGTGGCATATGGTTTGGTGAAACATAAAATACTAGTAGGGCCTTATTAGAAAAATGAAATGATAACATTTCACCTCTTTAATATTGTAAAAACATATCCTACGTAATGTTATAATAATCCACAGTTATAAATTTGTGCATTTAATATGATTTGTAAGTCCGCGGGTGCGGCGCAGTGGAAAGGAGGCTTGGGTTCTGGTAAAAAGACCCAGGTTCGATTCCTACCATGCGCTTCCCTATCCTATATAAATTTAATCCGGAGGTATGTGGGTTTGGATCAACAGACGGCTTTACTATACCCTCCTCAGGAGTTTACCGGTCCGTCAGATTCTCCTGGGTTTTCAAAAAATAATGATTGGTAAAACATATATCAATTGAGATATATAAATGATTTGAATCAAAGATTGACAAATAGAAATATAGCATATACTTAATAATAAATTCTTCTTGCATGTTAATGTTTCAATACCTATGCAAGCACCTGATTTTACAACTACCAAATACATTCTTAATTCGGTCGCTTACGTTTTTATTTAGTCGAGACCGTGTATTACATTCTATGAGTTTCAAACTCTGAAAGCAATATGAGACTATGGATATTCGATGCATATACTATTGCATATAAATGTTATATGGGGAATGTTCATAGTTCGTAGTGTAAGACACTTCGATGAAGTTAGTTCATTCATAAATAAGCCAACAAACAGTAATGTAAGATGGAGTATTCAATTTGACTGATTACAGAAAGGATCGTATTGTATTAATTGTAACACTAGACCAAAACCACAAGATAAATCTAAGACCCGGTCACTGAATGTTAGTTTGATAAGTTTACGCAAAGCGTAACATATTTGATGTCCTTAAAGGTTAAGGATCATCAAATGCATTTTGTAAATAGTTCAATATAATAATGCAGTAAGGGTTTCCTTTGAATGGTTTGACCATTTAGAAAGAAAAAAGAATGTACAAGAGTAGATGTGATTTAAGGTATAGTTGAGATGAAGAGAGAATAATCACTTATACTTCATAAAGAAACACCAAATAATACTTAAGAGTAGTACTTGTGAGTGAAGCTAAGTTAATTTCTTTTTTTTAAGGGCATGCACTTAAGAGTAGTAAATAATAGTTTATAGAATCATGTAAGATAAGGTTTATAAGAAATCCTAATATATCCTAGATGAAGGAGTGGTAGGTTGTGCCAGTCGAAATTTTGCACATAATAACTGTTCATGAGGGATCTTGTATGAATCTCCCCAAAAGAACTTTGGGAATGACTGTTATTGGATAACATATTTATGTTTAGACTGTAAGTTTTGTAAACTAAAAATAAATCAGTTTTATATAAAAGGCAATTCATAAAGTGTTCATGAATGCCTACTCCATTGCATTGAGAAACAATTGTTGTTTCAAGAAATATCTACTTCATTATGAAGGAATTTCTTTGAGGAATTATTAGTAGTGAAATGGAATTAGATAAGATCCATAAATAAAACTAATTAGATGAGATGAAATGAAATTAACTAACCTAAATGGACGCATCGCATTAGAATGTCTATTAAGTATTCTCGCACACTGAAGATAAATTATGAATTTCTTATCAATGTCGAGAACTGATAATCTTCAGTCGTCAATTAAGCCATCAAGTGTATTGACTTAATGATATGGTATGATGTGTAAATCCAAAAAGATTCCAAGCATGCTATCAATATATGATTTTGGTAGTTGTATACAAAGGGATGTGACCCATCGGCCGTAATTGTTCCTTTAAGAGACTAATGTAGTTGGATTTAAATAAGCAATGTTGATAAGAATAATCTCATAAATTCCAGTTGTTGATATTAGCGTAATAGATTTGTTATTCAACATACTCAAGTTAATTTGAATTTACTTACAAAGTTATGGCCTAATATGACTTTAGGTTTTGGTATATATGTGTTGAAATAGAAAGTTCTAAATATAGATTTAGACTAGACGCTTGCACATAATAACCAAAGTGTCTCAAAGTCAATATGAGCGATAATGAGTTTGTGAGATTTTGGATATGATCTAAGGAATGATAGAAATTATCATTTTGTAGGCGCCAAAATTGAACAAACGTTTTGATGGAAATATCAAATTGTTTGGTTGTGAATCAAAATTCAGAGGAAGTGTCTGCGCATAAGTAATGAAGTTAAAAGGTACGTAGATATTTCTAAAGTATAAGTAAACAAAGATTGCTGATTTTTAATGATGTATTTGTATTGAAATTAGCCTTAGTTATATTTATATCCAATTTTGGATTTATAAATGATGTCTTTTTTAGTACGTTGGGAATGTCCCAAATTATATGCAAGGCCAGCTTATTAAAATGTTTCATATGGAACATTTAGATGAATTCCTTGGCAATAGGAATTATCATACATTTTATGTTGTCTATGATATCATGATTTATTCTTGCGTTTGATACATGAAGCAAATATTAAATCCAAATTGATATCATTTGAATGATAGTTTAGAGTATTTTCATGTATTTATGAAATACTAAAGAATTGTTTATAGAAATAACGAATTCCTTATGAAGAAATGTTCAAACTCAAAGTTTCATGAGTGATGTTGAGTATGATATGTCAATAATAAATTTAAGAAGAATCTTTTAGTTGAAATGTTCCAAATGAAAGATGATAGCCAATTTAATGGAAAAAACTAAGTACGTTGCCTTGAATAGCGTAGAAATAAAGAAATGTATACAAATAGAAATTCAAAAATTTACGAATAAGCCGAGGATGGTTTCAAATGTCGAGAATTTCATAACATTGTTATATAATAACAATGTCATGACATAGTTCATAATTGAACTTAGAGCTCACCAGAAGTCGAGAGATATACTGTGAATTGTTCCACATGATAAAGGTAGTTTATTAGCGTCGAAGAGATTAAATCGACATAGTAGATGATTGAAACATAATAGCATACCTGTTCACTAAGGGACTTAACTAGTTGATTTTAAGAAAACCGATTGAAGAAGTTGGAATAAGCTTTCATAATTGATCACAAGTGCAAGTGGAAGATTGATAGAGTTAGGGGTATACCCCAAGACAATTATGTAATTTATTACATATATTTAACTCAATAACCAATCTTATTTGAAATTGAATGTATTTTCTTTCTATTATATACTTGTTACAATGTGATTATATTAATTAATTAATTTAATTAACAATATATTTAATAGAAAATCCATAAATGGTATGTTTTGTGATACTAGTTACAAAGTGTTGTACCATGCCTAATTTATCACAATAACAATAAATATCCAATTTTAAATGTTATCAGTCAAGATGCATCGTGACTGGATATCGATGTATTCATTAAGACTACAGTACGTATCACTCTCCAACTGTTGGAAAATGTATTACGCATGGCTGCTACGGGTACCGAAAGGTTACATACTGATAGTTATTGGATAACTATGGAATGACCCACTCGATAGTTTTCTATTAGTTAATATAACTAATGTCAAATAGAAAATATCGATGTGACTATTTACAAAGTTCTCTCGACTTGAGAATATTGTAAATCTTTAATATGAAAGCTCTTCTTTGATTATAGTCAAACCATGGCATGGTGTTCCATTGAGTGACTGTAGTTGTTGAGTGAAAGTATTGGAAGTGAAGCACTATTCAAGAAAGGAATTTTCTCCTTGGTTACATAGGGTTAGTATCACGGTCAACTCAAAGTCAAAGCCTTTCGCTAGATAATTTTGGTTAATAATAATTTTATTATTGAACCAAGGTCTTTGTATTTGGACAATAGAGTTGAGTATTAGTGATATTGAAATTTTGACCATTACCAGATTCCATAAGTCCAAAGTGATATAGTTTTGACAAAGTGAATTAGTGTAAATAAATGTCATAACTGGGTAATGCCTAATAAAGTGAAACTAGATTTTACCAAAGCTAAGTAAGCGATAAATTTGGCCATAATGTCACACCCCTGCTAAGTGACGTGTGAATGTTGACAATTGAATAGTTTGATGTTAATCGCTGGCCAAATTTACACACAAGATTCACACAACCGAAATAATGAATTCTCTTTAGACCAAACGATTTAAATAGTTTATAATTATTATAAATAAATACATAAATTAATATTTATGAAACATTACTTACAAAATTTGAATATGATTTGAGAAATAAACATTGTCATGTATAAATTTTTATAATAGTTATAAATATATAGATCGATATGAGATATCGATAAAAGATTAAATATAATTGTAGATATTTAATTTGGGCTAAAATGGGCTAATGACCCGTTATGTTTAGAGAGGATAGGTGGCTGGTTTGGCATAGATTAGGGGTAGTTAAAAGATAAGAGATAGGGTTAGAGAAGTATGGTTAAGATTGACTGAGAATAGGTAATAAGATATACCTAATTTATCTCTTGTGTAACCATTTAAAATAAGACCCAAAACCCTGATTACTGCTCACTATTGGATGCCATTATCTTCTTATTTACTGCCCAAAATTCATCTCAAAAAAACTCTCCTAAATCCCAAATCAAACTCAAGTAGAAAGAGAAGCTATTCGATAGTGAAAGGTCGGCGATTTCAGACTAGCAATCTGATGGATCAGGAGACATTCAGAGAAGGGAATTCATTATTTCAATGTAGACTCAAAGGCATCTGTAGTAGGTAATATTCATTCAAACTATAGGTATATTATCGCGTTTTATAATCTACTAATTATGCACGTCTGAATACATATGTATATGCCACTGTTATATAATTAGTTTGGTGAGATTTTTATATGTAAATGTTGGTGTCATAATGGGATTGGTTATGTGCATTACATTTGATGTTTTATTCACAATTTAATTATAATTAGACATTATATGTTAATTAAAGTTTTTTTTAATATTTGTTAATATATATATTGTGTATAAATGCATATACACTGTTCATATAAAGGAATATATTGTCATATGCTATATAATATCGATTCAAAAAATTTCCTACACTTGTTTACATTTATTATGAATTATAAATACCAAAAAAAATTATATTATCATTATGTCGTTAATGATAGTTGTAATAGCTTTGGTGCCACACTTTTTTGGTATCAACGTGAACTACCAAAAACGCCCCTCTATATATTATCAAATTATAATCACTTAAAAGTAGGATTTTATATTAAACTTCTTATACAAATTCAAATGCTCCTAATAGTAGGATCTAATAATTAAACATGTTTTGCAAATTCAAAACGTTTCTAATTTTAGGATCTAATATTTTTTTTTACAAATTCAAAATACTTCTTTACATATATAAAAATCTTAATATCACTTGAAAATAAAAATCATTTTTTAATTGATTTAAACATATATAGTTTATGAGGAAAACAATTCATGCACGAAGCGCGTACCATAACACTCGTGTTACTTATTAGTATTTAATGATTATACGAATTAATAAACTCTAATAAAATAATTAATGCTTCAAAAATTCAATTTCATAATTTTAAAAATTATCATATCATATTAGAAGGTTTTGAAAATATTTCTAGATATTTTTAACATAATTTTATATTTTTAATAATTAATTCAAATCTCAGCCGTATATAGATTATTTAATTAAAATTAAGATTTTATTTCATAAAATTCTCAAAAAATTTCATAATCCCTATAATAAGATCCTAGTTTTTATGAAATTTTATAATTCAAATTTTCATCATATAATTACCTTATATTAATTAATTATTGCCGAAATTATTAATTAGTTTATTGAAAATTTATATTAAAATATTAAAATTATAATATTTCAAATATAACTTTGTTTCAAATTGAAAATTTTAAAGTTATTTTATATATTTATATCTATTCTATATTTATGTATATATAATAAATCATGAAATAATTTACCGTTAATAATATTTTATTATATATACAATTAAATAATTAGTTTATGTCTTATATGCTATTAAAAAAATTAATTATATATATATATACATATATTTATATACTTTTTTATATCTACATATATATATAAATAATTTAAGTTATTAATTATAATATTTTATATATAGATTTGTATAAACATATGTATATAGAAGTATATATTTTGTCATGTTTTAGTAATGAAACATATTTATCGTGCATATATATGTATATAATTATTTGGAATTTATAATTTATATAATATACAGTACATGTATAATGGGCTAATGAGTCTGTTGCGATGTAAATCATATCACCTATGTACGGGGATATTATACCCTTCATGAATTATTATGTTACGCATTCATACAATATGTATATGATACATGTATATAAGTTAAATCAAAAAAATTAACTTCAGAAGACTATACACACACATACACATTTTTGAAAGTAAGAATAATTTTATTAGGGCATTTCAACCCAAAAGGATCGGTACAAAACCGCACGTCAATATAACCAAAACAACAGACATACAAACTCACTTTAGAACTAAACATTCCTTACTTTTCAGATCTAAATTGGAAAACGGAGCTTTAGCAAAGCATTCATAGCGGAAGGAAATGGAAGCTTGTACTTGGGGTTTCTTCCGATGTCTACATCAGATCCACTTTTCTAGAGCCGCCTTCTGCTTGTGCCCCGCTGCTGATAAGCTTTGCCACCCTACTTCGTTTCATAACTAAATTCATATCCAAAACCGCTAATTTACCGATTTCATGTGCGCTACGCCTCTTCCTTTTAAAATGTTCAACGATTCCTCTCCTTCCAAATCCACCAAACAGCCACTGTTAGGCAGATCCTATATAGTTTGGATTTGAGGTGTTTTTACTGCCAGATAATTGCCAGGTAAGTGACAATTTGCTGTATATTTACCGCTTGGAATATAAAATTAGTAGCTTGTTTGCAGTAGTCCTAAACAGATTTCGAAAAATCGCATTCGGAAAATAAATGGCTGTAAGATTCCATTTTTTTTTCCGCATAGGCAACATGTTGTTTCATTGATAATACCCAACTTGGCTAAACGATCTTTAATCGAATCCTGTCAAGAATGGCTTTATATGTGTGAGAGCCATCTTAGGAGTATTAACTTTGTCCCAAATTATTTTGCTCCACTCTAAAGCATGATCTGGTACTCGAATAGCTTCCCATGCTGATTTATTTAAGAATTACTTTGTGTTTCCATGTCCATATATATATATGTGTGTGTGTGTGTGTGTGTGTGTGTGTGTGTGTATGCATTCATGCATGTATGTAAATTTAAATTCAAATAAAATACATGATTTTATTTAAAAAAAATTGGAAATATTCTAAATAGACTTCATAGGCCCAATAATAATCTAATAGGGTAAAAAAACTTAAAATTCATCCATATCTTCTCCTACGAGCTAGCCCAGCTCTAACAATTATCAAGCTGGTTTGTTAGTAAATCCCTAAAAAGTTAATTTCTTCTGTATGCAACATTTTAAACTCACTTTACATAATAGTAGACAAAATATTACATAACTCTTCATGTGTAGAGTCAAAAATAATGTTATCTACATATATTTGTACTCTCAATAAATCATTATTTTGTCTTTAATGAAAAGTGTGGAATTAAACCAACCAGTTTCAAAACCTGAGTTTAACAAAGCTTTTTAGTATGTCATACTAAGCACGCGGTGCTTATTTAAGATCGTAAAGCGACCATTTAAGTTTATATACATGGTTTGGGAATGTTTTTATTCTCAAATTGTAACGGCCCGATTTTTTTTGACGCCCGAAAGTCGACATCAATACGTCCACTATATCAAATGCCGCACAGTAGAATGCCGGAAAACTGAACCGTTAGGGTTAAAGAAGAAGAAGATAGAAGAAGAAAACAGAAACAACAACAGAATCTCACATTTCGCAGCGGACAACATATAATTGATAAATGGATAATCTTTAAAACAAAGAACTATATCTGTTATTACAACACACAACACTGGCAGCTATAATGACTTGCTTCAAATAGAAAATTCACTTTGCACCAACTAAACGCAACAGACACTATATAGTATAAGTGTTACGCTTCGCCATCCAGTTTGCTCCTGATCTCCATAAAAACTTCTGAATTCCAGAATGACCTGATAACCTGACTCTAGGCTGCCCATGTGGAAAATTGTGGGCATCCAGAGTTTAGAAAGAGAACAATAAACTCCAGGTCATTCGTGGGACTGGTGTGAGATTTTAAAAACAGTTATTTTCACAAAGAACATAAAAAGAAACCCGCTATGCCTTTGGAAAATGAAACTAGTATAAGGCCTCCCGCCACACACACATTGCAAACGTAGAATTGGAGAAGATTTCTCCTTATGATAGTCAAATATGCTTGATGCGAAAAATCATTTGATATTATTATTATTAGTGCATAGTATGGAAAACATTCCGAAAGTATAATATTAATCTTAGCCAGCATAGACATTTTGTACTATGCCTACTATAACTACCATTTAAACAGTGGTGACCACCATAAGTAAATGACAGGTTATACAACTAAACCTGTACAAGGCGCATATTGGAGTTTGGATTTCCAACAAATGGTCAGGCTAAGGAACTTCCTACTGCCAATGGATACGCCTCTGGAGGGACGTCCCGAAAACTTAACCAGCTCTCTGCCAACACAAGGCCGGGTTACCTCTGTAACTAGGTAACTACTACACGAGTATGTCATCCCCCGGTCCTTTGAGACCTTTATCCGAGGATCCTCTACACCAACAACCACAAAGAAAAGTATTTACAGTAACCACAAAGGTTAAATATCAGGGCTCCATACCTGACACCACCCTTTTCCAGAAGGAAATGACATACCCTAAAGGGCGCGGCCCTCATAACCTTACCGCATCTTTCCTGTTTTGACCATTTCCGAGGTGTGAGGTCCGATGAGGTCTCGTCCACAAAGCTATACTTTTCACAAAGTCATGCTTTGATCAACAAATGATCAGCAGCACTTCGTATGCCACATTACCAGTTTGAGAATATATCACTAGTAACCATCAACTACGTAACCTTTGAGCCCGTACGTCTCAGAGAAGGGTGTTAAGCTAAGAGAATAAATTCTTCGCCACCAACAGAAATGTATCTGATAGAAACCAGCTTTACATCTCAAAGTGTAATGTCGGATACACATCCATACAAGTCCGTTCCGGGATCGAACGGAACCGAAGGCACTTCAAAGAAGCCCTTGTAAATCTGAATATTCACAAATCACGTCCGGAATTCCCATCACAAAGGGGAAAAAATCTCTATACCGAAGCAACACGGTGCAGAAACATTCGACAGGTAATCCTTTCGCTTTCAAAATTACCCGGTCTTCAACACCGTCTTCACATGCAATCCCATTTCGTCGTATCATTATTCAAAATGGGTTTTATGACACAAAGCCCTCTCCCGGCTAATCTGAATAACGAGCGCTTATTTTAAAAAATAAGTTTTCAATCATATTTTCAAAAAAAATCACAACAATTTCCACTTTGATCTTTTTAAACAAAAGATCTATCACAATCACACAGGTTCGATGTGATTTTCAGATATCCACTTGGAATCCGACCTCCGGTCGCATCGAAATTCAAATTCCATTAAAAAGCCCAATATTGATAATCAGTTATTTGACTATCAATAAATATTCACAACAAACACCAAGACTTAAAAAAATTTCCCAATTATTTATTTTCAAAATATCTTTGCAAGATATATTTCACACTTTAACCATTTGAAAATAATTTCAAATCACTTTTCACTCGCGGAATAAGATTCCCGATATTATTTATTTCCACTGAAAGTCTGCCGAGTTAAAATACTTTAAAATAATTTAAATCACTGGCCCAAATATATACTTGGAAATATTTTAAAGTAAAACTACACTTTATTTTAAAATATTAGTTATAAAAAAATATTATACCATCATCTCATATAGAACTTCAAATCCAAACTAATTTTTAAAATAAAATCAGTAAATAGAGATAATTGTTTTTAAATAACTATTTTCTAAAACAAATATCAATTAAATCTTTTAAAACAATCACTTCTAGAAATTAACTTAAATAAATATTTACTCTAAAGATTTAGAAATAATTTACAAAAAATACTTTCTTCACAAATATTCTTTAACAAACGATTTTCGAACTTTAAAATTTACATTTAAAAGCTACTTTCAAAACATACTCGTCTTTTCAGAGAAAATACACTTTCATTTTCAAAATGGTTCACTTAGACCAATTTAATAAACCCTTCTTGATTTATTTCGAATTTACATTCCAAATCCGTAAATTCCTTTCCTTTATAAATTCCATTGCGAATTCAAATTTCCAAATTTCCATTGATATACGATTTTTCAAATCGATTCCCAAATATTCACTTTCAACACCAAATCAATTTTCAATATTGATTTCCCAAATTTGTTTAAAATACCCTAATCAATTTCCAAATTGATTTCTGAATTTTGTATCAAACATCGAATCAAATTTCAATTTGATTCTCAAAGATTTATTTTCAAATACCAAATCAATTTTCAACGGATTTCCAAATTTACCATCTTTTAAAATAAATCCCTTTATTTTTTCAAACTATTTAAAATCCATATTTTAAATAAATTCTTCAACTATCAACCAATATTACTCAAAATCCATTTATAAAAATCTTTCCCCACATTTTGGAATTCATTCAATAGGATTTCACTATAGATTTTCTACTTAAATTCAAAAATCATATTTTATTTATTTCTGGTATCTTACGATACCAAAATATATTCGCTAAATTTTAGCCTACAATGATTCCAATTACAATATAATCACACAGAGATTATAAATAATTTAACACACAATAAATGAAACAAATTCAAATGTTTGAGGAATCCAGTTGGATCCCTCCAACCTGTTTTCATGCATCCACAGACGTTAGCACAACAATTAAATACCAATTCCACTTCGAGGTGGAATATCGCGGTATATGGGATTTATAAAAATATCATCCGCTATTATGCGGCGCAATAGGGTCTATTTCAAAACAAATAATAACAACCATCATCTAAGCACACAATCAACGATTAGATTTAACTATCACATTTCAGCAATCAATCAATAGCTTAAATTTTCAATTAATTTTGAGTGAGAAGATCTCATCTTTGCTTTTATTAGCAACCCATTTCCATTACAGTCATTTCTTCACGATTTAAGACCTTGTAACAACATTATAAGGTTTTATTAATATTAAAATAATTGAGCAATTCAGTTGCCATTTAATAAATCTATTTTAACTAATTTTCCTTCAAATAAATATTTTTAGCAACAAAAAGCATTATTTAAGTTTGTTAACCAATTAATCTCCAAAATTTTAACCTTGTACAATTAATTTATACAACTTATTACTATTCGAAAAAAAATTGAACGATAAATTTATCATTTACTAAATTTAATTACTAATGATTTGATTTAACTCAAAAATTAAATTTTTAAACAAATTTTCTTTTTAACAAATCCTAAAATTGTTAAATAAACTGATTAAGTAAATTAAACATCTTAATATATTATTTAAAGTTTAACAGTAAGTTAAATATTTGTATATCTCTACATACATCTAAAAATATTAATACTTCACTATAATAGTAAACAAACTGTAAATCTCAAACCTATATACATTCAGATTTAAATTGAAGTGAATATTTCGTTTATACCTTACTGAAAAATCAAAAATGATATATATGTTTTTTTTCTTTCTAAATCGAAGGAGATTCAAACAAGTGATTACCTTACCATTCCCTTGACGAAACCTAAGTCCATGATTGCCGCAGCTTTGTCGCCGTCCATCACGCGTGCGGCCCACGCATACCTAGGTTTCGCCTACTTCACCGTCGCATCCTTCAATTTGCTTGCGCTCGAGCTCGACAGTCTCGACTCTCCACAAGTCGCTGACGCTCCTACTCGTTTGACGAAATCGCCATGGCAAAAGTCATGATTCTAGATTTCACCATCGTTGCCATCACTAGATAAACGCGCGCGCGCGATCGAATCCCTGGCCTTTTCCGATACCTCTCCTCGTCGTCGACCCAATCGTGGCGCTCGTGCGATTCGAACATCGCGAAACCCAGTTGAGGGCGCTACCATATTATCTCGATTTATTTTTGAATCTAGGTATTTTGTCATCGGCCATTGATTTAACGAGAGAGGGTTTTTTTTTTGGCTTGATTTGGGGGTTTTGTTTTCTAACTGAAGAAAGAGGGTCTCGGCTATAGATATTGAAGAGGGGAAGCGTACAGTGGAAGGTAGGGTTTTGATTTTTTTTATAATTTTTATATTCAAAATATCTCGTATTACCTGGCTCGAAATCCCCAACTCCTATCGAGGCGTTTCGCTCGGCGTTTATAATGTTATAACCCTATTCCAAATACAACAGAAAAGGTTTCGAGTCCTAATTCGATCATATGCGCGAGTTACGGAAATACACGATCAATTTTAAATCAAATCGATTAGAACAGTTTCTATGCGTTTTGAGCTGCCAAGGTGAAACGACAACTCCGATTGCTACGAAAATTGAAATCCGACAATAACTAACTATCACGGATCCAATGGAACCGGTTTCGTTGAATTCCGAAACTGTGCCTCGGAAGGCTATTTTCAAATATCGAGTTAACAATATAATTTCAAAACTGAATAAAATAGTTCCAGTTTCAATTATGAAACTTCTATTATCTTTAGTATTATCAATATAAATTTTCTAAGACTTTGAAATATTTTTAATCAGCTTAAAACTGAAGATTCAAATTTTTACCCAATTTTAATAAATTAAATTCAATAATTAAATTGTTAAACCCATAGTTAATTTTGAAATTCCAGTTTTGAAAACAACTTCCAATATTTAAAATCAATTAGACATTTCATTTCAAATATTAAAAAGTTTCGGGTCGTCACATCAATAGAAGCAGTCTTCAACATAAACAATCATTTTGATAGAACTTTAAAATAAAGACCAAGCTCTGAAATCATTTGAAAGTTCAAGTGACTATACATTGTCGCTCTAATACTACCTACATGAATGGGTAGATCGAGTAGTATGAAAAAGTGTATATATTCAACCAATGTACATAACATTTACTAACTTATATAAAGGCAGTTAAGTGTAGAGAAGTTAAGTACAAAATGCAATTAAAAATAAAATCAAAGTAAAGCACATAAGGATTTTATACAGGTTCAGACCTTCAATCCCACGTCCAATCCTACAAATCATTTATGGAATTTCTCTATTACCTCTTACTTAACTCGGAGTAACAGATATCTTACAAACTCTGCCTAAACAACCAATATGACTTGAATCGACTGCGTGACGACACTGCAACATGACTTCGCCACCCACTTAAAGACTATGTAACATTACTTCGAATTTTTCTATACACAAAGAAACTTCTTTGACTTGGAACAATTTGCTTCACACCGATAGTCAACCTTGGCGTACAATTTCCTATAGCCCACACAATGATCAGAGAATTGAATGTTTGAGAGGTTGTAGGAGTGAAATGATCTAACAGATGACTTCAAATTAAATGATCATAGAATATGTTATGTTTCACATCAACTAGTGTGGGATAGATGATGCGTATATAACATATTAGACATCTTTCTCTTAAAAGCTAACTTTTAGGAGTGAATTCTATCTAATTGGGCTCGTTACTGGTGGTATCAAAGCAGGCCACCATCCAGAAAAGTTCAAGTCTCAAAAGGGATGACCTATAGGCTAAACTAAAATTGTTAGATGAGCGAATCCCTCCAAAGAGAGAGGAGCTACCAACGGGTCAGTCTCGATAGAGTGGATCAACATGGACCTCGGACTTTCGAAGCATGGTGGAGTGTTATGTTCTGCATCGTCTAATATGAGATATGTGATGCGCATATAACTCATTATACATCTCCCTCTTACAAAATAGCTTTTATGGATGAATTTTATCTAATTGGGTTAGTTATAGAATATTTTGGTTACTTTTTTAGAATAAAAAGAGATAATAATAATAATTAAATAGATAAAGTGCTGAAAGTTGATTTTGGCCATAGAGTTATTTAGGCAATTTATAGATGATGCAGGGGTTCGTACGATTGATCAGATGTTTTGAAATATAGCGAAATGGTTGTTGGAAGAAAGATGAGAAAGGAGAAATCGTGAATTTTCATATTTAAATTCAAAACAAAAAGCGAAATTGACCCTGAGAGAACCATAGGTCGGCTTATGAGTTTTCCACAGGTCGACCTATTGTACACTAAATAATGCATTCGGACATGCCACCTTTGTTCTCCATTTCTCCTCTTTTTCCTCATCATCCGGAAATCTTAAAAAAAAATTCCCATAATCATATTAGAATGTTTGAAACATTATGCAAAAATTGAAGTGGTTCATAGATCTTTTAACAAAATTTTAAGAACTCCACAAAACTGGATAAATAGCATACTCAACTACAGATCTTTGGTCGATCCTTCTTTGAATTTCATTAGATTTGTTAACACCGTTGAACATTGCTGGGGGCTCGTTTTCCACTCCGTACGTCTTAGTTTGCTTCGTTTGATTTTATGCTTATATTAACAAGATCGTCTTGCAGATAAGTCATTATATTTCTTTCATTCTTTGTTGCCATGTGGCACTGTTTGCTTATCATCTTGTATACTTGATGAATATATCAGTAACTTTAACGCACTGTGGTTACCTTGGATAAGTATATTTCTAGGTCAAAGGTCATAGATTCAAGTTCACTGCGAAATGCACAATCAGCTAATGTGGCGGTACCTGAGCTTATATATACATATATACACATATATATAGATATATATATACACACACACACACCGTAAACGAATAACTTCAGAGAATTAGTTCAATATGAACTGTAGAGTTTGGGAAGAAGAAAACGTCCAATATCAAATCCAGCGACGTTGATATATAACAATAAAATAGATATATCTTTTATCTTTCAAGATAATAAAGAAATATGAAGAACACTAGACCTAGTAAAGCGTCCAGTCTACTTTCAGTTTATTGTAAACAAATTTGACGGTAGACAGAATCTCAGCGTACGACTGATTAATTAATAATAATAAAAAGGAGGAAAGAGTCTCTATGTATTATCGACATATGGGAAAAAAGGATAAGGAGATACTTGAACACTGAGTGGATTTGGTAGGTTTTTGCTTATCAGATGTCAGATGATGATCCTTTTGTTTTATATATCTTATTCTTTTACGATAATGCAGTTGTCACAATCCATTATGGTTTCTTGAGCTTGTTTTCCTTAGTTTTTTAACATAACATAATATAATATGTTGTTCTGGTGATTAGCTCCAGATAAGAATATGCAAAATACTTGGTTTAATTTTTCATACGACGTCAATCCTGAATATACAACACTAGTCGGTGGAGCAAGTTGGTTCTTCTACTTTTCCATGAAAGCGTTAAAATTTGAATCATTCGCATTACCGTGCGATATGTTTTCACGTTACAACTTTATCACCATTTGATTTAGTTATTAACATGTCCAATGATTAACATAGTTGAAACTCAATGTACATGAATATACATATGCATACATAATAGAATATGTTATTTGTTCTATTAAAGTAATAAAAGGTCATGTATATCTTTTATAAATGGTTAGTTATTATTAGGTTGTAATGTCAAAAGATCTTGCATTATCATTAGCCTAATTTGTAGTCATAAGATTGGCAATTTACACTTTTATATTTACATTCAAAATCAATGAGAATGAGCAACCATTGATTCATACAATATACATACATATTAACACACATACATACACATACAAAATTGAGAATAGATTATACAGTAGGTGAGAACAAAGTGGAGGAATACACACACAATTGATAATAGATTATAGAGAAGGTCAAAACAAAGTGGAGGAATTATCAAAACATATTCAAAAGAGCAAGAAGAGAAGAAAACAAAGTAACAATACCAAGATAGAAAAAAACTTATTTTTTGGCTTAAACAAGAGCAAAAGCAATATAAAGAGAGAAAATATATATTAATTTGGTTTCTTTGTACCCTAACCTTTTTAGGGGTTGGTTAATAAAATACTGAGATAGGTACTCTAATATCCCCACCCCGATGCTCAAAAACCGACGTTGATGATGCTACAGTCAATTCGAATTTCATATTATTGCACAACATAAGTAAACAGAGTAACTAATTTTTTTTTTCATTACATCAATTCAAATTTCATAATTCATTATGTCATTTTAATCCAAATCACTGCCCACGCAAGGGTAAATATAAATAAAACATTGATAGAGTAGTGTTATGTCCGACATATGAAGATGTCAACACAACATATAGCCAGTTATAGATCCTAGCTATACACAACGAAATCTCAAAATAACCTTTATTATAAACAACAAGCCTCCTGCTTCATCTTCGAAATCTTAATTAATTCATCATTCAAAAGATACACGTTTGATCTATAAACTCTGCCTACTCGAATGAGTGCTTATGAGTTTATGCGAATAATAAAAATACAGATCGAACATAAAGCCTGATATGAGTAAAACCTTTACCTTAGTCATTCACAATGAGACCACGCCATTAATACGCAACTGATTTTCCCCTCACTTCATCATCATCAAGAAACATCATATTGTTAGGAACTGAGATGTTGGTTTTGATGACAACAATCTTTTTAATTTATCTTATTATAAAATATATAATAATACCGTTATCTAGATAGATATGTATATGCATGATATATATATATATGTGTGTGTGTGTGTGTGTGTGTGTGTGTGTGTGTGTGTGTGTGTGTATATATATATATATATATATATATATATATATATATGCATGTATTGATTACTGAAGACTGGTCGGTATAAAGACTAAAGACTCAAGATTGAAGACTCTAGAGTACCAGATCAAGATTTCAAGATATGTGCCTAGTTTTTGTTAAAACTTCATAATAGCATGGAAATCTTCATTTCAAATTTCATTTGGGATGGAACTCATTTCTACCTTCTTAGTGGCTAACAATCCCACGACATGTAGATTACAAACCCACGACAATTGGCTTAAAAACCCACGAACATCCTGATTTTGTACAAGTTGTCGAGTCCTGATGTGATGAGATATTCTGCAGAAAGAAGCTTGCAAAACTACTTCAAAATAGTTTTTCAAAATGATTTTCAAAACTTCTTTTCAAAATATTTTAGCCTTAAAATTATCTTTTCAAATGATTTTCAAAAAGATGTTTTAGCCTTAAAATATTATTTGTTTTTGTTTTAAAATAAACTCTTGTTTTAAATTTCATTTTCAAAACAAATTTTACATTTTTTCTAACTAGGGATGTCCACAAAGATTATTAGAAACAGCTCGTAAAGCGACAGAGCCTGGCGATGGCTAGCGACGGTTAAAAAAAGCGACCGTCGCTAGCCGTCGTTTGTCGCGAATATACAGATCTGCAGCCGAGAGGAACATTTCATTTCCATCACCAAATTCTCTCAGCTCCTTCTCCTCCCTCCCGTAACCAGCCGCCGCCATCCGCTACTAGAAACCGTCGCAACATTCCGTCACTAATTTGAACCTCTCCAAACTTGTCGGTGTCTCCTATTTTACATTATCTTTGTTTAATTTAGGTTTAAATTGAATTAGTTGATGATTTAGGGATTTGAAATTGGATGATTTAGGAGTTTGGAATTTAATGAATATATGTTATTAGTTTATGATATATAGTTTATTATTGAATTGGGTATATAATGGTAAACCTAATTTAGAAAATGAGTTGATTATGTGTTTGAAAATGGTGATTATTGCGTATTAGATGATGATAATTAGTGTTGATTTGGTGGTATTAGTTAGTGAATTTATTGTTCACTTTGTTGTTAAAAATTATGGCTAATTTAAAATCCAAAGAATAGTACATGATCATTGAATAATATGTTTATTGATAAGTTTACGAGAATGTTTGTTATACTGTTGTAAGTGCTAACTACTTATTTAGTTCACAAAATCGTTAATTAAAATTTATGAAGTTAAACAAAAGTTAAAATACGTTTTAAATTTTTAGATTTAATTAATAAATATTTAAATAGTTAAATGAAATATAAAATAGCTTTTGTAGCTGTTAAAATGGTAACTCATAGTTCCCATTTGTAAGGTAAGCAATATTTTCTGAGTTACTGATAGTTCACATGGATTTTGATTCATAATTAAACGAATTCTATTTGGCTACATTATTAAAAAAATTTAAGATCATTATTTCACTACAGACCACTAACACTTCAATATTAATATTTTTTAATTTGTGCTTTATTTATGTGAACCCCTTAGAGAATTTTTGGCCCCGTCTGATAAGTGTTGTATATGATCGTTATATGGATATTTGTTTTTCCACAGAACGGACATCTATATTCATCTGATACAACATTTGTTGGATTTGTCCTAGTATTTGGACAAGTTATAAACACAATAAAGTAATCATATTTTATATTTCAGTTTAAACGGTTCAGAAAATTTCGATGGCACTTCCTTTTTTCCCAGTATACATGCATTTGTGTACGATACAGGGAAAAAAGGAAAGTGTTGCCGAATTTTTTTAGAATCGTTTAACCTGAAATAATTTATAAAATATGATTACGTTATTGTGTTTGTAATAGGAAGTAGGATAACCGGCCGTCAAAGTAAAAAAAATTAAGAATTGCAAATTTTAATGCAGTATTTATTTGAATTTGTTAAAATAGTAAAGGGTTATATATGAATTTTTACAAGACTTTAATATAAAGTGTGTTATTCAATCTTCTAACCTACTTTTACAAATCAGGAAATATGTTCGATTATTTTCTCGATCGTAGTTGTATGTATGAACCTCGAAAAGGTACGAAAGGATCAATAAAAGAACGTTTCTATAACGGTGTACGTGTATTTATTAGATTTGCTCAATCTAATAATCGAAATAACGTAGACATTCGTTGTCCGTATAGTAAGTGCAAACATCTGAAGCATTGGAAACCAGATGTAGTAGAAGTACCTTTGTACAAATTTGGTTTTGTGTCGAATTATTACTTATGGGATCGTCATGGAGAACTTGTTCAACCTACATCTAATCCTGTAGTGTTAGAGGACGATAATATTATGACCAATCTTATAGAAAGCATGGTGCAAGATACTATACGATCAATGTTTCCTACCTTTGACCAAGGTGATGATGGGAACGAAAACGTTGACGAAGAGCCGACCGTGGAAGCTAATTTTTTTATGATTTATTGGATTCTGCTAAGAGGCCATTGTAGGATAGATGTACAAGCGGAACCAAATTATCTGAAATTTAATCTTACAGAAGCTGCATTTACAGCAGTTGTATAAACTACAAAACGACACATGCCACCTAATAATTTGATGTGTGATAGTCATTATAAAGTAAAAAAAACTTATGTCTGCTTTTGCATTGCCGTACCAGAAGATAGATACATGTGTAAAAGGTTGCATGCTGTATTGGAAAGAAGACGCTCATCTTACTAAATGCAGAATATGTAACGAGGAAAGATACAAACCAAGAAAAAAGAAAGGAAAAGAAGTTCCATATAAGAGGATGCATTATTTACCCATCACTCCCAGACTTCAACGGTTATATGCATCTTCTGCTACACCATGTCATATGCGATGGCACAGTGTGAGAACACCAGAAGAAGGAACTTTGATACATCCATCTGATGGAGAAGCATGAAAACATTTTGATAAGACTTATCCTGAATTTGCGGCAGAGAGTCGTAATGTTAGGCTTGGCTTATGTACGGATGGATTTTCGCCATTTTTTCAGTTTGGTAGTAAATATTCATCATGGCCTAATATTATTACTCCTTATATTTACCTTCATGGATGTGTATGAAAACTCCATATATGTTTCTAACGATTGTCGTTCGCGGTCCTGATGATCCGACACAAGGAATTGATGTTTATCTACAACCACTAATCGACGAGTTGAAAACACTGTGGCATGAAGGAGTTGAAACGTACGACATTTCAAGAAAAAGGAATTTTTGTATGTTTGCTTCTTTATTATGGACTATTAGTGATTTTCCCGTGTATGGCATGCTTTCAGGTTGGAGCACATCTGGACGTCTAGCTTATCCTTATTGTATGGATGAAACACGAGCATTTTCATTAAAGTATGGAAAGAAAATTTCTTGGTTTGACTGTCATCGGTGTTTTCTATATATCAATCATAAATTTAGAACGGATAAAAAGAACTTTAAAGCTAACAGGGTAGAGAGTATGCTACCACCTAAGTTTGGACAAGTGAAGAGGTATATGAAATTGTAAAAGACTACCCAAAAATACATGAAACTGGGGTACATGTTGAAATTCCATGTAAATCGGACATTCATAACTGGTGCAAGCAAAGTATATTGTGGGAGTTACCGTACTGGAAAAATCTCCTACTCCGACATAACATTAACGTCATGCACAACGAAAAAAACATGTTTGACAACGTGTTTAATACAATTTTGAATGTGAAGGGGAAAACCAAGGACGATGCGAATTCAAGACGTGATAATTACACTTTTGTAAGCGGCCCGAACTTCAATTATACGACGATAATAAGAAGCCCAAAGCATGCTATGAGCTAGACAATAAGCAAGTAAAACTCGTTCTAAAGTGGGTGGAAGGACTTAGATGTTCTAAAGGGATTTCTTCTAACCTCCGTAGATGTGTTGACTTTAAAAACAGCAAATTGAGTGGGATGAAAAGTCACGATTGCCACATTATGATGGAGAATTTTTTCCCCATGATTTTCAAAGAACTGCTGCCTGCAAAAATATGGAGTGTTATAACAGAATTAAATATGTTTTATAAACCGCTTTGTTCTACGACGTTAAAGGTAGATCGTATACGTAAACTTCAAGCAAAAATCACTATATTTCTGCTTGGTTTTTTTAATGTAATGGAGCATTTACCTGTTCATCTTCCATCTGAAGCACTCCTTCGTGGTCATGTGCAATATGGATGAATGTATCCATTTGAGAGGTAATTTAATTAATTTCGGTTTTTGTACCGCCATATAAATTTAATTAATTTTGTCTTAGGTACCTGAATTATTTGAAGAAAAAAAATTAGGCAAAAAGAACGAGTAGAAGGTTCGATATGCAAATCGTACTTGAAGAAGAAGCTTCATTTTTTCTCACATTACTTTAGTAATGATGTGAACTTATCGTTCGTAAGTGTTCCCCGTAATGAAGAAACTATTGAGCAGAATTCTTCTTAAACAATGTTATCTATTTTTAGACAACATGGAAGATCTGCTGGAAAATGTGTAGAAATATGGTTAGATGATAGAGATTACCATATGGAACACACATATGTTCTTCTAAATTGTGCTGAAGTTGCACCATTTGTCAGGTAATTATGAATTCATATATAATTCAATTATACATGTATACATTAATTATAAAGGAATATAATACATATTTGCAGCATATATGAATCACAACATCCATCTGGCGATCTCAGTAAACAATTTGCTGGATGGTTTTCCAACTACATTCATGATATAGAAAACTATGTTGTTGGCGAATGATTACGACATCTTGCTATCGGACCAAAACGAAATGTCAAGACTTATCCAATATTCTTCGTCAATGGATTTAAATTCAACATCAAAGATTACGGGGCTGAAAAGTTAACATATAACAGTGGTGTATTTGTCAAAGAAAGTGATGATCCAGAGGAGCATATAGAAGATTTTTACGGCGTCTTAACACAAGTTTTAGAGTTAAAATATTATATACAACCTGTAGAGAAAGTTTTTTTATTCAAATGCAACTGGTTTAGCAATGTTCCTGGCTCTGGAATTAACGTGCACAAAGATTATAAGCTAATTGAAATAAGGCATACGTTGCATTACTATAAGTATGATCCTTTTGTATTAGCTAAGCAAGCTTTACAAGTTTATTTTGCTCCATATCCGTCCTTAAAAAAAGATAAAGCAGACCGGTGGGCTGTTTTTAAAACGAAGGCAAGATATTCATTTGATGGAAATAATATTCCAGATGAAGCAGCGTATCAAGCGGATCTCGAGCCAAATACTGAAATAGTGATAACCTATGACATTGATGTAGGGTCGTTGACTGATGAATCGAATATTTTAATAGATGCATTTGTAAGTACCGAAGAAAATGATAGAGAGTACGAGACCGAGTCTGAATCAGAATATGACGAAGACTGATCATAGATGGCATCGCTTGTTGTATTAGTGTGAGCTATGTATTAACAATAATGACTATGTTCTGCAATATTCTGAGCTATGTAATAATAATGATGACTATATATGATCTGTATCATTCTGATTTATGCATTATTCTTTTCATGTACGCTATTTTCGATGATTATGTGCAGAATATGCTTATGTGATGATTATGCAATGATTAATGATTATGTGATATTGATTGATGATTATGTGATGCTTATGTTATCAGTGCTCTTTTCTAAGCAGTGTATGATATTATATATATGTTTGTCAGTTATGTCTGATGGACGACGTGATCGACGTAGTACATCTCGGTCACCTTCACATGGAGCAGGTCCGAGTACCTCTGAGCCAGATCTCCGTCGAGTTGCGGAGATAGTTCCGAAAAGTGCTGGGTATGTATCAAACTTATTTGAATTATATTATATGGAATATATTGAATATATACATCAACATTTCTACAGAGGGTTCGAAGTGGAGCCGTTCGATTTCATTTTACAAGTATCGAAGGAGGCATACAAGAGTAGAATGTCCGGGTGTTGGCCTCAGTGGGATAACATCCCAACACATATAAAAAATGCAATATGGGCTGATCTTATGGTAAATACAATTTTGTAATATATAATTATGCCTTATAAGAAAACAAAAACAATATGTCGTCATGCCTTATGATATCAGTTTTACATATTCTGTTCTGCTGATTGTTTTTTAATTATACAATCTCTTTTACATAACACATATGATAATTCAATATGCAGGCAGTTGTACGTGTGGATCCGCAGGATATGGATGTTTTTTTAATCATTGGAATAAAAAGATGCGGAAAAATTACAGAGAGACTCTGTCAAGGGCTAAGAGTTCAAGGAAAAAGCCAATTTGGATGGGGGATGATATTTGGGCTGGATTCCAACAATATTGGGAATCTGAAGCATTCAAAGTAAGTTATATTGTCACTATATTTTTATATTTAAATGTGTTGAATTATTTTACTTAATAGTGTGTATAAATTAATAGGAATTGTCGGCAAGAAACAAGACTAATAGGAACAAAAATCCCGCTTTACATCGTAGTGGCTAAAAATCCTTCCAACAACATAGGAGGGAATTGGTAAATAAATTAACCAATATTTATGTTATGGATGTATATATTTACTAGTGTCTCTTTATCATATATTTTATTCTTGTATATAATCTATTCTTGTATATACTCATGCAAATTATCAATATAATTTATTCTTGTATATATTCAGTGGGCAAAGTATGATAGGGAGCCCACAGCGGCTGAGGTTTTCAGAGTCACACATGCAGTGGAGCATACAAATGAGGATGGGAATGTTTCATATGATTGGTCAGACGACAAGGCTACTTCTATAATGGTAAATATGTTTATTTCTATAATGAAAATATTTCATATTCGTTTATTTCACAGTAAATAAGTAAATTGTATAGCGATTGTTTCAAACATCTGTTCGTAATTGTAGGAGAGATATAACACAAAGTATGCACGAGAGATACAAGCGAGTGGACAAAGTCTCTTACGGTTGATGAGTCTAATCGGATATGAGATTCAATCATTGAACCGACAAGTCGAAATAGGCGTTACAGTTTTGGCAATATGGTATGTACTCAACGTTTACACAGTAGAAACATGTATGCCATGAACTTCTTATTCACTTGAGTTTATTACCAATAACTTGAGTTTTCTTATTGTTATTGTATGCCATGAACTTCTTATTCACTTGAATTATTTCACAGGCTCTTAATTTCCAAAGGGCATATAAAAGATCCATAGATGAGGAAGAGATTGCTCGGATGCAAACACAATTGGATGAGCTCAATGATTGGCGGAAGCGTCAGTTGGCGACGCAGATAGTTGAGCATATTGCTGCGTTCTATCAGGAGCATGAGTCAACGCCCGGGGAAGGAGGTGTAGATGATGATGATGCTTAGCTGGTTTTTTTTATGGGTACGCTTTATGTATATATGTGTACATATTATGATGGGTTTGACATTAGGTATTATGGATGTTGTGATTGATACTAAGTGTTTTGGTGGGTTTGGTATTTTGGTTGTTGTGGTTGATACTTGGACAATGTGATTTGGTTTGGTGGATTTTCATACTTGGTTATGTTGATTTTCTTATATGATTTTGTAAATATATGTTAGAATATGCAATATTTAATGATTTGGTTGTGTTGATATTGATTATATGGTACGATGGAATGGTATTATATGTGTGGAATGATGGAATTATATTATTTGGATTGATTAAGATTGAGGGTTGAAGGTGCTGCAAATTGGCTGGAAAAATATTCCAGGTTTGTAACGGCTAACGACGGCCATTTGGTCAAAATAAGCGACGGCTGGTAACAGCCAATTTGCAACGATTTGCAATGGTTTGCATTAACAACCCGGGAAACCAACAACCCAACGGTTGCTTCCACGTGGACACTTAGCCGTTACAAGCCGTTGAAAAACGAACAACGGAGCCGTCACTAAGGCCGTCACTTTCTTTAGCTGCAACGAGGTATTTTGCAACGGCTTTTAGCAACGGCTCGTGACGGCTAGCGACGGCCGCCAACGGATTTTTGCCGTCGCTAAACTGTGTGTCTTTTGTAGTGACATCATAGGATACCCCATGTCGATATGGTGGCCGTTGAATTCAAAAGTTTCAATTTTCAAAAGAAGTGTCTATTCGTTTAAATCTCTTCACGAATGGTTATGACCGTTGGTGCTTTATAAATAGCCTTCACAAATGAATTTTTTAACCAACTAATTTCTTATTTTCTTCAATTCTTTTTCTCCATAAATCCATATTCTAAAATTTTCATATTTTTAAGATCGTGCTGAAATTCTGCTGAATTCTTAAGTGAATCAAATTAGAATCTCATTCTTGTTTGATTCTCTATCCTCTTTCGAAGATCAAAGTGCTATTAAGAGTTATAGGATCAATTTGTAATTAAAAGTTTATCGAGTCTCTCTATATGGTGTGGTTGTGCCTGGAAACCAATTGGGTAATCTTGAGTCCCGTAAATCAAGAGAGTTTGCTCCAGACTCGTGAGATATGAGGGTACCTCAAGGCCTTTAGAAATTGAGGATTGTAATCTTGACAATTGTGTAATAAAAATCGGTATGAGGTTGTTTGCCATGGTACAGGATTGGTGTAGGGTAACTCCGAACTAGTATAAAATCCGGTGTGTTCTTTCCCTTTACTGCTTTTTATTTACTTTCTACATCTGTGTTTGATTCTGCGATTGTTCTGTAATTAAGTTATGCATTTGTTTATATCATAATTTTTAAATTAGTTCATATAAGTCTTAGAATCCATTAAACACTATTCACCCCCTCCAGTGTTAAATTAGCCTTAAGATCG
The DNA here is from genome assembly GCA_030765085.1 of Allium cepa. Lineage (NCBI taxonomy): Eukaryota > Viridiplantae > Streptophyta > Magnoliopsida > Asparagales > Amaryllidaceae > Allium > Allium cepa. The sequence continues at coordinate 183,015,794 of CM060934.1, forward strand.
TTAATCTGTTGTTCCTTTCAATTGGTATCAGAGCATTGGTTTTCATAATTTCATAATCTGAAACTTGAAAATTGTTTAATGGCTACCAACACTGGTAATGTCAACTCTGGCACTAGTTCTGTTATCACTAACACTAGTTCATTTGTAGAAAGTCAGTCTACTATCAGCCACCATTTTTCAATGGTAATAATTGTTAGTCCCTGAGGAGATGGTTTTGATGACAACAACCTTAGAATAAGATTACAAAATATAAATACTAACATTATAGTTTAGATATATATGTATATGCATGATTTAACCATGCAAGTACTAAGAATGAAGACTGTACAGTATAGAGATTCAAGATATCAAGATTGAAGCTCATGAGTATCAAGATTATCAAGAGTTCAAGATTTCAAGATTATAATTTAGATAGGAATTTTGTTAAAACTCCTAGCAAAGCACTAGCATCTTAAAATCCAATTTATTCGTGGAATGGAATCCACTTTGAGCCCGTTAAAGGGATGGAGCCCTAAGTAGGATGGAACCTACGAAAAATATAGTGTTGCATCCGCTAACTTTTATTCAAATGTTTTTTTACAAAATTATATCTTGTTTTCAAAATGATTTCAAAACCTTCCTTTTAAAAGTATCAAAAACATCTGTCCTGGTTTTACATACTTTTAGCCTCAAAATAATCTTTATTTTCAAAATCAAATTATCCTTAGTTTCAAACTATCTTTTAATATATTTAACTTTTAATATTTATACTTAGATTTAAATATAAAATTTTATATATACCAAAATATTGTTCTTTACATTTACTTATGTATTTTAGCTATAGTTAAGTATATTTATAAAGTTTAAAATAGTTTTAATATAAGATAGAAGTTATTTTCAAAGAAAAACAAATTACCAAAAATTGCTTTGGCATGTCGACAACCTCAAGTACCCCTTGTCGACAAGGTGGCAGTTTGTTTCAAAATTTTGAATTTCAAAAGAAGTGTCTATTCGTCATATCATTTCACGAATGGACATGGCTCTTGTTCTACTATAAATATGGGTAGTTTTAAACGAATTTATATTCATATTTTCTCTGATTTCACTCATCTTCTTCTTCCACATTTCTTTATATATAATTTTACCATTACTCTGCCGAAATCACCATTGAATCTAACTAGATCATCTCTGGTTTGATTCTCTATCACTATCTCAACAAGATCTCAGTGCTATTCAGAGCTATAGGCTTCTTTGTTATAAACTAAGTGAGAAAAGGTGTGATTGTAGCCTGTGAAATCAATCAAGCGAGAAAAGGTGTGATTGTAGCCTAGGAAATCAATTGGGTGAACTTGTTGCCCGTAAAATCAATTACCTCTACCTAAAGGATTGTGAATCTGGAGTGGTGTACCTCGTAGCCTTGAAATCGAGGGTGTAATTGTATAATTGCTTTTGAAAGGAAATTCGTACTTGTGTGCAGGACTAGATGTAGGGTAACTCCGAACCAGTATAAAATCCGGTGTTTTCTTTCATTTGTTGCTTTTGCTTTATTTATGCATCTGTGTTTGATTCTGTGATCATATCCATGTCTGAATTTTGCATCATTTGTGTTCAAATTAACATAAACGCAAAAAAAAAATTATAGTTCCTTAAAACACTATTCACCCCCCCTCTCGTGTTTATTATAGCCTTAAGATCCGTTATCTGCATTTCTCACATTTGGTATCGGAGAAAGGTTATCAAAGTTTCATAATCTGAATTTTGAAAAATTTTCAAAATGGCTACCAACACTGGTACTGTTAACACTACCAACACTGGTTCTATTATCCCTGCCACTAGTTCATTTGTAGAAGGTCAGTCTGCTGTCAGACCACCATTTTTTAATGGCAGTAACTATGCATATTGGGTATGTAGGATGAAAATATATTTACAATCTATAGGACTAGACACTTGGAATGTCACATAGACTGAATATTCTGAACCCACAATTGATTTTGCACAGTGGACCACTGAGCAAAAGACTGTTGCACAAAATAACTCTAAAGCAATGAAAATTCTGTTTTGTTCACTTGATAAAAATGAATTTAATAGAGTGTCAGTTTGTAAGTCTGCATATGAAATCTGGAAAACTCTGCAAGTTACTCACGAAGGAACAAGCAAAGTTAAACATACCAGAATTTCCATGCTCACAAATCAGTTTCAATTATTTAAAATGAATTCTAACGAGTCTATTTCAGATATGTATAGTAGATTTCAGAACATTGTGCATTCTCTAATATCCTTGGGAAAGGAATTTTCGAAAGAAGATCAAGTCAGAAAAATCTTAAATTCTCTTACTCTTGAATGGGATCAAAAGACACTTGCGATCGAAGAGGAAAATGACATCAATACCTTAAAGATAGAAGAATTAATTGTAAATCTAATGTCATTTGAAGTTCAAATGATTGAGAGAAGAGAAAGCAAAGCATCCGAAAAGAAATCAATGGCGTTCAATGCATTGACCGATGGATCAGATTCAAACAGCGATAATGATGAAGAGATAGCTCTTATGACCAAGAATTTTTGAAAATTCCTGAAATATAGAAAGATGAATAATATGAAGAGAAACAACTATAAGAACTCTGAAAATCAGAATGTAGCGCCCAACAATATCAAATGTTTCAACTGTGACGAACCAGGCCATGTCAAAAGAGACTGTCCGTATCCAAATAGGAAAAATCTTCCTATAAACAATGATTTCACAAAGAAACGAAAAAGTGCGTTTACTACTACTCTAGATGACTCAAACTTGTCTTCAAGCGATGATGATCAGAAGACAGATAATTCAAATATGTGTTTCGCAGTAGTTCACGACTCTGACGAATTCAGAGAAACAGACTCGGAAAAAGGTACACGTTTACAATACATTGGTTGAAATTGCATACTTAGAATTGGATGCTTGATTGATTAATTTTGAATTGGTGTGTTGTTTGAATTTTAAAATTTTATTTTCATTATTTTTACTATTATTTTATTATTATTTTATTTTTATTTTTATTTTTTATAGTATCATAATATTTTATGGAGTATATTATAGTTCTAGTAATATTCCAGATATATAAATATACATTAAAAATAATATATATATATATATGTAAATATATTAGAATAATTAAGAAAAATAATCATGGAAATTCAAAGACACCTGTCGACAAGGTCCCCACCATGTTGTCGACAAGGGTACAAAAATTTGAAATTCAAAATTTGAATTCAAAATGTTGAATTTCCCTCCATCTTTTCACTTCATTCAATTCTCTGAAAGGTCACCTTTTGACCAGAGAACATGTCCTCTGAGAATCTATTTATTCACTATCTCTTATCACAACTTTTCACTCCCATTTTCAAATTCAAACTCTTATCTCAAAATTTCAAGATCTCTACTCTCTACTGTAATAGCTTCTTCAAGCAACCCATCCACAATGAGAATTTCCAGAAAGATAAAAGAGCAACTCTACAATGATCCGGAGGCTATAAAAGCATATATCAACTATGCTAACTATGGAAAGGTCCATCCTGAGAAGTTTGCTTTATTTCAAGATTTCTCTTCTTATAAAATTGATTCTCTTTTTGCAAACAATCAAGGTCTTAGTCTTGTTGATGCTTTACAAAATGATTTTGTTTTCTATCCAAATCTTGTTAAAATTTTCTATGCAAATCTCAACCGTGGATTTTATAATGGAAATGATGGTGAAATTTGGAGTAGTGTAAAAGGCACTAGAATCGTTTTAAATTGTGAACTTTTGGGTACTATTCTCAATTGCAAGAGCATGGAAATGGATCTTTCTATTTTTAGTATCGATGAAAATGATCGTGAGACATTTCATGTAACGACCCGGTGTTTTGGACTATTCGCATCCGCACATGTCGGACTTGAATATTCAAAATATCGAATTGTTAATATAAATTTGGCAAAACTGAGATATACAGTAAATAAATAGTCACAACATCACAGACACAGAGTAATAATATGCAGCGGAAATAAAAGAGATAGTAGTTCATGAAGCTACTATGTAAATATATAAGATACATCAGAGTTTACAACAAAAGAGTAATACGATACATCAGATATAAATCAGAATACATCACTAGAATCATCGAATACTGAAAGCAGAATAGATGGCTGGATCTTCAAGCGAAGCTCCAACTCCAAAGGTGAGTCTCGAATACTGGTACACTCAGTCTGACCCGAGCATAAAGCAAAACACAAGACACTCGAGTCAGGATTAATATTCTTATATCAATAAATCCAACTCAAGTGAAATAGCAATCGAAATACAAGTAACTCAAAGGATGTTTGGAATAACCATCCTCTAAGGATCCGCTAAACTATCTACTAGGTAGTAATGTACGCTAAATAGATAATGTCTATCAGTAATATAAAATATCAAAATAGCGTTAAGGCGTTACCATAATCCCCCTTAACACATTTTATATTCCCAAAAGCATATACAAGACCGTAGTTTCCCCAAAACCGGAAGTCACCAGAGGGCAATCCATATACTCAAGGTACGAATCAAAACGTAGTGGTCGCGAATAGGATAATCAGTATGACAAGGTACATGAGGCGATACCAACTAGGATACTAGTAGTTGCGTGATCCGGACTGATGTTGAGCATAGCCAGCAGCTACCTCAACACCGCGAAACAACACTCCCAAACCGAGGGGTGCACCCAAATCGAATCACAAAAGTAATAGATATGGTATCGAAGAAGTGTGTCCGCTAGAGGTGGTGAACCTCAATGGCCCGGCGCGGCTCCTGTTTTAGTCATGTCAGGGGTCATCCAATATCGTTCTCTTTCTTCAGTCAACGCGTTCACCAAACCATCCACTTCATTCTGGATCAACACTCCACGTATAATAGTTATTAAAGTGGTATTCGGTATCGACAGAGAGTATGTCCATATCCGATCCCGGTCTCTTTGATAACTACGTATTATTACACCGATTGGTCATTTAATATATTTCAAAACTATCAATCACATTCAATTTCAATTAGACTTCATAAACTATCATTTCATTTGGCTTTCAAAAATCAATTTCCAAAATCTACGTTTCAAAACTCCCAAATTACCATTTCAAAGTCTTATAATTCAATTCCAATTTTATTTAAACGATTCAAATATTGATTCAAGTTCATATATAAGTTTTATTCCGAAAATCATTTAAATGATTAAATTCAACATTCAAATCAATTTAAACTTATTTATCGATTTTATTCAATATTCTTTAAGTTAATTTAACATCCAAAACAATTCTTTTTAATTTCCAAGTCATTAAAACAATCACTTAAGTTAACTTCATTATATCAAACTTACAAATTTAATTAAATTAAATTTGTCAAATCAAATTCCTTAAATTACAATTCTTACATTTATTTTAATGAAACGCATTTTATTTCTTTTCAAGGAAATTCAATTTCATTTATTCACTTACTTAAATAATTTCCAAAACTTAATTAACAAAGAATCCCAATTTCAAATATTTACGAAGTTCAAATTCACTTATTCAAAAGTTCAATTTCGCTTATCAAAGAATTCAATTTTCATTCAGTTATCAAATAATTCAATCTTATACAATTATTAAATAATTTCAATCTTAATTATTAATAATTTCAAAACTTAATAATTTCAAACTTACTTATAAATTCAACCTTAATTATTAAATCATTTCAAACTCATTCATTAATAATTCCAAACTTAACTATTACTAATCTCAACTTAATTATTAACAATTCCAAATTTATTCTCAAATAATTCATTTCAAAACAACGTCCTTTCATCAGTTATTACATTAATATCTTGTTTCAGATTTCAATATTAACGTTTTTCTTTTATCAAAATTTACGTTCCAATCTTATTTCAAACCTTATTATTCGAATAAAATCTTTATTTTATTTTAAATCAAATTATTGACCAATCGGGTTTATTTAATTCTCTATCCTAAGCCAAGTTCATTTGGGTGTTTATCATTTCAACCCGATTCCATTTCCAATTCAAAATCAAAACATAGCAAAGGGAACTTGCAGTGTGATAACTGGGATGGTGTCAAAGTAAATAAACAAGCAATAACAACAATCAATAACAATTCAATAAATTAATCAAATAACCCCGAAATAATCGTATTAATTCGCATTGTTATTTGTGTGAATTAATATGATTATTTCTAGAATCTACACTATCATTTCATGGAGATTAAAGATTATTACATTACGGTTTTTCACTTGTCGTTCCATTTCAATTTCAGTTTAATACTACAACAATTAATCTAAACTACTTTCAAAGGTTTAAAGTATAATTTATCAAATTCTATGACAATTAATGGGTCAAATTTAACAAATCAAATTTTACATATGGCGGGGTCAAGTTTAATAAATCAAGGTCCGTCATATATAATCCGTTTTAATTCGTAAGCTATACTACATCAAATTAACTAGCAAACTAGTTATCACTTAACAATAATAATTAACATCCAATTCAAACAACAATCAATCAATCAATCAATTATCAACTAACCTGTATTATTATCACATAAATAATTAACCGATAATGGTGTCAGGTGTCATAGGTGAACAGATACAGGTAATAGCAGTCATAACAGTATAAACAACTAACAGCAGCATATTTCAATTGTCGTTTCAATTGAAATCAAATTTAATAAATAAAAGAATATTAATCGTGAGTGATTACTCACGTTTCGAGGCTAGAGAAAATAGGAGATGGCACGGATACGCACACTGATACGGACACTGAAATGGAGTTACAAATCAAAGCATGATTCTCAGAGCAAAGTAAGATTGGCACGAATCGACGAGCAAAACTGTTAAATAGGAATTGCCGAAATCAATCAAAACATTCAACATAGCAACAATTACAAAACATGTCCTACGTCAAAGTTTAACAATATAATTCTATGTGCTACCGATATCGAAATGGTCTGAAATTTGGTATGAATAAAGATCAAAACTTGTATTTCAAAACTGCAAAGAATCACTTGATTCCGACGTAAGACGGAGGAGATACGATGCGTCAAACATGAACTCAGGTCGTGTTTGCAGCAGTGTAAAATAATTCTAAGTACAAAAGAATATCTGCCTGGGTCTAACTTCCAGATCCTCGACCACAAATCAAATGATGTCGGATTTTGCTGGAATTTGACATGTATAAACTAGGTAACTTAAACTCCATTTTTAAAAATAGTATCAACCCATTCTGATAAAAAATGAGTGAGATACGATGCGTCAAATATGAACTCAGGTCGTGTTTGCAGCAGTGTAAAATAATTTTAAGTACAAAAGAACATCTGCCTAGGTCTAACTTCCAGATCCTCGACCACTAATCAAACGATGTCGAGTTTTTCTGGAATTTGACACGTATAAACTAGGTAACTTAAACTCCTTTTTAAAAATAGAATCAACCCATTCCGATAAAACATGAGTGAGATATGATGCGTCAAACATGAACTCAGGTCGTGTTTGCAGCGGCGTAAAATAATTTTCAAGTACAAAAGAACATCTGCCTGGGTCTAACTTCTAGATCCTCGACCACTAATCAAACGATGTCGGATTTTGCTGAAATTTGACATGCAAAACTAGATAACTTAAACTCCTTTATAAAAATAGAATCAACCCATTCCGATAAAACATGAGTGAGATACGATGCGTCAAACATGAACTCAGGTCGTGTTTGCAGCGGTGTAAAAACAACTCATATAACAAACTTAATATAAACCATCTATATATCCTTATAACCATACATTTTATTTAAAAACTATGTAGATAAACGTATATGCTGAAAGTCACGAAACATATATGTACTTATAGCTAACAAAATATAATATACATATACTAACTTATATTTGCTGTAATACATATACTTAAACTAAAAGCTGAAATAACAAAAGAAAATATACATATAAGCTCACATATCCTACATTATTACTTCACAAGTGGTATCAATACTCTGAGATGGTATAATTACAGTACAATTCTTCATTTAATATATTAAACACTACTAGTAACTTGCATACATAAGAAAATATATAATATACTGTCAAAAGCTTTGCCAGTCAAACAAAACAAATTATTTATATATACAAACCCATATATGCAACTATAAATAAAATAGGAGAAGAGCATGCGTTACCTAGCCAGCAAAGAGAAGGTGGACAAAGATAGGAAGCTGGCAGGCACGGTGGTTTCCGTCGAGGTTGGAAGGCAAGGGCGGTCGCAAGTTAAGGGGAAAGGAAGGTGAGATTTTCCGAAGTGGAGGTGCGCTGCGAAGTGGAGAGGGAGGGAGGCGAGGCTCGACTGTTCGGTTGTGTGTGGTGGTGAGGAATAATGAAATGGGAGAGGCTAGGTGACGAGGAACACGGGCGGCGGAGACGATGGCCGTGGGTTAGTGGGGTTGAAGCACGGGTAGTGGAGCGGCTTCACGGGCTCGGGTAGTGAGTGACTGGTGGTGGGTGACTGGCGGAGTCGGTGAAGAGGTGGTGGCGGTTGTTCAGGGGAGGAGGCGGTGGTAGAGAGAGGGTGAGCAGTTTGCATGCAGCGGTGAAGCAACGGAGTAGCCTACAAGGCGGATTCGGCCAGAGCTAGGTGCTTGAAGCGGGCTCGGCCATCGGAGGGGGAGAGGATGCTTGTCAAGCTAGCGTTCGCAAGCAAGGGGAGGATGGTGTTGAGGTGTTCACGGCCAGGTAGGGCCGAGCTGGGAGAAAGTGCGGGAAGTGGCGGCACTTGGCTGGGCAGTGCTCTGCGTGCTCTGGTGGAAGGTCTGAGGCCAGTGGGCGAGGTGGAGGTGGCAAAGGCCGGGAATGGAGAGAAGAAGGTCGCTGTTTGGAGGATGCAAAATAAAAAGAGGATGGGAAGATGCTTGCATACACAATGAAGAAAGTGGCTACAGTGAGAAAGGCTAAGGAAGATGAGGCTATTAGTGGAGGGGAGAAACAAGAATGACGTGCATGCTATCTCAAAAGGAAAAATGAATGCAAACATTTCATATATAATCTTTATATTTCTTAGAACCAAAATAAAGTAGGAAAGAGAAGAAGTGGGGCAAGGAGCTGCTTTCCCAGGCAAAAGAAATGACCAGTAAAGCAGTGAGCAATAAATGAGAGCAGAGCGGCAGGCACAGGGTAGCAGATAGGTTTAGAGTCCCCATGCCAATGCAATGATTCACCTGTAAATGTGACGGCTATTAGGTTTCTCAAGGGTCAAGGCTCTTAGAATTTTGAACGTTGGAAAGTTGGGTACTGCTTTGCGCTGCGTAGCGGACCAGTTTGTACTCCGTTAATAATTATAATTTGCAACGCCGAACTCCGATTGCCACAAATAAATATACCGTTTTGGTCAGCGCGACGAGACGATCAAAACGGTATACAGATATCAGTGATTCGATTGAATTATAAAATTTCGAAATTTTCTACTACGGAAAATGCATAAAATACGCCGAAAAATAAGAACGACGGAGCCAAAAATGTCCGAATTTGGAAAAACGACAAACTGACAACTTACTCAAAAGATGTTTTAGAATTTTTCTATGTAAAAATATTCTGATTTCGAAAACGGTTTATTTCCATCGATTACTAACTGATTTAAATTTGAAGTAAGTTTACGCGCGAAATAAACTTTCATAATTCCAGACGAAAATTTACCAGTTGCTATGTTTAATTAGACGCATTTCAAATATAAAGTTTGAATAGCATCGGAATTTGTTTGTGAAAATACGAAATTCTACACTAAATAATCAATTTTAAAAATTTTAAACTGGGTCTGAATTTCAGGGTCGTTACATTCTCCCCCACTCAAAACTTTTCGTCCCCGAAAAGGAAGGAGGTAGGAGAACTGAAGCACCCAGAAGAAATAGACTTGAATTACATCATAAACAATTAATTTAAACCATAGAAATTTCAATTTAAATTAATTTATATTTAACAATTTGACTTTAAACTCAAGACTTTCATAAAATTGGTTTGATTTCACATATATTAATGTTAGGTATAAAAATTCCTTTCAAATGAAATTCAATTTAAATTCGATTAATTCAAGATATTTTCTGAAGTTAATTTAATTCAATTTATTAACTTTCAGAACAAAATTTTCTTCTATCATTCATACCTATGATTTATTTAACTTATTATTCTATTTATCTCACAACATTTATAATTAAAAATTTAAGTGAATAACATTTATTATACGCACTTACATTTTTATTTATAAAGACAATTTATATTATATATTATCCAAATTTCTTAAATTAACAATTTCAAAGATCATAAATTTGAAGTCATTTATTATAATCAAACCTTCTTTGACAAATTTAATTCTTATTTATTCCAAATCATTATTAAATTTATTCTACTTAATATACCCTGTCACATATATATTAAGCATATTTACATTTATTATAACTACTCAATTTATTAAAAAATTCCTTTGATATCATTTTCTACTGTATAATATTCAATTACATAATTAACCTTCTTTTTTTTTTTAGGTAAGTTATATATATAATGCAATTTGAGTATTATCCAAACAAAAATTTTTACAATTTAGTTATTTCAAGCTAAGTATTTATGAAATAATTTGGCTTCATTTAAAATTGTAAAATCATCTTTTAACAAATTTTAAGAATTAATTTCCGATTAGCTTCAAACCACTTGAGATAAAATAAATATATATATTCATAATACATCAAATCTAATTTAAAATCTTCAATATATATTATAAATCAAGTCATGTTTAGAAATTCAAATCAATTTATTTTTTCAAAACAAATCGTAGCAAAGCTACAGAATAGTCTCTCCACTTCGAAACTCGAAAATGAATGTCGATGATGCGGCCGTCATCACCGAAATTATTTTCCACCGACAAAGAGAAGAGCACTGATTTAAACATCTAAAATTTCTTTGAAAATATTTCTATTCGAAAATACTTTAAGTAATATACCTTTTAAAACTTAAAAGCCAAGTTTGAAATCACCGGAAATTAAATTCTCAAATTCTACTTTAAATCCATTTGAATTCCAATCAAAATATAAACAAGCTTTATAAATTCATTTATTTTTATCATGAAATAGTCAATGATCTATAAATCAATAAATGAAAATTAAAATTTTAACTTTTCAGAACAGATTCATTAACCTTTTAATTTCAGAAAAATTTATACTTATACAAAATAAAATCATTCAATATTATTTTATTTACTGAATTTGAAAACAATATTGTGTCAGTTTGCTCTGTTCAGGTGTTTCGGAAATCCTATCGATAACGTTGATCAGACGAATCGATCAAAAACCCAAATCAACATCAACAACTCAAACAACACAATATATGTAAAACATTTTTAATATTAAATTTCAAAGACACTTCCTCGCTTGACGATACAACAATGGATTTCCAAGCAAGTATAGAGATTTTAACTTGATGGAAATCAAATCAAAGAGAATTTTGATTTGATAATAAGTTTGAAACAAAGATAAGAAAATTCAATTAGCAGAATCGGGAGATGGATAAGCTTATTCAATTCACGGGCAACCTTAACCGGATTGACCGTGGCTTCAAGAATAAGATCGATGCAGAATTCCGAGGTAAATCAACATTCGATCTCAAGAAATTGAATTCAGGTATAGCATAGGATAGATAGCATCGTAAACTGAGGATACAGAAATCTCCGGTAAATCAATGCTTATTGTAAAGGAGCTTCACCCATTTACAAATCACTCGGCGTTTGGGAAGACCGCCGATTCATTATAAAGATTATTCGAGGTGGAGTTATGAAATACTTCAAAATTGAAAGAAGACGAATAGGGAGGGACGAGAATGAATTTTGGAACCGAGGGAACGTTCCAAAGTTCAGAGGAAACGAGTCAAGAAGAAGAGATTTAAACTCGAGTGGGAGTGATTCTGTAAATACATTTACCCTATATGCTAAGTTCTGCCTAGAGCTACCAAAAGCTCTGATACCAACTGTAACGACCCGGTGTTTTGGACTATTCGCATCCGCACATGTCGGACTTGAATAATTCAAAATATCGAATTGTTAATATAAATTTGGCAAAACTGAGATATACAGTAAATAAGTAGTCACAGCATCACAGACACAGAGTAATAATATGCAGCGGAAATAAAAGAGATAGTAGTTCATGAAGCTACTATGTAAATATATAAGATACATCAGAGTTTACAACAAAAGAGTAATACGATACATCAGATATAAATCAGAATACATCACTAGAATCATCGAATACTGAAAGCAGAATAGATGGCTGGATCTTCAAGCAAAGCTCCAACTCCAAAGGTGAGTCTCGAATACTGGTACACTCAGTCTGACCCGAGCGTAAAGCAAAACACAAGACACTCGAGTCAGGATTAATATTCTTATATCAATAAATCCAACTCAAGTGAAATAGCAATCGAAATACAAGTAACTCAAATGATGTTTGGAATAACCATCCTCTAAGGATCCGCTAAACTATCTACTAGGTAGTAACGTACGCTAAGTAGATAATGTCTATCAGTAATATAAAATATCAAAATAGCGTTAAGGCGTTACCATAATCCCCCTTAACACATTTTATATTCCCAAAAGCATATACAAGACCGTAGTTTCCCCAAAATCGGAAGTCACCAGAGGGCAATGCATATACTCAAGGTACAAATCAAAACGTAGTGGTCGCGAATAGGATAATCAGTATGACAAGGTACATGAGGCGATACCAACTAGGATACTAGTAGTTGCGTGATCCGGACTGATGTTGAGCATAGCCAGCAGCTACCTCAACACCGCGAAACAACACTCCCAAACCGAGGGGTGCACCCAAATCGAATCACAAAAGTAATAGATATGGTATCGAAGAAGTGTGTCCGCTAGAGGTGGTGAACCTCAATGGCCCGGCGCGGCTCCTGTTTTAGTCATGTCAGGGGTCATCCAATATCGTTCTCTTTCTTCAGTCAACGCGTTCACCAAACCATCCACTTCATTCTGGATCAACCCTCCACGTATAATAGTTATTAAAGTGGTATTCGGTATCGACAGAGAGTATGTCCATATCCGATCCCGGTCTCTTTAATAACTACGTATTATTACACCGATTGGTCATTTAATATATTTCAAAACAATCAATCACATTCAATTTCAATTAGACTTCATAAACTATCATTTCATTTGGCTTTCAAAAATCAATTTCCAAAATCTACGTTTCAAAACTCCCAAATTACCATTTCAAAGTCTTACAATTCAATTCCAATTTTATTTAAACGATTCAAATATTGATTCAAGTTCATATATAAGTTTTATTCCGAAAATCATTTAAATGATTAAATTCAACATTCAAATCAATTTAAACTTATTTATCGATTTTATTCAATATTCTTTAAGTTAATTTAACATCCAAAACAATTCTTTTTAATTTCCAAGTCATTAAAACAATCACTTAAGTTAACTTCATTATATCAAACTTACAAATTTAATTAAATTAAATTTGTCTAATCAAATTCCTTAAATTACAATTCTTACATTTATTTTAATGAAACGCATTTTATTTCTTTTCAAGGAAATTCAATTTCATTTATTCACTTACTTAAATAATTTCCAAAACTTAATTAACAAAGAATCCCAATTTCAAATATTTACGAAGTTCAAATTCACTTATTCAAAAGTTCAATTTCGCTTATCAAAGAATTCAATTTTCATTCAGTTATCAAATAATTCAATCTTATGCAATTATTAAATAATTTCAATCTTAATTATCAATGATTTCAAAACTTAATAATTTCAAACTTACTTATAAATTCAACCTTAATTATTAAATCATTTCAAACTCATTCATTAATAATTCCAAACTTAACTATTACTAATCTCAACTTAATTATTAACAATTCCAAATTTATTCTCAAATAATTCATTTCAAAACAACGTCCTTTCATCAGTTATTACATTAATATCTTGTTTCAGATTTCAATATTAACGTTTTCCTTTTATCAAAATTTACGTTCCAATCTTATTTCAAACCTTATTATTCGAATAAAATCTTTATTTTATTTTAAATCAAATTATTGACCAATCGGGTTTATTTAATTCTCTATCCTAAGTCAAGTTCATTTGGGTGTTTATCATTTCAACCCAATTCCATTTCCAATTCAAAATCAAAACATAGCAAAGGGAACTTGCAGTGTGATAACTGGGATGGTGTCAAAGTAAATAAACAAGCAATAACAACAATCAATAACAATTCAATAAATTAATCAAACAACCCCGAAATAATCGTATTAATTCGCATTGTTATTTGTGTGAATTAATATAATTATTTCTAGAATCTACACTATCATTTCATGTAGATTAAAGATTATTACATTACGGTTTTTCACTTGTCGTTCCATTTCAATTTCAGTTTAATACTACAACAATTAATCCAAACTACGTTCAAAGGTTTAAAGTATAATTTATCAAATTCTATGACAATTAATGGGTCAAATTTAACAAATCAAATTTTACATATGGCGGGGTCAAGTTTAATAAATCAAGGTCCGTCATATATAATCCGTTTTAATTCGTAAGCTATACTACATCAAATTAACTAGCAAACTAGTTATCACTTAACAATAATAATTAACATCCAATTCAAACAACAATCAATCAATCAATCAATTATCAACCAACCTGTATTATTATCACATAAATAATTAACCGATAATGGTGTCAGGTGTCATAGGTGAACAGATACAGATAATAGCAGTCATAACAGTATAAACAACTGACAGCAGCATATTTCAATTGTCGTTTAAATTGAAATCAAATTTAATAAATAAAAGAATATTAATCGTGAGTGATTACTCACGTTTCAAGGCTAGAGAAAATAGGAGATGGCACGGATACGCACACTGATACGGACACTGAAATGGAGTTACAAATCCAAGCATGATTCTCAGAGGAAAGTAAGATTGGCACGAATCGACGAGCAAAACTGTTAAATAGGAATTGCCGAAATCAATCAAAACATTCAACATAGCAACAATTACAAAACATGTCCTACGTTAAAGTTTAACAATATAATTCTATGTGCTACCGAGATCGAAATGGTCTGAAATTTGGTATGAATAAAGATCAAAACTTGTATTTCAAAACTGCAAAGAATCACTTGATTCCGACGTAAGACGGAGGAGATACGATGCGTCAAACATGAACTCAGGTCGTGTTTGCAGCAGTGTAAAATAATTCTAAGTACAAAAGAATATCTGCCTGGGTCCAACTTCCAGATCCTCGACCACAAATCAAACGATGTCGGATTTTGCTGGAATTTGACATGTATAAACTAGGTAACTTAAACTCCTTTTTAAAAGTAGAATCAACCCATTCCGATAAAACATGAGTGAGATATGATGCGTCAAATATGAACTCAGGTCGTGTTTGCAGCAGTGTAAAATAATTTTAAGTACAAAAGAACATCTGCTGGGTCTAACTTCCAGATCCTCGACCACTAATCAAACGATGTCGGATTTTTCTGGAATTTGACACGTATAAACTAGGTAACTTAAACTCCTTTTTAAAAATAGAATCAACCCATTCCGATAAAACTTGAGTGAGATACGATGCGTCAAACATGAACTCAGGTCGTGTTTGCAGCGGTGTAAAATAATTTTAAGTACAAAAGAACATCTGCCTGGGTCTAACTTCTAGATCCTCGACCACTAATCAAACGATGTCGGATTTTGCTGAAATTTGACATGCATAAACTAGGTAACTTAAACTCCTTTTTAAAAATAGAATCAACCCATTCCGATAAAACATGAGTGAGATACGATGCGTCAAACATGAACTCAGGTCGTGTTTGCAGCGGTGTAAAAACAACTTATATAACAAACTTAATATAAACCATCTATATATCCCTATAACCATACATTTTATTTAAAAACTATGTAGATAAACGTATATGCTGAAAGTCATGAAACATATATGTACTTATAGCTAACAAAATATAATATACATATACTAACTTATATTTGCTGTAATACATATACTTAAACTAAAAGCTGAAATAACAAAAGAAAATATACATATAAGCTCACATATCCTACATTATTACTTCACAAGTGGTATCAATACTCTGAGATGGTATAATTACAGTACAATTCTTCATTTAATATATTAAACACTACCAGTAACTTGCATACATAAGAAAATATATAATATACTGTCAAAAGCTTTGCCAGCCAAACAAAACAAATTATTTATATATACAAACTCATATATGCAACTATAAATAAAATAGGAGAAGAGCATGCGTTACCTAGCCAGCAAAGAGAAGGTGGACAAAGATAGGAAGCTGGCAGGCACGGTGGTTTCCGTCGAGGTTGGAAGGCAAGGGCGGTCGCAAGTTAAGGGGAAAGGAAGGTGAGATTTTCCGAAGTGGAGGTGCGCTGCGAAGTGGAGAGGGAGGGAGGCGAGGCTCGACTGTTCGGTATTGTGTGGTGGTGAGGAATAATGAAAGAGGAGAGGCTAGGTGACGAGGAAGACGGGCGGCGAAGACGATGGCCGTGGGTTAGTGGGGTTGAAGCACGGGTAGTGGAGCGGCTTCACGGGCTCGGGTAGTGAGTGACTGGTGGTGGGTGACTGGCGGAGTCGGTGAAGAGGTGGTGGCGGTCGTTCAGGGGAGGAGGCGGTGGTAGAGAGAGGGTGAGCAGTTTGCATGCAGCGGTGAAGCAACGGAGTAGCCTACAAGGCGGATTCGGCCAGAGCTAGGTGCTTGAAGCGGGCTCGGCCACCGGAGGGGGAGAGGATGCTTCTCAAGCTAGCGTTCGCAAGCAAGGGGAGGATGGTGTTGAGGTGTTCACGGCCAGGTAGGGCCGAGCTGGGAGAAAGTGCGGGAAGTGGCGGCACTTGGCTGGGCAGTGCTCTGCGTGCTCTAGTGGAAGGTCTGAGGCCAGTGGGCGAGGTGGAGGTGGCAAAGGCCGGGAATGGAGAGAAGAAGGTCGCTGTTTGGAGGATGCAAAATAAAAAGAGGATGGGAAGATGCTTGCATACACAATGAAGAAAGTGGCTACAGTGAGAAAGGCTAAGGAAGATGAGGCTATTAGTGGAGGGGAGAAACAAGAATGACGTGCATGCTATCTCAAAAGGAAAAATGAATGCAAACATTTCATATATAATCTTTATATTTCTTAGAACCAAAATAAAGTAGGAAAGAGAAGAAGTGGGACAAGGAGCTGCTTTCCCAGGCAAAAGAAATGACCAGTAAAGCAGTGAGCAATAAATGAGGGCAGAGCAGCAGGCACAGGGTAGCAGATAGGTTTAGAGTCCCCATGCCAATGCAATGATTCACCTGTAAATGTGACGGCTATTAGGTTTCTCAAGGGTCAAGGCTCCTAGAATTTTGAACGTTGGAAAGTTGGGTATTGGTTTGCGCTGCGTAGCGGACCAGTTTGTACTCCGTTAATAATTATAATTTGCAACGCCGAACTCCGATTGCCACAAATAAATATACCGTTTTGGTCAGCGCGACGAGACGATCAAAACGGTATACAGATATCAGTGATTCGATTGAATTATAAAATTTCGAAATTTTCTACTACGGAAAATGCAAAAAATACGCCGAAAAATAAGAACGGCGGAGCCAAAAATGTCCGAATTTGGAAAAAGGACAAACTGACAACTTGCTCAAAAGATGTTTTAGAATTTTTCTATGTAAAAATATTCTGATTTCGAAAACGGTTTATTTCCATCGATTACTAACTGATTTAAATTTGAAGTAAGTTTACGCGCGAAATAAACTTTCATAATTTCGGACGAAAATTTACCAATTACTATGTTTAATTAGACGCATTTCAAATATGAAGTTTGAATAGCATCGGAATTTGTTTGTGAAAATACAAAATTCTACACTAAATAATCAATTTTAAAAATTTTAAACTGGGTCTGAATTTCAGGGTCGTTACATTTCATCACATTTTTGAATGAAATGATAACTTTGAATTCAAAAATCGAAACTTTCGACCAAAAGCTAGAATTGTCAATCTTCTTTTACAACGTACTTTGACCCCAAGATCGGGGAGTTTTAACAATCCAACTTCAAAAGTCTGCAAAGCACTTTTTGCTATTTTTGGAAATTATGATATTAATTGGGTGCAAGTTATTTTGGATGAATTTCGTCCCAAAAATCTTGAAATGGGTGAAAACGCTTTGTATCATGGAATCTATCTCACTTGGATTTTTAACTATTTCTGAGTAGATTTAAAAGGAGAAGAATTTGTTTCAAGAAAGGTTTTTAATCACTCAAACAATTCTCTTATGAAAATTTCATTTATTTTTCAACTTTATGATACTCTTGCCGAAAAGGAAGAGCGTTTGGCTCATGAGAAGATGGAAGAGGAGGAAGAGGAAGAAAAAGAAGGGGATGAAATGGAAATAGAAGAAGAAGAAGAAGGTGAAACATTTTTGGAAAGCCTTGACTGTCCTCCTAATCCAACCAACAAAACCTTACTCAAAAATCAAAAGACCATTGTCGAGAATCAACAGATTCTTAAACGGTCCGTTAGTAAGAAATTGGATAAAATGTCATCCAAGATGAACAAGTTTTTCTCCAAAGTCAGCAAGAAGCTTGGATTATCTTCATCTTGTCATCCTCTAACTAGCTCTATCTTTTCATGTCATGATGTATTAGTTTTAGTTTGTTTTGATTTGAATGTTCATGTAGTTCTTAATGTATAATCGTTGTATCGTTCTATTATGAAATGAAATTGAATTGCT
Organism: Allium cepa; assembly: GCA_030765085.1. Taxonomy (NCBI): domain Eukaryota; kingdom Viridiplantae; phylum Streptophyta; class Magnoliopsida; order Asparagales; family Amaryllidaceae; genus Allium; species Allium cepa. The sequence continues at coordinate 183,034,546 of CM060934.1, forward strand.
TCTCTGTTCATCATATTCTTTAACAAATGGACATGGTTGTTGTTCTACTATAAACAGGGGAAGTTTTAAACAAATTTATGTCCATATTTTCTCTGATTTTACTCCTCTTCTTCTTACACATTTCTTTATATACATTTTTACCATTGCTCTGCCGAAATCACCATTGAATTTAACTAGATCATCTCTGGTTTGATTCTCTATCATTATCTCAACAAGATCTCAGTGCTATTCAGAGTTATAGGCTTCTTTGTAATAAACTAAGTGAGAAAAGGTGTGATTGTAGCTTGTGAAATCAATCAAGTGAGAAAAGATGTGATTGTAGCCTAGGAAATCAATTGAGTGAACTTGTTGCCCGTAAAATCAAGTATCTCTACCTAGAGGATTGTGAATCTGGAGTGGTGTACCTTGTGGCCTTGAAATCGAGGGTGTAATTGTACAATTGCTTTTGAAAGGAAATATGTACTTGTGTGCGGGACTGGATGTAGGGTAACTCCGAACCAGTATAAATTCTGGTGTGTTCTTTCCTTTATCTTTTACTTTATTTATGCATCTGTGTTTGGTTCTGTGATCATATCTGTGTCTGAATGTTGCATACATTTGTGTTCAAATTAACATAAACTCAAAAAGATTTAATAGTTTCTCAAAACACTATTCACCCCCCTCTAGTGTTTATTATAGCCTTAAGATATGTTATCCACGTTTCTCATAGTAATTATGCATATTGGGCTTGTAGAATGAAAATTTATTTACAATCAGTAAGATTAGATACTTGGAATATCACTCAAACTGAGTATGTTGAACCAACTACCAATTTTTTCCAGTGGACTGCTGAGCAAAAGGGTATTGCACAAAATAACTCAAAGGCCATTAATATATTATTTTGTTCAATAGATATGAATGAGTTTAATAGAGTGCCTGTTTGTAAGTCTGCATTTGAAATCTGGAAAACTTTGCAAGTTATTTATGAAGAAATAAGCAAAGTTAAACAGACTAAAATTTCCATATTAACCAATCAATTTCAATTGTTTAAAATGCATGCAAATGAGTCCATTTTCGACATGTATTGTCGATTTCAAGATATTGTTCATTCACTAATTGCACTCGGAAAAAGTTTTTCGGAGGAAAGACCAAGTCAAAAAATTCTAAATTCACTCACTTTCGAATGAGATCAAAAGACACTTGCAAGCGAAGAAGCAATGATATCAGTCTAATGAAAATAGAAGAATTGATTGGGGATATGATGTCTAGTGAAGTTCAACTATAAGGAAGAAGAGAAAACAAGACTACGGAAAAGAAGTCATTAGCATTCAATGCAACAACTGAAGATTCAAAACCAGACAGTGATGAGGAGATTGCTTTCATGACAAGAAACTTCCAGAAATTCCTAAAATATAGAAAAATGAATAATTACAAAAGAAATGAACAAAGGAATTCCAGAAATAATACGGAGAACTTCAACGATGATAGATGCTACAATTGCAATGAAGTCGGACATCAGAGGAAAGATTGTTCGTATCCAGATAAATAGTTGTTCCCTCCAAACAATGACTTGTCAAGGAAAAGAAAGAAAGCATACACAACAACTCTTGATGACTCAGACTCATCATCCAGTGACGATGAAAAGAAGACAGATAATTCAAATCCGTGTTTCACTGCTATTCATGAATCAGACGACGATGAGAGAATGGATCTAAAAATAAGTACGCATTTACATTATTTTTAATTTTTCTTGTCTGAATGGATGCTTGTTTGTTTGCTTGATTCTTTTTAAATTCCTTGAATTTTAAATTCAAATTTATCCCTTGAAATTTGAATTTTAAATTCAAAAATAATATTATCTTAATAACATTTTAAATATTAAATTATTAATATTTAAGTATTATTATATTTAATGTTATCGTAGGAATTACATAATTAGAATATAGGATATAATATATAAATTTATTAGAAATTAGGAATAGAAACTTGTCCTTTGATTCAATAAGCACATGTCGACATACCCAGATACCCCATGTCGACATGCCCCTCATAATTTGATTTCAAAATTTGAATTCAAACTTTTGAATTTTCCTCCACCTTTTCAACAACTTCAATACTCTGAAAAAATGCCTCTTGACCAGAGAACATGTCTATAGAATCTCTATTTAAGTCATGCTCGTTATCATCACTTTTCACTTTTATTTCAAATTTATCTTCATTATGTTCAACTCCTCTCAAGCTTCTTCAATGGCCTCTTCAAGCACTCCTAACACCATTAGGCTTCCAAAATCTGTCAAAAGCTTTCTTTTTAATGACCTGGAAGCTATCAAAGCTTACGTCAACTATGTATACTTTGGTAAAATTCATACGTGAAAATTTGCTATTTTTGAAGATTTCCTTCTTATGCAAAATGAAAATATTTTTCAACAATGTTCTATTCTTAGTTTAGTAGATAATGAACAAAATGATTTTGTATATTATCCAAATCTTGTTAAGATGTTTTATGCGAATTTGAATCGTGGATTTTATAATGGGGCAGATGGACAAATTTGGAGTAGTCTTAAAGGAAGACAAATTGTTTTGGATTGTGGAATTTTGGAAAATATTTTGGGATGAAAGTATACAGGAATAAATTTTTTGGAATTTCAAATAAATGAAAATGATCGAGAGACATTTCATCACATCTTTGAAGGGGATGATAATTTTGAATTCAAAAATCGTTATTTTCGTCAAAAAGCAAGAATTGTTAACCTTCTTATCCAACACACTCTTATACTAAGATCGAAAACTACAACAACCCGACTTTGAAAGTTTGCAAAGCTCTATTTGCAATTTTTGAAAATTATGATATCAATTGTGCTCAAGTTATTTTGGTTGAGCTAAGGCCCAGGAATTTTACTGTGGGTGAAAACATATTATATCATGGAATTTATCTCTCGGATTTTTATTTACTTTGGAGTTGATTTCAAAAATGAAGAATTTATAACTAGAAAGGGGTTCAACCATGGAAACATTTCCCTTATGCAAATTCCATTAGTGTTTCAATCATATGAAACACCTACGGAAAAGGAAGAAAGACTTGCTCACGAAGAGATGGAAGAAATGGAGGAAGAAGAAGAAGAAAAGGAGGAAGAAGGAATGGAAATTGAAGAGAAGGAAGAGAAAGATCAAGAAACTTCCTTAGAGAGTATTGAATATCCTACTAATCCCGCTAATCCATCCAGTAAGACCATTCTCAATAATCAAAGAATTATAGTGGAAAATCAAAAGACACTTAAAAGATCAATAGGAAAGAAAATGGATAAGATTTCCACTAAAATCAACAAGTTCTTTGGGAAAATTAGTAGAAAGCTTGGAACTATCATCTTCTTCATCTTCATCTAATTAAGTTTTAGTTCATATTATCTTAGTTCTATCCATGTATTTTTTATTTTAGTTAATATTATATTATTTTATGTAATGTTGACTAGAATCTTTAATGAAATCTTTTATTCCCTGTTATTCAACTTCACTTGTCTCTGTAATTGCTTGTTTTTATATTGTATAAATTTTAGTTGAATAGATTTGTTCATAATATTCAAAACAAAGCAAATTGTCATTTTAGGCAGAGACATGTCGACATACACCATCCCCTCGTGTCGACATACAACGGGTAGAAAATAGTTACACTTTCATATTTTAATTTCATGTAAATAACTTGTGTCTATTCATTTCAAATGACTTTCTAACCCTACTTATATCTGTTTCTTCCAGAATAAATTATCAAATTTCATCTCTAATCACTCCCTTTCGTAGTTGTTTCTATTTCTTGAATTATGGCTTCTTCGATTAAGAATCTAAGTGATAATCTTGAAGAAACGCTCACTTCCTTCAAAAATATTATTACATTCATACTTCGTAATCAGCGTCACTTAGAATTGAGTCAAATACAGATGATTAAGGAGCAAGAGAGACATTTCGACTCCCTTCGTTGGACGATCTCAGCCCTTAACAATGACGATCTCGAAGGAAATCCACCAGTCACTCTCGACAAAGATAAAGAAGAATGAGATGCAATCAAAGCAGACCCTATCTTTGGAGAAGATGGATTGGTGGAAGTACCAAGGAATGTCTAGTCATTCTGTATGTTATTTGTTTGATCTGATTGGCGTGTTTTAAACTTGATTGACTTGACTTATTTAAAACATTTGGTATAGTTTGTATATATCTTTAGATTGAATAATTATTGTAAATATGATTGGGTGATGATTGATTTACTTCTAGATTGCACTCATGATCATAGTTCACATTTATGATCACATTTCATACTAATGATCACACTTTGCACTTATTACACTTATAAATGGATTATTCTATTATATTATGGTAGATTATCTTATATCAAGTTCAGGGAATTTATTAGTTAAGATTTTTTATTGATGAAAAAAGGGGAGAAGTTATAAAATATTAGTAGGCTTGGAGTAAGGGGGAGTTCGGAGTTATGGTATGGTAAATATATTTTATAAATACAGGTTGGCATCATCGAAAAGAGGGATATTGTTAGGAACTGAGATGTTGGTTTTGATGACAACAACCTTTTTAAGTTATCTTATTATAAAATATATACTAACACAGTTATCTAGATAGATATGTATATGCAGGATATATATATATATATATATATATATATATATATATACATATATATATATATACATATATATATATATATATGCAGGTACTGATTACTGAAGAATGGTCAGTATAAAGACTCAAGACTAAAACTGAAGACTCTAGAGTATCAAGATCAAGATTTTAAGATATGTGTCTAGTTTTTGTTAAAACTTCATAATAGCATGAAAATTTTCATTCCAAATTTCATTTGGGATGGAACCCATTTCTACCTTCTTAGTGGCTTACAAACCCACTACAAGTAGCTTACAAACCTACGAAAAGTGGCTTACAAACCCACGAATATCCTTCTTTTGTACAAGTTCTTGAGTCTTGATGTGATGAGATATTCTACGGGAAGAAGCTTGCAAAACTACTTCAAAATGATTTTCAAAATATTTTAGCCTTAAAATTATCTTTTCAAATGATTTTCAAAAGGATGTTTTAGCATTAAAATATTATTTGTTTTTTTTAAAATAAACTCTTGTTTTAAATTTCATTTTCAAAACAAATTTTACATTTTTTTATCTAGGGATGTCGACATCATGGGATACCCCATGTCGACATGGTGGCCATTAAATTCAAAAGTTTCAATTTTCAAAAGAATTGTCTATTTGTTTAAATCTCTTCACGAATGGTTATGACCGTTGGTGCTTTGTAAATAGCCTTCACAAACGAATTTTTTAACTAACTAATTTCTTATTTTCTTCACTTCTTCTTCTCCATAAATCTATATACTAAAATTTTCATATTTTTAAGCTTGTGCTGAAATTCTGCCGAATTCTTAAGTGAATCAAATTAGAATCTCATTCTTGTTTGATTATCTGTCCTCTCTCGAAGATCAAAGTGCTATTCAGAGTTATAGGATCAATTTGTAATCAAAAGTTTTTCGAGTCTCTCTATAAGATGTGGTTGTGCCTGGAAATCAATTGGATAATATTGAGTCCCGTAAATCAAGAGAGGTTGCCCCGGACTCGTGAGATGGGAGAGTACCTCAAGGCCTTTAGAAATTGAGGATTTTAATCTCAACATTGGTACAATAAAAATCTGTATGAGTTGATTTGCCTTGGTACAGGACTGGATGTAGGGTAACCAGTATAAAATCCAGTGTGTTCTTTTCCTTTATTGCTTTTTATTTACTTTCTGCATCTGTGTTTGATTCTATGATTAAGTTCTGCATTTGTTTATATCCTAATTTTTAAATTGGTTCATATAAGTCTTAGAATCCATTAAACACTATTCACCCCCATTTTAGTGTTAAATTAGCCTTAAGATCCTTAATCTGTTGTTCCTTTCACATATATATAAATAACATCGTATAAAAGCAACCATATGCATATACAATCAAGAATTGTACCCTAAACATACCACCCAGTTATGAACCATGCCATATATCGATACTAATCAAGTATACCTTATATAAGTCTATTATGAACCATGTCATACATTCATTCATCATCTAAACAAACATAACATAATCTCTTGCTTTAGGCTTTCGCCATTAAGTTACTATTAACTTAATTAGTGATCTCATCTTTCAATACTAATCATGGGTTAGAGGTTCGAAAGTATCTGCATATTCTCAAACTACATATTCTATATTAATCTCATCTTTCTGATCTTCCATAGCACATAGCATAAGATCCGACTTCTCCATCACTGCGTCCAACGCTATCATAATTCTTTCCCTTCCATTGGATTTCATGCTGCGATAATCCTATCCGCACAGTAAATCCTAGCATTAGTACACACTAACCAGTCCATCCCCAAGATCATCCATCTCCAACGAAGTCAAAAACATATGGGTCGCAAATAAACAATGTCCACACAAATCAAAATCACAGTCAGTGCGCTTTATCCGAGAGTGGCATACGCACCGATCGGATCAACCAAACACAAAGACGTAACTAAATAGACAGTGTCTAATTTTAACCTATTAACCAAATCCCTTGATATGAAAAGGTGAGTAGTACCAGCATCGAACAGAACTCTAACCGATATAATAAAAATCAAAACTGTACCTTTAACCACACCATTTCCTTTCTTCTCAACAGTCGGGCCCAAAAAAGGTCTTTCCAAAGCATAAACCTTTTCCTATTTAGCTTTCGAACAATCCCTCTTATTATGGTCTGGCACATTATAGATAAAGCATTTGGCCCTATCCTTATTCTCCGACTAGGTACACTTAGTGTAGTGGTGCTCCTTGTGGCCGCAATTAAAGCAAGTGGCATTAGTTGTATTCTACTTTTGAGTTCTTCCTCCAGAAGTCTTACCTCCCTTATGATTCTTTCTGCCTTTCTGATACGGAGTAAATCTTTTCTTTTGTCCACTCTTGGGTCCAACATCAGGTTTGTTCTCTTTCTAAAATAGGAAATCATACAACCTCGCTATGTCCACCATCATGTCAAATGGAGCCAACGAATGAGCCATCATCTTGTTGTTCAACCCCTTTCTTAGACCTTCTATGAACTTCTCATTCTTCTTCAGAGGGTATTGATATGCACCCTTCCATGCTTCGACAAAGCATTAAAGCACTAAATATAATCTATCAAAGCCATCTTTCCCTGCTTCAAGTCACGGAACTCCCTACACAAAGCACTTTTCTAAGATTTGGGGATAAGCTGACCTTGAATCGCTCATTAAACTGCTCCCAGGTTATCCTTCCCTTTGAGACCTCAACAATTATAGCCTCCAACCAGTCTAATGTATCGTATTAGAGTTGACGAGAATCCAACCTCCTTTTCTGAGCATTATAATATCCTAAGTCTCCAAAAATATACTCACGTACTTTTGACCAATTCAACACCTTCAGGGCAGACTCCTTTCCTCTACAGCTCTAGAAATTTTTGTTTATCTTAGAAAAGTCTACTTTTTTTGCTACCTCTTGTCTCGCCTTAACAAATCCAGCAAGTTATTGCCACATCGTCTTTGTTGTAAACTGGCAGAACAAGACATTCACATCCATTCCTCCTTCAACCGAGGCAGGCACTTGAGTACCAGCTTCAGTATGAACTTCCAGGTTTACCTCCCCTCCTTGGCCATTAGTTTGAGTATTATCATCTCCTCTACTAGGATTCGCTCTATACTTAAAATGGTCAAACGTTTATTACGTAGATCTATTTTCACCTTCTGCATAAGCAAGGGTACGTAACAAACAAAAGTATAAAGAGTGAGATCAATCATAGAAGGGTAGATATATTCTCTTGTATATCTATATCAAAATACAAGTACATTATATATATTCATAGTGTATACCCTCCCTAAGATGTTCATTTCCTACTAATAGATTTCTTCTTAGCTTTATTTCACTTATGTATTCCTCTAACCCAAGCTTCGATACCACGTTGTAATAGCCCCTACTCTGATACTCAAAAATAGATATCGATGATGCTACAGTTATCAGCAAATTCATTTTCCAATGATAGAGTGAGTTCACTATCATTGCACAATATAAGTAAATATAGCACCTAAATAGCTTTTTCATTACATCAATTCAAATTTCATAATTCATTACATCATTTTAACCCAGATCGTTGCCTACTTGGGGGTAATTATAAATAGAACATAGATAGATAGTATTGTGTCCGACATGTGAAGATTTCAACATAATACATAGCCAGTTATAGATCCTAGCTTTATGCAGCGGAATCTCAAAATAACTTTTTTATAAACAGCAAGCCTCCTACTTCATCTTTGAAATCTTTATTTGTCCTGTAAAATTTACTTGTCTAATACATAAATCAAGACTACTCGAATGAGTACCCATAAGTTTATATGAATAATAAAAGCACGGGTTAAACATAATGCCTGGTTTGAGTAAAACCTTTATCCTAACCATCCATAGTGAGACCATGCTGTTAACGTGGAACGAGTTTTCTCCTCACTTCATCATCATCAAGATACATCATATATGTAAATAACATCATATAAAAGCAACCATATGCAATACAATCAAGATGTGTACCCAAATCATGTATACCCTCTACTTATCAGTCTATCATGAACCACGTCATGCATTCATTCATCATCCAAATAAACATCATCTAATCTCTTGTTTTAGGCTTTTGTCATTAAGTTATCATTAACTTATTTAGTGATCACCTGCCCGGACCTATATGTCACTAATTCATCTTTTCTCGAACAACGTCACCTAGTGAAATTGCCAATAATTCCACTAATGAGAGTCGCCATGGCTAGATCCACCTTTCTCTCCCAAAAGGTGGAATGTAAGCACCATGAATACATTCTAGTAAGCATCCTTACTAAATGTCAATAGCCACTCTTAGTCCCTGAACTGCTATCGCTCAAGTTGTCGGTTTATTCATTTTAATTGTAACACCACCCAGATGTTTTGGTACCCTACCATGACACCCTGCCTTAACACCTCTTTGGAGTTTATAAATATTTTAAGATTGAACCCTAGTATGGAACCATGTCGTATACCATTGGACTTTAGGCCAACAATTAGGGCATCTTGCCATCCAACAACCCAATGAGCCGTTATATCTTTATGATCATAGTTCAACCCTTTCCATTAATTCATTAGTTGTGTACCGTACACACATATATATAACATCTTTATCTTTCATTTAAATGATACCCTATCATTTGTTAGCTTCTCTAAGCTTTCTTCCATTTCAAATTAAGTAACACCTTTTTAACTTATAAAAATCATTCCTTTATTTCATCCCTATGAAATAGTTCAATAACACTTGAAAACTATCTTCCAAAGTGTCCTAGGAATTTTCTCATTTTGCTTAGAAAACATAGCATCTCATGCTTTCGATCGTTGAACTTAGTCATCGTGTATTGGCTATCTATAGCCTTTGAATGTTAAGCTATATAGCATGTTGACTATCCCATTGTTATTGCAGAATAATTATCCTAGGCCATCCTATAGTGATATTATTTAGTCATCGTAAGTCACCTTCTCAAAAGCATTTGCGGGTAGATAGCTTCCCAAGCTAACTCTTATTAAGATATAAAGAGTAGTCGTGGATAATCTTCCTTATAACCATCATGGATTTACTTACCTAGAGTCATCGCGTGTTATATGATCATCGCAAATTATTCTATTGGAGGTCGTCGCCTGTTGTTTTCACCAAACCAGCGTGTGCTAACTCTACTCAAGATATCGTATGCTACCCTATTTTAAACCATCTTGTACCATTTCCACCAATATATGTCATGCCTTAATCCATCCATAGTCATCGTGCATATTATTTCTATAGCCTTCATATTCTAAGTTCCATATTTAGCTTTAATGTGCTAAGCTGAATTGAGCTTTAATGTGATAGCTCTCCTAAAGCTATCATGATTTGTAGGTATTATGACGCTCTTAACTTATAATATTATATATAGGCCTTCATGACCCAAATGGCAGTTTTGTAATTATATTAAAAACTGATTAGTTTCCTTTCTTAGTATTAACTTTACACCAAATCACATTTGGTGTCGAAATCTCACTGGCTAAAATTTTTCTTTACATATTACTTTTTAGAAATGGATAACTGCAACTTCCATTAGTTAGTTAATTATAATTAATTAATCAATTATTCACTTAGCCAGTTGATCATGTAAAATCGATGGGAAAAATCCAATAAATTCACCAATTTTTTTATATTATAATTTACGTTTTCCCTAAAGTTCAAGTCAAAATAATTAATTTTATTATTTTTAATATTTAATTTACCATAAATTAACTATTTTCTCCACCTAAAAAATTTACAAAAATTCAAATTAAATATCAAAAATTCTGAAATTTAGAACAAATCTTTAATTTATCATTATAAACATCATATTTCAATTTCGAATTATTTAGCTTAGATTAATTCATGTTTTACCCTAAAACGTGGACAAAATACTTAATTAAAATTTACCAAACACAACCAATTAACATTTCAATCATTCAAACATGTTTATAATCATCCAAACATTCGTTCATCATCAAATCCAAACCAAATAGGTAGGGATTGTTATTAGAGAAAGGTTTTACTCACCTTGATTTAAGAAACCTTGTTTTAATCTTTCCTTAAATTTGAAAGTTTTAATCTCCTAGCTTTGAAATATTCTTCCTTTTCCTTGAGAATAATGACCGACCTTGGTTATTGAGTTTATGGGTTTTTTTGTGAAAATTAAATGAAGTGAGGTAGAATGATATAAGATATTAGGGCTAAAGAAAGTGGGCTCGTTCTTTTGGCTTGGGCTAATATCACATTCTAGCCTAGTCACACTATTACATTTTCCTTGGCACCACCTTCCCTTCCAAAATTTAAAGACTAATTTTCATTAATAAGACCAACCTTGATTGTTATAATTCCCTTGGTCCATTTAGTTAACTTTATAAATTGTTCCACATTTAATTAAGCAAATCTCCCTTAAACAATTCTTGAAGCAAATTATTTTTCTAATCTCTTTAATAATATTTTGTTATCATTAATTTAATTAGTTTTCCATATTACGGGCCGTCCAAAATATAGGGTGTTATAGGTACTACTACACCTAATTTAATGTTATTAAGAAAATGATGAAACTATTGCATAGTTGTATTACAACTATAGCTAAACAGCATATTTTATCTTAAGCGCTTGAAAGGATTGTTACATTGGAAAAAACAATCGAAAAGAAGATGCATGGTATAATATCACACAAATGAAATGACCGAAATCTGAATTAGGGTTATTCTTACTGACATCAACATATTATTTATAACAATATAACAGTCTTACTACCATCGGTTGATAACATTATAGACTATGTACTGAAAAAAGGTGTTAATTGTTTTTTGAGAAGTATGGTGATGCACCACCAATTTAAGTTTTGTTTCAGATTTAGCTTCATTTTTTTACAATAGTAATAATTCTAATTGAATCATCAGAGAATGAGCAATACTGTTCAAATGTAGACAAAGATTCTTGGTACCCATATTTTCATTTTCATTTTAGTTTATGTAAACCATTACTTCAATGGCAAAGCCTTCAAATAACATTTAGAAAGAAATTTTTTATGATATTTAAACGAAACACCAAGCCTATTAGTCTAACCCTTGTTTAATTAAGGAAATTAAATTCTAAATTATCTCTAACAAGCATCATTTCACATCAAGCATAGTTTATTAAGGAGAAGCATTAGATAACTCAATAATAAACCAAGCAACAATCGTAAACTACTCATTATCTGAATCTTATCAGCTAGAGTGCAGTATCAAAAAGGTGCTAATTTGGCAATTCGAGTTAATAAAGATGAACATCTTAGACATTAGCTTTTGGGCCACATAATCTCTGGTTCAAAAATTAGTGTTCATTTATGTTTACGTATGAGGATCTTCTCCGATTATGGAGAATTGTTAGGGTTGTCTCACATGTGGAAATAGGAACGATGGTTTCAAATTAAAATAGTCCCACATCTCTAAAATTTGATGGATATATGATATGTAAATATGAGTTAGTAGACACATAATATTGGAAATTCATTTTTTCACAATAAATGTGTGCCAGTAATATGCATGCACTATGTACTAGAGACGGGGGAGCTTTGTCCGACTGTCGTTACACAACTAGTGGTATTAGACCTGTAACGACCTGTAATTTAATCACTTTGAATATGAATATTTAATATATTTTTAAATAATTAATTGATGGATTTTATAACTCAAATAAATCCCTTTTTAATAATAACTAGTGATTGTGGTATTATTTTCAAAAAAATTTACAAAAATAATTAGTTCAAAGAAAAATAAAAAAGGTCACCGGAAATCATTTTCTGAATTTTCGATTTCTCATCGTTTAAAAGTTGTTTGAAACGTTATGCACATTTTAGTAAACATATGCCCACATATATTTATGTTAACATAAGTATGGATAAGTTAAACAACATGGCGAAAATGTATTTACTTAAGTAAACATAAGAAGATGTGACAACATCTTTTCAAAAATTTAAATAAAAGTAAATTAATAATGAAATGTCACATTAGCACTTACACATCATGGTACAAAGAAGTGCTAAATATATTGGGCAATCGGGGGACTTTCATACTTGCAAGTGGAGTTGGCAAAGGAGAGGGTCGTGATGTGGAGAAATTTGAGTGGAGGGCATATAAGAAAAGGCATTGTAGTAATTCTTTTATTCCACTTTTTATAAAAACAATTCTCTTATGTTCCTTCTCATTTCTATCATTTTATTTTCTTACTTTTCAAAAGCTCATCACCTTCCTTAGGTTTTTAAAAAACTTGTAACATCTTCTTAAGTTTTCAAATTTAAAAATCCATTCTTTTTCACTTCTTCCTTAAGCAAAATGATTAAAAATCACTTCTTTCTCCTCTACACCGCTTAACTAACCAAAGTAAAACCCATATCTCCTCAAAACATCCATGGCCGAGCACATATAGCCCATGGCTGAACACATCTAGTCTATTTAGCCTCTTGAGATACAAACTTTAAGAAGAAAAACAAAGATCAGGTGTTAGTACAAAGCGTTGAGTTAGCTCAACTTGGCTAGGTTACATTTTGGTGAGCAAAATCTTGCCTTTATAACTAAAGTTTTGAGATTTATTATTGTGATAAAAGTATAAGTTATTCCCTTATGTTTTTATGTCTTAAAAGTCTTGGATTTTTTGGCTTGCTGACCACTTTAAAAGGTTGACATCTTGGTGTTTGGTAAAGTAACTTGAAATTAGTTGGAAAAAGGTTTAAGTAAATAAAATTAGTATGCACTCTACATGATGTATAGTTGTTACTTGCGTTTGTATTTGTGCTCACACTTATGTTATGTGATGTTGGATTGAATAAATGACATATAGAAAGTGTTTATGAAGTATCTGTATAGCGACTATCACTATATCGACACTTTGAAAATTATTGCCTCTTTTGGAAACTTTTTGGTTAAATCCATGCTTGGGTTTTACAAAGATAATTAATCATTTTAATAATGATACTTAAAATTAATAAATCATTAAAAATAACGATGATTAAGTTTAATTAATCATTTCAATAATGATGTTTTAACATTAATTTATCATTTTCTAACGATGTTTTAAGATTAATTAATCATTTTAATGATGTTTTATGATTAATTACTCAATTTAATGATGATGTTTTATCATTTAAATAATGATGTTTTAAGGTTAATTGATCATTTAAATAATGATGTTTAAAATTAATTAATCACTTCAATAATGATGATTAAAATCAATTAATTATTTTAAATAATGATGTTTGAAGTAAGTAATTAAGGTTAAAGCAAATTAACTATTTTAAATAAAGATGGTTAAAGCAACTAATCATTGATTAAAGTTGATAAATCATTTTAAAATAATGATATTGAAGAAAATTTTCAAGTTTTAAAATTAACTAATCATTTTGATAATGTTGTTTAAAGTTAAGATCTGCAATGTGAAATCCCAACACAAGTCCAATTTTAAAGGTTAAAAGTTTGATTCGGTTACGGAAAGGATAAGATATTCCATTTTCCATAATCTGATGTCGCTTATATGGAAAGATTAGTTATACTCTTAGCACTAAATGTCGAGGTATGGAAATATGTCCCTATCTCAAAAGTTAAAAATGTCATCAAGGAAACGCCTAGAGATAACACCAACCTCACTTGCTCGACTTCATTTTCAAGCAAGAATAATACAAGTTTGAAAATGATGAGTAGTAATGAGAATATGAGATTTAATTTCCATATAAGATCGTGTTAAATGTTCTCGATAGTTGATGTATTGACTATCGATTCAGCTTTCTTCTTTTTGCATTGTCAAATTAGAACGATTTGTTGCTCATTTGAGCATTGATATCCTTTATTGAAAATGATTAAAACAAAAACATGAGTAAGTGCCAAGCTATGTAGGCTAGATCCCATTAGGGTATTATCACATCTGCTCTAGATCGGTTTCGAATATATGCACATTGAGATGTGAAATACTCGGATTCTCATTAAGGTTGGCAGTGTCTGGCTTAGAGTTCCCAAGAGAGTTCCAAAGTATATGACTCTCTCAAGTATATTTTCTATAGGTGTACTTTTGGTAAGAGAGGTGCCTCTCCTAGTCATTTGTTGGAAAAATTTCCCTTTCCATCCATTTGATTTAAAACCTTTGACTTTAATTATTTCTTAATTGCATTGGGAAGTGTCTTGCACAATTCGCGGTGTTTAATTATTTATACCCATTACTTGAGGTTGGATGCGGTTATTGTGAGGGAAAACCCGTTCCGCATTTGGCGGCATGGTATCACATATTGTTTTTTATTTCCACCCTTGCTTAGGGATTTACTTGTACCAGACTTATTGTCTAACCCGATATGTTTGTTTTCCCTAAACTCTCGGGTACTCAATTATTTTTTAGTAGTCCGAGAGTAGCAGGTTACTTTGGGCTCTTTTGAAGATGATGGATGAGCAGGAGGCTCCTTATCTACGTAATTATCTATTTTCATTGTTATGTTAATTATGTGTATTTTGGATCAGCAAGTGTAAAGCTAGGGTGTATAACTGCCTAGGCTAATAGTAGTAGTACTTTTGTGTAACTCTGATAACTCTATATAAATGAGTTACCTTATGTACTGTATTATTATTATATTATATTTAATCGTTCTGTTGTGAAATTTTCTATTCTGTTCTGTTCTTTATTTTACCCCACGACAACTTGTCTTTCGGATGCTTGAGCAACGGTACACGAACACCGAGGATGTGTTGAGTGTCGTTCTCAAGGGTCAGAAAGGTGGGTCGTCATAAGATCAAAGGTTACAAACTGGGTTATGCTGATAAGGAAGCAATGCTCTCTATTAATGCCATAGATATTGATTTTGATGGCAACAACCATGTGAATATAGGTACTAATGTTTTCGCAAGTTGTAAAATATTTTGAAGGATATTACACTAGTTTATACAAATACAAAAAATAGAGTTTGAAGCTTGATTAATAAAGAGATTAGAGTTAAGATTCAAAGATGTTCAAGATAATTGAAGACTCATGAGCTTGAAAAAAGACATGAAGAGTTCAAGACTATAGATAATAGTTAATGAAGTTTAGATAAATTCGTTAAAGTCCTTAAAGAGCAACTTTCTTTTCTTAGAAATACTCTCTCAAAATACTCTCTCACTAAAAGTCTATTCTATTTTCTAAATATATTTAAAAACTATTTTATAAAAGCTTTATATATTAAAGTATTAAAGAAAACTATTTTTAAATGATTTTATAAAGTTTTAGAATTTTATAACACTTTAAAAATATTGTCCTTTTCCCAGTATACAAGGATATGTCGACATATCCTTCCTAAGTATGTCGATATATGTATCGTGTAACATCCCGCCTTTTCGCACACTTTAAACTGACACACATGCCAATTCAAAGCATACGCAAGGGCGGATTGTTATGGGGTAAATAAGAAAAAAAAGAGAAGAAATAAAACAAAATAGAATCTCACAGCGGAAGGATAAAATATAATAATCAATATACAGTTCATGATAACTGTTTACAAAATATTTATTTTACTTATACAATGAATATCAGAGTTACACATACCAATACAATCAATGCAGCGGAAATTTAGAGTGTGGTGCAATACTATAAATAATATAATACGGATTCTTCGTCTTCGTCCTCCAAAGCTAAAATCTTCGATCCTGAAACGCTCGGACTGACCCGAGCGAATTTGAAAAGACAAAAGCACTCGAGTCAGACTAAAAGATCTTATGTGAGTTAAATTAACAGAAATAAATATGAGTACAGTAACTCAAGAGATGTTCGGGATTTACATCTCCTAAGGATCCGTTAAACTATTTACTATGTAGTATATTGCGCTATTATAATAGTGTCTATTTATAAAATAAACTTACTTTTTAATAGCGTTAAGGGGTTACCCATATAGCCCTTAACACAAATAATGTCAATAGTCTATACAGTACCGTAATACCTCCTGATCGGGAAGCTACCAGAGGATACTCCATAGGTACGACACAAATAGAAACTCGTAGTAAAGGCTCGGTATGGTAGGTGACACGGCACAACTAGGCAATGCCAGGGTAGATATACCAATTGCTATCCAGGCTGGTGGAAACGCGTAGCCGCAGTTACCGCCCACCTCGGACTAACTCCCCAAAATCAAAATATAGAAGTGGCCACTGAATCAATCCAAAATCAAAGTATAATATCGAAGAGGAGGGTCCGATCAGAGGAATGACCTCATTGGCCTGAGAATCGCTCCTGTTTTAGCCACCTTATGCCAACTCACGGGAGTCGGGTCCACGTATTTACCTTACAGGAAACGTCGCCACCACCTACTTCATTCTGGAATCTCCACCGCGTACACGGTTAGTCAAAGTGGTTTTCGGTATCGACAGAGAGTATGTCCATATCCGATCCCGGTCTCTTTGCCAACCCATCGTTATTATAACACCGCGGTCATTTAAAAATAGGTTATACTTTAAAAATCAGAATAAACATTCCATTTCATAACCATGAATACGATATCATTTCAAAACCCAAAACCATATTTTATCACTTATCCCAAATATAATTCTTTTCCAAAATCATAATGCTTTAACTTCATAACGTCTGAAAATCAAATATTTTCAAAGCATAATATTTTGAAAATCATAATTTAAAACCATAACTTTTAAAACTTGAATGGTTTGGATATTCAACGGTATATGAATTAAAAGGTTTAACTTAAATGTTACTTTGTAAAGAAAATAGTTCTCATGGCTTTACAAATACATTTCTTTATTAAAGTCTAAACCAAAATTTATATTATCTCTCTCAAGTTCCAAAACCACTTCAATTTATATATATATACGTATATCAATTTGGAGTATTAATATTTCAAACTAAAGTTGGATTTTATTCTTTCAACAAATCGAATGTTCTATTAATTAGTCTTGAATATTCACATAAAATCCATAAATAAATAAAAACTCCAATTTCTAGTAATAAAATATATATATTTTTTCAATTCAAATTATACTAGAATATTCGTTTCCATTTATCTTGGGAAAAATCCAATTATAAATATCATATCTTAAAATTTCCAAACTTAACATTTAAACATATGATATAAATTATCATACTCCATTTTCTTAATTTTCTTCCATTTTTAATAAAGATTTTTATACACCTTTTAATTTCAAAATTTTCAACTTCATATGTATATATATATGGAAGAAAAATATTTATACAATATAAAATTTAAGATTATTATAAACCGTATTCCATCCAAACCATAGAAATCACACTTAAATAGTTATATATATACCGCGGTGCCTGTATATAATTTTCTATTCTATGGTCAAGTGATACGGATATTTATCATTTCAATCCGCAATTTAAAAAAATATAAAATTTTGCGTTTATATATCATTTCAAACCACAATCCCGAATGAAATAAATATGCATAATAATTTGCAATTTAATGATATACAATAAGCATCCATTCATCAACATCATCCATCATCCAAATCGCAATCATAAATCAATATCAATCAATAACAATATTATTTTTGGTACTACATAACAGGTAATACTGGCAATTTTATTCAAATTAAATTTAACAGCTATTAATCTACAGTCTATATTCAGTAATAAATTATATAACTGTTAACTAGCAGTTCATATCCAAACAAATAAATTTTAACTGTAAATTTATACGCAATAAATTAATTAAATTAACAGTTAAATTTAATAAATGCAATTCAACAGATATGAATAAAATAAACATGCCAAATACTCATAAATAAATTTCTATTCATTTCTAAAATTAATTTAACAAACATAAAAGATTCTAGTAGTTGTGAGTGGGTTAAAACAGTCACCTTTGGAATTTAAATTGGATTTAATTCCAATTTAAACCCAAAAATTTGATCGCCTCAGAATTCGTCCAAACTAGCGTCATCAAGTCCAGAATTTCAATACGATCCTAACAAAAGAAACCGCGCATGAATCCGAGCTCGTATGCAAAAGTTATGGAAATTTGAAAAATGAAAAATTCTGGTCCTGGGTCGACTTCGGGTTCGACTTCGGTGCGCCGCCTCAATTCCCCGGTGCTTGCTTGGAGTTTTCGCCAAAACGACCCGGAGCGACCCGAGTCATTTTCTTCCTGACCACCCGAAGTTGCTCTTGGGTTTTCTCCCCTGAAACCCGAAGCGCGACCAGAAGCTGCTGTAGATCCGATTTTTTTTTTTTTTTTGAATTTTTTTTTTTGGAATTTGAGAATTAGGTTTTTTTTCTTCTGCCATTAGAATGAGGAGTTGAGAAGGAGATCTACGTATAGAAAAATGAAAATAAGGAGTGGCTAGGGTTTATAACAGGTTATATATAGATAAGACTGAAAAATAATAGATGGATCGGATTGGTTCTAAACATAAGTTTAAATTTAGGCATAAACATATATGTAATAAACTAGCATTAAATTTTGAAACGTGAATTGATTTAATTGAAAATAAATTACCCAAATGTTCTTATTCCATCAAATTTTATTTACTGAAGGTTGCACTTAATCTAATTTATACATCTTGCCCCTTTTGTCTTTAAATCAATAAATCTTATATAGTATATAGATTTATCATTAATTTTATTTATTCTTCCTTTTTAGGCAATGTTCTATATATTAGATTTCATTTAAATGCAATAAATCATACTATCGTAGTTATATCCAATTAAATAAATAAATGTTGATTCCTACTCTTTTTATCCAACAATTGTTTACGTTTTATTCCATAAATACTTCTACACACATCCTGGATTTTGTATAAATGGTTGTAACGTTAAATCTTGTCTACTTCCCATTTTATATTTAAGGTTTCTAAAACCGATTAATATTATTCCCTAGTCCAAACACCCTTTTGCCCAATTCATATTAACATATCCTTAAATTAGATTAATTCCTATTGATGTAATAGTTAAACATAAATTTCACTTATTTGAAATAAATCCACAATTTAATTTCAAATAAATAAATAAATTTTGGTTTATCACTTCTTAAATACCCAATCGTCATAATTTAATTAAAACTACATTTATCACATTTTATAGAATTTACCATCTTAAGTGACAAATCAAAACTACCCTAACTGCACAAATTTAGGGTAATCAATTTCAATTGCTTTCCCATTAAACTACATAAATTATCCAAATGAAACCTAAGTGAAACGTTTATTTATTTAAAAATCTTACTGTTTAAATGAATTTATCCTTTACGATATAATTTACATTTGACTTGATTTCTCATTTATTTTGCAAAACGGTAAATTCCAATTGCTACCAACATTATATTTAATATAAATTTGAATCCAAATAATTGGTATTGCACAACCTTATTGCGTACATTTACATATAGTTACAACTAAGTCAATACACTGATTTCATGAATTCATAAATTAATCCACAAATTTCCATTGACTCTTTATATTCAAAATCAATTGCAAAGGTTTAAAAGTTGCTAAATTTCGATTTCAGTAATTCCTTTAATTCCATTCAAAATCAGCAATTATCTATTAAATGTCCCAAAATTTCTATTAAATTAATCTAACGAATCTTTAATATAAATTAGATGAATTAAATATTGCATTCAAACTATTACGTTAATATCTTCCGTTTCACTTTAAAGTAACTAAATTTGCCAATTATAATACTTATTTCAATTTCTTAAAATAACCCTTTATTTACATTGAACCCAATTTAATTAAGTTTCCAATTGATTAGATTCAATTTCAACATTTAACTAACCTTAAGTTTTAGGTTATAAACAATTTATATGTATTCTTTCTTAATTATTACTTTGCAACTTCTCGTATAAATTTCACAATCAAACATAAATTTTAAAGTAACGCTTAATAAATATGCTCCTATAATTTCTCAACTTTTAAACGAACGTTACTCCACTTTCAATTTAGTGTAACATTCATTTAATTATTACCACCTATTACCGATCCTAATCCCATTAACAAATAAGCAGATAGATTTTTAACCTTTATATTCTAAACTTTTACCTAAAATAAAGATGCTACTAACATTAGTTCAAAATTTCACTATAATGTTTACAAATTCCATTTTAATTAATATTTTACGTTTAATTCCATTTTATTTGTAATAATAAATACCATTTGTTGAATTTAATACTCAAATTAAAAATTATAAATCTCGCTTTCTAAAGTCTATATCAACCAATGGTCCAATTAAAATAAAATTAGTATAGACCTCACCTTATAGAACTAACTACTGCAATTACAAACTAAAACTACGCAACTGCAAAAATTTAGTGAATACATCTGGAATTTGATTTGGAAATAAACTTAACAACAAATAAGATAGGTAACGAACAATAATTATTGTTGTCAAATCTATTTCAAAAGTCTACACTCAAATATTACCTTAAAGTAAGTCTTACGTTTCTATAAATTTATTCATACTTCTGTTACTATATTTATACTTAATAAAGTAACGTTCATTCTTAATAACAACATTATAACTATTCAACATATAAAAGAACTCTATTCCCAAATACATTCATTGACAAATAAGTTAGGAAATTTATAATGGTTGTTATTCTTTCTTAAATTTACCTCCAAATTAACGTACTATCAAATTTCATTCACTTATGTTCTATCCAACATTCCTTTATATTTTATTTCCATAAATTTGTTAATATTTACATTCATTTATTAACAATTTACTTCCATTATACAATTGCAATCTATTAAAGTTTTTATTACATTAATACTATTTCAACTTTATTCTTTTAGTATTAATTAAACAATCGTATTAAATTAAGAGATTATAATGATTTTCACTGTTTATATATACTCCATTAAACCCAACAGTCGTTCCAATCACCTTTGTATTGCATTGAATTGGTTATCCCTCACTGCCATTTATTTTACTTCCTAAATTCCCATATAGTTACAATTTTACCAATATATATAAACACATAGGAAATTTAAATTCTTGTCATAAATTCTTAAATTTATTTTTATTCAAGTGCAACAATTACGCTATTTCCCTATTTATATTTCACCTAATTTTTCAACAATTAGATTAAATAACCGTTTCTACAATTCATAATTAACTATACACTTAAATCTCCTACACATATACAACTACACAAAGATATACATCTTACACTATCTCAGTTAGGTTTTCATTCAATTTAACAATAATTAAGCTTTAATTGCCGTTGCTAAAGTTTTCATTTAGCGTTCCTCTAGTATTAATTTCACAGCCAATTAAATCTTATAACCACAACTCAAATTTTTGTTATTCTATCTATTGCCATATAAACATTTCAATTGTTAACCTTTTAATTCCAGTTACTATCTAACTCCTACATTTATTCTACATTAGATTGGAAATTATATTAATTTAATTCATTTAATATTATCAAGTTTAACGGGTCGTTACAATCTCCCCCACTCAAAACTTTTCGTCCCCGAAAAGGAAAAAAGAAGGGAGAAGGAAGAATAAAACGGTAATCTTATTTTCAAATATTAACTTAAACAATAATTTACTAACTTTATTTTCTTAAATAAAATATACCTGTTTATAATCATTATATTCTTTTATACTTAAATTATTAAAGTTGGGAAAATATTTTCAACAAAATTCTAAGTCTAAAATTTACGGAAAATTTTGGCAGAGTCTCCTTTGTACGGAGAGACTCCGGAGAAAATATAATATCAAAATATACAAATATATACATATATTATCAAAATATTATAGCCCAACACGGGCAATTATATAAAATAACGCTATAAAACGTAATCCGGAAACGTACCTATTTGTCGGGCAATATACGCTTATTATTATGGAACCAAAAGTAGTAGCAGTTGCTTCCATCACCTGTATTTCACTTATATAATCTAAAAGGTTAACTATTTATACCAAAGTGAAATATTCAAGTAGATTCAATCATTCATATCCCATCACATGCAACAACCATAAATTTTAACAAACAGCACACACCACAAACAAACAATCATTCAATCAACCAAACAATTAGTTGTTCGGGTTCAAACTCTGAAATTGTACGAAATGAAAAATAACTATCAAGTGCATCCTTTACTCAACAGTCGTAGATGGAACAAAGATAGATTATTTATTCATCCAACAACTTCAAATTCCTTACCCAACGAACATACATCAAACAAAACAATTCAAACCAACACCAAATTAGCTTATTATACTTTTATTTCAGGCTTCAGTGGTTTGATTTTTTTTTTTTTTTTTTTTGCTTAAGTTTATACCATTTAATTCTTATTTTTAATAGCAATTCATTGAATACTTCATTATTTTCAAAAATTCTACTAGTATAATATTCTATTCCAATCTCTTAATTAACATTTCAACCTTTCATATTGGTAAGTTATATATGTTATAGAAAATGCAAAAGAACTTATACAAGTTTTATCTCTTCTTTTAATTTAATGTTCAACAAATCTTTACTTCTTTCTTATAAGTAAAATTTTTAACTTCCTCTATAACTTAGCATTTAAGACTCTTATTTTATTTAGGGTTTCAATTATTAATTAAATTCTGTTTCACTACTATAATTGAAACAATTAATTAATGGAAATTAAGAATTAAATACCGGGTCAAATTTTAAAATTATTTTAAAAATAATAGATAAATAATTTCTTACAACTTATATATCTCTAATTATATTTTAAAACAATTAAATTTTAGATGATTTCAAAATAAATCTGCAGTAGAATTTACTATAGTGGCCTTTCCCCTTCGAAACTCGAAAATGAAAGTCGATGATGCGGCCGCCATCACCGAAATTATTTTCCAGCGACAGAGAGGAAAGTACAAAATTTATTTTCTCCAAAATTTTCTTTAAAACAATTCTTCCGAATTATACTAAATATTTATATAAGAAAATACTTATAGACCAAATCATTATATTTCATAAATCCTTTGAAAGCAAATTTTCAAAAATCCCGGACTTAAGTTCTAAAATTTCCAAATTTCAATGATTTTAATTGAAATCTTATTTTACCTATTATTTATAAATTTTATTCCTAACAACCAATCTATTGCAACCAAATATAGATATCATTTGAAATTTTTTATTTTATATATAGAAAATATAATAGGCAAAATTATTTAATTTACCTATATTAAAACAAATATTATGTCGGTCTGTCCTATTAAGTGTTTAGAAATCCCTATTGATCACATAACGTCCCATGCATCAACCAGAATTTATAAATACAAAACGGAACAGATTAACACAATATTAAAATCTTTTTATAACACTAACAAATACGCTCTCTCATATATATACACTCAGCGACTCCCATAGGGTATTACTACCCTATTAACAAAGAGTCAAACCCCACAAAGCCAAAGTTTATCGCTAAACCAAAGCTCTGATACCAACTGTAACATCCGCCTTTTCGCACACTTTAAACTGACACACGTGCCAATTCAAAGCATACGCAAGGGCGGATTGTTATGGGGTAAATAAGAAAAAACAGAGAAGAAATAAAAAAAAATAGAATCTCACAGCGGAAGGATAAAATATAATAATCAATATACAGTTCATGATAACTGTTTACAAAATATTTATTTTACTTATACAATGAATATCAGAGTTACACATACCAATACAATCAATGCAGCGGAAATTTAGAGTGTGGTGCAATACTATAAATAATATAATACGGATTCTTCGTCTTCGTCCTCCAAAGCTAAAATCTTCGATCCTGAAACGCTCGGACTGACCCGAGCGAATTTGAAAAGACAAAAGCACTCGAGTCAGACTAAAAGATCTTATGTGAGTTAAATTAACAGAAATAAATATGAGTACAGTAACTCAAGAGATGTTCGGGATTTACATCTCCTAAGGATCCGTTAAACTATTTACTATGTAGTATATTGCGCTATTATAATAGTGTCTATTTATAAAATAACCTTACTTTTTAATAGCGCTAAGGGGTTACCCATATAGCCCTTAACACAAATAATGCCAATAGTCTATACAGTACCGTAATACCTCCTGATCGGGAAGCTAACAGAGGATACTCCATAGGTACGACACAAATAGAAACTCGTAGTAAAGGCTCGGTATGGTAGGTGACACGGCACAACTAGGCAATGCCAGGGTAGATATACCAATTGCTATCCAGGCTGGTGGAAACGCGTAGCCGCAGTTACCGCCCACCTCGGACTAACTCCCCAAAATCAAAATATAGAAGTGGCCACTGAATCAATCCAAAATCAAAGTATAATATCGAAGAGGAGGGTCCGATCAGAGGAATGACCTCATTGGCCTGAGAATCGCTCCTGTTTTAGCCACCTTATGCCAACTCACGGGAGTCGGGTCCACGTATTTACCTTACAGGAAACGTCGTCACCACCTACTTCATTCTGGAATCTCCACCGCGTACACGGTTAGTCAAAGTGGTTTTCGGTATCGACAGAGAGTATGTCCATATCCGATCCCGGTCTCTTTGCCAACCCATCGTTATTATAACACAACCCATCGTTATTATAACACCGCGGTCATTTAAAAATAGGTTATACTTTAAAAATCAGAATAAACATTCCATTTCATAACCATGAATACGATATCATTTCAAAACCCAAAACCATATTTTATCACTTATCCCAAATATAATTCTTTTCCAAAATCATAATGCTTTAACTTCATAACATCTGAAAATCAAATATTTTCAAAGCATAATATTTTGAAAATCATAATTTAAAACCATAACTTTTAAAACTTGAATGGTTTGGATATTCAACGGTATATGAATTAAAAGGTTTAACTTAAATGTTACTTTGTAAAGAAAATAGTTCTCATGGCTTTACAAATACATTTCTTTATTAAAGTCTAAACCAAAATTTATATTATCTCTCTCAAGTTCCAAAACCACTTCAATTTATATATATATACGTATATCCATTTGGAGTATTAATATTTCAAACTAAAGTTGGATTTTATTCTTTCGACAAATCGAATGTTCTATTAATTAGTCTTGAATATTCACATAAAATCCATAAATAAATAAAAACTCCAATTTCTAGTAATAAAATATATATATTTTTTCAATTCAAATTATACTAGAATGTTCATTTCCATTTATCTTGGGAAAAATCCAATTATAAATATCATATCTTAAAATTTCCAAACTTAACATTTAAACATATGATATAAATTATCAAACTCCATTTTTTTAATTTTCTTCCATTTTTAATAAAGATTTTTATACACCTTTTAATTTCAAAATTTTCAACTTCATATGCATATATATATGGAAGAAAAATATTTATACAATATAAAATTTAAGATTATTATAAACCGTATTCCATCCAAACCATAGAAATCACACTTAAATAGTTATATATATACCGCGGTGCCTGTATATAATTTTCTATCCTATGGTCAAGTGATACGGATATTTATCATTTCAATCCGCAATTTAAAAAAATATAAAATTTTGCGGTTATATATCATTTCAAACCACAATCCCGAATGAAATGAAATATGCATAATAATTTGCAATTTAATGATATACAATAAAC
This sequence comes from Allium cepa, assembly GCA_030765085.1. Taxonomy (NCBI): domain Eukaryota; kingdom Viridiplantae; phylum Streptophyta; class Magnoliopsida; order Asparagales; family Amaryllidaceae; genus Allium; species Allium cepa. The sequence continues at coordinate 183,060,687 of CM060934.1, forward strand.
ATCCATTCATCAACATCATCCATCATCCCAATCGCAATCATAAATCAATATCAATCAATAACAATATTATTTTTGGTACTACATAACAGGTAATACTGGCAATTTTATTCAAATTAAATTTAACAGCTATTAATCTACAGTCTATATTCAGTAATAAATTATATAACTGTTAACTAGCAGTTCATATCCAAACAAATAAATTTTAACTGTAAATTTATACGCAATAAATTAATTAAATTAACAGTTAAATTTAATAAATGCAATTCAACAGATATGAATAAAATAAACATGCCAAATACTCATAAATAAATTTCTATTTATTTCTAAAATTAATTTAACAAACATAAAAGCTTCTAGTAGTTGTGAGTGGGTTAAAACAGTCACCTTTGGAATTTAAATTGGATTTAATTCCAATTTAACCCCAAAAATTTGATCGCCTCAGAATTCGTCCAAACTAGCGTCATCAAGTCTGGAATTTCAATACGATCCTAACAAAAGAAACCGCACATGAATCCGAGCTCGTATGCAAAAGTTATGAAAATTTGAAAAATGAAAAATTTTGGTCCTGGGTCGACTTCGGGTTCGACTTCGGCGCGCCGCCTCAATTACCCGGTGCTTGCTTGGAGTTTTCGCCAAAACGACCCGGAGCGACCCGAGTCATTTTCTTCCTGACCCGAAGTTGCTCTAGGGTTTTCTCCCCTGAAACCCGAAGCGCGACCAGAAGCTGCTGTAGAACCGATTTTTTTTTTTTTTTTTTTTTTGAATTTTTTTTTTTGGAATTTGAGAATTAGGTTTTTTTTCTTCTGCCATTAGAATGAGGAGTTGAGAAGGAGATCTACGTATAGAAAAATGAAAATAAGAAGTGGCTAGGGTTTATAACAGGTTATATATAGACAAGACTGAAAAATAATAGATGGATCGGATTGGATCTAAACATAAGTTTAAATTTAGGCATAAACATATATGTAATAAACTAGCATTAAATTTTGAAACGTGAATTGATTTAATTGGAAATAAATTACCCAAATGTTCTTATTCCATCAAATTTTATTTACTGAAGGTTGCACTTAATCTAATTTATACATCTTTCCCCTTTTGTCTTTAAATCAATAAATCTTATATAGTATATAGATTTATCATTAATTTTATCTATTCTTCCTTTTTAGGCAATGTTCTATATATTAAATTTCATTTAAATGCAATAAATCATACTATCGTAGTTATATCCAATTAAATAAATAAATGTTGATTCCTACTCTTTTTATCCAACAATTGTTTACGTTTTATTCCATAAATACTTCTACACACATCCTGGATTTTGTATAAATGGTTGTAACGTTAAATCTTGTCTACTTCCCATTTTATATTTAAGGTTTCTAAAACCGATTAATATTATTCCCTAGTCCAAACACCCTTTTGCCCAATTCATATTAACATATCCTTAAATTAGATTAATTCCTATTGATGTAATAGTTAAACATAAATTTCACTTATTTGAAATAAATCCACAATTTAATTTCAAATAAATAAATAAATTTTGGTTTATCACTTCTTAAATACCCAATCGTCATAATTTAATTAAAACTACATTTATCACATTTTATAGAATTTACCATCTTAAGTGACAAATCAAAACTACCCTAACTGCACAAATTTAGGGTAATCAATTTCAATAGCTTTCCCATTAAACTACATAAATTATCCAAATGAAACCTAAGTGAAACGTTTATTTATTTAAAAATCTTACTGTTTAAATGAATTTATCCTTTACGATATAATTTACATTTGACTTGATTTCTCATTTATTTTGCAAAACGGTAAATTCCAATTGCTACCAACATTATATTTAATATAAATTTGAATCCAAATAATTGGTATTGCACAACCTTATTGCGTAGATTTACATATAGTTACAACTAAGTCAATACACTGATTTCATGAATTCATAAATTAATCCACAAATTTCCATTGACTCTTTATATTCAAAATCAATTGCAAAGGTTTAAAAGTTGCTAAATTTCGATTTCAGTAATTCCTTTAATTCCATTCAAAATCAGCAATTATCTATTAAATGTCCCAAATTTTCTATTAAATTAATCTAACGAATCTTTAATATAAATTAGATGAATTAAATATTGCATTCAAACTATTGCGTTAATATCTTCCGTTTCACTTTAAAGTAACTAAATTTGCCAATTATAATACTTATTTCAATTTCTTAAAATAACCCTTTATTTACATTGAACCCAATTTAATTAAGTTTCCAATTGATTAGATTCAATTTCAACATTTAACTACCCTTAATTTTTAGGTTATAAACAATTTATATGTATTCTTTCTTAATTATTACTTTACAACTTCTCGTATAAATTTCACAATCAAACATAAATTTTAAAGTAACGCTTAATAAATATGCTCCTATAATTTCTCAACTTTTAAACGAACGTTACTCCACTTTCAATTTAGTGTAACATTCATTTAATTATTACCACCTATTACCGATCCTAATCCCATTAACAAATAAGCAGATAGATTTTTAACCTTTATATTCTAAACTTTTACCTAAAATAAAGATGCTACTAACATTAGTTCAAAATTTCACTATAATGTTTACAAATTCCATTTTAATTAATATTTTACGTTTAATTCCATTTTATTTGTAATAATAAATACCATTTGTTGAATTTAATACTCAAATTAAAAATTATAAATCTCGCTTTCTAAAGTCTATATCAACCAATGGTCCAATTAAAATAAAATTAGTATAGACCTCACCTTATAGAACTAACTACTGCAATTACAAACCAAAACTACGCAACTGCAAAAATTTAGTGAATACATCTGGAATTTGATTTCGAAATAAACTTAACAACAAATAAGATAGGTAACGAACAATAATTATTGTTGTCAAATCTATTTCAAAAGTCTACACTCAAATATTACCTTAAAGTAAGTCTTACGTTTCTATAAATTTATTCATACTTCCGTTACTATATTTATACTTAATAAAGTAACGTTCATTCTTAATAACAACATTATAACTATTCAACATATAAAAGAACTCTATTCTCAAATACATTCATTGACAAATAAGTTAGGAAATTTATAATGGTTGTTATTCTTTCTTAAATTTACCTCCAAATTAACGTACTATCAAATTTCATTCACTTATGTTCTATCCAACATTCCTTTATATTTTATTTCCATAAATTTGTTAATATTTACATTCATTTATTAACAATTTACTTCCATTATACAATTGCAATCTATAAAAGTTTTTATTACATTAATACTATTTCAACTTTATTCTTTTAGTATTAATTAAACAATCGTATTAAATTAAGAGATTATAATGATTTTCACTGTTTATATATACTCCATTAAACCCAACAGTCGTTCCAATCACCTTTGTATTGCATTGAATTGGTTATCCCTCACTGCCATTTATTTTACTTCCTAAATTCCCATATAGTTACAATTTTACCAATATATATAAACACATAGGAAATTTAAATTCTTGTCATAAATTCTTAAATTTATTTTTATTCAAGTGCAACAATTTCGCTATTTCCCTATTTATATTTCACCTAATTTTTCAACAATTAGATTAAATAACCGTTTCTACAATTCATAATTAACTATACACTTAAATCTCCTATACATATACAACTACACAAAGATATACATCTTACACTATCTCAGTTAGGTTTTCATTCAATTTAACAATAATTAAGCTTTAATTGCCGTTGCTAAAGTTTTCATTTAGCGTTCCTCTAGTATTAATTTCACAACCAATTAAATCTTATAATCACAACTCAAATTTTCGTTATTATATCTATTGCCATATAAACATTTCAATTGTTAACCTTTTAATTCCAGTTACTATCTAACTCCTACATTTATTCTACATTAGATTGGAAATTATATTAATTTAATTCATTTAATATTATCAAGTTTAACGAGTCGTTACATATCGTTTGACAGTTTTTTAAAATTTGAAGAGTTACATTTTTTGGCTCCATCTTTTAATAAATGAACATGTCCCTTCAAAAATGGAAAATGAATTTTTTTTACTAATTATTCACTTCATTCTTCTTACTCCAAATTTTCATTATATATTTCACAAAATCCACTTTCGATACTCTTTAAATCCCAAATTCAATCTCTGCTTCACTACATTCGTTCTTTGTAATATGCTCACTATTTTGCAAGCATTCAAATAATTCTCTTGTCGTTGTAAACTTTTCTTTCACCAATTCAAAGATCAAAGTATTATAAAAAGGCTATAGGATATTGTATTCAAATTACAAATATTTGTATTTGGAACCAACAACTCTTTACTACTATTTTGTGTGTGTGTGTGCTTGTTGCATGTTTGAATCATGTGGGTGTGCTTGTTGCTCATTCAATTCAAGTACGCTTGTTGCCCATTCAAATCATGTGGGTGTGTTTGTTGCCCGTTCAAATCAAGTGGATAATCTTGTTGCTCGGTAAATCAAGAGAGTATACCCTAAGCTCGGAAAGTCAGAAGGGTGTATCTTGTTGCCTTGAAATCAAGACTGTATTATGGTTTGCTTACTAACTGATTAAAGTATGCATTAAAAAGAAATCTATACTGATATTGTATTAGACTGAATGTAGGATTGGTCAATCCAACCCAGTATAAAATTCCTAGTGTCATCTCTCTTATTTTGACTTTATCTTACATATATATATATATATATATATATATACATATATATATATATATATACATATATATATATATATACATATACATATATATATATATACATATACATATATATATATATACATATACATATATATATATATATATATATATATATATGACTGTCGGTTAATATATATTCATGTGTTGATTTAAATCTGAAACTATTTAGAAAAGTCCTAAATTAGTTATAAAACACTATTCACCCCCCTCTAGTGTTATAGTAGCCGTAAGATCCATCCATACTACTATAATATATACTACACCATTTCCCACACTCTCAAAGTACTTCAATGGTGTGCAAGTCGGGAGGGAGATTATTAGGGTTTTTTGGCATGTAGAGATAGGAATGGCTGTTTGGAATTAGAATAATCTCACATCGCTAAATTTAATGGAATGTGGTGTATAAATATGATTAGTATGCACGTAACATTGATGATTCATTTTGTTACATTAAATGTGTGATAAGTCATATGCGTATGTCATGTGCTAAAGTTGAAGAAGCTTGGTCTGATGGTCGGTACACAACAACAATATTGTGGTTGAAGCTTATTAGCAAGCACCTCTAATTCTGGCAAAGTATAATAGCAGTCTTCAGACATCACCTTAGCAAGATAACACGAGCTACTAAGTTAAAAATATATAAACACAAGCATTATCAATGGTAGGTTCCCATCATCAATAATTGATAACCTTTAAAGCATTAGGAACGGACAAGCATGCTTGATGAACTCGGCCAACAACTAACGGGGGAAAGCAAATACCCAGGAACAGTGAAGCTTTGTAATTAAGAATTATTCATGAGGAACGTCATTTTAGTAGATCCAAAATTGAAATGATGCTTTTAAATTTTAGATTTATTTTCTCTCTTTTGAACTAAATCAAATACATTACACAAAATACGTCCTAATTTTGCTATTGCAATAGAAAAGGAAAATAATATTTCACAATAAGCTCACCATTGTAATTATTTATCTTATAAAAGAAACACTATATATATAAGTAGATAAGTACAGACTTAGGTTAGAGAACTTGATGAAAAAAGTCATATCTGACAATTATGGTTGGAAATAATGGCTAACTTCGGCTGAGTCGTGGACTACGTCACTTTCTTGAAGACGTTTCGGCGATCTGCTCGTTGGTGCAAGCAGTTCGTAACTATCACCGCCGCCTCTAGGATAAAACAGCCTCTCAAAGTTTTACGGTATCGATTCGTTGCACCGACGAAGCGATTCTGTTTGCACTTTAAAATTATTGCTCGAATTTTTTTCGGTTTTGGAAAAAATGAAAACTGAGATGTTTTTTTTTCGTCTTTGTATCAGTTAAGAAGACGGAGTAGTAAAAGAACGTTACTGGTTGGGGGGACGTGGTCTAGAAAAGCGGATCTGAGTAACACCGGGTCAAAATAATAAACGCTGTGTAAGGTTCTTCAATACGGGCTTGAATAGACTTTACCGTTCCAGCCCGGTCAAAAACGGTAAATAAATTTGTAGCAAAAATATAAGTGTTACATCACCACAAGCACGAACCCGCGCCCGGGTCAATTCGGTCGGTCGGTCGGCGCGTGCGCGCGCGTGGACGGTGGTCAAGCATGGCTTCCCTCCTCACAAAAGAGCATCATTAAGTGTCCAAAAGACCCAACTTAGCCTCTAAAAATCAAGTATAAATACTTGATTTTTGCATATAATCCTACAATATGCGACTATTCACATACAGGAGCCAACTTCCACTTAGTCAAATTTTTTTTTTAACAATTCACTTATTCCAAAAATAATTTCCAATAATTATAACACATTTCATTTACCTTATATGCAATAGCATCATCTTTGACTTGTTTGAAGTCTAAACAAAAAATATATCATGTCACTCGACAAATATAATTTCCAAATACAAATAAGCCATGCACATTATCAAGGATTTGCAACAACTGCCACTCAACTGCCATAATTTATGGTCCTACTATTACCTCGCTGATCTCGCAAAACATTTTCCATTAAGAAATTTGGTATAGGTCATTTCTTTGTATTAAAATTACTGAAATGCTAGTATTAACTTTTCACTTCAACATAAAAAAGGTAAGTTATAGGCCATTTAAACAACAAAAAGTATTTATATATTGATTAATTTATGATAAATGGTACATACTTGTGCATCAGTATTTTTAGCTTCTTCATTGTAGTGGCTTTAATATAGGTCAGAATACAATGATACATATGTTCCATTTAAATTATATAGGATGTCGAAAAAAAAATTCCTCCCTTAGTAAGTTGCTAAAAGTAGAATTTTGAATACCGTGGATTGATGGTGTACAGAAATATTGCTAAGTGCCTAAATTTGAGAATTACCCTACTTCATCGAAGAAAACATGAAAATAATATGGATCCAGAAAGCAAATCAATGAATCTAAAACCAACTAAACTGGTACTAACTCATGACTCAGATAAAGAAACAAGTTCAGGAAAAGCACTAAAACGCTGTACTAACACAAAATACTATTATAAAGCATGTCTTCTGGTAGCCAATACATACCCTGCAGACTGCATATGAAAGGCAGGTAGGTCTGCTTCACTAACAAAGAAGACCTACATATAAATATGAATAGTACCATGTCATATTTATCCTAATAGAGGATATCTTAAAATGATTCCTTATTGCTAAATTATGTGTATACCTTTATCAATGGTTTAATAGTCCTTAGTGTATTTGGCCGCTCATAAAAAATAATGTATGAATCCGCTTTATTTATAATCTACTGGCTCAAAAATGCGAATATACATTTGCTTCTTTACTCTTTTAGACTACCACAAACTACTGTAATATACATGCAATATGTTATTATAATTCAAGATTTGAAGTAGAAGTATAATTTCACATCAATACTTTGTTTGTAATACCTATCAAGGCAACCAAACTAACAATCATTCAGTTGGCATAGTATAAAAAAATGTTTATCCTAAGAACTTGTTCATTGATTTCTTTTTTTGAAATCAGTTCCAACAAATTATATTTAAAGATTTAAGATCTGCTTGCACTAGCCTTTATTGCCTACATACATAAGAGAGCTGAACTGTTTAGAAGAGGCTTTTGACTTATCCTGAAATATATATTATTTAGTGCCTTTACCAAACTTTAACTCCAACAATAAAGACATTGTAGGAACAAAATTATGAGTTGATTAATATTTGTAAAACCATTACATGATAGGCGAGTGTAAAAATCAAAGTAAGTATATACTTAACTTAGCATAAAGTAATCATTAGGTGCTATAAAAAGAATTTTAATTATGGGTATGAGAGCAAGAGGCAAGAGGCATATTATGAAGATGAGGATCATTATGCTTTGATGATTTTCTACCAACAGTTATGCGGATTTCCCAGTATTCCACCATAATAAGTGAAACGGTCAAGTATAAAGCTATATTATATCTTACAGTAAGCAAAGCGGGTACAGAAAGAATAACCCGCACCACTTCTTCAAACAGATCATACTATACTGGACCGAAGCCCATTTTCCTTTTATTCAAATTCTCTTTGTACAACGCTCATATAAATACTCTGTATATCTCCTGTAAATGTATTCTGTTGAGATCAATAAAATTCATACTTTTGCATTTCAATTTTATACCAATTTCTAACTCACCAACAAATAATCGAAGGGTCCATACTTTTTTGAAATGAAAGAGAGAGATCCACTTTGAGAAAAATATTATAGATGCAAGATACGGAAGGAAGCTAATACTTTCATTTTCTTTCGTGTTTTATCTGTGAATTGCTAATGAATTACTTCCTTTGTCAACTTTATCTGATCTTATATTTCTCTAAAAACAAAACAAATCTCATGATATCTCAAAGCCTCTAGGCCAAATATAAGTTAGTTCCTAACAAAAATAATATGCATGTTGTGTAGTGTAAAAAAGTTTGAAAATGTATAGCTAGAAAAGAATTTAAAACAATGGAACCAACATCTTATGATCTTTAAATTCATACATTTATGAGCAAATAATGCATATAAAATGTCTCCAACAATGATGTAGCGTGTGCATGCAATTATTATATATCAGTTAGAAAATTTAAGATAGTTCATTTTCCTCAAATGTGAGCTATAAATCATGAAGAAACTATAGTATACATGATACTTATGAAAAGTGCTAATATATAACTAAAAAACATAGTTTTGTACACAAATAGTAGTTCAGCCATTTCCATAATATTAACGCTACATTCAAGGTAGGTAAGATTAATTATAATTAATCTAAAAGGATGCCCAAATTGTATACATAAAATATTCTTACAGAACATATTAAATATAACATAGGACGAAAATTAACTATAAAAAACCATTATTTTATTCAAATTAAAAAATCATTCAACCAAATTGATTAATGAGCAGATCATCCAATAAAAAAAAAGACACGCTATTAAAAGGATTAAAAATAATCCAGAATAAAAATAAAAGACAAACACAATAAGATTACAACATGTTCAATGGATTTTTTATTTACTTTCTTATCCAAATCCTACACTCAAAAATTTGAATTTCCATACCCCACATTAAAATTTTATGTGAGATTTGGTTTAAAGAAATAGAAATTGAATCGAAGAAATTACCTTACCTAATTTGCTTGTTCTTCAAGTATCAGTCAGTATAATATGGAAAAACAAGCAAGTCTAACAAGCGACAATTGATTTAGAGGAGGCATGATGATTTTGACTACTAATATGGAAAATTAGTCCACTCGACAATGCAGCGAAATAGTTAAATAAAAGCATAATTATCTGTTTAAGCAATTTACAAAGCTACTAACATTTTCAACCAAGCATAGCTTAATGTAGAGAACATAAGAATGTAATAGATAATTAATGAAAACGGCACAACTAAAAACATATTTTTCAAATGTGATTCTTAAGTTACCTTTGACATTTTCCTTTTTCTAGCTAAGACATTTGACTGGATTGCTACTAAGCACAATCAATCGATTTTAGTTTCCATGCAAATCTTCATTCACCAAAGACACAACAAAAGGCAAAAACTTGTTTCCATGAACTAATAAATTGCCTACATTATACGTGTAAAGCCCAAAAAGAAATTTCAGTTGAGCACCCTATGTAATTTCATAACTGGGAACTTCCATATTTCTTCACCTTCTTCTAATGTGAAACTACACCCTATACTTAAAATGACTGTTAACAAAACTAAGCGAAGTAGCAACTTCACCGTTAGCATTCATTTTGTTCATATATGTTAATATAATATGATTATGTAGATCTTTCAATAAGAGTTATTGAATGTATATTGTAAAAAGAAAACGAAAACCAATACCAATCATATTGGAGACTGAGTTTGCAATAAAGTACAAAAGCTGGTGAATTTATAAACTAAGGGGAAATTCATCGAGTAAGCATATACTTGATTCCATCAAACAAAACTTTGAAGTAATTGAATGAACCCATATAAGTGTCTTAGAAATTATTTCTCTTTTTTGCATTTAGTGAAGAACCTCCTTTGATAAAGAACATAGATATGTATATATAACCAACCTAAAAAGAGCTTTCTTGAACATCTGGTTTCTCTTGGTAATGGTTTCATGACTATTTAACACAACCAAAGAATTCTATTTTTTTTTTCAATAGATACTTCCGTTCACAACACTTGGAAACGTTACAAAAGCCCATAATTTCAATAAGTTTACTTTGAGTCATAAGTGTTAACCGGGTTTTTAACTAAGCGGATTTCAACTGAAAGTAGAAGGTCAAAACGACGACGAAATAACTCACGAACTTGGAAAGACACTTAAAAGGACTAGGAGATAAAACTTGAGGAAGTTAAATGTCAATTGAAGCAAAAGAAAGCTCTCAGTACTGAAAGAAAAGTCTCGTTACTAAGAGGTCCATTCTCCAATCTGAACCAACTTAACTCCATATACCTCAAATACATCCTTGAGTGATTGTGACCAATTGCTTCTCTCAGAGAATGGACAAGTAACTCTCAGGATTGGTAAGAAGAAAGTAAAGAAGGCAGGACCATACAAGCGTTATCACGCAAACCGCCAGGAACGACTCAACCTCTATGGAAAAGAATTTGGAAAAGCACAAGCAAAAGATAGGAACACATCTTAGGGGGAAAGAGAGTTAGGTTTTTAGCCAAACAAACTTATCAATACTGAGAGGAACCTCTTGGTACATAAAGGTCCGTTTTGCATTGTAGGTCTGCGTGCCCTCTCCTCCACTTGTGGGCTTACATCTGAACCTTGTACAACTCGACCCTGTAGACTTGTAGAGCAGTTTCTCCTATAAAGAGCAATCCTATAACAACCAAATAAGGATCTTTCTATCTGGCTTCAGACTTTGGATCTTCACCATCTCTCATCTCTCTACACAATAATCACCTAGGCAGATACTATTGGTAGTTCTAAGCTTAAGAACTTGTCATTCCCTTATACTAGTGACTTTAAATCTATCAAATCTATAATCAATAAAAATATAAAGTAGACATAGGTCAAAGATTTCCGAATCACTAAAAAAAAGTCTTGTGCCTTTCTACTTTCTACGATTGTTTCACTTTTCTATTGTTTCCACTAGATCTAATTGTACGGCAGGTCATATTTGGGTGTTGTGCCATTTTGGCGTCAACATTTTGATGTTTCATTAAAAGATCAAGCACAGGGTTAGATCTTGTTTCTATTTTGGATTTGAAGAGGTCCAGTGGTTAGATCTAAAAATCCTGCTTAAGGAAGTTAGAAAATTGCTATTTGACTTCAATGGCACCTAGAAGATCCAATAGATCCACATGAGTGATAGTTGGTAGTGATGAACAGAATGCTCACTAAGTGGAAGTTAGTAAGCAATAGTTGATGCCAGGATCATCTGCTCAACAAAATGTGGTACTAGAGGTGAGCTTGACAAGGTGTTATAGGAATTGAATCAGAATATAGTGAATAGTCAGAAAGCTTTGGTGAACAAGATGGATGCTCTACTAACCCGAAACTGCAAAAGACTAGAAGGAATATGAGAGAAGTTTCTCCCACCATATCTAAAGAAGAGAATTCATTTATTATGGTTAGAACAGGTGAAAGGAAAAGGGAAAACAGTAGGAAGTAGTCGCTGGAGTTGAAGAAGGAGCTGCTGAAGGAAAAAAAGTGGTCCCTCACAAGAAAACAACTCGGTACCAAGAGGATTTCTCTTAGTACCAAGAGGAGTTTAGAGATGAGGGAAGACATGAACTAGATGTTATTGAATTATCTAATTCTGATAACGAACTACAACATGATGGATATGAGGCGTCGAAGCTAATGGAGCTAGAGTTCAAACAGCTGCAGTAGAACCAATTGGATGACAATGGAATACCAGAGAAGTAGTTCTCCCAGAGACTGAAGAACCTGGATGTTAGCAGGCAAACCGAGATTGTTTGGGTTTGCGGAGCCAAAAACTCGATGCAACCCCTAGTAGTCGCCCTATGAAACACTATGCCGGTAAGGAATACATAGTAGACATGGTTAAGCGGTTGGTTGAAGAAAGAAAAGGTAGAAAAAAAGAGAATTGGGGATCCGCACCAAGCAGGACTCCATTTACGGAGAAATTCTAAGAGAAGAGTATGCTAGGAAGTTTACAACGCTGATAATGCCATCGTACAATGGAACTATCGATCCTAGACAATATTTACTCAAGTACAAATGGCACAGGTACAATGCTAGGGCAATGGATGTTGTTCGGTGCAGATGATTTTCCATTTTCTTGGAAGGAATCACTTCGATGTGGTTCACTAGGCCCGTGCCAATACCATATTGGCAGTCGATGAGTTGGCTAGGAATTTATGGAGCATTTCCCGCTGCATGCTACATGACCCAAGGATGTGATGCCCTATCAAGCTTATCTCAAGGGCCTAAGGGTCACTGAAAGGTTTCTTTAACCAGTTTAATATTACTCTTAGTGAAGTAAGTAATCTGAAAAAGGATTTGGTATTCATGGTATTGGTCCGAGGAATTTACCTAGACACGGACTTTGGTGGATGGCTGAAGACGAAGCATCTTACAACCGTGGAGGAGTGACATCGAAAGGCTAATCAATTTCTAGGCTTGAAAGAAGCAAGTCTAGCTTTAGGCAATGTCGAAGATGGACAATCAAAGGAGGTTATCCAGAGCAATGTGGCAGTAAAGCAATCTGAAGATAGCGCTAGTAATGTGGCAACTAATGTTGGAAACTCTGGAAACCAAAAAGGACGGAATCAACGACTCGGCATTGGCGTAATGACAACAAGAAAATTTCAAGGAATTTGAAACCGAAAGATTGCACTTTTCTAAATGATACATTGGAAATCATATATCTAGCCACTCAAGGAATAGAATGATATAAGAACGCACCTAGACGGGAGGCAATCGAGATAAAAGGTACTTTAGAACGGTATAAGCACCGACATTTAAGGGACCTCGTCGAATAACTGATAAGGAAAAATAAGCTCTGATAGTACGTAAAGAATCATAGGAAGGCAATCAAGTCCCAAGACTCCAAGAACCGCCTTCCGAAGGGAATTAACTCGGACGAAGCAGAGAGGGGCCCAAGCGAAACGATGGGAAGTTAATCATTAACACTATAACCAAAGGACCCCATCCAGTAGAGAAAAGCTGGAGGGAGATGAAATGGTACGCAAGCTAGCCAATGCACATACTGCAGGAGGGCTGTTTGTTGTAGAAGACAGAGCTTCAGCTGAGAAATAGAGGATGATAACTGCTGAGATCGTATTTAAGAATAAAGATCCTGACGTTGTTACGACTGCCCTATACCACCAGCACCAATAATACACAAATAGTGCGCTTCAATCGTGCCTAGTTGATAAATGACGATCACCAATATGAATAATAATAAACACAACATATAACATGTTGTATATCTCACAGTGCATGAATAAAATATAAAAAACAAAGATATAACAAAAGAGACAATAATAAAAGTGTGAACTAATCATCAGAATATAAGATCCACAGAGTTATACATCAATAGTCATAGAATTTATACAATGGAGACAAACTCAATAACTGTCTCAAATACAAGCTAATAACCAGTCACTACTAAGGCTCCCCAGTGTTTCATAACAAAATAAGCGTAGAAATCCATATAATTTTATAATACGAGATAGTTCCATTCAGCTCATCCTTTAAACAGCTATTGCGTCACCTAGACCTGCTGTCTAGTCTACTCATTTAAGAGTATCCAAGATAATAAGAAGCGAAGCATAAAATCTTGAATCAGAAAACAGTCTGGTATAAGCGGTAAATTAATCTCAAAATACTATACAGGTAAATATAATAAAGAATAAAGGTGCACGAATCATACCTTACTTGTCCCTGCAGCCAAAGAGTTAGCATATAACAATATAATATGCTACTCTACAACAAAAAAGTGTACTACTTAAAATAAGGATATCAATCTCTAAGTGTTCCCATCTCAATTGCCAACTTCCATTAATATCTCCAAGTGATAGTCTAGAGAGCAACTAAAGTAACCATAACATCCATTAAGCAATACTTACCGTCACTCATCCTTGTGCTATGAATATATGATAACTTGTATGGCCCCCATGCTACAGACATATGGAAATCCCGGTTTTCTGTGTACTATCGTATCAGATAGCCCAAAGTTCGATATGTGTCTCCTGTCCCAAATCTAGACACTAGACCCAAAGCCACTAGTCCAAGATATACAAGTCCCTCAATTGAACCATGGGTGTCCCCACTTACAATACACCTACTTCAAGTACACAAGAAAACACTTCGACCATCAACGATTCCATAACACATACTCATTTGAGCCATCCATTGCTCCATATGGATCTGAGCCCTTCCTTTGCTCAATCCAGTTTCCATTACTCGGGAACCCACCATGTTCCTCATTCTACGACTCCCACCTTTACCAAACCGCTCTCACCACGAGTCACAAATCGAATGTTTCAACTTTCATCATGTTGTTACATCGCCATTATCCTCATGCGAATGAGCCAATACCTCTAGCGCGACCTACAGAGCTTCTACTCCATACCCTAAAATTCCGCTTTCATCTAGTGCAATATGATGTCTCCGTACCGAGTTATAGATAACTCGGTACCGGTTATACACTTAGCCACTTTTGGCTAAGTTTTCCTCCTTACTCCTAATACCCCTTTCCTAGGAACTTTAGACACTGACCTACCCCTCCTTGATAACTCGGCCCTAACCTATAGCCTTTATCTTTTAAGTTCTAGAGATAACTCGGTATATCACCCAACACTTAACCAAACCTCTTGCTACAAGCCATGAACCATCTCCACCAGCCAAGATCTACCTTCCCATGCCAACGACCGACTTATAGGGCCCACCAATATAACTTGGAACTGAGTTATATAACTCATTACCAAGTTATACCCTTGACAAATTTTGAGATGCAATTTTTCTAGCAAGCTCCTCCCATGCTTTAGAGCTTCTCCGCCATGTTTCATCCAATTTCGACCAACTATTATAAATCAGTACCAAGTTATAAATAACTCGGTACCAGGTTATAGCCTTAACAAATTTTGAGGCGCGATGTTTCCAGCAAGCTCCTCCTATGCTCTGGAGCCTCTCCTCCAATTTTCATCCAAATTTTGACCAACTTTACCTCTGATTTTCTCAATTCACCAACCTATCTTCCTAAATATCCAAAATACTAGCAAACAACATCAAAGCACAACATACAAGTATTGAATGACATGCAATTACATTCATTCAAACAAGCAATACGTAGAATTATAGAAATAAAACAAATTCTATTTCAAATATAAGAAATCCATGAACATATGAGTATGACTAAGGTAAATTACAAAGCCAATTCAATAAATCATATTAGAATTCATTAATTTAGGTCAAAAACATATGTTAACATGTGATTAAAGTTAGAAAAGGATTTTGAGACCAAAACTCATGTTAAAATCTATAACTCTATCATATAAACATGCATATGATAGTGAGAATTCATAAACCACTCACCAAAAGCAGACAACAATGAAAAGCAATGCAAATAAACCAAATTGGTGATCTCTATCTTATAATCGAGGATCTATTCTCTAATCTTCAATTCAGTTTGATTTAGAGAGTGCTTTTGGTGATTTTGGATGAATCTAGGGTTAGTAGGGGTTTAGATCTGATTTGGAAGAAAGGGAAAAGATTTAATTTGGTTCTTTAGCCCTTTATTTATAGTGATCTCTAATTAGACTAATGGGCCTACTTATGGACTTAATTAATTGCATACTAATCTTGGCTAACAGCTATTAAAACTTAAAACAGCCATAAATTTCCAACTATAAGTCCTTTATTCTATTATGACCACTCTACGAAATAAGAAAAAATTATCCTGAAGCAATGGAACTAGATTAAGACCCTAATTAAATTCCTATCAAAAGTTATAGCCAAATAAGGTTTTCAAAGATAATATGGTTACATAGAAATTATGGAAAAATCATAGTCATAACCCAACATTCCATAGCGCATAGAGGAGAAGGGGAAAGATATGACTATGCGTAGGGAACTTAGGAATAAGGAGGTCTTGGATGAAGTGAAATGAGGTGAAATGACTGGATTCAACATTCACTTAAGAAAAAGAAATCCATAGTTCTGCCATGCATAGGAAAAGTGTATGCATAGTCATGCACCTGGAGAAGACCCTCTGTAGATAAAGAAAACTTCTTTCTCCCATCCGACTCAGCTTGCCCAATAAGTCAACCAATCCCAGTTGTCTTGCTAAGCCATTAAGAATCGAACCATCAAGCTAGGGAAGAGCTGGGAGGCTTTCACCCTATGTTCTATGGAGGTATGTAAAATGTCCCTAAGAGTCATATCCGAAAATTATAGAATCATACAACCTTATACGAAGAAAATAAAAACATTTTACGATCCTCCGATACGTAAAATACGGGTTGTTACAATCTCCCCCTTTTGGGAATTTCACCCCCGAAATCCTTAAACAAGCCAAAGTGTATGCAATCATAGTTATCTCACATGCCTACCAATCATAAGCAACAATAAAACATCTCAAATAAGAAGCCATACAATCAATAATATTATTGAACTTAACCTAACACGCAGAATACTAATCTATCAAATATAACATACAATAGTGAAAGTAGATACGATAAAGAGTGGATTTTACCATTCGTAGTGCTTTGGAAATGTATTCCTCAGGCTCTCTTCTGTGTCCCACATATAATCGTCATCATTTCCGCTCCATTGTACCTTTACTAGCCTCATCGACTTTATTCTAAGTTGTTTCATATCATACTCAACAATACGAAGCAGCCCACATGATCTGGAAACTTCTGGTTCTAGCTTAACATCTTCTAAATGATCAAGTGTAATAATCATGCCCGAGTCGTGCATGAACTTCCTAGATAAGAGACATGAAAAACGTTGTGCTCGTTCGCCGTCTTCTGAGGTATGTCGACCCTATATGCTAGCTTCCCAATCCTCCTAACTATCAGAAAAGGACCTACAAATCTCGGTGCCAGCTTCCCCTTTCTACCAAATCAAATTACATTCTTTAGAGGAGAAACCTTCACGAATACCATATCTCTGAAAGAAAATTCTAAATCTCTTCACCACTTATCCATGTAGCTTTTCTATCGATCGTGAGCAGCTTCATTCGTTGCCAAATGACCTTAATCTTCTCCAATGTCTCTAATCATATCTGACCCAAATATCAGTTTCTTGCCCACTTCCCACCAACATGAAAAAGTATTACATGGTTGTTCTACAATGCTTCATATGGTGCCATAGCAGTACTAAACTGATAACTATTGTTGTACGAAAACTCCACCATATGTAGATGGTCATTCCATGATCCCCCAAAATTTATAATGCATGCTCCTAAAGACCTTCCAATATACGATTTACTCTTTCGGTCCGCCTATCCTTTTGCAGGTTATAAGCTGTAATAAGGTGCAGCTCAGTCCCTAATGCCTTTTGTAAGCTCTTCCAAAACCACTAGTGAACAACGGGCCTTGGTCACCCACAATGCTCTTTGGTACACCGTAAAATTGTATTATCCATAGTACATAAAACTCCACCAACTTAGATGTTATTCTTCTTAACTTGACGGGGCTTTTAGTTAACCATAACCCAAATGCTATCGTACCCTACTAGAGTGTTAATTAGTCCATCGAAAAATTCATCGAGACTTGCTCCCATTTCCACTCAGAAAATTCTAGCAGTTGCCACAGTCCACTAGGTTTCTTCTGCTCTGCCTTTACCAATTGGCAGTTCATACACTTCGATATGAATGCCCCAATATCCCTCTTCGTACCTTTCTAGTAATAAGTTTGCTTCGTATCTAGGTACATCTTGTTATGGCCGGAATGAATGATCAACCTAGAATGATGACACTCACGTACATTTCATATCTTAATCTATCAATGTCAGGAACAAATAGTCTTCCATCCTTACGAAGCCGAAATTATCGGTCGCGTTTGTATTGATTCATATCTTCAGATTCTACTCCTTCTACTATCTTTGCTATAGTCTCTGCTAGCCTAACATCTTGCTTCTAACTAGCACTGATCCTTTTAGTTTGAGTGGGTTTGATCAATAAGCTAACATCTTTGGTTCTAGCTCGCAATGAGGCCTGAAATCATATCCAATAATATACTTAATTTGCTTCCATTCCAAGAACATTGCTTCCAAACTAGCATGTCTTCTATTCAATGCATCAGCGATTGCATTCCCTTGTTATGGTGTATATAAAATACTAAAATCATAAGAGACCAAGAACTCCGACCACCATTGCTAGCAAAGGTTGAGATTCTTCTAAGAGAAAAGGTACTTCAAGGATTTATGGTCTGTATACAGCTCAAACGTCTCACCTAACAGGTATGCCTTCACATCTTCAAAGCAAAAATTATTGCCGCCATTTCCAAATCATACGTCGGATAATTCCTTTCGTGGGGCTTTAGCTGTCGATTAGCATAGGCAATAACTTTTCCTTTCTCCATCAATACCGCATCCAATATAGTACCATAGGCATCTATATATATTGTCAACTCCTCATTTTCACTTGGAATGGTCAACACGTATGTACTCGTCAACCTCTCCTTTAGAATCACAAATGCATGCTCATAGTTTGCATCCCATATAAAATCCTGATTCTTCTTTGTCAAATTGGTCAATAGTGTCACTACATTCGAGAAGTCCTTGATAAAGCATTTGTAGTATTCCATCAATCCTAGGAAACTCTTCACATCTGTAGCATTCTTAGGCTGGTTCCACAAACTTGTTCATGTGGCCTCTGAAAACCCGATTTATGAGATCCACAAAGTATGCCAAAGCGTTAGTCAATCCAAACGTCATCACCAGCCACTCATAGAAACCCGATGGCGTACGAAACACAATAATAGGCACACTATCCTTTTCTACTCTCAATTGGTGAAATCCTATTACCTAATCCATTTGAGAAAACACCTTCGCACCGTGGAGCTGATCAAACAAGTCATCAATGCATGAGAGAGGATACTTGTTCCTCTTCATTATTTTGTTTAACTTACGATAATCCACACACAATCTCAAAGAGCCATTCGCATTGGTCGTGAATACTACAAGTGCACTCCACTCAAATATGCTTCTTCGAATGAACCCTCACCTTAATAGGTCATTTATTTGCACCTCTAATTTCTTCTGCTCTTTGGGTGGCACACGCCTCAAAGGCATAACTATAGGTCCGGCTTCATTCACCAAGTCTATCTGAAAATCAGTCTCTCTATGCAATGGTAATTTGATCACTTCCTCAATGACATTTGGATACTCTCTAGCGATCGGTACAGATGATAACCCCATCTGTGGAACCTCTAGAGATTATAGAAAGCTAACCATCACCCCATCCTCTAGTAGGTAGCTAATCACTACCTTTCACCCTTTCACATCTTTGTCTGCCACCTACAGCTTCTCGTAATCCATTATAGCCACATACCTCTTTAGCCAGCCCATTCCCAAGATGATCCATAACCTAACAAAATCAAAACAAAGCAATGACAAACAAAAGAGCATCCATGACTTGATAACACTATGCCATGGGAAACCATGCAATGCCTAGTAGAGCCTCCAATAAGATTCTTTATGATCAAGTACCGATCTACTATCTTGGGTTTCAATCCCAATCTATCAACTAGATCACTACATATGAATGAATGTGAAGCCCTGGTACCAAATAAAACTCGAACATAAACTTCACCAATAGAAAACATACCTTGAATGACGACTTCTTTCCCCTTCTCCTTCCCGGAGGGAGCACTCTATGAAGTTGGGAGTGCATCTAAAGCATATGCTTTCACAGCCTGCTTCTCGTAACGACCCATGTTTTACGTATCAGATGATCGTAATATTTTTTATTTATATGAGGTTGTATGATTCTAAGATTTTGAAAAGTGACTCATAGGGACATTTTCCACATCTAAGATTTTTTTCGAATTTCTATGTGACCGTTTTGACCTAAAAAATCTTGTTTGGACAATAACTTTGATAAAAGCCAAAATAAGGTCTTAAACTACTTCCATTTCTTCCAAATAATGGTTTTCCATTCCGTAGAGTGGTTATAATAGAAAAACGAACTTTTCATTTAAAATTTATTATAGTTTTAAGTTTTGGTTGCTGCTGGCCAATTTTAGTGGGTGATCAACTAATCCCGTGCTTAGGCCCACTAACCCACTTCAAAATTTGTACTAAAAGGAGGCTGTAGAAACTAACTTAAGTCATTTCATTCTTACCTAAAACAGATCTAAACCTCCATTAGCCCTAATTTCATCAAAAATAAAATCTTTTCCTTACTAATATTAGCCAAATCATTGATTAAAGAGGCGATTAGCATATAGAACTAGAGATTATCACTTTTTTTGATGCGGGTACTTCTTTCTTGTTGTCCACTTTAAATCAAAGGAAGAAATTAGGTATTTCGGGTATTTGGCGAGTGGTTCTTAGCCTCCCACTCATCTATATTTGTTTACATAGTAAAAGTGGTTTACATGATTTTGATCTAAAAGGAGTTCTCTAACTTTAACCACTTATTCACGTATACTTCTGACCGGAAATTTGAGATTTTGATATGGTTTTTAAACTTGGTTTTGTAATCTATTTACTCATATTCAAAGCTAGTGTAACTCCCATCATTTAAACATGCATATGCTAATGTAAAACTTAAATTTAAAGTAAACTAATTTGACTGTCACATTCTCATTTATTGGTTGTATGAATGCATATTTATGCATGTTATTCTATGATTTTCTGTTGTATTTTGATGTTGTTTGCTAGTGTTTTGCATGTTACGTCGATAGGTTGGGAAATTGGGCAAAATGGAAGCAAAACTGGTCTGAATTGGAAGAAACTTGGAAGGGAAGCTCTAGAGTATGGGAAGTACTCGTAGTCAAAATCACAAGTTCTAGTTCGCTAAGTATAGAAGTCGTCACTGACTTGAAAGGTCGGTGTCGACCTTTGTGGCTTGCTCCACGGTAATAGTGACTTATCCGAGGTCTTGCGTATGTCTTGTAGAGGTTGCCTAATGTGAGGTCTTGGAGACTGGCTAAGTGCTTGAAGCTATGATGAAGTGTTTCTAGGATTCAAAATAGGGTGCTCTGAAGACATGACAACTTGATTTGGAGTAGAGAGATCAGGGTCAAAGCATATAGGCAAGGAGCACTAGAAGGAAGGAATGGGATAGGAAGAGACTTGGCCGTAAGTAGGCCAAGTACATAGGTCAGTTCGAGTTCAAAGGTCAGTACCAAGTCTCCTGCTTGATCCTACAAGGATGGAACTTCTGGGCGTTGGCATATGGTTTTGAGAGGTCATGCTGGAGATGTTGGTTCATTCAAATGATGATTGGTGGCGATGTAACAACATAATGAAAGTTAGAGTCTTCAGATGGTAACTGGGCATTGAATGGAGTTAGGTTTCCTAAGAAGACGGTTTGATGTAGAAAGGAGTCGAAGAATAGATAATGTAGAATAGTTCCTCGAGGATGGCGGCTTGATGTAGAAAGCAGTTGTAGAATGGTCCCTCAAAGGTGATGGCTCGATGTTGAAAGGAGTTGTTGAGTGGAGGAATGCATTATGGTTCCTCCTGGATAATGGAAGTTATATAGAGCTAAGGAAAGGGCTCAGATACGCGTATTAAGGGATCATTGATACTCAGAGTGTTTTCTTTTGTACTCAAAGAAGGGTTATTGTAAGAACGCTCAAGTGAATGTTGAAAGTTACCCCGAATCGGTTGAATGGATCCATGTACCCTGGACCGGTTGAATGGGTCTAGTTTCAGCTTTAGGCAAAAGAGAGTACACTGAAAACCAGGATTTCCATTAGTCCCTGGCAGTAGAGCGGTTATATGAGCTATCATATATCTAGAGTACGTCGAGTGGTAGTGAGGATTGTTTGATGGATGTTATGGTTGCTTTTGTTTCTTTCCTCACAGTTTATCACTCTAGGGCAGTCATTGAAGATAGGTATTGGAGATAGGGATACATGGACACCCATTATCATACTTAGTTGTATTGCACTTTTATGACACTTAGAGTAGCATATTATGTTATATGTGCTAACTCTATGGTTGCAAGGACAGGTCATGTATGATTCTATACCTTTGTTCCTTACTATATTGACTTGTATAGTATTTTGAGATTCAATTACCACTCACACCAGACTATTGTCTAACTCAAGGTTTTATACTTTGCTTCTTATTATCTCGGGTGCTCTTAAATGAGTAGACTATATAACAGGTCTAGATGCAACACAATAGCCGTGCACTGGATGAACTGAATGGATCTATCTCGTATTATGTATGAATTTCTATGCTTATTCTGTTGTGTAACACTGTGGATCTTTAGCAGTGCTGCTTATTACTATTAGTACGAGATAGTCTTATGAGTTGTTTCTGTTGTATAAACTCTATATCATGACGTTTAACTTTGTCTACCTATACTCTGATATCTGGAGCACTTAGTTATTACTGTCTTCTCCTTTATATCTATGATATTGTATTTTATTCCATGTTCTATGAGATATACTACAAATTTTTTGATGGTTTGTTTCATTTTAAACCTTGATGATCGTTCTACATTGATCGGCATGACAGAAATGCATTATCTTATGTATATTGGGAGTCGATGGTGTAGGGTGGTTGTCACATTTGGATTCAGTGCTTCGGTTGCTTTGTTTAATTTAAGGGATACTACGATTCATTAGAGATAGGGAAGGAGCAATCACCCTAGACTGGATCGAGAGAGTATATATATACGAGAGCACATACTTGTTATATATTTTGATTTTCAAAACTATATAGTAGTATATATAGTATATAAGTCGCATCCACACACGAGTACCATTGACAAGGTTTTCTTTTTGAGAGACTGGTCATTCTTGTTACAGATCAAGAACGAGCTGGCAAACGAAAAACAATGTGAGGAACTCCATCTGTGGAGTTGAGCAAGGAGCGGGTTCGAGGGCTGCTAATCCTTACTTGCAAGCTATGTTCAATGCGATGATGGCGAACATGCTTCAAGATGCCCAAGCAGTCGCTTCAAATGTTGTCATTGGTGGTAGTGCTCAACTGCAGGCGCCGAGGACTGACTTTCCCAAGCTATACAAAGATTACTCTACTTTGGGAGGCAATTCATTTCTTGGAATGGAGATTTCCATCGAAGTGCAGGTTTGGTTGGACACTTAAGAGCATATCTTTAGTGTTATGGAGATTGATGATGCTTAAAGAGGAAGTTGGCCTCTAGACAGCTTCAAGGGCAGGCCATGAACTAGCGGAATGCCGTCACTATTGCTACACCCTAGGATTAGTTCACGTGGGACTAGTTCAAGGCTAGGTTTGAGTAGAAGTTCGTTCTGACTGTTAGAAGTCGGTGTAATTCAGGAGATTCACTGATTTAAAGCAGGGAGATATGTCTATTTTTGAATATATTGTTGAGTTCGATGCTAAGTCGAAATATGGGATGCGTTTTATCGATCACTCCATTGAGGAAGAACGAGAAGTTTATTATGAGTTTGGATGACTATTTAGGGGAGAAGCTAGTGAGTCATATCGACGAGCCATTTGAGAGACTCATCGAGAAAGCTTTTCACCTGAATAGTTTGTACCCTAAGTCCAAATCAACTGTTGCTGTTAAGGAAGAGCCAAAACCGCAACAAAGCAATGGAGAGAAAAGTAAGTGGTTTGGAAAGAGGAAGCAGTGTCAAGGAAAGAATGAGGGGAAGGATGCTGACAAGAAGGTTAAATGGGATCCTATTTGCTATGGTTATAGAGATAAGGGACATCTGATCAAATGGTGCAAAATCGATGGGAAGAAGAAGTGTTACAACTACAGAAAGCCAGGTCATATACTGAAGAATTGTTCGAAACCAGTGTAACAGAAATAGGTTGTGAAGGCATATGCTTTAGACGTTGATCCGACTTCGTCGGTTGCTCCTTTGGCGATAGAGAAGGGGAAGGGCATTGTCATTCAAGGTGTACTTTCCTTTATGATGTTCCCATTCAAATTTTATTCGATACTAGGGCTTCACATTCATTCATATCTAGTGATCTAGTAGATAAGCTAAGATTGAAACCCAAAATAGTCGGCTAACCGTTGATTTTGACGAACCCTATTGGAGGCTCCACTAGCCTGTATATGGTTTGTCATGGTTTCATCTTATCGAGTCATGGATTCTATTTTGTTTGTGATTGTTTCGTTCTGAATTTTGTTGGGTTCAAGATTATTTTGGGAATGGATTGCTAAGGATGTATGCGACAGTAGTGGGTTATGAGAAGCTATTGGTGAAATTTGGGATATAGAAGGGTGGATGATAGTGAATGGCTATCTGCTAGAGGATGGGGTCATGGTCAGCTTTCTATATTCGCTTGAGATTCCATAGGATGAGTTATCACCTATGCCTATCATTAGAGAGTATCTGGACGTATTTGAGGAAATGACCGGATTACCATCGCATAGAGAGATCGAGTTTGGTATGGACTTGATGAAGGATGCCAAACCTATAGTGATGCCATTGAGGCGTATGGCACATATAGATCAAAAGAAGTTAGATATTCAAGTGAATGACATTTTGAAAAGAGGGTTCGTTCGTAGGAGAAAATCTGAGAAGGGTGCACCCGTAGTATTCACCACTAAGGCGGATGGCGCTCCAAGGTTGTGTATGGATTATCGTGAGCAGAATAAGGTGATGAAGAGGAAGAATAAGTATCCACTTCCGTGTATTGATGACTTTTTCGATCAGCTCCACGGTGTGAAGGTTTTCCCCTAATTGGATTTGGCTATAAGATTTCATCGGTTGAGGGTAGCGAAGGAGAGTGTACCGATCGCTGCATTTCGTACACCATTTGGTTTCTATGAGTAATTGGTTATGCCATTCGGGCTAACCAATGCTCCAGCATAATTTGTTTATCTCATTAACCATGTCTTTAGGGATCAGTTGAACAAGTTCGTACTTGTGTTCAAGGATGGTATTCTAATCTATTTTTGGACAAAGGAGGAAAACAAGGCGCACTTGAGGATTGTGCTCGAAGTATTATGGAAGCACAAGTTGAAGAAAAAGGTGTCAAAATGTCATTTCTAGAGAAGGAAAGTGAGATTCTTGGGACATGTCCTCCCCTGCTGGGCATCACAGTAGATTCTGCCAAGGTGGCAGTGGTTCAGGATTGGAGCCAACCCAAGAATGCTACTAAAATGAGGAGTTTCTTAGCACTGGTGGGATATTATAGACGCTTTATCAAGGACCTTTCAAAGACAGCCGCGCCATTAACCAACTTGACAAAGAAAAATCATATTTTTCCTTGGGATGCGAGATGTGAGTAGGCATTTATAAGTCTGAAGGGGAGGTTGATTAGGCACTTGTATTGACCATTCCAAGCTGAAATGAGGAGCCGACTGTATACGCAGATGCCAATGGTACTAGATTAGGTGTGGTATTACCGTAGAAGGGAAAGGTTGTTGCCTACGCTAGCCGACAGCTGAAGCCCTACAAGAGGAAGTATCCAACTCATGATTTAGAGTAGGGGGATAATGTTTACTTTGAAAATTTAGTGGCGCTATAGGGGAAAGGTTCGACTTGTTCACGGACCACAAATTCTTAAACACTACCAGAAATAATATGTCTGACAGCATCTAAACACGGCGTTTTTACGCAACTTGCTATTGTAAATCTCAACGTAAATAAAAATACTGAGTACAGCACAATATGATGCTGTATTAAGTTACGTCCCAATACACTTTGATAGCCCGCCCAAGTTTCCCTCTGTTATTTTTACTTCCCGCTGAAAGCTTATTTTCCCCTTACCATACAGTAAGCAAAAATCTCTAATCGCTCATGCCTTCTTTTCCTCTTCCTTTACTCCACTTTAAAATTTAAAACGTAGACAATAAGAAACCTCTTCCGTTCATGCTTTAAGTTTTCCTATAAGGACTCGTCGAGTTCCTAAATTAGCTCAACTAAAGAGGTCAGCTTAATTCATATTTCTATAGTAGTTTATTGTCGACTTTAACTAAATAATATTCATAATTTCCTTTGTGATTTCCTTTTAAATGAAAATGGAGTTCTTGTAGATTTAGACTTATTGCTTATATGAGCTATTTGGTTTTACAATTCGTTTAGGCTATTGACATAGTTTAGGGCACTCTGGCAGTTTTTATTAACTATTAGAAATATGGAGATCATTTTCTCACTATAATGTTTTTTCTTTTCATATGGTTACATAAAATTAAGCTTAATAGAGTTATTTTGGGATTGAATTTAGTTAGATGATTTATTAAATGTA
The DNA here is from genome assembly GCA_030765085.1 of Allium cepa. NCBI lineage: Eukaryota > Viridiplantae > Streptophyta > Magnoliopsida > Asparagales > Amaryllidaceae > Allium > Allium cepa. The sequence goes on from CM060934.1 coordinate 183,087,200, forward strand.
TGTTTCATGTTTAGGAAAGTTTTTAGTTAATTTATGCACTGATAGTTGGAGCTATATAAGTACTGCCTATAAACTATTTGTTATAAGTTCTTAATATTACCGAACATGTGGTGTCAATTATTGTTTTAATTCCAATTAGTATGTATGAAGCAATGATATATATAGTAAGTAGTTGTGTGTGTGTGTGTGTAATGTGTGGTGTTATCAATTGGTTTTAATTCCAAGTTGTGTGTGTGTAATTTATGCACTGATAAACGTGACTGCAGTGTGTTATCAGTTTCTTCTAAACTGCCTTTTTTTCTACATTCATTAGTGCATAGATAGATTAATTTGTTGCTAATGTGTTGATAGTCTTTATTACCATTTGTTAACTTTTTAGCTTAGCTATGATTTGGTGAATGATTTTGGTCACTGGATTTGATAATTTGCACGTGTGATTGGTTGCTTGGCATCAGATGGGTCAAAAATTATTTGATGAGTAAATAAATTCACTGAAGTTAATTTAGATATGGTCTGGAAATCACTAGGACATAATATAGAAAGCTTAGCTAGTTGAATGCTCAAAAAATGAAATATATAATACACTTAAACAATGTTCGATTTCAACCTCCACAGTTTAGTAGCTATAAATAAGTTCTCCCAATGTAAATTATGAATACTGTTTTATTTTTGTATTTTCCACCTACCATGTGGTTATTTCTTGACCTATGGTCTCTTATAGCCAGTCTGATTTCTCAATTTTCAATTTTTTTTCTGTTTGGAATCTACATACATGTACTTACATTTGATAGCACATATTACTACTTTTTTGCCCAAGCACAGCTTATCTTATGACTTTTTCCGATTTTTTAAATGTGCTATATAGTGTGATTTAAGCCTAATGCATTTAGGATCACACTATAATGGCCTTACCAATTTACTAGTGGTCCTCAACCGTATCTTATATGACCTTTATGCTAGTTTACCTCATCAGTTGCTTTTTCCTTCTTTTTTCTTCCTCTCGTTGCTCTGCCCTTATGGAGGAATTAAGTTTCCAATGGAGAAAAATAGTATAAATGCCCACATGTCAAGTCACAAGAGGCACCCTTATTCTTCATATACCAATAAAGGTTTTCAAATTTTACAAATTCAACTTATGAATAAACAACGAGTTTTAATAGATTCATGAGAAAAGATAGATTTATGAGCTATAACATTCTATCAAATCTTCAAACTTAAAAATACATGTGCATTCTAATTTTGCTATTGTCAAATAGGATTCTGCTGTTGGTTTGCTTTTTTCTCTGCTTCTAATTTTGTGTGCTAAATCTGGTCTACTCCTTGGAGTTAAATCCATGGAAAAAATCGTAAGTAGTAAAAAAAATTGAGATTACTTTTATATGACTAACACGAGAAGTTTGTTGATACAAATGTGAAATGCCTCAAAATATGATTTGATTCAATATTGCCTTAGTTATTCTTTTATTTTCTGCATGTTAGTATTTCTATTATATCTTTCTACCAAGTTCAGTTCTTTGTTGTCTAATATGTCCACTAGGATCATAAGTCGCTCTACTATAGCCTATATTGACTAATGAATCAAATCCACCTGATAGATCTTAATTTTCAGAATTTTGGCATATGCAAAGGCTGGTTGTGGAGTGTGTGCAATAGGAAATCTGCAGCAACAAGAGGAGCTCTACAGCACAGTGGGAAGCATGTAGTTAAGCCTACTGATCTTAAGATAATGTGAACAGCGACATAACATGGAGCAGCGTCAGAACAGTTCGGTAATTGTGGCATGTAAAGAGCTACAGCAAAATAATGAAGACAAGGTACTGAAAAGTGAATGAGATTGCAAGGCAGAGAGTCAGATTTGGAGGAGCACGGTGGGGTGTCTGAATCAGCTAAAGTGAACACCTGAGACTCTTCCATGTAGGAAGGTACACTGCGATCAATCCATTCTAGATTTCTTGAGATGAAATAGTTGCATTGTGTGAACTTGAAGACCCATCTTTAAAGAATGCAGAAGGAAAATGCAAGTTGTGTCTAACTGAAAAACATGGGTAGGGTGTGCAGGTGTGTGCAAATGAAAGTGAATCAATAATGTGAGCAATTGAAGGCATGTGAGATCTGGACAGAAGGTGCAGATGTGTGCACCTTTCATTGCACGCAAGATCTTGGAATAGCATGGGCAATTGCGTGAGTACTAAGGATAAAGAGCTGATCAATGTCAAGGAGCCAGAAAGTGGGTCTTTGCACCAAGTAGAACTAGCTAAAGGGCTAAAATAGTGAAGGAGCAAAAAGAGGAAATGAGTCAAGGTTGAAGAAGTAACGGCGGGATGCATTAAGGTGATGTTATGATTTTAACATATAGATCGATTGATTGATTAAGAAAATATTTTCTATAAGAGAATATTATCATTAATAATCTTTGTTACATTATTGTCTTTGATGTTCAATAATTTGGATTAGTAAATTTCCATAATCAAATAATAACAAAAAATAGACACAAGGAAGAAGCTGAAAAAAATTAGTCCCAAGAACAACAAATTTGTTTTTAGTCTGAAGGACATTTTTTAATGTAAATTGAAAATGATAGTTACAAATATCATTATGTGATTTACACTAAAAAATGTCATTGAGCCTAAAAAGCAAACTTTTGTCCCTAAAACCAAAAATTTTCTTCAACTTTTTCCTTAAGCCTAAAAACCCCAATCAATAATTATTTAACTTTTATTTTTACTTTTATTAGACATTTTTTCACTCCGGTTTTTCTTCTTGTTGCACTTGCTTTGTAACACACTTTTTTGACATTACTAAGATAAAGTTATTAGAAGGTAATATAGGCTGAGCTCGGATAAATTGAGAGCACACCAGAAACTGGGTGCATTTTTTGAAAATAAACGCTGAAGTAGTCTTTTAGTGCATGATTTTTTGCAGGGATCATATTTTAGTGCAAGTTTTTAAGATATGTTGCTAGAGTTAATGAATCTTTTAGTTAACTTAAAGGATGAGCTTGATGGTCTTTCTAGCTAAAATCAAACAAAATATTTTAATCTAATTGAATTAGCAACCTGGGTAATTGTAAAAGTTGAAGGACTATGTTTAGGCAATTATATCCATGCATTTCAATATTCATATCATCACTCACTATCACTTTCTTTGGCATATATTTTTTTACCGTAATTTCTTGAGCAAAGTACATATATTAAGATCAATGTTTGGGATGTTCCCAGCTGTTATTACCTTCTTTGGTTAATTGATCTGGGTGTTATTACCTTCTTTGGTTAATTGATCTGGATTTTAATTTTAATTTTTGTATCGTCGTTCTAGGTTCCATTTTGTGAGCATATTTCACCTCATATTGAACTGTGTTTCTATGGAGAAGCTTCTATTTATATATTTACCAAAACCTTTCCACTTTGATTTTTTATAGTTAACGGGGTTTATTGGGTCTCCTTTACTGGATATTACACGGCTCCATCAGGAAAGATATTTAGGTCAATGGTTAAGGTCCAAAGGTTTGTTTTGACAATTTCATGCTGTGTTTTTAGTAATTACAATTATTTTCAGGCCATAAATCATTATTACCATCATGGCCTTAAGCATATGAATTCAAGTCACTAGATATTTGAAAGTAAATCGCATGATGAATATGCTAAAACATGTTCGTTTTCTAAACGTTGACAACTCTCGGGTTTTCCACTGCCTTGTGCACTTGTAGGTATCTTGTAGAAAATCCAATGCATGCTTCACAAGGGGTATAATTATCTTAGTTTTCTTTCCAGACCCCAAAACCACTTCAGGAGAACTATGGGAGGAAACTGTTATGAAAATAGTTGCGTTTTGCGGAAGCTTCTGTCAATGGATTTTTGTCATCCAAATTACAAAGAGATAACTTGAATTGAAAACAAGACGGAATTGAAATCAAAACACAATAACATAAAATATTCCACCAAACTATCCACGTTATTGATTCACTAAAATTTTGTTTACAATTAATAGAACAAAGTTAAAGTAAATAAAATACCATTGAATAAATAATTAAATTGAGAAAGGAAGCCAATATCTATATGACTAAAATTGTTGGAGAAAAAGAACAAAGATGGAGAAGAGAAAATTAGCAAATAGATTTTTCACCACACTTTTACCCTCTCTTAGTCTCTATTTATATAATCAATTACTTAATGCCCAAGTTAACATTAGATGACAAAAAATAATTTGATTAGCCAATTAGAGAGAAAAATAAACATACTTAAATATACCTATTAATTAGAGGAAACAAAATATTCTCTTTCTTTCTTTTGCATATTTATTTCTCTCTATTTGTGATTTTGTATCACCAAAATTTAACACTCCACCTTGATGCAAAATCACATGTCTCCAACATATCAAGCATGTCATATCTAGATCTATCACAAATCCCTATATCTCAACCACACTAAATTACAAACCTCAACCATCATCTACAAGTGATGTATCTCCCACATGAGGTGCACGACACAAATTTGTTCTCAAAAACGTTCGTAATACGACGAAGATCTTCGTTTTGTCTTTATGGATTTTGCAATTCGACACCCGTCTGTCACTCGATCTGAGCTCATTACCTGATCACTATCGATCCCTCGAGCATCATCAATATGAAGACACCTGCCTAAAATATGATCCTCAATACTAGAATCATAAGCAGTGACCTGATTAACCTCTCCATCTTGCTATGGACTAGGTCCTTCAACTGTCACTCGCTTTCCGTTGTCGACCATAAAACCAACCAAGCTATAAAAGTTTCCTTCTTCCAATACTCCTCTCATCCTTACACGACCGCCTTTCTGCACTCCCAAAACTCCATATTGAGTCTTATAAGTGCAACCACGACGATCCAACTGACCGAGAGAAATAAGATTATGCGAACAAGTGGGTACATAGCTCACTCCAGAGACTTCTCTACCACACCATCATGCATATAAAATAAGATAGATCCAATACCAAAAATGAGTAGCTCTTCTCCATTAGCTGTCCTAATCGTGCTGACACTCTTCTCATAAGAAGAAAAACAATTCACGTCTCCACAAATGTGAAAACTGGCTCCCAAATCCATCTTCCAAGGCTTACTTTCACTAAAGAGGACATCACAAGAAGCATCACTATCGGTACCTTCAGCAAAATCTGCATGTGCATCACTACTGTATCATCAAGCGCAGCCTTTTTTCGATCTCTTTTATAAGCATAACACTTGCTGCGTATATGACCTTTCTTATTACAATAATGACAAGTTACAACACCTTTACCATTAGCGCCCTTCTTCTTCCAAATTGTATCTTTTTCTGAATCTCTAGCCACCATAGCCTTACTTTGAATTGATTTCATACCTGACCTTTTTCTTCTAAGCTCCTCATTCAAAAGACTGATTTGAATTGTTTCTAGAGTGGTAGTTCCATCAGCATTGGAATTATTCGATGAAACAACCAAAGTTTTCCAAGTTTCTGAAAGCGAACTCATTAATAAAAGAGCCTGTAACTCATCATCAATATTGACCATCATATTTGCCAATTGATTTATTACATCTTAAAATTCAAATTTTAGCATTTTAGCACATGAAACTTCAAATTTTGGCGCAGTTAAGCATTTTAGCATATGAAACTTCAAATTTTTAGATGGCGTTTACTCACTGATCATTTCAAATTTCTTCATTGCAGGTAATTAAAGATGGCGATGACACATTCTTCTTCCGTAGCAAGTAGCAAGCATATGAAACTTTTTAGATGCACGTTTTGTTGTTGGCATTTGGTGTGGACTTACTGTATTGATATTATACTTTTACTTAACATATAACGTGTCTTTGTTTAACAGAATTTGTTGCAACTTGGTTTACTTTGTTATTTTTGTTTATGGATATTATTGAAACTTGGTTTATGGATGTCTTTTGTTTATTAATATTGTCTTAACTAGTTTATGTAACCAATTAATAGTTATTAGAACCTGTTATATATACTAGTTGCTTGAATATGCTTAAAATATAGTTTTGGAATATTCAAAAATAGAGTGGAATATTAAAGCTGTTATATAAATAGAAGACAGCGTTTGATTAATGCTGTCAATGAAGAAACAACAGCGTTTAATTCGTGCTGTAATTATCTTGAAATTGTCAATAACAGCGTTTTTTACATGCTATCGAAATAGTTGATGATTCAATAACAGCGTTTTTAACATGCTGTCGAAATTGTTGGTGATTCAATAACAGCGTTTAGAAAAAGCTGTTGTAAAAGTTAAAGTAGAATTTGAACATCTTCGACAACTAAATTATAAACGCTGTTGAAACATAATACAGCACGTCTGAAAACGCTGTAAAAACATTATTGACAGCTCGTAATAAACGCTGTCACAGAGATGTTTCAACAGCGTTTATAGAAAAGCTGTTGTAAGTTATGTATATACGACAGCTTGTCGTTATACAACGTTTGAAATAATGCTGTTGTATCATATTACAGCGTTTATCAAACGCTGTTAAAAGCCTTTTGAGGTGTAGTGAAAGTACCTTTCTTCCTAAAAGGATCTCAACTTTCGACAGCAGCAATAGTTGGAATTCTTAGCCTCTTACAACTTTGGCATTTTCTATATGCCCGATAAGGGGATGCGGTCGCTAACGCATTAAGTAGAAGGTATGCTAGTTTGGGAGTGATGTTCCTAGAGTGGAAATAGCCAGAGTATATTATTGGTTATGACTTCGGACCTCATTGCGAGTTAGAGCCAGAGATGTTGGCAAATTTGACAATCTAACCTACTTTGATTGAGCGAATCGGTGCTAGTCAAAAGTGAAATGCTAGATTGGTAGAGTCATGGTGAAAATGGGAGATTGGTCGTTCATGATGTTGACGGACTACACGATGAGGTGGTACGAGAGTTCCATGATTCTAAGTTGACCATACATCTCGATGGTAGTAAGATGTACCATGATATGAGGAAGACCTACTATTAGAAAGGGATGAAGAAGGACGTCGGGACATTCATCTCAAAGTATGAACTTCCAATTAGTGAAAGCAGAGCAAAAGAAATCGAGTGGCCTATTGCAACCACTTGAAGTTCCCGATTAGTAGTGGAAGCAGACATTGATGGATTTCATTATGGACTACCAAGAACTCGAGTAAGGCATGACAACATCTGGGTCACAGTCGATCGATTGACCAAGAGTGACAGATTTATGCCTATCAAGTCAAGTAGAACGGCAGCCAAACTACTAAGTTTTATGTGAAATGGATTGTGCAATTTCATGGTGTGCCGAAAAGTATTGTTAGTGATCGAGACCCATTATTCACTAGTGGGTTTTTAAAGAGCTTACAGGAGGCGTTAGGTACCAAGCTGCATCCTAGTAAAACTTATCATCCACAAACGGATGGGCAGACCTAGAGAGTAAATCGTGTACTAGAGGATCTTTTTCAGGATTGTATTCTTGATTTCGAGGGCTCATGGGATGATTACTTGCATTTGGTAGAGTTTGCATGCAATAACAGTTATCGATCTAGTATCGGTATGGCACCATATGAAGCATTGTATGGTCGACCGTGTAATGCCCCTTCGTGCTGGTGGGAAGCAGGTAAGAAATTGATACTTGGGCCGGATATAAATAGAGAAACCTCGAAAAAGATAGAGATGATCCAGTAATGGATGAAAGTTGCACAGTGTAGGCAAAAGAGTTACGCTGATAGATAGCGTTGAGATTTAGAATTTTCTAACAGATATATGGTATTCGTGAAAATTTCTCCTTTGAAAAATGTTATTCAATATGGCAGCAAGGGGAAATTAGCACCAAGATTCGTAGATCCTTTTGCGATAGCAGAGAGGATTGGGAATCTAGCATATACGGTCAACTTACCTCAGAAAATGGTAGGTGTGCATAATGTTTTTGATGTTTCTCATTTGCAGAAGTTTATGCATTACTCAGACATGACGATTGAACCGGGTCAACCTGATGATACCCAAATTGAAACAGAAGCTACGAAGCCTCGTACGTCGGCTCATATTGTCGGACGTGATACGAAGTAGGTTAGGAGGAAAACAGTGGAGTTAGTAAAGGTTTAATGGGGCAAAAATGAAGACGGTTGCACATGGAAAATCGAGAAGAGTATGAAGGCCACACATTCGTAGCTCTTCACATGTATAGGCCCATTATTTATCATATTTAATTTCACTTTCAATATCATATAGGGTACTTTAGTATCCCACATGCTAGGATAGCTTTAACTACATTATTGATTGCATTGTTGTGTGTTTGACATGTTTGATGATATACATGATTATTAGGCCTGAGGGTAAATATGATTGATTTTCTGTGTTTCTTTGGGGATTTAGTGGGCGAAATTCCTAAAGGGGGTGTTTCTTTGGGGATTTCGGGAGCGAAATTCCCAAAGGGGGAAAGTAACGACCCATGTTTTACATATCGGAGAATCGTAATTTTTTTTATTCATATGAGGTTATATGACTCTAATATTTTAAAAAGTGGCTCTTAGGGACATTTTTCACATCTTTGATTTATGTTGAATTTCTATGTGACCATTTTGACCCTGAAAATCTTATTTGGACTGTAACTTTTGATAGGAGCGGAATTGGGGTCTCAAAGCATTTTCATTGCTTCTGGATGATGGTTTCTCGTTCCGTAAAGTGGCCATAAATAAAGAGACTTATCTTTTAAAAGTTATCGTAGTTTTATGTTTTGGTTGCTGTTGGCCAGTTAATGGGTCTACTAACCCACTTTGAAATTTGTGCTAATAGGATGTGGTAGGAACTGACCTAAGTCATTTTCTTCTTCCCCGATATAGATCTAAACCTCCGTTAGTCCTAATTTCATCAAAAATCACATCTTTTCCTTACTAATCTTAGCCAAATCATTGACTAGTGAGAGTATTAGCGTATAGAAGCTTGAGATTATCATTTTTGTTGACTTGGGTCCTTCTTCCTTGCTGTCCACTTCAGATCTAAGGAAGAAATTGGGCATTTCAGGTATTTGGTGAGTAGTTCTTGGCCTCTCACTCATAAATACTTGTTTATATAGTTAAAATAGTTGTTTTTAACATGATTTTGATCTATAAAGGGTTTTCTAATGCTAATCGCTTAACATATATGCTTATGAAAAGAAATTGGAGATTTTTAATGGTTTTTAAAATTGGTTTTGTAATCTAGTTACTTATATTCACATGCTAGTGTAACTCCCATCATTTATACATGCATATGCTAATGTAAAACTTCGATTCGAAATAAAACTAGTTTGAGTGTCACATTCCCATGTATTGGTTGTATGAATGGATGTATATGAATGTTATTCTATGATTATATGTTATACTTTCATGTTGTTTGCTTGTGTTTTAGATGCTAGGTAGATAGGTTGGAAAATTAGGCAAAATAGAGGCAAAACAGGTCGGAATTGGACGAAACTTGGAAGCAACGCTCTAGAGTGTGGGAAGAGCTTGTAGTCAAAATCACAAGTTCTAGTTCGCTAAGTACGGAAGTCAACACCAATATGAGAGGTCATTACCAACCTTTGTTTCTTACTACATGGTGATGGCAATTAGCGCAAGGATTAGATTACGTCTTGTAGAGGTTGCCTATTGTGATAGATTGGAGATTAGCTAACTGCTTGAAGCTACGATGACTTATTTCTAGGATTCAAAGTAGGGTGCTTTGAAGACATGACAACTTGATTTGGAGCAGAGAGGTCAGGGTCAAAGCATATGCGCAAGGAGCACTAGAAGCAAGGAATGGGATGGGAAGAGACTTGGCCACTAGTTATCCAATTACAGAGGTCGGTACCTAGTTCAGAGGTCGGCGCTTTGCTCTCTTGCTTGGTGCTGTGGGGATGGCACTTCTGAGGCTTCGTACAAAGGTCCAAGAAGTGGTGCTGGAGATGTTGGCTCGTTCGCATGATGACCGATGGCGATGTAACAACATGATGAAAGTTAGATTCTTCAGATGGAAACTCGACGTTGAATGGAGTTAGGTTCCAAAGAAGGTTGCCCGATGTAGAAGGGAGTAATAGAATAGGGAATGTAGAATGGTTCATCGAGAGTGACGACCCGATGTAGAAAGGAGTCGTAGAATGGTTCCTCAAAGGTGATGGCTCGATGTTGAAAGGAGTTGTCGAGTAAAGGAATGTAGAATGGTTCCTCGAAGGTGATGGCTCGATGTTGAAAGGAGTTGCCGAGTAGAGGAATGTAGAATGGTTCCTCCAGGATAATGGAAGCTAGTTGGAGCAAAGGAAAGGGCTCGGATACACATACCAAGGGATCTTTGATACTCAGAGTGTTTTTATTTCACTCAAAGCAGAGGTATCGTGAGGACGCCCATAGGTATGTTGAAAGTAACCCCGGATCGGTTGAATGGATCCATATACCCTGGACCGATTGAATAAGTCTAGTACTGCTTTAGGCTAAAGAGAGTAAATTGAAAACCAGGATTTCCATTAGTCCTCGGTAGTAGAATGGTCATAAGAGTTATCATATATCCTGAGTACATCGAGTGATAGTGAGGATTGTGTGATGGATACTATGTTTGCTTTGATTTCTATCCCTGTAGTCTATCACTCTTAGGTAGTCATTGAAGATAGGTATGGAGATAAGGGTACCTAGACACCCATTATCATACTTAGTTGCATTGCACCTTTATGACACTTAAAGTGGAATATTATATTATTATATGCTAACTCTATGGTTGCACGGGCATGTTAAGTATTATTCGTAAACCTTTATTCCTTACTATATTGACTTGTATAGTATTTTGAGATTCAATTACAACAGACTATTATCTGACTCGATGTTTTATATTTTACTTCTTATTATCTCGGGTGCTCTTAAATGAGTAAACTAAATAACAGGTCTATGTGCAACACAATAGCTGTGCACAGGACAAACTGGAGGGAGCTATCTTGTATTATGTATGGATTTCTATGCTTATTCCATTATGCAACGCTATGGATCCTTGACGATTCTTCTTATTAGTGTTATATGAGATAGCCTTATGAGTTGCTTCTATCGTATAAACTCTATTTCATGATGTATAACTTTGTGTATCTATACTCTGATATCTGTATCATTTAGCTATTACCGTCTCCTATGTTTTATATCTATGGTATTATATTTTATTCCATATGTTGTGAGATATATTACAGATTCAATGATGTTTTCTTTCATTTTAAACCTTGGTTATTGCTCTACATCGATTGGCACGATAGCAGCGAACTACCTTACGTATATTGGGTGCCGGTGGTGTAGGGAGGTCGTCACACTTATCCTTCACTTGTTCTAGATAGTCCATCTTCAGATGCCTAGGCTTATCATAGTTGTAGCACTCCTTCTTATCGCTCACTTTGCAGTCCTTGATCAAATGACCTTTTTCCTTGCATCCAAAGCAAGTAGGTTCCCACTTACCCTTCTTCTGGCCATTCTTTCCATTGGACCGCTTTCTCTTTCCATTCCACTTCTTCTTCTCCCTGAGCCTTATCTTAAACCGTTCCCAACTGAAATGATTATCAAGCGTAGCGGTAGTCACAGCATTCCACCAATTTGTGGCCTACTCCTTAAGTTGTCTAGAAGCTGACTTTCTCTTCATAACGTCATCCACTTCTATATCACTGAAGATGCACTCACAAATTTCAACCCAATCTTGCAGTTCTATGGCTGATTCTGTTCCACAAAATGGCTTTCCTCCTAAAGTAGATTAATCTTTGCTTAACTTAGCGAAATTAGCCCTAGGCACTTGCAGAGGAGCACCTCTTCAAACAGTCATGTTAGGAGCACTCTTCATCATTTTTTCCATCATTGTATTGAACATAGCTTGAATATCAACCATAGTAGCTCATGATCTTGCTCCTTCTTTAACCCCTGAAGTAAATTTTACAGTATTCCTTATATGTCGGCTCATTCTTATCTGTAACAAGAATGACCAGCCTCTCATAAAGAAAACTGTGTCTATAGTACTGATGTGCATGCGACTTATACCAAATAATATTTTACTGCATAGTTTTGAAAACCAAAGCATATAACAAGTGCACTCTCTCGTATATATACACTTTTGGTTCCATTCTAAGGCGATAGACCTTCCCTATCTCTATTAGATCACGGTATTAACTTCGGTTAATCGCATAACCAAAGCTTTAATACCAAATGTGACGACCGCCCTATACCACCGGCACCAACAACATATATATGGTGCACTGTAGTCGATGCTCGATCGAGATAGGATGATCAACGCGATGAATAATAACAAATATAGCATATAACCTGTTATATATCTCACAGCACATAGATAAAATACAATATCACAGATATAACAAATGAGACAATAATAACAATTTAAATATTGATCAAGTGTAAGATCAACAGAGTTATACATCAATAGTCACAGAGTTTATATATGGAGACAAACTCAATAACTACCCCCAAATACAAGCTAATAAGCAGTCATTGCTAAGGCTCCCTATTGCTGCACAACGGAATAAGCGTAGAAATCCATATAAGTATATAATATGAGATGGCTCCATCCACCTTGTCCTCCAAACAGCTAATGCATCACCTAGACCCGCTATCTATTCTACTCAACTAAGAGTATCCAAGATAATAAGAGGCATAACACAAAACCCTGGGTTAGAAAATAGTCTGGTGTGAGCGGTAAATGAATCTCAAAATACTATACATGTAAATATAGTAAGGAGCAGAGGTACACGAATCATACCTGCCCTATCCTTGGAACGAAAGAGTTAGCACATAAAGATATAATATGTTACTCTACAACATCATAAAGGTGTACTAATTATATCATATCTCCAAGTATTCCCGTCTCCAACACCTAATCCCAATGATATCTCTAAGTGATAGCCTTAAAAGCAACTAAACCACACATAGAAACTATAACATCCATCAAGAAATACTCACTATCACACTCTGTGCTACGTATATGTGATAACTCGTACGTCCCCATGCCAGGGACTAATGGAAATCTCGATTTTCTGCTTACTCTTGTATCATGTAGCCTAAAGCTCAATATGTATCTCATAGCCCAAAGCTAAACACTAGACTCAAACCACTGGTCTAGGGTATATGAGTACCTCAATTGACCCATGGGCATCCCCGCTTACAATACCCTTGCTTCAAGTACACAGGAAAACACTTCGGCCATCAACGATTCCTTAGCACATACTCATCCAAGCCCTCCTTTGCGCCATTTTGATCTAATCCCTTCCTTTGCTCTATCCAGTTTTATTATTCCAGAACCACCGCATTCCCTATTCTATGGTTCCCTCCTTTACTGAGCCGCTACCTTCGGTACCTACTCCAACCAAGAGTCGCAAACCTAAAATTTCTAGCTAAGTGGTTGTTACATCGCCATCAGTTCTTATTAGAACATGGCAATACCTCCAGCATGACCTACAAGCTTCCATTATATACCTTAAAATTCCACTTCCATCCAATGCAATATGATTACTTTGTACCGAGTTATAGATAACTTGGTACCAAGTTATATACTTAACCAATTTTGGCTAATTTTCCTCCTTGCTCCTAGTGCCTCTTTCCTAAGAATTTTAGACACAGACCTATCCCTCCTTGATAACTTGACCCCAGCCTATAGCCTTTGCCTTCTAACTTCTAGGGATAACTAGGTATATTTTTCAACACTTAACCAAATCTCCTGCTTCAAGCCATGAAACATCTTCACTAGCCAAGCTCTTCCTACCCACGCCAATGACCAACTTATATGTCTCACCATTATAACTTGGTACCGATTTATATAACTCGATATAGGTTTGTAACATCCCGCACTTGGAGGCCCAAAACTAATGGCTACAGATGCTGCAGTCATCCATAGTTATTAATCCTCGACGATTAAATACAATAATGTTAGATACATTGATATAACAAAATCACACGGATATGGAAATTTTTTAAAATCATTAAACAATTTTCACATTCCATTTCAAACCATTTCAAATTTATTACATAATCCCATATACGAGAACCACGTTTAGAGAAATATAATTATTAAAACATATGCCAAGAGCGACATATGAAGATGACCCTTGGATGATCAGAGTATATATATAGGACAATAAACAACTTTTTCCTTTAAAATAAAAACACAACGAAATCAAAATAGAAAAGAACTCCTACTATTAAAACATATGCCAAGAGCGACATATGAAGATGACCCTTGGATGATCAGAGTACATATATAGGACAATAAACAACTTTTTCCTTTAAAATAAAAACACAACGAAATCAAAATAGAAAAGAACTCCTACTAGCTAGCTTGCCTCTCGCATGTCTTCGAAAGCTTATTCGTCTAAAGGGGTATCTAAAAACCTCAATTCTCAGACTACTCAAAATCAATTGAGTAACCGAGAGTTTAAAGGAAAAACATAAATGTCGAGTCAGACATAAAGCCTGGTATGAATGATAATCTACCATCTCAAACCATTTAGATGTCTAGTAAGACTACGCCGATTAGCGGAACGGGTTTTCTGCTCTCTAGTATCCTCCAAAAATTTATAATAACCAGATACTGTGGTCCTGCATCCACAATGGTTAAAACATGACAATTCAAAATATTATGATGATATGCAAACAAGTAAATTATTCTGGATTCCCATCCCCCTTCATTTTGACTATCTACCTCAGTTATAGTTTCTAGGGTCACTATTAACCTATGAGTTTTTGTGGGCTGTCTACTAACCTATTTAAAACTTATGAACTATCTATCTGATTTCATGATTTTCATGGGATCACTAAGAATCTATTAGCCTCTACCAATAACTTCATTAATACATGGGTTCTCCCTGAACCTATTGGTATCTCCAATAACTTCTCTCAAATCATAGTTTTCATGCGTTGACTAGGAAACTATTGAATTCTGTCAATAACTTTATTCCGATATAGTTTTCCTGGATTCGCTACAAAACTATTAGCCCCCAACAATAACCTTTCTAAACATAGTTTTCATGGGTTTACTATGAACCTGTCTAACTAAAAACTTCTTTAATCATTACTAGGCATCCTATATTCTGGTCTACCTGACCACCTGGATGCAATTCCACACATACAGGAGTTAACTCAATTTATATTCACTACTAGGTCAACCTAGCTCCTTATTCTGCCCTTTTCCCCTAAAATATAGTTATGGGTCCAATTTACAGTGAATATGCATATTAGAAGAAGCAAACATAATAACACCAACATTTGTGGTTTAATATCTTTGATATCATTTTCATATGAAACATGGTTAATCCCTTTAACCTTTTATTTTATCAAGGAAAACTTCTTGAAAAATTCCATACGTAAAAGCCATTTTAAAACTCCTTTGTTTTTTCCATTGTTTTCCTTTAAAACTGAGGCTTTCGAAACCTTAAACCTTTACTTTCGAAACCATTGGATAATCTCCTCCGAAAGCATTCAAATCTTATTTTCAAAACACTAAGCATTGGCCTTCCAAAACATTTTAAATCATCTCTTTCGAAACCATCAAAATATACCTTTCAAAAGTATTAAAGCATTACTTGGTAACTCTTAGAAGCATAGCTTTGAAACCATTTGAAAGTACTTCTTTCGAAACCATTGGGTTTATCCTTAAAAATACCTTTTGGGTCAAAGTGAATATAAACGAAAGTACCTCTTTCGAAACCATTAACCTTCATATAAAAGAGTTAGGGGTAACAGATGGCATCAGAATCATCCTTTCGAAAGCTTAAATCATTTAAGTAAAACATTTAGAAGGATAACTTCGAAACCCCTTTCAAAGCTATTGCCTTCGAAACCATTGGTATAAGGGGCTTCTAGATCCCTTTAGAAAGCTTTAGGGAAGCGACTTATTACTTTT
Organism: Allium cepa; assembly: GCA_030765085.1. Classification (NCBI taxonomy): domain Eukaryota; kingdom Viridiplantae; phylum Streptophyta; class Magnoliopsida; order Asparagales; family Amaryllidaceae; genus Allium; species Allium cepa. The sequence goes on from CM060934.1 coordinate 183,103,034, forward strand.
ATAAAATAAAAGCTACCTTTCGAACTAGTTGATGACTTCAATCCATTCGAAAGGCATAAGGTCGACAACATGGTTTCGACTGGGCTCAAACTACCCTTTCGAAAGCATTAATTAAAAAACAAGGCAACTCATTCGAAAGCTACACGTTAAGCAAAAAGGCGGCGACTTCTTCGAAAGCTATAATAAACCTTTTCGAAAGCATTCTTTTAGAAACAAGGCAAGCGCATTTCTTAGGCTAGTAAAACAAAGGCTTTTTGACTCCTTCGAAAGCTAGGTTTCGACTTCATACCAGCCGCTATTCTCCAATGCACTACATATACCATCACTCTGATACCTTTTGTATTAGTTTCGACTTGGTAGAGGTGGAAGAATAGTGTCCAAAGGTGGCTAAAGAAAGTGGTGAAACATTATTTATGTGCAAAACTATTTTATTGCCTTTTCAAGTGCTTGCTTTTTAACTAACCTGCCTATTTGTAAAAATTTAATGGGTTGCCATAAACTTTTCAAATTGTTTCCAAAATGAAACCGTGGCATTCATTTCAGATCTAATTAAAATAATTTTGCAATTAAGCCCTTGCATAAGCAAAACAAATAACACAGTTAAGTCCTCCATCTAAAATAATTTAATTTCCATAGTAAATTTCTAGGAAAAATTCCTAAAAATCGTATATATTCACTTTTAATACGTTTTCTGACATATATAAATCTCAGAACCAAATTCCTTCATATAATAGCCAAAAAAATTAAACCCAATTTATTCATTTCTTCCTTCAAAAATTCATGATAAATTTTGCATAGCTTAGAAAATTATAGAAAATTAAACCCATCTTCAAAATAATGTTTTACATAACATATAAATTCCTCATGGCATTTGAAATCCATAATACAACTTTTATCTAAAATCGAATTAAACGTTTATAAAAAATCTTGTTTGAATCAAACATATCACAAAATCCATGCATATTGTCATTAAAATCATCACATAAGGTTTTAAACATAAACCCGAAATCAAATGATCTTTAAAAACAAAAGTAGAGATGGTTTTGATTATTATTCACCTTGATTAGGATTATGAACTTGAGATTTGACCTTTGATTAATTATACTTGCTTGATTGCTTAGCTTTAATTGATTTTCCCTTTTTTCCCTAGGTAATGGTGGGCTTGAGCTCTCTTTAATTACGTTTTTGTGTTTTGAAAACGAACGTGCAAAGTAAAGGAAACAAGATTTTAAGGGTAATGGGATTTGGTGCAGCAATTACCCATTAAGCCCTTGTTTTATTCTCATATTAGTTATCTAATAAACCATTTCCATCCTTATTTTTAATTAAGCACGAACTCTAGTTAAGTTTTCAAATCTCAATCCACATATCACTCTAATATTTACATTATTCTATTTAATTTATCTAATTAAATCTCCTGAATAATGTTATTAAAAATTAGGGGTGTTATAGGCTCCCCTCCTTAAAGAATTTCGTCCTCGAAATTCAGTAAGGACAAAATACTAAACACAACAATCATCTGTAACAGGTCCTAACTACCATACTAGCTTATCTGATTAGTAACTATCTATATAAAGAAAATATAGAATATACCCTCACAATAGATCAGGATAACTAGCTCTAATCCTATCTTCTGTCTCTCGAGTACAGTCCTTCTCATTGTCACTCCACTGACTTTCACCAACTTGATTGTCTTATTCCTTAACCTTTTCTCATCTCTCGCTACTACCCGAACTGGTTGTCTAACAAAAGTCAAATTTAGTTCTACTATCAAATCTTCCAACTCTGTTAGAGGAGTAGTAGCCTCTGGATCATGCACATACTTGTGAAGATGAGACACATGAAACACATTACGGACACCTTCCATACTGCTCGGCAACTCTACTCTGTATGCGAGCTTTCGATCCTATCTATAACTTGGAAAAAACCAACATATTTCTGTGCTAGTTTCCTTGACTTTCCGAATCGCACCACACCCTTCATTGGTGATACCTTAATGAAAACCATATCTCCAACTGAGAATTCTGCGTCTTTACACCTCTTAGCGTAACTCTTTTGTCTGGACCGAGCTTCCTTCATCCTTTCTCAGATCAACTCAATCTTCTATGTCGCCTCTCTAACCAGATCTGAACCCAAGACTAATCCGTCTCTAGTTTCCAACCAACATGTTGGTGGTTTGCATCGCCTTCCATACAAAGCTTCAAAAAGCAACATTCCTATAGTAGTCCGATAACTGTTATTATAGGAAAACTCCACTAAATGTAGGTGTTCTTCCCAAGATCGAACAAAGTCCAATACACAAGCTCTCAATAAATCCTCGAGTATCTTATTAATTCTATCTGTCTTGCCTTCTGTTTGAGGTTGATATGCTGTACTCATGTTAGTCTTGGTACCTAACACAGCATGTAGACTCTTCCAGAATTCATTAGTAAACAAAACATATCTGCCACCGACATACTACTAGGAATTCCATGCAGTCTAACTATGTTCTTCATGAACAATTTAGCTAAAACAGGCGTCGTCCTGGTTGATCTAACTGGAATGAAATGGGCACTCTACGTCAACCTATCCGCTGTGACCCATATACTTTCATTTCCTCTATTGGACCTTGGAAACCTATCTATAAAATCCATGGATATCGAATCCCATTTCTAAATTGGTATCTCTAGAGGTTGATGCAACCCACTCGGCTTCTGATGTTCGATCTTCACTTGCTGACAGTTTGCACACTACCTAACCCACAAGCTAACATCTCTCTTCATACCTTTCCAATAAGAAGCTTCTCTTCATATCTTGATACATCTTAGTTGCTCCATGATGAATCGTAAATTTGGATCGATAACGTTCCCTAAGAACTTCTCTTCTCAAGTACTCCACATTTGGGATACACAATCATCCATTCTTTCTCAACCATCCCCTCTAATCAAGACTAAAATCCTTTAGATCATCGATTTCCGACCCAACCTCAAGCCTTCTATTCTTCTCGGTTAACAATGGATCCTCTTTCTGCTTAGAAGCGATCATTTCAATAAACATTGGTCGAACTTCCAAACAAATAACATAACTATGCTCTGACTAGAATTAGCATTTGATCTTAACTGCAAACTACAAGTAGTCAAAGCTTCTAAATCTTTCCATTCTGCCAATATAGCTAACACCGTATGCTGATGTCTTCTGTTAATAGCATCCACTACCTTATTTCCTTTCCCAGGTGTATATTCTATACCAAAATCATATGCACCTAAAAAATCCAACCACCTTTTCTGTCTCATATTCAACTCCTTCTAAGAGAGTAAATCCTTAATGACTTATGATTTGTGTATAGCTCAAATCTCTCCCCTAAGAGATAATGTCTTTATATCTTCAACGTGTAGATCATTGCAGTCAACACCAAATCATGAGTAGGATTTCTCACTTTATGTGGTCTAAGCTATCATGAAGCATAGTCAATAAATTTAGCCTTCTGCATCAACGCAGCTCGTTATCCAGTCCTACATGCATCCGTATACACCACCAACCCTTGGTTTTCGTCTGGAAGTACTAATGCGGGTGCATTGGTCAACAAATGCTTTAACTTAAGGAATGCTTCCTTACATTTATCGGACCAAACAAACTTCATGTTCTTCCTGGTTAACTTAGTCAAAGGCGTTGTTATCCACGAGAAATCCTTAATGAATCTCCGGTAACAGCCAGCAAGTCCAATAAAACTTCTAATCCCAGTCACCGTCTCAGGTCTCTTCCAATTATTAACAGCTTCGATCTTATCTGGATCGACTGACAAACCCTTCTTCGAAGCCACGTGACCAAGAAACTTATCCTCTTTCTTCCGAAAATGACACTTGAAAAACTTCGTTTTCAGCTGATGCTGCCTCAGCGTCTCAAGTACTACTCTAACATGATCTTCATGCTCTCTTTAATCCTTAGAATATACTAAAATGCCAGCTATAAACACCAACACGAGCCTATCCAAGTACTCTTGGAAAATTCGATTCATCGGATCCACGAATAAAGCAGGTGCACTTGTTAACCCAAATGGCATTACTAACCACTCATACGAACCATACCTAGTCTAAAATGCTGTTAATGGAACACTGTCCTCTTCTACTCTTAACTGATGGAAACATGTCGCCAAATCCAATTGGAAAAACACTCTGGCTCCATACAGCTGATCAAATAAATCGTCAATTCTCGGCAAATGATACTTATTCTTAATCGTCTTCTCGTTCAACTTACGTTAGTCGATACATGTCCTTAACGACCCATCCGGTTTCTTTACGAACACTGCGGCCGCTCCCCAAGGCGAATTGCTTGGTTTAATACAATTTGTCCCTTCTAGATCCACTAGTTGCACCTTTAATTCCTTCATCTAGGTCGGTGTCATCCTACTAGGTGGTCTATAGATAGGTTCAGCTCTTGGTACAAGATCTATCCGTAACTCGATGACTCCTTTCGGTGGTAGTCCTATAACCGGCTCAAAAACATCTACAGACTCTCTTGCTACTCAAACCCGACTTAACTCTTCTTCTATTTCCATAGCTCTCAACAAAGCATATGCACTCTGGTCAGAATTCTCCACTAGGAATATGATTCGATTATGACTATCTGTGAAACGATCCTGACTCGACCTTCGAAAATCGACACCGAATAAGACACTCATATTCAAATGTCGCATATCCAAATGTCGAATCTGATTCGTTGGATCTTATAACACCTTAAGTACAACACAGCGGAAGAAATGAATAATACATTTGATATACAAAATTTGATACAATATTCAGATACAATGATGATACAATGAATATCAATATACATCAGAGAATGATACAAGACAATAGCAGCGGAAAGAAAAGATAACACCAGCAGCAGAAAAATATCTCCAATATGGTCTTCAAGAGAGAACTCCAGTATCGGTAATCTCCATGTCCAAGGCACCAATCCAGAAATAGCTCGAACTCCCAATAACGATGTTTTACAAAGATAAGAAAGTACAGTCCAGATCCAAAGACTGAACTAGCTCCAGATAATCTACTAAACCCGACTATCTGAAAAACCCAACTCTAGACTGCCCGTGTGGGAAAATTGTGGGAACATAGAATTTAGGAAAGGAACAATAAACTCTAGGTCAGTCGTGGGACTGGTATGAGCAAACAAAATAGTTTATATTTAAAACGAACAACAAAAGATTTTGAAATTTGAAATCCACAATGCTTTTTAGAAAATGAAACTACCATAAGGCCTCCCGCTACACACAATGCAAACGCAGAATTGGAGGAGATTTCTCCTTATGATAGTCAAATATGCTTGATACGAGAAAATTTCTTTGATATTATTACTAGTGCATAGTGTAGAAAAATCATTTCGAAAGTATAATATTAATCCTAGCCAGCATAGACATTCCGAACTATGCCTACTATAGCTACCATCTAAACAGTGGTGACCACCATAAGTAAATGGCAGGTTCTACAACTAAAACCGTACAAGGCGCGTATCGAAGATTGGATTTCCAACAAATAGTTAGGCTAAGGAACTTCATACTGCCACATGGGTACGCCTCTGGAGGGACGTCCCGAGAGCTTAACCAGCTCTCTGTCAACACAAGGCCGGGTTACCTCTGTAACTAGGTAACTACTACACGAGCATGCCATTCTTCGGTCCTTTGGGACCTTTATCCGAGGCGCCTCTCAACCACAAAGAAATCACAAAGTAATAGATTTGCAGTGACCACATAAGTTAAGTATCTGGGATCCATACCATGATACCACCCTTTTTCAGAAGGGAATGACATACCCTAAAGGGAGCGACCCTCATAACCTTGCCGTATCTTTCCTGTTTCAACCATTTCCGGGGTGTGAGGTCCTGATGTAGTCTCGTCCACAAAGCTACGCTTTATACAAAAGCCATGCTTTGATCAACAGATGATACACAGCAGCACTCAGCATGCCACACTACCAAATTGGGAGTATATCACTGATAACTATCAACTACATAACCTCTGAGCTCGTACGTCTCAGAGAAGGGTGTTAAGTTAAGAGAATAAATTCTCCGCCACCAAACAGAAATGTATTTGATAAAGATCAGTCTAATATCTCAAGTGTAGTATCAGACATACAACCATATAAGTCTGTTCTGGGTTTGAACAGAACCGAAGGCACTTCGTCCAACAAAGGAAGAAGCCCGTGCAATTCGGGTATCCACAATCCCGATCGGACTCCCCATCACATATGGAGAACTCTATACTGGAGCAACTCAGCGCAGAGTCAATCGACAGGTTATCCTATCATTCTCGAAGACACCCGGTCTTCACCACCGGTCTTCAATTGCAATGCATAACGTCGTATCACTATTCGGAATGGGTTATATGACACAAGGTCCTCTCCCGGCTAAACCGAATAGTGAGCGCAATATTTAAAAAAACATATGGATATCAGATTTCAGTTAAGTCACAACTTTAAACCCAAAATCTTTCTTCAAATGGTTTAAAACAAATTACCATTTCAAATCTTTTAAACAAAAAGATTCATTTCACAAAGCTCACTCAGTTTCACAAAGAATCATTCACAGGTTTTCAAAATAATTTCCATTTCAATTAGGATTAACTCATCCAATCTTTAAATTAAAGATTTAACTTATAGCTTTCAAACCCGTTTCCAAAGATTTATTCATAACTTGGAAAACCTTTTTCATTTCAACTTGAAATCCCTTTAACACAAATTGGAAATTCATTTCTTATATGAATACTTTTATTATTCAAAAACAAATAGTTTCATCTTGGAAAAATCCGATTTCATTTATACAAGTTAAAGTTTTTCAAATATAAAATTTGGGTTAAATTCAAATTCCTAAAACAACACTTTTAAAATGGTTTAAAACCAATATAAACTTGTATAACCTTTTTAAATCATAAATGGGATTCAATTTCAAATTTTGAATCTAAATTTAAGTCAAATTATTTAAACTTCAAAACTTAATCAAGTTATTCAAAAATAAATTTTATCTTTGAAATTCCTTTTCAAAAACTTTTTACTTTAATCTCAATCCATTTCCAAAACCATTTGGATTTAAAAATTCAAAATTTGAAACTATTTCAAAAATATGTGACTTAACCAATTTCCACGTGCAACCCATATTTGTATGTGTATAAGTGTGGTCCAGGGGTTTTACACAATAAAAGTGCAATATCATCAATCAGTGCATATTCCAATATAGCAATATATTTGATAAGCGGTATAAACTATAACGCTTATCTTTCATTCACAGATCACAGATATATATATATATATATCACAGATATATATATATATATATATATCACAGATAATAAATTACATTAAACACGGCTCAAATCAAAACAGAGCATCACAATCAGGGATATCAAACAATTCAATCATCCAATATAATCCAAACATTCATAAGTAAGATCAGTTAATTGTCTGATTAATTCAAATCAGATTAATTACTTATGAATTACTAATCCTGGTTAATTGACATTAATAAATTACAAATCATTTTGATTAATTATTCTTTAATCATTGATTGATTAACCATTTATAATAAATTATTTAACCTTTAATTGTAATTCATCAACCTTTAATTAAATAATTAACCTTTAATTAGTTAATTTACCATTCAATTGATTATCTTAATTAATTAATTAACCCTTATTAATTATTCTTTATTAATTTCACTAAGGAATTAACTTTTATTTAATTACACAAAGTAATTATCTTTTATTTAATTACACAAAGTAATTAACTTTTATTTAATTACACAAAGTAATTTTCTTTAATTCACTTTCATAAAAAAATTATCTTTTAATTAATTACCCTTTATTAATCTTAAATTAATTGCATTAAGTAATTAACCCTTAATTGTTAATTAATTAAATCTTAATTACTTTTATTAATTAATTATTCCTCAATTAATTAATAATTAATTACAAATTAATTACCCTTCAAATACAATTTAATTAACTTTTAAATTATTATTTAATTAACCTTTGATTATCCATTGCATTAATTAATTAACCATAGATTAATCACGTTAACAAATTATTCTTTAAGTAATTAAGTAAGTAAACCTTTAATTATCTACCTTAGTTTATTAAAGATAAACCTCTTTATCTGAATGCATTACTTAATTACATCATTTAAATTAAATGCTTGAAATCATTTTATACCAAAATATTAATTAATTAAAGTTTATTACACTTTCAATAATCACTTTCTAAATTACATTATTACACTTACAATAATCACTTTCTAAATTACATTATTTTGTTTTAGAAAACAAAATAGAGATTTAATAAGATAATTTACCTTATCATTGTTTCAAAAACAATTTAATTTCAAATTTGATTTGTTTTAAAAATTTAAAACCTTGTATACGCATCATTGTGCTGACCCGAGACGACACGAGCTCCAAACAGCTTTCCCCGAGCAATCACTCGAGTTCACCCTCCTCCGTTCTTTCCTCTTTTCTTTGTTAGTTTTTAAATCTTAAAACCATTACGACACTTGCAAATAATCCTTCAGGCATACTCGAGCCATTCATCATCATCCCTGGGTTCAACTTCGAGTGCATCCCGTCTTCCCCAATTTTTTTAACAATTACCAGATACACAATATGTCACGTGCACGTGCACTGGTCATCGGAGCCACCGTGACCGACACCTCCCACACCTCGACGATCTTCCCTACCATCGATCCTGAGCATCAATCCAGCACTTCCAGGCCTAAATCGAAATCGAGCTATTTTGATCGAATACTGCAACCAAGACGATCGAAAAAAACATCACCGTCGACGATCTCGGCCACTATAAACCATGCCATTCCACCCAGGCCTTCGCCACATCGCAACGCATAGTCCCATCTCCTCGCGGTTGAACTCGATCCACCGTCAATGATGGAATTAACTCATTTTCTTCATCAAACAGAACTGGGTAAGAAACCCTAGTTCATCAAACCCAGGCCATGCCAATCATCAATAAATTGGTCAGCTATTTTTCCAATGATCACAAACTTCCTGACCATTTATAGTTCAAATCCCATCGTCTAATTCATTTCTGGTCGACGGCAATTCACGAAAAAGCAATTTCCGTTCAACTTTAAATTTCTCCTAAAATATCAAGTTAAAAATCCTCATTTTATTTTTAAAAATCATAGATTTTGATAACGAATCAGATTATATATCTGAAACAAGTAATCGTTAAAGTCGAATTTTAACATGGTTTTGAGATTTCACTGTATTCTTTCTTTCCAAAATATTTACTCAATATTTTCACTTAATTTTTTTTAAAATGATGTTACACTATTACAATCATCTTTTGTTTAGAGGTCAAGACCTAACATTGATTATAGGAGGAGATATTGAATTTAGTCTAAGGAATTAAAACCTGTAATTCAACAGTGTATGGTATATTTGCATATACACAGGCATGCACAGTTATTTTCATATAAATATATACATGCAGGCATACTGAACAAACACTTATCATGGCATACTTCAAGTATCAAGCACAGAAAATCAAAATATACAAGTTTATGATCTTAACAGAAGGGGTTTGCTCACCTGGAGTTTGGAAAGAAGAGAGAACAGATTTATGATTTTTAAAGCAGAGAACAAAGAAGAATTCGAGCCTGAATTGCTTTGAATCTGGAACTTGTAAATAAAAGTCTTTGCTTAATCACTATTGTATTTGTTTATTCAGTTCATCAATGACATACATAGATCAAGCTTTACTTACAGTTTGAATTTCTTATGCTCGGAGAACAGGATCTGCAGTTGAAAACCAGAAATTGATTTTAATCTTTGAACTTGATTTCCTCCTGAACTGATTAATATAATTGTTTAAATCTTTGCTTTATTACTGAATAACAACTTCAAATTCAAATTTTTAAAAGGAATTCACTTGCCCTAGCTTATTTCAGAAAATCTTGCACTGTTTCCTAGCCAAACTGAAGCTCTGGTTTTTTTTATAAATCTGCATTTTTGAATTTATTTTATGTGAAGACTTGATTTTGAAATCATAAATTCATTAAACTATAAAGTATAGAGTTAATTTGAGAGACGGAAACATAAACTACAGCTTGATGTTTTAAGAAGATCTTTAGATTTTTTTCAACTTTGAATTGAAGAAAAAAAGGTTGGCAGTTTTTTTTTTATTCTTTTCTTTCTTTGGGTGTTGGAGTTTGAAATGCTCAATCTTTGTTACCGTACTTTCAGAGATTTGGTGAGACTAAATAATTTGAAAATGGAAGCTGAAAAGTTTTTGTAATTTTTAAATCTTAATATTTTTTTCAATCAATTATATTGAATGCCATTTGTAAACAATAATCATGAGATCTAAACACTTGTAAATTTTACTCCCTCTCCCTTATGTATGTTTAACATTTGTAATTTTACAAAGACAAGAGAATTTTTAAATAAATTTTTTTGTTGCATGCTCTACACTTGTCCTTTGCTTACATTTTTATGTTTTAAACCTTAGGTTTAGTTTTATAAAAAATAATGTTTTCAAACCTCCTTCATTTTAATTTATATTTTAAACCCCTTTCTTACTTAATCTTTATATTTACATAAGTTTTGTAATATATTTCCTATTTTTAGTTTTAATATGTACAAAACTAATTTATTTCAAGTATAAAAGAAAGATATTCCAAACTTTTTATTAAACCTTGCTTACAAATAAATTTATAACTTTGTTTTTAAACCTTACTTTATTTTAATTTTATAAAACATGTTTTTATGTTTTCTTATGCATTTTAAACTTTACACTTTCAAAATATACATTCATATCAAAGCTTTTTATTAATAAAATTTTAAACATGTATATTAGTTTACTTTTAGTGATATATATATATATATATGTATATGTATATATATTCTTTAAAGAAATATGATTTAAAAATCAAATTATACTCTAACACATATATTTTATATGTACTTATCCCATTTTGAATCCTAATTAATGCATTTTCCTATGTATACATATCTAAAGCCTTCATTCATTCTTGTTTTAAAATTTTTAATTCAAGTTATTATAACTTTTAAATAAATAAACACACATATGTATATTATAGAATTTAGCTTTAAATAATTGTTTTGAAAATCATTCGTATTTAATTCAAAATATAACTTTATAAACATATTACATATGTCTCTTAAAATTAGAAAATAGTTTCTATAAAATAATATAGTTTTTCAAATCCAAATTTTATTTATTTATAAGATATTAAATATATAATTTCAAATCCACAATTAAATTTAAAAATCAATGTCCAAATAAACAAATATCTTATTAAATTTCAAATTAATTTACAATTTTATTCAAAAATTTATTTTAATTATCAATTTTAATTTGATAAAAAAAACCGGGATCGTTACAATCTGGGTGTCTTGGTGATATTTCTCTATCCTCGCAAAATATCCTAGCCTCATATTTACCCAACCGATCCATACCCAAAATGATTCCGAAATCTACAAAATCACAAACATGCAGACTGCATGCAAACTTATGACCTAACAAATAAAATTATAACTGGTCACATCTCATCCCCAGCGTTGCATACCCTCCTATCGGATTCTTAACCCTTAAAAAAGTAACAAGGTATGTGCTTTCTAAGCATAACCTATCAACCAAACACTGAGATATAAATGAATGCAATGCACCGGTATCAAATATTATCCTAACTAGTATACTCTGAATCAAAAGCGTACTTTCCATCATGGTCTTTCCTTTCTCAACAGCAGTTAACCTAGCAGATGATGGTCCATAACAAAAATTTCCTTGTCCGCCCTGACTGGTTTTGATCACTGGTTCTTATAATGCCCAACTTGGTCGCAGTTAAAGCACTTCACACTCTCCTTTTCTACAGCCTTGTTTCCCTTACCAGTCCGGCATTCATGAGCATACTGACACTTCTTATCACTCATAAAGCAGACCAAATCAGCCTTTGCCTTCTTGGAAGCCTCTCCCTTTTGGGTTGTCTTCCTCTTAAAGAACTTTCTCTTCTTTCCCTGAGAACCCTGGGTTTCAACTGGCTTTTCCTCCCTACAAATAGCAAGCATTTCTTCATGGAGAATTTCCATCTCCACAACGACATTACAAGGATCACGAAGATGTGTCAGGGTCACCCTAGCAATCTCGGGTCTCAATCCTCGAATAAACTTCCATTCCTCTTGATGACGGTATCAATAATAGCATAACTATATCAGGACAGCTCATCAAACTTAGTAGCATACTCAGTCACCGACATCTCTCACTAAACCAAATCCGTGAACTTTCTCAACAATGCTTAGAAACTTCAGACCAAAACCTTTGCTCAAATCTTCTTCGAAACTCTACTCAAGTCAACTCTTCCCCAGGAACTCCGGTGGTAGAACTATTCCACCAATGGAGCGCTGCTCCCTGCAACTGCCTGAAGGCTAGTCTCCTAATTGCTCATCATTCAATCCCAAGTCAATGAAGATTCTCCCATAATGCAACAGCCAATTCTCAAATTCTATGGCATCCTCCGTTTCCACAAATGGATTCCCATCAATACTAGTGTAATCTCTACTCAACTTACCATATTTATTCCCAATTGGAGCCACGGGATTAGCTCCTCCAATATTCCTGACTGCTCCAGTTGTTGCTCCAGCTTGTATCAGATTGACGAAAAATTGACACATTGTCACGTTCCGAATTTCAACGTTCGAAAACCGACTCCCGTACTTTACTTATACTCGAATGCCGCAGATTCAAACATCGAATCTGATTCGTGCCAGAGCTTATAACACATCTAGTACAATAACACAGCGGAAGAAATGAATAATATCATTGATATACAACAGTTGATTACAACAATGATACAATGAATATCACAAATTAGAGATACATAACAGCGGAAAGATACAACAACGGAAAAGATAACTCCAACATGTTCTTCAAGAGATAATGAATCCATAAACTGCATTACAAAACCAAAGCTCCAACACTCCAAATCGAAAGCTCAAACCACCATCAAGTTGACTTAAGCAAGGTCAGTCATATTGAACAAATGTTATTGCCGAACCCAAAGGCTGGATGCTATCGAATTCTACACCTATTATTTGATTATCTGAAAAATCCAACTCTAGACGGCCCGTGTGGAAAATTGTGGGCACCCAGAGTTTAGAAAGGGAACAATAAACTCCAGATCAATCATGAGACTGGTATAAGCAAACAAAAATAGTTTATCTTTAAAAGAAAAAAAAAAGAGTTTAAAAGAAATCCGCAATTCTTTTTGGAAAATGAAACTACCATAAGGCCTCCCGCACACACACATTGCAAGCGCACAATTGGAGGAGATTTCTCCTTATGATAGTCAAACATGCTTACTACACAAAATCTTTTTGATGTTATTATTAGTGCATGGTGTAGAAAATCTTTCGAAAGTATAATATTAATCTTAGCCATCATAGGTACAATTATATTATGCCTGCTATAGCTACCACCTGAGGTGGCAGGTTATACAACTGCAATCGTAAAGGGCTCGTATTGTTTGATTGGATTTCCAATAAATGGTCAGGCAAAGGAACTTCCCGGGCCATATGGGTACACCTCTGGAGGGATTCCCCAAGAACTTAACCGACTCTCTATCAACACAATGTCGGGTTACCTCTGTAATTAGGTAACTACTACATGAGTATGCCATCCCCCGGTCGTAACCGACCTTTATCCGAGGGCCCTCAACCACAAAGCAACAACCATAAAGTAATAAATTTGCAGCAACCACATAGGTTAAGTATCTAGGCTCCATACCAGATACCACCTCTATCCAGAAGGAAATGGACATACCATCAGGGGGCGCTACCCCCAAATAACCTTGCTGCATCTTTCCTGTTTCAACCATTCCGGTTTGTGAGGCTCGACGAAGTCTCGTCCACAAAGCTACGCTTTACACAAAATCCATGCTTCGATTAACACATGATCAGCAGCACTTTGTATGTCACATTACCAAATTGGGAATGTATCACTAGTAATCATCAACTACATAACCTCTAACCTCGTACGTCTCAGAGAATGGTGTTAAGCTAAGGGAATAAATCTCCGCCACCAAACAGAAATGTATTTGATAGAAACGAGCTTTACATCTCAAAGTGTAATGTCAGACATACATCTATACAAGTCTATTTCGGGTTCGAACAGAACCGAAGGCACTTCAAAAGAAGCCCTTGCAATCCGGATAATCCCTAACCACGTCCGGACTCCCCATCACAAAGGGTGATCAAATCTCTATACCAGGGCCATTTGTTGTAGATACATTCGACGGGTAATCCTTTCGCTTTCGAAAGTATCCGGTCTTCACCACCGGTCTTCAAATGCTATCTATTATGTCGAATCATTATTCGGAATGGGTTTTATGACATAAAGGTCCTCTCCCGGCTAGACCGAGTAACGAGCGCATAAATTTAAAAACCATATGGATGTTAGGATCTCAATTAAGTCACAGCAATTTCCAAAACCTTTCCCTTTAAATGGATTAAACAAATTCTATTTTAATGGTTTAAACCAAAAGATTCAACTTTAAAGAACCTTTTCAACTTGAAAACAAAGTTCATAAATCTTTCACAAAGATTCATTCACATAGTATATAAACAAAAGATCTATCATTGAGATCTTCTTTAATTTGAAACAAATTTCACTAAAGTTCTTAACCAGATTCATTCATAGCTTCTAATCTTTTAAGTAAAAAGATCCACTTTAGTTCAACAACAAGATTTATCAAATCTTTAACAAAGATAACTTTCAAACCATCTTCTTTTCAAAAGTGATTCACCTATTCATATCTTTATCAAAACTCAATTCATAGCTTTCAAAACAATTTCCATTTCAAATGTAATTTAAATCATAATTTGGAAATCCTTTCAATAAAACTAGGAAACTCTTTCTTTATATATGAAAGCTATTATTATTTGAAAACAAATATTTCATTTTAGAACAATCCAATTCAACTTGCAAAAGTTGTAGCCTTTTAAAGTCAAATTTGGAAAATCCATGGACATGCCTTATCCTAAGCAGATTCTATTTGAGTCAGATTTGAATCGCCAATAATTCATTTGAAAATTACTTTAAAATTGTTTAGAATCACATATACACACACATTATAACTTGTATAAGCTTTATTTCAAACCCAAATGTAACATCCCACCTTTTCGCACGATTTAAACAGACATACGTACCAATTCAAACCATACGAAGGGCGGATTGTTATGGGGTAGATAAGAAAAACAAGAAAGAAATAAACAAACATAAAATCTCACAGCGGAAGGATAAAATATAATAATCAAATATACAGTTCATGAAGCTGTTTTACAAAACCTATTATTATTTATACAATACATATCAGAGTACACATATCAGAGAATAATAATAAATGCAGCGGAATTAAATGGTGAAGTGGAATAATATAGTAGATAATAGTACTACAAATCTTCGCTTCGTCCTCCGGAATAAAATCTTCAAATCCTGAAACGCTCGGACTGACCCGAGCGAATTTAAAAAGACAAAAACACTCGAGTCAGAACTAAAAGATCTTATATGAGTTAAATTAACAGAAATAGATATGAGTGCAGTAACTCAAGAGATGCTCGGGATTTACATCTCCTAAGGATCCGTTAAACTATTTATTATATAGTATATTTCGCTATTATAATAGTGTCTAATTGTAAAATAAACATACTTTTAAATAGCATTAAGGCTTTACATTTTCCACCTTAACACGTAATAGTCCCAGTAGTCCATCCAATATCATAGTCCCTCCTGATCGGGAAGCCACCAGAGGATACCACACGGACTACGGGAGAAATCCAAACTCGTACAAGGCGCGATAGGGTAGGTGACACGGCACAACTAGGCAATGCCAGGGTAGATATACCAATTACGCTTCCGGGTCGGTGGTAACGCGTAGCGCGCAGCTACCGCCCACCTCGAGCCACACCCCCAAATAAAAATCAAAAGTGGCCACCGAATCAATCCAAAGTCGAAGTATAATATCGAAGGGATGTGTCCGATCAAAGGTGCCACCTTATTAACCCGTCGATCGCTCCTGTTTTAGCTACCTTATGCCAACTCACGGGAGTTGGGTCCACGTATTTACCTTACAGGAAACGCCGCCACCAACCTACTTCATTCTGGAATCTCCGCCGCGTACACGGTTGTTAAAGTGGTTTTCGGAGTTGGCAGAGAGTACGACAACTTCCGATCCCGGTCTCTTCAACAACCAAACGTTATTATAACACCGCGGTCATTTTAAAATAATTATACTTTCGAAACCAAAATATAATTATCCCTTTCAATACCCATAACTACGATATCATTTCCTTTTTAAAAACCCAAATAAAATGATATCATTTTACTTCATATATATTTCTTTTTCAAAAATCATGCCACTTCTAAAATTTATAATCCCTCGAAATCAAATATTTGAAAAAAAAATTTCTTTCAACACAATACTTCGAAATCCATAGTTTTAAAACCATAACTTCAAAACTTAAATGGTTTGGATATTCAACAGTATATAAAATAAAACAGTTGAATTTAAAGTTTCTTTAAAATATATAATTCCCACACCTTCACAATCTTTATTCATTTTAAATTCAGTCTAAACCCATAACTTTTAGATTCACTTTCCGTTTGAATAAAACACTTCGATTTCAATATTTTCAAACTTTGAGTATTTAATGAATTTCAAAAGTAAGGTTGGAAATTTCTATTCAACAATTAATTTCTTATTATTTAGTTTTGAAAGGTTTACATTATAAATCCATAGCCATTTAAAGTAAACTCAATTTATTAACACAAAATATTTCCTTTCATTTATTTATACTAGAATTATTTATTAAATCCAGTTATAAATATCATACCTTTAAAATTTCCAAATTTTAATAAGTTAACATCAACTTATGGAGTTAAATTTCAAATATGCTCAATTCCAATTAAATTTCCAATTTATCTTTCAATCTTAATTGATTTGAATCATTTATAACTTTATACATATATACAAGATCTTAAACCTGTATTTAATCGTATAATATAAATTATCAAATGTCATTTTTCAACCTATTCATTTTTATTTAACAGATTTATGCATAGCTTAAATTCAATAATTTAACTATGTATGTATATATAAAATATATTTATATCATATCCAAATTTAATATTATTAAACTGTATCATATCCAAACCATAAAAACAAATCATTTCAAAAATAAGTTTATATATATACCGCGGTGCCTGTATATAATTTTCTATCCTATGGTCAAGTGATACGGATATTTATCATTTCAATCCAAAATTTAAAAATAAAAATGCGGTTGTATATCATTTCAAACCACAATCCCGAATGAAAAGAAATGCATGATAACTTGCAGTTTATATAAGATAGAACACATCATCCATTCATCCAATATTAGTCATCAACCAATTTATTTCAATCATCATCAATTTATTTCAATCATCATCAATTTAACAAACATCAATATATGGCATATACAATATAACAGGAAATAAATGACAGTTATTAACTAACAGTTTATATTCAAAATAAATTTATTAACTGTTTAACTATCAATTTATACGCAAATAAATAAATTTAACTGTCAATTTATATGCAATAATAAAATTAATTAACAGTTATATGAAATAAATGCGATTTAACAGAGATGATGAATAAAACATGGCAAACAGTCATAAATAAATTTCTACTCATATCTAAAATCAATTTAAAAGACATAGGAAATTTTAGAAATTGTGAGTGGGTTAAAACACTTACCTTTTGAATTTAAATTGAATTTAAATTCGATTTAAACCCAAAAATTTGATGGTCTCCAAATCTGTCCAAACTAGCATCAAAAGATATGGAATTTTATTACGATCCTAACAAAAAAAATTATGCGTGAAATGGATAACGTAAGAGAAAGTTATGCCGAAAATTCGGTTGAAAACAAAAATTAAAATAAACGAAAATGGAACACAATTTCATACTTCCAATTCATATCCACGCCATCGTTGACTTCTGCATCTTCCTCACGCGAGATTTACAGTGACACGCAGAAGCTCCCAACTCCATCATTGACCGTCCATCGCCTCTACCACGTGAGCCTATAGGCCACGGCGCGACCACCACTGTACTTGGCAACCCAGGCCGAGCCCTCCCCTCTGTCGCGCGGCCTCCATTCGCCAGCCGCCGCCGTCGAATTACGGCCCTTGAACCACCAAATTTGACCACCACACCTCGCTAAAATCTAAACGGCCGCCATCAACAGACTCCACTTGCCGTCCTCTACGAAACCCAGAAACAGATTGCTCGATTTCTGCTCCAAATGAAAATGCCCAAAACGACACGCAGGGTTTCGCGATTTTGACCTTTGACAGCGATTTGCTGTTGATTCTAACACCGATTTCAAAAACAAAAACTACGCGTAGATTCGTATCGATGAAATCTACAACATATATTTTTTTGGGAATTTTCTGAAGACTTTGAACTTTTAGCTTTGGATTTTTATTTGAAATTTGAATAGAATTGGATCTAAAATTTGCATCCATTATGGAAGAGAAAGAGTTGAGGAGAATGAATGCACACACAAATGAGAATAGATGGGGCTAGGGTTTATAATCGACTATTTATGTGTAGGGTTGAATTAGAGTAGATAGACCGGGTAGATGAACGTGCGTAACAAACTATGGCCCGAAAAGCCCATCCCGGAACGAAATTTGATAAACCCATATATCAAAATAGATATTTAAAAATATTCTGAACGCGATGGAAAAAGTTTTACGTCCAAATTCCATCGTATGGAGAAGTTATGCTGAAAATAAAATTTTCCAATTGATTTCAATTAAATCGATTTCAAGGCGTTTCGCGTTCGTACGATCAAACGACAAGTCCGATCGCTACGAAACTTGATAACCTACAATAATTCACCGATACGGATCCGATGAAACTGGTTTCGTCGAAATCCGAGTCAGTGTCCAAAATGGCTATTTTTATACTGATTAAATAAATTAAAAATTAGTAAATAAATCCAAATTTTATATTTAGATCCTAAACTTGCCTGATTTTATCACTTTTAATAATTCTTAATCATTTACAAAATTCCAACAAGTTTAGATGTCAAATTTAAAGAAGGTAAATTTATAAATTTCAATATAAATTCTTAATTTCATTAAATACCCAAATTATAAATAATATCCTAAAATTTCATTTAGTTAAATAAATTAATTAGTATTCCATTCATTCCTGTCAAACAGATGGATTAAATATTGGATTCCAAATTATCACACAAATTTCTCACATTATCTTTATTTCAAATAACGAATTATTTAACTATATTCAATCTCATTTAGTTTCAATAAAATTCAATTATTAGACTTTAAGTTTCCATATAAATAAATAAATCATGATTCCTATTCTTAAATTCACTATTTATCATGATACCATCCTGGGTACCATTTATTTTAGTATATATATCCAGGTAATTTAACATTTTCCAATTGTTTATCTCGATTGCATAACATTAAATTTATATTTAGTGTAATGGTTTCTGATTTAATTGAACGAACTAAGTATATAACTCATAATAATTGTTGTAAAACTCTCAATCCTACATTTATAAGTTTGTTATTTCCACTCAAATAATATAGATATTTACAGGTATAGGTTTTTATTCAGTCGTTATTTATTATATATTAATTAGATAAATTCACTATTTAAGTCCATTTTATTTTTATTACCAAATACCCATTTACCTTTCCCATCAAATTTGAATTCCATTCAATTAATATAACAATCACTTTCCCATTCACACCTTATTATCAACCCATAATTATTGCAATTCATTATCTTATATTGATTTTATACAATTACCATTAACTTTACATTAAATTACTATTCAATGCATATTTATTCATCAATCAATTCGATGTTTACTTTTCTTTCCTTCTATTTGATAAATAACCTAGTATACATTCACATACATTCATTTCATTCCATTCATTTATGGGTATTGCATTAAAATTTAATTTATTAGCTAATACAACATTATTACCATTATTTACAATTGGATTCCCAATTTTATTCAATACCCTGAATAAATAACATATATATTAATCAAATCCTTACATTTGTTTTTCTCATATTCCATTAAAAATCAAATCGTAACATTAAATGATTTTAATGAATTGGAATTCCATTCAAGTCGTAAATTATTAACTTGCAATAACATGATTTCTTAATTTATTTCAATTTCCGTTTACACTCTTTTATTGCATTAAATCAATTTAATATTTTCATAAATTTCTCATATTAAATTTTATATCCAGGTAAGAATCCTTTTTCTACTTAATTCAATTTGGATTTTATTCAAATTTCTATAAATAAGTTTTAAGTCACCATTTACTTAATTTATTTTAGCCTTCATTTTAACACTTATTTATCGCCTTTATTGTTTCTACTAAAATAAATTACAAAAATCCTATTAAATAAACAAATTAAATTGTCGAAATTTACTGGTCGTTACACTCTCCCTCACTCAAGACTTTTCGTCCCCGAAAAGGAAAAGAAGGGAAAAGAAGAAATAAGAAAACAATATATCTTTCTTAATTAAATTTATAACCAAATAAGTTTACAAAATAAAATAATTTAACATAAAATATACCAATTTATACCTATTTAAATCCTTTATACATAAATTGTTAAAGTTTGTAAACATTCTCAAATTTTTCTAAGTCCAAAATTTGCGGAAAATTTTGGCAGAGTCTCCTTTGTACGGAGAGGCTCGAAAGAAAATATAATATAAATATAACAATACACACAAATATTTTCCAAAATAATATATATCCCTACACGGGAAAACATATAAAATAGCGCTATAAACCGTAATCCGAAAACGTACCTATTTGTCGGGCAACTTACGCTAAATTTTATGGAACCAAAAGCAGTAGCAATTGCTTCCATAACCTGCATTTCACTTATAAACACTTATAAAATCAAAGGGTTAACAATTTATATAAAGTGCACTATTTAAGTGGTTTCAATTACTAACAACAAATCAGTACAACAACCATCAATACGACAAATAGCATACACAACCAATTCAAAGCAACCATTCAACCAAACAAACAAATAGTTATTCGAGTTCAAAACTTTTAAATTGTACGAATGAAGAATAAACTACTAGCGCATCATTTACTCAACAGTCTTAGATAAAACTAAAAAGATTATTCATTTATCCTAATCCAATTTTAAAGTATCCTTGCCCAAACAACCATCAACTAAACAACAACAAATCCAAACAACAATCAACTTAACTTATTATTAATTTCCTTTCACACCTTTGTTGTTTGATTTTCTTTTATTTATACAGTGATTTATCTTTTAAATTTACATTTACTCATTAAATGTTTGCTTCATTTATTTTTACTTATTACTTACAATTATTCAGTTCCATTAACTCAGGTCATGCCAGTTCCTTTTATTTCGTTATAATTATTCATTCATTTATTATAGCATGACCTCTTTTATTTACATTCATTTATCAATAGTATTCATCTCCCATTCAATTTATTAGCATTACATTTTGATTACTTAAGTTTATAATCATCTATTTGTAATACTTACCTTTTATTATATTTACTAATAGTAACATTTCAATTATAACTTAACTTATCCCGATATCATCACTTCTTATGAATAAAAGTGATTTATGGAATACCTTCATTACATGCTTTTACTTATATAATTTCCATTACATTTTCTTATTAACATTTCAACTTTTAAATATTTGGTAAGTTATATATATGTTTTTAAGAATGCAATTAAAATCATACAAGTTTCTCTTACTTCTTTAATAAATTTACTATTCAATAATAATCCTTTATTTCATAGGTTACAATTTTAAATTTCATTTAATACCATTGATAATCTAGCATTAAACCTCTTATTTCATTTAGGGTTTCAATTATTAATTACTTAGATTCCATTTCACTAGAATAATTGAAACTATTTATTGTGGAAACTTAAGAACTAAATACAGGGTTAAATTTCAAATTATTTTAAAAATAATAGGTAAATATATATACTTACAACTTATAAACCCAATTATATTTAAAACAATTCAAAATTTATATTTATATTTTTCAAAAATGAATCTGCAGTAAAACTACTACAGTGGCTTTCCACTTCGAAACTCGAAAATGAAAGTCGATGATGTGGCCGCCATCACCGAAATTATTTTCCAGCGACAGAGAGGAAAGTACAAAACTTATTTTCTCCAAAATCTTATTTAATACAATTCTTCCGAATTATATTAAATATTTATAAACAAAATTATTATATTCCAAAATTTATTCGGAAAAATTTCAGAACCCCGGATCTTAAGTTCTAAATTTCCAAATTTCAGTTATTTTATTTTCAATCTTATTTCTATTATTATTTATACACTTTATTAGCTAACAACCAATCTATTGCAACCAAATATAATATCATTTGAAATTTTTTATTTTATATAGAAAATATAATAGGCAAAATTATTTCATTTTCCTATATTAAAAACAAATATTATGTCGGTCTGTCCTATTAAATGTTTAGAAACCCCTATTGATGTCATAGCGTCCCATGCACCAACCAGAATTTTTAAATACAAAACGGAACATATTAACACAATATTAAAACCTTTTGTAACACTAACAAATACGCTCTCTCATATATATACACTCAGCGACTCCCATAGGGTATTACTACCCCATTATTAAAGAGTCAGACCCTACAAAGCTAAGGTTTATCGCTAAACCAAAGCTCTGATACCAGATGTAACATCCCACCTTTTCGCACGATTTAAACAGACACACGTACCAATTAAAACCATACGGAAGGGTGGATTGTTATGGGGTAGATAAGAAAAACAAGAAAAAAATAAACAAAAATAGAATCTCACAGCGGAAGGATAAAATATAATAATCAAATATACAGTTCATGAAGCTGTTTTACAAAACCTATGATTATTTATACAATACATACCAGAGAATAATAATAAATGCAGTGGAATTAAATGGTGTAGTGGAATAATATAGTAGATAATAGTACTACAAATCTTCGCTTCGTCCTCCGGAATAAAATCTTCAAATCCTGAAACACTCGGACTGACCCGAGCGAATTTGAAAAGATAAAAACACTCGAGTCAGAACTAAAAGATCTTATGTGAGTTAAATTAACAGAAATAGATATGAGTGCAGTAACTCAAGAGATGCTCGGGATTTACATCTCCTAAGGATCCGTTAAACTATTTACTATATAGTATATTTCACTATTATAATAGTGTCTAATTGTAAAATAAACATACTTTTAAATAGCATTAAGGCTTTACATTTTCCACCTTAACACGTAATAGTCCCAGTAGTACATCCAATATCATAGTCCCTCCTGATCGGGAAGCCACCAGAGGATACCATACGGGCTACGGGAGAAATCCAAACTCGTACAAAGCGCGATAGGGTAGGTGACACGGCACAACTAGGCAATGCCAGGGTAGATATACCAATTACGCTTCCGGGTCGGTGGTAACACGTACCTAGAGCCACACCCCCAAATAAAAATCAAAAGTGGCCACCAAATCAATCCAAAGTCAAAATATAATATCGAAGGGATGTGTCCGATCAAAGGTGCTACCTTATTAACCCGTTGATCGCTCATGTTTTAGCCACCTTACGCCAACTCGCGGGAGTTGGGTCAACGTATTTACCTTACAGGAAACGTCGCCACCAACCTACTTCATTCTGGAATCTCCACCGCGTACACGGTTGTTAAAGTAGTTTTCGGAGTTGGCAGAGAGTATGACAACTTCCGATCCCGGTCTCTTCAACAACCAAACGTTATTATAACACCGCGGTCATTTTAAAATAATTGTACTTTCAAAACCAGAATATAATTATCCCTTTCAATACCCATAACTATGATATCATTTCCTTTTTAAAAACCCAAATAAAATGATATCATTTTATTTCATATATATTTATTTTTCAAAAATCATGCCACTTCTAAAATTTATAATCCCTCGAAATCAAATATTTGAATTTTTTTTCTTTCAACACAATACTTCGAAATCCATAGTTTTAAAACCATAACTTCAAAACTTAAATGGTTTGGATATTCAACAGTATATAAAATAAAACAGTTGAATTTAAAGTTTCTTTAAAATATATAATTCCCACACCTTCACAATCTTTATTCATTTTAAATTTAGTCTAAACCCATAACTTTTAGATTCACTTTCCGTTTGAATAAAACATTTCGATTTCAATATTTTCAAACTTTGAGTATTTAATGAATTTCAAAACTAAGGTTGGAAATTTCTATTCAAAAATTCATTTCTTATTATTTAGTTTTGAAAGGTTTATATTATAAATCCATAACCATTTAAAGTAAACTCAATTTATTAAAACGAAATATTTCCTTTCATTTATTTATACTAGAATTATATATTAAATCTAGTTATAAATATCATACCTTTAAAATTTCCAAATTTTAATAAGTTAACATCAAGTTATGGAGTTAAATTTCATATATGCTCAATTCCAATTAAATTTCCAATTTATCTTTCAATCTTAATTGATTTGAATCATTTATAACTCTCTATATATATACAAGATCTTAAACCTGTATTTAATCGTATAATATAAATTATCAAATGTCATTTTTCAACTTATTCATTTTTATTTAACAGATTTATGCATAGCTTAAATTCAACAATTTAACTATGTATGTATATATAAAATATATTTATATCATATCTAAATTTAATATTATTAAACCGTATCATATCCAAACCATAAAAACAAATCATTAAAAAATAATTTTATATATATACCGCGGTGCCTGTATATAATTTTCTATCTTATGGTCAAGTGATACGGATATTTATCATTTCAATCCAAAATTTAAAAATAAAAATGCGGTTGTATATCATTTCAAACCACAATCCCGAATGAAAGAAATGCATGATAACTTGCAGTTTATATAAGATAGAACACATCATTCATTCATCCAATATCAGTCATCAACCAATTTATTTCAATCATCATCAATTTATTTCAATCATCATCAATTTAACAAACATCAATATATAGCATATACAATATAACAGGAAATAAATGACAGTTATTAACTAATAGTTTATATTCAAAATAAATTTATTAACTGTTTAACTATCAGTTTATACGCAAATAAATAAATTTAACTGTCAATTTATATGCAATAATAAAATTAATTAACAGTTATATTAAATAAATGCGATTTAACAGAGATGATGAATAAAACATGCCAAATAGTCATAAATAAATTTCTACTCATATCTAAAATCAATTTAAAAGACATAGGAAATTTTAGAAATTGTGAGTGGGTTAAAACACTCACCTTTTGAATTTAAATCGAATTTAAATTCGATTTAAACCCAAAAATTTGACGGTCTCCAAATCTGTCCAAACCAGCATCAGAAGATCTGGAATTTTATTACGATCCTAACAAAAAAAATTGTGCGTGAAACGGATAACGTAAGAGAAAGTTATGCCGAAAATTCGATTGAAAACAAAAATTAAAAGAAACGAAAATGGAACACAATTTCATACTTCCAATTCATATCCACGTCATCGTTGACTTCTGCATCTTCCTCACGTGAGATTTACAGTGACACGCAGAAGCTCCTAACTCCACCGTTGACCATCCATCGCCTCTACCACATGAGCCTATAGGCCACGGCGCGACCACCACTGTACTTGGCAACCCAGGCCGAGCCCTCCCCTCTGTCGCGCGGCCTCCATTCGCCAGCCGCCGCCGCCGAATTACGGCCCTTGAACCACCAAATTCGGCCACCACACCTCGTTATAATCTAAACGGCCACCATCAACAGACTCCACTTGCTGTCCTCTACGAAACCCAGAAACAGATTGCTTGATTTCTGCCCCAAATGAAAACGCCCAAAACGACACGTAGGGTTTCGCGATTTTGACCTTTGCCGTGATTTGCTGTTGATTCTAGCACCGATTTCAAAAATAAAAACTACGCGCAGATTCGTATCGATGAAATCTACAACATATATTTTTTTGGGAATTTTCTGAAGACTTTGAATTTTTAGCTTTGGGTTTTTATTTGAAATTTGAATAGAATTGAATCTAAAATTTGCATCCATTGTGGAAGAGAAAGAGTTGAGGAGAATGAATGCACACACAAATGAGAATAAATGGGGCTAGGGTTTATAATCGACTATTTATGAGTAGGGTTGAATTAGAGTAGATAGACCGGGTAGATGAACGTGCGTAACAAACTATGGCCCGAAAAGCCCGTTCTGACCCCAGAACGAAATTTGGTGAACCCATATATCAAAATAGGTATTTAAAAATATTCTGAACGCGATGGAAAAAGTTTTACGTCCAAATTCCATCGTATGGAGAAGTTATGCTGAAAATAAAATTTTCCAATTGATTTCAAATTGATTTCAATTAAATCGATTTCAAGGCGTTTCGCGTTCGTACGATCAAACGACAAGTCCGATCGCTACGAAACTTGAGACCCTACAATAATTCACCGATACGGATTCGATGAAACTAGTTTCGTCGAAATCTGAGTCAGTGTCCAAAATGGTTATTTTTATATTGATTAAATAAATTAAAAATTAGTAAATAAATCCAAATTTTATATTTAGATCCTAAAATTGACTCATTTTATCACTTTTAAAAATTCTTAATCATTTACAAAATTCCAACAAGTTTAGATGTCAAATTTAAAGAAGGTAAATTTATAAATTTCAATATAAATTCTTAATTTCATTAAATGCCCAAATTATAAATAATATCCTAAAATTTCATTTAGTTAAAAAAATTAATTAGTATTCCATTCATTCATGTCAAACAGATGGATTAAATATTGGATTCCAAATTATCACACAAATTTCTCACATTATCTTTATTTCAAATAACGAATTATTTAACTATATTCAATCTCATTTAATTTCAATAAAATTCAATTATTAGACTTTAAGTTTCCATATAAATAAATAAATCATGATTCCTATTCTTAAATTCACTATTTATCATGATACCATCCTGGGTACAATTTATTTTAGTATATATATCCAGATACTTTAACATTTTCCAATTGTTTATCTCAATTGCATGACATTAAATTTATATTTGGTGTAATGGTTTCTGATTTAATTGAACGAACTAAGTATATAACTCATAATAATTGTTGCAAAACTCTCAATCCCACATTTATAAGTTTGTTATTTCCATTCAAATATTATAGATATTTACAGGTATAGGTTTTTATTCAGTCATTATTTATTATATATTAATTTGATAAATTCACTATTTAAGTCCGTTTTATTTTTATTACCAAATACCCATTTACCTTTCCCATCAAATTTGAATTCCATTCAATTAATATAATAGCACTTTCCCATTCACACCTTATTATCAACCCACAATTATTGCAATTCATTATCTTATATTGATTTTATACAATTACCATTAACTTTACATTAAATTACTATTCAATGCATATTTATTCATCAATCAATTCGATATTTACTTTTCTTTCCTTCTATTTGATAAATAACCTAGTATACATTCACATACATTCATTTCATTCCATTCATTTGGGTATTGCATTGAAATTTAATTTATAGCTAATACAACATTATTACCATTAATTACAATTGGATTCCTAATTTATTCAATACCCTGAATAAATAACATATATATTAATCAAATCCTTACATTTGTTTTTCTCATATTCCATTAAAAATCAAATCATAACATTAAATGATTTTAATGAATTGGAATTTCATTCAAGTCGTAAATTATTAACTTGCAATAACATGATTTCTTAATTTATTCCAATTTCCGTTTACACTCTTTTATTGCATTAAATCAATTTAATATTTTCATAAATTTCTCATATTAAATTTTATATCCAGGTAAGAATCCTTTTTCTACTTAATTCAATCTGGATTTTATTCAAATTTCTATAAATAAGTTTTAAGTCACCATTTACATAATTTATTTTAGCCTTCATTTTAACATTTATTTATCGCCTTTATTGTTTCTACTAAAATAAATTACAAAAATCCTATTAAATAAGCAAATTAAATTGTTGAAATTTACGGGTTGTTACACCTAATTTCCAAAGTTTAAATCAATTATTTAAAACAATACTTTAAACAAGTACACCTCAAATTTCCACTTTAAAATTCCAAAGCTTTTAGAAATCAGTTGACCTTTATTGGAAAGAATTTTCAATTAAAACTTATATAGATTTTTAACTTAAAATCATTAAATTCAAATTCAATTTTTAATTTCAAATTCCAGACCACATTAAATTTAAAATGGTTCAATTTCAAAAACTTCCCTTTTCAAAAAAATTCATATTTAAAACCAATTTCATTTTCAAAACCAATATAAATTCAAAATCCAATTACTAAAATCTTCAACATTTCAAAATTGCCCTGACTTGACCAATATCCTGTGATATTCATTTTTGTGTGTGTATGGTGTAGTCTAGGGGTTTTACACAATAGTGCAATATCTACAACCATCACAGAATTCAAGCACAGAAATATCAATGAGCGGTATGATCCAATATCGCTTATCTCCATTCACGGATTCACAGATAAATAATGTAAATGTATCATAGATAAATAAACTACATTCATCATAGATCACACCAAAACAATCCTTAGCATAAAGCATAACATATCAGGATAACAAACAATTCAAAGCATTCTATATAATCCAAACATCCATAAGTAAGATCAATTAACATCTGATTAAATCAGATTTATTATTACTAATTCTGGTTAATTAACATTAATTAATTTCAAACTGTTTGAATAAATTACTCTTTAATCACTATTAATTAATCTTTAACAATAAATTAATTAACCTTTAATTATTAATTAACAAACCTTAATTGATAAATCAATTAACCCATAATTATTAAATAATTAACCTTTAAATTATTTAATTTTTCTTTAATTAATTATCCTTAATTAATTAACCGTTAATTAATTACCATTTAATTAATTATCCTTAATTAATTAATTACAATAAGTAATTATCCCTAATCCCTTTTATCATAAATTAATTACATAAGTAATTATTCTTTAATTACTTGATTAATCCACTTTAGTCATTAATCAATTACTTTTAATTAAGAAATTATATTTAGGTAATTAACTACCTTTAATTACTTACATTAATTAATCTTAATTAATTAATTATCCTTTAATCATTTATTAATTATCAAAATTATTTCAAAATCAATTAACTTTCAAAACAATTTTAAAAACTTAATTATTAATTAATAACTCTTAATTACAAATTAATTAATCCTTCTTTACTTAATTAAGTAATTAACCCTTAATTACTTAATCATCCTTTTATTACTCTTATTAATTTCACTAATACATTCGAAAACACTTAGAGATTAAATAATTAGCCCAATATAAATTTATTTCAAAATCAAATTACATTTGATTTTTAAAAATTTAGGTTTGAAATTTGTTTCAAAAAACTTATTTAATAAATTGCTTTTGACACTTGGTTTAAAATTTATTTGAAAACTTATTCATTCTAAATTCACTTTAAGATTTTGGTTAAAACAAATTGCTTGAAAAATCTTTAAATCGTCAAGTTTTAATAAGATCTGAGCCAACCCCTAAACCTCATCGATCGAACTCGAGAACAGCTTCGAGTTAAAGCCCAAAATTCCCGAACCTTACTTCAAGCTTCACCCTACCTTCTTTTGCTTCGAGACGCTCACATGAACAACTCGAATTTTTCCCGACGAAAACCCTTTCTTCCCCAAATGTTCAACAACACCAGATACACACAGTTCTGTGTGCACATGCACGATCACCGGACCACCTCTGGTCCCTTGCCAAGGTCATCAGCATGACGATGATCACCTAAACGATCACTCCAACCCATCAGCACCCATGAATTCGTGCGGTATCACAATCGAGCAATCCAGCTCCTACCAGAACCCAAACATCACAACGAAAATCAACTCGCGCCACCCAATCCGACCACCAGAATCCACTCGACTATGACTGGAGCCTCGCCAAACTTCCCAGCTTCGATTCCCACCGAACCGGACGACTCCGATCAACCCTCGTCATTACACGATGACGATGAACTAACGACCAAATTGGGTTCCTTCATCGCCTGGCCACCACGATATTCTAGAATTTCCCTAAGTATTTTTCCAAGGATCTACATCCCATTTCCCTCCTCCAGCCCCAAATTCGTTGAACACTTCACCACCAATAGTCGGAATATGACGAATTCAACTTTACACTTCATCTTGCAATATCATAGCCGATACCAAACTAAAAATCATCAATTTATTTCCAAAATTCATCATTTCTTACTATGAATTCATCAGTATGATCCAAACTTGAAATTCAGATATATGATTTTGGACTCATTTTAACCATCTCTGTAAATTTTACATTTTTTAGTTAAATACTAAATATTTTTAACTTAAAATTATTTTTAAAAATAATGTTACATGCTTATACACATTTCATCTTCAAAAACTTTAGCCTATTAATGACAATATAAGGTGAATTTGAATTCTAAACTTGATTTCTACTCCTGTAGCTAAGAACAGTGGTGATAAACATATGTACATGCATAAATTAATTATTCTATGTTAATATATACATATGCATACAGAAACATTCACATCTTTACAAACATTTCATAATCATACTTCAAGCGTTTATCACAGGAACACCCATATATATATATATATATATATATATATATATATATATATATATATATATATATATGGTTAAGAGTTTACTCACCTAAATGAAGAACAGAGGCCAAAGCCTGGAAATGTTTTTTTTTTTTTTGAAAATTGGGAATTGATTTGGATCCTTTTGATATCTTGCTTGTTTTTGTTTTGCTCCAATTTGGACTTAAATGTATTGCTATTTGATTCCAAAATGCTTTCAGCTTGAATTTGTTGAAGTTTTTTATGAATCAGGTTTAGATTGAAGATTGAGATCTGGTTTTCAGTTTTGATCCTTGTTTTTGATTTACACTGATTCTTAGGTTTCTTTGTCCAGGTTGAAGTGTTGAACAAAGGTTGTTGTTTTGAATTGATTCTCTCTGATCTTCATCTCTGGTTTTAAGCTACCAGGTTTTTAAATTTTTGCTTTGATCTTTATTATACTTTTTTTAAGTTTTCAGATTTGAGAAGTTTTAAACTGAGAACGAACATTGAGAAACATGGTTTCTTTCTTTAGATATAATTTATATGATTTAATTTAAAAAGAAATGAAGCCACTTGTTAATTATATTTACACTTGTCTATATGCATGAATTAATTCTTTTACACTTGTTAATACGTAGTATAATTTGTTTACACTTGTTAAAATAATTCAAATTATGTTTAACCCTTTTAGTTTAATTAATTCATATCTTTGTTTTTAAACCTTACTTTATTTTAATTTATAAAACATGTTTATCTATTATGTTTTCTTACATGAGTTTATAAATTTACAATTGTCACTAACATGTATTTTTATGTCCAAACCCTTATTTTATTTTATTTTATAAATATGTTTTTAAACCCTTGTTTCATTTTATTTATGAAACATGTTTTACTTTATAATTTCAATTTTGTTTAAATATATGTTTTATACCTTTCTTATTTTATATAGTATATTGACTTCAAAAATATATTTATACTCTTAAACTAAACTTTACCTTTATATATATATATATATATATATATATATATATATATATATATATATATATATATAATTTCAGAGAATGTGATTTAAAATTAATCAAATATAAGTAAATAAATATATAATATATATTTGAACTTTAAATCTTTAAATAGCTTTTATAAATTTATTTATATTAATTTCAAAATAAAATTTTCAAATCATCAATTATAAATAAAAAACCAATTTTTTCTATTAGTATTAAATTTTACAGTTTCCTAATCCAATATATTATTTAAAACATTTATTTTTAAATCTCAAATTCAAAAATTAAAATACAATCAATTTGTGTTTATATATAAACAAACAAAATCTTTCTATAAATATATATTTTATTCCATTCACAATCTTATTTTTTTTCCAAATTATGAAATGTTTAGATTTTCAAATCAAATCCTTTATTTAAAAACTTATATATATATATATATATACACATATATGTTCTAGAAATTATCACATTAATTTACCAATAAATTCACAATTTAATTTCAAAATTTTACTTTAATCATCAATTTAAACCTGACTCAAAATTGGGATCGTTACAGATTCCCCCTCTTAAGAAAATTTCGTCCTCGAAATTTGCAAGACAGGGAAACAACAAAAGAACAGATGGAGACCGTTTTGTCAGATCAAGCTGAATATTCATTCTGCATTTGGTTTACTAAGTCAGAATATCATCGATAAATTATGAGAACGAACTCATTTAACACTTCACAAGATACTCGGGGGCATCGGTCTACAAAATATGCAGGGGCACTGGTTAGTCCGAAAATCTAACTAACCATTCATAGAATGTATCTGGACCTTAAAAGAATAGACAAATGAACACAATCTTCCAAAATTCTCAAACACAAGGTATGAATTCCAAACGCAGGTCGGAATACCCCAAAGTTTACACCGGCTTGTCCCTCATCGGACATTGATCCTTACAAGAAATTACAACTAAAATTACAAACTTTGGTTTTGATCGAAATCGTTTTATTAATACAAATTAATTTAACTTCATATTTAATTTACCAATTTATTCCAATAAAATTTCAATTTCATTAAAGTCAAAAACGAAAAGATGATAGAAATTTGATAAAGAGAATACGAAATAGAAACTTATCTACGCGATTCACAAGGCCACCATCACACCGAAGCTTCTCTCTCGAGCTGCCACGAATTCATCAAAGAAAGGAAAGTGAACGATGGTCAAAAGAGATTGATAGAGAAAGGATTATTTTCTTTGTTGTTGCAGGGTATTGACCATTTATAGTAGTACTTCCATGTCCCCTACCTCGTCCTCTTCTTGCACTCATACTTAGTATCAATGTATAGTAAGAGACAGATATCTTAGGGATATACTCATTCTAAGGTATACTTCACCCTATCTCTAATGAGTTGCCTAATGTGTTATACTCCTGAGCTAAAGTTTCAACCTTCAACTCTGATACCAAAATTGTTACGGTCTAGACTTTTCAACCATCGACAGTGGCCACTCTGTTAGGCATTTCAACCATCCCAGCCCCGCCGTGGCATACGATGGTACCCTGAACTTGCTTTTACGACCAGCCTTCGACTTCTTCACCTACTCGGTTAACCAACCCCTCCCCGAGGACATGTAGGGGTAAGAGTCACCCGTTCGCCACCAAACGCAAAGCGAGAACCCCCTATCACGTTGTATTAAGCAAATATGATCCTCGGAATCCACGCGATTACGGCTTGAGCCTCGCCAAACTTCCCAGCTTCGATTCCCACCAGACCAGACGACTCCGATCAATTCTCGTCGTTACACGATGACGATGAAGACAACGACCAAATTGGGTTCTTAAACCCTAATCCTTTATCACCTGGCCACCACGATATTCTAGAATTTCCCTAAGTATTTTTCTACGGATCTACATCCCATTGCCCTCCTCTAGCCCCAAATTCGTTGAACACTTCGCCACCAATAGTCGAAATTTGACGAATTCCCCTTTATAGTTCATCTTGCAATATCATAGCCGATACCAAACTAAAAATCATCATTTTATTTCTAAAATTCATCATTTCTTGCTACGAATTCATCCATATGATCCAAGCTTGAAATTCAGATATATGATTTTGGACTTATTTTAATTATCTATGTAAATTTTACATTTTTGAGTTAAATACTAAATATTTTTAACTTAAAATTATTTTTAAAAATAATGTTACATACTTATACACATTTCATCTTCAAAGACTTTAGCCTATTCGTGATTATATAAGGTGAATTTGAATTTTAAACTTGATTTCTACTCCTGTAGCTAAGAACGGTCGTGATAAACATATGTACAGGGATAAATTAATTATTCTATGTTAATATATACATATGCATACATAAACATTCACATCTTTACAAACATTTCATAATCCTACTTCAAGCATTTATCACAGGAACATCTATATATATATATATATATATATATATATATATATATATGGTTAAGAGTTTACTCACCTAAATGAAGAACAGAGGCCAAAGCCTAGAAATGTTTTTGTTTGAAAACTGGGAATTGATCTGGATCCTTTTGATATTTTGCTTGTTTTTGTTTTGCTCCAGTTTGGACTTAAATGTATTTCTATTTGATTACAGAAAGCTTTCAGCTTGAATTTGTTGAAGTTGTTTATGAATCAGGTTCAGATTGAAGATTGAGATCTGGTTTTTAGTTTTGGTACATGTTTTCGATTTACACCGATTCTTAGGTTTCTTTGTTCGGGTTGAAGGTTTGAACAGAGGTTGTTGTTTTGAATTGAATCTCTCTGATCTTCATATCTGATTTTAAGCTACCAGGTTTTTAAATTTTTGATTTGATCTTTATTATACTTGTTTTTAAGTTTTTAGATTTGAGATGTTTTAAACTGAGAATGAACATTGAGAAACCTGGTTTCTTTCTTTAGATATATTTTATATGATTTAACTTAAAAAGAAATGAAGCCACTTGTTAATTATATTTACACTTGTCTATATGCATGAACTAATTCTTTTACACTTGTTAATACATAGTATAATTTGTTAACACTTGTTAAAATAATTGAAATTATGTTTAACCCCTTTAGTTTAATTAATTCATAACTTTGTTTTTAAACCTTACTTTATTTTAATTTATAAAACATGTTTATCTATTTTGTTTTGTTACATGAGTTTATAAATTTACAATTGCCACTAACATGTATTTTTATGTCCAAACCCTTATTTTATTTTATAAATATGTTTTTAAACCCTTGTTTCATTTTTATTTATGAAACATGTTTTACTTCATAATTTCAATTTTTTTTAAATATATGTTTTATGCCTCTCTTATTTTAAATAGTATATTGATTTCAAAAATATATTTCTACTCTTAAACTAATACTTTACCTTTATATATATATATATATGTATGTATGTATGTATATTTATAATTTCAGAGAATGTGATTTAAATTAATCAAATATAAATAAATAAATATATAATATATATTTGTACTTTAACTCTTTAAATAGCTTTTATAAATTTATCTATATTAGTTTCAAAACAAAATTTTCAAATCATCATATTATAAATACAAAACAATTTTTTTTCTTTTAGTATTAAATTTTAAAGTTTCCAAATCCAATATATTATTTAAAACATTTATTTTTAAATCTCAAATTCAAAAATTAAAATACAATCAATTTGTATTTATATATAAACAAACAATATCTTTCTATAAATATATATTTTATTCCATTCACAATCTATTTATTTTCTAAATTATGAAATATTTAGATTTCCAAATCAAATCCTTTATTTAAATACTTATATATATTTTTTATTTTTTTTAGGAATTATCACA
Organism: Allium cepa; assembly: GCA_030765085.1. Lineage (NCBI taxonomy): Eukaryota > Viridiplantae > Streptophyta > Magnoliopsida > Asparagales > Amaryllidaceae > Allium > Allium cepa. Next base: position 183,138,673 of record CM060934.1, read on the forward strand.
TTGATTTACCAATAAATTCACAATTTAATTTCAAAAATTTACTTTAATCATCAACTTAAATATGACTCAAATTCGGGATCGTTACACACATCATCCCCGTATCCATCGGCAGATTTCCAGCATCTACATTGGCATCTGCATTTTGATTAGCATTTGCCAGTCGACCCTGGTTCCTCCTGGTATTTGGTCGAACATTTCCATTTCTTATGGTGCTTCCTCCACCGAGATTTCCTCTTCTATTTCCTGCATCCATATCTTCTTTCTCGTAAATCTGCATATGAGCTTTAGTAAGATATCTAAGAGAGAGGGGAATACGTACTTATATATATACATATATCAAATACAAGTATGTTACTATAGCGTTAACTCAAACCCCGATCTCATTTTCAGATTCATTGGATTATGTTTAGAAAAATCATTAGGCTTAAATTTCTTAAGGTTTAATAAACCAAAGCTTCGATACAAACTTGTAACATCCCCTACTTGGAGGTCCAGAACTAATGGCTATGGATGTTGCATTCATCTATAGTAATTAATCCTCGACGACCAAATACGGTAATATTAGGTACATTGATATAATAGAAACACATGGATATGGAAAAAATTTAAAATCATTAAACAACTTTCACATTCCATTTCAAATCATTTCAAGTTTGTTGCATAATCCCACATACGAGAACCACGTTCAGAGAAATTATAATTATTACAACATACGCCAAGGGCGACACATAAAGATGCCCTCTTGGATGATCAGAGTATATAAATAGGCAATTAAACAACTTTTGTTTTTAAAACAAAACATAGCAGAATCAAAATAAAAAAGAACTCCTACTAGCTACCTTGCCTCCTGCACGTCTTCAGAAGCTTATTCGTCTAAAGAGGTACTTGAAAACCTCGACTCCCAAAATCAATTGAGCGTCTGAGAGTTTAAAGGGAAAACATAAACTTTGAGTCAGACATAAAGCCTGGTATGAATAATATTCTACCATCTCGAACCATTTAGATAGCTAGTAAGACCACGTCGCTTTGCAGAACTGGTTTTCCCTTCACTAGTATCCTCCAAAAATTTATAATAACCAGATATTGTGCTCCTACATCCACAATGGTTAAAACATAACAATTCAAAATATTATGATGATAAACAAACAAGTAAATTATTCGGGATTTCCCATCCACTTTAATTTTGACTATCTGTCTCGGTTGTAGTTTCTAAGATCACCATTAACCTACTATTTTTATATGCTAACTGATAACATGTTTAAAACTTATAGACTATTGTTCGGTCTTATAGTTTTCATGGGATCACTAAGAACCTATTAGCCCCTGCCAATAAATTCATTAATTTATGGGTTCTCCCTGAACCTATTAGTATCTCCAATAACATCTCTCGTATCATAGTTTCCATGGGTTGACAGGAAACTATCGATTTCTGTCAATAACTTTATCCGGATATAGTTTTCATGGATTCACTACAAATCTATTGTCTTCTGCCAATAACTCTTTCTAAACATAGTTTTCATGGGTTTACTATGAATCTGTTTAACTGACAATTTCTCTAATCAGTACTTAGGCATCCTATATTCTGGTTTACCTGACCATCTGGATGCAATATTACTCATACGGGAGTTAACTCAATTTATATTCACTACTGAGTCAACCTATCTGGTTATTCTGCCCTTTTTCCCAAAATACAGTTATGGGTCCATTTTACAGTGAATAAGTATATTAGAAGAAGCAAACATAATAAAATAATAACACTAATATCTGTGGTTTAATATCCTTGAAATCATTTTCATATGAAACATGGTTAATTCCTTTAACTTTTTATTTTATCAAGGAAAACTTCTTCAAAAATTCTATACTTAAAAGCCATTTTAAAACTCCTTTATTCTGCTATGGTTTTTCCTTTAAAAATGAGGTTGGGTTCTTTGCTTTGAAAGCTAAGGCTTTCGAAACCTTTACTTTCGAAACCATTGGATAATCTCCTTCGAAAGCATTCAAATCATATTTTCAAAACACTAAGCATAGGCCTTTCGAAACACTTTAAATCATCTTTTTGAAACCATCAAAGCATACCATTCGAAAGTATTAAAACATTACTTGTTTACTCTTAGAGGCATAGCTTCGAAACCATTTGAAAGTAACCCTTTCGAAACCATTTGAAGGTACCTCTTTCAAAACCATTTGAAAGTACGCCTTTCGAAACCATTGGGTTTATCCATAAAATTATATTTTGGGTCAAAGTGAATATAAATGAAAGTACCTCTTTTAAAACCATTAAACTTTGTATAAAAGAGTTTGGGGAAAACTGATGGCTTCAGAACCATCCTTTCAAAAGCTTAAAACACTTAAGTAAAACATTTGGAGGGATAGCTTCGAAACCATTGATATAAGGGGCTTCTTGATCCTTTTCGAACGCTTTGAGGAAGTGCTATATTACTTTTATAAAACAAAAGCTCTTTCAAACTAGTTGATGACTTCAATCCATTCGAAAGGCATAAGGTCGGCAGCATGGTTTCGACTGTGTTCAAACTACCCTTTCGAAAGCATTGATTTAAAAACAAGGCAACTCATTCGAAAGCTACACTTTAAGCAAAAAGGAAACAACTTCTTTGAAAGCTATAGTAAACCTTTTTGGAAGCATTGTTTTGGAAACAAGGCAAACGCATTACTTTAGCTAGTAAAACAAAGGCTTCGACCCTATCGAAAGCTAGGTTTCGACTCCATATGTGTCGCTATTCTCCAATCCACTACGTGCCAATGCATTGATACTTTGTGTATTGGTTTCGACTTGGTTAAGGCAGAAGCATAGAGTCGAAAGGTGGCTATTGAAAGTGGCGAAACGTTATTTTTGTACGAAAACTATTTTATTGCCTTTTCAAGTGCTTGGGTTTTAACTCACCTTCCTATTTATAAACATTTAATTGGTTGCCATAACCTTTCAAATTCCTTCCAAAATAAAACTGCTGCATTCATTTTAGATCTAATTAAAACTTTTAAGCCCTCCATCTAAAATAATCTAATTTTCATAGTAAATTACTCAGTAAAAATCCCCAAAAATCATAGAATTCACTTTTAATATATTATCTAACATATATAAATCTCAGACCCAAATTCCTTCATATAATAGCCGAAATAATTTTAAATCCAATTTATTCATTTCTTCCTTCAAAATTTCATAATAAATTTTCCATAGCTTGGAAAATTACAGAAAATTAAACCCATCTCCAAAATAATGTTTTAAATAACATATAAATTCCTCATTGCATTCGAAATCCAAAAAATATGGATTTTACCTAAAATCGAATTAAACATTTATCAAACAATCTTGTTTGAATCAAACAAATCATAAAATCCATGCATATCATCATTAAATTATCACACAAGGTTTTAAACACAAACCTGAAATCTAATGATCTTTAAAATCAAAATTAGAGATGGTTTTGATTATTATTGACCTTGATTAAGGAAAATGAGATTTGACCATTAATTAATTACCTTTGCTTGATTACTTAGCATTAATTGATTTTTCCCCTTTTTCTTCCCTAGGTAATGGCCGGCTTGAGCTCTCTTTAATTTATGGTTTGTGTTTTGAAAATGAACGTGCAAAGTAAAGGATAAGGGATTAAAAGGTAATGGGATTATGGTGCGACATTTACCCATTAAGCCCTTGTTTTATTCTCTTATTAGCTATCTAATAAACCATTTCCATAAACTTATTCTTTATTTTTAATTATGCACGGCCTCTAGTGAAGTTTCCAAATCTCAATCCCCTTATCACTCTAATATTTACATTATTCTATTTAATTTATCTAATTAAATCACCTGAATAATGTTATTAAATATTATGGGTGTTGCAAGGTTACACCCATGGCAAATTTTGAGGTGAAATTTTTCTAGCAAGCTCTTATGCTTTAGAGCCTCTCTTCCAAGTTTCGTCCAGTTATGACCAACCATTATAACTCGGTACCATGTTTTAGATAACTCGATACTATGTTATACCTTTATCAAATTTTGAGTAGGATTTTTCCAGCATGCTCCTCCCATGCTCTGGAGCCTCTCCTTCAAGTTTCGTCCAATTCCAACCAACTTTGCCTCTAATTTGCCAAATTCACCAACCTATCTTCCTAAACATCCAAAACACTATAAAACAACATCAACGCACAACATACAAGCATAGAATAACATGCAATTACATCCATTCAAACAAGAAATATTTATAATTACAGTAATTAAACAAATTTAAATCCAAATATAAGAAATCCATGAACATATGAGTATGAATAAGACAAATTACAAAGCCAATTCAACAGATCATTTTAGAATTCATCAATTTAGGTCATAAACGTATGTTAACATGTGATTAAATTTAGAACAGGATTTTAAGATAAAAAATCATTTTAAAACCTATAATTCTACCATACAAACATGCATATGATAATGAGAAGTCATAAACCACTAACAATTACCGAATTCAACCAATTTGAGCTTCACTCAAAAGTGGACAACAATGAAAAACAATGCAAATCAACGAAATTAACGATCTCTATCTTCTAATCGGTGATCTCACTACAATAAAAAGGAAATTTTGCAGCGTTTTTAAGATGTTGCCATAATCATTAGCAGCATTTCGAAGAACACTGCCTAATATCATGCTGCAATGGAGTTAGGAAGTTCTTCAGCATTTTCGAAATGTTGCTAAATAAATGGCTATTGGTGCATTCAAAAACGCTACAGTAAATTAATTTTGCAGTGTTAATTAAGTACTGCAAACTCATTTAGCGGCGTTTTGGCAATGCATTCTAACATCATTACTTTAGGAGATCCAGCAATATAGCAGTAGTTTGAAATGCTGCAAAAACAAGTTATGCAGTTTTTTTAAAACGCTGCGGTATATCAATGTTTTTTTCTACATTCTACAACTACTACAACAGTTTTAAAACAATTATATAAAACATGAATAATGCATTCAAAATAGCTCAATTTATAAAACTAATATATATATATAATCCGATATTATAAGTAGTTATAACAATTAAACATAACTAAATATTCATTAATTTCCTACACCATAAAATTTGGTCATATACAATGTTTCATGAACAATGTTTTAAGCACAAATGTCAATGACATAAAATCTTATAGAAAGAGCTTGCTAAAAGAGAAAATATAAATCATGGAAAGTCCAAGCTCGTCTCCTTCAAGAGTCCAATATGCCTATAGAAAAAAAGGCAATAGAGATCAGCAGTAGAAGAGAACAAATATGAATTTATTATATAAAAGCCAAAAAGGAAATGAGATATAGACAGTGATCCAATATCATGTCAGTTTTCTCATATTCCTTTATCATTTCTCTTTCTACTTTTCATTCACTACTAGCTCAAAAAACCAAAGCATTTGATCCAATTAAAAAAAAGTTGACTTAAAAAACTCAAATTCAAGTGTAAAATAGTGTGCAATTAGTTAAAAAGACAAGATTATCATTCACTTCACTCTGTAGTACCAATATAACATCCCAGATTCACCTAAAGTACTTATCCAAAGCAAAATACCCTAAATTTAGTTCGGGTCCATCAAGAGACCTAGGTAGATATGGCTTAGCAAACTGTGATGGTAGGAATTCTCTAATAGTGTAGATGTATTCTATGTTCAAAAAATAATTGATGTAAATATTTTTCATAGTGTGACTATGTACAAGCTAATTGTAAAATTAAGCTTATCTATCAAATTTGTAAGTGTCGTGGCTTATCTATAGATTAAATAATACATTTTCACAGAATATAGTTAAGATTACATCTAATAATTATCCTTAACATACTATAAATTATTTATGATCATGTATGAAATATAATTTATCATATATCAATGTAATAAACATTTTATTATCTTCATAAGCAAATAGTTCCACATGAGTATACTAGTTGTTATATAAAAAAACATTCAAATGCTTTAACCAAATTGAATTATTTATCATAAACTTATAATTCTTGCCATTCTTGTTATAAACTTAGATGATTCTTATAAAATTTAGTTAACTAACTAAGTTAAATTACTATTTTTATTATTATAAATTATTTAATTTTTGTAAAACTTAGTAAACTGGGCTAATACTTTAAATATTATTATTATTATCATTATTATTATTATTTTGCAAGGCAAGCGGGGTTAGCTGGTCCCCTACCAGTTTACTGAGAATAGAAAAAAAGAAAATGATTATGAACATGCTCATAATCACCAGAAAAAGAAAAGAAAAAAAGAAAAACCACACTAAGGCAAGCAACAAAGAAAACCACACAAAGGAAACAAGACATGAGGAAGGTGAAGGTGGAACATAAACACAATCATCAGCTAAAGACAAACTTCAGACATATGACTGCTGAAGTCATAAAGGCTTTCCTTCATTCCATTTTTGATAACATTCTTTAGGGCTTCCCATAGTTGATCCATACTCCTACTCTTATTTTCAAAACATCTTAAATTTATTTCTTCCCAAACCAATTTCAAGTACTTCTTAAAGTAGAAGAAATAAACTGTTCTGTCATGCTTCCTCCACTTAGTTGATTTGCTTATCAAATCCCACTCCACAAAAGACAGTCCAAGCATATGATCTTTATTTATTCTTCTCACCAATCTACCCCAAATACCCATTAATTCAGAGCATTCAAAATGAATATGATCCACAGTTTCAGCCTGCAACTTACAGAAAACACAAAGTGGATCAACTATCATTCCATAAAACATCAATTTGCTCTTGGTCAACAAGCATGGTAACCTTCCACATCAGCAAGTTGACCCTGGCAGGAGAGTGTCTTGACCATATTACCTTATGCCATACTATTTCAGGGCTTCCGGTCACATTAGCAAGGAGATCATAAGTAGCAGAGATTGAGTGATTCTTTCTATTCTAAAGCATTTTTTCATTTGGAGCTATTTGGTAGTTTTGACCTTGATATTTGTTCCAAACAGCCCTAACTTCCTGATTACTGGATTATGGCAGCAAAAGCTTGCTATAAATCAAGTGATCAATAGCAAGAGCATCCCTACTTATTCCAGTCTGAGCAATCTGATGTGGTGTAAATAATTTCCCAAGCAATAAGCCTTCAGCCATCCACGGTTCATTCCAGAAACTGATAGTGTCAGATTGAGAGAGAACAAATTTTATAAAAGGAGAAAATGTAGCTCTTAAGTCCAGCAACTTCCTCCAAGTCCAGCTACAATTCTGGGGCACAGACATAGTCCAGAAGTTCCTTCTACCCGGATTATATTTTTTGGTCCATTCAACCCATAAGGAATCAACACCACTTAGCAAAGCATTAAAATGAGCACTAAAGGCTTCTATATTCCATGTTTGCAAATTAAATATTCCAAGTCCACCTTTCTTTTTAGGCAACTCCATTTTGGCAAAGGAGAACGGGATGATTTTCTTAGAGTGAATAGAGCCAGTCCATAAAAATCACAACATTGCATTTCTTACCATTTTCACCAGCTTAATGGGAAGAATATACACCCTAGACCAATATACCATCATAGATGAAATAACAAACTTAATGAGCACAAGTCTTCCAGCTTGTGAGAGAAATCTGTTAGCCCAGCAGGACATTAAGCCACAAATTTTTGAATACAGAGGCAGGCAGTTAACGGTTGTAATTCTTGAGGAGCAGAACGGAAGGCCCAAGTAATTCATGTTATTTTCCATTGATTGCAATCCAGTTGTAGCAATTAAATGATTAGCTTCTTCAGTAACTATACCAGAAGTGAGAATATGTGATTTATTTGCATTTAGTTTCAATCCAGTCATATGGTAGAATTTGTGAAGAGTAGCTATAATTTTCTCCAAGGATCTCTGATCAGGCTTAGTAAATATCATGATATCATCAGCAAATAGGAGGGTTGAAATTTATGGGGACTTACATTTAAAATGAAACAAAATTTCCTTCTGCACATAACTCTTAGACAACATAGTAGTTAAAACTTCCATAACAAGAATAAATATATAAGATGAGATAGGACCACCTTGCCTGATCCCCTATTTACTTCTGAAAAAACCAGCTGTGAAGCCATTATATTTTATTGAGAAGGTGGGAGTTGAGATACAGCTGTAAATCCGTGCCACAAAAACTTTTGGAAATCTCATCAGAGCCATTATTCTCACAATTGATGTCCAGTGTATGGTATCATATGCCTTCATTAAGTCCAATTTTAACATGGCATTTTGTGTAACTTGTGCACGACCATATCCTTTTAATAATTCATGAAAATCAAGATGTTGTCAAGGGTACTCCTCTTGGGAAGAAAAGCAGACTGATTCCTGGAAATTAATCTGCTAAGCACAACAACAAGTCTAGAAGCTAAGATTTTTGAGATACACTTATAAATTACATTACAACAAGAAATTGGCCAGTTTGAAATTGGTGAAATAATTTTGAACTGCTTTTAAAAATTCTTTCTTGATTACATCCCAACCATGGATAAAGAATTGGACATTAAACCCATCCGGTCCTCCACTTGATTGTCTATTCATGGAAAAAAAGGGTTTCTTTTATTTCCTTATCTGTTACCTTGATGACAAGATTGACAACTTCCTCAGGCTGCACTTCTGGTAATTGTAAGTTAGTTAGTTCTTCAATCTTGGGTTTGAATTCTTCATTGTCTCCTAACATATTCTTAAAATAGTTAAGAAGAGCTTTGTCAACTTTGGATGGATTAGAGTGCAGGACCCCAAACTCATCATAAATAGTTGTGATATGCTCCTTAGCTTGTTTAACCTTTATGGCTGCATGAAAATATGCAGTATTATTGTCCCCTTCAGCTGCCCATTTTTGCCTCAGTTACTGCCTCTTCATATTCCCCTCAGTTTTCAAAGCTTCATTTAACTCATCAAAGTATTTTCTCTCAGACTCAGCTGCTGCTGGATTAGTTGGATTGTTCATCATAATTTCCTGTGCTTCTATGAGTTTCTTCCTTAGCATTGTTGATTTCAAGGTCCCATCACCAAACTTGTTCCTTGCCCAATCTCTTAAAGCAAATTTTGTTGCTCTTAATTTCCTGCAAAAAATATACATAGGATTTCCATAAAAGTTTTCAGACCATGCTTTATTTATTATATTATTATACTCAGGTTCAAGGACCCAAATATTATAAAATCTGAAGCTTTTTTTTTTTCTTTTAACAACTTCTGATCCAAGGAGAATATTATAGGAGAGTGGTCAGAAAGGACTGGTTGGGGGATAAAGGAAGACATTGTTGGCCAAGTGGATAAGGCTTGGAGGTTGGCAAAAGAGTGATCTATGTTGGCAAATGTTCTGACTCAGGTTCGACTCCTGTTATTCCAAGTGAACTCAGCTCCAGAACTGGGAATAGGAAGCAAACTAGAATCCTCAATGGCTTTATTGAGATGATAAATGTCTTTTGGAAGAAGGGGGGTGCCTCCAAGTTTGTCATGTAAGGATAAACAGCAGTTGAAATCCCCAAAGACAAGCCAGGGATGGGAATTTTGCCTGAAGGCTGGTAGTAGATCAAGGAGAGATTGCCTTGAGTTCAAAGAATTATGAGCATATATAATAGTAAGGTAGAAGGAAGAAGATGAAACATTCAGTTTGGCTTGGAAGTGCATTACTTGATCAGTACATAGTACAGAGGAAAGTGTCAAAACAGACGGGTCATGAATTACCATGATTCGACCATAAAATGCATGATTCGAATTATGGTTAAGAGTCCAAGTAGGATTAATGTGCCTAGCAGCTTTAATAGTTAGGGTTTCATTCAGTTTTGTTTCCAGAATAGCAAAAAGTGATACTTTGTGTTGGTTGATGAGATACTTTACTTGATCTAACTTAGTTAGGGCATGTGCTCCTCTTATATTCCATATTGCATAGGACTGCATCATTTGGTATACTTCAATGATCGATGAACTACATTTTTCATGCTCCTTGTTGAAGGAAAACCCCTATGTCCAGAGACATGATCAACATTGCCATCTTTTTTATGTTTTAGACCTTTGTTACTTTTCTTTTCTGACATATGATAGGGAGGAGTGTTTTTTGGTGATGTTGGCAGGGAGTTCCAACCAGGCAAAGTGCCAGTGAAAGAGTAAAAACTTGCATTGGGGATGGTGTTTCCTTTTTGCACAGTCATGTACAAGTTAAATATCAGGGTTTCCCTGAACTGAGTTTCTGCTTGATGTGAAGTTGTTATTGTGCTTCCATTTTTAACATTCCTATCCTGAATATCAATCGGTAGTTGAGGGTTTCCTCCACTGGTACTGGCCACTTCATGTATAATTTTGTCAGTGTACACATGTATATCTTCACTATTCTTACTCTGGGTCTTACTTCGAGTCATATTGTACTCTGCTTGTGGTCCACTGGATTTTTTTGATGGTTCTCTCCTGTAATTATTAATTTCATGTTCCTCTATTTTAGTGTGCACAAGTAAGTTTGTAGGCACATGATCAACATTTACCATTAAATCAGTCTGAGTGTTACTTATTATATCTCCCTCCTCCACCTGCTCATCGTTATCACAGTTTACATAGCAAGGTTCATTATCACAGATTACATAGCATGGCCTAGTCTCATTTTCTTCCATCAAAACATTAAATCTATTGCTATCTCTATTGATTTCTTCATTTATTTTTGATGGGTTGCCTTTTTCCAATGAGCAAGAAAGTTCTTCAGTCATCTTTATGCTCTGGCCTCATCTACTGAATTTCTTGCTCTATTTTTATGGTTTTCATTTAGCATGTTTTTTTCCTTATCTCTTTTCATTTTTGCTCCTCTACTTTCTACCTTTCTCCACTCCTGCTTTTTTTTATTGCCCCTTATTAGTTTTTCATTTTCCACTTCATTCACCCTGCTTTCCTTACTTATTTCTTATTTTGTTCTTGCCTTCTCTTCATAATTCAATTTTAATTTCATACACTTGTCAGTCATATGGCCAAACTCATTGCAGCATATACAAATTTTTGGTCTCTACAGGTAGTCAACTTTAACAATCTGCTCTGATCCATCAAGTAACCTCACTGCAAATTCTTCCAACAACTCCACTGTTGGTGAAATTTCTACCATACATTTTGCATATCCAATTCTTTCCAACCTTTCAGTTTGCTCATCCATACACATGAAAGTTCCAACACGTGATGCAAGCCAATTAATGCCCAGGTGTGACCAAGCATATAATGGTATATTAGAGAGCTTAATCCATACAGGAACTGATCTAATCATACTACAGCTGTTACCAACATTTGGATCCCATTGCTTAACTATGAATATTTTGTTCCTCATGATTATTGGGTCTGAAGCAATTATTTTCCTTCGGTCTTCATCACAAGACAGATTGAATAGGAACAGAAATCCATCTGATTTGACTTTAATAGAACCCTTTAACTTCCAAACTCTTTTTAGATGAGCTATAACCGTTAGATACGAAAGAGGTTTATCAAGAAAAAATCCTACCAAGTAGTCACGCCAAACTTCATTGCCTTCCTTTATAACATTCTCCGATGGAACCAAGACTTCTCCATCATAGACCAGTGGCACTTTCATAGGGGAATGCTGCCATGCATTACGAGGTTTATCTTTGAATAGGGAATTCCATTGGACAGAGGGACCTGACTGAGAAGAAGGGCGGATCTATGAGTTGACGTTTGATGAAGGACCATTGGTAGCAGGGGTTGGAGAAGGGTCGCAGTAGGCAGAGGAGGGGGTGGAGAAGGGGTCGCGGTAGGCAGAGGAGGGGATGGGTCAGGTGGGACAGGGTCAGGAGGTACATGAGGGGACAGGGGATGAACAGTTGGAGGGATGTTTGAAAGTACAGAAGGAGGAATGGAGGGAACAGAGGCCATTAAAAAAAGAAAAAAGCTTTAGAAACAAAAATACTTAGTTAATTTAGTTAATTTATTATTATTATTATTATAAATTTAATTAATTTTATAAAACTTAGTTAACTTATTATTATTATTATTTATATAACTTAGTTAACTTAGTTTAACTATTACTTAATATTATTATAATTAAAAATTTAGCTAACATTTATAAAACTTAGTTAACTTTGTTAGTATTTTATAACTTATTGTTGTTGTTGTTATTATTATTAACTTAACTAATTTATTATTATTATTATTATTATTTATAAAAATTAACTGACATAGTTAAATTATTATTATCATTATTATAAACTTAGTTAATTTTTATAAAACTTAGTTGACTTATTATTATTATTATTATTATTATTATTATTATTATTATTTATAGAACTTAGTTAACTTAGTTAAACTATTATTATTATAATAAAAAATTTATAAAACTTAGTTAATTTTTTTAACATTTTATAATTTATTGTTATTATTATTATTAACTTAGCTAATTTATTATTATTATTATTATTTATAAAACTTAATTGACTTAGTTAAATTATTATTATCATTATTATAAATTTAGTTAACTTTTTGGAACTTAGTTAACATGGTTAATATTTTATAATTTATTATTAATAATAATAACTTAGTTAATTTATTAATATTATTTAAAAACTTAATTAACTTAGTTAAATTATTATTATCATCATTATAAGTTTAGTTAACTTCTATAAAACTTAATTAACATTATTAATATTTTATAACTTATCATTGTTGTTATTATTATTATTATTATTAACAACTTAGTTAATTATTATTATAATTTATAAAACTTAATTAACTTAGTTAAATTATTATTATCATTATTATAAATTTAGTTAAGTTTTATAATACTTAGTTACCTTGGTTAATGTTCTATAATTTATTATTATTATTCACTTAGTTAATTTATTAATTATTATTTATAAAACTTAACTGGCTTAGTTAAACTATCATGATAAATTTAGTTAATTTTTAGAAAACTTAGTTAACTTCGATAATATTTTATAATTTACTACTACTACTACTACTACTATTCAAAATATGACAGCACCCTCTTTGCGTGGTTAGTGCTTTCATGCGCACCCCATATATACATACATACACACATATATATGTATATGTATATGTATATGTATATGTATATGTATATGTATATGTATATGTATATGTATATGTATATGTATATGTATGTTATCAAAAGAAGTTCGGATTCATATCGGATATCACAATATATACTTCAAGATATCATACACACATGCACATTTCAAAGCATAAAAACATACCTGTTAGTGAGCAATCTTCTATATGCTTTGTGCATCTTTAGCTTTCTTACCTCCTAACACTAGGCTCTATCATGTTTCAACTGTTTCAGTATTTTTTTACATGTTCGGTTTTTCCATGTCTATTTTTCAGCATACTCCAAATTTTAGTGTGCCTAACATTCTGGTTATCAAGAAATGTCAGAGAGTAATGGTTATTGTTAAAAAAAAATTGGTCTTAAAGAAGAAAACTTTATGTTGTAGAGTTTCTCGCCATGGTAAATGTTTTACCGATGCCTGTTTGCGCAGGTGCAAATATGCAAATATTATATTCGTCCACAACAGATTTGATAACTGGCTCTATCTTAGTAAATACTTCCTTTGTAAAGCAGTCTTAGCTCATAATTACATTGTGTTTAGCACAGAAATTTAGTGATTATAACATAGATTCAAACATAATTTTTGCTACCTTGCGTGGAGCTTGGATGAAGAACCATGTCAAAGCAATACTATTTACTCTTAGATTTGGCAGTCTTCAATATCAATTTACTGGAATCAAAAGTTACAATAGGTGATTCATGCCTGTGTATCTCGTCTTCTACACGGATGTTTCCTCTAGAAAATAAAAAACAAAAATTAATAATCCTTTTGCATACAGCTCAACTTCTATGGTAGACATTTTATGGCTCTTATCTTTCAAGTCCAGGTAATCATTTAGGACTACTATTCTTTCTATACTCAGATTGTTAAATCGGTCATTCCATAAACTGATTTCATCTATTGTATGAAAAAATACAAGATATCATAAGTTTATTTTGCCAAAGTTAGCTTGACAAAGAAGAAAGAAAGTAAATTACCGTATACCTTGAACCTTTGTTATGTCTTCTTGCCTTTCAGGTTTGTCTTGCTCCATTGCTCCTATATCGCAATGTGGTATATATATGCACAATGTAATGTATTTGATACCTAAATATGAAATTAACATTGTAATGTATTTGGTATATGTATACACAATGTGGTCATGGAATCAGCATGTAGGGGTTCAACGTTTCTGTTTGGATTTTACAGTTTCTCCAGCATATGAATTGGAGTTATGGGAGTCCTTGTATGTAGGTGCGAAAAATATTTTTCCTTCTTTCCATCCTTTAAATACTCTTCCTGCGTATTTCTATAGAATTAACCGCAGTCTCTAGAATTAACTACTTCTTTCCATCCTTGAAAAAAGAAAGGTTGCTAGCAGAAGCTCTGAGTACCACAAAAGGTAGAAATCATTATAAAAGTTCTTTGTCTGAATCTTCATTCCAGCTACATGCTAGAATTTATTGGGCAAATGAAAACAAGATAAGCATTCATGAAGCATATATATATATATATATATATATATATATATATATATATATATATATATATATATATACAAGGACTAGTGTGAACCCGTGTTTCGCATACGGACCGCACTCAACCTTTTATCATCATAACATGTTTAAATGATTTATACGGTTCACTGATTAAGAAATAGTGATCTTTTTTATCAATTTTCAAATAAGTTTGCATTTTGTCTAAAACTTGTGTATAAATCTTTGAAAACAGTAATGCAGATTATACTGGTGCTTGATAAACAATTGCAAAATATCGAGCAAAAATGATTTCAAAGATAAAATTTTCACACAATACACATATAAATTATACACATATAAATTTATTGTGTGCATCAGCTATTGCTCCATGCATCAGCTGTATTATATGTAACTTCATTTGGTGAGATACCTTTATCAATCATTTCGTTTAATACTTGACGTCGTTGATTCCATTTGCTGCTGGTAATAACTATCTATAAGAGCAGTGCAGGTAACAACATTTGGTTTACACTTGACCACTGATCCAAAAATGCCAAAAGCAACGTTGACATGATTCATGAGAACGCAAGTGTTGATGATGATCTCATAACTGACTATGTCTAGGAACACATTATGCAGCATCATATTATTGTAGAATGATAAGATTAGAGGATAAAGAGATTTATTTCTGCTTTGAACGATTCTTGTGAAAAATATGCTAAATCTAAAGCATACATATTTTATGTCTGAAGTGTTGGAACTAACAACCATTATTCAACAATATTTATTTTAATGTGAAGAATATTATTGTATTTCTTTTACAGTCAAAGCAAATTCAATATAATAAGAAGCATATAATTGTATTTAATGCTTTTGAGCTTTCTGGTTCCATTTCTAATTCCATCTAACATTGTTGCTGTATTTTGGTAATGTTGGATTTCACCCAACTTGATTGCAATTTGTGAAAGTAGAATCAGAGGCTGGAAATTTTCAAAACAATCAACGACATAGATTAGTTAAAAGAAATAAAGTCAAACAGATTTAATTACTTTGATAATATGAATAATCTGAAGAAGAAAAAATGATTTTAAAAAATTTAATTTTAGCTATCAACAATGGATATCATTGGAAAGCATATTAAATTTGAGATTTAATAGTGAAATCGATTCTTAAATCCAATTAATGCATAAAAAGTTATCACATTTCAAAGTCTGCAATAGAAAGAAATTAAAAACGTGACTGTTAATTTTTCAAATTATGAAGGAGGCCTGTGTGCTCTTGAAATCTAACTCAATAATAATATTATAGTATAGATAATGCTGTTATAACCAATCAAAGCAATAATCCAATCAAAACAAAGTTCCAGTTAACAAAATTTTCTGTTATTTTGTATTAGTTGGTCAGAATGTTGAGGTCGTGGCATTCATGAATATTCATAACTAAGGAAACAAGGCAACAACAAATTAAAAAGAACTCAAACTTCGTGATGATAATAATAAATATATTAAAGTGGAAGTTAGCAACTTAGCGTCTTTGAAAACCTCAAAAGTTGAACTCGTTATTAAAGGTACTCTAGCCACGCCAACACTGATGGTGCAAAGAAAAAAAGATAAGCACTTTCAAAATAAATAATTACAGAATGCTCTTAAAATTAAGACCAAAACATACATTCTTTTAAAATAAAGTTGCAGCTAATTAAATTTCAAACAAAGCAAATAAATTTCAAAAAAAAAAAGTTGCAGCTAATTCAAATGTTCAATGTTATTTTGTCAGAATGTTAAAGTTGTAATATGATTAAAACAAATAAGATTACAAAAAAAAGGGCAACAACAAATTGAAAAGAAAGCAGACTTCATCGTAATAGATAGTAGTGGCAATCAGAATCTTTGAATGCCTCAAAAGTCAAACTCATTAGAAAATAATTCTTTGTTTATCTAATTCGATCTTCATTCCAGCCACACACTCAATTGATAATGCAAAACGAAAACAAGGTAAGTACTAGGATTGTAAGATGATTACAATATATGTAAATATTCAAGTATGGCAACAAATTAAACGTAAACTAATATGGAAGTCAGAACCTTTGAATGCCTCAAAAAGTGAACTCATTAGAAAATTTTATTTGTTCATCCAATTGAATTGAATCTTCATCCAAGCCACGTTAAAAAAATGAAATAAGCATTCATGATATAGATGTTCTTAAAAAGATAAAATCAATCACAATACAAATTCTATCAAAATAAAGTTGTAGCTGACATATATTAAGTCATATTTTTATGGTTGTCATACGATCATAGATCATAACAAATGTGAATTAGTGATTAGGGAAAATAGGGTAACAACTAATTAAAGAGCCTTGCTAGCGTTACTTGCTCTTAACAATCATCACAACTCACCATTTAATTGGAGGACACATTCAAAGGACCCACCAGTCTCCATTTTAAAAATTGATATTATTATTATTATTTTGCCAATCATGTGGCAAGTGAGAACCACACTTCTGCTTAGACTAGCTTTGTCTCAAATTTAAATAACACAGAATCAGCATCAATGTAGTAAAACTTTCATATACAAAGTATTTGCAAATAGAACGTAAGTCTAAAATATAGAGAATTTAATCGCCAGCTCTCTGATTCAAAATAGGTTCACTCGTATATCTGAGTATTCAAATCACAAATCTAGCCGTTCAAATCAAGCTGTGCATTTTAGTAGTAATGAACATGTTAAAACTCACATTTTGTTTTTTCAAATAGAGCAGGTGATCCAGTTCCAAATAAAGCGATGAAAGATCATCGATTTCAATTGAATCTATTATAGTGTTATTATGCAGAGAACTCATTGTGTTACCAGGTTCTTCGAAAGAGGGTATATATATATATATATATATATATATATATATATATATATATATATATATATATATATATATATATATATATATATATTGTATATGAGTTTATTGAACAAATTTACAGCTCACTATAAATAAAGAACTAGTGATGGTTCATAATTATACCTGATCCTTTTCTAATAGAGCATCCCGATCATTTTCTTCTAACAATGTTCTTGGTTTTAGCGTAACTCGGTAGTTCAAATCACCCAACCAATTTACACGACTATTTGTGACAAAATTTAACAAATTAAGACGCTGTAAATGAGCCTGAAAAATGAAACAAAAACTGAATTGCTATAAGGATGTATACTCATAATCTAGGATTCTTTTAGGAATTCTACGTAGCGGATTTTTGCATATTCTTTAAAACTGAGTGCTCTTCATAATCTCTGCAACATCAAAGTTGCATTTGAGTTCATCGCCTTCTTTCTCTCCTAATGCCAAGTGGCAGCACACAAAGCAAAATATGGCCTTGTGCAATGACATGCTCATTGCAATACATCCCGATTCATGCAAATACACGTAAATAGTGAATTCACGCATATATCCCAGAAGAAAGAAAGAAATTATAATAAAGTTTCAAAATCTAGACCACGACTAAACGCATAACAATTAATATGAAAGTTTCAAAAACTAAATCAAGCCTTCAGGTGATGGGGATTCATATGGTTGAGCAATAAATTATAGAGATAAAGATGCTAAGTTGAACTATAAAGTGCATAAATCACATCCTTTGAAATATTTGAATAAATGTTAGGAAAATATACTTTAAGAATTCCTTTATGAGTCCTTTATTTTATTTTAGTGCAAGATCTTTTCCATGCTCTCAGCAGTGGTATATTCAGTGGGTTAAGCTAAATTATAAAGAGAAAAATGCAGAGTTTGAACTATAGCGATAGAATACATATTTCGATCAACGTTGTTTACATAATCCATCTGATTACCCAGATTACGTATATATCAAGGATACAATACATGCTTCCCCATAGTTTACAAGCAATAGCTTGTTCGGTTGGTTGAGGACCAGACTATAGAAAGAAAGTTGACAATTTGAATTTCACGATGACATACCCAGATATAATAAGGATAGATAAATAATTCCACGATTTATTCTCAATGCCTTTTATATTATTTTTTGAAAATTGAACACACCTTATTCCTTAACCTCCCCATGATGCCTCTTCCAAGAGAAGAAACATGAAGATGTGCAACATGTTGCACGAGCTCGCTCCTCACCCAAACCGAAAGGAATATCCCAACCATCTGCTTGCTCAATACCAACCTATAATTCATATTATTTTGACCTTCCACTGTACTATCATTTTGAATCGACTCACCATTTGACCCTGAATCACTTGAACTCCTTCGATCTCTGATTCACACTCTGTGATTCGCTTACACAGTTGCAACTCTTCATGATCATGCTCTCTGCTCTGAAATTTTTGCTTAGCAATTTAAGTGATGGTTTAAGAAGTGAAACCCGTTGCTATTGGATTTTGAATCTTTTCCTTGTTGCGAGTTGTGTTTCGAGCTATTGGATTCAGATTTTGAGAAGGTGAATCCTTCTTAGGAGTCTTCATTGTTGTTTGAAGATTGGTCTCTGGATTCATTTAGGTCTTGGCATATCAAAACTAACCATCTTGCTGCTGGTTCATTGTCTTCTATTACTAACACATTTCCTGCATTTAGGCAGACTATTTCTTGGAATTTGTAATATGGAGAAAATATACTAGAAAAAATATAGAAGAAGAAGAAAAGCATTAACTCTATGTATATGAATAACTTTGGGATATGCAACTTGCCTCACCATCACATCAGTACCATTTGTGCACTTGTCAATTAAATGAGGTGCGATCTCATATCAACAATTTATTACACATATGTACAGTGTTATATATATGATAATGGAATGAGTAACATTTTTAAACTAGTTTTTGTTTGATTATTCAAGTTAAACATTTTGATTTATCCATCAGATTCAAGGCCAGATGATTCCAGGTTTGAAGTTAATTCATGTTCTAGTAAACTAGTAGTTAAAATATGTTCGGTAAGATTGGCTATGATAAGAAATAAGATACTAGCAAAACCTGAAAGCATAAAAATGAAAAAGAAAAAAAAGGAAAAAAGAAAAGAAAAGGCATCTGCTCCTTATGATTGTACACCTATGAAATAAATGAAAGATGGGATCCATGAATCTTCAAATATATGTAGTGTTACAGATATGATACTGGGACAAGTAGCATTGACTGGTTTTTAGTTGATTATCCAAGTAGATATAAGAAACATATTGATTTATGTGTCAAATTTGTGCATGTTACTAGTTAAACATATACTCTAGTAAAATTGGATACTAAGAAATAAGGACTATCCAAGGACATAGATATCAGAAGATCCTTCAACTTGGAGAAAATCTTCGAGATTCAGGCTGCTATTTGAAGATCGGCCACCAAAATTCCAGGTTCCTACAAATATCCTGCAAAATATTACGATCTCAGAGGTACTTATTGGAAAGTTTTGATCTTGAAGCAATCTAAAAATAGTTGAAAGATACATGAAATAATGACGTTTAAAAACCTATACTCCTGAGTGTTTGGAACAGATGGTCATTTAGGCATGCTAAGGTTCAAACTACCAATCCCCGTTGTCCCTCTATCTAAAATTAAAGTAAAATCCGATCAGACAATGTTTTGTTTATGTAACCACGACTCAATGTGCTTGAATTTTTAGTCAATAATTAATGTACAACCTTGAAAGCTTTTTCCAGCTAAAGGAGATGTATCTATAAAGGTCCTTCTTGCAACATCTCTTCTCCTCTGTTAAGTCAAAACTATGCCTTAAAACTGACTCTGTAATTTTGACAAACGCCTAATTCATATTTGGAGCTAGTCCTAGGTTACCCAAATTATACAATTTATTTCATCTTACCCAGAAATGGAAAGTAATAGCTGGGAAATCATTAATAAACAATAGTACAATCGATACAATCCATAAGAAACTAGCTACCAAAACTAGATTAAAAAACTAGCAAGTCAAAATGGTAGAAATTAACAACGGTAGCTAGTCAAAACGGTAGCAAGTCAAAACGGTAAAAAATAGCAGTACGATCCATACAATCAATATGGTAGAAGATTTGAAAATAAGGTTCTAAGTATAAAACCATACAATCCAGATTAAAGAAACTAGCAAGTCACATCAACAGATAAAATCAGATATTGAAAGCAAAATGAAGAAATCAAATAACACCTTCAATTATGATTTCAAAACTAGAGGGTTGCTGCACAGGTTAAACAATGGCGGAGGTGGCAAAGACGGTAGAGATGGTGGGGACGGCGGTGGTGCGATGGTCGATGCTGCGTGATGGTCGATATTGAGCGATGTTTGGAAAATTTGATTCTTAAGTAAATTTGGTTAAGAGAAAGAGGGTCTGCGTTAGGAAAAAAGTATTCAAGAGGTGAGGCGACAAATTTTTGTTCTCCCGCGTTCACTACCACGCAGCGTTTTAGCATTCACACAGACCACTTCTAACTTGGAAGGAGCGTTTTAGAATTGATTTTTCTTTTACTTAAATATCCCATCTAGATAATCGCAACATTTTCGTTAAAACGCTGTGCATTTATGCTGCGAAAAATATATTTTCTTATAGTGTATATAATCTAATCTTCAATTCGATTTGATTTAGAAAATAATTTTGGCGATTTTGGATGAATCTAGGGTTAATGAGGGTTTAGATTTGATTTGGAGAGAGGGAAAAGTTTTAATTTGGCTCTTAAGCCCTCCATTTATGGCGATCTCCGATTAGACTAATAAGCCTACTTATGGACTTAATTAATTACACATTAATCCTAGCTAACAACTATTAAAACTTAAAACAGCCATAACTTCCTAACCATAGGTCCGTTTTCTATTATGACAACTCTACGTAATGGGAAATCATTATCCTGAAGCGACGGAACTGGTTTGACATCCTAATTCACTTCCTATCAAAAGTTATAGTCCAAACAAAGTTTTCAGGGTCAAAACGGTCACATAGAAATTTAGAAAATATCATATGTATGCAGAATGTCCCTAAGAGTTATATCCTAAAATTTTAGAATCATATGACTTTATAGGAACAAAATATAATATTTTATGATCTTTCGATACGCAAAATACGAGTCATTACAGAAGGAATTGAAGAACCAACTTTCGACCCCATGGTAGTGACAGTTGGAATTGGATGGGCAACTGTACATCAAGTCTTAGTAGATATTGGGAGTTTGGTGAACCTACTGTTCGGGGAAAAGTTCGAACAAACGAAGTTCAACTTGAAGGAGGATACAACTTGTAAAACCAAGGTCAAAGGATTTATAGGCGAAGCAAAATAGCCGATCGGAATGATCGATTTGACTATAGAACTGGGCGGAGGAGATCGCAGAATAAACCAAATTCAGAAGTTTGTTATCATGGACGAATACTCAACGTATAATGCCTTCTTAGGCCGACCGGCACTTGCTGACTTTTCAATAGCACTGGCGCATTGGTGTTTAGTGATGAAATTCCCTACGGAAAAAGGGTAGTGGAAGGTGACTAGAGCGCTAGAAGAGAATGCTACATCGCATAACTGAGAGAAGAAAAGCAGTGTAAGAAAGGCTAGAATATAGAGAGAACTCTCTACATTCAAGAATCGTAAGCATAGCAATTAAAGCCAGGACCCTGGCTCGAAGTCGGTTTAACAAGGCTATGGATCCCAAGAAGCAGTCAGGGGAATGGTGACCAGCATCGGTAGAGCTGATGGGGAGTGTTCCAATTACATGGATGATCCTACTCGGGTCCTGAAGATTGGGTTTCAGCTCAACGCTAACTTAATAAATGAACTGGTGAATTTCCTCCAAGGAAACTCGGATGTATTTGCCTGGACACATCAGGATATGCGTAGCATATCGTCGAAGATAGTGTGTCACGTACTAAATATCGACCCAAAGTTCATACCAGTAAAACAGAAAAGGCATAGTCTGGGTCCAAAGTAATATGCTGCGTTGAAAGAAGAAGTAGATAAGCTATTGGCGAATGGCTTTATCTACGATGCTTTATACCCCAATTGTTTATCCAATCCCATGTTGGTTAAGAAGTCAAATGGGAAATGGCAAACATGTATCGTTACTCAGATTTGATTATGGAATGCCAGAAGGATAGCTTTCTTTTTCGTAGGATTGGCCACCCAATGGACAGAACTACGGGATAGTTGCTTTCCTTTCTGGACTCTTATTCGGGTTATAACCAGATTCTGATGCATTTACCAAATCATGAGAATACTAGCTTTATAATGGATTTTGGATTACACTGCTACCGAGTAATGTCGTTCAATTTAAAGAATACTGGAGCCACATACCAAAGATTGGTAAATTCTATGTACAAGAATCAAATCGAGTGCACAATGGAAGTATACGTAAACGACATGCTTATGAAATCACGAGTGCCATGGAACAATCTATACAACCTTTTAGAAATGTTTGAAGTTTTATGGAAATATGGAATGAAGCTAATTCCATTAAAATGTTCTTTTGAAGTAGCATCGGGAAAGTTTCTAGGTTTTATTGTCAATGCACGGGGCATCGAGGCTAAACCGGAGCAGATAACGCCTTAAGAAATGCAACTGCTCCGACCACGAAGAAGCAACAACAGAGCTTGAATGGAAAGATCGTAGATTTGAGTCGATTTGTAACAACTTGCCTTTTGGACCCTCAAAAATCGACACTAATACATTACAGTACTCACGTACCGAGCATCCGAGTGCTGGAAAGACGGATTGTTGGAGTAAAAGAAAGAAAGAATAGTATAGAATCTCATATCATGACAAGTAACATGTAATATACAACAGATCTTTATAAAAGAAAAGTGTAATATACATACATCAATCAGAATTAACTAATCAATCATCAGTCTGAATAGTTATAATAATCTGTCCTCACAATCGATGATAAATACTAAATAACCAAGGCGGTGGAAATAAAATATACGTGAAAACGTCTTTGAGGCATACAACCGTATCTGGAAACTCCAAAGCATCCATAACTAATCTAAAATAATGTTTGGTCTGACCCGAGTATTATAAGAAAATAATGCCCGTATCAGTCTGGTAAACCAGCGTGAGAAGTACATCATATCGATTTTAATGTTATAGAATCTTTCAAAATAAGGGTATCTTGTAAGACCACGTCGCACATAAACATAGACGAGTTTTTACCTTACAATAACCAAATCATTTATAGAAAATGTTGTAATATTATAATAATGTCTAGGGTTTAAAATAAATAAGGAATCATAGCCAAAATTGTTATATCAATTAAATTCCAATATAATACGTATACAACTAAATCAATAAAGCCACGTATTAGAGAATGGTTTCCATCAATGACAACGCACCAGGGTACCGCCTGCCATAGTACACCTCAAGAAATTTATACCGAGATCAACAAGAACATTTTGCACCCCTGCCAACACAGAACCGGCCTGCCGCTTCCTGGATAGTACCGAATATGTCATCATCCAAGTTTGTTACAACCTTTTCCTCGAGAACTCTCATGCACAACCAAATCCATGAATATATATCTAGAAGGGTGATGACGTACTCTAATAGGTGCGACCCCCATAGATTTGCTGCATCTTCCCTGATTTTAGTCATTACCGGACTGTGAGTCTTGAGGCTACATTTTACCTTTCATAGCAAGTCCTACTTGGAATACTAACATTGCCATCGGAGCATTCTTAATTCCTTGCCTCGACACATTCTTAATTCCTAAGACAGAGATGAGTTTCCATACATCGGAATTTAGTGCTATGTATAAAAAGAATATTTTCCATACCACTGTAATTTAAAATGATCGTTTATGAAAATCGGTTCTCGGTCTTTTTATAAATCCCTTTTTATAAATTGCCTTTATAAAACTCCTTATATTTACAACTCCCATTATAAAATATCATTTATACATTATAAAATACCCTTTATAAATATCTAAGCATAACTATAAACCTTCTTTTATAAATCTCCAAATTTATTTAATAAACTCCGTTATAATCATCCTTTATACTATTTATAAAACTCCTTTATAAAAAAAACACCAAATATAAAACAAAACTCTAAATATAAAACAAAACTCTAAATATAATAATAAAACTCATATAATTTCCATAACTTGACCATTCCATATATTACAATAGATTCACAACTGTGATTTATTACTCTTATTTATCAGAATGATAATATTTTCTCTTTTATAAATATCATATATAAATTTATTCTTTTATTAATAAAATACCGCCTATGAATCTCTCTTTTATTTATAAAATAACATTTATAAATCTGTTCTTTTATTACAACATTTTATATAAAATGATTCACAAGTATTTATTTCAAAATATCTCTATCTTCTTTTAAAAATGTAATCACTTTATTTCAAAAGATAAATTCCCTTTCTTCTTCAAAATAAACATCCATTATTATATTAACTATTTTTGTGTAGTAATTACTTTTCAAAATACTTTTAAAACATTTCAAAAAGGTTAGAGTAAAATAGAAAATTACAAAAACACTAGTTTGAATAAAAAAATCATGGAAAATCCAGAAAGTCGGATTTAAAATAATTTCCCTATTCAAAACCACTTCCATTTCAAAACAGCAATTAATAGTATTTCAAAATACTATAATGAGGTCAATAGCTACTACAGTACTTAACCAATACTATTACTACCTTTATTACTAA
The DNA here is from genome assembly GCA_030765085.1 of Allium cepa. Taxonomy (NCBI): domain Eukaryota; kingdom Viridiplantae; phylum Streptophyta; class Magnoliopsida; order Asparagales; family Amaryllidaceae; genus Allium; species Allium cepa. The sequence continues at coordinate 183,163,797 of CM060934.1, forward strand.
AAGTTTTAACTTTTAACAAATGTCAATGTCACATCAAATATGACCAAACTACCAACTTTGACGTTCAACGATTTATAATATAAGTATATAGCTGGAATTAAAATTAAGAGGTATATAATAGGAATTTAAAAACCACAATGGCGAGAAATCCGAATTTCCCTATAAAACTCTCTGTTTTTCATTTTACATGTCATTCGCTTTTTAGAGCGGATATTCAGCCAACCCAAACCAACAATCTTCAAACATGGAAAATAATAATTTATCTCTACTATATATCATTATAGTAATCATTCAGAGGTGAGATAACTCATAGTAATTCCTGTTGACGCTTAAGCATTTCAATTTGATCTAAAATCAAACAAATTTTTCACTAGCTCCAAACTCGACAAAACCAGTCCTAGCATGTAACTATTGTTATTTCAAGCGTAATGTAAAAGACTACGTCTCAATTAGACCTCGTATGGAAGAGTTGTAAGATTTCGATTTAAATAATATAATTAATTAACATAAATTGCATTTTTAAAGTTAATTACCCGTTAACTCCTTCCTCACTCGTTACCTTCCCTCCAAATCTCCAATTTGAACCACCTGTGCATGTTGTCGTGCACCTGACACAACACCCAGGTTGACAATTAAACGAATCGACATCACCACACAACCTCTATTCTCGAGCTTGACCAAATGGAACCTGCTACTTCCTCATCGGCCACCCCAATGGAAATGCGATACCACACCCCTCTATCTACTACAAGTGAAAGCAGCCCTCCCTGAAACGTCGATCGGCCTTCACCATTTCTTCGCCATAGATGCTCCTCCTCACGACAAACTCAAATCTATTCTTCGTTTTTCCAATCGATGTCTACATCACCGAAAAATCTAACCCTATATTTTCCTATTTACTATCTAAGAAATCGATCACCCCAAAACCTAACTGAGCTTCTTCAAAAACGTATAGAATTGTCGACCTAGTTGCTACGGACATAAGGATCCTTGTTTTAAAATATTTCGATTAGTAAATCACTAGTTTTTGAATTTTTAAAGAGGTAGACATTATTTGCTTTTACTAGAAGCTTTGAAAATTAAAGTAGAAAGATAAAAGAATAATTCAAAGTGTGTTGAATCGTCCTAGGTTATGTTTGGTTTATTATTCACTTTTCGGTATCTCACTATACAACAATTTGTTCACTTATGGGCAACGAATTACAAAATAAAAAGAAGATCACACATGATAACGCGATACAATATCAAAACAATAGTAATAAACACTGATTACGTTATTCTGTAAATTAAAAAATACTATTGTTTGTTGAAAAATCGTCAAATGATAATGTAAATATTTTTCAAATTAAAAATTATGGAGAAATCGGATAAATTGAATTAAAAATATTACAATAAAAAACGAGTCGTTGTATTAAAAATTGATTTTATTTTTATTTATTAAATTCAATTCAAATCTAAATATTTAAATAAAAAATTAAACATTCACATTCAAAACCTTAAAAATGTCGGGTGTTTACACTCTTTCTCCCTTAAAAGAATTCCATCCCCGACATTCTCTAAGGAAGAAAATGTCCGCTCACTTTTAGTCATTAAACACTAATTTACTAAAATGAGTTATTAAACTTTTAGAATCTCATATGTTATAGAAAATTTTGGCAACACCTCCTTTGTGCGACTCGATCGAAAAAACTACAACGCCCCACAGATGGCCTAAAATCAACAAAAGAAAACAAATGCATAAAAGTTGCCTCTCCTATCTAGGGCATAAAATCATCATCAACAAAGAAAACAGACCCGTTAAGCAATAAACATGAACCTATTTGCTGAGCAAACAAATTCTACTCATGAAACCAAAAGCAGCAAACTAGCCTTTGCTTCCATATACTTGTATCTCAATTACAACTACCATCAAACTATATAACTTTCATTTGTAAAGTCAAAATCATAAAACTACATCAATGCCCATACGATGTACATATACCATCCGTACGCAACACCAAATCTGATCACCAGCTCGATCACGCAAATTTCACTTCCGAACCAGTATCGCTCACTCAACTTCCCTAGTGCGGACACCGATCGGGTTCCTTGATTAGAAACCTTCATTCTCCTTGCATAGCTATATACTATAATAAGAAACTTCATAATCTTATCAAAAATCCATGTCAAGTGTCCGCCATCAAGAATTGAGTTAAAAATCTTTGTTCGAATCGGTGTAAATCACCTTGAAATAATGTAAATGAACTTGGGTCAAGAAGAATTAAGTGAATAAAATGATCTACGTACAACTTACGTATTTATTCCATTGGTTTCTTAATTATACCAATTACCTTTTGTTTTAAGTTGCATTTATTTTTACTTATTGTATATTTTCTTTAATAAAAAAATCATTTGCGAACCATTTCATAAAATTTTTCTTAAGTTCATAAACATCTTATAAAACACAACTTATGTTTATCAATCACTTTTTAGAACTTAAGTTTATATTCGTATAATACTACACTACATCCTAAGAATATATATACAATATCAGCTTTGGTTTACTTAAATAAGACGTTCTATGAATTTAAAACTTGTTTTAATTTTCTACCTTCTCAAATTTATAAGTTACAAATACTTATTTTCTTATAATTTTACAAAACACTTAGCTTCAAAATTTCTATATCAATTCGAAAGTTTTTGAATGTCCAAAATCATCGAAAATTTCATTTTATTTAACAAATGAAAATGACCAAAACAACACATCGTAATGAGATGCACAAACCAAACTATCATAATGCATAAGATACATGAATCCACATAATAACTTAACTGAAAACTTAAGAATTAAACACCCGGTTTTTATGTCAACACTTTTTGAAATAATAATAATTACATATCTCCTTTTGTATATCAAATCATACCTTTGGAATTAAAAAAAAATTGTTTTACCAAAACAACTACGAAGCAAAACTACAATGGTAGCATTCTCCACTTAGAAAATTGAAAATGAACGCCGGTCATGCTGCAATCATCACAAGTTTTTTTCCAACGACAACAGTGATTTCGGTTCTTTCTTATCACCTTTAAAATCCTTCAAAATTATTTCTATATAGAAATACTTTTAAATAATACTATTATCATTTTCTCTAAAACTTTGAAAACTAATTTCCAAAAACACCAGGATTTAAGTTCTTAAATTTTCAGTTTAAATCTCATTTCATTTATAAACCATATTTATATAATTTCGCTTTGTTATATAATAATCATTTCACAATTGAAAATCTTTATTTAGATTATAATAAACAACTTTATTGAGAACAACCTTATCACCGAACGCCTTATAGTCAAATCATGAAACTGAATTCACGAGGTGTTTTTATTTTACTTAACCAGACAATATATGCACATAGATTAGCTAAGCACAATAATCAATCAATGAACAATAGACAATGCTCACAAACTAGCTGAGCACCACTAGTCAAACAATAACCGATGATAACTGAATATTATCATCTCTTAATAACCAATCACATATAAATAACTATATCAATCTCGAAAAATCATTGTTTATATATAAGAATATAATCTAGGTAAAATTATTTCATTTACCCATTTTTAAAACAATATTTTATCGGTTTTCCTTATATAAGTGTTTAGAAACCCCTATCGATATAGTTGTACCTTTTGTATCGACCAAAATTCATAAACCACTCGACTGATAAATCAACACAATATAAACATTTCCAGCACTAACAAATACGTGCTCATATACACACACACACAAAAACTCATTCTAGGGCATTACTAACCGTATCTCTAATTATCTACCCTACTAAAGCCTAGGTGTTCGCCTAACATAAGCACTGATACCACTTTAACAACCTGTCTTTTCGACCCTCAAAAGTTGACACTAATATATCTATGGTATTCATATGATGAGCATCTAAGTGCCGAAAAGACAGATTGTTGGAGGAAAAGAAAGAAATGATATAATAGAATCTCACATCGTGACGAGTAACATATAATATACAATAGATATTCATAAAAGAAAAAGGTAACACACATAAATCAATCATAGTTAACTAGCCAATCATAAGCCTGGACAGTTATAATAACTTGTCCTTACAATCGCTGATAAATATTAAACAATCAATGCAGCAAAAATAAAATATACGTGAATATGCCTTTGAGGCATCTAGCTCATCTCCTGAAACTCCAAAGCATTCATAACTAATTTGAATGTGCTCGGTCTGACACAAACAGTATAAGAAAATAACGTCTGGATCAGTCTGGTAAACCAGTGTGAGAAACACACATAATATGGATTTTAATGTTATAAAATCTTTCAAAATAAGGGTATTTTGTAAGATCAGATCACACATAAATGCAGATGGGTTTTTACCTTACGATAACCAAACCATTTATAGGAAATCTTACGATATTATAATAATGTCTAGGATTTAAAATAAACATGGAAATAGCCGAAATTGTTACAGTAATTAAATTCCAGAATAATAGATATACAACTAAGTCCATAAAGGCACGTATTGGGGAATGATTTCCAACTATGACAAGGCACTGGGTACCACCTATCACATTAAACTCTAGAAAATGTACTAAGGCTAACAATAACTTATTGCACCCCTACCAACATAGAACCGACCTACCTCTTCCTGGATAGTACCGAACATGTCATCGCCTCAGTTGCTTTGCAATCTTTTCCTTGAGAGCTCTCATGCACAACCAAATACATAAATATATATCTAGTAGGGTGATGATAATTCCTAATGGTTGCGATCCGCATAGCCCTGCTGCTCTCCCTTAATTTTAGTAATTACCCGGTTGTGAGGCTTGAGGCTATGTTTTATATTTTATATAGAAAATCCCACTTAAAATGCTAAAACATCCCTCTAGAAAACTATGCAATGCCATCATTCGTCCATACAAGTTGTTCAGTACATGAACAAATGGAAGATACTACTTCAATTACATCCATTTGGAATCACCTTCAGTATTAGCAGCAAGTATCCCTTGCACTTCAAATATCTTTGTCTTCGATCATCTTCAATGTGTCTTCAATTCGAACGCTTATGCCGATTCAAAGTGGTTTTTGGACAATATATCTGATCCCGATCTCTCCGAACCGATAACGATGGTTTTAGAACTGACCAAGATTTGATAGGTGGTTATTTAACTATCAAATAAAAAAATAATTCAATCAAAGATTTAACAAAGCATGGCTAAGCACAAAGCAACTACTAAGCCTCGTTAATTAATCCTTTCATTAATTAAAACCACTTTTCAAATATTCGTACTAAAATCTTACACAAAGATATACTAATAAACCCTCTCAACCCTTTTTATACCTGAAAATATCAATATACTTATCTGACCTACATAAGTATATTCATAAATCATTTCATTTTTATACTTAGAAAACTTTCCCACATACTTATGTCAACAATATGAGTATGTTTACAAAACGTTACATTTCCAATACTTAGACAATGTACCCATGTACTTATCTCAACGGTATAAGTATATTCACGAACCTTAAGAAAGATTTTATTTCAAAAACCATACTTATTTAGGTTAAGACAATGTAACTTAAACATTCATAAAAATAATCCCAAACACTTTTGTTGTAAGTAAACGGGTCATATGAAAATTTGACCAAATATACTTACCACTAACCCCTAATTTCAAATAGTACTATCCCTCGATTAACAATGAAATCAGAAAAGTTAGAAAACTATCCTTCCCTCAACACACATTCTTATTATCAAGATAGAGATGATTTTCCATACCTCAGAATTTGGTGCTAAGTGTGAAAACCATATCACCATAATTTAGAATGATCATTTGTGGAAATCAGGTCTCGATCTTTTTATAAATCCCTTTTTATAAAATGCCTTTATAAAACTCCTTATATTTACAAATCCTTCTACAAAATATCATTTATAAATTATAAAATTCTCTTTATAAATATATAAACATGATTATAAACCTCCTTTTATAAATCTTCAAATTTATGTAATAAACTTCCTTATAAACATCTTTTATACTATTTATAAAACTCCTTTATATAACAAAACTCCAAATGTAAAACAAAACTCTGAATATAATTATATTTACTTTTCATAACACGATCATTCCATATATTAGAATAAATTCACAACTATTTATTACTCCTATTTATCAAAATGATAATATTTTCTCTTTTATAAAATACCATTTTTAAATCTATTCTTTTATTCGTAAAATATCGCTTATAAATCTCTCATTTAGTTATAAAATACCATTTACAAATCTGTTCTTTTATAACAACATTTTATATAAAATGATTCACAGATATTTATTTCAAAAAAAAATTATCTTATTTTAAAAACAAAATCACTTTATTTCAAATGATAAATTCCCTTTTATCTTCAAAATAAATATTTTTCATTATATTAACTTTTTCATAAAATAAATACTTTCCAAAGTACTTTTAAAACATTTCAAAATGGTTAGAGAAAAATAGAATATTACAAAAAAAATGTTTGAATAAAATATCACTGAAAATCCGAAAAATTAGATTTAAAATCATTTTTCGAATCAAAACCATTTCCAAATAAAAATAAAAATTAATAATGTTTCAAAATACTATAACAAGGCCAATAGCTAGTGTAACACTTAACCAGTTCTATTATTACCTTTATCGCTAAAAGGTTCAACTTCTAACAAATATCAATGTCACATTAAATATAGCCAAACTACCAACTTTGATGTTCAACGATTTATAACATAAATATATAACTAGAATTAAAATCAACATGTACATAATTGGAATTTAAAATCACAATGGTGAAAAATCCAAATTTCTTTATAAAATTCCATGTATTTCATTTTAAATGTCGTTCGCTTTCTAAAGTGGATATTCAACCAAAAGTAAACCAATAATCATTCAAACATGAAACAATAATTTATCTCTATTATATATCATTCTAGTAATCATTCAGAGGTGAGATTACTCATAGAAATTCAAGGTCATGCATAAGCGTTCCGTTTGATAGACGTTCGATTTTAGCACAAAATTCTGCTAGCATTAAACTCAAGAAGCCAGTTCTACCGTGTAGCCATCGCTATTATGAGCGCAATGCAAAAGATCGTGTCTCGATTAGACCTTGTATGGAGGAGTTATACATTTTATAAGATTTCGATTTAAGTAGTTTAATTAATTTACACTAATTACACTTTTAAAGTTAATCACCCTCTAACTCCTTCCCTACTCATTGCCTTCCCTCTAAATCCTCAATTTGAACCACATGTGCATGCTTCCATCCACCAAACATGACATCTGGGTCGATGATTCAACGAACCGACACTACCACCCAACTTTTCTTCTCAAGCTTGACCAAATGGATCCCGCTGCATCCTCATCGGCCACCCTTATAGAAATGTGACACCACCCCCATCGACCTGCTACAAGTGAAAGTCGCCATCCCCCAAATGTTGATTAAGCTTCACCATTTATGTTGTAGATGCTCCTCCTCACGATGAACCCAAATCTATTCTCCTTCCGCTAACCGATGCCTACGTCACCAAAAACCTTAACCCTAGCTTTGCCTATTTACCATCGAATAAGTCGATTATCCCAAAAACCAATCGAGATTCTCCAAACATATGTCGAATTGTACATATAGTCACCACGAACATAAAGATCCTTGTTATAAAAAAATTTGATCAGTAAATCACTTGATTTTGAATTTTTAAAGTGGTGGACATTTTCTTCTTTACTAGAAGCTTTGAAAATGAAAATAGAAAGATAAAAGAATAAGTTAGAGTGTGTTGAATTGTCTTCGGTGATATTTGGTTTATTGTTCAATTTCTGGTATCTCGATACACAGCAATTTGTTCACGTACAGGCAGCAGGACAAAACAAAAATATGATCGCATATAAAATGCGATACGATCTTAAAACAATAATAATATACATTGACTATCTTATTCTGTAAAATTTCAAGAGCACCGTCGTTTGTCAACAAATCATCAAACGAAAATTTAAATATTTTCCAAACTAGAAAATTTATGGAAAATTCAGATAAACTACATAAAAATATTACGATAAAAATTGATATTAAAAATTGATTCTTCATATTATTTATTAAATTCAATTCAAATATATATATTTAAATAAACTAAATATTTCTATTCAAAACGTTAAAAATTTGGGTCGTTACATTCCTCCCCCTTAAATGAATTTCGTCCCCAAAACCCCTTAGAGGAAGAAAATTTTCCTCTCACTCTTAAGCTTTGAAAATTAGTTTAATAAAATAAGTCATTAACCTAATAAAATCTCATATGTTACGAAAAATTTCGGCAACACCTCCTTTGCATGGCTCGATCGGATAAACTACAGATCGCTACAACTGACCCAAATCAACAAAAGAAAACAAAAGCCCAAAAGTGGCCTCCCATATCTGGGGGATAAAATCATCGTTAGCAAAGAAAACACACACGCTAAGCAATAAACATGCGCCTATTTACCGAGCAAACAAATTCTACTCATAAAACCAGAAGCAACAAGCTAGCCTTTGCTTCCATATACTTGTATCTCACTTACAACTGCCATCAAACTATATAACTTCCATTTTTAAAGTGAAAAGCATACAATTACATCAAAACCCATGTGATGTACAAATACTATCCGTACGCAATACCAAATCCAATCTTTGCTCATTCAACTTCCCTAATGCAGACTCCGATCAGGTTCATTGATTAGAAACCACCGTTCCCCTTGCATTACCATATGCTATGATAGCAAACTTCATAACCATATCAAAAATCCATGTTAACTGTTTGCCCTAAAGAATTGGGTGAAAAATCCTTGTTCGTATTGGCATAAATCACGTCGAATTCTTGTACTTGAATCTGGATCAATAACAGTTATGCAAATAAAATAATCTATGTATAACTCACATTTTTGTTCCATTGGTTTCTTAATTATACCAATTACTTTTCATTTTAAATCACATTTATTTTTACTTATAGAATATTTCCTTTAATACTAAAATCATTTGTAAACCATTTCATAGAACTTTTCTTAAGTTTATAAAATCTTATAAAACACAACTTATGTTTATTAATCACTTTCTAAAAATTAATTTTATATTCACATAATACTTCACTACATCCTAAGAGTATATATACAATATCAGCTTTGGGTTACTTAACCAAGATGTTCCATGGATTATCGTTTTAATTTACTATCTTCTCAAATTTATAAGTTACAAAAACTTATTTTCTTATAATTTCACAAAAAACTTAGTTTCAAATTCCTATATCAATTCAGAATTTTTTGACTGTCCAAAATCGTCGAAAATTCCATTTCATTTCAACAATGAAAATTAACAAAACAACACCTTATAATGAGATGCACAAACCGAGCTATCCTAATGAGTAGGATACAAGAGTCCATATAAGGACATAACTGAAAACTTAAGAATTAACCACCCAGTTTTTATTTCAACTCTTTTTGAAATAAAAATAATGTACATATCTCCTTTGTATATCAAACCACAACTTTGGAATTTAAAACATAATTTGTTTTACTGAAACAACAATGAAGCAAAACTGCTATTGTAGCAGTTTCCAACTTCGAAACTCAAAAATGAATGTCGATGATGCTGAAGTCTTCACCAGAATTATTCTTCGATGACAAAAGTGAGTTCAATGCCTTTTTATCTCTTTTAAAATCATTTAAAATTATTTCAATACACAAATACTTATAAATAATATTATTATCATTTTCTCCAAAACACTGAAAAATAATTTCCAACAACACCGGAATTTAAGTTCTTAAATTCTCGGTTTAAATCCCTTTTTATTTCTAAACCATATTTATATAATTTCACTTTCTTATATAAAAATCATTTCACAAATGAATATCTTTGTTTAGATTATAATAAACAACTTTTATTAAGATTAAATTCAATCTAAACTTATCATTAAACATCTTGTTGTCAAATCATGAAACTAAATTCACAAGGTGTTCGTATTTAATTTAACCAAACAATATATGCTCATATAATAACTGAGCATAAATAATCAATCAACAAACAATAAACAATGCTCATAAACTAGCCGAGCACAACTAGTTAAAAAATAACCGATGATAACTAAATATTATCAGAATAACCGAACACATCATAAATAATAATATCAATCTCGAAAAATTATTTTTTTATATGTAAGTATATAATCTCGGTAAAATTATTTCATTCGTCCATTTTGAAAACAATATTGTGTCGATTTTCCTTGTACAAGTGTTTAGAAACTCTTAGCAATACAGTTGTACCTTCTGTATCGACCAAAATTCAAAAACAACTCAACAAATAAATTAAAACAATATAAAACATTTTTATAGCACTAACAAATACGCACTCATACACACACACTCAAAATCATTCTATGATATTACTAACCCTATCTCGAATGATCTTACCCCCCCCCCCCAAATCATAGGTGTTTTCTCAACCTAAGCACCGATACCACTTGTAACAACTTGCCTTTTCGACCTCCAAAAGACGATACTAATATATCCATAGTATTCATGTGTCGAGCATCCGAGTGCTAGAAAGACAGATTGTTGGCAGAGTAAAAAGAAAGGAAGAATAGAATCTCACATCATGAAAAGTAATATATAATATACAATAGATCTTTATAAAAGAAAATTGTAATATACATACATCAATCAAAGTTAACTAACCAATCATCAGCCTGGATAGTTATAACAACCCGTTCTCAAAACCACTGATAAATACGAAACAACCAATGCAACGAAAATAAAATATACGTGAATACATCTTTGAGACATCCACCTCATCTTCTGAAGCTCCAAAGCATCCATAACTAATCTGAAAATATGCTCGATCTGACCCGAGCATTATAAAAAAATAACGTCCGGATCAGTCTGGTAAATTAGCGTGAAACACACATCATATGGGCTTTGTAATAAAAGCTTTCAAAATAAGGGTATCTAGTAAGATCACGCAGCATATAAACAAGGATGGGTTTTTACTTTATGATAGCCAAACCATTTTATAGTAAATCTTGTGATATTATAATAATGTATAGGGTTTTAAATAAATATGGAATCATAGCAGAAATCGTTATATTAATTAAATTCCATCATAATAGGTAAACCTAAGTCTGTAAAGGCATGTCTTGGAAAATGGATTTCATCAATGACAAGGCATCGAGGTACCACCTGTCACAATACACCTCTAGAAAAACATACCGAAGTCAACAAGACATCTCGCACCCCTTCCAACGCAAAACCAGTCTACCCCTTCTTGAATAGTACCGAATATATCATCACTCCATTTGCTTTGTAACCTTTTCCTTGAGAGCTCTCAGGCACAACCAAATCCATAAATATATATTTAGAAAGGTGATGACATATTGTAATGAGTGTGACCCACACAACCCTGCTGCATCTCCTTTGATTTTAGTCATTACCAGTTTGTGAGGCTCGAGGCTACGTATTACCTTTTATATAGAAAATCCCACTTGGAATGCTAAAACTACGCTCTAGGAAGCAATGCCACACCAGCATTCGTTCATACAAGTTGTTCAGGATATGAATAAATCGAAGGCACTACTTCTACTACATCCATGTGGAATCACCCTCAAGAATTGTAGCAAGTGACCCTTGCACTTCAAAGATCTTTGTCTTTGATCATCTTCAAGGTGCCTTTAATTTGAACGCTTAGGCAAGTTCGAATTGGTTTTCGAATAATATATATGATCCTGGTCTCTCTGAAATAATAGCAATAGTTTTAAAACTGGTCAAGATTTGACAGTCCTTTATTTAACTATCAAATAAACAATAAATTCAACCAAAGAGTTAACCAAGCATAGTTAAGCACAAAGCAACTACTGAGCCTCATTAATTAACCCTTACATTAATTAAAAATACTTTTCAAATATTCTTATGAAAATACTTTTACAAAGATATACTTATAAACCCTTTCTACTCTTGTCAATACTTGAAAATATCGATATACTTATCTGACCTGCATAATAATACTCACAAAATATTTCACTTTCAAACTTAGAAAACTTTATCATATACTTATATCAACAATATAAGTATATTCACAAAACATTACATATCCAATACTTAGAAATGTACCCGTATACTTATCTTAATAGTATAAGTATATTCATAAATCCTAAGAAAGATTTTATCTCCACAACCATACTTATTTGGGTTAAAACAATGTAACGTAAACATTGATAAAAATAATCCCAAACATTTTTAGTTTAAGTAAACGTGTCATATGGAAATTAGACTAAATATGCTTAGCCCCCCCCCCCAATTCAAATAGTACCGTCCCTTGGTTAAAAATAAAATCATATAAGTTAGAAAACTATCATTGCCTTAACACGCATTCTTAATTCTCAAGAAAGAGACGAGTTTCCAAACCTCAGAATTTGGTGTTAAGCATGAAAAGAAAAATTTTCACACCACCGTAATTTAAAATAATCATTTGTGGAAATCAGGTCTCCAGTTTTTTATAAATCCCTTTTTATAAAATAACCTTATAAAACTCCTTATATTTACAACTCCTTATATAAAATATAATTTATGATTATAAAATACCCTTTATAAATAACTAAACATAATTATAAACGTCCTTTTATAAATCTCCAAATTTATGTAATAAATTTCCTTATAAACATCTTTCATACTATTTATACACTCCTTGTAAAACAAAAATCAAAATATAAAACAAAACTCTAAATATAATTATAAAACTCGTATGCTTTCCATAACACGATCATTCCATGTATTACAACAAATTCACAACTGTGATTTATTACTCTAATTTATCAATGATAATATTTTTCCTTTTATAAAATACCAGTTATAAATCTATTCTTTTACTTATAAAATACCGCTTATAAATCTCTGTTTTATTTATAATATACCATTTATAAATCTATTCTTTTATTACAACATATTATATAAAATGATCCACAAATATTTATTCCAAAATATTTCTATCTTCTTTAAAAAACAAAATCACTTTATTTCAAAAGATAAATTCCCTTTTTTATTTATAATAAGCATCCGTTATTATATTAACTTTTTTGTAAAATAAATACTTTCCAAAATACTTTTAAAACATTTCAAAAAGGTTAGAGTAAAATAGAAAATTACAAAAAACACTAGTTCAAATAAAAAAATACTGAAAATCCAAAAAGTCGGATTTAAAATCATTTCCGGCATCAAAACCATTTCCATATCAAAACAGAAATTAATAGTATTTCAAGATACTATAACGAAGCCGATAGCTACTGTAGCACTTAACCAATGCCATTACTACTTTTAAAAAGGTTTAACTTTTAAGAAATGTCAATGTCACATCAAATACGACCAAACTACAAACATTGACGTTTAACGATTTATAACATAAGTATATAACTAGAATTAAAATCAACAAGTGTAATCGGAATTTAAAAATCATAATGGGGAGAAATCCGGATTTCTCTATTATATTCCCCATGTTTCATTTTAAATGTCATTAGCTTTTTAAAGTGGATATTCAACTAAACCAAATGAATAATCACTCAAACATGAAAATTATAATTTATCTCTACTATATATATATCATCTAATCATTTAGAGGTGAGATAACTTAGAGAAAATCTAGTTGATGCATAAGCGTTTTGGTTTGGTCTAAATCGAATGACATTCGATTTTAGCTCAAGATTCCACTATCTTCAAACTTGACGAAACTAGTTTCAACGCATAGCTATCGCTATTATGAGCGCAATGCAAAAAACTACGTCTTGATTGGACCTTGTATGGAAGAATTATAAATTTTATAAGATTTTGATTTAAATAAATTAATTGATTTACACTAATTACACTTTTAAAATTGATTACCCTCTAACTCCTTCTTTCCTACTCATCACCATCCCTCCAAATCACCAATTTGAACCAACAATGCATGATGCCGTGCACTTGGCACAACATCCAGGTCGGCGATTCAACAAACCGACACCACGCAACCTCTCTTCTCAAGCTTGACCAAATGAACCCTACTACTTCCTCTTCGACTACCCCAATAAAACTGAGACATCACCCCCTCCCCCTACTACAAGAAAAAGTTGCCATCCCCCTAACGTTGATCGAGCTTCACCAGTTCTTCGTCGTAGATGCTCCTCCTCATGACGAACCCAAATCTATTCTTGTTTGCCAATCGATTCCTACATCACCCAAAAATGATAACCCTAGCTTTGCCCGTTTACTGTCGAACAAGCTGATCACCCCAAATCCCAACTGATTCTCCAAACATACATAGAATTGTAGATCTAGTATCTACGAACTCAAATATCCTTGTTTTAAAAAAAAATTGATTAGTAAATCACCTGATTTTGAATTTTTAAAGAGGTGGACATTATTTTCTTTTACTGGAAACTTTGAAAATGAAAATAGAAAGATAAAAGAGTAGGAGAGAGTGTGTAGAATTGTCATAGGTGATGTTTCGTTTATTATTCAATTTTGGTTATCTTGGTACATAGTAATTTGTTCGCATACGGACAGCGAACGACGAAACAAAAATATGACCGTGCTTAAAAATACAATATGATTTTAAAACAATAATAATGTACACTGGTTATCTTATTTTGTTAAATTTTAAAAATACCTTCGTTTGCCGAAGAATCATCAAATGATAACTTAAATATTTTCCAAATTAAAAAGTATGAAAAAATCAGATAAAAGCAATATTTTCCAAATATCAACTCATCATATTAAAAATTGATTTTCTTATTATTTATTAAATTTAATTCAAATATAAATATTTAAATAAATTAAATATTCCTATTCAAAACGTTAAAATTTCGAGTCGTTACACGGTTCATCTCATGGACGATAGATAAGTGTATATAACCTTCTTTGATGTCGCCAAGAAGGGGAAGAATTTTTTTCAATGGTATCAGCATTGCCAGAAAGATTTGAAGGATTACTGAGGCATATGGAAACACCACCAATCTTATCCAAACTGCAGGTCATTGAGGATTTATTTGTTTATTTAACAGTGTCTACTCACACACAGAGTACAGCACTGGTATATGAAGAGGCCAGGATTCAAAGACCAGTTTACTACATTAGCAAGTGGTTTACTAGAGATAAAAAGAATTACCTAAAGTTGGATAAACTTGCATATTTCTTGTTGATCGCATATTGGAAGTTATGAGCGTATTTTTAGACTCACTCGATCATGGTACTAATGGATCAGCCTCTGAAACAGGTAATATACCAACCCAAAACTTCATGAAGGTTGCTAAAATGAAATTTCACCAGTAAGACATTACTTACTACCCAAGTAAAGAGAAAAACATGCAGGTATTGACAGACTTTATCATCGAGTTTACCGCACGGGATGGTGAAGCAGAAGAGGATGCTACAGTCGCAGCTCCTCGTTGGAAGTTATTTGTCGATGGTGCTTCAAACAAATATAGCTCATGGGTAGGAGTAGTATTTGAAACATCGGAAGGATGGCCAATCTGTTATGCATTGAAGCTAGAATTTCCTACAACTAATAATGAAACCGAGTAAGAGGTGTTAATAGCAGGATTTAGGATAGCAAAGTAGCTGGAAATAAAGATGCTGCATATGTTCAGCAATTCCCAGCTGGCGGTTTGCTAAATCAAGGAGTAACAGGCCAAGTGTGCAAGACCATCCCCCCACCTATCAAAAGCATTGGAACTATTTGAGGGCATAGAGCATTACACGATCATGCACATCCTTAGAGAGAAAACCATGAAGGATGATTCATTAGCTAAGCTAGCTAGTTCTAGAGAAGCGCGGCTAATGGGATTGGTTCCGATGGAATTTTTAACGGCTCTGAGCATCGATCAGATGGACGTCAATTGGATTCTAGATACCACAGAAGAGTAGGAGTCATGGTGACCCCAATCAAGGATTATTTGATCAATGGAACTCTCTCGAGATATAGAAATGGACGAAAGAAATTCATCCGAAATGCGCTACGATTCATGATGCAGGACAGAGAGGATTCTCAACTCCCCTACTTTGGTATGTATCCAAGGATGAGGCTAGGAAGATCCTTATGGAAATCCATATGGGCAGTTATTGTGATCACACTAGAAGGCAGACTCTGGCAACAAGATGCTTCGCTATGGATATTTCTAGCCGACGATAAATCGAAATGCCACTGATTACACCAAATGATGTGACCGGTGCTAGAGATTTAAGGAGATTCTAAGAGTCCAATTGATGGAACTTACGCAAATGGTCAATCCATGACCATTTGCATTTTGGGGAATCGACATTATTGGTGTGCTACCAATAGTGAAGGGTGGAGCTAAATATGCTATCGTTGCAGTAGATTACTTTACGAAATGGGATGAAGTGGAATTGCTTGCTACGATCACAACGGAAAAGGTAATTAACTTCATGACGAAGAATATTATTTGCAGGTTCAGAGTACCTCGTAAGATAATCAAAGACAACGGAATTCGATTTAGAGTGCTGGATTTAAGGATTTCTACAACTAATACAGGATCGAGAAAAGCTCTTCTACGGCGGCACATCCGTAGGTGAACGAACAAGTGTAAGCAGTAAACAAAATCCTCAAATCCACCATGAAGAAGCGGTTGACTAGAGCTAAAGGTAATTAGGTGGATGATCTTTACTAGCACGGTAGGCTTATAACACAATACATAAGTCAGCAATTGGCCACTCACTGTTTGCTTTGGCATATAGATCCGAAGTGATGATCCCGATAGAATTGGAAGTCCATTCTCATCATAAGAGGCATTTCAATCTGAAGGTGAACGAGGAGATCTTACTTGAGTCCCCTAATTTGTTGACGAGAAATGGATAGAAGTGGAATTAAAGGTAGCTGCTCACTAGAAAAGTGTAGCTAGGCATTTAATGCCAAGGTTCGCAGCCGTACCTTTGAGGTAGCGGATCTTATTCTGAAATGAGTTCTCTCAGGTACGAGGATGCTTGGCCTGAAATGGGAACGACTCTGCGTGATCAATCGAAAGTTTAGAGATGGAATATTCAAACTGGCAACTATTGATCGAATCCCTATCTCACGTGCATGGAACGACGATCTGCTGCAGCACTACTATATCTGGTTTTTCTTTATTTGATTTCACAAATAGTCCATCCAAGGACACTAGGAGCAATGTAATAAGGCAGGTCCTGCCATTTCTCTTATTCCTGAATGAAGTCAACTTCTTGAACCAATGGAACCATGTTCTCAAAAGCAAAAACCCCATCTTACGCGATTGGCAAAACGATCAGGAATGTGCTCTTCGGGCCTCGGATAATGGACGAGGAGTATGTTTTCAATGTCTGATCGGATAATTCGGCTTCAATTCACTCAAACCTTCGGTAATTCATCATTTCCCGAAGATAGGAGAAGGAGAGAAGGTTCCCCAATTCACTAAACCCTCAAGAATTTGTCGTTACCCAAAGATAGGCGATGGCAAGAATGTTCCCCAATTCACTTACACTTTTAGATTTTCATCATTGCTAGGAGATAGGCAACGGCGATAAAGTTCCCTATTTCACTTAAATCTTTAGGAATTCGTCGTTGCCCGAAGATAGCAACGACGAGAAGTTTTCCCCGTCCAATCAAATCTTCAGGAATTCATCGTTGCCTGGAGATAGGCAACTAAAAGAAGGTCTGAAAAATCATAACCTTCTGAAATTTGGCGTTGTCCGGAGATTGACGGCGTTAGGAAGATGAAACTATAACTCTCCAAAATCAACGTTAAGAAGAAAGACAAGCTAAAGGGTCAATCTGATAATTCCACCCTATCTTCAGGAACCTGTTGTTGCCCGGAGATAGATGACGTAAGAAAGGATAGTTACTTTGGGTCAATCAAATAAATCAACCCAATGGGTCAGAATCGATTAGATAATTCGATTCTGACTTACGAGATTTGGCCTTTGCCATGAGAATGGCAACGTTAGCTTATGGGAACCATCAGGGCCAATCAAATAATTGAGATAATCTTTCCAAAATATAACAAAAGGATTGAGAGAGCAAATCGACCCTGACTTACAGGAATTTGACGCTGTCTGAAGACAGGCAACGTCAAGGAGAAACTCTTAAGATCAAACCACTGATGTACTAGTTTTCAAAGATAGAAGCTGGTGCGCGACCGAATTTTCGACCATAATAATCATGAATTTGGTTGCTGCCAGTAAGTAAGCAACTTTGAGAAAGGAAACTCAAAATTGATTAATTAGAACGCTAGTTTCCAAAGATTGAAACTAGTGTCCAATTGAATTTCAATGATACCGCTAGCAACTGAGCATGACACTCTTAGTCAAGGACAAGCGAGGATGGTCGTGAAGGCTCGAAAAAAGCGCTATCATGTTTCTCGATCTAGGATCAGAACAAGAAGAGAATACTTAGACTAAGGGTGATTAGATAATTTTCCCTATGAAGTCTGTATCCCGTCAATGCTTAGAATTTGGCAGTCAGAATGATAAATTCTGTAAACAAGGTTAATCGTGTAGGGAAGTAAGATAAAAAAGAAAACGAACATACCAAGTGCTACTTCATGATAGTTAAAATCATTATGGAACTAGGATTATTTACCATTACCAATTAGTCAAAAGAAATTCGGTTAAAAATAACCATAGAGCTGATTAAATATTGGTTATATTTCGCCTAATGGAATGATGTAGCAGCTATAAACTAAGCCAACATCGGAATACAACCTAAGCAATTGCAGGAATATTTTTTATATGTATAGAGTTGTAGTAAATAAGATCATTGCATAGAAACAGATATATATATATATATATTTAATTACAGAATAGGCGGTTATATTATACACATAGGTGGTTAGAGAGAGGAACAATATATAAAAGTGCGAAAGAGTAAATGGAATAGAGATTACAAGACAAAAAGAAAATTTTCATTACTTCATCAAATGTACAAGACACAGCAGGGGACACTCTCGCACAAACATGACATGTTCGACATGAAGAAAACCAAAAGGTACATACTGTACAATAAGACAAAAACAAATCACCACACAAGCAAGCTCCAAGTACCCTCTACTTAGTCTTCCCTTTATTCCTGCCTCTGCTACTGGAACTACTAGGTCGACTCTTATGCTTCTTCCCTTTATTAATCACCTTCCTTTTAGAAGTTTCACCCTCGGATTTGGTAGATTCTTCCCTGGTAGCAGCATAAAGTTCATCAGTCTTCCCAGTAGAAGTCCTTGAGGACTTGATCGTGAGCTTTGGCAGCCTCACCTTGATTATAAGAGGCTTAGTAGTGGGGCTTGTAGGAGTAGAGCTAACAGGCTTTTCAGTGCTAGGCTCCTTCTTGATTTTGACCTTAGAAAGGTCCATCTTCAACATTCTGCCATTTTGATAGGATCGGTTGGACCCATGGTGCTAGTAATCGTGATGTCTTCTTCCTGGGATTGAGAAACTTCCTCTAGCCCTTTCAAAGCCCCAATCTTTTGAGAGTCAGGACCAGGTCCAGAACCGAAAGGCAGGAAAGGAGCAATAAGTCCTGTAGTGATGGAAGTCGACGCAGTAAAGATTTGTCACGTGTCCCAAACCCTGAATAGCTGGAGGCAGAGGAGGAAGATGCGGTTGACCTTCAAGTTGACAAATAGAATAGTAAAGGTCAGTGATGGATACATGTGAGAACTGAAGCTTCTCAAAGATTAGAAAAACAAAGGATATACCTGAGCCTAAACTTCATTCCGTACAAGATTAGACGAACTCCCCTCTTTGATCAAGTGCAACTCTATATGGATTACAAGAGAAGGGATGTAGGGCTTGGTAGAAGTAACAGCTATAGAGGTTGGGCGATATGGGTGCTTTCAGAGGTAACCACCCCGAGGTATAGGAATAGTCACTATAGGCTCCTTGGATTTCAAAGTAAATGATTCATGCTGACCTATGAGCGTGGGCCAGCAAGAGCCTTGGCAACAGCAGCATCGTTCTCAGCGGCAAGGATGGTCTTTCCCTTTGCAAGCCATTTTATATCCTCGGCATCAAGGTACTCAGCAATGAGCTCTTCTTCAGAGCGGTTATCCCCAGATACCATAATTTGTCATAACACCTCTTTCTTGGCATCAACGAGAGTCTTGGCATATGCTACTCCTAACCATTTATATAAAAAAAACCTAGTATAAAAGTGTAGGAGGTTTAATTTAAGCTCTTCTCTCTTCCAAGCCTTTTCATTTTATAGCTCCTTAACCTCTCCCTGAGTGACAGCAAGCTCGATATCAAAGCTAATCATTATTGTTGTTAGCTAATCCAAGCTAGCAGTTAGCTTAAGATTCTCTATCCCAAGTTTCTGAAGTTCCATAGCCTGCTCATCAATAGTCTTATCCTTTTCAAGAGGGCCAGGTCCATCTCGCTGACTTGATTTTTTAGTTCATCCCCCTCTTCGTGTGCAATTTTTAGATTATTTCACATCACGATCTCATCTCGTTCTTCATTTCCTCCCTTAAACTATCAGATTTGGCTTAAGCTTTAAGGGCTACTTCTTTCTCTCTCTCTTATAACCTTTACTAAGTGTTCCTCTCATTCCTTGATGATCTATTCTAATGTCTTATTCTCAAAATCGATGGACTAGGTGTTGGTATGGTTAATCACATTGACTCGGGAGAGAGCATAACACAGCCGCTTCCACTTGTACCCTCTATCAATGTGCTTTTGGACACTCTAAGCATCTCTTTCCTTTACCTCCTTAGGGATGTCATCAATGTATGGATCAGATTTAACGCCGTGTAGGAAGAGGTCGAGAAATGCTGCGTGTAGGTGTGGCGAGATAAAAGGAAGAGAAGCAGACGGGCTGAAATCCCTTTAAAATGAGGAGGATCTAAAGTAGTTAAGGTTTGAGAAGTGGGAATATGCTATTGAGAAGAAGTATGTGGTTCGATGCATAGTAGAACATTGCCAGAAGAAATGCCATAGCGATCAGATGGTCCCCTTGGTTGTTAGGCAGGATTGCGCGACAAGCACATTTCGGCGTCTCGTTAGGCAGGGTTTTCACCTCCTCTTTCAACAGGTTCCTCTATATGCACTAGGCTCGATAGACCTTCAACTTCACATTATAGATTGTCGTCGGACCTACAAGTACGAATGTTTGTTGAAGCTGCTCGAAGGAGTCGGATCAGGGATGTAAATCCTATTAGCGGGGAGAAAACTGCACCGCCAAAGATTCTCGTTAGTTTTGAGATAGGCAGTGGTGTGTTGCTGAAAGCTGACCGCCCTTAAACCATCCAGAGCAGTGGAAAGCTCGGCACGAACATCTCGAGCAAGAATGCCTATGAACAAATAAATAGCAGGTTAAACGTTTGAATGGAGAAAACTCAAGAACGGAATGAACAAAAGGAAAGGAACTCACTTCTAGACAACCAATGCCTGTCGAAACCATATAGGCACCAAATAAAGAAGTACTAACTTTTTAAATATGAACATTTATTATGAATATCTTTGATGACATTGCATCTAAACCAAGCCTTAATGATCGTATAGCAAGAAATACCCGCTTTCACTTGAAGTGTAGGAGGTAAGTAAGCTCCTAGAAAGTTCGAGCCCTATTAAAGCGATTCATGAAAAGAACATACAAAGAACTCGGTAGAGCATAACCGTTCAAATTGACTTAAGCCATAGCCAACCCAAGCTCTTGTAAAATCATTCAAAGAAATGGATAAAAGGACGAGATTTCACAATTGAGACATGTATATTTATCGCAAGCCATGTATCCCCATGGAGGGAGATATGCTCGTTCGCCCTGAATAGGAAGTCGTACATCATCCTAAAGAATTTCATGATGATGATATATATTATGAAGCATTTTCACTGAAAGGACGGTTGGCATTTGATCAGGTAGATTATTCAAGATCCTTAGACCGATATATTCATTCAGAAGGGAAAGGTTGCTTTTGTAGTGGGTCCATTAATACAACTACACTCTATAACTCGGCCAAGATCAAACGTTTGGTCCTGATAGGAATAGAAGGAGAAGCCAAAGCTACAGAGGACCTAGCTTTAGGAGGAGAATACACCCTCATCAAACTTGAAGCGCGGCGAGTGAAAATTCATTCTAATAATAAAACTTGGCATTCAACATGGTCAGGTGAGTTTATTTTAAGTATTGAACCCTTGTGACCAATAACCAAAATCCAAAGGACATCAACGTGTGTTGACCTATCAGATTTCGATTGTTGACCAGGGTAAGTGAAAGTTTTAGTCTGTGCAGTATGAGTCCTGCGTCCTGTAAATTACAAATGGACCATCCTATGTAGATAGCTCGCTCGTGCTAGAAAAACGAGCTACATCGTACAACAGAACTGTATATTGGATCTTACCCATTATCGATGACTAATCGATAATGGAACCGTTTTCTAGAGCAACACAAAAGCTTTTCTTTACTGGAAAACTGGAAATGCGACAATAGGAAAATTCAATATGAACATTTCTGAATTGAACCATCATATTGAAACTCGAGCGACAATGCAAGATTAGCTTTACTTTGTTGAGAGCTAGTCAAAAATAGAAAGTCAAGCGCTTATCCGCAATAGCTCGAGCAAGACCCAGGCCAAATTCAAGCCCACCTTAGGTTGAACCCGAATCAAACCCAAACCAAGCTTCTATTAAACGCCTATCATCATCGCCACTTAAGACGTCGCCTCCAATGTAAATCACCCCAACATGAAAGCCTTCCCCACCTCGAGGTCGAATCAGGATCTAAAAGCATAAGAACTCAGGGAAAATGGTTCTTTAAGGTCGACGGCATTCGAAAGGAATTAACTAGAGGAGGTCGACGGTGGAGAAGAAAGGATGGTGACGAGTCATTCGAGGCGGTGGGATGGTCGAAGCAGGGATCGGTCATGAGAAGGTTCAACGAAGTCGGGAGGAAGCTTTCGGTGGCAAGAGGAATTATAGGCACGAAGGAAAAAGTAAAGTAGAATTTTTTTTCTAAGTGTTAACTTTTATAAGCAATTGGTGGGTTGAAAGCAGTCAGTGTCGAGCTTTCTCTTGGTACTGAGAGGTAGTTTTCAACTGAAAGTGGACGGAAAGACCGATACTCAACTAAGGCATAGAGTGATCTTTTGAGTGTAGATTTGTCCTTAGCACGAGAAATGGTACTCTGTCTATGTAAAGAGGTTGAAGGAATATCTACTAGATGAAAGAACCACTTCAAATCAATTTCCAAACGATGAATTAGAATCACGAGATAGCGAATTAGAACTTGTCTATCCATATTACGTTTTGTACTCAACGAAAGCATACTCTAGGAAGCAAGTGTTAACCGGGTTTTTAACCAAGCAGATTTCGACTAAAAGTAGAAGGCCAAAATGAAGATGAAATGACTCACGACTAGGAAAAACACTTAAAAGGACTCGAAGATAAAACTTCAGGAAGTTACAAGTTAATTAGAGCAAAAGAAAGCTCTTGGTACCGAGAGGTCTGTTCTCCAATTTGGACCGAATCAACTCCATATACCTCAAATACAACCTCGAGTGATTATGACCAAGTGCTTCTCTCAGAGAAATGACAAGTAATTCTCAGGATTGATGAGAAGAAAGCAGGATAATACAAGCATTATTTAGCAAACCGTCAGGAACTCCTTAACCCTTATGGAAAGAATTTGGAAAACAATAAGTAAGAGATATGAAGACATCATGGGGGAAGAGTTGGATTTTAAGCCAAACAAATTTATTGCCACCGAGAGGAACCACTTGGTACCGAGAGGTCTGTTTTGCATTGTGGGCCCATGTACCCTCTCCTCCACTTGTGGGCTTACATCTGAACCTTGTACAACTCGACTTTGTAAACCTGCAAAGCAGTTTCTCCTTTAAATACCAATCCTATAGCAACAAACAGGGATCTGTCTTCTGGGCTTCAGGCTCTGGACCTTCTTCATCTCCTATCTCTCAACATAATAGTCACTTAGGCAGACACTTTTGTAGTTCTAGACTTAAGAACCTGTCAGTCCCTTGTACTAGTGACTCTAAATCTTTATCAAATCCATATTCAATAAAAATATAAAGTAAATGTAGCTATAGATTGCTGAACCTATAAAAATCTTGTATTTCTCTACTTTTTACCCATTTTGCACTTTTCTACTGTTTCCACTAGATCTAATCCAACGATAGATCAAATTTGGTTGTTGTGCCACTTTTGGCGTCAACGCATAAGTTAATAATTCTGTAAGGTTTATGTTTTTTTCATCACTGTGTAGCTTTTCCAAACAGAAACTTTACTTTAAATCATAATTAACTTATTTTTTAAGTTTTGTAATTCACCTCTTATTATATAGTTAAAGCCTATATAGAAAATTCTATTGAATTTGGTGGCCACAAAATCTTTTTGCCCCAATCATCCTTTTTTTGACCCACTTGTTAAATAGGGTGGTCTTGAAATCCATTTTGCCTCCTTCATCCTTATGCTTGACCCACTTCCCAAGAATCCTTTTCTTTTATTTTCAGTCGAAATCCAAATTAAATTATATGTGCTGTGTAGTTGTAATTTAATTAGGAGTGTATTATGTTTATAACTACTTAGGTAGATTTCTACTAATTTAGAGAGTGCATATTGGTATTTCAGATCATTTTTTGGCTTTATTATGATAGCTGCATCCATTGCAAAACCAATTATTTATTATGAAAATATTTGTCAATTTAAAAGTGGTGTCATTGGATATAAAATAGTATCCATTTAGGATCATTATATTTTTAACATGCTTTTTCACATGTAAATACAATTTTTAACATTTAAAACACATGACGATTATGTTTGATGTGTGTTAAATAGTTGCTACTCTGATATCATATAAATTCCTTCTTGTACATCATAGTCTCAATAATATATATCGTTTTTCATACTCAAAGTAGAATAAAGGTCTTATCTAATGCATAATTAATAAAGATATCCACGTTATTGATTTTTGTATTTGATACTTTTTGAATTCCAATCTTAGCTTAAGTTCCATGATCTTAGTTTCCTTATGATTTCAGAATAACACTTACTATATGCCTTTGATAGTAATGAAGTGATACAAAATATAATGCTATCCATATAGTTTTTTATCATTTATTTATACTTCACAAACACCTAAGTGAGCTCTTAATAAAAGGGGTGCATCACCGCAAATGATGCCCTCCATTTCACATATTTAACCAGTGAGAAATCAAATATAAAAGGAACTATAACAAAAAAAATCAAAGTAATCGCCCATGAGAATAAAAAAAATATGATAGAAAATTATTGAACTTTTATCATATAGTGAATTGCATGTTATGTTTTTTTGATGTATTGCCATTAATTAGTTGGCCATGTAAATACATAGTTACACCTATAAGAATATCAATATTTACATTGTCATGAATAATTAGATTTATTTAAGTACGCCTTCTATTTAGTTTTCCCATACAGTATGTTTAAGTGTGCCTTTTATTTAGTTTTCCCAAACAATGAAACATACAAAAGGAAGTTTTATTTATTCTTTCAAGCGACTAGGAAATTACAAGCGTTTAAAAGAAATACAGAACAAAAGCAATTTAAAAGTACAAAGCCCTATATAATCGTAAGCCCAAATTATGATAAATAATAATATAGTGGAAACCGGCCCAATAAACAACTAAAGAGAATCCCCTTTTCTTTTTATATCTTCAGCACAACTCCTTGTAATTCGATCTTTGAAAATGGTTGCTCGTTCGTTGTTCGTTCGTTTCCTCTTTAAACAAAATTAGGGATTTGCTGATAACTGAGGCGACGCTAGAAATTGATGTTTGAATTGAATTTCCCTCTGGTTCATTCGTGTAAAGAATCAATGGCTATGATTTGCTCAGTTCTTTTGCGCTTGCTGCTGCTCCTAGTATTGAGTTCGAATCAATGAATCTGGTATGTAATTTATTTCGTTTAAATGCATTGTTGTTTTGCCTTGATTCGAACTCGATTCGAGTTGTTGATTTATTGTTCTCTATTTTGCTCGAACTTGAATGGTTTGGTAGCCAATGATGATTGGGTTTTATATATGGTTCGAACCCCTAAAATTTAGTTCGTCTGATAATTTGCTCGGTGGTTTGATTTTGCATTGATGACTATGATGATTTCTGACTTCTTTAAAATTGTACATTTTCGTTGCTTGTTTACTTGACTAACACGGTGTTGATTTCTGACTTGGTTTGATTTTTTGGCCACCACGGTTTTGGTTTGAAACTGTTACTTTTGACTTTATTCCTTTTGACTTCGGACACTTTGATTTGAATTGTAAAACCTGCTGCTGACTTCGGTTTTGATTTGCTATTACCTGACTTTGATTTGTGTACATACCTGATAGCACTTTCGACCTGATGCTTGTATACTGTCACTGCTAGTTTGATGTCCTCTGTCCAATATCTTTGTTCATGTGATGTTTATTTGCTGTTGTCTCTGGTGCACTTGCTTATTTAAGTTTGCACTAGATAAATGCTGTGCACATTGATGTATATGCATTCATCTTGAATTTCTTTTCTTCGAGTCTATGCCTTTGAGATTTTATAGCTCTGGTCTACATTTGCTCATTTGTTATCCCATGATTTTTGAACTCGTATGCTCTGTGTCTTGAACTTGCATTTTGAACTTTGGTTTGTGTTTGAAACTTGAACTATGTAGCTTGTATTCATTATGTGTTCATCTGGAAGTTTTGCGTTGCTTTGTGAAATACTATGATGTCGCCTTTGGTTTCATGTTTTCAGACTTCGAGTCATGTAGACCGGTACTGCACTATTGGAGTCTAGTAGTTACATATGTTTGTACGGTGTTATTTCACTGTTTTGTTCTCACTTGTATGTAGCACCACTTCCATACTGTTGTATACATGTCGAGGTTGCGTATGTATATCTTGTTGAACTTGTAGCATACACAGTTGTTTAACCATATGCATTTGTACTGTTGCATTGTGGTCATATGCATTTGCATTCTGAAGCTTTGTAGATGTGCATATGCTTTGAACTTGTATAGTTATGTTCATGTCTGAATGTTATGACCATTGCATTGAACTTCCTGTTGTCTACTTTGGATATTGGACTTGCACTTGGTTTTGTACAACTGCCTTTGGTTATTGCATTCATGCTTCATGTTGAGGTTGCACTCGCTTTTGTACACATGTACAGTCTGCTTGAACTTTTCTTGTATTTTCATGCTGTATCATTTCTTGGTTATTTTTCTTTGTGGCATTGTATAAGTCTGGACATCTGATTCATTGAGGCCCGGTGCACTTGTACATTTTGATTTGCACCTGAGTTGAATCCAGTAAAAAGCTCAGGTTTGATCTTGTGCTCGTATCGTGATTTTATTTGTATTTCATTTGAGTTGAACCCGGCTTTTAATTAGGTTTGACCTTGTGCTTACCTAACCATGTAATTTTATCAAGTGTACATTTGGTGTGCACGGCCTTATGGCATGTACAGTGATACACTGTGCATGTCACAAGTTGTTCGTGTAAAATTCAAAATTAAATGATGACGAACAACCCAAATAACTAAGGAAAATAATATTTTCAAAATACATTTTATTTTACACTGCAAACATATTTTCTTTTCAATTTTATTGCGTCAGTATATATTTTTGCAGATAACTCAAATGCTGCATTCAATCTGAAATAGAGTTGAAGATAATTACGAGTGAACAAGTGATATGTAGTGAAGTGCAAATGTATAGTGAAAAATGTGATTGAAATTGTAATTGAAAATTGTATATATAGTGAGAGCTTAAACTTGTACTATTCAAAATTGTACTAAATTGTTTGTTTGAATAAAATATCTATTTGAATTTAAATACTGTGTTATTTATTTTATTCAGCAAATTTTTATTTAATTATATGAAAAATAAAAGAGTACATTAACAAATACATTTAAATGGATATATATATATATGTTTATTATCATCAAACAAAAATCATATACTTGCATATTCAACAATCTCTCCCTTTTGATGATAACAAACATATATTTAAGATTTTAAATATATTAAATGTATTTGATCATTCAATTTGCTCCCCCTATTTGAATGCTTCCTCTCTATAACAAAGCTCACCTTTCATATATGCATGAATAAAAATATGCAAATGAGCCTAGATACATATAGAAAATATTTGACCTTTATTCACCAAAATCTAAACTTTTCTCTCCCCCTTTTGTTATCAGCAAAAGAGTAATAGTGTTAGAAAAATAGAGATAAAGTGATAGACATTAATACAACATTAATATTCAATCGAGTATAAATATTAAATTTAAATAAAAAATCAAACAAAAATCATAAATACTCTGTTTGACGCATATTCCACTTTAGAATGATAGGGACGATGTCATCATATAAAACCATACAGTTGTGTCTATTTGTGGTATATTTATTCAGAAATTTGAATAATTACTAACCATGCATAACCGTTAGGACTTTTAAATGAAATTAGTAGTATTCCAAATTTTTTATAAAAATGAATTCAAGTAACTTCTAACCAAACATAACCGTGAGGACTTTTAAATGGGATTAGAATTAATTTGTCCATTTAATTAATCAATTTTAATATCTGTTCCATACATGCATAACCGTGAGGACTTTTAAATGAGCATGGAAGCACATAAAATTGCAAGTAATTCACTCATGCATAACCATGAGGACTTTTAAATGAGAGTGAATACTTTGGATGTTTTAATCTGTTAAAAAATAATGAAATGAAAAATGAATGATTTCCCATTTAAAATACCACATATTAACATACTATATTAGATTTTGATGAGTGATGGTTGATAGAAATATGATATAATTAGAAATGATCATGGAATTTTTACCAACAAAAAGTTTTTATAACTCTTGTTTAAATTTCTAAAGAAATTTACCAAGTATATTGTCTCAAGTTATAATATACGATCAATATCAACACTCATCACTTTTTTCAATCACTATTTATCTTTTAGATAATCAGAAGGAGTCAGATTAGTCAATAGTTATTTAAGAACAAATCCAAAAATTATTATAAAGTCAAATTTTCAAAAATGACTAATCTGAAACAAGGTTAAAAAAATGATTTTCTGGAAGGAGTTTTATAAGAAAAATGTATGCTGTTTGAAAATTATTTTAAATAAAAAATATGTAGATATTTTCTTTGAAAAATGATGCAACTACTAAATGTCAACATAAATCAAGTTATACTGGTAATTTTTCAAAATTACCAGTGTTATTTGCATCTGTATTTTCTTGTTGACTCAAAACTATCATTAATTGGATTTGATAGACTAGACCGTGAAGTGTGCACCAAAATATCTTAAAATCATTTTTAACAGCTTTTAAATGAATTTCTCTTGAATTTGAATTTGAAGTCGTGCAAATTTACCAACAGTGACCATCGTGTGAGATTTATAAATATATTCACGTGTAACATCAAAAGTTAATACAAGACAATATCTTTTATCATCTAATCTTGCAATATCATTAGTCCAAAACTATCGGCATATAAAGATAAGTGGCCAACTATCAGAATCAAAAATAAGAACAAGTCAAATAAGAACATATCAGAATAATCAGAATTAAAATCATCATTTATTTTATTATCACATGACTGGCTGATTCAAATCAGATTATGGTGCAGATTATCACATTTAATATATCATTCAAGATGATTATATCATTACCTCTTTTACCTTTACGATAATTTTTCATTGTTGCCCATTATGATTCTGCCACTCTTGTATTAGGCTAAGGAACTTTGATTTGTCGCTCATTGCGTGTCCACAACAGCCAAAATCCAGATAACACCGTTGTTGTTTTTTAGCCTTCCATCACACCTACACGAGGGAATATTTTTGTAACCTATTTGTTTTTATAGGTCCATGGTTGTTAGTGGCAATGGATTTTCAAAAAATCAAAGTATTTTTCTCATCTATTCTATCACACCAATTTTCAATAATATTCCAACATTTAACATTAATAAATTTTAAATAAAATTCCATTTTTAATTTCTAATTCGGAAAATATGTTCCTTCAAAAACAGGAGGAATAATATTGGGCCGACCCTCAGTAAAATAATTATTAAAAGAAGCCATTTTAAAAATTCAAATTTGTAAAACAAAATTAGTCATTGAAAAGTCAATTTTTTAAAACAAAAATGGCTTTTGTTCCTAGCTCTGATATCACTTGTAGGATTGATTTCACCCTAGAGGGGGGGAATAGGGTGATACTATTAATTAAAAAAATTATTGGGGAAGTGTATATGAAATAATTTCAGCACAGATAATAGTCATGTAACAGCAGCACAGATAATAGCAGAATAATAATAAAATGCAGAAATATAACATACAGATTTACCCAGCTTCGACAAAACCCTGCCTACGTGATTCCTCCAAGGTTTCTACTAGAAATTAAGTAGTCATACGCTTACACACGTAAACTCACGACATCCACTATCGACTAACCTAAGCCTATGCTCAAAACCCTACCACAACTCAGCCACTGAGTTGCGAATTCTCAAACTACACCACCATAGCCCGTACCCTAGTCATACGACTAGAAAATTACAAACGTTTAAAAGAAATACAGAACAAAAGCAATTTAAAAATACAACGCCCTATATAATTGTATGCCCAAATTATGATAAATAATAATATAGTGGAAACCGGCCCAATAAACAACTAAAGAGAATCACCTTTTTTTTATATCTTCGGCCCAACTCCTTGTAATTCGATCTTTGAAAATGGCTGCTCGTTCGTTGTTCTTTTGTTTCCTCTTTAAACAAAATTAGGGTTTTGCTGATAACTGAGGCGTCGCTAGAAATTGATGTTCGAATTGAATTTCCCTCTGGTTCCTTCGTGTAATGAATCGATGGCTAGGATTTTCTCAATTCTTTTGCGCTTGCGGCTGCTCCTAGTATTGAGTTCGAATCAATGAATCTGGTATGTAAATTATTTCGTTTAAATGCACTGTTGTTTTGCCTTGATTCGAACTCGATTCGAGTTGTTGATTTATTGTTCTCTGTTTTGCTCGAACTCGAATGGTTTGGTAGCCGATGATGATTCGGTTTTATATATGGTTCGAACCCCTAAAATTTAGTTCGTTTGATAATTTGCTCAGCGGTTTGATTTTGCATTGATGACTGTGATGATTTCTGACTTGTTCAAAATCGCATATTTTCGTTGCATATTTACTTGACTAACACGGTGTTGATTTCTGACTTGGTTCGATTTCTTGGCCACCACGGTTTTGGTTTGAAAGTGTTACATTTTACTTTATTCCCTTTGACTTCGGCCACTTTGATTTGAATTGTAAAACCTGCTGCTGACTTCGGTTTTGATTTGCTATTATCTGACTTTGATTTGTGTTCATACCTGATAGCACTTTCAACCTGATGCTTGTATACTCACTGCTAGTTTGATGTCCTCTGTCCAATACCTTTTTTAATGTGATGTTTATTTGATGTTGTCTCTGGTGCACTTGCTCATTTAAGTTTGCACTAGATAGATGTTGTGCACATTGATGTATATGCATTCATCTTGAATTTCTTTTCTTCAAGTCTATGCCGTTGAGATTTTGTACTCTGGTCTACATTTGCTGTCCCATGATTTTTGAACTCGCCTGCTCTTTGTCTTGAACTTGCATTTTGAACTTTGGTTTGTGTTTGAAACTTGAACTCTGTAGCTTGTATTCATTATATCTGGAAGTTTTACGTTGCTTTGTGAACTGCTATGTTATCGCCTCTGATTTCATGTTTTCTGACTTCGAGTCATGTAGACAGATGTGCATTGTTGGAGTATGGTAGTTACATATGTTTATACAGTGTTATTTCATTGTTTTGTTCTCACTTGTATGATAGCTCCACTTCTATACTGTTGTATACATATCGACATTGCATACGTATATCTTGCTGAACTTGTAGCATACTCAGTTGCTTAACCATATGCATTTGTACTGTTGCATTGTGGTCAATGCATATGCATTCTAAAGCTTTTTAGATGTACATATGCTTTGAACTTGTATAGTTATGTTCGTACCTGAATGTTATGACCTTTGCATTGAACTTCCTGTTATCTGCTTTGGATATTGGACTTGCACTTGGTTTTGTACAACTGCCTTTGGTTATTGCATTTATGCTTCATGTTGAGGCTGCACTTGCTTTGTACACATGTACAACCTGCTTGAACTCTTCTTGTATTTTCATGTTGTATCATTTCTTGGTTATTTTTCTTTGTATCATTGTATTAGTCTGGACATTTGATTCATTGAGGTTCGATGCACTCAATTCATTTCATGTTCCAGTAAAAAGCTCAGGTTTGACCTTGTGCTCATATCGTGATTTTATTTGTATTTCACTTGAGTTGAACCCGGCTTTTAATTAGGTTTGACACTGTGCTCACCTGTCCCTATAATTTTATCAACTGTACATTTGGTATGCACGGCCTTGTGGCATGTACAGTGATACGTTGTGCATGTCATAAGCTGTTTGTGTATGATGAATTCAAAATTAAATGATGACAAACAACCCAAATAACTGAGCAAATAATATTTTCAAAATACATTTTATTTTACACTGCAAAAATATTTTCTTTTCAATTTTACTGCGTCGATGTATACTTTTGCAGATAACTCAGATGTTGGATTCAATTTGGAATAGAGTTGAAGATAATCACGAGTAAACAAGTGATATGTAGTGAAGTGCAAATGTATAGTGAAAAATGTGATTGAAATTGTAATTGAAAAATGTATATATATTGAGAGCTTAAACTTGTACTATTCAAAATTGTGATAAATATTTCTTTGAATAAAATATCCGTTTGAATTTAAATACCGTGTTATTTATTTTATTTAGCAAATATTTATTTAATTATGTGAAAAGTAAAATAGTACATTAACAAATACATTTAAACGAATATATCATTACTCTATTATTGGACAATTTTTACCCTTGTTATATGCGCACGTATCGGTCCTCCGCTGTATGTTTTCTACAGCAGGTGTCTATAGGCGATTTTTCAAAAGTTTTCTACTGGCGATTTCTGAAAAATCGTCAACAGGCAATTTTCAAAAATCGCCAGAAGACGACTTTTGGAAAATCACTAATAGACACCTGCTGTTAAAACACAGCAGCAAGTCTCATATTATATATATAACAATGACATAAGTACACATATTAAAACTGAAGTGAGACAGCAAATGTACACATATTATAACAGCTTTTCAAGCATGGCACAATAGCAACTTAAATTCATAATCCAATGTACATGTCTATGACAATAACACGTCCATATCATACACGACTCACATAAATAACAACAAACGCAAATGTGCATGCCATAAAGTACAAAGCCATATCCAATAAAAAAACATGTATCATCTACGCAAGCGATGAACTTCTAGAGGTGTACGACGACGACGATGTTTCGACCGTTGGGACATGTATTCTTCTTCGTCGATCTCGGTGGAAGGATCAATTGTACATGCAGGATGAGAAGGACCACGGGTGAAATATTCATGTCGTTGTGACGTCGAAGCTCCTCCTTCGAACAAAGTATCTTCACCTCTTTTGCTTCGCCGAGTGTAAGTAAGTAGGAGCGGAGGTGCATCCGCTGAGGTGGAGGTACAACTGCAGGAGGTGGAGGTATAGGGGGAGAAGGACGTCTCGGCCTTTCTAATTTTTTTTCCCAACACCATGCCTAGAATGTTTTTGATGTTCATGCACATTACCTTCGACTGCCCATCATGTTCTAGACGCTGTTCAAGCCTTTCGATTGTTTCCAATGCCTTGTAAATGCCATCAGCCTATACAACGCAACGAAAATTTGTTAACTTTATTTCAGAATATATTTAAATTAATGGACTTGAGTGTACTTACAACTTTTCTCTCAATAGGTGCACGGGGGGTGTAAGGATTGCTGGGAACAGCTTGTAATGGCGCCTGAAGAACATATCTACACGTGATATGCCATACCACCTTATATATCTCTCAAGAGGGTGATTGGCTCTCTCTCAAATTACGTAAATAAATGGCGCTGATTCCATATCTCCATAGCGTTTGCAATTTCCCCCTCCTGATACTCGTGGGTATATACTGGAGCATTTTCCGATATATGTTGTGCCATGCCAAACTGTCGCATTACCCGATCGGGAAGGTGATGTGCAGGACGTGTATTGAAAATGAGTGGCAGCCTAGTAGCCCACAGATATACGGTGGCTGTAAAAATAGCCGAAAGTCCCTCCAACACATCCTGGGTGTATGAAGTCCATGTCACCGCAGTAGGGTCTAACACATCTAACTCATTGCGGTAAAAGCGTACATTCCATCAGGGTGTTTGAGAAGTCATTTTTGGACCAATCCATCTATCAATAGGCGAACACACATTATTTTAGCACAAACACATATCAAATTAGAAAATTAGTTTCAAAGCACAAGAAGTTATACCGAGATCTAAGAGGCTTTGGGTGATCAAAAACAACATTTCGAACTTGGATCTAAGAAGTTATACCGAGATCGAAGTAGACGCGTACCTAAATAAGTGTCAAACATCCCCCTATAAGTTTAGTAAGCATAAGAGCGAGATTAAAGAGCTCCATATAGATGTAAGACAAAACAGCACTGCCCCATGATTACTAGGCGCACTCATCAAGATCGGCTAAATATGGCAGCCATTTCGAACTTGGATCTAAGAAGTTATACCGAGATCGAAGTAGACGTGTACCTAAACAAGTGTCAAACATCCCCCTATAAATTTAGTAAGCATAAGAGCGAGATTAAAGAGCTCCATATAGATGTAAGACAAAACAGCATTGCCCCATGATTACTAGGCGCACTCATCAAGATCGGCTAAATATGGTAGCCATTTCAAATCCACTTGATCTTTTGAATGATCGCACATCAAACGGGATGTAATGAGATGTATAATAATCGCTCTAGCATGTTGCTGGATCTGAACCTCTATAGCATCGGCAGCTATATCATAAGCTAAAGCATGTCTAAACCATTTCATTTCCACTATGTCGTTAGCCCTTACTTGTTCCGAAGGAGGAGTAAAACCCAGAAAATCGGTACATAACTATATATAGTCATAATGGTCATCATCGGTCAATGGATTGCCATCTATAGGCAAACCTAAATGCACAGCCACATCTCCTAGTGTAATCGTCATCTCTCTGACAGGTAGATGAGAAGTAGACGTCTCCGGTCTCCATCTATTAACAAGAGCAGTAATGAGATGATGATCTACTTAAAGGTAGCCTAAACGCAGTACTATCGAAAATCCAGCTCGGTCAATCTCCTCTAAAGCTCTAGAATGTTGAGAAGTGACTTTCTTGAGAGAAATGGAGTGATCAATTGTGAAGTCTGCTTCTTCACTCTGTTTAACATTGCATGTACATATATTACTATTTACACAATTTGTGAAACGAAAATCATAGAAAATTATCATCATATATGTTTCACTAGACATGCAGTGTCTAGACTGTAGGTATAGCATGCTCGGGTCTACTGGACCGGGTGTCATCTCAATATTATCTACAACACAAAAATTAATGTATTCAACCCTAAATATCAAAAAAAATATTCCCTTCAATCTATATTAATTTCTACGTAATTGAATGAACATACACTAGCAACAACCCCCTAATGCAATCTACATCATATAACTTTCACAAAATCTTGCAAAACTAGCAAACCTAAAATAAAACCTAAACTTACCTAAATCACCAAATTGGAGAAGATTTCATTACCAATATCCTCCAAGATGTTGGATGTACTAGCCATGATCTGAATAGGCTTTGAATATGATAAAAAGTTAGGAAAATTAAAATTTTGGAGGGGAAACAATTTCTGGCCGAAATGGATTTTGTAAAGATGAGGGCAACGATTTAGGAATAAGGGGGAAAATGGGGGCTATCTATTTTGTTACAGGTAAAGACGTGGGCTGACCTGAGCGAAATGAAATGACAAAACACTCGAGTCAAAACTAAAAGATATTATGTAAGTTAAATTAACGGTAAATAAATATGAGTGGAACGGCGTCAGAGATATTTGCGGGGTTTGACATCTCATATCCAGTATCTAACGTGGGTGCAGTAACTTAAGAGATGTTCGAAATTCATATCCCCTAAGGATCCGTTAAACTATTTACTATGTAGTACGATACGCTATTATAATATGTCTATAGTAAAGTAAACTATTAAACTAGCGTTAAGGCGTTACTCATATCCCACTTAACACATTTTATAGTGTCAATAGTCTGTAAAATACCATAATACCTCCTGATCGGAAGGCTACCAGAGGATACTCCATATGTACGACACAAAACAAACTCGTAGTGGGCGCGCTAGGGAATGTGAACACGACACAACTAGGCAGTGCCAGGGTAGATATACCAATTACACTTCCGAGCTGGTGGTAATGCATAACCGCAACTACCACCCACCTTGGAACACACTCCCAAATCAAAATCAAGGGTAGCCACCAAATAAATCACAAAGTCGGAATATATTATCAAAGGGATGTGCCTGATCGGAGGAATGACCTCGCTTGGTCCGTTAATTGCTCCTGTTTTAGTCACATCTAAGCTAACTCACAGGAGTCAGGGTCACGTCATACCTCATATAGAAATCGTTTGCCAAACCATCCTACTTCATTTCTGGAATCTCCACCACGTACATAGTTCTTAAAGTGGTTTTCGGTATTGGTAGAGAGTATGACAATATCTGATCCCAGTCTCTGTAACAACCAAATGCTTATTTCACACCGAATGGTTCTTTTACATTTCAAAAGTCAATTCACAATTTATATCAAAATATCATATTCTCAAAACCATAGTACTTTCGAAATCATATTCACTTTGAAATCTTATTCACCTTTGAAAATCATATCGTTTACAAATCATAATTTTCCAAAATATGTTAAATCCTTACTTCAAAATCATCATATTCAATTAAATACAACATTTAAATCCCAACCGAGGTTATAACATCCTTTAACCATATTCACTTAAAATCGAGGATTTGAAATATAAACACCTCTACCTTATTTAATTCGAAATTTGGAAAGGCAGGTTTAGATAATTAAAAATAGTTATAAATAGTTATAAATAGTAAAAGTACTCTAAAATAATTTAATAATAGATTAAAATTAGTTTAACTTGATTTAAGATAGTTTAATAGATTTAAGATAGATTTAGAAATAATTAAAATAAATTAAATAGCTTTAAAATAGATTAATTAGATTTAAATTAAATTAAATGGTTAAATTTGTTTAAAATAAATTAACTTGGTTCAAAATTAGGTTAAAATTATTTATATAGTTAATATAGGCTAAAATAGTTTAATAAATTTTTTTTACATCTTAATATTTAGGAACTTTAAAACAATATTTTTTTTAAAACAGTTTATATTAAATATGAAATTTGGAATTCATATAAATTTAACTATTTATTTTATTTCAACATATCTGGACGATTTCACAATTCCAAATCACAAAATTCAATTTCAGTACATTTCAAAGTTATATTTCAAACAATTTTAATAACTCAATTATGGTAAATTTCCATTTATACTTCAAAAATCAACTTTAAAATTTCAATTAAATTCCTTTAATCAATTCCTTTAAACCAATTCCAATAATAATTCAATTTATATAAATCGAATTCTTATTTAAAAATATCATTCAATTAATTTCAAAAATTAAGGATTTAAGGTTCTTTTAATTTAACCAATC
The DNA here is from genome assembly GCA_030765085.1 of Allium cepa. NCBI lineage: Eukaryota > Viridiplantae > Streptophyta > Magnoliopsida > Asparagales > Amaryllidaceae > Allium > Allium cepa. Next base: position 183,201,524 of record CM060934.1, read on the forward strand.
CAGTATTCATATTCATACTTCCCTGATGGTCGCCTTTGTTCCCCGTTAGTCGAGTCGGAATTTGTTCATCGCTCCCAGACCGACCAATGGGAGAACAAAGAAAGGTTTTGCTTCATCAAAGATACTTGTTATTGAAGTTATTACTAGATTCTACGAGAATAAATTCTTCATTTGGCTCGCCCCCCTCCCCCCCCCCCCCCCCCCCACAGAAGGAGGCCTTCTTTGCCTCCCTCATTGGTTGAATCTTTTGCTTTAAATATACTAGAAAAAAGAACCGGATTGGACCCAGAAATGAGACATTGGAAGAATCTTTTTGGTCAATTCTCTACCCTATGGTCAAGTGATACAGATATTTATCATTTCAATCCGCAATTTAAAATTTTACGGCTATATATCATTTCAAACCGCATTCCCGAATTAGTATAAAATCCATAAAATCGCTCGAGTCTATCATCTCAACCCATAACAATTTTTCCCTAATCTATAGATCATTCGGGTATGTATCATTTCAACCCATAGTGAACTTGCAATTTATAACGATATAAAATACAACATTCATTCATCCAATATCAAAATCAAGTATCCACTACAATCATCATCCAATCAATCAATAAACATCAACATAAAATTTATAATCACTAACGGGTATTTAACTGGCAATTTAAATTCAATAATAAATTAAATAACAGTTTAATTCAAATAACTGGGATGACGATTTAAAATATACCAAACAGCTATGAATAAATTCTTAATCACGTCATAAATTTAATTTAACAAGCATAATAAATTTTAGAAGTTGTGAGTGTGTTAAAACACTCACCATTTGAATTCAAATTGATTTAAAATTCAAAATATGACCCAAATTCAAACGGTCTCAGAATTCATCCAAAGCAGCGTCCTAATGTCTAGAATTTCGATACGAACCCAGTAGAATAAACTACGCATGAAACGAACCTCATATGCAAAAGTTATATGCATAGAAGATTGAAATCAAAATTAAAAATAAAATAAATTAACAAATATACAAAGCCATGTCACCGTTCATCTTCGTTTCCCAATCCAAATCGCTCTAACCATTTGCACGCGAAATGGAGGAAACCCTAGGGCTACCATCTACGCCGACGTCGCGCAAAATCCTCAGCCCCCATCCTCACCATGCCAGGCGCGCCTCCTTAAGGCCACGCGGTTCATCACTACGCCACGAAAATCGACGAACGACGAACAAAATTTGCCGACCACCCCCTCCTTAGTGAAACCCTAATCAATTCTGGCCGATGATCTAGCAGTCGATTTCACCCATGAACCACACCGTTTAACTACACTCGGTCCCCCTCTACACACCCATACCCCTGATTCGTCGATCGGACGAAATTGATCGGTGCTTGATTGAATGGTCGTGAATAGTAAATCGATTTCAGGCCACATCGAAAACCAAATCGAAAAACTACCAGCAGAATTGACTTGCGCTAGTCGAGAGCTTCAAATCGATATATAGTTTGATAGGGTTTGAGGAGTTTGGTTTTAAAGTTGAAATTTGATTTAAAATTGAATCGGGAATTTGGTTTTGGTTTGTCTGTCATTGAAATGAGGAGTTTAGAAGAAACTGTACGTACGGACAAATGAAAATAAGAAGTGGCTAGCGTTTATAACGGGCTATTTGTAGGCAAAGCTGAAAATTAGAATGAATGGACAAGATTGATTTGAAAGTTGAACGATAAACGACCCAAAAAGCTCGTTCTGACTCCGGAACGAAAATGGGTCATCTCATATATCAAAATAGATGTTTTCAAAAAATTTAAACTCAATGGAACAGATTTCAGGTCCTAATTCCATCGTATGAAAAAATTATGTTAAAATCTGCTTATTTCAAATTGATGTCAATTGATTTTAATTAATTTGATTTCTAGACGTTTCAAGCCCGTACGATCAAATGACAAGTCCACTCATTACGAAACTTGAAATCTTATAATAATTCACTGTTACGTATCTGATAAGACTAGTTTCGTCGAAATCCGAGACAGTTGCCAAAAATGACTATTTTCACGTTCATTAAATAAATTAATATTAAATCAATTAAATCATTTTTCAATTCAAATTTTATAGTTTACAATTTCTTTCACTTTTGGTAGCTTGGACATTTATAATAATTTAAAGTAAATTTACATATCAATTTCTGTGTTAATTATTTCAAAAATTACAATGTTCAAATTCCAACTGCAATTAATCTAATTAATTATAGTTTAATTCCAATAAATTGATTTTATTTGGTCTCGATCTTTTTATTTAAATCAATTATTGTTCTATAAACATAGTTAACATTGTTATATATCTAATTTCACTAATATTTTACCATTTCATCCAAATTTCTATTAATGCAATATTTAATTCCGTTTAATCACAATTGATTTCCAATTTAATTTAATAGCCTAAATCAATTGGTAACATATAATAATTGTCACTATTGACCATTAATCACATTTATAGGTTTATTATTCACAACAAATGTTACAATTGCTTTCATAACACTAATTTTATTCAATTGCCTTTAATTATATACTAGTTCATAAGTTTATACAACATTTACATTTATTTACTTACATTCAATTTATAACCAAGTCGTAAAATTTACATTATTTCAATGAATTGGAATTTCACAGAAATTGTTAATAGTTAACTTATATCAATATTGTTATAATTCATTCTAGTCATTATTTTCATTAGCAAGTCACAATTTTTTTTTATTTCTTCAAATATTAAATAACAAAACTTATTAAATTAACAAATTCAATTATCGAAAATTACGGATCGTTACAGCAGACATCTTGGCAATTTTCAAAAATCGCCCACAGCATATAGCATTTTTTACGTTGGCGATTTTTGAAAAACTGCCAACTAGGAAATTTGTTTTTTCTTTTTGGCGATTTTTGAAAAATCGTCTGTTAGCGATTTTTGAAAATGGCCAACGCATTCTTTTAGAAAACCCAAAACAGACCTATATTTGTAATTAAGTTTCAAATTGACTTATATTAATTATGTCTTTCAAAATGTGGCTTGTATTGGTAAAATTTTCTATGATAATTGACAAAAAAACAACCAATGGAAAATCATAGGTATAATAACATGTACAATTCTACTCTTCCGGCAATAGATAAAAATTTGGCATCCCATCCATCTAACTTTCTTTGAATTTTTGCATAAATATCACCACGGTTGGATAAGTGTAAGTAATTCGAGGATAGTGGCACACCTAGATATGTAATTGGTAAGCTTGCATACTCTATTTCTAATCTTTCCTTGTTTTTGTAATGCATGTGAACTGAAATAAACAGTAGACTTCATGAAATTAATGCTCAGGCCTGTGTGTAGTTGCAGCTTTGAATATATATCTCTTATTTTTATTGCATTTTGCATACTTGCTTTTCCAACAATCATTAGATCATCAATGTACAAGAATTCTATTTTGTTCACACTAGTATGAACAAAACACGATTCTCCATTGGTTGAAATCTGTGGGCTTTACATGGAGCCCATTGATTTCAACCAATGGGGTGTGATGTTTTGTTCGCATGGTGTGTGGACAAAATAGCACTCAATGTACAATAGGTATTTTTATGAAATGAATGCTCAAGCCTATATCAGTAATTGCCACAAATTCCTTTACAACAAATTAGATCTAAAGTTATTGCAATTGCTAATATAGGCCTACATCAGCAATAACCGTAGACTTAATTTTTGAAATTGCCACAAATGTTCTCATTCTGAAGCAATATTAATTGCGTATATTGTTGGCAACCCACCACTATATACGAAAACCGTCTAAACCGAACTGTAAAAACGGTACGGAAACCCGCATCGAATCTTCAAAGCAAAGCAAATACCTCAAACTGTACCGACCCGCATCGATACGGTTCGGTTGCGGTTCGCACGATTGAACCAACCGTATTAAACCGGACCGAACCGAATATTTACACTAGTAATCTTATGATAAAAATATAAGCAGCTCCTATCTTATTTTAGATTCTAATGATGTATATTCTATTTTTAGCGTTTTTTGTTTTATTAATAATATTCGCTGCCATAAAGGAAAAAGTTATAGTTTTGGTATAATATTTTTCATCTCGTTTTTGGGTAAATGCTAATTATAATCTTACTTTAGTCATTTTCCTTGATGATTATGTAGCGATTAATGTTGATGTTTGGTTAATCTACCCAAAAAAATCTCACTCGTAACTAAGTGTCAAATTGAAATATTCATACAGTTAAGAACCAATCTTTTATTTCAGTATAACAAGCTTTACACAGTTGCATTCATAAATTGATTGTTGATGCAATTAATTCTCTTAGTTTATATTTAATATGGGTTCAAAGCAAATCGGACCAAAACCGAACTGTGTTACATTCAAACCGAACCGAAACCAAACCGTTTAAAGAATAGTATAATGGTTTGTATTTTTTATTAACCGTTTGATGCGGAGCGGAAGCGGATTGGATCCAAACCGCACCAAACCGACCCGCGACCACCTATAGGAAAACTAATATAAACCCACCAGCATTTTTTGCTTTTATGGTTATATGTTTCTTTGATTCGTATATAAGTGTGATGCTCCATGCGTTTGTATCCCAAATTAATAATATTCTACCCCTGGCCAAACTTGAGTGATTTGTAACACCATCCCAATGTGATGGCAATTTCTTTATAAAGCAATTTAAATTAACATTATTTATTTTATTTTCTAACAAGCTAATTGCCACCTGTTTGTTTTTTGCTAAGAGTGTGAATATATCTTGTAATCCTTTATCATTATTCCTACCCCTAGCGTTCCATGTAATAAAGGTCATTTACCTTTTGAGCTACTCCTCAATTGCCTTTTAGTAGGAGTTGCCTTTTTTGACGCACTTGTATTGCTTGAAGTTGGTATATATTCTCTACCGGCTGTGACAAATTTGGACATATTATGTGGTTCAGAGTATGATTTTTCTTCTTCCACTGTAACAGATGATACAACTTCAATGATATTATCCTCCATAATATCAATTGTATAGCTTCAATCAAGAACTGAAGGTCATCGATCCCCTTAGAATTCTCAGGTATATTATATTCAGTATCATCTATTTTTTTGTTTTCCTGTAGCCGTTGTATCCTTCTCGTAGGTAGAATTAGCCATTCTATGTTACACATATCAATAGATTTTTTTTTGTTCCACGTCCACTACATAATCTTGCATTTTGTAACCAGTATACATGTCCTCATTTTCTTTGAAATTCTGCTCATTACTCTATTTGTTTTGGTCAGGGTTTGGAGCTCATGAATGTTCTGTAGTCGATGAAGGTGTTTGCTTCAGAACCCACTTTGGGATGTCTTCTTTGTACTGTAGTATGTCCCCATGGCCAAACTCCTTACATTTGTGCATTTCGGTGGATGTGATCCTATGAAATGTTGTACTCCTTTTTGATACCACTATGCAACATAACTACAACATCCATGGCTCACCACTGTTCTTATAGGGCATGGCTCACCACATCACTCGCATGGAATTTGTTATGCAAAATAATCAAGACAGTATCACAAATGATACAACATAAACAGAATAAAAACAAAGAGAATACCTGTATACACAAAAATTGCACTTGTGTTCATAAGATACCGGCCAGTTTCACATCTTAAAATTATAATTACCTTCCTCTGCTAATCACTTCCCGATATGGTGGACTCCTAACAAGACCTGTCAAAATATGACACAATCCATTTACTCTCCTTATAAATGGGTTGGATCGACCCATTAATAAATATTATTAAATGGGTTATGAGTTGGTTTAACCTATTTTTAAAAGGGTTATAAATGAGTAACTCATTTACTCATTTATTAAAAATATTAAATTTTAGTATAAATTTAAAAAATAAGAATTTTGAACATACATTGTAGTTTTTCATGGAGACTAACGGTTGTACTTAAAAAATAACAGACTACCGCATCCTCGTATATAAACTCTGCCTAGTGCAGAAACCGTTATTTTTTGTAAAGACTGCACTCGGAATCAAACAAGACTTCTACCGATTAGCTCTCACCTAAATTATGAACAGTATGAAACACTCAGATACATCATCGTGTGAATGCACATTATAGTTCTCCAACTGACTGACAGTTGTACTTAGAAAATAATATGCTACTACATCGAACTCTGCCTAGTGCAGAAGCCGCTATTTTTTTGTTCAAACTGCAATAACTTCTTCGTGTTAACTCGGAATCAGACGAAACTTCGACCACTTAGCCCCCACCTAAATTACGGACAATATGAAATACTCAAATACTTCATCCAGTGAACGCACGCACACTGTAGTTCTCCAAGTGGACTGACAATTGTACTTAGAAAATAACAGACTACCACATCCCCATATTTAAACTCCGCCTAGTACAGAAGCCGCTATTTTCTTGTTCAGACGACAATAACTTCTGCGTTCTAACTCGAAATCAAAAAAGACATCGACCTATTAACTCTCACCTAACTTACGGACAGTATGGAACACTCGGATTCTTCATCGTGTGAATGCACACTGTAGTTCTCCAAGGGGACTGACAGTTAGAAAATAACACGCTACCACATCCTCATATATGAACTCCGCCTAGTGCAGAAGCTGCTATTTTTTTTAGACTGCAATAACTTCTTCATACTAAATCAAAATTAGACAAAACTTCGGCCGATTAACTCCTACCTAAATTACGGACAATATGAAACACTCGGATGCTTCATATTGTTAACGCACACTGTAGTTCCCCAAGAGGATTGACGGTTGTACTTAGAAATCGGAATTCAAAACATAAAAATTAGAATTAGCATTATTTTATATTATTTGTTTTTTATTAGTCAAATTATATTTAAATCATTAAATGAGATAAATGAGTAACAAGCTTATTAAATAGGTTGGGTCATAAATTGATAAAAAAGAATGAGTCATAAATAGGTTGGGTAAAACTCAACCCAACCCATGTCGTTCCAACCCAACTCGTTTGACACCCCTACTCTTAACCATTGATCATAGGAACAGTTTCACATCTTAAAATTATACTCTAACTATAAAAATGTTCAACAAAAAAGATTCATTTATATAACAGTACGGAAAAACAAAGCTAGCAAAATCACGAGTATTGATAATGCCAATAAATTGACTGTGTTGGAACAATAGTTAGTAGTAGATTTGTATGTATGCTATATGTATCCAGAATTAATCATCGAGAGCTAAAACATTTGATATATACATGATAAAAAATATCCGACTTCGATCACTCTTATATGTGCTCATATCATGGACTTTAGCTGAAAATTTCTACTTTTGTGCAGTAGAAAAGCATATTAATCATACTTGGTCAATCTGAAGGGAAATAACTAACAAGGAAAAGCTGAGCTCTGCTGAGCATTATCTCAAGTAGAAAACTCAAGCATGAACAGAATCGAATATTTCTCAATCAAATCATCCAACTTGTCCATTTCAAATGTTCTAAATCTACCACAATGGAGTAAGAAGAACCTCAATGTGCATGAAACCATGATCAATATATGGCAGTATGTTGAAATTCAATGTGCGCTAGTAAATTTGAAATTGTTAAGACATTCTGTCATCAACTATAAAGTTTGCAACCTTTTCAGAATAACTTAATAGAAAACCATGTCTGATTTAAATCCAAAACCTACTCTAGCTACTTCAAAACCAGTACCAGCATTATTAGTCACAGCAAAACCAAAATTGCTACCACCACCAAACTCACCACTTGAGGCAGCATCAGCAAATCCACCACCTGAACCAGCTCCACTAAAACCACCACTTGAGCCAGCTCCACCAAAATCGCCCCTTGAAGTGAACTCACCAAAACCACTACTACTTGACGACAAGAAATCCTCCCCCTTTGGCTGCAGCAACAGATCTCAAAATGCAGTCAATTTGAACCGGATAATTATACTCTACTTGTCCATTATTATTTCTACAATATTTATAATACATATCAATAACTAGTACATGCAAAATATAAATTAATCAAATTATGATGAACTAGATTACACATAGTTTTATATAGAGAAATACTGGGATTGACCAAATTCCTTCCACGTGTACCATAGAGATATTCTAAGAACAGTGTCAGTACGAAGCGTTTCAATAGCAGCGAGAAACTTGCGTCAACCTTTGGTAGGGATAGAGGCAGAGGTCGGTGATAGGAGTTGAGGGGGGCTGCGACGGCTTTGAGGTCGAACGGTGGTAGGAATAGGCAGTGATATATGGTTTGGTTTAGGGACTTTGTACAGTGGCGGACGTGTGGGTTGGGATTGAAGAGGTGGGAGACAAAATCGACGTGGGGTGGTAGACGGCAAGTGTGGTGCAGACGGTTTTGGCTTAGGGTTTTGTTTGGGGATTGTTTGAGAGATTTTTTGTTCAACAAGATAAAAGATACAGCCGACAAAAATGGCTCTCATTACAGGTGGGCTTCCAGATAATTAAGCCTGATTTCAAATTCTAAGCTATGAGAAATTATTAGTGTAAAAAAGTCATTAGGACAAACTTTGAAAGAATCTCAGGTTGAAGGACAACAAATTTCATTTTTAAACTGAAGAACAAACTTTAAAAATAATTAAGCTGAAGAACAGTGCTAGTTAAAACTAGCATTTTGTATAGTAAAAACTGAATTAAATGCTAGTTAAAACTAGCATTGTCTTTCAGTCAACTTTTTCTCAAAGTTTGTCCTTCGGCCAAAAAATGAATCTTGACGTACTTGAGACAATTTTTTTATCAAAGTTTGTTCTTTTCTCTAATTCCCTCAAATTATTGATTGTTAAAATTATATTAAAATTTATAGATTAATGTTATAAATCATTAATATTATAATTATAAATTGTTTATGAATTATTAATTATAAATCATTATTTATGAATTATAGATCATTAATTATAATAAATGATTATTTATTAATTTTTAGCTATATATTATTAGTTATAAGTTATTACTATAATTATAATTACAATAAAATATTATAAATTATAAATTAAAGCTTATGTTAATCGCGGCTCCTTGATCAATATTTGTTGTTCAGCCTCTCCATTGCGTCCCTCGTGTCTTTCTCGAATAGCGCCAGAAGTCCACCTCCTTACTTGACCAGACCGGGTTGCCCTTCCAACGTCTCAAACCTACAACCCGATTTTGTTTCAGCTTCGCCTGATACTCTTGCTCCGTTCGTTGATTTTCCGCCTTTGGCGCCTTGCCATCTACCCTCTTGCATCAGGCCAGTTCACATGTTCGTCCATCTTCTTCCGTGTCTACTTCAAATGCTTTTGAGCTGCTCGAACTGTCCTTGAGCAATATCGAATCTGGTAGCACTCCAATTTCGGGCTTTCCTGTCAAAATTGTCATGAGTGCCAAATCGCCAATATCACCTATGTTGGTTGCAGGTGGTGTGTTGCGGCAATAAGTTGTAACTAATAATAGAATCATTGAATCTGACTTGAGAATAGGTGTTGAGGTTGAGGGTGAAAAAATTAAAAACGTGTGTTAAACGACAAATTTTCTATCAGTTAGAAAATCGCCAAAAAATATAATGAAAATAAGCGCAAGCGCGCGGCTTACACTCGTAGTACATGTGTGAGTACGTGCCGATCCGCAGGGAATTGAATTAATTTTTAATTCTATTCAATCAAGTTAACGCAAGATTTTGAAATTGTTTTAGGCTGAAAAAATTGTAAAAGCTAACTAAAACAAAGTGAATAATAATATGAGTGTAAAAGACAATTTAGAGGCAAATACATTCTCATAATCACACAAATCAACGCAATGAAATTGTGATATCTCTTTTTGGTCGTTTTTGAATTTAGTTGATTTATTTATCCTAAGTATGGTCTATTTGTCTTATTAATTAGCCTAGCATAAACTATCAAACTTTATCACACCATTTAAACCACTTGTCAACTCCCATAAAAATGATAATTAAATAAAAAATAAATATATTCTAAGCATGATTATTTACTATTGATTAGTGATATAGACCATCAAATTTTGATTTTAAATCCACTTCATTACCAAAATCATATGTAAATGAAGAGGTAATTTGTGGTTATGTTTGTTTAAACATAACTTATTTGGCGTCAACAACAGGCTATCAAATTAAATATTAGACAATAAAATTCTACCACGTCAAAAATTTCCATTAAGCACAAAAAGATATTAAATGAAATCACTATGTCAACTTTATGTGATTTATGAGAGCTTCACCACCTCTAAATTGAAGGGGCTTAGCTTCTCATATTTGAATTCATTATTATAACATAAAGTGAATTCAACATGAAAGAAGAGAGCTAATTAAAATAAACTGAAAAGCTAAACTACATGCATAAAAAAAAGATCTAAACTACTAACATTAAGAAAGAAACATGAATTAAAAGTGCATGAATTAAAATTGCATATATATAAATTGCATAAAGAAAAGGCTAAGAAGCCATTAAATAGAAAGAGAGTTTATGTTTACAAATTGTGGCTACAATTAAACTAACTAAGAAGAAGGTAAGAGAGCCTCTTGGTGAAACATAAAGGTATTTATACATGCCTAAAACCCTAATCCATATTTTATGGAGCTACCCAAAATGTCCTTTAGAAAGTGTAACCTTCAAGTAATCATTAGCTTCTACCTAATCCATCATCAACGTGTGCATGTGCATTTAATCTCCATTATATTTTAATTGTGGTTCATGTGTTAGTGGGTAGGTGGGCTCCTTCATGTTGCGTGCATTCTTTTATTTCTTCATTCCTTTGTCTTCCTTCACTTGTGCATGCATATATACATGAAATCACTTCCAAATTGAATCCAAATTCCTATAAAATAACATTAAAATATCCAGTAAATTTTCTCAAATTAAATCATACATAAAAATGACCATTTTGCCCCATATAAAGATGAATAAATGATGATTTGAAAACAATTTAAATTTTGTTTTAAACATGTGAAATAACTTAATATGTTGATTTATTAAATAAAAGTAGAATAAGCATGGAAGTAAAAATATGCACTTTTACGTGCATATCAAATACACCCACAGTTATCTTTTATTCATCCTCGAATAAAGAAAAATTATGATAAATCCACTTTCATAGGGAGGACGATTGCATTGAACGTATGCAACAAGCCGTTAAACCTTTATATGTCTCTAGCAAGACGAGTGTTGTCTTGCGAGGCTTGAACATGAAAAATACTTTAATGCAAGGTTTTTTACAAAGATATGAATGCGAATTTTTTTAAAATATTTACAAATGAAGAATTTACTTTTAAATTGACATAAATAAGTTAAATATAAGTTCTGGTCATTATTAAGAAATTTAAGTTCTTTTACTCGTCAAAACTTCCAACAGAAATTAAGTTTACATAATAATTAGACTTTTATCTGGCTAGTTGTTTCGGTAGATTACATAGTGAAACTATGAAATGGATCTTTTACTAATTATCTAAGTTTTGCAAAGTGGTATTTTTATTTCATTTGAATAACAAATCGAATCAAATAAATGAAAATAGTGTTTGGATTTCAATTGTTTGCTCTCTCTATTTTGAAAAAAATAATATGAACATTATTATTTTTACACACCTAATTCAGATAAACTGAGGCTAGATACACCGATCATGCACTATCTTTTGGACTTACGTGACAAGGGTATAGAGCATGGCGAGTGTATACGCTTGCCTATGAACACATGACTCTATGTGGTTATTCTTATTAAAAAATTATTTACATACACCTAACTCGGATAAACTGAGGCCACATATACCAATCATACACTGTCTTTCGGGATTACGTGAGAAGGGTACAAAGCTTGGCGAGTTTACACACTTGTGTGTGAACACATGACTCTATGTGTTTCTTATTTTCACAAAAACCTTTTTTTATTTTATGTTTTTCCTTTTTTTTATAAAGAGAGAGTTTCGCAAAATCACAGAAGATGAAAAACGTTATCGCCTTTACTTTAAATCAACAACTCTTTTAAACAAAGATTACAAATAGGATATACTTCATAATTAACACCCAAGAATCTTCTTATATACTACTTAAACCATAATTACTTGTAATCAAACTATATTTTTATTTTTGTTGAGACAAATAAATTTTTAAAATTTCAATTCAATAACCAAAAACATATACATATCATATAGTGTTTCTTCAAAAGTAAATCAAAATGCTAATAAGAAAAAAAAATTGGGATTTTTTTTGTTTTTTAAAATTTTGAGTTTTGGAAAGAAAATGCAAAAAATAAACCATGAAAAATCAAAAATAAAGATGTGACTCCCCGTCCCCACACTTAATTTTGACCGTGTCCTCACAGTCAACCAAGTGAAAGAAGAAAAATAAACTAAAACTAAAAATATGATTATATTTATGTGAAAATGAAATGATTATTATTTACACGACATTAGAAAATATACCGTTAAAGAGTAAATGAAATGGTCTTTCAAAGACCAATTCATTTGTCTTATCAAGTATGAGAGGCATACTAGAAAACCAAGCCATAAAAGATTTCAAAGTTGAATGTTGATTTGAAAAAACAAATGTCGTTTTATTAAAATCATATGAGTTGTTTTATTTTCGATGATTTTTGGGGTAGATAGAATAATTGGTTGAAGTTTAAGTTTATTTTCACCAAATTTAAATTCAAACTCATCATTGACAAATTCTTCAAAAATATTGATTTTAAAATCATAATGGTGTTTAATTCTACCCCTTCAGAATTTAGCAACTCATCTTCGAAAAATCCAAAAAACACCGTGTTCACTAAATTCATTTCCTTTTGGAATTATTCACAACTTCATCATTTTAAGGTATAAAGTTGTCATTTGAAATTCATTTTGGTCAGAAAAAGGAAGATCGATCATATATCGAGTTTCTCACCCTCAAAAGAATTGAAATCCACATCAATTAGCACACTTTCAACAACTTCATTAAGATTGTTGTTTTCAATTTCAAAAATTGTTTTTTGAAAATCATCAATTTTGGTAAAAGATGAATTATAACTTAACCCGCCACACGTTGGGAGTTGATTTTACATTGTTTCATATATGTTTCAAACAACAAATTCGTGTGATTTTTGTGAGTTTCGTCTATTTTCTCAACAAAACCAAGTTTATAATTATTAATTTGAGAATTATCAATTCAAAATTGTTGGGAGTAAAAATTTTCACCAAAAATTTTCACCATGATTGAAACTATTCTCATTGCCAAAATCATTTAAACAGTTGTTTCCATTTTCATTTTGATATTGAACTTCATTTTGGAGTTCGAAATTGAATTGGCATGGGTTATAATCAAAATTATTTGAATTTTGAAGTGAATTCGTATTTTGATTATTTTAAAATCCTTGACTTGAGTTATTGCTCAGATATAAATTATTCAAATTATTTATCATTTGATTTCATTGTTCAAGTAAAAACCAAATAGCTTCAACACTCCTTTTAAGAGTTGAGGGTAGGTCATCATTTTGAAGACTTTGTGGTTCAAAATTCGAATTGCTTGTACATTAGTTGTTATAAAAATGCCCGTAAGAGTTTGATGTGAAACTATAAGGATTATATTGATTTTCACAACTATTGTAAAAAAAATACGAGTAGGGAAATTCAGACATTTTCAAAAAAAAATATTTTGGAATTTTTCCTTTTGAATTCTTTTTCTTTCCTTTTTTTTCTGCATTGAAGGATTTATTTTTCAAATGTTTATTTTTGGTTTTTTTATATATGCATAAAACTAATGCAATTAAATGAATGCAAGGACTTAATTATAAATTTTCTATCCTTAGTAGCTCCTAACTCAAAATTGTATAGTCACACTTTATCTTAATCCAACAAAATAGTTCTTAGCTAGGTAATGAACAGGAGTTATCGGTGCACCACAAATTAGCGTAGCAGTGCAGTCGAAGGTTTAAGTACCTTCAGAGAAACAATCACTATAATATTTACGAATCAACATAATATTTATATATGATTATTGCTCTGCCGTAGCTTAGACACTAAGAAAATAAATTGTTCAAAGAAGACAACTTGTTAAGATACAATTAAGCCCTAGATGAGCTCGTGACTCAAGTCAAAGGTCTAACCGTTATTATTAGTCAAGTTATAAGATGAAATACAATTAGTAGGCCAAGGAAAGGGTGATGAAATCCCACACCTTATGTTAATTTGGGTATTGCCCTTAGAAAAAAAAGATTATATGAATGCAAAATGAAAAATAAACGTGAATTAACAATGCAACTACTAATGAAATTTATTTTCTTTTTTGAAAATTTTGTTGAATGATGAATTTTTTATCGGTTAGAAAATCACTGAAAAATGCAATAAAAATAACCGCAAGGGCACGGTATACAGTTGTACTACGTATGCGAGTGGGATGATCCATAAGGAATTGAATTAATATTAAATTCTACTCAATTAAATTAATCCAAGAGTTTGAAATTGTTTTAGGCTAAAAAATTGTAAAAGCTAACTAAAACAAAATTGAATAGAAATATGAGAATAGAAGGCAATTTAGAGGCATTCCCTTCTCAAGATCACACAAATCAACACAAGGAAATTACAATCTCTCATTTTAGTCATTTGTGAATTTAGTTGATGTGTTTATCCTAAGTATGATATATTTTTTCTATTACTTAGTCCAACATAAACCATTAAACTTTAACACACCATCCAAACCACTTGTCAAGTCTCATGAAAATGATAATGAAATTAAAAATAAAACCCATTCTAAGCATGATCTATTTATTATTGATTAGTAACATAGACCATCAAATTTTGGTTCTAAACCACTTCATTACCAAAATCATATGTAGATGAAGAGGTAATTTGTGGTTATGTTTGTTTAAGCATAACCTATTTAGTGTCAACAGCATAGGCTATCAAATTCAATATTAAACAACAAAATTTTACCACATCAAAAATTTCCATTAAGCACAAAAAGAGATCAAATGAAATCACTATGTCAACTTTATGTGATTCATGAGAGCTTCATCACTTCTAAATTGAAGGAATTTGCTTCTCATATTTGAATTCATTATTATAACATAAAGTGAGTTCAGCATGAAAAAAAAGAGCTAATTAAAATAAACTAAAAAGCTAAACTACTTGCATAAAAGAAAGAGATCTAACTACTAACATTAAAGAAAGGAACATGAACTAAAAGTGCATGAATTAAAATTGCATATAAATAAATTGCATAAAGAAAAGGCTAAGAAGCCACTAAAGAGAAAGAGAGTTTATGTTTACAATTTGTGTCTACAACTAAACTAATTAAGAAGAAGGTAAGAGAGCCTTTTCATGAAACATAAGGGGTTTTATACATACCTAAAACCATAATCCATATTTTAGGGAGCTACCCAAAATGCCATTTAAGAGGTGTAACCTTCAAGTAATCATTAGCTTCTACCTAATCCACCATTAACATGTGCATGTGCATTTTAATCTCCATTAGTTAATTATGGTCCATGGGTTAGTGGGTAGGTGGGCTCCTCCATGTTGCATATGTTCTTTTATTTCTTAATTCTTTTGTCTTTCTTCACTTGTGCATGCATACATACATGAAACCACTTCCAAGTTGAATTCCAATTCATACAAAACAACATTAAAATATCCAAGTAAATTTTCTTAAATTAAATCATACACAAAAATGACCATTTTGCCTCCATATAAAGATGAATAAATGATGATTTGAAAACAATTTAAATTTTGTTTTAAAAATGTAAAGTACCCTAATATGCTCATTTATTAAATAAAAGTACATTAAATATGGAAGTAAAAATATGCACTTTTACGTACACATCAACATGCACGTTGATTTTAGTAGTGATTTATGCATGCAGTCTATTTGTGCAAATATCCAAAAGGAAACTGCTGTATCTTAAGTTCTCAAGCCCAATTCTAATGAAGCGCCCTCTTTGCCTATTCAAGATCTGGCCCCTTCTATTATTACCAGTTCCAAGTGGTTATCTCTTATTTGCTCGTTGCCAAGAAACACCCTTGAATATATACCTCGTTGCTTTGTTATTGAAGAGGCGAATGGTGTTATGATACCCTCTCGGAGGTTTTGGACGTAGGTGCTACTTTTTAATCAGAGTATTTAGTAGGCTTTTTCCTTGATTCAAACTCACCTTATTAAGCAGTTCGTGATTACTGCTTTCAGCATTGGAACATAAGGGGTAGGCTACAAGTACATTTCGATAATTGCATGTTCTTTTTTAGTTTCTCCAGAAAGAAAGAAAGGTTCTATGTGCTTGAGGAGGATCCATCCACAACTGTCAGGCATCCCTTCATTATCTCCCTTTTGAGTCCGATGGTAGATGAAGCTAATAAATAGATTCTCTTTATTCCTATTTGGGCTCATTTCACTCATTTTCCTTCTATGTTGCAGCTCATGATTGGGTTAAATTGGTTAGCGAGTGCTGTTGGAAAACTCAGATGCTTCGATGGAGATACCGTTGCTCGAAATAAGCTTGTTTATGCAAACCCGATCATTGAAGTAACTCCAGATAAGCCTCTTCTCTCCAAGATCCCTGTTTCTATTGCTAAGGGTTATGTTTCTGTTTTCGATGTCTATTAAAGTTGGAAACTGTATATTTGTTCATCATGTCATACTTTTAGTCACCTAGTTGACACCTGCTCCATGCAATCTGACATCATTCCAGTTTCACTATCTCTTAGGAACCTACTCCCTCGTCCTCCTATCATGAAGTGGTGTAGCGACCCGGAAATTCGTATACTTCATCTTCAAATATCGAAAGATTTTGAAATATAATTGTGTTATAAATATGATTTTACAACCTTATTAGACATCATTTAATTGATAATAATGATAAGAAACTTGTTTTGAAAATTTGTGTACAAAAATATATTCTTTGGAAAAATATCGATAATATAATCAGAAATCGTTTTATAGACAAATATCTTTTCAACCCTCAAAAGTTGTTCTTTTTTTTTTTTGCATATATTCATTTGCATAGGAAATCGATTTAATGAAATGATGTTTTTCCCATTTTATGAAAATAAACTTTATGGAGTATGTCATGGACAATGTCATCAAAGATATTTTGAAAATAAGCATAAATAGAAATACTTAAAGGTTAAGCAATGTGGTGTGTAGTAGACATGATAGAAGTAATTAATAGTTGGTAATGTAGGAGGGATTTGGTCTTTAAACACTTCATTTCCTAAGCTATAAGTAAGTAGGAAAGCTCCTTCATTATTATCACAAATTCAAACCAAGTTATCATAAGAAATCCATGGCTTCTTCTCCATCTTCATCATAAATTGCTAAAGAAGAATAGTTGTAAATCAACTCCAAATCACTTCAAATTTTTGCACAAGGCTTAGTATAATATAAGAAAACCTTCTATTTAGTTAGAAGTTGAAAAAGAAAAGCCATACTCCCCTATCATTTGGTCGTGAGCAAGGAGGATTTAAGAAGCCAAAAAGCAAGAGAAAGAGGAAAAAAGAAAGGAAGGAGGTGTTGCTAGCTTAGGTTCTTAGATCTTCGTTGTTATTGGGTTAAAGGTGAGATGACTCACCATTTTGATTGGAAAATATCACACGTACGTATGAATTGTTGTTAACTTATGTTAAAACGTTGGTTTGGATTTTTACTTTAAAGGTAAGTGACATATGGGATCCATGTACATGGACTTGAATGAACTTGAATGGACTTGTATGACTTGTGAAAAGACCTTGAACAAAGCATATAGGTTATAGATATACTTTAGTTTAGATCGGACTCAGATTTGAAAGTGCACTTATAGTGATAGTCGTTATAGATGTGGTTGTGAATTGTCTTGTATTTGGCGATTACTATGGAATTTTGTAGAGATATCCTTAAAGGTCTCTCGCCATATTTATAATTTTTTACATGTATGATTATTTCTATTAAAAGCTTGAACAATAAAAATTAAGTAACATCTCGAAAAGTGGTAAAATATCACTAGTGCAAAACTGCCCTATTTAGTCTTGATTTTGGACTTTAAAAGGTTTGATAAGGTATTTAAATTTAAATATTTTGTTTCATTATTTTTACAAGTATTTACTAACTCGTATTAGGTATTTTAAAATGGTTTGAGATATTCATGAGTTTTAAGAATTAATTATGAATTTTTAAAGAATAAATATTTTAAAACATGTCGTTTTCAAGTTTTAAGGAAAATTGTAAAGTTGTTATTTTCAAGAAATATTTTAGATAAATGTTTTAAAACCTATTATAAGTATTTTCAAATATTTTAAAAGTATGTATACAAATGTTTTCAAAAAGGGGTTAATAATTGCTTAGTGACTAAATGGTTAATTATTTGATTACCTGTTTGAAAAGTAATTGAATATTCTTAACATTAAAAGCCAATGAAGTTAGGAATATCTATTTGTGAGAGTTAAGACTGATGTCAAGCATGGATGAAGCAAAAGTGCTCTAACCTATCATTTTCCCTCTTGACCGAGGAGTAGCAAGTCGGAAAATGTCGAAAACATGTTAATCGTGTTGATTTCTTATTTTTTATGGAAATCATTAATACTATACTTAAAACTAAAAGCCAACGAGATACACTTATCTATTTGTGAGATTCAAGAATGAAGTGTCTAGGCAAGACTTTGATACAACTAGTGCTCTAGCTTACCTGGCTTCAAACTTGAACGAGGAATAGTTAAGTTGGAATGTCGGAAAAGAGCTAAGCATATGAATCGTGATTTGTATAAATAATTATTTTGATTAGATAATCGATTAGTTGATTATCGAACTTGACCTAATATTGGCTTAGAAAGTTACCGAAGGCTTCGCGATTTTATACCAATAAGAACCCTGGGGAAGAGTATTGGTATGAAACGTCTTCAGCTTTCGCTTACCTGTGTTTTACTTATCGATTACCACTTCAAAACTAGTATACAAGTTCTGTGTTTTGGAAGCAGTTGTAAAGTCAAACATTATATTGTTGAACTATCAATCCTAAGGTTAAGTCCAAATGATAGGTCAGCGTTAACATTTCAAATGCTGTTATCATGTGTGACTGTTTATCTTGAGGAGTATGCCAAGAGAGAGGACAACGTCAGCGTTTGTCGAAAGACTTATGCGAGAACCTATATGGAGATTATAGATCTATCCAACATGCACAAAACCATGTAGAGATTCATGGTCTATTAGGGAGATAGGAATCCATTTAGGGATTCATGTTCTATTCAAGTAATGAAGACTTGTGTGAAAAACGTTGAACGTAGCTTCAACACCATAAATGACAAAAAACAGAGTAAGGTATAGTCCGGGGTTTTACAAACCCATGATAGGATATATCAACTCCATATCTAAGGTATGCTTATCGATCGTTACCGGTATGAGTTAACGATATTTCTGATACATGTTAGGGATGGACCAGCTATGTTTACCTTTAAGGTATATTTTATCTAGATACATACGATGGTCGGAGGTAGTTTCTGACCGTTGTGTAAGAGATTGGTTTCAGACCGAAGAGATCTCTATAGAAAAACCTAATATGCGAACGAACCTGGGTGGTTTTGATTGTAACCTAAATATGTTGTGGTGTGATGAATGTAAGCATAACATCTATTTGGTATGATTTATATTCTGCACTCTAGGCATTATATATCATTTCACTATGTTAAACTTAATGAATGGTTGGTTTCTTTGAGGAAAAACCGTTACGAGAATCCATTCGGTCTCAATGATTATTGTTATATGTCATTCTTGTTTCATGAGTTTTCTCACGCAGGTTTACTAAACCGATCTTGGTGTTATTTTCTTATAATGCTCGGGTTAGCCCCACGTACGTTTTTTCTACGGATGCTTTGGAGCTTAGGGAAAAGATTTGGATGATTACCTTCCACATTAATCCTATTACGCTGCATTTATTTATTGTATATATCAGCATTGTGAAGACATGTAGTTATAACTGTCCAATTTAATGATAGTAATTAGGTTTTAGTAACTCTAATATTTCTGTATTCGGAGTAACGCTTTGTACTATTCCTTTGATATTATATATTATCCTTCCGTTTTGAGATTTTGATATTGTGTTCTTCTTTTTTTGTTCTATTCTTTTTCTTTTTTTTACCCTAACTTTTAGTCTTACTAGCACATGGGTGCTCGACACACGAACATCGTTGATGTATTTAGTGTCACCAATCGAGGGTCGAAAAGTCGAGTCGTTACATTTGGTATCAGAGCCCAAGGTTGAGCGAATACCTTGGCTTTGGTTCGGTATAGCTCATTAGAGACAAGGTAAGAGACGCCCTAGAATGACTCAGGTGTATTATACATATGTGAGCGTATTTGTATCTTGAAAACTAGACTATTAGTATATTCCTTAGGAATATCTATTTCTTAGAATCCTTTCTCTGAAATAATATGTCCTTTCGTATCCTGAAAGAATTTTTACTCTGATTAGGTACTAAAAAGTATGGATGGTGGAGCTTCTAATGCTGAGAAAGATGTAGTAGGATAAGTGGTGCAGGATCGACCATAGAAAGACTTTGTTTCGATATGGCACGAGTTTGAGATATAAGGTAAAATGAGGTTCAACAGCATCGAAACTATCCTCGAAGTCCAGGCTTGGATTAGTTTATGCAACATGGTATGTAAAAATATGACAGATCATATCCAAGGTAGCATTCAAGATATTATAAGTACGATTTTCCAGTTCAGGGGTTCAGCTCCAAAGCCGTATTTATCTGCACTGACTAGAACCAACAAGCGGAAGTTTCCACCACCAGAAGATATTTCAAGTGTTGTTTTCTGTAAGAGTAGGTAGAAGGGACACTTGTCTTGGAGTTATAAATAGAGGAAAGAAGGGAGGGCGGTAAAAGCACTAATATTGAAGCACCAATCGACAAGCTTCCGAAGCTTGGTGCATAGGTTGCACCAAAGCGTTGTTATAATTGCCATCGGCCTGGTCATATCGCCAGAGATTGTCCTATGCTTAGGAAAAGGAAGCATCCTAAGGTCTTTTCTATTTCTATGGTTGAGAATGGAAAGCATATTCTTAGGGGTATACTATCTATCTTTCTTTATTCATGTTTGTTTGACTCTAGTGCTTCTTATAGTTTAATACCCCATAAACCTGGATTGCTTAGTCATGTTCGGCATTTTAGGAGTATTTAGTATCATTTGTTATTGATTTGTGATCGACCATATTATGAGCAGTTTTACCTTTCTACATCATGGTTAGGTAGACAGTAATTGTGGGTACACTAAACAAATACGTTGTGAATTAACTTCCACGGTTTAACTATTAAGGCATTCGGTGATAATGTTGGGTTGGAAGTTAAAATTTAGTAAAAGTTGTTTACTATAATCAAAAAAAGGAAAGATTGAATATTTTGGGAATAAAAAATTAAAAGTGAATTTATATAAAGTATGGTTTATAAACGAAAATGTTTAAACAGGTAATTCGAGAACTTAAATCCCGGTATCTTTGAAATTACTTGTCAAGATTCCAACGGAAATAATAATAGTATTATTTGAAAGTAAATATTTGAAAAATTGGTTTAGGAAATTAAGATCGTGATATTTAATATTATAATAAGAAGTATTTGATGTCGCTTCGGAACGATTTTGGTTGAGTACCAAGAGTATGGTTTGGATGTGCTGAACTCACTTCAGTCACTTGAAAATAATTTCGGTGATGACTGCAGCATCGTCAGCATTTATTTTTAGGTTTCTAAGTGAAGTATGCTACGAAGTTGTTTTAATAAAACAAATATTGAGTTAAAATCCCAAACGTATGATTTAATATACAAAAATTATATGTATATAATATTTCAAAATGATTTGAAATGAAATCGACGTTTAGTTCTAAAAGTTCTCTTGTTAAGTTATTTCATGGACACATGTAGCCTATGCATTAGGAAAGTATGATATATGAATCATGATATGATATGTTGTTTGGTACTTTCCATTTATTAAATGAAACAGGATTTTCAACGATTTTGGACAGTCAAAAACTTCTGAATCGAATAGAACTTGAAACTAAGTGTTATGAAAATATATAGTTGAGTTTATATAACACTTGAATTGAGAAGTTAGTAAACTAATAAAAGTATTACATTTGTTGAACATTCTTTCAAAGTAAAATTGAATTTGATGTTTTGTATATACTCTTAGGATGTCATGGAGTATTATACGAGTGTGAACTTAAGTTCTAACCATATATAAATTTGAAGTTATGTTTTATTGAATGATTCATTAATGATTATAGTATAGAAATATACTATTAGTGTAAATAAAAGTGATAAAATAAATTGGTATAGTTAAGAAACCAATAGGATAAATACGTAATTTGTATGAAAATATCTTTATTTGCATAACTATTCTTGATTCAGTATTCGAGCACATGATTTTAAGGTGGTTTACACCGGTCTGAATACGGATTTTTCACTAGATTCTTGATGCCGAACACTTGATACAGATTCATGATATAATCCTAAATTTTTCTATCGTAGTATATGGCTATGTAAAGAGAATGGAGTTTCTAATCAATGAACCTAATCGGAGTCTACACTAGAGAGGTTAAGTGATCTATACTAGTTAGGAAGTGAAATTATGCAATCGAGTAAGTGATTGGATTTGTTATTACGTACGAATGATCCATGTGCATCGTATGGGCTTCAGTACATTATTATGATGTATGTTGACTTATGAAGAGTTTGGGGATTGACTCTTTGATTTATTATGGGATGGCATGATGATCGTCTAAGTAATAACCTGATGCTTTTGAGCAAAAGGTATGCTTAGTAGATTGTTTATCGTCCTAGGACGTTGGGAGAGTTTGAACCTGAGTGAACCATAAGCATTAGCTGTTAGTAATTATGAATACTATTTGAATATTTTTGTGCTTGCTCCTTTGTTAAGGTTAGAAGTGCCGTGGAGTGAGAATGCTCAGAATGGATAAAGAAGACGAAGGATGGTTTGAAGGAATTTCACCCAAAATACTTACAAACTAGGGGTTCCTTCTTATCTTAGTATCATATAACTTTTGCAGTGTACTCAACGCTTGAGGTGGAGTCGTTTAATATGCATCTTGGTTTGCAGTTTAGCTTTTATATAGTTTCATTAGTACTATATATATATATATTGTTCTCCTTTGATTATCATTCTTATTTGAATTTCGAGGATGAAATGTTCTAAGTGGGAGAGAATGCAGAATTCGAACACTTCGTCTTCAAATATCAAAACATTTTAAAATATAACTAAGTGTTATAAATATGATTTAATAACCTTGTTAGACGTTATTTAATTGTTAAATAATGCTAAGAAACTTATTTTTGAAATTTGCTTACAAAACTATATTCTTTAAAAAATATCAATAATTTGATCGGAAATCATTTTATCGGTAAACAAGCTTTTAACCGTTAGAAGTTATTCAGATTCTTTTTGTGTACACTTATTTATTTAGGAAATCGATTTAATGAAGTAATTTTTTTCCATTTATGAAAAAAAAACTTTATGGAGTATGTCATGGGGGATGTCATCAAAGATATTTTGAAAATAAGCATAAATGGAAATACTTAAAAGTTAAGCAATGTGGTGTAAAGTAGACACGATAGAAGTAATTAATGTTTGGTACTTTGGGAGGGGTTTTTGGTCTTTGAACACTTCATTTCCAAAGCTATAAATATGTATGCAAGCTCCTTCATTATAATCACAAATTCAAAGCAAGTTGTCATTAGAAATCCATGGCTTCTTCTCCTTCTTCATCATAAATTCCTAATGCAAAATAATTGCAATTCAACTTCAAATCACTTCAGACTTTGCCACAAGAGTACTTAGTACAATATTAGAAAACCTTATACCTATTTAGAAGCTAAAAAAGTAAAGCCATACTTCACCTATCTTTTTTGGCCGTGAGCAAGGAGGGGTTTGGGATGGCAAAAAGCAAGAGAAAGAGGAAGAATGGAAGGAAGGAAGGAAAGAAGGAAGAATGCGTTGCTAGCTTGGGTTCTTGGATCTTGGTTGTTGTTGGGTTAAAGGTGAGCTAAATCACCATTTTGATTGTAAAATATCACACATACATATGTTGTATTGATTGTATGTACGTTTGAATTGTTGTTAACTTACGTTAAAACATTGGTTTGGATTCTTACTTTAAAAGTAAGTGACAATCCATGTATATGGACTTGAAGGAACATGGAATGGACTTGTATGACTTGTGACATGACCTTGAACAAAGTGTATAAGTTATAGATGGACTTTGGTTTAGATCGGGCTCGTATTTGAAAGTGCACTTATAGCGATAGTCGTTATAGAAGCAATTGTGAATTGTCTTGTATTTGGCGATTACTATGGAAATCTGTAGAGATATCCTTAGAAGTTTCTCGCAATATTTATAATATTTTATGTATGTTTGTTTCTATTAAATACTTGAATAGTAAAAAATTACATACATCTCAAAAAGTGGTTAAAACATCACCGGTGCAAAACTGCCCCGTTTAGCCTTGATTTTGGACTTTAACAAATCTAAAAAATATTTAAATTTAAGTATTTCATTCTTTTTACAAGCATTTACTAACTCATATTAGAATATTTTAAAAGTGGTTTGAGTTATTCATGAACTTTTAAGAATTAGTTGTGAATTTTTAAAGAAGAGATATTTTGTTGAAAACATGTCATTTTCAACCTCTAAGGAAAACTGCATTTTTTTCAAATAATATTTTAGATAAAAGTTTTAAAACCTATTATAAGTATTGTCAAGTATTTTAAAAGTGTATATACAAATATTTTAAAAAGGGGTTAAGAATTTCTTAGTGGCTAAAAATGGTTAATTATTTGATTACTTGTTTAAAAAGTAATTGACTGTGCTTAATGCTAAAAGCCAACAAAGTAAGCATATCTATTTGTGAGAGTTAAGATTGATGTCGAGTGGAGAGGGTGGAATAGAGCTCTAACCTACCAGTTTCCCTCTTGATCGATGAATAGTAAGACGAAAAATGTCAAAAACCTGTTAATCGTGCTAATTTCTTATTGTTTATAGAAATCATTAATACTATACTTAATACTAAAAGCCGACGAGATAGACTTACCTATTTGTAAGATTCAAGAATCAAATGTCTAGGCAAGGCTTTAATGCAACCGGTGCTCTAACTTACCCTGCTTCACTTTTCAACTAAGAATAGTTAAGTTGAAATGTTGGAAACGTGTTAAGCATACGAATCATGTTTTGTATAAACAATTATTTTGGCTAGATAATCGATTAGTCGATTATCCAACTTGACTTAGTATTGACTTAGGATGTTATCAAAGGGGCTCCGCGATTTTATACTAATAAGAACCCTTGGGGAGAAGTATTGGCATATGACATCTCTAGCTTTCTCTTACTTTTAAAAGAACCGAAATTGTGTTAGCCGAAAATTCATCGAATTAGTTTTGAAGAGACCGTGATCGATAAGTGTTTTACTTATCGCATACTATTTTAAAACTAGTATATGAGTTCTATGTTATGGAAGCGGTTCTAAAGCAAAATGTTATTGAGTTGAACTGCCAATCATAAGTTTAGGTCCAAAGGAGAGGTCAACGTTAACATTTCAAATGATGCTATCATGTGGGACTGTCTATCTTGAGGAGTACTCCAGGAGACAGCGTTAGCATTTGTCAAAAGACTTATATGGAAATCTATGTGGAGATTCGAGATCTGTTCGAGATGCTCGAATCCATGTAGAGATTCATGATCTGTTCGAGATCTGGGAATCCATTGGCGATTCATGTTCTATTCGAGTAATGAAGACGGATATAAGAGATGTCGAACGTAGCCTCCACATCGGAATTGATAGAAAATAGAGTAGGGGCATCGTCTAGGGTTTTGCAAACCCTTGACAAGATATATCAACTCCATATTTAGAGTATGCTTATCGATTATTGGCCGGCAGGAGTTGATGTTATTTAGGATCACGTGCTAAGGCGTGGACCAGCTATGTTTTCCTTTGAGGTATATTTTATCTAGAGATATATGACGCTCAGAGTTAGTTCCTGACCCTTATATAGGAGATTGGATTTGGTGTCGACCGAAGATATCTCTATGGAAAAACCCAATATGCAGACGAATCTTGGCGGTTTTGATTGCATCCTAATTATGTTATGGTGTGATGAATGTAAGCATCATGGTTATTTGATATGATATATATTCTACACTCTAGACATTATCAATCATATCCCTATATTAAACTTAATGAATGATTGGTTTCTTTGAGGGAAAAACCATCACGGGAATCTGTATGGTCTTAATGGTTACTGTTATATGTCATTCTTGTTTCATGAGTTTTTTCATGCTAGTTTAATAAACTGATCCGGGGTTTATTTTCTTATAATGCTCGGGTTATCCCCGTGCATGTTTCCATATTTAGCTGCGGACGCTTGGGATTTTTTGGAGAACAACTGGATGATTACCTTCTGTAGTATTCCCTTTTCCGTTGTATTTCTATACTGTATATATCAGCATTGTGAGGATAGACAGTTATAGCCGTCTAGGCTGATGATAGTACATAAGTTTCAGTAATTATGATATTTCTATATTTGTAGTTACTCTTTGTACCGTTCCTATGATTATATATTATCGTTGCATCGTGAGATTTTGATATTGTTTTCTTCTTTTCTTATTCTATTCGTTTTCTATTTTTTTACCCTAACTTTGTGTCTTTCCGGCACTTGGATGCTCAGCGCACGAATATCATGGATGTATTTAATGTCAACATTTGAGGATCAAAAAGTCAGATCATTACAAGCGGGTTTCGAAAGTTAGATCTGCTACCATGCTTTCTTCTTTATTGCTCAATTCTCCTATGAACGTTGATCTGGTTATCGATGTTTGCACAGTCGACATTATTATTGATAATTCTACGGTAATAGTTCCATCTTCGGATAACTTCTTTTGGGCCTCGTTTGAGCAGGCTTGGATTCACGAGCCTTTTGAATTTAGATTTGACACCGAGTGTGGTAAGTTCTAGAAATATGTTGGTGGAGATGAAGAAGAAAGGTGGTTATATCATTATGCCAAGGGTGAAGGCCCAGTGCTTTCGATGCTTAGGCAGTTAGGTGATTTGAAACGGTCTGTTCAATCGAATGCCACTGGGGATAGGAATTCCTCTTATTTTGTGGATTTTGTCTATACATTAGCTCTCTATTCTCTGGGTTTTTTCATGTTATTGGACCTAAATCTTTAGATGAGGGTAGCGGTTCTTCCTCTTTGGAGCGAGACTAGTTTAGTTTTTGTGTTGGTTAGTAGTTTGGCATTTTCACCTACCTCCTATGCTTTATATTTTCTATAGTTGTTCAGGTTTATGTACCGAACACCTGTTTCATATTCATTTATACATATGGATGACCCACAACAAATAACGACTAGCCTTGGTTAATTTTTTTTATTGTAAATTATTGCATATAAATTATTTATAATAATCATTAATTATAATATATTATAAATTATTAACTAAATAAATTATCATTTACATATTTATTATTTATTATTCATTATTGACCATTATTTATAGATTATTAATTATTAATTGTTAGTTATCAATTATAAAGTACTAATTATTAATTATTATGGTATATTCAACAATTGTAAACGTACTCAAAATGAAAAATTAACGTTAATATTCACAATGTTTTGCAAATAGTAGTTGTTAAAGTAATTTATTATGCTTTTCGAAAAATATTTAAAAAGCTGTTTAGTTCTTCAATTGGTTAAAAATGTTAAATCAAAGAAATTATTAAAATTTAATTTTTGATTAATTTATAATTATCATAACATTTTAGTACGGATCAAAATAGATTGTTTGCTTGTTTTTAACGAAAATGATTGTTTTCAAGAAAGGTCTTAACCAAATAACATGGTAATATCAATACTTTGATTTTTTTTATAAACTTCGGAAAATATCGACATTTAAAATGATTAAAAACAATAAGTTGTTATAGGTCTCTATTACAACTAATTAAAACAACCAGTTGTTACGAATATGTTTATTACAACTGTTAGGAACAACAAGTTGTTAACAATAATTTATTACAACCGTCAGGAAAAAACGTTTGTTAAAAACTCTTTATTGCAACTGTCAGGAAAAAACAGTTGTTAAAAACTCTTTATTGCAACTGTTGTTTTGCGGATGTTGTAAATAACTAGTTTTAATAGGGTCATTTTCTTATAGCGATATATATATATATATATTTGATATACGAAAACATCCTTGATCTGTCGGATCTCGACACGTTGGTTGCTAACTGTTTCTCTTTGAATCACTATTCCTTTTCCTTGAACTTGATGTGCAAATTCATAGCTTCAAGCTTTAACTAATTTTCTAATGGAGATTTGGTTTTATATTTTTGTATTTTATTTGTAAATTAGATAAATGAGAAATATTTATAGCCTCCCTTGGGCTAGGGAATAAATATATGTTTCCATCTTTCTCACCATTCACCCGATATTTGATAATCATTCTACTAAATATCAATTTGAGCACAATTGGCAATCAAGAACTGCCCCATTTCCATTATATGGTCGGTAGTACCCATGCATGAGCTTCCATGATATCAGACCCAATTTATATATAATATATTAATTAATTATTTAAGTAAATATATTTAATTGAATAAATATAGAACAATTATATCTTATTTAATTAATTTTAGGGCTCCAAATAAATATTTAGATGCTATCAAAATTCAATACAACATTAATTAAAATTAAACCGTAATATTTATAAATTAAGTTAAATTGGTTGAACTCAAAAATTGGCTAACAAATTGTTGTGTTGATTCTTCGGTGTGAACTCACTTAGTTAATATTTAAATAATTTAAATACCAAAACCTATATGGACTTTGTTGAAGTATGGTATTCGACATGAGTTTAATTGCTTATAATAATTTATGCGAATCCAATTTCTAATTTATATTAAGCAACACCTTATAACAATATTTTATACACATTTTTTTCATCATAACTATATCACTATGACATTTAGAGTTGGCCAGCGGTCAAAAGCTCCAATAATATTCATAATTAACCACATAGACCATGTTAAATTTCTTGGTTCAATCCAATAACATTTATCGATTAATCATTTTACTCTGGCTAGAGATTTTGTCTTTAAGTCGACTACTAATTACAATGATACCAACCTTCTACAATGTAGGCGAAAAGTTTTCTCTTGAGTGGTGTTTTACTTCAAGTAGTTCAACGTGTACCCAACTATGATCATAACATAATCATGTTTCATGATGTTATGCAATTAACGGTAATCAAAGCACTCTTACCTACTTAAGATTAGTAGTACTCACAAGTCTGAATACTTCTGGATGTCACCATAATGAGATCTTCTATTTTAATTTACTTGTATTACCCTTAGAAGATTCTTGTTAAATCACCATGGTTGTCTCAAACAACCACACATACGTAATCTCTTGGTGCCCCCAATGGTGATGAGTAATTCACTGCGGATCCTATTGGGAGCATTACATACACTTTCCTCAACACATATATTGATATCCTTTTATTACATCTTGACAAAGAACAATTTATGGATAAGTATTTATTAAACATGATTCAATCCTCATAACCATTTACAACCGCAATCAATTAAATACTCTTCCTAAATATTTTATTCTTATATGTATTTAATATATATAACATTACTTAAATATATATATATATATATATATGTATGTATGTATGTATATACTAGAAAAGTAAAACTAGATGCATAATTCATTTCAGACGAAATTCTCTATAAGAATTATGTTATATAATCAAATCAAATTACATAATTACCCTCAAGGCAAATCACTAACCCTATCAATCTCAACATATGCTAGTTGTCTCAATTGTGACTAATAGTTGTACCTAATAAATAGTAGACTACATCCTCAACTTCTAAACTCTAAATCAAACAATACTTTAGTTATTCATTCGACTCTATATATTGGATGTCATTTTATATTTTACCTAAATAGTTATTGATATAATTAAAAGAGATTTCTTATGGAGTGGTGATAACATAAATAGTTGTTCCAAATGTATTATTAATTGGGAAATTGTTTGTAAATCCAGAAATGAGGGAGGGCTTGGGACTATAAACTTACACAACTTTGATATATCTGTTTTTATGAAAATGGTAATGGGAATTTAATGATAACAAAAAAATTATTATGGAAAGAAATAATATGTAAGCAATGATATGATGGTTCGTATAATTTGCATCATAACTCTAGTAACAATACAAACAATATTTCTCACTTTTGAAAATCAATATCAGTAAATTTTGATACCTATAAATTAGGTATTAATAATGCATTACATTCGGAAGAATAACACTTCTTTTTTGCATGATTGTTGGATAAATGTTATTCCCTTTAAAGTAGATTTTCGAGAATTATATGAAACTTGTAATTTTAAAAATGCATTGATATTAGATATATATACACCAAATGTGAGTTTTCCATGGGATTTTTGTTTTAATCGTACATTAGAGGGTACCACTTTACCACAATTTGCCTTATTATGTGTTAAGCTTGAATTGTACAATATTGATGATGAAAATGACTTTAAAATATGGTGTTGGGATAAAAATAAAATCTATACATCTTATTCATTTTATAAATTTATCAATTTTTCAAGAGAAAAATCAAATATCTTCAAATGCCTTTGAAAGGTTAATGCTCCATCTAAAGAAAAAGTACATATGTGGTTAATTATATATGGAAAATTAAATACCATTGAAATGCTAAAAAAGAAAAATATATTTAATGATAGTAATGTTTTTTTTATAATAGTAGAAAAGAAAAAATAAAGCATTTATATTCCGAATGTAGTAATACTAGGCTTATTCTCTTAAAGTTTTTAGTATATTTTGTTTTATTATAACAAATAGGAATATTAATTGTGAAATCTATTGGCATAGTTTTACATTCTATTATAAAGAAGTTAATAAATTTTTACTAGATACTATTTACACTATTACATATAGGTGTATGTGTGTGTGTATTTGAAATAGTAGTTTATATACAACATGTCACTGGGACAACATATCACATGTCAACAAACATTCGAATCATGCTACGCAATTTTCAAACTTGTGGCATGTCACACCAAAAATGAATCACTTAATCCTTGAACGATGATGCTTGTCTACATGTAGGTATATTTGGTTTATGAGAAATCAAAGATTGTTTAATAAAATTAACATTAATTTGGAATTTTTAATATATATATATATATAACTAGTTTATTTTGTTTTAAATGGGTTTCTAATTCTAGTTATAAATTAAATAAACATAATACTTTCAAAGAATTCCTTAAAATTTCGTATCGATCTTTTAAAGAAAAAAATTATTCTAAATAATGAAAGAAATTGTAATAATTTAGTTTCAATACCCTTAGACATTTTTCCTAATGACATATATCATAATTTGTTATTGTTAGAAAATTAGTTTCGAGGTAGAAGTGTCATCACGTTTTTATAATCCTTACACGTAAGTTTTTTTGGTTAATCTGAATTTTATTATGGGCTATTCTGCTTCTTATTTAGTGTAATCATTCTATTGCTTTAATACATATATGTATATAAATATATATTTATATACATACATATATGTATGTATGTATTGAATTTACACTTTTTGTTTAGTTTTTTCTACAGCTACAGATATGTTCGTGGTCAGGATGGATTCGTCGATTTATCGAGATGATCTCTTGTCATTTTTAGTGGATTTTTGTGTTTTATTTTGTTTTATTATGGACATTAGTTTTTTAAGTTTGGGGAGTTTTTATTTTTAATTTTATATTGTACGGGATGGGTTTCCCCACCTGTCGAACATATTAACAACTGAATTTTTCAAGTGTAGAATAATATACATGAGTGCTTTCCTCTTCTAAAAGAGGATCGTTCATTACTCTCAAAAAATAAATTATTGGATAATTATGAAAAAAATTAACCCTGGTAATTAAATTTTAAAGTTTTTGAAAATCTAAAACTTTTTTTTTCAATTATTTGAATTTTTAAACTTTGAGTTTGAAAAGTTAATTATGAAAATTCTAGATTTGAAAATTTGATTTTCCTAAATTTATTGTTCAAAATTTTAATTTTGAGTTTGAATATTGGAAAATTTAAAATTTATATTGAATTTACATTTGAAAATATTAGTTTAAAAGTCTGCATATTAACTTTAAACATGAATTTTTTTTGTGAAATTTAAAATATGAAAATTGGAATTTTGATGAAAAATATATTTTGAAACTATAATTTTGATTATTCTAAAAGTAAATAACAAAATTTGAACTTTTTGTATATTTCATGACCATTTATTAATAAAATCTAATTTATATCATTTAGTGGATTAAATGGGAAATTCCTATACTAAGTTGGTTGATTCAAATTGTAACGACCCGGATTTTTCGACAATTAATTTTGAATATTTAAATATTTTTAAATATTGGGTTTGGATTATAATTTAGTTAGTAAGATTTTAAAACTGAAATTCAAGCGATTTCGAAAATTTTGAAAATCGTCGATTTAATTGATGCGTTAAAATAGCGATCCGGGCACAGTCTCAAAATTTGACGAAACCTGTTCCATTAGATCCACAATAGTGTATTATTATCGGATTTCAAATTTCATAGCGTTTGGATTTATCATTTGGTCGTACGATCTGAAAATGCCTAGAAATAATTTAATTAGTCAATTTAAAAAGCTATCTACTCCATATGATCGAACTGGGACTTGAGGTTTATTTCATTGGGTTTGGAATAGGGATATAACATTAGAAATGCCTGGCGGCACGCCTCAATAAGGGTTCTAAATTATGAGTTATGCAAAGCGGTATATTTTGAATATTTATAAATAAAATAAAATCAAGTCAAGGTCAATTCTCTTAGCTCACCTACCTTTTCCCTTCAACGTTTAAATCATGTCTCCCTTTCTTTTCAATTAAATCCACAAAGAGAAATCAGGCCGCCTTCATTGTTTAAAATCACCTCATCCTTATCCTTTTTCAGAAAAATTCAAAATTAAAAAATATGGAGACCGAACACAGAAAGAAAAAGAAGGGAAAAAAGATAAATCATGTATTGATTTAAATCAATAGCCTCTCCCTTCCTCAAGTAAATTGAAATTGACTTACTATAATTATAAAAATAAAAAAATTCGCGACAAGGTCGTGATACCTGATCGACTCGAGTACGACGACGCAAGTGTCAAGGTGAAGGCAAATTATTCGGCAATAGGTGACAATAGGGTGCTCAACTTCGTGGTCGATAAGAAGATGGACTTTAGGCGTGGAGGCGGCTCAGCTAGGTGATATGGCGGTGGAATTTTGGGAAGGTCCGGTGGTCAATTGGCATGGCGGCGAATGAAGAGGGGGACGATGTCAAAAAGGGTATGCGCAGCTTAGGGTATTGGCTAATTTGCTATGCGTGGTAGGTCACGACGTTGTGGCGACGTGCTGGAAGGTGGGTGTGGCGACGTTGATTATGAGGGCGCGGGTGATGTTGAGATGAGGGATCGAAGTCGCGCTTGGAGAAGTTCGACGATGGTCGGCGAGGCTGACTTCGATTAGTATTTAAAAAAAGGGCTGCTCATGCGTGCATGCATGTGACCTGAAATTTGCAGAAGGAAAATTTTCATGGATTATAAAGGTAACTTAATTAATTTTAAACGGTCTCAAAATTTTAATTTAATTAATTTAAGTATCTCTTTGTTAATAGAATTTGTAAATTTCTTGTAGGTAGGCGGAATTTCATGAAAAAAACCAGCGATGTTGGATCTATGATGATGAGAGACACATTATGTAATAAATTTGGAATGGGAGCGATTAATAATTTCGGAAAATCAAGGTGAGTTAAATCTCACTCAACTTGGATTGCTATTTAATTTAAATTATTGAAATTTAATTATTGAATGAATGGATGAATGGATAATTATTATTATCAGTTGGATGTTATATTGTATACATAGTAGTATATATATTAGTAGTTGGATATATTTTCTGCCTATTAGAGCAGATGAGACTTTATGCGCCCCGCATAATAACGGATGACCCTACTGCGATATCCCCCACGAAGTGGGATTGTTATTTTTATGTTGTATTAACATCCGTGGATGCGGAAAACAGGTTGGAGGGATCCAACTGGATTCCTCAAATATATATTGTTTGTTTTCATATATAGTGATATATGATGTGAATTGATAATATATTATAGATTATTGTTGTAATTTGAATTATTGGGTGCTATAGTAGCATTGACCTGAATTTTAGTATTTTAAATACCATAAATATTATTTTTAAATTTGAAGGAATTAAAAAGGATTTTAGGTATACAAATATTTATATTGGAATTTGGATTTATTTTAAAGGAAACCGAGTTGGATAAAGTAATATCTTTTTGGTTATACTTAACTAATCCATAAAATTGCTAAATAGAGAATTTTAAAGTAAATCTATATAAAGGATTTTTAAATGATGTCCTGAAATATAAAAAGGAATGGAATCGATATTAAAAATAGATTGGTAGAATAAATGGAATTTATAAGGAGATGGATTTATGAAATGAAAATTCTATAAATAAGATTGTTCTTTACAAACAAGTAAAACTCAAGGTGTTATAAATTTATAAACGATGTCTATAAATAAGGAAAATGATATCAGTTGCTAAATTGGGAGTATAAAATTCATAGGGTGAATTTATATTAGGATATGGGAATCGGGTTGAGGAAAATACTAGATTCTATTTTTGGAAGTGGAAATGGTTAGGAGGTTGGAATGAAATCGACGTGTTGTGAGTTGAGAGGAATTTATAAATTGAATCGGTTATTGAGATTTTGAAGATATATTTGAATTATTAAGAAATTAAGTTTGTTTTTAAAAAGGAAAATTGTATTTATTAAACTGTGTAACTTTAATTAGTTAGAACTGAAATACGTTGAAGGGTGAAATTTTCAAATTTTCAATATTTATTGAAATAAATTTTAATTTTTAAATCAGCTTTGAAAATTGATTTTTTTTATTTAAAAATGAGTTGAAATCGAGAAATTGATGTTTATTTAAA
This sequence comes from Allium cepa, assembly GCA_030765085.1. Classification (NCBI taxonomy): domain Eukaryota; kingdom Viridiplantae; phylum Streptophyta; class Magnoliopsida; order Asparagales; family Amaryllidaceae; genus Allium; species Allium cepa. Next base: position 183,236,590 of record CM060934.1, read on the forward strand.
AAGTTTAATATTTTTAAATAAGTAGTTAAACATGTTTTAAAGTTAAATAAATTATATTCTTTAAAAAACGTATTATATATATATATATATATTTGAAACGATTGAAATTTACTTATAAATCTTCTCGAGATTTGGAAACAGGGTTTATGTAACAGATATGATTATATAAGAGAAAATCTTATAAAGAAATCGTGGGAGTTTAAGGAATTTCCGAAATGTTAGAAAACAGAACTTCAAAGATTAAATCTGGATTCATAAAGAAGTTGTAAATGGATAAACGAGATTATATGTGGGTATAATTGACTTTGGAAAATGTAAAAGGAATTAATATAAATTCCGTAAATGTAGGAGGTAAGATAAGTATTGATATTTGAAATGATTTAGGATAATGGACTTAGAATATTTTCCTAAGTGTCAAAATGGAAGGTTTTCGCAAAAAAATTAAAATGAAGGATTGATATCTAGGTATCTTCTGAGTAATGGATTATAAATCAAGGTTGGAAATATTTCACTAAGTGTTGAAGTGAGGTACGGGTGGAAATATCCTGTTATGGAAACAAGTATTTGGAAATGTTTTCAAAATCTGAAAAATTCAAAAGAGATTTATATATATATATATATCTTTGTAACGATATTTTGAAATGAATGTTTCAAAAAATTATAAATAATGGCCTAGTGACTGCTTATGGATGTTATTTGATAGTTAAATAACCGACTATCAAAATTGGCCAATTTCGTTGATCGTTTCGAAGAGACCGGGATCAGATTTAATTATCCGAAAACCACTTCGATCTGATTTATGTGTTACGAATGGATATCGTGAAGATGATGAAGACGGTAATTCGGTTTGTCTAGACCTAGGACAAGTTGTATGGACAATGCTATCAAAACATCGTTATTGGAAGATCATGAGCATTCTAAGTGAAATTGTTCTTAAAAAGGTAATCGTAGCCTTAAGCCTCGTCAACTGAGAATGACTGAAAATCAGAGGAGATGTGGCAAGGCTAAGTGGGTCGCATCCAATTAGGGTATGTTATCACCTTTCAAGGTACCTTCGGAGATATTATTAATTATGGGTACGGTGGTGTATGGAAAAAGAGCTCTCGATAAGGGTGGGAACACTTAGGGTGATAACATATTCGGTTCTATCTAGGTTAGGGGTAGGGCCGGCTTGTATTGTAGGGGATCCCCGCAAGGTCCGCAGTACATTTTTCTAGACGTGTACCGTGATAGGTGGTACCCCAGTGCCTAGTCATTGTATGGAATCAATTCTCCAGTAATAACCGCACGGTTTTGATTGTACCCAACTATGCTGAAACGTGAGATGCAAGCATTTCAACTATTTTCTATTTACGTTCTATAGACACTATAATAATATCATATGATTTTGATAAAAATTATTTTGGTTATCGTATGGTAAAACCCGCCGTATTTATGTACGATGTGGTCTTACGAGATATCTTTGTTTCCAAAGGATTTTGATAAAAGCTAATAATTCAAATTGAGTGTGTTTTCCCACATTGGTTTTCAAGACTGACTCGGGTGTTATTTTATTATAATATGCGGGTCAGACTGAGTATTACAGATTCAGGATAGAATGTTATAGAGCTAAGGAGACGAGCTGGACGACAGAGACGTATTTTCATACTTTATTTATATTTCCACTGTATGAGGACAAGTTATTATAACTATCCAGATTGATGTACTGATTGTTGTACTCTGATGATTGTAAGTATAATACAGTTACAGATTCTTTTGCATAAAAATATGTTATTGTATATTATATTTTATCCGCTGCGATTGTGAGATTTTGTGTTGTTGTTTCTATTTTTTTCTTCTATCATCGCTACTTAGTAAGGTTCGATGCCAATTTAATTTCAAACTGGTAAATATTCATGGAAAACTGAAGTATAGTGAATGGTTTCCTTTTTAGAGTACAAAAGAAAGAACGCTTCTTTTTTATAAAATAAAATAACAAAATAAGAGAGAGCAAGATGTGTAAAGGTAAGAAACGTATTTTACTAAGTGTTAGCGGGTATGAGAAGATGTGTATGAAAAAAATGGATGCGTATTGTACCATTCATAAATAATGAATTTTTACCAACATTTCTGTTTTATCGAGAAATTAAGAACAGTGTTTCTGTGGAATAAACCCTAAGCATACAAAATAAAAGCAATTGAGTTGTTAGTATAAATCCACTAGACTTAGGAATAAATAAATAGCATGGTGCTAAGGGCACCTTGAAAAAAAACTTACAAATGCCACAAAAAATAATAATAAACACAATAATACGAGTGCAAACCCGTGCTGCGTACACAACCTTGAATGTAAGGCTTTGGAAATACAATAGTACGTTATTGGTAAAACCATATTTGTAAATCATGTTCAAACCAGAGCATTGTGAAAAAAATTGTATGCAATTATTAAATGTCGGACAATAAAATGTCATGCACAATATAGGTTTCGATTCAATGGGGGCATTTGAAACTTAATCCAATGTCCAGTTCACACTATTCTCAAACAGAAATAATTAGAACAACATAGTCTATACATCACAAAGGGATATATATATATCAAGGTGATACATATGTAGCACTTGTACTCTTGAGCTATTATGTGTTACTTATCAATTGGCCCTAGTGGATCAGTACAAATAATGGAGTCTTAAAAAAAATAACTGTTGCATGGAATGGTTAACAATGGCTCATACACAAACGATTTTGATGCACAGTCCAACGTGCTTCCAAAATAAGAAGGATCTATGGTAGTGCATTTCTTTGGCACCTAAATAATAAATTGTACCGTTGGTCATCAAACTCATTTGAAAACATAGTAGCTAGCTGGGTAATAGAAAATAAAATAGATGACCTAATATTCCCAATCAAGGAAAAACTAACTTGTGAAAAATATATCAGTGTTAAAAATAAATTACATCAAATAAAATATTTTGTTTAAAAGACGAATGAAAGGGTGTTATCTAAATCATAACAAATACAAGATTATCAAATTGTGTTGAACAAAGAAGTATAGCGAGGTTAAATTAAGTTCATAAAAGCAAATGTCTACAACATTACAACAGATAAGCAAAATGATTGTATGGTTCGATACATATAAAAAATGAAGAAGAAAAATCAATGTTAGGATAAAAGTGTAGCATCATTGACCAAACAGCATATGTTGATAGAGATTGCCATCCTCCATGTCCCTGTGGCTAAACCCAAATGGATTGAATGTTCATCTGTTTACCATAATGATAAGCTTGCTATTAGAGAATAGTGATAATGTTACGCAATTTGGTAAAGAGTGCAAGCTCCATATTAATTAGCATATGAAAAGCAGATCAATGTGTAAAAGATGACCCGTGTTGAGAAAGTGTAAATCAAGTACATTTTTAAAAAACAAAATTGAGTAAAATAAGCATACGAATTGCAATTATATTCATCTATTGTTACCATCGAATATTTGTTTCTACAAATACAGAAATATTTTTTGAATGACGATTAACATGACCATTCAACTCAACTCATTTCTTATCAAACTTTTTTAACTACACTCTTTTCCCTTACCTTTTCCATATAGAAAATAAATTATGTACTCAATGTGTTAAATTTATTTCCCAATCTTTCGTACTACCGAAAATGATATGAACACAAATATATAATCCTCTAAATCTTTAATATATATTTACTATCAAATTCATTTGATTATTGAAATGAACTAATGGCAGTTTAAACTAACTTCATTGAAACATAGGACCATCACTTAGTGATTAGAATGTGCGTAGTGGATTTAAGATGGACATTAATATATTAGTTAAAAAATTCAAATTTAATTGGATAACTTAGATATCAATACATAGTTTCACTTTTTTTATGCATACATTAAATTGGTTCTTATCATGCATTCAAATTCACAATCCCAAATAATGAATATAGTTAATGCTTGAAATCTAAATAAAACCCTTGAATTATAATGATTAGCACACAACAAAGCTTCATTATTTTCAGGGTGTAACATATACTACACAACCAAACATGAATTCACCCATAAGGTGTCATACAATAATATTGAATCTAATCCTTACCCTTACTTACCATTATAACTATAACTTAACGGTATTTTGAATCAGTTGTAGCAAATGGAAAAGAGCTTCATAATAACGACAGAATGTAAGTAACTTTGATGAACCGATAAGGTAAAACTACGTAAACTGGCCAATATACTACGTAAGTGGAAAAACATATGTAAGCAACTTTGTTAAACCTTGTAGCAGTCAATTACCTCTAATCAACATACATTGACGGTTTGCAAACAAAGGTAATTATAAAAAAATGTACAATGTATATTCGATTATAAAACAAAATAGAAAAATTATTGGCCCAATTTTAGTTGTATAATCTTGTGCTTTTCTATTCAAATATAGTTACTCATCCTTTAGCAATTCAAAAAAAAGTATAGTTTAGTTGAAAGACAACAACAGGATGTCAGAATTTTTACTTGTTATATCTTTGCTCAATACCTTAGGAAGCCATAAGGCAACACACCACAACTTCTATTAAATATAAGAAGGAATTGAAAGTGGGATACATCTTAAACATATCCTTTATAATAAAACCATCTTAGTGTGAACAAAAAGTAAATTCCAAGATCATGGTAAAGTATCGTTAAACGATAAAAAAAGGTAGAAAACGATGAAAATGATATGCAAAATAAGTTGCGGTAAATAGTAAATAATTCCGATGAAATGAAAACTAATCAAAATTTATGTTTTGAATTACATATGTGGATTATGGCTGTCAAATTTATAGCATCGTACAATAAAAAAGTAGGAAAATGTTATATTTATGAAGAAAACATGAATTTAATTTTAAAAGATTTAATTAGAATATGATTACTCCCGAAAAAATGTTTTAAAAATTTGGGAAGAAAAGTAATAAAGTAGGAGCAGATCGTACAACTCATTTAGAGAATTTCTAAGAAATTAATACAAGTATTTCTAAATGAAATAGTCACTTTTTTGTCTTCTTATGTCAATGTTACCAACATCAACTAAATTTTTCGGTATAATATGAAGAAAACATAGGATAATATGAATAAATGCATCTAAAATTTTTTGGTTCCATTATCTTTCCTACATTTATTAGGAAGACAAAAATAACATACCATAATAGTAGTGATTATTAGTTGCTTTATTTAATTAAAGAAAGGAGCAAAACACTGCCTTTAATATGGGAACGCAAACCAAAGTTTATGTTGCAAACAAAGAAAGTATGTGATTGCTTTTGAATTACAATGATGACCGTTGTTGAATTTGGCAATACATTGTCGCTAAGGACAACAGATCTAAAAACAAATAATTAAGTAGATGAGGCAAACAACCAAATGTTTTGAACGACCATAACAAAGATATGACATACTGTTTTGTTAGAAGAACGAAAAAAACCGAGCAAAAAGAAATCAAACACAAAATTCACAAATTTGATTGTGTAGAACACAATATACTTGATTAATTTACTGTTAAAAGAAATTATATTATTAGGCTAACAAAAAAGCATGAATAAAATTTTTATAATAACACACAAGACTACAAAGGTAATAAAATAGTAAATGAAGATAGATAGTAAGAGCTCTACTGCTATAAATATGTGGACAACCCTTTTTGTGCATATTTTTAATAAACAACTTATGCATAATGGTTAAACCACTTTAACTAACAAGAAATACTTCTTTAAATATTCAAAAATAAATATTTTACATCAGATAATCAAATTGATGATATTGACACAATCACAAACATAGAAGAAACAAAATATTTAAAACATAATTAAGATGTTATTATTGGAAAACAATGAAATCAAACACAAAGAAATCAAATACAAAATTCATAAACTTGATTGTGTAGAACACAACATACTTGATTAGTTTACTGTTAGAAGAAATTGTATTATTAGGGTAACAAAAAAACATGAATAAAATTTCATAATAACACGTAAGGCTATAAAGGTAATAAAATTGTAAACGAGGGTAGATAGTAAGGGCTCTACTGCTATAAATGTGGACATCCTTTTATGTGCATATTCTTAATAAAAAAAATTTATGCATAATGGTCACACCATTTTAACTGACATGAAATACTTCTTCAATATTCAAAACAAATATTTTACATTAGATAATCAAATTGATGATATTGGCACGATCATAAACAAAGAAGAAACAGACTGTTTAATACATACTTAAGATGTCATTATTTTGCTTTTTTTACTATATATATATATATATATATATATATATCTTTTTAGATAACATGAAACACTTTTACAATCATAAAAGAAACTGTGAATAAAATCTTGAAGACAACTATCCATCACCAAACATGAACAAATAAATATTGACAAACTTGGAAAAAAGTTTGAAAATGATAACATAGAGTGGCTTAAAATTGATGATATTGACACAATCATGAACATAGAGGAAACAAATTATTTAAAACACACCTAAAATGTCATCATTGTAGATTTTTGTTTTACTTCTATGATTATGACACTCATAATTAGGTACATATCTTTTTAGGTAACATTGAACACTTTTACAATATTAAAATAAATTGTAACTAAAATGCAAGAGACAACCACGCTACCAAACAAGAACACAAAAATATTGAAAAAGTTGAAAAAATGTTTAAAATGAACAAAAATATCCGAAGCAGATAAGATTATGGCAAACCTGAAAACTTTATAAGAACCAAAGCGTGGAGATCGAATGTGTAACATCCTGCCTTTTATACGATTTAAATCAACGATAAACCACACACGTCAGACTTAAACCATACAGAAGGGCGGTTTGTTATGGGGTAAATAAGAAAAAGCAGAGAAAGAAAAGAACAAAACAGAATCTTGCAGCGGAACGATAAAAATATAATAATCAAATATACAGTTCATGAAGCTGTTTTACAAAATATTCGATTATACTCATATAATACATATCAAAGTTACACAAACGACAGAACAATAAATAATGCAGCGGAATAGTATGAATGTAGTGGGATACTATTATAAATAATAGAAATAAATCATCGTCTTTGTCCTCCAGAATAGGTCTTCCAAATCCTGAAATGCTCAGGCTGACCCGAGTGAATTGAAAAGACAAAACACTCGAGTCAGAACTAAAAGATCTTATGTACGTTAAATCAACGGTAAATAATATGAGTGGAAAGGCGTCAGAGATGTTCACGGGATTTGACATCACCTATCCAGTATCTAACGTGAGTGCGGTAACTTAAGAGATGCTCGGGATTCACATCTCCTAAGAATCCATTAAACTATTTACAATGTAGTAATATTTCACTATTATAATAATGTTTATAGTAAAATAAACTTACTTTTAAATACCATTAAGGGGTTACCCATATAGGCTTTACTACGTAATAGTCCCAGTAGTCCATCCAATATTATGGTCCCTTCTGATCGAGAAACCACCAGAGGATACCACACGGGCTACGGGAGAAAACCAAACTCGTACAAGGCGGGATAGGGTAGGTGACATGCCACAACTAGGCAATGCCAGGGTAGCTATACCAATTACGCTTCCGGGCCGGTGGTAACGCGTAGCGCGCAGCTACGGCCAACCTCGAGCAACCCCCAAATCAAAATCAAAAGTGGTCACCGAATCAATCCAAAAGTCAGAGTATAATATCGAAGGGATGTGTCCAATAAAGGGTGCTACCTTCTTTGCCCGTCAATCGCTTCTATTTTAGCCACCTTATGTCAACTTACAGGAGTTGGGTCCACGCATTTACCTCAAAGAAAACGCCGCCACCATCCTACTTCATTCTGGAATCTCCACCGCGTACACGGTTGTTAAAGTGGTTTTCGGAGTTGGCAGAGTGTAACGATCGCGATTTTTCGTTGCCGAAAAATCGAACCGTTAGGGTTTAAGAAAAAGAAAGAGGTAGAAGAAGAGAGAAAAGAGAGAAGAAACAGAACAAACAATCAGAACAGGAAACAATAACAGAATCTCACAGTCGCAGCGGAACAATATATAATAGATAAATGTACATTCATTTAAAACAAAGAACTATACATTTTATATATCACATTACATTACATCAATCAGAGTGTACAACAACAACAGCGGAAAAGAAATACTATATACAATAAATAATAGACTACGCTATCCAATCTCGCCTCCAACATCTGCACAGCAACTCCCGAATCCAGAATAACCTGATAACCTAACTCTAGACTGCCCGTGTGGAAAATAGTGGGCACCCAGAGTTTAGGAAAGGAACAATAAACTCCAGGTCAGTCATGGGACTGGTGTGAGAACTCAAAACAGTTTATCTTTAAACAAGCAACAAGAAAATTTAAATTTTTAAATCCGCAATGCTTTTTGGAAAATGAAACTACCATAAGGCCTCCCGCCACACACACAATGCAAACGCAGAATTGGAGGAGATTTCTCCTTATGATAGTCAAAGATGCTTACTACGCGAAAATCAAATCATTTTTGATATTATTACTAGTGCATAGTGTAGAAAACAATTTCGAAAGTAGAATATAAATCCTAGCCAGCATACGACATTTCGTCGTATGCCTACTATAGCTACCATGTTCAATAGCAGGTTACCGCCACATTCCATGGCAGGTTATACAACTAAAACCGTACAGGGCGCGTATTGTTTTGATTGGATTTCCAACAAATGGTCAGGCTAAGGAACTTCCTACTGCCACATGGGATCGCCTCTGGCGGGACGTCCCGAGAAACTAACGTTACGGTTAGATCTCTGCCAACACAAGGCCGGGTTACCTCTGTAACTAGGTAACTACTACACGAATATGTCATCCCCCGGTCCTTTGGGACCTTTATCCGAGCGCTCGATACCAACAACACCACACAGTAATAGATATAGTGTATCAACATGAGTAACTATCTGGGCTCCATACCATGATACCACCCTTTTCCAGAAGGAAATGACATACCCTAAAGGGAGCGACCCTCATAACCTTGCCGCATATTCCTGTTTCGACCATTTCCGGGGAGTGAGGTCCTGACGAAGTCTCGTCCACAAAGCTACGCTTTGTGCAACAAAGCCATGCTTTGGGTCCACAGATGACCAAAGCAATAATCACAAAGATAAATGATCAAATAAATGATCATATCCAAACGATCAACCAATGATCATCACACAGCAGCACTCAGCATGCCACATTACCAGATTGGGAAATATCGCTGATAACCTTCAACTACATAACCTCTGAGCTCGTACGTCTCAGAGAAGGGTGTTAAGCTAAGAGAATAAATTCTCCGCCACCAACAGAAATGTATTTGAAAGAAATCTGCTCTATCTCTCAAAATGTAATGTCAGACACGTAACCATACAAGTCTGTTCCGGGTTCGAACAGAACCGAAGGCACTTCCAAGGAAGCCCTTGCAATCCGGGTATTCACAATCCCGATAAAATTTCCCATCACAAAGGAAATCTCCATATCGTAGCTAACGATGCGGAGACAATCGATAGGTCATCCTATCGTTTTCACAAATACCCGGTCTTCACGCCGGTCTTCAAATGCGATCCAAACGACGTATCGCATATTCGGAATGGGATATACGACACAAAGGTCCTCTCCCGGCTAAACCGAATAGCGAGCGCTTATTTTTAAAAATAAGTGTGCATTCAATTCCAAACAAACACAACCAATACCATCCAAGGGTAAATATTGATAGTCGGTTATTTAACTATCAATAAAGATGCGCCACATCATCAGATTCCAAATAATTTTTCCAAAATTATTAAGTCCCAAAATATCTTTACAAGATATATATACACAATTTCCAAATAATTTCCCAATTTATTTGCTTTACCAAAACACCTTTACAATAAAATTTTCCACACTTTACCCATTTGAAAACCCATTTCAAATTAAACACCTTAACCATTTGAAAACAAATTTCAAATTACACAACTCAACCATTTGAAAGCAAATTTCAAACCACCATTCATCCTTTATCCCTTTTGAAAACAAATTTCAAAACAACATATAAATCCTTACCGATTTATTTTTAAATTTTACGCTCCAAATTCGTGAATTTTATTTCCATCTTTAAAAATAAATCAACATTTATTTTTAAACCAATTTCCCTTCCTATTATAAATTCCAACGTGAATTAAATCCCAAATACCCATTCATATTTGATTTCAAATCGATTCCAAAATATTCGCTTACAATTTACCTTTAAAAGGTGAATTCACAAAAACGTTCCATTCCATATTGGAAAATCATTTCTAAACTTATTTAAAAATAAGTAATTCACAATTCAATTTATTTTCAACAATTCGAAAATATTCCATATGCTTAAACCATAGTTAAGTATTAATTTCATTCCTTTAAAGAAATATTCTTTTATTCACATTTATTTGGGTTAAAAACAAATGTTGCGTAAAACATCGTTACGACAACCCAAAAACACTAGTATATGGATTTGAAATAAAAATGGATACATAAATCCACTACTATTCAAAATATTCCCTTCTATTTCTCGAAAACGTCTATTTCAACAATCAATGTTGAAATCTATGTTTTCAATACTCAATACATTTTAAAACACCTTTAATTCGTTTTAAATTCCATTTAAAACATTCCCTTCCCAAAAACAGACCCATTTTATTTAATAATCTATTCAATATTCAAAATAGTGAATATAGCCCACTTAACAAATTCCCATATTTCAATTTATCAAATTCGATGGATTTCAAATTTATAAACATAGTTTATAAATTCCATTTCTATTATAAACCCCAATTTTATAAATTCCTTTATTAATCCGATGCAATTTACATAACCCAATTTCATACCCAAAAGCCATATTGTAAGTTAAATACTTATAATATTATTTATTTACCAAATCGTTCCTTTGAACTTCACCAATTTAAAATCTTATCACTTACAAGATTTCTTTATGGTTTATAATAATTTCAACTAATGAAATCTTCATTTATTAACAATTTCTATAAAATTCCCCTTTTTAATGCCCAAATCCATTTCTATAAGTTAATAACTTATAAACTTAAAATTTTCCAATAACCATTCGTTTTATAAATTTCACATTTATTAATCTATAAATCCTAGTGAAATTCATGTTATACATCAACTTAACACTTTATAAATTTATTCTATAACTTCAATAATTTTTTATTTAAAAACATCCATTTATAAAATCCTTTATATAAACCATTAATAATAATAACTCCCCAAAAAACCAAATTTAACTATTTTATAAAAACCTATTATTGTTAAAAATTTCTTTTAAGTTATATTTTATAAAAATATAAATTTTTAAAACATAAAATTTTATCCATCTATTTATTTTAAAATTTAATCAATTCAAAATTTTTAATAAACCATATTCTTTGAGAAATCACTTTAAAACCCCTTTTAAATTCAAAACCGTTATTTTTAATTTAAAAATTAGAATCCGATGATGCAACGACATCGAATGGTCAATCACGGGAATAACATCATATATCAATGTGATTATCAACAATCAACATAATATTCATAAACAAATAAATATGCGAGGAATCCAGTTGGATCCCTCCAACCTGTTACCCTGCATCCACAGACGTTAGCACAATACCAATTCCACTTCGAGGTGGAATAACGCGGTATATGGGATTTTATAAATATTCCGCTTAATAACGGCGCAATAGGGTCTCATCCGCTATACGAGGCGGGAAATCAAATCCGATATATACATATGCCAATATATATATATCGCTATATATAGTATATATCCTATTATATCTACTAACACAATCAATCAGCAATCAACAATCAACATTAACTATTTAAAATTTTAAACAAAACCTTTCGATTGAGTGAGGAGTTCTCACCTTGATTTTATTTCCGTTTTCGCGTTCGTTTCGAATAAAATTAAACGAACGTTTAATTTTATCCGAAATTCAAACGAGCTCCAATCGACTCCAAACCAGCTGCATTGCGAAGAGCTCGGCGATACGAAGCCAACGCAAAAAATCTCGTTCAATTTGGACCTCGCAGCAAAAAGTTATCACGTTTTTAAGTTACACGATTTGAATTTTGAATTTAAACAAAAAAAAAAAAAAAAAAAAAAAGAAACAACATCTCACCCTCAAACGCATGTGGCCCCCACTCCCTTTCCTTCTCTCCCGTGCGTGCGTTTCATCTCCAGGTAAACATCACGCAGCCGAACCCATCTAGCATCCATTAGGGTTTGAAATCGCAACCTCTCCGACGCATTGTAGCACGATCAGGACGCACCATTGCGACCGCCTACACGAGAGCCATGCTCGGCTGCCCTGGAGTGGAGCTCGGCCCTCTCCTCCTCCTTGGGTTGCGTGCGCAGCCTCCAGAGAACGCGGGCCCCTCGCCCACTGCTCGTTGCTCCAATTTCGATCTCGACCGTTGAAGTTGTAGTTCACAGCGTGCTCTTCGATTTCCGTTTAGAAAGTTCGTGGAAAATGTCGACGGATTGGTGTGGATTTGAGGTGGAAGTTGGGTGATTTCTGGCCTTTGAATAATTAGGGCCGGCCATAAACATGATGAGCTAGGGTTTTGGTGAAAATTTGCATTTATAACCACATACAATTATTATTTAAATAATAAAATTCCCAAATTGACACTTTTGCAAACGAACTCCAAACGACGCGTGCCGCCAGGCGATCCTAAGGTTTTTCCACATTCCGGACACAATGGAATAGGTTTCGGAAGCTAATTCTATCGTATGTGAGAGATACGGCAATAAACAGTCGATTTAAATTTAAACCGATTTAAGCGATTTCTAGACGTTTTGGCTTGTACCGGACAAACGACAAATCCAATCGACTTGAAATTTGAAATCTTGCAATAATATCACATTACGGATCCGATGAAACTGGTTTCGTCGAAATCCGAGACCGTTTGAAAAATGGCTATTTTAACTCGCCGAATTAAAATTAAAACGATATCGATGCGTTTCGAGCTGCCACGGTCAAACGACAACTCCGTTTGCTACGAAATTTGAAATCCGATAATAACTAACTATTACGGATCCAATGGAACTCGTTTCGTTCAATTCTGAGACTGTTCAAAAATTGGCTATTTTTCAGTCGATAATTAAATATTAAAATATTCAATTTTTTACAAATTAACTCCAAATTCAATTTTACAAGTTCTAAAACATTTCTATAACTTTAATATGATAAAACAAAATTTTCCAAATCATTTTCAATCATATTTAACCCAATATTTAATTATTCCTGGAATTTCACTATTAAATAAATCGATTTAATTATCCCATTAAATCCAATATTCGAAAAATAAATTATTCGACTTAAAAATTCCACTTATTAATATTAAAAATAAATTAAATATTCAAATTCAAGTTATCAAAAATTCTGGGTCGTTACAATCTTCCCCCCTTAAAAGAATTTCGTCCTCGAAATTGCAAGTTAAGGAGAACGATCCTAACCCGTTTATTATTTTTTTCAAAACTAATTAGTTTTATCAACCTTCTAACACCAATCTTTTTATTAAAGATTTACTATCATTTCAATTAGCTTTCCAACTTCAATTATAGGTTTCAAACAACATTGTTTACTCAACAATTCAAATTTAAATTTAAATTCAAATTTCAAACCTTCAAAATTTCTCAAAATTTTTCTAACTCCCTAAATTTTCGAAAAATTTCGCCAGAGTCTCCTTTGCGCGGCTAGATCGGCACGACTACAAAATGGCACTACGGCCCCTCAGAATCAAAAAGAAAAGAGAAAGCCAAGTGGCTGGAGAAGGAAATCATCAAATCTCATATAAAAATTGAAATACGTACCTTTTTTCGAGCGATTCAATTTTTTTTTTACTTTGAAATCAAAATCCCAATTCCTTTATAACCTGTATATCCTGCTAGCATAATATCCAATTATAATATTCAAACCAATTTGCCAATTCAATTATAAAATTCCCAATACATGCTTCTTATACCACTTTTAGTTTACTATTAAAGTTGCATATTCATTTTCATTCAACTTTGCATTCCAATTTTCATTTGAATTCAATTACATAGCTTTCAAATTTTACTAATTCAATTTCATTAACACTTAATGAATTTACATACAACCAACCAACAAGCAATAACGACCAATGTACATCCAATACAACCAAATTTATTTATTTTACTTACATTCAATTTGGTTCAACTGTTTTAATTCCAATTGGTTTAACATTCAATTGATTTTCATTCTATTATTAAACTATTTTCAAATGAATTTACACTTGCATGCATCATTTCATATCAACTTATTCATATTCTATTGATTAACATTCAATTCATGCTTTAACTCAATTGCTAGTTCTTTTTACAAATAAAATTGAATTTCATTTATATAACTTAAGTTCACATCTTTAACAATTTCATTTACTCACTTTATTCATTTATTTTGATATTAACATCAATTCTTTCAATATTCCTTAAGTTATATTCCATTTCAACTTTATTTACATCATTTAATTCACTTGATTATTTAACTTTGATGCAAAGATCGATTTTTTATTCAACTTCACTTAAGTTATTCCATTTAAACATCATTTGTTAATTAAACTTAAGTTTTACTTATCAATTCAATTCGGATTTCAATTCTAAAGTAAATCCTATTTAACTTTTACTTAAGTCAAATTCATATCAATATTCAAATTCATATTCCATTTTACTTAACTTAATTGTTTAACCACTTCAACAACTGGTTTCACTTACATTTTCCCATTTAATAAGTTATAAAACTTATTATTCAACTTCTAACTTATATTATAAGTTCAAAACTTATTTCGCTTATACTTATCAACTTCAAGTTGAATTTTAATTTCAAATTGATTTATTACAACAAAACTTCAATTTTAAATTCATTTTTGTAGCAAATCCATCACATAGAAACTCGAAAATGATACTGATGATGCTGCAGTCATCACCCTTATTATTTTCCAGTGACAATAGTGAAATCAATGCTAATTATTCTTTCAAAAATTTCCTTTCTATTCATAAATCACTTTTATAACCCTTTTACTTATATAATTTTACTTCTTATATACATACATGATTATCTTACAATTGTAAATCATCATTAATTATTATTTCATCTTATGATTCATTGGTTTATACCATTATTCTTTTGCAATAGTTGCTTTTATTAGCTTATTCAAACAACTTTTAATTATTTTATATATATATCATTTACAACAACCAAGCAATCAATTATATACACACTTCAATAATTCTTGAAAAATTATTTTCTTTTTATATATAAAATATAATCGAGGTAAAATTATTTCATTTACCCAATTTAAAACAATATTGTGTCGAATTGTTCTATTCAAGTGTTTAGGAACCCCTTCGATTCAGTTTTCGAGGCTGCGCCGACGAAGGTTCATATACCACTCAACAAACCAATCATCACAATATAAAACAATTTTATACTCACTAACAAATACGCACTCATATCTATTATTACACTCACACTCATTCTAGAGTACTGCTGACTCTTTCTCTAATGAGTAATACCCAACAGAGCAGGTTGTCGCTTAACCATAAGCTCTGATACCAAATGTAACGATCGCGATTTTTCGTTGCCGAAAAATCGAACCGTTAGGGTTTAAGAAAAAGAAAGAGGTAGAAGAAGAGAGAAAAGAGAGAAGAAACAGAACAAACAATCAGAACAGGAAACAATAACAGAATCTCACAGTCGCAGCGGAACAATATATAATAGATAAATGTACATTCATTTAAAACAAAGAACTATACATTTTATATATCACATTACATTACATCAATCAGAGTGTACAACAACAACAGCGGAAAAGAAATACTATATACAATAAATAATAGACTACGCTATCCAATCTCGCCTCCAACATCTGCACAGCAACTCCCGAATCCAGAATAACCTGATAACCTAACTCTAGACTGCCCGTGTGGAAAATAGTGGGCACCCAGAGTTTAGGAAAGGAACAATAAACTCCAGGTCAGTCATGGGACTGGTGTGAGAACTCAAAACAGTTTATCTTTAAACAAGCAACAAGAAAATTTAAATTTTTAAATCCGCAATGCTTTTTGGAAAATGAAACTACCATAAGGCCTCCCGCCACACACACAATGCAAACGCAGAATTGGAGGAGATTTCTCCTTATGATAGTCAAAGATGCTTACTACGCGAAAATCAAATCATTTTTGATATTATTACTAGTGCATAGTGTAGAAAACAATTTCGAAAGTAGAATATAAATCCTAGCCAGCATACGACATTTCGTCGTATGCCTACTATAGCTACCATGTTCAATAGCAGGTTACCGCCACATTCCATGGCAGGTTATACAACTAAAACCGTACAGGGCGCGTATTGTTTTGATTGGATTTCCAACAAATGGTCAGGCTAAGGAACTTCCTACTGCCACATGGGATCGCCTCTGGCGGGACGTCCCGAGAAACTAACGTTACGGTTAGATCTCTGCCAACACAAGGCCGGGTTACCTCTGTAACTAGGTAACTACTACACGAATATGTCATCCCCCGGTCCTTTGGGACCTTTATCCGAGCGCTCGATACCAACAACACCACACAGTAATAGATATAGTGTATCAACATGAGTAACTATCTGGGCTCCATACCATGATACCACCCTTTTCCAGAAGGAAATGACATACCCTAAAGGGAGCGACCCTCATAACCTTGCCGCATATTCCTGTTTCGACCATTTCCGGGGAGTGAGGTCCTGACGAAGTCTCGTCCACAAAGCTACGCTTTGTGCAACAAAGCCATGCTTTGGGTCCACAGATGACCAAAGCAATAATCACAAAGATAAATGATCAAATAAATGATCATATCCAAACGATCAACCAATGATCATCACACAGCAGCACTCAGCATGCCACATTACCAGATTGGGAAATATCGCTGATAACCTTCAACTACATAACCTCTGAGCTCGTACGTCTCAGAGAAGGGTGTTAAGCTAAGAGAATAAATTCTCCGCCACCAACAGAAATGTATTTGAAAGAAATCTGCTCTATCTCTCAAAATGTAATGTCAGACACGTAACCATACAAGTCTGTTCCGGGTTCGAACAGAACCGAAGGCACTTCCAAGGAAGCCCTTGCAATCCGGGTATTCACAATCCCGATAAAATTTCCCATCACAAAGGAAATCTCCATATCGTAGCTAACGATGCGGAGACAATCGATAGGTCATCCTATCGTTTTCACAAATACCCGGTCTTCACGCCGGTCTTCAAATGCGATCCAAACGACGTATCGCATATTCGGAATGGGATATACGACACAAAGGTCCTCTCCCGGCTAAACCGAATAGCGAGCGCTTATTTTTAAAAATAAGTGTGCATTCAATTCCAAACAAACACAACCAATACCATCCAAGGGTAAATATTGATAGTCGGTTATTTAACTATCAATAAAGATGCGCCACATCATCAGATTCCAAATAATTTTTCCAAAATTATTAAGTCCCAAAATATCTTTACAAGATATATATACACAATTTCCAAATAATTTCCCAATTTATTTGCTTTACCAAAACACCTTTACAATAAAATTTTCCACACTTTACCCATTTGAAAACCCATTTCAAATTAAACACCTTAACCATTTGAAAACAAATTTCAAATTACACAACTCAACCATTTGAAAGCAAATTTCAAACCACCATTCATCCTTTATCCCTTTTGAAAACAAATTTCAAAACAACATATAAATCCTTACCGATTTATTTTTAAATTTTACGCTCCAAATTCGTGAATTTTATTTCCATCTTTAAAAATAAATCAACATTTATTTTTAAACCAATTTCCCTTCCTATTATAAATTCCAACGTGAATTAAATCCCAAATACCCATTCATATTTGATTTCAAATCGATTCCAAAATATTCGCTTACAATTTACCTTTAAAAGGTGAATTCACAAAAACGTTCCATTCCATATTGGAAAATCATTTCTAAACTTATTTAAAAATAAGTAATTCACAATTCAATTTATTTTCAACAATTCGAAAATATTCCATATGCTTAAACCATAGTTAAGTATTAATTTCATTCCTTTAAAGAAATATTCTTTTATTCACATTTATTTGGGTTAAAAACAAATGTTGCGTAAAACATCGTTACGACAACCCAAAAACACTAGTATATGGATTTGAAATAAAAATGGATACATAAATCCACTACTATTCAAAATATTCCCTTCTATTTCTCGAAAACGTCTATTTCAACAATCAATGTTGAAATCTATGTTTTCAATACTCAATACATTTTAAAACACCTTTAATTCGTTTTAAATTCCATTTAAAACATTCCCTTCCCAAAAACAGACCCATTTTATTTAATAATCTATTCAATATTCAAAATAGTGAATATAGCCCACTTAACAAATTCCCATATTTCAATTTATCAAATTCGATGGATTTCAAATTTATAAACATAGTTTATAAATTCCATTTCTATTATAAACCCCAATTTTATAAATTCCTTTATTAATCCGATGCAATTTACATAACCCAATTTCATACCCAAAAGCCATATTGTAAGTTAAATACTTATAATATTATTTATTTACCAAATCGTTCCTTTGAACTTCACCAATTTAAAATCTTATCACTTACAAGATTTCTTTATGGTTTATAATAATTTCAACTAATGAAATCTTCATTTATTAACAATTTCTATAAAATTCCCCTTTTTAATGCCCAAATCCATTTCTATAAGTTAATAACTTATAAACTTAAAATTTTCCAATAACCATTCGTTTTATAAATTTCACATTTATTAATCTATAAATCCTAGTGAAATTCATGTTATACATCAACTTAACACTTTATAAATTTATTCTATAACTTCAATAATTTTTTATTTAAAAACATCCATTTATAAAATCCTTTATATAAACCATTAATAATAATAACTCCCCAAAAAACCAAATTTAACTATTTTATAAAAACCTATTATTGTTAAAAATTTCTTTTAAGTTATATTTTATAAAAATATAAATTTTTAAAACATAAAATTTTATCCATCTATTTATTTTAAAATTTAATCAATTCAAAATTTTTAATAAACCATATTCTTTGAGAAATCACTTTAAAACCCCTTTTAAATTCAAAACCGTTATTTTTAATTTAAAAATTAGAATCCGATGATGCAACGACATCGAATGGTCAATCACGGGAATAACATCATATATCAATGTGATTATCAACAATCAACATAATATTCATAAACAAATAAATATGCGAGGAATCCAGTTGGATCCCTCCAACCTGTTACCCTGCATCCACAGACGTTAGCACAATACCAATTCCACTTCGAGGTGGAATAACGCGGTATATGGGATTTTATAAATATTCCGCTTAATAACGGCGCAATAGGGTCTCATCCGCTATACGAGGCGGGAAATCAAATCCGATATATACATATGCCAATATATATATATCGCTATATATAGTATATATCCTATTATATCTACTAACACAATCAATCAGCAATCAACAATCAACATTAACTATTTAAAATTTTAAACAAAACCTTTCGATTGAGTGAGGAGTTCTCACCTTGATTTTATTTCCGTTTTCGCGTTCGTTTCGAATAAAATTAAACGAACGTTTAATTTTATCCGAAATTCAAACGAGCTCCAATCGACTCCAAACCAGCTGCATTGCGAAGAGCTCGGCGATACGAAGCCAACGCAAAAAATCTCGTTCAATTTGGACCTCGCAGCAAAAAGTTATCACGTTTTTAAGTTACACGATTTGAATTTTGAATTTAAACAAAAAAAAAAAAAAAAAAAAAAAGAAACAACATCTCACCCTCAAACGCATGTGGCCCCCACTCCCTTTCCTTCTCTCCCGTGCGTGCGTTTCATCTCCAGGTAAACATCACGCAGCCGAACCCATCTAGCATCCATTAGGGTTTGAAATCGCAACCTCTCCGACGCATTGTAGCACGATCAGGACGCACCATTGCGACCGCCTACACGAGAGCCATGCTCGGCTGCCCTGGAGTGGAGCTCGGCCCTCTCCTCCTCCTTGGGTTGCGTGCGCAGCCTCCAGAGAACGCGGGCCCCTCGCCCACTGCTCGTTGCTCCAATTTCGATCTCGACCGTTGAAGTTGTAGTTCACAGCGTGCTCTTCGATTTCCGTTTAGAAAGTTCGTGGAAAATGTCGACGGATTGGTGTGGATTTGAGGTGGAAGTTGGGTGATTTCTGGCCTTTGAATAATTAGGGCCGGCCATAAACATGATGAGCTAGGGTTTTGGTGAAAATTTGCATTTATAACCACATACAATTATTATTTAAATAATAAAATTCCCAAATTGACACTTTTGCAAACGAACTCCAAACGACGCGTGCCGCCAGGCGATCCTAAGGTTTTTCCACATTCCGGACACAATGGAATAGGTTTCGGAAGCTAATTCTATCGTATGTGAGAGATACGGCAATAAACAGTCGATTTAAATTTAAACCGATTTAAGCGATTTCTAGACGTTTTGGCTTGTACCGGACAAACGACAAATCCAATCGACTTGAAATTTGAAATCTTGCAATAATATCACATTACGGATCCGATGAAACTGGTTTCGTCGAAATCCGAGACCGTTTGAAAAATGGCTATTTTAACTCGCCGAATTAAAATTAAAACGATATCGATGCGTTTCGAGCTGCCACGGTCAAACGACAACTCCGTTTGCTACGAAATTTGAAATCCGATAATAACTAACTATTACGGATCCAATGGAACTCGTTTCGTTCAATTCTGAGACTGTTCAAAAATTGGCTATTTTTCAGTCGATAATTAAATATTAAAATATTCAATTTTTTACAAATTAACTCCAAATTCAATTTTACAAGTTCTAAAACATTTCTATAACTTTAATATGATAAAACAAAATTTTCCAAATCATTTTCAATCATATTTAACCCAATATTTAATTATTCCTGGAATTTCACTATTAAATAAATCGATTTAATTATCCCATTAAATCCAATATTCGAAAAATAAATTATTCGACTTAAAAATTCCACTTATTAATATTAAAAATAAATTAAATATTCAAATTCAAGTTATCAAAAATTCTGGGTCGTTACACAGAGAGTATGACAACTTCTGATCCCGGTCTCTTTAATAACCAAACGTAATTATAACATCGCGGTATTTTCAAAATAATTTATACTTCAAAACCAGAATATAATATCCATTTCGAAACCATATAAATACGATATCCTTTCCATTTCAAAAACCAAATCATTATGATATCATTTGTATAAAATCCCAAATCAATATAGTATTATTCTATTTCAAATATATCTCTTTTCCAAAATCATAGCACTTTCAAAATTTTAATATTTCGAAACCAAACGCTTGAAATATAACCTTTCAAAACATTACGAATTTCGTAGCTCCTAAACCATAACTTCCAAAACTTAAGTGGTTTAGATATTCAAACAGTATATAAAATAAAATAGTTTGAACTTAAAATTATTTTATAAAGAAAAAAAGTTTCCTCGACTTCACAATTTTATTCACTTTAAATTAAATCTCAATTTATAACTTTCAACTCACTTTCAGTTTCAATAAACCATTTCAATTTCAATATATTTCAAACTTTGAGTATTAAATAATTTCAAAACTAAGGTTGGTAATTATGATTCAACACTTCAATGTTCTATTTTTAGTTTTGAAATAATTGCATAATAAATCCATTTTCACTCAAATAAAACTCAAATTACAAATAACCCAAAATATTTCCTTCAATTTATTTATAATTGAAATATTCATTTAATTCATCTAACGAAAATCCAGTTATAAAAATCATACATTTAAAATCTCAATTTTATAAGATTTCAAAACAATTTCATATTTATCTTCCCACCTTATTCTCATTCAAGTCAATATAACTCCAGAAATATAATTTTAAATAAATACTTAACCATATTATATCTTAATAAAATCAAACATTATTATTAAACTTCTATTACACTTTAAACCAATTTTATACATAGCTTAAAACCAAGAATTTAATTATATATAAAATAACATTTATAAAATATCCAAATCAATATCTCATAAAATCCTATATTTCTTTACAAAACAATAGAAAATCGTTTAAAAATTAATTTTATATATGGACAACGGTGTCTTTATATAATTTTATACCCTATGGTCAAGTGATTCGGATATTTATCATTTCAATCCTAATATAAAATAAAAATACGGTTATATATCATTTCAAAACGCAACCCCGAATGAAATAAAATGCATAACAACTTGCAGTTTATAATAATATAAAATACAACATTCATTCATCAAATATCAATCATCAACCATTTATCACAATCATCATCCAATTCAAACAATAACATCAATATATAATAGAAAATAAATAACGGGCATTTACTGGCAGTTTATGTTCAAAAATAAATTAAATAACTATTTAACTGGCAATTTATATGCAATAATACTTAAATAATAGTTTTCCATAAATTCAATTTAACTGAGATGATGAATAAAAATATGCCAGAGAGTCGTAAATAAATTTATAATCACATCAAAATTTATTTTAACACATATAAGAAATTTTAGAAGTTGTGATGAGTTAAAACACTCACCTTTATACGAATCTAAAAATAATACACTTCTAATTAATAGCTCCGCTCTATGTTTCCTTAGTCTCCTTCTTGATTACTAGCTTTGTTCCAAAAAAATTCTTTATTTTGATTTACTTTAATTTTCCTCCTTATTATATTAACATATATATATATGTATGTATGTATCTTTAAAAGGTTTGAAAAAAAGAATTGAAAAAGAAAAAGATTAAAATAAGAACTGAAAATGGAAGAGAAGATCTAGATTTGAAAGAAAGAAGAAAGTTTGAAATAGAATAAAATTTGAAGAAGAAGAATATTTGAAGAGGAAGGAAAAATTAAAATGAGAGATAATAAGGAGATTTGAAGAAAGAGATAAAAAAAAAAATTAAAATGGAGGCTGGGGTTTCATTTGCGTCATATCTTATTTATAAGTTTAGAGTTAGGTTTTGGACCAAAGAGATTTGAAAAGAGAGGCCGCTATTAATTAGAAATAAATGAAATGACGTTTTAGAAAATGAAGTTGGAAATGAATGAAAAAAATAAAGTAAATATGAAAAAACTTGGTATTGAAATATAGTAAATATGAACAGCCTTTTTAAAAGTAGCAGGTATTAAAAAGAGGCAATTATTAATTAGAAAGGGAATGAATGGACCAGCTCTATGCTGTAAACAAACTTTTAGAATTCAAATTTCAAAACAATCATTCACTTAATTAATTTTGTTAACTCTAAACATACCAAAATTAAGATCCTTTAAAGATTTAATTAACACACAATAAAGGAAAATAAATTCTCTACAAAATTTTGTGTCATAAATTAAAAGAATATACATCATTAAGAACTTTTCATTTCTCCCTCTTTGTGATTAGATTGGGAATTTAAAAAATATGTTAACATTTCGATTGAATGTTTTACTAGGAATGCATTAACATACATTCAAAAATATGATAGCATAAGCAAGGTAATATATATGGGTGTATAATATATATATGTACATCTTTAACGCCACTTATAGTTTACATTCATAAATAAAAGGTATGAAAATAATCCACATAAGGAGGCAATGAATGTAAGAGTAAATTAGAAAAATGAACATGGAAAGGTAAGTTATGGTGCAATTAAAATCTAATTGAAAAGGAAATAGTCAAGTGTAAATCTATTTTACCCCTTTTATAATCTCCTATTAACATTTAATTTAATAACGTATGAGATTTCAAACCTAAACAATCATTTCTTTTTAATGATCTAATTGGATTTAAAAATAAGTTTAAATTTAGGTATAAACATATATGCAATAAATAGCATTAAATTTTGAAACGTGAACTGATTTAATTGGAAATAAATCACCCAATCTAAATTTATTTCAACATATGTTTACATTCAACGTCTTCCCACTTTTTAATTAAAAGATTACAATCACATTAATTGTCATTGATTTCTAAGGTAAAAATAAATGAGACAATTCAATTCATTTTTATAGTAATTTAACGTATTTACGGAATTATTTTATACAAACCAAAAGTTATTAATTCTTATTTCTATAATAAAAAAATTTCAGCTACCAACATTCCAAATAAACATATTACTGTTTTTAATTTAGTAAAGAAACATATATATATATATATATATATATATATTTACATTTATTAATCCAATCAATTGGAATTTACATTCATATGGTCATTTGTTTTATTCCATATTAAACTTTACAAATATTTCCAATTTAAGCTCTACAATTACATTCTTAATTTGCTTTACCATTACAATTGATTGAAATTACATTAACAATTGTCAATTTCATTCAATCAACATCAACAATCACATTCATACTTTATTATCAATCAACAAATATTATAATTACTTATCTAACATTGATTTTATCACATTATAGTTTGTTACGTATTATATTAATTATTGCTTCATTCATATACCATTAACAATACATTATTACCAAATATTACCTTAATTCACACTAACATAATATTTGATTCCATTAATTGCAATTGGTTTCAATTAATTGTAATTGCACTAAATTAGTTATTTATCCACTTGCAATAACATTATTACCTTTAATTGCAATTTGCTTACCAATCTTATTTAACACACTAAATAAATGAGTAACATATATTAGTCGTCACCTATTTACTTTTACTTACATTTACAAGTTTATTATTTTCCACTAACACCGTATTATTTCATTAATTAATTCAATACTTACATTTGTTTTCTTATATTCCATCTTCATTTCAGTTTCAATATTTAGATATTTAATTCCCTTTGTTTGCAATTAAATCCAATTATTATAGTTCAAATCCCATTAAATTGATAGGTCTTCATTCCCAATCTTTTTAATTCAACAAATGGTCCTACTATGGATAATATTAACATTATTTTCAAATATTACCTAAATTAACATTAAAGAAATATTTTATTTAGATCTATTGCAATTGATTCCAATTCAATTTAATGGATCAAAATGTATCGGTAACTTATATTGATTGTTGCCACTAACTCTTAGTCATACTTTTATAAGTTTTCATTCCCAAACAATACTATAATTACTTACAGGACATTGATTTCATTCGATTACTATTTATTATTATTAATTCATTAATTAATTCACTATTTACTTTTGTTTTCTTATATTCAATTTTTAGCCTAGTATAACAATTTACATTGCTTCAGTTAATCGTAGTTTCATTTCAATTGTTAATACTTAGCTTTAATTTCCATGGTTGTATTTCATTTTAGCATTCGTTTCATTATTAAAATACAATTTTTTTGTTTCTTCCAAATTTATTTACGAATATCTTATTAATTTTAATTATCGAAAATTGTGGGTCGTTACACTCTCTCCTACTCAAAACTTTTCATCCCCGAAAAGGAAAAAGAAGGGAAAAGGAGAATTAAGAAATCAATATATCTTACTTAAAATATTAAATTTATAAACAGATAAATTTACCAAATTAATTAATTTAAATAAAATATACCAATTTATAACCATTAAATCTTTTTATACTCAAATTAATAAAGTTTGGAAAATATTTTCAAAATATTTCTAAGTCCAAAATTAACGGAAAATTTCGGCAGAGTCACCTTTGTACGGAGAGGCTCGGAAGAAAATATAATATCAAATATAACAATATACAACATATATTTTCGAAAATAATATATATCCCAACACGGGAAAAAATAATATAATAACGCTGTAAAACTATAATCCAATAACGTACCTATTTGTTTGGCAATTAACGCTTAATTATGAAACCAAAAGCAGTAGCAATTGCTTCCATAACCTGTATTTCACTTATATAATCTAAAAGAGTTAATAATTATGCAAAATGAAATATTTAAAGTTGTTCCAACCACTGACAAACAAAACAATATCAAACAACAATAATCACCTACAACCACATCATACACATCAAATACCAATCAACCATCCAAGCAAGGCAAGCAATTGATTTGTTCGGGTTAAGACACTTTAAATCATATATAGAATGACAAATAACTATGAAGTATTCCACTCACTCAAAAATCTTAAATAAACTCAACAGGTTATTCATACATCTAAGCAATTAAAAGTATCTTTTACCCAAACAACTGGATCATTAACCAAACAAACAACAATTTCAAACAATAAATTAAGTTCATTCTTATAAATTTCATCTAATGACATTTATTATTTCATTCCCTTCTATTTATATAATGATTCATCCTTTATATTTTCATTTACTTCTTGCAAACTTTTACTCTTATTCATTGATTCAATGTTTATTTCATTTATTTTCATTTATTACTTACAAATATTCGTTTTCATTCATTTTTTTATAGTATTCATTTTTAATTCAATTTCTTTGCATATTAATTCATTAACTTAAGTTTTAATTATTTACTTATAATACTTACTTTCCATTACCCCAAGTTTATTACTTGTATAATATCCATTACATTTTCTTATCATACATTTCAACTTTTAAATCTTTTGGTAAGTTATATATATGCTTTTAAGCAATTGAAAACTATACAAGTTCATTTTATAATTAACGTTTAATAATCATATCGTAGGTTCATCGGTTACATATTTCAATTTTCTGGAAATTATCTTTATACTTAGCATTAAATCTCTTATTTCTTTTAGAGGTTTCTATTATTAGGTAAATTCCATTTCACTACACTAATTGAAACTATTAATTACCAGAAACTTAAGAACTAAATATCGGGTTTAAAATTTCAAATCAATTTAAAAATAATAGATAAATGTATAGTTTCAACTTATATATCTAATTATATTTAGAAAAAAATTAAAATTTATATTTGTTTATCAAAATAAATCCGTAGTAACTACTACAGTGGCCTTCCCACTTTGAAACTCGAAAAAGAATGTCGATGATGCGTGCACTCATCACCAAAATTATTTTTCAGCGACAAAGAGGGGAGTACAAAACTTATTTCTTTTTAAACTTTCTTTAAAACAATTCTTTCAAATTATATTGAAATATTTATATCGGAAAATATTTCTAATAATATTATTATTATATTTCAAAATCATTCGAAAGAAATTTCAAAAACCCCGGAACTTAGATTCTAAATTTCCAACTTATTCTTATTTTTTTCACTTTCTTCAAATATTGTTTCCAATCAATATTTTTAAATTTCTCTACCTAACAACCAATATATTACAATCAAATATAACCGTTATAAAAGTTTATTTTATATATAGAAAATATAATAGGCAAAATTATTTCATTTACATATATTCAAAAACAAATATAGTGTCGGTCTGTCCTATTAGGTGTTTAGAAATCCCTATTGATGTTATAGCGTCCTATGCACCAACCAGAATTTATAAATACGAAGGGGAACAAATTAACACAATATAAAAACCCTTTATAACACTAACAAATACGCTCTCTTATATATATACTCTCAGTGACTCATCATAGGGTATTACTATCCTATAAATAAAGAATTAGACCCCACAAAGCTAAGGTTTATCGCTAAACCTGGCTCTGATACCAGATGTAACATCCCGTCTTTTTATACGCTTTAAATCGACGATAAACCACACACGTCAGACTTAAACCATACAGAAGGGTGGATTGTTATGGGGTAAATAAGAAAAAGCAGAGAAAGAAAAATAATAAAACAGAATCTTGTAGCGGAACGATAAAATATAATAATCAAATATACGGTTCATGAAGCTGTTTTACAAAATATTTGATTATACTTATACAATACATATCAGAGTTACACATACCAGAGAACAATAAATAATGCAGCGGAACAGTATGAATGTATTGGAATACTATTATAAATAATAGTGACAAATCTTTGTCTTTGTCCTCTAGAATACGGTCTTCCAAATCCTGAAATGCTCAGGCTGACCCGAGCGAATTAAAAAGACAAAACACTCGAGTTAGAACAAAAAGATCTTATGTAAATTAAATCAATAGCAAATAATATGAGTGGAAAGACGTATGTTTACGGGATTTGACATCTCCAATCCAGTGTCTAACGTGAGTGCAGTAATTTAAGAGATGCTCGGGATTCACATCTCCTAAGGCTCCGTTAAACTATTTACTATGTAGTAATATTTCGCTACTATAATAATGTCTATAATAAAATAAACTTACTTTTAAATAGCGTTAAGGGGCTACCCATATAGCCCTTAGCATGTAATAGTCCCAGTAGTCCATCCAATAACATGTCTCCTGATCGGGAAGCCAGCAGAGGATACCACACTGGCTACGGGAGAAAACCAAACTCGTACAAGGCGCGATAGGGTAGGTGACATGGCACAACAAGGCAATGCCAGGGTAGTTATACCAATTACGCTTCTGGCCCGGTGGTAACGCGTAGCGCTCAGCTGTCGCCCACCTCGAGCCACACCCCAAATCAAAAATCAAAAGTGGCCACCGAATCAATTCAAAAGTCAGAGTATAATATCGAAGGGATGTGTCCGATAAAAGGTGCTACCTTCTTAGCCCGTCAATCGCTCCTGTTTTAGCCACCTTATGCCAACTCACGGGAGTCGGGTCCATGTATTTACCTCAAAGGAAACGTCGCCGCCATCCTACTTCATTCTGGAATCTCCACCGCGTACACGGTTGTTAAAGTGGTTTTCGGAGTTGGCAGAGAGTATTACAACTTCCGATCCCGGTCTCTTTAACAACCAAACGTTATTATAACACCACAATCTTTTCAAAATAATTTATACATCAAAAACAGAATATAATATCCATTTCGAAACCATATAAATACGATGTCCTTTCCATTTCAAAAACCAAATCATTATGATATCATTTTTATAAAACCCCAAACCAATAGAATATCATTCTATTTCAAATATATCTCTTTTTCAAAATCATAGCACTTTCAAAATTTTAATATTTCGAAACCAAACGCATGAAATATAACCTTTCAAAACATAATACTTCGAATTTCGTAGCTTCTAAACCATAACTTCCAAAACTTAAATGGTTTAGATATTCAAACAGTATATAAAATAAAATAGTTTGAACTTAAAATTACTTTATAAAGAAAAAAAATCCTCGACTTCACAATTTTATTCACTTTAAATTAAATCTCAATTTATAACTTTCAACTCACTTTCAGTTTCAAACTTCAATAAACTATTTCAATTTCAATATATTTCAAACTTTGAGTATTAAACAATTTCAAAATTAAGGTTGGTAATTATGATTCAACGCTTCAATGTTCTATTTTTAGTTTTAAATAATTGCATAATAAATCAATTTTCACTTAAATAAAACTCAAATTACAAATAACCCAAAATATTTCCTTCAATTTATTTCTAATGGAAATATTCGTTTAATTCATCTTAAACAAAAATCCAGTTATAAAAATCATACCTTTAAAATCTCAATTTTATAAGATTTTAAATCAATTTAGTATTTATCTTCCCACCTTATTCACATTCAAGTCATTATAGCTCCAGAAATATAATTTTAAATAAATACTTAACCATATTATACCTTAATAAAATCAAATTTTATTATTAAACTTCTATTATACTTTAAACCAATTTTATACATAGCTTAAAACCAAGAATTTAACTATATATAATATAACATTTATAAAACCAAATCAATATCTTATAAAACTATATATTTCTTTACAAAACCATAGAAAATCATTTAAAAATATTTTTATATATAGACAACGGTGTCTTTATATAATTTTCTACCCTATGGTCAAGTGATACGGATATTTATCATTTCAATCCGTAATATAAAATAAAAATACGGTCATATATCATTTCAAATTGCAATCCTGAATGAAATAAAATGCATAACAACTCGTAATTTATAACAATATAAAATACAACATCCATTCATCAAATATCAATCATCAACCATTTATCACAATCATCATCCAATTCAAACAATAACATTAGTATATGAAAGAAAATAAATAACAGACATTTACTGGCAGTTCATTCAAAAATAAATTAAATAACCATTTAACTAGCAATTTGTATGCAATAATAATACTTAAATAACAATTTAATTCCATAAATTCAATTTAACTGAGATGATAAATAAAAATATGCCAAACAGTCATAAATGAATTTCTAATCACATCAAAATTTAATTTAACACACATAAGAAATTTTAGAAGTTGTGAGTGGGTTAAAACATCCACTTTTATACGAATTTGAAAATAATAGACTTCTAATTAATAGCCCCGCTCTATGTTTCCTTAGTCTCCTTCTTGATTACTAGCTTTGTTCCAAATAATTTCTTTTATTTTGATTTAGATTAATTTTCCTCCTTATTATATTAACATATATATGTATGTATGTATTTTTAAAAGATTTGAAAAAAAAGAAGATTTGAAAAAAAGAATTGAAAAAGAAAAGGATTAAATAAGAGTTGAAAATGGAAGAGAAGATCCAGATTTGAAAAGGACGAAGAAAGTTTGAAATAGAAGAAAATTTGACGAAGAAGAATATTTGAAGAGGAAAGAAAAATTAAAATGAGATATGATAAGGAGATTTGAAGAAAGAGAAAAAAAGAAAACGAAAGAAAAGAAGAAGATTAGAATGGAGGTTGGGGTTTCATTTGCGTCATATCTTATTTATAAGGTTAGAGTTATGTTTTGGGCCAAATAGATTTGAAAAGAGATACCGCTATTAATTAGAAATAAATAAAATGACGTTTCAGAAAATGAAGTTGGAAATGAATGAAAAAAATAAAGTAAATATGAACAAACTTGGTATTGAAATATAGTAAATATGAACAGCCTTTTTAAAAGTAGCAGGTATTAAAAGGAGGTAATTATTAATTAGAAAGGGAACGAATGGACCAACTCTATACTGTAAAAAAACTTTTAGAATTCAAATTTCAAAACAATCGTTCACTTAATTAATTTTGTTAATCCTAAACATACCAAAATTAACATCCTTTAAAGATTTAATTAACACACAATAAAGGAAAATAAATTCTCTACGCAAATTTGTGTCATAAATTAAAAGAATGTACAACATTAAGAACTTTCCATTTCCCCCTCTTTATGATTAGATTGGGAATTAAAAATATATGTTAACAATGTGATTGAATGTTTTACTAGGAATGCATTAACATACATTCAAAAATATGATAGCATAAGCAAGGTAATATAAACAGGTGTGTAATATATATATATGTACATCTTTATCGCCACTTATAGTTTACATTCATAAATAAAAGGTATGAAAATAATCCACATAAGGAGGCAATGAATGTAAGAGTAAATTAGAAAAGTGAAGATGGAAAGGTAAGTTATGTTGCACTTAAAATCTAATTGAAAAGGAAATAGTCAAGTGTAAATCTATTTTACCCCTTTTATCATCTCTTATTAACATTTAATTTAATAACGTTTGAGATTTCAAACCAAAACAATCCTTTCTTTTTAATGATCTAATTGGATCTAAAACATAAGTTTAAATTTAAGTATAAACATATATGCAATAAACTAGCATTAAATTTTGAAACGTGAACTGATTTAATTGGAAATAAATCACCCAATCTAAATTTATTTCAATATATGTTTACAATTAACGTCTTCCTACTTTTTAATTAAAAGGTTACAATAACATTAATTGTCATTGATTTCTAAGGTAAAAATAAATGAGACAATTCAATTCCTTTTTATTGTAATTTAACGTATTTACGGAATTATTGTATACAAACCAAAAGTTATTAATTCTTATTTCTATGATAAAAATTTTTTAGCTACCAACATTTCAAATAAACATATGATTTTTTTATTTAATAAAGAAACATACATATATATATACATTTATTAATCCAATCAATTGAAATTTATATTCATATGGTCATTTGTTTTATTCCTTATTAAACTTTACAATTATTTCCAATTTAAGCTCTACAATTACATTCCTAATTTGCTTTACCATTACAATTGATTGAAATCACATTAACAATTGT
This sequence comes from Allium cepa, assembly GCA_030765085.1. Lineage (NCBI taxonomy): Eukaryota > Viridiplantae > Streptophyta > Magnoliopsida > Asparagales > Amaryllidaceae > Allium > Allium cepa. The sequence continues at coordinate 183,268,693 of CM060934.1, forward strand.
CAATTTCATTCAATCAACATCAACAATCACATTCATACTTTATTATCAACCAACAAATATTATAATTACTTATCTAACATTGATTTTATCAAATCATAATTTATTACGTATTATTTTAATTATTGCTTCATTCATAAACCATTAACAATACATTATTACCAAATGTTACCTTAATTCACACTAACGTAATATTTGATTTCATTAATTGCAATTGGTTTCAATTAATTGGAATTGCACTAGATTAGTTATTTATCCACTTGCATTAACATTATTACCTTTAATTGCAATTTGATTACCAATCTTATTTAACACACTAAATAAATAAGTAACATATATTAGTTGTCACCTATTTACTTTTACTTACGTTTACAGGTTTATTACTCACCATTAACACCGTATTATTTCATTAATTAATTCAATACTTACATTTGTTTTCTTATATTCCATCCTCATTTCACTTTCAATATTTAGATATTTAGTTCCCTTTATTTGCAATTAAATCCAATTATTATAGTTCAAATCCCATTAAATTGATAGATCTTCATTCCCGATCTTGTTAATTCAACAAATGGTCCTACTATGGATAATATTAACATTATTTTCAAATATTACCTAATTAACATTAAATAAATATTTTATTTAGATTTATTGCAATTGATTCCAATTCAATTTAATGGATCAAAATATATCGGTAACTTATATTGATTGTTGCCACCAACTCTTAATCATACTTTTATAAGTTTTCATTCCCAAACAATATTATAATTACTTACAGGACATTGATTTTGTTCAATTACTATTTATTATTATTAATTCATTAATTAATTCACTATTTACCTTTGTTTTCTTATATTCAATTTTTATCCTAGTATAACAATTTACACTACTTCAATTAATCGTAATTTCATTTCAATTGTTAATACTTAGCTTTAATCTCCATGGTTGCATTTAATTTGTATATTTTTTCATTATTAAATTACAATTTTTTTATTTCTTCCACGTTTATTTATGAAAATCTTATTAATTTAACAATTTAAATTATCGAAAATCACGGGTCGTTACACTCTCCCCCACTCAAAACTTTTCATCTCCGAAAAGGAAAAAGAAGTGAAAAGAAGAATTAAGAAATCAATATATCTTACTTAAAATATTAAATTTATAAACAAATAAATTTACTTAATTTAAATAAAATATACCAATTTATAACCATTAAATCTTTTTATACTCAAATTAATAAAGTTTGAAAAATATTTTCAAAATATTTCTAAGTCTAAAATTTGAGGAAAATTTTGGCAGATTCTCCTTTGTACGGAGAGGCTCGGGAGAAAATATAATAACAAATATAACAATATACAATATATATTTTCCAAAGTAATATATATCCCAACACGGGAAAAAATAATATAATAACGCTATAAAACCGTATTCTGAGAACGTACCTATTTGTCGGCATTTAACACTTAATTATGAAACCAAAAGCAATAGCAATTGCTTCCATAACCTGTATTTCACTTATATAATCTAAAAGAGTTAATAATTGTATAAAATGAAATATTTAAAGTTGTTTCAACCACTGACAAACAAAACAATATCAAACAACAACAATCACCTGCAACCACATCATACGCATCAAATACCAATCAACCATCCAAGCAAGGCAAGCAATTGATTTGTTCGGGTTAAGACACTTTAAATCATATAGAATGACAAATAACTATGAAGTATTCCACTTACTCAACAGTCTTAGATAGAACTCAATAGATTATTCATACATCTAAGCAATTAAAAGTATCTTTTACCCAAACAACTCATTAACCAAACAAACAACAATTTCAAACAATAAATTAAGTTCATTCTTATTAATTTCATCTCATGACATTTATTATTTCATTCCCTTTTACTTATATAATGATTCATCCTTTATATTTTCATTTACTTCTTGCAAACTTTTACTTTTATTCATTGATTCAATGTTTATTTCATTTATTTTCATTTAGTACTTACAAATATTCGTTTTCATTCATTTTTTTACAGTATTCATTTTTAATTCAATTTCTTTGCATATTAATTCATTTACTTAAGTTTTAATTATTTACTTATAATACTTACTTTCTATTACCCCAAGTTTATTACCGGTATAATATCCGTTACATTTTCTTATCAGACATTTCAACTTTTAAATCTTTTGGTAAGTTATATATATATGCTTTTAAGAATGCAATTGAAAACTATACAAGTTCATTTTATAATTAACGTTTAATAATCATATCGTAGGTTCATCGGTTACATATTTCAATTTTCTGGAAATTATCTTTATACTTAGCATTAAATCTCTTATTTCTTTTAGAGGTTTCTATTATTAGGTAAATTCCATTTCACTACACTAATTGAAACTATTAATTACCAGAAACTGAAGAACTAAATATCGGGTTTAAAATTTCAAATCAATTTAAAAATAATAGATAAATGTATAGTTTCAACTTATATATCCAATTATATTTAAAACAATTTAAAATTTATTTTTGTTTATCAAAATAATTCCGTAGTAAACTACTACAGTGGCCTTCGCACTTCGAAACTCGAAAATGAATATCAATGATGCGTGCACTCATCACCGAAATTATTTTCCAGAGACCAAGAGGGGATTACAGAACTTATTTCTTTTCAAAGTTTCTTTCAAATTATATTGAAATATTTATATCGAAAAATACTTCTGATAATATTATTATTATATTTCAAAATCATTCGAAAGAAATTTCGAAAACCCTGGAAAAACCCCGGAACTTAGATTCTAAATTTCCAACTTATTCTTATTTTTTTCACTTTCTTCAAATATTATTTCCAATCAATATTTATAAATTTCTCTACCTAACAACCAATATATTACAACCAAATATAACCTTTATAAAAATTTATTTTATATATAGAAAATATAATAGGTAAAATTATTTCACTCACCTATATTCAAAAATAAATATTGTGTCGGTCTGTCATATTAGGTGTTTAGAAATCCCTATTGATGTAATAGCATCCTATGCACCAACCAGAATTTTTAAAAACGAAATGGAACAAATTAACACAATATAAAAACCCATTATAACACTAACAAATGCGCTCTCTCATATATATGCTCTCAGTGACTCATCAGAGGGTATTACTACCCTATTAATAAAGAGTCAGACCCCACAAAGCTAAGGTTTATTGCTAAACCTGGCTCTAATACCAGATGTAACATCCCGCCTTTTTATACGCTTTAAATCGACGATAAACAACACACGTCAGACTTAAACCGTAAAGAAGGGCGGATTGTTATGGGGTAAATAAGAAAAAACAGAGAAAGAAAAAGAACAAAACAGAATCTTGCAGCGGAACGATAAAATATAATAATCAAATATATAGTTCATGAAGCTGTTTTACAATATATTTGATTATACTTATACAATACATATCAGAGTTACACATACCAGAGAACAATAAATAATGCAGCGGAACAGTATGAATATAGTGGAATACTATTATAAATAATAATGATAAATCTTCATCTTCGTCCTCCAGAATACGGTCTTTCAAATCCTGAAATGCTCAGGCTAACCCGAACGAATTGAAAAGACAAAACACTCGAGTCAGAACTAAAAGATCTTATGTAAGTTAAATTAACATCAAATAATATGAGTGGAACGGCATATGTTTACGGGATTTGACATCTCCTATCCAGTGTGTAAAGTGAGTGCAGTAACTTAAGAGATGCTCAGGATTCACATCTTCTAAGAATCCGTTAAACTATTTAGTATGTAGTAAGATTTCGCTATTATAATAATGTCTATAGTAAAATAAACTTATTTTTAAATAGCATTAAGGGGTTACCCATATGGCCCTTACCACGTAAGAGTCCCAGTAGTCCATCTAATATCATGGTCCCTCTTGATCGGCAAGCCACCATAGGATACCACACGGGCTACGGGAGAAAACCAAACTCATACAAGGTGCGATAGGGTACGTGACACGGAACAACAAAGCAATGCCAGGGTAGATATACCAATTACGCTTCCGGGATGGTGGTAACGTGTAGCGCGCAGCTACCGCCTACCTCGAGCCACACCTCAAATCAAAAATCTAAAGTGGCCACCGAATCAATCCAAAAGTCAGAGTATAACATCGAAGGGATGTGTCCGATAAAAGGTGCTACTTTCTTAGCCCGTCAATCGCTCCTGTTTTAGCCACCTTATGCCAGCTCATGGGAGTCGGGTCCACGTACTTACCTCAAAGGAACACCGCCACCATCCTACTTCATTCTGGAATCTCCACCGCGTAAATGATTGTTAAAGTGGTTTTCGGAGTTGGCAGAGAGTATGACAACTTCCGATCCCGGTCTCTTTAACAATCAGACGTTATTATAATACCGTGGTCTTTTCAAAATAATTTATACTTCAAAAGCAGAATGTAATATCCATTTCGAAACCATATAAATATGATATCCTTTCCATTTCAAAAAACATCATTATGATATCATTTTTATAAAACCCCAAATCAATATAATATAATTCTATTTCAAATATATCTCTTTTCCTAAATCATAGCACTTTCATTTTTTTAAATATTTCGAAACCAAATGCTAGAAATATAACCTTTCAAAACACAATACTTCGAATTTCATAGCTTCCAAAATTTAAATGGTTTAGATATTCAAACAGTATATAAAATAAAATGGTTTGAACTTAAAATTACTTTATAAAGAATTTTTTTTCCTCGACTTCACAACTTTATTTACTTATAATTAAATCTCAATTTATAACTTTCAACTCACTTTCAGTTTCAATAAACCATTTCAATTTCAGTATATTTCAAACTTTGAGTATTAACCAATTTTAAAACTAAGGTTGGTAATTATGATTCAACACTTCAATGTTCTATTTTTAGTTTTTAAATAATTGCATAATAAATCCATTTTCACTTTAATAAAACTCAAATTACAAATAACCCAAAATACTTCCTTCAATTTATTTATAATTGAAATATTCGTTTAATTCATCTTAAACAAAAATCCAGTTATAAAAATCATACCTTTAAAATCTCAATTTTATAAGATTTCAAAACAATTTCATATTTATCTTCCCACCTTATTCTCATTCAAGTGATTATAACTCCAGAAATATAATTTTAAATAAATACTTAACCATATTATATCTTAATAAAATCAAACTTTATTATTGAACTTCTATTATACTTTAAACCAATATTATACATACCTTAAAACCAAGAATTTAGCTATATATAAAATAAGATTTATAAAATATCCAAATTAATATCTCATATAACCATATATTTCTTTACAAAACCATATAAAATCATTTAAAAATATTTTTATATATAGACCACGGTGTCTTTATATAATTTTCTACCCTATGCTCAAGTGATACAGATATTTATCATTTTAATCCGTAATATAAAATAAAAATACGGTTATATATCATTTCAAACCGCAATCTCGAATGAAATAAAATGCATGACAACTTACAATTTATAACAATATAAAATACAACATCCATTCATCAATCATCAACCATTTATTACAATCATCATCCAATTCAAACAATAACATTAATATATAACAGAAAATAAATAACAGACATTTACTGGCAGTTTATATTCAAAAATAAATTAAACAACTATTTAACTGGCAATTTATATGCAATAATACTTAAATAACAATTTAATTCCATAAATTCAATTTAACTGAGATGATGAATAAAAATATGTCAAACAGTCATAAATAAATTTCTAATCACATCAAAATTTAATTTAACACACATAAGAAATTATAGAAGTTGTGAGTGGGTTAAAACACTCACCTTTATATGAATCTAAAAATAATAGACTACTAATTAATAGCTCCGCTCTATGTTTCCTTAGTCTCCTTCTTGATTACTAGCTTTGTTCCAAAATAATTCTTTTATTTTGATTTACTTCAATTTTCCTTCTTATTATACTAACATTTATATGTATGTATTTTTAAAAGGTTTGAAAAAAAAGAATTGAAAAAAAGAATTGAAAAAGAAAAGGACTAAAATAAGAACTGAAAATAGAAGAGAAATCTAGATTTGTAAAGAAAGAAGAGAGTTTGAAATAAAAGAAAATTTAAAGAAGAAGAATATTTGAAGAGGAAGGAAAAGTTAAAATGAGAGATAATAAGGAGATTTGAAGAAAGAGGAAAAAAAAGATAAGAAGAAGATTAGAATGGAGGTTGAGGCTTCATTTGCATCATATCTTATTTATAAGGTTAGAGTTAGGTTTTGGGCCAAAGAGATTTGAAAACAGAGGCCGCTCTTAATTAGAAATAAATGAAACGACGTTTCAGAAAATGAAGTTGGAAATGAATGAAAAAATAAAGTAAATATGAAAAATTTGGTATTGAAATATAGCAAATGTGAACAGCCTTATTAAAAGTAGCCGGTATTAAAAAGAGGTAATTATTAATTAGAAAGGGAATGAATGGACCAATTCTATGTAAACAAACTTTTAGAATTCAAATTTCAAAACAATTGTTCACTTAATTTAATTTGTTAACCCTAAACATACCAAGATTAACATCCTTTAAAGATTTAATTAACACATAATAAAGGAAAATAAATTCTCTACACAAATTTATGTCATAAATTAAAAGTATATAAAACATTAAGAACTTTTTATTTCTCCTTCTTTGTGATTAGATTGGGAATTAAAAAAATATGTTAGCATTTCGATTGCATGTTTTACTAGGAATGCAATAACATACATTCAAAAATATTATAGCATAAGCAAGATAACATAAACGGGTGTATAATATATATATGTACATCTTTATCGCCACTTATAGTTTACATTCATAAATAAAAGGTATGAAAATAATCCACATAAGGAGGCAATGAATGTAAGAGTAAATTAGAAAAGTGAAGATGGAAAGGTAAGTTATGTTGCAATTAAAATCTAATTGAAAGGATATAGTCAAGTGTAAATCTATTTTACTCCTTTTATCATCTCTTATTAACATTTAATTTAATAAGGTATGAGATTTCAAACCTAAACAATCCTTTCTTTTTAATGATCTAATTGAATCTAAATATAAGTTTAAATTTAGGTATAAACATATATGCAATAAACTAGCATTAAATTTGGAAACGTGAACTGATTTAATTGGAAATAAATCACCCAATCTAAATTTATTTCAATACATGTTTACAATTAACGTCTTCCTACATTTTAATTAAAAGATTACAATCACATTAGTTGTCATTGATTTCTAAGGTAAAAATAAATGAGACAATTCAATTCCTTTTTACAGTAATTTAACGTATTTACGGAATTATTGTATACACACCGAAAGTTATTAATTCTTACTTCTATAATAATTTTTTTCAGCTGCCAACATTTCAAATAAACATATGATTTTTTTTATTTAGTAAAGAAACACACACATATATATGTATGTGTGTATATATATATATATATTTTTACATTTATTAATCCAATCAATTGGAATTTATATTCATATGGTCATTTGTTTTATTCCTTATTAAACTTTACAATTATTTTCAATTTAAGCTCTACAATTACATTCCTAATTTGCTCATCACTGCACCAAACAGCCCATTTTGTAACACTTTTCCGCTTTTAATTTATAACAGTAATATCCGTTACAAATTTCTAACGGATATTTCTGTTGCAAACTTTTATAACGGCTGTTACCGTTACTAAATCTGGTAATTTTGTAAATAGTTAAAAGTAATATGGATAGGATTGTAATTTTATTTTCTATTATTAGTTACCCCATTCCACACGCATAACATTTCATCGTTTAATTTATTTCCTCTTTAATTCTAGGGTTATCGCACTTCAATTTGTTCTACCACAGCCTTCACCGTTCTACCATCGCTTTTGCCGTTCTCCTACACTCCGTGGTTTATTTTCCACCAATTTGATGAAGTCAAAGGAAGATTGGGGCTTGTGTTTTATTTCAATGATCGATTGCAACCTAATTTCAAATTCAAATTACATTAAGTTTGAATTTTTCTAAAAACTACATCAGAATTTCGCCAGTTCATATCCCATTCTATCATCAACCGTATTGGACGGTTAGGATTTTACAAAAGGGACGTTGGGCGATTTTGATAGTTCCTAATACCATCAGTCTCCTTGCCTGCTTGTTCCATAGGTATATACATAATTAAGAAAAGGGTATGATTTTTCACTTTTTTGGCAGCAGTTTGATATTATACTAATGTGCCATTCAGAACGAGTGATCGTCTTATGGAGTTTTAAGGTTCAGCAAGTCAGGGCAGTCTTTAATTATTTTGTTTTGGGATTTTGGGCCTTGACCATGAAAAATGTTGAGTTAAATCTTTGATAAGTGAAAAGTAGTTTATAAGGCTATTTTGAACAAGTACATACTGGACAGTTTCATGTCAAGAATTATTGTACAAAAGAATTACCGAGATAGGTCTGTTGTAAATATTTATCTGGTTATGAAATTAGATGATTTTCTACATCATTGTTTGTTTGGTATGAACTCTCTGGTCTGGGTTGGTTGTATTTCGCAATTTTTTGGGTCTTTGATCAGCTTTGTTGGCATGAGTTCCAACATTCTGTGTAAATGGTATCTTTTCCTCATTTGTGACTTAAGCAAAGCATGAGTTTCAGAAATCACATTTCTAAAATCTATCATGAATTTTATGTTTCGTCTGAAAACTCTGAACTATGTTTCTGATTTGTGATTAATTTTTTTGATATTAGAAAAGTGTTTATGCTAAGTTTGTTTACATATAACAAAAAGTGAGATCATTAGCTGGTATAATACAATTGGTTGCCTCCTGAAATTCAAACCAAAAGCACCACGCAAACTATTTGTTTTCTCATTTTCAAAGTGAGCAGGCTTATCATATACACTTTTCTTCAATTTAAGCATTTTATCAGCTTTGCATCTTAAGTTCTAGCTAAATAACATAATACTTATTTCTATGATATGTACAAGGATACTATATCATGAATTCTTTTAGTTCATCTGTTCAAATGAGCTAGAGATGATACAAAAATACTTTAGTTCTAAAGTGCCATAACCATCATATTTATATGTCCAATGCTTGTTATAGATGTCATCCTTTTTTATATAAGTTTATTGTTTGTCTTTTATTTCTTTTTAGGCATACAATATAAATAATAAAGAATTATCACAATAATTTACATTTTGTGCTAGTTACTTGATTATCAGTATTGAACCTGCAACGTGGGGGAGTTCTGATCTATTTTCCAAATAAGATATCCTTTTTGTCATTTTCATAGAGTTTTTTTAGAGTCCGTTTCCATGTCTCAATTTAGAACTGCTATTATCCTTATAACCATGAATGGTCATTATATCAACTTATTGTTGATATTGTTCTAGACCATAATTACACATGACTTCCACCTGCACCTATATTATTCGCTCATGATTCCTTGTTCTAACTTCTAAGTTGAAAAATCCTTTCCTGCATTACTTTACAAATTTGACAAACCTATGTGTTATGCTCATGCATCCTTTATGCAGTTGAATATTCACTTTTTTCCACCAAAGACAGCGACTTACGTTGTCAATATCGGATTAAGTTAGGACAATATTTATGCTAGTTCTATGATACATTAATGAGGATTAAGTTTATAAACGTTTTTTGAATCAAATGGTAAAATAGGTTGTTATGTCTCGGATTATGGATGTTAATTTGATTTATTATTTGTCTTATTATAGCATTAATGGGGTATTCAAGGAACCAGCTAATTAGTATAATCTAAATTGATAATTTTTTTGAAAGTATATCATAGTGAGATGTGGTTGTGTAGGCCAGTACAACTATTTTCTACCAAAAAGAGGAGAATAAGTAGTTTCCCTTTCAAATAGATGTAGGAAAATATTTATGAATATAAAGAAATGATATTTCATTATTTGTACCACAATGGTAATTCAATGTCAACATGCGTGCATGTAAAATTGCTTTGGTATTGATTAGTAATGCAGATAGTTAACATGTACTAGCCGACAGTTTGCCTTTATGTTTTGGACCATGCATTTTTCATGACAGAAAAGTGCATTTTTATCATGATCCAACGCGATATGCTTTGTCTCGTGCAAATTGATATACTCATTAAGTGGTACTTATTAAAATTTAAATAGATTTTTCATCAATGTTCTTTCTTTTTACTTAAGTGTAATAACCCATGTATTCTAACTGGTGTTTGTCGATTTGTGCTAGTTAAACCAACACATTCGCACTTTCTTCACATACTACATGATTAACTTCTTGATGTACATTGACAATTGACATAATATGAAAGAATGATCCACTAAATTAGCCTGTACCTTAGACAAAGACCAAGATGTCAGTGACAGCTGATTATGGAGAAACAAGAACCTGGGGAGATGATGACCCATCTATGTTCTTGATCACCAGTCCTGCAAGACTGCAAGGTGAGTTTCAAGTCACTAATGGCTATGGACCTAATAAGGCTGTATCTGTTATGCAAGTAAGCATCATTTCTCATTCTTAAAGTGTAATGAATTGCATGTAGGTACATACAGTTTTGAGTTATCAACACTATAATAACATGATTTTTTTGTCTTTTAGCCAACTTAAGAGCACTGGAACAGTTTCATAGTAGAAGAAGACTTCAAATTCATTTCAAAAAACGAGTTAAACGGAGTTAGAACACCAGTCGGGTGATGGATCACTAGCGACTCGCCTCCACCATGGCCTTATGTTGGTGGGTCTCTTCACGCTCTCGATAATGCCTTCCTATAGGCAGAGTAAGTTATATTCAGATATGCACTTACATGTTCTATAGTAGTAAGTACTGCACGATATTTTAATTATTATGTTCATGCTACATGACAAAAAATACAACCTAGGTGTCACTGTAGATCTTCATGCTGCACCTGGGTCACAAAATGGAAATGAGCACAATGCATCAAGAGATGGTTCCCAGGACTGGGGTAAAACCGATGATAACATTGCTCAAACTGTTGCAATCATTGACTTCCTTGCCAATAGGTACACTATTTTCAATATCTGCAACCAAAAATATTCTTAATGCAGTGGGGAAAAGGATGTTTGTAGCAGCAGGTTGGGTTAGAGGCAGTAGGGAAGTTTGTGATGGTGATGCTTGGTTGATAGTGGTGGGAGGAGGCAGTGGGTGTTTGCAGCGTGTAGAGGAATTGATGTGGGTAGTTGTGATGGGTTGTTTGATGTAGGGGAGGGTATTAAGAAGGCTGTAATGTATGGTTGATGATTGTGGGAGGTTTGTATGTGCTGTGGGAGGTGGTGGCAGGTTGTGGAATGATGTAGGTTGAAATTCAGAAGGATGAAGTACTATTGTTGGATGTAGTAGCCGTGTTGGATGATGGTAGTGTATGGAGTGGCAGAAGTGAGCAGTGGGAAGATGGGGTTACTGCGGTATTGAAGGCAGAGATTGAGGCAGCAAAGGGATGTGATTGCGTAATGGCAGTCAGGTAGGTTGATTGTCGTGGTGGAGTGATAGTGTTTCAGGTAAGCATAGGGTGGTTTTTATAAGTGATGTGCAATAGTCTTGTGGTTCGAAGCAAGTGGGCAGTGGTTTTGGAAGGTACTGATGTTTTTTTTTTTTGACAATGTTGGTTGAAGATTTGTGAATGGCAGGTAGGGGTGCAGCAGGGGTATCAGACAATGAACAGTGGGGTATGTGTTTGAGGTAGGGGATGGTTTATGGTAGGGTGATGGGTTATGGGTTATTTCTGTCTGAAGTTGATGGTAGCGTTCAGAGGTCAGGTGGTTGAGGAGGTAGGTGACTAGAGGTAGGCATGAATGCAAGTGTGATGGAACTTGTAATATTTTGATTTCATACTCTTTAGTTATGCATGATGAACTTGTGAAATTTAAAATCTTCCTTTAATTTGTTGTCAATATTTGTGCAATTTAAGTTGTATGTTTGGATGCGTAATTGCTTATTATTATCGAAATTCTGTAATTTTTGATATGTTTGTACCTACTGCATTATAATAGACAATTCTGTAGTGTAAATGCTAGCAAAAATGCAGCTCTACATGGTTTGGTAGCTGTAACGAACATATTCGTTACTAAAGACGAAATTTATAACGAGCGTAGTCGTTACTATTGATGAAATTTGTAACGAACAAGTGCATTACTAATGATGAAATTTGTAATGGACAAGGTCGTGATAATTTAGAATGACAACCCCTTCTTCTACCATGAAAGGGGAAACTAAGTAACGGAAAATATCCGTTACAAACCGATGCAACTAATAACAAACTTTTTCGTTACAAAAATTTAGATTTCTAACGACAAAGTCCGTTGGTAGGTGATATATCTAATAACAGGTAGAGGCCGTTATAAATATTTGTAATGACATACCTCACGCCTGTACCGCTCACGACTATATCTGTTATAAATTTCATTTGTAACGATTATATTCGTTACAAATACACCTTTTTGGTGTAGTCATTACAATTGATTGAAATCACATTAACAATTGTCAGTTTCATTCAATCAACATCAACAATCACATTCATCTTTATTATCAACCAACAAATATTATAATTACTTATCTAACATTGATTTTATCAAATTATAGTTCATTATGCATTATTTTAATTATTGCTTCATTCATAAACCATTAACAATACATTATTACCAAATATTACCTGAATTCACACTAACGTAATATTTGATTTCATTTATTGCAATTGGTTTCAATTAACAGGAAATTATTGTCAAGGACAAAATTTCACAGCTTTTTAGCCTCAAGGACAGACCTTCAATATTTTATCTTGAAGGACAACTTTCTGTAGGTATCAGTTTTTAGTTATTGATAGCAGTTTTTAGGTATTAGTTTGTAGTTATCGGTACCAGTTTTTAGGTATCAGTTTTAGCTCGGTAGCAGTTTTGTTGTCCTTACGAATAATTTTGAAAAATGTTTGTCCTTATGAATAATTTTTAGAAGAATGTTTGTCCTTGTGGTAAAAATATTGAGGTCGTGTCCTTGAGGCAAAAAATATACAAATCTTTGTCCTTTAAATTAATCCCCCTTCAATTAATTGGAATTGCACTAAATTAGTTATTTATCCACTTACATTAACATTATTACCTTTAATTGCAATTTGATTATTTAACACACTAAATAAATAAATAACATATATTAGTTGTCACCTATTTACTTTTACTTACATTTACAAGTTTATTACTTACCATTAGAACCGTATTATTTCATTAATTAATTCAATACTTAGATTTGTTTTCTTATATTCCATCTTCATTTCAATTTCAATATTTAGACGTTTAATTTCCTTTATTTGCAATTAAATCCAATTATTATAGTTCAACTCCATTAAATTAATAGGTCTTCATTCCCCATCTTTTTAATTCAACAAATGGTCATACTATGAATAATATTAACATTATTTTCAAATATTACCTAAATTAACATTAAAGAAATATTTTATTTAGATTTATTGCAATTGATTCCAATTCAATTTAATGGATTAAAATATATCGGTAACTTATAATGATTGTTGACACTAACTCTTAATCATACTTTTATAAGTTTTCATTCCCAAACAATATTATAATTACTTACAGGACATTGATTTTATTCAATTACTATTTATTATTATTAATTTATTTCTTAATTCACTATTTACCTTTGTTTTCTTATATTCAATTTTTAGCATAGTATAACAATTTACATTACTTCAATTAATCGTAATTTTATTTCAATTGTTAATACTTAGCTTTAATTTGCATGGTTGCATTTCATTTTAGCATTCGTTTCATTATTAAATTACAAAATTTTTGTTTCTTCCAAATTTATTTACAAAAATCTTATTAGTTTAACAATTTTAATTATCGAAAATTACGGGTCGTTACGGGATGCTAATGTTTCTAAGAAAATAACTTCAGAAATGAAAAAAAAACCAACAACTTTTAACTAATTTGAATGTGATGAAATTAAAGTAATCAACAAATAACTTTAAGCCACTGTGAAAAAATGAAAAGAATGTTACCGAATAAAAAATATCCTGATTCGTCTTCATCGATGATGATTTTCTACAAAACGAACATCTAGATTTCAGATCCAGATGGTCCTGATTCAACAGTTGAACACAAAAATATTGAAAAAGTTGAAAAAAGGTTTAAAAATGAACCAAAATATCCGAAGCAGATAAGATTATGGCAAATCTAGAAACTTTATACAAAAGAAGGATTAAAACTATAATATAGTAGTCTAAAAACGAAAACTTACCCATTGATCTGGTGAAAAGAATCAATGCATGGTGATCGGACGCAAGAACGTTCTTAAGAAAACAACTTAAGAAACGAAAATAAAAGTCAACGGATGTTAACTACTTTGAAAATGATGAAATTAAAATAATCAACAAACAATTTTAAACTACTGTGAGAAAGATGAAAAGAAAGTTACCAAATAAAAATTTCTGATTCGTCTTCGTCGATGATGGTTTCCTATAAAATGAAAACATCAAGATTTCAGTTCCATATGATTCCGATTCAACGGTTTCTTATAAAATAAAAGGCGTTTCCTTAAATGATTTGAAGCAAATATAGTTTATGAGAATCAAGAGAGAAAATGAAAATCAGAAATGTTGACAAAATTGACAAACATATTAGAAGATTAAATTAAACAGAAACGGAGATGGGACTTTAGGAAGATGAATTTGCAAATTAATAGAAAGATATATAAAGTTACATAAAAAGAGAGGAGAACTATCAAAAATACGCTTTTTAATTATTAATAAATTCAGAGCAGAAGAATGCCAAGAGAAAAAACAATAAATAACAACGAAATTGACACATGAATTGTGATTGGAAAAGAGTTGGATGGAGCAATTACAAATTGTTTACCGAAAACGATGAGAGATAATTATTTGACTTCGGATTGAATGAGAAATGAGAATGCGACTTTTTATTCTCTTTTATATATACTAGAATAGATTTGTATGCTTTCTAATGTCAAAGCCTTTTTACACAGACGGTTGATGCTCTTGAAAAATTGCAAGTTTATTTTAGGTTTGATTCTTTTAAAATATTTGGTATTAGGAAAGCACAGGCAAAATTTCTTTTGCAATGATTTCAGTGAACGTTCTCTCTTGGCAACGCGGGGAAACATGGTTGATGCTATTTACAGTTCTACTGTACTGTAAACAGTATAGGCCCGTCCCAGAGGAAATTTTCTTTTGGAAACCGACTATTAAGGAGCGCGGGAAAATTGAGAGCAATTACAAAATCATTTACCCCGGATTTTACAAGTTCACATCAAGGAAGGTTGGAAAAAAAGGAGAAAAATGGATCCCAAGTACGCAGGAGACGAGGAAGATGAGTTTGGATTCTCTCGTAATTATTTTCTTTCTAAAGAAATCGGATCTGCATCCGCTAAGAAATCTGCTGCCCGCAAAGTTAGCGACATTAATCTCGTCGGAGAACAGGTATTTATTTTATTTGTTTGTTCTCGTCAACAATTACTGTACTGATAATTATTATTCACTTACTTGCACTAGTTTTCTATTGACTGATATGCACTAAAACTATTCGATTCAATGTGTCAAAGAATTCGTTGAATATAATTTCATCACCGTGTTTTTATTTGATTATGAAATTGCAAACTTTAAAGTTACGAGGGATTTCAAATATTTAGGAGGGGTGCAATGGACATTTTTTCTTAACCATTATTATGGGCTCAGACTGGCAATTTGTTCATTCAGCGGCAACAGTTACGTTTTTTCGTTGAGTTTTATTGGATTTTGTATATTTAAAACTGTAGGATTTGAGAGATGCAGTATCTTCACTACCTCTAAAACATGAAAGGGAGATTGAAGCCTTGTTGAAAAAATACAAAGACAACTATTCTAAGTGGCTCTTCGCGCTGAGGTTTGTATTTTTTTTGTTCATTACTTTATCTGATAATGTTTCTGTATGGGAGCGGCTACCAAATCTCATTGTGTTTAAATAAGAGATTGAATTCAGGGGAAGATCTCATGATTCAGATCTGTTATGTCACAAATTGTGTCACCAACATGTATCCCAATAAAATTTCTCTTTTATATATGCGACTTTATCAAGAACTATCAGTTATTTGGGCCTTTGACACAGCTCTTCTAATCTTAGAAGTTGTAGTGTGTACTTGGAAAACATAAGCTGAGACTGAAATCAACTACCAAAGAAAACACCTTTTCCGTGCTTAGTTATTTATTTCCAGCATCATAAGATTCAGTTTGCAGGTGTAGTTTAATCCATAGTTCCAAAGCAGTTACCTTCTTGATGTATTAGATTATATTTTATGTGAAAATGTAAAATCATCGTGACACACTCAGCTTGAACCAGTTTGCATAGCTCTTACATGAATCAATATTAACACCACAAAGTGAACTGTTTCTTAAAATTGTTAATTTTTCTGGGTTATAGACTTCCAATGGTTTATCTGCAATTGTAAATTATGTTTGTGCTAATAAGTAAGCATGCTCATTAGTTTTATTTTTGGCTATCCTTTAATACAAACAGTCTTTTTTTCTTTCTTCCAAGCGTTTCTCCAAGCAGTCCGGTTGCAGGTGTCCATGAAAATTTTCTTATTGCAGGTGTGGGATCAACCTGTTGATGTATGGTTTTGGGTCTAAAAAAGCCCTAATTGAAGATTTTGCTTCGACGGCATTAACTGATTTTGGAGTTATTGTGATAAATGGGTATCTTTCTTCAGTTAACTTAAAACAAGTAGGTAATCATTTCTTATGATAAAATCTGATGTACAACAAATAAGTGGTCATATTATGTCTTGAACCTATTTTATGCTTACTGTTTATATATCGATCACACACATGAGTTCATCTGGAGTCCTTGTGTTAAGCGTTGATGTTCAAATATTTACATTCCTGTAGGCTGTGATCACCATTGCTGAAGTTCTTCATGAGCAAATGAAAGGCAACCAGAAAAGATCAGCAAAGAGCAAGTCAAAAATGGATCAGCCTTATAGTTCTCAATCTATGGAAGACATTCTTTCATTTTTAAATGGGCAACAATCAAATAATAATTCCCTTGTATGTGTTGTCATTCATAATATTGATGGGCCTGCCTTAAGAGATTCTGAATCACAACAGTATCTTGCTCGTCTTGCATCATGCGCACATGTTGCAATGGTTGCATCTATCGACCATGTCAATGCACCTCTTTGTAAGTAACCAATGTTGATTTTTGCATCTTTCTTCCAGCAATATATGTTGATAACTAAGTATGGTGTAAAGTTCTTTGAGAACAGCTAAAATAACTAAAATCTATTAAATCTTGTGGTAGTCTTATGTGATCAAAACATTGAGATGACAAATGAGGTGCATATTCTTTTGAATTCTTCCAACAGCATCTGGTTCGTACACTTGGGTTTTCGAAAATAAAATAGAAATATCGCTGCCTATCAATCCAGTTGACCTTTTATCCACTTGAATATGTGCATGACACATATTCGGAGCCATTATTTCGAACCAGTGTTTGTTCCATAAGAAGTGTGTTGAATAGGGGCAAATTTTTTTATAAGCCTTGTCATGTATACCAATTCCTTTGGCTACCCACCCGAAGAGCACATGCTAAAGTATAGATAAGTTTTGTTATTTTTAGTTAGCCAATATTGAGTATGAACATGCATAATAAATCATTTTTCGCTGTGGTAACAGTGTGGGACAAGAAGATGGTCCACACACAATTCAACTGGAGCTGGTATCATGTTCCTACATTTGCACCATATAAAGCTGAAGGCATATTCTATCCATTAGTTCTTGCCTCAGGGACGGCTGCCCAAACCACAAAAACAGCTTTGGTAGTTCTTCAGAGTTTGACCCCAAATGCACAGAGTGTTTTCAAGGTTCTTGCAGAGTACCAGTTAGCCGACCCAGAAGATGAAGGTCAGTATCATATTTCTCTTGCCTGTGGTTACATCTATGTTTTCATGCACATGCACAACTATTTAGGTGTGATTGTCTGCAGTGTAGACTGCGTAGCAGGCCTCAAGGTCATCTTGATTTTTTATTTATTTATTTATTTATTGCATGCAAGGTTTGAAATCTCGAATTCAAACCAGATCTTGAACTGACATCTTGATCCATACTTTGGGTTAAAATATTGATATCTTGGTGGATGAGATGAACGTCAAAAAAGGTAAAAAAAATACGTTTGAAATTTTGTCACGTTCAAGTGAATCGAGAAGATAATGTTGGAGGTCTCAGGGGAGATGAGAGAGATTTAATACTAAGATTGCTAGTAAAATTCCTGAAATGCAAAACTCTATACGTCTTTGGGAATTGTTACGATATCACATGTTTTCTTAGCATCAGTTATTATGAATATTTAGAGGAATAAATCCAAGCCCTTTATATAGTCAAATCATGTGTCTTATCATTACTAGCAGTGATGGCTAGTACATATACATATTTTTAAACTAGTATAAACTGCACGTACGTGCATTAGTAGCTAGAGCGAATATGTGTTGTAAGTGCAAAAATTTTGGTAATCACAACGCTTTATTTCAAGTTGTTTTGTTGGTGGTGTCGGTGGCAAATTGGTAGTAAAATTTCGTTAATAGGTCGTTGAGAAGGGTTGGTTGTGGATGTTGCAAACTAATGGTGAGTTTTCGTTGATGGATGATGGTATTTTTTGAATTTCAAAAAGACATCGTGGAAGTATTAGTCATTGAATTCTCTTTATTAGTGTTAAAAATAAAGATGTAGCACTGTACAAACTAAGCTTTCTTTTCAAAAATTTACATGGTAAGAACGAAATAATCTTGTCGTAATACTACAATCCTTAGTTTGCACCAGTGCTACTTATAAAAAATTGTATTGTCACGTCCGTAGGTGTGACGCAATGGCACAACTTAATTTTTCCCATGAGTTTGCTGGTCCCGGATTCTTCTGAGTGTATTCAAAAAAAAAAAAAAAAAAAAAAAAATTGTATTGTCACTTTACTAAAGACATAGTGTGTGTATGTGTATACTGGCACAAAAAATGCGTGTCGGTATATATTATATCTATGTGTATGAAAGGGTTCGGTATGAGTCAAGAATCGTAGTTTTGCATATGTTATTTATTTATTTGGATAATATACAAAAAATATGGATATTATGTAATTGTTCGTTTGCTTGCTTTATGTTTCAGGGATGTCTGTAGACGCATTGTACAGCGCCTGCCGAGAGAAATTTCTGGTGAGCAGCCTACTTACACTTAAATCGCACCTCCAAGAGTTTAAAGATCACGAGTTGGTGAAAACAAGAAGACATTCTGATGGTCACGATTGCCTTTACATTCCACTTTCTTCCGAGTCTATCCAAAATTTACTGCCAGAGTTGCCTTAACCTCTATGATTCTGAATCTACATTTTTGTATTTGTGCTACCAATATTGGTATTCTGGTCCAACCTTGTAAAAATATTGATCTTGTCATGGAATGGTAGCATATGCACTCGCAATATTACTACTTTATTATTCAATATTTTGATTTGGAACTTTTGAACATGTTGTTTAGCTTGAAATTTAAGCTATAAGGAAAAATCGTTTTCAGTTTTATAGGTTAAATTCTTTTTACAAATTTATTGTTTTTCATTTGTTCGGAATTGGTAGGTGTCTAAGGTATATACCATGTTACATGTCAGTGCTTCTTATAATGCTAAGAATGATTCGAATATGTGAACTCACAACCCAAATCCATCACAAAGCAATCCAAATCGTATATCGATATTTTTATATGCAAATAATGTCATATTTACATTTGCGTTTGAAGTTATTTTCGTATATCAGATATCTACATTCACGGATATAAGATAATAATCGTTTCCGCTAACGATATATAAATCAAGAAAGAAAAGTAGAAAATTTAGGTTTAGCGTAATTTTTTCAATTCCACTTATTATAGAAGCCTGCATAATCGATATGACGATAATAAATAGTTTTGAGCAGTTAATATGCATTAACCGCATATAATATAAAATATTAACTTAAACAATAAATATATATGTTGTACTAAAAAGCATATAAATTATAATCTTGATAAAAAATCAAACGAATAATATTCGAATGCGGATGTCTTCGTATCTGCTTCTTCGGATATCAGATATTTATTCGTTTGTTAGATAAGAATGATGATGAATTTCGGATTTTTGGCATTTTCATTGACATACTTAATCATGTGGTGCTGGACTCATTTGCTTCTATTTTCCAATGGCTTTTAAAATGCTGTTTGAAACCCAAAACATAAAATTTAAAATTTGTTAGGACGAATTTTAGAAATGAGCTAATTTTCGAAATTATTTCATGTTCTGAGCTGATTTTCAAACTTATTACCAAACAAAGCTGATTTATGCTCAATCAGTAGTCACATCAACAACATTGTAACTCACTTTGTCTAAGCGCAACTATTGAGCCTGCATTAAAAAATAATAGGCACAAATTTTAGTTGCGTGTGTTATAATTTTTCGAAAGACATCAGGCACAACTATGGGTTGTGCCTTATTTTCTCATATGGGCACAACTCATACTCGTCCTTTATGGCTTTTTTAGATATCTAACTTAGACGCAATTGTGAGTCCCGCCTATACATTTAACAAAGGCGTAACTTATAATTGCGCCTGCATTACCTACTCTATAAAAATAGCGAAAGCCACACTTTTCCACCACATTCTTGCTTTACCATTCATTCCCCATTCCTACTTTTCCAATTCGAACCTAAAATTCTCTAATCATCAAATTCTAATTTAATCGTCAACTCCATTCAAAATCATCATATTACTGCATCATTATTTGATTCGAACAAAACTACAACAATATTTGTAAGGTAATTGACTAAACCTTATTTTTGAATCTAGCGCCATTTTGAATTCTTTTATGTTTTTGTGTTGATTTTTAGTTCTATACATTTCATATTTAGCTAGCTGAACCGATATGGATAATTGGAAGATCGAAGATAATGCATTGGTGAAATATTGTGAACAATGGAAAGCTGAATGTGAATTCTTAAACTCAGTTTGAAACAGTTTCTCAAAGTATTGACGTTGTTGTTGAATCTGGTTTGGAAAATCGGGTTTACTTAGATGAACCAAATTAACGACCGAGGAAACAAATTAGCCGCGAAGGCGGAGTGAGACAACTGTTATGTCCAATTTATCACTGTAGAGTTATTTGTGAGGTAGCTGTATGTAGTAATAAAAAAAATGCAGAACGTCGTTTTTGTGGATGTGCACAGTACCAAGATCATATGTCAACTCGTATGGTGTTGATTGTTGTGAATACTTCCAATGGAGAGTTCCTCAGATGTATCCTAGGGGAGTTGAATATGCCCAAAAGATGCAAGTCGAAGTGGGTCGGATGGAAAGAAAAAACTGTAGGCTACGACATCGGATACACGATTTATAGTACATTGTGCGATCTGGTAGAACCAAGTAATGTTTATGCAGTCTTATCCAATGTTTAAGCAATGATCTAGTGAAATTATTAATGCAATTGTTATGTAACAGTTGTGTATAACACTGATTTGTTGGACTTATTTATTTAGTAGTTTTAACTAGAATGATTATGTAATAATTGATGTATTACGTGATTGTTGTTCGACTTTGCGTATAATGGATGTTGCCTACGAAATTGCGTACAAATAAATTATAATCACAGAACATAGCAACTCACATCAATGTTAGATAAAAACATAAATTTTAATACCGAAGTTGCATACAAAACAAAAGAAGTAGTACAATACACGAATGACATAAGTAGTAAAACAAACAAATTATTTTATTTTCCCCGCACGTTGTTCTCTTGTGACGCTGAACGCTACTATCGACGGGTCCGCTATCCGGTTTTGCAAGTTAATGCAAAAAAAGAAAAATTAACATACAAGCTACGATTGATTCAATGATAAGAATTGGACTACGACCACATAGAACAAGCTATTCGACAATTCTGATTACAAATAGAAACAAATAATACACAAATTAGGAACTAACAAAAAAAACTAGGTTTTAGAGATTACAAAACTCGTATTGCGTTGAAAAAGATCCCGCTTTCATTGTTACAGATTTTTTTTAATCTTAAATTGGTGAAGAGATTTGTAAATTTCGAGTGAAATTGATGAAAAAAAACTAAGACATGGGGTTTGGAAAGTTGGGTTCGAGCTGCAGCAAAGGGAGGAGCAAGTTGGTTTTGATGAGATTGTGTTGGGCTAGAGGTGAGGTTGTTGTTGCTTTTATATGGCAACAACAAATTTGTACATCTACAACCATGAGTTGTGTCCCTACGCAGCTCATAGTTACGCCATGATGTTTTTTTTTTAAAATATAATAGACGTACCTACGAGCTGTGTCTATTACTTTTTAATACAGACGCAACTCATAGTTCGAAAGTCAATTAGTTGATTGGACCCAAACCAGTCATGTTTGCGAAATAGTTTCGAAACTAGCCGTACAGATGATACACCGTTCTATATTAACTACCATAACAAAAAGCATCAACGCTAACTGATGGGCCCACACTCCTCGGTTCGCAGTGGCCCCGAACCTATAATGTGGACAATTTACATTAACTTCCTCAAAGGAAAAAAAAAATTACAGGGCCCACCAATCCTCAATCATATCAGTATATTCATTACCTTTTTAATTATCCAATTTTATTCATTTTGCTTCCGTAATTTTGTTTTGGTTTACCTGGGCACGAAACAGAAATTGGAGGAAACGCGGCTTGCAATCAAAGCTCAGCTCGGGCTCGCCAAAGAAGTCTTCCGCCGTCGACAACTCGAAAAGATTAAGGTTTCTCGATTTCGAATTGTTTGATTTGAATATGTGGGGAGAAGGAGGGAGATTGTATTGGGGGCAGAAGGAAGAAGAGAGGAGAAGTAATACTGAGAATCGTACTGGCATAGTCGTAATCTATGCGTGGTTGTCGAGTCATGAGAGAAATTTGAAGCCTTTTACCGATTTGTACTATTCTATGGGTTGGATATCTCTTGTCTGCCATTCAGAATTTCTTACTCTGTAATTTTTTTGATTTTTGTTGTTTACTCGCTCTTATATATGTTTTATTTAATTTCGATTTCTTATTTTTTTAGCTTACATAACTATGATTCCTTTTGAAAAGTGTTTTGATATGTGTCCGCCTTTAGCTATATGCGAAATGATTACAAATTACCTCCTGGGTGGTTTGAATAATTATTTATTTTTTATTTATGTAAATTCAATGGAGAGGTGGATACACAGAAACTATATTATTATTGTTGCAGCATCTTAAAGATTACGCCATTATGGAGTTAAATTAGAAGGTTTTAACATGAAGAAGGCATCCTATAGGGACATAATAGCAACATAAGTTAACTTTTAGTTAATGTTATGCTTTGATATACTGGTCACTTACAATAAATCTCTCGAAGTATATTTTACAGAAAGATCAATGCAATATGATAATTTATTAACAAATTATAATACCCAAGTTCAGTATTCTATACTTTAACATAACTATGTATAATGAAAATGAACCTCATAGTAAAACCCTAGAAAGGTAGGAAATTTGGGGAAGGAGTTGACTGTTACTTCATCATTTAGATTTGAAATTTCACCAAATAAGTTTGGCATGAATACTTCATTCGGTTATGAATTAGGTGAAGGAAATTTGTCACACTCTTGGCTTCACTACCTCGGTGAGTAAGCTTGTATGCTTAAACATATGTTGCAAATGTTTTGGATAGCTGGAGTAATATTTGGGTTTTTCCTATAAAGTTACAATCATCGTTGTACCAGTTCCTTTCGTACAAACCTCAAGTACACTATTGCTCTGTAGCGGCCAAAAGCTTACCAAACTAAATGTTGGATATAAATCAGTAAGCTACAATTCTTCCCAAAACCCAACCATTCACACTCGTAAAAGAACATCTAGATGGCGGTGAAAACAAAAGATTAAAATATTGTTTGATTTCCTGTTCACCGCCTTAGTAGTGGATGCAAGTAAAACAACCCTCATTTTTTATGTTAGGCTATAAAGAATGCACAATCGGAATAATTTAGATGTCATTTTTCTATCTGTTGAACTGGTAACTTTCAGGATGTTATCATCTTGTTCGATAATCAAGATGACTTCTACTAGTTGAATGCTAGCAGAATCCCAATTCATAATGAAATTTATCCAACCATAGTGTGCACATGTGATGTTTATAGCTCTATTGAACGTTATAAACACGGACATGCATGATGAGAACTAGGCATAGTTTATTGGTCTACCGAACAATATAAACACAATCATGCATGATGAAAACTAGACATATGTTGATTATAAATATAAATATCTTATAGAACAGTTATGATCCTGGTTACCTTTGATTATGGATCTCTTGATTGTAGACATAACATACTTTTTTTAAAATAGATCGACGTTAATATATAGTATTATTTATGTAGGAATGATTTCGTTGCAACACATTCAACAACTCATATTCGGTATTTTTATGCTTATATATTTTTTATGCAGCTTTTTGCCTGAAAAAGCAGTATCTCTTGCCAGTGGGGTGTTAAATGAGCTTGTTAAGGTCAGTTTATCTTCTTATTGTTGTACACCTTGAGTATCTAGAAATTTAGCCTTAAAATTATAGGTAACAACGATGATGATTCCTTCATTTTTTTATATAAATAAACCCATGCAATCGTCCTGATATTTTTCCCTTCCAAATTTCCATGGAAAAACTCATGCAATGAATTGCTGATATAGACATACTCAAAGTGGGATATCACACAAGACACTTCATACATTCAAATACGAGACAATGGGATTCAGACCAGTGCAATACACTCATATTTGAGTGCATGTTAAGCTAAACATATACAGTATACATTATTAACTAACTTCCAGTTAAATTTTACAATAAATTTGCAACGGTACCATTCTAATCATAAATAAATTTGTCTACCGTTGAACCGATTGCTAATCAAAGGTTTCTTTCTTCAGAAAACCAATTGTTCATAATATTTCTCCATTTGGTCTTTTTTCCCCAATAAGTTGATGTATAATTAGAGATATATGCAGGCATGTCCTTGTTGGCTACTGTTGGAAGTATATGTATTATCCCGTCTTTTGGTAAGACCGTGATACCAAAAACTTGACTAGAAACCAAAAACAGTTCGTCTTGGAGATCGATTATACACAGGTTCACTATGGATGCTGGTAAATTTTGTCCGAGTCCGGATCGAGCTGCAATTGATGACACGACATGCAAAACTATGAAAGTCAACGTTCCAAATTTCAAGTCAATCGGAGTTCGTATGCTTAAGGTATTGATCGATCAAGGTTGAGAAAACCAACTCTATTCGTTTCCATCCAATTTTATATCTATTCAATTTTGTATCCATTCCCCAAGGGAGATTCAGTTCGTATCCATCGCATAGTAACTTCCTTCATATCCATCAAAATGAAGCTACTTCGTATCCATCAACAAGTGTCCATTTCGTATCGGTCTCCCTCCATCCATCTCGTATCGATATCCTACCATCGATACAAAGAGCAACAATCACCGATCGATACGAAGAAGGCAATGTGAAGCATCGATACGAAGGCGGCCTCCAACCATCGATGTTAAGTGGCATGCAAGCATCGATACGAACAGAGCCACGCATGACCGATACGAAATAGTGTCGATACGAAGACGACAATGTCATGCAAATCCAAACTTGCATCGATCATATCTCAATACATATAATTTCAAATGCTACCAAATTTTTATAGGAGCTTGTGTACTGCCTCAAGAATGTACCTGGTCGGTCCCAGCCTGAAAGGACCAATTATTGATTGATACGAACTCAATTCGTATCACTCTTAAATCTCGTTGAAATCGCCTGAACTCGATCCCATGGGCCCATCCAC
This sequence comes from Allium cepa, assembly GCA_030765085.1. Classification (NCBI taxonomy): domain Eukaryota; kingdom Viridiplantae; phylum Streptophyta; class Magnoliopsida; order Asparagales; family Amaryllidaceae; genus Allium; species Allium cepa. The sequence goes on from CM060934.1 coordinate 183,294,616, forward strand.
GAGAGAAGTCGTCTTCCGAGATCTGTACGAGATATTTGCTGCCTACGCCTATAAATAGTGACCCTGTACCTACAGAAAATGAACTTTTGACTTCTCTATGCTGATATTCTGCCGAAATCACTACCATACTTCAGTTGTACTGTTGTAATCTCTTATAATCAGCAAGTCATATTCAATAAACATCGATCATTTCATAGTGGACGTAGACAATACGCCGAACCACTCTAAATTTGTGTGTTTCTGCATTTTTTCTTTTCTGTTGATTGGTGTGTTTGTTAGATCTGCCTTATTTTATATTTACTTTTTTCGTTTTATCTCTTCGAACACATCCGAAAAGTGTTGTGTCCAATTTTGCTAGAAACAATATGCAGCAGTTATATGTTTTTACTACCTTCAGTCTATCTGCAAAGTTCCATAAATTTATCTGACTCCCTGTTTTCATACTCTATTTCAATGTTAGTAACATTATATTGTGCAGCTATTTTGACAAAATCCTTTTGCTTTGGAGTAACAGGAAGTAAAGTTTAGCCCACTGCCTATCGTGTTTGTATCTTTTTCTGGGGGACCCAAAGGCTGTCTTTACAAGGTTCTTCAGGTCATTTTTTATTACCTATATTTATCTGTTATGAACTTGTAAAGTATTTGATCTTCGTGTTTGTGTACGTGGAATAACTTACCCGTGCAATTATTTCAGTTGCTGGAGGGGAAATGTGAAGGGCAGCCCAATCTGGTATGCAAATGATCACCTTACAACTTAACTTTCTTACCCCCTAGTTCATAACTTTGAGTTTAAATTGAAGTTCAAAATATCTGATTTTAGTCATAATATTCTTATGTAGTTCACATTTTGTCATTAAACTGCTATCCTGATGTCTGTTAATGTCAACTGACCTTATACTTTCTTTTTTTGTCATACTGAAGGATGATTATCAGCTGGTTAGAGATTGTGTCTGCGGACAAGTATTTGATTCATCTCCTGTAGACTTCACAAGTGATTTGGGCACTCGATTTGTTCTCCATCCCAGTGTGATTAAAATGTCAAGGCCCCCAAAAGTGGCTACATGGATAGCAAAAGCTATTGCTTCTGGGCTTGATTCAATGTTCATCAACACTTTTGAAGCACAACGGGCCGAATATTGGGAGACGCTATACTCCTCAGTTGTAAGTCTCTTATTTATTCATGTACCAATACTCATTGTTCAAAAATGTTACTTTGCCAACAAGTAAGCAAAACCTTACATATAAGAGAAAAACTGACATGTGAACCTGCATTTGGTTTCAGAATGTTGGTCCAATACTCATATTTTGTTCAGAAGATGATGAACTTGCTCCATACCAAATCGTTTCAAATTTTGCCAGTCGTCTAAAAGAATTTGGTGGTGATGTTAGACTAGTAAAATGGACGAGCTCCCCTCATGTAGGTATGTTCTCAATGACATCATTATCTACTTTCCTTTCGATTCAATCTAATGTAAACATAGGAATCGCCGCTAAAAACACACATCAAGGCTTGGCCTCTACAGTATGTCTGGTTTGTTATTTCATCTCATTTTTGAGTTTTTCACAACATTTAAGGTAGTGTTGGGTATGAAAATTGAGTTTTGAGTTTAGCGTTTTCAACCTATACTTTAAAATGCACGAAAGAGTGGAAGCGAGTGGAAAATGGTCGATTTGGAAAATGAATTTAACCTATAAAATTGAAAATGACTTTTTTGTGTTTTCCGTCTTTTGGGAAATTTCAAAATCCATCTTCTTTTATCTATTCTTTCCATTGTTGGATCGACTAGGATGTTCCAATTTCTCCACTCCCACGCACACAAATATTGGAAACGCAAAACGTGTTTTCAAATCAAACACTATCCAAATGTTTGAAAATTCTATATACATTTTAGAAAACAATTATTTCTCTACACAAATTTTAGCATTTAAATCTTTAAAAGGATTATCTTATTCAATTGGTGTTGAAAACAATTTACAAAAGTAGAAAACAAATAAGAAAAAGTTATTTATATGGTCTGACTTTATCAAGACTAAGAAAAAAAGAAAAAGAATAGCGCGCGCTAACACACATACTAGAACACAAAATAATGACATTATAGGGTAACAATGGAATTCAACTATTAGATGGCTGGCTGATTTCAACTCCAAACGTGAATTTAATGAGATCCAACGGAGAAAATCTACCGTGACACGAATTTTGTTAGTGTATTTTGCCAATTTCTACAACAGTTTTTGGTGATTGCCTTCAACAGTTATTTAATAATTTGTCATGAATTCTTGTCTAAACATTTCAATAATTGGCAAAAAAGTCACCGTCCCTAACAATTCCAAGTTGGGACCTTCTCAACACAAAATCTTGACTATGCCTACACATATACATACCTGCATGTGTGTGTGAACGCGTGCATGAATGCATATAAATACACACATGGATGTATACATACATATTAACATAAAAAAATGACTCAAAAATTTGAAATTTGAAATCAGTTGAAAATAAAGCCTACTTTTCGCTTCATTTCAGGCCACTATAAAAGACACCCAGATGAATACAAAGCTGCAGTAACCGAACTCCTTACCAATGCATCTACTCTCTACACCCATAGAAGACAGCTGCAACTGGAGAAAACAGAAAGAGTTACAGGTTCATCTAAACATATTTGTGAATCCATTTGTTGCCTACACAAAGCAGCCGTAACTTCAAACGAGAGCTTAAAAAGAGTAGCAAACAGTCCAAGCGACCATTTCTTCATACCGAGCTCAGCTGAGTATCAAGAAACCAAAGAAGGAGGTTCACTTATGAACGAGCAAAGAGATGGATCATTTCATGTACATAGCCCACCAAAATTGAATGCCAATGGGGTTTTAAGTAAAATGCTGTTTGATGTATGTGTTCCTAAAGACATAGAAGACTGGGACCTTAAGGAAGCTGGTTCGTCGGGGCGAAATGGTCATTTTGATCCAGTTAAATGTTTATTAAAGAGGTCGAGGTTGTAGTGTCTGTAAAGGTGACCTTTTTTTGCGCTATAAGTGAAATAATTGTCTTGTACAATCTTGTTCATCCGGTGGGAACTGAATAAAATCAGGGAGTTGTGAAAGCATATGGTTACCTTTCTCATGCTGCCATTTGTCGAGGTTTAACAAAAGAGGAATCAACGAAACGCCTTAGTGTTAATCTTATTATAAACACCGTCCATACTTCGCTTTTAATTACAATCAACAAGTGAAAATTACAACTATTTCCTCTTACATCGAGTTGATATAATTTTCTTGGTTCAAATTTATCCTTTTGATGTGAAATCAATGTAAATATAAAATCAAATTCTTAGGCCTAACCCGGTTTGTCATTTTTAGGGTCTGTTTGGTTTTGTTTTGAGTTTTGCATTTTCAAAATTCATTACAAATTACGGAAAAAGCAGATGAAAACATTTAATATTTTAAATCGTTATGACGATGTGGAGGGATGATGGATGAGATGAAGGGACGACGAAGGGTGTGGCGAAGGGATGAATTTTCGAAAACACGGAAAACGAATTTTTTCTTTCCATTTTATATTTGAACTTCATTTTTCAAATTGGTTGCTTTCCAAAAAAAATACATGCGTCTTGTGTTCTTTTATTTGAACGAAAACACAAAACTAAAAATGACAAACCAACTGGGACCATAGTTTTGTGTTTTCGTCCAAATGAAAAAGCGCACGACGCGTATATTTATTGGAAAACAACCAATTTGAAAAAAAATGAAGTTAACATACAAAATGAAAAACAAATTTATTTTGTTTTCGGTGTTTTAAAAAATAATAAAAGCACATGAAACGATACATCCTTCCGCTATTCCTCCATCATTGACATAATGATTTAAAATTTTAAATATTTTTTTTCCTCTCCTCATATTTTGTAATGAATTTTGAAAACGTAAAAAGCACAAATGAAACTAAACAGACACTTAGTGTGTATGTTGGGGGGGGGGGGGGATGTGCATGCCCACGCACATACCATATTTCAACCGCATCGACCTTTTCGAAGACATTTTTGTTGTCGATGGATCATATCTGTTCGAGTATAACCATCAAAATAATATTTTGATAATATACATGTAACTCATTTTGGATTTGTACGTCATACCACATGCTAGAGTTAATACTTTTAATGGCTTATTGACAACTGAAGAAATTCTTTCTCGATATCAATAAAGCAATCGGAGTTTCTCTTTAATGTGCAGGAGTTCTTATTGGATATTCTAATTAGATGCATTCGCGTAGGTTTGATCAATTTCGTTTCATCTCCATAATCAGTTTCAACTTTTGATCATATCCAAATCCATTTTACTATCAGTAATTTCTTAAAGAAATTTCTTCATCATGAAGTTGGTGTTTTATAAAACAATAATTGTTTCTCAATGTAAAGTATTCATAGACATTTTATGAATTGCCTTTATATACGTGTGTGTATATATGTATATATATGTATATGTATATATATGTATGTATATATATAACTGATTTGATTTTTAAGTTTACGTAACTTATGTGCATAACATAAATTGGTTAATCAATATTTATCAGTCCCAAACTTATTTGGATGGTCTGTACAAGATCCCTTAAATAGATATTACGTGCAACATCTTGACTCACACAACCTCTCAACTCCTTGACTTGGGATATGTAGGAGTATCTTTTCAACCCTTATCTTGTATGTTCTCGTAAATTATATTTTGGATGATATTAAATTTGCGTACATAACCTTACAGAAAGAAGTTAACTCAACTATACTCATCACTAATCGTACTCTATCCATCAAAGTTCGCTAACTTCTAATGGATACCTCATTAGTATTATTGGAAGGAGTGACTTTTGAGATATAATCTTATTCATTTTAAGAATATTTGGAATTCCTTTCTAATACCCTCACCTACTCGATCTAATTAAATCATTTTATGTTACATTGCATGTCATTTTATTTACTTTCGTTTTATATTCTATGAACTTATCATAGACATACTCCATGTGTATTAAAAACGCATGTTCATGTTTGTGGTAATTCATTGGTGAATTTAACGAAGTATTTGGAACTATTTTGGTATCATTAGACTTATGATTGCATATATATATATATATATATATATATCAATCTTAAGAATTCACCAACTCTTATGTCGTTCCCACTGAATGAGTGTTCTACTCTTAATCGTTTGAGATACTATTCGCCAGTACCATATGACTCATAATCATGTGAGTAAAGAATTAGTTCTCAAACTTGTAGTCTACAATTTTGAAATAACCATTGAATTTCAGATACTTCAACATTTTCTAGTGCATTATTGTCTCATGAAAACAAATTCCATTATTACAGTTTTATCTTATAACAAATATTCATAACATTCATGTTGAATGAAAGAATATTTATTTTTAGTCAATACTGAAAATAGTTGTTATTTCAAAACTAATATATGGTATGTTTACAAAAATAATTTTTGTAACTTGATGCATCCACCAAAAAGTGTTATATGGTGTGCTCCCACTATTTTCGCCATTGCTATAACATGTTATGGAATATGATGCTCCATTCAACCATTTATTGTGGGATTTTAGTTCATTCTTTGTAACTAGTTTACAGTCATAAGTTTCAAATCAATTATCTTGAACTCCAAAAATTGACTTTTACAGAAAACAATTTTCTATATGAAAATACATTTCAAGTGGAAATTGCATTTCTCATTCCATATTAAGTATTCTTTAGAGTTTTACACAATTCTCACTTCTGCTGTCTTTTCATAAACAGAAGCGAACATTCACTCTTTTCATCCCAGCTATGCCTAGTTTCCATATTAAGTAACCTTATTGTAATTAATTATATTGAATACATGTATCAAATTATGCTTTGTTTAATTATTTTGAAACACCTCACACCCTTTAATATACCCAAAAGGACACATTAAAAGGTGTGACATGTTGTAGATATAACTGAAACTAACAGAGACTAAGATTCAAAAGACAAAAATAGGTAAAAAAAAACGGAAACTAAAATAATAACTTATTCAAAACTAAAACTCATAATTGTATCATAAGTCAAATACCAAATACAACATACATGTCTCAAAACCCAATATGTCTCATGAAATAAAAACTCATAGTCTCAACAAAAATCTAAGTATAAATATCCTTCTCAAGTGCCAGTACAAAGAAAGAAAAACGAAAATAAAAGTAGGGAAATACATAGCAGAATCTTCTCCAAGAAATCTTCAAGTAACCGCGATCTACCGTCCTTTCCCTTGATTGCCTATGGAGGGGGGGGGGGGGGAATGGTAAAATAGAGGAGTGGGTCAGACTAAAAGTCTGGTGAATGATAGTAACTACTATAATCTTTAAGTAAAGTAAAAGTAATAGACTCTTCAATAGTTCTAGTATATAGAAGGAAATAGAAAAGAAAGAAACTGGAGATAAAAAGGAATAAATTATTTCTCAATTAGTAAGATATGTTAACTTTGATTGTTTGCACTTGTCCGTGCCAGCTGCTTTGATTAGGCTGAATTCCTAATTCTACCCTTTGATCGGCCTGCTACTCCATAGAATCTACTATGGACTGGACGTTTCCATACACAGTAGACTTTGGTGTCTACGAAAGACACACTTACTAAGCGCTTGGAACTCATAGCAATTACTGAGCATCGAAATGGAAGTCGCACGCGTAACTGCCACCATGCCCATGCCACCTGTTGCTCCCTCTTTTGATCTTATATTTACCCTAGCAAGCATAAGCGTGCCTCTCCCTCACTTTAGGATTATGTGAAGCACATCATCTCACTTCAGGGTTATGTGAAATACCGTGTTCATAGAAAAATAGGGGAAATAATGTTGGTACTAGTCCCTATCAAACAATAATCTAGTTGCGCCCTTTGTTCAAACCCCCTTGATTTGAACTACCATAGATTGACCGTTTACTACTACTATAAGCAAAAGCATACCCCTCGCCCCACTTCAGGATTATGTGAAGCACCTCGTTCACTTCAGGATTATGTGAAACACCATAACCATAGAAATATTAAGGGAACGCTATTTGGTACATGCCCTACTCTTATCTTATCTTTGCTTATTAACTTAGATAAATTATTTAAATAAGCCTTTATTTTTATCAATTACTATTATTTCTTATTAATTTATCCTAAGCCTTAAAATAAATGCCATAGTTTCCATAGTTTACCATAGTTTCCATGGTTTATCAATTTATAACTTACGTTATAATCATGTTTATTACTTAACCCAAGGTCTAAGTGTGAAAATAAGCTTCTTTCTTCTTTTATATTTTTTAGTTATGATTCTAAGTTATAACTAGGTCAATCTTCTTAATTCAGTCCAATTAATATCATAATTAGGCATAATTTCAGTCCTATTCCAATTATATTACCGTCTTTGTGATTTACAACATATTCCATTATTTTAGATTTTTTATAATTTAATCCAATTTCACGTTAATTCTATTCTAATCCATACGCGAAGAAGAAGAAGAAGGAGAAATAAAAGAGAACTAAAAATAGAAGGAAATCGAAGACGTAGGAAGAAGATGTAAATGACGCATAAATAACAGTAAATAAATTAAAATACTGTAAATAAACTATAACTAAATGGAAAAAGCTATAATTAATAGAAATAAACTAAAATTAATTGAAAAGTATAGCTAGAATAAATAGACTGAAAATAATTATAAAAACTGTAAATAAATTACTATAAAAAGTTACTCCAAAAATCATAGTAAAACTACAACTATTGGAAACCCTATTATTTTAAATTACTAAAAGAAATTTAAAATAATTACAACGACTCACCTCTGGTCCTTAGCTCTTCCCTTAGGTCTTCCCGGATCCACTTGTGGTTGTTAAATATTTTTATTTAAATTGATTTCCTCCTTGGAAAATTATTCCGCTTAGGGTCCTTGCTAAATAGGTGAACCCAATTGCAGAAAATATTATAATGAGAAAAAGCGTCAGGCTTAGGTTCTATTTATAGGTGTAGAAGTGGATCTCAGACCGTTGAATTAGCGGATTTAATAGGATACAACCACGTCATAGGCTGAATAGGGGTCATCGGATGCAAGAATAGAAGGACTAGATGAAGTCAAATAATGCAAATTAGGTGTTCAACTTTCGAACGAACGAACGTTCATTCATTCGTTAAAATAGATAGGCGGGTCGACCGGGCGGTTGAGATCGACCGGCCGGTCGACTATATATATATTTTTCTTTTTTTTTCCGTTTCCTTGATTATTTTGTATTTCGTTCATATTATCTCGGATTCTGACGTTATATATATGAAAATTGACCAGAAAATTACCACGGACGCAATGGTGCAACTCCCGTGGCTCAATTATGATAATTTTATAAAGTTATTTTATTATTTAATTAATTAACGAATAAATTATTATGGATTAAAATTTTGGGTTGTTACATTCTTTTATCCTTAAAGGATTTCGTCCCCAAAATCTCTAAGGATAAAAGAATGTACTAAATGTCTTCATCTAATCCTACAATCAACTACTCAATCATCAAGCATTCATTAATTGTCTTTAGGTTATTCTAATGCAATTTATAACACTTATTCAATTAGTGTAGTGTAAACGTCCTTAACTAGTGCAAAAGATTAGGCGGTCCACTGATTCAGTTGACCTCCTTTTATGCAATCATGTATGTGCCATGTATCCAAATGAATGCAAAAAATTTCTAAGGATACTGATAATTCTATATTCTTGCTACAAACATCCTCCGAATGCAAAAATTATGTAATTTCATTCATTTATAGAAACCATGAAAAATAGAATAAAAATGCGCAAACATACATATGCATATGCTCTAGTGTCCTAGTTAGGTCGATCTCTAAAGAATAATAGTGCCTCGTGTGCCTATGTGCGTCCATTAGCATCCACTAGCAAACACTTGCAATCACTAGCATACGTCATTCATAACATGTTCTAATAATATGTTTCATCATATCCTACCATCCATAGGTTAAATCCTAAGTTCTACCCTTCTAAAGGATAATAAAAGAAAGAACCTATTCAAAACTAAAGATGGAGATAAGAAATTCTAAAAAACTTACTATTGAAAAGGTAAGGATAGAAGTACGAATCTTCTTTTATGCTTCATATGTGGCATCTGCAACATCATCTCTCCATTGCACCTTTGATAGAGGAACCTCCTTATTCCTTCGTTGCTTCCTGTCTCTTTCAACTATCTTCATGGGGATAGCCGAATAGATGCTTCCCTTTCTACATCCACCTCCTCTAACTAACTGGGCTCTACAATCTCCGTCGAGTCATGTAAGCACTTTCGCAAGTGCAAAACATGAAGACGTCGTGCACACCTGCGAGCCTATCTGGTAACTTCACTCCATAAGCCATCTTCTCAACTCTTTATGATAGGAAATGGTCCAACAAATCTGGAGGCTGCCTTTCCATTCGACCCGAACCTTACCACCTTCCTAAGCTGGGATACCTTGATAAAAACTAGTCTCCAACCTCAATGTCTCTCCTTCATTTATCCGCATAAGACTTCTGTCTATATTAGGATGTCTTCATCCTTCACTCAATTTAGTCCACTCTCTTCGATGTCTCCCTTACTATGTCAGGCCCAAGTAGCAACTTCTCCGTAGACTCCACCCAACATGAAGGGGACTTGAAAAGTCTCCCATATAAAGCCTCAAATGATGCCATTCCTATGTTCGCTTAGTAACTGTTATTGTACACAAACTCAACCAACGGAAGATGCTCCTCCCAAGTTCCTCCAAAGTCCAAAATGCACATCCGTAGAAAATCCTCAAGTATTCTATTCATCCTCTCCGTTTGGCCATCCATCTAAGAGTGATAGGATGTACTCAATCTAAGTTGCGTCCCTAGCGCCTCGTGTAAGCTCCTCCAAAACTCACCAGTGAAAATAGGATCTCTGTCACTCACTATACTGGAAGGGATTCCGTGAAGTCAGACTATCTCTCGAACATAAATGGGTGCCAAATATGATGCAGTGCACTTACTCTTACATGGGATGAAGTGGACACTCTTGGTCAACCGATGAACAATCATCCAAATGCTAGTATTCCCCTTCCTAGAACGGGGTAAACCATCTATAAAATCCATAGAAATACTATCCCACTTCCATTCTAGCATATCTAAGGGATGAAGTAATCCACCAGACTTCTGCTGCACTGCCTTTACCCTTTGGAAAATGAGGCATTTAGCTACGAACTCTGCCACGTCCTTCTTCATGTAATTCCAATGGAACATCCTCTTCATATCCCGATACATTTTGTCACCATCTGGATGAACAGTCATACGAAAATGGTGTGCCTCCTCCAAGACCACTCTTGAAAAATCATTGGTGTAGGGAACACAAAGCCTCCCATCTCTCCTAAGCCACCCTTCGCTATCAATGTAATACCTTTGGAGATGTCTACAGACCTCTTCTCGGCTAATCCTATCCATAATGTCCAAGAACTCTGAATCTTCTTGCTGCCTCGAGCTAATCTAATCCATAAGGGTAGGTCTCACCTCTAATGTCGCCAATAATCTGGGAGTAATGTCTGTAAAGGGCTTAAAATCAAAGTAGAAATAAACTCCAAGCTCCTCCACTCTACGAACAAAGGACTAAGGGTTGCTTTCTTTCTACTCAATGCATCTGCATCTACATTACCCTTGCCAGCGGAATAAGCAATCTCAAAATCATACGAGGCTAATCCATCCATTTCTGTTGCCTCAAGTTCAAGTCCTTATACGAGAATAGGTACTTTAGTGACTTATGATCGGTGAAAAGCTCAAACCTCTCTCCAAGTAAATAGTGCCTCCAAGACTTGAGTGCAAAAACTATGGCAGCCAACTCCAAATCGTGGGTATGATAGTTCTTCTCATGTGTCCTCAACTGTCCCATAACATACCACCCTCCCTTCTTGCATCAACACCGCTCCTAGACTCGTCCCACATGCATCATTGTGTACGGTAAAAGGCTTAGCTCTATCGGGTAGTACTAACACTGGTGCACTAGTAAGGGCTCTCTTAAGCTTTGTAAAGGAATCATCATAATCCACGTCCCATATGAAAGCTTTATTCTTTTTAATAAGGTGCGTGAGTGGTGCCAAAATCTTGGCAAAGTATCAAATAAACTTCCTATAATAGCCAGCCAATCCTATGAAGCTCTTAACCTCGGTGACGTTCTTTAGGGCCTTCCAATCTTGTACAGCTATCACCTTAGCGGGGTCAACAGCCAAACCTTCATTTGAGACCACATGCCTCAATAAATGTACCTCCTCTCTCCAAAAGTGACACTTTGAAAACTTAGCTCTCAAATGATGACTACAAAATGTACGAACAACCTCCTCTAAATGAAAAACATGCTCCTCCATATTCATGGAAAATACCAAGATGTCATCCATGAATACCACCACGAACTTATTTAGGACTTCTCTAAAGATGCGGCTCATCAAGTCAACGATGTAGGCTGGGGCATTGGTTAGCCAAAAGGCATAACCAACCACTTATAAAGTTCGTTTGGAGTCCTAAATGCAGTCTTATCTATGCTGTCATCGGCGACCGTTAGCTGATGGAATCCCATGGCTAAATCAAACATAGAGAAAACCAAAGAGCCAACTAACTAGTCAAAAAGATCATCAATCCTAGTGAGTGAATATCGGTTCTTCTTGGCGAGCTTATTTAATTCTCCATAATCAACGCAATGTTGAAGAGAACCATTTGCCTTAGTAGCGAAGACGACTGGTGCTCCCCATTCCAATATGCTCTTTCTTATAAAAACCTTCTCCAAGAGCTCACTAACTTGTTTGCTCAACTCTTTCCTCTCCCTAGGTGCTATGTGCCGTGTGCCTCATAGGTAATGCCACTGGCTTAGCATTTTCGGTCAAATAAATTCTGAAGTCAATTTGTCTCTTGAGGGGCAGTCCCTTAACCTCCTCAAAGACATTGGAAAAATCTCTGATGACAGGAACTGAATCAAACTCTGTTGAAGATGAATCGAGAGAATAGAGAAAGCTCAACATGACCGACCCTCGCGGGTCGTAAGATGCCTCGAGAGTCTTACCACTGCAAGTCTCTAATCTAACTACTCACCTCTTGCAGTCTAAAATAGCTCCATATGTGGATAACCAATCCATACCCAAGATCATCCCGTACCCCAAGAATCCAAAAACATAGGCATCATATTCAAATTCTATGCCTAGAATATAAATTTTTAAAACCCCTACAAACCATAGACAAGTGTGTCGATCCACCTACGGGGTTTGAAACAACGATGGGGTCCACTACTAAAGAAATGTCTAAGTGCAAACAATCCACAAGAGAATTAAAAACAAAAGAGTGTGATGCTTTAGAATCGAATAAATTCCGAAGGGAAAATCAGATATAGAAATCAAACCTTCAACTGTGACTTTCCTACCTCTATCCGGAATGCTACCCGAAGGTGCTGCATCTAATGCCTAGATCTGCATGACCGGTGCACTAGTCCCCTGACCTGCTCTCTGGGACAATTCCTACTCAAGTGACTGGGCTGTTCGCAATTTAAGCACTTTCCTTTTTTCTTATCCCTTCTGCAATCCCTGGCGACATGTCCAACAATCCCACGGTTACCGCACTTCAAACCTTTCTTAATCTGCTTCCGAGGGCTATCACCTTTCTTCTTCTCCTTATTTTTTTTCATCACTTCTTCATTGAACCTTCGACTTAACCACTTCTTTAGACTGTCCTTCCTTGATTGCATCTGACATAAGCGCCATCCCAACCAAAGACTCATAAGTAGCTTCCATCGGTTCGTGAGTCGACAATAACTCATGAAGGGGTTGATTCAATCCCTTTGCAAACTTCATAGCTTTCTTGTATGGTGTATTCACCAACTCCATACCAAATCGCGACATTTCATTGAACTGATTAATGTATTCCTTAACAGACAAACTCCCTTGCTTCAAATTGATAAACCTCTCCAACTGAACACTCTCTTCTGCTTGAGATAGAAACTTCTTCTCAAACCTTTGCCTAAACCCATTCCAGCAGACTTCTCTTCCTTCCAACTTAACAACCTTTCACAGTAAGAAGCCTCCTCTTTCAACTGCCGAGCGGCTATGTGAACCCGCTGCTGGTCCTCCAATCCTAATAAGCCAAATATCCTCAAGGTGTTCCTAAGCCAAGCTCTTGCCTCCACAAAAGTCTCCTTGCTAGAAAAGTCTTTCAGCCAAAACTTGTAAAGTCCTTACAAAGCTTAGAGAAATTGATGGCGACGAGTGTGTTGATGGGGTTCCCATCCGTTGGTGTAGGATTGGGCGCTGGCCCGTGCACCTTTGGAGTCGTGGCTTGTAAGTACTTACGAAACCGTGCTGGGAGTGGAATGCCCTCAGGAAGGTTTGGGCCATCAGCCATTCTACGAAAAAAAAAGATAGTTTAGGAAAAGGTCAAAGGGAGATTGAATTGGACTTATCAGGGGATATTTATAAAAACTCTTTTATTCTTAAAACATTTTTAAGAGTTCTTTTTTGAAAAATACTTCTAAAATAAGTTATTTCGGAAAATATTTTACTTTTAAAATAATTTTTTAGGGATCCTATAACCTTAGGCTCTGATATCAAGTGAAACACCCCCACACCCCTTAATATACCCAAGAGGACACATTAAAAGGCATGATGCATTATAGATATAACTAAAACTAATAGATTCACTAGATAAAAATAGGTTAAAACAACGAAAACTAAAATAATAACTTATTCAAAACAAAAACTTCATAATTGCTTCGTAAATCAAATACCAAATACAACATACATGTCTTTAAACCCAATATGTCTCATGAAATAAAAACTCATAGTCTTAACAAAAATTAGAGTATAAATAACCCTCTCAAGTGCCCGTACAGAGAAAGGAAAAAAAAGTAGGAAAATACATAGAAGAATCTTCTCCAAGAAACCTCCAAGTAACCACGATCTACTGTCTTCTCCCTTGATTGCCTATGGGGTGAAAATGAAAAAATAGAGAAGTGGGTCAGATTAAAAGTCTGTTTAATGATAGTAACTACTAGAATCATTAAGCAAAGTAAAAGTAATAGACTCTTCAATAGTTCTAGTATATAAAAGAAAACAAAGGAAATAGAAAAGAAAGAAACTGGAAATAAATACGAATAAACTATTGCTCAATTAGTAAATAGGTTAACTTTGATTGTTCGCATTTATCCTTGACAACTGCTTTGATTAGGCTGAATTCCTAATTCTACCATTTGATCTGCCCGCCACTCCATAGAACCTACCATGGACTGGATGTTTCAATACACAGCAGACTTTGGTGTCAATGAAAGACACACTTACTAAGTGCTTGGAACTCATAGCGATTATTGAGCACCAAATGGAAGTCGCATGCGTAACTGCCACCATGCCTATGCTACCTGTTGCTCCCTCCTTTGACTTTTTATTTACCCTAGCCAGCATAAGCATGCCCTTTGCCTCACTTCATGATTATGTGAAGCACCTCGTCTCACTTTAGGGTTATGTAAAACACCGTGTTTGTAGAAAAATAGGGGAAATGTTGTTGGTACTGGTCTCTATCAAACAATAATCTAATTGCGTCCCTTGTTCAAACCCCTTTATTTGAACTACCATAGATTGACCGTTTACTACTACTTTAAGCATAAGTGTATCCCTTGCCTCACTTCAGGATTATGTGAAGCACCTCGTCTCACTTCGGGATAATGTGAAACACCATAACCATAGAAATATTATGGGAATGCTATTTGGTACATGTCCTACTCTTATCTTTGCTTATTAACTTAGATAAATTATTTAAACAAGCCTTTATTTTTATCAATTACTATTATTGCTTATTAATTTATCCTAAGTCTCAAAATAAGCGCCATAGTTTCCATAGTTTATCAATTTATAACCTACGTTATGATCATGCTTATTACTTAACCCAAGGTCTAAGTGTGAAAATTCTTTCTTCTTTTATTCCTTTTAGTTATAATTCTAAGTTATAACTAGGCCAATCTTCTCAATTTAGTCCAATTAATATCATAATTAGGCACAATTTCAGTCCTATTCCAATTATATTACAGTCTTTGTGATTTACATCTCATATTCCATTATTTCAAATTTCTTATAATTTAATCCAATTTCTTGTTAATTCTATTCTAATCCATATGCAAAGAAGAAGAAGGAGAAATAAAAGAAAACTGAAAATAGAAGAAAATCCAAGGCGTAGGAAGAAGATGTAAATAACGCATGAATAACAGTAAATAAATTAAAATACTATAAATAAACTGTAATTAAATAGAAAAAGCTATAATTAACAGAAATAAACTAAAATTAACCGAAAAGTATAGCTAGAAGGAATAGACTGAAAATAATTCTAAAAACAGTAAATAAATTACTGAAAAGGTTACTCCAAAAATCATAGTAAAATTACAACTATTAGAAACCCTATTATTTTAAATTACTTTAAGAAATTTAAAATAATTACAATCACTCACCTATAGTCCTTAGCTCTTCCCTTTAGGCCTTCCTGGATCCACTTGGGGTTGTTAAATATTTTTATTTAAAACGATTTCCTCCTCGGAAAACTATTCCGCTTAGGGTCCTTCCTGAATAGGTGAACCCAATTGGAGAAAGTCTTAGAATGATAAAAAGTGTTTGGATTAGGATTCTATTTGGGGTAGGAGTAGATCTCAGATTGTTGGATTTAGGGATTAAATAGGATGCAACCACGTCATAGGCTGAATATGGACCATGTGATGCAAGAATAGAAGGACCAGATGAAGTCAAATAATGCAAATTACGTGTTCTACTTTCAAACGAACGAACGTTCGTTTGTTAAAATAGGCAGGCGGGTTGACCAGGCGGTCGACCGGCCGGTTGACCTGGCCTATATATATTTCTTTTTTTTGTTTCCTTGATTGTTTTGTATTTCGTTCATATTAGCTCGGATTCTAACGTTCTATATATGGAAATTGACCAGAAAATTTCCACGGACACAAGGTGCAACTTCCATGGCTCAATTTTTATAATTTCACAAAGCTATTTTATTATTTAATTAATTAATGAATTAATTATTATGGGTTAAAATTTTGGGTTGTTACATATTTCCAATAAACTAATTTCATCGAATTTTCGTATATTACGAACCGCGACCATTCACCGTATATAATTTATATATGATTAAATATGGATCAAATATCCATATGCTTGTAATGCAATTAAAGTTCGACACTCATTGAAGATAATGCACAGTCTCGCACAAATAAACAATTAAACGCCCACGACACAAATGTTTCAGTGGTCATACGAATTTGCTCTTTCATGGGACTTGAAGTTATAAAATGTCAAAAGATTTCATTGGTAAGTATATTTTATATTTCTATGTCAATCTCAATTTTGACCGTTTATATATTTTAACTAATAAACATTTTATCAATTAAGTGGTTGCACAAATTTATCTAAGTATATTATTTTAACCTATATAACATATATTCTTGCGATGTTAGAAATGTTAAATTTTATAATTTCATTTTTATATAAGGCTTCCATTAGATTTTTATGTTTCTTAAAACACTAAGAAAAACATAATCATAGGCCCGTAATTGATGGATAATGTGTCGATCGCCCTATAACACCAGCACAAATATAACTAAATAAGGTGCTGCAGCGATGCCCGACCGATATAGGATGATCATCAAGGTTGACATAACAAACATAGCATATAACTCGTCATATCTCACAGCGCATGGATAAAATATAATATAATAAATATAACAGAAGAGGCATTAATTATTATGTGAACAAATCATCAGAATACAGATCCATATAGTTATTCATCAGACGTCATAGAGTTTATACAACGGAAACAAACTTAATAACTGTTGGAACTGGACTAACCCGTAGCGGAAGTTATGCGTGAATTTCAAAACTTCTACCCTATTGGATCTTTTATTGAGCCTATGAAGTCTAACTGAATTAGAACATTTTCTAAATTTCATTTAAATAAAACCATTTACTTTATTTAAATTCAAATATATTAAGATATGAAATTAATTTTATTTGATTTAGTTTATACATAAATGTATCATATACATATATGTGTGAGTGCATGTGTAACCTAATAATCCATGAAAGGTACAATATGCCCAAATGTAGATGTTGGGATTTACATCGCAACAGACATATTAGCTTATTTTGTTTGTCATGTATATTGTCCAAATATGTGCATGTATATGTGTTACAATACACACACAAACACACACACATGTATATATAAATTTATTATATATAATATATAAACATAAAACATTTATATATAGATAAATATATATATATATATATATAAAAAGAGAGAGAACAGTTATTAAAAATTATCTTTAATTCAAAATAAACTTATTTTTGCATATATAATAATTTTAGTATTTTAGTTTGTATATATTATGAATAAAATAATGTTTTTATCAATAAATAATTAACATAAAATAATCCATTGATAAAAATTTAAATTTTACAATTTTAGAAAATCTTGGATCATAAAATAGAGCTTAGAAATTTTTTTGGATATTTTTCAAAGTCGAAATATTATTTTTAAAAACAAATACATTAATTTTGGCAATAATTATTTAATATAAAATAGTATATTATTAAAAATTCAAATTCTAAAATTTCATAAATTCTAGGATCATCAATGAAAGTTTAAGAAAATTTTTAAAGATTTTTTCAAATAAATTATTATTTTTAATAAATCATAAATAGTTATTCCAAAATAATATTAATTATTAAGAATAATAAACTTTATTTAAAAATTTATAATTTTTTATATGTTTCTAAAATGGTATAATAATTTTAAAAAAATATAAAATTTAATTTTAATGTAATAATTAATTCATATATAATAAAAAATTTCAAAATTCAATAAATGTTAATTTAAAAATATGAATATAGTTATGATAATTAATTTTCAAATTTGTAAATTCATATTATTTATAAATAAGTGTATTAAAATTTTTATATCATAAATATATCTTATATATGTATATATGTTATTATGAAAGAGAAATATACGCTAATATATATATATATATATGTATATATATATGAATTTACTAATAAATATATATAAAACAATTATTAACGAGAAAAATTGATTTTTTGTAGTAAAAAACATTTGTCTATACATAAATAAAATAGTATAATAACAAATTATGCACATAACCAAACGGATTTGTGACAAGCACATCTACTTATAAAAATCTCACCTAACTAAACATATAGTAGCAATATATTTAAACAGAGATGAAATTGCTCATTATAGGATCATAGAATATAATTGAATTACCATAATATGAATTAAAATCACCAATTTAATGATGCTTTTGAATCCACGTTGAAGCAATGACTTTCTTTCTTTCTACTGTTCTTGACTCGTCAGATTGTAAGTCCGGAATCACCGACCTCTAGCTATCGAAGTATTATTTTGATTTAAAGTATATTTGAGAATTTTGAAGTGCATTGAGAGCTATGTTTTAACCAAAAATGTAGAAGGTAATGGCGGCCAAAAAAAGGTTAGTCATTATTTTAGAGATACATACTTACACACACATACACACACGGATATATATATATATATATATATATATATATATGGTTGTATTAAAGAGAAACGAGGAAAACCTTTTTACCCGTGCTCACTTGATCTCAACCTATTATCTCCAAGCTAAATCCCTATGTTTTAGCCACCCCTGGACCTTTCAAAAACCAAAATTTTGCAGCCCTAATGAGGGGTCTTAAACCCTTTTAAGGCCAAGCCAAAATACAATGCAATTAAATCTAATTTAATCGCTTGTCGATATTGTATATCGATTGATATACTTATAATTATTATAAATATATATAACATTATTTATTTCTCAAATCATACTCAAATTTTATAATTAATATTTCATAAATATTAATTATTTAAATTAATTTATAACAATTATAAACTAATTAAATCGTTCGGTCTTAAGAAATTCTTGGATGTAAATTTGGTCAGCGATTAACATCGAACTATTATAATGTTAATGTTCGCACATCACTTAGCATGTGGTGTGACGTTATGGAAAAATTTATCGCTTACACATTTTAGGTAAAATCTAATTTTAGTTTAATAGGCGTTACCCAGTTGTGACATTTGTTTACACCAATTCTCTTCATCAAAACTATATCACTTTGGACTTACGGAATTTGATAATGGTCAAAATTACAACCTCATCCACATTCAACTTTATAGTCCAAATATAAAGTCCTTGGTTTAATAATAACAATTATTATTAACCGAAATGCTCTGGCCAGAGACTTTGACTTTGAGTTGACTTGAGTTGACTGTGATACCAACCGCATATAACTGAGGAGACGAATCCTCTCTTGAATAGTGCTTCATTTCCAAAACTTCCACTCAACCCAACTATATTCACTCGATGGACGCCATGCCATGATTTGGCTATAATCAAAGCGAAGCTTTTATATTGAGGATCCACAATATACTCAAGTTGATAGAACTGTGTAAATCAGTTACATCGATATTTTTTGTTTGACCTTAGTTATATTAACCAACAGAAAACTATCGAGTGAGTTGTTCCATAGTTCTCCAATAACTATTAGTACGTAACCCCTAGGTACCCCCAGTAGTCATGAGTAATACACTAGTCCAACATTTGGAGAGCGTTACGTACTCCCGTCTCAATGGATACATTGATATCCAGTCTCGATGCATCTTGA
Source organism: Allium cepa (assembly GCA_030765085.1). Classification (NCBI taxonomy): domain Eukaryota; kingdom Viridiplantae; phylum Streptophyta; class Magnoliopsida; order Asparagales; family Amaryllidaceae; genus Allium; species Allium cepa. The sequence continues at coordinate 183,314,366 of CM060934.1, forward strand.
CTAGGAACATTTAAAATGGTATATTTGTTTCATTGTGATAAATTACTCACGGTTACAACACTTTGTAACTACATCACAAATATACCACTTATGAATTTTTCTATTAAATATACTTTTAATTAAGTTCATTAATTAATATAATCACATTATATCAAGTATATAATAGGAAGAAAATACCTTTTATTTCGAACATGATTGGTTAACGAGTTAGATATATGTAATAAATTATATAACTGCCCTTAGGGCATACTGTTAACTCTATCAATCTTCCACTTGCACTTGGGGTCAATTATGGAATCTAATTCCAGCTTCTCCAATCAGGTTTCTCAAAATCAATTAGCTCACTCCCTTAGTGAATGTGTATGCTATTATGTTTTAATTATCTACTTTGTCGATTAACTCTCTCTGACATTGATAAACTGCCTTTATCATGTGGAACGATTTGAAGTATGTCTTTCGACTTCTAGTGAGCTTTAAGTTCTATCATAACCAATTTCATGATATTGTTATCTTATAACAATATTATGAGATTCTCAACATTTGGATTCACCTTTGGCTCAATTATAAATTTATGCTTTTATATCCATATACATTGGTTTATTGCAGTGCTATTCAAGTCAATGTTCTCAACATTTCGTTGAATTTACCACAATCACTTTTGTAGGATCTAGATTAACCCTAGAGGGGGGGTGAATAGGGTTATAGCAAATTTTCTTGATTTAAAACTCAGAAATAAACTGCAGAAATAAATATTCTGAAAAGTAAATCACACACAAAATTTACCCAGCTTCGGCAACCCCTGCCTACTGCTGCATTCACAGATTTCTATTAGAATTAAACAGTATCACGCTTACAACAACTCTATTAGACTCGCAGACCCTTTTGCTCCCGCTCACAAACACTCTACTAGACTCGCACACCCTGCTCCCGCCTATAGAGTTTCGCTCACTCGCAAACACTGCTCCCGCCTATAGAGCTTTGCAAACTCGCACACCCTGCTCACTGAACTAATTCAAAATAGACAATCTGACACTACCTAACCTAGGTGGTGATTTACTAACTTTTTGGTTCGTAAAATAAAAAACAATAAATTAAAAAACAATAACCCTAAAACAATATTAATAAAGCCTATAGAAACAAGACCCCTTTTTTACTTAGACCCTAAATAAAAACTTCAGCCTTTTTAAAATAAAACCGGCCCCTTGTTTTTATTAACCCGATCCACTTTCTATTTGTTCGTGAGAAACAATGGCGGCTTCGTCCCAGTTAGGGCTTCGTTCCCTTTTGATTCAGTTAGGGCTTGCGATTCAAATTGGGAGTTTCGGCTCTTGCTTGTGCTCGATTTCTGATGATCGATTGTTGACTTTGAGATTGCGTTGCTCGGCTTGTTCGTTGATCGAATTCTTTTCTTGCTCGGTATGTAATGCTTTTGCTTTTACTGATTTTGTGCTTTCTGGAATTCGATGCATTGATTGCCGATGATGATTGGGTTATATATGCGTTTAATTTCCTGAATCTTCGATCGTATATATTTATTTGAATTTGTCAAATATTCATCTCGGCCACTTGATAATGCTTGAATGTTTGAGATTGATTCTGACTACTTCACATGTGAATATTCTTGATATTGCTCGATTGACTTGGTTTACAAATCTTCGGCTTTGAATTTGTGATAATTGACTATGGCTCCGTGATTTTCTCTGACTTGATAAATTTCGTACAACTTGATTTTTGATAACCAATGTTTTGACACGTGACTTGGTCATTATGTCTTTGATGTTTATTATTCTTCTTTGACTTCGATATTTTGTAAATTGGCTTCGGCCACTGTCTGCATTCCTGTTGCACTTTCACCTGCTAACTAATCTTCATTCACTTCAGTATTCTTCACTGCCTGTATTTGTGTCATTCACGGCTTCAACTTGAATATGTTGTGATGTTTGTGATTGTCACTATGTTGCATTGTTATTGATACATGGTTGTTCTGTTGGTTCTTCTCATCCTGATGCCGAACTTGATATGAAATTCTGGTGGCATTGCTTTGTTGTATCATGATACTTGGTCGAGTTGATTGTTGCATTGTCACTGGTTCATTTGATAGCACTGTACTTGTAGTTGGTATCGCTTGATATTTATTCCTGTAGTTTGCATTGTTGCTGTAGCTTTTTGAAGCTTGAGTTTCTGGTCACTGCACTTGTACATATTCACTATCACTTGCATTTTTATCTTAGTACCATAGCTTCTCTGTTCCACTCGAGTTTAGTTGTGCACTTGCATTTGTGTACTGTGTCTTGTTCTCCTGTGGCTTTGGATATTTGCAGTTGGTATTTTAATTGGATTATGCTTCTGTGCATATTGTACTCAATGTTGTCTGAGTTGTGTAGTAGCTGTGGTCTTTAGCATTGCTTTACTTCATTGTTCACTGTCCTGTTGTTTGCAACTGTGTTGCACTTGCACACTTTCATCATTGCTGCCTGGTTGACTTGACATTGTTGATCTTGGTGGCATAATTGCTTGTTGTTGTTTGGATCATTATGCAGTCTGCATTGAACTGTAGCTTGCAATGTGCATTCATCTTTACTGACTTGATTCACTTCATCTTGTGTATAAGTTGTTTCACTGGTGGCCTATGTGCATTTTGGTCTCTTCACTGTGTTCTTTTCATGCCTGACTCGATGCTGCATACATGTTTGTTGCAGTCCCTTTTTGCTGTTGCTATCCACATTGCTTTGATGCACTTTTGAAGTTAATGTACTTGAGTTGACTGTAGCCTTTGTGCATTGTGTTTTGTATCATCGGGCTGGTGCTGTTGTAGTGAGCTCGTATCACAGCAAACTGCATGATGGTCTTGTGACTTGTATACTGCAGTTTGCGTGCTTCATTGACATCTGATTCACTTGCACCTGTATTTTGTCATAATTGATGGTTCAGTGGTGTTTTCTGAAACTTGCAGTAGTCATTGCAGTATTTGCCATTGTTTGATAAAGTTTGATAATTCGTTAGCATGCTACTGATTTGTCTTTGTTGCCTCTTGCATGTAGTTGGTTGTAACTGTGCACCTGCCCTGTGTTGAACCCAGTTTTGCAGCTCGGGTTTGACCTTGCGCTTGTGTCGTGATTTTAAATATATAGCACGTGAGTTGAACCCGGCTTTGCATTTGGGTTTGACCTGTGCTCACCTGTCCCTGTAGCATTATCAAGTGTATATCGGTGTGCACGGCCTTGTGGCATATACAGTAATACACTGTGTATGTCACAAGTTGTTCGTGTATGATGAATTCAAATTTAAATTATGACGAACAACCCAAATAACTGAGGCAAATCATATTTTCAAAAATTATCTTTTATTTTTGAATTGCAAAAATATTTCTTTTTCAATTTTACTGCGTTAGTTTATATTTTTGCAGATTTCTCAGATGCTGGATTCAAACTGGAATGCAGTTGAAGATAAAGTACGAGTGTGAGTGATATGTAGTGAGGTTATCAATGTAAATACGAAATCGTGATGTATTCAAAAATTGTATAGTTATAGTGAGAGCTTGAAATTGTACTATTCAAAATTGTAATAAATATTTGTTTAAATAAAATATTCGTTTGAATTCAAAAAACTGTGTAACTTGTTCTGTTTGAATTCAAATTCAAATTCAAATTCTGTGTAATTTATTTTATTCAACAGATATTTATTTAACCAAATACATACTATACAAAATATTTGTTTGAATAAAATTTCTGTTTGAATTCAAAATCTGTTTAACTTGTTTTGTTTGAATTCAAATTCAAATTCTGTGAAATTTAATTTTATTCAACAAATATTTATTTAAACTATGAAAAATAAAATAGTACATTACCAAATACATTTATATGAATGTATATATGTTTATTATCATCAAACAAAAATCATATAGCGCAAAGCGCATATTCAACAATCTCCCCCTTTTGATGATAACAAACATATATTTAAGATTTTGAATATATTAAATGTATTTGATAATTTCATTTGCTCCCCCTATTTGAATGCTTCCTTTATATGTGATACTCCCCCTACATATATGGCTCCCCCTATATATATGCATACAAATAAAAATATGTAAATGAGCCTATATGCAAATTGAAAGTTATTTGACCTTTGCTTGATTCTATTTGACACCTTTGCTTGATTCTATTTGACAAAATCTTAACTTTTCTCTCCCCCTTTTGTTATCAGCAAAAGAATAACAGTGTTATAAAAATAGGGATGAAGTGATAGACATGAATCAAACATTTAACTCAATTAAATATAAATATCAAATTTCAATAAAACTCAAACAAAAATCATAATTACCCTTGTCAAACGCATATTCCACTTTCAGAAGTGATGGAGATAGAATCATCAAAAATTCATATAGATATGTCTATTTGTGGTATATTTATTTCTGGAAATTTGAATATCTACTAACCATGCATAACCGTTAGGACTTTTAAATGAGATTAGTAGTATTCCAATTTAATTTAAAAAATGAAATCAAGTATCTTCTAACCACGCATGACCGTGAGGACTTTTAAATGGGATTAGAATCAACTTGTCTGTTAAATCAATTATTTTTAATATGCGTTCCATACATGCATAACCGTGAGGACTTTTAAATGAGCATGGAAGCACATAATCAAAAATCCAAGTAATTCACCCATGCATGACCGTGAGGACTTTTAAATGAGAGTGAATACTTTGGATATTTATTTTTAATTGCTGAATATAAGAAATTGAAGCACAAATAATTTCCTTCACCGATTTAAAGATATTGAAGAACAAATGATTTCCTTTGTAAACTACCACAAATTTACATATTAAATATGATTTTGATGAGTGATGTTCGATAGAAAGATGATAGAAATAGAAATGGTCATGGAATTATTATCCAACAAAAAGTTTTTATAACTCTTGTTATGAAATTCTATAGAAATTTTTAATTATACTTTCTCGAGTTATAATATATGATAAATATCAACACTTATCTCTTTTTCAATCACTATTTATCTTTTCGATAATCAAAGGGAATCAGATTAGTCAAACTTGTCATTTAAAAACAAATTAAAAATTATAAAATCAATTTTTCAAAAATAATTAAGCTGTAAATATGGTCAAACATGATTTCTTGAGGGGAGTTTTATAAGAAAATTTTCTGCTATTTGAAAATTATTTCAAGTGAAAAATATGCAGATATTTTCTTTTAAAAAAAAAAAAAAACACGATGCAGCAAATAAATGTTTCACAAATTAATCACGTTACACTAATGATTTTTCTATCAACTATATTACCAGTGTAATCCGCATCTGAATTTAAATTTCACTCAATATTCACTTGTTGAATCAAACCATGAGATGTGCATCAAAAATTTCAAAACATCATTCTTTTGAATTTTGAATTTAAGCCGTGTTAACACTTCAAAATAAATATCATGATGATAAATTCAGAAACCAGAGGATAAACAATTATTTTCATGAGTAATCAACAGTCAATCAACACCATAATTATTTCAAAAACAATTTCTTAAAATCCCTTTTTTTTTTCATGAATTTGAAATCGTGCAAATTTATAAGCAGTGATCAAAATGTCAGAACCAATATATCTACGTGTAGCATGAGTAACCAGCATTTGACTGAACAAATTTATATAAATTAGTTCAAAAATTTAAAATCTGGTTGGTCATCAATTAAGCACAAATTAATGTCATAAATAAGAACAAGTCAAAAAATCATATCAATTAAGTCCAAATCAGTCAACCATCATAATTACTCCAAGTAATTCTATTTAAAGATGGTTAGTCATTATTTTTTTTTAAAAAAAAAAAAATCATAGCATCAAAATCATCATCTTTTGTTCATCTCAATATTGGCTGATTTTAATTTAGAGTATGGTGCAGATAATCACATTTAAAAAACAATTACCTGTTTTACCTTTACGATAATTTTTCGTGATTGCCCATTGTGATTCTGTCACCTTTATACTAGGCTAAGGAACTTTGTTTTGTCGCCCGTTGTGCTTCTGGAACAGCCGAAATCCAGAGAACACTGTTGTTGTTTCTTAGCCTGCCTCCACACCTACACGATAAAAGATTTATGTGACCTATTTGTTTTTATAGGTCCATTGTTGTTAGTGGCAGAATATGAAAAATATGTTTTTGGAGGCTCAAAACTATTTATACATGTTCCTTTTGGCACCCAAATTTGTTTGACTTTCAAAGATTTTATATTTGTGCCTTTTGGAACCCAAATTGGTATAGTTTTCACGTGTTTGGGTTTATACCAATAATTATTTCGATTATGTCCAAATTCTCTACAGAACGTGCTCATTAAATTGACTTGATTAAATTTTGTGTTCCTATGACTATGATTTTCAACATGATTTCCAATTATTTCAGATCGAGCAGCACTTTTACCATTATCATCATCTTGTGATTTTCCAAAACCTAGTCCTTTTCTATTGTTAGCAAAAATTTGATTTCCCAATAGCATGTTGAAAGATTTTTCGCCTCTTGAAAAGTTATTCAAAGATTTCTCAAGATTTTGGACTTTGGTTTTTAATGTTGAATTTTCAGCGACAAGTGAGGTGCATCGATTTATAAAGTCCTTTTTTCTAGCGTCAATGTTTTCTTTAAGACTCAAGTTTTCTTTTTCAAGATTCTCAGAGTTATTCCTAATTTTTGATAGTTCCGAATCTAAAATTTTACATTGGTTACATTCTAGGTTTTGAATATTTTCAAGTTCAGTTTTTAACCTAAAATTTTCACGAGCAAATTCTCTCCTATCAGATTTCAGTTTTTCAATTTTAGATTCAAGAGTATCCACTACCTTAGTAAGATCAGAACACATAAAAACAAGTTCTTTATAAGAAAACTCACCTGCCTCACTAGATTCGTCGGAGGTTGCTTCTGATTCTGATTTTGCCATGCAACACAAGTTAGCCTCCTCTGGGCTGCTATCCGAAGCTTCCTCTCCTTCTTCATCATCCCAAGTCGCTGCAAATACCTTCTTCACCTTTTTCTTTTCTTTGTTGTTTTTGAGAAGTGGGCATTTTGGTTTGATGTGGCCAGGCTTGTTGCAGTTATAACATATTAGTTCATTATCAGAATTTTCGGAATCTTTTGACCTATTGCCCTTTGTTTTCTTCTTGCGTGGCTTGAATCTAGACCATCTTCTAAGATTATTGACAACCATTGCAAGCTCTTCAATTGGATCTTCTTCATCGCTTTCTTCTTTACTTTTTAAAGCAATCATCTTCTTCTTTGGTTCGGAGTTGTTGCGTTCTTCCTTTGCTTTTAACTCAAGCTCATATGTCATCAGGTTGCCAATCAACTCCTCCATGCTTAGTTTGCTCAGATCTTTTGATTCTTGGATTGCTGTGACTTTTGCCTCAAAGTTCATTGGTAAAACTCGTAGTATCTTCCGCACAAGCTCTACCTCAGTGAATACCTTCCCAAGCGCTCTAGCATTGTATACCAAGGTTGAAAAGCGTCCAAACATATCCTTTATGCTCTCGTCTTTGTCCATCATAAAGTTTTCGTATTCATTGCTGAATAGGGCTAGCCGAGACTCCTTGACTTGAGAAGTTCCTTCGTGTGTCACCTCCAAAGTATGCCATATTTCCTGTGCTGTTGTACAATGAGAAATTCTATTAAATTCATTTTTATCAAGAGCACATATCAAAGCATTCATGGCTTTAGCATTTGTCGTTTTCAATTTCTTATCGTTTGCATCCCACCTATCCTTAGGTTTAGGAATCTCAGTACCACCAACGATTATAGTGGGAGGTTTATAGCCAGTTTCAATAATATCCCAAACATCATAATCAACGGAACTAAGATAAATACTCATCCTAACTTTCCAATAAGCATAATCGTTCCCGTTAAACATGGGTGGCCTAGCAATAGATTGCCCCTCAGAAAAAGCATTATTTTGAAGACTCATGACTCTAGAGTTAAAAAATATATATACCGGGCTCTGATACCACTTGTAGGATCTAGATTAACCCTAGAGGGGGGGTGAATAGGGTTATAGCAAATTTTCTTGATTTAAAACTCAGAAATAAACTGCAGAAATAAATATTCTGAAAAGTAAATCACACACAAAATTTACCCAGCTTCGGCAACCCCTGCCTACTGCTGCATTCACAGATTTCTATTAGAATTAAACAGTATCACGCTTACAACAACTCTATTAGACTCGCAGACCCTTTTGCTCCCGCTCACAAACACTCTACTAGACTCGCACACCCTGCTCCCGCCTATAGAGTTTCGCTCACTCGCAAACACTGCTCCCGCCTATAGAGCTTTGCAAACTCGCACACCCTGCTCACTGAACTAATTCAAAATAGACAATCTGACACTACCTAACCTAGGTGGTGATTTACTAACTTTTTGGTTCGTAAAATAAAAAACAATAAATTAAAAAACAATAACCCTAAAACAATATTAATAAAGCCTATAGAAACAAGACCCCTTTTTTACTTAGACCCTAAATAAAAACTTCAGCCTTTTTAAAATAAAACCGGCCCCTTGTTTTTATTAACCCGATCCACTTTCTATTTGTTCGTGAGAAACAATGGCGGCTTCGTCCCAGTTAGGGCTTCGTTCCCTTTTGATTCAGTTAGGGCTTGCGATTCAAATTGGGAGTTTCGGCTCTTGCTTGTGCTCGATTTCTGATGATCGATTGTTGACTTTGAGATTGCGTTGCTCGGCTTGTTCGTTGATCGAATTCTTTTCTTGCTCGGTATGTAATGCTTTTGCTTTTACTGATTTTGTGCTTTCTGGAATTCGATGCATTGATTGCCGATGATGATTGGGTTATATATGCGTTTAATTTCCTGAATCTTCGATCGTATATATTTATTTGAATTTGTCAAATATTCATCTCGGCCACTTGATAATGCTTGAATGTTTGAGATTGATTCTGACTACTTCACATGTGAATATTCTTGATATTGCTCGATTGACTTGGTTTACAAATCTTCGGCTTTGAATTTGTGATAATTGACTATGGCTCCGTGATTTTCTCTGACTTGATAAATTTCGTACAACTTGATTTTTGATAACCAATGTTTTGACACGTGACTTGGTCATTATGTCTTTGATGTTTATTATTCTTCTTTGACTTCGATATTTTGTAAATTGGCTTCGGCCACTGTCTGCATTCCTGTTGCACTTTCACCTGCTAACTAATCTTCATTCACTTCAGTATTCTTCACTGCCTGTATTTGTGTCATTCACGGCTTCAACTTGAATATGTTGTGATGTTTGTGATTGTCACTATGTTGCATTGTTATTGATACATGGTTGTTCTGTTGGTTCTTCTCATCCTGATGCCGAACTTGATATGAAATTCTGGTGGCATTGCTTTGTTGTATCATGATACTTGGTCGAGTTGATTGTTGCATTGTCACTGGTTCATTTGATAGCACTGTACTTGTAGTTGGTATCGCTTGATATTTATTCCTGTAGTTTGCATTGTTGCTGTAGCTTTTTGAAGCTTGAGTTTCTGGTCACTGCACTTGTACATATTCACTATCACTTGCATTTTTATCTTAGTACCATAGCTTCTCTGTTCCACTCGAGTTTAGTTGTGCACTTGCATTTGTGTACTGTGTCTTGTTCTCCTGTGGCTTTGGATATTTGCAGTTGGTATTTTAATTGGATTATGCTTCTGTGCATATTGTACTCAATGTTGTCTGAGTTGTGTAGTAGCTGTGGTCTTTAGCATTGCTTTACTTCATTGTTCACTGTCCTGTTGTTTGCAACTGTGTTGCACTTGCACACTTTCATCATTGCTGCCTGGTTGACTTGACATTGTTGATCTTGGTGGCATAATTGCTTGTTGTTGTTTGGATCATTATGCAGTCTGCATTGAACTGTAGCTTGCAATGTGCATTCATCTTTACTGACTTGATTCACTTCATCTTGTGTATAAGTTGTTTCACTGGTGGCCTATGTGCATTTTGGTCTCTTCACTGTGTTCTTTTCATGCCTGACTCGATGCTGCATACATGTTTGTTGCAGTCCCTTTTTGCTGTTGCTATCCACATTGCTTTGATGCACTTTTGAAGTTAATGTACTTGAGTTGACTGTAGCCTTTGTGCATTGTGTTTTGTATCATCGGGCTGGTGCTGTTGTAGTGAGCTCGTATCACAGCAAACTGCATGATGGTCTTGTGACTTGTATACTGCAGTTTGCGTGCTTCATTGACATCTGATTCACTTGCACCTGTATTTTGTCATAATTGATGGTTCAGTGGTGTTTTCTGAAACTTGCAGTAGTCATTGCAGTATTTGCCATTGTTTGATAAAGTTTGATAATTCGTTAGCATGCTACTGATTTGTCTTTGTTGCCTCTTGCATGTAGTTGGTTGTAACTGTGCACCTGCCCTGTGTTGAACCCAGTTTTGCAGCTCGGGTTTGACCTTGCGCTTGTGTCGTGATTTTAAATATATAGCACGTGAGTTGAACCCGGCTTTGCATTTGGGTTTGACCTGTGCTCACCTGTCCCTGTAGCATTATCAAGTGTATATCGGTGTGCACGGCCTTGTGGCATATACAGTAATACACTGTGTATGTCACAAGTTGTTCGTGTATGATGAATTCAAATTTAAATTATGACGAACAACCCAAATAACTGAGGCAAATCATATTTTCAAAAATTATCTTTTATTTTTGAATTGCAAAAATATTTCTTTTTCAATTTTACTGCGTTAGTTTATATTTTTGCAGATTTCTCAGATGCTGGATTCAAACTGGAATGCAGTTGAAGATAAAGTACGAGTGTGAGTGATATGTAGTGAGGTTATCAATGTAAATACGAAATCGTGATGTATTCAAAAATTGTATAGTTATAGTGAGAGCTTGAAATTGTACTATTCAAAATTGTAATAAATATTTGTTTAAATAAAATATTCGTTTGAATTCAAAAAACTGTGTAACTTGTTCTGTTTGAATTCAAATTCAAATTCAAATTCTGTGTAATTTATTTTATTCAACAGATATTTATTTAACCAAATACATACTATACAAAATATTTGTTTGAATAAAATTTCTGTTTGAATTCAAAATCTGTTTAACTTGTTTTGTTTGAATTCAAATTCAAATTCTGTGAAATTTAGTTTTATTCAACAAATATTTATTTAAACTATGAAAAATAAAATAGTACATTACCAAATACATTTATATGAATGTATATATGTTTATTATCATCAAACAAAAATCATATAGCGCAAAGCGCATATTCAACAATCTCCCCCTTTTGATGATAACAAACATATATTTAAGATTTTGAATATATTAAATGTATTTGATAATTTCATTTGCTCCCCCTATTTGAATGCTTCCTTTATATGTGATACTCCCCCTACATATATGGCTCCCCCTATATATATGCATACAAATAAAAATATGTAAATGAGCCTATATGCAAATTGAAAGTTATTTGACCTTTGCTTGATTCTATTTGACACCTTTGCTTGATTCTATTTGACAAAATCTTAACTTTTCTCTCCCCCTTTTGTTATCAGCAAAAGAATAACAGTGTTATAAAAATAGGGATGAAGTGATAGACATGAATCAAACATTTAACTCAATTAAATATAAATATCAAATTTCAATAAAACTCAAACAAAAATCATAATTACCCTTGTCAAACGCATATTCCACTTTCAGAAGTGATGGAGATAGAATCATCAAAAATTCATATAGATATGTCTATTTGTGGTATATTTATTTCTGGAAATTTGAATATCTACTAACCATGCATAACCGTTAGGACTTTTAAATGAGATTAGTAGTATTCCAATTTAATTTAAAAAATGAAATCAAGTATCTTCTAACCACGCATGACCGTGAGGACTTTTAAATGGGATTAGAATCAACTTGTCTGTTAAATCAATTATTTTTAATATGCGTTCCATACATGCATAACCGTGAGGACTTTTAAATGAGCATGGAAGCACATAATCAAAAATCCAAGTAATTCACCCATGCATGACCGTGAGGACTTTTAAATGAGAGTGAATACTTTGGATATTTATTTTTAATTGCTGAATATAAGAAATTGAAGCACAAATAATTTCCTTCACCGATTTAAAGATATTGAAGAACAAATGATTTCCTTTGTAAACTACCACAAATTTACATATTAAATATGATTTTGATGAGTGATGTTCGATAGAAAGATGATAGAAATAGAAATGGTCATGGAATTATTATCCAACAAAAAGTTTTTATAACTCTTGTTATGAAATTCTATAGAAATTTTTAATTATACTTTCTCGAGTTATAATATATGATAAATATCAACACTTATCTCTTTTTCAATCACTATTTATCTTTTCGATAATCAAAGGGAATCAGATTAGTCAAACTTGTCATTTAAAAACAAATTAAAAATTATAAAATCAATTTTTCAAAAATAATTAAGCTGTAAATATGGTCAAACATGATTTCTTGAGGGGAGTTTTATAAGAAAATTTTCTGCTATTTGAAAATTATTTCAAGTGAAAAATATGCAGATATTTTCTTTTAAAAAAAAAAAAAACACGATGCAGCAAATAAATGTTTCACAAATTAATCACGTTACACTAATGATTTTTCTATCAACTATATTACCAGTGTAATCCGCATCTGAATTTAAATTTCACTCAATATTCACTTGTTGAATCAAACCATGAGATGTGCATCAAAAATTTCAAAACATCATTCTTTTGAATTTTGAATTTAAGCCGTGTTAACACTTCAAAATAAATATCATGATGATAAATTCAGAAACCAGAGGATAAACAATTATTTTCATGAGTAATCAACAGTCAATCAACACCATAATTATTTCAAAAACAATTTCTTAAAATCCCTTTTTTTTTTCATGAATTTGAAATCGTGCAAATTTATAAGCAGTGATCAAAATGTCAGAACCAATATATCTACGTGTAGCATGAGTAACCAGCATTTGACTGAACAAATTTATATAAATTAGTTCAAAAATTTAAAATCTGGTTGGTCATCAATTAAGCACAAATTAATGTCATAAATAAGAACAAGTCAAAAAATCATATCAATTAAGTCCAAATCAGTCAACCATCATAATTACTCCAAGTAATTCTATTTAAAGATGGTTAGTCATTATTTTTTTTTTTAAAATAAAAATAAAATCATAGCATCAAAATCATCATCTTTTGTGTAATAGATTTTGAATCAAATGTTGATTTCATCCGGGGTAATATTGAATTGAATAACATGAATGAAGATTTAAATTATATTTTCTAAATTTAATGAAATTGAAAATTTAACATTTCAATTGATAGAATAATCAACTTTAAATTGACATCTAAACTTGTTATTTTTTTTTAAAATGATTAAGAATTATAACAGGGTAAAATTTGTAAATTTCAGAATTTAAATGGAAAGTTAATCAACTTTAAATTGGCTTTTAATTGGTTTAAAACATTTTAAATGATTGAGAAATAATAAAGGTGATAAAATTTGTCAAATTGAAGATTTAAAAAAAAATTGGATTTTATTTATGAATTTTAATTTATTTAATTAATATAAAATTAACCATTTTGGCCACTGACTTGGATTTCGACGAAACCAGTTTCATCGGATCCAAAACGGTGAATTATAATAGTGTTTCAAGTTTCGTAGCGATCGGACTTGTCGTTTGATCGTACGGACTCCAAAAGCCTTGAAATTTATGCAATTGAAATCAATTGAAAACAATTTGGAAAATATTGATTTTAGCATAACTTCTCCATACGATGCAATTTGAACCCGAAACATTTTTCATCGTGTTTAAAATATTTTAAAACACCTATTTTGATATATGGGTTTACAAGATTTTATTCCGGGGTCAGAGCGGGATTTTTGGGCCACTTTGTCGTTACCGCGTATTCAACCCGATCCATTTATTCTATTTCATCTTTCTCTATATATATCACACTATAAACCCTAGCCTCCCTAAAGTCTCATTTGTCTGTACGTAAATTCATTATATTCCGCTTCTTCCTCCTTAATGGCAGACAAAATTCTATATTTCTAGATTCAATTACAATTCAAAATCAACTTCAAAAATGCAAACACCTCAGAAAAATTTGGATAAAATATATATTGAAGATCTCAATGATACGAACCTAGTCTGGTTTTAGCTTTTCAAGACAGTGACCAGTTCGATCAGAAATCGCGGTCAAAATTAAATTGGGCGTTTTTGATTGGAGCGACTATACGTGAATTGGCTTCTGGGTTTCGTAGAGCGTGCTGCGTGGAGGCGTTTGACGGTGGTCTCATGAGCTAAAACGACTGGAGGCGGTCAAAATTGGCGAACTAGGGTTCGAAAACTCTGGTTTCTATGTGGCGGCGCACGGCACCTGGGACGGCCGGAGGTAGCGCGTTGGATAGAGGAGGAGGAGAGGTGAAGAATGGTGGTGGTGCCGAGGTCTAGCGTGTCGTATTTGGGGAGGAGTAGGCGGTCAAAGGGTCGGTCAACGGGGGAATTATGGGTTCGGCCCGCACGCGCGTTCATGAGAGAGGGAGGGGGAAGATTGACGTGGCGGGTAATTAAAGTGTTCTTTTTTTATTTTTTTAAATTAAAATTCAATCGCATAAATCAACATATCTTTCACGTACGATATCCGTTATATGCGCGGTTTTTTTTGTTAGGATCGTATTGAAATTCCGGACTTGATGACGCTTGTTTGAACGAATTATGAGACGGTCAAATGTTTGGGTTTAAATTGAATTTAAATTCAATTTAAATTCAAAAGGTAAGTGTTTTAACCCACTCACAACTTCTAAGATTTCTTATGTTTATTAAATTGATTTATGATGTGTTTAGAAATTTATTTATACCTGTTTGGCATATATTTCATCATTATATCAGTTAATTTGCGTTCATAAAATTTACTTGTTATTTATTTCATTTTGCATATAAACTGCCAGCTAAAATTTTAGTTAAATTTATTATTGTATATAAACTGCTACTTAAATTTATTTATTATTGCATATAAACTACAATTAAACAGTTATTTAATTCATTATTGAAAATTTAACTGTTAGTAATTAATTATTATTTATTGATGTGATTATTTGAATTGGATAATAAATTGATGAATGTTTGATGATTGATATGATGGATGAATGGATGCTGTATTTATATTGTATAAACTGCAAGTTATTATGCATTTTCATTTCATTCGGGATTGCGGTTTGAAATGGTATACAACCGCATTTTTATTTTTAAATTGCGGATTGAAATGATAAATATCTGTATCACTTGACCATAGGATAGAAAATTATATACAGGCACCGCGGTAAATATATATATATATATATATATATAATTATTTTTGGAATGATTTTCTATGGTTTTGGAAAGAATACGGTTTAATAAATATTAAATTTTGATATATATATATATATACAGTAAAATTTCTTGAATTTAGCTATGTATAAATTTGTTTCGAATTTTAAAGTAAGCTTAATAATGAAGTTGATTTCGTTTATATAATATGGTTAAGTATATATTTGAAATTCTATTGTATATAGAGTTTATATTAACTCAAATAATAGTAAGGTTGAAGATAATTTTTAATATGATTTGAATTAAAGTATTTAAGAATTTTCCTCGAATTTTTTTTTTGAAATGTAAATAAATTAAGATTTAAAAGGTATGATCTTATAACTTGATTTTTGTTTGAGGATTTAAATGAATATCAAGTTAAATTAGAGAATATTATCAAGTTAATTTAATTAAAAGAATATCCTGTTATTTAAGTTTATAGGTTTTACTTAAATAATATTGATTTATTAAGTAAATATTTCAAATCGAAATAATAGAAATTGGATTTGATATGCATTAAATTTTCAAAGAATCCATTTTGAAATAGTGGAATATTTAAAGAGTGAAATATATGAACTATAAAAATTTAAGTTTGAAATATAGAGTATTTAAGTTGTGAAATATATGGGAATTAAAATGGTTTTTTTGGAGGTTAAAATTGATATTGGGAATTTATTGTGAAATTTGAAGAAGCTGTTTATTTTATAAAGTAATATAGTATTTGAACCATTAAGTATTAAAAGTTATGTTTCAAAGCTATGGTTTCGAGGTATATATATATATATATATATATTTGAAAATATTATGATTTTGGGAAAGAGATATTTATAAAATAAAAATTATATGACATTGATTTGGGGTTTTAAATTTTATAAATGATATTGTATTTATATGGTTTTAAGGAGATATTATATTCTGGTTTTAAAGTATGAATTATTTTGATAACCGCAGTGTTATAATAACCTTTGGTTGTTGAAGAGACCGAGATCGGAAGTTGTCATACTCTATGCCAACTCCGAAAACCACTTTAACAACCGTGTAGGCGGTGGAGATTCCATAATGAAGCAGGATGGTGGCGGCGTTTCCTTTAAGGTAAATACGTGGACCCAACTCCCATGAGTTGGCATAAGGTGGCTAAAACAGGAGCGATTGACTGGTTAATTGAGGTAGCACCTTTGATCGGACACTTCCCTTCGATACTATACTCTGACTTTGGATTGTTTCGGTGGCCACCTTCACTTTTGATTTCTTTGATTTAGGGGAGTTTGTCCGAGGTGGGCGGTAGCTGCGGCTACGCGTTACCACGGACCCGGAAGCGTAATTGGTATATCTACCCTGGCATTGCCTAGTTGTGCCGTGTCACCTACCATACCGAGCCTTTACTACGAGTTTCTATTTGTGTCGTACCTATGGAATGTCTTCTCGCAGTCTCCCGATCAGGAGATATGTAGGCACTGTATAGACTATTGGCACTATTACGTGTTAAGGTAGAAAATGTAAAGCCTTAAAGCTATTTTAAAGTAAGTTTATTTTACAGTCAGACACTATTATAATAGCGAAATATACTACATAGTAAATAGGTTAACGGATCCTTAGGAGATGTAAATCCCGAGCATCTCTTGAGTTACTGCACTCATATTTATTTTATTGATTTAACTCACATAAGATCTTTTAATTCTGACTCGAGTGTTTTGTTTTTTCAATTCGCTCGGGTCAGTCCGAGCGTTTCAGGATCGAAGACTTTAGCTCTGGAGGACGAAGACGTAGATTTCTATTATTATTATTTATTATATTCCACTACACTCATATTGTTCCGCTGCATTGTTATATGGTATGTGTAACTCTGATATATGTTGTATAAGTATTATCGAATATTTTAAAACAGCTTTATAAACTGTATATTTGATTATTATATTTTATCCTTCCGCTGTGAGATTCTGTTTTGTTTTATTTCTTTCTCATTTTTCTTATTTACCCCATAACAATCCGCCCTTCCGAACGGCTTAAATTGGCATGCATGTCGATTTAAAGCGTGCAAAAAGGCGGGACGTTACATCTGGTATCAGAGCTTTGGTTTAGCGATAAACCTTAGCTTTGTGGGGTTTGACTCTTTACTAATAGGGTAGTATTACCCTATGGGAGTCGCTGAGTGTATATATGAGAGAGCGTATTTGTTAGTGTTATAAAAAGGTTTTAATATTGTGTTAATCTGTTCCGTTTTGTATTTATAAATTCTGGTTGGTGCATTAGACGCTGTGACATCAATAGGAATTTCTAAACACTTAATAGGACATACCGACATAATATTTGTTTTAATATAGGTGAATGAGATAATTTTTCCTATTATATTTTCTATATATAAAATAAAATTTTATAAATGGTATATATATTTGGTTGCAATATATTGGTTATTAGGTAGTGAAATATAAATAACAGTTGAATAAAAAATTTTGAAAACAAAATAAAACCAATTGGAAATTGTAGGACTTAAGTTCCGTGGTTTTGAAATTTCTTTTGAATGATTTTGAAATATAGTAACAATATTTTAGAGATATTTTCTGATATAAATATCTCAATACAATTTGAAAGAATTGTTTTAAGAAGATTTTGGGAAAAAAATTTATGTTCTGTACTTCCCTCTCTGTCGCTGGAAAATAATTTCGGTGATGAGTGCACGCATCATCGACATTCATTTTCGAGTTTCGAAGTGGGAAGGCCACTGTAGTAGTTTTACTGCAGATTTATTTTGATAAACAAATATAAAATTTAAATTATTTTAAATATAATTTGATATATAAAGTGTAAGTATATACATTTATCTGTTATTTTAAAATGATTTTGAATTTAACCCGGTATTTAATTCTTAAGTTTTCGATTTATTAATAGTTTCCGTTATTTTAGTGAAATGAAATGTAACCGATTAATAATTGGAGTCTTTAATTAAATAAGGAATTTAGTGCTAGGTTATGAATGAGATTAAAGGTAAATTTGAGATTGTAACTTATAAAACAAAGATGGAATTATTTAACCATTAAATTATTAAAAGAATTGAGAAAAACGTGTATAACTTTCAATTACATTCTTAAAGGCATATATATAACTTACCAAAATATGTAAAAGTTGAAAATGTTAATAAGAAAATGTAATAGATATTATACAAGTAATTAACTTGAGATAATTAAAATAATTAATGGAATTCTTTAATAAATAAGAATTGATGTGTAGGGTTATAAACTTAAGTATGATTGAAATGCTACTAATTTAATATAATAGAAAAGTAAGTAATATAAATAAATGATTGCAAACCTTAGTAAATGAATTAATGAAATCCTTTACTTATAAGAATTGATGTTATAAGGTTAAAAATTTAAGTGTAATTAAAAGGGGTTACTATAATTAAATAAATGAATGAAATAGAAATAAATAAATTAATTAATACAATAAAAGAAACTTACATGACCTGAATTAATGAAAATGAATAATTGTAAGTAATAAGTGAAATTAAATGAAACAAACACTGAATGGGTAAATGAAATTAAAAGTTTGTTAGAAATAAATGTAAATTAAAAAGATAAATCATTGTATAAATAGAAGGAAAATCAAACAACAAAGGTATGAAATGAAATTAATAATAAGTAAAGTTGATTGTTGGTTGGATTTGTTGTTGTTTGGGTTATGGTTGTTTGGGGTAAGATACTTTAAATTTGGATTGGATGAATGAATAATCTATTTAATTTTATCTAAGGCTGTTGAGTAAATGATGCGCTAGTAGATTATTCTTCATTCCGTGCAATTTAAAGGTCTTGAACCCGATCAACTATTTGTCTGTTTTGCTTGAATGGTTGATTTGTATTAGATGTGTATGCTGTTTGTCGCAATGGATTGTTGTTGTATTGATTTTTTTGCTTGTGGTTGTAACAACGCTAAATATTTCATTTAATATGATTATTAACTCTTTTGGATTTATGTAAGTGAAATACAGGATATGGAAGCAATTGCTATTGCTTTTGGTTCCATAAAATAAGCGTAAATTTGCCCGATACGTTTTCGGATTTCGATTTTATTGCGCTATTTATATATTTTCCCGTGTTGGGATATAATATTTTGGATATTATATGTGATATTTTGTTATATTTGATATTTTATTTTCTCCCGAGCTTCTCCGTACAAAGGAGACTCTGCCGAAATTTTCCGTAAAATTTTGGGCTTAGAAAAATTTGAAAATGTTTTACAAACTTTAATGATATAAGTATAAAAGATTTAAATGGGTATAAATTGGTATATTTTATTTTAAATTATTTTATTTTGTAAACTTACTTGTTTAATACTTTAAGAAAGATATGTTGATTTCTTATTTCTTCTTTTCCCTTCTTTTTCCTTTTCGGGGACAAAAAGTTTTAAGTGGGGGTGATTGTAACGACCCGAAAATTTCGATAATTAATTGGTCATATTTATAAGATTTTGGAATTTAATTTTATAAGGAAATACAATTGTTATAACAGGAAAATAGTCACAAGGAAAAAGTTACAAAAAAATTTAGTCTTAGGGACGGTAAGTATGTTTTTTAGTCTGAAGGACACTTTATAGTGTAAACAGAAAATGATAGCTACATCTATCATTCTGTGATTTACACTACAAAGTGTCTTTCAGACTAAAAAACAAACTTGCTGTCCCTGAGACTAATTTTTTTTGCAACTTCTTCCCTGTGCCTAAAAACCCCTTGTTATAATTGGTAACGTAGTAAATGTTAATAATTAACCTTTGAAATATTATATTTATTGTAATAGACTTAATTAAAAGATTGAATTTAAAAAGATTGGAACCTTGTTTATTTTATGCAAAAGTAAAATAAATGAGTTATTGCATAAAATGGAAAGTTGAGTAGAATTCATATGAATGATAATAGTGGAAAAGATTATACCTGTGTATAAATTAAATATGAGAGAGGAAAGTATTTAATTGATTTATGTAATAAACCATTATTAATGGTAATTGGAATAAATTAAGGAAGTATGTTAGTATAAGTTAATTTTTAATAACTTGAAAGGAAATCCCACCAATTCAAGCTAAATGTTACACTTGGTTATTAATTGAATATAAGAGAACTGATATAAATATTGAATAAATTTTTGGAATAGTTTAATAAATGGTAATTGAGTAAAACCAGTGTTATGTAAGTAATTATAATATTGGGGTGTAAATAATGAACCTATAAAAGTGTAATTAAGAGTTAATGACAAAAGTTATTGTATGTTACTCATTTTATTAGTTGTTAAGTTTAATTTGAAATCAATTTCAATAATCCACTAAATTATTGTAGTTAATGTGAAATAAATTGGTAAGTGAAGAATGTTGAATTAAATAAGATGTAACCAAGGTAAAATTCCATTCATAATATGATAATTAATGTAATAAGAAGAATGAAACCAAGATGAATAATTAATTGAGATTTTTTTTAAAATTTTAATTTATGAGTAAAATTGACAAAATTCTAATATAATTGAAATACAGTAATTTATGCAAATAAAAGATGAAAATTGGAAAATATTAATGTAATGAAATATAAAACAATGTTAACTATGTTAGTTGAGTAGTGATTGGTTTAATATTAAGTTTGCAATCGAATAAAATCAAATTTATTAGAATTAATTTGCAATTAATTGGATTAATTGCAGCAACGTTTGAACACTCTATTTACTGAAATAATTGACCCTAAATTGATATGTGAATTTGCTTTTAGTTATTATAAATATCAAAGGGATTAATTGCAATTAAATGGATTTAATATTTAAAAATTTTGTAAATATTTATTTAGATGAAATTGAAGTTATTTATGTAATGAATATGAATCTAATGTTAATTTTACTTATAAAATGACAGTTGATATTGAATGAAAAGAATAAAATTTAAGTGGTGTCAATATATTGGAAATTGGTGTATAATAATAGGTTATTTGAAATTTAATGACATCAAACATCTAAATATGATGTTAATAGAAATATAAAATGAAATCTAAGAATATTTGTATAATAGATTATGAATCAAATATTGATTTCATCCGGGGTAATATTGAATTGAATAGTATGAATGAAGATTTAACTTATATTTTCTAAATTTAATGAAATTGAAAATTTAACATTTCAATTGATAGAATAATCAACTTTAAATTGACATCTAAACTTGTTAATTTTTTTTAAATGATTAAGAATTATAACAAGGTAAAATTTGTAAATTTTAGAATTTAAATGGGAAGTTAATCAACTTTAAATTGGCTTTTAATTGGTTTAAAACATTTTAAACGATTGAGAAATAATAAAGGTGATAAAATTTGTCAAATTTAAGATTTAAAAAAAATTGGATTTTATTTATGAATTTTAATTTATTTAATTAACATAAAAATAGCCATTTTGGCCACTGATTCGGATTTCGACGAAACTAGTTTCATTTTATCCGAAACGGTGAATTATAATAGTGTTTCAAGTTTCGTAGCGATCAGACTCGTCGTTTGATCCTACAGACTCGAAACGGCTTGTAATTTATGCAATTGAAATCAACTGAAATCAATTTGGAAAATATTGATTTTAGCATACCTTCTCCATACGATGCAATTTGAACCTGAAATGTTTTCCATCGTGTTTAAAATATTTTAAAACACCTATTTTGATATTTGGGTTTACCCGATTTCGTTCTGGGGTCAGAGCGGGCTTTTTGGGCCACTTTGTCGTTAGCGCGTATTCAACCCGATCCATTTTTTCTATTTCATCTTTCTCTATAAATATCCCGCTATAAACCCTAGCCTCCCTAAAGTCTCATTTGTCTGTACGTAAATTCATTATATTCCGCTTCTTCCTCCTCAATGACAGACAAAATTCTATATTTCTAGATTCAATTACAATTCAAAATCAACTTCAAAAATGCAAACACCTCAGAAAAATTTGGATAAAATATATATCGAAGATCTCAATGATACGAACCTAGTCTGGTTTTAGCTTTTCAAGACAGTGACTGGATCGATCAGAAATCGCGGTCAAAATTAAATTGGGTGTTTTTGATTGGAGCGACTATACGCGAATTGGCTTCTGGGTTTCGTAGTGCGTGCTGCGTGGAGGCGTTTGACGGTGGTCTCGTGAGCTAAAACGACCGGAGGCGGTCGAAATTGGCGAACTAGGGCTCAAAAACCCTAGTTTCTATGCGGCGGCGCGCGGCACCTTGGACGGCCGGAGGTGGCGCGCTGGATAGAGGAGGAGGAGAGGTGAAGAATGGTGGTGATGCCGAGGTCTAGCATGTCGTATTTGGGGAGGGGTAGGCGGTCAAAGGGTCGGTCAACGGCGGAATTATGGGTTCGGCCCGCACGCGCATTCGTGAGAGAGGGAGGGGGAAGGTTGACGTGGCAGGTAATTAAAGTGTTCTTTTTTTAAAAAAAAAATTAAAATTCAATCGCATAAATCATCATATCTTTCACGTACGATATCCGTTTTACACGCGATTTCTTTTGTTAGGATCATATTGAAATTCCAGACTTGATGACTCTGGTTTGGACGAATTCTGAGGTCAAATTTTTGGGTTTAAATTGAATTTAAATTCAATTTAAATTCAAAAGATGAGTGTTTTAACCCACTCACAACTTCTAAGATTTCTTATGTTTGTTAAATTGATTTGTGATGTATTTAGAAATATATTTATAGCTGTTTGACATATATTTCATCATTATCTCAGTTAATTTGCATCCATAAAATTTACTTGTTATTTGTTTCATTTTGCATATAAACTGCCAGTTAAAATTTTAGTTAAATTTATTATTGCATATAAACTGCTAGTTAAATTTATTTATTATCGCATATAAACTACAGTTAAACAGTTATTGAATTCATTATTGAAAATTTAACTGTCAGTAATTAATTATTATTTATTGATGTGATTATTTGAATTGGATGATAAATTGATGAATGTTTGATGATTGATATGATGGATGAATGGATGTTGTATTTATATTGTATAAACTGCAAGTTATTATGCATTTTCATTTCATTCGGGATTGCGATTTAAAATGATATACAACCGCATTTTTGTTTTTAAATTTCGGATTGAAATGCTAAATATCCGTATCACTTGATCATAGGATAGAAAATTATATACAGGCACCGCAATATATATATATATATATATATATATATATATATAATTATTTTTGGAATGATTTTCTATGGTTTTGGAAAGAATACGATTTAATAAATATTAAATTCTGATATATATATATAGTAAAATTTCTTGAATTTAGCTATGTATAAGTTTGTTTCGAATTTTAGAGTAAGCTAAATAATGAAGTTGATTTCGTTTATATAATATGGTTAAGTATATATTTGAAATTCTATTGTATATAGAGTTTATAATAACTCAAATAATAGTAAGGTTGAAGATAAATGTGAATATGATTTGAATTAAAGTATTTAAGAATTTTCCTCGAAAAATTTGTTTTGAAATGTAAATAAACTAAGATTCAAAAGGTATGATCTTATAACTTGATTTTTATTTGAGGATTTAAACGAATATCAAGTTAAATTAGAGAATATTATCAAGTTAATTTAATTAAAAGAATATCCTGTTATTTAAGTTTACGGGTTTTACTTAAATAATATTGATTTATTAAGTAAATATTTCAAATCGAAATAATAGAAATTGGATTTGATATGTATTAAATTTTCAAAGAATCCATTTTGAAATAGTGGAATATTTAAAGAGTGAAATACATGAACTATAAAAATTTAAGTTTGAAATATAGAATATTTAAGCTGTGAAATATATGGGAATTAAAATGGTTTATTTGGATGTTAAAATTGATATTGGGAATTTATTGTGAAATTTGAAGAAGCTATTTATTTTATAAAGTAATATACTATTTGAACCATTAAGTATTAAAAGTTATGTTTCAAGGTATATATATATATATATTTGAAAATATTATGATTTTGAGAAAGGGATATTTACAAAATAAAAATGATATCATATTGAATTGGGGTTTTAAATTTTATAAATGATATCGTATTTATATGGTTTGAAAGAGATATTATATTCTGGTTTTAAAGTATAAATTATTTTGAAATAACCGCGGTGTTATAATAACGTTTGGTTGTTGAAGAGACCGGGATCGAAAGTTGTCATACTCTCTGCCAACTCCGAAAACCACTTTAACAACCGTGTACGCGGTGGAGATTCCAGAATGAAGTAGGATGGTGGCGGCGTTTCCTTTAGGGTAAATACGTGGACCCAACTTCCATGAGTTGGCATAAGGTGGCTAAAACAGGAGCGATCGACGGGTTAATTGAGGTAGCACCTTTGATCGGACACTTCCCTTCGATACTATACTCTGACTTTGGATTGTTTCGATGGCCACCTTCACTTTTGTTTTCTTTGATTTGGGGAAGTTTGTCCGAGGTGGGCGGTAGCTGCGACTACGCGTTACCATCGACCCGGAAGCGTAATTGGTATATCTACCCTGGCATTGCCTAGTTGTGCCGTGTCACCTACCATACCGAGCCTTTACTACGAGTTTCTATTTGTGTCGTACCTATGGAATGTCTTCTCGCAGTCTCCCGATCAGGAGATATGCAGGCACTGTATAGACTATTGGCACTATTACGTGTTAAGATAGAAAATGTAAAGCCTTAAAGCTATTTTAAAGTAAGTTTATTTTACAGTCAGACACTATTATAATAGCGAAATATACTACATAGTAAACAGGTTAACGGATCCTTAGGAGATGTAAATCCCGAGCATCTCTTGAGTTACTGCACTCATATTTATTTTATTGATTTAACTCACATAAGATCTTTTAGTTCTGACTCGAGTGTTTTGTTTTTTCAATTCGCTCGGGTCAGTCCGAGCGTTTCAGGATCGAAGACTTTAACTCTAGAGGACGAAGACGAAGATTTCTATTATTATTATTTATTATATTCCACTACACTCATATTGTTCCGCTGCATTGTTATATGGTATGTGTAACTCTGATATATGTTGTATAAGTATTATCGAATATTTTAAAACAGCTTTATAAACTGTATATTTGATTATTGTACTTTATCCTTCCGCTGTGAGATTCTGTTTTGTTTTATTTCTTTCTCGTTTTTCTTATTTACCCCATAACAATCCACCCTTCCGAACGGTTTGAATTGGCACGTATGTCGATTTAAAGCGTGCGAAAAGGCGGGACGTTACATTTATATTTTCTCCATTAATAAGAAACTCATAGTTTCTCTTTGATGTATGAGAATACTTATTGGACATTCTAATACTATGTGTTCATTTAGGTTAGTTAATTTCACTTCATCTCATATAATCAGCTCTATCTTTGGGTCGGATCCAATTCCATTTAACTACCAAAAATGTCTCAAAGAAATTCCTTCACAATGAAGTTGATATATCTTGAAACAACAACTGTTTCTTAGTGCAAATAGAATAGGGATTCATAAACGCTTTATGAACCTTTTTATTTATAAAACTGATTTTAGTTTACAAAAATTATGTTTAAAACATAAATATGTCATTTCTTAAAAAAAGTTTTGGAGATTCATAAAAGATCCCTCATGAACAATTATTACGTGCAATCTTTCGGCTCGCACAACCTGCCAATTCCTTGGCCTACGATATGTTGGGATTTCTTACAAACTCTTATCTTGTATAATTTTGTAAACTATTGTTTAGATGAAATAATATCAATCTTGTGTACTACTCTTAAGTACATGACCTTGTGGAAAGAAACTAACTCAACTTCACTCACAATTATCGTAAATTGTCCAATAATGTCTGATTACTCCTTATCGATGCATCATTATGTATCAGGAGTGACTTTTGAGATTGAAACTATATTTATTTTTAGGTACATTTATAAATCTTTCCAATATACTCACTTATTCGACCAAATCAAATCGTTTTATTCTATTGCATGTTATTATGTTTACTTTTCTTTTATGTTCCATGATTTTATCACAAATTTACTACATGTGTATCCAGTACACATGTACATGTTGGTAATAAATCAGTAATGAATATAACAAAGTATGTGAAACCCTTTTGGTATTAATAGACTTGCGATCGCATACATCAATATGTATTAATTCAAAAAGTTCATCAACTCTTGTAATGCTCCCGCTGAATGGGTGCATAGCCATTAATTTTTTGAGGTATAATTAACCTGTATCATATGATTCATAATCATATAGTAAAATTATTTCTCAAAACTACAGCTTAGTCTATAATTCCAAAACAACTGTAAATAATATTAGATACTATGTATTTTTGTTGCATCACTTTTACTATGAAAACAAATTCCATAATATAGTTCTATTTCATAGTGAATATTCATAATACTCATATTGAAATATATTTATGTCTATTTTTTAGTCAATACCAAAAATAAACATTATTTCACTAATAATGTTCGATACATTTTACGAAAATAATGTTCGTAATTTGATGTAATCATTAGATGCTATATGACATGCTCCCACTATTTCTTCCATTACTATAATAGCGTACTAAATTTAAAGGTTCAACATTCACTTAATATTGTTAATATTGTTTACTTATTTCATATGCTGCAACTAGTTTACAATGGAGAGTTCTTTGATCAGATATCTTGAACTCAAAGAAATAAATATTATAGAAAACAATTTTCTATATGAAAATACATTTTGGAATAAAAATCATATTTCATATTCCAATATTAAGTATCAATTATTATTACAATTCTCGTTTTCAACGTCTCTCTATGAAGCTGAAGTGATTATTCATTCTCTTCATTCCAACTTTACCTGAAATTACATATATTTTTATACATTCATTTTTCTTTCAAATGGTCAAACTATTCAAAAGAAAACCTTAATATAATATCATAACAAACTTTTTACAAAAACACATTCGATTATTCTTAACACTTAAGACATCAAATATGTTGCACTTTATGTAAACCGATCAAGATGACATTTCAACGATTGAGTTCTTAGATGTATCTCGTAGTTTATGGTCTTGTGTTATATTAACACAATATGTTCCTTTTGAAATCATTCAAGTTGAATACATAATTTTCAAATACTGTTTATTGGCTTACTTCAAATGAACTAACTTCATCGAAATATTGTACCACACAAACTGTGACTGTTCACCATATAACATTTATATATGAAAGTACATAGATCAAATATCCATAGTCTTGAATTGCATTTAGAGTTCAAAATCTCATAAAATGCAACATGCGGTCTAAACCTAAATAAACTTATAAGTGACCAACTTACGAATGTATTAAGTAGTTGAAATTAGGCACTTGCATGGGTATAGAAACGTTATATAACACGCAATTAGAATTATTAGTATGTATATATTATATTTCTATTTGTCAACTTTCAATTCAGTTTGTTTTTATATGTTAATTGACAAACGTTTTATCAATTGTATTAAATGCACAAATTTATCATTATAGATGATTACAACATTATACAGCATATGTTCTTATAGTATTTGAAAGGTTAAATATTACCATTTCATTTTTCTAATAAGGCTTCCACTAGTCTTTTATATTTCTCCAAATCCTAAGATGAAACATAGAAGTCTTACAACTTCACTAGTGGGTATTAGGACTTGTTTTTTTGGTATTCTGGCCTTGAGTTTGCTAAATGGTTCATAGCCCCACAGATGATGGATAACTCCTTATTGGTTGTATCACATACAACTCCTAACCCATTTTTCCTTATTCTAAACTTAATTCGACATTGAGTTTGCTCAACAAGTCGAAAGAGATTATTCACTCATACCTACCATATCGTGATGGCCTAAGTACAGTATATGTATCTTGAGTTTGCTCAACAAATACATATAGTTATCTTACCTCATCTGTTCAATATATTAATAATACTACGCATAACACGCCTAGCTTGAGTTTGCTCAACAACTATGGAGTATGTAAGTAATTTATATATATATATATACATATCATAGAGAACAACATTATGTTGAAGATTCATAATCTTCAATATATATATTAAGTGATATCGACTTATAGGATAATATATTTCTTATGAAATACCCCAGTTATTCAAGTGTCAAACATATCAGAAATCATGGTATATGTACATTTACATATGTATTTATTTCTCAAGTCTATTTGGGTTTCTTTAATGTTCCACATTTAGTTTACACACATATCATATAAGTTTTATTGTTATATAACTTTTATATTTCATATTACTTATATAATAATCTTATGTATAATATATCATTAATTAAATCTTATCCAATTAATTTCAGTCAATTAAATCTTTAATTAATTTTAAATTAGTATTCTAATATAACTTTTATATTGGACATATCTACTATAGCATTTATATTGTATACTATAACCTTTATAGTGTAACATACATATGTCATATATATGTGTATTTTATTTAATTAATTAACCTTTAATAATTTATTCAATTAAACAATTTTTATTAAAATTTATTAATTTAAAATTCTTGTATACACACATGTATACTTATGTTATCTTAAATGCATACAAGCATATATACATTAATTAATTAACATATTTAATTAATTAATTTTATTAATCTTATTAATAAATTTAAAATGTGAAATTATTATATAAACATTTTCAAACATTTTGAGAATACCATTATCCTTTCAAACATTTTGAAAACTTATGTAGTATTATAATTTTTATAATAAACATGTTTTATTTTAAATTTAACTATTAAATTTAAAATCTTTAACATTAATTTTCAAAACGATTTTTAAAATTAGCCCATGGCCCAAATTAAGTTGGGCCTTTTCTATAATGGGCTCACTTCACCTTTCGGGCCAGACCGGTAACCTGGTAGGTCATGGTACTTAATTACCCAACTCCAATCCTAAACATCACCTTTCTGGACACCGTACTAAGTGGGCAAGCTTAACTAGTTAGCCCTAATATGACTATTAGACCGCATAGGCTGTTGGGTTCTGATACCATTGTTAGAACTGGACTAGCCCGTAGCTGAAGTTATGAGTGAATTTCAAAAGTTTTACCCTAGTGGATCTTTTATTGGGCCTATAAAGTCTAAATGAATTAGAACATTTCTAAATTTTATTTAAATAAAACAATTTATTTTATTTAAATTCAAATATATTAAGATATGAAATTAATTTTATTTGATTTAGTTTATATATAAATGTATCATATAAATATATCTGTGAGTGCATGTGTAACATAATAATCCGTAAAAGGTACAATATGCCTATATGTAGATGTTGGGATTTACATCGCAATGGACATATTAGCTCATTTCGTATGTCATATATGTTGTCTAAATATGTGCATGTATATGTGTTATAATACACACACACATGTATGTATAAATATATTATATATAATATATGAACATAAAACCTTATATATAAAAATATATATATATAGAAAGAGAGAGAATAATTATTAAAAATTATTAATAATTCAAAATTAACATAATTTTGCAAACATAATATTTTTTGTATTTTAATTTGTATATATTATGAATAAAATAAAGTTTTCATCAATAAATAATTAACACAAAATAGTATATTGATAAAAATTCAAATTTTATAATTTTAAAAAATCTAGGATCATGAAATAAAGCTTAGGAAAAATATAAAGATTTTTCAAAGTTGAAATATTATTTTTAAAAACAAATACATTGATTTCAACAATAATTATTTAATATAAAATAATATATTATTAAAAATTCAAATTTTAAAATTTCAAAAATTCTACGAACACGAATGAAAGGTTTTGAAGATTTTTCAATTGAATTATTATTTTTAATAAATCATAAATAGTTTTTCTAAAATAATATTAATTATTAAAAATAATAAATTTTTTTTTATATTTTTTCGGTTTGTTTCTGAAATGATAATATTCTAAAAAATATAATTGAATTTTTAATGTAATAATTATTTTATATATAATAAATAATTTAAAATTCAATGAATGTTAATTTAAAAATAAGAACATATGTATGATAATTAATTTTCGAATGTGTAAATTCATATTATATATAAATAAGTTCCTTAAAATGTTAAATCATATATATATATATATATCCTATATATGCATATATGTCATTATGAGAGAGAAATGTACACTAATATATATATATATATTTATTAATGAATATATAAAAAAAAATTAATTACAAAAATTGATTTTGTATAGTAGACAACATTTGTCTATATATAAATCAAATAGTATATAAACAAATTATGCACATAACTAAACTGATTTGTGACAACCGCATCTACTTATATAAATCTCACCTAACTAAACATATAGTAGCAATGTATTTAAATAGTTATGAAACTGCTCATTATAGGATCGTAGAATATAATTTAATTATTGTAATATGAATTAAAATTACCAATTTAATGATGCCTTTGAACCCACGTTGAAGCAATGACTTCCCTTCCTTTTACAGTTCTTAATTCGTGAGATTGCATGTCCAGAATCACCGACCTCTAACTATCGAATAGTATTATTTTAATTTGAAATATATTTGAGAATTTTGAAGTGGATTGGGAGCTATGTTTTAACCAGCAATGTATAAGGTAATGGCGGCCGAAAAAGGTTAGTCATTATTTTAGAGGTACATACATATGTACGTACATACATATACATATATAAGGTTGTATGGAGAGAAACGAGGAATTTTTTTTATCCATTCTCACTTGATCTCAACCCATTATCTCCAAGCCAATTCCCTATGTTTTATCCACCCCTATACCTTCCCAAAACCAAAATTTTGCAGCCCTAATGATGGGCTTTAAACACATCTAAGCCCAAGCCAAAATACTGTGTAATTAAATCTAATTTAATCATTTATCGATATTGTATATCGATCGATATATTTATAATTGTTTTTAATATATATAACATTATTTATTTCTCAAATCATATTCAAATTTTATAATTAACATTTCATAAATATTAATTATTTTAATTAATTTATAACAATTATAAACTAATTAAATCGTTTGATCTTAAGGGAATTCATCATTTCGGCTATGTAACTCTTAGGTGTAAATTTGGTTAACGATTAACATCAAACTATTCTAATGTTAACGTTCACACATCACTTAGTAGGTGGTGTGATATTATGGCCAAATTTATCACTTACTAATTTTCAGTAAAATCCAATTTTAGTTTTCTAAGCGTTACCCGATTGTGACATTTATTTACACAAATTCTCTTCGTCAAAACTATATCACTTTGTACTTATGAAATTTGTATTCCAACTTCACCCCCATTAGACTTTATAGTCCAAATTCAAAGTCCTTGGTTCAATAATAACAATTATTATTAACCGAAATGCTCTGGCCAAAGACTTGACTTTGAGTTGACTTGAGTTGACTGTGATACTAACTGCATATAACCGAGGAGACGAATCCTCTCTTGAATAGTGCTTCACTTCCAATACTTCCACTCGACCCAACTATAGTCACTCAATGGATGCCATGCCATGATTTGGCTATAATTAAAGTGGAGTTTTCATATTGAAGATCCATAGTATTCTCAAGTCGAGAGAACTATGTAAATCAGTCACATCAATATTTTATGTTTGACCTTAATTATATTAACAAACAAAAAACTATCGAGTGAGTAATTCCATAATTATCTAATAACTATTAGTACGTAACCCCTAGGTGCACCAGCAGTCATGAGTAATACACTGTCCAACATTTGAAGAGCGTTACGTACTTCAGTCTCAACGGATACATCGATATCCAGTCTTGATGCATCATGACTAGGAACATTTAAAATGATATATTTGTTTCGTTGTGATAAATTACTCACGGTTACAACACTTTGTAACTACTATCACAAAATATATTATTTATGGATTTTTCTATTAAATATACTTTTAATTAAGTTAGTTAGTTAATATAATCACGTCATGTCAAGTATATAATAGGAAGAAAATAATTTTTATTTCTAACGAGATTGGTCAACGAGTTAGATATACGTAACAAATTACATAATTGCCTCTAGGGAATAACCCAAACTCTATCAATAACTATCTTAAATACAAATATAAACAGTCACTGCTAAGGCTTCCTTGTGCTGCACAACGGAATAAGTGTAGATCCATATAAGAATACAATACGAGATAGCTCCATTTAGCTCGTCCTTTGAACAATTATTGCATCACCTAAACCTGTCATCTAGTATACTCATTTAAGAGTATCCAAAATAATAAGAAGCAAAGAAAAAAATCTTGGATTAAACAATAGTTTGGAGTGAGAGGTAAATAAATCTCAAAGTACTGTACTTGTAAATATGGTAAGGAACAAGAATACACGAACCATACCTAACCTGTCCCTACAACCAAAGAGTTAGCACATAACAGTATAATATGTTACTCTATAATATTATAAAGGTCCAATACAGAATACTACAATGGATGTCCAAATATCCCTATCCCCGGTACCTACTCCCAATGATATCCCCGAGTGATAGCCCACTAACGGAAAGCAACCAGCGCAACCATAGCATCCATCAAACAAGACTCACTATCACTCATTCCTGTGCTATGAATATATGATAACTCGTATGGACTCCTTACTGCCAAGGACTAACGGAAATCTTGGTTCTCCGTTGTACTCTCATATCTCACAGCCCAAAGCTGGATACATGCCTCGTGGCCCAAAGCTGGATACGTGCCTCATGGCCCAAAGCTGGACACTACACCAAAAGCCACAAGTTCAGGGTATACGGATCCTTACTACCAATCCATGGATGTCCCCATTTAAAATACCTATGCTTCGAGTATAATAGAAAACACTCCGAGCTTCAGTGATTCCTTAGCGCATACATTCAATCCCACCTTTGATCCATTTGGATACCAAGCCCTTCTTGCTCAATCCAGTTTTCATTATTCGTGAGGAACCCATCCACATTCCATGATCATACGACTCACTCATTTATGTGCCGCTATCTTCGAAACCTACTCCCAACGTGAGCTAACATCCGAAGATTGTAGATTTACATCATGCTATTACATCATCATCCAACAAGATACGAACGAGCCACCACCTCCAACACAATCTATGGAACCTCTACATCAGTCCCTAGAAGTTCCACCTTCCACACTTGCACCCTGATAACTCGAACAGAGCTATGTGCATAACTCGGTGCCGAGTTATATACTTAGCCAACCAGATTCTAAGTTTTCTTCCATGCCTCTAGTACTCTTCTCTAAATGCTTTAGACCCCGGGATAACGCGGCCCCCAATCCAAAGCCCCATCTTCAAGTTCTAGAGATAACTCGTCATTACATCCAATACTAAGCCAAATATCCTACATCAATCCATAGACAAACCCTACTTGGCAAGCTTTTTCGATCTACAAAGTTGATAAGTGCATATGAGTTAGCACCATAACTCAGTGCTGATTTATACCCACAACTTGGTACCGAGATATGACTTTAATTGCGAGTTATCATATATCCTCTTGCCATACTCCAGAGTCTAACTGCTAAGTTTCATCCAATTCCAACCAACTTTGCCTCCAATTTACCCAATCCGCCAACCTATCTTCCTATCCATCCAAAATACTAACAAACAACATCAAAGCACAACATACAAGCATAGCATCACAATAATTAAATCCATTCATACATTCTGTACAATCAATCAAATGAACAATACATTGAATTATACCAATCAAGCAACTTCTAATCCGAGCTTAAGCAATAATGAACATATTAACATGAGTGTGGTGAATTACTAAACAATTCTTAGGAATTATATTAGAACTTATCAATTTTGGGCAGTAACGTATGCTAACATGTTATTAAAGTTAGAACATGGGTTTTAGGATCAAAATCATGTTAAAATCTATAATTCTACCATATAAACATGCATAGGATAGTGAGAAGTCTTAAACCGCTCATCAATTATCAAATTCAACCAATTTGTGTGTAGATCTAATCCAAACAGTGAAGAAAAGCACTTCAAATCAAGCAAATCGATGATCTCTATCTTCTAATTGAGGATCTAATTTCTAATCCATAATCTAGTTTGGTTCAGAAAGCAATTAAGATGATTTTGGATGAATCTAGGGATTATTAGGGTTTAGACCTGATTTGCAATGAGAGAGAAAAGTTACCCTTGTCTATAATAATCTCTAATTAGACTAATAAGCCAACTACACTAATTCTAACCAGCAGCTGTTAAAATTCAAAATAGCCATAACTTCCTAACCGCCAATCTACGAAATGGAAAATCATCATCTTGAAGCAATGGAACTGGTTTGAGACCCTAATTACATTCCTACCAAAAGTTATAACCCAAACAATATTTTCAGGGCCACATTGGTCATACAGAAATTAAGGAAAATCATAGGTATGTATAATATCCCTAAAAGTCATGTCCTAAAATTATAGAATCATACAGACCTTATACGAATAAAATAAAATATTTTACGCTCTTCCGATACGAAAAATACGGATCGTTTCTTTCTCCCCCTAGGAATTTCGCTCCGAAAATCCCCAAACAAGCCAAAGTATAAGCAACCATGATTATCTCGCATGCCTACCAGTCATAAGCAACCATCACAGTACTAAACAAGCAATTATGCAATCAATAGCATATGTGACCTATCCTAGCATGCAGAATTATAACCTATCAAATATAACATACAATAGTGAGAGTAGATATGATAAACGGTGGATCTTACCATTCAAAGAGCTCTGGACAAGTAGTCCTCATGCTCTCCTCTGCCTCCGACGTACAATCGTCATCACTTCCGCTCCATTGCACCTTCACTAGTTTCATCGCTTTTCTCCTAAGCTGCTATGTATCGTACCCAACAATACGAAACGACCTACGAGGTATAGAAACTTCTGATTCTACCTCAACATTTTCTAGTACATTCGGTGTGATCATCATGTCTGAGTTGTGCATAAACTTCCGTAGATAAGAGACGTGAAAAACGTTGTGCTGGCCTGCCATCTTCTGAGGTAAGTCGATCCTATATGCTAGTTCCCTATTTCTCAGCTATTAGAAAAGGACCTATGAAGCTCAAAGCCAACTTCTCATCCTACGAACGAACTACATTCTTTAGAGGAGAAATCTTTACAAATACCATATCTCCGACAGAAAACTCCAAATCTCCTTGTCTTTTATTAGCATAGCTTTTTTGTCGATCCTAAGCAACTTTCATTCGTTGCCGAATGAACTTAATCTTCTATGATGTCTCTGTAATCATATCTGGTCCAAGTATCGATTTCTCGTCCACTTCGCACTAACATGAAGGAGAATTACATAATTTTTCATACAATAATTCATATGGAGCCATCCCAATACTCGATTGATAACTGTTGTTGTATGCAAACTCCACCAAATGCAATTGATCATCCTGTGATATGTCGAAGTCTATAATACATGCTCGCAAGAAATCCTTTGAAATATGATTTACTATTTCAGTCTGGCCATCCATTTGCGGATGATAAGCTTTACTAAGATGCAGATCTGTCCCTAACGCCTCATGTATTCTCTCCAAAACCCACTAGTGAACAATGGGTCTTGGTCGCTCACAACGCTCTTCGACACATCATGAATTCATACTATCCATTTTACATACAACTCCACTAGCTTAGATGTCGTTCTACTTGACTTGACGGGTATAAATCTTGCACTCTTGGTTAACCGATCTACTATGATCCAAATTCCATCGTACCGTGCTTGAGTCCTCGGCAGTCCATCTACAAAATCCTTTGATACTTACACCCATTTCTACTTTGAAATCCTAATGGTTGCTATAATCCACTAGTTTTCTGCTACCCTGCCTTCGCCAATTGATAGTTTATACATTTTGAGATGAGTGTCCCTACATCCCTCTTCAAGCCTTCCCAATAATAGGTTTGCTTCATATCTCGGTATCTTGTTACCGCCGAGATGAATGATCAACCTAGAATGGTGACACTCTCTTAGCACTTCATCTCGTAATCTATCAACATCCGGAACTAACAACCTCCCGTTCTTACTAAGCCAACCTTCTCAGTCGAGTTTGTATTGCTTCATATCTTCAGATTCTACTCCTTCCTCTATCTTCATTATGATCTCTGCTCGCCTAGCATCTCGCTTCTGATTAGTACCGATCCTTTTAATTAGAATATGTCTAATCGATAAGCTTGCTAACATTTTAGGTTCTAGCTCACAGTGAGGCTTGAAATCAAATCTAGCAACATACTCTATCTACTTTCATTCCAAGAACATTGCCACCCAATCACGCATGTCTTCTGCTTAATGCATCTGTGGCTGCATTCCCTTTTCCTAGAGTATAAGAAATATTGAAATCATAAGAGGCCAAGAACTCTAATCACCGTTGCTGGCGAATGTAGAGATCCTTCCGAGAGAAAAGGTACTTCAAGGATTTGTGGTATGTAAATATCTCAAATCTTTCTCCTAACAAATAGTGCCTCCACATCTTTAAAACAAAAACAATTACTGCCATTTCAAATCATGAGTTGGGTAATTCCTTTCATGAAGCTTTAGCTATCGAATCACATAAGCGACAACCCTTCCCTTCTGCATTAAAACCACACCCAATCCAGTACCATAGGCATCAATGCATACTGTTAACTCTTCAGTTCCTCATGGAATGGTCAACACTGGTGCACTCTTCAACCTCTCCTTTAGAATTACAAATGCATGCTTACACTTTGCATCCCACACAAAAGTATAATTCCTTTTTGTCAAATTGGTTAACTGTGCCGCTACCTTTGAGAAGCGCTTGATGAAAAATCTATATTATTCTCGCCAATCCTAGGAAACTCCTCACATCCATAACATTCTTGGGTTGATTCCAATCTTAGACCGCTGCCACCTTCGCAAGATTCACTGCTTTACCCTATTCCGACATGACATGACCCGAGAATCTCACTTCTTCTCTCCAGAAGTGACTCTTAGAGAACTTCGCTCTCAACTCATGATTTCTTATATCACTAACACAACCCTCAAGTGTGTCTTGTTCTCATTTTCTTTTTTGGAATAGATCAAAATATCATCCACGAACACAAGGACGAACTTATTCAGATGGTCTCTAAAAACTTGATTCATGAGATTCACAAATTATGTTGGAGCATTGGTTAACTCGAATGGCATCACAAACTACTCATAAAATCCCGACGGCATAAGAAACACAATAATAGACACACACTCCTTTGCTACTTTAAGCTGCTGAAACCCATCGCCAAATCCATTTGAGAGAACACTTCGCATTGTGCATGCGATCGAACAAGTCACCAATGCATGGGAGTGGATACTTGTTCTTCCTCATCACTTTATTCTGCTTATAATAATCCACCCACAATCTCAAAAAGCCATTCACCTTAGTCGCGAATACAATAGGTGCACCCCACTCAGATACGCTTTTTCGAATGAACCTTTCCTCAATAGGTTATTCACTTGCACCTCGATTCCTTCTGCTCTCTAGATGCCATACAACTCAAAGGCATAACTATAGGTCTAGTTTCCTTTACTAAGTCAATCCAAAACTCGACCTCTTTGTGCGACGACAATCCGCTCACTTCGCTAAAGACATCTGCATACTTTCTAACAATTAACATAGATGACAACCCCTCTTGTGGAACCTCAAGCAAATATAGAAAGCGAACCATCACTTCATCCTTTGGTAAGCAGCTAATCACTCCTGTTCATCCATCCACATCTTCGATTGTCACCAATAGCATCTCGCAATCCACTACATACCTCTGTAGCCAGCCCATTCCGAAGATAATCTTGAACCCAATAAAATTTAGAACAAAGCAATCACAAACAAAAGCACATCCATGACTTGATAAAACTAAACCACTACAAACCATGTACAGGCTAATAGAGCCACCAACGTAGTTTGTCACTATTAAGGGCCGGTCTACTATCTCGGGTTCCAATCCAATCTATCTACTAAGTCACTTGAATAACGACTCCCTTCCCCTTCTCCTTCATTGAGGGAGCACTCGACAAAGTTGGAACTACGTCCAAAGCATATGCCTTTACCATCCGCTTATCCTTTATCGGTTCTAGAATTTTCTTCTTCAAATGCCCGAGCTTATCACAATTATAGCATTTCTTCTTCTTTCCCATCTTGCGGTCTTTAATTAAATGACCCTTCTTGTTGCATTGATCTTAAGTAGGTTTCCATTTACCCTTCTTTTTTTACCATCCTTTCCTTAGGACTGCTTTCTCTTTCCATTCCACTTCTTTCCTTCATTGCCTTACTGGGGTTTTGGCTCCTCTTTTTCAGTAGAAACAACAATAATAGTCTTAGCTTTAGGGTACAAACTCTCATGGCGAAGTGCCTTCCCTATTAGCTTTTCAAAAGACTCATCAACATAATCCACTAGCTCTCCCCAAGTAGTCATCCAAGCCAATGATGAATTTATCATTATTCCTCAAGGGAGTATCAATGATAACATTCCATACTTCAACAAAGTGTCAAACTCTGCAACATATTTCGAGATTGACATCTCTCCTGCTTCAGCTTGGGGAACTTTCTAAACAATACGAACTCTAGGCAGTCGGTATAAAATTTTCTTCGAACCTTGCCTTGAACTGATCCTCTGGAGTAGCGATAGTTATTGCATTCCACTAGTTCGTAGCTCACCCTTGAAGCTGTCTAGAAGCTAACTTCCTCTTCATAGCGTCATCCACTTCCATATCACTAAATATGCGCTCATAAGAATCAATCCAATCTTGTAATTATATAGCTAATTCCATTCCATGGAATGACTTCCCTTTAAGGGTAGAGTAATCCTTGCTCAACTTAGCGAAATCAGCTCTAAAGGCTTGCACTGGAGCACTTCCTCCGACTATCTCACCAGGAGCATTCTTTATCATCGTTGCCATCACATCATTGAATAGCTTGAAAATTAGGCGTAGCGGCTCCTGATCCTATTCCTACTTTAACTCCTGAAGCAGATCTCAAAGATATTCCTTATATGTTGGTTTATTCTCATCTGTAACAAGAATGATCAATCTCTCATAAAGAAAACCTTGTCTATGGTGCTCATGTCTATGCAAATTATACTATATAATATATTACTATATAGATCTAAAAACCAAACTTATAACAAGTACATACTCTCTCGTATATACACACACTCTCGATCTAGTCTAAGGCAATAACTCCTTCCTTATCTCTACTAGATCACGGTATCAACTCGGGTTAATCACATAACCAAAGCTCTGATACCAAATGTAACGACTGTCGTATACCACCGACACAAATATAACTAAATATTGCGCTGCAGTCATTCCTGGCAGACGTAAAGATGATCATCAGGATTAAAATAACAAACATAGCATATAACGTGTCATATCTCACAGTGCATGGATAAAATATAGTATCATAGATATAATAGAAGAGATAGTAATAACTATGTGAACAAATAATTAGAATATAGATCCATATAGTTATACATCAAATGTCATATAGTTTATACAATGGAACCAAACTCAATAACTGTCTCATATACAAATATAAGTAGTCACTACGAAGGCTCTCCAGTGCCGCGCAACAGAATAAGCGTAGAATCCATATAAGTATATAATACGAGATAACTCCATCCTGCTCATCCTTCAAACAACTACCGCGTCACCTAGACCTGTCATCTAGTCTACTCATTTAAGAGTACCCTGGATGATAAGAAGCAAAGCATAAAATCTTGGGTCAGATAATAGTCTAGTGTGAGTAGTAAATAAATCTCAAAATACTATACAGGAAAATATGGTAAGGAACAAGAGTACACAAACCATACCTAACCTGTCCCTGCAACCAAAGAGTTAGCACATAACAATATAATTACTACTCTATAATATCATAAAGGTACAATACAGAATACCATAGTGGATGTCCAAATATCCATATCTCTAATACCTGCTCCCAATGATATCCCTGGGTGATAGCCCATTTAACGGAAAGCAACCATAGCAACCATAGCATCCATCAAACAAGACTCACCATCACTCATCCCTATGATCTGAATATATGATAATTCGTATGGCCTCCTTACTACCAGGCACTAATGAAAATGCCGGTTCTCCATTGTACACTTTTATCATATAGTCCAAAGCTGGATACGTGTCTTATAGCCCAAAGCTGGACACCAGACCCAAAGACACGGGTTCGGGGTATACGGACCCTTGTCACCAATTTATAGGCATCCCCACTTACAATATCCCTGCTTCATGTATAGTAGAAAACACTTCGAGCATCAATGATTCCTTAGCACATATTTATGAGCCCACCTTTGCTCCATTTGTATACCGAACCCTTCTTTCTCAATCCAGTTTTTATCATTCATGAGGAACCCATCCATATTCCCCAATCATATGGATCACTCCTTTATAAACCTCTATCTTCGGAACTTACTCCCAACACGGGCCAACATTCGAAGATTCTAGCTTTTCATCATGTTGTTTCATCCTCATCCAACCAGATATGAACGTGCCACCAACTCCAACATGATCTATGAAACCTCTACATCAGACCTTAGAAGTTCCACCGTTCTCCCTTCCACCTAGATAACTAGGCATAACTCAGTGCCAGTTATATACTTAACCAACCGAATGCTAAATTTTCTTCCATACCTCTAATACTCTTCTTTATATGCTTTATACTTCGACTCATCTATATTTGATAACTTGGCTCCCAATCCAAACCCTATTTTCAAGTTGTAGAGATAACTCGTCATTAAATCCAACACTTAGCCAAATTTCCTACATCAAGCAATATACAAGCCCTACTTGACAAGCTCTTCCCATCCATGAAGTCGAGAAGTGCATACGAGTCAAAACCATCACTCTGTGTCGAGTTATACCAATAACTTGGTATTGAGTTATGATTTTATCTCCTACCAACTTGCGATTTATCATGCAGCCTCTTACCATACTCAAGAGTCTATCTACTAAGTTTCATCCAATTCCAACTAACTTTGCCTCTGATTTGCCTCAATCCATCAACCTATCTTCCTATGCATTCAAAACGCTAACAAACAACATCAAAGCACAACATACAAGCATAACATTACATCAATTACATTCATTCATACATGCCATATGATTAATAAAATGAACAATACATAGAATTATAGCAATCATGCATCTTCTGATCCAAACCTAAGCGATAACGAACATATTAACATGAATGTGGTCAATTACTAAACAATTCTCAGAAATCATATTAGAACTTATCAATTTAGGGCATAAACATATGCTAACTGTTATTAAAATTAGAACAAGGGTTTTAGGATCAAAATCACGTTAAAACCAATAATTCTACTATATAAACATGCATAGGGTACTGAGAAGTCATAAACCACTCATCAATTATCAGATTCAACTAATTTATGTGTAGATCTAATTCGAACAGTGAAGAAAAGTACTCAAAATAAAGCAAATCAATGATCTTAATCTTCTAATTTCTATAATCAATAATCTACTTTGATTTAGAGAATAATTAGGATGAACCTATGGCTAATTAGGGTTTAGACCTGATTTGAAATGAGTAGGGAAAGTTCTAATTTAACTTCTACAGCCCCTATTTATAGCAACAATTAGACTAATGGACCAACTAATGAGCTTAATTAATTACACACTAATTCTGGCAAGCAGTTGTTAAAACTTAAAACAACCATGACTTCTTAATCGCAAGTCCGTTCTTCTTTTATGACCA
Organism: Allium cepa; assembly: GCA_030765085.1. Lineage (NCBI taxonomy): Eukaryota > Viridiplantae > Streptophyta > Magnoliopsida > Asparagales > Amaryllidaceae > Allium > Allium cepa. The sequence goes on from CM060934.1 coordinate 183,356,440, forward strand.
TTCTACAAAATTGGAAACCATTACTCTAAAGCAATGAAACTGGTTTAAGATCCTAATTCGATGCCTATCAAAAGTCGTAAATCAAATAAGGTTTTCAAGGTCGGAGTGGTCACATCAAAATTCAGGATAAATCATAGATGTGTAAAATGTCCCTATGAGTCATATTACACAAATATAGAATTACATAACCTCGTATGAATAAAATAAAAATATATTACGATCTTTCGATAAGTAAAATACGGGTCGTTACAAATAACACTACCGATTTTATCATATGCAATACCTGATCCATGGTCTTTGTCCTAATCTCATCTCAACTTTGAGAAATATTAACAAATTAAATGAAGTTATTAACATGTACCAATCACTTCACGATGGCCTGAGTATAATGCATGAACCTTGAGGAATACCAATAAATATGTGCATGTATCTTACCTCATCTAATCAATATATTGATAATACTACACATAACATCTCTACATTGAAGAATATCAATAACTAAAGAGTATGCTAATAATCTATTAATAAAAAAATCATAGATATTAGAGATTCATAATCTTTAATATATATTTAATATCAATTTAGGAAATAATGCATTCTTTATGAAATACCCTCGTGAGTTAAGTGTTGACATCTAAAATCGCGGTATACGTACTATGTGTATGTACTTATTCCTTAAGTCTCATTTGAATTTTTTCTAGCTCCACTTAATTTTATACATATATATATAGTTATATAATTATTAACTTATTTATAACTTACATAATTTAATTTACTTATATAATGTTTTCGGCAAATTTACCACAGTCTTTAAATTGACTTAGATAAGATAAACTGAATTATAACTTAATGAAGAAATGAGTAAAGAAGCTTAAAGATGTTAATATTGAAGAAATTGAAGATTTGGCCAATTTTCAGAAATACAAAATAGGTTGGCACCAATATATTTTGTACCGATTGTTTAGTATTGTTATATTTAGTATCGACATATTTGATACAATATGACTAGTACTTACATAATTGGCACCGATATGATTTTGGAACCATCAGAAATGACAAAAGGAAGGAGTATATCCAAATTGATTAAGTTTTGTATAACAAAAGCCTGTTGATACCAACATGATGTGGTCGTTGCTGACATGATTTTGAATCTTTATTTGGCTATTTTGGAGGCTTGGAAATCGAAGTTTGAATAAAAAATGAAGTTTTGAAACATAAAAACATGTCGGTATTAGCATGATTCTCCTAGTATTGACATGTTTGGCTACATTCGAAAACGTACGCGATGACCCATTCTTCATGCTAGAACTTTAGATCTAGGAATATCAACCTGTTCAAACTTGAAACAGTGAATCATGCTGGACCTTGTCTATAAACAACAGTCTACCTTTAATTAGAAAGGTGACCGTTCTTTTTTTTTTAATCTCATAAGACTTGGAGAAAACTGAAATCTACTAGATTGTAACTCAAATTGTATTATAAAATAGTTTTTTGGAAAGAATTCATAAATAAAATCAATTAAGTGGACACACGCTAGAGATTTTACTGAACCACTATAAAAATCTTATATCTTTTCTTCAATCACTTTTGATTTCTTTATTTTAATATTTGTTTGATTCACGTTTGAGTGATATTGGGGTATTGCACAGATTTTTGGGGAAACATTTTTTGTGCTTCCACCGTGAAAGAATTTAGATCAGAGATTGTTGAAGATGAAAAAGCCTACTATAAAAGCTATTGTTGGACAAAGTCAATCGAGCAAGGGGGCAACCAAGAGGTGTCTTCAAGTTCAAATCTACCTTCTACCTGTGTAATGGAGATGAGATGAAGAAAAGTATGCAAGAGAGTTTGATTTCTTGGCAAGAGGAAATGCTAAAAATATTCTTCAGAGGATGGAACAACAAAGAGTAGCCGAAGTTGTAAGAAATCATAATCGAAGATCGAAAGGTAGAGTAGATATGCAAGGAACTAGAGCAGAATTGGCTGGAACCAAATGTATCGACAGGTCTGGACTAGTCGGTACTAACAGATTTATACGAGGGCTATGGTCGATCTGAATGTCGATATGGAAGGGCGCGTCAAATGGGTGATGTCGAGCTTCGAAATCGAGATCAGAATGCGAACTTGCAACCACAAGGATTAAAGCCAGAAGGTCCCCAAACGAACATGGGGCATAGTGAGGTTTTGAATCAAAGGCATTTAGATTCCTATAGGTTTTAATTGAATCCAGATGATCGCTAAGCAAAGACGGTGAGACATGTACTTTGAGGTGGTGCCCTAGATCGGAGCTTGAAGGATGTGAACATAAACCCATTTACCCCTAAACATACATTATACTAGGAACCCACCTGACTTCAAGATATCTATCTTAGAGTCATATGATGGAAGGACCGATCCAATAGTTCACTTGATGAGATACATCCATTACATGGGAATGTTGATAGCTTCGGAAGAAATGATGGGATGATATTTCCCTTTGCACTTGACCAATTTAACGGCCATGTGGTTTCGCCAACTTGATAATGGGTCCATCTAGACGTGGACCGAATTAGTGCAAAGGTTTACGAGCTAGTTCAGAGTTCATATCATTTGACCAAGGAATGTGAGGGCGTTTTCGTTGCTTGTATTTCTTGCAATATGAAGTGGGCCATCCCACCTAGACACCTAAATTTTCTTTTCCTTGCATACCAAAATGATCTAACTCTACACCCGACCCGACTTGGATAGCACCTATCAACCTATGCATCGCTCTAGTCCACTTTTCTTTCCACGTAACGACGGGCCTGGCCCAACTAGGCCCACTTAGGGAGCACCTCATCTTCTTCGTAAAAAATGACGGGTCAGTCTCCCTTGTTGGGAAAATGTGGCAAAATCTGGACAGGTTAAGGCTCCTCAATGGTCGGCTTAGTCAATCAACAAGCCATCAAACAACCCCTTCATCCATAGTCATCCATATGTTGGTCTACCATCATCCGCAAGGATCCTCTAATTGCCTTCAACTATGTCAGTTGCATCAGACTTCCTCAACTTAAATGAAGCTCTGCATGTACCGCTTCTCTGAAAGGCTAGCATCCACTGACGTAATTCATCTGAAAAAGGCACCGCCGTACAACACCCCCTTCATGTACATTACTACCACCCTAGTACCTTTGCTATAGCCTACTCCCAACTGTTTGCCTTGTTTTGGGCACGTTCATAGTCTGGCTCATCAACTATCTTCATCTTCTTATGCAAACCATGTGCATCCCAACTAACATGCTCATTAACCTCATACCCTCATCAGCGGCGCAGATCATTTTTTAGAGCTTGTTCAGCTCAATCTTAGTCCTCTAAACATTAACTTTAGCTACTATAAATATATATTACATTACAGTTTCATAAGGGTTGAAAAATATTAAGCCTTCGATTATCTTTGTGTTTTCAGTCATTTTACCTTGTAATCTAGGCTATTGTAATCAAAAAGAAATAGTAAGAAATTCCTAATACTGGACATAGAACACTTTGGTCGAACCACTCTAAATGTCTATCTCTTGTATACTAGTATCGCTCCATTTTTTATTTTTAATTGAGACATTAGTTATCAGTTTTTGCTACTATATCATGTCAAAATTTATTTCAAGTTTGACTAAAATTATAACTAACATTTTGACACTAGAAGGAGGGCCTTCCTCTGAAGCTCTCACTTTTCTTTACTTTTTCTCCTCGAAAACTTATTCTACTTTGTTATCATGGAACCAACTCCAGGGCCTGAGGGTAACAACTCCAACGAACATGAAACTAACAAAAACACTATGGCCATCATTGCTTACCCTATCTTCGGGCTCAAGCTGATATCTAGTGCAACATGATGCAACAACTGACAAACATGGGTAAATTGACCCATGAAGTGGAGAGTTTGAGGGGAAGCTTGAATGCCCAAACAATAGTCAGCTTTGCTCTACTGGTTAACTCCATTGATGAATCCCTAGAAAGGGTAGTTCTGGAAACTCCGCTTGGGAAGGTTGGTGTGCACCACGAGAAGGTTTAACCCAATCTAATGTAAGAGGACATCTGTGATGTTCCTAAACTAGAACCACTGCTGCTTCATCGATTCCCATCAAAAGACAGACAGTTCGCTTTCTATAATCACGGACGATAGACAGAGACCGAGATCCTCATTTTGAATGCCTTAGCTGTGGAGATAAAGGTAGGGCCCTAGAATCACTATTCCACTCCCAACCTCAGTGGAAGAAACCCCGACCCAGATCCTAAGAAAGACAAACTCATTGCCCAGGTCTCCATCAGATTTCAGGAGAAGGTCCCCTACTCTCACAAGGCAACCCCATTCCACTTCTCTATATTATCACCATAGGTCCCCATTGCCAGATAGGTGAAAAAGAGGCCTCTCCCCCATAACGGTCCATCGTCATTTTGGAATAGGCAAAATTTGGCCTTCAAGAAAAAATAGCTGCCATACGCAAGCAAATGCACATGATTCAAACAAGGAAGCTCGATGGCAATGAAGGCTCAAATGAAAAGAATAGAGACCCATACTCCAAAGAGATTTTAAGGTGCTTACATCCGGCGTAGGTATGTATTACCTCCATGGGCAAGTATAATGGAAGTTTTGACCCGTTTGATCATATTACCTCCTTTAAATCATTAATTGGAGTCGGTCAAGTCTCCAACCATGCTTATGTTTCTCTCCACTCCCACGGGGTCGGCATCTCGCTGGTTCCTTTATCTAAAGATGGAAATGTCCACTCATCAGCCTAACCGTGTTTTGATTTTAAGGCTCTCTTCTTCGTGCCAAAGACGCTAAAAATGATGGCCAGTAATATAGAAAAAATAAGGTTGGGTCATACCGAGTCGCTTCGCTTATATGTCACCTGTTTTATAAGAAATCGAAGAGAGCGGGAGGAGAAGATTAGAATAGCTCGGTAGCAACCCTTTTTTCATGGGTGAAATATTGGCCATGTATATGAAAAGAACTGTAGAAACATCCTGCTCCATCCCTAACCAACTTCCTCCAAAGAGTGAGAATGACATTATGAGAATAAAGGTGGCAGACATCTTCGATAGCAATGATGAAGCAGCCAAAGAAATAAGACCGACCAAAGAGAGGATAATCGCCAAAAGAATGGTCTGCAAGAGAATGGCAATAAGCGTTCTGATGATGAAGTATGCTTCAAACCTAGGTACACTATTTATGCAACCCTACACCGTGACATGGTCACTATCTACCTTGCCAGCATGACGTATCCAATTCTAATGGCCTGCTCCCTCTTGATTAAGGTGGAAGGAGAAGCCCGGTGGAAATGGTAAATACTTTGAATTTCACATTTCAATGGTCACTCGACCAACGAATATCGGCACCTTAAAGATGAGATAGAGCGACTAATTTGTGAGGAGTGTTGGTTTAATATGTTAGATAATAAGTGGAATAGTGCAATTCTCGGCAAAATCCACTTGCCCCACCACAACGGGTAGACCACAACAATGTAGCTGTGATCAACACTGAAATCATATCAATCTACGGTAGCCCATATGTAGCTACAAGCAGTCTAGGGAGGCTCAGGCTTGCTGCATGACGGAGCTCTTGGATCATGATTATTCAATTACCTTCAGCCCCAAAGGTCCCTAGGGTGAAAGAGGACTCCTTCGATATTGCATTTACCATAGAGGACAAAAGAAAGGTTGGTTTCCCCCCATCATGACCTTCATGGTTATTTCAGTCAACGTAGCTAGCACAAAGGTCCATTTGGTCTTTATTGATGGGGTAGGTCTATCATTATGATGTTTAAAGATGTTTTTGATATAATTAAGCTTCCTATCTCCAGCTTCGCACCGTGTGTGTTACCCATTTATGGGTTCGAGAGCATTAGCATAGTACCCTTGGGGGATACCTCTCATAGAGTCACTTCAAGTGAGGAGAAATTGGTGGTCGAGATCTAAGTTTAGTTCATTATGGTAGACTGTCTGTCTGCGTACAACATTCTAATAGGTAGACCAACCTTGGAAAACACGGAAGCAGTAGTACCCACCAATGTCCGACATGAAATTCCCGACCAAGGAAGGAATATGATGCATCTGATGTAACCAACAAGCATCTAGAGATTGTTACAGCATCTCCTAACAAAATTCAAAGAAGGGAGTATTGATGTTACAACAGAAGATGACAACCATCAGTGGCGATACACCCAAAAGAGCGCACTAGCAGCCCACTATTCCTATTCATGACGAGGTCACCTAATTTACCGAGATCAACCGCATACGTTGAATTCGTCTCCAAACCAAGATGTCATGCCAATTGGAAAAATCTTTCGCTGGCCAGTCCAAGCAAGACCTAAGAACTTGTTGCTACATGGAATGAATAGGTTCACCCCCACTGGTACGTGGGAACAGAAGACACCACCGCTCCTTTCTTTCTATTGTTGAACGACTAATCAATATGTGTCAGGGGTGGCATCGGCCCTTTCATCTAAACATAAGCATCTGTGCCTGCCGAGGATGTTAATTAACGCATGATATATGCATTGGAGTAGTGTAACTTGAAAAAGAGTTTGAAAGCTGATAATGATGATCGACTTGATCCACGGATGGGGATTCTAACCCAAATGGCAGACTACTACGCCACTTAAGGTAGTATCGATGATGACGACAACCCTAGCAAGGTCATCCATATAGGCATAGACTTGAGTTCGGAAATAAGAGACGAGTTTATTTGATTCCTAAGAGAGAGAAAAGATGTGTTTTCCTAGGGGCATATTGACATTAACAATACCAGTTTTTCAATTATATGCCAGCCCACAAGATTGACCCGACGGCTTACCCAATCTGACAAAAGAGGCGATCGCTTAACTCCAAGTGGTATAGGGAACTCAAGAATGAAGTAGAAAAAATTTTAGCGAATATTTTTGTCCATGAAGCAACATACCTTGTCTGGGTATACTCGTTCAAAAACCCAATAGGGGTGAAGAATTTGCACCAACTTCTCAGACCTCAATAAGTATAACCTAAAGACAGTTTTCCTCTGTCTTGCATTGACTAGTTAACGGAAATAACCAGCAAATACGAGCCACTCACTTTCCTGATGCCTATCCGAGTATTACCTAATTGCCATGCATGGGCCTAATAAGGAGCATACCTCATTCATCACCAAGTTAGGCTCTACTGCTACCCGGCTACGACTTTTGGCCTTTGCAATGCTGATGCTTCATATCAACGGCCCTATGTGGATGATATATTGGTTAACTCTAAAAAGGATGGGGGCATTTGAAGAATTTGGTCAATACTTTTGGCATCCTCCTCGGCTATAACATGAAGCTCATCTTAGGAAATATTCATTAATAGGATTGTTTGGGAAATTCATTGGCTTTGTTGTAAGTACCAAGGGAAATGAGACTAATCCTGACAAGATTTAGGCAATTCAAGAGATGTAAGTACCGTGCACGTTCAAGCAAGTGCAAAGTCTAAATAGAATGATCACGACACTCAACTGCTTTGTGTCAAAAGGCACATATCGTTATATACCCTTCTTCGACCTCATCATGAAGGGAAGTCATTTGTGAGAAGTGAAGATTGCACCAAAGTCTTCAAAGAATTAAAGAAACACCTGGCCACACCTCCCATACTTTTGAGACCTATTGACATGGAAGACGTGTGCTTATATCTTGCAGTGATTAACCATTGAATTAAAGCTGCATTGATTCACGATGAAGATAAATCCTAACGCCCTATTTACTATGTAAGAAAGAGGTTAAGAGGCCATAAAAACAAGATATTATAAGTTAGAGAAACTGGCTTACTTCCTGTTAATGGTCGCCTGGCATCTACGGCCGTATTTCCAAGCTTACCCCATCAAGGTTCTCACCAATTAGCAACTAAAGCAATTATTGAGCTAGCCCGATATAGCTAGTCAACAGTTTAAATGGTCTATGGAGCTTGGGTAGCATAACAACACCTTCTACCCTTGCACCTCGATCAAGGGCTAAACTATAACCAACTTCAGAATAGAGTGCTCTAGTTCGGATGGTGGGAACGAGGTGACAACAAACAACGTGGTTTCTTAAAAACTCTATGTTGATATGGCATGTATAACAAGAAGGGTGTAGGGGTAGAATGGTTTTGATCATGCCTAACAGTAAAGAATTTTTCTCACCGTCTACCTCGACTTCAAGGCCACAAACAATGAAGTTGAATATAAAGTCGTCCTAGTTGATCTCAGGACGAATAATTAACTATGAGTGTAATCATTACATGTGTTCAATGACTCTTCATTATCATCAATTAGATTAAGGAGTGATTTCAGGTCGAAGGCAAGACGTTGGCCCTCCATGTAGAAGAGGCCAAGAAGCTTATTTCCACATTTGTAAGTTTTAAGGTAGAATAGATCCCCCATGAGAGAAATGCCAAGATCGACCACTTGGCCAAGGTAGCCAGCAGCCTTGAGAAGACATCCCTTTGTTTTCAATGGAAGTGCGTCTGGCCCCTTGCTTTGAACTTGGGGCAATCATTATGGAATTCGATGAAGCCTACCTCGACTCTTAGATAACACTGCTAATGAAATACCTCACAAGTGGCGATGTTCCTATGGAAAGAAAAAAGGCTCGAAGGATCTTGTATGGGGCACCCCACTATACTATCATGGATGCAAAGCTGCATCGAAGGTGATAATTTAATCCCTTCTAAAGTTGTGTATCCAACGAAGTGGCCGCCCACACATTTGAGAAATTCCACGAAGGTGTTTATAGAGATCACACAAAGAGGTGGGGACTGAAAAAGAAAGTTGGCCGTCAAGGGTATTACTAGCCCACCATGATCAAAGACACAATGAGTTATGTAAATAAATGCGACCACCAACATAGGTTTGCCAAAAGTCTAGGAGCCTTCTCGAGTATCTTGACCTCTATGACGTCCCTTAGCCATTTAACACTTGAAGGATTGACTTGATCGATAAACTACCGAAGGCAAAGAGTGGGTACAACCATGCCATTATCGCCATCAACTACTTTACGAAATGGGTCTATGCTAAACCTCTCATTGGGGTTGCGATGCCAAAATTTCTTGATTTTGTGATCAAGAACATTAAGTGCCAATTTAGACTCCCAATGAAGATCGTAACCAACAACAAAACCTAGTTTGAGAGTGGATTGTTATCAGGACTTTATAACTAGAATGGAATGGAGGAGTGCTTCTACTTAGTTGCCTATGTTTAGGCTAATAGATATGTTGAGGATATAAACAAAACTCTCAAGGCAACATTGAAAAATCACCTCATAAAAGCCAAGGGAAACTAGGCCAAAGACCTGTCGCTCGCACCAACTACATATCATCAGGCCACTCTCCATTCTCTTTGGACTATAAAAGCTATGCTACTCGTCGAGGTCGACATACCATCTTCGAGGAGTCTTACTCACGATCTTGATAAAAATGGAGAGATCCTTAAGCACGGACTTGACAGTTTAGAAGAAAAAGAGGAAAGCCAAACTGCATACGAAGGCGTATAAAAGAAAGGTAGCCAAGCACTATAATGCAATCGTAAATCTCCACCAATTCAAATTCCATGACTTGTTTCTGTGTCGTGTCTTTTCCAACACCAAGGACCTAGCCGAAGGAGTCATAGGGCCGAACTAGGAAGGCCCATATGCAATCATTGCAGCACTCACCAATGGCGTGTACTACATACCCCGATTTTATGTTTTAATGATGACAACTATATCTCTGTGTATATCTAGTATATTACAGGTATAATAATTTACTGAATCAGAGAATTACGGAAAAAGAAAGATGGATCATCTACATTTTAAAAGCTACAAAAATATGGTTCATCAAGTCGAATGTATATATTTGGTCCTAGAAACTCTTGTAAAATCTCCTTGGTAGTTCATATGCACAGACACACACACATGCATATAAATGCTTGTAATTATCAAAGAGTTTTAATAAGTTTTGAAAAGAATTTTTCTATGAATATAGGTTTTACATTGTTTAGTCGATTGAATAGTATTCTCAGTCGGCTGAGAATATATTCAGTCGAATAAACTTTAATATTTTATTATACATATTAGTTTTCAAAATTTTCTCTTGTAATTCATAGTTCTTATTCAGTTGACCGACTTTCTATACTAAGTCGACCGTTTACCCTGTAATGATTATTTTTTGAAAAGTCATCTCCAATAGTTGCGATCGTTCATGAGCAACTCTACGAATGGTAATGGATGCAATTGAATGATTACAACTATTCAACGCAACTCTTTAATATCTATATATAGAGATCAACATCTGAAATCATTTCCAACTTTCCCGATTCACTTTCTTCATCTCTATTCTCTCTTGAGCACTCCTAAACATTCTTGCATTCAAATCTTATTCTTTACTCAAGAATCATTTGCTACACTTCCATAATCATGGAGCATTCATCTTGAATCATCAAGTAGATTATAGGAAGTCTTGTACTACAGTTGACTATATTCGAGTTATTAATAAATCATTAGAAGTCAAAGAATTATTATTGTTTTGTGAAGTCCTATTGGAGATCTTTAGACAAAGTTTGAAGTCCTGTTCGGCTGCTTAGGTATTTTGTAAGATACTTGTTCCTTCAGGTTAAGTGAGTGTTGGTTAGTTAATTTCAAAAAGAGTTTGGGGCTGGACGTATGACGAAAGTTTCAAACCAGTATAGAAATCCTAGTGTGATTGCTTTTATTTACTTTACTTTACTATACTCCACTGGTTAGTAAGCCATAGTTTTGATTATACACTTGATTACATGTTTAAGCCATATTATACGATCCGTGTGCACTTTCATCCTAATGGTTCCAACATGTTCTGCACATGGAACCCAAAGCATCTTCGGGCATATTATAGTTGAAGATTATAAGCCACTATTATTAGGCTATGAAACGTTGGTATTGTTATAACGTAATGGGGATTATATCAACTCCTTTGGGTATGTGGAATGTGAAATAGGACATCCTTGAAACTTTCTCGATCTGAGTAATGATAGGGCTAACCAATTGGAACATACGTATCTATGCTCCCACCATCATTGGGCACCCTAGAGCCATGACTATCCGAAGGGGTCGGGCCTAAATACTAACCTCTACAACTGGGGAATGCCCAAGAAACTATTCCATGGTGATGTGTAAGCCACTTAATGCTTCCTTCCTCACTGGTGGCATCGATGAACAGATGGTAAGACTACTCCTGCGATGGACTCGATTCATTCTCCCATTATGCTTCTCGTCTCCCTAGTAGGATGGGGCACTGTTGCTGTGGCAGCGTAGTTAACCATGTCGTAACTCCAAACCAGGCATTCATAGTGATATTCGATAGGGTTTCATAAGCTGCTCAACCTTTCCTTCCTTACTGGATGCATCGACGAACTGATGGCAAGAGCACCTCTATGATGGACCTGACTCGTTCACCCATGATATTGTTCCTCTCCCAGGTGGAATAGGGCACTGGTTCTCCAGTAGCATAGTTACCTACATTATAATTCCGAACTAGGCATACGTAGTGCTACTCTATGAGGGTGCGCAAGCCACTCAATGGTTCCTTCCTCATCGGAGGCACCAATGAACCAATGATGAGACCACCCCACAGTTGATCTAATTTGTCCTCCTATGGCGTTGCCTATATCCCTATTGGATGGGCACTGGTGCCTTGACAGCATAGTTGCTTATGTCATAACCCTGAACCAGGCATCTATAGTGCTGCTTCGTGGGGAATCACAAGTCAACCAACGCTTCCTCCATCACTAGAAGCACCAGGCGATTGCCCAAAGGTTCCTTGCAATAGGTCACACCCATCACACAATAATGCGGCTTGACAACTTCATTGAATGATAATTTTATTTTGCTTGGATTGTCTTTGCTTTCATCATACTTTCTTATGATATCTTATGCATGGATTGTCTATGTGTTTACTATAAGAATGCCAGGGGCATCAGAGTCACTCGACTTCAAACTATAAAAGGTAAGCATGTAGGGCATTCAATTATACATTCATACATGCACATTAATTAGCAAAAGAAAATGCAGGGCTTGTATAGAAAATTCACAGAGATAAATCGATCAACAATGACAATTTTCAACATAGGAAAAGACAATAGTAATATTCAGCATTTATAAACATCGTCACAACCCGACCGATACATCATCCAAAATAAAAAAAACACGACCAACTCAAAAGCTTATAGGTGGGAGGGGATAGAACACCCATAACATGGCTGTCATCATCATAAATTAACTCCATGTCTACCTATGGGGTATCGGAAGCAACAGACTTAGGCAAGCAATCTGCTTGGGGTAAGCACCCTGATCCCTGCAACTTCCACTGCAACCTCAGTACGAACTTCTACACACCGTTCTGGGCAATCAAGGAATTTAACAATGGGAGGATGTAGTTGGACGAGAAAATATGCTTTAACATCTTGATCAATTTCTGCTCCCTCCGATCACTTAGGCATAGTTCATGTGTTGTTGTAGCTTCTCCCTCATCTCTTCCGCTTTCTTGCAACTCACCTCCAAATACATCCTCATCTGCTTGATCCCAATCTCCCACCTAGTTTTCTCCTCAGCTTGATCGTTGATACTGGCCTCTCTAACCTACTTGGCCGCATTTCGAGTGGCCTCCTCCTTCAAAGCCCTTTTCTCATAAGCCTTGAGCTCCCCTTCAACATGTTGGGCCCTTTTTTATAGCTCCTCCTTCATTGGCTCCTCCTATTTATGCACGACCTTCCCCTCCTCCACCTGCTTAATTAGGTCCGTCATATCTAAATGCATTTGAAAGGCTCATGCCATGACCTATACAATTAGCAGTTCCGAGTCTAAGGCGCAAAGAGGAAAAAAATCACCAAGTATGAAGATCCTTACTAAATAAGCTTCTATCAGCTTGGATTTGAGAACCGCGTCAGGGGATGAGTCTCCCAAACCAACAAGGTCCAGTGCTTGTTGTACATAACCTCCGATGCAACCCTAGCAGCCACATGCATCGGCATCCAAAGTCTATCATCTCCTTAACCACCTTCAAAATGGTCAATCCCACTATGTCATGCATATCCACCCTCGGTCGGGGCCTAATCACGTCCACCTCCTTAGAAAGACCATATGTCAGCCCACTTCTAAAACCCTTCGGCTCCAAAATCCAAGGCCTTTTGGACAGCCTTCCTTACTCTACCTCCTCCCACCTTTGGCCCCTCTTGACCAGCACCTCATTATGAGATCAAGTCATGTAGTGGAAAAATAACCCTCCTCCATATGGGTGGCCGGGACCTTGTCAGCATATGCAGCAGGGTGTTGGGGTCAAGTTATTACGGTCGAGTAGCACCTATATAGAGTGTTGAGGCAGGACTTACCGAATGGGTTCCCTTCATGGTAGCAACATCAATAGTGGCACCAAACCCAAAACATACCAATGAAAAAACACAAGTGCAAGTTAGAAAAAAGAAAGGAAGGAATTAAAAGGGATGCAGCACAAAGCTAAGCTACCTTCAATGGATCGGCCTCCATGCCTCCTAGTTCAAATAGGGTAGAGAAACTCCATTCTACTACTTCTAAGCCATGCCCTCTCAAGGTTGTTTGTGTTAAGGGGCATGTTTTAGGTTACTTTTTCTAGAGAGCCATGGGTAGTAGGGTTCACGGAGGAGAAGCCCTCGTAGGTCGACATGTCTAGCTCCTACGCACGATCGCCTATCACTTCTGGCTCGGGCATCTCTAACGAGCTAGTATAATTGGGTGACCAATCTATTACAGTATCATGTTGATGTATCATGATGTCCTACAGGAGGGGCGGGTCGAAAGATCTCGCTAACTCCAATCACTTCCTCGGCCTTGGCCAGAATTGTAACGAACTAGAAATTCTGTAATTTGAATTTGGAATAATTAATTTAATCTAAATATTGAAAAGTTAATTTTAAGAGTTGAGTAACTTGAATTTCAAATATAGTGATTTATTTGACAATTAAATTGTTGAATTTAATATTGGAATTGTTTAAATAATTGAATCTTGGATTTAATATGAATGAAAATGATTTGAAAAGTTGATTTAATTCTATTTGAATAAGAAGGAAGTTAGTGAACGTTTAAATTTGATTCAAGGTGAATAAATTGATTTTAGGAGTTGCTCGTTTTAATTAACATGTAAAAATAGCCTTTTAAGGCACTATCTCAGATTTCAATTAAATCAGTTTCATAGGATCTGTAATAGTGAATTATTATATGCTGTCGAATTTTGTTTTGTTTGGACATACCATTTGGATGTGCACGATCGAAACATGTAGAAATTAATATAAGGAATTTATATTAATATAATTCAATTTTGAAAAATTAACTTCGGTATATGATGGAATTAGATCTCGATATATATTCCATTATGTTCGGAATAAGTGTATAACATATAGAACGCCAGGCGGCACAATTCGTTTGGAGTTAAAAAATTTCACGGATGAATAGTGCCGAGTAAATTTTCTATAAATAGCCCTTAACTCTTTTCATTTGCAAACCAAACCCAAGCTTTTATTTCCAACCGCCATTAAACTCCACCATCCAATGGCTGACATTGGTCGGAGCCTCTAGAAGCCAAATTAGCCAATGATTTAAACTAGAGAAATGTAGAGGGCAATGATACGAAGCTATCTGACAGTCTGATCGTCGAACGACAAGCCGAGGTGACCGAAAAACAACCACGTTCGACTGCAGTTTCATGAGTTTGGTCGCGTTCGTACGCGCATGCAAGCGGTGGAGGCGCGATGCGCTGGGAGGTGGTGCGGCTGGAGGGTATGCATGCTTGGGGCCATGGCAGGTCGGCGTGCGATGGAACATGTGGTGGCGATTTGAGTGGGTGGTGAGCGTTTTCGAACGAGAATGAAAAAAACATATCGCGATAGCCTGGAGGAAGAACAAGAGCGGTCCTGTGTGCCTCGGAGGGAAGAGGGTTAATGTTTAAAGTTAAATTATTTTTTTATGTTAATTATAGTTTTAATTATACGCAAATGTTCAATAATTCATAACTTACTCGTACAACCTCCGTTTCAAGCTCGATAAATTGCATTGCGTTTGTATCAGTGAGCACTGCGCTATGGAATTGGATTGAATGAATTTGGAGCTAGTCGAAATTTTGGATTAAAATTGGACGTTCATTCAATTTTAATTCAAAACGGAAAGTTTTTACGACTATTAAAATCAAAGTGAGTTAATCTTACTTTTTTGGTCAACTAGGAATATTATTAGTCGATAAAAATTATCTATTGGATGTTTGGATATTTATTATTGATATTTATTGACTGTTGGATAATTTACCAATTATTATTAGTTGGATTTGATATATTCCCACCTATTAGAGCGGATGAGACCCTATTACATTTCCGTATAAGAGTGGATGACCCTTATATAAGAATCCTGCCTCAAAGCTGTCGATATATATTTTTATGATTACATACTGTATATGATGCAGGGGAGACATGTTGGAGTGATCCAATAGGATTCCTTACAATGTTGATTTTAATTTCATACATATAGTGATATATGACTGGTTGAATGCCATACTGATGACATGGATATGATTTTACTTAGTTAGTGCTTTAGTAGCACTGGGCCTCAATTTTGGTATTTTGAAATAATGAAAATGATGATTTTGACGTAAAAAGGATTTCGTAGTAATTTCTGAAAGTATATATGTTTAACAATTTTTAATTTTTAAAAGAAATGGATTTGTTTTTGAACAAATAAAAATTATGATTTTTGATGTTATAAAAGTATAGTTTTGAGAAATACTTTAATTTGGGATTTTTGAATAAGTTTATAAAAAGGATTTATAGAGGCAATATTTTTTTAAAATAAAGAAATAAATCTATAAAAGGAATTTATAAATATTTGGCAAATGGATTTGAAGTTTGTTGGGTAAATGGATTTACAAATGGATTTTATAAATAAATTTGATTAATAAAAAATGGATTTATAAGTGGATTTTGTTAGTGAAATTAGTTTTATACAAGAATAGATTTATAAATAGAACTTTGTAAATAAAGGAATTGTATAAGGTAGAAGTTTTATAAAAACGAAAGGAGATTTAGTTTTATAAATATGGGAATGATTGGTTGAAGATTTAAGTATGGATTTGTATCAAGGAAAAAGGTTATATTCCAAAAGTTGGTTACTCATATTAATATCGTTTAAAGTTGTTTATTGATATTTATATATTTTAAAGGGTTAATTATTTTGCCAATTTATTATTAATGTTTATATGGTAAAGATTAACGATTATTTATCCATAATGGTTTGAATTATTAGTTCTTATTATTAAGAGGTTAAAAGAATAATAATTATTTATGATGGTTCTGATATTCATAAATAGAGTTTTGTAAACGAACTTGTATTTTTATAAAAGGAGCTTATACAATGATTGAAGATTTAAAAGAAGATTTTTACAAGGTAAAGGGGTTTATACATATATGGATATTTATAACGAATTTTAGAAATGGGGTTGTAGATTTATAAAAAGGAATTTATAAATAATTGCATGGTTTTTATAAGGGTTTATAAATGACTTGAGAAATAATTTATAAATGGTTTTCGAAATTTATAATGGCGTTTATAAATGATTTTAGAATTTGCTAAAAGAGAGATCTTGCTCAGTGTTTGGCTAAAATACTTATACAGATGAGGTAAGTGTATGGTTGTTTTCTGAGTATTGAAAATATAAGGGTTGTGAATATATCTTTGTAAAATAATTTTGATACAAGCATTTACAAGATGAATTTAATTAATAAACAATTAATTTGTAAAGGCCTTGTGTTGCTTGGTGCTTAACCAATGTTGTTTTTCATGGAATTAAATTCCTGATTGAATGTTTGTTATTTGATAGTTAAATAACCGACTGTCAGAATTTGGACCCAAAAGTAACTAATGTTTGTTTTTCATGGAATGATTTACAGATTTTGCAACGGATGCATTGGAGCTCAAAAAATGAGTTGGAGGTCTTCAAATCGTATTTACGTATATGTTTTATTTCCGCTATTTGTCTAGGCTGATGATAGTGATTGTTGTTATACTCAGATGGATGTACGTATATAACAGTTTCTCTTTGTGAAGATCATTGATATAATATTATTATTGTTCCACTGCGATTGTGAGATTCTGTGTTGTTTTTAGTTTCTTTTCTCTTCTTCTTTCTTCTTTCTTCTTTCTTCTTTCTTCTTTCTTCTTTCTTTCCCTTAACTGTCTGTCTTTCCATTTGATTTGGGTTGGACATGTGTGGTTTATTGTCAACTTTAGTTGTACGGAAAAGAAGGTTGTTACACGAATCCAACTCGGTGGTCTTGTCCTTATCTTACCTTCACCCCAGTCGCCTCTATTCCCCATCCCTAATCATAATCCCCATCGGCCTTGCTGGTCACATAGTGAAGGTCCTCACTACGATAGCTCCTACTCCCATGGTTTTCCTCGGGCCTAACGATCCAACCTAGCAAAGATCTCATGATTTAAAATCATCACCAAGTTTCTGGTTATGCCCTCTGTTGCCTTGTTCTAGTGAAGGTAGCCTCGTACATGGTTAGATCCACCCCAGTCTCAGCGAGGCTCACTGTGACAAGAGATGAAATGATTATTAAGGGACTATCATCAAAGGGTTCTTCTTCAAGTTAAGACAAATTTACAAGGAATGCTAAAGATCCAAGTGTGAAGGTCCAGGTTAATGGTTATGGGAATGAAAAACTAGTTGTTATAGGCCGGTGCCTGGCTTGGGAGACCAAAGATCAAAGGGGTTGCCTTGAAAATGGTAGTAAATGTTAGGTTGGATGTTGCCTGCTGGTAGAGCATGAAAACTAAATGAATAAGCATAGGATCAAACTGGGGAAGATTCACCTTGCCGCAAACAACAAAGAGCCCAACCAGAAGCTTATAGCTGTTTGGGGCCAATTGACCCGACATGAACCGATATGCATTTAAGAATTTGATGAAGAATGGGTGTAGAGGGAGAGTCATCATAGCACTTATATAAGCGAGTGACCTGGCAAAGTAGCCCTATGGGGGATTGTTAGGCCGATCTGCAGGTCAAGGATATATAGGAGCAATATTTTCACAGTCGAAGTAGGCCAAAGTGCATGCAAGGTTGATCCGGTCCTCTCGAATCTTAGAGGCCCCTAGTTTTTGTCATCCACTAGTAGAACTGCCTTTAGTCATCTATAATAAATAAGAAGTCACCTAGATTACTGAACTATTCCTAAC
This sequence comes from Allium cepa, assembly GCA_030765085.1. NCBI lineage: Eukaryota > Viridiplantae > Streptophyta > Magnoliopsida > Asparagales > Amaryllidaceae > Allium > Allium cepa. The sequence goes on from CM060934.1 coordinate 183,374,643, forward strand.
CTATTTAAGAAAGTATTCTAACTTAACTCGGGGGCAAGCCTAGCCCCCATGCTAGTATTTACAACCAACCAACCACTATCTAGTCTTATCTACAAGTCCAAGCCTCTTTCTTTCTACTTTTAATCAAATGAGGATGGTTCCTCGTTAAGGGCACCTAAGGCTTTAGGTATTCTTTATGATGCCTGACATTTGACAGCCGCCAATGGTGAAATAACAATGACCATTGTTGTCCAGCTTTGTGACTAAGCCATATCTGGATGAGTCAGAACAATTAAATGTTTAGATACAAAAATAGAAATAAAGAACAATAAATTCTAATTTCAATTCCCAAGTGATGCTCAAGAAATATGACCACAATCTTGCCAAGTGCTTAAAAACCATCTACTTGTTAGAAGAAATAGGATGACAAAGTGCATACTACAAAATCCAAGACTAAGTCTTGTATCAGTACTGATTTGAAACAACCAACCCCATCCAAAATCTATCGATAACTGACATAAATGCAAGCATTATGATTCTAGCAGCCTAGTCAAGATGGAAGCCATGTCAACCTACTCAAACCATATATATGAAGTCAATATGAACTATCTAAGAATCCTTGTATCCTTACTAATCCAAGAGATTAACTCATAAGTGCATGGAGCTGACTTCAAGTTAATCCATGCCCAAAGTCCAAAGACAAATGAGCCAAGAAATATCGATCACCACCAATACATGCCTATTGTTCCAAGAAGCAAGAAGCTAAATATTCAAGTTTAGTGAGCCAACTTATGTTTTGTCACCGAACCAAGGCGCTTAGGTCGGTACCGAACCATGAATCTACATGCTGATTTGGCCACAATCTCTTCAGGTAACCTTCTTCGAAATGTGGAGAACCCAGGGAGAATGTGGTGGAGACAAATTCGACGATCTTCATGTATAAATAAGAGATGAGAGGAACTATTTTGAGATTCTTTTTTCCATGTCCTAAATATTTGCAATAGTATAGCTATTTGTTGGATCATCAACGATAAAAGACTATCGATCCATAAAATCTCAATTGCAAAATTTTGAAGAAATCTTTAATAAAGCTTAAGTGGACGTAGGCCAAAATTTAACACAACCAATATAAACTGTTATGTGCTAGTTTTACCCATTTTCCAATTAAAATTTTCATATTATTCTCTTCTATAAATTACTAGGGTATTTGTGCCAACTTTTGGTGTAAATATGTTGGTACTTTCGTTAAAACCTCCAACATCTCGCTGTTTAGATCCATTTTTAACCATTGGATTGCTTTAATCTATGAAGTAGATCTACAAGTTCTATTCCAGAGGTCCGTGATTTCGTCAGAATCTATTACAGGATCTACCAAAGAAATGGCTCTAAGAAGTACTAAGGAAAAATCAACTGCATCCAAGCCCACTGACGATGCTGACTCTTAGCATATTGAAGAAACCATTCCGCTCGGAACTACTAAAATCGAGAGTGCTTCAGATATAATCACTAGGGTTAAATTGGATAAGATGATGAAAGAAATGAATAATAAGCTGCTTGAAAGCTATAGTGTTATGATGAAACAGATGAAAGAAAACTTGGATTTGATGACCCAACTGTCTCAAGGTAGTAAAAGGAACAAGAAGGAATTGTCGCCTTAGCCTTCTGACCCAGAAGAAGATAGTTCCTCTTCATTCGATGAAAATCATAGAGAAGGAAAGCATATAATTAAATAAAAAGGGTTGGAACCTTAAAAAATGCAATAGGTAGAGCTAAGGTTGGTAATGCGTAGGTCAGTATGAACCATCTTTTCAGGTTGGTATCGAATTGACACATGTCATGAATAATATGAATTTTGTTGATTTTCCTAACGATCCAATAAAGGAGATGGCCAAAATGCTAGAATTAAAATGGCTACCGTTCACCCTTCGAGTAAAGATCGTAGAAATCGATCAACTGGACAAATAGTTCTCTCAAATATAAGAAAACCCAGATATCATGCAACTAATCGAGACCATTTTCCAAGCCAAACACTTGAGGCAAGCCACGATAATCGTCATTCAGTTTTTCTAATAAAATTAGCGTTTTTACTAAATATGGTGAAGAAGTTGATGAACGAGAACTAGCATAGGTCTAACGATGATTTGGGATTCTTCTATTAGTAGGAAACTATTCGTTTAGGAGATATTGCGAGAAGAATACCCTAGAATGTTTACTATGCCCACAAAGTCATCTTATAATAGGACTACCGATCCAAGGTAGCATTTGTTGAAGTCTAAATGACATATGGATAGCTTTAGGGCTACTGATGCCATGTGTTATAGATATTTTTCGATATTTTTAGAAGGAGTGGCTACGATATGGCTTACTTGACTACTTTCGAGATCCATATCTTCATTCGATCAGCTAGTTAGAAAGTTCATGGAGCAGTTCAGGTTGCATACTGTTCTCCCAAAAGATGTGATGTCGCTGTCTAACATTTTTTAGAATTTTGGAGAGTCTTTGAAGGACTTTTTGAGTGGGTTTAACATAACTATGATGGAGATAAGCAATGCCAAAGAGGACATTGTTTTGACGGCTTTGATTAAAGGAATACATCTTGATAATTTTTTGGTAAATGGTTAAAAATGAAACCCTCTCCGAAGATGGAAGAGGTTTATAAAAAAGCAATACAATATTTGTGCTTAGAAAAGGAAATTACGATAGTTGGAAAGTCCGTCAGGAGACAATCGGCTGAGATGGTTCAGAGTAATGTAGTTGTTAAGCAAACTAATGAGAGTTTATGGAATATTGCCGTTAGTGTGGGAAACAAAAACAATAATTAGAAGAGAAATAACTTGGATAATGGAGGTAAAAACTAGATTTAAGGAAACATCCAAGGTTTTTGAAGCATGAGGATTACACACCGCTAAATGATACAATGAAGAATATCTGCCTTATGACGTAGGGTATTGAGCACTATAGGAAGCCGGTTTAGAGGGAGTCAACTGAAAAGGAGAAATTTTTTGGGAAGTACTATCGCTTCCATGAGACACATGAACATAATACTAACGAGTGCAGGCATTATGATTGAGGATTTAATTTGGGAGCAAAGACTTCAATAGTATACGAAAGCCTTGGAGGATGGCGGGTAAGGAAATGCTCAATCCAAGGGGTAGTCGCCCATATACATATATCCAAGCTAGTCCTAGTAAGGATGAACCAAGACAGCTTGGTAAATTACTTATCATTAACAGGATAACTTGTGGATCTCATCCAACTGAGAAGAGCTGGAATGAGATGGAAAGGATGGAAGCTCATTGAGATACATCGTAAAAGAGAGTTGCTTTATTGTCAAAAGGAGCTCTGGCAAAGCAACAAAAATAATAACCAATGATATCATTTTAGGAATTGTGAGGCAGATGGGGTTGAAGCATAGACGGTTGACCATCTGGTGATTACGACCATGATTGGGCCAACTATCTTAAGGAAAGTTGCTATCGATTGTGGGAGTTCTATAAATATTTCGTTCAAGAAAGCATATGAGCAGATGATGATGGATGGTTAGGATCCGAAGCCATGTGAGTCTCGAATGTAAGGATTTACTGGAGAGGCTGTAAAGCCTATTGGGTATGTTGATTTACATATGGATTTACGTGACGGTAACCGGAAGAGAGTGCAAGTTGTGACCATTGTGATGGATACATTTTCTGCTTATAACACCTACTTGGGCCATTCGGCCCTTGCTAGTTTACAGGTGTCCTTAGCCCCGTGGTGCTTGATAATGAAATTTCCTACGAAGAATGAGTTTGGAGTCCTCCAAGATAACCAGAATGTAGGGCGTGAGTGCTATGTCAAAGAGCTAAGAGAAGCTAAGTGACGTGAAAAGGGGAAGGATGTAGGGAAGTCACTCTACGTCAAATCAATCGATGTATAGAAACCACCGTCTAAGCCTTGGCTCGGTTGGCATTGTAAATTCCATAAAGCTATATATTCGAGGAAAGAGCCAGAGGATGCAAGGGCAGCCCCAGCTGAGTTGACGATCAACATCACATTCAACAAGGATCTACTTGGATCTTGAAGATCAGATCTCAACTCAGTATAGAGATGAAAAAGGAGTTGGCTGGGTTCCTCCACAAAAAATTGGTTGTGTTTTCCTGGACACATTTCAACATATGTGGAATATTTCCAAAGATAGTCTGTCACACATTGACTATGAACCTGTCCTCCTATGAAGCAAAAACGACACATCTTAGGTCTGAAGCGATCTTTTGCGTTGAAGAAAGAAGTGGATAGGCTAAAAGCCAACAAATTTATTCACGATGCTCTATACCCTTAGTGGATATCCAATCCAGTGTTGGTCAAGAAGCCTAATGAAAAATGGCGGTCATGCATCGACTATTCAGACTTAAATAAGACATGCCCAAAAGACAACTTCCCGCTACCAAAGACTGACCAACTAATGGACTCAATAGTTGGCCATGAACTGCTATCGTCTACGGATGCTTATTCTAACTACAACCATATCGATGCACATCTCAGATGAAGAACACGCTAGGGTCATCACTGACTTGGGACTGTATTGCTACCACTCATGCCATTCGATCTGAAGTATGCAAGCGCAACCTACCAGAGATTGGTAAATTCGATGTTTAAGAATTATATCGGGCGTATAATGTAGGTCTACATGGATGATATGCTGGTGAAGTCACAACGATCAATGAACCACTTGGAAGACTTATTAGAGATGTTTGGCATGCTTCGAAGATACCGAATGAAGCTCAAACCACTAAAATGTTCATTCAGACTCGCATCAAGGAAAGTTCTGGGTTTCATAGTAAACTCAAAGGGCATAGAAGCTAGTTTAGAAAATATTAAGGTACCGAGGAATGTAGAAGCCCCAAAACAATAAAGGAGGTGCAAAGCTTGAATGAAAAAATAGCTGCGTTGATTCAATTTATTTCAAAGGCTATAGACAAGTGTATACCATCGATGCCCTTAAAAAGGGAAAAATAAATTTTTCTTGGATGTAGGAATATAAGGACACCTTTTAGGCATTAATCATTTGGAAAGACTACTCGTCTTATCAAAACTTTTGGAAGGAGAGGATTTATTTGTTTATTTGGCGGTATCTATTCATGCTTTAAGCGCTTCCATAGTACGCAAAGTAGCCAAGGTCCAAAGGTCGGTATATCACATCAGCAAGTGGTTAACGAGAGCAGAAAGGAATTATCCAAAATTGGAAAAACTAGCATATTGCTTGTTGATTGCATCAAGGAAACCCCATACCTTCTTTTGAGCTTATTCGAATAAAGCACCAATGATCAACCTCTAAGACAGGTACTGCACTAGCCCAAGACTTCAAGAAGGTTGCTGAAGTGGAATATCGAACTAAGTCAGTACGATATATCCTATCACCTCAGGAGAGCAATCCATAGATAGGTGTCGGTCGATTTTGTTGCCAAATTTACCACCCGGGATAAAGAAAGAGGAGAAGAGGTGGAGCGAAAAGCTCAATTGGAGCTATACACATGCATTGCTTCTAATGAGCATTGTTCGAGGGTAGGAGTGATTTTGATTATTCTCGAAGAACGAACGATCTGTTAAGCATTGAAACTTGAGAACCCTGCAACGAATAATGAGGCAGACTACGAAGTGATTGTTGCAGGGCATAAGATAGTAAAGGAATTATGAGTCAAATTATTGTATATATACAACGATTCTCAATTAATGCTCTGCCAAGTGAAGAAAGAATTTCAAGCTAAAAGCACAAGGCTAGCCCCTTATTTGACAAAGGTTCTAGAACTACTTAATGACAATGAACGTTTCAAGATAACACACATCCTTAGCGAGCAAAATGCAAAGGTTGATTCGCTAGCCAAATAGCTAGCTTCAGTGTGACTTTCAGACTTGCATTGTGCCAAGAAATATGAGTTGTCGGGAGGTGTGGGTTGTCTCATACGGGGATGCATAACTCATGATTTTAATTCCAATGGAGGTTTTATCAGCTCCAAGCATCAACCAGATGGATGTCTATTGGATCTTGGAGGTTGAAGTTTAAAAGGAATTGTAAATGATTCTTATCAAGTACTATTTGCTTAAAGGAACTCTCTTAGACGAGAGGAACAGATGAAGAAAACTCATGCACAAGGTTCTATAATTTATTGTTCAGGAAGGAAAACTATAAAGGCGAGGATTCTCAAATCCCCTACTGCGATGTGTGTAAAGACCCGTTGAATTTGATAATGTTAAATGAATTAAATTAATATGTTTCTAATCTAATTTAGAATAAAATAAAGGTCTTAAGATTTTATTTGAGAAAATGTAGTAATTTGTTATAGTAATTGGAATTTAATGTAACAATTTAATAGTTACATGGAAATAGATTTGAACTATGTAAATTTGCACACCTTGTTATAAGTTAAATATAAGAAACCAATATAAATGTGAATCAGTGAATATTAATAAAAATATTTACTAGAATGGAATTATTTAATATAAAATAAATAGTGGAGATTGTACATTTGGTTGTAATAATAAATAGTGACTAAATAAAAGTGTCCGTTGGAATAAATCAATGCAATAAGTGTGATAAGTAATTTTATTGAATGTTGTCTCTAATAAATGTACTTGATTTGGTAATTTAGATATTTATACGTAAAGTATATATATATAAAGATATATTGATTCCAATAGAATTAATTGGAAATCTAATATTAAATATAATGTTGGTAGCAATTGAAATTTACTGTTTTGCAAAATAAATGAGAAATCAAGTCAAATGTGAATTATACCGTAAAGGATCAATTCATTTAAACAGTAGGATTGTAAATAAATAAACATTCTACGTAGGCTGCAATTGGACAATTTATGTAGTTTAATGGAAAAGCAATTGAAATTAATTACCATAAATTGTGTAGTTAGGGTAGTTTTGATTTGTCACTTAAGATGGATGATTTTTATAAAATGTAATAAATGCAGTTTAAATTAAGGCATTGACGTTTGGGTATTTAGGAAGTGATAAACTAAAATTTATTTATTTATTTGAAAATTTGAAATCCAATTTGTGGATTTATTGCAAATAAGTGAAATTTGTGTTTAACCATTACATCGATAGGAATAAATTAAATTTAAGGTTATATTAATAAAATTTGGACTAGAGAAATGACATGAATCGGTTTTAGAAGCCTTAAATATAAAATGGGAAGTAGACGAGATTTCACGTTACAACCATTTTTAAAAATCCTGATGTATGTAGAAATATTAATAAAATATAACGTAAACCAATGTTGAATCAAAAGAATAGAGTCAACACTTATTTATTCATTTAATGTGATATAACTACGAGTATGATTTATTGCAAATTACATGGAAATCCAATATATAGGACATTACCTAAAAAGGAAGAGTAGATAAAATTTATGATAAACATATTTGTATATGAAGGTTATTGATTTAAGGAGAAATTGGGCAAGTTTTATGTATTTGGGTTAAGTGCAACCTTTAATAGATAAATTTAGTGCAATTAAAGAAATTGACATTTAATATTTCGATAACTTAAAATTTGATGGGATAAGAACATTTGGGTAATGAAGGGATGACAAATATTAGCTATGATTCTAGAAGGAATTAAATAGATAATGGGAAGATTAAAATCAGGTTCTAAGCAATAATTATTAGATAACAGAAGTTTAGGAGTAAAGTGAGATAATTGAAAATTTTAATCATTCATATAAGTCATTTGTTTATTAATATGAGTTAGCTAATAAATTTAACTTGGGCAATACCTATATATTGGAAACACATTTGTAAAGTGTAATTAATTGAATTTGGTGAATTGGGAATGAATCCAAGGTTATAGGAATTGATGTAATACTACGCAAATAAAAGGTAACTGCATAAAATCAATGTTTCGTAATAAATTGTAATTGATAATTAAGTAGGAATGGGTTTGAATTTGACAAAAAGGAAAATTTATTATTTGCTTACCCATCTATTCAATCTATTAAATTTGATCAGATCCATTTGCAATTAAACGAATTTATTTACAAGTTAGTATGTATTTAGCTGATAACTATAAACCAATTAGGGCAATCGGGTATATATATTACCAGTTAAGTTATATAAGATAATGGTTGACTTAATTAAGGGAGTTTATGTAATAATTTCATTTATTTTGTAAGTGGAAATAAAACGTTAATGATAACAAGTATTCAAAATTTACCATCTATTTAGTATATTAAGTATAATTGATAATCAACTGCAGCAAGTAATAAATAATAAATACGTAACGTTAAATGAAGAAATATTTGAAATTTAATATTTAGAAACTATGTAAATATAAGTGCAGATGAAATTGGGGATATTTACATATTGAAATATGAATCCAATGATAAATCAATTCACGTTTCAAAATTTAATGCTACTTTATTACATATATGTTTATGCCTAAATTTAAACTTATGTTTAGATCCAATCCGATCCATCTATTATTTTTCAGCCTTGTCTATATATAACCTGTTATAAACCCTAGCCCCATTTTATTTTCCCTTTCGCTGTACGTTCATTTCTTCATCTCCTTCTCCTCCTCAAATGAATGCAACCTAGATCTACCCCAATCCAAATTTCAGTGAAAATGCAAACACTTTAGAAAAATTCCACAAAAATATATGTTAATGTTCTCGAGGCACGTAATCTACTGGTGCAATTCGTTTTCTGTTTTGAACATTCGTTTGACCAGAATTAATTCAAACAGTCCGTGACCATTCATCATCGTCGTCGCAAACTTCGTCGGATCGTCAAACCTTTTTTGGGTTTTGTAGAGTGGACGATGGGGATCGCATCTATATGGTTTTTGTGTCGATTCAACGGTTAGATCGTCGTAGATCTTCGATTAGGGTTTCTGGAAGGGGGCCGCGTGCGTTTCTGGGAATAGAAGGAGTGACGTGGCACATATATTTGTAAGTGATGAATGTGTGTCGTTTTATTTATTTTCAATTTTGAATTCAATCATCATTTTTCGACGTAACTTTCTCATACGACCTCGGATTCAAACGAAATTTTTTTTGTTAGGTTCGTATTTAAATTCCAGACCCAATGACGCTGGTTTGGACAAATTCTGAGACCGTCAAAATTTTGAGTTTAAATTGAATTTAAATTCAATTTAAATTCAAAAGGTGAGTGTTTTAACCCACTCACAACTACTAAAAGTTTTTATGTTTGTTAAATTAATTTTAGAAATGAATAGAAATTTATTTATGAGTATTTGGCATGTTTATTTCATCATAGCTGTTAAATTGCATTTATTTAACTTAACTGTTAATTTAATTCATTTATTTCGTATTAATTGACAGTTAAAATTTATTTGTTTGTATATGAACTGCTAGTTAACAGTTATATAATTTATTACTGAATATAGACTGTAGATTAATAGCTGTTAAATTTAATTTGAATAAAATTGCCAGTATTACCTGTTATGTAGTACCAAAAATAATATTGTTATTGATTGATATTGATTGATGATTTCGATTTGGATGACGGATGTTGTTGATGAATGGATGTTTATTGTATATCATTTAAATTATCATGCATATTTCATTTCATTCGGGATTGCGGTTTGAAATGATATATAACCGCAAAATTTTATATTTTTTAAATTGCGGATTGAAATGATAAATATCCGTATCACTTGACCATAGGATAGAAAATTATATACAGGCACCGCGGTCTATATATAACTATTTTAATGTGATTTCTATGGTTTGGATAGAATACGGTTTATAAAAACCTTAAATTTTATATTGTATAAATATTTTTCTTCCATATATATATACATATGAAGTTGAAATTTTTGGAATTAAAAGGTGTATAAAAATCTTTATTAAAAATGGAAGAAAATTAAGAAAATGGAGTTTAATAATTTATATCATATGTTTAAATGTAAGTTTGGAAATTTTAAGATATGATATTTATAATTGGATTTTTCCCAAGATAAATTGAAATGAATATTCTAGTATAATTTGAATTGAAAAAAAATATATTTTATTACTAGAAATTGGAGTTTTTATTTATTTATGGATTTTATGTGAATATTCAAGACTAATTAATAGAACATTTGATTTGTTGAAAGAATAAAATCCAACTTTAGTTTGAAATATTGATACTCAAAATGGATATACGTATATATAAATAAATTGAAGTGGTTTTGGAACTTGAGAGAGAGATAATATAAATTTTGGTTTAGACTTTAATAAAGAAATGTATTTGTAAAGCCATGAGAACTATTTTCTTTACAAAGTAACATTTAAGTTAAACCATTTAATTCATATACCGTTGAATGCCCAAACCATTCAAGTTTTTTAGAAGTTATGGTTTTAAATTATGAATTTCAAAATATTATGCTTTGAAAATATAACTCAAATATTTGGTTTCCAGATATTTTAAAATTTAAAGCAGTATGATTTTGGAAAAGAATTATATTTGAGAAAAGGATATCGTATTGTTTTGGGCTTTAAATGGATATCGTATTAATAGTTTTGAAATGGAAATTTTTATTCTGGTTTTAAAGTATAAATTATTTTTAAATGACCGCGGTGTTATAATAATGATGGGTTGGCAAAGAGACCGGGATCGGATATGGACATACTCTTTGTCGATACCGAAAACCACTTTGACTAACCGTGTACGCGGTGGAGATTCCAGAATGAAGTAGGTGGTGGCGACGTTTCCTGTAAGGTAAATACGTGGACCCGACTCCCGTGAGTTGGCATAAGGTGGCTAAAACAGGAGCGATTCTCAGGCCAATGAGGTCATTCCTCTGATCGGACCCTCCTCTTCGATATTATACTTTGACTTGGATTGATTCAGTGGCCACTTCTATATTTTGATTTTGGGGAGTTAGTCCGAGGTGGGCGGTAACTACGGCTACGCGTTTCCACCAGCCTGGATAGCAATTGGTATATCTACCCTGGCATTGCCTAGTTGTGCCGTGTCACCTACCATACCGAGCCTTTACTACGAGTTTCTATTTGTGTCGTACCTATGGAGTATCCTCTGGTAGCCTCCCGATCATGAGGTATTACGGTACTGTATAGACTATTGGCATTTTACGTGTTAAGGTGGAAAATGTAAAGCCTTAACGCTATTTAAAAGTAAGTTTATTTTATAAATAGACACTATTATAATAGCGCAATATACTACATAGTAAATAGTTTAACGGATCCTTAGGAGATGTAAATCCCGAACATCTCTTGAGTTACTGTACTCATATTTATTTCTGTTAATTTAACTCACATAAGATCTTTTAGTCTGACTCGAGTGTTTTTGTCCTTTCAAATTCGCTCGGGTCAGTCCGAGCATTTCAGGATCGAAGACTTTAGCTTTGGAGGACGAAGACGAAGAATCCGTATTATTATTATTTATAGTATTGCACCACACTCATACGGTTCCGCTGCATTGATTGTATTGGTATGTGTAACTCTGATATTTATTGTGTAAAGAATAACAAGTGTTTGTAAACCATTTATGAACTGTATATTTATTATTATATTTTATCCTTCCGCTGTGATATTCTGTTTTGTTTTTATTTCTTCTCTGTTTTTCTTATTTACCCCATAACAATCCGCCCTTGCGTATGCTTTGAATTGGCACGTGTGTCGGTTTAAAGTGTGCGAAAAGGCGGGATGTTACAATGTGTTGCCAACAAATAAGCTTAAAAGATCCTTGTGGATGTACATAAAGGAGCCTATGGTGATCATACTTGAGGGGTAAACGCTAGCAAGGAAGATTCTCTGCTACAAATATTGTTTGCCAAAATCAACTGGGATGTGGCTGATTATATCAAAAGGTTCTATAGATGCCAAATATTCTCAAAAATTCCTATAGTCATGTTGGCAGAAATTGCATAAATGGTCAGTCTATGGTCGTTTGCGATATGAGGGATTGACATTATTGGTGTGCTACCAATGTCAAAGGGTGGAACGATATACACCATTGCTGTAGTTGACTATTTTACAAAATGGGTCGAAGCGGAATCACTTGCCACAATCACTATGAAAACGTGATCAATTTCATAGTGAAGAACATTATCTACCAATTTGGGATTCCATAAACAATAATTTTCGATAATAGAACCAATTTGATAGCGCAAAATTCCATAATTTATGCAACAAGTATCAGATAGAGAATTTTTTTTCCACGATAACGCATCCTCAGGAAAATGGACTAGTTGAGGTAGTAAGCTAAATCCTCAAGTCCATCATGATGAAGCGATTGATGAAGGTGGTTTAAGGGTTGCTGCTCACTAGAAGCGAGTCACTCGACATTATAATTCGAAAGTCAAGAATCGAACTTTTAAGATCGATGATCTCTTCCTTAAACGAATCTTCCTTGGTCCAGTGAATATGGTCCTGAGCTGGGAAGGTCCATATGCTAGTAGACACAAGCGTGGAGATGGAACTTCAAGCAAGAACCTATTGAGAGAATATTACTTCCAAGGGCATGGAATAGCGAGCATCTACGATGCTATTTTGCTTAAATGTGTCTTTGTAAATGCTTAACTAAGCTCTAATGTAACAAGGTAGAGTCTGCCGTTCTTATGAATATAATATCAAATGACTTTGAAAATCGGTGGAATTATGTTTTCATTAGCTTAACTGTGTGCTGTGGATGACAGTAAAATTGAATATTATATAATTGTATAATGCAGGTACATAGGTACTCGGAGATAATGCCAAGTGAATCTTATGATCCATGAGTGGACCATGGGAACATGACTGGTATCCAGAGATAGATACTAGCTAACATACTTAGCCTATGATTTTGATTGTCGAAGTATAAATATAACAGTTTCGATCAATAAATACACTCTATACTTTCCTCATATGTTCTTTGCCCAGAGATAGGCAAGGCCCCAAACCATTGTCCAGAGACAGGAAAGGTCCACTTGCGATGCCAAGAGATAGGCATCTCATTTATTATGTCCTAGAGATAGGAAATAATGGGAGACCGATCCACCTAGATAAATGCAATCATGCCAAGAGTTAGGTGAGAATAGATGTAAACGTAAGGAGATAGACATTCAAATGACCATTCAAGGTGGATAATAATGGTCGATGCCTAAAGTAGTAGGATCGAACGTGGATGCCCAAGATAGATATCCAAGACACCACTCTTTGACAAGTAGGAGTGATGTGAAACTCTAACTTGATTGCTAATCAAACGAAACCTTACTGGAAATACGTTGAGAAAACCGCTAATCTTACTAAATAGCAGTTATAAATAATCCATCCACATGCAATTACAATGGATGATTATTGAACTTGGATTCCAACGAATCACAACCAAAATGAAAAGCCAAGTACAATGTAATCAAAATCAAAAAAGGAAACTAATTTTTTCCTTATTAACAAACCTTTTCAATAAAAGTAGGGGTGCACCCGCATAATACCAGCCTGTGTACACGAATTTAAAGCTAAGCATATGAATATTTGCAAAACAAGAAAACGCAACTAAGCATTCTTCCTCTTCTTCTTTTTCTTCCTTCTTCGAAAGAGTGTGTAGTATGCCTCTTTCCTGATTACCTCCCTTCACCTCCCTTGGACATATAACCTTTGGGGTCGGTATACCAATCATAGTCAGTCCTCGGTGATATGGAGACATCAGTTTGAATGGTACCGAAAGCAGGAGTAGAAGCAAGAATTTCGATTGGCGGTATAGGCAACATGATTGAAAGAGGAGGAGGAATATCATCTAACGTTTTCTTCTTAATGTCCCTAATCTTTATAGTTTGTTATTTCTTCTCTTTTAACATTGATGGTCCCGATGAATGCTCAGTAACGCTGGTAATAACAATACCTTTGTCCCTCTGTATCCCGTGAGGATCGCCCATGGTGTCTTCATCTAGAGAATGGACTACTTCGACGTCAAGGCCAAGAGTAGGACCTTCCAAAGAGGCTGGAATAGGGATAGGGGTAGAGGATGCTTGGTTCAGTCATTGTAGCTCGTGTGCCCGAGAAAAAGCCTCCTTTAAGTATTGGGGCAAGAGTAGGTTGACCTAAAACTTGAAAAACAGAAAAGTAGAGATTGGAGACATCAACCGATGTCATGTGAGCCATCTCGCACACATGTGAGGTTAATGATATACCTCTAGGAGATACAAATGCCATGTGAGATGGAATACCTGCAGAACCTCCTCCCATGATGAGAGATAGGACAGAAACGTGAAAATTTACTGCCTTCGTAGGATCTAACACCAGTTTCTATTTTTAGTCCAGTGAAATAGCATTTCTTATTTTATTTATGTAAGATTAAAAGTTAATACTATCATTTTGCTTTGAAATGCTATCGCAACATGCTATTAGAAGTGTATTTTGTTGTAGAGATGATTTAAATTAAATTTAAATGTTGATCGATATCGTATATTGATACGTACATATATAACTTTTATATACACACTTTATTAAATACTAATGGTACTCTATAAGTGGTACTCAAACAAATCAACTAAAATTTAACAAATAATATTTCATAAATATTAATTAATTTGTAATGACTATAAATTAATTAAACTGTGCAGTTTTTTGAAGTATTCATTCTAATGGTTGTATGACTCAAAGGTGTAAATTTAGGAGTAGATGATATCGAACAATTCAAATAATAAAGTTCACACGTCACCTTAGCTAGTGGTATGACATTTTGGCTGAATTTATCACTTACACATTTTTTGGTAAAATCCAATTTTATAAGCGTTCCATATAGCAACAATCATTTACACCAATTCTCTTCGTCAACACTATAGCATATTAGGATTTGTGGAATTTGGTTTTGCTCAAAATTTGAACATCGTCCACATTCAAACTGATTAGTCCAAACACAAAATCCTTGACTCAATACTAACAATTATTATTAATCATACTACTTGGACCAGAGACTTTGACTTGACTACAGTTGACCATAATACTAACATCATATTATTATGAAGATAGATTCTTTATTGAGTAGTGTTTCACTTACGATTCTTTCACATAGACCCAACTATAGTCATTTGGTGGATGCCATATCACGGTTTTACTCTAATCAAAGCGGAGTGTTCATAACTGTATTTTCAAGTCATTACATTAAGTAACTGAAAAATCTCGAGTAGTTCATTCCATGGTTATCCAATAACTATCTGCATGTAACCCCTTGTCACCCCCAATAGCCATGGGAAATACATTGTTTAACATTTGGAGAACTTTACATACTTTAGTCTTAATGGGTGGACCAATATCTTTTCTAGAAAGAGCTATAATATTAAAACCATATGTTATTTTTCAATATGATAAAATTCACATGATTACAGCACATTATAATTACTATCACATAACTTATCACTTAAGAATTTTCTATTCAATGTACTTTAAATTAATTACTTAATTAGTTATATCACGATATAACAAAGCATATAATAGAAATCAGACACCTTTATTTTGAACATATTTGGTCATCGAGATAGATATATGTAATAAATTGCATATTTGACCCTAGGGCATACCCCTTACTCTATCGTCCTAGCATAATTTTATTTCATGATCTCTTGGATACAATTTTACTCACTCAAGAGTTTAAGTCAGATCATACCCACTATTGGAATAACCTTTACCGATTACTAGTTCCAAATCTCTAAGCATATAACGTATGAGTGAGCATGTCAATAATTAACGTATGCGATAATATAGATTAAGATACAAAATTGAACATGTAACACGTAATCATCCCTTCTAATATATGTTTATATGATAGTTGTTAGCACCAAAAATTGGTCACTAACACCCTTGAGTGGGATTGTATAGAGAGATTAATGAAAAAAGTAAATTGAAACCAAGGAATAACACAATAGAATGCAATAATAACAATAAGAAACAAGAACACCAGAATTATAGTGGTTTGACGTAACGGCCTACGTCCACTTTGATCGTAATCTTTATTACTTCTTGAATACAGATACAATCCATACACCTACAACTTAATACAAGTTTTAACAGAAAAGAAATGAATCTTTAAAATGGAGGAGTCTCCCCAGTGTTGTCAAAAAAGGTCCTTTTTTACTGCGCACCTGCCCCTCTATTTATAGATGAAGATAGGCCGGACTTCCTACGTGGGCCCAGGAACAAGGTACTTCGGCCCATAGTAGGTGACTTTTGCACATTGAGCCAGGCATCCCAAACCACCAAGTTCAAGTCTTGGTTCTACGCCTTTGACCGAGCGACGTATGCCATGTTACCACAACTCTCTTGACCGAACGATGCGCACCGAACTACCTTGACCGAGCGGCATGTACATGGCCGAACCACCATCACCGAACGGGATTGAACAAAGCATCTTAGGCATTCCATGCGTAGCTTTCCTCCATTGACCGAGCGATGTGTTCTGGACTAACCTGTCATGTTCATATGGGCCCCCATTCTGTTTCAAACCATCCCTGCCAAGCGACATGCACCGTACTCCTTCAACCTCTTTCCTTTAGCTGAGCAACGTTAACTGAACGACATAATCCGGCCGAACAAAGCTAACATACCGAGCGATGCTTATATGCCGAACCATGTTAACATGCCAAGCAATGCTTTCGTACCGAACGACATGTATACAGGCCGGGCCATGTATGCAATCCGCGCTATGCTTTCGTGCTGAACGACATATATATATATATATATATATATATATATATATATATATATATGATGAACCTCTCAATTCCAGTCAACCTTTTACATTTTCCAACCTTCCTCTAGCTCGAGTCTCATTCTGATTCAATCAGAACCTCTACAATTAGTATCTAGTAGCCGGGCCAAGCAACCGAGTAACATCTGCCCTCCAAAGCGTATTGTGAGAGTCATCATGATGCGCTTTGAACCATAAGCAATCCATGCTCCCCACTCTTCTCCACCTATCAGGTGGGATCTGATTCTCCATCGCGCTATCACCTGTGGCGCGGGTCGGTCGATGCTCATATGCCGAACCACTCGCTCGGCATATTTGTTGTCGCCCGGCGAGATTGTTCACTGAACCACTGAGATGTTTTGAACCGGTCCACTGGTTAACGCCTATTCACCTCCCCTTCTTCATATAAAAGCCAACACTTCTCCTCTTCTTTCTTTCACTCTCACTTCAAGTCTACAAGACCTTTTAATTTACCTTCCCTCGAACTTCAGCTACCGCCTCAACCTTCCTCTTTCGTCTTGAATCCAGTGCATCTGCTCCGAAACTCTCCCTGATAACAAATCTAAACGAACTTTGGTCTTAAATCTCTCGATTCCCCAAGCTTCGACTCATTCTCTTAGGTATGAATTTCCCATTCGATCGACTTTCCCAAACTAGGGGTTTAGTACGAAATTCGATTTCACAAGTTTTCTTAAGATTACGGATGGTAGGGGTCGTGTAGATGATGAAGACGAATGCGAGGTTAGAACATGCCTTAGTTGGAACCTGATACAGCTTTAACTGAGTTTAAGGTCAGTGAGATGGAGAGGAGAAAGGAAAAGGGTACCGGTGGTTCCTAGGATGCCGGCTCCTGTTGGGCCACCGAGCGAGGTAGAAGGAAGTAGTAGTAGGTCGGTAGGAGTTAGTAAGTTTATTAGGTGTTGGTTAAATGTCAATGTCGAGTTTTTAGGTTGTGTGGAAGTCTACTAGTCGGTAGGTTGGGTGCAGTGTATGAGTGAGAGCGTCGTTCGGTGGGAAACTAGGAGAGTGTTTAGGTGACTCGAGGAAGTGAGATGGAGGAGAATGAGTGGGTCGGTGTTTTCTGTTCCAGAGAGCCGTTCGGTCCTAAGGGAGAGCATAAGACGGTAGAGGATTAGGAAGGTGGGTCGGTCAAAGTCTGAGTGAGGCCGTTCGGTAGCTTGTAGAAGAGTCATTCGGTATGTAGGCTTAGAGATACGATCGGCCTCAGTCCTTGGGTTCGACATTGATAATTCAAGACCATCTTTGCTTGAACACAGCATATGTCAAGATTTCGTACTCCCACTCCTAACCGTAGAACAACGAATAATGACAAGAACTTAAGCACATGAGCATATATAACCGAATTGGACTAACAACTTCTTGGTTTTAACAAAATGTAAACATGTATTCAACTTAGCCAAACCAAATAACAGCCTTCGACGTATGATGTCAATGCCCAATTCTAGGATCCCTGCTACCGTTCATAGGACAAGCTCTCGGGGACGATCAGCGATGACGGTCTCCGAAGACGATAGTTTAAGGCTCAATCACATTTCACAGCTCAATAAATCTTCAACTCTTTTACACTTACGCTCGAATGATCGCACTAGTACACACCACATGGGGGAATATTTCTGTAGTTATATCTAATATTGATTGTCTTTCAAGTATAGTTCAAACAGGTGTTAACCCAAATTCGAAGCTCGTTGAGGATGTCTAAAAATTCAAGCTCCAACACAGTTTTAGATAAACTTGAGCCAAGTTCGCAGCAGGAAGTAGTGGGAACTTCAAATCCATCGACAACTCCTACACAGGATATCCCAAACCCATCGGCAACAACTAATGACCCGGCTCCTGATGTGATGGATGGAGCTGTTATTCTAGATAATCCTATTGACTCCCAAGCTTCAAATATCAATGAAACTGCTCTTCGCTGACTATGTTCGATTCACGGAATCCCTTTCGATGACGTATTAGTTCCATCGGGATTAGATTGTCTTCACCTACCCCCAGCTGGATATATAGCTTGCAACAAATTCATGTGCTGGGTCAATAGCGTGCTACCATTCAACTCCTTTCTCCATGAAGTGCTATAGTATATCAGGATCGCCCCGTCACAGCTACGTTCCAATAGTCATGCGTTCATCTATGACACTTATATTCTCTTTATGAGCATTTTATCTAGGCTCCCTACTACCGGTGACGTCCGCTATATCTATTGCTTCAAGAGATGATCAGACATCCCATCTTTCATTTTCTTCGAGCCTCACACCAAGTGTTAGATATTGACGGGGCATGGAGTAACTTTACCCAATATAAGCAGGAATGGTTTTACGTGCGCTGCCCCCCAAGCTTTGCGAGAAGATGGTTGGAAGGAAGTAAGGTTCATTTCCGGACTCGTTACTTACCTAATGCATGAAGTGTATTTTTTCTGAACTTCCTTCGCTCTTTTTGCAGGCATTAGCTCATGTCGCAAAGGTGCTGGGTACTCTGAGGCCATCGATGACATTCGTGCTACTCCTATGGAAAACTGGGCGATCAGACTTGTTATTTCCGACGAGTCGCTTTCAAAGTTTGAGCTATTGGCGAAAGGTCGTTGAACAAATCTCCCATTCATTACCACTGCAACCGGATCCGCGTCAAAGAAAGGTAAAGAACAGGCCGGACCTTCAGTGCCTCCTACAGGTGTTGCCCCTGACACATCCGAGGAGGGTGAGATTAGAAAAACTGGGGTGTTAGAATCAACGGGTGAGAATATAAGTCCTGCTCCAGAACCGGTGGTTGAGGCACCTGGCATTGATGAACTACCTCCCTTTTCAAAGGGGAAAAAGAAACTAGCTTACAAGCCGAGGAAGAAGAAAGTGGACGGAACCTCAAAAGTGACGATTACTCCAATGGAGAAAGAGCCATTTCCACAACACTTAGAGGGTTCATTGAAAGGCTTATCAGGCCTTACTATTCCCGATGAATTGCTCAATTACGGCTTCGATGATCCAGAATCCCTAAAACTTCATTCGCCAGCGAGAGGCGATGAAGGCATTCAAGCCCATCACCAAGGAGAAAAAACTCCAATATGTAAAGCTAAAGAAACTAGTCTGTCGGGGGGAAACACTAGGACACACGCACTAACACTTATGCCTCACCTTGCACTTAAAATGCAGCCACCATGTTATTCTTGCTAAATTTTCCTCACTTAATTTCTATGCAGGTGATATGGGACGCTCTCATGGATTCGACCGCCTCCGCGGGTCCTCTATTTTCTATTATTCCAACCGAGACTCGGTGTCTAGTAAACGTCGGGTACAGAAGACAACAATGATAGAAACTATCGTCCCCGAGATTCCTCATCGTCTCGAAGGAAAACTTACAGCCATTCTTCATACCCCAATGATCCTCCTCCTAAACCAGAAC
This sequence comes from Allium cepa, assembly GCA_030765085.1. NCBI lineage: Eukaryota > Viridiplantae > Streptophyta > Magnoliopsida > Asparagales > Amaryllidaceae > Allium > Allium cepa. Next base: position 183,394,707 of record CM060934.1, read on the forward strand.
AAAGCAGGGAGAAATCGGGTCTAAGGGGATCTCAATCGAAATATCCTCGCGACCAAAACTTCAGTTCATCAAGCACTAGGCAAACTCGTGAGCCTCACAAAAAGTCTGTTATTCGGTGAAACAAATTTCTTGAGCCCCTGCACACGATCCATCGATAGCAGAAAAGCTAGCCGAGCTTAAAGCAACATTCCCAAAAATATGCTTTGATGGATTGAAATTTCTTCCTGCGATCCACTCTATTCTATGACACATTAAACAGAGTGCCATTGCTTTCAACAATGATGTCTACATCTAACATGACACGTTCGTTTACTTGGCCGAAAAAGTTTCTAAAGTTTCTACGGAGCACAAGCATGAAATCGATCGCCTGAAGCTTGAGGCCATCCATGATAAGGACATCGTCAAAGCCTAGGATGAAGAGCTTGCCTCGTATAAATCCCAGCTCGAGGCCACTTAGAAGAATGCTAAAGAAACCGTTGAGGCAGTCAATCGCCTCGAGGCTACACACAAAAAAATATTGATGAAGCGGTTCAACGCTGTGGCACCTTAGCCTTAGAGAAAGACTCCGTTCAAAAGGAGAAAGATGTTCTAGCTCAACATGTCAAAGAATTAGAGGAGCTAATTTTCAAAGAAAAGGAAGAAAAGACTGCCGCTCAAGGGGAGTCACAACGATATTGTGACGAGATTGTTGCCACTCAACTCCTAAAAACAAAGCTCGATGAGGGGCTCTCCAAGGTTGAAGCGCTGAAGGTCGAAGGCCGTGAGGAGGGAAAAAGAATGGCGTTCTCAAAAATCGATTCTCACCGTGAGGCGGCTACTGAGGCTGGCAGGGAGGAAATCAAGTGCATGTTTGATCCACTCATAACCAAGTACAATGCTCTAGTTCTCATGCATCACGACCTAACATTTCTTGGCGAGGGTTACCTCGAATCTTTGGCCGGAGCATGAGACACTCTAACAATGATTAAAAAGGTTGAGTTGGAAACTGAAGAGGTTGATGAGAATTCCCTTGTGAAGAAATGCTTCGCTAGAATGAGCGCACTGACCTAGCTACGGCAAAGGCCCTCTACGGAAGGGACTTTTCCTCACCAAAGGGAAAAGATGAAGCTGCCGGTCCATTCGGGACCGAGTCCTCGGTTCCTTCTCCTATTCAGCCGACTAGTCGCCCATCACTTGATCCCTTCGAGCAGCATATCGGCTATGATCCAAAAGAGCCAGGACTTGATATCCACAATCTATCTCCTATTCCATAGGGTGAAACTCCCCAAATAGTTGAGAGTCGGCCGGAAAATGGTACATGAATTTTCTTCCTAGAGTTCAAAGAGCCATCATTTTTGGCAAGTAGTAAATGTATTCTAACACTTATCTCTTATGACTTCATGCAAGCCATTTTGATCCCGAGCCAACTCCAAGGAGCAATGTCACCACGGAGAAGGAGAAAACGGGAGAGGCAATTCAAACGGGAGATATTTCTGGACCTGATGCTCAAGTGATCGAGGCGCTTAACGAAGAAAAATATGAAAATACATCGCCCGTCGAAGAACATGATGAAGTTGAAATTACAAGAACCTTCGAACACACTTCCGAAATGAGCATGGAGGAAAAAATCATCGAGGAAGGGAAGAAGAAAACTGAAATTAAGGCTAAGCCTCAAGTGGTTGAACTTGATGACCCACTGAACATGCTTCTGAAGGTTATTCTCCCGGGTGGGACTTCTCTACTGGAAGTTCCTCTCCCTTCCCTGGGTACCGCTTCCTTAGCTAGTAAGGCGTCCAAGAGGAAACGCGTAGGGGAGGAGTCTTCAGAGAAATCGAAGAAGGAAAAGAAGTCGAAAAGTAGCTATCGTGCCTCTTTCAACTCAAATAGGCCTCGATCATGTAATTATTTCTATTTACTTTCATAGCCGTTGTAGATAGACCTTTTGCTCCGAGTTCACGGGAAGTTGTAGTGGTACTTTATCTTAGATTAATGAATAAAACTGTTCTTTTCTTTTGATGATTTTCGTTGTTCAACTTACTGTATAACTCATAGTCAAAATCCAAAATCTTATGAGTTATATAACCCACAGTTCACTTCCATATGACTCGGAAAATTTTGGAATCGTCGATCTTCTATTTCATGCTTTGGGTACTTAGAATAATTTTAGTCCGCACTCTGGAGACTTAAAGATTTTTGAGTCATTTATACTCTACTCCGCATTCTGAGGACTCAAAGTACTCGAGTCCATGCTCTGGGGACTTAGAGATTTTCGAGTTTGTGTGCGCGTTCATACGCTAGACAGAATAATGTAGTTTAGTTTTTGTCGTTGGATCGTAACATATGAAAACATCAATAGTTAATGGAAAAGATGGCCTCAAGCCTTTATTAATGAAAACAAACTGAATTGTCTTATTACATGCCGAAAAGTAAGAACAACAAAATAAATATACACTGGAAATAACTGCAACTAAAATGCAAAAGAAATAGACTTAGTGTAATAACATCGCAGATGCTCGCTATTCCATGCTCAGGGAAGTGTTGCACCATCAACGGTCGCTAGCTTGAAAGTTCCCTCTCTAAGCTTTCATTCAGTAACGTATGAACCTTCCCATGTAGGATTCATATGCGATGGTATTGAAAAACTCACTTCAAAACGAGATCGCCCACATCAAAGATTCTCGATCGGACTTTTTCATTATAATATCGAGCGACTCGGTGTCTATATGTAGCCGCCCTCAAATCAGCTTCTTCACGTTTTTCGTCAACAAAGTCTAGTGATTCTAGTAAGAGATCCCGATTCGTCTTAGGGTCATAATGAGTTACCCAATGTGAAGGAACTTCAAGTTCCACGGGTATAACAGCTTCTGTGCCATATGCCAATATGAATGGAGTGTGGCCAGTAGTGGACTTATGGGTGGTTCTGTAAGCCCAAAGTGTTGTTGGAAGCTCATCCACCCACTTACCTCTAGCCTTTTCCAGACGTTTTTTCAAATTGGATTTGATTATTTTGTTCACGGCTTCTACTTGTCCATTAGCTATTGGATAAGCAACTACTGCAAACCTTTTCTTAATGCCATACTTTTGACAAAATTCTTTGAACTCCCAACTTTCGAACTGAGTTCCATTGTCCGTAATGATTGTTCACAGGAGGCCAAAACGACATATGATGTTTCGCACAACGAAATTAATAACCTTTTTGGTGGTGATTGTAGCTAAGGGCACTGCTTCCGTCCACTTGGTAAAGTAATCGACCGCAACTATTGCGTATTTTGCACCACCTTTCGAGATAGGCAAGGAACCGATTATATCGATTCCCCATATCGCAAAAGACCAGGGACTAACCATTTGTGTGAGTTCCGTTAGCAGTGCTCTCGGGATTTTCGCATACTTTTGACACTTGTCACATCTTCTTACGTAGTCCGCAGCATCCCGATTTACATTTGGGCAATAGTTTCCATAGTGGAGGATCTTTTTTGCTAGTGTCTGCCCCCCAGTATGGTCAACACATTCTTCTTCATTGACTTCCTTCAGGACTTTTTTTATCTCATCCTGGGCAATGCACCGAAGTAAGGGGACCGAGAATCCCTTCCGATACATTATTCCGTCCCACATTACATATCGCGAAGCTTTGCGAATGACTTGTCATCTTTCGTTCTTTCTTTCGGGCAAGACCCAGTGTAGTAGGTATTGCTTGAATGGGGTTATCCGTAACTCCTTCTCGATTTCCATCTCTAACACAAAATCTACATCCATCTCATTTATACTCGGGGAATGTAAGATTTCGACGGGAACCAACCCCATCTGTTGTGCATCACCAGTGCTTGCAAATTTGGTCGATGAATCAGCTTCCCCATTTTTCTCACGTGGGATGTGTGAAATATCGTAATATTTAAGGTCTGCCAACAACTCTTGAACACGAGCCAGGTACGAGGCAAGTCTCTGGCCCTTTGCTTGACAGTCTCCCCGCACCTGGAACACCACCAATTGTGAGTTGCAAAAGATTTCAACCGATTTCACTCCAAGTTCCCTAATAAGTTTCAAGCCAGCAATCAATGCTTCATACTCGGCTTTGTTATTTGTAGCTGAGAAATAGGGCTTCAAACCATAACAAATTGATCAGTTTTTGCAAGTCATAAGAATTACACTAAGCCCAGAACATCGGTCTTTGGATGTCCTATCGGTGTATAGTTTCCATCGAATGGAGAGAATGACATCATCACTATTTTGTTCGTCTGATACGGTAAATTCAGCGATGAAGTCCGCCAGTGCTTGCCCTTGTATGGTCCTCCGTGGCAGGAGACGATATCGTACTGAATCTTCTTAATATTCCATTTTAACAGCCTTCCACAGGTTTTTGGTCGTTGGAGTACCTATCGCAATGGTTGATCGGTATAAACACTAATCGAGTGTGCCTGAAAGTACAGACGAAGCTTGCGTGATGCAATCACCAAGAAGTAGGCTAGCTTCTTGATTTTATGATAATTTCTTTCTGCCCCCGTTGAACGTTTACTAACATAGTACACCGGCTTTTGAACTCGGTCCTCCTCGCGACCAAAGCCGTACTGATGGCATGTTGAGATACAGCCAAGTATACATATAACACTTCGTGGTCTCTGGGCTTCGACATCACCAGGGGACATTCTAATTGCCTTACCAGAGCATGGAACGCATCCTCGCAGTTGGGTGTCCACTTAAAATTTCTCTTTCCTTTCTTTATTACATCGAAGAAAGGAATACATTTGTCTATCGCTCTGGATATGAATCGACTCAGCACGACCACTTTTCCGTTCAGGCTTTGTACTTGCTTTATATTTCTGGGCACTTGTATGTCTCGAATAGCCTGAATCTTTTCTGGGTTAGCTTCGTGCATTAACAATAAAACCCAAAAACTTTCCTGACGCAATGCCAAAAGAACACTTAAGAGGATTGATTTTCATTCCGTAATACCTGAGTATATCAAACATTTCTACCAATTCTTGAATGTGGTCGTTTGACTGCCGTGACTTCACGAGCATGTCATCCACATAGACTTCCATTGTCCTACCAATCTGGTCTTTAAACATCCTATACACCACACGTTGATAAGTAGCTCCTGCATTTTTCGATCCGAAAGGCATCACTACATGACAATATAGTCCAACGTCTGTGACAGAACTATTGTAATTTTGATCTGGAATGTGTATCGCGATTTGATTATATCTCAAGTATGCATCGATAAATGATAATAACTTGTGTTCTGCTATTGAGTCGACCAGCTGATATATTGTGGGTAAAGGGAACCTATTCTTAGGGCATGCTTTGTTTAGATTCGAGTAATCTATGTAGGTCCTCCATTTCCCAATTGCTTTTCTCACTAGCATGGCGTTAGACACCCATTCAGGGTAGAGGGCGTCGCGGACGAACCCGTTGGCTTTGAGTTTGTCCACCTCCTCTCTGAGAGTAGCGGACTCTCCGGGTCCATGCCGCTCCTTTTTTGCTTTATAGGTACATACCTCGAGTCTACATTCAACATATGACTCGCAATGGCGGGAGAAATCCCTCACATATCGAAATGTGTCCAAGCGAAAACATCCAGATTCGCTCGGAGGAAATCAGTGAGATCCTCGGTCATCGAGGGGTTAAGTTATGATTCAATTTTAAGTACCGACAATGGGTCATCACGGCTGACTGGAATGTCAATCATCAGTTCAGCATGTGCTGCTTTTGCCTCCCTAGGTTCCTCATCATCATCTCTTGAATCTATGTCTCTATAGATCCGATCATGTTGCCCGACCCAAGGCTCGGGCATTACTTATCAATCTTCGGTGATTCGGATGCGGACAGAGCTGTCCATAACCTTTCCTTTCTCTCTTCGCCGGGCGTCTCTCGGCTCGTCCACATAACACGCAAGACCAGTCGCCTGATCATCGTGCACAACACAACTCTTTTATCGGTCGGAAATTTCAAGGTTAAACACACTAAGCCAAAGCTGCTTTAAACTCTGCCAGGGCCGGTCGACCTAGAAACACATTATACGATGAATTGACATCCAAAATGATGAATGGTGGAATCCGCACCCTCCTACGTTCACCTTCTCCAAGTTTGACTGCTAATTCAACAAAACTCACTGCATCAGTAGCTGCACCGTTAAAACCATGAATACGGACTATAGATGGTTTTAGATCATTTATCTCTATCTTCGTATGGTCATATGCTTTTTTAAATATAATGTTAACAAAACTGCTGCAGTCAATCAGTATTCTCCTTACAAACACTGGCCTAATAGTGGCCGAGATGACCATCGGATCAACGGTAAGCGCCTCCATTTGATCAGCATCTCTGCTCCTGAACACTATATCATCGGTCATTATTCGTTGCTTCTTAGCTGGGGCCCCATCCTCCGTGTTTGAACAACATTCAAAATCTGCATGCTTTAGGGAATCATCATACCGTTCCATTTCTTGCCAATTCTTATCTACGGGGTAAGGCCCACTGACTATCGTGTTTATGATTTGTCTACCTACAGTCCAAGCAGGTTCCTCTGAATGGCGTGGAGCTTGCCCGCGACCGGAGTCCGATGTTCCTTATCCGCCTTCCTACAGATTCTTGACAAACTCTTGTAACCTTTTCTGTTGAATCATCTTTTCTATAGCATCATGGAGGTACCTACAATCCTCGGTATTGTGCCGTAAGTCTCATGGAAGCGGCATTACTTCCCGGTCCGCTTTTGTTCCTCAATGGACACTTTTGGGCGTGCCTTTCGATATTTAAAAGTATTACAAGTCGATGGATAAATATTTTCCGGAGATGCATTCAGAGGATTGTATTCGTTGTAAGTTGGAATCCTTGGTTTCCACTTTCTTGCTTCCTTTTTCTTTTCGGGATTTCCTCCTCCAGATCCTTTAGATCACTCTGGCTTGTTCTACACATTGACCTGGATCTTCGATTTATCACCAGACTGTTTTACAGCAACGTTGCTCTTCACATTCTCCTTGCCAGGCCCTGGTGCATTATCTCGCCTCGTCCACCTGGCTTCCTCTCTTCTTATGAATTGATGCGCCTTTGAATAAAAACGTTCATGCATCGTCGGAGGCTTCTCCGCCAGCCAATCACCAAACTTCGAATCCGGATCTACTCCTCGCATCACGGCCATCAAAATGGCATGGTCATTTGGGCTGCTAACTTCAGTAGCCGCAATGTGAAATCTTTTAAGTACTCATTTAACGACTCCCCTGGAGCCTGAATCACACTGTACAAGGACATCACGTCCTTGGGATGAGTGGCATGAATCCTGAACTGTTCCACAAATTTTGTCGTTAACTCATCAAAGTTGGAGATTGACCGCGAAGGAAGTCGGGTGAACCACATGGTAGCGATTCCAGATAAAGTTATTGGAAAGCATCTACACTTAGTTGCATCATTTGCTCTAGTTGAATCCATCATCCACTCTTATCTCATCACATGCTATGGGGGATCAGTCTTCCCTTCGTAGGCCGGAATAGTTGGCATGTTAAACTTCCTGGGGTACTCCGCCTGTTGGATAGCATCTGTGAAGGGAGTATGACTCCTGGATATCCCCCTATCATCATTACACAAGCCTTCATTTTCTCTCATTAACTGTCTGACCATAGCTGATAGGTCTGGGGTTTGTATGGAAGATGACAGGTTGGAATCTGTCCTACGAGACCATTCTGGTTAATGTCTCCTCTGTTAGTGATCTACCAAATATGTATCCTAGGGATCAACTTCATTAGGACCTTAGTGAGCCGGCCGTCCAACTTCCATTCGTGCTCCAGATCCTAAGTTTCTTGTTCCAGCTTGGGTGTGATTTTCCTGGTGTAAGTGAGGGGCCATGGCTCCAGGTAGGGAAGCTTGGACCATCCCTAGTTGATCGATCAACAACACCTGTTTGCGTTGTTTCGGTTCTACAGCGTCTACGCCTGGGGGGGTCATCGAACGAGGAAGAGCTATTGGACGAGGAGTGGGAAGTGGGATTTCCTCCAGCATTATGATGCTGTTGTTGAGTAAGCTAAGTCATGAGGTTGGCATTAGCTTGAATATGTTCGTTAAGTTGTCTCCTGCTTTCCATGAGTTTGCTCATCAGTTCATTGAACTATGTTCTAGTGACAACTTCCATTTGGTTTTGGGCGGTGACAGTCCCAGCGCGCGGATTAGCTTGATGATTGCCGAGTACTATTTGTTGGACGCTAGCAGTCTCGTTGACGTCCGCGTTGTGAGAGGCTGATCTTGTACGAGGTCTTTCCATTGTAGAGTTATTAGTAGGAACTCTGAATAGAATCGATGGACTTCCTATGAATGACTTGGATCTCCTTCGTGGGATTTCTTCAATCCAGTAGCAACAAAGTACATCCTAATAACCTAAGAATGCAATTCTCAGTGAAAGCACCAAAATGTTAGTACCAAAATTGGTCACTAACACCCTTGAGTGGGATTGTGTAGAGAGATTAATGAAGAAAGTAAACTGAAACTGAGGTATAACACGGTAGAGTGCAATAATAACAGTAAGAAACAAGAACACCAGAATTACAGTGGTTCGGCATAACAGCCTACGTCCACTTTCATCATAATCTTTACTGCCTCTTGAATACAGATACAATCCATACACCAACAACTTGAATACAAGTTTTAATAGAAAAGAAATGAGTCTTGAAAATGGAAGAGTCTCCCCAATGTTCTCGAAAAATGGTTCCTTTTCACTGCGCCCCTACACCTCTATTTATAGACGAAGATGGCCGGACTTCCTACGCGGGCCCAGGAACAAGGTACTTTGGCCCATAGTAGGTGACTTCTGCGCACCGAGCCAGGTATGCCGAACGGCGGTTGCCGAGCCTCCTCGTGCGGTCCAGTGGGAGTCTCGCTATTTACACGAAGTAGATTGTGATAGAACTCGAAGCAAGTGGTAATACGATTCAAAGCAAAGAAGTGAATGCTCGCCACTCTGTTGTAAGATGAAGTGATCATGAGCCATCATAGAAGTTCACCATCCCAAGTCTGTTGCCCCTTGCATGCCGAAGCACCAAGCACCAAGTTCAAACCACAAGCATCGGAACTCTACCGACCAAACTGTCTTGGTTCTACGCCTTTGACCGAGCGACGTATGCCATGTTACCTCAACTCTCTTGACCGAACGATGTGCACCGAACTACCTTGACCGAGCGGCTTGTACATGACCAAACCGCCATCACCGAACGGGTTTGAACAAAGCAACTTAGCCGTTCCATGCGTAGCTTTCCTCCCTTAACCGAGCGATGTGTTCTAGACTATTCTGTCATGTTCATATGGGCCAATCCATTCTGTGTCGAGCCATCCCTGTCGAGCGACATGCACTGTGCTCCTTCAGCCTCTTTTCTTTAGCCAAGCGACGCTAACCAAACGACGTAATCAGGCCGAACGAAGCTAACATGCCAAGCGACGCTTATATGCCGAACCATGTTAACATGCCAAGTGATGCTTTCGTGTCGAATGACATGTATACAGGCCGGGCCGTGCTTTCATGCCAAACAACATGTATATATGCTGAACCTCTCAATTCGAGTCAACCTTTTACATTTTCCAACCTTCCTCTAGCTCGAATCTCATTTTGATTCAATCAGAACCTCTATAATTATATCTAGTAGCCAGGCCAAGCAACTAGGTAACAAAAGTCATTTCATACAAAAAAATAGTTTTACTTAAGTAATAATTTCATTCCTAAAAGTACTTCAAAATGTGCTAAAGTATCTTTTATTTTCTTTTAAAAACATTTTCAAAATACTTAACCAAAATCTATATTTTTCTTTATGAAAGCATAGCCCAATGTATAGATAAAAGCTATCGAGTGTCATAAAAATAGGTTATCTCGTTTCTCAAAACATTATGCTATCGCATCTTAAATCTCATGCTATTGCATAATAAAAGTAGAGCTATCAAACTTTAAACATTTGTGCTATTGCACTATAAAAAATGCATACCATCATTTGTTAAAATATAGGCTATTACATGCCTAAGTTATATGAAACTATCTAATGTCAATAAAACTATTGCACATCAATGAAAAGTTGTCACATGTTTATGCTACATAAAACTATCGATTATCAACAAAAACATAGCTATGTTATTTCCAAACTAGTGAAACTATCGAGTGTTAACATGCTATTGAGTGTCAAGTTGAACATAATTATCGCATGTCTAAACCACATAAAGCTATCGAGTGCCAAGTAAAATGTAGCTATCGAGTGCTAAGTAAGATATAGCTATCGAGTGCCATAACATATGAGGTTATCCATCTTTTATCTTTTAAAAGCTTTCAAATGTCACAAATTTAAAAATATCAAGTGTCCATAATGGCATTTTTGCAAATCTACAAATCTAATTTATTTCCTTTAAAAGTAGTAACATTTTACCAACCGATAGCATTGTCACATTTTTAATGGATAATCAAATCTTTCAAGATATCCTTTATAGTAAAACAGAGAAAAAATTGCCTCATATTTTCGATAAGTAATTTTCTATTAATTACCTTTTGCAATTAAAATTGTCTTACACAAAAAAATTTACTTTTGATCGAATTACTTGTGAACAATTTTCAAAAATTTCTAAAATTTAGAATTTACATCCTTTTCAACATATAAATTTTCAAAGAAAAATAATTATTTTCAAATTTTAAATAATTAAATATGAAATTAACCATTTTATCAAATTACAAAAGTCATAATAATTCATAATATTGTGAAATTAGAAACCCATCTCTAAAATATTATTCTAAATATCCAATCAAAAATTCAAAGAACTTGAAGATTAAAGTCTATGCTTTTAGTGCAAAAAAATCCTTTAGGATATTCCAAAGAAACTCACAAACATTAACCATAAGCCATAAAAATGATTGTTCAAGCTGTATGCACGATAAATGTCAACAAAAATTAATATTTACACTCAAATGTAAAATAATACATCAAAAAGCATAGAAATGGATTATTCACCTTAGATTGAATATTATGAAGATATTTGCCTTTGCTTTTTGCCTTAAGTTTCTTTCCTCTTATTCTTCTTTGTTGAAATAGTTTTAATGGAGTTTTGTGTTTTTTTTGTTTTTTTGATTATGAAATTGTTGCCTAATATATAAGAAGAAGGGGAAAGTGTGTTAGGGGAAATTAATCAGTATGTCATCTTTTTTTCCTTATGCTTCTCTCTAATGTAACTAAGGCATTTAATTTGTCACCATATAAACCAATTCCCTATTTAAAATTGGAATCCATATTATAATAACATAGCAATTATCCAAAATACATATATATTATCCTACATTATTGTTTAATTATCTCTTAACTAAATATCCATAATAATATACTATAAAAATTATGGGTGTTACACACGCTCCTTTATGTTTTAGGTTATGCTTTTTATAATGTCTTGCAATAGTGATTTCCTTGTTTTCTACATCACATATGCTTGGATTTCCACTCTTTTGTTCGTGGAATCATGAGCTCTGTAGCATGCACACTTTAACTTGTTGTGTTTCCTGATGTTTGGATACACATGTTTGTTACATTCCTTTCAGATTCAGTCAAACATTGTCTCTTATACTCTCTCCTAGATCTTACTTCTGTTACAAGGGCCCATATTTGTTCTTATATTGTATGAAGTGCATCATCACTCTAATGATCCTATTTTCAGTCATCTTTTGCATGTTCATTTAGCAAAATTCAGTTGTAAAATTTTTCCACTTACTAGGCTTGTTGGTAGCTTCTTATTTTAGCCATTAATGAAATATGTGTGTCATCTCCCCTATGCGAGGAACACTCTTTCATCAAAATAAATACATATTAAAGGCTCAGGTTTCTAAGCTATAGGAAATATGAGATTTTAAAGTTATCAAAAATATGAAATTTTGACTTATCAATGATGTAAATTTTATGGTTATCAAAAAAGAAAAGTTGCGCATAAACAAATTCCTATGAAGATTTGTGGAGGATTAGAACATTGATTGTTAGTCTAAATCAATTGGCCTAAGTTATAAACACTTTGAAATCAATATAAATTGGAAATTAATTGAGAAAAGAAATCTAAGGCTAATCAATTATGGCAAATTACATTTCAAAATCAAATTTAGTATGTTTAGAGACCAAATTAACTAAAAGAATGAAGAAAAAGTATATTAGAGGAGCAAAGACCTAAAGCAATCAAATAAGAGATTAAAGTTGGGAGTTTTTACTTATTTTCAAGAATAAAATAGAAGAAAGGAAAGAAAGAGGCATGGGTATTTCAAATAATTTAGGGCTGAAGTAACAATCATGGTTGTACAAGTAAAGCAATCTAACAAATACAACGACAAGATGAAGAATACCAAAAGCCATGTAGTTATTTTGCAAAGGTGAGAAACTTTTTGAAACATTGATTTTCAAATGTTCGACCAATAAATGAGTTTCCTTCAAGATAAAGCTTAAAGAAAACTCTTTGGAGGCAAGTGATATAAGAAAATTTATAACTTATAGCTATCGAGAACATAAAGAGAGAGCTATCTGAAATATACAAACAAAGTTATCGAAAACACGAAGAGAGAGTTATCAAAAGTTTGAGTTGAAAAGAGCAATTGAAAGCATGTTTCGAAGTGCTACCGAAAGTATCCGTTGAAAAGAGCTATCAAAAGTATGAGCTAAAGAGATGTCAAAGTATGATATCAAAGTATGAGTTAAAAAGAGCTATCAAAAGTATGTGATGAGGAGCTATCAAAAGTATGTGTTGAAGAGCTATTGAAAGTAAGATTTGAAAAGCTATCTAAAGTATGATTTCAGGAGCTTTTGAAAGTATGGTTTGATGAGCTATCGAAAGTATGGTTTCAGGAGCTATCGAAAGTAATATTCTATTGTAAATATGACATAAGCTGTTGAAAAGCATGTGTTTCCATGTGCCACAAGGATGTTGGTTCACTTCAATTGCACAAATGGGCCTATAAAGCACTCCACTACTTTGTAGACAATATCATTTCCATAGTGACACATGCAAATGTAGGAACATGTCACTTCATCATCAAGGCAAAGTCCCCATCATTTAATTGCTACATGTTAAGCATCCAATAGTTAAAGAACAACCTCCCCAGAGAAATGGCCTTTTCTCAATCATTTGTAATATAGCAATCATGAAAAAAAACATATTTAGCTTAATATAATATTAATAATCTAGATCATAAATCTGAATCCAAATCTAAAACTATCAAATTAACTACAATAGTAGCAGCTTGAGTTGCTTGCATGATTTAAGTATAAGGTAAAATGATGCAAACAAAATGCACGACTGCCAATATTGTAATCATCTTTTATGTTTATATAGATTGAATGCATAAGTTGCAATTTATTAATATAATAAAAATTATTTTAATATTCGTGTAACTTGACTTATAAAAATGCAATGAGCTAAATAAAATCAAGTAGGCTGCATTGTACAAAATGTAACGTATAAAGAATCGACCAACATTGCACAAGAACGCAATACTATAAATGCGATCTAGTTTACAACACTTGTCTGTTTGGAACTGGAAATAGTGGGTTTGATGACAAAAACCTTTGTAACTTATTTTATTCTAACTTATATACTAACAGTACTGTCTCGATATAAATGAATGTTATAAAGCAGGATATATATAAGGCAGGTACTGATTATTGAAGACTGTACAGTATAAAGATCAAGAATGAAGAAATCAAGTTTAAAGACTCATGAGTATCAAGATCAAGATTTCAAGATATGTGTATAGTTTTGTTAAAACTTCATAATAGCATGGAAATCTTCATCCCAAATTTCATTTGGGATGAACCCATTTCTACCTTCTTAGTGGCTTAGAAACCCACGACAAGTAGCTTACAAACCTACGACAAGTGGCTTACAAACCCACGAACATCCTGGTTTTGTACAAGTTCTCGAGTCCTGATGTGATGAGATATACTGCAGGAAGAAGCTTGCAAAAATACTTCAAAATGATTTTTCAAAATGATTTTCGAAACGGCTTTTTAAAATATTTTAGCCTTAAAATTATCTTTTCAAATGATTTTCAAAAAGATGTTTTAGCCTTAAAATATTCTTTGTTTTTGTTTGTAAATAATTCTTGTCTTAAACTTCCTTTTCTTTTAAAACTATCTTCTGATTTTTAAATATTCCTTATAATATATATTTACTTGAGATTTAAAATCAAATTTATATGTACATTCTAAAAATATAATTTTATACTCTTCTTTATTTTAAAACATAGGACAATTAGTTTATTTTACTCCAAAATCATTTCAACTTTTTTTTCCTTTCAATACCATTTTCAAAACAAATTTTACATTGTTTTTTAACTAAGGATGTCGACATCATAGGATACCCCATGTTGACATGGTGGCCGTTGAATTCAGAAGTTTCAATTTTCAAAAGAAGTGTCTATTCGTTTAAATCTCTTCACGAATGATTATGACCATTGGTGTTCTATGAATCGCCTTCACAAACGAATTTTTTAACTAACGATTTTCTTATTTTCTTCACTCCTTCTTCTCCACAAATCCATATTCTAAAATTTTCATATTTTTAAGATCGTGCCGAAATTCTACCGAATTCTCAAGTGAATCGAATTAGAATCTCATTGTAGTTTGATTCTCTGCCCTCTCTCGAAGATCAAAGTGCTATTCAGAGTTATTGGATCAATTTGTAATAAAAAATTTATCAATTCTCTATAAGGTGCGGTTGTGCTTGGAAATCAATTGGGTGATCTTGCGTCCAGTAAATCAAGAGAGTTTTCCTCGGACTCGAGAGATAGAGGGTACCTCAAGGCCTTTACAAATTGAGGATTGTAATCTCGACATTGGTATAAAAAAAAATGTATGAGGTGTTTGCGTTGGTACAGGAATGGATGTAACTTCGAACCAGTATAAAATCCGGTGTGTTCTTTTCTTTTACTGCTTTTTATTTACTTTCTGCATCTGTGTTTGATTCAGTAATTGTTCTGTGCTTAAGTTCTGCATTTGTTTGTGTCATGATTTTAATTTAGTCTATAAAAGTCTTAGAACTCATTAATCAATTCACCCTCCTTCTACTGTTAAATTAGCCTTAAGATCCTTAATCCGCACTCCCTTTCATTGTCTTCATTTAACATCGTATATTTTTATTAATAATGTAAATTACTTTTAGATAAAATAAATAAAACCCAAATTTTGAGTAGCTTGCATTGTGAAATCGCAATGTGCAACAAGTGATAACTTCGATAACTTAATAATTTATCATTATGCAGCATCTCATTTAATGACATGATAAAATTAATTTTGTTAAAGTACGATAAATTTAAGACTCTCAAATATGTCATATTGTAAAAAATGTGTGAAAATAACGGTTTGTTTTACATTTTTTAAACAATAATGGGAATGTTTTATATTTTAAAACTAAAGGCTATTTTATATAAGGGAAATAGTGTGAAGGAAAAAGTTTGAACATTTTTCGGCTACTAATGAGAAGGGCAAAGTTTCATTCTTACTACAACAGAAATCCTAATATTATATCTCAAGGCCACATTACATGTAACAACCCTACTTTCAGGGTCGTAATATTATACAAATTTAATTAAAATAAAAATGTCCATATTCTATTTTTAAAATCAATAAATCGATGAAGATGAATAAATTTATTCTATATCAATACAACGAATAAAACAATAATGGATTGAATGAAATTGTGCAGTTATCGAAATATAAATATATTTTTCGTAAAATGAATAGTTTCAATTACATTGAAGTGTAGTTTTAAATAACTTCTAAGAGTTTCAAAATAAAAACGAAAAGGAAAAATATGTACGTGAGAATAAAATAAAATTTTAATTATTTGAGGCCAATGCCCATTAATTATTTCCAAAATCTGATTAATCGCCCAAAGCCTTGTTCTAATCCCTTTAAACCCCAAACCCATTACCCTACCCTTCATTTTTCCAAAATCCCCAAATCAAAATAAATTAATGGAAGAAAAAAAAGAATCGACAATGGTAATCAACTCAAGTGAGGACACGGGTGAGCGGGCTTAGCAACAACGCCGACGGAGTCTAAATGGGTAGTTTGAACATGGTCGGTGTCAGGGAGTAGGCCATGATCGATCTGGGCTATGGCAGTGACGTGTGTGGCTAACGATGGAGGAGGTGACTAGTTCTAGGTGCATGATCTCGATGACTAGAGGTGTGTGGCGGATAGTGTGCAATTATGCATAGATCTCGGTTGCAACATAGTGGAATTTATGATATGGTACAGGCGTTCAGGCAACAATAACTATCTTTGGACGTGCATCAGTTCTTGGTGATAGTGTAAGGAGGGAAAGTTAGGATTTTGGGCAGTAGTTGTTTGGTGATTTGGTGTAGGTTGAATCTTTGGATAACAAATGGGTTAAGGCGAGTTACTTCAACAACTCACACTACTATCTCTATAACATGAATGAAATTTTCTTTGCATATCCTTCCATAATTATAGATCTCAATGAATGTTTGTTATGTGTGAATGAATTGGATTAAAATATGATCGCACACTATGATTTAGCTATTTCATCGAATAATTGATTATTCGATGAGAGTTGATTATTTGGCACAACATTGATGTATTGAAGGGATTGATAGTGTAAATTTATAAATGGAACCCCGTTCGATTGTGAAATAAAATTTTATAATACGTCGATACTTGTATACCGTCGTGTGATCGGAGTTGCGGAAAGCAAATCGGATCTCTAAGAAACTTTTATTATGGAATGATATTTTATAGAACGATGTTGGCTCTAAAGGATGCATTTTGGACAGATTTTTATTTGAATTGTTTAAATGTTTTTAAAGGATTCTAAAAATGAGATTTTAACTATTTTTATCCTTATTGGAATTTAGTTTATAGAATATGACTAAATTATATTATATTCTTATTTCAAAAATTTCTATTTGAAGTTTTTAAAGATAAGAAATGTTTATTCATAAAACCTTTTTAAATTTACTATTATAAGTATATAATTTTGGAAATGTTTTAGACATGAAAGATAAAATAGGATATTATTTTATAAAAACGGTTATGAAAGTGATAATTTTAATACCGAGTGATTTTTTTATAAAAAGGTTTAAATATTTTTGAAAGTGTCCAAAATCTTTTGTAAATAAGAAACTGTTCTTTAAAATGGATTTAAAAGCGATTTTGGAAAAATTATATCTTTGTATATATAAAGTTAATTTAAAACTCTTTTATTTATTTATTATGGATTTTAGATTTTAATGAGATTTCTTGGTTTTCTATGGAACAAAGAATTTTAAAAAACCATTGAACTATTGGGTTGGTATAAGGTATTTCATACAATTCTTTCGCTTTTTATTATAATTTTTTAAATAGAGTTTGAGTGGAATTTACTAGGTTTTAGTAAATATTTGAATTTACTATCTAGTATGGTGCTAGTTAAATTATTGTAATTACTTGAGTGACAGTAATTAACACTTAGAGTTATACTGTCTTAGGGTGTTTAGATTTCAGGCCGATAGATCCCCAGGAGAAGAGAACTCATTTTTCATCAACCTGAGAGTCGATACCATTCTTAGATTTGGTAGGTAGGTCTATATCGGTAGATCTATTTATGGTGTAAATATAGGCTATCTCCTACGGAAGGTAGGTATTTACACGCATCATAGTCTATAGACCGGACGACCACAACCCATCAGTTTATTTTTGTTTTGTACAGTTAGACAATGTTTTCCTCTTTCGATATGTAAATTTTCATAGGACAGATTAGGTACACGATTGTTCTTTTCTTCGAGCGATGTTCCTAATTTGCAGTTTCTTTCGGCGGGCTTCCTTTCTAGGTAGCAGATCTCTTCTAAGATCTTGTGTCGCTGTATTAAACTTATGTGGACTACCATTATTATTTCATTAGTGATGATTATTTATTCAGAGATTTATGATTTAACCTTTTAGTTTCTTTTGGCTCTGAAGAATTTTGATTTGTTATCACCATACTTTTAATGATAGTCTATTTGAGACTTGATATGGTTTCATGACATGATGATTTGGATTTATTATATGTCTTGCTCATCTGATTTGGTTTAAGGCATATTTGTATTTATGACTAGTTATTATTATTAAATCATATAATCATGATATCAGTATCTCATCTCTTTATTAGATATAATCTGACCCGTTTATTTTGAAATACTCAAATTAGGCCAAGACTCTATAGATACAGAGACCCGTTGACTTTTGGATTTTGTGCTAGCACTGAAGTGACTATTTTGACCGTTCAGTTTACTTCATTATTGTATATATTGACATTTAGAAAGATACATCACTAGCAATCACTGTGTCTTTATACTGTATTTTTGATATGATGTATATTATTCCGCTAGATCTATGAATCTGGTTCAGATTTATCTATATTATATACTGTTCTGAATATTTTTAGTCGATGTGTTTTTTACTTTGTATTAATACTGTACACTTCAAAATTTTCAGCTCAGATTCTTAAAAGATAATAAAGACGCGTCAGTGTAGTACAAAGGTATATTCACATTCGATGACTCTTAACCAACCATATTCTCCGTATTATTAGACTGCATTACTTGTAATGTTTATTAAAAGTATGTATATAGCAGCGGGGTCGTTACAGCTTGGTATCAGTGATATATTCAAAAAATTATAGAATTTAATTGATATAGAGTTAAGATTTAAACCTAGATAGACTTAGAGTCTTGTCTCTTAGGCGTGCAGGATAGAATTAGAATTTACATTCTTATTTAGAATATAAATATAAATGATTATTGGGAATAATCATCGAAACATATTTGTAAATTTTTTGAATTTCAATACCAATTATTGTTATGAAAATGATTCTAAAGTTGGAACTCACTTCCCTTGAGACCTTAGATGGCTTAGAATTGAATTGTCGTGTCCTGATCGGTTAGTGATCAGAACGCGCAGCGGAAGCTGGAAAAGCTTTCCGCTGAAGATAGTTGCTTGTGTGTTTAACTAAACCATATGTTGTTGCATCAATATTTATATTCGTTTATGCTTAGTATAAAATGTGGAACTAAATAAGACTTTATCACTTAAAGAATTTATAATCCCATTAACCCAATTATTAATAAAAGCCAGCAGTTTTACAAAATATAATTGTTGGAAAATAATATAAATGTCTAAGCAATTAATAGTTATAAAATATAGAATTGTAAACCATATGTATGTAATTAAACTTGTAATTGGAAAACATACTAATAATAAAAAAATTGATTGGTTAATGGATGCTTGGTTGTTTTAAAATTGTAAGTGATTGTGCACAATTAATATTGAGCAGGAATCACTATTGAGAGTTGAAACCTGCTCAACAATAACAAAAAGAACTTGCGATGTCTTTAGTAGTGTAGTTACCAAAAGAAATATTGGAAATTTAAGTTTATATAAAATGAAATGTTAATTCATATGTGTGACTAATTAAATGTTAAGATGGATTTTTTTTATGTTTGATTGAGGTATATATTGATGACTGTGTGTGCTATGGAATCTTTATTGGTAAATTATTATTTCTATGATAACATTAGAAATGATTGAAAGAACTTTAATAAAAGCAAACATAGCTTTGGTCTGGAAGTGCTAGAGATTGGATCTTTAGGATTATGGTGATGAATGAAGGTGGTTCTTTGGTTCTTGTTGCTTTGTCATTGGGTTTGGCATGGATCTAACTAAATTGTCTCACTATCTTATAAGTATATATTGTGTATATATATGTTGTGTGCAAAGTATAAAGTTAAAGTGACATTACCTAAGTAAAGTTATAAAATTTGGACTCTTGTTGCTTTAGAAAGCAAATGATAAATTTATATTATATAATGTTACTTCTATTACCCTCTTAAACATGTGGCATGGCCTTGACTTGATGTTTAAATGGTTGTTTAACTTGTTGCTAAATCGAAGTAAGTTTAATAGTGTTTGAAGCGAGCACTTCCGAATCCCTTGCTTATGGGAATTTTTATAAATAAAATGAAAGGTATTCTTAGGAGTTTCTTTTCATTTAATTTAAGTTCCCTAATGGTAGTAGTTACTATATAAATTTCAATTCTTAAATCATATTTTTTAAAGTGGTTAAAACTAATTACAAAGATGTTGTTTTTTAATATTGCTTTAACAAGGACTTTTGACAGCATTTATAAATACTGCAGTAAGTCAATTTTGGTTTTAAGTGTTCAAACATGGTATTTAAATATGGTATCTTACACTAATTTTTTAGAGATGTTTTCAAACAAGTTTTGAAGTATCTTAAAGTTGGTTTAAAGTTTAAATATATTTTTAGTAATATATAAATTTTCAAAAGGTAAAGAATAGGCTTAACACTAAATGCCGACGAGGTAGGCTTCTCTAATTTATGAAAATTAAGATTGATGTCAAGTTGGGATGGAGCAATAAGGCTCTAATCTACTAGTATTCCCTCTTAAATGGGGTATATTTAAGTTGAAATGTCAGAAACGTGTTAATCTTGTGGTTTACTTACTTGTTTAAAAGGTAATTAACTTTTCTAAAAGCTAAAAGTCGACGAAGTAGGCTTATCTATTTCTGAGAATTAATATTGATGTCGAGTAGAGATAGAGCAATAGAGATCTAACCTACCAGGCTTCCCTCTTGAATGAGAAATAGTTTAAGTCGGTAATGTCGGAAATGGACTAATCATATTTCTAACTCGTTTTCAATATTACACTTAACACTAAAAGCCGACGAATATGCTTGTCTATTTGTGAGATTCAAGAATGATATGTCTAGGAAAGATTTAATGCAACCAGTGCTCAAACTAACCTGGTTTCACTTTTGAACGAGGAATAGTTTAGTTGAAATGTCGAAAAAGAGTTAAGTATACGAACATTGATTTGTATAAACAAATGTTTTAACTAGATAATCGAGTAGTCGACTATCTAAGTTAACCTATTATTATCTTAGTTATTTAAAAAGAACATTTTTAAAGATTAAACAAGTATGGAATAGTTTTGGGTTTGTCGAGAAAATGTGGTAATTACGTTCCTCTTTAACCCTTTTTGATTAAACTTAGGAATGTAAATAAATCTTTAAAAGAATGTTTTAAAGATAAGTATAAGTGAAATGGTTTGGGTTTATAGTGACAATTATTTTTTTTTTTTTTTTTTTTTTTGAATTACCTAGAGAACCAAGCTCCGCTTGTAAACTCTAGGGAAGTATGTGCCTACCAAACACATACTTCGGGTACTTGTTACAGGGTTGTCAGTTTCGGGGCTCGAACTCGTGACCTTCAATCACGCAGTCCGGACAATTATTAAGTAACATTTGTCTTAAACCTTTTGAATAGATTTGTGAAAGTATTTAGATCCTTAAAATGGATATTTTAAAGAAAATTATAAGTAAAAAATCATGTTAATGATTTGTGAATATACTTATGTCATTTGAGATAAGTATATGAATACCTTTTGAAGTATAGAAAGAATAAAGGTTTTAAGTAAGAAATTATGTTAATGATTTATGAATATACTTATACCAGTTAAGATAAGTTTATGAATATTTTTTGAAGTACAAAAGGTTAAAGGTTTTGAATAAGAAATATTATTAATGATTTGTGAATATACTTATACCATTTAAAATAAGTGTATGAATACTTTTTGAAGTATATAAAGAGTTAAAAGTTTTAAGTAAGGAATCTTGTTAATGATTCATGAATATACTTATAATCTTTGAGATAAGTATATGAATACTTTTTGAAGTACTGAAAGAGTACAAATGAATAGTAGAAATTTATAAACAATGTTTTATTAGATAAAAGAAATTTTACTAATGAAAAAGGTTTTCGTTAATAGAAGATTAATTAAACAAAAAGGGATTAGAAGTTGCTTAAATGACTTGATCATGCTTAGAATGAATTGATTATGCTTTTTATTTATGGTAAACATTTAGCCGTATATTTAGCACTAAATGTAAATGAAGTAGGCTTGTCTATCTGTAGGAATAAAGACCGACATTCATGTAGGGATATGTGCAATAGATCCCTAGCCTACCAGCTTTACTCTTGATCGAGGGATAGTGTGCGATGAAAATATCGAAAACATGATAAGTATACGAGACTTGGTTTGCATATGCGATCGCTCTGCTTATCATTAAATGACCAAATTCGTCGATTCAGTTTTGGAGAGATCGAGATTGGTAAGTGTTTTATGTACTGAAACTACTTCAAGGCTAAGATACATGTTCTATCTCCCAAAAGTGGATCTATTTGAGATGCATGAATCTATGTGGAGATTTGAGATCTGTTTAAGATGCTCGAACACATGTTGTTGTTCGCCATCTATTCGGGATGTGGGAATCTATGCGTGATTCCTAAATCTGCTGAGATGCTAGAATCTATTTGTGGTTTCGAGATCAGTTTGAAATGAGAGAATTCAATTGGGGATTCGTGTTCTATTCGAATAATGAAGACTCGTGTGAAGGACGCCGAACGTAACCTCGACATCAAAAATGGATAAATATGGAGTAGGTTGTACAATCTGCGGCTTGATTGGCCCACGATAGGATATTATCAACTCTAGATCTAGAGTGTGCTTATCGATATGTTGGTACTAGGAGTTGATGGTATTTGCTTCCACGCAGTTCATGTTTATGTTCAGGTGTGGGCCATTGTGTTTTCCTTATTGTATATTTTATCTAGAGATATATGATGCTCAATAGGTACAACTTTCGATCCTTATGCACGGAGATTGGATTTCGACTTGACCGAAGGGATCTCCATGGAAAATCCATATCCAAACCGTCTTTGATTGTACCATCTAATATGTTGTTGAATGTAACCGATGTAACCATTCAAGCCATGTTATAATAATATTTATATTCTACACCCTAGATATTATCTATTGTATCACCTTATGTACTTATTAGATGGTGGTTCTTTTGAGGGGAAAACCATTATGGCATTCCATTGTTTTCTCAAAAGTACCGTATATGCTGATCGCATATTTATTGAGTTTCCCATACCAGACTTATGTTTGACGCTTGGTTTTTGTTTTCTCTAAATTCCTTGCATGCTCTTTCGAGTAGTCTAAGAAAGGCAGGTTTTCATTGATGTTCCATGGAGCTCAAGAAGGCAAGTTGGATGTTTCACCTACTGTAGTAATCTTATTTCCACTACATTACTATATTGTATATATCAACATTTGTGAGAACATGTTGTTATAACTGTCCAGGCCGATGATAGTACTTAGGTTTTGTAACTCCAAAAATTTTGTATTGAAGTGACACCTTTGCACTGTTCTTTTGATATTATATGTTATCACTCCACTGTGAGATACTGAGATGTGTTTTCTTCTTTCTTGTTCTTTTTATTTTTTTATTTCATCCAACAATTCATTTCGGCAATTAGGTGCTCGGCATGTGAATACCATGGATGTATTAATGTCGACATTCGAGGGTCGAAAAGGCATGTCGTTACACATCCTAACACAATTTGATCTTCAGGACCTCACTTATGCAATTTTACTCACTAGGAGTTTATATCTAACTATACCCACTATTGGGACATCCCTAATCAATCATTAGTTCCCAATCCCCAAGGCCATAAATGTTGGTGATAACATATAAATGCAAGTGAACTTGTCAATAACCAATCATACACAATGTCAGCCGATCAATATGCAAATATTAAAAACATAATAAGATCACCCATCATACATGTATGTTCTTATGATAGCCATTTTATACATAAAAATTAGTTGTACTAAATTAATAATTCCCTTCACAAAACAATTTAAAAATTGGCTAAACTATCATTCCATTCGTCTTAAAGCTTTGTCAAAAATAGGTAACAAAAACTATACTCTTGTTTAAAGAAAACATAGCCCAATTTAGAGCTAGAAGGTACACAGTGTCAAAATAGGCTATTTTACTCTTCAAAACTTAGTGCCATCATGCTTAGAAACTTATGCTATCGCACTTAAAAATCTATAATCTATCACATGTCAACTAAAGTAAGATGTTGCATGCTAAAAAATGCGCAGATATCACGAGTTGAAAAATGAGTAGCCATTGAAGGTTGAAAATTTAAAGCGGTCACAGGTTGGAAAGTGCATAACAACTACATGTTGGAAAACTCAAAGCTATCGTAAGTTGAAAATTGCATAGCAACCGCAAGCTGAAAAACTCAAAGGTATCGCAAGTTAAAAACGCATAGCTATCGCAAGTTGAAAAACTCAAAGCAATCGCGGGTTGAAAAATGCATTTCCGTAAATATTTGCAAAAATGATTTATTTCCTTCAAAACACTTTATTAAACAAATATCTTTATCAAGTTATTATTGGTTAATCAAATTCTTTTTAGGAATATTACAGAAAAAATGGAGAGAGAATTTCTCTTATCTTTACAAAACCTTAATTACGTTCGATAATTAATTAATTATTTTCCTTAATCGTTAAATCTTTTCTTTGCTAAACAATTCATAATAAATTGAAAATACATGCGAAAAATCTCCAAAATTCCCAAAAGTTACCATTTTTACACACTGTAAATTTTTTAGATTAAATTAATTAATTTACATATTCTAAATGACCAAAATCCAAAATTTTCCGTTTTTCAACTTAGAAAATGCATAGTAAACTCAGACTTCATCCAAAAATTATAAAATTTAAAAACCAATCCTAAAATAATATTCCCAACATTGTATGAAAAATTCAAAGCATATAGAGATCAAAATCCATGTTTTAACTCAAAACCCGTTTAGGAAAATTCCACAAAAAAATAAATAATAACATTAATACACATAAATATTATCTAAACCATATGCATGATTTCATAACATATCCATTTCGGTTTCACTTCAAGTTCGAATTTAAATGTACAAACAGATAAGAGATGGCAATATTATCCACTTTAGTTTTAATTGAAATGAAGGGATTTGCTCCTTTAATTCCCTTCTTCCTTTTTTGCTTAGCTTTCTTTCTTCTTTTTTTAATGATAGAATTCGATTCCTATTTGTGTTTAGTTTTAAATGAATAAAAAATAAGCGAATGAATAGGAAGGGGATAACAATATAATAGTATTCCTACCTCATTTACACTCCTTTGATTTTGTTAATTAGAATTTTTTTTCTTTCTTCCAAAATATTCTCTTCCTTGTATAATTGGCTGAATTAATTAAGTTATGGAAAATCTTCATTTCCTAACTTACCTGCATTATTTATTTAATTATCTCTTAAATAAATATCCAAAATAATGGGATACACAAATTAGGGGTTTTACAGATAAGGACACAAATAATCTCGTTTACCCACCACCATGCCATACCAAATAACCATCCATCAAGTAATATCGACAGCCAGCGATAACATACTGAATCCATACATCTATCGACCAAAAACATGAAATACATCAAACACACAACCATATCTACAACCACTTATATACACATTTGTTACATCCAATTTTTACTACATAATCATGTTAAAACCATCCTAAAACATTACATGAAAACTTTTTTCGAAAACCTAACCCCTACAGACCCGGCCAAGTTGGGTCTAGCTTTATTGTGCCCAACAAGACCCCACAGGTCGATTAGTGGTGGTCAGGGTCGTGGATCATATTGTGCATCATATTCTATTCTTTTCTTCTCATATTTGATTTCTTCTTGACTTGGATTAAATCTAATTTTTTTACATATTATTTGAAAGCCATATTATTTTGTTCTAACATACTTCTCAAGCAAAATTTTATATATTGATCTCATATTTTATTTATACGCTAAAACCAACTATATACCATTTTATAAAATTCCTTGACTAAATTATTTTAAAATATTTAAAGTTATTATTAAATTCGAAATAAACTCTTAATATTATCTAAAATCAATAGTCACTCAACATTGCTTCATATTTTTAAATATAATATTTCCATATGTATAAGAAATATATCTTGCTTTACAACATAAACATATCCTTTTTATACACTTTTATAATATAACACATTTATATTTTATGTTTGCATTTAATTGTTGTTTAGCATGTATTAGCCTTAGAAACCATTACCATGAAAATTAGGAAAATTTTATTTAAAAGTAAAAGTTTGCTGAGCTGCCCACCTTAAGTTTTAAAAAATTATAGGACAAAATTGCCCTTATTCGATTTAAATACCCATTTATCTTCTTTCTTCCATTCTTATCATATTCTACCTAAAATCTCCTAACTATTAAACCCTTCTACTTCAAATTCTAGCTAAAATCTCAAATACTTGTACTGAAATGTCGGATCATGACGATGATAATGTGAATTAACATGAATCAGAACTAGTAATCCTTTTGAATTTTTAAAGTTGGAAATTGTCTAGGTTGTTGAAGATTGGGTAAGAGATTTATAGTATAATCATACAACAATAATGTCGAGTTTGTACATTAACCACGCAGGGTTGGAACAGTAGCTTTGTTACCTCGCACTATCATTTGGGGTAGAGTACACATCGGCTTGCACTTATTACATGGTTGAATAGAAAATCACTCATACCCCATATCACTGTAGTAATTAATTCATCCTTAATTTTTATTGGTTTGGTAGATGGTTGAGTGATTTAGTGGAGTGGTCTTTGGAATGGTGAAATTTTTTTTACTGAACAATTTTCCACTATGGGTATTTTAGGGAAAATTTAACAAGATGATGGGTAAACTCAGCAAAAATAAGGATATATTGGTTTATCTATTTTGTGGGGGAGCACTCGGCAAGTTTACATGTTTAAATAGAATTAGCCTGCCAACTAATCATTAATTTATTTGTATATATTCAATATACTTCAACTTATACTTTCACTTTTCTATATTTTAACCAACTATCTCTTTCTTATACCAAATCAATGTCTCATTAAACTAATTTAAACTTATTTAAATTAGGTCATACCAAAATTAGCATACGTTTATTTTAGCTGTTAACTTTTATAACCCTTGATTTAACATTCTAAACCATAGAAACCATACTACTTTAAGGGTAGAGCCCAAGTATGACTCAAATTAGAAGAGCCACACTCACCAACAAGCAAACTAAAACAAAGCCAATTATCCAATAATTTTACATTGTTTGAAATACGTGGGCTACAAATCTTCATTATTTCAAGTAAGATTTATAATAATCTGTTGCCCTCCTCGGACTCGTCGATTTAATAGTTTACTTGTGGAAAAGCGTTGAGTTTTGAGAGAGATATTTGGGTTTGAATTCTGACCGAGAAAGAGATTTTGTGAGAAGGAAGAAGATGGAGTACATATGATTTTCTTTGTTTTTAAATTTGAATTTGAATCAATGTATTTGTAAACCGAGGCAGGTGTTTGTTCTATCTATTTAGGCCACACTTTTTTAAATATTTTTTTGATCAAAAGTGGTCCTCAAATAAAAAGAGCACCCGTAAACCCGTTTTAATTTCAAAACCCATTTTATAAAATAATACGTATCTTTCTCGTCCTAATTCCGATTATGGCAAGATTATAGCCAAAATTGATTGGAAAAATTATCCCATCACAAATGGTATAAGTCTCATCGCTCGATTCATTAGTTTGAAAAATTACCATTTTACCCCTTTAGTTAAAATTACTAGAATACCTTTGTTAAATTTAGTTATTGTAATTACGTGTTATTACTGAGATAGCTAGGGTAGTAACGGTGTTGCTTATAAGAGGCAACAAAAGTGAAGTTGTGGTGAAGCACGGATATAGGGGTAGCGAAAGTGGGGAAGGAGAAGTGGTGATAAAGGAGAATCACGACGTGAGAGCGACCGAGGAATATATCATGGTTTGTGGTAGAAATTAAACGCAAATTTTGCAAATTTTATATTATAGTGTTATTTATAGTAGTGTTTTGGAATCGTATAAAGAAATTTATGATATATTGGTACCATGTAGTATTACTTCGTTCTCTATTACTAATTTTTTTTTGTGATTTAATGCTTCAATTTGCAACTATTTAGTTTCATTTATGTTTTTTCAACATTTTTATGCATTTTTGTGTGTTGAGCTTCTTTTACCAAGTATTAAGTATCATTTTTATTATGTTGAAATATTGTCCTCTAATGCTGCTCTATAGTGTCATTTTGTAACTTCTATTTTTTAAAAGATAATATTATTTTTTGATTGATTTTTTTCTATAGAGATACTATGTAGTATCATTTGTACTGACTACCTTATAAAAAGTCATATATTAATGATGCTATATTATCGTTTTCATAGTTAATGCTACAATTTCTACTATTAGCGGTTATAGGCAATGAAGTAAAGTAAGAAGAGATGAGAAACACTGGCTTAGTGAGGTGGCAACCTAAGAGGTGGGGTAGGTGTTCGAGTGAGGCGACATGGTGGGATTTGGATGAATTTAAGGTTGATTGTTTAGTTGGTGGAGATAGGTGGGAGGTAGAGGGTGGTAATATAGATGTGTTTGAGAGATAGAGGGCATTGGGGCATTGCAAGGCAAGGCCTAGTGATGGGATCTTGGTTTGTGACAATACATGATCTAGGAGTTGATATTATCATTATGGTAAAAATTTAAGCTGTCATCCTAGAGACTAAAATGGACAAATTTGTCCTTTAAACAAAACTATCCCATTTATATATTCAAAATTAATGGGACGAGCTTTCCATCTTTGACAAAAATATAGGTGTAAAAATGACTTTCACTTATCTATGTATAATAGGAATACAATGAAATGAAGCTTTTGGATTTGATGAAATACCCTCTGATTAAGGATATAATATGAAGGATATTTTTTTCATTTCTTTATCCCCTTATCTCTACATTTTAGTTGCATTTGTTACGTCCTGACCATGTAATGAATCCCATGCAAAACAATTCTTCATCTTTTATGGAAATTTTGGCTAAAGCACTAAAATGAGCATCTAAAAATAATAATTATTCCAACTTCTACATTCTCATATCTTCTTGGGAGATTCAAAACCCAAATTTATCTCATACACACACACACACATATACATACATATATACATACATACATATATATATGCTATGCTAAACCTAAACCGTTCATTTGACGAAGATCATCCTATATTTTCTCAAGTACGGATAATTTTGGTTACAAAGCATCTTTTGTATTGTTCTTTTAAATAAGCATTTTTTTTGAAGTTATTTTGTTTATAAATACTTTATTGGAGAATTATTATTTTGTTTATTAAATTGTATGCCTTTATTACATATATGGTCTTTTGATTTTTATGAGGATGAAGGATATATTGAGGTTGAGGCTAAATTATAAATATGATAAAAAGAAGAATTCAGTTGATGGAGGTGATAAACTAGGTACAATATTTACTATTGGAATTACTGGAAAATTAGCTAAATTCAAGTGCAGTGTATGATAATTAGCACCATTTCCATACTAGTTAATAATTTGTTTTAAGTATTTACTAATTTGCAATATTTGTACCATAGTCATTGGGTTATTTTACTTCTCAACCATAATCACTTGGTAATTATTTGGTAATTTCAAATATTTGTAATATTTGGTAATTTATGTAACCGTAATATTTTCATAACTATGAATCTACTATTTGTATTATTTTATCTTTATCAATATTTGGTAATTTACAATATTGAATATTAGTATATTAAATACATGACATGCTGGTCATTAATTTGAAATAGCATTTATGTCTACAGTAGATTCTAATAATGTTGAAAAAAATCAATTACCCTAGTTTTTCCATCACCTTTTAAAAATTGGTGTTGAAATTGTGCGATTCAAACATGTACAAACCAAATTGCAGAAGTCATGAAACCCTAGATCGACGAGGAGGAAGAAGCAATGTGGTCCGGTGATGTGCTAGGGCTTCTAGGTAAACCAGGAATTTTGTTCGACGATGGAGATGCCGGACCAGAAATCTGGTCCGGTGATGATTTTATTCAAAAGTGGTGATGAGTAGAATGCCGAACAAGAAATCTCATCCGGTAATGGTTGGCTCGGTAGCTGATGAGGAGAAGAGATTGTTGTTTGATGAAGTAGCAATCTCGTCCGGTAGTCATAGTGATACCGAACCAAATATTTTGTTCGATGGAGGAGTGGATTTCATTAGGTGATGACAGTAATTTTTAGCAGAGGGAAGTATGGATGTCGATCCAGATTTGTGGTTTGGGAAGATGCCACTCCAGATTGAAGGTGCTATGTAGGTCCAAGTTTTGCCGGTCTAGATTTTTGGTTCAGTAGAAATATCAAACCAAAGTGTTTCCGCGTTGGATTTTTTTGGTTCGGGTATGCTATGTCGGTCCAAATCCTAGTACTGATGCCGAACCAGATGATTGTCGAACCAATCTTTACCGAACCAGATCTCAGAGTTGATATGTTGCAGCTGCCCTTCTCACTTTCTCATTCTATAAATACCAGAGCTTCTATACTTTAATGGAGAACAATTTAGAGAGAAAAGACTCTGCCAATTTTTATGCTCTATTTGTAACTCTTCAATTGAGTGATAGATCAGAAAGAATCTCTACATATGTTTAAACTCTCTAGTCTTGAGTGGCTTGTAATCTCTTGTACTTGTTGAATAAAAGAAGTTGTTAGATCTCCATGGATGTAGGATATTCATATCCGAACCATGTTAAATCTTCCATGTCTCTTATTTCTGCTATTGTGTCCATGGGATTGCATAATTGATTTTTAATTTGCATTGATATCTAAATAGACAATACTAGATCCTAATCAAATATTTCACTTCCACTCAAATTAAAATAAATTTCACTACAGTTTAGTATGGAGCTAGTGTTACTGTTCCTGTTTGGATATTAATGGCTACTTCTAGTAAGTCTGTTAGTAGATCCGGTGTTAATTATGGAGTAACATGTTTTGACGGAAAGGGAGATTTTGGTACTTGGAAGATGATGATGGAGACTGTATTAAAGAAGAAGAAGACTTATAAGGTTGTTCCTGTGCTTGAGAAGTTGAAAGATGTTGATACAGCTGATTTAGAAGAGATCAATGATGAAGCTCTCACAACAATTCAGTTGAGTCTTTCAGATGAAGTTCATAGAGAATTCTCTCAGAAAAAGATGTCAAAGGAACTATGGGATACTTGTCGAATGCATATCTAGACAAGTCTCTCACTAATCGTATTATTCTTTAGCAACAAATCTATTCGTTCAAGATGAAACCTGGAGTCGATGTCATGGAGCATGTAGATGCTTTGACCACTTTGATTATGAACCTAAAGGCAATGGAAGTTGATAATACTGATGTTTCTCAAGCTGTGATCCTTTTATATTCCTAACCTAAGGAGTATACTGCTTTTGTTAATTCCATGATTTATGGCCGCAGTGAAATTAGCCCGTCTGATGTAAAGGCTGGTCATCATAATGAAGTGTTAAGAGGTAGATTGGCGAGAACTAGCTTGGATAGTGATACCGAAGGCATATCTGTTCAGAGAGGTAGAAGCCAAAGCAGGTCGAAGAAAGATGCAGGACGGAATTCTTCACGATCTCAGTCTAGGGGCCTAAGAAGTTATTGATTTGTAATTATTGTAAGAAGCCAGGACACTTCATAGGACAATGTCCCATGCTTAAAAGTAGAAGAAAAGAACCAAAGCAAGCCTCAACTTCTACAGCAAAGAAATCAGATACAGAGAGTGACAACGATGTGTTTACAACTTCTAGCTCTTTTGGAAGAGCAACTTATGACCGATATATTCTGGCGCATCCTATCATGTGACACCTGATAGAGACTACTTTTCCACTTATCGTGAAATTGATGGAGGAGAAGTTCTGATGGGTAATGATGCTTCTTGCCATATGGTTTATGTTGGTAGTGTGATGATTAGTATGTTTGATGGTGTTATTCGTATGATCACTGATGTTAGATATGTACCTGATTTAAGGAGGAGCTTGATTTTTGTTGGGGCATTGAGTAGACTTGATTTGAAGATTGTAGTGTAAGGAGAGAAAATGAAGATATCGAAGGATTTCATGATGTTATGAAAGGTGTGAGGTAGGAAATCTTTATCTATTAAAGGGCATTACTGTAGTTGGTGAATAAACTTCTGTTACATTTGTTGATTTAGATTCTTCTAGATTATGCACTTACGGATAGGTCACATCAGTGAGCGCAGCATGGATGAGTCGAGAAAGCGAGGATTTATTGATGGAGTTCATCATTCAAAACTTGGTTTTTATGAAGAGTGTATTCCTGGAAAGTAGACAAAGATTTCTTCTGGTACAGGAGAGCATGAAGAAAAAACTATCTTGGAGTATGTTCATACAGATGTTTGGGGTGCCTCCCTTGTCAGTCTTTAGGTGGAGCCAGGTATTCATTTCATTTATAGATGATTTCTCTCATAAACTATGGATATACTTTCTCCAGTCAAAGAGTGAAACCATTTTCAGGTTTCTAAACTGGAAATCTATGGTTAAGAAGCTGCCAGAGAAGAAATTGAAAGTTTCCCATTTAGATAATGGTGGTGAATCTGTATCACAGGAATGCATTGATTATTGTGAGTCCAAAGGAATTAAGAGGCATTACACCACACCAGGTGACCCCTAGTCTAATGGAGTTGAAGAAATGATGATTCAAAGATTATTAGAGAGAACACGATGCCTCAGACTGACTGCTAAATTGAAGAAGGGATTTTGGGCTGAAGCTTTATCTATGGAAGCTTTCCTCATCAACCGCATACCTTCAACTTCCTTAGATATGAAGATCCCTAAAGAAGTATGGAAAGGAGATCCTGTTAGCTATTCATTTCTTAGAGTGTTTGGTTGCCCAGCTTATATGCATGAGAGTAAAGGGAAGCTGGAACCTAGAGCTCGCAATTGTATCTTTCTAGATTATAGAAGAGAAGTGAAGGATACAGGTTGTGGTGTCCAAATAGCAAGAAGATCGTTATGAGCAGGCATATGCCTTTTGATAAGAAGGATATGTTGAAGGTGGAGCCTTCCTCATCGGATGAAAATGAGAGGACATGTGAAGAATACCAAACACAAAGCAAGTCATCGGTTGATTCTTTCCATAGACATTCAGATCATATTTTAGATGACACCGTGGTTGATGAGGATAATACCGATGTTGGTACAGAGGATCAGACTAAAGGTGGAGTCATTTAGAACCTAGGCCTGTCAGAAAAAGGAGAAATCCTAAGTGGCTTGATGAGTTCGTTGGATTGAGCACCAATACATTAACTTCGATGATATGACAACATATGCTTTGAATATTGTTCATGATGAGCGCTGTGATTATAGAGAAGCTATCGCATCAGTTAATAGTTCCTGTTGGTTAGTTGCTGTAGAGAAGGAGATTGAATCATAGTAGAGAAATCACACTTGAGATTTGGTGCCTCTTCCCACCGACAAGAGAGCTATTGGATGCAAGTGGATCTATAGAGTGAAAGATGATGAAAATGGTGATCTCATATACAAGGCATGATTAGTCGCAAAGAGGTGTGTTTAGAACAAGTGTGTAGAGTATCATGATATCTTTGTTCCAGTGGTTAGGCATACTTCTATTCGTATTCTCTTGGCATTAATTGCTCATTATGATGTGGAATTAAAGCAACTGGATGTCAAAACTGCATTCTTTCATGGTGATCTGGATGAGGAGATTTATTTAAAGCAGCCGAAAGGGTTCAATGATGGTAGCAGATCAGATTATGTTTGCAAACTCAACAAATCTCTATATGAACTGAAGCAGTCTCCTAGACCATGGTATAAGAGGTTTGATAAGTTTATGTTTTCATAGGGATACTCCAGAAGTTTCAAATAACAGCGTGTTTATTTCAGGAGATGTGATGGTGATATGATTTATTTGTTGTTATATGTTGATGATATGCTGATTGCATCTTCGGGTATGGTCAGAATTAAGGAGTTAAAAGTGGAGCTTAGTAGATAGTTTGACATGAAGGACTTGGGAAAGGCACAAAAATATTGGGTATGGAGATAATAAGGGATAGGAAGCGGAGGGAGTTAAGACTCACTCAGGCGCAGTACATCGAGAAGGTCCTCGCTCGATTTGGTATGGAGAAAGCCAAACCGGTTGGCACTCCATTAGGCTCTCATTTTAAGTTGTCAAAAGACTTATCTCCCTCATCAGAAGAAGATAAAAGTTATATGGCCGATATACCTTATTCTAGTGCTACTGGTACTATTATGTATGCGATGGTGTGCACAAGACCAGATTTGTCCCATGCAGTGGGTAATGTGAGTTGATATATGTCTAACCCAAGCAAAAAGCATTTTCAAGCAGTGAAGTGGATTATTAGATATCTTCGAGGCGCTTCTTCGATGGGCTTGTTATATGGTGGAGTGGATGGTGACATCACTCTTAGAGGATACTCTGATTATAATTATGCTGGGGATAGAGATGCTAGGAAGTCGGTGTCGGGCTATGTTTTTACACTTGGCATAGGCTCGATTTCATGGAGATCAAAGTTGCAATCTATTGCTGCTTTATCGACTATCGAAGCAGAGTTGATATCGATTGTGGAAGAAACAAAGGAAGGATTATACTTACTTCAGTTGTTGGATGATCTTTCAGTGGTGCAGCGGATAGTAGAGCTATTTTCATACAGTTAGAGTGCGATTCATCTTGTAGAGAATCAAGCTTATATTTCACGGACGAAGCACACTGATGTTAGAGGTTTCTTTCTTATGCTTGATGAAGAACGAAGCAAGACCAAATTGTTGAAGGTGAGTACTTTGGATAATCCTTCAGATATGATGACAAAGTCACTTCCAAAGGACAAGTTTAAGCATTGCTCAAACTTGATCGGTTCGATTCCTGTTGCTTGAGAGCCATGGGGCGTTAGACCCAACAACTTCTGTGTTGATTGTTTGATGATGAGACATGCATATTCGAATCGAGGTGGAGTGTTGAAATTGTGCGATTCAAACATGTACAAACCAAATTGGAGATGTCCCAAACCCTAGGTCGACGAGGAGGAAGAAGCAATGTCGTCCGGTGATTTGCTCGGGCTAAGTGAACCAGGAATTTTGTTCGGTGGTGGAGATGCCGGATCAGAAATCTAGTCCGATGATGATCTTATTCTAAAGTGGTGATATGTAGAATGCCCGACGAGAAAACTCATCCGATAATGGTTGGCTCGGTAGCTGATGAGGAGAAGAGATGGTTGTTTGATGAAGTAGCAATCTTGTCCGGTAGTTATAATGATATCGAACAAAATATTTGGTTTGGTGGAGGAGTGGATTTCGTTCGATGATGACGGTACTTTTTGGCAGAGGGAAGTATGGATGCCAGTCAAGATTTGTGGTTCGGGAAGATGCTAGTCCATATTTGTGGTTCGGGAAGATGCAGCTCTAGATTGAAGGTTCTATACCAGTCCAAGTTTTTTCGGTCCATATTTTTAGTTCGGTAGAAATACCAAACCAAAGTGTTGCCGCTCCAGATTTTTAGGTTCGGGTATGCTATGCTGGTCCAAATCCAAGTACTGATGCCAAACCAGATAATTGCCGAACCAATCTTTGCTGAACTAGATCTCAGAGTTGATATGTTGCATCTGCCCTGCTCACTTTCTCATTCTATAAATACCAGAGCTTCTACACTTTAATGGAGAACAATTTA
Source organism: Allium cepa (assembly GCA_030765085.1). Classification (NCBI taxonomy): domain Eukaryota; kingdom Viridiplantae; phylum Streptophyta; class Magnoliopsida; order Asparagales; family Amaryllidaceae; genus Allium; species Allium cepa. Next base: position 183,430,204 of record CM060934.1, read on the forward strand.
AAGAGCAAAAACTCTACTAATTTTTGTGCCCTATTTTGTAACTCTTTAATTGGGTGATAGATTAGGGAGAATCTCCACATATGTTTTATCTCTCTAATCTAGAGTGGCTTGTAATCTCTTGTACTTGCTGAATAAAAGAAGTTGTTGGATCTCCATGGACGTAGGATATTCATATCTGAACCACGTTAAATCTTCCATGTCTCTTATTTTAGCTATTGTGTCTATGAGATTGCATAATTGATTTTTAAGTTGCGTTGATATCTATATAGACAATACTAGATCCTGATCAAATAATTCGCTTCCGTTCAAATTAAAATAAATTTCACTACAATAGGTTGGGATAGCCATAGCTCAATATTTTTAAGATGTCATGGCCCAACATGATCTGAATATGGCAGCTAGACGAGTTTGAATACCATGATCGACTTTTGGCTCTATTAGTTAAATTGGTGGGTTAGTTTATAATAGCATTTAAATATTTTTACTTTCTACAAGAAGTGGTGGATGTATATTTATATTTTTATAGACACCACACACGGTCTTAATGGATGCAATGCTTTAATTGTAGGATGTGAAGCTAGAAATGGTGAAACTCAAATTTTGGATTACAAGAGTGGTACTTTACTCAAAAAGAGAACTCAATTTGGTGTCGTAGGGGTATGTCCCACGGCCTCTAGAAGCTAGGTCTATAGCACCATACCAGTAAATTGTTGGGCTAGTGCTCCTTGAAAAGTGAAGTGAAATTGACATTGATGATTTTTATGGAATGTGGATTAGTTTTAAAATTAGAAAATTAACTTAACTTATATGGTATTTCTTTGTATATGCTTTTTCCATGTTTATTCTTCACTTAAGAATGTGCACCTTGAATAATTAGGCAATTCTTAAGCGAATTCATTTAAAATGATATACTAAGTTAGAGTGTCTATGTGTGTTATGTACTTCATTATGCATGTATCTTATACATTTACTATACATGTAATAGTTTTACTATATGAGATCTTTACATTACTTTAAAAGCGATATTTTGCAGTAAAAAGTACTTAGGTCGCTTTTTTCCATAGGTCCGTCGAACTTACCTTAGTACTAGAAAGATGTTTTGTTCGCGTTTGTACACATTGTTTTGCACTAAAAAGAACTTTACTCATGTTTTTCTTACTGCACATCCAACGAACGTGTCATACATACGAGCCTATATGTAACCAAGAAAACCCAAAATGAAGCTTTTGAATTTACAGAATTCCTACAATATAAAATGTACCAGGTATGTGGTAAGCAAAGAGTATTATTGCCATCTTTTATACCCATATTCAGGTTACATTTAATCTTCAAATCTTGTAAATTTCTTTATATAAAATTTCCCCTCACCTTTAATTTCCTTGTTGACTACATAAATATCAAATTTTGATAAAAAAACTTCATAAAAGATACATTTTCTAAATTACCAAAATATCATGCTATTGAGCCCTCTATGGTGGAAATCTAGAAGAAATAAACATGAAGAGGAATAAAGGATGTGAAAAGGACTATTGTGATGAAAAAGGAAATCACAAAGCCTAATTAGGAGGATATCGTTCAACTGCTTATTGCTTTTATTAAATACTTCTTTTTGTTTATTCATAATTAGTTACTTCTTTAGCTATTCATTACTTATAGTGGCAATGGTTTATATCATGTTTTATTTTTCATTCTTCTATAAAGTACAAGTTCAAGTTATTTGTATTTGCATAGTTATGAGAATCGTTACTGTTAACATACTATTTTGGATTCATTACTTTATTCATATTTTTTGCATTAGTATAGGATAAAGGAACGAAGTGCACAATCTCATTAAGCTAATTGAATCGTGAATTATCATACCAGTGTTCGAGGCATATATCTGTAACAGGAAATTATTGTCAAGGACAAAATTTCTCAGCGTTTTAGCCTCAAGGACATACCTTCAATATTTTAACCTGAATGACAACTTTGTTTAGGTAGCAGTTTTTTGTTATTGATAGCAGTTTTTAGGCTCAGTTTGTAGTTATCGCTAGTAGTTTTTAGGTATCAATTTTTAGTTCGCTATCAGTATTGAAAGAATGTTTGTCCTTATGAATAATTTTGGAATAATGTTTGTACTTATGAATAATTTTTAGGAGAATGTTTGTCCTTGTGGTTAAAATATTGAGGTCGGGTCATTGAGGCTAAAAATATAAAAAAATCGACCTTTAAATTAATTCCCCTTATTTGTAATTGGTTTAACAATTATATGTTATATTTTTGAGATAAACGATGCTAACTTGGTGGCAGATCACCAAATTTATAATCATTTTCAATATGTCATTTAAACTAAATTGTATTATAATACGGAAGGAAATACTTACATGGAAAGCAAGAGTGAAATAGTCATAATTCTGTCAACTATTTACTTGCACTTTATAGCATACATTGTGGTAGATATATAATATTTGGATTTCTCCATCATCATTTTTCATTTTTTCTACTTGGGAAGTGGAACACTCGAAATTTTCAAGAGAAAAAGTGAAGATTTACTACCCAGCTACCTTATTCCTAGATTTTTCCAAAAATTATAAAAGAAATAATGGGTTGATTTGCTTAAGTTTGATTATTAAAAAGCATGATAATTGATAGTTGATGAATAAAATTTTGATATAAATACATTTTAGCAATATTAATTTACAAATGGCGGTAAGTAAGATGCTAAAAGGGTGAGTTATCACGTTGATAATAATTAAAAAAGGGTATTGTTAGGAGGTGTAAAACAAAATGTTGTAAATATAATTTTTAAGATTCAAGGCCTTGGTGTTTGAAAACATAAAAAGTAGATTCATTATCATAACAAATCAACTCTTACATTTAAAGAATGAGCAAACTTACTACCTTGAATATTAAAAACTGTAAGTGGAAAATATTCATCTATTAATGATAAAAATATATTATAATACATAAAAAAAAATTATTTTTAGATTCTATGGTTTATCCCTATATCTGTGTGTGTTTATGTATGTGTAATGGCAAAAACTTCGTTTGAAGCTTTTGTAATTACCAGAATATCCCTTTTAAGAAAAATTATCGTACACATATTAATACGTTATTTTGGTCATTCTCCATTGCTACATTCCTACCAGCAACTTTAAACTTTTCAGTATTTCTCTTACATGTAATCCATTTTATCACCATCTTCAAGATTCCAGGTACTCTCTCATTAAGATAAATAATTCAATGAAAAAGGAAAAACGATGAAGCTATCTCCCAATTACAACCGATGGCGCTCTCGGCCACCTTTAGTCCTCAATAACTTACCCGATGCATCATGAAAGAACTCCTCACACCAATAGAGTTGGTGTAAACTTCTTAGGTGAGCTGAGGTAAGAGATACGCTTAGGTTGTTACTCTATTGTTACAGATTTACTACTAGCAATGGGGTATAGATTTCAATTTTTTATTTTGGGATTTTTTTTTCCTTTTTTTTTCTTTTTGGGATTTTGTCAAGCAATTTTTCATTATCATTTGATTTGATTAATTTTTTGAAATAATTTACTAAGAATTAGTATTATAGTATTCCCGATGTAATATTTGATATAATTACTCAATGTCTATTAGAACTTGATATTCAATTATTTAGGCATTGTTCGGTTCTTTCATTAATAATTTTATTTTTGGATAATCTATATAATTTTAAAAGGGGAGCAAAAGCTCATACAAAGAGAAATGCATTTCCACTGAGGTGTATTTTTTTTCTCAAGGTTAAACCTTAGTTCTACCGTCTAAACAAACATTAACTATATAATTTAGCAATTTTAAAAATAGTGAGAAAATATATGTTCAGCAAAAAAATTACCTAGCATAATGTTAAGCCAGCTAAGCAATTTGTTCTGTTAATTTTCATATCAAAGAAGCCAAATTTCTTTTATAGTAATATTTTTCCCGTCTCAAAGTATCACTTAAATAATGATGTTTACATTCATAAATGCTCCGTTAGCTTTTAGAATCTAATTATATTGTAATCATAGGTATGTCATTTTTATATTAGTATGTATGCTATAATGCTTAATAATTGATTATATTCCTGAATCATAGCATATGATAATAATTGAAGGTCAATTAATCTTCCCATTGTTCTTACAACTCATCTCATTATACAACTAACCAAAATTATATGCTTATTCTTTCGTTTTTGCATTACGCTTCTCATATCATTACTTATTACTATTGCATGTTTAAATACAATCATATCATTTTCAACCAAAATTTTATCAATATTTTTCATATGTTGTTGCATTTTTACCAAGGTTTGTGTATATTCAAGTAAATAAAAGAATTAAAGTGTTGTTATTAGGAAATATGTATATATATGTATGGATAATAAATTATTTATGCATCATTATTATATATAGCATGTGTGGATGCATAATATTTTTGAAGCCAAGTATTCAATTTTGTACGGTACATAAATTTAATTTAACAATCTTTTGATGGCTTGAAGATAGAAAAACTCAACAGTTGATGATATTTTTCGTCAATCTCGGAATTATGATGATGCGTTATGAAGAGCAAAAGTTACTTGCTAATCACCAGACTTAATGACAAAAAAATGAAGGGAAAAGAGAATTCAAAAGTAAATGAAAGTAGATGTGAAGTGGTTCGACCAAACTGCATGAAGTTCTTTTACTATATGGCTCTCTTATAATTACAAAGGATTGCAAGAGAATAATAAGAAAAGTTCATGCGCCTAAGAGCAAAGAAGGTGCTGAACTCTAGGAGATGTTGATCTCTGGAAGCTTGAGTGGCAGATCATGGGTTCCAACCTTTGAGTGCCCAACCAAATGAGGATCCCTCCACAGTGGGTTCAACCAACTAGGGGTCCTCTCCACTGGGGGCCAACCAACCAGGGATCCCTTCCACTAAAGGCCTTACCAACTCCTTGGATATGGCCTTGCATGAGGTTCTTATAGTAGTTGAACCGATAACTGGAGAGCAACGATCATGCTGCAAAATAGGCATGAAGCGCCCCTAGCCATTGATTTTGTCAAATGGATTTGATAAGAGAAAGTCGACGAAAGGAGTACGTGGCTGAGATGACATAACTATACCAAGAGCATGCTCTACTATGCTTGGCATTAAATGCGCTTTTACTTGTTGTATGCTTGTAGGAAATGGGAGATGTTTCTTGCTAGAAGTAGGTACACATGGCTATACCTTTTGCTGCTTTTATCCTACATGCCTAGGTTGCTAGATGGGTTGAGCTGGTCAATTAACACTACACGGGTGATGGGACCTATGAAAGCCGAGGGTCCGAGCCGGATGAGACGATATAGAGTGTAGGTCACAGGTGGTGTTATCAAAGCTGGATCGATGACAGGCCATCCTCGAGAAAGTTTCAAACTATAATGACCAGGAGATAACCGAAGGAGTGATGGTTAAGCAAGTGGGTTGGCTTGTTGTCATGTTGCAAGTGGCCCAAAGAGAGGGTGTCAATCGACCAATGGAAGATGGGCCAAGCCAGACTTGCGCCTTATTTTGACAAGCAAACTAGTTGCTAGGGTCGCTGCGCCGGGAGCCTTCACCAACAGAAGTTTGACACCCAATTAAGCAGAGGAGCAGATATAAGTCTAGGCTGGATTCGAGCTATCATCATACATAGGATAATCCAATTGACATGCCCTAGCTATGGTTGGCTTGCGAGCTGACTTGGACCCAACTGGCCTGGACCGATCGGGCCAGACTGAGATACCTTGATTAGTGGGCCTTTTAATATATGAAAAAGTTGAATAACCTTTTTCCCTACAAGTCCATGGCCCTGAGCAGATGTGAGCTTGTAAAATCACGAAGACTCCATCGATTGACAGTTTTTCAATGCAGTTAATGCACCGCCCATGTGGCCTTGCACCATTGGCTGCAGCGATTGTGCTTCTTGAGACATGGCAGGAATGTGTCGTTTCGCCCACACGCGTGGTGTGACTTAATGGTTTTCACTCTTAAATGATTAAGATCATTTTTGACTTCTTGGTCATAACAGTCGTGATTAAAAGGAGATGTGTATAAATATCCCTTTTCCTCTTCCCCTTTGAACTCAGGGGCTATTGGCATGCAATTTCTTTAGCAAACTCAAACTTTGCACGTTTTTCATCCATAAAAATAGATTACTTTGCCTTCCCTTTCCTCTTCCATTGCTCTTGATCTCTTAGGATTTTATCCAATTTAATTGGGACTAAAAGGAAGGAGTAGCTCTTTAGTGGTCGAGCAGTGTTTGTCAATTGCAGTTCGAACAGCTTGCATGGATTTCAGCCTCTTAAGATGGATCTTGCCTTTTTCTTAGACCTACGCTTGCGCTTATGTCCATCTCTCTGATGGTTGTTGCCCATCGGTCTTAGAATAATGATCCAGGTGAAGCTAAGGGGCTTCCTTGCTTTGATGCTCTAATATTACTGACTTCGGATTAGCTTGGACGCTTCAACGCCTTATTGGAAGAAGTAGTAATCGTCACCTCTTCTGCTTTTGGCACGGCCGAAGCCTTGGTTTACTCCTTGGCGAGGTTGTCTGAAAGATTTTAAGGTCTCTCGTGGGATTCAACGTAGAATTTTTCAATGGTGGCCGCACCTTTAGTTTTCATCAACAAGTACCCGATTTCTTAAAGTGTTTGAGGGGTGCCATCGGTGCAGCCGGTTGCGATCTAGGCGGTGATAGAAGTGTGTTCTCTGAAGAGCGTTATTGACATGCTTTTTCTTCCTTTTTTTTTTCCCCCTCTTTTCAACTAATTAACGATTGAAAATCTTTACAAGCCTACCCGAGCAGGCATTATGCCCTGCATCATTTTGAACTAAATAAGAATAGATCATTTGTTAAAAATTTGTTGTCCATGAAACCATTTTTTGAGAGGAAAAGGCTGTTTTTAATAAGCAAAATAGAACCATATAATATCATGATCCACCACCTTAAAAAACCTTACCATTGTGGTAAGGAAGAAGACACGACATCCTCTATAACAGTACAACTATAATACAGTTGAGATCACACTACAAAAATAAGATAAACAAAACAAATAAATTGTCGGACCCAAACTAGGTTGTAATTAGAAATGCCTCCACCTGCCTATTAAACCAACTAGCCTAGGCCACAAACAAATACAACACAAATAATCTTAGATCAGCTACATACAACTATCCAGAATCCTCCAGATCGATGCCCCATTTCAGAAGTTTTCCTCTTTCCATCGAAGATAGGCTTCACTGCTGAAAGCGACGTTTAAGTTGCAAGCGAACATCAATCCTGATTAGCTTCATCCTTTCTTCTACCGAGCATAGCTTCCTTTCGAATCGGCGATGGACTCTCTCTAGCCATATGTAATGGATCATCGTGGACGTCGCCACATATGCTAGATGCTGAGCAACTGATTTGGGTGGGAAGCTCCGCTTCAAATTCGAGAGACGTTGACTCAAAGTTATCGTTATGTCATACCGAAGATTTAAATTAAGGAGCAGCCTTCTCCATAGATAATTACTATAATTGCAGTGCATAAATAGATGAACATGAGTTTCGTTGTAATTGTTACAAAGTAAACACTACAACTTAACAGTCATGCCCCAATTTGTCAATCTATCTGTTGTAGGCAGATGTTGGATGTATGCTAATTACGTAGTAAATGAGAATTTTATAGCAATCATGTTATGCCGTATTAATAAGTAATTGTCATCTCTTTCTGCATGTTGACAAATTTCATTCCACACCTAAGCAAAAACAAATTTTCTTTGGTTGGTAATAGTCCAGTAGATAGTAAGGCCATCATGACTTATGCTTACTTGCATAATCTGTGAAGTGACTTCCCTGGTCTCTGATAGAATCCGCGGTTCTAACTAACTGTCACGTATAATATGGCTCACCATACTTTTAACTGAGCTTCTTAGGTAGATTCTATTCCAGCCAATCAGATGAACTAAAGATTTATGAATAATCCACACATCAAACCATAAGTCTGTATGCTCTTCATTGACAATAACTCGACTCATAAGCTTTCCAGCTACGTCACGTTGCCTTAAAGTTGATATAAATGTACCAGATAAGTTTATGTTAATAGGAAACACCCATAAATTTGTCTTCAACAAATATTTAGTTCGCATCCATCTCGAGCAAAGGCAATTGTTGGTTAACAAATTCCATAGTAGCTTAATTATGGCAGTAGCAGTAAGGTCAGTAAATTTTCTAAGGTCAATACCCCTTCAACTTTTGGCTTGCATAAGGTATCCCATGATATCTTATGCAGCTTCCCTTTCCAGAAAAAATCTGCGCATAATTTATAAAAAAAATTTAAATTGACACTGGCAAATGATAAATTAAAATCTAGTACATAACAATAGGAGTTATAGTACTATGAATGAGTTCTGCATGCCCAGTTGTTGTTAAAAGCTTACTGTCCCGACCATCTATTTTAGTACCGATCTTCTGTAGCAAGGGGACACAGTGTACAACATGGATATAGTCTGATGTTAAAGGAACGCCGAGATACTTAATACGAAAACTCTTCTCTGGTATATGTAATATAGTAGAAATTTTAGATTTATTTTCAGCACCTATACCCAAAAATAGTTGAGAACTAGTTTGATTGATGTGTAAACCAACAATGTCCTCCAATGTAGAGAGAATGTGATTCATGTATCTAGCATTTTCTGTAGTAGCGGCTAAGAAAATTATGACAACGTCAGCGTATAAAAGATCCTTTATAGCAGGCTGCATTTTAGAGATAGGCTGTTAATGGTTATCAATCATACCCTCTTCCATTAGTAGAGTGAAATATTCCATAGCTATTCAATATATGTAGGAAGATAATGGGTCACCCTACCGTAGTTCTCTATTGGAAGAAATAAAACCGTGTGATCTCCCATCAATCGTTGTGGAAAAAGTAGATGTTGAAATATACTCATGAATTAGCTGAATAATGGATGTAGGAAATCCCATAGTCATGAGCACATGACAAACCAAATTACGATTCACCATATCACAAGCTTTTTGTAAGTCAATTTTTAAGCACATTTTCGGTTTACCCCGTTTACCAAAGTCACGAATCTGTTCATGGGCAAGTAGAACGATGATGATTGATTTTCTGCAATCAACAACGACAAGAACCATTTAATTCGATTACAAAGAATCTTTGAAATAACTTTGTAGAAAACATTAGCACATGAAATAGGTCTGCAATCTAAAATAAGTTGTGGCTTATCTTTTTTGGGAACTAAACTGATGAAATTATGGTTTACTCCATGTGGTAGTTTTCTCGTTTGAAAAATCTCAGACACCGCATTATAAATGTCTTTATGCATATCATCCCAACGAAGTTTGTAAAATATGGCTGAGAATCCATCAGACCCCGGGCTTTTGGAATCATCAATAGAAAATACTATTTCTTTAACTTCTTCCAATATGACTGGAGAAGATAAGTATTCTTTCTCGGAATTATTAGTTTGCATTTTGGTTGAAAAAGATGGGTAAGCAGTTGTTGTGTCCCCGTTGAATAAAAGTTGATAGTACGTCCGTGAAACTATTTGTCTACGACTGGCAGGGTAGCATATCTTGGATAGCTACCAAAGTCCCTTACACTCGATTGACCAATATGTTTTAACCGAGCAACCAGGTCGTTCGTCAGGTGCCGAGGCTGGTAAATGACGGCTAAGCTTCACTGTGCCGCTTTGCAGATGCACGATCTTAGCATGGATTTGAGCATTGAGTTGTTCAAGTCCTCCTGAGTGACACGCAATCAAGATAATTTTCTACACTGCTTTTATAAAAAGTTCCCCATTTAAGACATGTTAAGCTGTAATATTATCATGTGACAGGCCAAAATCTGGCATTGATAAGAGCCAGGTGCCGATCATTACAAAGGTATGGGTAGCAATGGCATAGAGTGAGAGTGCACGCTGGCTCATGGGTTCTCCTCGGTGACAAGCGGTCATGCCTAGAGCGGCGGACATACCAGACTTGAACTGAAGAGCTTAGGGGGCTTCAGAGTTCACTTGGGTGACATGCCACCTGTCGTTAGGTGACCGCAATTCCCGACTAGAACTGAGGTACATATATGGCTCAAACACACATGCATAAGGGTGTGGAATAATGGTGCTACGAGCGACAAGCGTCCCTGTTCACAAGAAATTAGCAGATAGAAATTGTAATGAGTAAACTTATCTATTCATTGCTCTGCAATTGGGTGGTCCAAAAACGAATCTAAATGCTAAAGGCCTTAAAGTTACTCTAGGATGATGCACTACAAAAGGAAAAACATAATCACAAACAGGAAATACCAATCGATATTCCCCCAACTAGGGCTGGCTTGCGAGCTGACATGGACCCAGTCGATTTGGATCAGGCCGGGTCGGGCTAAGATACATTGATTAATCTGTCTTCTTACTTTAAAAAAAATGAGTAACACAAACATTGGGCTTAATATTGTTCATAGTTTTCATGAGTTGGTTAGGAAAAATAGTCTTAATTGAACCATAATCGCATCATTCAATTACCAGTGATTCTATCGTTACATTTTTATTTGTTTATATGAAATATAAGAGAATAACTTTTCTTAATAGTGAAATAATATACAACTCCATTAAGTTCCATATATTGAATATGAAAACATTTTGCACTCCTTATGTTTGTTTCCCATGTATCCAACATTTTTATTTAATCTATATATATATATATATATATATATATATATATATATATATATATATATATATATTTCATGCCCTGTGATCGATTGTTTTTCCTTTGTGCAAATTTTAATATTATGTCATGGTAAACCAAAAGTTTATTGCAAAAGTTAGACTATGCTCAAAACGTATTTTAGATACATAATAGAAAAAAGCAATATGGTTCTTTTCTCTATGTATACAGCTTGGAGCGAAATTGGAAGATGCAAAAATATAACTCCATTAGAAAGTTCAGTGGAGAAAATAGACATACATAGTTGGATAATATTCTGCCTTAAAATATGTTTGGATATGGATATTAAAATCAACTATTTGAGTTTCATTCGAATGACTTTATCCAATCACTTTTAAGTTCTTAGAATATTCATAAAGTATTATGATGATTAACAGTCTATTGCAAAACTGTTTTCATTCTAGCATATACTAATTTGTAGTTGATTTTTTAATTTCCATCTTGATTAATTACGTATATTTGAACATGTGATGGATGTGATGGATCTAAGGTTTTATTACATTACTTTATTTACACTATTTAGCTTTTTCTAAATTATCAAAGTTAGTGTTATTTGGTGTTTGAAATTTATGCAATAAAAATATGTGTTGTAATTGCATAAATCATGAGATGACCAAAATTTTAAATGATGATCACTATAATTATTTGTAATTCAATATGTAATCAAAGATGGTTAAAACATGTGACATATTGGAAAGGAGCATTAACTTTGCAACTAAAGAAAATTGAGTTTTTTTCCTTGCACACATCCAATCATATGTTGCCTAAGTACTGATGTGTGTAGAGAGAGAGAGACGACAAAAATAATAGCTCGAATGCTTGAACAAAACGATGCTTTAGTTGACATGAGAAGACCAACTTCTTTTAATAACTCCTTAGATGTGGACGGGACTAACTATAAAGTAACAACAGATATTTAATTATAATGAATACCAAAATATAGTCCATTTTTAAGGAGAACAGTTCTTTGAGGAAGCTTATTAGAGAATCTTGTTTTATTTTTGTTATAGTGATGATGTCGAAAATTAAGTATATTTAGGTTTATTCAAAGTAATTTGAATGAGCTTGACAACTCATATAATAATCTATAAATATCCATATAATTCGAAATGAGTTTGACAACTTTTGTTCATACTTTAATTTAAAGCTTACTAGTGTAATCTGCGCATTATCTTTTTCCCGTTCATTATTTACACAGAAACCAAATTGATTCCCGAAAACATAGCTAGGACAGTCCCAGGAGTTCGGGTATTTAAATCTAGTTGTAAGTCAAGGTCCTTTTAAATTTACTAATTAGATTAGTAAAATTAAAACGTTAAAGTGGTTTATATATGATGTAGATAACATATGGAGTAATAGAAGAAACAACTATCTTGGTAATAACACTTAAAGTCATACAATAGTTCAAAATAAAAATTACTTTTTAACAATTGATTTATGTTAGAAATGCCAAACACTAAATTTAAAGCATGGGAACTTATTTACCATGAAATTTAACATTCAGATCATACTAATATTCTACAAATAGACACCACAAGAAAATCTCGATTTTGCGACGGTTGAATCCATGTTAAATTGCATCTAGGAATGGATCTATGATGGTAAGACCTGATCGGTAAATTTAGTTCGGTAAATCAATGTCAATTTAGCGATGAAATTTAATGTGAAATCACCAACATTTTTTCAAAGTTAGTATAAAGAATAATATTTTGTGTAAAAGTATTTTTAATAAACTACCATCAGTATATCCTAACAAATAATGTGGGATTAGCGTAAGATGTAACAAAGCTTTTGTCGCTAATAACACGTTGATTTGAGAAGGATTAGCGAAGGATTTTGTTTTTGTTTAACCACTCACCATTATCTATGAAGTATTAGCAGCGGTTTTGTTTGTATTTTCTACTTGTACTCTCAATCCATTCCTTTGGTGACTATAATTTGCTATGCTAATTTTTTATTTTTATTTACAAATTTCCCTATGTAGTAGTTGGCAAAACTCCGACGATCAATGATAAAATCAATTATAAGTGTGCACACACACATGCACATTTTAAATAAAATGAATAGCATAAACAAAAATGAAAATGCAATTATAAACAATTAATCCATGTGTACACTAAGTTAAATTCTAAACGATAAAATTATTCAATTGGTGTTAATATCTTTAAAAAAACAGTACCATCCACTCCATGACTAATATCCCATACGAAACACCATATAAAATCTCAGTTACAACTAAATGTGTCCAGCTACCATATCCAAAGCACTTATGAATATGACGACGGTGAAATTTCTTCATACTTAGATCCTTCGTGTCTCTATTGTATTGTCATCACCTTTGTCATTTCGTCTAGGACCGTTAGCCAGTACAACACTAATGTAGGTTACCCATTTTTAGAATATGAACACAATGGTGTTTTCTTATTGGTTGATTGACTGTATATGATTTTATACCATTTTTTAAGGTTAAAACATGATTTTCTTGCACAAGCAACTACATATTAAACAAGATCACATATACTTTATCCAACGCAAAAGTTATAGTTGGACTATCATTTTTGAATAGATGATTATTGCACATCAACTTTTGATAAGGATGCTTTAATGCTTCACGGTGAAATTTGCGTATAGCATGGTCAAAATTTAAAATAAATTAAACGATATAGGATATAAATATAAGAGGTCCTTTATGAAGATAATTGCATGGAAGAGAACACATATGCATGTGTATATATTTGATCACAATATGGATAGGCACATCTACAAAAAGAATAGTAATAGAAGAAACTTGTGGATTAATGAAAAACATTAAAAAAAAAAGTTGTTTGATTCATGGTGTCGGCATCCTTCAACATCACTGAAGGTTCAAAAGTTTCCATTAGATTCTACAAGCTCACTGCAAAAAACCTCTACAATGAATACAGTAAATGGCGATAGAAGCTTTCGGCGGCCACCGATGGCGCTTTCTGATGACTACCGACGGCTGTCGAACTCTATGGAATTTTTGTAAATAAAGTATAGTGGCTATCGATAGCCATCGAAAACCGACGTAAATTAGCAGTCGGTGGTCGTCAGAAATTATCGTGTATACATGCTTCAGGCCGAGAGCCATCTTTATTATTCCCTCTCTACCAAAATCAACCAAATCCCTAACCCACCACCACCTCTCCATCGTCAGCAAGCCTCCACGCCTCCACGTTCATCCCCAACTTCATCATTCTCTACTCTTGACAAGCCTAGGCACTTCATCAATCTCTAATCAGGTTTTATTTCTAAACCCTAATTAATTTTGAGTTGTTAAATTAGGGTTAATTTGTTGTTATAGTTGTATAATATCATATTGATTGTTTGTTCTACCCTAGTGCTAAGTAGATTGTTATTATAATTTTTTATCATTTTATTATTGAGAAAAAAATTTGTTTAGTGTATATATGCGTTAATTGATTATCTGTGTTGATTAATTAGTGCATACGCGCGCTAGGGCTAGTTTGGATTAATTAGAGTCGATGTTTAAGATTTAGTGTATGCGTTTTTAAGAAGACGAAAACGACGATTTAGTGTATGCGTTTCTTAGAATGTGAATAAATTATTGTAAAAATTGTTGTATAATAAGCTTTACTTTTTTATAAATCGCTTAGAGAATTTTTGGCCCCGTCCGACAAATATTGTATATGATCGTTGTATGGATGTTCATTTTTATCATAGAACAGACATTAATATTCATCCGATACAATATTTGTCGGATTTTTCCCTATATTGGACAAGTTACAAACATAATAGAGAAATTATATTTTGCAAATCATTTCATTTTAAACGGTTCATAAAATTTTGACAACACTTTCTTTTTGTTCTCTATGTACACGCATGTGTACGATACATGGAACAAAGGGGAAGTGCTACCGAAATTTTGTTCAATCGTTTAAAATGAAATGATTTACAAAATATAATTACTACTGTGTTTGTAGTGGGAAGTATGATGACCAACTATCAAAGTGTAAAACAGTAACCGAAATATTGTAGATTATAGTCATATAATAATTTGTGTAAATCTGTTTGAAAATAAAATTAAATAGAATACTACTATATATTTTTGAAAATTTAAATGTATGATTTAATTGAAAAATAAAATGTCAACGCATAAATGATAAATAATTTTTTATGTTTTTAAAGTAGGAAAAATGGTCAATTATTTTATTAATCAAATATGGATGTACCAATAAAGAAGAGAAATTGGAGGTTCAATGAGTGAACGTTTTTAAAATAGTGCGCACATCTTTATTGAATTCGATTTAAGTAATAATGGGAACAACGAAGAAATTCGTTGTCCATGTAGTAGGTACAAATTATTGAAGCATTTGAGACCGGATATGGTAGTAGTTCATTTGTGCTAATATGGTTTTATGCCGAATTATTTGGTGTGAGATCGTCATGGAGAACTTATAACACCTAATCTCGTACATTCAGAGGAGGAGGTGGATACTAAAATTATTCCGACGAATCTCATTGAAGATATGGTTGAAGATGCAACATGTTCAATGTTTCATACTGTTGAAGTTGATGGTAACGATATTAATGTCGAAGAAGAACCAAGTATTGAAGCAATTTTTTATGATTTATTGGATGCTGCAAATAAATCCCTTTAGGATGGTTAGACAAACGATACCCAACTGTAAGTAACTATAAAATACATAGCGACGAAGTCAAAATACAACTTCACAGAAGCCAGGTTTACAGCTATAGTACAAGCTGCAAAATGGCATAAGTCACCCGATAATTTAATGTGCAAAAATTATTATGAAGTGATAAAACCTATGTCTGCTTTTGGTTTGCCGTATTAAAAAATAGATACATGACTAAATGGTTGCATGTTGTTTTGGAAAGAAGACATCAGTTTAGGATTGTAAAATATGTAATCAGAAAAGATAAAAAACAAGAAGAAAAAAAAGGAAATGAGGTTCCGTACAATCGTATGCATTACGTACCCATCACTCCTGGGCTTCAAATTGTTGTATGCATCTTCTGTAACTGCGCATCATATGAGATGTCATTGTGTGAGAACACAGGACGAAGGTACGTTAATGCACCCAGTTGATGGAGAAGCATGGAAGCATTTTGATAAGACATACCCAACTTTTGCAGCAAAGAGCCGTAATGTTATAATTGGTTAATCTATGGATGGATTTTCACAATTCTCTCAATTTGGTTCAAAATATTCATCTTGGCCTATAATCGCTGCACCTTACAATTTACCTCCGTTGATATGTATAAAAACTCCACATATGTTTCTCACTATTGTCATCCCTGACCTTGATGATCCAATATAAGGAATCGACGTGTATTTACAACCGTTGATTGGAGAGTAGAAAACATTATGGTATGGAGGTGTTGAAGCATACACATTTCGAAAAAAGAATTTTCGTATGTTCGCTTCTATGTTGTGGACTATAAGCGATTTTCCTACGTATGCAACGTTTTTGGGTTGGAATACGGCTGGTCGTCTAGCTTGACCTTATTGCATGGAAGAAACACGAGCATTTTCTTTACCACATGGAAACAAAATTTCGTGGTTTGACTGTCATCGGTGTTTTATCCATATTAATCATCCATTTAGAAAAGATAAAAAACTTTTACAAGTAATAGACTTGAGACATTGCGACCACCAGCAATTTGGTCAAGCAAAGATATTTATGACCTTGTAAAAGATTATCCAAAGATACATGAAATCAGCAAACAAATTGAAATTCAAGGTAAATTGACGATTCATAATTGGTGCAAACAAAGTATATTTTAGGAGTTTTCTTAAATTGAAAAATCTCCTAATTCGTCATAATATTGACGTGATGCACAACGAGAAAAATGTGTTCGATAATGTATTTAATATAGTTTTGAATGTTAAAGGTAAGTTGATTTGAAATCAAGACATGATATAGATGCAATATGAAATCTTCCCGAGCTTCATGTTAAGCCAAATGATGCAAAAAAATCATAGCATGTTATAAGCTAGATAGTAACCAAGTTAAAGTACTATTAAAGTGGATGGAAGGATTAACATTTCCTGATGGGATTTCCTCTAATCTGCGTAGACGTGTCGATTATAAGAACTATAAACTGAATGGGATGAAAAGTCATGATTGTTATGTAATGATGGAACATTTGTTCCTCGTTGCATTGAAACAACTGTTGCCCATAAAAGTTTGGATGGTTGTAATAAAACTTGGTTTGTTTTATAATGAGCTTTGTTTAACTACGTTAAAAGTTGATCGTCTACGTAAACTTGAGGAAGAAATTCCTATACTGCTCTACAAACTGAAGAAATAGTTCTTTCGGCTTTCTTTAATGTAATGGAGCATTTATCTATTCATTTTCCATTTGAAGCACGTTTTCGAGGTCCTATGCGTTATGGATGGATTTGCTTGTTTGAAAGGTATTAATATTGAGTATGTTAAATTTTATTTTAACCACATGCAATAAAATTTAATTATAATTCTTCTTAACAGGTACGTAAATCATCTAAAGAAAAAAGTGAGACAAAAAACACGATTTGAAGGTTTGATATGAAAATCATATATCGAAAAAGAAGCTTCGTTCATTTTCTCTCATTATTTCAGTAACTATGTGAACTTATCTTTGAAAGTGCTATGTCAAATGATGAGGGCATTGAACAAGATTCTTCTGAATCAATGCTATCTATTTTTAGACAGTAGGGACACCCTGTTGAAAAATATGTGGAAGTATGGTTAGACGACAGAGATTACCCTATATCCCACACATATGTTCTTCTTAACTGTGCAGAAGTTGCGTCATTTTTTAGGTGTTATTAAATAACATATCTATAGTTATTTACTTGAATAATACATGTGTTTATTCGTTATAATGCAATATATTATCTATATATGCAGCATTTATGAATCATAATATCCAAGCGGCGATATCAGCAAACTTTTTGCTACTTGGTAACATATATGATTTGGTAAATTATACGAAGGGTAGAAACATCTTGCGATTGGACCAAAAAGAAAAATCATGTAACGACTTGAAATTTTAGCGAACTTCATAACGAAATTAACTAATTTTACTTGAAATTTTAACAATAAAAATTTCAAATAAAAATTTGATATTTGAAAAGCGTCTATTTAAATATAGTCAATGGCAAAGTTTTATTGAAAAATATGAAAGTTAATTTATTCGTGGAATTTCAAATATAAATTTTATCAGTTTATATGTTGAAAATTTAATATTTTCGAAATCTGAATATTTCTATATAATAAAAATGTAAACCATTTTCTTAGTGAGACGTCATAATTCATTCCGTCAAATTTGGACTGCTATAGCTCTGCTTATCTTATTTTCAACGTTTTAGCAGCATTTTCAACGGCAGAAAATCGATTTTTTATAACTTAGTCGTATCACTGGTTATCATGCACCATTTGGTTCGTCTCGTCATGCCGATCTCCGTGGTACATTCATTCCTGTAATTCGTTGTCCAGTACGCAGTGTAAATGACAAAACAGTATGTCATATCGGTGTCGTATTTGTGCCTTTTTGTTTCCTCTATCTTTCAATTGCCTGGCGTACCAATGGTCTTTAATATCATTTGTTTCTGAAAAATCAACTGATGTCTTTTGCTATTTGCTTGTTTGCTATTTATAGCTGTGTCCTTTCATCGTTTATCTTCTACCTTTTGAAAAAAAACATATATCTGTGTACATAATTTTTTTTTCCTTTTTTAGCTTTGCTTTGGTTTATGGTTCATCCCTCTTCAGGTCAATTTTTTCATTTCTTTTACTCTGAAAGATTTTCTTTGATTTATATATTTATTTAATCCGTGTTTCGTTTTCTCGTGCAAACACTTCCATGCCAAGCTTCTCTAAATTCAACCCGAAGCCAAACCTAATTTTTTTTCAACCCCTAAACCGAAGCTAACCATCTCCTCCTCTTCGTCATATGCCACACCGCGTTCCTCCCTAAAACTCGATGCCTCGACCCGCCTTGGCTCTTTTGTCCCTGTCGCCTTGCCTCACACCACCCAAGCAGCCATAGCCGAAACCCATCTCCACTGCTAGGCCTCCATAACAAACCCGCCATTGAAACCTAGCCATCCCCTCAACATGCCTTGCCACCAGTACCCGAGGCCAAGCACAGCCAATGCATGAACCCTTGCCGACCACCCTTGGCGGATTACCCGTTCCTTCCGAGCACTTGTTTCTGGCGGAGCAATAGTTTCGCTCATCATTTTATTTCTTTTTTCTTTTTCAAAAGGTATGATTTGGCTACAATATAAGTTTACATGTGATATATATACTGCGCATAAATATATTATATATATATATATATATATATATATATATATATATATATATATTGGAGGGCAGCAGTTATATTTTTGTTCAACATTCAAGCTTGTATTTGTTGTTGCATATATTTTATATATTTGGCTTATCTTATGTTGGGTGAACTTCTTGCCTGTTCGATTCGTCTTGGCTGTAACCTGGATGTTGTTCTCTGCTTTCATATGAAAAATACATGTGTTATATATATTATTAGCACCATGATTGGTCGCTAACACCCTTGAGAAAGATTAAATAGAGAGACCAACGAAGAAAGTAAATTAAAACAGAGGACTGTATGCTAAATTAACTGCAAAAACAAGAACACCGATTTATAGTGGTTCAGAGTAACTGCCTACGTCCACTTTTAGTTTCGAACTTTATTCGCAAATGATTGAATACAGATACAATCCATACAATAATGGCTTGAATACAAGTGCTAAGTGAAATAGAATAAGTCTTGAATGCAACAGAATCTTTCCAGTGTTCTTGAAAAAATGTCCCTTTCACTGTGCCCTTGCTCTTCTATTTATAGAGGAAGATGTGTTGGACTTTCCTCATGGGCATAGGAACAAGGTACCCCGGCCCGTGGTAAGTAGCTTCTGCTCACCGAGCCAGAGATGCCGAACGGCAATTGCCGAGTGAGGTTGGTCGAACCCGAGAATGCCGAGCAAGGTCTCCATGCCGAACGACACTCGTATGCCAAGCGAGGGATGCGTGTCAAACTGCACTCGTATGCCGAACGAGGTGTTGTGCCGAACAAGGTACTTGGGCCGAGCGACCTTTCTATGCTGAACGAGGCATTGTGCCGATCGACCCTTCCATGCCGAACGAGGCTTCATGCCGAACGAGGCTTCATGCCGAGCAACCCTCCTATGCCGATCGAGGTACCTAGGCCGAGCGAGGCTCTTGTGCCGAGCGCCTCTTCTATGTCGAACGAGGCATTGTGCCGATCGACCCTTCCATGCCGAATGAGGCTTCATGCCGAGCGACCCTTCTATGCCGAACGAGGCATTGTGCCGATCGACCCTTCCATGTCGAACGAGGCTTCACGCCGAGCGACCTTTCTATGCCAAACGAGGCTACACACCAAGCGACTTTTCTATGCCGAATGAGACTTCATGCCGAGCGACCCTCCTATGCCGAGCGAACCTTCTATGCCGAACGAGGCATGGTGTTGATCGACCTTTCTAAGCTGAACGAGGCTTCGTGCCGGGTAAGGGGAGGTGTGCCGAAAGATGCCTGTGCCGACCAAGCTATCTATGTCGAGCCTCTTGTTACATGGTCAGACAATCGGGTAACACTTGCCCCCCAAAGTGTATTGTGTGGATGAACATGATGCGCTTAGAACCATGAGAACCACGCGTTTTTCTTTAAGCCCTTGTTTTGACTTTTCGATAGTGATTTCTTACGATCCCCTAAATGCCGAACGAGGCCCTGATGCCGAACGAGGCTCGAATGCCGAGCAAGGCTTGAATGCCGAACCATCGAGATGCTTTGACTGGTTCCGCCGGTCACTATCTGTTCACCTTCTTTCTTTCCTAATATAAAAGCCAACACTTCTCCTTTTTCTCCCTTTTAATTTTTACTTCTGCTCTAACACCCTTACGAACTCGTCTTCCCCCAGACTCTTGCTAACACCTCAACCTCACTTTAGATCCCCGAGTCCCATACGTTACCTCTCGACTGCCCTCAACAACAAGCCTGAGTGGATTCCACTTCTAAATTGAGTACTTCATTAGACAGCGACCCCTTCTTCTAGGTATGAACCTCTCACTTATTTGACTTTCTCCAATTAGGGGTTTTGTACAAGATTTGAATTCATGATCTTCCTTTAACTCACGCATAATGGAAGTCGTGTAGATAAGGAAGACGGATATGAGGATTAAACATGCCTTAGGATTAGATAGAGAGGAGTAAGGGAAAAGATACCGGAGGTAGCTGAGATGTATGTTCCTGTTAGGTTGGTGTGTGAGGGAGGAGGAAGTTGCGATGACTCGGCGAGTGTTGGTGAGTTCAATAGGTGTTGGCCGATCGAGGTCATCAGGTGAACAAGGAGTAAGGGATTAGTGATTGTAAATGAGTCGACATGCCGAGAGAATGCGGCTCGGTATGCCTCCCGCATGCCGAATGATGAGGGGAAGGGACAGGAGAGAAGTAAGAGCTGAAAGCAATGTGCCGAGCGATGCGGCTCGTCATGACTTGTCGAATGCCGAACGGAGGAGAGGGAGTGTAGAAATGAAGTTAGAGCTGGGTTCAACATGCCGAGCGATGCGGCTTGGCATGGCCATGGCTCGGCATGACTTGCCGAATTCCGAACGGTGGAGTGGGAGTGAAGGAGTGAAGTAGGCAATAATAGTCGAGTCTCTACAGTGCCGCTCGGCATTAAATCTGGTAATAGGCTACAACAGTCAAAATCATCCCAACTTGAACATAATGCACGTTGACTTAACTTACTTCCTATGCCCGAACATATGACAGTGAACAAGGACAAGGACTTAAGAAATCAAGCATATTGAACAATCCAGACTGATAACTTCCCTGTTTTGACAACTATAAATCAGAATTTAGCTCGATGAAAACAGATAATAACCTTCTACATACAGCATCAATGCCGAATTCGAAACTGAAACCATCATACGACAAGCTCTCGGAGACGGTCAGCTATGACGATCTTCAAGATGATAGTTCAAAGGCTAACTTATTTTATCAGCTTTGCGACTTTTAATTCCTTGGCACTTATACTCGAACGACTGCATTAGTTCACACACCACACAGGTGGAGTATTTTTGTTGTTATGTCTAATGTTGATTGTTCTTCAAGTATAGTTTAAACAGGTGTTTCACCAGATCTAACATTCATCAGAGATGTCTAGAAAATCCAACTCTTCCACAATTCCAGATAGACCCAAGATAACTTCTCAACAAGAAGTAATTAGAACTTCAAATCCATCGACTATTCTCGTACAAGATATTTCGAGCCCCACGATCGCATCCTTCAACTTGACTCCCGATGCCTTGGATGCAGCGATCTTTCTAAACAACCCGGTCGATTCTCTAGCTTCGAGAATTAACGAAAGCGCTCTTCGTCGCATATGCTCAATACACGGGATTCCGGTTGACGATGTGCTGGTTCCATTAGGACAAGATCTTCCTCATTTGCCCCTTGTTGGATACACGGCCTGCAACAAATTTATGTGCTGGGTTGGTAGCGTGCCACCATACAACTCCTTCCTCTACAACCTGTTACAGTATATTGAAATCGTTCCATCACAGTTACATCCAAACAGTCATGCGTTCGTATATGGCACGTGCATCTCTTCGTGAGCATCCTTTTCAGGCTTCTGACTCTTGGCGATATCCGCTATATTTATCGTTTCAAGAGACGATCGGACATGCTATCTTTTGTATTTCTTGAGCTACACAATAAGTGTCAGATTCTGACTGGGGCATGGAGAAAATTTGCCCAGTATAAGCAGGAATGGATCTACGTGCGATGTCCCCCTGGCTTTGCAAGGAGATGGGTGGAAAGGAGTAAGTCTCTTTTCTGGATCAATACTTGCATTCGGTGGAAATTGCACCTTTTCTAACTCTTTTTCTACTTTTACAGGAATCAGCCCACGTCCCGAAGGCTCGGGGTATTATGAAGCCGTTGAAGCTACCCGAGCTATCCCTGCGGAAGACCGGGACATTATATCTATTATTTCCAACGAATCGCTCTCTAGATTCGGGCTATTGGCGGAAGGTCACTGAATAAGTCTTCCTCACGGCGTCACCATTACCGGGTTTGCCTTGGACAAAGGCAAAAGGCTAGCGGGGCCTTCAACACGTGATGCCCTCGACACATCTAAGGGGGGCGAGATTAAAGAAGTTAAAGATCCCAAAGTACCGAGTGATAACGTTAGTCCCGCTCGGGAGCCAGTAACTGAGGTTCACGATATTGAAGTAACGCCTCCCCTTGCGAAGGGAAAGAAAAAATTGGCTTACAAATTGAGGAAGAAGACAGTGGGTGGATCCTCTAAGATCACAATCACTCCGGTGGAAAGAGTGCCTTCTCCTAAACACTTAGAAAGATCTTTAAAAGGCTTGTCAAACCTCACTATTCCCGATGATTTGCTTAACTATGGCTTCGATGATCCAGAAGATAAAGAAACTGGTCCGTCAGGGGGAAACACTAGGACACACGGACATGTGCACTTTACCTTGCACTTCGATTTTAGCCATCACTCTACTCTTTGCTAACTTGTCGTTACTCAAATTCTGCATAGGTGACATGGGACGTACTCATGGGCTCGATCGTCTTCGCGGGTCATCTATTTTTCATCATTATAGCCGAGATTCAGGCCTCGGCAAACGCCGAGATAGAGATGACCCTGGAAACCGAGACTACCGCCCTCGAGAATCGACTTATCGATTCCTTATATTCCTGCGATCCTCCTTCTCAATCAGAGCAAGGCAGGGAGAAGTTTGCGCAGAATGGATCCCAGCCTGAGGCCCACCAAGATCAACATTCTGGTTCATCTACACCAGGCACTCCCAGAAACCCAATAAAACATCTGTAGATTCCAGGCATACTCCTCCCACTCCTGTACCTGATCCGTCGGTAGCAGAAATACCTACAGAGCTCAAGGCCACATTTTTGAAAATATGCTCCGATGGTTTGAAATTTCTCCCGGCGATTTATCACATTCCAGGACAAGTCAAACAAAGCGCTATTGCCTATACCAATGACATTTACCTTCAACATGACGCGTTTGTCCATTTAGCTGAAAAGGTCTCGGAAGTCTCTATTGAGCGTCTATAAGAAATCGATCGCCTGAAGCTCGAAGCTATTCATGTTAAAGACATAATTAAAGCTTAGGATGAAATGCTCTCTTCGTAAATTTCTCAGCTCGAAGCTGCCCAAAAAAGTGCTAAAGACACAGCGGAGGCCGCTTATCGTCTGGAGTCGACACATAAGAAAGAAATTGACGAAGCGGTCTAATGCTGCGGGGCTTTAGCTTTAGAGAAGGATTTCGTTCAAAAGGAGAGGGATGCTTTCACCCAGCGAGTGAAAGAGTTGGAAGAGCTACTCCTCAAAGAGAAAAAGAAAAAAACTGCTGCTCAGGAAGAGTTGCAACGATATTGCGATGAGATTGTTGCAACGCGACTCCTGAAGACAAAGCTCGACAACAAACTCTCTAAAGTTGAGACGCTAAAGGATGAAGCCCATGAGGAGGGCAAAAGAATTGCATCCATAGAGTTTGAGTCTCGCCTTGAGGCGGCTACGGAGGCTGGCAGGGAGGAGATCAAGTGCTTATTTGCCCCGCTTATAGCAGAATACAACACCCGTGTCCTCATGCATCGAGACTTAACTTTTCTTGGCGAGGGTTACCTCGAATCTCTAGTCGAGGCACGTAAAACTTTAATAAAGATCAGAAAGGTTGAGTTGGGTACCAAGGAGGTTGACGAGGAGGCTTTGGTAAAGGAATTTCTCAAGGGGAACGAGCCTTCAGACTTGTCTGCAGCGCTTCTCGTTAAAAGGGAAGAATGACATTACCGGTCCATCTAGAACCAAGTCTCCAACTCCTCCCCCGACTCAATCGACTGGGCGGCCAGCACTTGATCCGTTCGAGCAGCACGTCGGTTACGACCCGGAAGACCCTGGCCTGGACATTCATGTTCTATCTACCATTCCAAAGGGTGAGACTCCTTGGACGGTGGAGGGTCAGCAACAAACCAGTATATAACATTTCTTCTTAAAGTCCAAAGAGCCGTTGTTTTCGGCAAGAGGTTTTTGTATTCTAATGTTTGTCTCTTGTGATTTTGCGTAGGCCGCTCTGACCCCGAGCCTACTCCAAGAAGAGATGATGCCAAGGAGGAGAAGGAGAAGGCAGGTGAGACTGCTTAAGTGGGAGATACTCCCGGTTCTGATGCTCAAGCGATTGAGGCGCTTGACGAGGATAAATCTAAAACTTTGTCACCCATCGAAGAAAGTTATGAAGTTGCGGGCGCCACCGGACACACTTAGAAAGTGAGCATGAAGGAGAAGCTTGCGGAGGAGAGAAAGAATAAAGTTGAGATCAAGGTCGAGCCCCAGGTGGTGGAGCTAGACGATCCATTGAACTATCCCTTGAAGGTCATCCTCCCTAGTGGGTCCAGGCCAATGGAAGTTCCTCGTCCTTCCTTGAATGTTACTTCCCCATCAAGCAAAGCATCCAAATGAAAACACGTGGGGGAGAAGTCATCCGAGAAAATAAGGAAGGAGAAAAAACCGAAGAAGTAGTTGTCACTCTCGTTCAATGAGAGTTAGCTTAGATTATGTAATTATTTTTATTTATCTTCCTAGTCGATGCAAATAGACTTTTGACTCAAAGTCTTAGAGGGATTGTAGTAGGACCTAATTTTGTATTGCATAAATAAAATTGAGTTACTTTGTCTTTCAAACGACTTTTATTATTCAGCTTACAGTATAACTGTGGTTGAGATCCAAAATCTTATGAATTACATAAATCCCAGCTCACTTCCATATGGCTCGGAGATTTTTTGGAGGTCGTAAGTACTCTGTCTCATGATACGGGTACTTAGAATATTTTCAGTCCACACTCTGGAGACTTGAAGATTTCAAGTCGTTTATACTCTAGTCCGCACTCTGGGGACTCAGAGTACTCCAGTCCGTACTCTAGGGACTTGGAGATTTTGAGTCGTTTATACTCTAGTCCGCACTCGGCGGACTCAGACTACTCCAGTCCATACTCCGGGAACTTGGAGTTTTTAAGTCGTTTATACTCTAGTCCGCATTTTGGGGGCCCTGAGTACTCCAGCCCGCACTCCGGAGACTTGGAGATTTTAAGTCGTTTATACTCTAGTCCGCACTCTGGAGACTTAGAGTACCCCAGTCTGGACTCTGCAGACTTGGAGATTTTAAGTCATTTATAGTCTAATCCGCATTCTGAGGACTAACAGTACTCCAGTCCGCACTCTGGGAACGTGGATTTTTAAGTCGTTTATACTCTAGTCCGCACTCTGGGGACTTAGAGTACCCCAGTCCGTACTTTGGGGACTTGGATATTTTAAGTCGTTTATACTCTTGTTCACATTCTAGGGACTCAGAGTACTCCAGTCCGCACTCTGGGGACTTTGAGATTTTAAGTCGTCTATACTCCAGTCCACACTCTGGGGACTTAGAGTACTCCAGTCCGCACTCTGGGGACTTGGAGATTTCAAGTCGTTTAAACTCTAATCCGCACTCTGGGGACTTAGAGTACTCCAGTTCGCACTCTGGGGACTTTGAGATTTTAGACATTTATGCGCGTTTGTACATCATACAGAATGATGTAACTCTAGTTTTTTGCCATATAATTATCATACACGGAAACATCAATAGTTCATGGAAAAAATGGCTTCAAGCCTTTATTAATGAAAACGAACTGAATTGTCTTATTACATACCAAAAACTAAGAATCAACGAAATAAAAATATACTGGAAATAACTGCAACAAAGATATGAAAGAAATAGACTAAGTATAATAATGCCGCAGATGCTCGCTATTCCATGCTGGGGGAATGTCGCGCCATCAATAGTCGCTACCTTAAAAGTTCCCTCTCCAAGCCTCCGTTCAATGATGTATGGACCTTTCCATGTGGGATTCATATGCGATGGAACCGGAAAAATTCGTTTCAAAAGGAGATCGCCCGCATCAAAGTTTCTCGGTCGGATTTTTTCATTATAATAATGAGCGACTCGGTGTCTATAGATAGCCACCCTTAAGTCAGCTTCTTCACGTTTTTCATCAACGAAGTCCGGTGATTCTAGTAAAAGATCCCGATTCGTCTTAGGGTCATAATAAGTTACCCGATATGACAGAACTTCAAGTTTCACAGGTATAATAGCTTCTGTGCCATATGCCAATAGAATGGAGTGTGGCCAGTCGCGGACTTGTGGGTGGTTCTGTAAGCCCAAAGTGCTGTTAGAAGTTCATCCACCCACTTTCCTCTACCCTTTCCAAACATTTTTTCAATATGGACTTGATTTATTTTTTCACAGCTGCTACTTGTCCATTGGCTTTCGGATGAGCAACTGCTGCAAATCTTTTCTCAATGCCATACTTTTGACAAAATTCTTTGAACACCCCACTTTCGAATTGAGTTCCGTTGTCTATAATGATAGTTCGTGGGAGGCCAAAACGGCATATAATGTTTCGGACAATGAAATTAATAACCTTCTTGGTGGTGATCGTGGCTAAGGGCTCTACTTCTGCCTACTTGATAATGTAATCGACCGCAACTATTACGTATTTCGTACCATCTTTGTATATGGGTAGAGAACCGATTATATCGATCTCCCACATTGCAAACGGTCAGGGACTAACCATTTGTGTGAGTTCCGTCGGCGGAGCTTTTGGGATTTTTGCATACTTCTGGCATTTATCACATCTCCTTACGTAGTCTGCAGCATCCCGATTTATAGTTGGCCAATAATATCCATAACGGAGGATCTTCTTTGCTAACGTCTGTCCCCCAGTGTGGTCACCACATTCCCCCTCATGGACTTCCTTCAGGACTCGTTTTATCTCATTGTGGGTAACACACTGGAGCAAGGGGCTGAGAATCTCCTTCGATACATTATTCCGTCCTGCATCACATATCGCGAAGCCTTATGAATGACTTGTTGCCTTTCGCTCTTTCTTTCGGGCAAGGTCCCGTGTAGCAAGTATTGCTTGAATGGGGTCATCCATGATTTCTTCTCGATTTCTGTTTCTAACATGAAATCTATCTCCATCATATTAACCATCAGAGCATGTAAGGTTTCGACGGGAACCAATCCCTTTTACTGTGCATCGCCAGTACTTGCAAATTTTGCCAATGAATCGGCTTCTCTGTTTTGTTCACATGGGACATGCGAAATATCATAATATTCTAGATTTGCTATCATCTCTTGAACCCGTGCACAGTATGGGGAAAGTCTCTGTCCCTTCGTAGTAGTCCCCCCGCACCTGGTATGCCACTAATTGCGAGTCACAAAATATTTCAATCGAATTTACCACTTGTTCCCTGATAAGCTTAAAGCAAGCAATCAATGCTTCATACTCGGCTTCGTTATTTGTTGCTCGGAATTCAAGCTTCAAAACGTAACAAATTGATCGGTTTTCGGGAGTCACAAGCACTATACCAGCTCTAGAGCAACGGTCGTTAGATGCCCCAACAATGTACAGCTTCCATCGAACGAGAGGTATGACATTGTGACTGTTTGATTCATCTACCACGGTGAATTCAGCGATGAAGTCTGCTAGCGCTTGCCTTTGTATGGCCCTTCGTGGCAGGTAGGTAATATCGAATTGACTCAACTCGATATTCCATTTCATCATCCTTCCAGAGGTTTCTGGTCGTTGGAGTACCTGCCGCAGGGGTTGATCGGTATAAACACTGCTTGAGCGTGCCTAAAAGTACGGACGAAGCTTGCGTGATGCAATCACCAAGCAGTAGGCTAGTTTCTCGATCTTGGGATAATTTCTTTCTGCCCCTGTTAAACGTTTACTGACATAGTACACTGGCTTTTGAACTCGGTCCTCCTTGCGAACCAAAGCCATACTGATAGCATGCTGGGACACAGCCAAGTACACATACAACATTTTATGGTCTACTGGTTTCGATAGCACCAGGGGACTTTCTTAATGCTTTACCAGAGCTCAGAATGCTTCCTCGCACTAGGATGTCCATTTGAAACTTTACTTTCCCTTCTTTATGACATCAAAGAAGGGAACACATTAATCTGTGGCTCTGGATATGAATTGACTCGGCGCGACTACTTTTTTTCCAGGCTTTGTACTTGCTTTATTGTTTTGGGCACTTGTATGTCCCGAATAGCTTGAATCTTTCCCCGGTTATCTTCAATTCACCGTGCATTAACAATGAAACCTAAAATCTTTCCTGACGCAACACCAAAGGAACACTTCAAAGGATTGATTTTCATTCCATAACATTTGAGTATATCAAACATCTCCACTAAGTCTCGAATGTGGCTGTTTGACTGCCGTGATTTCACGAGAATGTCATCCACATAGGCTTCCATTATTCTACCAATCTGGTATTTAAAATTTCGATTCACCAGATGTTGATAAGTCGCTCTCGCGTTTTTCAATCCATAAGGCATCACTACATAGCAATATAGCCCGACGTCTGTGACAAAACTGGTGTGTTCTTGGTGTGTAATGTGTATTGGGATCAGATTATATCTTGAGTGCGCATCCATAAGTGACAATAACTCATGTCCGACCGTTGAGTCGACCAGCTGATCGATTCTGGGTAAAGGGAAACTATCCTTCGGACGTGCTTTGTTTAAATCAGAGTAATCTACGCAAGTTCTCTATTTCCCATTTTCTTTCCTCACAAGCATAGGGTTAAACACCCATTCAGGGTAGAGGGCGTCGCGGACGAACCCATTGGCTTTGATTTTGTCCACCTCCTTTCTGAGAGCAGCGGACCTCTTCGGGTTCAGGCCTCTCCTCTTCTGCTTTACTGGTACGTACCTCGGGTCTATGTTCAACATATGACTCATAATAGCGAGAGAAATCCCACACATATCAGAATGCATTCAAGCAAAAACATCCAGATTCGCTTGGAGGAAATTAGTAAGATCCTCGATCGTCGAGGGGTCGAATTGTGATCCAATCTTAAGTACTCGTGATGGGTCATCTCGGCTGATTGGAATGTCAATCGTCAGTTCAGCCGGTGCTTCTTTTGCTTCTGTGGGTTCCCCACATCATCTCTCGAATCTATGTCTCTATAGATCCGAGAATGTTGCCCGAGCCAAGGCTCGGGCACTACCTGTCAATTGTCAGAATTCCGGAAGCGGACGGAGTTGTCTACAACCTTTCCTTTCTCTCTCCACTGGACCTCTCTTAGCTCAGCCATATAACATGCGCGACCGGTCGCTTGATCGTCATGCACAATACCACATCCTTTTTCTATCGAAAATTTCAAAGTCAAACACCACGGGGCCAAAGCTGCCCTAAACTCTACTAGGGTCGGTCGATCCAGAAACACATTATATGGAGAATCAATATCCAAAACTATAAAAGGTAGGATTCGCACCCTCTTACGCTCACCTTGTCCCAGTTCAACTGGCAACTCAACATACCCCACTACATCAGTCGTTGCACCATTGAAGCCATGGATATGGGCTTTAGATGGCATTAAATCCTTCGTCTCCGTCTTCATTTGGTCATATACCTTTTTGAAGATGGTGTTAATAGAACTTCCACAATCAATCAAAATTCTCTTCGCATATGCTGGCCCGATTGTCACGGATATGACCACCAGGTCAACGGTAGGAGCCTCCACCTGG
Organism: Allium cepa; assembly: GCA_030765085.1. Lineage (NCBI taxonomy): Eukaryota > Viridiplantae > Streptophyta > Magnoliopsida > Asparagales > Amaryllidaceae > Allium > Allium cepa. The sequence continues at coordinate 183,460,566 of CM060934.1, forward strand.
TCAGCACTTCGGCTCCCGAACACTATATCGTCCATCATCATGCGCTACTGTTTAGCGGGGGTCCCATCCTCCACATTTGAAAAACACTCATAATCTGCGTGCCTTATGGAGTTAGCATACTGGTCCATTTCCTGTCAGTTCTTGTCTACAGGGTGAGGTCCACTGACTATAGTGTTTATGACCAGTCTACCCACAATTCGAGCAAGCTCCTCTGGATGGCGTGGAGCCAGCCCGCATTCGGAATCTGATGTTCCTTGCCTACCTTCCCCCGGGTTCTTGACAAACTCCTGCAACTTTTTCTATCTAATCGGCTTTTCTATGGCATCGTGGAGGTGTCTACGCTCTTCTGTATTGTGTCCGTAAGTCTCATGGAAGCGAAAGTATTCCCCGTCTGCTTTTGTTCCTCTATTGACTCCTTTGGGTGCGGCTTTCTGTATTGAAAAGTATTACAAGTTGACTGGTAAATATTCTCCATAGATGCATTCAGAGGGGTATATTCGTTGTAAGTCGGAATTCTTGGCTTCCATTTTCCTTCTTTCCTTTTCTTTTCGGGATTTCCTCCTTTGTGCCCTTTAGATTGCCCAGGCTTGTTCTGGACATTGACTTGAACCTTTCCCGAGTTGTCACTGGATTGTTTTACCGCTATGTTGTTTTTCACGGTCTCCTGAACAGGCCCTGGTGCCTTATCTTGCCTTGTCCATCTGGCTTCCTCTCTTCTTATGAATTGATGAGCCTTTGAATAAAAATGCTCTAGCATAGTTGGAGGTTTTCCTCCCAACCAATCTCCAAACTCTGAATCCGGATCCACTCCTCGCACTACAGGCATCAGAATTAATTGTCATTAGGGTTGCTAACTTCAGTAGCCGCAACATGAAATCTTTATAAGTACTCTTTCAATGACTCCCCCAGAGCTTGGATCACACTAAATAAGGATGTCACGTCCTTGGGACGAGTGGCATGTATCCTGAACTGTTCTACAAATTTCGTCGCCAATTCTTCAAAGCTGGATATAGACTGTAGAAGAAGTCGAGTGAACCACATGGTGGCGATTCCGAATAAATTAATTGGGAAGCATCTACACTTGGTTGCGTCATTCGCTCTAGCCGAATCCATCAACTATATGACCTCATCACATGCTGTCTGGGATCAGTCTTCCCTTCGTAGGTCGGGATAGTTGGCATGCTGAGCTTCCTAGGGTACTCGGCCTATAGAATTGTATCTATGAATGGAGTATGACTCCTGGATATCCCCCAATCTTCATTGGTCAAGCCTTGATTTTCTCTCATTAATTGTCTGACCATAGCTGATAAGTCTGGGGTTTGTATGGAGGATGGAAGGTTGGACTCTGTTCCATGGGACCGCTCGGGTTGATGTTTCTTCTGTTGGCGATCTGCCAAACGTGTATCTTGGGGACCAGCTTCATTAGGATCTTGGTGAGCCGGACATCCAGTTTCCTAACGTGCTCCAGCTTCTAAGTTTCCTATTACGGCTTGGGTGTGGTCTCCAAGATGTAGGTGATCCCTAGTTGATCGATCAGTGGCACTTTCTCGTGTAGTTTCAGTTTTGCGGCGTCTACGCCTAGGAGGTTCATCATGAAGTCGAGCTATCAGATGAAGAGTAAGGAGCGGGACTACCTCCAGCATTCTGATGCTGTTGTTGAGCGAGCTGAGCCATAAGATTGACGTTATCTTTAATCTGTTTGCTAAGTTGTCTCCTGATTTCCATGAGTTCGCTCATCAGGTCGTTGAACTCCGTCCTAGTGACAACTTCCATCTAACTTTGGGCTCCGGATGGTCCCTACGCCAGGAACAACTAGCTGATTGCTAGGTCCTATTTGTTGTACGCTAGCAGTCTCATTGACATATGCGTTGTGAGAGGCAGATCTGGTACATGGTCTTCCCATAGTAGAGTTGTCGATAGAAACTATGAGTAGAATCAACAGACGTCCTGTAAATGACTTGGATCTCCTTCAGGGGATTTATTTAATCCATTAGCTACAAAGCAGATCCTAGTGGCCCAAGAATTCAATTCTCAGTGAAAGCACCAAATGTTAGCATCAGAATTATGTAGGATCTAGATTTAACCCTAGAGGGGGGTGAATAGGGTTATAGCAAATTTTCTTGATTTTAAACACAGAAACAAAACTGCAGAAATAAATATGCTGAAAAAGTAAATCACACACAAAATTTACCCAGCTTCGGCAAACCCTGCCTACTGCTGCATTCCCAGATTTCTATTAGAATTAAACAGTATCCCGCTTACAAACACTCTACTAGACTCGCAGACATTTGCTCCCGCTCACAAACACTCTACTAGACTCGCACACCCTGCTCGCAAACATTTGCTCCCACTCACAAACACTCTACTAGACTCGCACACCCTGCTCCGCCTATAGAGTTTCGCTTACTCGCAAACTTTGCTTCCCTCCTATAGAGTTTCGCTTACTCGCAAACTCTGCTCCCGCCTATAGAGCTTTGCAAACTCGCACACCCTGCTCACCGAACTAATTCTAACTAGACAATCTGACACTACCTAAACCTTAGGTGGTGATTTACCAAGTTTTGTTTCAAAAAAAAAAACAGTTAACCAACAATTAAAAACACTTAAACCCTAATTAACAATAACCCAAAAACTAAAGCCCTTTTAAACAAAGTCGGCCCCCTTTTACTCTAGCCCGTTGTCTTCTTTAGTTTATTTTGCTCTGTGAAAACTATTGTCGGCCTGCTTCCTTTCTTAGTTCTGAAATTAGAGCTTTGCTTTCGTTCTCTCTGCTCTGGAAATTAGGGCTTGAAGTCGCCGGCTTTAATTCGATCGATCCAGTGATGTTTTGCGTGTCGCCTTGATCGATTGATTCCTCGTTGCTTACGCGGCTGCTTCGTTGATCGAATTCCTTCCTTACTTCGGTATGTAATTATACGCTTTTGCTTTTACTGATTTTATGCTTGCATGAATTCGATCGTGATTCGAGTTGGATGATTTGTTCTTTGTTAAGCTCGAACTCGAATGAATCTGAGATTGCCGATGATGATAGTTTATATAGGGTTTGTAACCCTAGATTTGCGTTCGTACAATTCTCTATTTGAATTTATCTCGGCCGATCGTTTATGCTTGGATGCTTGCGATTTTGATTGACTTTTTCATATGCGTATAATTTTGTTACTTGCTTTCCACGGCTTGGTTGACACGGTTTTGATTATTGACTCGTTCAATATTGACTTCGGCCTTTTTTTGATTTTGTGAGTTTCTGGCTTTGGCTTGAATTTATCTCGAACTTGCATCCTTCTTGCGTCTTGAATTTGTTTCTGATTTCGTGTATACCACTGCACAACTCTGCATTACTTTGACCATCACTGTTTTTCATCTCTGCGAGCTTCGTCTCTGGCTTGTTTGATTTTGTTTTGTGTCTGGTCGACATTTGATGTTTGTAGCTTGTGATTGCCACTATGTTGCATTGTTATTGATACATGGTTGTTCTGTTGGTTCTTCTCATCCTGATGCCGAACTTGCTTGATATGAAATTCTGGTGGCATTGCTTTGTTGTATCATGATACTTGTTTGCCTGCACACCATGTTGCATGTATTTTTGTTTGGTAGTTGCTTCAGTCACTTTGTTGTATACTTGGGCTTTGAACATTTTCAACCTGATGCATCTGGACTTGAGCATATTTGATGAAATTGTTGTTTGGTCTTTGCATTGCTGTGCATGTTTGTTGTGACATTGCATTATTGTGCATTTGGGATTTAACTTGAGCTTTGTACATCCACTCTTGATACTGCACTGTTCACTGTTGCACTCGATCATATTGACTTCAGTTGTATTTTGGTGAAGTGATTTTTGCCTCTATACAATTGTTGCTCCCCTGACCTGTTGTAGTTGTTCATATGCCGGTTAGCTTGCATCTGCTTGCTGTTGCTTTGTATTTCCCTGTGCTGTTGACTTTGGTTTTCATGCACTTGTACATGCTTTACTTGGTCCTTGATGTTGTACACTGTCATGTACACTTGTGTTCATACCTGTTGTACATGCAGCTGAATCATGCCTGAAGTCGTTGCCTGGTTTTACTGTCCACCTGTATCTTGGCTTTGCTTGCATTGACATGTTGAGTTGTTTGCTTATGTTGGTGGCAATCTTCAAGTCAGTTTGCATAAGTGAATTGAGTCTTGATAGCTTGCATGATTTACTTGCATTGTGGCATTGTGTTCTGGTCATTTGCACTTGCAGTTGGTTCATTTGCTTTGGCTTCTCTCTTAGTATACTTCATATGCACTGTCCATTCATGATGCTATGTGTTTGTTGTATAATTTGGTTTTGGTATCACTGTGCATTGCCCACATTTCTGTTGTTGCTTGGATATTGAACTGATTCATGTTGGCTTCGGCCTTTGCAGTTTGTAGTTGTCGTGTGCATGCAGTTTTGTAGGCTTGGAGTCTTTGTTCATTGATGATTTTGGTCGTTGCATTTGCTGGGTACACAGTCTTGACCTGTTGCAGTATGGTCCATTGAGTTTAATCATCTATTGTAGCCTGACTTGGTCTTTTTCATGTTGGCTTGAGTCTGGGCATGTGTACTCCCGACCATTTTATTGCATTTGAATTGATTTTTGAATTTGCACCTGTGTTGAATCCAGTTTCACAACTCGGGTTTGACCTTGTGCTCGTGTCGTGATTTTCAATGTTATTGCACGTGAGTTGAACCCGGTTTTTTATTTGGGTTTGACCTGTGCTCGTCTGTCCCTGTAAATCAATCAAGTGTATATATCGGTGTGCACGGCCTTGTGGCATATACAGTAATACACTGTGTATGTCACGAGTTGTTCGTGTATGATGAATTCAAATTTAAATTATGACGAACAACCCAAATAACTGAGGCAAATCATATTTTCAAAAATTATCTTTTATTTTTGAATTGCAAAAATATTTCTTTTTCAATTTTACTGCGTTAGTTTATATTTTTGCAGATTGCTCAGATGCTGGATTCAAACTGGAATGCAGTTGAAGATAGAAATATGAGTGTGAGTGATATGTAGTGAGGTGCTGATGTAAATGTGAAAATGTGATGTAATCAAAGTTGTATAGTTATAGTGAGAGCTTGAAATTGTACTATTCAAAAATGTAATAAATATTTATTTGAATAAAATATTCGTTTGAATTCAAAATCTGCGTTATTTAATTTATTCAACAAATATTTATTTAATCTGTGAAAATAAAATAGTATATTAACAAATACATTTAAACGAATGTATATATGTTTATTATCATCAAACAAAAATCATATAAGCTCAAAGCGCATATTCAACAATCTCCCCCTTTTGATGATAACAAACATATATTTAAGATTTTGAATGTATTAAATGTATTTGATCGTTCAATTTGCTCCCCCTATTTAAATGCTTCCTCTCTACATGATAGTCCCCCTACATATATGCATACAAATAGAAATATATAAATGAGCTTAGATGCAAATAGAAAATTATTTGACCTTTGCTTGATTCTATTTGACAAAATCTTAACTTTTCTCTCCCCCTTTTGTTATCAGCAAAAGAATAACAGTGTTATAAAAATAGGGATGAAGTGACAGACATGAATCAAACATTTAACTCAATTGAATATAAATATCAAATTTCAATAAAACTCAAACAAAAATCATAATTACCCTAGTCAGGCGCATATTCCACTTTCAGAAATGATGGGGATAAAATCATCAAAAAAATCATACAGTTCTGTCTATTTGTGGTATATTTATTTCAGTAAATTTGAATATCTACTAACCATGCATAACCGTTAGGACTTTTAAATGAGATTCGTAGTATTCACAATTTTTATTTAAAAAAAATTCAAGTATCTTCTAACCACGCATGACCGTGAGGACTTTTAAATGGGATTAGAATCAACTTGTCTATTTAATCAATTAATTTTGATATGCGTTCCATACATGCATAACCGTAAGGACTTTTAAATGAGCATGGAAGCACATAATCAAAAATCCAAGTAATTCACCCATGCATAATCGTGAGGACTTTTAAATGAGAGTGAATACTTTGGATATTTATTTTTATTGCTAAATATAATAAATTGAAGCACAAATAATTTCCTTCACAGATTTAAAGATATTGAAGAACGAATGATTTCCTTTGTAAATTACCACAAATTTACATACTATGTGTAATTTTGATGAGTGATGGTGGATAGAAAGATGATAGAAATAGAAATGATCATGGAACTTTTACCCAACAAAAAGTTTTTATAACTCTTGTTATGAGATTCTAAAGAAATTTTCTAATTATACTTTCTCGAGTTATAATATATGATAAATATCAACACTCATCACTTTTTCAATCACTATTCATCTTTTCGATAATCAAAGGGAGTTAGATTAGTCAAAATAGTCATTTAAAATCAAATTCAAAAATTATAAAATCAATTTTTCAAAAATGACTAATCTGTAAATATGGTCAAACATGATTTTCTCGAGGGGGTTATATGAGAAAAAAAATTCTGCCATTTGAAAAATTATTTCAAGTGAAAAATATGCATATATTTTCTTTGAAAAACGATGCAGCAAATGAATGTTTCAAGAATTAATCACGTTCCACTAGTAATTTTTCTATCAACTATATTACCAGTGTAATCTGCATCTGAATTTAAATTTCACTCAATATTCACTCGTTGGATGTCAAAGACCAGATTGTGAAATTTCAACAAACTATCTCAGAATGAAATTTGAAATGAAGCCATGTTATCACTCAAACAAATATCATAGTGTTAAACTTAGAAACCATAGGATGAACAACTATCAACAGTCATTAAAACTTCATTATTATTTCAAAACAATTTCTTGAAGTTTCAACAATTTCATAAAGTTTCAAAATTTTCAAAAATTTCTTAAAATCCTTTTTAACAACTTTCACATGAAAATTGAAATCGTGCAAATTTACAAGCAGTGACCAAAATGTCAAAACAAATATATCTACGTGTAGCATGAGTAACCATCATTTGACCGAACAAATTTATATGGATTAGTTCAAAGTTTAAAATCTGATTGGTCATCATTTAAGCACAAATCAAGGTCATAAATAATAACAAGTCAAAAAATCATATCAATTAAGTCCGAATCAGTCAACCATCATAATTACTCCAAGTAATTCTATTTAAAGATGATTGGTCAATATTTTGAAAAAGTCATAGAATCAAAATCATCATCTTTTGTTCATCTCAATATTGGCTGATTTTAATTTAGGGTATGGTGCAGATAATCACATTTAATATATCGTTAAAAACAATTTTACCTGTTTTACCTTTACGATAATTTTTCGTTGTTTTCCATTGTGATTCTGTTACCTTTATACTAGGCTAAGGAACTTTGTTTTGTCGCCCGTTGTGTTTCTGGACAGCCAAAATCCAGAGAACACTATTGTTGTTCCTTAGCCTGCCACCACATCTACATGATAAAAGATTTATGTGACCTATTTGTTTTTATAGGTCCATGGTTGTTAGTGGCAGAATATGAAAAATATGTTTGTGGAGACCCAAAACTATTTTATATGTTCCTTTTGGCACCCAAATTTGTTTGACTTTCAAAGATTTTATATTTGTGCCTTTTGGAACCCAAATTGGTATAGTTTTCACGTGTTTGGGTCTATACCAACAATTATTTTGATTGTGTCCAAATTTTCTACAAATTGTGCACATTGAATTTTCTTGATTAATCTCATTTCTAACATATTCAGAATGAGTATATCCAAGTCCTTGTCTATCAATATTGACAGTTTGTTTTCCTATTAACATATTCAATGATTTTTCACTTTTTTAAAATTTATCTAAAGTCGTTGAAAATTGTTGGACTTGTATTTTGAGAGACTCATTTTCGTTTAACAATTGTGTGCACTTTTTAATAGAATTCTCTCTTCTAGTATTTTCAATTTTTAAAATCAGAATTTCATTTTCAAGTGATTTCATTTTAATTTTTGATTTTTTAATTTCTTCTTCAAATGTTGGACACTTATCACACTTAGGGATCCTACTTTGATAGGTTTTAACTAATTGGTCAAGTTGTTTATTTAATTCTATCAAAGTGTCTTTTTGTGATTCAAGTTTTGCGTATTTTTCCCTAAGTCGTTCAAAACAACCATTTACTTTGTGGAAATAAATAAGTAATTCAGAGTGAGTAAGTTTTGATACCTCGCTTGGCTCGTCGTCGTCGCTATCGGTTGTATTCCCGTGAAGGCACATATCTGCTTTCTCACTTTCACTGCTATCGCTTTTATTCCACGTGGCTGCAAATTTCCTTTTTGAATTCTTCATTAATAATGCCAGCTTGGCTGCACCATCATCATCATCCTCATCACAACTGCTATTTACCAATCCTGTTAAGCATATTTCTTTAACTGAGTCGGTTGTGGAGGACTTCTCATTGCTGATGACTTTTGCACCATATATTGCATCGAGAGTTTTCCAAATTTTCTGTGCATTTTCACAATGAGAGACGAAATAAAAATTATCACGATTAATATGAGAATATAATATATGCATAGCAAGAGCATTAATCGAGATAATTTCCTTATTTGTTATATCACACCCATTTTCAATAATATCCCAACATTTAATATTAACAGATTTTAAATAAAATTCCATTTTCAATTTCCAATTCAAAAAATCTGTTCCATCGAAAATAGAAGGAATAATATTGAAACGACCCTCAACAAAAATATTATCTGGTGGATTCATGACTCTAGAGTTAAAAACAAAATACCTGGCTTTGATACCACTTGTAGGATCTAGATTTAACCCTAGAGGGGGGTGAATAGGGTTATAGCAAATTTTCTTGATTTTAAACACAGAAACAAAACTGCAGAAACAAATATGCTGAAAACGTAAATCACACACAAAATTTACCCAGCTTCGGCAAACCCTGCCTACTGCTGCATTCCCAGATTTCTATTAGAATTAAACAGTATCCCGCTTACAAACACTCTACTAGACTCGCAGACATTTGCTCCCGCTCACAAACACTCTACCAGACTCGCACACCCTGCTCGCAAACATTTGCTCCCGCTCACAAACACTCTACTAGACTCGCACACCCTGCTCCGTCTATAGAGTTTCGCTTACTCACAAACTTTGCTTCCCGCCTATAGAGCTTCGCTTACTCGCAAACTCTGCTCCCGCCTATAGAGCTTTGCAAACTCGCACACCCTGCTCACTGAACTAATTCTAACTAGACAATCTGACACTACCTAAACCTTAGGTGGTGATTTACCAAGTTTTGTTTCAAAAAAAAAACAGTTAAACAACAATTAAAAAACACTTAAACCCTAATTAACAATAACCCAAAAACTAAAGCCCTTTTAAACAAACCGGCCCCCTTTTACTCCAGCCCGTTGTCTTCTTTAGTTTATTTTGCTCTGTGAAAACAATTGTCGGCCTGCTTCCTTTCTTAGTTTTGAAATTATAGCTTTGCTTTCGTTCTCTCTGCTCTGGAAATTAGGGCTTGAAGTCGCCGGCTTTAGTTCGATCGATCTAGTGACGTTTTGCGTGTCGCCTTGATCGATTGATTCCTCGTTGCTTACGCGGCTGCTTCGTTGATCGAATTCCTTCCTTACTTCGGTATGTAATTATACGCTTTTGCTTTTACTGATTTTATGCTTGCATGAATTCGATCGTGATTCGAGTTGGATGATTTGTTCTTTGTTAAGCTCGAACTCGAATGAATCTGAGATTGCGGATGATGATAGTTTATATAGGGTTTGTAACCCTAGATTTGCGTTCGAACAATTCTCTATTTGAATTTATCTCGGGCGATCGTTTATGCTTGGATGCTTGCTATTTTGATTGACTTTTTCATATGCGTATAATTTTGTTACTTGCTTCCCATGGCTTGGTTGACACGGTTTTGATTATTGACTCGTTCAATATTGACTTCGGCCTTTTTTTGATTTTGTGAGTTTCTGGCTTTGGCTTGAATTTATCTCGAACTTGCATCCTTCTTGCGTCTTGAATTTGTTTCTGATTTCGTGTATACCACTGCACAACTCTGCATTACTTTGACCATCACTGTTTTTCATCTCTGCGAGCTTCGTCTCTGGCTTGTTTGATTTTGTTTTGTGTCTGGTCGACATTTGATGTTTGTAGCTTGTGATTGCCACTATGTTGCATTGTTATTGATACATGGTTGTTCTGTTGGTTCTTCTCATCCTGATGCCGAACTTGCTTGATATGAAATTCTGGTGGCATTGCTTTGTTGTATCATGATACTTGTTTGCCTGCACACCATGTTGCATGTATTTTTGTTTAGTAGTTGCTTCAGTCACTTTGTTGTATACTTGGGCTTTGAACATTTTCAACCTGATGCATCTGGACTTGAGCATATTTGATGAAATTGTTGTCTGGTCTTTGCATTGCTGTGCATGTTTGTTGTGACATTGCATTATTGTGCATTTGGGATTTAAATTGAGCTTTGTACATCCACTCTTGATACTGCACTGTTCACTGTTGCACTCGATCATATTGACTTCAGTTGTATTTTGGTGAAGTGATTTTTGCCTCTATACAATTGTTGCTCCCCTGACCTGTTGTAGTTGTTCATATGCCGGTTAGCTTGCATCTGCTTGCTGTTGCTTTGTATTTCCCTGTGCTGTTGACTTTGGTTTTCATGCACTTGTACATGCTTTACTTGGTCCTTGATGTTGTACACTGTCATGTACACTTGTGTTCATACCTGTTGTACATGCAGCTGAATCATGCCTGAAGTCGTTGCCTGGTTTTACTGTCCACCTGTATCTTGGCTTTGCTTGCATTGACATGTTGAGTTGTTTGCTTATGTTGGTGGCAATCTTCAAGTCAGTTTGCATAAGTGAATTGAGTCTTGATAGCTTGCATGATTTACTTGCATTGTGGCATTGTGTTCTGGTCATTTGCACTTGCAGTTGGTTCATTTGCTTTGGCTTCTCTCTTAGTATACTTCATATGCACTGTCCATTCATGATGCTATGTGTTTGTTGTATAATTTGATTTTGGTATCACTGTGCATTGCCCACATTTCTGTTGTTGCTTGGATATTGAACTGCTTCATGTTGGCTTCGGCCTTTGCAGTTTGTAGCTGTCGTGTGCATGCAGTTTTGTCGGCTTGGAGTCTTTGTTCATTGATGATTTTGGTCGTTGCATTTGCTGGGTACACAGTCTTGATCTGTTGCAGTATGGTCCATTGAGTCTAATCATCTGTTGTAGCCTGACTTGGTCTTGTTTCATGTTGGCTTGAGTCTGGGCATGTGTACTCCCGACCATTTTATTGCATTTGAATTGATTTTTGAATTTGCACCTGTGTTGAATCCAGTTTCACAACTCGGGTTTGACCTTGTGCTCGTGTCGTGATTTTCAATGTTATTACACGTGAGTTGAACCCGGTTTTTTATTTGGGTTTGACCTGTGCTCGCCTGTCCCTGTAAATCAATCAAGTGTATATATCGGCGTGCACGGCCTTGTGGCATATACAGTAATACACTGTGTATGTCATAAGTTGTTCGTGTATGATGAATTCAAATTTAAATTATGACGAACAACCCAAATAACTGAGGCAAATCATATTTTCAAAAATTATCTTTTATTTTTGAATTGCAAAAATATTTCTTTTTCAATTTTATTGCGTTAGTTTATATTTTTGCAGATTGCTCAGATGCTGGATTCAAACTGGAATGCAGTTGAAGATAGAAATATGAGTGTGAGTGATATGTAGTGAGGTACTGATGTAAATGTGAAAAATGTGATGTAATCAAAGTTGTATAGTTATAGTGAGAGCTTGAAATTGTACTAGTCAAAAATGTAATAAATATTTATTTGAATAAAATATTCGTTTGAATTCAAAATCTGTGTTATTTAATTTATTCAACAAATATTTATTTAATCTGTGAAAATAAAATAGTATATTAACAAATACCTTTAAACGAATGTATATATGTTTATTATCATCAAACAAAAATCATATAAGCTCAAAGCGCATATTCAACAAATTAGTCATTAACACTCTTGAGAAAGATTAAGTTGAGAGATAAATGAAGAAAGTAAAATAAAACAGATGATTGTATGCTAAATTAAATGCAAAAACAAGAACACCGGATTATAGTGGTTCAACGTAACTACCTACGTCCACTTTTAGTTTCGATCTTTATTGCTTTCACAAATGATTGAATACAGATACAATCCGGACAATAATGGCTTGAATACAAGTGCCAAGTGAAATAGAATAAGTCTTGAATGCAGCAGAGTCTCCCCAATGTTCTCAAAAAAAGGTCCCTTTCACTGTGCCTCTGCCCTTTTATTTATAGATGAAGATGGGTTTGACTTCTCTCATGGGCCTAGGAACAAGGTACCTCAACCCGTGGTAAGTAGCTTCTGCGCACCGAGCCAAAGATGCCAAACGGCAATTACCGAGCGAGGTTGGTCAAACCAGAGAATGCCAAGCAAGGTCTCCATGCCGAACGAAACTCGTATGCCGAGCGAGGGATGCATGTCAAACTACACTCGTATGTCGAACGAGGTGTTGTGCCGAACGAGGTACTTGGGCCGAGCGACCTTTCTACGCCGAACGAGGCATTGTGCCGATCTACCCTTCCATGTCGAACGGGCTTCATGCTGAGCGACCCTCCTATGCCGAATGAGGCATTGTGCCGATCGAGCTACTTGGGCCAAGCGAGGCTCTTGTGTCGAGCGCCCCTTCTATGTCGAACGAGGCATTGTGCCGATCGACCCTTCCATGCCGAACGAGGTTTCACGCCGAGCGTCCATTCTATGCCGAACGAGGCTGCACACGAGCGACCTTTTCTATGCCAAACGAGGCTTCATGCCGAGCGACCCTCCTATACCGAACGAGGCTTCATGCCGAGCGACCCTTCTATGCCGAACGATGCCTGTGCCGACCGAGGTATCTATACCAAGCCTCATTTTACATGGTCAAACAACCAGGTAATATATATATATATATATGCAGTGAACATGGATTGACTCCTTCTTCTCTCAGTAGTACATATATATTGATGTATACACTGTTGCACATATTCCCTCTGCCGTGCACATATGTTGCTTGTATGTATGTTACACATACATACCGTCTATCCTTGGCCGTGATGAATATACATTTTGGCATATAAAAGTGGCACAATTCATCCATTTCTTATATACCACTATGTGCCACGTATACATATTAATCGAGTCATGTATATGTGAGAAAATATGAAGCCTCGTATATGTTATCTATATACATTGCATACATCTATCACATATACATATATCCTTTATGAGTCATATGTATACATCTATATATGGGCTGTGCATATTCTTGTTGTAGTACGCGTATGCCTGTTCATTCACACAGCCTATGTATGTTATATATAAAATACACATATGTTGTCAACAAAAACCATGTATTTCACATTTGTATTTGTCGACGGAAATTTTATATGTTATACTTTTTTTGTTTGATCCTTCTTGCATCTATAAAACAAATATATATCCTATATGTATATATATTTGATTTCCGTCGAATTTCATGCTAATTTGTTGTGTGCTTATCACTGCTACTTAACGTATCGTGACCGTGTCCTTGTTCATATTCCTATCAGTTGCTTCTCATTTCCATCGTTCTCCAACCACGATAGGTGAGTAATAACTCACGATCAATATTCTTATGCTTAGTAAATTAATTTCATATGAAATGACAATATAAAATGTTGTTAAATTGGAATCGTTTGTTATTAACTGTTAAAGTTGGATATTATATTTAAAACTATTATTGATTATATATGCTAGAATTTGTTATGTAATGCTGTGTTATTTATTCTTCTCACTCTGCAAGTTCCCTTGGTTTTAGAAATCACTATGGGTTGAAATGATAAATACCCGAACAGACTTCGGAATAGGAGAAAATTCATTATTTGTTGAAATGATAAACCCAAGCGATTTTCAGTTATTATTGAAATTTTGGGATCGCGGGTTTAGTAATATAACCCATAAATTTAAACTATTACGGATTTAAATAACAAATATCTATGTCACTTGATCATATAATATAAAATTATATACAGACATCGTTGGTCTATCTTTGTAAAATGATTTTCAAATATTTGAAAGGAAATGTATGAGTTTGATTTTTGAAATGTAATAAGTATTCTATTTTATCATTGTAAAATTTATAGCCTTAAAATTTCGATTTTGGAAATAGAAAATTATGAGTTTAATTTAAAAGTAATTTGTAAAATTTTACTTATAGTTTTAAATTCCTAAAATATATAAAATAAGATTTTAAAATAGATAAATAAAAATTTTAATTTATTTCAGGTTGTATAAAATTAATTTTAATTTAATATATATACATTACACAAAAAAGGGTTCATTTAATTTATATTTAAAATAGATTTTTCTTACTTTAGTAAATAAAAGGTTGTAAGGTACATTGGAATTTTATTGGTAACTTAAACTGGTTATTAATTGAATTTAAATAATGATTCATTCATAACTTAATGATTTTGGAAATGATTTATAACTTGTTTTAACAAAAAGGATATTAAAGGAATACTTTAAAATTATAGAATTAAAATTGAATATTCGTTTTGAATATAAAAAAATTGAGATTTTATTTAAATATTTATAAAGTAATTTTATACATGACCATGGTGTGAAATAAGCATTTAGTTGTTAAAGAGACCGGGATCAGAGATTGTCATACTCTTTGCCAATACCAAAAACCACTTTAACAACTGTGTACGTGGTGGAGATTCCAGAATGAAGGAGGATGGGTTGGCGAACAATTGTGTATGGTATTTACGTAGCCCTGACTCCCGTGAGTCAGCTTGATGTGGCTAAAAAGGAGCTATACCGGGCCAAGTGGGGTCGCACCCATTAGCGGACACATTTCTTTGAAACCTTATCTATTGCTTTTGTGATTCGATTTGGTGTGCACACCTTTGATTTGGGAGTGTGTCTCGAGGTGGAAGGTAATAGCTGCTATGCGTTACCACTAGTCTGGGAGTTCAAATGGTAGAATCATACCCTGGCGTTGCTTCGCGTGCCTTATCACATGCCTTATTGCGCCTTATACGATTTTGGTTTGTACAGTACCTATGGAGTGCCATCTGATGCCCTCCAGTTTACAGAGGAATTATGGTACTGTATGGAATACGGGAATATATAAAATGTGTTAAGGGGGTATGGGTAAAGCTTTACTACTATTTTGATATTTTAGTTTACTGTAGACATTATACATACATACATACATACATACATACATACATACATACATACATACATATATATATATATAACGTATTGTACTATGTACGTAGATAGTTTATCAGATCCTTGAAGGATGGAATCCCAATATCTTTTAAGTTATATTACATCTCACTTGACACTTGAGTTCGATTTATTGGCAAGAATTTTAATCCTGAGTCGAGTGTTTGTATTTTCCTTTATGCTCGGGTCAGCCTGAGTGTCACAACTTTGGAACTCATCTTTTGGGGCTGGAGTTTGCTTGGAAGATCTATCTTATCTATTTCATCTTTTAATTATTTCTCTATTTTCAGTTGTATGTTTCAGACTGGTCATTTGCTTGGATTTCTGTTGTATTCTGTTATGGATTTGTTATTTCTGTAGTAGCATCATGAACTATTAGTTATTTTATTCCGCTGCTTATTGTTGTAAGCTCCGTGTCTGTAATTGATTTATTTACTATATATGCTAAGTTTTGCCAATTATAAACTAACAATCTGTTATCTGGATCAATTTAAGTCCAACATGTGTGTATGATTGTCAATTTGATTGGTTCGAAATAGCGGGACGTTACAGTTGGTATCAGAGCTCTGTTTTAGACAAACTTAGCATATAAAGTAAAACCTCATTAGAGGTAGGGTAGTAATACCCTAGAATGAGTTGAATTAATTACCGAATCATATTCGTTCGTGCTTGAAATTCTAAGTTAGAGTTCACTTTAATGAGGATTTCTTTTGAATTTTGAAATTGTATCCTTTTTCTAAAATCAAATTCTTATTTTTCCAGATGAGTAACTATAGGAATGTCCGTGGTAGGGGTCGTGAAATGCTTCTGCACCATCAGTTGCCCATGTCCCACTTCTTGTTGCTCTTATTGCTGCACCTGTTCAGCTTGTTAGGTTCACTCAAATTTGTAAGGAGTATTTTCAGCTTGGAGGTACTTAGTTCACTAGAGCCTAGAGCATTATCGAGGCTCAGCAAAGGCTAAAAAGTCTTGAGAGGATTTTCATCGGCCTTAAGATTACTGATGCTCAAATGCATCATTTAGCTACTTGCCTGCTACAGGAGTGCACCCAAGATTGGTGGGAATCTGTTACCGCTCAGACTGTTGAGGCTAATATCACATGGCAGCAGTTTAGGTGAGATTCTTGGTTGTCTTTCTAGCTTATTTCTTTGAATCGATTTCTTTGAAATTCATCTCGCTGAACTTTATCTCTGTCTTACCTTGGATCCATTCTATTCAGGGATTCTTTTGTGGCCAAGTGGATGCCCGAAGCCAGTAAATCTCAGTTATATAGAGCATTCATGGATCTTGAGCAGGGTGATATGACTTTTGCTGAATATGAGAGAAAGTTCAATAAGCTATCCAAGTTTGGCCCTAGTTTGATTGATACCCCGCTCAAGAAGAACGAGAAGTTTATTCATAGTGCTCATCTAGAATAGTATGACCACTTGATTAGTCATGTTCATGGAACCTTTACTTCTCTGGTGGATATGGCACTACAACAAAAACACCCTTTAATAGCGTTTAAAAAACGCTATTAGAAGCTATTATAGCGTTTTGTCTTACGCTGTATATTAACATGTTGTAATAGGTCAGTGACCTATAACAGCAACATACAAAACGCTATAAGAGACGCTATGGACAAGGACATTTCATAGCGTTTTATGAGTGCTGTAAACATGACTTTTAATAGCCTTGGAAAGTTGCTATGAAGTGAAACTATAGCGTTTTCATGACTGCTATGTAAAAACAGGCTGGCACACATTTGAATATACAACAGCGTCTATAGACGCTATCACTACAACAAAAAGGACTTTTTATAGCGTGTAAAAACCTCTATAAAAACTTTCTATAGTGATTCTATAGCATTATTGGTTCAACTGCTTTTCTATAGCGTTATGAAACATGATATAGAACTTTTTATGACGCATTTTAGTTGCTATAAATATGTCGACATGCTATATTATTATAGCATTTGAACGCGCTATGGAATCATCGTGTCAACCTTTTATGACACATTGAAGTGCTATAGAAAATTCATTACTATCTATTATAGCACCGTCTTATTGCTATGAAAACTATTTACTCTTTGCAAAATATTTGTATAGCACTAACATGATGCTATAGTATAACAAAGCTGAACAAATTTTCTTTTTATTGCATAGTTAGAACACTATAAAAAAATTCTATTGCACATTTTTTGCTGTCATAACATTCAAAGCTTACAATTTTCAATTCTATTTATACACAAATTGAGTCATAAGCCAAATCACAAAATATATATATCCATAATATTTCATACATGAAGAATTAAACAAAAATATTTGTGATAAAAATTAAACATAAGTACATAAATTGAGTGTAGCATACCAAAACGATACATACTAAAAATGTTTTAATGATCGTCGATAAGCATGACTGATTTAAAGGAGAAAGAGTGCGACATCATGTATCAACCTCAAAAGCATCATACAACACCTATGAAGAAGAAACACAAACATACATATGTTAGTCAATATATACAAGTATGTATAAGTACAAAAGATGCATCGCCAAAGACTAAGTTACTGAAACTAGCATAACCCCTAATGAACCTGTTTTTGTGATCAATCTATACCCTAATATGCAAACAGAAATCCTAGTTATGTCATGGAACAAAATCTAATGACCCTATGCAGATGCAAATGTGAAACATGAAGATCTAACTTACAGTTAGTTTCTGACCCTGGGAATACATGTACTGCATAAGCCTTCTTCACAAACCACTATCAAAAATGCTTCTAATAGGAGATTGCCCCATCTGAACTTGCAAGTTTGGCCTTAGATGTTGTGACATCATAGGTGCTCTTTGCATGTGTGACATCCGAATTTCGGCAAAATGAGTGAACAAAGTTTGATTTTAGGCGAAGTACCTAAATTAGGATGAGAGTTGAGATCAGTGAATCAATAAACATGAAATCGAATGAATCTAATAAACTTAATATAAATGAGTAATCAGGCAACTAACAAAACCAAAGTACAGGCGAATGATATGGAAATAGTGTAGCCCAACTCCATTGAAAAAAATCGAAGTTATAAGAAGATTAAAGTTTTGCTTTAACAAGTGGTTATGACAACTTTTAACTTATAAATGTTTAAGCCTATAATATTGGTATTGTGTGATCATTTTTGGTTGATGTCTGTGTGCCGTGCAATCATTTTCATTTCTTGTTTGTGCTAAATAATTATACATGGTGGTAGTTCTTTATGTTACATACAAAAAATGTCATTTCTGCCTAACATATTGAATTTTTTTGTTTGTCATTTTCCTAAATGTCATTTTCTTTGTTTGTCAATGTATGTCTTTTCTACCTAACATGTTGAATTTTTTTAACAATTTTACAATAAAGAAATTTATAAAAATACATTCTTGATTAAATAATCTAACCATATATTCATAAATACAATCTTATATTGAAATACTATATTCAAAGCATGTGCCAAAATCAAATTTTCTCTTCATACAAATATAGACAAATAAAAACAGTAGGAAAGATAAAAATCGTTCTAGTACCAGACCTTAGCACACCGAAAACTATTGATTTCACAGGAATAAGTACTGCATGCCATAGGGTATGTATTTTCAAAATCAATATGTACGATGTCCATATCATATAAATATTATTAAGAAAGAGTTAATAAATGACAACACTTTTATCGAAAGTCAGGAACAAACTTAAAAAATAATAATTTGACTATAATCACCAACAATTAACAATACCGTCATACTACTGAAGCTAGCCAACACTAACAAGTTATAATAATGTTTACACATCCATAATACTTGCTTTGTTGATTGATTTTGTGATCATAAATATGTAACCAAGAATACTATTGAGAATTTCTTCACACATATACACATTTTGCTCCTCAAATATCAAGTATATATGATTAGGACATACCTCTACTTGAAGGTCATATACCAATCTGAATATAAGCCCAGCAGGAACTCCAATTAAGTAATAACTTCCAAGAGTAATATAAGCAACTAGGCCCTGTCATCCAGAACCAGCACCACGCGTACATTGAAAGTTTGAAATAAAGTTTATCTGAGTGTTAAAGAAATGCATAAACATAAAGAATGTAAGAGATTCGGTACTTTTCAAGTATAAGGAAATGAAAACTGTCAATGCAATGCATAACACAAATTTAAAAGTCGAATAATTGTCCAAACAAACATGGTAAGGCTGCACTTGTCAGACATAGCAAGGCTGATACCCAAATGTGACAATAAAATAATCAATATATTTTATGATTTTGCAATTCTGGTTTAAAACTATATTAGAACAAATATGACAATAAAATAACCAATATACAATTAATATAGACTGATTATACTGAATGTTTCTTAAACTAACATATAGGAACAATAGAAACAGCCAGCCATGTTTAATCGGTTTCACAGTCTGATACCCAAGTTCTAGTATAAAAATGTGCATTTGATATCTTGTAAGGAAAGTCTGATACCCAAGTTCTTGTTTTATCTGGATAACAAATAAATTATGAACTAAAGATCAATTATATATTTTAAAATAAAACATAAATACTTTTGGAGATAATAAAGTGGCAAATGGTTCCAAATGCAACCTGACCATCCACCCAGACCTCCATCCACCAGACCTCGCCCAGGCAGCCTTCATAAACCCAACAGAAACCAAGTCTCCAAATCTCTTAATCATTAAATTAGTCTCCAAATCTGGTTGCTCCACTTTTGCCCAATAATATTTGACGCAACTCCAAATCTCTTAATCATTAAATTAGTTAATCGTAGGGGTTTTTTTGTGTTCCAACCAGATTTGATGTCATGTAACAGGAAGTGGAGTGTAATATTGTCCACAACATTTTTTCAAGAAACAGACAACCCAACATCCTACACAAGAATTTTGATAGGTCTGCTTTCAAAACTTATTGGATTGACTCCATTTAAGCAATCCTACGAAAATAAAATTCATGCTACACATGTTTAATATTGCTGCTCTGAAAGAATATAAATTTCTACCATACCAAATATAAGATTTGATTAAAGTCTACCATATCCTAATGACATAAGAAACTGAGATTACCAAATCCTACAGGTAATATCATATGGTAGATTTGATTATATCTTATAGGATATATCAATACACGATTTGATTAAAGTCTACCATATCTTACAGATAATATTATATGGTAGATTTAATTACAGTAGGATGTATATCTAAATTACCAAATATAAGACCAAGATTTGGTTAAATCTAGGGAATATAAATTACCTGCTATAAGATACCGGTAGAAATTTGATATGGCAATATAAATTTAGGCAATCCTACTGAATATAAATTGTTTTATACTTAACGTGATTGATTATATTAAATCTAAAACAGCATTTATGACTGAAACATAAATTTAAAACTGTCGTTTTTTGTTAGCAATACAAAAGTAAGCTGTGATATACCTAGTTAGATATTCCTCAAAAGACAACAATTTAAGTTTTGTGTAACAGATTTAGAATGAATGTCAAAGCTTAGTTTCATAAATAAAATTTTCTAGTGTATATTACATAGGATTTCATGCATTTGTTTATTTACTAAGAACAAATAAAATTTTGCGTGTGTTGGAAGTGTCAGTACAGAAGAAGACATACATCATCTACAACTTCATTTCTAGAAAAGTTAGCACAAATCTTTTCTTCCACTTTCTACAACATCCTGATATCAGTGCCACTCTTCTTTTCCAAAGTTAGAATTCCATTATAGGGTGTTCTGTACATCTTTATGGCTTATACTTCTTTTACCGTCCTTACAAATCCAATATATATTTCAAATATTTCTTTTTTACAGATTTTTAATGGATAATGGTACGTCTTTATCAAGATATATAGGGTTCTAATCCTAGTGGCATTAATTAACCACTTATTTTTAAAGAATTTAGGCATCACAATATTGTTATGTGCATTATGTGCAGGTCGGTACATATAATGCCAGCATGTATATTATTTAAGAATGTCATGTCGATGCATAAGATAAAATCTACTATCACTGGTTTAACAATATTGGAAATGTAAATGAAGGATAGTGACCGAGAAACTAAGCATAACAAGGAATGGAAATGATGCTTCAGTCCTCACATTTATGAATTCCAAGAGAACGTAAGTAAATATGTCAACACAAAAATGATAAAATTATGCAGTTATGTTAGCTTAAAGTAGATCAGAAGATGCAAATCTGTATTTTATGATTCATATTTGCTTTTCCAGGCTCCACCACTCTGAACTAGCTATTATAGTCTTCCTGCTATTTCATGCATCACATAATTTTGTATATGCAAAAGACAACAAATTTGTATTTCTCTACATTCAACAACCTATTTTCCGCATTATACAGTATTAAACCTATCATTTTATTAACATTGTATCTTTTGCACCTTCTTAGCAGAGAAGCATCATCCAATTTTTGTACCAATACATGCAAGCATATTATGTATACTACAAAGTAACTTACATGACAGCTCTTCTGCTCTGGTTAACTCACAGGTAAACCCATTTTAACCTTTAATTTTTCAGCCTTCACAGGGAACCGACATGTGTACATCACCTTATTTTATTCCAACGGCAACATATTATTTACCCATTTCTGTACTCAAAATTCCTCACTACTAGTTTTAAACTTTTTTACATTTTACTAACGGTAACAAAATTGGATTAAAACATTTTAAAATACATCCGCTGCATGCATAAACTACAACCGTTCCCACTGTAAATCATTCAAGTACATTTTATTCTTAGTAATTTTTAGAAACTTGCTTAATTTTCTAAACTAAATAAATTTTTATAAACTTAGTTATTTTTATAAACTTGTTTAATTTTTATAAAACTTAGTAAACTTAGTTAAATTTATAAATTTAGTTAAGTTTAATACAACTTAGTCAACTTATTTTATATTTTATAAAACATAGTTAATTTTTATAAAACTGGTGAATTTAGTTAATTTTATAAATTTATTTAATTTTTATAAACTTGTTTACTTTGTTATATATAAATGTTTGCAGCAGTTTTAGTATTACTGGATTTTGAGAAATCCAACAACACCTCCTTTGCATGGTTCGAAAAATCCAACTATTTAAGTGGTGTGGAAGTGAACTGTCAGGGTTCAGCATCAACAAATTTATAACATATTATGGCAGCCTCTTTGTTTCGTGACAACATATTATCACAAGCTACCAAAGCAACACCACATACAAAGTAAACATAGTATTATTGTTATTATTATCCACTAAATATGTACTACTAAAGGCTAAGAAAAAAACAGTTCATGAAAGAAAAGTGTTCCTAACAAACATACCACATATATCCAACACTGAAAGTAGGAACTTCAATGCTCTCTTCAAAAAGCTAAGCAACCAATCCAGGCCAGTAAGATTAATCAATTTCGTATTAGCAGCTTTAACCAATATATATATATATATATATATATATATTTCTACCTGCAGTAAGAGTGAATACAAATTAACAAATGAATTGTTTGATAACAGTGCAGTGTTTAATAAAAATGCAATGTGTAATAATCAGAATTCAACACTAGCTTATTACATAAATTAACTTAAAAGTAAAAGAAAACTGACTGAATGGTAGATAAATACCCATCACTCACCATGTTAACACCGCCACCATATCTAACAGAAAAATCCTTTTGCAACGGCTTAACAAGCCCAGCATCACATACTTTACCAACGCACCGTGCTATCACATTCAAAAGTACCTTAACCATTGAAACCTTTCGTGCCAGAAATATGGCTAAAGCAGACGTTCCACCATATGCCCATGAGATTCCTACAAGTCCAACGGCATTATCTCAATTTCGAGTTAGCATTGTGTCGCTTTGGTGTTTGTGTCCAATGATGATATTTAGGTACATTTTAACACATGACAAAATAAAATCACATATTATTCAGCAATTTTTGTATTTAGGTACTTTTCTCTACATTGGTTGCCAATGGTAAGACTAAGGAACTTTCACATCACTAACACATGGTAGAGTATTGTTTTACTTAATTTTTCAATAAATTTCTATGAACGATGATATTTGATCCATGTTTCACCAAATTAGTTTGTGCTGACTAAACTAGTTTCCAGATTTCCTATTGGACATTTATAACTAATAAAAAATCCACAATATTGAGATTACATAACAGCCTTGATGCAAGCTGCACATAGGTCATCTTAACATTTTCATGGATTTGAATGTTTAATATATATGTAAATCAAACTATGCAAAAATGTACTCATTTTAGTCTATTCTGTAAAGCAACCAAGGTTTTATTTTAACCTATATAACATATTCAAATTTGATTTCAAAAGCACGGTATGACAACCAAGGTTCTATTAGCTTCACTTACAACCAATGTAGGTATATCAGATTTAAAAATAATAATTTCTCTATGTATTTTGACTTAAAAAAATGGACGAACAAATTTTGATTAAACCACTCCCCTCTAAAGTTAAGGAAAGCAAAGTCCAAGACAAGCAAATAAAGAAAAATAAATGTGCCTTATGCAAATGTCATACAGTATGTAAAACAATTAACATAATGGACAGTATGAGGGATAAGATGCTTAACTAATTTGAAACACGAGTTTCATGCACACATAAGGTACAAAGAAATAGACCTATAACCTGGGATTTGCAAATACTGAAGCGATTTCATAAGTAATCAGCTTGCTCCCCTTGGAGTATATACGTCTTCCTTCTTCAAAGCTGCTACCAAATGCTGTACGGGAGATTACATCTCTAGTAAAATTTTGGAGTTCTGGCCAAACATCTATTTCACACTCTCCCTTCGGACCAACCAGTGTTTCCCATCTGCTTATAAGTTCATGGCAACAAGTTGAAAACGCTGGAAACATGCGCTGCAAAAGTATGTTAATTCATTATATTACAAAACTATAATGCTAACATTACAATGCAGGTTGATTGCTCAAAGCTATAGTCTACGTATAAAAATCATCTTATTTTCATTATTGACATTGAGAGTGATCTATTTCAATATGAATGCGCATCATTTATTAAATACCGGACAAATGTATTGATTAATAGCTTAACCTTCCTGCATCCTAAAAATCACACTAAATGGTGAATATTGCCGCAACTCCTATACCTATTGTTTTGAAAAATAACCAGGTCATGAAAAGAGCATAGTTTCTCAATAATTATAACTCAGGCAACAATTTCAAGCTTGCTAATCTGTACTTGCCTAACAAATCCTTACCTATGGAAATTCCAAGTGTTTAATTGTCTTTATCTTTAGCCATGAGAGATCACATTTTACTTTTTACAAATTTTAGACATTATTACTTTAAACTCATGTAAAATAATATAAAATAAGGACAATGCTTTTTTAGTATCAAGGACAAAAATATATAATTTTGTTTGTATAAAATTTTGATTACAGGTCAGAAATAATAAGTCAAACTTTATGTCCTTAAAAAAATATAATAATTTAAGTGGCCCAATAAAACTAATTGATTTCTTAGCCCTTCTACGAAACCGTTCTGTACCATAAGAATTTATACCTTTGGTACTTACTAACAGAATAAGAGAGCTACAAACCAACTTACAAATAAGTTTTAAGTATATAAATGATATTAGCAGCAAACCATATTCTGCCAAGCAAAGTATTTGGTATATAAATTAACAGTGACAACTTTGACTAAACTGTAAAACAAGAAAAATTAACTGTAAAAAGTTAAAAATGATGAGCTGAGCTGCAGACAACCTGACTTATGTCCACGGTCTGGATAGCATCCCATAAGTGAATATTATATCATGTTTTGATTTTCAGGCTTGCCCTTCCCAAGCTTAGGACTCATGAAATCTTTGTTGAGTAAACCTAGACTAAATTAGACTAGATAACAATAGTTAAATGAAGTGTTTTATCCATGAAACAACATAGACTAAATTAGAAGGAAAGTTTGAAAGTAAAAAACTATACTTAGAGGGTAAGTGCAATTTTAAAGTATGAGAACTTACAAAATTAGCTATATGTCTTATGAAAGGCATTGACCCACCCGTGTGACTCGCCTTTAACTTCTTACGATTCACAATATTTCTTTCAATTTTAATCTGTTAAATATAAAATATTCAAATTTTGATTGGAATGTGAAGAAATAAATAAATAATTAACAAATAAAAGAATATGAAGAAATAACTAGAAATATAAGAAGAGTTGCTTAATTTTTAGGATCATGACTTATTATTTGTAAATGTTTAAACGAAATAAGTCAGCAAATTTGACAGGTTAATCACATACAAGATTCTTTGCTGCTATAATTTTGCAACACTAGGCAGCAGCGATGTAAAAACCCCAATTATTTGATGGACATTTATATCAAAATACAAGTATTACTCAAATGATTAGTCCACAAAATTAACCTTTCATAAAACTGGAAGAAAATGATCAGCCTCTGGTTTTATTGTGAAGGGGATGTCCTCTTATCCTCTGTATACAAGGGAAAAGTGTATAAAGTACAAAGTGCAACTATTTCTATGCATAAGAATAACTATATCAAGTAAAATAAGTACAAACCACAGTTAATACATTTGCATACAATGGCTCATGGCACTAAAATATACCACAGATATTAAACCATTATTTTTACCTTCACTTCCCAACGTTTGCACGGTCTTAATAATAAAGAATGTAGTTCCGACTTAGTGTGCTAAAGTTTCCTCAACCACCTAAGGTAGAGAAATATTAGAGTATCCTCAACCACCTATAAATCAAAAGTAGAGAAATATTAGACATCAACACTGCCTTATTATCCAATAAAGTTCTTATTTCCAACAAATCATCAAAGTTGTTTCTTTCAAAGCTTTTCCAAAATTGACCAAAAACGCTAACATATATAACTATAGAAAGTAAGTTTTCATGCAATCTCCAC
Source organism: Allium cepa (assembly GCA_030765085.1). Lineage (NCBI taxonomy): Eukaryota > Viridiplantae > Streptophyta > Magnoliopsida > Asparagales > Amaryllidaceae > Allium > Allium cepa. Next base: position 183,486,777 of record CM060934.1, read on the forward strand.
TTTCTATTAATAGAATATTTTCGTGGTATAGTGGTACATAACTATTTATAGTGTTTATCAAACTATTTATAGCGTTAATATAGTGGTACAACACTCCTATTAACATATTTACTCTTCTGTTTCATTTGTACAATATGTGATAAATAGTTCGACAAGGTCAATATATTCAACTTTAATTCAAAAGTTGGAAGCATCCATTTACTACCTAGCTACTAGTAATCAAATGTTGCTTGCATATTGCCATCTTAAGAGATGGAGACAATTAGATTAAAAAAACTGTTTAGACTAGTTCAAAAAATATGCCGTATAAATCAAAACTAGCTTGCAATTGATAAAGTGTAACGGAGGATACATTTTTGATAGCGTTGACATGTCGCTATTAGATGATCGCATAGTAAGGCTGCAGACTTTCAACAAAATCCCAATCAATATATTTCTATGAATGTTATGATTTAGACTTGGACGGATTATTTCATCAAAGATAAGAATTTGTTACCGATCTCATTAAGAAAAGATAGAAGTTAATTAACATGAAAGAAACATAGTAAAACATAATATTCCAATACTTTAGTGATATTGCAGAATTTTATAAAACCAACCTGTAAATGAGAGCACTTGTGAGGTCGCACAAAAGATTCCATAAATCAAGGCAGCTCATAGTGGTAGGCACTGGGTGATTCTGCATCACTATCTCCTATCCCCACTTAAATGAGACAGCAAACACATGGGTTACGAAACAAGTAATAATTAGCAACCCCTTCTTTATAATAGCAAATATTTTAAAGATAACCAAAAAATATCCATATTTTGCCTAAAGACATCATATATTGATGTGAACATCAAACATAATCTGGGATCCTATGTGACAAGATGTAAATTTATCTATGGGACCAAACGTAAAAGTGAACAATTCAGCTTCGAAGTAATATACATGTGTCTCAGATCAACAATCTTTTCAATCCTGAAGTACTTTATACTTTAAATATAATCTAATCATTAATTGAACTAATTAAATTGAATAGGTTAAATTAATAAATCAAAAGGACTAAACAAAAAAATGCAAAATGAACAAATTGAACATATCGAATTAGGTAAAAAAAAGAATATGAAAATGGTTTACCCGAGTTAGGGTTTCCTTCAGTGGAAATAGGAGATGTTAGAGCTTCCAGATCGATTTCAACAATTGATTTAGACATTGGATCGAGAAAGAAAGGAGGTTGTAGGGGCTTTTTGAGCAAAGTGGGAAAAGAGGTTTTGGGAGCAAAATGTAGAGTCAGGGAAATGGGAGGGAAGGAAAATATTTACCGCTTTTTTATGTTTTGGTCTTAATAGAGAGGGCTCGCATGTTAATAGCATGTAAACACGCTATTTGTATAACGCAGGTTGTTAAAGACAGCAAGAAGCCTTCCAACGCTGTACCATGTTGCCATCGAATCTATATTTTCTTGTAGTGTGGCCACCAGATTTGAGAACCCAACTTCCAAAGGAAAACAGGCAGTTTCAGCATCTCAGGGTACTTCCAGTGGTTCTAAGAAGAGGAAGCCCAACTTCCAACAGTAGAAGAAGAATTGACAGAATCCTCATGAAATTGGATCTGTTCCTCAGGAGCAATCTCATGACCTTTCTTCTATCACTTGTTTCAAGTGTGATCAAAAGGCCATTATGCCAACAGCTGTCCATCTCCTACCGGTGCCTCTATTCCTCCACCTTAGGCTACCAGATACAACCTTTGCCACCTTTGTCTCTAGCTAGCTCATTTTAATGTCCCATAAATAGAGAGGCAAGATATCTAGAGTCTTTGCCATGACTTATTCCACTCCTCCTCCTCCGCCTGCCAGTGATGACCAAGGTACTCTTCAAAGTTCTTTTACTTTGCATGGTTTTCATGTTCGAAATTTATTTGAAACTGGTACATCCCATAATTTTACATCTGTTGATCTCTGTAATAAATTCGAGCATACTTTGCAACCTCAATTGGCGACTTCATCATTGCATGTGACTAATCCTATCGGCGGTCCTGCCAATCTTTGTATGACTTGTAAGGAGTGAACTTCCTTTAAAACTTGCACCGATTCACCGAAGATTTCTATGCTATGGGTTTCGATGCATTTGATATTTTACTTGGAGGTGATTGGTTGAAGCGATATAATGTGGTCATTTCTTGTAAAGCCTGAACCATTTCTCTAGTAGACGACCTGGGCAATTCATTTGTAATCGAATATTGAATGCCTCAGGATTATGCAGGCAGCATTATCTTTTCTCTTGATGCTCGGTCTAGTGATCTGGATTCCACCTCGATAGTCATGGAGTGTCCTGATGTTTTTTGTGAATTCACTTCTTTGAGGAAAATTGAATTCCGCATTGATCTTATTCCTGATGCTCGACCAGTTGTTCTCCCTCCCAAACGGATGCACCAAAGAGAAAGTTGAATTGACGAAACAGATTAAGGATTTGTTCTCTAAGGGTTTGATTAGGCAGAGTTTTTCTGAATGGGGTGCTTCTGTGGTCTTTGTCACCAAATCTGATGGTTCTTTGAGAATGTGTGTTGAATATATAGAGCTCAACAAGCTTACTCTCAAGAACCAATACCCAATGCCTCGCATCAATGATATGTTTGATCAGCTTTACGGAGCTAAGATATTCTCTCATCTTGATCTTGCCGTGGTTTTCACCAACTTCGTGTAGCTGAGGAAAGCATTCCCAAGACTGATTTCCGAACAAAGAATGGTTTCTATGAATGGTTGGTCATGCCTTTTGGATTAACCAATGCTCCTGCCTTCTTTGTCTATCTTATGAATCGCGTATTCCGTGATGTTCTCAATAAGTTTGTTCTGGTTTTCGTTATGATATTCCTATCTTTTCTAAGTCTAAGAAGGACCATGAATCTCACTTGATCCATGTCCTACAAACTCTTGGGAAACATCAATCGAAAGCCAAATTTTCTAAATGCCATTTCTGGAGAGATGAAGTCTGATTCCTTGGGAATATTGTTTCAAAGAATGGAGTCTCGGTTGAACTAGTTATGGTCGTCACAATTAATGTAATTTTATCCACTTTCTCTTTTGAATACATTCATCTTATCTATCTTTGAACTTATCTCCTTATCCATTTCCAGGATTGGGAGACACCTAGGTCTCCGACTGATATTTGTAGCTTTCTAGGTCTTGTCGGTTACTATCGGAGATTTATAGAGTATTTTGCCCATATAGCTGCACCTCTCATTGCTTTGACTTGTAAGAATGCCAAGTTTAATTGGAATGAGAAGTGTGAAGCTACATTTAATGAGTTGAAGCAAAAGCTTACTTTCGCTCCTGTTCTCACCGTTCCAAATTCGGATGAGGAATTTTCGATTTATACCGATGCTAGTAAATAAGGATTGGATGCTGTGTTGATGCTAGATGGGAAGGTCATAGCTTATGCTAATCGTCAATTGAATCCCTACGAAGCTAACTATACCACCCATGATTTAGAGTTCCTTGCTGTTGTGTTTGCTTTGAAGTTGTGGAGGCATCACCATTTGGGAACCAAGTTCGAGCTTTTCACCGATCACCAGTCTCTCAAGCATATCTTCATCCATAAGGATTTGAATTAGAGGCAAGTTCGATGGTTTGAGTTCTTAGCAACTTATGACCTTGACATCAACTATACACCTGGAAAAGTCAATGTTGTGGCTGATGGTTTGAGTCAGAAGGAAACTATGTTGTGCCAGATTGTGGTTTCTCCATCTCTTTTGGATCATATTGCAGCTCAGTAGGATGAGCATGTGATGCTTAGGCTTATGAAGGAGAATATTCAGAGTAGAGAAGGTGATAATCAGAATGAGTTAGGAGAGCAGATTGATTGGAATGAAGTTTTGAGAATTAGTGGCCAGATTTGTGTTTCGAATGTTGATGGTTTGAGGCAAGAAGTTCTTAGAGAGAATCATCAATCTAGACTTGCCATCCATCCAGGTGTCACAAAGATGTTTCAAGATATGAAGAAGTTGTATTGGTGGAATGATATGAAGTGGGACATTTCTATCTTTGTTAGTAGATGTGCCACTTGTCAGCAGGTTAAGGCTGATCACCAGAAGACTGTAGGATTGCTGCAACCCCTTGAGATTCCTATTTGAAAGTGGGATCAGGTTTCTATGGATTTCATTGATGGTTTACCGAGGACTAGAAGGGGTAAAGAGAGTATTTGGGTAGTTGTCGATCGACTGACCAAATCCACCCATTATATTTTGATCAAGTCGAACCGAACTGCTTTTAGCTTAGTTGAGATCTATATGAGGGAGATTGTTCATCTCCATGGGGTTCCTTCTAGCTTTGTTTGTGATCGTGATCCTATTTTTACCAGCAAGTTCTGGAGAGATTTTCAGGAAGATCTTGGTACTCGTTTGAATAATAGTACGACTCATCATCCTCGGACTGATGGTCAAACGGAAAGGATGAATCAATTTTAAAAGATCTTCTTCGTGCTTGTGTTCATGACTATGGAGGATCTTGGAAAAATCATCTCCATCTCGTTGAATTCATCTATAATAACAGCTTTCAGGTATAACTCTATCTTTTAATTTGAATCTCCTTAAGCTTAATCTGTTAATCCCATTCTTTTGAAAACCAGGCAAGTATCAAGATGTCTCCATTTGCCGCTCTTTATGGACGATCCTGCAAATCTCCATCTTGTTGGATTGAGACTGGTGATCGCTTGGTTCTTGGGCCTGATATGATTCTGGAAGCATCTGAGAAGATCGAGTAGATTAGGAGGAAGATGAGGATTTCTCAGGATAGGTAGAAGTGGTACGCTGATAGGCGTAAAAGGGATTTTGAGTTTTCAGTGGGTGACCAGGTCTTTCTTAAGATCTCGCCGTCAAAGAAAGTGGTTCGTTTTGGTCGAAAAGAGAAGCTCGATCCCAGGTTCATTGCTCCTTTTTGCATTTTGGAAAGAGTTGGTCATTTGGCTTATAAAGTTGATTTGCCAAAGAAACTGGTGGGTCTGCACAACGTGTTTCATGCATCTCACCTTCACAAGTACCTCAATGATCCATCCTTGATTGTTCAGCCAGCTTTATTAGAAAATTTGGATGTCGAGGCAAATCTCACTACTAAGAGGAAGCCACTTCATATTGTCGATAGAGGAACGAAGCAGCTTCGAAGGAAATCTATCAGCCTAGTCAAGATATGGTGGAGTACAGATGATTGGGATTACACCTAGGAAACCGAGGAATCCATGCGTGCTTCAAACCCCGAATTATTTGACTCAGGTACTATTCGTTGAATTTTTATTCTATCTCTTATTTTTTTTCTATTCTCCTACCTCGTTCCTTTTCGAGAACGAAAAGTTTTGAGTGGGAGAGAGTGTAACGATTTGAAATTTTAGTGAATTTTATAACAAAATTAACTAATTTTACTTGAAATTTAACAATAAAAATTTGAAATAAAAATTTGATATTTGAAAAGCGTCTATTTAAATAAAGTCAATGGTAAAGTATTATTGAAAAATACGAAAGTTAATTTATTTGTGGAATTTCAAATATAAATTTTATCAGTTTATTTGTTGAAAATTTAATATTTTCGAAATCTGAATATTTTATACAATAAAAATGCAAATCATTTTTTAAGTGAGACGTCATAATTCATTTCGTCAAATTTGGAATGTTATAGCTCCATTTATCTAATTTTCAACGTTTTAGCAGCATTTTCAATGGCGAAAAATCGAGTTTTTATAACTCGGTCGTATCGCTGATATCTATGTACCATTCGGTTCATCTCGTTGTGCTAATCTTCGTAGTATATTCATTCCTTTAATTCGGTGTCCAGTACGCGGCGCAAATGACAAAACAATTTATCGTATCGGTGCCATATTTATCGTATCAATTGCCAGCCGTGTGAGTCTTTACTATCATTTATTTTTGAAAAGTCAACTGATGTCTTTTGATATTTCCTTGTTTGCTATTTATTGTCCTTTCATCGTTTATCTTCTACCTTATGAAAAAAACATATATCTGTATACTTTAATTTTCTTTTCTTTTTTTAGCTTCTCTTTGGGTTATGGTTCGTTCCTCTTCATGAAAAAAATTATTTCTTCTTCTTTGAAAGCTTTACTTTGATTTATATATTTATCCAATCCGTGTTTCATTTTCTCGTGCAAAACATTTTCATGGCGTGCTTCTCCAAATTCAACCCGAAGCCAAACCCAATTTTTTCAACCCCTGAACCGAAGCTAACCCACTCGCCTTCTTCATCATATTCCACATTGCGTTCCTCCCTAGAACCCGAAGCCTCGACCCGCCTTGTCTCTTCTGCCCCCGCCACATTGCTCCACATTACCCAAGCAGCCATGGCCGAAACCCGTCTCCACTGCTAGGCCTCCATAGCAGACCCGACACTGAAACCCAGCCATCCCCTCAATATGCCTTGCCACCAATACCTGAGGCCAAGCATAGCCAACGCATAAACCCTAGCCGAACACCCTAGGCTGACTACCCGTTCCCTCCGTGCTCTTGTTTCTGGCGGAGCAACAGTTTCGCTCATCATTTTTTTCATTTTTTTTCTTCAAAATATACGGTTTGGCTCCAATATAAGTTTACGTGTGATATATATACTACGCATACACACACACATACTGGAGGGCAGCAGTTATATTTTTGTTCCGCATTTAAGCTTGTATTTGTTATTATTGCATATTCTTTATATATTTGGCTTATCTTATGTTTGCATGAACTTCTTGCCTGTTCGATTCAACTGGTTGTAACTTGAAAGTTGTTCTCTGCTTTCATATGAAATATATGTATATGTATATATGTATTTATTATATATGTGTGTGTGGTGAACATGGATTGATTTGTTCTTGTCTCTGTAGTATGTATATATTGATGTATATACCGTTGGGCAGATTCCCTCTGCCGTGCACATATGTTGCCTGTATGTATGTCACACATACATACAGTCTATCTTTGGCTGAGATTAATATACATTTTGGCATATAAAAGTGGCATAGTTCATCTATTTCTTGTATACCACTATGTGCCACGTATATATATTAATCGAGTCATGTATATGTGCGAAAATATGGAGCCTCATATATGTTATCTATATACATTGCATACATTTATCGTATACATGTATCCTGTCTGAGTCATATGTATACATCTATATATGTGGGCTGTGCATATCTTCTTGCTGTAGTACACGTATACCTGTTCATTCGCACGGCCTATGTATGTTACATATAAAATACATATATATTACCAACAAAAACCATATATGTCACATTTATATTTGTCGACGGAAATTTTATATGTTATATATATATTTGTTTGTTCCTTTTTACATCTATAAAACAAATATATATATATATATATATATATATATATATATATATATCCTATATGTATATATATTTGATTTCTGTCGAATTTCGTGCTAATTTGTTGTGTGCTTGTCACAGCTAATTGATGTATCGTGCCCGTGTCCGTGTTCATATTCCTGTCAGTTGCATCTTATTTTTATCGTTCTCCAACCACGAAAGGTGAGTAATCACTCACGATCCCTATTCTTATGCTTAGTAAATTAATTTCGTATGAAATGACAATATAAAATGCTGTTAAATTGGAATTGTTGGTTATTAACTGTTAAGGTAGGATATTATATTTAAAACTATTATTGATCATATATGCTAGAATTTGTTATGTAATATCGTGTTATTTATTCTTCTCACTCTACAAGTTCCCTTAGTTTTAGAAATCACCATGGGTTGAAATAATAAGTACCCAAACGGACTTTAAATAGGAGAATTCATTATGGGTTGAAATGATAAACCTAAGCGATTTTCAGTTATTATTGAAATTTTGGGATGGGTTTAGTAATATATCCCATGAATTTAAACTATTACGGATTTAAATAACAAATATCTGTATCACTTGACCATAGGATAAAAATTATATACGGGCACCGTTGGTCTATCTTTGAAAAATGGTTCTCAAATATTTGAAAGGAAATGTATGAGTTTGATTTTTGAAATGTAATAAGTATTCTATTTTATCATTGTAAAATTTATAACGTTAAAATGTCGATTTTGGAAATAGAAAATTATGAGTTTAATTTAAAAGTAATTTGTAAAATTTTATTTATAGTTTTAAATTCCTAAGATATATAAAATAAGATTTTAAAATAGATAAATAAAAAGTTTAATTTTTTAATATATGTACATTATACAAAAAAGGGTTCATTTAATCTATATTTAAAATAGATTTTTAAAACTTTAATAAATAAAAGGTTGGAAAAGTACATTAGAATTTTACTGGTAAATTAAACTGGTTATTAATTTAATTTAAATAAAATTCATTAAGAAATTAATGATTTTGGAAATGCTTTATAACTTGTTTTAACAAAAAAGGTGATTAAAGGAACACTTTAAAATTTAAATTGAATTAAAATTGAATATTCATTTTGAGTAAAAAAATTATTTGAAATTTTATTTAAATATTTATAAAGTAATTTTGTAAATGACCACGGTATGAGCATTTAGTTGTTAAAGAGACCGGGATCGGATATTGTCATACTCTCTAACAATACCGAAACTACTCTAACAACTATGTACGTGGCGGAGATTCCAGATTAAAGGAGGAAGGGTTGGTGAATGATTCTGTATGGTATTTACATAGTCTTGACTCCCGTGAGTCAGCTTGATGTGGTTAAAACATGAGCGGGCCAAGTGGGGTCGCGCCCCCTATCAGACACATTTCTTCGAAACCTTATATATTTCTTTTGTGATTCGACTTGATTTTCACACCTTTGATTTGGGAGTGTGTCTCGAGGTGGCCGGTAGTAGCAGCTATGCGTTACCTTCAACCGGTAAAACCCTACCTTGGCATTGCCTCACGTGCCTTGTCACATGCCTTATCGCAACTTCTATGATTTTGATTTGTACCGTACCTATGAAGTGTCTTCCGATAGCCCTTTAGTTTACGGAGGAATTACGATACTGTATAGACCACATGAATATATAAAATGTGTTAAGGGGGATATAGGTAATGCCTTAACGCTATTTTGATATTTTAGTTTACTGTAGACATTATATATATATATATATATATATATATCTTCTGTACTATATATGTAAATAATTTATCGGATCCTTGAAGGATGGAATCCCAATATCCTTTAAGTTATATTGCATTTCACTTGAGTTTGATTTGCTAGCATAAGAATGTTAATCCTGACCTGAGTGTTTGTATTTTGCTTTACGCTCGGGTCAGCCTGAGTGTCACAGTTTTGGAACTCATCTTTTGGAGCTTGGAGTTTGCTTGGAAGATTTATCTTATCTATTTCAGCTTTCGGTTATTTTTGAATTTTCAGTTATATTGTTCAGACTGAACATTTCCTTTTGTGTTAGAAACTTCTGCATACTTGGATTTCTGTTGTATTCTGTTATGGACTTTGTTGTCTCTACAGTACCTTTATGAACTACTAGTTATTTTATTCCACTTCTTATTGCTGTAAACTCCGTGTCTGTGATTCTATGATTGATTATTTACTGTATATGCTAAGTTTTGCCAATTATAAGTTAACAATATATTATCTGAAGCAATTCAACTCGGACATGTGTGTATGACCATCAATTTGAATTGTTCGAAATACTGGAACGTTACAAATCAAGACATATCCAAAATTCTTTGTCAATGGATACAAATTCAACACCAAAGAATATGGGGCTGAAAAATTAATTAACAATACCGGTGTGTATGTTAAAGGTAGTGATGATCCAAATGGTTACATAAATGATTTTTATGGCGTGTTATCTCAGGTTTTGCAATTAAAATATTTCACCGGATCTACGAAAGAAATTTATTCGTTTAGATGCAACTGGTTCAGTAATGTTTCAAGTTCTGATATCAACCGCGCGCCAAAAATATAATATTATTTAAATAAAAATGCATCACGTTATAATAAGTACGATCCATTTATACTAGCAAAACACGCCCTATAAGTTTATTATGCACCTTATCCATCTCTAAAAAGAGATAAAGCAGATTGGTCGACGGTTTTTAAAACGAACGCAGGATTTACATTTAAAGGAAAGAATATTCCGAATGAACAAGCGTACCAAACGAATATCGAGGAAATGGCGTAATTACGATAACAGATGATCAAATCGATTTTAGACTTCAAATGATGATTCAAATGTATTAGTAGAAGCATTTGAGACAACAGAGGAAAACAATATTGAGTACGAGACCGAGTCTTAATCAGAAAACTACGAGAACCGATTCAGTAGTATAAATGTTGAAAAAAGGTAATTCATGGGGGTATTGGTGTTATGGTTTTTTGTATGTTATATGAGATTGTTGATGTTAAATCTTGATATGTTTACTCATAATTGAATGATATATTCTACCATAATAAAATAATATGTATATAACAGGTATTGCAGATGTCTTTCTTTTGGCAGTGGAGTTCTTCGTAGTCCGGTTCCCCTTCTTCGTCTTAGAGAGGGACCGTTCGCAGCGGAAGTGATAGCAGCAGCCCGTCACAGGAGGCGCCGCGTACTGTGCATAGATTGCTATTGAAAGAAGATGGCTCGTAAGTATTATATTTATTCAGTATTATAAATATTTTGTATAATATATTAGTCATGATTTGTCTGTATCATATTTAATGCAGAGATTTTGAGTTTGAACCTTCAAATATAGTGCTCGGCATATATAGGCAGGCATACATAAGCCGTATGACTGCGTGCTGGTCAAATGAAGTTGGATCCCAGAGCATGTCCGGGAGAGCATCTGGCAGAACTTCTTGGAAAGTGTAAAATTATATATAGTATAATCACTTTACAATTTGCTAATAAGTATAAATGTATAACTTATATTTTTCAACATATATACAGGGTGCGGTAGACCTACAAGGGGAGGATGTTGCTCTTTGCCAGCACCACTAAAACTCCAAAGTTGTAAAGAATTACCGAGATACGATGTCTACCATCGGAAAATCTGGGAACAAGCCAAATTGGATGGGCGCCAGTGTGTGAGATGCTTGGGTCACATGGTGGGGTAGCGATGAATTCAAAGTAAGTCTATCAGTTGTCACCTTAATTTGTTTAGTAGAGAATACATAATTTATACCTGTAAAATATAATCTTAATTTTTAATTTGCAGGCGGAGTTAGACAAGAACTCGACGAACAGGCAGAAAAATCCCGTCGCACACCGTGGTGGCTCGAAATTATTTCAGCATTATCGTGAGGACCTGATAAATTGATTAATTGCAAGTACGAACAGTTATTACATTTTTGTATAAATTTGTATGAACAATAATAATATACACCAATTATTGCAGGAAAGAGCGTGTTGGGCTCATGTCTCGTATATGGACGTATTTGCGCATCATCATGCCATCAGACAGACCGATGATGGGGGATCGATGATGTATGTTTGACATGAGAATGATAAAGCATATGCCACACATGTAAGTATATTTTCTGTAACGACCCGATATTTTCAACCATTCGCATCCGCACATGTCGGACTTGAATTGCTCAAAATACTATGTTGTAAATAAAATTTGGCAAATCTCAGAATATACAATAAATACATAATCACAGATCACAGACACAGAGTATTTAATAATGCAGCGGAATTTAAAAGAAATAGTAGTTCATGAAGCTACTATATAAAAATAAGATACATCAGAAACATGATACAACAAAAAGTAACAAGATACATCAGGTACAAATCAGAATACATTACTGAAATCACTGGATACAAAAAGCAAAATAGATGGCTGGATCTTCAAGGAAAGCTCCAACTCCGAAGGTGAATCTTGAATGCTAACTCACTCAATCTGACTCGAGCGTAAAGCAAAATACAAAACACTCGAGTCAGGACATAAATACTTATGAACTGTAAATAAACTCAAGTGAACAGTAACAAAAATGCATCAGTAACTTAAAGGATGCTTGGGATCGCCCATCCTTTAAGGATCCGTTAAACTATTTACTATGTAGTAATATTGCGCTACTATAATAACGTCTACAGTAAAATAAACATACTTTTAAATAGCGTTCCGGGCTACCCATATCACCCTTCACACATAATAGTCTCAGTAGTCCATCCAATATCATGCCATCTCCACTCTGGGTGACCGTCAGAGGATACCACACGGGCTACGGGAGAAAAACAAACTCGTAGTAAAGGCTCGGTATGGTAGGTGACACGGCACACAAGGCAATGCCAGGGTAGATATACCAATTACGCACACGGGCTGGTGGTAATGCAGCAGCCACATACGCCCACCTCGGAACACACTCCCATATCAAAATCGGAGGATGGCCATCTAATCAATCACCAGTAAGAGTATAGTATCGAAGGAATGTGTCCGATCGGAGGAATGACCTCACTTGGCCCGAGATCGCTCCTGTTTTAGCCACCTTATGCCAACTCACGGGAGTTGGGTCCACGTAATATACCTCAAGAACGTCGCCACCATCCTACTTCATTCTGAAATCTCCACCGCGTACACGGTTGTTAAAGTGGTTTTCGGAGTTGGCAGAGAGTATGACAACTTTCGATCCCGGTCTCTTTAACAACCAAACGTTATTATAACGCCGTGGTCATTTCAAAATAGTTTATACTTTAAAACGATCAAATCATTTCATTTCAAACTATATTTCTTTCAAAATAGTTTATACTTCGAAACCAAAAACATTTCAAACATATATTCATTTCAAAATCATAATATTTTCAAAGTATAACTCTTTCGAAACCAAAAATACTTGAAACAATTACACTTTGAAAATCATAACATTTCAAAATCATACATTTGAAATCATGGGATATTCATTTAATTCTTTACATTTTACAATTCATTCAATTAATCCCAAATTTTCAATTTCCAACTTAATTCAATTCAAACCATCAGTTTCAATTAAATTTCCCAATAACCATTTCAAATCATATCATTTTCAAATATAGATTTGATCCACAAATTAAACTATTCAATTTTTAATAAATTTCAAAGCTATAATATCCCGCATTTCAAAACTAAATTTTATAATTTCATATATCTCAAATCTAGTTTCATTATTACATAGTTTTGAAATATTCATTTCATAAATCCAATATTATTTAAATAAACTCAATTTACAATTAAACTAAATATCCTTTCATACCAATATAAACTTCAAATATTCATTTATCAGAAGTACATATCATTCTAATTCATATTCTTTATCAAAATAAAGATCAAATCATTTCCAAACCTTATTATCAAATCATTATTTGAATTCAAATTCAAATACTCAAATTCAAATATCATTTTTAAATCAAATAAGTCATTCATTTGTTATTTCAAGTATCATTACGAAATACATTAAAAATTCCATTCAAAAATTCATTTATCTCATTACATTTCATTCCATTTAACACATAACCAAGTAAACCTTACTTAAATTCAAATTCAAATTTAAATTCCTTAAAAATTCAAATTTAAATATTAAAATATATTCAAAACTTCTTACATTTCACAATTAATCAATTTCCAAAATTTAAATCATTTAACACTTTAAAATATAACTCAAACAGTGTTAAAAACTATAACATTTCAAACATTGTCAAATTATAGCAACGGCAGCATTTATAAAGTGTTATCGTAGCTTATAGCTTCCAAAAATGGTTTAGTTCAAGAATAACGGCATTTATAAAATGTCGTAATAGATATTTAGTAATTTCAAACATTGTTAGATTCAAAACAATAGCATTTAAAAATGCTGTCAAAAGACTACAACATTTTGAAAATGCTATGAATTCCAGATTTCATTTTAGCTTTTCCAAAAAAAGAAAAACTCCAAATTTTTATTATAACTTAAAAATCATATTTCTAGACTTCAAAATTTCACATTTAAAATCATTTTAACATATGATTTAACACAACAAAATTTTTAGATCAAATATTCAATTTAAAAACTTCATTCATTTATTAAGTCAAAATTCACTGTTTATTAACATATAATTTAAATAAAACTTAAAATTTTACTTCATATATAATTTTAAAACTTTAAATTTAATTTCCATTATTTATTTACATTTTAAAATAAAATTTAAAGTCTAAAATCTCAATTATTTCACATTTACGTACTCAAATTCACAATTTCAAGACTTAATATTTAATTTTCTTAAAACCATAAAATATATATTTTTAAATCAAAATTTCATACTTTTAAAAATGCATATTTTAATAAATATCGTTTAAAAATATACCACGGGGTCTGTATATAATTTTCTAACCTAGGTCAAGTGATACGGATATATATCATTTCAATCCGCAGTTTACAAAGAAAACCCGGATTCTATCATTTCAAACCCGCAATCCCAAGTCTAATAAAATACAATAAAAATCGCTTAGGCCTATCATTTCAGCCCATAACGATTTTTCCCTAATCTAAAGTCCGTTTGGGTATGTATCATTTCAACCCATAGTGATTCTATTCTAACAGGGAACTTGCAGTGTGAATATATGCATAAACAATATAAACAATGTCAGTGTCACAATATAATGTCATATATCACATGTCAGGTGATAATTAACAGTTTTAACATGGTAATAACATGGCATAGCATATCATATGATCATCATTAACTTGCATAACATTTTATATTACTAAACACTTGTCATCAATTCACTATTTCATAAGTATAAATGTCAGAGTGAGAAAGACTCACCTTTTACGAAGCTAGAGACAAACAACACACACAAGAGCGATTCCAAAGGCACGACAAGCACGATTTGATTTGAATTGATGGAGACCCTTGTAAACAACACAAAATATAACATACATAAGCACAAATATAGATATCGACATACAAATATAATCAACAACTTTAGTTTGCAGAACAGTTGCAAAACAAGAGAGATGACCAAACCTTAGAAGCAAAAGACTTGCACACGACAACATAAGCTTGTCACATGATCAAATGGGCTTGACCTCACCACACTAGGCTCATCCTAGGTGTCAACATGGGGTCGGACATGGCCTAGAGACAAGGCTTAGGGCATGAAAGTGGAAGGTAAAGGCAAAACAAGTGGAAAGTAAAGGAGGCAAGGGGTTTGGGTCAAGGAATGGAAGGTTTTGGTGTACATAGGCTCGGCCTATGGTCCTATGGGCTAGGCCTGGTGCATCTTCAGGTCAGGTCAGAGATGATGATGATGGCTATAGGTCATGGCAGCAAGTGGTGGTGGTGTTAGAGGTGGTGGCTAAGGCTAAACATGAAGGAAATGGGAATACAAGGCTCGGTTAGGCAATATTTGTAGTTTTAAGCAAAGTTTTGTGGAGATGGCTTCAATTGGATGGCATGGTTTGTCATGGTCAGAGGAGGAGGAGATGTTTGCTGCTGTAGATGGTGGAGGAGATGGTCAGTGGTGATGGAGGAGAAGTGGGGCCGAGCACGCAGGAGGAAGAGGAAGGCTAAATCAATGAAGAAGAGGGAAAAATGGAAGAAAGAAGCCATTAGCTTGCAATTTTTTCTCAATATGATGTAGCCGTGATTTTGAAATGAGGAGAAAGATATTTTTCACGTGAATTGAAGATGAGAAACATGGCTATAGGGTAGAGGGATGTACGGCTAAAGCAAGGAGAGGAAAAGGCAAAAGCAAATGAAGAGGCGGAAAAACGAAGAGCCTTGAGCAACTAAAGAGACACAAACTCTTCAAATTTCCATTATTTTCTTGTTAAACCTTATATAACTGAAATATATATATAAAATCAGATAAAATACGAAATTTAGTAAATAAACAAAAATAAATTAATTAATTATTAATTATATATAGTTTAATTAAATAAAACAGCAAAATTTGCAACTAGTCTTGAAAATATGAAAAATAAGTGCAATGAACTTGGAAAATTTTTTATGTACTTAAAAGTATTTATAAATAAAGATAAGAAAACAAAATAAAAAGGAAATCACAAAAGTAAATACATAAATTTTAATTTAAATATAGTTTAGATGAAGAAAATAGCAGAAAAATGGAAACTAACCTTTAAAAATAGAAAATAAATTCAATGAGCTTTGGACAAATTCAAACATCACTTTAAAATATTCAAAAGGTAAAAATATATGTAACATAACATATAATACAATTTAGAATAATATATGACAATTAAAAAGATTATTTATATAATTTAAAATAAAAAGTAGTGTTAAATAAAACAATTTACACCCAATTTTGTAAAAAGCATAACTTTCACAATATTATTCGGATTTCAACGAAACGAAATGCAGTGTTCTTGAAATTTTATTTACTTTCATAATAAAAGAAAAAATTAAAATTTTCAAACTTTTAAAATTTAAATTTAAAAGTAAAAATTTGACCAGATTGACCAAAATTCACATTTTCTGGAAATATTCAATTTATGCATGATTGAAATTCTAATCCACATCAAAATCAACATTTATATTTCAATTAACAAAATATATTCATTTTAATAAATAAAATAAAGTTTTTAAATTAGGAATTTACATTAAAATGATTAAAATATACAATTACAATAATCAGAAAATACAGGGTTGTTACATTTTAAGTTATAAGTAATTTATAGTGATCATTTTAATTAATTAGTTATAAAATATTATAATAATATCATGTAATATTTAATTGTATTTAATTTTGTGTTGCAGGAAAGATTTATGCAAGCACGTGCATAAATGCTTGAGCATTTGGGACGGGAGCAGTTGACCACGGATGAGGAGGACGTTATCTTTGACTCCGTTATGGATCCGACACAGAGAAATTGGCGCAATGACTACGGCAATCAATCGGTAATTTATAAAAATTAACTAAGTTGTAAAAATTTCTTAATTTTTATAAGAATTACGCAATAATTTAAACATATTTTGACTTATTTTGTAGGCTTAGGTCTCATAAAAAGCCTATCAAAAGGCACAGGATAGTGCTGAGATTAATGAGCTTCAACAATAGATTGCACAACTGCAGGAGCATGATCATTTTTTAGCAGTGCAAATGTAGCAACTGAATCAGCGTTTGGCCGAGTATATGGAGCTTCATGGAGCATTCTCTTTGTTTGGTGGTTCCAGAGTCGATGACGAGTCATGAGGTATGTTTGGTAGTTTTTGTTTTTAAAACTTGTGTATCTATACAATGAAAGAAGGTGAGGTTGATTTGCGGACATTTAGTGATTGATATTGATTTGTGGGGTTTGATGTCGGATGTGTATATTTACATTGATGTTGGATTTAGATAATGCAGTTGGGTGATGTTGGATGGTTTGGTTTCTATTGATTGGAATGTTTGAGATGGTAATGTTCGTATTTTATATTATTATTGATATTGATATTGATATTGATATTGATTTTAGCTTATATATTTGATATATATACGTATATATATATATATATATATCAATTTTGATGTGTTGTGATATATATTGATATTGACATGCTATTGGGCTAATGGAATTTTTTTACCCAGATTCTCGATGGCTACCGACGGTTTCCAATGGCTTATAGGTCGAAATATTCCTACGCCTTCCGACGGCTAACCGGTCGAAAACTCCAAAGAAAAAAACGTCGAAACTGCCATCGAAAAGCTGATGGATGCCGTCGCAAAGCTGTCATCGTTTCCGTCGAAAATGAATGAAAGCTATGTTCTATATACCGACGGCATTTTCGACGGCCGCCTCGGGTCAGACCGAGTGCCACAGATTTTCAGGTTAGGACGTTTTGGAGCTCAGGAGGCAAGCTGGATGGCAGGACGTATGGAGTATTCCGCTAGGTATATTATTTTTTGTATTTCTGGGACAAGTTCCAGTTTTGTGTAATGGTTGTAACTCTGATGTATTGATGTAAATTAACAGATACAGTTCTTTTTTATATAACTGCTATTATTTAATATTATATTTTGATCTGCTGCGAATGTGAGATATTGTTGTTCTGTTCTTCTTCTTTCTTCTTTTCTCTAACAATCTGGAATTTTCGGAGTCGAAAATTTCGGATCGTTACATGAGCCGTTGGAAATGACCGTATTCCTTGCAATGAACATAGTTGTTTAAAAGACATTACACATGTTGTGATCAATTCATAGAAAAAACATATATGTACTACATGAGAAGTCTTAAATTGCATGATCATATGAAATTTTCCTATATGCTTGCACGATCATAAGAAAGATTGAAAATGTATAAGCCACAATGGAGGTAGTAGACAAACATATCACCTTTTTCTTTTTTTTAATATCTCCATCAGTATAGAGAGATGTATCCCGTAACTATTTTTCTTATCGAGAAATATCCATGGATTGTAATTTGGAACATAACATTAGCACAACACATGATTACCACAACAGAAAAGACTTTTAATAGTGTCTGAAAAACACCGCTATAGGTAAGGATAGCTTTTTAACGAACGTAGTATAACAACGGAAAATACATTTATCAAGCATGCATTTATCAAGCATCGTATATGTAAGTTGGCATATATTGTCAAAAGGAAAAGTGGTACAACTATAATATATTTGTTCTTACTGTATGCCACCTCATTTAATGACAACTGAACTTAAAATTATAAAGACAAGAACACTGAAAATTAGCAACTGGAAAAAATAGAATTGAGTACCTTAATTTCTTTGAGGAGATCATAGCCAATTATCTCAAGCATGCAGTAGTCTGTTAGAATTCTGTCCATATTCTACTCCTACATGTAAATTAATTTATGCGTTACATGATTCTCAAGCTTATATGAATTCAAGCATGGAGACCGTTACCATTTTATTTCCATTTTTCTTGTCCAACCAAACAGAAAAATCGTCACATCAGCCTTCTGATAATTGATCTACCTTAATTGATGTAACTTACACTATATACAAACTACCATTTTATACCTGAATATTTCTGACAATTGATATACCTTAACTCTGCATTAGCTGTTACCCGACCAAGCCACTAATTTTTACACACTACTATTTGCCTTTCTTTGATTTCTTGATTAACTTCCCCCTACTCGCATTGCATGTTTATATATGTTATTCGCAACTACCGGAAAGTGTTACGAAACCAATTATAACTTTAGTAACAGTTACAAAATAATGCAGAAATAGCAAGGGAAAAATTATCACTAATTTGTCAATTAATTTTGAGAAATTGTGATACCAAAATGCGTAACCAGATCAGTATGAAAGGTATTACCGGTTAAAATGTACGAGTCCTGTAGAAACTGTTTTCTTGAAACAATATTACCGCTGTACGTAGTTCACTGGCGTTAGCAATTTGTTTTCCAGGATGAAATGGACCAGCCCCGCGGCGTGGCGGTTGCAGACGAAGCATCGACGAACTGAAGAGATTACAGTAACTAGAACAGAGATTTTGCAGGAAGAAGAAATAGAATTTGAGATTAAATTGAATGATTAATTCTTGGATTCTAGCCGCCTATTTATAGGCTGGAGGAGGTGCCTATTCGGAGCGATCGTGACTGTTGGAAAGGTTGCAACCCTTAAACCAACAGCAGTGACCGTTGTGTGCACGCGTCTGGAAGAAAATGGCCGCATCCGGTTACCGTTCAAACAAACAGACACATCCGATTGAAAATAGCCATTTTGGTGCATGCAGGCCCATGCGGCAGTTTCTGGTCCATTTAATCACGAGACCCCAAGAGCCCCAAGTCCCAAGGCCCAATCTTTGACATATTAATATTAATATGAAGGCCTACATGCGAAATAGCCTCATCCTTTCCACACTTTGTCCTCATTCTCCTTTTGTTTGATATACTATGTTGGATTGTAGTATATATAGAAGAATTTGTACAAATATTCCCCGATGTGGGACTTTGTATAATGCTTTCTTCTTCCCCAATCTCTCCACAAACTCATTCATTTTTAACAATCCCCCACATGAATGAGCAGTTGTTCTTAGTTTCACAAACCATTTATCGTATCGGTTAAAGTAGCACAGAGGCCTTGAACTTTCCTAGTGTTTACCTATTTTAATTACAGGCGAATCAGTAGACATAGAATGTCCTTGAACTGTAAGCCTTTTGTGTAATTCTACAATAGATAACACACAACAAATGTTTCTTATAATCATTCGTTCTCTGTATGTGTTCGTTTTTTCCTTGAACAACTGCCTGGTCTCTTAAGTGCTTAGAGAATTTGGCCTTATAATTCTCTTTGAAGCGGCACCTTCGCACTTACATAGGTGATTCTATAAAGGGTATTCACAGTTTCTCAAGTACAGACATCATTAAAAGTATCAATACTTATCCTATTTTCCAACAAATAAAGCACTGACTTTATCATAGGGATGGTTAGTGTGTAACAGTGCCGTCAAGTTTCTCTTAAACTTAGTTGTCCCTTTGAACCTAGATCTTGGGATCTTCGGTCAACTAGGTGTGATTTCCATTAAAAAACTTTTATTCTATGGGCCTTAACCCCATTCCCATCAATAAGGTTTGAACTTTCTCCCTTGGCAAGCCTTTTGTTAGTGGATTCGCTATTTTATCTTTAGACCTTATGTAGTTTATAGTGATAACTCCATTAGAGAGAAGTTGTCTTATTGTTTTATGTCTACGACGAATATGCCTAGATTTACCACTGTATAGTATACTATTAGCTCTTCCAATTGCTGATTGACTATCACAATGTATACATATTGGAGGCACAGGTTTGCTCCAATTTGGAACGTCTTCCAGGAAACTTCGAAGCCAGTCTGCTTCTTCTACAGTCTTATCTAGTGCAATAAACTCTAATTCCATCGTAGATCTAGCTATACAATGAACTTTCTCCATGATATTGCTCCATTTCCTAATGTGAACGCATATCCACTTGTAGATTTTGTATCATATGAACCACTTATCCAGTTGGCATCACTGTATCCTACCAACGTTGAAGGATAGTTTGTATAGTGTAGACCATAGTTCTGCGTATACTTTAGGTATCTTAGAACTCTGATTATCACTTTCCAATGATGTTTACCAGGACTGCTGGTAAATCTACTCAGTTTACTTATAGCGTATGCGATATCTGACCTAGTGCAGTTCATAACATACATGATACTTCCTAGTATACGAGAGTATTCAAGCTGGTAGATACCATCACCAGGGTTCTTTACCCAATTTTGCTTCATATCTACTGGTGATTTTGCAATAGTTATATTATACTGCTTGAATTTTTCAAGTATCTTACCGATATAATGTGATTGGGATAATGCATATCCTTGTGGTGTTCTCAAAATTTTGACACCCAATATCACATCAGCCAATTCTAGGTCTTTCATATCGAATCTAGAGGATAACATATTCTTTGTAGATGTTATTATGGCCTTGTTATTGCCTAGGATTAGTAAGTCATCAACATAAAGACAAACAATGACAACATGTGTGTATTTTATGTAGACACATTTATCTGATTCATTTATTATGAATCCATTTGACAACATAGTTTTATCAAATTTCTCATGTTATTTTTTTTTGAGCTTGTTTAAGGCCATAAAGCGACTTTACTAATTTGCATACTTTATTCTCATTTCGGGAGCTAAGAAACACTTCAGGTTGCTTCATATATATTTCTTCCTCTAGTTCACCATTCAAAAATGCAGTTTCTACATCTATTTGATGCATTTCTAAATCAAGTATGGATGTGAGTGCAACAAGCATCCTAATTGATGGTATTCTCGTCATTGGTGAATATGTATCAAAATAGTCCAGGTTTTCTTTTGTCTGAATCCTTGGACTACAAGACGAGCTTTGTACTTGTCTATTGAACCATCGGGTTTCA
The DNA here is from genome assembly GCA_030765085.1 of Allium cepa. Lineage (NCBI taxonomy): Eukaryota > Viridiplantae > Streptophyta > Magnoliopsida > Asparagales > Amaryllidaceae > Allium > Allium cepa. Next base: position 183,508,531 of record CM060934.1, read on the forward strand.
ATTTCTTTTTAAATATCCATGTATTACCTTACGTCTTGCATCCTTGAGGTAAATCAGCTAACTTCTTGGTATGCTTAGCCATAATGGATTCAATCTCATTGTTAATAGCCTCTTTCTAGTAAGGGGCAACGCTGGAGGACTTAGCTTGTTTGCATGTCAATGGATCATCTTCCAACATAAAAGTGTAGAAATCTGGCCCAAAGGCCTTAGAGGTCCTAACCTTTTGCTCCTTCTTGGTTCCTCCACTTGTTGATCAGCATTAGTTTGCCGAAGTTTATTTTGTTCGGTATTCTCAAGAGAATTAGTACATTCATCTTCTCTTGGTCTCTTTTGAGAATCATTGTCAATACCCTGTTTTTAGGGAATATATGTTCGAAAAATCTTGCGTTTCTCGACTCGATGATGGTATTTTCATGAATATCATCAATTACATATTTGTGTACTAGAAATCGATAAGCGGCACTGTTTTGTGCATATCCAATGAATACACAATCGATTGTTTTTTGTTCAATTTTGACCTTCTTTGGTTTAGGTATCTCTACTTTGGCAAGACACCCCCACACTTTTAAGTATTTGTAGGACGCCGATCTATTTTTCCAAAGTTCGTGAGGAGACTTGGATGTTTTCTTTCATGGCATTTTTATTTAAAATATGCTTTGCTGAAAGAATAGCTTCTCCCCAAAAGTTATCTGGCAAACCAAAACTGATTAATAAAGCATTCATTATTTCTTTAAGAGTTCTATTTTTCCGTTCGGTTATACCGTTGGATTGAGGTGAATATGGTGCTGTTGTTTGGTGTATAATGTCATGCTCAGCGCAGAATTCCTTAAAAGGAAATTCATATTCTCCTCCTCTATCACTTCTTAAAGCTTTAATTTTCCTGTTGAGTTGATTCCCAACTTCTGCTTTATACTGTTTAAACAGATCGAATGCTTCATCCTTGCTTCTAAGGAGATACACATAGCAGTACCTAGTACAATCATCAATAAACGTAATGAAATACCTTTTTCCACCTATAGTTTGACACATTTTCAAATCACATACATCAGTGTGTATAAGGTCTATAGGTTCAGTTTCTCGTTCAACATGATGAAACGAGGTTCTTGTCAATTTTACTTCTGCAAAAATTTGACATTTATAATTGGAGTCTATGTTACATTTTGGTATACATTCTAGATTAATCATTTTTTGCAGTGTTCCAAAATTCACATTCCCTAATCTAGAATGTCATATGTTAGAAGAGTCAACAATATAAGCAGAAGATTCACTTTTATTCATATCAGTGTTTGGTACAATAGTTGTTACATTTACTTTGAATAAACCATCATATACATATCCTCTTCCTACATACACTACATTCTTTGATAACAAAACTTATCGGCTACAAAGGTTAATTTGAAACCATGCTTGCTAAGCAAGGACCTTGATATCAAATTTTTGGGGATTTCTGGAACGTGAAGAACATCACTCAAAGTAAGTTCTTTTCCAGAAGTTAGTTTCAGCACAAATTTTCCCTTGCCTTCGACCTTTGATGCAGATGAATTGCCCATGAAAAGTTGTTCATCATCAGTTGCAGTTTATAGGTTGTTAACATCCACTTATTAGCACATATATGTCGAGTGGAACCTGTGTCTACAAACCATTCCTTTGAATTACCAACAAGGTTACATTCTGATATTACTGCACATAAATCCATATTAGAAATGATGTCTGTAACTTCAGCCGTATTTGCTTCTGATTTCTTCTTTTTGTGAGCGCGATATTCGGCTGCTTTATGCCCCTTCTTTCCACAGTTATGGCAAGAACCCTGAAATTTCTTCTTCGACTTCTGACGCACATTCTCATGTTTTATCTTTAGGTTTATTTGACTCAACAACATTTGCTTTGGCAGCCATATTCTGAGAGATCTTTTTCTCAGAATTTCTATTATCTTCCTCAATTCGCAGACGAACTATGAGTTCTTCCATTGTCATTTCCTTACGCTTATGCTTAAGGTAATTTTTGAAGTCCTTCCATGATGGGGGAAGTTTCTCAATGGTTGCGGCAAACTGGAAAGATTCGCTACGTATCATCCCTTCATCTTGCAGTTGATGGATGATCGGTTCTAATTCTTGAGTCTGGTCGATCACAGTTTTTGAATCTACCATTTTGAAGTCGAAAAATTTGCCAGCGATGAATTTCTTCATGCCTGCATCTTCAGTTTTGTACTTTTTGTCCAAGGCCATCCAGAGTTCCTTGGACGTTGCAACAGTACAATAGACATTTTAGAGGCTATTATCCAGACCATTCAGAATGTAGTTTTTACACATAAAGTCTGAATTTTTCCAGACATTTGCGGCCTCCACTTTGATTGAATCGGGTTCGAGTTCGCCAATTTCAGAAGCATCTTCGGTTAGAAACTTGGCAAATCCTAATGTTGTTAGATAAATGAGCATCTTCTGTTGCCAACGCTTGAAGTTCATCCCGTTGAACTTTTCTGATCTTTCTCCATGAGACAGTACCATTGTCGAAAGCAGAGGTGCCGGTTGAGCGTTTGTCACCGTCTGTGTTGGTGCAGCGTTACTGTTGTTGCTATTTTGAAACATCGTCATCCACAACATGCAATATTGTTTTAAGAATGTTATTCGCAACTACCGAAAAGTGTTACGAAACCAATTGTAACTTTAGTAATAGTTACAAAATAATGCAGAAATAGCAAGGGAAAAAATTGTCACTAATTTGTCAATTAGTTTTGATAAATTGCGACACCAAAATGCGTAACTAGATCAGTATGAAAGGTATTACCGATTAAAATGTCCGAGTCAAGTAGAAACTGTTTCCTTGAAACAATATTGTTGTCGTACATAGTTCACGGGCGTTAGCAATTTGTTTCTCAGGATGAAACGGACCAGCCCCGCAGCATAGCGGTTGTAGACGGAGCGTCGACGAACTGATGTGATTACACTAACTAGAATAGAGATTTTACAGGAAGAAGAAATAGAATTTGAGAATTAATTGAATGATTAATTCTTGGATTCTGGCCATCTATTATAGGTTGGAGGAGGTGCCTATTCTCGTGACTGTTGGAAAGGTTGTGACCCTTAAACCAACAATAGTGGCCGTTGTGTGTGCGCATTTGGAAGAAAATAGCCGCATCTGGTTACCATTCAAACGAACAGACACATCCGATCGAAAATAGCCATTTTGGCGCATGCAGGCCCATGCGGCAGTTTGTGGCCCATTTAGTCACGAGACTCCAAGAGCCCCAAGGCCCAAGGTCCTATCTTTGACATATTAATATTAATATGAAGGCCTACATACCACATAGCCTCATCCCTTCCACACTTTGTCCTCGTTCATCTTTTATTTGATATACTATGTTGGATTGTAGTATATATAGAGGAATTGGTACAAATATTCTCCCATGTGGGACTTTGTATAGTGCTTTCTTTTTCCCCAACCTCTCCACTAACTCATTCATTTCTAACAATACATACATATATATGTACATGCTCTTTTCTACAACATACTTACTTTGCATGAATTGGTATTCATTACTCTTGTCACTGCATAATTATAAATCATACCTTCATTGTCCATATCAAACAATATTAAGTTTCTCTATATATGGATACTCCCATTTAGAACTGTTTCTACTTTCAAATCAATATTTTGACAATATACATTCATTTGATATCGTCATCTTCTACCACCTCAACATATTTTGCACACCGTAACGCGAACACTGATTTTTTTTCTTATCTGCAGGATGTTGATACAGATCAGCTGACTGCAGCATGTACTAGAATTAAGGTTCGAGAGAAAAGGCAAAAAATTAATTTGTACCATTTTATGATTTCATATTACTGGTGCATTCACGTTTTTCTATCTATGCCCGCTACTGTTCCGTTCAATGTAGCCATTGACTCTTTTTTCTTCTTCTTTTCCCCGGTACCTCTTTCTACACTTTTTTCTTTAACCATACATCAGTATGTATGACATTGAATTCGTTTGCTTATGATGCAGTGTATATGTGCTTTTTTATACATCTTAGCTTCGACCTTAAACTACTATTTATGACTATCGTTGTTCCTTACATTACCACTGTAATTATACGTCATGTCTGTGTCGACATATGAATTCGATTTCCCCTACTCATTAACATGTATATGAAATATATAATCACTGTTCCGTACTACCTTTGTCTTTCTACTACTGAGATTATAATTCACGGATTATAACAATTTCCATGTGCAAAGCACGGACTACTCACTAGTAAGTGCATGTTGAACACATGAATAAGAAAGTGACAAATGTGTAATTAAATATAATAGTAAACTTGATGTATCCTCCTATGCCAACTTATTAACTTTTATTGGCTTCCCAAACCTACAAATTTACATGTGTAGATATTTCAATTGATTAGAGGGACAAAGAACAAAGAAAAATTGATGTATACATAATGAACACCTTCCAAATTAGTTAGCAGCGTGCAATATTCACTTTTGCTACTGATTCAATGGTAAAGAATACATACAAATGCATTCTATTAAGTGACGTGATTGCATGTGCAGTAGATCTATGATCAAAATAGTCAGTAAAACCATAAAGGGAAACAAAAATTGTGAACATTACGCTAGTCATGAATAAACATAATATAACAAAAAAAACCATGAACAATAATCTGACTGTTTAGAAATCAAAACTACATCGCAAAAGGTATCATCGCCTACAGTATTGTAACTTTGTTGTAGACCCTCCTAAAAAATTATTTCTGATCGTAGGAAATGACAAAAGGCTTTCGGTTATAGCAGCATATTTGAATTACACAATCATTAGTGGCACAGATTCTACTCAAACAATCAAATTTAAATTGATAGATTTTTTTTTGAAACGGGCCAAATTTAAATTCAAATTGATAGAAGGTTGGGCTGCGGTGCAAGAGGCAAACGTCGTTAGTGGGAGATGCAGGATCGGATATATTGGCATATTTGCACTATAGTCCGACGGGATCGGGTCTAAATTGATAGAATTTTTTTTTGAAACAGACCAAATTTAAATTCAAATTTAAACGGACAGATTTGACGGAAGATGGGACAGTTATTGATGGCAGGTTATTTGAACGAAGGAACACGACCGTTAGCAATAGTTTTGAACATGTGGGAAGGGATGTAATGTCTTAAACAGATGCATTTCTAGTCGAATGGACATCTCTCCAACACTATAAATAGCGACATCTAGAACCGTTGCTATTGCAACAAAAAAAAAACAACTCTTATCTTCGTCAGATTTTACAATGTCAGAAAATGTTGCAAAACACTTCCATCACAACCAAATTTTACGTCTCCTGTAAGGGGTTGGAAAAACAAAAACGTTGCAAATCTATTCTCTTCTTCTTCTCCATTCTATTCTTTACAAATTTGCATCATCGAAAACAATAATAAAGTATTCTTGGCCAGATCAAGATCGTACAAATCTTGAATCTAGTTACACTGTTCCAAAGCTTCATTGAATCCTGAATTTAATAGTTTGATAACTCGTTTGTACTCGGTGGTTTAAACTATTGTCTAACGGAATCTATACTCTAAATCCTTGGAGTCAAAAGTACAACTTTATCATCATCTTCCTCGTCTCGAACCATAAATTTTCAACAAATTTTAGATAATATTTTCAACCATGGAAAGTTCGAGCGCCCTGCAAATCATGAATCGGCACTTAACTCGATTGGAGAGTTTCGATGGAGATAATTTTAATCATTGGCAAGAGACGATGAATCTCTTCCTTATCACCGTTAACTTATTCCACATTTTAAAAGATGGCTTAGGGGTAATACCGGAGTAAAATGCAACAGATGATGCTGCTCTATAAGGAAACGTGCAAAGCACAAAGAAGACGATTTTCTGTGTAGAGGGCATATTCTGAATGCATTGTCTACTTCTGTCCACAACACACATAGGACCTTGGAAACTGCGAAGGCTCTTTGGACTGCATTTGATAGCAAATACTGCATATCAGAGTAAAGTAACAAGAAATTTCTTATTTTCAATATTATGGATTTCAAAACGGTTGCCAATAAGTCCATAATAGGATAAGTAAATGAAATCTAATTGTCAGTGAATCAACTTAAAGATGCTAAAATAGATCTCCCTAAATCTTTTGTTGTTGGAGTCATAATTTCTAGACACCCTAATTCTTCGAATGATTATAAAAAAATTTGAAGCATACGAAAACAGATTATGATTCAAATGGTTTACAACGTCATCTTCGTATTGAAGAAGAATTTCGTAAACAAGAACTAGATGATAATCCGCAAACTGAGTCCCATTCTAAGGCAAATACTGTTGAAATAACCGACAAGTTAAAGCCTAAGAATGAGACATGGTTTAAAAGGAAAAATCATCCCAAGAACAGTAAAAACAAAGGTGCTTGTTATTTTTGTAACAAGCCCATCCACAATGCCCAAGACTGCCGCCCGCGGAAGAAACAACAAAAAGTGAATCTGGTTAAAGAATCACTTTTGGATTTAGTGCAAGAGGCAAACTCCATTAGTGGCATATATAATGATTGGTGTCTTGATACTGGAGCAACCATTCATATTTTTAAATATCGTAGTTTGTTTAAGACTTATGAAGAAAACAATGGAGAATGCAACAAAGTTACTGAGAAAATAAGGTTCCAAGCAAAGTTACGGGAAAATGCAATGTGTAACTTCCTCTCACCTCTGGAAAAGTTCTTACACTAGTCAATGTATTTTATGTACCAAACATATGTAAGAATTTAGTCTCTGGATACCTTCTAAACAAAGGATGATTCAAGATAGTATATGAGTCTGATAAGTTAGTGTTGTCTAAGAACAACGAATTCATTGGACATGGATACTCTTGCAACGACATGATTAAGTTGAAGTTAATAAAAAAATCTTCTACTTATATTGTTGATTCTTTTAGTTTATGGCACGGTAGAATAGGACATGTTAATTATAATTTCCTTAAAAATATGCATAAATTAAGATTAATTTCTGATTATGATTTCAATTCTATCTCTAAATGAAATATGTGTTCAAGCAAAAAAAACACTGAAAATCTTTTAAATCCGCCGAAAGGAAACCTGGTTTGCTTGATTTCGTATATGGTGATGTGGGTGACTTAAAAGGTCATATCACCTATGGTGTTAACCAATACTATTTGTAACGACCCGTATTTTTACGGATCGAAACATTGCTAAACTATATGCTTTAAGTCGTATTGTTGATAAGTCGTTGATGTTGTTAAGCTGTATGGAACTTAGGTCGTTTGGAAGTTAGCTTAGGTCGTGTGGAAGTTAGCTCGTGTGAGCGACTTAAGGAGTTGGGCCAACTTAAGATGAGACGAGTTAGTGGGTTGGACCGACTCATAGGGGTGACCGACCTAAGAGGTGAGCGAGTTAAGGTGTGGACCGACCTAAGTGATTGACCGAGTTAAGAGAATTGACCGACCTAAGAGCTAACGGTTTAGGGGATTGGCCGGCTTAGGAGTTAGCAACCTAGGACTAGCGGCAACAACTTAAGAGCTAACGACTCATAGATGAGACCGACCTAAGAAGGTTAACGACCTATAGGAGTTAGCGACCTGCAGGCTTAAGTCGTAAGCGACTTATAGTGATGGGGTTACAGTTAGGTCGTGGACGGGTTATAGTATAGGTCGTAGGTCGTTGAGACCTTGTGTATAGCGTTAGGTCGGCATGTGTTTTAGGTCGCGTGAGTGTTAGATCGGTACTCCTGTTAAGTCGTTGGGTCGGCATCTCAGTTAGGTCGTGCATTGGTGTTAAGCCGTTAGATCGTGAGTGCGTTAGGTCGTTGGACCGTTAAGTCGCGAGTGTGTTGAGTCGTTAGGTCGCGTGAGTGTAGTAGTGTTAGGTCGGCAGCTATGCTAAGTCGTAGGTCATGGGTCTTAGGTCGTGGACGACCTAAGGGGGCGGCGACTTAAGGAATTTCCAGCCTATAAATAGAGGGGTTTGGCTCACTTTTTGGCACCGGATTTTGAAGCGACGAAGTGCTGCCATTTTGAGAGCTCGACTACAACACTTCTTCACTTCTTTTCTCCACTCTAATCTAGTGATTCCTTCCATCTAAATTGAAGATCAAATCGAAGATCCAAGAGCCAAAGTTGAAGATCTCCATTCATTGAAGAGAGATTTCATCGTTTGAAGTGGAATCTTGTCGGATCAAGCTTGATTCTTTGCTGTCCAGATCTGGAGTTGGTTGTTTTTGAGGTGTTTAGGTGATTCGGTGAGTGGTAGTTATCTCTCACACGGACCCAAAGGAGTATATTGGATCAGCGGTTTGTTTATGTGTTAAAGATAGTGATTTCGTGCATTTTTCTTATGTCTGCATGTAGATCTATGGTTAATGATGATTCAATACCTATTGTACTACATGTTCACTTATGCAAGTTCATTCATCAAGTTGTAGAGATATTGTTCATGATTCATGCTTATTAGATTGCATGTTAGATTTGGGCTCTTTATTTACGAGATTGCCATTATTGTTGTAATTGTTTATTTAGATCTTGTTTGAATGATTGATTGCTTGGATTAATGTTTGATTTGATTGATTAGTTGATTGATAACTTGATTTGGACAAGTTGGTCGAAGATGATTCAAAAGCTAAGTGGAAAGGCTCTTGAATAAGGAAAGCTGCTTGTGGCATAAGAAGCGGATGTTGAAGCTCATATGGATAGGTTTGGTGATGATGTTGAGATGGGACTTTGCCATGATGCGATGAGGCAAACCATGATGTTGAGATGGGACTTTGCTATGATGCGATGAAGCAAAGCATGATGTGTGAAAGCCTTGGCTTAATCCAGACGGGATCATCCCAAGCATGTTGATAACTCGGTGATGCGGTCCGAGTTTGTGGATAATGGTTAGCTTGAGAGGCGCTTGAGCTAGTATGGGAATAGTCGTCGAGGAGGATGACTAGGAGGCTGAGATTTCATCGTTATTGAAGGTTCTAGCATGCTCAAAGCAAGAGTACGTTGGGACGGGCTGCGATGACGTGCTAGTACTCTGGGTAGTTGCGAAAATTCCTAGGCACGGGCTGCGACGACGTGCGGAGTTATGTCTAGAACTGGGGTTACCATTAGCCCTTGACAGGCGGTCATTCAACTAACGGTGAATCAAGGCAATGATAACAGTGATAGCCAGAGTCATGGATGTTTGGATGTTTGGTTGTATCATCATTCGGACTCAAGAGCGGTGTTTTCTAGGTGCTTATCTGATCTTGGTTTAGGCCTTGGGGGTTTGTACTTGGAAAACATCGACCTTGACTCGAGTGATAATTACTTTACTTTAAATGTCTGTTTTGTTATGCTTGTTTCAGCTTAGTGTGTCTGGGGGCTATCACTGTAGAATGAGGTGGAGTGGGATGGTTGAGTTCCTATTCCTTTTACCCTTTATGCTCTTTTGGTATGTTTGATAGTTGATTTACTGCTCACTAAGACTTTTGTCTGACTCAAGGTTTTATGTTTAACTCTTATTACCTTGGGCTGTTCATCCATGTTGGGATGGGCAGACTAGATAGCAGGTGACAGGTGCTGTTATAGTGGCCAATGCTGTTGATGACGAAGTCGAGCTGGAGGCTTTTGCATATTGTTTTCTTGCTATATGTACTGGGTGTTCCGCTGTTTGTATATTCTCTGAGTGATATGTAGTGAGGCTTGATGTATTGACTTTGCTGATTGTTGTATCAAACTATTAGAGTTTATATGATGAGATTCTGTTATATGGAGCTTCACTATGTATATTTTCTATTGTATTTTGTCCATGCGCTGTGAGTAATACGATAGATTCCGTTGTTTAATCTTACCTTGACTATCGTCCATGGCTGCCTGGCACGCCTTTCAGCGCACTATCTCCTTGTTTTGGTGCGGGAGTCATGGGCGGTCGTCACATTTGGTATCAGAGCTTTGGTTAATCGATTTTAGCCAACGCTCGCTGACGTAATTACGTATGAGAGACGTAATTGTATTTTGATGGATGATTACTATATATAATATAGTAGCTTAGCAGGATTTGAACTCCTTATGTAGTTGTTTCTCAAGGTGTTCTAAATCATTCCTTTTTGTAGATATTAAGGATGATTCGAAGTGAGAGACAAGCTGCTAGGGAAAGTCGTGCTGTTGGGGAGCTACTGACTATGCTGCAATGTTCGAAGCTATGATGACTTCGATCATGAGAAGGATACCAACTTCAGGACAGTCAGTAGATGTTGGAGTTCAAGTCCAAGCTCCAAAACCAGTGGATTTTGCTAAGTTGTGCAAAGACTATACTGCTCTTGGAGGGAAGGTTTTCTTGGGAACAGAATCTACCATTGATGTTCAGAGATGGATTGATGCTTGTAGAAGGATCTTTGGCGATTTGGGAATTGAGGATGCAACTAAGAGGAAGCTTGCATCAAGACAGCTTCAAGGGAGAGCTTCGGATTGGTGGAATACTATCACCATTGATACTCCAGAGGAAGAGATTACTTGGGAGCAATTCCAAGTTAGATTTGAAGCTAAGTTCATTTCTACAGCTCAGAAATCTGTTCTGTTTAAGAAGTTTGTGGAGCTCAAGCAAGGTGGGAGACCAGTTCTTGAGTATGTTCCTGAGTTTGAAGCTTTGTCCAAGTATGCTCGGTCGTATATTGAATTTCCCTATCAGAAGAATGAGAAGTTTGTGACAGGCTTGGACACTTATCTTGGGAGGCAGTTAGTGGATCATTTGGACGATCCATTTGAGAAGCTTGTAGAGAAAGCTCTCAGACACGAGAGTTTGTTTCCTAAGGAAGGATCTGTTGTTGTTGTAACCAAGGAAGGGTTTAAACCACAGCAGGGTGGAAATAAGAAGAGGAAGCAGCAGCAGCAGAAGGGTAAGGATGGCCAGAAGAAACCAAAGGGTGAAGTGATCTGCTACAACTGTCAGCAGAAGGGTCATCTCTCCAGGGATTGCAAGAAACCAAGAGTGCCGGCAAAGTGTCACAACTGTGACAAACCGGGGCATTTCAAGAGAGATTGTCCGGAACCGAGTAAGGACAAGCGGATTGTGCAAGCTTATGCTTTGGGGGCTGTTCCATCATCTTCGAAAGCTCCTACTGCGGAAGAGAAGGGGAAGAGTGTGGTGGTTCAAGGTACTCTTTTCATTTGTGGTGTTCCAGTTAGAGTGTTGTTTGATACTGGGGCGTCGCATTCGTTTATTTGTAACGAACTTATAGGCCGGTTGGGTTTAGAACTGGATATTGTTGATAGACCATTGGTTGTGACTAATCCAGTTGGGGGTTCGTCTTGTTTGTGCATGTTGAATATGCGCTTATATGATTTTTGTTTGATGATAATAAACATATATACATTCGTTTAAATGTATTTGATAATGTACTATTTTATTTTTCACAGATTAAGTAAATATTTGCTGAATAAAATAAATAACACAGAATTTGAATTCAAACGAATATTTTATTCAAACAAATATTTATTACAATTTTGAATAGTACAAATTCAAACTCTCACTATTCACTATACATTCTCAATTACAATTTCTAATTACATCACTATTTTACATATTCACCTCACTACATATCACTCACGCTCGTATTTATCTTCAACTGCATTCCAGTTTGAATCCAGCATCTGAGCAATCTGCAAAAATATAAACCAACGCGGTAAAATTGAAAAGGAAATATTTTTGCAGTTTAAAATAAAATAAAATGGATTTTGAAAATAAGATTTGCCTCAGTTATTTGGGTTGTTCATCATAATTTAAATTTGAATTCATCATACACGAACAACTTGTGACATACACAGTGTATTACTGTATATGCCACAAGGCCGTGCACGCCGATATATACACTTGATTGATTTACAGGGACAGGCAAGCACAGGTCAAACCCAAATGAAAAACCGGGTTCAACTCACGTGCAATAACATTGAAAATCACGACACGAGCACAAGGTCAAACCCGAGTTGTGAAACTGGATTCAACACAGGTGCAAATTCAAAAATCAATTCAAATGCAATAAAATGGTCGGGAGTACACATGCCCAGACTCAAGCCAACATGAAACAAGACCAAGTCAGGCTACAACAGATGATCAACCTCAATGGACCAGTGATGCAACTAAGCACAAATCACTTACAACATGTATGCAGCCCAATAGACCAAAGTACAACATCACACAATCAAACTACAACAAGCCAGAGGTGAAAACAATACAATACTGAAGTGATGAAGTGCATATAAACAACTGAAACACAGATGAATGCAAATACAGGAACTCGACAGGCACATATGAATACAAAGTACACACGTGCAACAGTTCATGTATGAAACAGAGGCAACAAGACTGTATGCAAGCAAAGTCTCTACATGGTGCAGCAGATATCAAGTGAAGGCCAGATAATCAAGACCCAAGATGAAAAACCAGAGTTCAATGCATATGAGACCATGCAGTACTACAAAGACCATGTCAAACACAGAGGCAACATGAATGGAAACTGCATCAATGCATATCAAAAAAGAGAGACAAACAATACAATGCATCAGTGAGCCAAGAATACATGTACTCAAGCTCGACTAACAGTGCAGGCAAATGCTCATATGAATATGAAATAACCAGAGTCAAGAATACATGTACTCGAGACAATATGCACAAATGTAAGACCAAAGTGCAACAGACCAATTCCAAATGCATCAGAGAAGTAGTAATGAAACTGCAGTGAACAAACCAGAAGAAAACCATACAAGCCTACCAAGCACAACTCAGTGACAATATGTATGGGGGCACTGGACTACAGCATAACCAAACCAACATGATGACAATGCTCAACATCATGAATATAAACCCAAATCAACTCTACTGGACATTACAAGGAAATGAAAAGACTCAGCAATGCTCAAGATCAACACAAGACAGAGTAAATATATATACACAACAACAACCATCATGCTCAACAAGAACACTTGCAACAGTGGTGATGATCAAGGGTATACATGATGAAGTCAACCAGAGAAAACCACGAAATTAATCAACACCGTAATGTACATTGACCAAGTTAATGCCGTGAATATCAAGTAAGCAAGCATCACAAAATATATACGATGTGACAAAGTCAGAGAGATCATAATCGTTCAAGCATAATCATACGGCAGAGGTAAAATAATTGACAAATTCAAATCATCAGAATGAACGAGAATATAGGAATTCGATTCCTATTTAAACACAATCATCATCGGCAATTTAGATCCCATCGAGTTCAAGTACGAAAGATTAGAAAAAGAAAAAAGCACAAATTACATACCGAAGCAATCGAACTCGATCAAGGAGGAGAAGCCGCAAACAATTGAAGCAAATCAGAGAAACAGGGATTGCAATCAACCAACAAAGGCAGCGACTTCAATTTGAAACCCTAATTTAAGAGCACGGCACCAAAGGGACGAAGCCCTAAATCTGCAAGAGGAGCGGCCATTTTTTCACGAACGAAAAAATAAAAGGAACGTGTTGAAGAAGTGAATAAGGGGCCGGCCTTTGTTTTATTAATTTGGGCTTAGTTTTTATTAAATAGAGTTTTGTATTTCAAATTGTTTTTAATTTGTAATTTTCTTTTAAACCGTTTTTATTTTTCTAGTCGTGTGACTAGGGGACAAGCTACGTGGCGTAGCTTGAGAATTCGCAACTCGGTAGTTGAGTTGTGGCAGGGTTTTGAGCGTAGAGTTAGATTAGTCAATAGCGGGTATAGCGAGTTTACGTGTGTAAGCGAAGGACTATCTAATTTCTAGTAGAAACCTTGGGGGCAGCACGTAGGCAGGGTTTTGCCGAAGCTGGGTAAATTCTGTGTTGTTCTGTTATTTATATTCTGCAATATCTGTGCTGTTATTCTGTGATCTGAATTGAAATTAATTCATAAGCTTCCGCGATTAATTTTTATAATTTACACTATCACCATATTCACCCCCCCCCCTCTAGGGTGAAATCGATCCTACAAGTGGTATCAGAGCTAGGAACAAAAGGCGTTTTTGTTTTTTAAAAAAAAATTGATTTTACAAAAATCAATTTTTGTTTTAAAAATTCGTGTTTCAAAAAAAATCGTTTTTTGTTTTAAAAATTTGAATTTTTAAAATGGCTTCTTTTAATAATGCTTTTGCAGAAGGTCAATCCATAGTTAGACCACCAATGTTCAATGGTGAATATGCTTATTGGAAAAATAGAATGCAAATTTTTCTGAAAACCATTGACGCTTGGAATATTGTTGAGACAGGTTATAGAATACCAACTATAACTGTAGATAATCAGGAAATAGAGAAACCAAAGGAACAATGGACAGAACTAGAAAATAAATTACAAAATACTAATGCCAAAGCTATGAATTCTATTATCTGTTCATTGGATCAATTTGAATTTAATCGTGTCTCACATTGTCTAACTGCGCAGGAAATATGACACATACTAGAAGTGACTCACGAAGGAACATCTCAAGTCAAAGAATCTCGCCTTGCAATGCTAAGCAGCGAATACGAGAACTTCAAAATGGCAAAGGAAGAAAATGTCAAAGAGATGTACGGACGACTCTCCAATATCGTATACAAATCAAAAGCTCTCGGAAAAACATACACCGAATTAGAAATAGTCCGGAAAATCCTCAGAGTCCTTCCACGAAGCTTTGAAGCAAAAGTAACTGCCATACAAGAATCGAAAGATTTAAAACAACTTAAAGTTGAAGAACTCATCGGAAATCTCACCACTTATGAGCTAGAAATGAAATTCAAAGAAGAGCGTGAAGGAGATGACACTCAAAAGAAATCAATAGCTCTCAAAGGAACAACCAAAAGTGATGATGATAACGATGAAGATGATGGAGCAGCAGAATTGGAGCTGTTAATAAGGAAATTCAAAAAATGGAATCAAAAACATGGTAATTCAGCTCGAATTCAAAAAGCAAAAAGCAGAATAGCCAAAGCACTAGACTACTCGGAAGAACAAAAGTTTATTTGTTATAATTGCAACAAACCCGGCCATATCAAGCCCGATTGTCCACAAATTAAATCCAGCCATGGAAAGAAACAGAAAAGGAAAAGTTTTGCAGCCACTTGGGATGAAATAGACGAGAATGATCAAAGCACTGGCAGTGAAAGCGAAAAGGCAGAATTGTGTCTTCGAGGTGATACAACTGACAGTGACGATGACGAGCCAAGTGAGGTATCAAAACTTACCCATTCTGAGTTGCTTATATATTTTCATGAAGTAAACGGTTGTTTTGAACGACTTAGGGAAAAATACGCCAAACTTGAATCTCAAAAAGATACTTTGATAGAATGTAATAAACAACTTGATCAATTAGTTAAAACCTATCAAAGTAGGATCCCTAAGTGTGATAAGTGTCCAACATTTGATGAAGAAATTAAAAAATCAGAAATTAAAATAAAATCGCTTGAAAATGAAATTCTGATTTTAAAGGAGAATGAAAATACTAGAAGAGAGAATTCTATTAAAAAGTGCACACAGTTGTTAAACGAAAATGAATCTCTCAAATCACAAGTCCAACAATTGTCAACGACTTTAGATAAATTTTCAAAAAGTGAAAAATCGTTGAATATGCTATTAGGAAAGCAAACTGTTAATACGGTTAAACAAGGACTTGGATATAATAGTTCGAAAATTGTTGAAAACAAGATTAATCAAGAAAATTCAATGTGCACGATTTGTAGAAAATATGGACACAATCACAATAATTGTTGGTATAGACCCAAACATGTGAAAACTATACCGATTTGGGTTCCAAAAGGCACAAATATAAAATCTCTCAAAGTTAAACAAATTTGGGTGCCAAAGGGAACAATTATAAATAGTTTTGGGTCTACACAAAATTATTTTTCAAAATTTTCTGCCACTAACAACCATGGACCTATAAAAACAAATAGGTCACATAAATCCTTTTCCGTGTAGGTGTGGTGGCAGGCTAAGGAACAACAATAGTGTTCTCTGGATTTTGGCTGTTCCAGAAACACAACGGGCGACAAAGCTAAGTTCCTTAGCCTAGTATAAAGGTGATAGAATCACAATGGACAACAATGAAAAATATCGTAAAGGTAAAACAGGTAATGGTATGTTTTAAACGATATATTAAATGTGATAATCTGCACCGTATTCTGAATTAAAATCAGCCAATATTGATATGATGAAAAGATGATGATTCTGACTTATTCAAAATAGTTGGCCAATTATATTCTTATGCCAAAAAAACACTATAAAAATCTCTAGATTCTTTGAATTACTTCATATAGATCATTTTGGATTAAAATTAGTGTTTTGTTGGATAATAATACATTTGGTTATAATTCGGCTAACTCTATATTCACGGTTTTCGATTATTTACACGGCTTCATTTCAAATTCAAAAGAATGTCATTTAAATTGTTGTTAAAATTAAATTTGAAAGTTTTGGTGCACACTTCATGTTTTGGTCTATAAAATTCAATTGATGATAATTTTGAGTGAAAGAGAAATTCAGATGCAGATTACACTGGTAATCTAGTTGATAGAAAAATTACTAGTGAAACGTGATTTTTGTTGAGACATTTAATAACTGCATCGTTTTTTCAAAGAAAATATCTGCATATTCTTCATTTCAAATAATTTTCAAATAGCAGAAAATTTTCTTTTAAAAACCCCCTGGAGAAAATCATTTTTGACCATATTTTCAGATTATTCATTTTTGAAAAATTAATTTCATAATTATTTTTGAATTTGATTTTAAATGACTATTATGACCAATCTGACTCCCAAATGATTATCGAAAAGAAAAATAGTGATTGAAAAAGTGATGAGTGTTGATATTGATTATATATTATAACTCGAGAAAGTATAATTAGCAAATTTCTCTAGAAATTTAAACAAGAGTTATAAAACTTTTTGTTGGTAAAAATTCCATGACCATCTCTATACCTATCATATTTCTATCAACCATCACTCATTAAAATTCTATATAGTTTGTCGATATGTGGTACTTTAAACAGGAATCGTTCGTTTTTCATTTTCACATTTTAAAAAAAAAATAGTAATAAATAAAAAAATAAATAAATAAATAAATACCAAAGTATTCACTCTCATTTAAAAGTCCTCACGGTTATGCATGGGTGAATTACTTGGAATTTGTTATGTGCTTCCATGCTCATTTAAAAGTCCTTATGGTTATGCATGTATGGAACGCATATCAAAAGTTGATTTTTTTTCTTAAAATAAACAAGTTGATTCTAATCCATTTAAAAGTCCTCACGGTTATGCGTGGTTAGAAGATACTTGAATTCATTTTTTTTAAAAATAAATTTGGAATACTACTAATCTCATTTAAAAGTCCTAACGGTTATGCATGGTTAGTAGATATTCAAATTCCTGATATAAATATACCACAAATAGACACAACTGTATGGTTTTATATGATGACATCATTTCCATCATTCTAAAAGTGGAATATGCGCCTAACAAAATATTTATGATTTTTGTTTGATTTTTTATTGAAATTTAATATTTATATTCAATTGAGTTTTAATGTTGGATTGATATCAATTACTTTATCTCTATTTTCTCTAACACTATTATTCTTTTGCTGATAACAAAAGGGGGAGAGAAAAGTTAATATTTTGTCTAATAAAATCAAGCAAAGGTCAAATAATTTTCCATTTGCATATAGACTCATTTGCATATTTTATTTGTATGCATATACGTAGGGGGAGTTTTGTGTAGAGGAAGCATTTAAATAGGGGGAGCAATTAAAGCATATCAATGATCAAATGCATTTAACATATTCAAAATCTTAAATATATGTTTGTTATCATCAAAAGGGGGAGATTGTTGAATATGCGCTTATATGATTTTTGTTTGATGATAATAAACATATATACATTCGTTTAAATGTATTTGATAATGTACTATTTTATTTTTCACAGATTAAGTAAATATTTGCTGAATAAAATAAATAACATAGAATTTGAATTCAAACGAATATTTTATTCAAACAAATATTTATTACAATTTTGAATAGTACAAATTCAAGCTCTCACTATTCACTATACATTCTCAATTACAATTTCTAATTACATCACTATTTTACATATTCACCTCACTACATATCACTCACACTCGTATTTATCTTCAACTGCATTCCAGTTTGAATCCAGCATCTGAGCAATCTGCAAAAATATAAACCAACGCAGTAAAATTGAAAAGGAAATATTTTTGCAGTTTAAAATAAAATAAAATGGATTTTGAAAATAAGATTTGCCTCAGTTATTTGGGTTGTTCGTCATAATTTAAATTTGAATTCATCATACACGAACAACTTGTGACATACACAGTGTATTACTGTATATGCCACAAGGCCGTGCACGCCGATATATACACTTGATTGATTTACAGGGACAGGCGAGCACAGGTCAAACCCAAATGAAAAACCGGGTTTAACTCACGTGCAATAACATTGAAAATCACGACACGAGCACAAGGTCAAACCCGAGTTGTGAAACTGGATTCAACACAGGTGCAAATTCAAAAATAAATTCAAATGCAATAAAATGGTCGGGAGTGCACATGCCCAGACTCAAACCAACATGAAACAAGACCAAGTCAGGCTACAACAGATGATCAACCTCAATGGACCAGTGATGCAACTAAGCACAAATCACTTACAACATGTATGCAGCCCAATAGACCAAAGTACAACATCACACAATCAAACTACAACAGGCCAGAGGTGAAAACAATACAATACTGAAGTGATGAAGTGCATATAAACAACTGAAACATAGATGAATGCAAATACAGGAACTCGACAGGCACATATGAATACAAAGTACACACGTGCAACAGTTCATGTATGAAACAGAGGCAACAAGACTGTATGCAAGCAAAGTCTCTACATTGTGCAGCAGATATCAAGTGAAGGCCAGATAATCAAGACCCAAGATGAAAAACCAGAGTTCAATGCATATGAGACCATGCAGTACTACAAAGACCATGTCAAACACAGAGGCAACATGAATGGAAACTGCATCAATGCATATCAAAAAAGAGAGACAAACAATACAATGCATCAGTGAGCCAAGAATACATGTACTCAAGCTCGACTAACAGTGCAGGCAAATGCTCATATGAATATGAAATAACCAGAGTCAAGAATACATGTACTCGAGACAATATGCACAAATGTAAGACCAAAGTGCAACAGACCAATTCCAAATGCATCAGAGAAGTAGTAATGAAACTGCAGTGAACAAACCAGAAGAAAACCATACAAGCCTACCAAGCACAACTCAGTGACAATATGTATGGGGGCACTGGACTACAGCATAACCAAACCAACATGATGACAATGCTCAACATCATGAATATAAACCCAAATCAACTCTACTGGACATTACAAGGAAATGAAAAGACTCAGCAATGCTCAAGATCAACACAAGACAGAGTAAATATATATACACAACAACAACCATCATGCTCAACAAGAACACTTGCAACAGTGGTGATGATCAAGGGTATACATGACGAAGTCAACCAGAGAAAACCACGAAATTAATCAACACCGTAATGTACATTGACCAAGTTAATGCCGTGAACATCAAGTAAGCAAGCATCACAAAATATATACGATGTGACAAAGTCAGAGAGATCATAATCGTTCAAGCATAATCATACGGCAGAGGTAAAATAATTGACAAATTCAAATCATCAGAATGAACGAGAATATAGGAATTCAATTCCTATTTAAACACAATCATCATCGGCAATTTAGATCCCATCGAGTTCAAGTACGAAAGATTAGAAAAAGCAAAAAGCACAAATTACATACCGAAGCAATCGAACTCGATCAAGGAGGAGAAGCCGCAAACAATTGAAGCAAATCAGAGAAACAGGGATTGCAATCAACCAGCAAAGGCAGCGACTTCAATTTGAAACCCTAATTTAAGAGCACGGCACCAAAGGGGCGAAGCCCTAAATCTGCAAGAGGAGCGGCCATTTTTTCACGAACGAAAAAATAAAAGGAACGGGTTGAAGAAGTGAATAAGGGGCCGGCCTTTGTTTTATTAATTTGGGCTTAGTTTTTATTAAATAGGGTTTTGTATTTCAAATTGTTTTTAATTTGTATTTTTCTTTTAAACTGTTTTTATTTTTCTAGTCGTGTGACTAGGGGACAAGCTACGTGGCGTAGCTTGAGAATTCGCAACTCGGTAGTTGAGTTGTGGCAGGGTTTTGAGCGTAGAGTTAGATTAGTCAATAGCGGGTATAGTGAGTTTACGTGTGTAAGCGAAGGACTATCTAATTTCTAGTAGAAACCTTGGGGGCAGCACGTAGGCAGGGTTTTGCCGAAGCTGGGTAAATTCTGTGTTGTTCTATTATTTATATTCTGCAATATCTGTGCTGCTATTCTGTGATCTGAATTGAAATTAATTCATAAGCTTCCGCGATTAATTTTTATAATTTACACTATCACCCTATTCACCCCCCTCCCCTCTAGGGTGAAATCGATCCTACAGTGTATGTTATGCCGTGGTCTAGTTGTGTCGAGTCATGATTGCTCTTTTGTTTGTGATTGTTTTGTTCTGAACTTTGCGGGGTTCGGAATTATTTTGGGTATGGACTGGCTTAGGAAGTATGCGGCAAGGATTGATTGTGAGAGGCTGGAGGTGACAGTCGAGAATGTGGAGAGGCGAAAGGTTGTGATACGATGTAAGCATGAGGAAGGCATCTTCATGAGCTTCATGTATTCGCTGGTTGTTCCACGGGATGGACTGTCATCGGTGCCTATTGTGAATGGATTTGAGGATGTCTTTTACCAATTGGAAATACTATTGTCCATTTAAAATAGTTGTCATTTACCAATTGGAAAATAGGATTACGTGCACATTAAGTTTTTTTAATTGCTAAACTTATCATTTTAATGCACAAATTCAATAAAAAAACATCAATTATACAGAACGAATTGGCAACTGCAAAACAGTGCAAGTGTTTTTCATCAAACCCTGATTGATGCCTGGACTTGATTTGCTTCTCATCCTAGCATTTTCATTGTATTTTCCTGTTTTTTTATTTATCTCTTTCTAATGTACTTTTTTATTGTTCTTTGCAATAAAACTGGTAGGGGTCCAGTTAACCCCGCTGGCTTTGCCAAAAAAAAAAAAAAAAAAAAAAAAAAAAAAAAAAAAAAAAAAAAAAAAAAAAAAAAAAAAAAAAAAAAAAAAAAAAACATCAATTACAAAACTTTTCATTAAATAAGGGCATCACATGGAATTTTTTTTGATATAGGATTGACGACGACTATTTGTTTTCTTACAAAATAACAAATACAAATGTTATATTGTTTCACTTTAACATAGTCAATATAATCTAACGAGTGTTACAGAACGCGCTTTACGCGTGAAGATGGCACATGCTTCGTGGCACATGCTTCGCTAGTAAATTGATTTTTTTTTTGCAAATTATGCGTTTAACATGTTTAAGAGAAATAATTTTCTTAAATATTTGGCTATGTTTTTGCATTGAAATCATGTGTAATCAGTTTAAATTTCAGTTCTAAGTTGGAACATTTAATTTTTTGTTAGGTTGGATTTTCGTTTCTATTATCAATTAATAAAGAGAAAAAACGTAGAGAAAGTTTAGTTGTTAGATCGTATATTTAAGTGATACTAAGTTTGGTAATATACGTAGGAGAGTATATTGAATTTGTAAAAATGTACAGTGGCTAAATCTTATTTTAAATAACAGTAACATTTGGTAATGTGAGAGGCGCTTGTGGAAGTTTACACCGATGGCAAAAATAAGAAGAGTATACCGATAAGATAACAAAATTTAATTATATTATTTTTTCAAAATGTTTGAATGATACACCAATTACCACTTCATGAGTAAATTTATCAATCCAGCCATAGTCATCTTTTGAGGGGTATTATTTATCGTTATTTGTTGATTTCTGTATATATACACTATCTTTCGTTGAAGATGCTTTTGGAGATATATCATCTTTTTGAATCAACCTTTACTTATCAAAGTGTATAATATCCATTGGTTTGCTATTAAATTGTGTTGTATGCTGAAATTAATTTTTTAATATATAGAGTAAATTAATAATAAAGTAATGACCGACAAGTATTTTTGAATATATTTAATAAGAAGTATAATTTTTATGCATATTTAGAAATAAAAAATAACATGAAAAAAGAATAAATTTTCATCGATCAGTTGATTTTATGTCCGTAAATAACATGTAAGCATGACATTATTTTGGGAATACATAGAGCAATACACTTAACTAAACAATACGACAAATTCTAAAAAGTACAAATTACCGTTTTAAAATAAAATAGAAGTTGTAGTCTTAGAAATGATTTTATTTTCACGTAGAATAGGGCTAAAATATATTTAAAATAAAAAATAGCATGAAAAAATAATAGATTTTCATTGATCAGTTGATCTTATGTCCGTAAATAACATATAATCATGATATTATTTTGAGAGCACACATTGCATTGCACTTAAATATACAATACAAAAGATTCTAAAAAGTGGAAATTACGTTTTTAATATAAAACAGAAGTGTAAAAGTTGCAGTCGTAGAAATGATTTTTATTCATGTAGAATAAGATTGAAATATATTTAAAAATAAAAAATAACATGAAAAAAGAATAAGTTGTCATCGATTGGTTGATTTTATGTCCGTAAATATTATGTAATCATAAAATTATGTTGAGAATACATAAAGCAATGGAATTAAATAAACAATACAAATATGCTCTAAAAAGTGAAAAATACCTTTTTATTATAAAATAGAAGTGTAGAAGTTGCGGTGGCAAAAATTATATTTTTCCTGTAGAATAAGATTGAAATATACAAGCAAGATAGGACTATAGTGTAAAGCACTGTTTCAATGGTATAATTACACTAACCTAAAATTGTGATATCGAAAATTAATGATGGTGAGCAACTCAATGAAGCGTGTCCAAAAAAACAGTTGCGGTGAGAGATATGGAGAAAACATGAGAGAGAAGTTGAAAAAGAACAGGGGTGGAAAGAGATGTGAATATGAATGGATAGAACGAGTGACATTTTTAGGATTTGGTAGATATTCCTAGAATGCTATATTTGTATTATGAAGTTTGAATATTTATATGTTGCAACGATTAAGGGTTATGAATATGCATGCCACATCTATTTTAACTCATCTACAATATCTTAACTCATTCATTGATTCAGAAATTTTTGGATCAGGGTGTAAAAAAATAAAGTCTAGAGAAATTTTAACTGACCGATATGCTCAAATATTATGTAACGGTATACAAGGTATATGCTATCGAGTGATACCTAACAGTAATAAATACTCTAATATGTTTTTTTATTGAAAAGTTAAAAGAGCGATATCAGTGCTATACATATAACATGTTATATTTTTCAGTTTATAAACAGAATTGTATAACTTTATATGGTTGCTGCTCATAATTATATAACGTTTTATGGTCGTTGCTCTTAAATTTGCTAGGCGTTTATTCTCATAATTGTATAACGTATATATCAGCCACTTTCTTGATGGTGCAGTAAATATAATAACGGCACTATTGAATTAATGCAAATTGATGCTTATTAATTACACTTTCTAACATTTTATTCCTCTCTTTAAGTTTCTCATACATATATGTTTTGATATTTGTATAATTTATTCACAGTTTAATGCATAACTTGGAAATCCACAATCTTTAGATATTGTATACAATAAATCAAGATATATTCATTTATTTAAATTTATTAAACAAAATCAACTAATTAAATCGTGTAATGACCCGCCTTTTCGATCTTTAAAAGTCGACACTAATACATCTATGGTATTAACATGTCGAGCTTTCAAGTGCTGGAAAGACAGATTGTTTAGGGAAAAAGAAAGAAAAGATAGAACAGAATCTCACTATGTGATGAGCAATCTATAATATAACAACGATCTTTACACAAGAAAAATTGAACTTTATTATACATATATCAATCAAAGTCAACTAATCAATCAACAGTCTGGACAGCTATAACAACACTTCCTCATAATTGCTGATATATCTAGCAATCAATGCAGCAGAAAATAGAATGTGCATGATTACGACTTGAAGGCATCCAGCCCATCTCCTAAAGCTCCAAATATCCAAACCGAATCAGTAAATATGCTCGGTCTGACCTGATATTCTAAGAAAAATAACGCCCAGATCAATCTGGTAAAGCAGCACGAGAAAACACAACAAATTGGATTTTAATGTTATATTTTTTTTGAAAATAATTGTACCTCGTAAGATCAAGCCGCGTGAAAACACAGATGGATTTTTATCTTATGACAACCAAACATATTTATAGAAAATCCAGTGATATTATAATAATGTCTAAGATACAAATACATATTAACCATAGTCCAAATTGTTACATTATTGAATTCCAGTATAATAGGTTTACAATCAAGTCCGCACGACGCTTATTTGAGAATGGATTCCAACAATGGCAAGGTAAGGGACTACTTTCCATACAGTACACCTCTAGATAAAACGTACCTAGGGTATAACGACCCCACATGATGCCTATATTAATAAAGAACATTACAAGTAATGTCGTTTGCTAATCTAGAGGATACGACATGTTAAAGGCGATCGAATGTGAATATATCTTTATACTAACACTGACATGTCATTTATACCCTTTTCACTTAATATCTGAACTGAATTTGACGTGTACAGTATTAATACAAAGTAATAGGCCCAGAATTTCTCAGAATCAAAACAATATATAATATAAATAATAGTCATATATCATAGCAGAATAAAATCTCAACTCATACATATACAAACTTTAAGTTTACAAAATGAAATACTAAACTCAATTAATATACAATTTATTGTTTTTCAATCTTAATTATACATCTCAATTTCAAACAAAATTCCTAGTTGATATAACTAAATATCAAAGGTCCAACTTCTGATAGCCTAACCATCCATAGGTCTACTCATCCTATAACCTGAAAGTCTCAGTCTGAATCGAGGAAGATAACACTCAGATCAGACTATCTCT
The DNA here is from genome assembly GCA_030765085.1 of Allium cepa. Lineage (NCBI taxonomy): Eukaryota > Viridiplantae > Streptophyta > Magnoliopsida > Asparagales > Amaryllidaceae > Allium > Allium cepa. Next base: position 183,533,598 of record CM060934.1, read on the forward strand.
AAATATCCAATAGGATGAAAATAGAATATAACACAAGAATAAACAACATATAAGTAAATATAGGTATCTAGGATATAATGAGTCAGGAAATAAATTTAACTCGGAATAGGGTTATAAATTTAAGTCACAAACACAAACTAGTCATTAAACATAGAATAATGACTTAGCTTAACTTAGCATCCATCACAAAACACAAGAATAAATATTTATTTCATGAACATAAGACATAAGAATATATATTTATTTAACAAACACAAGACCCAAGAATATTTATTTCATGAACACAGAATAGTCACAGAATCCAAATATCCAGAATCCAAGAGATCTTACTCAAAAGGATCATAATGATCGTACACAGAATCATAGTAAACAAACAAACAATTTGGTATCACACAAACCGATCTGATATCGGGGATCGTACACAGGACGGGAATCAAAGAATCACAAGACGATCTCAAGGATGGCATCCATGACCGAATCTTTTAGATTTATTTTAGATCATTACCATTGAAAAGAAATCCAGGAGTAATTTCTTAAGGATTTGGCAGCCACTTGCTGCATAACAAAAGAGAGTAAACTCTAAAGTGCCAAATATAGCCTTCTGTAATTACTATGATTTAATCAATATGTCATATACCGTATGGTGAAATCTAAGTATTTACTAGAAGCTAGTAAATATCACTTATTACGGATACCACGGAAAAACTTGAACAAATTCTCTTAAGCATCTAACAACCATTTATCGCACACTAGAAGAGAATACAACTCTAATGTTTTAAGTACTTTCTTAAATACAATCATAAGAATTTAACCAAGACGTCCTATACTATTTGGTGGAATTCGAGTATTCGCTAATGGGTTAGTAAATTCCACTCAAACATTTTATTCAATGAGTTATATCATATTCAACAAAGTGTTATTCAAAAGAATTTAAAACGATCAGTAATATTAAGTCGAATAATAATACTTTCCAAATTATAAAATTTAGGTTCTTAAAACAAATTTTCTCTCTGATTTTTTTTGTTTAAAAAAACATTTATTATGATTTTCCACAAATCCACCTATTATTTAACTTTAAGTAACTGTTCGCTTGTTTAATAATGTATTCTATAACCCCAAATTGTTCCAAGATTCACTTATATACAAAAGGTTGTCTCAAATTTTCATATAGTTGTATTATTCACAAAACTATATTTTAAAACCACATTTAATTACTCCTCTAAATCCGTATTAAAATATGACCATTTTATTTAGAAATAAACTAAGTTTATACTTTTCAAAACTACATTTCCAAATTCCATGAAACCTATATTATTTATTTAATATAACCATAATAATTATACTCCAAATCCATAATCACTTCTATATAAAATAGATTAGATTTGTATTTCCAAAGTCATATTTCCAAATTCATAAATATTTTACTAACCATTCTTAGTATATAAAATAACTTGCTAAAAAAATCATTTTTAATATTTATTAACTTAATTTAGAAATAACTCTAAGATTTATAAATATAAATAATTCTCTTTCGTAAAATTACTTGTATACGAAGCTTATCAACTTATTTCATCTAACTTAAATTTAGGGTCTAAAGATCCGCAGTTACGACCACTTAAATCTCAAAATTTTACAAAACTTAAAACATGAAAATTGTAAATACAAGTCTATGCTTTCCAGAACATCACGAATTATCAAATTTCAATAAGTAGAGAAAAAATTATGACTAAAACAATTCTTAGATTTTAACTTCATTATTGCTGTCGTTTATTCTCGGGATAGCGACACTAAAACGTATTTTCGACCATGTAAACCACAAAATACCACAAAACTCAAAACAAGAAAGTTGTAACAGATAATCTAAAGTTTTCATAACATCATAAATCGTCTAATTTCGATAAGTAATAAAAAAGTTATGGCCATTTTAATTTTAACTTTCAACTTAGCAAATACACAGGACAGAGCAACACTATCAGATTCAAACTCAATTTTGGCCCAATATTCACATTTCATTTTCAGCAAACAATCTAATAATCATTTAAACTCAAGCAAACAATTCATAATCAAATTCAAAGCAATTCAATCAACAAACCATCCAATTCAATTCAAATAGAAACTAAAAATTATTCTCATGAATTAAAGGTAGTAGTGTGAGTGATTAACTCAGCTATTATTTCCCTATAGCTTGGTAAATCATCTTTTAAGTCTTGCTAACCTCCTAGCTTCTCCAAAATCATCTAAAAACTCAAGAACAAAATTTGAACACCAAGAAATTTGACCAACAAAGGAATCAAAATTATTCTTTTAGAGTTCTAAAGGATAAAGATAGGGTTTAAAACACTTACTCTTCATTGTTGGACAAAATCCTTTTGACTTGAGCTTTGAATTTGGAAATTAAGAACTACGGTTTTAGAGCTTTGAGAAGGCGGAGTTTAGTTTTTTTCTTCTTCTATGTTCTGACTTTAGAATGAACGTGAATGTATAGAGATACTATCTCTTATTTGCACTAATGGGTTAAGGGAGTTGAGATGAGGATCGACTAACAAGGTGTAGCTAATTCTCCTAAGTGTTACTAATACTTTTTAGTTCCATCGTTAATAAATTAAAATTATCTCTAATAACGTTTAACAAAATTAATCATCAATTTCTCAAATTTGACAAAACCAATTAACAATTTAAAAACTATATTTCAACAAAAATTCTCAATAGTAACACTTTTCTCTAAACACCAAATTCAAATAATCGATTTAATAATATTTCAAAATTTCAAATTGAAATCCTATTTAAGAAATAAAAATCATTTCTTAATTAGATCTTATCAATATTCTCAACACTAAATTTAATTCCATAATTAAAATTCATAAGTTATAAATATAAATTAATTATCCTTGATTAATTTTTATTAATTAGGTCATTAACAACAGGGTTGCTACATGGGGTCAGACCCTGAACTTGGTGCACCCTTGCCAATACAGAACCAGCCTACCCCTGAACTTGGATAGTACCGGATATGTCATCACACCGGTTACTTTCCAACCTTAATCGAGAACCCTTATGTACAACCAAATCCATAATATGATGATCTAGAAAGGTGATGACACATCCTAATGGGAGCGACCCACATAGCTCTGCTGCATCGACCCTATTTTAGCCATTTCTGGGTTATGAGGTTTGATGCTATAGTTACCTTTTATATAGTAATTTCACTTGGAATGCTAACATTTCCTTATAAGTAGCAATGCAGTGCCAACATTTATCCATACAAGTTGTCCAGGATAAGGACAAATCGAAGGCACTACTTCTACTACATCCATTTTGGAATCACCCTTGCACTTCAAAGGCTCCATCTTCGATTTCATGCTCTTTAAGATATCTTCATTTTGAAATATTTGAGTTAGATCGAAGTGGTTTTCAGACAACATATCTGATCCCGGTCTCTTCGAAACGATTTCGATGGTTTCCAGTAAACTCAAACCTCGCTTTTTTTGGGAAATAAACAGACAATAGATAAAAGCGAAGATCACCTCCTACCGTTAAATGAACGGGCTTCCTTATCAATTATCCTAGAAGAATGAAACAAGTTTATTAGTACAATATAGAACCACCGACGATAACTATATTATATAATTCCCATTTTTCTTTTAGACATTTTCAAAGTTACGTTTGGGTCCAAATTTGATTGTCGGATATTTAACTATCAAATAAATAATCAATTCAACTAGAGAATTAATTCCATAGGGAAAATAACACCGGTTAAGCACAAAGCACCTTTTAGACTCTTTAATTATCCTTTTTATTAATTAAAACCATTTTGTAAACTTTTGTATCAAAACCACTTTTAGGGGGATACATTCCCAAATCCTTTATACTCTTTCAATATTTGAAAATATAGATATGCTTATTGTAGAAATATAAGTATTCTTACAAAAGCATTTCACTTCCACTTAGAGAACTTTCTATGTGCTCATATTCACAATATAAGTATGTTCACAAGATCATTATATTTCAATATTCAGACAATATACTTGCATACTTATCCTAACGGTATAAGTATACCTTACAAATCTTAGTAAAACCCACCTTTCTAAAATCACACTTAATTGGTTTTAAAACAAATGTTAACTTTAACATTTATACTGATAAACCAGAACATTGCCTCTTTTATAAAACTCTTCTATATTTACAATCTCTTTTGTAAATTCCTTTACCAAACACATTATTTATAAATCCCTTTTATAATCATCTTTTATAAGTTCCCCTATACAAGATCATTTATAATTCTTCTTATAAATTCAAAGTAAAATTACGAACTCCTAAATCTTTTATAAGAACTCTCTTATAAAACACATCTCCATTTATATCTCTTTTATAAACTCCAAATCCATTTACAATTTTCTCTTTACAAATTTTCTCATAAAATCTATCAAACTTATTTGATCTTATTTTTAAATTCCAATTCCATGTATAACCCTCAAACTCCAATATGGCTAAACCTAAAATATAATTTATAACTCACTATTCCCGATAATATGATCATGTCATATATTTCAATGATTTCCCCAAATGGAATTTATCTCTCCAATTTATCAAAATGATACCGATTTCCTTTTATAAGATGTACTTATCAAACCATTCCTTTATTTTATAAAATCCTTCTTTTGTAAATCTATTCTTCACTTACAATATAATATTTATAAATCTACAACATTCTTTTCAAACAATCCATAAATATTATTTCAAATATTTCTATCTTCTTTGAACCGGCAAAATCCCTTTAAAATAATAGATAACCTTTTTAAATTTTCCTTTTAAAAATAAATATTTATAATTATAATAATGTCTCAAACAAATTTCCCATACTTCTAAAAATTATTTAGAAACATTTACTTATATAAATATGAATTTAAAAAAAAGAGTTGAAAATAAAATTGAAAGTTAAAAAATACGTACTCATCTGAATTTAAATATCACGAAATTCCAAAACAATCGGACCAAAACCAATTTCCAAACCAAAATTACAACCAAACCAAACCAACACTTAATAGTATTTCAAAAATATTATACCAAGGCCAATAGTTGCTATAGCACTTAAAAAAGGCTATTACTAACCTTTTACCCTAGAAGGTTCAATTTTTACATATGTTGGTGTCATATCCAATATAGCGAGACGGTCCAATTTCAACATTAAACAAACTATGCCACATTTATGTAACTGAAATAAACAATCGGTAAATAATTGAAATTTTAAAAATAACAACATCGAGAAATCCGGATTTCTCAATAAAAATTTCATGTATTTCAAATTTAAATCTATATCACTTTAAGAAGCAGATATTTAACCACGTCGACCAATATCGTCAACCAAATTCAAATATTAAATTTTATCTACTAAAACCATTACTTGTTAACTAATAGAGTGAGTTGAATTCATTGAAGTTTCAATTTGCATTGAAGCGTTCCGGTTTGAACTAAATCGAACGACGCCCGATTTTAGCTAAAATTTCAACTACTCCAAATTCACCCAAACATGTTCCATCATGAAGCTTTTGTCATTACGATCGAGATGCAAAAAGTTTCGTATCGATTGGGCCTCATATGCATAAGATATTAAATTTATAAGTTTGCACGTTATAATTGTTAATTAATTAACTTAATTAAAACATTAATTACCCAACCAAGCTTCTTTTTTCCAAAACACAACTCGCACATCCCCTCAAGATAACCACATGTACACAGATATGGCTATTCACGTATCCCAATGACAAGAAGCTAGACTTGATTAAACGATAAACCGACTTCACCAAATGAACTCGTCTTCGCGAACTCCTTTCGACCGACACCATTATCTCATGCTCGACGCCTTAACCAAAATCGCAATTGCAGCCAAACCCCCGATTGGCCTGATCAGCCCAATCCCCTATTCTTCAGCGCGAGCCACCAAACCTCACCTCCGGGTGCTAATCGCCACGCTAAACCCAAGAACATCGCCCATTTGGCCAATCGGTGATCATAATTCCAACAATCACCAACCTTAATTTACCGCTCTTCACCGTCGAAACTGTCGACCATCAAGAATCTCGATCACACATCCCAAAACTCATCTAGAATAGAAGCCCATACCCTCACGAACTCAAAGATACCACTTTTTCGAATTATAGATTTCTGTTTGTTTTGGTTATATATTTCAATTGAAGAGGATTTTGGTTTTCTTGTTTATCAGATGAAGATGAAAATGAATGGGAGGGTACAAGGAGGATGAAGAAGTAGCGTAGCAGAAAAAAAAAAGTAGCGTGGCGGAAAAAAAGTGAGCGTTAGTATGATAGTTGTCGCTTGACTTATATTAAATCCAAAGTTTTGGGTATCTCGCCACCCAGATTTCTGTTCACCTACCAAACCCAAATTGACAAAACAAAATATGATCACGGTCAAAACAGTAATACGAATCCAAAACGATAATGATATACACCGGTTGAATCCTGAAAAATCACAAAAACATTATTGTTTGCCTAAAAATCGTCAAACGACAACTTAAATATTTTTCAAATTAAAAGTTATGAAAAAATAAAATAAACTAAAACGCGTCAATGAAATTCGAGTCAATAACAATAAATTTTCTGATTATTTATTTGAACTGTTTATTACTATAAATAAATTTACAAATTCAACTCGCATGTTGGTCAATCCGTGTATCCAGATTGTGCATTTGCTAGCGACGGCTAGCATCGACCGTTTATTCTAGCCAGCCCTAGCCGATGTTAAAGCTAGCACCATAAGTCGTCTTTCTTGTAATGTTATTTTCCACTTTTCTTGTAGTGAGAAATTCATATCATGATGTTGATAAAAATAAAGGTAAGAAAATTTGTCGTCTTGTGCAAAATTGGTAATCTTGGAATAAAAATGATGCTCGAATCTTTTCTTTCAACGAAAGCAGATGCAAAAAATTATGAATTTGTGGGATATTTGAAAGTTATGATTTTTAAAAACTATGAATCGAAAAAATAATGGATGAATCGATGCTCATCTTTCTTACGCCGTTCCTTGCGTCTAGTGTCTATTCTTATTTCCATTTAATGTTACCGTTGGCGTGTTTTACGAATTTTTACATTTTTATTCAATTTTTTTCTATTTAGATGTCCGGGTGTGAAATGGCCCAAAGCCTTGGCATTGCCCAAAGGACACTATTGAATAATAAGGCAGCGTGTTATGTGTGCAATTTGTTTATGCTAATTTACCCTAAAAAGAAGTTAATATTTGGCTGTTAAAGTTGGTGGCTCCAATTTACATTATTTATGAGGAGTAAAATAGGTACGATGTTTCATAATACGTTATAATGATTGTTACGTTAGGGTTAGGGATGTTAATATTTGACCATTGAACATCAGATTATTGGATGACATATGTCATTTTGTAGCTTGTAAAACTGCTGTAATCCAGCTTTTTTAAAGTTGAATTTTGATTTCATAGTGATGTATTAAGCGGTTGATAATTCGGTTCCGATTTTACAACCATCCCACAACGGTCTCTTAGTAGCATCCAATAAATCATAAATTCTTTTCGCTCCCACATTCCGTTCTTCTTCGATATTTATGTTTTCATCGTCAACTTAAATGAAAGGGAACATTGATCACGCTGCATCTTTTACCTTATCTTCTATTGGATTTGTCATAACATAATCACACTGCAAAATTAGGTGTAGGCGTAACAAGTTCTCCGTGACGATCCCACAAATAATAATTAGGCATAAAACCAGATTTACAAATATACATTAACTATATCTGGTTTTCAATGCTTCAACTGTTGGCACTTACTATAAGAGCAATGAAGTTCTTCGTTATTTCGATTGTTAGATGTAGTGAATCTAATAAATTCATGTACACCATTGCAGAAATGTTTCTTCATCAAACCTTTCATACCAGTTCCAACTGCATACACCCAAGTACGATCGAGAAAATTTTCGAGCATTGTTCCTGATTTAAAAATATATGTTAGTAATTCGACAACACCTAAATTATATCTAAAACAAATTTAAAGTCTTTTGGGACTATAGACTTCATACACCATGCTTCTGTTTAATTTCGACAGCACTTCACTTCACTTATCTTCTAGCATAACTTTGCATTCAAAGGGAATATTGTTGTTGTTGTATTTTCTAAAATAAATTAAAACCTTTTGGGACTAAATGTTTTAATTTGTTGTTGCTGTATTTACTAAAATAATACTTAACGCTTATTTTCAAACTAAAATTTATTATTTCACTTCACTTCATTTTTCAATTTTTTAATTCATTCAACTATATAAATATTTTATTAACTAAATTTGAAATTTTAAAACAATATTATACGCTTATTTTCGCATAAACTAAAAAACTATTTTCTAAACTATAAGAAACATTTGCGTAAACTTTAAAACATTATATTCATTTCTTAGTTTTTTTAAAAATTGACTTTAGTACAATATTTATTTCAAAAAATTTATCATTTCAAACTAAAATTTATTATTTATTAATTTATTATTTCACTTTATTTTTTAATTTTATAATTCATTCAAGTATTTAGATATTTTATTAACTAAATTTGAAATTGTAAAACATACTTTACAATTCATTTGATTAGTTAAATTTTGAACCGATTTTGTAAACTAAAATTGGAAGTTTGCACTAATTTTAATCAATAGTTATACAATAATTTTTACACTTATTTTAATCAATAATTATACCCTAATTTTAAAACATATTTTACAATTCATTTAACTATCTAGCAGTATATTAATCGATAATTATACACTACTTTTTGCATAAATTATGACAACGTTATTTTAAACTATACTAAACATTCATGTAAACTTATCAGTAAGCGTATTAATGGATAATTATACACTAATTTTCAAATTTCAAATCAATCTTAATTTTCAAATTTTAAATCAACCTTAATTTTTGGTGCAAAGGAATGAAAAAATTACAAATTTTCGGGTTTTGATCCGTATACACAGATCCACGTCGGCTAGCAACGGCTAGCGCCGGCTGCTTATTCTAGCCGTAGCAGGCCGACACAATAGGCTAGCGCCGATTTTAGTAGAATATTTATTTCAAAACAAGTTTATTATTTCAAACTAAAATTTATTATTTCTTAATTTATTATTTCATTTCACTTTATTTTTTAATTTTATAATTCATTCAACTATTTAAATATTTTATTAACTAAATTTGAAATTTTAAAACATATATTAAAATTCAGTTAACTATTTAAATTCTTAATTTACCGATTTTATAAACTACAATTTGAAGTTTGCACTTATAGTAAATTAAAATAAATTTATTTTGTACTAATTTTTGCGTATTAACCAATAATTATACACTAATTTTTGCATAAACTATAACAAACATTGTTTTAAACTATAACAAACATTAGCGTAAACTTATCAGTAAGCATATTAATCAATAATTATACACTAATTTTTGGATTTTAATCAACATTAATTTTTAGATACAAGTTAAACAATCAAACCACTAATTAATATCTCAAATCGTCTAATACACTATTATCATCAACTAATACGCAATAATCATCAAATTCAAACCCATAATCAACCAATTTTTGAAATTTGGGCTTTAATTATATCCTCAAATCAATTAGTACACTATTATCATCAACTAATACAGAATAATCATCATTTTCTAACCTACAATCAACCAATTTTTGAAATTAGGGTTTTAATCATACCTATATTGAAATTGAAGAGAAAGGAGATACCGACGAGTTTTGTAGGGTTTAGAAGATCAACGTGCAAGGCGGCGGACGTGGGGAGGAGGCAGCGACAAGAATGGAGGCATTGTTTTTTTGGTGGGAAAAGCTGGAATATTTTCCAGTTCACATGTTGGTTGACCTTTATATCCAAATTGTGCACCGGCTGGCATCAGCCGCTTATTCTAACCATCACCGGCCGACGTAAAAGCTAACGCTATAGGCCGTCTTTCTTGCTATGTTATTTTCAACTTTTCTTGTAGCGAGAAATTCATATCATAATGTTGATAAAAATAAAGATAGGAAAATCTATTGTCTTGTGCAAAATTGGTAATCTTGAAATTAAAATGATGTTCGAATCTTTTCTTGCAATGAAAGCGGATGCAAAAAAAAATTATGAATTTATGGTATGTTTGAAAGTTATGATTTTTAAAAACTATGAATTGAAGAAATTATAGATGAATCGATGCTCATCTTTCTTACGCTTAGCATTTCTTGCATCTAGTGTCTATTCTTATTTCCATTTAAGGTTACCGTTGGCGTATTCTACAAAATTTTACATTTTCATTTAACTTTTTTCTATTTAGATGTCCCGATATGAAATTGCCTAAAGCCTTGGCATTATCCAAAGGCCACCATTGAATAAAGCAGCTTGTTATGTGTGCATGTGTTTATACTATTTTACACTAAAAATGAAGTTAATATTTGCATTGTTATAATATATGTAAATATATAAGTGAATATGCTTTTATGGTTTTTTGTTTAGTCCCACATCGTGGAATTGGTTAAGTCATTTGCTCTGAAGCCTTTATATAAAGGAGGCTATGTAATGTAAATACATATCTATTCTCAGAAGTGAATAATATATCTTTTGTCTCTCTCCAATGGCTTCTATTTTTCTTTATTGTATAACACGTTATCAGCACGATCTCCACAAAAGTTATTTTTCCCATATCTACAGTTGTGATAATTTATGAAATCAAATCTATTCTTCTTCCGATCTAATTATAGATCTCAAAACGGTAAGTTATTTTTCTAATATGATTGATCTAATCTTCCAATTTTTTTTATATATCTCATTCCATTCTAGATCTACTTCTTCAGATCTAAATCTATTGTCTTATTTTTTAGACTTTATTATACTAGTCTTATAATTTTATATCTTATATAGATCTAAACTTTGAGATCTAATTCTTATTTTGTTGGTTATTATATTTCAGATCTAATTTGTTTGTTGTTGCTATTTTTCTGATAATATTATATTGTAGATCTCAATATCATACTTATTTTTATGCTTTTGAATTCATTTATTTTGGAATGCAAGTTTGAACTTGACAAAATTTTGATATTGTTGATTAAAGCAAATTTTTTGACATGGATTTGAGAAATCAAACGCGGTTGGTAAATGGGGTTTTCATTTTGAAAACCTTTTAATTTGATTTGGATTTGAATGCAGACTTTGAAAATTATTTTGATATATGATTTATATTTTCAGAAGAAATATTTTATTGTTTCTAAGAGAAACAAATATAAATATAATACGTATCTAGAAGATCGTATTAAGTGAATGGAAACATTAGTAAAAGCTTACATGATAAGCTTAATATCTTCCAATGTTTCCTTTAAAAAAAAAAGGAAAAAGGAAATAATAATTGATAACCTGCAGTTTTCATAAATCAGTAAATTACAAGTTTGCTCAAAATAAAGAACCAGAAGTTCTAACTAAAAAAAAGGATTATATATCAAAACTCAAATATATAAATTTGAGATGTGAAGCTTTGAATTATTAGAAAATCTAATTCAGATTATGGTAAATTTCAATTGCAATCAAACCTGAAGTTTGATAATGAAAATCAAGTTGTACCATTTAGGATCTAAAATACTAAACAAAGACTTTTTTTTAAAGTAAAATTGGAACCTGAAGTTCTAAAAATATTTGCCAATGGTATTAACTACTAAATCAAATAAATATGTAGAAACTTGTTCACTCCAGAAGTAGTGAAAATAATATATTAAAAAAAAATCTCCAGAAGAGATTTGTTGATATATTTGGTGTTTTTACTAAACCAAACAAATATATAGAAACATATCTACTCTTCTATTCTCTTTCTTTTTAATTAAAAATAAGGCATTCTAATAGGAAGTTTATTTCCTAATTTTTTTTTCTTCTTCCATGCATCCAATCACTTTTCAAAAGGTAAAATATAATATATCAAACATAATAGATCTGAAATAATTTTAATTTCTTAAATTTCTAAAATAACATGTGTTGATTTGAAGATTTACATGTTTTTTTTTTGATATATTGGGTAAAGAATTATGAAGTTAGTTTTCTTATGAAAATAATAATGATTTGGATCTGAGATTTGTAGTTATTTATGATTATGAATAATATGGATAAATCTGAGATAATTTTGTTTATTTAGAAATTCTGATTATTGGAAAATAAAGTTTCTCTTTAAGATATTCATTTAATTTTATTATTGAGTAATATTGAACCTATATTTGAGATGAAATTGTGTTACTTTGAGTACTGTTTGTTCAATTAGTTTATATATTTATAATGAAATTATTTTGCTATGACAGTAGTTATATCCTGAACCACATAAAGGTTAATTGTAGTTGTTTTTATCACAAATGAATTAATTGCAAGTGTTATGATAATAAATTAAATCATTTATTGTCATAAATGCATTAAATGCATTGATTATTGTAAATTAAATGACGTTGTATGTTTGTGTTTGGAATAAGAATAGACGTATGATTTACTATTTGATGTATTTATTTTGACAAGTAATGTCCGTTATAACGGAAAAAATAGGTTTAACAACTCAAAGGAATTATTTTAATAGAAGTTGTATAGCTCAAAGTCCAAGGCATGAAGTCTGGAATTATGAAAAGATTTTCTGACAAACTTTACAAGCTCGAATTCTTGTCAGTATTTTTTTTTTGTCAAAATGTACAAGCTTCTAAAAAAAAAGGCAGTTTACACAAAATTTGAGAACCCGAAGTTCATAATTAATTAGTGAACTTGAAGTTTATGAATTAGAAGCCCGAAGCTCTATTGAAATTATGTAAAATGATAAGGTTGTACTTCTTGAAGAAGTTAAAGGAAAATAATATATTATCATATGAGATAATAATGCTACATTCAAGAGATTACAAAAATTTCCAAATGAGTTATACCTTACCTTATATCTTCATATTTATATTATATTAACCAAATATCCTGAAGATATTATGTTATATGATATATCAAACATCATTGGATGTGTGTGTATCAATCTCTTGAAAAGATGTTTTAGAGATTTATTTATATTTATATTGCAAAATATAACATCCCAGAAGAGATGTTATAGAAATTTTATTTTTGTTACATTGCAATTCCTTAAAAGGAAATACTATATTCCCCAAAGGAATAATGATATAAATATTTTTGAGTAATAACAATAATTTATCGAGAAAAAAAAAATGATATTGTATACCAATCTTACACTCCAGAAGTAGTGGTTTTATCTTTCGCATCTTACTTTCATTTGGTGCATCTAATTTTGTTATTCTATTTAAAGTCTGATATGTCATTTCAAAGATAGTTACAACAAAAAAAAAAAAAAAAATCCAGTAGGGATGTTTTATGTTATTGTAAAGGTATTAATTATGTAATTTCTACAAATAGAAACATTGTACATTGATATGACATTCCAATAGTACATATATATCTCTAGAAGAGATAAATTCACTCCAGAAGTAGTGATAATAAAATATCCCTAAAAGAGACTAATAAATTAGGAAATGATAACATATCTCTAGAAGAGATTTACTTATATGTTTGGTAATTTTGTTAAACCAAATAAATGCATAGGAATTTGATTATAAAGGATCCTAATTTAGCTTAGATTAGATCCTAAAAGTTTGACAACTATACATACGGTCCTGAGGAAATCTGTATATGTAACATTACAAGTATCCAGAAGATACTATTATTATTTTTGCTGTAATTTTTTTTTACAGAACTCTCAATAGAGATGTGTAGAAATGTCTATACGCAATTAAAATTATTCCTTGATAAGTAATCATAATTAGGTTCAAAAATGATATTTGAGATATAATTGAGGAATAAACTCAACAATTTGAAGTTGTGTGTATATTTTATTCGAACCAGAAGTTCGATATGGTTTCAAACCAAATGTTTTGAAAATTATCATGCTGTTTTGACAGGTTTGCATTGACATTGATTTATAAATAGAAATTAATAGTTTGGATCCTTGTAATAGTTTGTTCTAAAAATCACTAATTCAAATGAGAAAGAATATGAAAATTTTATAATATATATGTGATACTTGGACGCACGTATACATCCATATATGTAAATATTTAGCTAACAACCTGAAGTTTGTTATAAGCTCATCTTATAGATTATGCATAGACATTATTTAGTGATTTAAAATTCAATCAACATAAATGTTGAATGACCTGAAGTCATGTATGTATTCAAATGATCTACACAATAAGTAAATTCCTCCAATTACTTAGATCAATGAATGAGAACAAACTCTAATAATCAATATCAATTGAATGCATCTTACAAAAGAATTATCCTCCTATTATTAATATGTATGATGTATTTGCTAGTAGCAATATCATAATGGATCAAAATAAGAATCCAAAGATGGTTATTATTTAATGTGACAATGTTTGTCAACATTGAGGGCATAAAGGGATACAAGTTCATTTTGATCATCAGTGTTAAATATTTATTAAAATATACAATGATGCAAAATATTATCAATATTATCCCTAGTAGACTTTCTCCAATATAGATTTGAGTCCCCGAAGGATCAAAATTTGTAAACCGCATCTGAAATATGGTTCAAAAGTCAGTTCAAAATATTTTTGGAGTTAGTAATAAAGATGCCAAATATAGGATGTGGGTGTTCTTGAAGAAACACTTAAGGATGCTCTGAAAGAGATCCATGAAATGATTCTCAAATAACCCTAGAAGTGGATTAGGTACCTAAAACATAACTAAAGAGATCTCAATAATTCATGTCTAGAACTGACAAGAAATAATCATTGATGATAAATTTGCAAATAATAAAGCGCTTATATTTATAAATAGATTAAGAATCTTGAATTAGGAGAAAACATGACTGGCCATCATGAATTCCTTAATAGTAGAGAAATATGGACATGTAGTCCGCAAAGTACCGAAAGTACTTGAAATGCTTAATATACCCTGAAGGTATAAATGTGGTTTAAAATCATATTAAATAATGAAAGTATACAAATTCCTGAAGAATATAAATAACTTTCATTGTTATAAAGAATGCAAAGAACAAGAAGAGTAAATTTCAACCTACTTTTAATTATTGTTGTAATGAAAATCTTGATATAATTCATGATGAGTAGATTACTTCCTATTTTTAAGTATCGTTGTAATGAAACTCTTAATATCCATTGAAGTGATAGTTGCGATATGCAAATACTTATTAAAGTATACGAATTTCTGAAGAATATATATAACTTTTGTAGCATGAAGTATAGATTACAAATTTCTTCTAAGTATTGTTGTAATGAAAATCTTGATACATCAAGATGAGTAGATTACTTCCTGCTTTCTAGTAATGTTGTAATGAAATTTTTAATATTCATGAAAGATGTATAGTTGCAATGTGCAAAACTAATTTGAAGCATAAAAATGAAAGCATATGAAGTGTTTTTCATAAAAGTAGCATACAAATGCATAAAATGCAAACCATATTTGGAAGAAACAATCTTAGAAAATTTGATTGTATCAAAGAAAACTATTAATAAATTGTATTATGAATGAGATACATATTTATGGATCCAGAAGTATCTATAACCAATTTAAGTTTTCGAAAGACGAATATGAATTCAGAGGAAAAATTAAAATCAGGGGGAGAATTCATAAGTATTTTATAATGCACTCTTTTTCCTTAACTAAGATTTTTCCCACTGGGTTTTTATTAGTAAGGTTTTAACGAGGCATTATCTTGATCCAGAAGTATCAACTCCCTAGTAACATTTGAAATAAGCTATAATGTACTCTTTTTCCTTATTTAAGATTTTTCCCACTGGGTTTTTCTTATTAAGGTTTTAATGAGGCATTATCTTGATCTAGAAGAATCAAACGTCTTTTCAAGAAATAACATCTCAAATATGTTATTTAAGTTAAATTATATTTTTATCCTTGACTAAGGTTTTTCCCATCGGGTTTTTCTTTGTAAGGTTTTTACTGACGTATTAAATTGATCCAGAAGTATCAAACTCTATCTGATGCAATAAATTATTGAAATATGACATACTATATTGTACTCTTTTTCCTTCACTAAGATTTTTCCCACAGGGTTTTACTTAGTTAGGTTTTAATGAGGCATTAGTTTGATCCAGAAGTATCAAGCTTTATTTAAAGAAATAAGAAAATAGAATATGTCATTGTACTCTTTTTCCTTCACTAAGATTTTTCCCATTGGGTTTTTCTTAGTAAGATTTTAATGAGGCATTATTTTGATCCTGAAGTATCAAAATTTTATAACGGATATCATTTTTAGTATGATATTTATGATTTCACAAGTTGCACTCTTTTCCTCGTTCAAGATTTTTTCCCCTTGGGTTTTTCTAATAGAGGTTTTTAATGAGACAACAGACAGTATCTATATCGACTGAATCGATAAATGCAAGCAAGATAATAATGAGGGGAGCAATCATCATACACGTTTTGAAACGGAGATTTCAAATTATCCGAGCATTCAAGATTTTGAAGACGCATATTCAAGGGGGAGTGTTATAATATATGTAAATATATAAGTGAATATGCTTTTATGGTTTTTTGTTTAGTCCCACATCGTGGAATTGGTTAAGTCATTTGCTCTGAAGCCTTTATATAAAGGAGGCTATGTAATGTAAATACATATCTATTCTCAGAAGTTAATAATATATCTTTTGTCTCTCTCCAATGGCTTCTATTTTTCTTTATTGTATAACATGCATAAATATTATCTGTGTATATGTCCATTATTGCTCGTTTAGACTTCTAATATTCTTTGCGCACATTCTACATACTGGTTATGATCATCAAACGGTTTTACATTTTCAGTTTAGTAAACGTTTTAATGGCATTAAAAGTGGTTTAAAACATTCCCATCCTATGCAACGGTTGAACAAAAAAAACTTAGGCTTGGAGCACAATGCCAAGATCATCATTTTACTGTGTTGGAAACAGGTTAACTTCATCGATAATATTTTAATAGATCATTTTGTATAAAATGAAGACATCAAATCCTGTCAAACATTTCATTACAAACTAGAACAACCTTTATTTCACTTAAGTTCCCCATCAACTACAAACTGAGATCATCTTCATTGTTCAAAATAGAAAGGTAGATTAAGGAAGTCATTAATTCTTAATTAACATAATAAATACTGAAAGGTAATAGCAACCATTCATAAACGTAACATGCATCCGTTCAATACTGTCCGGCTGTAGCAAGTGTAGATTTCACATTGTCTGCCATTTCTTGAACACGCATTTTTGCTTTGCTCCTCGTCCTGTTATAAGGATTTTTCCGAGGAACGTAACAATTTGGTGCTGCTTGAGGAATGAAAACTCCGGTCCCTCTAGCTCCTGCTTGAGGAATGAAAACTCCAGTCCCTCTAGCTCTTGCTCTTGGTTTCAAATTCAAATTCAAGGCCAAATTCAAATTCAAACTTGTACGGTGATAGAACCTGAGTTGCGTGTTTGTATTCAAAGGACAGTTGCACTCTTTCATCGCATTGTTGGTTGGATAAAACTCGAGTTGCATGTTTGTATTATTTAGGGGACTATCAAATTTGCATGCGACTTCTTTTTCTTCATCTTCTTCGGAAATAAGATGCAAAAGTCGTTTTTCTATTTCAATAAACATGGCGTCTTCTCTCATATTCAAGTATGGATCCATCATACAAGCAACAAAGTTGTAGAAAAAGTTTGATGGAAATGAGAAATATGGGAGAGGAGATATGTATATATAGTAAGAAATAAAGAGTGACAGTCGCCAAAGAGATAAATGCGTTGGCTATTAAAGTTGGTGGCTCCAATTTACATTATTTATGAGGAGTAAAATAAGTAACATGTTTCATAATACGATATAATGTTTGTTACGTTAGGGTTAGGGATGTTGTATGTCAATAAATAAATACATGAATGTATTTAATTTATGACGTGATTAAGGGGCGATGAGCCGTTTATAGTGAAATGACTCTGGACAGGAATGTCTTTTCACTTATCTAAGCTAAAATAGTTCCACTTTAGAACTTCTTACAAACTTATTACAAAAATATGTTTGATTTTAATCATGCCAAAATTTGTATTTGTGCAAATTTAAAGTGCGTAAACACAAGTATATGCAGGGCCGGCTCCAGGGCTAGGCGGAGCAGGCGGCCGCCTAGAGCAACCCCCTTCGAAGGGGGCAACAACCGAAGAAAAGCAAGTTAGAGGAGAATATTTCAATAGATCATTTTGTATAAAATGAAGACATCAAATTCTGTCAAACATTTCATTACAAACTAGAACAACCTTGATTTCACTTAAGTTCCCCATCAACTACAAACTGAGATCATCTTCATTGTTCAAAATAGAAAGGTAGATTAAGGAAGTCATTAATTCTTAATTAACATGATAAATACTGAAAGGTAATAGCAACCATTCATAAACGTAATATGCATCCGTTCAATACTGTCCGGCTGTAGCAAGTGTAGATTTCACATTGTCTGCCATTTCTTGAACACGCATTTTTGCTTTGCTCCTCATCCTGTTATAAGGATTTTTCCGAGGAACGTAACAATTTGGTGCTGCTTGAGGAATGAAAACTCCGGTTCCTCTAGCTCTTGCTTGAGGAATGAAAACTCCAGTCCCTCTAGCTCTTGCCCTTGGTTTCAAGTCCAAATTCAAATTCAAACTTGTATGGTGATAGAACCTGAGTTGCATGTTTGTAAAAGGACAGTTACACTCTTTCATCGCATTGTTGGTTGAATAAAACTCAAGTTGCATGTCTGTATTACTTAGAGGCCGACTATCAAATTTGCATGCGACTTCCTTTTCTTCATCTTCTTCGGAAATAAGATGCAAAAGTCGTTTTTCTATTTCAATAAACATGGCGTCTTCTCTCATATTCAAGTATGGATCCATTATACAAGCAACAAAGTTGTAGAAAAAGTTTGATGGAAATGAGAAATATGGGAGAGAAGATATGTTTTTATAGTAAGAAATAAAGAGTGACAGTTACCAAAGAGATGAATGCCTTGGCTGTTAAAGTTGGTGGCTCCAATTTACATTATTTATGAGGAGTAAAATAGGTACGATGTTTCATAATATGTTATAATGATTGTTACGTTAGGGATGTTGTACATCAATAAATAAACATATGAATGTATTTAATTTATGACATGATTAAGGGGTGATGAGCTGTTTAGAGTGAAATGACTCTGGACAGGAATGTCTTTTCACTTGTCGCTAAATTAGTTAACTTAAGACCTCCGTGCAAACTTATTACAGAAATATGTTTGATTTTAATCATGTCAGATTTTTTATTTGTGCAATGTTAAAGAGCTAAACACAAATATACGTATTTTGAAATTGCATAAGTATATAATTTTTTTTTTTAAATTTGTGTGTGCACAAATTCAAATTATAACATTTATCTTGTTATAAGTTTGAAACGTGATTCTTACTTGGACTAACAAATAAATATTTTCCATTTAAAATAGTTGTCATTTACCAACTAAAAAACATGATTACGTGCACATTAAGTTTTTTAATTGCCAAAGTTATCATTTTGAAGCACAAATTCAATAAAAAAACATCATTACAAACTT
Source organism: Allium cepa (assembly GCA_030765085.1). NCBI lineage: Eukaryota > Viridiplantae > Streptophyta > Magnoliopsida > Asparagales > Amaryllidaceae > Allium > Allium cepa. Next base: position 183,553,211 of record CM060934.1, read on the forward strand.
TTTAATAAACAAGGGCACCGCTTGGAAATTTTTTTGATATAGTATTGATGACGGCTATTTATTTTGATAGAAATCAATTTAGAAATCAATTGTTTGTCCATTGTATTCAACCTCCAATAATATATACGTTACAAGAGTCAAGATATGCTACAAATTAGCCAACTGATTTGCTAAAACAAACGTAACTAAATAAATACTAACCAAATAAAGAGACTACAAATTAGCCAACTGATTTGTTAAAACAAAGGTAACTAAATAAATATTAACCAAATAAACATATCGTCGGATCAGAGAATAAATGCAAGAAATATTCTAACGCCTAAAATATATGTAAAATATACTCTTTCACACCCCCTCGGTCGAAGCGGGAGGTTCTCGTATGCTTAGACTGTCCACGAAATCATTAAAAAATACGTGCGGAAGCCCTTTTGTAAAAATGTTAGCAATTTGGTAACGGGACGGTACATGAAGCACACGCACTTCGCCATGAGCTACTTTCTCACAGACAAAATGAACATCCATCTCAATGTGTTTAGTACGTTGATGTTGAACAGGATTACCGGATAAGTATATAGCACTCACATTGTCACAATAAACTAGAGTAGCCTTTTAAATAAGACAATGCAACTCTAAAAGCAAATTTCTGATCCAGCACGAATCAAAAACAATATTAGCAACACCCTTGTACTCCGTCTCAGCACTACTACTGAAAAGATTATGTTACCGTTTCGAAGACCAAGAAATCAAACTATCTCCGAGGAATACACAATAACCAAAGGTAGAACGACGGGTGTCAGGACAACCACCACAATCTGCATCTGTATATAAGATAATACGATTAATATTGAATTTGTACAAGTGGAGACCAAAAGAAAGGGTACCCTGGAGAGAGCATATGATATACTTAAGAGCTTTCATATGCTCATTAGTCGGGGAATGCATATGAAGGCAGATCTTTTGCATGACATAGGAAATATCTGATCGAGTGAATGTAAGATACTGAAGAGAACCTACAAGACTACGATACTTAGTCGGATCATCATAAGGAGTGTCTACGGTGGCACTTAGTTTGGACTTAGTGTCAACAGAATTAGGACATGAACTGCAGTTAGTCATTCTGGCATGTTCAATAATTTTTGCAGAATACTGTGTCTGAGATAAGAAAAGACGATGGGCATGACGTGTGACAGCAATACCCAACCTAGACCTTCATAGCAAATTCAGAAGCTAAGACGGTCATAATATACTTAAGAAGACGATCAGAAGAAGCTGTAAGTATAATCTCATCCGCATATAACTGAATATAAGCAATATCAGAACCATTCTTGCAAATGAATAAAGAGTGATCTGACGTACTATGAGAGAATCCAATGGTAGCAACAAAATCAGCAAATCTTTGGTACCAAGATCGAGAAGCCTGTTTTAATCCGTACAAAGATTTCTTCAAAATGCAACATGATCCGGATAATTTTTGTTATGAAAACCCATGAGTTGATGCATATAAACTGCTTCATTAAGGTGACCATGCAAGAAAGCATTCTTGACATCCATTTGATGAATGGGCCAAGATTTAGAAAGAGCAATGCTGAGAACTGCTCTATTGGTGATTGGTTTAACCATAGGGCTAAACGTTTCATCACAATCAACGTCCTACCGCTGTGTATTTCCATCACCTACAAGACGAGCTTTATAACGCTCAAAAGAACCGTCAAATTTGTGTTTATGACGAAAAATCCACATAGACCGAATAACATTAAGATTAAGCGGTCTAAACACTAATTTCCAAGTCTTGTTGTCAATTAAAGCATTAAATTCATCCAACATTGCATTTTTTCAATCATGGTCACTAAGCGCACTAATAGGATTTTTCGAAACAAGAGAAATATTTGTAGTGGTGGTAGTGTGGTAATTAGAAGAGTATTTGGGGTTGGGTAAATGTCATTTGATGCACGAGTGGTCATGCAGGTTGAAATGGGGTTGGAAGGCCCAAGGGTGGTGTGAGGAATGGTCAAAGTGGGGGAGCTCATAGACGGGGTTGGGTTGTGGGGAAAAGATGATGGGCCAGAGGAGGAATAGAGGACCGAATGTGGGCAGCAGTGGGAGGTGTGAAATCTGAGCATATATGAGACTGTGGCCCAAATTGAGGAAGAGAGGGCGAGTCCTTGGGTTGCATGTTGGGTCAAGCTGCATATTTTGTGGTGTGGTATTTTGAGATAAATGATGTATTAACCGAGGATTAATATTATCACCCAAAAGATCATAATTCAAAGGTTTTGTTTTGTGGAGTTTGAAGAATGGAAATTCTGTTTCAAAAAAACGAACATGACGACAAATTATGATTTTACCGCTAGACATGTCATAGCATTTGAAGCCACGATGATTAGGAGCCAGACCTAAATAAGCAAGAGGAGTCGACCTTTCTTGTAATTTGTGAATAGTAGAAGAGGGGAATAATGGGAAACATAAGCAACCAAAAACATGCAAACCTGAATAATCCAGATCACTTTAACAGATGATTTGAGCGGGAGATTGGTAATTCAATATTGTGGAAGGAAGGATATTGAGAAGATATGTAGATATGGAGAGAGCATGATGCCAAAAGGAGAGTGACATAGATGCATGAGCAAGAATAGTCCGGATGATATTATTTATGGATTTTATGTGTCTTTCGGTCTTTCCGTTTTGAGGAGATGTATGAGGACATGAGAGATGGAAAAGCATGCCACGTTGCTCAAAAAATCCTTAAAAGTGCCATTAATGTATTTCGTACCATTGTCACACTGAAAATTCTTACTATTACGTTCAAATTGTGTCTTGCCTAAAGCATGAAACGTCAAGAAAATTTGTTTGACCTGAGATTTTTTTGCAATAGGAAAGGTCCACAAAAATTTGCCTAGTTATCAAGAAAAAGAACTAACAACAATGGCTAGAAGTACTAACAATGCGAGAAGTCCAAAGATCACTATGAATAATATCAAACGGAAGAAAAGTAGATGACACTGGATCATAAAAAGGTAACTTAGAATGTTTTCCAAGAGGACAAGAAGAACAAAAAGTTTTACAAGCCTTATTACAATCAACAAATTTTTTACTACAAAGAGACTTAAGAATAGCATCGTCAGGATGACCTAAACGATTGTGCCAAATATTCGAAGGCAAAGCAGTAAAAGCAGAATGATTGTTGGAAGAAATGGCTTGAGAGTTGGAGAAAAGTAGATATAAGCCATCAGTGCTATCACATCTTATTAGTTTATTCCTCGTCTGTAAGTCATTAACAGAGAAACCAAAAGGGTCAAAAGAGGTAGAAACTCTATTATTTGTGGTAAATTTACGAACAAATACCGGATTTTTAATTTGCCAGGGAGCATGTAAGAAATTGTTTAAGGTAAATAGTGGATAAGGTGGAGGCAATGTAGTGCGACCGTGACAAATAATTGGGATTAAATGACCACTAGCAACAACAATGTTATGATGCTTATTGCTTGAATTGAAATAAGAAGAGAGAATACCTGCATCCGTCGTCATGTGAGATGTAGCACTAGTATCCATGTAGTAGTTTCCATTTGGTTGAGAGAATGAAAGAGCATGCATAGCGGCCTCAATGTCGGTGGGCATGTAGCTAGGAGCAGGAGGAGAAACAGAATTGAAAGCTTAAGGTCTGAACCCAAGTAAGCCTGACCCAGAAGAGGAGGGACGTTGGGCCGTTGGATTGGCCCTTGGCTGCCAAGAGCATGCGAAAAATGGACAAGGAGGAATAGTCCACCCTCCCTAACCAGGCTGTCACATCTGCTGCCAGTGAAGCGGTGGGCCTGCTGATGTGGCTACCACTGGTGCTGCTGATATAGAAACTGACTAGGACTGGACCCATTAGTACTTTGGTGGACCTTTTTCTTTCCATTGTTTTTCGAATTATTCCTCCTTTTATTATTCCTGTTGCGTTTGTTGCATGCAGATGAATCCGTGGCAACCATGGCAACATCATCAAACTGACTCCCAAAACCATCTATTTCACGAGCTTGATGAGCTTTGATAGTATGCTTAGCGATTTTCAACCTTGAACGACAACTCTCAAAGGATGACAAAGGCTCTTGATTTTGTATATAGTCCACCGTACCACTATACACCTCTGGTAAGGACCCGGTGAGACGTAAAACCAGACGAACATTTGTCATCGGAGCATTAACATCATCCAACTTGTCCGCCAGAGATTGTAGATAATTACAATAATTGTCGATCGAGTTGAAAGCGTCAAAAGCAGCGTTAGTAAAGTCCTCCTCGAGATGGGTAGCCCGAGAGGCTTTGTTGTCTTGAAAAAGAGCTTCAAGATGGTTCCATGCCCCCTCTACTGTGTCATTACGTCTGAGGATAGCGAGGAGAAGATCGGAAGAAATGGTGCTATAAATCCATTGCAAGACAACGACATCCAAACGCCTCCAAAGAGCCGGATCAGCGGACGTAGCCTGGACATAGGCAGTTATAGCCTTCTCCTACATTGGTGAAAGTAAGTGATCGTAAAGATCATGAACCTTAGCAAGATTGGTAAATAGAGTAGCCCAAATGATACATGGCTTGCTCATTGTCTAGTGTTACGGGAATAAGAGATTCAACATTAGTGATGGTGAGTGCAGGATGAAACTTGGACGAGTCTGCCATGGAAAAGAATTAAAGACAGAAGAAGAAGATAGGTGAGGCTGGGGTAAGGAGAATAGGATCGTAAGAGGCTCCTATTTTTGATATAGTATTGATGACGACTATTTATTTTCCTACAAAATGACAAATACAAATGTTATATTATTTTACTTTAACATATCATTATAATCCAACGAGTGTTGCGGTACTCATTTCGCGCGTGATGATTGCATATGCTTCGCGCATGGCGATGACACATGCTTCAGGAGTAGGTTGATTTTATTTTTTTACAAATTATGTGTTTAACATGTTTAAGAGAAATAATTTTCTTAAGTATGAGGCTATGTTTTTGCATTGAAATCATGTGTAATCAGTTTAAACTTCACTTCTAAGTTGGAACGTTTAATTTTTTATTAGGTTGAATTTTCGATTCTGTTATCAATTAATAAAAATCGAAAACATATAAAAAGTTTAATTGTTACATTATATATTTAACTAATACTAATTTCGTAATATATGCAAAGTGTGTATTGAATTTGTAAAAAAGTATAGTTGTTTGATCCTATTTTTAAGTGGTAATAACATTTGATGATGTCTATAGAGGGGCATTTCTGGAAGTTACGCTGATAGCAAAAATAGAAGGAGAAAACATATAAGATAATCAAATTAAATATATTATTTTTTTTGAAAATTTTTGATTGATATATACCACTTACCTCTTCGAAAGTAAATTTATCATCCCAACCAAGATCATATTTTGAGGGGTAATTTTTATCATCGTTTGTTGATTTCTGGATATGTCCACTATCTTTCGTTGAAGATGCTTTTGGAGATATCTTTTTATGTCGACCTTTGCTTATCAGAGTGTTTAATATCCGTTGGTTCGCTGTTAAATTGTGTTATATGCTGAGATTAATTTTTTAATATATATAGTAAAGAAGAGGACCGGCATGTACTTTTGAACATTTTTTATAAGAAGCATCATCTTTATGCATTTTTAAAAATAAAAAATAACATGAAAAATGAATAAATTTTCGTCAATTAGTTGATTTTATGTCCAAAAATAACATGTACTTACGATATTATTTTGATAATACATCGAGCAATGCACTTAAATAAACAACACAAATAAATTCTAAAAAGTGCAAATTACCTTTTTAAAATAAAACAGAAGTTTTAGTTGTTGAAATGATTTTTTTATCTTCTGTAGAATAAGATTGAAATATATTTTAAAATAGAGATAACATGAAAATAAAATAAGTATCCATCGATCGGTTGATTTTATGTCCGTTGATAACATGTAGCCATGGTATTATTTTGAGAACACATACAGCAATGCACTTAAATAAACAACACAAACAAATTCTAAAAAATGTAAGTTGACTTTTTAAAATAAAACGGAAGCATAGAAGTTGGAGTCATAAAAATTAATTCCCTTTAGAATAAGATAGAAATATATTTAAGAAGAAAAAATTACATGAAAAAAGAATAAATTTTCATCAATCGACAACTTTTATGACCGTAAAAGACATGTAATCATGAAATTATTTTGAGAATACACAGAGCAATGAACTTATAAACAAATAATACAAACTAATTCTAAATAGTGCAAAATACCTTTTTAATATATAATAGAAACGTAGATGTTACGATCGTAAAAATGATTTTTTTTTCCTGTAGAATAAGATTCAAATATGTAAGTGCAAGATAGGGCTATAGTGTAAGGCATAGTTTCGCTGATCTAATTACACTAACCTGAAACTGTGGAATCATAGAATAATGATGGCGAGCAACTTAATAAGGCACGTGTAAAAAAAACGGTGGTGATGAGGGATCTGAATGGAGATGACGTAAGAGGGAATTGAAAAAGGAAGAGGGATGGAAAGAGATGTGAAGAACATGGCGTTGATACCTCGTTTACAATGTTTCATATGTATTTTTGACTACGACAACTATATATGTTATTTTTCAATACTAACATACTTTTGCAGGGATATCTTCTAGAATCATATAATCTTCGTGCTGCATATATGTTGTTTTGAGTCATTGTTTAGAATTAAAATATTATGAAAATCTCTCCTTGGATATATATATTTACACCTAATCAATCACTCTTGCACAAAACTAAAACCGAAAATTCAGGTCAAATTCAGACGTCTGAAATGACCTATTCAGACGTATGAATCTATAATGAAATTTAAAATTTTAACAATATTCAGACGTCGACGACTGGATCTAGGAAAAAATAGCCTATTTCTTTTCTGGTTTGCACGTTTCAAAATTTCAGAAGTCTAAAATTTATTTTCAGACGGCTGAACTTCTTCAACTGCTATATTTTTGAAAAGACATTTCATTTTCATGAAGAGTTACAACCTTTTACTAAGAAATACATGCATACTCTTTCATGATAATTTTTCATGAATGATTACAACTCTTTATACTCTATATAAACATATTAGAATTAGTTGTTTAATTCACCGATTTGATCAAAAGCTTTCTATTTCTATACTACACTGATTCTAACATCTTGAGCATTCAAATTTCTACATAATCATTCATTTACTTCCATATTCTTCACATACACACATATGTATCAAAAGGAGAAGATTGTACTATCAAGAGACAAATTCGTGTTATTGAGAACACACTGTGTCATATACCTTCTATATAAGTTTGAAGTCATCTTCTGCCGTTGAGGCGAAATCTTGTTCTGCTGCTCAGGTCCTTTGTTTGGCTGTTCAAGGGTTGTTGTAAACCCGTTCCTCCGGGTTAAGTGAGGATTGTTGTTAATGAAATTACAGAAGGAGTCTGGGACTGGACGTAGAACGGGAAGTTCGAACCAGTATACAAATTCCTGGTGTGCTTGTTTTATTTTTCTTATTTACTCTGCTATAGTAACTTTGTTTTATTTCCGCACTAGTATTTATAATTCCATATAGCATGATCCGCACCATAACTTTCATTTGGTATCAGAGCGAGGTTTCTTATAACCGTTACACAGTTATCTGATATTTTGCTAAGATGGAAAACGACATCGGCACTGTTAACACTATCACTAACACTAGTTTTATTGAAGGTCAATCTACTGCGCGACCTCCACTATTTAATGGTATAAATTACAATTATTGGGCAACTCGAATGCATATTTATATGCAAACGAGTGGTTCTGACTCATGGAATATTACTCAAACTGAATATAACATTCCTACAACAGAATATTCTACATGGTCAAACACACAAAAACTAGATGCTACTGCTAATGCCAAAGCTATGAATATGTTATTTTGTGCTTTAGATAGAAATGAGTTTAACCGTGTTAGCATGTGTACAACTGCTTATGAAATATGGAGAACACTTAAAGTCACTCACGAAGGAACTAACAAGGTTAAACAAAGCAAAATATCAATGCTCAAAAGTCAATTTCAAAATTTTAGAATGAAGCAGGATGAATCTATAAACGATATGTACTCTAGATTTCAAGATATATATCACTCTTTTCTAGAACTTGGAGAAAAGTATTCAGATTTTGATATTGTTTCAAAAATCCTTAACTCGGATGAATGGGAAAGAAAAGTCTTAGCTATTGAAGAAGCTAATGATCTTTCTACCATGAAATCAGAAGAGTTGATAGGAAATCTAATGTCCTATGAAGTGAATTTGCAGGCTAAAAGAGTACAACCACAAGATAAAAGGAATATGGCATTCCATGCTGAAAAAGAAGAATCAGATTCGGATGAAGAAGACTTAGCATTCATTGCTAAAAACTTTAAAAAGTTTTTGAAGTACAGAAAAGGAAATCGAAACAACGGGAAAAGAAACTTCAACAACAATTCAAATAAGCCATCCTCATCTATACTAGAATGCTTTAACTGTCACAAGAAAGGACACATGCAAAAGGATTGTCCAGAACAAAAGAAGATATATCACAATAAGAATCGAAAGGACAAGTCTAAAAGAAAAGCATTTTCAGTAAATGGGATGACTCAGATTCTTCTTCTTCAGAAAGCAGCACCGATAGTGAGAAAGAACAAGCAAATGTTTGTTTTATGGCTACAGGAAATAAGGTAAATGATCTTACTTTTGATGATATGATTGAAATTAATTCAGAATTTCTTGATAATTTAAAAAGCATCAAAAGAAAATACAAAGAAGCTCTAGAAAATCAGAAGAAAGCAGAATTCGAGAGAGATATGCTTAATGATGAAAAGAAAATATTAGAAGAAGAACATGGAAAACTTCAAGATAGCTTCTCTAATGATAACTCTCAACCTACTTTATTGAGTCAAGAAATTGAAACTCAAAAAGAAAAGATTGATTCTCTTGTCTCTGAAAATCATGAGCTAAAAACTAAGATCAAAATGATAGAATTAGATAATACTTGTCTCAAAACCAAGTTAGATAATATTACTAGAAATGTTTCTAACTTTAATAAAGGTAGAGAAAATCTATCCAATATTATTGAAAATTCTCAATCCACTTCCAATAAGAAGGGACTAGGATACTCTAAGAAATTAAAATCTCCACCTAAAAAGGAAATTAGGAGAAATATTTCTTATACTAATACTTATCCAAAAAGGAAAAATAGTTCTAAAATCATAAAAATATGGGTTCCTAAAACAAACAAAAGTTTGATTAGGAATAAATATATAAATACCTTTTTGGAAACTGTTCATAAAAATCAAAATTATATTTTTAAAAGGAATACTGAACCTACTTGGGTTTGGTTTCCTAAGACCTAACTCTTAGGACCCTATCACAAAGTGGGTACCAATGTTATTTTTTTTGTAGGACCCACTTATAAAGAGAGGAAAATGGATACTCGACAGTGGTTGCTCAAAACATATGACTGGGGACAAAAATATGCGATCAAACATGACTTACTCAAATGGAGGCTCTGTCACTTTTGAAGACAATTTCAAAGGATATATCATTGGAAAAGGCGACGTCAGCAATGTTGATACATCTGATTTACCTCTTATTTCTAATGTTTTATTAGCCAAAAATTTAAAAACAATTTTTTAAGTATCAGCCAGTTATGTGACAAAGGTTTCAAAATATCTTTTTCTGAAAATAAGTGTAGCGTTTTTGGTAAAAATCAAAATCTTATATTTGAAGGAAATAGAGACAGAAATATCTATGTTCTGAATATGAAAATCAATCATAATTCAGATATGTGTTTAATAGCTAATGAAAATGATCCTTGGCTGTGCCACAAAAGATTATGTTATATCAACTTCAAAACTATAAACAAACTTTCTAAAAATGATTTAGTCAGAGGATTACCAAAAATGAACTTCAAGGTCAATCATATTTGTGATGCATGTCAATTAGGAAAATTAACTAAATCATCTTTTAAATCTAAGAAAGTTATTTCTACTTTACAACCACTTGAATTACTACACATGGATCTATTTGGACCAACTCAAGTTCAATCCATAAACCATAATAGATATGTGTTTGTAATAGTAGATGATTTTTCTAGATATACTTGGACTATTTTTATGAAAAACAAAAGCGATACGTTTGAGCAGTTTAAAATTTTTGTCAAACGAATTCAAAATTTAAAAGTTTGAAAATAAAGAATATAAGAAGTGATCATAGAGGAGAATTTGAAAACGAAGTTTTTGATCGTTTTTGTAAAAAGATAGGAATTTTTCGTAATTTTTCGTTTCCTAGAACTCCACAACAAAATGGGGTTGTAAAACGTAAAAATAGAACTCTACAAGAATGCGCACGAACTTTGTTAAATGGAAGCACTCTTCCAAACCATTTCTAGGCAGAAGCTGTTGCAACTGCTTGTTATGTTTTGAATCGTGTTTCTATTCGACCTCTAACGAAAAACACTTCTTATGAACTTTTTACTGGAAGAAAACCAAAGATTTCTTATTTTAAAGTGTTTGGTTCAAAATGTGTTATATTAAATACAGAAGATCAGCTTGGAAAATTCGATGAGAAATCCGACAAAGGAATCTTTCTAGGATATTCAGATCGTAGCAAAGCTTATCGTGTATTTAATAAAAGATCAAATACTGTTGAAGAAACGTTACACGTATCTTTCGATGAAAATGTTCTACAAAAACCAAGTATAAAAAATGATGAAGATTTTCCAGATAACATTACAAATACGGAAACTATAAATCTTGAAAATGATGAAAACATTGTTGACAATAATGATGAATTAAGATCTTCACCAAAAATATTACGGGATCATCCTGTTCAAAATATTATTGGAGAAATTAATTCAAATGTCCGAACTAGAAGTCAACTAAATCAAATGGGCCACGTAGCATTCCTTTCTAATATTGAACCAAAAAATCCCAAAGAAGCTTCCACAAATGACTACTGGATAATTGCAATGCAAGAAGAGCTAATCCATTTTGAACGCAATGAAGTTTGGGAATTAGTTCCTAGACCAAGTGATCAAACTGTTATTGGAATGAAATGGGTCTACAAAAATAAAGGAGATGAACAAGGTAACATCACTAGAAATAAAGGAAGGCTAGTTTCACAAGGATACAATCAAGAAGAAGGGATTGACTACGAAGAAACGTTTGCTCCAGTTGCAAGACAAGAAGCAATACGAATCTTATTGGCCTATGCATGTTTTCACAATTTTAAACTTTATCAAATGGATGTTAAAAGTGCTTTTTTGAATGGTTATATAAAAGAAAAAGTATATGTTGAACAACCACCCTTATTTATTCACGAGAAATTTCCTAATCACGTTTATAAACTTAAGAAAGCTCTTTACGGTTTAAAATAAGCACCACGTGCTTGGTACGATCGATTAAAGACTTATCTAATTTCTTCAGGATTTCTAATTGGGAAAGTTGATCAAACACTTTTTATTAAACATTCGAAAAAGGATATTTTAATAGCTAAAATTTATGTTGATGATATCATTTATGGTTCTACTAATGACAAATTGTGTCGGCACTTCTCCGAAATAATGACCAAAGAATTTGAAATGTCTCATATGGGAGAACTAACATATTTTCTTGGTTTACAAATTAAACGATTCAAAATGGTATTTTCATTAATCAAGAATTGTAATAATTTAATCAAACGATTCGGAATGGAAAATACTTCTGCCAAACCAACTCCAATGAGTACAACAACACATCTTGAAAAAGATGACAATGGCAAAAGTGTTGACCAAAAACTATACCGAAGTATGATTGGATCATTACTATATTTAACTGTAAGTCATCCTGACATAATGATGAGTGTTTGTCTGTGTGCTAGATTTCAAGCCAATCCAAAAGAATCACATTTAAGAGCAGTAAAACGGATATTACGTTATCTTACAAACACAAAGGATTTTGGTATGTTCTATCCTAAAGAATGTCCATTCGAATTAGTTTCATATAGTGATGCTGACTTCGGTCGTTCTCGAACAGATCGAAAAAGTACAAGTGGTGCGTGCCATTTTATTGGAAAATCACTCGTATCTTGGTTTAGTAAGAAACAAAACTGTGTTTCTCTTTTTACATGTGAAGCAGAGTATATTTCTGCTGCTTTGGCGTGTACTCAAGTAATTTATATGCAACAAACACTTAAAGATTTCATTATAAATTTGTCAAACTCAACTATATTTTGTGACTACTTAAGTGCTATTAATTTGTCTAAAAATCCTATCAATCATTCACGAACAAAACATATTGACATACGTCATCATTTTCTTCGTGACAATGTTGAAAAAGGAACAATCAATCTAGATTTTGTTTTTCTGAAAATTAGTTGGCTGATATTTTTACGAAACCACTTTTAGAAAATATTTTATCAAACTAAGACGAGAGCTTGGTATTGTCTCTCTTAAAAATTTTATAATTTTTATGAGATATTAAGATTTGTAACTTTGCTTCATAAGCTCTTGCTAACAGTTAACTATTACTAAAATTCCATAACATTTAATTTGACTAGTATTAATATTTGTTCCTTAGCTCATTTTTTGTTTTCCTAGTTGAAATCCAGTTAGTTCCATACAAATCATCTTCTGTCTATAATATGTTGCAAGCTTGACATTTACTAACAATGCTAGTTCCTAACATATTTGTTTATTCTAATAAAAGCACATAATTATGTTTCTAACGTATTTGTACTTAATTTAAACTTTTTTTTACCACCTTTTAATTTTTCAACAAACGTATGGATATTATTAAATTACATCTTTCAGCTACACATTTCTTAACAACAAATTCTATATATAACATATTCTCCTCTACTTATACGTTCAAACTTATCTCTATTCTTACCAAATAGTTTCAGTTTTCTCATTATCAAACAAAAAGGTTATTGCAATGAATTTCAAAATGTTTTTCCTTCTTGTCTCAATGGTTTACAACACCAACTCCAACTCGAACAATACTCCTTCGAGTTATTCTACGTCTTCTATTGAAATTTTGGCAACTCTAACACCACGTGAACAGGATGAACCTCGTCCTTCACGCGAACATTCTGGTTATACGTCAGAAAAGAAGAAATCTCGACGGTTTCTTTTCTTTGGTTCTCCATCAACCAAAGAGAAAATATCCGAGATTCATCATTACCAAAGAGAACAGTTGGATTTGCAATGAGAGATGTATTATAAACAGAAAGTTAATGCTAAACGACTTAGCTTCATTGAACAAGTCGCATTAAAATTCTGTGGTACATCTCCAAAGAAAGATGTAGTTCAACCCTCAACGTCTCATCAAATAACTTCATCTGGATGGAATCCATGGGAGCTGAGTCCACAACGTCCTCCGGTTTCTCCAAACTCTTGGGAACGTCGATCATATTGGTCTCCTTTGCGACCTTACAAAGAGATAACCAAGATCAAACCGGAAGAGTGCAAAACTCCAAGCGATTCGGACAAATAATTTCTTGTATCTAAATATTTGTTAAAATGATCATATTTATATCTTGTAATTCTTTCAAATAATAATATAATTTTTCTTTCATTTTAAATAAAAAGATATGTGCATATGTCTGAAATTCAAATTTCAGACGTCTGAAGTCATTGTTTCAGACGTATGAATATTATAGAAGAATGTTTTTTTCTTCAGATTCAGATGTATGAAACAACAATTTCAGACGTCTGAAAATAGGCAAAATTACACTAATTTCTTTCTGTTTCAATTTTCTTCTACTCAGACGTCTAAAATATATATTCAGACGTCTGAAATCTGGTGACTTTTCAAATTTTGAATCTCTTTTGCACGAATTTAAAGACACCTACCCCTTTATTCAACCTGTCCTTTGCTTTATTCTCTTACTTCATCTTCTCATTTCAGTTCTTCTTCCTCCATTAAAACTTATATCTTTCTTCTCATACAATCAAATGGCACCAAAATCAAAGAGATCGAGACCATCATCTTCTTCATCTACACAAGCATTGATCAGTGGTTATGGAATGAACAAGCTAGGCAACGATTTGCTCAAATGAGTAGATCTAATTTTTTTCCAGGAGCTTTCATCAAATTTGAGGAGCTCAACGCTTATCGTATTCATCAAATTGTAAGAGCTAATGGGTTAGAGTCTCTAGTTTCTTTTGCTGCCAACAATATCAAGATTAATCATCTTTTAGTAAAATTATTTTATGCAAATATGAATCTAGACCATCATACTCCTCACAATCACAATGATTGTATTTGGACTTTGGTATGTGGTGTTAAAATATATCTACCAATTGCAAGACTTGGTGAAATACTACAATGTCCATCAACCGGGAAAGATTTAGATGAGATTGATGTGTCTTTAAACTTGGATGATAGAGATGAAGTCTCACATCAATTCTTGAATGATGACATTACTCGACTCACTTCCATTCAACTCCGTCCTCAAGCTCGCATTCTACATAGGGCATTAATTAGATCCGTTATTCCACGGACGGGAAGTTATGAGATTATTAATAAATAAAATTTCCAAGCCCTATATGCTATATACTCCGGTCAACCTATAAAATGGGCTCAAGTAATTTTAGAAGAATTCATGGATGTAAATCGTCGAAGACGATATAAGACTTTCCACTATGGTGCTTACATTATTAAAATTCTTCAAAATTTCAACATTTCGTTTCCTGAATCCGAATTTTCTTCAATCAAAGAACTTGGGTCTAAAACATTGGGTCTTATGGGGTTAACAAAACAACCGGGAAATTTGGCATATATCTCTCTTCAAGAATGGATTTCCAACCGTGATCAAAACCGGCCACAACCTCGTCATCACGCTCCTCATGCTCAAACAAGTGTTCCTCCATCGAAAGAAGAAGACAATGATGATATTGTGATTCTTTCTCCCGACTCAAGCTCAAGGAATGCCTTAGTTACACTTTTCCAAAATCAAGCAAAGCTTCACAACCGAATGGTAAAACTTGAAAAGAAATCTGAAAAACATTTTACTTCCATTCGCGGCTTTCTAAACAAAATTTGGGAACGAATTGGTTGTTCAATCCCGTCATCTACCGAAGTTTTCAACCCCGCTCCATTTCAATGGTCATCAAGCTCGGGGAATAACAATGGTAATGATGATGATGATGATGGAAGTGACTCTAGTCCTAGATTCTGATTTCTTTTTATTCATGTTTATTTTCGAACTATTATGATGTTTGTTATTTGTCATGAACTCCTTATTATCTTACTAGTTTGTAATCTATTTTAATTCAAGTCTACTTTTTTTTATCTTCTAAATTATTGATTACCATTTTGCAATGACAAAGGGGGAGAAAAAGATTTATGTTGATGCTTTTTGACAGGGGGAGTTTAGTATATAGTTGTCATCGTCAAAAAGGGGGAGAATGTTGAAACCTCGTTTACAATATTTCATATGTATTTTTGACTACGACAACTATATATGTTATTTTTCAATACTAACATACTTTTGCAGGGATATCTTCTGAATCATATAATCTTCGTGTTGCATATATGTTGTTTTGAGTCATTGTTTAGAATTGAAATATTATGAAAATCTCTCCTTGGATATATTGTGAAAACCTAATCAATCACTCTTGCACAAAACTAAAACTGAAAATTCAGGTCAAATTCAGACGTCTAAAATGACGTATTCAGACGTCTGAATCTATAATGAAATTTAAAATTTTAACAATATTCAGACGTCTGAATTGGAAATTTCAGACGTCTGAATCTAGGAAAAAATAGCCTATTTCTTTTCTGGTTTGCACGTTTCAAATTTCAGAAGTCTGCAATTTATTTTCAGACGGCTGAACTTCTTCAACTGCTATATTTTTTTAAAAACATTTCATTTTCATAAAGAGTTACAACTTTGCTAAGTGATACATCCATACTATTTCATGATAACTTTTCACGAATGATTACAACTCTTTATACTCTATATAAACATATTACAATCATTTGTTTAATTCATTGATTTGATCAAAAGCTTTCTATTTTTGTACTACACTGATTTTAACATCTTGAGCATTCAAATTTCTACATAATCATTCATTTACTTCCATATTCTTCACATACACACATATGTATCAAAAGGAGAAGATTATAGGAAGATTGTACTATCCATAGACAAATTCGTGTTATTGAGAACACACTGTGTCATATACCTTCTGTATAAGTTTGAAGTGCTCTTCTGCTGTTGAGGCGAAATCCTATTCTGCTGCTCAGGTCCTTTGTTTGGCTGTTCAAGGGTTGTTGTAAACTTGTTCCTCCGGGTTAAGTGGGGATTGTTGTCAGTGAAATTCTAGAAGGAATCTGGGACTGGACGTAGAACGGGAAGTTCGAACCAGTATAAAAATTCCTGGTGTGCTTATTTTATTTTTCTTATTTACTCTGCTATAGTAACTTTGTTTTATTTCTGCATTTGTATATTATAATTCCATATAGCACGATCCGCACCATAACTTTCACATGGATGGATAGAAAGAGTGGCATTTATAGGATTTGGTAAATATTTACAGAATGTTATATTTGTGTTATGAAGTTTGAATATTTCTACGTTGGACCGATTAAAGGTTATGAATATGCATGTCATGTCTATTTTAACTCATCTGCAGTATCATAACACATTCATTAATTCAGAAATTTTTGGATCTTCGTTGGAAAAATTATACAGTCTAGAGAAATCTTAACTGATTGATATGGTCAAATATTATGTAACGTTATACATGGTATATGCTACCGAGTGATATCTAATGGTCATAAATATTCTAATTGGGTTTTTGTTGAAAAGTTAATAGAGCGCTATCAGTGCTACACATATAACATATTATATTTTTCAGTTTATAAACAGAATTGTGTAACGTTATATGGTTGTTGCTCTTAATTTTGCCATGCGTCTATTCTCATAATTATATAACGTCATATTAGCCACTTTCTTGATGGTGAAGTAAATTGATATAATAATGGCTTTATTGACTTAATGCAAATTAGTGCTTATTAATTCAACTTTCCAATATTTTATTCCTCTTATTAAGTTTCTAATACATATACGTTTCGATATTTGTATTATTTATTCACAGTTTAATGCATAACCTTGAAATTCATAAATCTTCAGATAAGGTACGTAATAATCAAGATATATTCATTTGTTTAAATTAATTAATTAGAATCAACTAATTAAATAATTTCCAACATTGTAAAACCATTTCTGTTTTGATATTTGTATCATTTATTCACAGTTCAATGCATAACTAATTCATTGATTCAGAAATTTTTTGATCAGGATGAGAGAAAAATACAGTATAGAGAAATCTTAACGGAGTGACATGGTCAATATTATGTACCGTTATACATGGTTTATGTTACCGAGTGATATCTAATGGTCATAAATAGTTAATTGGTTTTCTACTAAAAAGTTAACAGAGCGATATCGGTGTTATACATATAACATGCTATATTTTTCAGTTTGTAGAGAGAATTATATAACATTGTATGGTTGCTGTCCATACACTACAGGGAATACGGTCATTTTCGATGGCTCCAAGGCGTCGGCGGCCATCGGAAATGTCGTCGGTATAAAGAACATAGCTTTCATCCATTTTTTACGGAAACGACGAGTTTTGCGACGGCCTCCAAAGGCTTTTTTGACATTGAAGATGTCCACGTGGCTTAAAAACACACAAGAAAACCGTTAGAAGCTGTCGGTATGTACGAGCGGTTAGCCGTCAGAATATTTCGACCTATAAGCCATCGGAAACCGTCGAAAATCTGGGTAATTTTTTTTTCAACAGTTCAACAACGCATCAGTATCAATATATATCACAACACATCAAAATCAATACATATATTAGATATATATGCTAAAATCAATATCAGTATCAATAATAATATAAAATTCAAATATTACCATCTCAAACTCAAACATTAATCCAATCAATACAAACCAAACCATCCATCATCACCCCCACAATGTCTAAATCCAACATCAATGTACAATACATATATCCAACATCAAACCCCACGAATCAGTATCAAGCACCAGATGTCCAGAAATCAACCTCACCATCTCTCATTGTATATATACACACAAGTTTTAAAAACAGAAATTGAAAAACGTACCTCATGACTCGTCATCAGCTCTGGAACCACCAAACGAAGGGAATGCTCCATGACGCTCCATATACTCGGCCAAACGTTGGTTCAGTTGCTCCATTTGCGCTGCTCGGAGGCAGTCCTGCTCCTGCAGCTGTTCAATCTATCATCGAAGCTCATTAATCTAATCATTGTCCTGAGCCTTGTGATAGGCCTTTTGTGGGGCCGGAGCGTACAAAACAAGTCGAAATATGTTAAGTTAGTGCAGACTTTAATAAAATTTAAGTAATTTTTACAATTTAATTAATTTTTATGAATTACCGATTGATTATCGTAGCCGTAGCGCCTATTTCTCTGTGTCGCGTACATAAAGGAGTCAAAGATAGCGTCCTCCTCATTAGTGGTTAACTGCTCCCATTCCGAATGCTCAAGCATTTGCACATGTGCGTGCATAAATTTTTCCTACAACGCAAAATTAAATACAAGTAAATATTACATGGCATTATTATAATAATTTATTACTAATTGATTAAAATAATCATTATTAATAATTTATAACTTAAAATATACTTACATGTGCGACATATGCTTTATCATCCTCATGCTAGGCATACATCACCGCCCTCATTGTCAACTGTTTGATGACATGAGTATGAGCAAATATGTCCATATACGAGACAAGAGCCACACACGCTCTTTCCCTCAATAATTGGTGTATATCATACAAATTTATACAAAAATGTAATAACTTTTCGTAATTTCAATTAATCAATTTACCATGTCCTCGCGATGATGTTGAAATGATTTTGAGCCACCACGGTGTGTGGTTGAATTTTTCTGCCTATTCGCTGAGTTCATGTTTGACTCCGACTGCAATTTAAAAATTAAGATTATATTTTATAGGTATAAATTATGTATTCTCTACTGAACAAATTAAGATGACAACTGATAGACTTACCCTAAACTCAGCGCTACCCCACCATGCGGCCCAAGCATCCCATACATTGGCGTCCATCTAGTTTGGCTTCTTCTCGGATTTTCTAATGGTCGATATCGTTTCCCAGTAATTCTTTGCAACTTTGAAATTCCAGTGGCGCTGACAAAGAGCAACATCCTCCTCTTGTAGGTCTACCGCATCCTATATATATGTTGAAAAAATATAAGTTACACATTTATACTTAGTCAGCAAATTATAAAGTGATTATATATAATGATATGTAATTTTACACTTACTAGGAATACCTACCAGATGTTCTCCCGGACATGCTCAGGGATCCTACTTGTTTTCGGCTAGGATGCAGTCATATGGCTCATGTATGCCTGCCTAGATATGTTGAGCTCCATATTGGATGGCTCAAGCTCTAAACCCCTGCATTCAATATGATATAAACAAATTATGACTAATATATCATGGAGAATATTTATAATGCTAAAGTAAATTTAATAATTAAGAGCCACATGCTTTCGGTAGCAATCTAACTACCGTACGCGGTGCCTCTTGGGACGGTCCACTGCCATCACCAACGTTGAGATATGTCCTTCTTTGAGATGAAGAGGGGGAACTGGACTGCGAAGAACTCCACCTCCTAACGAAAGACATCTGTACTACCTACCATTTACATATTATTTTATTATGGCAGAATATATCATTCAATTAAGAATGTATATGGTTTGATCATTTGTTATTTTAATTTCGCCATTTTCCTTGATATCTGCTTGGTTCGCTTGTTAGTCTGTAATATTCTTTCCTACAAATGTAAATCTTGCCTTTGTTTTAAAAACCGCCGATCAATCTACTTTATCTCTTTTTAGAGATGGATAAGGAGTGTAATAAACTTGTAGGGCTTGTATTGCTACTATAAACGAATCTTACTTGTGATAACGTGATGTATGCTTTATTTCAATAATAATATGTTTTTGGTGCACATTGATTGTAGAACCTGAAACATTGAAGAATCAGTTGCATCTAAACAAATAAACTTCTTCCGTAGATCTAAGTGAAATATGTTAATTGCAAAACCTGAGTTAACGCGCCATAAAAATCAATTATGTGATCATTTGGATCATCACTACCTTTATATATACCGATATTGTTAGTTAATTTTTCAGCCCCATATTCTTTGGTGTTGAATTTGTATCCATTGACAAAGAATATTGAATATGCCTTGACTTTTCTTTTTGGTCTCATCGCAAGATGTTCCAACCCTTCACAACCAAATAATTTACGGGATCATATACGTGGTGTGAAAATCAATTTTTTTGCTAATATCGTCGCTTGTATGCTGTGATTCATAAATACGACACATATGAATAATAGATTGCATTATAATGAATGCATACATATATATTATTCAAGTAAATAATTTTAGATGTTTAATAATACCTAACAAATGGCGCAAGTCTGCACAGTTAAGAAGAACATATGTGTGCATTACGTGGTAACCTCTATCATCTAACTATACTTCCACACATTTTCCAACAGGGCATCCTTGCTGTCTAAAAATAGATATCACCAATTTAGAAAAATCTTGTTCAATGTTCTCATCATTTCGCATAGCACTTTCAAAAGATAAGTTAACATGGTCACCGAAATAATGAGAGGAAAAATATGAAGCTTCTTCTTCGATATATGATTTGCATATCGAACCTTCAACTCGGACTTTTTGTCACTCCTTTTTCTTTAGATGATTTAAGTACTTGTTAAGAATAATTAAAAATAAATTTTATTACATGTAGTCATTCTAAAATTTAACATACTTAATATTAATGCCTTTCAAATGGATGCATCCATCCATATTGCACAGGACCTTGAAGACGTGCTTCAAACGGAAGATGAACATGTAAACGCTCCATTATATTAAAGAAATCCGGAGGAAATATTTTCTCCAGTTTGTAGAGTAGTATAGGAATTTCTTCTTTAAGTTTACGCAGACGATCAACTTTTAACGTTGTTAAACAAAGCTTCTTATAAAGCAAACTAAGTTCTGTTACAACTGTCCAAACTTTTGTGGGCAATACATTTCTGAAAACGACAGGTAACAAATGTTCCATCATTACATGAAAATCATGACTTTTCATCCCACTCAGTTTACCATTCTTATCGTCGACACATGTATGCAGATTAGAGATAAACCCAACAGGAAATCTTAATCCTTCCACCCACTTTAACAGAACTTCAACTTGGTTACTGTCTGGCTCATAGCATGCTTTGGGTTTTTTATGTCATTTATCTTCGTTTGAAGCTCAAGACTATTTCATATTGCCTCTATATCACATCTTGATTTCAAATCGTCTTTAATTTTTCTTTTAACATTCAAAACCATGTTAAATACATTATCGAGCACATTTTTCTCGTTGTGCATCATGTCGATATTATGACGAATTAGGAGATTTTTCCAATAAGGCAACTCCCAAAATATACTTTGTTTGCACCAATTATGAATTGTCGATTTACCTTGAATTTCAATTTGCTCGACAGTTTCATGTATCTTTGGATAATCCTTTACGAGGTCATAAATATCTTCATTTGACCAAATCATTGGTGGTCTCAAGTCTATTACTTGTAAAGTTTTTTTATCTTAACTAAAAGGATGATTAATATGGAGAAAACACTGATGATAGTCATATCACGAAATTTTCTTCCCATACAGTAAACAAAATACTCATGATTCTTTCATGCAATAAGGACAAGCTAGACGACCAGCCGTACTCCAATTCGAAAGCATTGCATACGTTGAAAAATCGCTTATAGTCCACAATAGAGAAGCGAACAAACGATTTTTTTAAATGTCGTATGTTTCAACACCTTCATACCATAATGTTTTAAACTCTTCAATCAACGGTTATAAATATATGTTGATTCCTCATGTCGTATCATCGGGGTCAGGGATGACAATAGTGAGAAACATATAAAGATTTTAATACGTATCCACGTGAGTAAATTGTAAGGTATAACGATTATAAGCCAAGATGAATATTTTGAACCAAATTGAGAGAACAGTGAAAATCCATCCGTACATAAAGCAAGTCTAATATTACGGCTTTCGGCTGTGAAATTGGGGTATGTCTTATCAAAATGCTTCCATGCTTCTCCATCAGTTGGGTGTGCTAACGTACATTTTTCCTATGTTCTCATATAATGTCATCTCATATGATGAGTGGTTACAGAAGATGCATATAACATTTGACGCCCAGGAGTGATGGGTAAGTAATGCATACGCTTGTACGAAACTTTCTTTCCCTTCTCTTTTCTTCATTTGTATCTTTCATGATTACATATTTTGCAATTCCTAAATTGATGTTTTCTTTCCAAAACAACATGCAACCATTTAAACATGTATCTATTTTTTGATATGACAAACCAAAAGCAGACATAAGCTTTTTCACTTCATAATGATTTTCGCATATTAAATTATCGAGTGACATATGCCATTTTGCAAATTGTACTATAGCTGTTAATCCGGCTTCTGTGAAATTATATTTTAATTTCATTGCTTTGTAGTAATTGATAGTTAAGTACCGCTTGTACAACCATCTCAGAGGGGTTTCTTAGCAGCATCTAATAAATCATTAAAAAAAATTGTTCCAATACTTGCTTCTTCTTCGACATTAACATCATTACCATCAAGTTCAACAGTAGGGAACATTGAACGTGCTGAATCTTCAGTCATATCTTCTATGAGATTCGTCGGAACAATTTCGGTATCCACCTCCTCCTTCGAACGTACGGGATTAGGTGCTATAAGCTCTCCATGATAATCCCATACCAAATAATTCGGCACGAAACCATATTGGCGCAAATGAACTATTACTATATCCGGTATTAAATGCTTCAATAATTTGCACCTTCTGCATGGACAATGAATTTCTTCATCGTTCCCATTATTACTTAAATTGAATTCAGTAAAGATGTGTACACTATTTTGAAAATGCACTTATTGAGGCTCTAATTTTTCTTTTTTGTTGGTACATACAGCTCCCATCGATTAACTAATTGACTATCTTTCCTACTTTAAAACAAAAAAACGTATTAATGATTTACCTGTTGACATTTTATTTTTCAATTAAATCATACATTTAAATTTTCACAAATATATAATATTATTCTATTTAATTTTATTTTCAAATGGATTTACACAAATTATTATATGAATATAATCTACAATTTTTAGGTTATTGTTTTACAGTTTGATGGTTGGTAATCCTACTTACTATTACAGAAATAGTAGTAGTTATATTTTGTAAATTATTTCATTTTAAACGATTCAACAAAATTTCGGCAGCACTTTCCCTTTTTTTCCCCTGCATTACACACATATGCGTGTACAACGAAACAAAAAGAAAGTGTTATCGAAATTTCATGAACCGTTTAAAATAAAATGATTTACAAAATATAATTACTCTATTGCGTTTGTAACTTGTCCAATACAGGGAAAAATCCAACAAATATTGTATCAGATGAATATAAATGTCCGTTCTATGATAAAAACGAATATCCATACAACAATAATATAAAATACTTGTCAGACGGGGCCAAAAATTATCTAAGAGATTTATAAAAAATTAAAGCGTATTATACAACAAATTTTACAATAATTTAATTATATTATAAGAAACGCATACACTGAATCATCGCTTTCGGTATCTTAAAAACGCAGACACTAAAGACTCTAATTAATCGTAAGTAGCCCTAATGCGTATATGCACTAATTAATCAAACATATATATATACCAATTAACGCATATATACACTAAACAATTTTTTTTCTCAATATTTGAATAATAAACAATTATAATAACAACCTAACTAGCATTCAATATGGTATAGCAAACAATCAATAATGTATAATACAACTATAACAACAAATTAACCCAAATTTAACAAATCAAAATTAATAAGGTTTAGAAATAAAACCTGATTGGAGATTATGAAGGGTATGTGTTTGTCGAGAGTGGAGAATGATGAAGTTGGAGATGATCGGGGAGGCGTGGGGGCTGGCTGACGAAGGGGAGGTGTAGTGGTGTGTTAGGGATTTGGGTTTATTTTGGTGGAGAGGGAATAGTGAAGAAAACTTTCGGCTTGGAACCTGTATAAACGATAATTTCCGTCGGTTTTCGACAGCCGTCGACAGCTAATTTACGTCGATTTTCGATTGTTACTATATTTATGAAAACGCCAAGGAGTTCTTCAGCCGTCGAAAATGGTCGTCGACGGCCATTGAAAGCTTCCACCGCTATTTACTGTAGTCCTTGTAGTGATAATTATATAATGTTATATGCTTGTTGCCCTTTATTTTATCATGCATTTATTCTCATAATTTTATAACATTATATCAACACTTGCCTGAAGATGCAGCATATTGATATAATAACGGCATTATTCAATTAATGCAACTTAATGCTTATTAATTTCACTTTCCAACATTTTTTCCTCTCATTAAGTTTCTCATATGTATATCTTTCAGTATTTGTATTATTTATTCACACTTTAATGCATGACCATGGAATTCATAAATCTCCAAATATGTTATACAATAAATCAAGATATATATATTTTGTTTAAATTAATTAATCAGAAGCAACTAGTTAAATCGTTTTCAACATTGCGAAACCATTTTTGATTTGATATTTGTATTATTTATTCACAGTTTAATGCATAACTCATTCATTGATTCAAATTTTTTTGGATCAAGATGGGAAAACCAAATACAGTCTAGAGAATCTTAAATGACAGATATGGTCAAATATTATGTAACGTTATACATGACACATGCTACGGAGTGATATCCAATGGTCATAAATACACAAATAGGTTTTTATAGAAAAGTTAATAGAGCTATATTTGTGCTTTACGTACAACATGTTATATTTTTCAGTTTATAAACAGAATTATATAGCGTTATATGATTGATGTCCATAATTGTATAACGTTATATGGTTGTTGCCCATAATTTTGCTATGTGTTTGTTCTCATAATCGTATAATGTTATATCAGCCATTTGCTTGATGATGTAGTAAATTGATATAATAAGGGCGTTACTAAATTAATGCTTATTAATTCCACTTTCCAACATTTTATTCCTCTCGGTAAGTTTCTCGTACATATACGTTTCAATATTTGTATCATTTATTCACAGTTTAATGCATAATCTTGAAATTCATGAATCTAAAATATGGTACACAAGAAATAGAGGTATATTCATTTTTTTAAATAATTAATCAGAATCAACTAATTAAATCATTTCCAACATTGTAAAACCATTTGCATTCTCATATTTGCATCATTATTCATAGTTTAATGCATAACTTTAAAATTCATAAATCTCTAAATATGATGTACAATAAATTATGTTCATTTGTTTAATTAATTGTACATTAGCATATATTTTTCCATGTCCCATATAAAGGGCAATTTTGGAGATTCGCGGTCGAACGAAAAATTTACGCTTCCAAGCCAACTATTAATAAAAATAAATATTCGTCATAAAAACCACCATGGTTAAATTGGGTATGCCCCTTAAAATTTTATATTTATAAAAAGTAACATAAGAGTCCCTTGCATGTTCCTACGAAATCCATCGCAAAATAGCTTTGGAAAGTAATCATCGATAATCTGCCTCAATATGCAACATATATCAGCGTCAAAATATTTCTATCAGCAAATTGATGCAGTTTGCAACAGTTTAGTGGTGAATATGATAAGTTAATGGCGATAATATAAAAGAATTTAAAATCGATTTTTTTAAAAAAAAATCAACTCTTGTGAACCAATCGAAAACCTATCTCAAATTTAGTGACAGAAAATTTCATCGTTACCATCTGAACCCTACATAATAAAAGGCATTGCCATTAGAGACGGTTAGAATGCGACGTCGGCCGTCGTCGGTCGTCACTAGCCATCGCCAAAAGACGATGTAGGAACAGTCGACGCTAATTGGTTTTGTGATGGCTTTTGCAACAATGTCGTCGCAAGTTTAGCGACGACTAGTATAGCGAAGTTGAACATGTGGCAAATCCAGAGTGATCGTTGCGCTATTGCTGACCGACGCCAGCCGACGCAAAAATGGATGAATTGGTCGTAGCAGACCATCTGTATCCGATGCAAGCCTGGACGAGTAGATGGTCGCTAGCCGACACAAGTCGTCACAATACTGGGTATTTTTTTACATATAGCTTCTATTTGAGCCATCCAATCATAATATCACCATATCTCTATCCATCTCATCTACAACATATATAAATCCAATTTCGCAGCTACAACCATCGCATATCACACCTAAGCAAGTGTATAACGGAAAATCAATATCTACATCAGCATTCCATCAAACAAAGTCTATATTCCATCAAAAAACATAACCATACATAAAAGTTCTCATGTCTATTAAACAAAACATCCACAAATCCTTCAAACAACAGAACCATACCAATAAATACTCATGTCCATCAAACAAAACATCGACTATACCATCAAGCAACACAATCATTAAACAAGTATCAAATCCATCAATACATGTCAAATAAATACAAAACAAAACGAAAAAAAATCCATCGAATACCATAGTCATACCTACTCATCGTCATCTCCCGAACCATCCTTCCCATGTATTATCCCGTGCTCTCCTAAATATGCCGCAATCAGCTCATCTAATAGCTACGCCAATCCTTCGATCTTCCGCCAATCGCTGAACTCTGCCATTTGCTGTTTCAGCTAAGCTATCTCCTCCTCTATATGGGTTCTCCTATAAGCCGTCTGGGTCATTATCTCTTATAAAATAGCTAATAGTGAGTTATAATTTATGCCCAATATTAAATCAAGTTTATATATCAGTTAATGAAGCAGTTTACCTCCTGATTTCCGTAACTATAACACCAATTTCGCAAAGGAGGGTCAATTAGAGCATCTTATATACGGTTTGACTCCCCACGGTCAGCTAACGGCCAATGGACTACGCCACTCGAGCTTGCTCCACTTCATATCTTTCTTGCGATCACGAATAGAAGTTTGCTACAATAAATATTCAATTCAAAACATATGAAATGGAAAGAAAAAAAAATTAAGCATGTTTACCATTACAGCTTGAGATTTATTGTCTGTCCAAAGATATGAAACTATGTCTTCCTTTTCTGGCATAACGGCATGCGTGTGTGTGAAGACCTCTATCATTGTTAGCTCATGCTTATACTTCTTATACTGAAATTATATATATGAATAAACAATGTTACTAATATGATTAAATATCAATAACCTATTTATAATTGCAATTTATATATTCACCAATTCCTTCCGAAGTTGTTGGAAGGATTTAGAGCCGCCGCGGTGTATAGCAGGATTTTAGTTCTTGTTTGCACGGTTTCGCGAAGATATTTCCTATAAAATTAAATATATTATTAACTAAATTAATGCAACTAATATAGGAAATTTAAACAAATAATAATAATAGTATAAAATTAAGTAACCTACTTTAAATTTAGGAATATCTTAGAGTTGGAGAAATTCAGCCCAAATATCAGCGCTCATCCAAGCAGATTTTTTATTCGCATTCTTTACCATTTAGAGAATGTCCCTATAATTTTACTGCATATTTTGGTTTCAGTGATTTGCAAAAATATCCATATCTTCCATATCAATTCGTACCGCAGCCTGCATATTGAAAAATAAAATAAACGAAGATTAAGAAACAAAAGGAAGAATCAATCCAAAATGGGTGAGAGCAAACACTACCGCATAACAATTAAAGCAACCAGACCGGCCCATGAACGAAACAAAACATCAATTAACTAGCATTTCCTAAATCAATTCCCTATTCCAGAAATCTCCTCTCCGCTAACGCTAAATGATGGGGAAATCGTCTCTTCAATTGGAGCCTAACATCAATTTCAATCAGTCTAGACCTTTGCGCCATCGAGCAGCTCCTTCCCTCAAATCAACACCTTACCCTTTCCATCCATAAGTAGTGAGTTGTCACTGCTGCCGCAACGTAAGCAAGATGTTGTAACCCTGAGTTGGTCATGAAGTTCCCTCGCAAAGTAGAAAATTGTTGTCTTAATGAAAGAGAGGGTGTGGATTGGAGCTCCAATTTGCGAAGTAGTGACGTCCAAAGATAAGTACCGAACTCACATTCCAAGAATATGTGCTAATGTGATTTGTTATATTTGTTGCAAAGATTACATTGTAGATCCACAGTCATTCCCCACTTAGTCAGTCTGTCTACAGTAGGCAAGTGTTGTATATATGCCATGTATGTTGTGTAAGCTAATTTTCTAGCAGTTTTGTTTCACCATACGAGTTTGAAGTTGTCATCTATTTCTGCATGTAGTTGAATGTCATTCCACATTGTAGAAAATTTAAACTTTTGCTGGTTAGATATAGTCCATTGGTCAGTAGGAAGATTAGTTGATAATTTGACTTGCATGATTTGTTATGCCACCTCCCTAGTCTTGAGGAATATCTGAGGCTGTAAATGTCGATCATGTATTATGTAGCTCACTTTAGTGTTAGCAGTAGCACTAAGAAATACCTTATTCCATCCAATTAGATCAACTAAGGATTTGTGATTAATCCAAGGATCATACCATAGATTCGTATGCTCCCCCGTAGCAATAAGTCAAGACATGACATTAGCCGCAAAGGTTCGTTGCCTTAGAATATATTTTATCGAACAGAGAAATTGTTGCTAATAGGAAAGACCTGGAAATTAGTCTTCGATAATAGATCTCATCCACCTGGACCATAGGCTATCAGCAGTTAGTAAATTCCAAAGTAACTTAAGTCGAGCAGTTGTATTAAGATCAGAAAATTTTCGAATCCCAATAACACCCTCCATTTTTTGCTGGGTTCGAAGTTCCGGTTTCCGTTTCCGTTCCGGTCAGTTGAAAAATTCAAAATTCCGGTTCCGTTTCGGGATTTTCGGAAATTCCGTTTTAAATCCGGTTTGTGAATTCCGGTATATTTTTGTTATAAATACGCAAATATGTATGCAACACTGGTAGTTAATTACACTAAATTATTCAAGTGACATAGAAATTATAAAACATACAACATAAAAATTTAATATAAAAGCTATTTCTCTGAGCATCATGTAAATTTTGTTCATCGCTCTCTTCATCTTGTGATGGATTATAATATATTGGAAAAGCATACTGCTGTATCTGATCCGAACTTAAAAATGTCGTCATCATATTATCAAAGGGTGAAGGTTCTACTTGATGGCTCATCAGCATACGGTTGATTTAATCCACAATACGAATAACCTCCGGTATAGTTAGACGTAGAATACCTAAAACTCGAGACATTGTTAGAAATATATCTGCCATCATAATCCCCTAGATCTTCATGTACAACGTTCAAATTTCTATCTCTTCGTTGACTATAGTCATCTGCTTCATAATTTTTGATGTCTTTGAGAATCATCAAAAGTGGAACCAACGCCATAACCACTAGAACCAATACCGTCACCATCAGCATTACTTGAATCATCATTTGATGAACTATCATTTTCAGTATTTTCTGCAGATACATTATCATTGTCCGACCAAGGATTATCGCTTGCATTATCAAGTAGTGGATTCTCTAGTCCATTCTGCAAGTGGATCCTCCTCATGAAAGATGTAATCCAAATCAATAAGTTGGTCTGTTGGTTGTTGGCGTTTAGCATGTCGTACTCTTAACCGCATATTATAATGTACGAATACCAGTTTTTCTAAGTTCTTCATTTTTATTCTGTTTCTCAGCTTTGTATGAATCATTGCAAATGTTGTCCAATTTCTTTCACGGTTTGAAGAAGAAACCGTTTGGCTAAGAATGCGCATTGCTTTATGTGTTAAATTTGGAGCAGCTTCTCTGCCAATTATTGACCACCACATAGAATTAAGTTGAATTATTATTTTGAATTTATTTATTATTATGTTATACATGTATGCAAAAGAGTCCAATACTAATTGATATCCTATCTTACCATTTCTATACCATAATTTTAGCCCATGTTTTGTTGGGCTAAAAATTTTAATTTTTCTTACTACAAAACCCATTTAACATGCTTGTTGCAGTAATTGCTACTATGTTCACTTATTTTCAAAGTCCAGCTCCCGTTTCCCATTTAGATCATAATCTCACTTTTCTCAAAATGAATCAACACCAATTCAAGACTCCAACTAAAATACCATTGTTCTTCGCTGGTTTCTCATTTCAAACAGACAAAGCCCTAGATTTTGTATTCTGTTCACATCAACAAAATATGAATAACCCATCGAAGCTTAAATAAATTTTATCCAAAAAGGAAAAGGGCAAAGAAAATTGAAGGTAACAACTTAGTGTTTTTCGTTTTTAATTTTTTTCCAGTGATTTTCTTCATCGCAATGTCCGAAAACGAAAACTTCATCGAATTCCGGTCCCGGTCAGCACCGGATCCGAAACGGAAACGACGGGATCCCGATGTGCCGGCCGGAAGTTGGAACCTTGATTTTGTGTTTACATAAAGTATTCCATGAAATCTTATGTAATTTGCCTTTCCAAACGAAATTCGCACAAAGTTGATCAATTTTGTGTAAAACAAAGGTGGGTAAATGATAAATAAGTATCCAGTACATAAAAATAGGAGTTATTGTACTGTAAATCAGTTTCGCATGTCCTACTATTGATAATAAATTGCTGTCCCATCCTTCTAATCGTGAACTTATCTTGTTTAGCAGGGGAGAACAGCGGATTGCATGAATGTAATCTGATGTTAGTGGAACCCCAAGGTATTTGACAAGTAAATTTTCCTTGGTGATGTGCACTATATCTGAAATTTCCGATTTCCTCGATGCACTTTTGCTAAAAATTAACGGGGATTTAATTTGATTAATTCGTAAGCCAACAGTTTCCTCCATTCTAGAGAATATATGATTCATATAATCAGCATTTGCAGTAGTAGTTGCTAGGAAAATCATAACATCATCAGTATATAATAGGTGAGTTATAGCAGGCTGAAGTCTATTTATGGGCTCTAAATGATTGTTAATAACACCCTCCTCCATAAGCAAAGTAAAATATTCCATGGCTATACAAAATGAATAGGTAGATAATGGGTCTCCTTACCGTAGCCCTCTAGTTGATGAAATAAACCATTCGGTCTCCCATCAATCATAGTAGAGAAGGTAGGGGTTGATATGCATTCATGTATTAGCTGAATAAGAAATGTCGGGAATCCTAAAGACTTGAGCATATGGCATACAAAATCATGATTTACCATGTCATAAGCCTTTTGCAAGTCAATTTTGATGCACTTTTTTGATTTACCACGTTTAGCGAAGTCCCAAACTTGTTCATGTGCCAGCAGTACATTCTCCTCAATGTTTCTTCTCGATATAAAAGAAGATTGATTTTCTGCAATTAAAAGCTGGAGAAACCATTTAATTCCATTGCGTATAACTTTCGGAATAATTTTGTAGAAAACATTAGCAAATGTAATAGGTCTATATTTAGAGATTTGTTATGGCATATCTTTTTTGGGAATTAAAGTTATGAAATTGTGATTAAATCCCCGTGGAAGTTTTTTGGCATGAAAGAATTCTGACACAACATCGTACATGTCTTCATGCAGATCATCCCAATGTAGTTTATATAATTTGGTTGAGAAACCATCTGGCCAGGGGCTTTTGGCATCATTTGTCGAATATAAACCCAATTTTATTTCTTCCACAGTGACATGAGAAGATAAGTATTCTTTCCCCTCAGTATAAATTTGCATTTTGGTGTCTATGTGAGGAAAAGAAGTTGCTGTGTACCCATTAAATAACTGTTGATAATATTCAATTATTGCATGTTTAATACTGTCGCTTTCGTAGATGTATCGTCTCTTGGAGTCAAGTAATGTGTGTATTTTATTCTTGTGTCTCCGCATAGACATTTTGGCATAGAAAAATTTAGTATTACTGTCCCTCTATTGTAGCCACATCACTTTACTTTGTTGCCTCAAAAATTCCTGATGTTTTTGGATTTGGTCATTTAAATTATGTCCAACCTAGTACATGCTATCATATAATGTAATATTATCCAGGTCTTGGTCTGCTTGATAAAATAGCAAGTCAAAGTCAGCCTGCATTTTGGTAATATGGTTATCATGAGCTCTTGACCTATGCCAATTTTTCAATTTTGACTTAACTGCTTTTAATTTGTGAGTAAATTTGTCAAAAGATGATCCCCATATGTTGCCAGTGATGCCTTTCTATATACATTGGGCATAACCCTGCAAATAGCACCAATTATTGATATATCAAAATGGAGCTCTTTTCCATCGTTGGTGTTTTAGACTAAAAAAAGTCAAAACAGGGGTGTGGTCACTTATAGAGGAAGGGAGGGTGATAGTACTGAATTATGGGAACATAGACATAAATTCGTAATTTACTAGAACTTTGTCTATGTTCGTTGCAATTCCCTTGCGTCGCCATGTATATTTACAGCCATGTAAAGGCGATTCAACTAAACCACTGTTAAAAAGACAATTTTTAAAAGTATTCAAATAGAAAAAAAGGGATTGGCAAACCTCCCTTTTTGTCCTCTGGGTTAAGAGCATTATTAAAATCCTCCATAGCTAACTATGGAAACCTTATAGTTGAGGCGTCGAGACGAAGAAAATCCTACAACTTTTGTCGTTCAGAAAAAGAATTGCTAGCATATACACATGTGCCATAAAACTGCAAACCACCTTTATTGGTTAATGGTAAGATTATATGTTGTTGTTAAGTGCTTACAACAATATATCTCGAAACTGATTTGTCAAGTAATATCACTATATGACCTTTACACCCGATATCATTGTTATGTACAATGTTCCATGTAGAGAACTTCATTTGCAGACTATCAATAGAAGAAGTAGGTAATTTAGTATCAACTAAGCTTATAAGAGTAAGCTTGTGAGAAGTTAGGAGCGTGAATACGTGGCTGACTTTATCGTCCGTATTAATGCCTTTAATATTCCAAGTCATAATATTCATTTACCAACCGCAGAGCTCTGCATTGATCTTTTAGGGAGAGCCAAATTTGTTTTCTTGGGATTTGTAGAAGTTTCTTGCTTCTTCGCATAAGTAGGGTTCTTCGATACCATGGGGAGACGTTAATTTCTAAAATAGTTTTGGTACCAGTTTCTTGAATATGTGATGGAATATCAGAAATAAAGTATTCATTGTTCTCATAGCTGTTGTCAATGTGTACATTACTGTCCAATGTGATCTCTCTATTTTTTGTAATTTCGTTAACAAGGAACATAGTCGGAGTAGGCAGAACCGTTGATGATGACAATGGAGCGCAATTTGAAGTAGATGCACCTAAGGAACTGTCAAGATGGCAGATGAACCATCAGGTGGTTCGAAAAGAGCGAAGAATTGGTTATGCAAAGTTATAGCTGATGTAGGAATTGAAGTAGTCAATTCATCTCCAGTTTTGTCATTAATCTGTATGTTGTAATCTGTGGAATCGTAATATGGTGGTTCTGATCTGGTAGTAGTTGTTGTGCTTTGTTTCAGTTTCCATTCCTTTCTGATAGTTTTGTTGCAATTTAAATCCGAGTGTCCATAAACATTACAAACTGAGAAGGGTACAAATTTATGTTCATAATCAACCTTTACATCATCTATCTCTCCATTATATAATTCTAACTAAACTGTGGATGGATGGGTGAACTGTACATCAACTTCTATTAAAGCACAAACATAGTTTAGCCTGTTTTCCATTGCCGTAGTCGAATCCATTCGTATTGGGCGTCCAATTGCGTTAGCTATACGGCTATTACCCTCACTATTCCAGTACTCTAATTTCAAATCTATGAAATGAGCCCATATTGGGATTGTGGAAAATGAATCTTTGGTAATCTCAATATCGGGTTCCATTTTTTGATAATCAAGATTCTTGAATCAATAGTATAAATATCTGATTTTACGATTTTAGCACATTCTTCCGAGTTATAAAACTTAATAAAAATAAAACCATTCCTCTTGTAAAATAACTCTTATGTGCCTATAGGTTTTCAAGTCTTGTCAACAATTTTTTTGAAATTAATATAAAGCGATCTTCTACCTAAAATATAAACTACTAAGGTATGCTTCCATTTGTCTAAAGCGGCTATAAAACAGATTAAGGCATAATACCTTTTGTAGTTGCACCGTCCTGATTTGGGGAATAAAACATCAAATCTGTAATATCTGCTTCTCTATGCTTGACAAAATATTTAACGGTTTCTTCCCATGAACGTTGTCAAGTATAATTCTGGGGAGTATGTATGGGAATGACCTGTGGAATAGAACGAACTGCCACTCATTCTTGAATTGGAGAATCACGAAACTGAAAAGATGGACCCTCTCGGTTGCTGTTGTGGCTCACATCTATGGTAGGCACATGCAATGGCGGATCTGGCAGTAGAGAGGGGATGTCGGGTGGTTTACGCGGAGGGTACTCTACAATCTTTTCCTCTTCAAAGTCTTTGTTCACCATTTTTTATGAATTATATATGTTATATTAACTTCAAATGAATTATAAATTTATACTTACCATCAAGTCGGCCCATATATCGTTCATTACATGGTCTGGGATGTCATCCCTATGAGCCAACATTCTGACATCCGATTTTTGAATGCCTTCTTAGAGACTTAAAGAATGTAGTCCAAAGGCTTTACCTCGAAACCGCTGTATAAATTTTGATGTACCATTTAATAAATTTAAATAATATACATGTAAAAAATTTGATATTACCCCGCACTCCTTGAAACGAACTCCACTACTGGACGTAAATTAGACGTCGTTTCGCTGGCACCCGCTCTAGAAAAAGGAGAAGGCCAAGATCTGCTGAAATGTCTCCTATAAGACATATATATCTGCCATAAGCATATCATTTCATATAATGAAAACAAACATATCAATTTATTATTAGAAAACATGTTTGATCAATCATCACATAAAACTTCCACTAAAACATCATAAATGAAACAAGGTCTCCTAAATACGTATATAGAATTAACAAAACAAAATAAGACATAACTCAAAACATAGTCATCATTATTAATAACAGCAGAAACTGAGAATGTACATTTTACAACAAGCGATACAGATATTCAAAATTATCAATCTTCGTCATTTTCTAATTCAGACTCGGTCTCTACTCTATATCGTATGCTTCTATACACTTAGATGCTTCTATTAAAACATTTTTGATTCATCATTCAACGACCCAAATTCAATATCATCAATTATTATTATTTCATTATTCGGCTCAAGATCCGCTTAATATGTTGTTTCGTCTGAAATATTATTTCCATCAAACGTAAATCTTACCAATGTTTTAAAAACAGCCGACCAATCCGCTTTATCTCTTTTTAAGGATGGATAAGGAGCAAAATAAATTTGTAATGCTTGTTTGGCTGATATGAAAGGATCATACTTATAGTAATATGAGGTATGCTTTATTACAATAAATTTATAATTATTGTGCACGTTGATTCCAAAACTAGGAACATTGCTGAACTAATTGCATTTGAATTAAAAAAAACTTTTTCTATAGGTTGTATATAATATGTCAATTCTAAAATCCATGAGCCATAAAAATATTTTATATGGTCGTCTAGATCATCACTACCTTTGACAAATACACCGATGTTATATATTAATTTTTCAGCAATATAATCATTGGCATTGAATTTAAATCCATTGATGAAGAACATCGGATAAGTCTTGACATTTCTTTTTGGTCCAACCACAAGATGTTGTAATCCTTCATCAATGACATAATTTCTTGGATCATAAACATAGCTCAAAACCATTTAGAAAATACTTTACTAAGATCGTCAGATGGATGTTGTGATTCGTAAATACTATAAATATATATAGTATGTTCCATTATAATTAATATATAAGTATAACTGAAATAATTATGAATTTATATAAGTATGAATTTATTATAATTGAAATTAATATGTAAGTATAACAAATGGTGCAACTTCCACACAATTAAGAAGAACATTTGTGTATGCTACATGATGATCTCTATTGTCTAAGCATATTTTCACACATTTTCCAATAGGTCGACCATGTTGTTTAAAAATAGATAACATTTTTTGAGAAGAATCTTATTCAACAGCATCATCACTACGAGGATTACTTACAAATTATAAGTTCACGCGGTCACTGAAGTAATGAGAGAAAACCAATAAAGATTCTTCTTCAAAATATGATTTGCAAATCGATCCTTCAACTCATGCTTTTTGTCAAACATTTTTCTTTAGATGATTCAAGTACATATTACAAAATTAATAAAATTTAAATTTACTTTTGTAAATCTGAATTTTAAACTAAAATAAATACTATAGATATTTAATATTACCTCTCAAATGGATACATTCATCTATATCGCACAGAACCTCGAAAAGTGCTTCGGATTGAAGATGAATAGGTAAATGCTCCATTAAAATAAAAAACTTGGCGGAAATATTTTCCCCCATTTGTGGAGTAATGTATGGATTTCTACTTCAAGTTTACGTATACAGTCGACTTTTAACGTCGTCGAACAAAGTTGTTTATAAAATAAACTTAATTCTGTTAAAACACTCCATACTTTTACGGACAATAGTTCTTTGAAAACCACTGGTAGTAAATATTCCATCATGATATGACAATCATGACGTTTCATCCCACTTAATTTATTGTTTTTAAAGTCAACATATCTACAGAGATAGAAGAAATTCCATCAGGACACATAGTCCTTCCATCCACTTTAGTATGAGTTTTACTTATTTATTGTCTAGCTTATAGCACGCTTTGGGTTTTTTTTTACAGTCATTAAGCTTCATATGAAGTTCGAAACGTTTACAAAAGTGTACTATATCAAGACTTGAATTCAGTTCGTCCTTGGTTTTTCCCTTCACATTCAAAATTGTATTAAACAATTATCAAACACTATTTTTCGTTGTGCATCATGTCAATATCATGTAGAAGTAAGAGATCTTTCTAATAAGGCAACTCTCAAAATATACTTTATTTGCACCAATTATGAATGTCTGATTTACCTGAAATTTCAGTTTGTATACCAGTTTCATATTTCTTTGGATAGTCCTTTACAATTCCATATATTTCTTCGCTTGACCAAATCTTTGGTGGTAGTATTCTCTCTTCTCTGTTAGCTTTAAAGTTGTTTTGTCTCCACCAAAAGTATGATTGAGACGGAGAAAACACTGATGACAATCAAACCACGCAATTTTCTTCTCATACCGTAAAGAAAATGCTCGTATTTCTTCCATTCAATAAGGAAAAGCTAGATGACCAACCATACTCCAACCTGAAAACATTGCATATGCAGAAAAATCATTAACAATTTATAACAAAGAAGCGAACATATGAATTTTTTTGAAATGTCTTATGTTTGAACTCCTCCATGCCATAATGTTTTTAACTCTTTAATCAATGATTGTAATATCGATCCCTTGTGTCGGATCATCATGGTCAGGGATAACAATAGTAAGAAACATCTATGGAGTTTTCATACACATCCACAGAGGTAAATTATAAGGAGTAATGATAATAGGTCAAGATGAATATTTAACAAAAAGACTGAGAGAATGGTAAAAATCTATCCGTACATAAACCAAGTCTGACATTATGGCTCTCTATAACAAACATGGAATACGTCTTATCAAAATCTTTCCATGCTTCTCTATCAAATGGATGCGTCAAAGCTCCATTTTCCTATGTTCTCACACTATGCCATTGCATATGACATGTCGTAGCTGAAGACGCAAAGACTAGGAGTGATAGGTAAATAATGCATTCACTTGTAACTTTTTTTGCTTTCTTTTTTCTTAGTTTGTATCTTTCCTCATTATTTATTTTGTAGTTCCTAAGGTTAATGTCGTCTTTCCAATACAACATGCAACCTTTTGGTACGGCAGACCAAAAACCGACAGAAGTGTTTTCACTTTATAATGACCATTGAACATCAGATTATTGGGTGACATATGCAATTCTGTAGTTTGTAAAACTGCTGTAATCCAGCTTTTTTAAAGTTGAATTTTGATTTCATAGTGATGTATTAAGCGGTTGATAATTCGGTTCCGGTTTTACAGCCATCCCACAACGGTCTCTTAGTAGCATCCAATAAATCATAAATTCTTTTCGCTCTCACATTCCGTTCTTCTTCGATATTTATGTTTTCATCGTCAACTTAAATGATATCGAACATTGATCATGTTGCATCTTCTACCTTATCTTCTATTGGATTTGTCATAACATAATTGTTCTCTGACACTGCAAAATTAGGTGTAGGCGTAACAAGTTCTCCGTGACGATCCCACAAATAATAATTAGGCATAAAACCAGATTTACAAATATACATTAACTATATCTGGTTTCCAATGCTTCAACTGTTGGCACTTACTATAAGAGCAACGAAGTTCTTCGTTATTTCGATTGTTAGATGTAGCGAATCTAATAAATTCATGTACACCATTGCAGAAATGTTTCTTCATCAAACCTTTCATACCAGTTTCAACTGCATACACTCAAGTACGATCGAGAAAATAATCGTACATTGTTCCTGATTTAAAAATATATGTTAGTAATTCGACAACACCTAAATTTTATCTAAAACAAATTTAAAGTCTTTTGGGACTATAGACTTCATACACTACGCTTCTGTTTAATTTCGATAGCACTTCACTTCACTTATCTTCTAGCATAACTTTGCATTCAAGGGGAATATTGTTGTTGTTGTATTTTCTAAAATAAATTAAAGCCTTTAGGGACTAAATGTTTTAATTTGTTGTTTTTGTATTTGTTAAAATAATACTTAACGCTTATTTTCAAACTAAAATTTATTATTTCACTTCACTTCATTTTTCAATTTATAATTCATTCAGCTATATAAATATTTTATTAACTAAATTTGAAATTTTAAAACAATATTATACACTTAGTTTCGCATAAACTAATTTTTTTTTTCTAAACTATAAGAAACATTTGCGTATACTTTAAAACATTATATTCATTTTTTAGTTTTTTTAAAAATTGACTTTAGTACAATATTTATTTAAAAAAAATTATCATTTCAAACTAAAATTTGTTATTTATTAATTTATTATTTCACTTTATTTTTTAATTTTATAATTCATTCAAGTATTTAAATTTTTATTAACTAAATTTGAAATTTTAAAACATACTTTACAATTCATTTGATTAGTTAAATTTTGAACCGATTTTGTAAACTAAAATTGGAAGTTTGCACTAATTTTAATCAATAATTATACAATAATTTTTGCACTTATTTTAATCAATAATTATACCCTAATTTTAAAACATATTTTACAATTCATTTAACTATCTAGCAGTATATTAATCGATAATTATACACTACTTTTTGCATAAATTATGACAAACGTTATTTTAAACTATACTAAACATTCACGTAAACTTATCAGTAAGCATATTAGTGGATAATTATACACTAATTTTCAAA
This sequence comes from Allium cepa, assembly GCA_030765085.1. Taxonomy (NCBI): domain Eukaryota; kingdom Viridiplantae; phylum Streptophyta; class Magnoliopsida; order Asparagales; family Amaryllidaceae; genus Allium; species Allium cepa. The sequence continues at coordinate 183,592,794 of CM060934.1, forward strand.
TTTTAAATCAATCTTAATTTTCAAATTTTAAATCAACCTTAATTTTTGGTGCAAAGGAATGAAAAAATTACAAATTTTCGGATTTTGATCTGTGTACACAGATCTGCGTCGGCTAGCAACGGCTAGCGCCGATTGCTTATTCTAGCTGTCGCAGGCCGATACAATAGGCTAGCGCCAATTTTAGTAGAATATTTATTTCAAAACAAGTTTATTATTTCAAACTAAAATTTATTATTTCATTTCACTTTATTTTTTAAATTTATAATTCATTCAATTATTTAAATATTTTATTAACTAAATTTGAAATTTTAAAACATATATTAAAATTCAGTTAACTATTTAAATTCTTAATTTACCGATTTTATAAACTACAATTTGAAGTTTGCACTTATAGTAAATTAAAATAAATTTATTTTGTACTAATTTTTGCGCATTAGCCAATAATTATACACTAATTTTTGCGTGAACTATAACAAATATTGTTTTAAACTATAACAAACATTAGCGTAAACTTATCAGTAAGCATATTAATCAATAATTATACACTAATTTTTGGATTTTAAATCAACATTAATTTTTAAATACAAATTAAACAATCAAACCAATAATTAATATCCCAAATCGTCTAATACACTATTATCATCAACTAATACGCAATAATCATCAATTTCAAACCCATAGTCAACCAATTTTCGAAATTTAGGCTTTAATTATATCCTCAAATCAATTAGTACACTATTATCATCAACTAATACGGAATAATCATCAATTTCTAACCTACAATCAACCAAATTTTGAAATTAGGGTTTTAATCATACCTATATTGAAATTGAAGAGAGAGAAGATGCCGACGAGTTTTGTAGGGTTCAGAAGATCAACGGGCATGGCGGCGGACGTGGGGAGGAGGCGGCGACAAGAATGGAGGCATCGTTTTTTGTGGGAAAAGCTGGAATATTTTCCAGTTCACATGTTGGTTGACCTTTATATCCAGATTGTGCACCGGCTGGCATCGGCCGCTTATTCTAACCATCACCGGCCGACGTAAAAGCTAACGCTATAGGCCGTCTTTCTTGCTATGTTATTTTCAACTTTTCTTGTAGCGAGAAATTCATATCATAATGTTGATAAAAATAAAGATAGGAAAATCTATCGTCTTGTGCAAAATCGATAATCTTGAAATTAAAATGGTGTTCGAATCTTTTCTTGCAATGAAAGCAGATGCAAATTTTTTTTATGAATTTGAGGTATGTTTGAAAGTTATGAATTTTAAAAACTATGAATTGAAGAAATAATAGATGAATTGATGCTCATCTTTCCTACGCTTAGCGTTTCTAGTGTCTATTCTTATTTCCATTTAATGTTACCGTTGGCGTATTCTAAGAAATTTTACATTTTCATTTAACTTTTTTCTATTTAGATGTCCCGACATGAAATGGCCCAAAGCTTGGTATTACCCAAAGGCCACTATTGAATAAAGCAGCTTGTTATGTGTGCATTTGTTTATACTATTTTACACTAAAAAAGAAGTTAATATTTGCATAAATATTATCCGTGTATGTGTCCATTATTGCTCGTTTAGACTTTTAATATTCTTTGCGCCCATTCTACATACTGGTTATGATCATCAAACGGTTTTACATTGTCAGTTTAGTAAACGTTTTAATGGCATTAAAAGTGGTTTAAAACATTCCCATCCTATGCAACGGTTGAACAAAAAACACTTAGGCTTGGAGCACAATGCCAAGATCATCATTTTACTGTGTTGGAAACAGGTTAACTTCATCAATAATATTTCAATAGATCATTTTGTATAAAATGAAGACATCAAATTCTGTCAAACATTTCATTACAAACTAGAACAACCTTTATTTCACTTAAGTTCCCCATCAACTACAAACTGAGATCATCTTCATTGTTCAAAATAGAAAGGTAGATTAAGGAAGTCATTAATTCTTAATTAACATGATAAATACTGAAAGGTAATAGCAACCATTCATAAATGTAATATGCATCCGTTCAATACTGTCCGGCTGTAGCAAGTGTAGATTTCACATTGTCTGCCATTTCTTGAACACGCATTTTTGCTTTGCTCCTCGTCCTGTTATAAGGATTTTTCCGAGGAACGTAACAATTTGGTGCTGCTTGAGGAATGAAAACTCCGGTCCCTCTAGCTCCTGCTTGAGGAATGAAAACTCCAGTCCCTCTAGCTCTTGCTCTTGGTTTCAAATTCAAATTCAAGTACAAATTCAAATTCAAACTTGTACGGTGATAGAACCTGATTTGCATGTTTGTATTCAAAGGACAGTTGCACTCTTTCATCGCATTGTTGGTTGGATAAAACTCGAGTTGCATGTTTGTATTATTTAGGGGACTATCAAATTTGCATTCGACTTCTTTTTCTTCCTCTTCTTCGGAAATAAGATGCAAAAGTCGTTTTTCTATTTCAATAAACATGGCGTCTTCTCTCATATTCAAGTATGGATCCATTATACAAGCAACAAAGTTGTAGAAAAAGTTTGATGGAAATGAGAAATATGGGAGAGGAGATATGTATATATAGTAAGAAATAAAGAGTGACAGTTGCCAAAGAGATAAATGCGTTGGTGGCTCCAATTTACATTATTTATGAGGAGTAAAATAAGTAACATGTTTCATAATACGATATAATGTTTGTTACGTTAGGGTTAGGATGTTGTATGTCAATTAATAAATACATGAATGTATTTAAGTTATGACGTGATTAAGGGGCGATGAGACGTTTAGAGTGAAATGACTCTGGACAGGAATGTCTTTTCACTTATCTAAGCTAAAATAGTTTCACTTTATAACTTCTTACAAACTTATTACAAAAATACGTTTGATTTAATCATGTCAAAATTTGTATTTGTGCAATTTTAAAGTGCGTACACACAAGTATACGTATTCTGAAACTGCGCAAGTGTAAATATTTTTTTTTTCAAATTTGTGCATGCTCAAATTCAAATTGTGCATACGCAAATTCAAATTGTGCAAATATAAAATGATGATATAGTGAAAAAAATTACTTATTTTTGTAATAAATTTTGAACAATAACTAAAGTTGAAACGTGATACTTACTCGGACTAACAAATATATATTGCCCGTTTAAAATAGTACATGCACATTAAGTTTTTTAATTGCTAAACTTATCATTTTAATGCACAAATTCAATAAAAAAACATCAAGTATTACACTTTTCATTAAACAAGAGCACCGCTTAGAAATTTTTTTATATAGTAATTGATGACGACAATTAATTTTCTTACAAAATAATAAATACAAATGTTATATTGTTTCGCTTTAACATAGTCGTTATAAATAATCTAACGAGTGTTGCGGCAAGTGCTTCGTACGTAACGATAGCACAAGCTTTGCGTGAGACAATGACACATGCTTTGCAAGTAAATTGATTTTTTTATACAAATTATGTGTTTAACATGTTTAAAAGAAACAACTTTCTTCAATATGAGGCTATGTTTTTGTGTTGGAATCATTTGTAATTAGTTTAAATTTCACATCTAAATTGAAACATTTACTTTTTTTGTTAGGTTGAATTTTCTTTTCAGCAAAGCTAAACCGGCTTTATAGTGGGTCGTGCCACTATGAATATAAATAAGAACAGGTATTCTGCATATACACAGAACAACTAAGTTTGGTTTTATAGTGGCCAGACCATTTGCACAAACTGAAATAAAATAAAAGCTAGACAAAGAGTCAAGAAAGCACAGAAAGACGTAAGTCCCCCTTGTCATTACTGATATCAACATCAGTACCATGGCCAATAACATGCTGAACAACAGAAAAGAACGTAGCTAGATACAGATCATACGACCTCGAAAGTGGAGAGAAGATAAATCTGGTCCCAAGTAGGATCTAAGAAATGCTACTAATTGCTTGGACCGTCAATATGAATGGTCGATAGGGAAAGTCCCTCAGCCTCAACATGATAAACCAGCCTCCTAGATTCATCTTGGCCACTTAAGAACATACAATAACTATGCCTCTGCGGATCATACCTCATTTTCGTTTCCACGTGTATCCATGAACACTCGTCAGGTTCCCAGTAAATAACCTCATCATCAGAGTCAGCCAATGATTCCAAGACTATCCCCACAGCAGGAGATACAGATATAGCAGGTATAGAAATTGGCGGTAGGTTAACCTTGGAAACCCATTTCATTTGCAGCCTAGGGAGGGGAACTTTGGCGGCAGAAGGTAGCTAGAGAAGCAATCCTAGAACACTTTTCCACACAATTTCCAAATGACTGATAATTAGTTCATATATTAGGCTTCCAGCCGTAACTTACTTTAATCTCCACCTCGTGAACTTCCATGATTCTGACTTTTAGTATCGACGATAGCGGATTTGTAGAGGTGATTTCAATTAAAGTCCTAGCATATTGAAAATTTTTACGTGCAACCGTGTTCGCATTGAAGCACTTGAACTCCCCAATAAGGCTCGCAAGCCAGTTCAAACCAAGCAGAGGTTGGAGGACAGACGGAATATTGGAGAATGTTGCCCATACCGGAATCGACAAGATTTTCTCTCTAGCATTATCTATACCAGCACTCCAAGGAGTCACAATAAAAGGTTTTCCCTGAATAATGAGAGGGCTAGTATCTGGCGCCATAAATCTGTCTTCCTTATTGCCAAATTAGAAGAAGAAAAAGGAATAATAAATTGGACGTGAAGTAACCTTTCAATTTCCATGCTCTTCTACATTTCTCACGAACAACCGAATATGGAGAAGAAGCATCAAGAAAATATCCTACAAGGTGATCAGATCAATGGTTGACAACCTACTGAAGTACAGTTGGAGGGAGCACATTTGAACCATCAAGGACCTGAGTGTTAAATTTCTGAGAGGAGAATTCACCCGTAATTCATGGAAATGATTTAAACAAAGAGGACCATAATGGCTTAACAACTACAAGCTCAACAACTTGAAGGATATTCACCGCATTGGCACAAAACCCATCTGTATTAACACAGGAATTCACAGCAAAAGATGCTGGCACACTTGTAATTGGATTTGGCAAATTAAGAGTAGAAACAGCTCGAAGCTTGGTAATATTATCACATAAAAAGCTTTGTTCAAATCACATTGCTCTACATTATTCCGATCGCTGGAAACATGGGCAAACGAATCAAGCAACTTGACTCAATATCGCCAGCCATTACAACAGAAGGATCAACCTCTGCGGATAAATTGATTGCAGTAGTATGTAGCAAAGGAGCTGAATCACATCCAATCGTTTCAGACTGAAGACAATTCTCAGTAATAGACGAGTCGACATCATGGTGACCGACGTCAGAGATAACGTTATCAGCCGATACAAAAAGAGGTCCACCTCGATAGAATTTTGTGTTCTACTCCAGTATTAACCCAATCACCAACAGTTGAAATCAAGTGTGTAACGACCTGTAAATTTTAACTGTTTTAATAATGCAATTAATTAAAATTTTATAAAATTTTAAATAATTGAATTTGAAAATAAAAATCTAATATTTGAAATGTGCCTATTTAAATATAATGAATGGAAAATTTTCACCTGATAACATGAAAGCTTATTTTATCGTGTACTTCTATTTAAATTTAAATCAACTAATATTTGATGATAATAAAATATTTTTCAAACCTGAATATTTTTAATTAATAAAAATGTAAATCATCTTCTGAGAGAGACATCATACGTTTCATCAAATTTGTACTGTTATTGCTCAGTTTATCTTATTTTTGACATTTTAGTAGTATTTTCGGTATCGGATAATGACTTTTGATGAGAAAGTCATATCACTAATATCCATGTACCATTCTGATCGTCCTGTTGTGCTGACCTCCATGGTATGTTCATTTGTGTATTTTGGAGCCCGATACGCGGTGAAATCCATGAAAATGGTTAACTGTACCGGTACCACTTTTACACTTTTGATGGTTATGTCCATTCGAATTTCAAACGGCTCGAATAAAACAGCAACTAGCTTTCAATTTAACATTTATTTCATCATTTACTAAAATTCAGCTGTTGCCATTCCATAACCGTTTTGAAAATCAAAACATATAAATTTGTATACTTTTGTATTCATTATTTTGAACAATTCATATTTTTATTAGCCTATATAACTTCATCTATTTTTCATTTCGTTCCCTTTATATTGCCTGAGAAAAAAAACTAGCCCATCCTCTTCTTTTCTGTTGCTATCATTTTGGAGATCCCCTTCCACCTCATCAACATCAAAGCCTGCAAGCCTTCCACCATTCACCTTTGCCACGTAAGTCCACACTCTTGACCGACAGCCTCCCACTTCCATCACCACGTGAACAACCCCGAACCTCCCTCCAATCCCGCTCACTTATGCCTCTTCACCATGGCCGAACGCAAAGCGCCAGCTTCCCTCTCCTCGACCTCTGCCCGAGCCACCCACGCCACAACCGCCTAACAGCAGCCACCTCCAAGCCCAATCAAGCCAAAGCCGCCACCCAAACCCGATTACCCGCCTCTGCCACCCTCAGCCACTGCCCAGCCTCTCTTTGAACCACCTGGTGGTGACTTCACTTCTTTACTAATGATAAATAAGATAAGTGTTACATATATATGTGTGTGTGTGTTCGTATATATTCTCATTTATATGTATTTATTCAAGTCCATGCTAATAGTTGGAGTGGATTTTTGAAATAACTTTAATATATATATATATATATATATATTATTTTTCTTGTTAGCCATATGTGTGTGTGTGTTTTTCCAGAGTTTTGCATATGAGTTTTATAAAAAATTATTTACTGTTAGTTTATATATATTTATATACATCGGTATGTATAAGCTTATATTAGCTTTTTTTTATCCTATCTGTTTGTATAGTTTTATATTAGTATTATATATATATATATATATATATATATATATATATATATATATAGTTATAAAGTAAGTGTTTCTTATAGCTTTGATACGTGTGTGTGTATTAAAGTGAATTTTATATATATTGTATAAATGAAAGAAATATATATATTGTTATGTTCTCAAATAAGGTTGTGTAGTTGTATTAGTATTGTTTATATATCAAGTCTGCATGTATATATGGTTATATGTCAAGCCTGCATAAATATGTTTACATATCAAGCATACATATAAGTGTATACAGTCTGCATATGATATTTGAGTAACCATATATATATTTGGTCATATATATATATAGCTTATGTATATAATTATTTGTATATGTATAAATATATTGTCTGCATTTGATTTTGGTTAAATGCATGTATTTGTTGCATGTATATATACAGTTTGCATATATGTTTGTGCAGCCGAAATAAAAATATATAATTAGTTGTATAGCATATATATACTGTCTGCATATATTTACGTGTAGCATTCTTCTTGAGATAAATCGGTATGTTGTGTATACTGATCTTTGTTTATTGATTCATATATACATTGATTTCAATACAAATATGGGTTTTATTAAATAGTAGTTTGAATTATATTGTAGAAAGGTCTTGTTTGATTTTTAAGTATAAAATATTACTGTCGACTTATTTATTTATGTATATAATATATATTAACTTAAATGAGAGAAAAAAGGGTATAATATAAAAGGTGTATATTTTGTTGTATCTTCTGCATATATAATTGTTGAGAAGCCGCATACACACACATTTTGTTGCATATGTGTTATACCATATAAAAGCATACAAATGTATATAAAAGCATACAAATGTATATAAGCTTACTATGTTGCGTACGTGTTAAATATACCATATATATATATATATATATATATATATATATATATATATATATATATATATATATATATATTTTATGTTTTGGAAATCCGATCCTTGAAATCTAATTCTCTAGCTTTGCTTTGCTCGTCATTGTCTAGATCATTGTTGTGATCCGTGTGCACTATTCATGTCCTTATCCACAGATCGTCATATCTGGTTCTCGTTGTTTTCCCTAGCCTCGAGGTGAAAAACCACTCACGATTAACGTTCTTATATTTATTAAATTTGATTTTACTTGAAACGACAATTGAAATATGTTGCTAAATGGAACTGTTAATTTTATAATTGCTATATATGATATGCTATTATCTGTAACTGTTCACCTATGGGATATGACATTATATCCTATTGTTTATATTTCATTTAATCAATGATGATATATGGCTGTTACTATATGTTATATTTTAACGTATATGTTCTCACCCTGCAAGTTCCCTGTTAGTATAGAGTTCCCTATGGGTTGAAATGATACATTACCGAACGATCTTATAGAATAGGATAAAATCGTTATGGGTTGAAATGATAAACCCAAACGATTTTCATTGATTTGAAATTGTGATTGCGGTTTGAAATGATATATACAGGTATATATTTAAATTTCGGATTGAAATGATAAATATCTGTATCACTTGACCATAGCATAGAAAACTATATACGGACACCGTTGATCTATATATAAATATTTTGAAACTGATATCCAAAGTTTTGAAAGGAGATATATGGCTTTAAATAAATATTTATTTTTTAAAATATAATATATATCTATATATAAGTGTTAATTAATATATGTCTAAATTGTAGATTTTAAAAATTATATGTGTTGGAATTTTAAATTTATAAGTTAGTTTTGAAACTATAAATTTTAATATTTTTCTTATAATTTTATTTTCTTAAAAATATATATATATATAATAATAAAATTTAATTTAATTAGTATATAATTTGTTTTAAAATATTTATTTAAAATTTAAATTAACATTTTAAAATAGATTTATAACTTTAATAATAAAGGTTGGAAGGATAAATTAATGTTGACTTGGAATTTAAATTGGTAAGAGTTGGATTTAAGAAAGAATTCATTTAAACTTATTAGTTTGAGATTTTGAAAAGATATGATTATAAATTACGATTCATAACTTGATGTGATAAAAATGTGATTAAATGAATAATTTTCAATTTTTAAGTAAAATTGAGATAGAATATTTGATATTGATTTGAATTTATAAAATGGGATTTTTATAAATTGTTATTAAAATGATTAAGTGAATACTTTTCAATTGGAATAAAGGTAAAAGTTAAATATTGAAATATAAATGAAACTTATATTGTGAATGATTGAATATTTAAACTTGAATCTTATTGAAATTGAAGAGATAGTTCAAACCCGGATTTGAAATAATTGAAATAGTTTAATTAAGAATTTGATTTGAATCTTGACCTTTAAATTTGAAATGGTTAAACTAGAATTGATTCAAAATTGAATTTTGGAATTTAAGACGATTTGAATCGATTTGCGAAATTTGAGAACCTAATTTTATTATATAACGTATTTTTAACATATATAAACTATTTTAATTTATAACAATTTTAATATATATACTGTTTTAAATATTTAAACTATTAAGTTGGAAGTGTTATGATTTCAAATGTGTTATGATTTCAAAAGTGCTATGGTTTTGAAACCGTTATAATTTTTGGAAGTGTTATGATTCTGGAAGTGAATATTATATAAAGTGTATAATGATACCAAATTGATATAGCTTTGAAATGATATGATATTTTGGTTTTGAAGTATGAAATATTTGAAATGAAATGACCACGGTGTTATAATAACGTTTGATTATTAAAGAGACCGGGATCAGATATTTTCATACTCTCTGCCAATACCGAAAACCACTTTAATAACTGTGTACGCGGTGAAGATTACAGAATGATCTAGGCTGGTTTGGTGGCAATTCTATATGGTATTTACATAGCCCTGACTCACGTGAGTCAGCTTGATGCGGCTTAAACAGGAGCCACGCCGGGCCAAGTGAGGTCATTCCTCCTATCGGACACATTTCTTCCATACCATTCTATTGCTTTTGTGATTTGACTGGGTGCACCCTTTGATTTGGGAGTGTTTCACGAGGTGGGCAGTAGTAGCTGCTAAGCGTTACCACTAGCCCGGATCCGCAAACGGTAGATCTATCCTGGCATTTCCTTGAATGCATTGTTGCATGCACTATCGCGCCTCATACGAGTTTATTTTATACCATACCTATGTGATGTCCTCTGTGTAAACCTTCAATTTACAAAGGAGCGTACGACATTGTATAGACTACGGAAACATATAAAATGTGTTAAGGGGGATATGAGTAACGCCTTAACGCTACTTTAATACTTTTACTTTACTATAGACATATTTTAATAGTGCATTGTACTACATAGTAGATAATTCCACAGATTCTTAGAGGATGGTTGTCCCAAACATCCATTGAGTTACTTGTATTTCAATTGATATTTCACTTGATTTGGATTTATTTATATAAGAATGTTAATCCTGACTCGAGTGTTTCGTGTTTTGCTTTACGCTCGGGTCAAACTGAGCGTCACAGCATTTGAGACTCACCTTTGGAGTTTGGAGCTTCAATTGGAGATCCACCTGTATCTATTCAGCTTTCAACTATCCAGTGGTCTTGTTCAAACTTGTTATCTATTTTATTCGATACTATATTGTATTTGAGATATTCTGTTGTATTTTATTTCATACTCTATTGTTTATATAGTAGCTTCATGAACTACTATTTATCTATTCCGCTACTTATTGTTATATTACTCTGTGTCTGTGATTCTATGATTGATTTATTTACTGTGTCTGATATTTCAATTCCGACATGTATAGATGTGAATGACACGAAATACCCGGATCGTTACAAAGTGAAAAATAGGAGAAGGGTTAATATTTGCAATACCTGACAGTGGGATTGAACTCACCGGGGGAGTTGCTAGGGTTGCGGAGAATGTCGAAATTGGGTTAGACGCACCAGCATCGAAAGTGACATGAGGCTGTGAAGTGGACAGAATCGAAGGTGGCTTAGGGTTGTCAATGAACAAAGTTGTCGCCGTAGAAGACGCAAGCGTCTCTGATATAGAGAAAGAATGTCCAGATCTGGTAAGCGAGGAAGGACCATAAGAAACTGCTAGCCTAGGTTTATTCTTTTGATTTTTGGCCATCAAGAAGAGCGGAGAGAATTAGGAAGAAAGAGCGAAGGCGGAGAATGAAGACGGAGGAGGAAGGGGGAGGCCAATAAATCGCCTAATGTTGAAGGCCGCCATTAAATGAATTGTATATAAAATGTAAGATTGAATTTTTGCTTATGTTATCAACTAAAAAAGAGCGAAAATATATAGAAAGTTTATTTGTTAGATGATATATTTAAGTGATGGTAAATTTGGTAATTTATGTAGGATAGCGTATTGAATTTGTAGAAAAGTAGTGCTAGATACTATTTTTATGTGATAGTAATGTTTTTTGCCTACATAAGCTAAATTAGTTCAACTTTAGAACCTCCTTACAAACTTATTACAAAAATATGTTTGATTTCAATCTTGTTAGAATTTTATTTGTGCAATTTTAAAGTGCGTAAACGTAAATATACGTATTTTGAAATTGCGCGAGTGTAAATATTATTCTTTTTAAATTTGTGTATGCACAGATTCAAATTGTGCAAATATAAAATGATGATATAGTGAAAAAAATATTTTCTTTTGTAATTAATTTTGAACAATAACTAAAGTTGAAATGTGGTTTTTACTCGGACTAACAAATAAATATTGTCCATTTAAAATAGTTGTCATTTACCAACTAAAAAACAGCATTACATGCACATAAAGTTTTTCAATTGCTTTGTCATTTTAATGCACAAATTCAATAAAAAAACGTCAATTACAAAAAAATCATTAAATAAGGGCACCGTTTGGAATATTTTTTTGTTATATTGATGACGACTATTTATTTTCTTACAAAATAACAAATACAAATGTTATATCGTTTCACTATAACATAATCATTATAATCTAACGAGTATTACGGCACAAATTTCGCGCGTGATGATAGCACATGCTTCGCGTGTGACGATGGCACATGCTTCGCGAGTAAATTTATTTTTGTTTACAAATTATATGTTTAACATGTTTAAGAGAAATAATTTTCTTAAATGAGGCTATATTTTTGCGTTAGATTCATGTGTAATCGGTTTAAATGAGGCTATGTTTGGTTTTTCATTTTTTAGTTTTGGATTTTCGTCCATACAAAAATGCGCAAGATGCATACCTATTATCGAAAACGACCAATTTAGAAAACGAAACTAACATACAAAATAGAAAACAATATTTTTTATTTTCCGTGCTTTGGAAAATAAAAGAAGCACGAGAAATAATCTATCCTTCCGTCGTCCTTCCATCCCCTCCATCGTCCCATCATTTTCCTTCCATCACCTCCATCATCGCTTCTCTCCTCTCATATTTGACATACATATTTGAAAACAAAAAAAACAAAATTCATTTTAAACCAAAACGCTAGCTTAATTTTTTGTTAGGTTGAATTTTCATTTCTATTATCACTTGATTAAGAGCGAAAAAGTATAGAAAGTTTAATTGTTAGATCATATATTCAAGTGATACTAAGTTTGGTGATATACGTAGGAGAGCGTGTCGAATTTGTTAAAAAGTGTAGTTGCTGGATCCTTTTTTAAGTAACAGTAAAAATTGCTAATGTCTATAGAGAGGCGTTTGTGGAAGTTTAAGCTGATAGCAAAATAGGAAGAGAAACCCGATAAGATAATAAAATTTAATTATATTATTTTTTTCAAATTTTTGAATGATATACCACTTACCACTTTAGAAGCAAATTTATCATCCCAGCCATATCATCATTTAAGGGGTATTTTTTATCGTCATTTGTTGATTTCTTGACATGTACATTATCTTTTGTTGAAGGTGCTTTTGGAGATATATATCTTTTTATGTCAATATTTACTTATCAACGTGTTTAATATCCATTGGTTGGCTTTTAAATTATGTTGTATGCTGGAATTAATTTTTTTAATATATAGAGCAAAGTAATAATAAAGTGACGACTGGCATGTTTTGAAAATTTTCTACGAGAAGCATAATTTTTATGCATATTTAAAAATAAAAAATAACATGAAAAAAGAATAAATTTTCATCGATCATTTGATTTTATGTCCTTTAATAACATGTAATCATGATATTATTTTGAAAATAAATAGAGCAGTTCACTTAAATAAACAATACAAACAAATTCTAAAAAGTACAAATTACCTTTTTAAAATAAAACAAAAGTTGTAGTACTAGAAATGATTTTTTTTCCTATAGAATAAGATTGAAATATATTTTAAAATAAAAAATAATATGAAAAAAGAATAAATTTTCATCGATCGGTTGATTTTATGTCTGTGAATAATATGCAATTATGATATTATTTTGAAAACACATAGAGCAATGCACTTAAATAAACAATACAACAAAATTTAAAAAGTGCAAATTACCTTTTTAATATAAAACAGAAGCGTAGTAGTTGCAATCGTAGAAATGATTTTTTTCATGTAGAATAAGACTAAAATATATTTAAAAATAAAAAATAAAATGAAAAAAAATTCATCGATCGAATGATCCTATGTCCGTAAATAACATGTAATCATGAAATTATGTTGAGAATACACAGAGCGCTAGACTTAAGTAAAGAATGGCGAGCAACTCAATGAAGCGTGTGTAAAAAAACAGTGGTAGTGATAGATCTGGAAAAGAAATAGGGGTGGAAATAGATGTGAATATGGATGCATGGAATGTATGGCATATATAAGATTTGGTAGATATTTCTAGAATGCTATATTTGTGTTATGAAGTTTGAATATTTCTATATTGAACCGATTAAGGATTATGAATATGCATGCCACGCCTATATTAACTCATTTGTAGTATTTATTTGTAGTATTTTAACCCATTCATTGATTTATAATTTTTTGAATCAGAGTGGAAAAATAATATAGTCTAAAGAAATCTTAACGGACTAATATGGTCAAATATTATGTAACGTTAGTATATGCTATCGAGCGATATTTAATGGTCATAAATACTCTGATAGGTTTTTTACTGAAAATTTAATAGAGCAATATCAGTGCTATACATATGACATGCTATATTTTTCAGTTTATAAATAGAATTAGATAACGTTACATGGTTGCTGTCCATAATTATATAATGTGATATAGTTGTTGCCCTTAATTTTGTCATGCGTTTATTTTCATAATTGTATAACGTTATATCAGCACTTGCTTGATGGTGCAATAATTGATTTGAAAATGACATTATTGAATTAATGCAAATTAATGCTTACTAATTTCTCTTTTCAACATTTTATTCCTCTCATTAAGTTTTTCATACATATACGTTTTGATATTTATAATATTCATTCACAATTTAATGCATAACCTTGAAATTCATGAATCTCTAGATATGGTATATAATAAATCAAGATATATTCGTTTATTTAAATTAACTTATCAGAATCGACTAATTGAATCGTTTCCAACGTTGTAAAACCATTTTCGCTTTGATATTTTCGTCATTTATTCACAGTTTAATGCATAACTTTGAAATTCACAAATCTCTAAATATGGCGTACAATAAATCAAGATATGTTCATTTGTTTAAATTAATTATACATTAACATATTTTTGTTCCATCTACCATATAAAGGGTAATTTTGAAATTTCACGGTCAGACCAAAAGTTGCGCTTCCAATCCTACTATTAATAAAAATATATTTACTATTTTATTAACTTATATATATATATATATCAAATAAAAATAAATAATATGCCGTTACTTTGATTGAATTTCTCATTTATTAGTCTTCCTTTATAATTTGATCTCTTTGGATGTGCTTCTATTATTTCTTCAAAATTTATTTTAAAGCATCTTTCATTGTACCTTTTCCTATTACTATAAAAGTACCAAGGCAAGATGAAGTTTAATAGAATAAATATTGCTAGATTAACTTGGTGGTTTGGTAATTTATTCGCTACTTAATACTTTTGACACACGGGAAAATGTTTTCTGCATTTATTAAATACAAGACTTCTACTTTGTCCTTACAAATTAACCGAAAATTGATAGAGGACAAATCCGTACCATTGAATTATACACCATCGCCTAATATCCACCTTACATCTGAAGGTACGTGCATTTGACACCCTATACCCTGGTTGATGCACCATCTCCCTATTAAAAGTCTGTTACCTATCAATTTTTTCATATGCTCATAATCAACAAAATATATTTTCTCATTCGGTCCTAAAAATCCTAAGCATATTCATCTCTCTAAAAAATATTCACGTACACTGACTCAAAACATATTCAAATAAGAAATTTCTCTTTTTTTATCTAATATATAAAAAGAAGTGAAGATTTAGTGGATGATCCTAATTTTGATGAATACAAATAAGTTGGTTTACATTGTATTTTTAAAATTTTATTTTTCTTCTACATATAAATCTTATATTTAGTTATTTAGTGTTTTTAGTTGTTATTTTAGGATGAGTTTAATGATTCTGTGTCGAATACAAATTTGAAGGATAAAGTTTGATAATGTTATAATCGAAAATCTTAATGTAAATTATTGAAATATAACATTTTATTATACAAAGTTCAAGCCATTTTTGTTTTTTTTTCTTTTTTATCGGACGGAGGATATCAATCACAATAAAATTGGGAATGCACTTGGTATTTCGAATGAAAAAATGTTTGATAGTAAAAATATGGAAGAAAACGATCGATCAAATGCTTCAAAAAAACATGCAAGTTGATTTGACAAACTATTCTTTTATCGATCAAGTGGGTATTTATTTGGATTTCATTATCCTAAATACGACCGAAAAGAAAATAATTTATCATTTTATTTTTTATTATTTGTGTATGATATGTGATATTTATTTTGTTTTGAAAAGTGTTAATTTTATTTAGAGAATACGAGTTATAAGCATTATGTTTTAAAAATTTTGTAGGATGTCTGTTTACTTAAAATAAAATAATAGTTGGTGTTAAGAAGCATGGAACAAAACTTTATACCGTGCGTTGCGGAATTATGGACCTTAAGGCAAATTTAACACTAGAGGGGGGTGAATAGTATTTTCTAACATATGCAAATCTTTTTTGTAAGCACCCGGAAGTTTATCAATTTGATTTGGTTATATTTAATTTATTTTAAATATTAGATTAATGTTTAAATAACCCTCTTTTAATTTATAACTAATTATAGAATTTTTTTTCCGAATGTGTTTACTAAAATAGGTAGTTTGATGAAAAACAGAAAATGTGACCGGAACACATTTTTTGAATTTTCGACTTTTTATGGAATGACAGGTTGTACAAATTTGTTCAACCTTTGTATATATTTTAAACAACATTGGAATATTTAAACATTTTATGTTTAAATGAGTAAATAAGTAAAATAATAATAATGAATAATTATAGAATATTTTGAATTTGAAAATTAAATGATGGATCTGAAATTCAAAGATTCCTTAAGTATTTAAATTAACAAAAGTACATGAACACTTCAAATATCCAGCATGTTTTCATGTGCTTGGCATTTTAGTGACTTAAATATGATGGCAAAGTTGAAAAGTGGTTCAAGGGCATTTTGGGTTTTTTGTCTTCTTTGTTTTATTTTAATCTTTTTTTACTTCATATTATATATATATATATATATATATATATATATATCCTTGCCATTTCATATCTCATTTCCATCCTTCATTTTTTTTCTTCATACATATTAACTTCATGTTACGTCATCTCTTCTTTTTTGTCATTTTTGAAAAATCCCATCTTTCTTTTAACTCAAAAAAAAGTTTTCTACTTCACTCAAGAAGGAAAAAGGAAAAAAACAAAACTTGAAGCTTGTGTTTGGATTTCAACAAACAGGGAGAGTGAGAACACTACACCATTTATCTTTGTTAAATATTTTATGAAATGAATGTTGAATATTATGTTAATAGCCCGATTTTAAAATGATACTCATGCTTAGGTAATTGGTTAAAAATCATACTTTTGCTGATAATTTTCTTTGAAAAAATGATGGGTACGTTTATTGTGAAAGAAAACACAAAATTGTGATATATGCACATAGACATGAACTCAGACATTTTCATCTTTCTTCTTCTTTCTTACTCTCTATATATGAAATCACACACCCATCTTGTGATTCAAAAATCATTATCACCCACACCATTCAAAATCAACTAAAGTGACCAACATGAAAGATGTTTATTTTCATCTCTAGTTTTTTTTAAATAATTGTCCATCGTTTCGTCAAGCAAAGTGGTTGGAGTTTGTTAAAAATAGTAACTGATTAAATGGTGATCATTTTTCGATAAATACAGAATGAAGAACAAAGAATATGGATGAGTTCGTATGGACGAGGCGATATTTTTGGCGTCGGAACGATGGTGGTGGTATGATGAACCCTTTTCGGTCATAAATTAATTTCTGACAAACGGGTGAACGAGTGGAAGTTTAGTCGGTGCTAGGAGGAGCGTTGATGCAAGGCGAAAGCATGATAGTGATCGTAGGGGGTCCGGTAGACCATGGAGGCCGAGGCGAGATGACTTAGGGTTTTAGGCCATGGATTTTTAGGCCATTTTCCTTTGGTTTTCGACGACGAACAAAAGGACCGAGGCGGGCAGGGCAGCAACCGTAGGTGCTATAGTTGGAGGCAGTCGCTTTGGTAAAGGCATCATAGGGTTCAGGCAGCGACGTTTTGGCGATGATCGAGGCATGTTCACTTTCCTCTTTTTGCCTGGTGCCCAATTTATTTAAATTATAAAACTGTATAAATTAATATTAAATAGTTGTTTACAGAAAGTGTTGTTATATCGATAATGCGATACACATTTTCTTATATTTTCCAAACAAGTATATGTCTTTATAACACTATTATAAATTATTTGTTATCACTTCATAACTAACTAAAATGAATTATTATAATTAAAAACAATTATTTGAATTATTATAAGACTCATTAAATCATTAAATCTCACTTCAAATTTATAAATCGATTATTAAAAGTGATGCCATTATTAATGATGTCATAAATACATTCATTTTCCAAAAATAAAACTAGTAATTTGATTTCATATTCATATTTTAATGGATAAATAAGTGTTTGTATCTAGTTCCGTGCGTGACTTTTGATAATTATAGAGCTGTTTATTAATAAAACGATTTTGACCATTTTATCCATATTCCGAAGTATATATTTTTGTAAATACTTATTCAAAATAAGATTACCATCATTATTGTTTCAAAACATCATAATCTATGTTTTAAAAAACTTATATTTGAATATATAAAAATAAATTAATTTATCAAATTGAGAAATTTGCGAGTCGTTACAGCTATTGAGTTCTTCTCTATTGCTTTGTTTTCTCTCCTACCCTACATTTATGCTTCAAAAACATTAAATTTATAATTTAATTTTTAGAGTGGTAATGCCATTAACCTCTTCAATTGGGAGAGTCTTTTGATCCCATTCAGGAGTAAGTGAATTGAGGATTTTTCTAACTTGATCCTCCTTAGAAAAAAAATTACCCAGTGCAATAAGTGAGTGTACTATATCTTGGAAACTACTGTACATATAAGATATGGACTCACTTGGACTCATTTTGAATAATTGAAATTGGTTTGCTAACATAGAAATTTTTGTCCGTTTAACCTTACTTCTGCTTTATGTGTAACTTGCAAAGTTTTCCAAATTTCAAATGCAGACTTACATATATATACTCTATTAAAGTCATTTCTAAATAGTGAACAAAATAATATATTCATAGCCTTAGAGTTACTTTATGCAACCGCTTTTTAGTCAGTAGTCCACTATGAAAAATTAGTCTCGGGTTCAGTGTACTCAGTTTGTGTGTATTCCAAGTGTCTAATCTAATTGACTGCAAATAAATTTTCATTCTGCACGACCATTATGTGTGATTATTGCCATTAAAAAGTAGGGGTCTAGCAGTAAATTATCCTTTGATAAATGAGTTACTAGCAAGTGTATTAAAAATGTTAGTAATAGTACTATTACCGGTATTAGTATCCATTTAAACTCTTTCAAAAATCAGATGATGAATACTTTGAAAACCAATGCTCTGATACCAACTGCTTGTCAGCAGAATAGCAATCTTACGGCTAAATTAACACTAGAGGGGGAATAGTGTTTAATGGATTATATGAATATTTTTCAAATTTTTTAAGACTCTACTTGGAATGATGTAATTAACAATCACAAAATCAAAGTTTACATTAAAGTAAATGCGGTAAAATTAAAAAAGGAGAGAAAACATCAGATTTTATACTAGTTCGGAGTTACCCTACATCCAGTCCTGCACAATTTCTTGTATGGATTTCTTTTCAACTAGTAAATGCAAGTACTATCTCCATTTCAATCCCATGAGACACACTCTCCAGAATCCCGACCACTGAGTAGAGTCACTTGATTTTTGGGCTACGAGGACACCTACTAGATTTACAGGCTACTAAGCACACCCAATTGATTTTATAAGCTACAACCACTCTCACAATTATAACAGTATGATTTGATAGCGCTTTACAGACTCAAATCTTCGATCTTGATTACAATTGATCCTATAACTGTTGAATTGCACTTTGATCTTGGTTTGAGAGAGAGATAAGAGAAATCAGAGAGTAGATAAAGCACAATCAAATTAGTGATAATTAAATTTGATTCTAGTTGAATTTCTGCATAGTTTGGATATATTTTGATTTAGAAAATGTGTGAGTGGAAGGAGGATAGATGAACAAGAAAATTAATTTCTTAAATTTTTTATGGAAGTCTAGTATATATAGGGAAACGGCGATCATGTCCATCCGCGAAGAGATATGACGTAAAGATACTTTTATTCAAATTCGAATTTTGAAAATTATGGCCACTATGTCGACATACATAGATAGAGTATGTTGACATACTCTTCGCAAAATGGGAAAACACTTTAAAAATATTATTTTGAAAATCCATTGTTTGTAATATAATTTGATACTTTGTAGAATCATTTAAGCATAGTTTATACATATTTTAATCATAATTAAACTTAATAAGACTTTTTATAATAATGTTGAAAATTTTAATATAATGTAAATAATATAAATAAAATCAATATAATTATAACTTATTAAACAAACAAAAATTCAATATATATATATATATATATATATAAACTTAAAAACACTAATATAGTATCTTTATAAGAATAAGAGATTAAAAATCATTTTGAGAAATATTTTAAAAAGATTATTTTAAAACTAGGATATTTGAAAAATAATTCAAAACAAAATTAGAGAATGAAAGAAAGATCAGGAAAGTGCTATCAAAGTTTTAGCATAAATTTTATGACTCTATAACTTATCTAGAATATCTTGAAATCTCGAACTCTTCAATACTCATGAATCTTCATTCTCCAACTCTTGAAACTATATATTAGTGCCTTGATTCTACTTTTGATACTGTATAGTCTTCTTAATCAACACCTTTCTGATATCCCGCATTATATAATATATATAACTTGATAAAACATTAGTATTTATATTTTATTTAATGTCTCTAGTTGTTATCATCAAAACCAATACCTAAGGTACAATCAAAATCTTCCTTAAGTTTTTATTTACATACTTATTCCAATGAGAGATGTATATGGATATATGTTCTATGTATTGAAAGTATATTGTTTTGTCAATGTACTTACACCGATGAGATAAGTATATGTATGTTCTCCCAAGTATTGAAAGGAATATAAGAGGTTTGTTAGAATATCTTTTATGAAGGCATTTTGAATCAAATAATTGAAAAGAGAATGATAGATTACTTAATAAAAGGCTTAATGGATTCCACATGGAATTTATATTTTTTGATTGTTTGTTATAAATAACCGACTATCAAATCTTGACCGAAAATCTAACTCTGGAAATATCTAGGAGAAATACAAGGTTATACGGCACGATCATCTTGGATGATGATGTACGGTGCATATAAATCACATTTTGTTCTCCTTGGACAAATGATAAGGAAATCCATCCACTTAAACGGTTAGGAGGTGATATCCGCTCTTATGTATTATCAGCTTATTTCTGAAAGAACCAGAGTTGAGTTTATCGAAACTATCGGTTTAGTTTTGGAGCGACCGGTAAGCAGGGGAGTGTACTTATATGAGATGACTCGAAACTGTAACTACTTCAAAACCATATGCATGTTCAATGCTTTGGAAGAGGTACAAGATTGGTTCGAGATGATCAAAGACAGAGCTCTTTGAAATGCAAGTGCTACTTGTTAGTAATCCCGAGGGTGATTCCAAAATGGATTTAGTAGAAGTAGTGGCTTTGGTTTGTTCTTATCCTGAACGACTTGTATGGACGAATGCTGGCATTGCCTTGTGCCCTGAAGGCAGTGTTAGCATTCCAAGTGGGATTTACTAAGAGAGGAAAATGTAATCATGACCTAAAAAGTCTCATAACCTGGTAATGACTAAAACATTGGATATGCAGCAGAGCTATGTGGTTAGCTACGATTTAGAGCAGTCACTCCCCGATGTAGAATAAGTATTTATGGATTTGGTACGCATGCCTATGGGTAAAGCGGGCTAGGGATGGTGCACGTTTTTGTAGCCATGGTACTTGGGGAATGCTATAATTTGGTATGCCATATTAAAGGGAAAGTCGGCTCTATGTTGATAGGAGGTCCCTATAAGGCCCTCAGTACATTTTCCTAGAGGTATATCGTGGCAGGCGGTACCCCAGTAGCATTGTCATTAATGGAAATCCAATCTTTAATACATACCCCAACGGATTTAGTCGTATACCTATTATGCTGGATTTTAATCAATGTAACAATTTCAGCTAAGATTCCATATTTATTTTAAACCCTAGACATTATTATAATATCACAAGATTTACTATAACATAGTTTAGTTATCGTAAAGTAAAAACCCGTCCGTGTTTATATGCGGCGTAGTCTTACGAGATAATTTTATTTTTTAAAAAAAATTATAACGTTAAGTAAATCCATTTGATTGTGTTTCTCATGCTGGTTTTACCAGACTGATGCAGACGTTATTTTTCTTATAATGCTTGCGTCATCTCGAGCATATTTTCCAGATTTAGCTAGACACTTTAGAGCTTTAGGAAACGAGCTGGATGCTTCCTAGACGTACTCCCATATTTATTTTATCTTCCGCTGTTTTGGTTCTTGTTGTATTTATCTACAATTGTAAGGACAGGTTGTTATAATCGTCCAGGTTGATGATAGGTTAGTTACTCATATTTTATGTATGTATATTGAAGTTTAGTTTTCTTTTGTAAAGATCATTGGTATTTGTATATTACTAGTCATGTTGTGAGATTATGTTCTATATTTTATTTTCTTTCAACCTAATAATCCGTCTTTCTAGCACTTGAATGTTCGGCACATGAATACCGTGAATATATTAGTGTTGACTTTTAAGGATCGAAAAAGTAGGTCGTTATAGTTGGTATCAGAGCCAGGTTAAGCGAGGACCTTAGCCCTGTTGGGGTAAACTCATTTGAGATAGGGTTAGTAACACTCTAGAATTAGTTTGAGCGCGCACACACATACACAAGAGCGTATATTTTTTAGTGCTATAAAAATGTTTTATATTGTGTTGGTAGATCTGTTGAGTGGTTCATGGATTTTGGTCAATACGAGTAGCTAACTTTATTGATATGCATCTCTAAACAATATAACAAGGCCAACCAACACCTTGTGAATTAATATCAATACAAGAATGATTTTCAAAAATTAATATCAATTATTTTGATGTGTTTGTTTGTAAGGAAGTGATAATATTCAATTATTAGAATTTGATTAGTCTTGCTCGTCTAGTTTTGGTCATTGACTAGTGTTTGTTGATTTATCTAAAAAAAATCTTCTTAAACATGGGTTGAGTAGATAGAAACGGTGGAAACATTGAAAATGAACACCTTGTGAATTAAGTTTCACAATTTGACTATAAGGCGTTCAGTGTTAATGTTGGGTTAAGATTGAATTTTAATAAAAGATGTTTACTAAAATAAATCTGGAATATTTTGAATTAAATTTTTAGAAAATGATTTTAAGAAAGTGATTTCATGAACTTGATTCATAAGAACGTGTCCTATAAATAAAAAGGATTTAAAAGAGGTAGGAAGCACTTAACTCACTTCTGTTATTGGAAAATAATTCCGATGATGACTGCAGCATCATCGGTGTTCATTTTGGAGTTTTTAAGTAAGGGAAATGCTACCATAGCAATTTGCTATAGGACTATTTGATAAAGCAGATATTGATTTAATTCTAAAAGCGTAATTTGATTCACAAAAGGAAATATGTATATATTATTTCAAATGAATTTTGGAAATAATAGTAATAGTATTACTTGAAAGTTATACAGGTATAAATATTTTGGAAATGAAATTTTAAAGTAAGGTATATTTTTTCTTGGATTGGTTCAGGGAATGCGTCTCAATCTTTTTTGTGACGATCTGAATTATCTTCTAAGTGAGATTAGATGTTTGCATAGGCAAACATTATAGTGAACTTGGTGAAATATTCTCTTTAACATTGTATAATTGAACCGAGTTCGAATCCGAAGGAACCCAAAGCAAGTTGGCTATTGATATTTTGTTAAATCTATTTGTGTGGAAAATATACACTGTATTGTTTCAAAAAGAGAATTTTGGTAGAAGTATTTTTGAGTTAACTAGTTTGAGTGTTCTGAAAATAACTAAAAATGGGAAAGAAATGTGTTCAGATAGTAAGCACTTCTCTTAAGTATTTCTCTTTTGTAGGGGAATGTATGATATTGTTTGGTGGTACCTAGCTGCTTAGTATCATTTTAGGGTTACTCGGGATATATATTTAATTTCTATGGTTAAAATATATAGTATCTATTCAAAATAGGGTTTTGAAATAAGAACTAGGTATTTGGCTCGTAAGTTTACTTAAAGGAAATAAATTTAAAATAAAAGGATTTGAACCAGATAGTGGTATATAACCTTGTGATGACCCGCAAATCCGTACTCCTTGAATATACACTAATCACCATAGATTAACTCAAGATGAACAGAAATACGAATTATCAATGTTTAAGAAAAAGAAAGAGAGAGAAGAGGAGAGAAAAATATAGGGGAAAGAAAATAGAAAATAGAACGGAACAGAACACAACACAACAATACAGAATCTCACAATCGCAGCGGAACAACATATAATAAATAAATGAATAATCTTTAAACAAAGAACTATATCAGTTATTACATTTTATACATTACATTTCATTACATCATATCATCAGAGTGTACTACATCAAACAACAACAAACAGTGCAGCGGAAAAAGAAATACTATATACTAGTAATTACGCCATGCCATCCAGCTTGCCTCCAGCAACTCCAGAATATCCTGATAAACCTTAACTCTTGACTGCCCGTGTAGAAATTGGTGGGCACCCAGAGTTTAGGAAGGAAAACAATAAACTCCGAGTCAGTCATGTGACTGGTGTGAGAACTCAAAACAGTTTATTTATCTTTAAAATCAAAATAGAAGAATATTTTTAAAGTCAATTCGCAATGCTTTTAAAAATGAGACTACCATAAGACCACCCGCCACACACACAATGCAAACGCAGACTTGGAGGAGATTTCTTCTTATGTTAGTCAAAGATGCTTGATACGCATTAAAAAGAACATTTGATATTATTACTAGTGCATAGTGTAGAGAAAATCATTTCGAAAGTAGAATATAAATCTTAGCCAGCATAGGTACCATTATAGTATGCTTACTATAGCTACCATATTAGATGGCAGGTTCTACAACTAAAACCGTACAAGTCACGTATTTTTTCTTTGGATTTCCAACGGATGATCAGGCCAAGGAACTTCCCATTGCCACATGAGAATGCCTCTGGATGGACATCCCCGAGAACCAAACCGGATCTCTACCAACACAAGGCCGGGTTACCCCTAACTGAGTAACAACTGACCGAATATGCCATCCCCCGGTCCTTTGGGACCTTTCACCAAGCGCTCGTAATCAATTCACACAATCATAAAGTGTTTTCAACATGAGTAAGTATCTGGGCTCCATACCATGATACCACCCTTTTCCAGAAGGAAATGCACATATCCTAAAGGGCGCTACCCCTCATAACCTTGCCGCATCTTTCCTATTTTGACCATTCCCGAGGTGTGAGGCTCGACGAAGTCACGTCCACAAAAACATACTTTATACAAAAGCCATGCTTTGGGTCAACAAATGATCATAGAAGTGATCACCAGGATAGACGATCAAATAAACGATCCTATCACAAATAATCAACACAATGATCATTTCACAGCAACACTCAGCATGTCACATTACCAAATTAGGAATATATCGCTGATAACATTCAACTACATAACCTCTGAGCTCGTACGTCTCAGAGAAGGGTGTTAAGCTAAAAGAATAAATTCTCCGCCGCCAACAGAAATATATTTGAAAGAAATCTGCTTTATATCTCAATTTGTAATGTCAGACATACAATCCATACAAGTCTGTTCCGGGATCGAACAAAACCGAAGGCACTTACAAAGAAGTCCTTGCAATCCGGATAATCTCTAATCACGTCCGGACTTCCCATCACATAGGGAGTCTCTATACCGTAGCTACTCGGTGCAAAGACAATCGACGAGTTGTCCTTTCGCTTTCAAAAAGATCCGGTCTTCAACACTGGTCTTCAAATGCAATTCATAACGACGTATCACATATTCGGAATGGGTTATACGACCCCATGGTCCTTTCCCGGTTAACCCGAATAGTGAGCGCTTATTCAAAAATAAGTGTGGCATTCAAATTCAAACAAATCACATCAATTACCCATTCAAAGGGAAATATTGATAGTCGGTTCTTGAACTATCAATGGATATACACAACATCATCAGATTCCAAATAATTTTCGAAATTATTTACTTCCCAAAAATATCTTTACTAGATATATAATTTCACACTTCAAAAATAATTCAATATTTATTTTTAAACAACTTCCCTTTCCATTCATAAATTCCATAGTGAATTTATATTTCACAATATTTATGAATAACGATTTCAATTATTCATTTCAATTTATCTTCAAAAAGATAAATTCTCAAAGTATTCACTTTATATTGGAAAACATTTCCATACTTACTTATTAAGTAATTCTCAGTCCATTTATTTTCAACACTTGGAAAATATTCAATATACTTCAATCGAGATTAAGTATATATTTCATTCTTCAAGGAAATCATTCTCTTAACATATTTATTTGGGCCAAAACGAATGTTGCGTAAAACATCGTTACGACAACCCAAAATCACTAGTATAGGGATTCGAAATTAAAATAGATATATATAAATCCCAATACTATACAAAACATTTCCTTTCGGAAACCATTTACTATAACAACAGTGTTATAGTCCACTATTTCCTTTTATTTCTCGAAAACATCTATTTCAACAATAAATGTTGAAATCTATGGTTTCGAATCTCAACACATTTTAAAACATCGTTAGATCGTTTTAATTCTATTTAAAACATCAAATCTAAACATTTTCTTTAACATATTATTCACTATTCAAAAACGTGAATATACTATGTTAACAAATTTCATCCTTTTATTCATTTTATTTCAAAGGATTATTCATAGTCAAAAACGTGAATATAACTCCATTAATAGGTTTCAACAATTTACTTATCAAAATAAGTCGTTTGCGGATTTATAAAACAACGTTTATAAATTCCATTTCTATTTATTTTATAACTACTTCCTTTTTATACATCTCCTTTATTAACCTATTCGATTTATAACTCAATTATAAACCAAAAGTTCACATTATAAGTTAAATGCTTATAAACAATTATTTTACAAAATCGTTCTTTTAAACTTCATAATTATAAATCTTATAACTTATAAGATTCAATTATTTATCCAAATATATTCTTTTAATATCCTTACAAATTTTATAAACCTACTGTTTATAAAATTCCATTTATAACTTCACCGTTTATAATTCTATAAATTTCATTCATTTATGGAATTCATTTTCACTTCATTCAAACACTTATAAAAACTCGTTTTATAATTCAAATATTTTCATTTATAAATTATCAATTTATAAATCTTTTTATATAAATCAATTTATATTATTCTTTTAAAACATCTTTAATCTCCTTTATAATTTCATCATTTTGATTCATAAAATAATCAAATTTTATAAATCCTATTTTTAAACTTTTCACAATAAATTCAGAAATCTCGTTTTAACTATTTTATAAAATCGTTAACCCGTATTTTCAAAAATCAATCTTTTAACCATATTTCTCAAAAGTCCATAATTTTTATAACATAAAAAATTATATCGTTATTTATTTATAATGGATCAATTTCCAAACATATAGTATATTTTCAAAAATCACTTTAAAAATCATTTTAAAATTCCAAAGTTTGGTCCAATGATGCTACACACCAAATAGTCAATCACGACAACAACAATATCATATATCGATATGATAATCCATCAAATATCAAAATATCTGAAATCAAATAAAAACTGTTGAGCAATCCAGTTGGATCCCTCCAACCTGTTTTCCTGCATCCACAAACATTAGCACAATACCAATTCCGCTCCAGTACGGAATTATCGCGGTATATGGGATTTAAAATATTATCCGCTTAATAGACGGCGCAATAGGGTCACATCCGCTAAAAAATACGGGAAATCAACAACTGCAATATATACATATGCCAATATATATATATTGCTATTATATATAATACCAATTTCACTGTTTATGAAATATTCGCGGTATATGTTTTTAATAAATAACATCCGCTTACTAACGGCGCATAATGTCTATTTTAACAATCAATAGATAACAATCATCATTCAAACATGCATTCAAATATTTTAAATCTAACTATTGAAAATAAAATCGAAACCGATTCGATTGAGTGAGAAGTTCTCACCTTGATTTCAATTTCGTTTTAGCGATTTATTTCGGATAAAATTAAACGGACGTTTAATTTTACCCAAAATTCTCACTAACTCCAAACGACTCCAATCCAATTCCATCGCGTAGTGCTCATCCATATGATTCCAACGCAACTGGTTTCGCGCGTTTTCGACCTCGTATGAAAAAGTTATGCATTTAACAAGTTTACACGATTTTTTATAACTAAATTACAACTTAAATTTTATAATTTCAAACCCAAACTAACCCAGGCCGTGAGATCTCACCCCCCCACATCATAGCCGTGCATTCCCTCCCTCTCCCTCACGTTATTCCTACAGGCAACAAGCCGCACCAAAGAACCCATTTACATAGAACTAGGGTTCCATATTTCCACCACCTCGACGAACTCTAGCATGATCAGACAACGCCATACGAAGCACCATCGACACGCCTACCTTCGGCCAGAGCAACATGGAGCTCGGCCCCCCTATAGCATGGAAAACCGTGCGCAACAGCCTGGGGACGCGGCCCACAATCTCCCCCATCGAGCCTCCAAACACGATCATCACCGTATGGATCGAAAGCTCTCTTCATGCTCTTCGACTTTCGTGTTGAACACTTTGGCTAATTCCTTGTAGATTGAGAGTGATTGAGGGGAGAATGAGATTAATTTCTGGCCATTGAATGCCATGGGTGGCGGCTGCAGTTTTAGAATTAGGGTTTAGTTTTTTTTTTTTTTTTCTAAAGAGAGGAGGGTCCATTTATAGGAAAACGTTGAACACTATTCATCCGGGAATTCCAAACTCCGATTCACGCGCCGAAACTGACGTTCCTAGGGTTTATCCCGCGTTCCGGACACAATGGAACAGGTTTCGGAAGCTAATTCGGACATCTGTGCGAGTTATGGCAGTAAACGTTCAATTTAAATTAAACCGATTTAAACGATTTTCTAGGCGTTTTAATTTGTACCGGACAAACGGTAAATCCAATTGACACGAAATTTGAAACCTTACAATAATATCACATTGCGGATCCGATGAAACTGGTTTCGTCGAAATCCGAGACTTTTTGAAAAATGGCTATTTTAACTCGCCAAATTAATAATAAAAACAATTCGATACGTTTCGAGCTGCCACGATCAAACGATAACTCCGATTGCTACGAAAATTGAAATCCGGTAATAACTAACTATTACGGATCCAATGAAACTAGTTTCGTCCAATTCTGAGACTGTTCAAAAATTGACTATTTTCACTAGTCGATTAAATATTAAAATATTCAATTTTTCACAAATTAACTTTTAATTCGATTTTAAAAGTTCTAAAATATCATTCTAACTCATATGATAAAATAAAAATTTTACAAATCATTTTCAATCATATTTAACTCAATTTTCAATTATTTCCATAATTTAACATATTAAATTATCGATTAAATTATCCAATTATGTCTAATATTCGAAATAAAATTTATTCGACTTATAAATTTCACTTATTAATATTTAAAATAAATTAAATATTCAAATTTTAATTAATTAAAATTCTGGGTCGTTACAATCTTCCCCCCTTAAAAGAATTTCGTCCTCGAAATTATCAAGTAAGAAAAGTTACAGAATCGATTAACTTTCCCAAAATCCATAGTTAAATTTCTTACAATAACTTTACTAAGTTTTCAAATCATACTTAGTTATCTTTTTAAAAACAACTACTATTGTTTAACTTTCAACTCCAAATCAAAGTTATAGTTTTCAAAATTTTCCAATTTTCTCAAATTTTTTCTAACGCCTTAAATTTTCGGAAAAATTCGCCATAGTCTCCTTTGCGCGGCTCGATCCGAAAAAAAAATGACAGTATATATATCACAAATATATATCTCAACAAGTAATGAGGCATCCCGCAGGGAAAAAATTGTAAAAGTACGATATTTAGTCCGAGATATGTACCTTATATTTTATTAGCAAGCATATACGACTAATATAGCGCGAAAGCGAGCTCCAAATGCGAAGCAAACGCGATCCACACCTACTAAACACTCAACAAACAACATGAGAATCATGTATATGGACAATAGTATCGATATACAACATATATCAACATAATAACTATATATGCCAACATAGCAAATGTAGTAAAAGCAATATATTCAACCATCAACCAACTATCATCCAACATCCATAACCAATAAATATTCATTCATATTCTCATTAATATTCCATGAATTGGTTTTCAATTTAAATCACATTTGATTCATTAACAGTGGATGTTTACTAACATTCATTTTCAATTAGTTTATATTCACTAATCCATATTCAAGTTGGTTTACTTCCAATCAAATTCAATTCCATTTAAGATTCACTTAACTTCCAATTGAATTCCAATTACTTTAGCTTCCAATTTCATTAACTCTTAATGAATTATATACAATCAATCAACCAATAATCATATAACAACCAATGTATATCAATTGCAACCAAATTCCTTTGCTTACAATTGGTCAAATTAAATTGATCTTTATTCAACTATTTAACTTTCAATAACATTACATTTTAATGAATTAACACTTATATTCATTATTTCCTATCAACTTATTCATATTCAATTGATTAACATTTAATCCATTCATTCAATTCAATTTCTAAAGTTGAATTTCATTTACATAACTTAAGTTCACATTTATCACTTAACTTTAATAATTTATTTTGATACCAATATCAACTTAATTCAACATCTCTTAAGTTATATTTCATTTCACAAACATCACTTAGATTTACTTAACTTAAATTCCCACTTATAAATCAATTCAGATTCCAATTCTAAAGTAAATTTCCATTTAACTTTAAATTCATTTTTATTTCAACTCATTTTTATAAATATATTCATATAGTTTCACTTCTCATATATATAAGTTTATTTCACAATTGCAAATCACTTTAGTTATAATTCAATTCTTATAATTCTTTTGCTTAGATTATTCAAACAACTAAACAATCAACTTATATACATTTTAATAATTCTGAAAAATTATTCCTTTATATATAAAAATATAATCAAGGTAAAATTATTTCATTCACCCAATTTAAAACAATATTGTGTCGAATTGTTCTGTACAAGTGTTTAGAGATCCCTATCAACAACGTTAATTACTCGTATTAACCAGAATCCATATACCACTCAACAGACCAATCATCACAATATAAAACAATTTATATTCACTAACACATACGCTCTCACAGCTATTATTACACTCAAACTCATTCTAGAGTACTACTGACTCTATCTCTAATGAGTAATACCCGACAGAACCATGGTTGTCGCCTAACCATATGCTCTGATACCACCTGTGATGACCCGCAAATCCGTACTCCTTGAATATACACTAATCTCCATAGATTAACTCAAGATGAACAGAAATACGAATTATCAATGTTTAAGAAAAAGAAAGAGAGAGAAGAGGAGAGAAAACTAGAGGGGAAAGAAAATAGAAAATAGAACGGAACATAACACAACACAATAATACAAAATCTCACAATCGCAGCGGAACAACATATAATAAATAAATGAATAATCTTTAAACAAAGAACTATATCAGTTATTATATTTTATACATTACATTTCATTACATCATATCATCAGAGTGTACTACATCAAACAACAACAAACAGTGCAGCGGAAAAAGAAATACTATATACTAGTAATTACGCCATGCCATCCAGCTTGCCTCCAGCAACTCCAGAATATCCTGATAAACCTTAACTCTTGGCTGTCCGTGTAGAAATTGGTGGGCACCCAGAGTTTAGGAAGGAAAACAATAAACTCCGAGTCAGTCATGTGACTGGTGTGAGAACTCAAAACAGTTTATTTATCTTTAAAATCAAAATAGAAGAATATTTTTAAAGTCAATTCGCAATGCTTTTAAAAATGAGACTACCATAAGACCTCCCGCCACACACACAATGCAAACGCAGACTTGGAGGAGATTTCTTCTTATGTTAGTCAAAGATGCTTGATACGTATTAAAAAGAACATTTGATATTATTACTAGTGCATAGTGTAGAGAAAATCATTTCGAAAGTAGAATATAAATCTTAGCCAGCATAGGTACCATTATAGTATGCTTACTATAGCTACCATATTAGATGGTAGGTTCTACAACTAAAACCGTACAAGTCACGTATTGTTTCTTTGGATTTCCAACGAATGATCAGGCCAAGGAACTTCCCATTGCCACATGTGAATGCCTCTGGATGGACATCCCCGAGAACCAAACCGGATCTCTACCAACACAAGGCCGGGTTACCCCTAACTGAGTAACAACTGACCGAATATGCCATCCCCCGGTCCTTTGGGACCTTTCACCGAGCGCTCGTAATCAATTCACACAATCATAAAGTGTTTTCAACATGAGTAAGTATCTGGGCTCCATACCATGATACCACCCTTTTCCAGAAGGGAATGCACATATCCTAAAGGGCGCTACCCCTCATAACCTTGCCGCATCTTTCCTGTTTTGACCATTCCCGAGGTGTGAGGCTCGACGAAGTCACGTCCACAAAAACATACTTTATACAAAAGCCATGATTTGGGTCAACAAATGATCATAGAAGTGATCACCAGGATAGACGATCAAATAAACGATCCTATCACAAATAATCAACACAATGATCATTTCACAGCAACACTCAGCATGTCACATTACCAAATTGGGAATATATCGCTGATAACATTCAACTACATAACCTCTGAGCTCGTACGTCTCAGAGAAGGGTGTTAAGCTAAAAGAATAAATTCTCCCCCACCAACAGAAATATATTTGAAAGAAATCTGCTTTATATCTCAATTTGTAATGTCAGACATACAATCCATACAAGTCTGTTCCGGGATCGAACAAAACCGAAGGCACTTACAAAGAAGTCCTTGCAATCCGGATGATCTCTAATCACGTCCGGACTTCCCATCACATAGGGAGTCTCTATACCGTAGCTACTCGGTGAAAAGACAATCGACGAGTTGTCCTTTCGCTTTCAAAAAGATCCGGTCTTCAACACCGGTCTTCAAATGCAATTCATAACGACGTATCACATATTCGGAATGGGTTATACGACCCCATGGTCCTTTCCCGGTTAACCCGAATAGTGAGCGCTTATTCAAAAATAAGTGTGGCATTCAAATTCAAACAAATCACATCAATTACCCATTCAAAGGGAAATATTGATAGTCGGTTATTGAACTATCAATGGATATACACAACATCATCAGATTCCAAATAATTTTCCAAATTATTTACTTCCCAAAAATATCTTTACTAGATATATAATTTCACACTTCAAAAATAAATCAATATTTATTTTTAAACAACTTCCCTTTCCATTCATAAATTCCATAGTGAATTTATATTTCACAATATTTATGAATAACGATTTCAATTATTCATTTCAATTTATCTTCAAAAAGGTAAATTCTCAAAGTATTCACTTTATATTGGAAAACATTTCCATACTTACTTATTAAGTAATTCTCAATCCATTTATTTTCAACACTTGGAAAATATTCAATATACTTCAATCGAGATTAAGTATATATTTCATTCTTTAAGGAAATCATTCTCTTAACATATTTATTTGGGCCAAAATGAATGTTGCGTAAAACATCGTTACGACAACCCAAAATCACTAGTATAGGGATTCGAAATTAAAATAGATATATATAAATCCCAATACTATACAAAACATTTCCTTTCGGAAACCATTTACTATAACAACAGTGTTATAGTCCACTATTTCCTTTTATTTCTCGAAAACATCTATTTCAACAATAAATGTTGAAATCTATGGTTTCGAATCTCAACACATTTTAAAACATCGTTAGATCGTTTTAATTCTATTTAAAACATCAAATCTAAATATTTTCTTTAACATATTATTCACCATTCAAAAACGTGAATATACTATGTTAACAAATTTCATCCTTTTATTCATTTTATTTCAAAGGATTATTCATAGTCAAAAACGTGAATATAACTCCATTAATAGGTTTCAACAATTTACTTATCAAAATAAGTCGTTTGCGGATTTATAAAACAACGTTTATAAATTCCATTTCTATTTATTTTATAACTACTTCCTTTTTATACATCTCCTTTATTAACCTATTCGATTTATAACTCAATTATAAACCAAAAGTTCACATTATAAGTTAAATGCTTATAAACAATTATTTTACAAAATCGTTCTTTTAAACTTCATAATTATAAATCTTATAACTTATAAGATTCAATTATTTATCCAAATATATTCTTTTAATATCCTTACAAATTTTATAAACCTACTGTTTATAAAATTCCATTTATAACTTCACCGTTTATAATTCTATAAATTTCATTCATTTATGGAATTCATTTTCACTTCATTCAAACACTTATAAAAACTTGTTTTATAATTCAAATATTTCCATTTACAAATTATCAATTTATAAATATTTTTATATAAATCAATTTATATTATTCTTTTAAAACATCTTTAATCTCCTTTATAATTTCATCATTTTGATTCATAAAATAATCAAATTTTATAAATCCTATTTTTAAACTTTTCACAATAAATTCAGAAATCCCGTTTTAACTATTTTATAAAATCATTAACCCGTATTTTCAAAAATCAATCTTCTAACCATATTTCTCAAAAATCCATAATTTTTATAACATAAAAAATTATATCGTTATTTATTTATAATGGATCAATTTCCAAACATATAGTATATTTTCAAAAATCACTTTAAAAATCATTTTAAAATTCCAACGTTTGGTCCAATGATGCTACACACCAAATAGTCAATCACGACAACAACGATATCATATATCGATATGATAATCCATCAAATATCAAAATATCTGAAATCAAATAAAAACTGTTGAGGAATCCAGTTGGATCCCTCCAACCTGTTTTCCTACATCCACAAACATTAGCACAATACCAATTCCGCTCCAGTACGGAATTATCGCGGTATATGGGATTTAAAATATTATCCGCTTAATAGACGGCGCAATAGGGTCTCATCCGCTAAAAAATACGGGAAATCAACAACTGCAATATATACATATGCCAATATATATATTGCTATTATATATAATACCAATTTCACTGTTTATGAAATATTCGCAGTATATGTTTTTAATAAATAACATCCGCTTACTAACGGCGCATAATGTCTATTTTAACAATCAATAGATAACAATCATCATTCAAACATGCATTCAAATATTTTAAATCTAACTATTGAAAATAAAATCGAAACCGATTCGATTGAGTGAGAAGTTCTCACCTTGATTTCAATTTCGTTTTAGCGATTTATTTCGTATAAAATTAAACGGACGTTTAATTTTACCCAAAATTCTCACTAACTCCAAACGACTCCAATCCAATTCCATCGCGCAGTGCTCGTCCATACGATTCCAACGCAACTGGTTTCGCGCGTTTTCGACCTCGTATGAAAAAGTTATGCATTTAACAAGTTTACACGATTTTTTATAACTAAATTACAACTTAAATTTTATAATTTCAAACCCAAACTAACCCAGGCCGTGAGATCTCATCCCCCCACATCATAGCCGTGCATTCCCTCCCTCTCCCTCACGTTATTCCTACAGGCAACAAGCCGCACCAAAGAACCCATTTGCATAGAACTAGGGTTCCATATTTCCACTACCTCGACGAACTCTAGCATGATCAGACAACGCCATACGAAGCACCATCGACACGCCTACCTTCGGCCAGAGCAACATGCAGCTCGGCCCCCCTATAGCATGGAAAACCGTGCGCAACAGCCCGGGGACGCGGCCCACAATCTCCCCCATCGAGCCTCCAAACACGATCATCACCGTATGGATCGAAAGCTCTCTTCATGCTCTTCGACTTTCGTGTTGAACACTTTGGCTAATTCCTTGTAGATTGAGAGTGATTGAGGGGAGAAAGAGATTAATTTCTGGCCATTGAATGCCATGGGTGGCGGCTGCAGTTTTAGAATTAGGGTTTAGTTTTTTTTTTTTCTAAAGAGAGGAGGGTCTATTTATAGGAAAACGTTGAACACTATTCATCCGGGAATTCCGAACTCCGATTCACGCGCCGAAACTGACGTTCCTAGGGTTTATCCCGCGTTCCGGACACAATGGAATAGGTTTCGGAAGATAATTCAGACATCTGTGCGAGTTATGGCAATAAACGTTCAATTTAAATTAAACTGATTTAAACGATTTTCTAGGCGTTTTAATTTTTACCGGACAAACGGTAAATCCAATTGACACGAAATTTGAAATCTTACAATAATATCACATTACGGATCCGATGAAACTGGTTTCGTCGAAATCCGAGACTTTTTGTAAAATGGCTATTTTAACTCGCCAAATTAATAATAAAAACAATTCGATACGTTTCGAGCTGCCACGATCAAACGATAACTCCGATTGCTATGAAAATTGAAATCCGGTAATAACTAACTATTACGGATCCAATGAAACTAGTTTCGTCCAATTCTGAGACTGTTCAAAAATTGACTATTTTCACTAGTCGATTAAATATTAAAATATTCAATTTTTCACAAATTAACTTTTAATTCGATTTTAAAAGTTCTAAAATATCATTCTAACTCAAATATGATAAAATAAAATTTTTACAAATCATTTTCAATCATATTTAACTCAATTTTCAATTATTTCCATAATTTAACATATTAAATTATCGATTAAATTATCCAATTAAATCTAATATTCGAAATAAAATTTATTCGACTTATAAATTTCACTTATTAATATTTAAAATAAATTAAATTTTCAAATTTTAATTAATTAAAATTCTGGGTCGTTACAAACCTCAAGATGTAGAGGGTATTATACAAGTTCATGAACTTAAGTTAGGTTTTTATGAAAATGTTTCCATAATTAATTATGGAAGTAAAATGATTAAGTTTTGTGTTAACTGGTTTCCTTCTATGTTTGAGATGAAATTTCAGGATCGAAATTCTTTTAGGGGGAGGGTGAATGTAATGACCCGGAATTTTATTGATTTGATTTGAGAATATTTAATTTATTTTAAATATTTGATTAATGTCAAATAACCCTCTTTAATTTTATAAATGATGATCGAAAATTAATTTTTGAATTTTTTATATTAAAATAACTAGTTTGATGAAAAGCAGAAAATGCGACCGAAACTTGTTTTTCGGATTTTCGACTTTTTATTAAACGAGAAGTTGTAGAAAGTTATTGAAACTTTGTATAAACTTTAAACAACATTGGAATGTTTAAACATTTTATGTTGAAATGAGTAAATAGGTAATATAATAAGAATGAATAATTATAAAATATTATCGAATTTGAAAATGAACTGATGGATGTGAAAATTCAAAGATTCCTTAAGTATTTAAATTAACAAAGGTACACAAACACTTCAAATATCCAACATATTTCCATGTGCTTGACATTTTGGTCACTTTGATATGATGGTAAAGTTGAAAAGTGGTTTAAAGCATGGCAGTGATCGCGGGGGGTCTGTTAGACTATGGTGGCGGCGACGAGATGACTTAGGGTTTTAGGCCATGGATTTTTGGGTCATTTTCCTTTGGTTGTCGACGACGAACGAAAGGACCAAGGTGGGCAAGGCAGTGGCTATAGGTGCTAGAGTCAGAGGCAGTCACTTTGGTTGAGGCAGCTAGGGCTTCAGGTGGCCAAGGCGGCGACGTTTTGGTGATGATCGGGGTGCGTTTGCTTTTGTTGTTTTTACCTTGCGCCCGATTTATTTGAATAGGAGATGGATCTTTTAGCTATTGGGTATAGTATTGGAGTATGGTGATGGGTTGTGTTCTTAGTGTGGGAAATAATTGTATGATTTGTTTTGTTAAAGAATTAATATAATAAATGTGAAATGATAAATCATTCATTTGAAATGCGTTTGACCTACGAATTTTTGCACTAGGTTCATAGGATCTAGTTGGACACTATAATATAAATAGTGGGTATGTAACGACCCAAAATTTGATCACATTAATTGGGAGAATTTTAATTTATTTTAGATATTCAAATGTGGATTATTTTCAATAAATAATCAAGTTTTGTGAAAATGATAATAATGAACCTATTTTGGAGAAATATTCACAAAATTATTTACTTTGGAAAAATATCAATAAAGGAACTGAAAACCATTTAATCGATAAACAGCTCTATAATCATCAAACGTCACGCATGGAGCTGGATACATACACTTGTTTTATAATTGAATAGGAATATGAAATAAAATCAATTATTTTATTTTTGAAAATAAAATATGTTCTTGACATCATTAGTGATGCCCTTTTATATAATAATTAATTTATTAATTTAAATTGTGATTTAGTGATTTAATTATTATCTTAATTATTTAAATAATAGTTTTAAATGATTATAATTCATTTTAAATCGTTATAAAGTGGTAATAAATCATTTATAATAGTTTTATAAAAAATATTTTTTGTTTGATAATATAAGAAATAACGCTTTTTCGATATAATAGCGATTTTTGTAAATAATTGTTAATGTTGATTTATACGGTTTTATAATTCAAAGCGATCATTTTAATTAATTAATAATGATTATAAATTTATTTTTAAATTTTTTTTAAAGATATATATATATATGTACATAAATTAATAAGTAAAAATGTGACCGGTAATCGATTTTCCGATTTTCAACGGTTTAACAAATGGAAGTTGTTAAAACGTTGATGCAACCTTATTTACATGTCATGTACACATATTTAATCATACATATACATGCACAAACTTTTCATGTGCATATATAAACATATGAATACACATAACATTCGTATATACACTTATATATATACACACATGTCGAGGATATTTCTCAAATCATACCTTTTAAGCTACGATAAGTCAACCAAAGGACACGCACATGACCTTGTCCATGCATGATAGGACCATGGGCCATCCTAGGTAGTGTAGGTG
Source organism: Allium cepa (assembly GCA_030765085.1). NCBI lineage: Eukaryota > Viridiplantae > Streptophyta > Magnoliopsida > Asparagales > Amaryllidaceae > Allium > Allium cepa. Next base: position 183,631,685 of record CM060934.1, read on the forward strand.
ATGATGGAGAAGGATGAGAAAATGCTAATATGTTTAATATATATATATATATATAAAAGTTATATATACACACACACACATGCACACACACACACACATACACATAATCAAAAGATCTTAGTTTGCTAATACCTAAGCCTCCTTAAGTCAACAGAAGTACACACACAAGGGATGATTATGGCATGAGATGGGGTGGCCGAAATGATGGATGGAAAGAGGGCATATGGGTGATGGAGATGAAGCGTGTGGTAGAGATGAGGGAGATGATGTAAGTGTAGATATTTCCCTCCTTTTCTTTTCCTATAAATAGCCCATCCACAGCTCATTCTTTCATCATCCATAACTTCCTCATATCAGAATGAAATGATTTATTTTTCAAATTGTCTCAAATTCCAATGGCTACAACTTTCTAACTGACCACTTATTCCTATCCAAAGCTTAGCTATGCTCAGAACTCCATTCGTTCCAGAGCATTCTCAAGTCCCCTTTTTAAGGCCGAGAGCGCCCCCTTTTCATTCGATCATAACGTCCTTAAAAACAGGCCAAATGAAGATTTTTTTTTTCAAACCATGTAAAGTTCCAGTGGCTACAACTTTTATGTTGAGCACTTCTTTCATTTTTGAGCTTAGCCTTTTAAGAAGCTCACATCTTTGCATTGTATTTTCAGGCCTAGAATTTTAGTTCCGAAAATACCCTCTCTTCTTTTGATTATATGTTCCCCATAAAAGATCGAAATCAAGTGTTTCTTTTTATCAAATTAAAGAGAAAAGAAATTGCAACAACTATCCGAGGAACAACATTTTCAAACTTTTAGAGTAAGAGGTTCAAAAAACAAAGAGAAGATGACCTATTTTTGTGTCAAGATTAGTGAATTCAAGGTCAAATTTTAGCATTCTCTTCTAAACTTTCGACCACACTCCATCCTCATTAAAGACGTGAGCAATTAGAGCTTGGAGGTGTGATTGCTTGAGTGTTTGAAGGTGATAAAGGCCTATGGATTAGAGCAAAATGATAGAGGACGGGGTGGTCGAGCACTTGGATAAGGAGATGGAATTGGTTAGTGGACGGTAGAAGTGTATAAGTGAAGTACTGTGGCGATATGAATAATGGTAGGAAGATTGCTATTAATTATGGTGATAAAACTCCTAAACTATAGTTATATATATTATTGGATGAAATGTATGTTTGGATATGATTGTTAATGACCGTTGTTTATCATGTTCAAATATGATAATATAAATGTTTAATATGGTTGTTGAATATATATATACAAGTCACGTTAATACACGTCGATTAGCACAAAGGACATCAATTTCCTTTATTGAATAAAATGATGTGTATGGAATGTTTAGACCTTTTAAAAATGATTTAATATGGTTTAAAAATGTTTTATAAACATTAAAATGTGTTTTGGAAAAATTTCAATAAATACTGAAAATTTAGTCTAAAATAGGAGCGACACGTAAGACATTTCACGATTTTGCATAGTAAGAGTTAAATCCATTTATAGGATGGATTCAGAGTCAAATTTAAAAAAAAAGAAGTTTCTGAACCCTTATAATCATAGTTTTCAAACAAAGGAAAAGAAATGAGAATTCGTTTAGAAGATTTTAAAATATGAGCAAATCAAGTTTTAAATAAAATCGCGCTTTGGCAGTTTGAAGGCCAAAGTAGTAAATTTTTTAAAATAGATATTTTTAATTCTTTAAAAATATAAAATAAATCCTACAAATATTTTAAAATGTTTTAAAAGAGATTTGGGTTATAAAAATGAATTCCAAACAACTGAAAAGTTGTTTTAATTAAATAAGCTTTTAAAACACTATTTGTAGCACTTTTTTGCAACGCTTTTTAATAACTTTTGCAAACAATGGTTTTAACTTAATTATACTTTCCTGAATATTTTGTGAACCTTTTCTAATAAATAATTAATCAATTGGAAGATGATTAAGAGGTATAAAAATGTGTATGTGGAAATGACTAGTACATTTGTTCCATTCGTGAGTTTCATAGAAAATCCGACCGAGGAATGGAACAGATCGAAGGAAAAGCCCGAATGCTCTAAATAACTAAAAATAAACTAAGCATGTTAAAAGATTTAGAGTTGACCAAATATCTTGACAACCTTGTGGGTAACGGAGAGGTAGTCTCTAGGCTTGGGTTTGAGAAACCAGCTGCTTGTCCTCCCTAGCTACCCGGACTGGCCCGACGGAGGGGATAATACATTTGATTTACTCGAATAAAATTTCTCAAAGTATAAAGGATATACCTCAAACAACTTTGATTACATAGGAATGATCTTCTTATACTTAGTATTAAATTCCAAGGAGGGAACCCGTACTATCCGTGTGAATTTAAAAGGTGATTTCACCATTATTCGATCGATAGTAAAGGTTGCATATAGAAATTGATGTTGAGTAAAATTAGTTTAATTTCTATAAATCCTTTTTAACCCAATAATGTTTTCCAATATGACTTATGAAAATGACTTGGAATTATTTAATTCCTATAACAAAAATTAATTGGTATGGGTTTATAGTAAATGAGGTCTTAAATAACATTATTTTTGACCCATTTTAAAGATCATGATTTGGGAATCTTTGTTAATATCTAAATAATTGATTTAAAAATATTTTCCTAAGTAAAGAATGAAATGATTTGGAATTTAAAAAGGTTTTAAGCAATCGAAGTATTTGATAAAAGAGGTTTAACGATTCCATATATACCAGAAAGAAATGTTTTAAAGATATATATATCTCCAAAAGATATTTTGTTAAAAAGTAATTAATCAATCAAAGAATAGTTCCCTATCACCTAACATCTTTTTATTGATGATTGGTTCGAAGGAACCGCGGTCGAATTTGAGTGATTCTTATTCAAAAAGCACTTTGAACCAATATACGTTCGAAAGTGAAGACATGGAATGGTGGTAAATGGTGGGCTGCTTGTTACTGACCCTCGGAGGAAAATTTCCATATCATACATACATACATACATATACATACATATATATATATGGCAGTAGTTCTTTATTTGAGATCTCTGATGCAAGGACTTCTCGCTACTAATCCTAGGGGTAATTCCCGGCATGATGTGATAGGAGAGTGCCTTATGATCATTTTGTCCATGGACAACTTGTATGAACGAATGTTCGACATTGCATTTCTAATCACATTGATTGATCTCTATAAAAATACCATCTGTTTGATGGCGAAGAAGACAACTTCTCTTTGCTTAACACCTGTTCCTAAGACATACGAGCTCAGGAGTCAGACATTTGTATAAATCAGTTGTGTGATTATGGAATGACAATGTGACAATAGAAGTGGAATGTGCTATGAGAAAGTTAGTCGTTACCTCAGGCCTCATCATCTGATAATAGTTTAAAAAGGGTACGCCGTAATGCTATGTCGTTCGCAACCATTAGGGTATGATCATCACCTTTCTAGATTACTCTATATATGTCGAGTATGTGGTGTATGCTATAAGACGTCTTGAATAGGTCGGTAACAACAGAGGTGGTGTCATATTCGATTTCTATCCAGACCATGTCCAAGTGCCAAATAGAGATAGACCGGTCATGCCAGATATGGAGGATTGTTTGTGCATCCTTGGTACATTCCACTAGAGATGTACCGTATGGAAGGTAGTCCCTTACTTGCCATTGTATGGAAATCCATTCTCCAATAAGTGCCTTTGGACATAGTTATAAACCTATTATGCTGTCGAATTTAACCAATGTAACAATTTTGGCTATTTTAATATGTTTATTTGAAAAACATTTTTCAAAGAATGTCATTAAAAAAATATTTCTAGATTTTTCATAGCAAATGGTTTGGTTATTATAAGGTAAAAACACGTTCCGTGTTTATGTGCGGTATAGTCTTATGAGATACCTTTCTTTTCAAACTGCATATTTTGAGTTTCTCAAACCAATCCTATAACTTACTCGGAGTTTATTTTCTTTTACCCTTAAACTTCGAGTGCCCTAATTTTTCGGGGCAGCCTAGAGTTATATTTCGTTAGAAGAAATCTGGAAGAGCTCGGAGCATGGAGTTAGAAGATTCTTATGAAGATTGTTATCCGTTTCCATGGAATTTGTGTATTATTGTATTCCACATTTATAAGGATAGATATTTATAACTGTCCACGTTTAACTCTGTTAAATGTATTTAAAATTTCGTTGTAAAGATTATATGTTAAAATAATATATGTTATTTCATCCACGTGAGATTATATTCTATCTTTGTTTTCTTTCTTACCTTTAAAGTATCGCCTCTTCGGCACATGGATTCGTGGCACATGAATACCGAGGATGTATTAGTGTCAATTTTCAATGGTCGAGAAATGGTTCCTCACATTTAGTATCAGAGCGTAAGTTTAAGCTAGAACCTTGGCTTTAGCGGGGTAAAATCTCATCAGAGATATGGTTAGTAATACCTAGGATGAGTAACTCATTCGAGATATGGCTAGTAACACACTCGAATGAAGTGAGTATATTATATATATGTGCGGATTTGTTAACGATATATACAAATGATTTTGGTTTTGAATTTTTTTAAATGAAATAATTTTACCTAGGATTATATTTTGAATATAAAAAATACTTTCTAGTATAGTTATTTGATTAAGGAAATGATAATACTCGGTTATTAGCATTGATTGATTGGTTGATTAATTTAAAAGTTTAAGTACGAACACCTCCTGAATTTAGTTTCACAATTTGACTTCGGGGGTATTCGATAAATAATAACGTTGGTTTAAATTTGAAGCAATTTATTTAAGATAAATTAACCTTATGAATATGTTTTACATAAGTGATTTTATAAACTGTATTTATAAAACATGCTTTATAATGGAATTTTTGAGAATTTAAGTTCTGGTATTTTTTAAAGGAATTTCAAATGAATTTTGGAAAAGGAATAATGATAGTATTATCTCTAAAATGGGATTTTGAAAATGAAAAACAATCTTATGATTAATTGGTTCGAGTGGCTTGAACGTAACTAAAAATAAGCAAGAGATGTGTTCGGATTATAAATGCATCTCTTAAGTACTCCCTAAGGAAATATGCGATACTATTGGTGGTACCCAGTATCTTGGTACCATTTTTGAGTTACTCAATCTATATAATTTTCTAAAGTTAAAAAGGATAATGTGAATCATTGATTGATAAACTAAATGACGGTTGTTGATTTTTATCAAAGTGTATTATCTTAATGATAAACATAGGTATGCTTTGATCTCTAAGAGAAATGGTTAAGTTATTAATGAATGGTTTTGGGTTTGTTGTAGAGTTGAGTTATAAAAGAGTAGAGTTGCAAATGAGACTTTACAAAGAGATTTTATTTGAAATGAGATTTTATAAATAAATGAGATTTATAAAAGAGTAGAGTTATAAATGGAATTATTTTTAATAATGATATTTTATAAAAAGAAGTTTTATAAAATAGAAAGGAGAGTATAAAACATGATTTTATAAATATAAAAGGTTATCTTGATAACTAGAGGATGGTTTTTATAAAGGGAGATGCCTTTCATTTTAAAAGCAAAATATCTCTTAAAGGAAAAGTGATATTTGCAATGAAATTTACTAGTTTTAAAAGTGATTTAAAATGTGTTATGACAAAGGATGTTTATTATACATTTAATGGAAAAGATTTTTTTATCTTTTGGAATAAAATGTTTTACTTTAAGAAGAAATATTAGGAAATAAATATTTGAAATGATTATATATAAAGAACCATCTCGATAAAAATGTTTGAATAAAGGATAAAAGTTTTATGAAAGGTCTTCATAGAGATTTTTGGATGTTAATAAGCATGTGCGAGGTAGATGCATTATTTCGTCATATAATTTGATCTAAGATTCGGGTACGGAACTCGGAAGTGTTTACACCAGTTCGAAAAAGAATTTTATCACTCGATTGTCAACGACGAACATTGGTGAAGGTTTGCGGTTGGACAATTGAGTTTTCTATCATAGTTCAAAGCGATGTAAGGAAAAACTAATGTTCTGATCAAAAAGCCAAGGCAAAGTCCGTACTAAAGGATCGAGGGATCAATACTAGTTCGGATGTAAAGTTGTGAATTCGAATAGAAGATCGAATTAGATATTGTGTACGGATGATTAATGTACAACGTACCAGTGTAAGTTTAATAATAAATATTTTGGGCAAAACCTTTGGGCTTTTGTTTTGGGTAATTTCGTGGCCGAAAAAGGGAGGAAGTATGTAATGACCCAAAATTTGATCACTTTATTAAGGATATTTAATTTATTCTAAATATTTAAATGTGGATTATTTTCAATAAATAGTCAAGTTTTGTGAAATGAATGATAATAATGAACCTATTTTGGAGAAATATTCGCAAAATTATTTTCTTTGGAAAAATATCGATAAAAGGAACCGAAAACCGTTTTATCGATAAATAACTCTATAATCATCGAATATCATGCATGGAGCTGGATACATACTCTTATTTTTATAATTGAATAGGAATATGAAATAAAATCCATTGTTTTATTTTTGAAAATAAAATGTGTTAATGTCATCAGCGATGCCTTATATTTAATAATTGATCTATTAAATTATATTGAGATTTAACGATTTAATTATTATTTCAATTATTTAAATAATAGTTTTGTATTATTATAATTCATTCTAAATAGTAATAAAGTGATAATAAATCAATCATAATAGTTTTATAAAAAAAAAAAATTTTTTGAAAATATAAGAAAATTTGTATCCCTTTATCGATATAATAACGCTTTTTGTAAATAATTGTTAATACTGATTTATATGGTTTTATAATTCAAATATGATCATTTTAATTAATTAATAATGATTTGAAATTTATTTTCAAATTTTATTTACAAATATATGTATATAAATTAATAAGTAAAAATTTGACCGGTAATCGGTTTCCCAATTTTCACCGGTTTAATGAATGGAAGTCGTTCAAAGGTTGTTGCAACCTTATTTACATGTCATATACACATATTTAACCATACATATACATGCCCAAGCTTTTCATGTGCACACATGAACATAGAAATACATATAACATGCATATATACACTTATATATATATATACATATATATATATATATATATATATATCAAGATATTTCTCAAACCTTACCTCTTAGCTACCATAAGTCAACCAAAGGACATGCACATGGCCTTGTCCATGCATGATAGGACCTTGGGCCATCCTAGGTGATGTAGGTGATGATGGAGAAGGATGAGACAATGGTAATGTGTTTAACAAATATATACATACAAACTACTTATATATATATATACACACAGATTAAAAAGATCTTAGTTTGCTTAATACCTAAGTCTCCTTAAGTCAACATAAGTACACACACATGGGGTGATGATGGCATGAAATAGGGTAGCCGAAATGAAGGACGAAAAGAGGGCATATTGATGATAGAGATGAAGCATGTGGTGATGATGAGGGGGATGATGTAAGTGAAGATATTTCCCTCCTTTTCTTTTCCTATAAATAGCCGCTCCATAGCTCATTCTTTCATCATCCATAACTTCCTCATATCAGGATGAAACAAACAAATTCTTTTTCTCAAACCATTTCAAATTCCAGCGGCTGCAACTTTCTAACTGACCACTTATTCCCATTCAAAGCTTAGGAATGCTAAGAATTCCATTCTTTCCAGAGCATTGTCGAGCCCGGTTTTTAGGCTGAGAATACCTCCTTTTCATTCAATCATAACTTCCTTAAAAGAAGACCAAACAAATAAATTCTTTTTTTCAAACCATGTAAAATCCATCGGCTACAATTTTTATGTTGAGCACTTCTTCCATTTTTGTCTTAGCCTTGTCAAAAGCTCACTTCTTTGCATGGTATTTTCAGGCCCAAAATTTTAGGTTCGAGAATACCCTCTCTTCTTTTGATCATATGTTCCTTATAAAAAATCAAAATCAAGTGTTTCTTTTTTTAAAATTAAAGAGAAAAGAAATTGCAAAAACTTTTCAAGGAACAAAAGTTTCAAATTTTTAGAATAAGAGGGCCAAAAACCAGAGAGAAGATGACCTATTTTCGGTTCAAGATTAGTGAATTCAAGGTTAAAGCTTCCTACTTCTCTTCTACAGTTTCGGCCACACTCCATCCTCATCAAAGACGCGAGCAATTAGAGCTTGGAGGGGTGATTTCTTGAGTTTTTGAAGGTGATAAAGGCCTATGGCTGAGAGCATAAGTATAGAGGATGGGTTAGTCGAGCATTTGGATAAGGAGATGAAGTTACTTATGTGATGGTAGAAGTGTATAACTGAAGTATTGTGGCAATACGAGTGATGGTAGGAAGATTGGTATTAATTATTGTGCTAAAACTCCTAAACTATAGTTATATATATTATTGGATGAAATATATGTTTAGATATGATTGTTAAGGACCGTTATTTATCATTTGGAATATGATAATATGGATGTTTAATATGGTTGTTGAATATATATACAAGTCACGTTAATACGCATCGATAAGCACAAAGAAAATCACTTCCCTTTATTGAATGAAATGGTGTATATGGAATGTTTAAACCTCTTAAAGATGAGTTAGTATGGTTCAGAAATGTTTCATAAATATATAAATGCGATTTGGCAAAGTTTACAATATATATTGAATTTTTAGTCAAAAATAGGCGCGCGCGTAACAACAGTTTACGATTTTGCGCCTTAAGAGTTAAATCCATTTATGGGATGGATTCAGAGTCAAATTTCGTTGAAATAAGAATTTTCCAAACCCTTATAACCGTAGATTTCAAACAAAAGAAAAGAACTGATATTTCTTTTAGAAGATCTTAAAAATATGAGCAAATCATTAAATAAAATTGTGCTTTCGCAGTTCGTAGGCCAAAGTAGTAAATGTTTTAAAACGAATATTTTTAATTCTTTAAAAATAAACAATAAATCCTATAAATATTTTAATTTTTTTAAAATGATATGAGTCACGACCCGATTTCCACTCCCGGAAAATCGCGTCATGAATTAAGAAAGAAAGGGATAGAAGAAGAAAAGAAAGAAGAGAAGAAAGAAACAACACAAGAATCTCAACAGCGGAAACGAATAAATTATATTTATAACAAAATATTACATAGTATACATCAAATATCAGAGTTACACAGACATATACAACACATACTAGACAGTTATAGACACCTGTCTAGTTATACAACTCAAATCAAACACAAGACTCAGAGATACCAAACACAGCGGAACTAAATAACTATACGCAGAAGCCTCCTGCTCCATATGCTCCTCCACAATTCGTCAAAGCTAATCCTGAATCCTAACCTGAATTCCCTTGACTACTCATAAAAATTTGAGTACCCAAGAGTTAAAGAAAAACAGAAATAACTCCGGGTCAGACATGGGTCTGGTGTGAGTAACAGGTTAAAGTTGCTTAACTTTGAAAAACCTTTGAAAGAAAAGGTATCACGTAAGACTTCCCACACATAAACATGGAAAAGTTTTTACCTTACGCTAACCAAAACATTTGATAGGAAATCTGATGATATTATAATAGTGTCTAGGGTTTTCAAGTAAATAAGAAATAGCCGAAATTGTTACATCTATTAAATTCCAGCTACTAGCCACAAAAGTGGGTAATACAATCAAAACCGTTGGTACTTATTGGATTTTGGATTCCATACAATGGCAGGGCTACTGGGGTACCGCCCGTCACAGTACGTGGCCTAGATCACCGTACCGAGGAGCCACCCTAACTCCCCTGCAACACAAAGCCGGACCCGTTCCTTACTGAACAGTTCCAAATAAGACAACCCCGACGGTTGTCATGATCAACCGTCCCACACAGCCGAAATATAAAGGGACCTCTAGACAGGGGTAAATCTTACTCTCAAGTGGGGCTACCCACGAAGCTTTGCTGCACCTCCCCTGTTTTAGCCATTCCCGGTTGATGAGGCTTGAGGTTACGATTACCTTTAAAGGACATATCACTTAGAATGCTCATCGTCCACCTGACGATGTTCTGAAAGTATTCAATCCATACAAGTTCGTTCCGGGTTCGAACGAAACCGAAGGCATTATCTCGTTACACTCATTTTGGAATCACCCTCAGAGTTAACGACAATAACCCTTGCACTCTGATTCACCATCTCGAATCTATAAGTACTATTCCGTCAAACTCATTACGGAATCACCCACAGAGTTATACTGACGTATAGCCCTTACACCTCGAGTCTTCACTCGCTCCACTTGGATTAACGACCTAACGTTATTTGAAATCGATGTGGTTTTCGGATGTCCAAATATGGAAACCCGATCCCGGTCTCATCGAAAACCAAAGCGTGTCTTATTAAGGCCAAGTTGTTTTAATTTTAAAACAATTCAATTCATTATCTAAATATACACAGATAGATAATTCATAACACAACAGATAATCAACATTATCATTATCAACAGATAATTCATACCAAATCAGATAATCTAAATTATCATCCAGAAGCAACCAATGCATCCATATCACAATCACTACTCATCTCACAACTGAGATTACAAACCAAACCAATCAACCAATATCATTCATCAAACATAAGCAAATGATCAAATGATCACACTCCTATAATTAATTTAAAATGAATTAAATTAATTACTTCATCATCAAAATCTGCTTAACTTAACCATTAATTGATTTCAAATCAATTTATAAATAATCATCTCATTATTCTTTCCAATTAATCATTACTGATTAACTATCTCTAATTACAATAAATAGTTAGCATTTAATATTAATCACACAAGTTAATTTTATTAAACCCTACAACATATTAATCACCCTTGATTAATAATCATTCTGTAATTAACTACATTAATTACTCAATCCAATAATTAATTAATCTTAATTAATTATCTAAATTAATCCCCTTGATTAATTTCAAGGTAATTTAAATCCAAATTACTTCTATATCAAATATCTTTAATTACATTCTGTAATTATTAATTAATTACTTCCTTAAGTAATTACAAATTCTTAAATTACATAAGTAATTATCAACAATTCAACAAATGTTTAAATTAATTAAACTTAATTAATTAATCTAAACAAATCATATTAACCTTAATTAATTACATTAAGTAATTAATTCACTAATTACTTTCATTAAGTAATTAAACCTAACAATTAATTATTAATTAATTAATTAATCTAATTAATTATCAAAAATTAATCACATTAATTAACTGTTAATGACTTCATTAATCATTTCTTAATTACTTAATTAAGGATTACTTAAATAAATCATCATTAGTTATTAAGTAATTAATATTTAATTACTATTTAATTAATCTCTAATTATTAATTAACTAAGTGTTAATTAAAATCTAAATTATCATTAACCACTTGATTAAATAAAACTTAATCATAAATTAAAATTTAGTTAACCATCCTTAATTATAGATTAATTAAACTAATTAATTAATCTCAAATTAAATTAAATATCATTAATTATTTAATTAAACTTCCCATTATTTAATTAATTAAATAATTAATATTTATCTTAATTACCTTAATAATTAATGAATCCAATCATTAATTTTTATTTATCTTTAGATAATCATTTCTTATTAAATCATGCATTTAAAAATCAAAATGTTTTTAAATTTACATTAAATTCCATTTAACATTTCTTTTAAACTTTAAAACTCAAACTTATTTAAAAATAAGATTTTCAAAACAATACAACTAAATCTTATATGTTTACAAGAAACATATACTTTGTTAATAAGTTTAAAAAGAATTTAAATTTCAATTCAAATTAAATTCCAATCAATTTAAAAATTACTTTAACATTTGAAATTCAACTTTCAAACTTATTTTAGCTTTAACTCTTTAAACTCTTTCTATATTTTACACTTCAATTCAAATGTAAATCATTTGAAAGCAATTTAAATTTAAATCTTTATTTTGAACTGAAGTTTAAAATTTAAATCCAGGTTTAAAACTCAGTTTTGAATTCATTTTGAATTCCTAATTTAATACTTAACCTTCCATTCCAAATACAAATCACATATGCATTTACACTTGAGAGTTTGAAATTCAAATTTGAATTTTAAAAACATAATTGATTTCAAATTCTCAGACAAACAAAATTTGAATTCATATTCAAATTTCAAACTTAACTTAGTTTAAATCTCCACCCTAAAAATATTTAAACTTATCTTCACATTTAAAACAGAAACAGTTTCTGTTTATAAAAAAAAAAAAAACTTAAACTTTGAAATCTCCAGATTTTAAATAATTTTAAAAGAACAGGATTTAAACTTGTTTAAATTCATTATTAAATTCATTTTAAAATCTAAAGTTAACATTGTAGCTTATAATCTATACCAAATTTTGTAAACAGGAAACAGTTTCCTGTTTTTTTTCTCTTTTCCTTCCATGTAAACCAATTTGAAATTCTGCATTTAAATTTATTACAAAATAATAATTCAAACTTTTTGAATTCAATTTCAGACTCAAGTTAGATTCTAAGTTTAAATTTCCAGATTTATATTATACTTTACTTTTAAAAAATTTCTTAAAACTGAACATAACAGAACAGTTCTGTGAATAAAACCTGAAATCAAAAGTACTCGAGTCACCCTGATTTTTGCTTCGAGTCATAAGCTTACATGCTTCGGGTTATTTCCCATTTAACCCGAGACCCACCCGAGCAACTCACCTGCAACCCAAAAACAACCAAAACCTGCACACACTATCACTGTGCACCACCTACCCACCTCAGGCCATCTCTGATCATCTTCTCTGGCCATACCCCTACGACCACAATCCCCAACAAAACACCTCAACATTCAAGAATCCAGAATTTCTACTTGAATGTGAATTCAAGTTTTTAACTAAACCTGTAACAGCCTATACCCACCGCAGTGTCAATCCTGTCAACACCAATTCCTCCACCCCTCGACCATCATCAGCATCCATACTCCGGCGACCACTCCAACAACCCACCATCTATCATTACCCACAGGATCTTTGAACTCGATCCATTCAAGAAGCCACAGCACTTAAAAATTTATTTTTACAGTAACTAGGGTTCTTGACAGTAATTTTCAAATTTTATTCTCAAATTTGAATTGCAAACAAATTCAATAATTTTCCTATGATCTTTGATGAATAAACAATCTCCTAAATCAAATTCACCCAAACAAATTTCAAGCTTCAACTATGATTAGCTAATATGTAAAACACAGTAATCTCAAATTGTATTTTGATATAAAGCATTAAATTTGTAATATAACTCAAACACAAATTTTTAATCTGAATATTATAATGAAACAAACATATTTGTTAAGTCATAACTCAAATGAGGAATCAAATTAAAAGACAATGGAATGTATTTGCATCTGACTAAAGCTTGAATCAGAGAGATCAGGGATGTTCAGGTAATCAATCATGCACACACACAAACATATCCATATACATATTCACAGCATATTTATAATATAATTTCATATCTAAATCAAAGTATAAATCAACTTTTACCTATTTAAAACCTTAAAAAGTTTAGTTACTCACCTCTATTTGCAGAATGCAGAGCACATCTCAATTTGCAGGTTTCAGATTAAAATGCAGACCTATGCTTAAAATTGAATTGCAGGCCTCAACTTTGTTTCCAGATCTGAGAATTCATGCATGCAGACCCTTTTGCTTGCTTGATGATTTCAGATGTAAATCCCAGGTTGTAGATTTTAAGAAAATAAAATGCAGGCTTCAAATTGTTTTCCAGATGCAAAGAAATGCAAACCCTTGCTTGCTTTAATCTTGATTTACCATATTTTGAAGATCCATGAATGCATGTAGATTTGTATATGTTGAAGGATGCAGATCTTTATGCTTGCAAATGAAAGGTAGGGCTTCAAATGGTTGTGCAGGTTGTCAAACTGTTGCATGCAGGTGATATTTTGAAATGCAGAGCTTCCAGTTGTTGTGCAGGTTTGAATAAGGTTTGAAGAATGTAATTTCAGATTTGGAAATGAATGCATATGTTATCAGGTTTTTTTTTTTTTTTTTTTTTTTTTTTTTTTGAATTTGTAGAAGATTGTTGTGCAGGTTTCTTGAATGCAGGTAGTAGTTTGGGGAAAGAGGAGTTACAGATTTTTTTGTAAATGTAGGTGTTTGATTCATAATGATGCAGACTTGAATTTGGAGGATGCAAACGTGTATATGGTTTGTGAGAATGTGATTGGGTTTTCTCTTTTATTTAGGAATGAAACAAATGAATGAATATGAAGAACAAGAATGATATGAATGTATTTTCAGAAAATGAAATAAAAGAAAAATGAAAATGAAATGGACACATGTCATTTTAAAATAAACACTTGTTAGCTTAAGGTTTTAACATACAAACACATGTCTTCATGAATAACTAGTGTTTATATTTAGAGTTAAGTAAGTATTAAACATAGTTAATTAAATCCTTACACACAATTATGTATTTAAATGATTCTCTAAAGAAATAAAGCAAAGTATTACTATTATAAATAAAATGATATACAAGTTTATTCATTTTTAAAAGAAATTTCTAAAACAAATTTATAAAAGAGTTTGTAACATATTTTAATATACAACTTGAATTAAAATGAATTTTAAACTAATTAAAACATTTATCTCATATTTTAAAATCATATAGTATTTAATTAAATATTTTTGAAAAGCTCAAATTAAAAATAAATCACCATTTCTATTTTCAAAACAAATTAAAATTATACTATACTCATTTAACTAAAAACAACTTATCTATTTAAAATATATACAGATACATATACATTTATTAAATAGAAAACAATTTATTAACTCATTAAAAATAATTTCACAAATTAAATAATTAAATAAAGAAGATTATTTAAATCAATATCAAATTTATTAACAAAAATATCAATTCAATATAAATTTAAACACAGATTATTAAATTTATATTGTCCAAAATTCCGGGTCGTTACAATCCTTCCCCCTTAAAAGAATTTCGTCCCCGAAATTTAAAACAAAGGCAATTTAATAATCTATTTACAGATTTTATTTTAAAATACAGCATATGTTAACCATATGCCAACAACCAAAGCAACCAATTCACACAATCAGAATAAATCTAATTATCCAAAAGAATTTTGGATAAAACATTCACGAGTTTCCCCGGTATATATATATATCGGGATACTCGCCCTATAAAATCCAATCAACCAATACTATCAAGCTATAGAGCTCCTAACAATAATTCTATACAGAATATCAGACTACAAACGAGTCTGACTCAACAAACAAACCATCTTAAACTGCTAGTTCTAAAACCAGAAATATCAAACACGTACTCCCTCAGAGATACGTGAAACACCCTGAATCCCAGTTATCCAAACTGACAATTCAACTCTTGAAAACCAAACACTGATCTAACCCAAAAACACAGAAGAAACCAAAACACTTCGGAGATAGCTTCCCAAACTTATAGCTCCCTAGAGAAAACTTAACCAAATTCAAATCTCCAATTCCAGAATCCAAATTCCTCTGTCTCTTATCCATAAAAATTCTTTGGACGATCCTGGGCTACCAACATCCATCCTGATCAGCTCAACTCTTGCTGATTCCAAAAGAAACAGACCGAAGCAAAACAATCCAATGATCTCCTCAAGATCACTCAAAAACCAAGAACACAACTCTGCTACTCAACAACAGAAGACAGAACAAACTTCTCCTTATCCGGAAAAGAAAAAAGAAACATCCCAAACTGCTTCCGCTGCACAACTCTGATCCGAAACAGAAGAAAATGCCGGCGGAAAACACAAGCACAGACTAAACAACCCAGCACAGAAATATGGTTCCACATATCCACAAGAAAACTCAGATGTTCCTCCCAAACCTGAGTTGCTTCACCAACTTCTGTCTCAAGGAACCATCCATCTACTAACTGAACCACCAGCTCCAATCCTGAAAAGAAATCTCGATCTCCAGATGTAGACAAACTCTAACTTCCAGGAGACATCCAGACAATCTCCAACAAACACAAGAGAACATACTATCGCAAGTCACTTTTGCGATCAACTCAGCCTAAATCCAAAGAAAACTGCTCTCTCTAAACCAACCAGAACAGCTTATGCTGACTTAGCCCACTAACCAGAGAAAAGATCCACTCTACTGCTTCTGAACTCCACTTCAGAAAAATTACCCAGCTAGAAGACTCCCTATCAACTCAGAACACTTTGCCAAACTCAGCCACATCACCGTGCTGACTCACTTCTTATTCTTGTTCCAAAGAAACATCTTCGGAAATATCCATAGTCACTGCATCTCATCACGCAGCTACTATCTCCTGAGATATCAAGATACCATCACCTGCTTGCTTCTGTCCAACCGACAGATCAAAACTCAATTCAACACTTCAAAGATGAACTCCGAACCTTTACAGGTTACCTTCAGAGATCGATGAAGTCTTCATCACAACAGAACTCACTCGAGACGGTATTAGGTCTACAGTCTCGATAAATACACCTCCAACCTCAAACATTCAAACTCCAACCAGTGGTAGTCGTGTTACACACACTTCTACCTCATCCACCTTTATAACTTACATCGGAAAAAAAACCCGAACAGGTAATCCAACAAATAGGTAGAACCAATAAATATATATATATACATATAAAATTACAAATACGCTCTCTCAAGATAGATACCACTACAGAGCCTAGGTATTCACTCAACCTAATGCTCTCTATTCAGAGCCTAAGTATTCACTCAACCTAACGCTCTGATACCAAGAAGTCACGACCCGATTTCCACTCCCGGAAAATCGCGTCATGAATTAAGAAAGAAAGGGATAGAAGAAGAAAAGAAAGAAGAGAAGAAAGAAACAACACAAGAATCTCAACAGCGGAAACGAATAAATTATATTTATAACAAAATATTACATAGTATACATCAAATATCAGAGTTACACAGACATATACAACACATACTAGACAGTTATAGACACCTGTCTAGTTATACAACTCAAATCAAACACAAGACTCAGAGATACCAAACACAGCGGAACTAAATAACTATACGCAGAAGCCTCCTGCTCCATATGCTCCTCCACAATTCGTCAAAGCTAATCCTGAATCCTAACCTGAATTCCCTTGACTACTCATAAAAATTTGAGTACCCAAGAGTTAAAGAAAAACAGAAATAACTCCGGGTCAGACATGGGTCTGGTGTGAGTAACAGGTTAAAGTTGCTTAACTTTGAAAAACCTTTGAAAGAAAAGGTATCACGTAAGACTTCCCACACATAAACATGGAAAAGTTTTTACCTTACGCTAACCAAAACATTTGATAGGAAATCTGATGATATTATAATAGTGTCTAGGGTTTTCAAGTAAATAAGAAATAGCCGAAATTGTTACATCTATTAAATTCCAGCTACTAGCCACAAAAGTGGGTAATACAATCAAAACCGTTGGTACTTATTGGATTTTGGATTCCATACAATGGCAGGGCTACTGGGGTACCGCCCGTCACAGTACGTGGCCTAGATCACCGTACCGAGGAGCCACCCTAACTCCCCTGCAACACAAAGCCGGACCCGTTCCTTACTGAACAGTTCCAAATAAGACAACCCCGACGGTTGTCATGATCAACCGTCCCACACAGCCGAAATATAAAGGGACCTCTAGACAGGGGTAAATCTTACTCTCAAGTGGGGCTACCCACGAAGCTTTGCTGCACCTCCCCTGTTTTAGCCATTCCCGGTTGATGAGGCTTGAGGTTACGATTACCTTTAAAGGACATATCACTTAGAATGCTCATCGTCCACCTGACGATGTTCTGAAAGTATTCAATCCATACAAGTTCGTTCCGGGTTCGAACGAAACCGAAGGCATTATCTCGTTACACTCATTTTGGAATCACCCTCAGAGTTAACGACAATAACCCTTGCACTCTGATTCACCATCTCGAATCTATAAGTACTATTCCGTCAAACTCATTACGGAATCACCCACAGAGTTATACTGACGTATAGCCCTTACACCTCGAGTCTTCACTCGCTCCACTTGGATTAACGACCTAACGTTATTTGAAATCGATGTGGTTTTCGGATGTCCAAATATGGAAACCCGATCCCGGTCTCATCGAAAACCAAAGCGTGTCTTATTAAGGCCAAGTTGTTTTAATTTTAAAACAATTCAATTCATTATCTAAATATACACAGATAGATAATTCATAACACAACAGATAATCAACATTATCATTATCAACAGATAATTCATACCAAATCAGATAATCTAAATTATCATCCAGAAGCAACCAATGCATCCATATCACAATCACTACTCATCTCACAACTGAGATTACAAACCAAACCAATCAACCAATATCATTCATCAAACATAAGCAAATGATCAAATGATCACACTCCTATAATTAATTTAAAATGAATTAAATTAATTACTTCATCATCAAAATCTGCTTAACTTAACCATTAATTGATTTCAAATCAATTTATAAATAATCATCTCATTATTCTTTCCAATTAATCATTACTGATTAACTATCTCTAATTACAATAAATAGTTAGCATTTAATATTAATCACACAAGTTAATTTTATTAAACCCTACAACATATTAATCACCCTTGATTAATAATCATTCTGTAATTAACTACATTAATTACTCAATCCAATAATTAATTAATCTTAATTAATTATCTAAATTAATCCCCTTGATTAATTTCAAGGTAATTTAAATCCAAATTACTTCTATATCAAATATCTTTAATTACATTCTGTAATTATTAATTAATTACTTCCTTAAGTAATTACAAATTCTTAAATTACATAAGTAATTATCAACAATTCAACAAATGTTTAAATTAATTAAACTTAATTAATTAATCTAAACAAATCATATTAACCTTAATTAATTACATTAAGTAATTAATTCACTAATTACTTTCATTAAGTAATTAAACCTAACAATTAATTATTAATTAATTAATTAATCTAATTAATTATCAAAAATTAATCACATTAATTAACTGTTAATGACTTCATTAATCATTTCTTAATTACTTAATTAAGGATTACTTAAATAAATCATCATTAGTTATTAAGTAATTAATATTTAATTACTATTTAATTAATCTCTAATTATTAATTAACTAAGTGTTAATTAAAATCTAAATTATCATTAACCACTTGATTAAATAAAACTTAATCATAAATTAAAATTTAGTTAACCATCCTTAATTATAGATTAATTAAACTAATTAATTAATCTCAAATTAAATTAAATATCATTAATTATTTAATTAAACTTCCCATTATTTAATTAATTAAATAATTAATATTTATCTTAATTACCTTAATAATTAATGAATCCAATCATTAATTTTTATTTATCTTTAGATAATCATTTCTTATTAAATCATGCATTTAAAAATCAAAATGTTTTTAAATTTACATTAAATTCCATTTAACATTTCTTTTAAACTTTAAAACTCAAACTTATTTAAAAATAAGATTTTCAAAACAATACAACTAAATCTTATATGTTTACAAGAAACATATACTTTGTTAATAAGTTTAAAAAGAATTTAAATTTCAATTCAAATTAAATTCCAATCAATTTAAAAATTACTTTAACATTTGAAATTCAACTTTCAAACTTATTTTAGCTTTAACTCTTTAAACTCTTTCTATATTTTACACTTCAATTCAAATGTAAATCATTTGAAAGCAATTTAAATTTAAATCTTTATTTTGAACTGAAGTTTAAAATTTAAATCCAGGTTTAAAACTCAGTTTTGAATTCATTTTGAATTCCTAATTTAATACTTAACCTTCCATTCCAAATACAAATCACATATGCATTTACACTTGAGAGTTTGAAATTCAAATTTGAATTTTAAAAACATAATTGATTTCAAATTCTCAGACAAACAAAATTTGAATTCATATTCAAATTTCAAACTTAACTTAGTTTAAATCTCCACCCTAAAAATATTTAAACTTATCTTCACATTTAAAACAGAAACAGTTTCTGTTTATAAAAAAAAAAAAAACTTAAACTTTGAAATCTCCAGATTTTAAATAATTTTAAAAGAACAGGATTTAAACTTGTTTAAATTCATTATTAAATTCATTTTAAAATCTAAAGTTAACATTGTAGCTTATAATCTATACCAAATTTTGTAAACAGGAAACAGTTTCCTGTTTTTTTCTCTTTTCCTTCCATGTAAACCAATTTGAAATTCTGCATTTAAATTTATTACAAAATAATAATTCAAACTTTTTGAATTCAATTTCAGACTCAAGTTAGATTCTAAGTTTAAATTTCCAGATTTATATTATACTTTACTTTTAAAAAATTTCTTAAAACTGAACATAACAGAACAGTTCTGTGAATAAAACCTGAAATCAAAAGTACTCGAGTCACCCTGATTTTTGCTTCGAGTCATAAGCTTACATGCTTCGGGTTATTTCCCATTTAACCCGAGACCCACCCGAGCAACTCACCTGCAACCCAAAAACAACCAAAACCTGCACACACTATCACTGTGCACCACCTACCCACCTCAGGCCATCTCTGATCATCTTCTCTGGCCATACCCCTACGACCACAATCCCCAACAAAACACCTCAACATTCAAGAATCCAGAATTTCTACTTGAATGTGAATTCAAGTTTTTAACTAAACCTGTAACAGCCTATACCCACCGCAGTGTCAATCCTGTCAACACCAATTCCTCCACCCCTCGACCATCATCAGCATCCATACTCCGGCGACCACTCCAACAACCCACCATCTATCATTACCCACAGGATCTTTGAACTCGATCCATTCAAGAAGCCACAGCACTTAAAAATTTATTTTTACAGTAACTAGGGTTCTTGACAGTAATTTTCAAATTTTATTCTCAAATTTGAATTGCAAACAAATTCAATAATTTTCCTATGATCTTTGATGAATAAACAATCTCCTAAATCAAATTCACCCAAACAAATTTCAAGCTTCAACTATGATTAGCTAATATGTAAAACACAGTAATCTCAAATTGTATTTTGATATAAAGCATTAAATTTGTAATATAACTCAAACACAAATTTTTAATCTGAATATTATAATGAAACAAACATATTTGTTAAGTCATAACTCAAATGAGGAATCAAATTAAAAGACAATGGAATGTATTTGCATCTGACTAAAGCTTGAATCAGAGAGATCAGGGATGTTCAGGTAATCAATCATGCACACACACAAACATATCCATATACATATTCACAGCATATTTATAATATAATTTCATATCTAAATCAAAGTATAAATCAACTTTTACCTATTTAAAACCTTAAAAAGTTTAGTTACTCACCTCTATTTGCAGAATGCAGAGCACATCTCAATTTGCAGGTTTCAGATTAAAATGCAGACCTATGCTTAAAATTGAATTGCAGGCCTCAACTTTGTTTCCAGATCTGAGAATTCATGCATGCAGACCCTTTTGCTTGCTTGATGATTTCAGATGTAAATCCCAGGTTGTAGATTTTAAGAAAATAAAATGCAGGCTTCAAATTGTTTTCCAGATGCAAAGAAATGCAAACCCTTGCTTGCTTTAATCTTGATTTACCATATTTTGAAGATCCATGAATGCATGTAGATTTGTATATGTTGAAGGATGCAGATCTTTATGCTTGCAAATGAAAGGTAGGGCTTCAAATGGTTGTGCAGGTTGTCAAACTGTTGCATGCAGGTGATATTTTGAAATGCAGAGCTTCCAGTTGTTGTGCAGGTTTGAATAAGGTTTGAAGAATGTAATTTCAGATTTGGAAATGAATGCATATGTTATCAGGTTTTTTTTTTTTTTTTTTTTTTTTTTTGAATTTGTAGAAGATTGTTGTGCAGGTTTCTTGAATGCAGGTAGTAGTTTGGGGAAAGAGGAGTTACAGATTTTTTTGTAAATGTAGGTGTTTGATTCATAATGATGCAGACTTGAATTTGGAGGATGCAAACGTGTATATGGTTTGTGAGAATGTGATTGGGTTTTCTCTTTTATTTAGGAATGAAACAAATGAATGAATATGAAGAACAAGAATGATATGAATGTATTTTCAGAAAATGAAATAAAAGAAAAATGAAAATGAAATGGACACATGTCATTTTAAAATAAACACTTGTTAGCTTAAGGTTTTAACATACAAACACATGTCTTCATGAATAACTAGTGTTTATATTTAGAGTTAAGTAAGTATTAAACATAGTTAATTAAATCCTTACACACAATTATGTATTTAAATGATTCTCTAAAGAAATAAAGCAAAGTATTACTATTATAAATAAAATGATATACAAGTTTATTCATTTTTAAAAGAAATTTCTAAAACAAATTTATAAAAGAGTTTGTAACATATTTTAATATACAACTTGAATTAAAATGAATTTTAAACTAATTAAAACATTTATCTCATATTTTAAAATCATATAGTATTTAATTAAATATTTTTGAAAAGCTCAAATTAAAAATAAATCACCATTTCTATTTTCAAAACAAATTAAAATTATACTATACTCATTTAACTAAAAACAACTTATCTATTTAAAATATATACAGATACATATACATTTATTAAATAGAAAACAATTTATTAACTCATTAAAAATAATTTCACAAATTAAATAATTAAATAAAGAAGATTATTTAAATCAATATCAAATTTATTAACAAAAATATCAATTCAATATAAATTTAAACACAGATTATTAAATTTATATTGTCCAAAATTCCGGGTCGTTACAATATGAGTGTTATGAAAATGGATTTCTAAATAATCGAAAAGTTGTTTTAATCAAATAAGCTTTTAAAACATAGTTCGCAGCACATTTTCGCAGCACTTCTTAATAACTTTTGCAAATAATGGTTTTAACTTAATTATTTTTTCCCAAATATTTTACGAACCTTTCCAAATAAATATTTAAGTAATTTAAAGATGATTAATATGTTTAAAAATGAGTATGTGGAAACGACTAGTACATTTGTTCTATTTGTGAGTGTCATAGAAAATCCGACCGAGGAATGGAACAGATCGAAGGGAAAGCCCAGATGCTCTAAAATAATTAAAAATAAATTTAGCATGTTAAAAGATTTAGAGTCGACCAAATAACATGACAAACTTGTGGGTGACAGAGAGGTAGTCTCTGGGCTTGGGTTTAGGAAACCAGTTGCCTGACCTCCCTAACTACTCGGACTGGCCCGACGAAGGGAATAGTACATTGATTTACTCGGATCGAATTTCCCAATGTATAAAAGATATAATTCAAACAACTTGGATTTCTAAGATATGATCTTCTTATACTTGGTATTAATTTTAGAGGAGGGAACCAGTACTATCCGTGTGAATTTAAAAGGTAATTTCACCGTTATTCGATGCATAGTAAAGGTCAAATACAAAAATTAATGTTGAGTAGAATTAGTATATTTCCTATCAATCCTTTTTAACCCAATAATATTTTCCAATATGACATATGAAAGTGATTTGGAATTAGTTTAATTTATATACACAAAATTAATTGGTTTGGGTTTATAGTAAACGATATCTTAAATAATATTGTTTTTGACCCATTTCAAGATTATGACTTGGGAATCATTGTTAAGATTTAAATAAATGATTTGGAAATATTTTCCTAAGTATATAATGAAATGATTTGGAATTTAAAGAGGTTTTAAGTAATCAAAGGTTTTGATAAGAGAGGTTTAATAATTCCTATATACCAAAAAGAAATGTTTTTAATATATATATATATATATATATATATAGAAGATTCTTCGATAAAAAAATTAAAGAATCAAAGAATAATTTCCTATTACCAAATATCTTTTTATTGATGACTGGTTCCTAGGAACCATGGTCGGGTTTGAGTGATTCTTATCCGAAAACTACTTTAAACCAAAATACGTTCGAAAGTGAAGACATGGAATTATGGTAAATGAAGGGCTGCCTATTACTAACCTTCGGGGGAAATTTATCATATAATATTTATATGGCAGTAGTTCTTCATTTGAGATCGTCGATGCAGTGACTTCTTACTACTAATCATAGGGATAATTCTCGACAGGATGTGGCAAGAGAGTGCATTTGAATTGTCATGTTCTTGGATAACTTGTATGGATGTATTGTCGACATTGCATTTCTAATCACTTGATTGATCTCTATGAACGTATAATCTGTTTAGTGGCGGAGAAGGCAACTTCTCATAGCTTAACACCCTTTCTTGTGACATACGAGATCAGGAGTTATATGTTTGTAGAAATCAGTTGTGTGATTATGGAATGACAATGTGGCATTCAAAGTGGTATATGATATGAGAAAGGTAATCTTTACCTCAAGTCTCCCCACTCCGTAATAGCTTAAACAGCGTACACTGTAAGGCTAGGTGGTCCGCAACCATTACAGTATGATTCGCACCTTTCTAGGTTACTCTCTATATGTTGAGTATGCGGTGTATGCTATGAGACTTCTCAGATAGGTCGGTAATGACCAAGGTGATGTCATATTCAGTTTCTATCCAGGCCATGTATGGGTGCCAAATAGGGATAGACCGGTCTTGTCAGATGCGGAGGGTTGATTGTGTATCTTCGGTACATTCCTCTAGAGACGTACTATATGAAAGGTAGTCTCTTACCTACCATTGTATGAAAATTCATTCTTCAATAAGTGCCTTCGGACGTAGTTGTAAATCCATTATGCCGTCAAATTTAACCAATGTAACAATTTCGGCTATTTTAACATGTTTATTTGAAAAACGTTTTCAAAGAATGTCATTAAAAATAATCTTTCAAGATTTTTCTTAGCAAATGGTTTGGTTATCATAAGGTGAAAACATATTCCGTGTTTATGTGCGGCATGGTCTTATGAGATACCTTTGTTTTCAAACCGAATACTTTGAGTTTCTCACACTAGTCCCACGACTAACCTGGAATTTATTTTCCTAATCCCTTAAACTCTGGTTGCCCTAATATTCCCGAGTAGCCAAGTAGTCAAGTTTGTTAGAAGAAATTTGGAAGAGCTCGGGCCATGGAGCTAGAAGATTCTTTTGAAGATTGTTATCTGTTTCCACTACACTTGTATTATTGTATTCTGTATTTGTAAGGACGGATATTTATAACAATCCATGTTTAACTTTGATAAATGTATTAAAAATTTCTGCTGTAAAGATTATATGTTGAAATAATGTATGTTATTCCATCCATGTGAGATTCTGTTTTGTCTTTATTTTCTTTCTTACCTTTAAAGAACCGCCACTCCAGCACTTGAATTTGCGGCACGTGAATACCGAAGTTGAATTAGTGTCAATTTTCAAGGGTCAATGAAATAGGTCCTCACAGGGTGGTTTAATGAACTACAAATTTATGATTAGGTAATAGTGGTTGAGTTTTAATTATTGTTGGTTTAAATCATAGTGTAGTTAAAATTAATTAAACATCATTGGTGATATCTATTTGTCCAAATAAAACATCATTCTGTTAAATAAAATTAAATAGACTATTGATGATATCTGTTTAGCAGAAAAAAATCCACATTCTGCTATTATATTAGTTTGAACATTTATTCACATACCAGTAGATTATATATGGATTAATTAATATTGGATAAGTGATGGATTGGCTATTGATTTCTAAATTGTTAATTTTATTTACATATCTGCTTGCTTGTGTAAATTCCAGTGATATGATTTGGAACGCTAGATTAAATTAAATGGCAACTTGTTTAAGTACCATTGTAGTGGCTAAGCCTCTTTTCAAATATGAAAGATTACGGATTTAAATTAATTTCAATTTCATAACAAATTGAGGTTAAGTATTTATTCAATTATAAACGATTTTAATTATTTTATAAAAGATGTTTAAGTTAATTAATTTATTTGTTAATAATGTTTTTAAACTAAGTTAATTAATTATATAATTAATGTTGTTTAAAGTTATTTAATTATATTATTAATGTTGGTTTAAGTTAATCAATTGATTTAATTATGGTCTAAGTTGATTAATTGATTTAATAAATGATAGGTTAAGTTAATAAATGATTCTATTAAGGATTTTAAAGTTATTTTATTTTATTTTATTTAATGCTATTTAAAGTTAATTAACTATTTATTATGGGGTTTAAAGGTGACTAATTAATTTAATAAATGTTTTCATAAATAATAAAATTGTTTTATAGAAGAAAATTACTTAATAAAAAGGATTTATTAAAAACGGAGATTTACAAATGATATCCTGTAAAGGGGATACATAAACGATATTATAAAGGGGTTTTATTATTATATTTGTAAAATAGATTTGTAAATGGTAATTTATAATAAAAGAATGGACTTATAAGTGATATTTTAAAGATAACGAAGATTTGAGTTAAACATACATGATTTATAAAAATGAGTTTTGAATTTATAAAAGAGTCTTTTATAAAGGATTTTGGCAAAAGATTTATATAAAAAAAATTAGAAGAAGAAATGGAAAAGATTTTTTTTTACAAAAAGAGTTTTATAAATAGAAAGGAGTTTTATAAATTATTTTAGAGTTTATGAAGGAAGTTTTATAAATTATTTGAAGATTTATAAAAGGATTCAAAATATGAAATTGGCTAGTTAAAATGGAATTTTATAAGGGAATGTGACTTGATTGGATAAATAATCCTTCTTAATTATGGTGGTACAGAAACATTCTTTCCATACTTAACACCGAAGGATAATGGATTGGTTTATAAGAAGCAATGTTTTAAATGATATTTGTTTTAGCCTATTTAAAGTATGATTTGGGAAAAGAGGAAATCTTCCTTAAATTTTTATTTATATACTTATTCCATTGAGATCAGGATATGGATATATCTTTAAAGTATTGAAAGTATATTATTTTGTCAATATACTTATATAGGTATGATAAGTCTATGAACATTTTTCCTATGTATTAAAAGGAATATAAGAGGTTTGTGAGAATATCTTTTGTGAAGGCATTTTGAATCAAATAATAGAAAAGGGATTTAATTAATGAGAGATAAATTAATAAGAAACTTGCTGGATTCCACATGGAATTTTATCTATTTGATTGTTTGTTATTTGATAGTCAAATAAACAACCGACTATCAAATTTTGGCCAAAAATATAAATCTATAAATATCTAGGAGAAACAAGTGAGTTATATAGCGCAGTCATCTTCGATTATGTTGTACCACGCATATAAATCTCCATTTATTCTCCTAGGAGAATGATGTGGAACTCCATCCACTTAAATGGTTAGGAGGTGATCTCCGCTCTTATGTATTGTTTAATTATTTCCAAAAGAACCGGATTTGAAAATACTGGAACTATCGTTTTGGTTTTGGAGCGACTGGTAAGCGGGAGAGTGAACTCATATGAGATGACTAGAAACCGTAACTACTTGTGACGACCCGCAAATCCGTACCCTTTGAATCGACAATAAACTACACACATCTAATCCAAAAAGCATTGAATGATGGAAAGTTATGAGAAAAAAAAGAAGAGAGAAGAAGAGAAGAGAAGAAAGAGTGAAGAGAAAACAAAATAGAACAATATAGAATTTCACATTGTAGCGGAATACATATAATATCATATCAATGATCATTACAAAATAGAAACTGTATATACATACATCAATCAGAGTTCAACAATCAATCGCTAATCATCAGCCTGGACAGTTATAGTAACATGTCCTTACAATTGCCGATATTTTAAATAACAAAGCAGTGGAAAATTAAACAAATACGTATATACAAAAATGAAGATCTCCAGCTCGCCTACTGAAGCTCCAAAAGCACCAAATCTGAACCTGTAAATATACTTGGTCTGACCTGAGCATTGAAAGGGAAGAACGCCCGGATCAATTTGGTAAACTAGCATGAGAAAACATACTCAACTGAATTTATTAAATAACCAAAACTTTCCTTTCAAAACAAAAGTATCTCGTAAGATATGCCCACACATAAACATGGATATGTTTTTACATTACGATAACCAAAACATTTCATATCAAATCATCTTATATTATAATAGTGTCTAGTATACAAATAATATTAATCATAACCGAAATGGTTACCTATATAGCATTTCGGGGCTATTCATTACGCCAATTCAAACAAAACTGCAAGCTCGTAGTGGAGTTTAGATTTTTCATAGAAATGACCAGGTGAAGGGACTACCTTCCGTTAGTACATCCCTAGAGGAATGTACCGAGGACCATCATAAAGGATGCTCTACCAACACAATACCGGCCTACCTCTATAACTAGGTAGTACCGAGTATATCATCCTTCAGTCGTTACCGACCTTTCTGAGGGCCCTCATAGCATACAAACCACATTAATTTACATTCCGAACGTCATAGCGGGAAGAAATATATATAGAAGAGGATGATAATATCCTAATTGAGAATGACCCACTTAACCTTGCCGCATCTAACCCTATTTAGGTCATTTTCGGTTGATGAGGCCTGAGGTAATGATTACCTTTCACATATCACAATCACATCACTTAGAATGCCACATTGCCATTTCCGTTAACTACTAATTGCCTTCCACAAAATACAACCCTTAAGCTCATACGTCTCAAGGAGGGTGTTACGCTAAGAGAAGTTTCCTTCTCCGCCACCATTAATGTACGTTTGTAAAAACCAGTATACGTAATCTTAGAAATGCAATGTCAAACACTCGTCCATACAAGTTGTCTAGGAACAGGACAAACCGAAGGTACTTTCCTAGCACATCCTGTCAAGAAATCCCTAGGATCAGTAGCGAATAGTCCTTGCATTGGATATTTCATAACGAAAAGACTACTGCTACTATATGTATATTGGAATTTTAACCCCAAACGATCAACAAGCAGCCCTCCGCTATAAAAATCCTAAATATCAATAGCATCACAACCTGCACAATCAAATGCATATATGTTGATCCGAAGTGGTTTTTGCATAAACCGATCATGATCTCTTCGCACCAACAATGCAAAAGCGTTTCTCAACCTCACACGGAAACTAAGTCTCATACTCTTATCACGTCTCCAACTTTCAACTTGTTATCCTTCGGCCAAGAAGGAAGCTCGATAGATTGGATTAATCACCCCGCACTATTCGAATCAACATTCTCAACACAAACGATAGTAAAGCCTACGCAGATGGCTACATACTAAGTGTACGACTAAATAGTTTCCACATCAAGTCGAGGAACTAAAATGAGCAAATTTGATAGTCGGTTATTTAACTATCAAAACAATAAACAAATATTTAGCACCATAAGCAACCACTAGGTCTTTTTAATTAATCTTTTATTAATTAAAATCACTTTCCAAAAATATTCACTTCAAATTATCTTTTAAAAGGATATATTCTCAAAACCATTTCAACATTTCACTATTTGGATAACATTTCCATATACTTATTTTAATAATAAGTGAATTCACAATTTACTTTATCGTCAAACCATTCAAACTTCATTTTAAAATATTACTTCCCAAAAATATCCATTTTATTTAAAAGATTATTCACTGTCCAAACTTGTGAATATAATTCCAAAAAAATTCATTGCTTCTACACATTTAATTTAAAGGATTATTCACTGTCCAAAATCGTGAATATAATTTCTAACCAAATTCATTATTTCTACGCATTTATTAAAGGATTATACACTGTCCAATATCATGAATAAAATTCCATTAATAAGCTTTCATATTTAACTTATCGAAATAAGTTGATTTCAAACTTATAAACAATCTTTATAATTTACATTCTATTTTATAAAAACTTCCACTTATAAAATCTCTTTATTAACCGATTCCATTTATATCTCGTTTATATGCCAAAATCAAATTATAAGTTAATTCATTTATAAATCTCTTTATTTAAAAATTCATTCCTTTTTTATAACTTCGTAAATTTATAAATCTTACTTACTTATAATATTCCATTTGTAACTTTATTTAACACTTAACAAAATCCTTTAAAATTCCATGACTTTTTATTTATAAAATATAAATTTTGTAAATCTTATATATAAATCATTTATAATAAACTCAAAACCTCACTTTAATTTAATTTATGAAATAGTTAACTCCATATTTCAAAAATCACATTTTCATTCCATTTAAATAAACTTCTTCTTTCAATAATTTACAAATCATTATCAAAACTTATATAACTTCAAAAATCATACTTAAGTATATTTCAAAAAATTCATAATTTTTATAACATAAAATTATAACTCTTTATTTATTTAAAATAAATTCATTTCCTTAACAATTCAAAAATTAATAAAACATCTATTTTAAAAATCACTTTGAAATCCTTTTTAATTTGAAATCATCACTTTAATCTTTTTAAAATTCCAAAATATGGCCCAATGCTACAACAACACTAAATAAGGTGATTCACATCAATCACGACATCCAAATATTAAATATCACATGATAACAACATATATGTAAATATCTGTAAATAAAATCAACACTGGTGAGGAATTCAGCTGGATCACTCCAACTTGTCACCTGCAACAAATATACATATTATAAAATATGTACAATGTCTGTTTTAAGACAGACGCGTATACAAAGGGTCATTCGCTTTTACACGGGAACGTATAGGGTCTCATCTGCTCCATTAGGCGGGAATATATCCAAAGCAATATATATATATATATATATATATATATATATATATATCATATATCACCAAAAAATCATCACTCAACATAGAATAAATGTATTCTCCCTTATATAAAATATAAGCGACCTCGTATGACAAAATTATAGCATTTAGAAGATTATACAATATATTATATAATCATTTTTTTAACCAACCTTCAGTGAATCAGGGCCACACGTTTCAGGATTGTAGATCACGACCGTTAGCTTTTCCTTCTTCCTCCCAGGCTTCTTTACGCGTGCATTCTTCTTTTGTTGTTTTTTTATATACGCGCGTTCGAACTTCGATCACCGCCCCCACGCCGAACCACCGCCTGCAGCCCACTGTCGCCGCACCTAACCTCGCCCAAACCCATGTCAGCCACGACCTGGCCTGCGCACGCACGAACGTCGTGAATCAATGACGATTGGAACCAAAAAATGAAGAACGAATGGAGGCGAACTGATGCCACCTCGCGATGTCGTGGACGATCCCCACTGTCGGATTGAAAGGTCTCGACGAGCTCTATAAGTTTGTAGTTGAAGGTTTTTGATAAAAGTGGACGGATGAGGAGATCGGAGGGAAGAAAGTTGGAAAGAAACTGGCTATTGAATTCTAAATGGCGGCTAGGGTTTCCAACCCTAATGTTTGTGAAAAAAGGAAATAATGAAGTCATTTTATAGAAAATTTCATGACACTATTCATCCTAAAACTTTTCAAACTCCAATCGTAGCATGCCGCCTGACATTTATAAGGTTTTACCCTATTCCGAACACAATGTAACGTATATCGAAAGCTATTTCCATCATATTTGGAAGATAGGTTTTCGAATCGAATTATTTTAATTAAAAATTACTTAATTAATTTCCTCGCGTTTTAGCTTCGTATAACCAAACCGTAAGTCCAATCGACACGAAATTTGAAATCCTACAATGATATAACATTACAGATCCAATGAAACGAGTTTCGTCGAAATCCGAGACTGCGTCAAAATGATATTTTTACACGTTAATTAAATCGATAAATTTCCAATTTCTATAAATTAAATTTAAATTCAATTTCAAAAGTACTCTAACATCATTACATTTCAAATAGAATTTATATCAACTTTATAAATCATTTTTATTCACATTAAATTCAAAATAAAATTATTTCTGCAATTTCAAATATTAAATTAACAATTTAGTTATCCAATTAAATCATTATATTCGAAATATAAGTTATTCAACTTATAAAATTTACTTGTGAATATTTAAAATCGATTAAATATTCCAATTTCGAATGACTGAAATTCAAAGTCGTTACACTACTCCAAAACCATATGTGTGTTGATGCTTTGAAAGAGGTTCAAGACTGGTTTGAGATGATCAAAGAAGGAGCTCTTTGAAGTGGAAGGGCTATTTACTACTAATCCCAAGGGTGATTCCAAAATGGATATAGAAGGCAGTATTAGCATTTCAAATGGGATTTGCTAAGATAGGAATAGGTAATCCTGACCTCACAAGCCTCACAACCAAGTAACGACGAAAATAGGAGATATGCAGGAGAGATGTGTGCTTTGCTACCATTAGAAGTAGTCATTCCTCAATCAAGAATCGGTATTTATGGATTTGGTATGCATGTGAATGGGAAAAAGTGAGGCCAGGGCTGGTGCACATTGTTTTTATAGCCTTGGTGCCCAAGGAATAACGTAATCTGATATGTCATGTAAAAAAGGAAACCCTCTCTGTGTTTGCAGGGGTCCATGTGATGCCCTCGTTACATTTTTCTAGAATTGTACTATGGCAGGTGGTACCCCGGTAGCCTTGTCATTGACGGAAAATCAATCTCCAGTACATGCCCCTACGGATTTAGTTATTTACCTATTTTGTGGAATTTAATTATACAATTTCAGGTATGATTCCATATTTATTTTGAACCCTAGACCTTATTATAATATCATAAGGTTTACCATAAAACAGTTTGGTTATCGTTAGGTAAAACCCATCCATACTTTTGTGCGGCATAGTCTTACGAGATACCTTTAATTCTAAAAGGTTTTTATAACATTAAGTAAATCCATCCGATTGTGTTTCTCATGCTGGTTTTACCAGATTGATCCGGGCGTTATTTTTCTTACGATGCTCAGGTAGCCCGAGTATATTTTCCACAATTAGCTAGGCACTTTGGAGCTTCAGGAAACGAGCTAGATGCCTCTAAGATGTAATCCTGTATTTTCTTTTCTTTCACCCTAATAGTTTGTCTTTTCGGCACTTGGATGTTCAACATGTGAATACCATGAATACATTAGTGTCGATTTCTCAGGATCACAAAGGCAGGTTGTTTTAATTTTAATTTTCTTTCAAGTTTAATATTAAATCATAAAATGACAACACAGAATTATACTAACAACCAGTCACAGTTGCACCTCAGAGATAAAAATAAAAGCAATAAAGTAAATTAAGAGTTTGAGAGATGATGCCAAGGATTTAATACTGATTCAGATTTCTCCTACATCCAGTCCTGTACAATTTCTTGTGTAGATTTCTTTTCAAATGCCAATTTATAACCAGGTAGAAGGCAAAATGAAATAAAATCTTTATTTCCAGACTACGAGACACACCCTCTTGTATTCTGAGTCCAGGGTAAACTTACTTGATTTGACCAGGCTACAAGCCATCCACTTGATTTAAACAGGCTACTAAGGACACCCACTTGATTTGAATAGGCCACAAGCACACCCACTTGATTTGAATGTGCTACAAGCACACCCACTTGATTTGAATGGGCTACAAGCACACCTAAAGAAATACGAGTAGAGTTGATATTTTTTCCAAAGATAAATTCCTGTACTTTGATACAATGGATTCTATAGCCACTTGAATAGCACTTTGATCTTTGAAATAAGGGAGTGATATTTCTAAAACAACAAGAAAGTAGTATTGAATCAATATAATGAACTATGAATTGATTCTATATGATTCTGAAGAGAATGGAGTATATATTTCAAGAGAATTTTCAAGAGATTAAGGAGTGGGAAGAAAGTAAGTAATTGGTTATTTAAAAATTCGTTTGCACTCCTCTTATATAGTAAATTAACATATGTGTCCATTTGTGAAGAGTTGTGTCGAATAGACGCTATAATTCAAAATTTTAAAAAAACCATTTGGTGGCATATATGTCAACATATCCTAGATACGTATGTCGACATATGCTAGTGAAAATGGAATTTGTTTTCCTTAAAACGATTTGAAAATTCTATACTATTGTAAAATAATTTGAACATAGTTTATAATATATTTTGGATTTTAAAAAAAATTGTAAACTATTTTAAAATTTATTTTGTGATTAAAATAATTTATTTTCATTTACAATTTCAAAGATTGGAAATTCGAGATAAAGATCAGAATTTGCTATAAAGGACTTTAACAATATATACTAATAACTCTATACACAAAATTATAACCTTGAGATCTTCATTTCTTTGTCTTTGAACTCATGAGTCTTCATATCTTTATCTTGAGTCTTTATACTATACGGACTTTGATTCAGCACTTGTGTAATATTCTACATTATAAAACATTAGTATCTATATTTATATGGTTGCTGCTATCAAAATCAATATTTTAATTATTAACATATACAATGGCCTTTAGTTATAGAAGCCATAAGGATTTTTCTGGTTGATAATAGTAGCACACTGGTAAACTTAATTAATAAAAGGCAGCATTTTAAGTTGCATTTTAAGAACTAAAATTGATTAAATTCAGTAGGGCTCTGTAGTTGCTTGGTGGTCAAGTGGACTCCACCTATGCCTTTGCAAATTTTCATGGATGCTTTAACCATTTATGTCATAACCGACATCTTCTTTGTCAATTGATTCACTCATACAAATGCACAAGTGTTATGGCTAAATAATGAATAGATATAGTTTTCATGGTGTGAGAACATACTAAAACCAAATATTACAGTATGTCACCTTAGTGACAAAAACAAATGTACAACCTACACTCTTACAACTAAGAGGTAAATCTACTAAGTTCATGTTTTATTAGATTCAAGAGATACATTTTATCATTAATTGCTTCTTGCCAAAGACCGCCATATATATAGGATTATGCATTTTTGAGGTCAACAGGGTTCTCTTCTAAAGTATAAGCAAAAAATATGGACTACAACTTTTAGCTATTCTAGCTCTCTAACATCTTCTAGGTTTAGTTTCCATATGCTTAATTTATTCATTACTCATACATACAAGAATATTATTGGTTAATGTGCGTGGACTATTCCTAAATTTAAATGGAAATTTATATTTATAAAAATTAGCATCATTTGATTCTATAATAACTTGAGCATTCAAATCATAAAATCTATAGATTTTTCTTTTAGTTGCATAAATAATGAAAACACTTCCATAGGATTTATTTGTTGATTTAGTTCTTTCAGGATCACAAATACGAACATATGCCAAAGACATTTAGATTTTCAAATAAGGTGGGTTAGGTTTAAGAACTTTTTAAGATCTCAAATGGTGAAATTTTGCTCTTAGACATAGAAAATCTATGGAGCACATCATAAACAAGTGAACCTTTTCTGGCACTAATGTAATGCATCACTAAAATTTAGTAAAATAGTACAATAGATTCAGTAAAATTTCCTTTTCTTTAAACTTACCATTCGTTTTAGGTGAATAAGGCATAGTATTTTCATGAGGTATGCCATATAAATTATAGAATCCAATAAACAAGGTAGATTAATATTCAGTTCCTCAATTACTTAAACATATCTCGTGCATCATTTTTATATTTTTATATGATGTATATAAGTATAATATGAACAATCATCAATGAATGTAACAAAATAATTTTTACCACCTCTAGTCAATACCCCATCAAGTTCACATATGTCTAAGTGAATTAAATCTAAAGATTTAGATTCTCTATTAACAAAGTTATGAGATGTTTAAGTTCATTTTGTTAGAAACACATTCCTAGTTTTGTAGTGACATATATACATTTCAAAATATATTGTACAAGTTGTTGTTCCATATATAAAAACTCTAAGAGATTTACAACACTATAATGTATTACTCAGACAAGGTGCTCAAAAAACGAAGATCAAAATAGAGTGGCCGTAATTTGTAAGTCTTAGTTAATACTTCTATAATTTTGTTTGATAACATATGCACACTCTATTTTTTTTTATCATCGATTTTAAATTTTTCTTTAATTCTATACTTAGAATTGTTTTTCAGAAATTACTGCTGCTTTTCAAAGTAAATCAGTGGTCTAATATTTATTTCGGACATTTGAAAATTGGCTAAAATGAACAGTTTCTTTTCTGTTTCGTACCTTGTATGAAATAAACATCTGAAAAATTAATTAGACGTCTAAATGAATTTTCAAACGTCTGACTAATATTTGCAAACGTTTAAAAGCTCAATAGCCTATTTTTTCAAACAATTGTTTTGGACATCTAAAATTTAAAACCAATCGTCTGAAAAAGTAATCAAACATCCGATTAAAAATATTGACATCTTAATTAGGGTGTTTTTGAACTAATTCTTTTCTACTTCAACATTGTATAAATTTAGATGTCTGAATTTCAATTCTAATGTCTAAATACCTATGTGGGGATTTTTTTAATTTGAACTGTCGGTTTTTGTTTTGAAAACTCATCTCCTTTAATCAAAGGTTGTGTTTGCTTTAATGGCGATTTCTCTTCAAGGAAGAATTTTCAAACATTATAAATGGATTATTTATGAACAATTGCACCGAGCTTTGCTTATTCTACTCTATATACGATGCATCCTTTAAGATTTTTGAAAGCTTACAAAAATGATCTTTTACATTCCATTTTCTGCACATACAGTTCACATTATCAACATAAATTACAGAGAGGATATACTTAAAAGTGACTTATCAATACTGTAGCGAACACATCAAAGTCAAAGTTGGACTTATTCCTTTAAGTGAAGTCCTATTAGAGTTTTTTAGGCAAGGAGTTGAAGTCCCGTTCGGTTTTTCGGGCAAGGTTCTAGAAACTTGTTCTTTTGGATCAAGAGAGGATAATTTAGTGAAATTCCAGAAAGAGTTTTGGAATGGACGTAGGACGAGAATTCCAAACCAGGATAAAAGAAATTGGCGCACTAGTTTATATACTAACCTTTACTTCGTTTACTATTATATTCAGTTTGTTTATGTTGTTAGATCTTTATGGTATTAGAGCTAATTTATTATAAAATCACAATAAAATATATGTAATTAGTGTTAATAATACAGATAACACTATTGCTACATTTGTTGAAGGTCAATCTACAACACGACCACCATTATTCATCGAGCCTAATTATGCTTATTGGTCAATTAGAATGAGAATTATATACAAACAATGGGCATGAAATTTGTTATGTTACAGATTTCGATATAATATACCCACAACTAAGTATTCCACATAGCCGCACTCTCAAAAGGTAGAGGCAACCAATAATTTTAAAGCTATGATTATTTTAGTGAATATTAGGCACGCATCCCTAAAACCAAACTTAACTCAAATCCAGTCCTTGCCATAGAAACATACTTTTTAAGTCCCCGTTTTTTGTTTTACTCCTATTTTTTTCCCTAAATAATTCTTACGCTTCAAAGTCGAGTCATGGTTCTTCTTCTTCAGTTTCTTCTGATCAAATTGAAAGCGGAGCTGAGTTTACTTCAGACAAGTATTTAATTCTCGATTTCAATAAAAAACTGCAATTATTTAAAAAAGAATCAATCTTGGTTACAAAAATGTGAATTTTTATTTATTTTTTATGGATTATTGGTGTTGTTTTGATGTTTAAATTTATTAATGATAACAAGAAATGGTTGCAGTTTGATAATTGAAGTTATGTGCGAAAATACTGCAAATATTACTTAGAATAACATTCATACAGTTCTTTCCTGCAAATATTTTTAATAATTGCTGGAAAACCAGCAATTTTTAAGATTATTTGCACACATTGGTGCAATTTTCATAATAATTGCAAAAAAGTCAGCAATATTGGGAATATTTGTATGTAAATATGCTTTTATTTAGGAATTTTCCTCTATAATTATTCACTTAAAATTTAGAAGATATTCATAATATATACTTGCTAAAAAATTAGCAACTATTCCCTTAAAATCATTTGTATTCATCTTTGTATGCAATTATTCAAAATAATTACAGAGATATATACAATTATTATACATAATTGCATGTATGTCTGCAATTCTTCTGAATAATTTGCATATATATCTGAAAAATGTGCAATTATACTCAATAATTGCAGAAGTTGGTGCAAATATTGTGAATAACAATAGAAAATAACAGTTGAAAAATTTGCAATTTTTAAGAAATTTGCAGACATTGGTGCAAATATTCAGAATAATTGCAGAAAAGTCGGCAAATATTAGAGATTTATACATATAAATATGCATTTCTGTAAGAATTTTTCTCTACAATTGTTGATTTCAATATATTGCAATCGAAAGATGAATTTTATCTTCAAAATTAAGAATACACGCATAAAAACCGTATTTACCGAGAATACTTGCAAATATGTGCATTAAAAACTACAATTAGTGAAAATACATGCATAAAAATATGTAAATATTCCAATATTTGCAATATTTCTGCATGCATTCTCAATATTTGCAGAAAAATATGCAAATATTGAGAATACTTGCATAAAAAACTTCAAATAGTGTCAAATTTTGCATTAAAAAATCTAATATTATGAAAAAAATTCTTTTTTGTACAAATATTATGAATATTTGCAGTTATGGCTGCAATTTTCCTTAATGATTGAAGAAAAATCTACAAAATTTGAGAATATTTGTTCATAATGCTGCAGATATGTTCAGTATTTTTGCAAAAAAATATATATAAATATATATTGAAGCTGCAGGTGTTTTTTAAGCAAGTATTCATTATTTTCATTTTCATAAACCATTAACATGAATACTTGCGGATATAGCTGCAAATATTCTGAATGAATGCAGAAAAATTAGCAAATGTTGTGAATTTTTTCGTACGATTCTGCAAATATGTACAATTTTTGCAGTAAAACATGTAATAATATATGTTAGAGCCATAAGAGTGTTTTATCAAGTAATCAAATTTTTTACTGCAAATTTTCTATGTATTTGCAACTAAATCTGCAAATATTAAGAATATTTGTAGAAAAAACTGCAAATATTATTAATATCTGCATTTTTAGCTGGAAATATTCTTAAATTAAAGCTGATATATTATAATTTTTAATTTTATGATGAATGAATTCGTTTTCATACAAATTATTGTTTTTTTTGCTATTTCAATTTTACTGTTTGATTTGATGTTCTGATTGATTTTACTTTCCATTATTTGATTTTAGATTCTTCTGGATTAATTAAAATGAGTATTTGGTTTCGTTTTCCTTCTAAATCAATTTTCTAGTCACCTTGATTTCAATTTATTCACTAGATTATGATTCGATTTTGCTTACTGATTTCATTTTCACAGGAATGATGAAGTGCATAGAGAAATTACAACAGAAGGGTACTTTTGTCTTTTAGATGGTTCGTTAAAAAAGGGAACAAAAACTTATCTAAAAAACAGAGGGATGTTTTCTGTATTTACAAACTATATGAGGGATGTATGCCAAACGCTCTCATTATTCTGTTTTTTTCACATTAGACAAAACTGAGTTTAATAAAGTTAGTGTGTGCAAAACTTCATGTGATATATGGAAAAAACTATAAGTTACACATGAAGGTATTAATAAAATAAGGCAAAGTAAAATCCATTTTAAAGAATCAATTTCAAAATTTTAGAATGAAACAAATTAAAATGCGGCTAATATGTACTCTAGATTTCAAAACATTACTCTCGATGTTATGGCTATAGGTGAAAGTTTTTTTAGATTTCGATATTATCTCGAAAAACCTTAACTTTTTGATAGACGAATAAGAACGAAAGTCTTGGCTATTGAAGAAGCTAATGATCTGTCAACCCTCAAATATGAGGAGTTAATTGAAAATCTAATTGGAACTACTCGAAATTTCATCACTTCGTACTTAAATATCTAAGTTATTTAAATATTTGAATCTTGGTTTAAATGTTATTAAATGGATTTAATAACCTTTTTAGCCCTATTTTAAGTCATAACCGAGGATGGTAAACTTGTTTTGGAAAAATGTTGACAAAAATAAATACCTTGAAGAAATATCAATAACATGACCAAAAATCGTTATATCAATAAACAGTTTTTTACCCGTCAAAAATTGTTCAGATTTATATTACATACACTTATTTCTTAGGAAATTAGTAATATGAAATAAAAATAATATGCCATTTATCGAAATAAAATATTGATGATGTCATGGGTGATGTCATTGGATAGATGTTTGTGTGTAAGGGTAAAAGGATAATTTACTAAAGAGATATTTTCCTTAGGAAATGAGTTGTAAAGGTGGCATGTAAAGGGGATGCTCCTTGGTGACCTTTCATAAATGGTATCAGGTGGTAATGCCCTCTTGTTCAAGCCTATAAATACAACCTTAAGGGTTTCACTAACCAGTTTTTACGAAATTAAGAAAATGGTAGAAACTTATTAGCATTAGTCTACTTCTATTAGTTCAAAACTCTACCAAACTTTTACCAAAACCTTAGAATATCTTAGGAAATCGAATATAAAGTGAAAGTGGAAGAAATATGAGGAAAAAGGGGGATCTTGGTGAGGCCGTGAGCATGGAAGGTGGTGTTGCTTTATGGTTTTTATGCTAAAGGTGGTGTCTTTAGGCTTTTGGGTGATGGTAGGAAGTGGTTCCCTGATTCTTGTATGCTTGTGTTTGACTTGTATTTGAGTGATTATTCTCACATCTTGTTTTTATATATTGTGTATATATGTTGTGTGGTTGAAACATAAAGTTGAAGTGAAATTAACTAATTAAGTTATAAATTTGGGCCCATCTTGCTTTTAAAAGCAAATGACAAACTTAAATTGTATAACATCACTTCTACAACCTTCTGTAACATGTGTTATGGCCTTGAATTGATGTTCAAACATTTTTTTGGCTTGTGTGTTGAATTAAAGCATATTTGAAATTATTTTAAGGGAGAATAGTTGCTATAAGTGGACTTCAGTATCCCTTAACTTTAACTTGTGTAAATGAAAGATTTGGGATCTTAACTTTAGATAATTTTATTTGGTGGTTCTCTATACATATTTTGGTGTATGGGATAGTAAAAATATGGTTTGGAAAGTTATAAAAATTGTGAACTAAAGCTGTGAAAATTAGTAGCGAAAAGGTATGGATGCACTTTGAAAAAATGTCTTGAGTTCGACAATTTTCAAAGTCAACTTGACATCCTAAAGGCTTCTTTGCATTTTGATAATAATATCAATGTACTTATTAGTGGAAAAATATGACAGTTTAAATAATCATTTACTTGTGAAATAATGTTGCAGAATGTTGTAGCGAGAAGAAGGTTGCTATATGCGCACTTTGAAATGTCTATTTTCGAGGATTTTTATAAATAAATAGAAAGATATCCCTGTGGGTATCTTTCCATAGATTTTACGTAAACTAAGAGTAGTACTTACTTCAAAATTTTCAATTCTTAAATTATTTGTTTAAGTGGTTAGAACTGGCCACAAAGTTCATGCTTTTCTATGTTATTTTTCAACAAGGAATTTTAACAGCATTTATAAATGCTGTGATAAGTTGCTTATAGATTTAATTGTTTAAAAATGATATTAACTTCGGTATTTTTCCTAATATTTTGAGGGTGTTTTCTAACAAATTTTGCAGTATTTTAAAGTTGGTTTGAAGTTTAAATATATTTTTAATATTTATTTATGAATTTTGAAAGTAAAAAGGGTTTTAAATTATAAAACATGGTTTTTAATTATTGTCGTCAAATTATAAATTAGTTATTTTCATGTTGTATTTTACATAGATATTTAAAACCTATTTATAAGTATATTTGAAGTGTGTATGTATATATGTATATGTAAAAGTTTTGAAAAAGAAAATTAACTTTGCTTGACACTAAAAGCCGATGAAGTAGGCTTGTTTATTTATGAGTGTTAGGATTATCCGAGTAGGGATAGAAGCAATAGTGCCTAAACTACTGGCTTCCCTCATAGCCAAGGAATAGTTAAGTCAGGAATGTTGGAAACTTGTTAATCATTTTTATTTCTTACTCCTTTATGTAAGTCATTAATACTATAATTAACACTAAAAGCCGATGAGGTAAACTTATCTATCTATAAGATTTAAAAATGAAGTGTCTAGCCAAGGCTTTACTATACAGCCAATGCTCTAACTTACTTGGTTTCACTGCTGAACGAGGGATAGTATAAGTTGGAATGGCGAAAATGTGTTAAGTATATGAATCTTGATTTCTATATGCGATCGTTTTTAATTGGATAGTCGATAAGACGACTATAGACCTTAACCACATATTAATTTAGATCTTTAATGGAATATTTTAAAGATAAGCACAAGTGAAATGGTTTTAGATTTGTTGTGAAAATGTGTTAATAACATTCATCTTTAACTCTTTTTTTATTATACTTATGAATGAAAATAAATCTTTAAAAAATGTTTAAAGATAAGCATAAGTAAAATAGTTTTGGGTTTGTAATCAATGTTTAAGTAACATTAGTCTTAAACCTTTTTGAATGGATTTGTGAAAGTACATAGATCCTTAAAATGGATATTTTGAAGGAAATTGTAAGCATGGAACCTTTTGTAAAAAGATAGAAACGGTAAAAGGTTTAAAGTAAGAAATCTTGTTAATGATTTGTGAAATACTTATATCATTTGAGATAAGTTTATGAATACTTTTTAAAGTATTGAAAGAGTATAAATGAATAGTAGAAATTGGCAAACGAAGTTTTATTAGCTAAAAGAAGTTTTACTAATAAAAGAATTTCAATTAATAAAAGTATTAATTAAATAAGAAGGGGATTAGAAGTCTCTTATGCGACTTGATCATGCTTCATGTGACTTGATCGTGCTTTGTGTGTTTACTCGTTTATGGAAAGTAATTAGTCGTGTCTGTAGCACTAAAAGTTCCAAAACTTGACAAGTATACGAGGTTTGGTTTCCATATACAATCCTCTATTTGTAACTTAATAGTCGATTAGTTGACCATCGAATTTGACTGGAAATTCATCAAATTTGTTTTGAAGAGACTGGGATCAATAAATGTTTACTTATCGAAAACAACTATAAAACCGATATATGAGTTCTGCGTTTTGGAATTGGTTGTGAAGTGAAATACTATAGAGTTGAATTTTCTATCTTAAGGTTAAGTCCAAGGAAGAGGTCAGCGTTAGCATTCATCGAAGGACCTATGTGGAGATTCGACATTTGTCGAGATTCTCGAATCCATGTAGGGATTCGTGATTTATTCGAGATGTTGGAATCCATTTAAAGATCCATGTTCTGTTCAAGTAATGAAGACTCATGTAAGCGAAGTCGAACGTGACCTCAACATCGAAAATGATAGAAAATAGAGTAGGGTCATAACTTAGAGTTTAGCTAACCCGTGATAGGATAATAGTACTCCATATTTAGAGTATGCTTATCGATGTTATGCGTAGGAGGTGATGATATTTCGGATCACG
Organism: Allium cepa; assembly: GCA_030765085.1. Taxonomy (NCBI): domain Eukaryota; kingdom Viridiplantae; phylum Streptophyta; class Magnoliopsida; order Asparagales; family Amaryllidaceae; genus Allium; species Allium cepa. The sequence continues at coordinate 183,674,989 of CM060934.1, forward strand.
TGTTTTAGACATGGATCGACTTGTTTTCCTTATTGGTATATTCTATCTAGAGATATATGACGCTCGAAGGTAGTTTCTGACCCTTGTATAGGAGATTGGGTTTTGGCTTAACCAAATGGACCTCCATGGAAAATCCACTATGTGACCGTATCATAGCAATTTTGATTGTACCCACAGTATCGTTGTGGTGTGATTAGTGTAGGCATCAATGACTATTTTCTGATTTATATTCTATAACCTAAATATTACCTATTATATCTGCTTATATACTTATTAAATGAGTTGTTATTTTGAGAGGATAACCGCTATGGCATTCCATGTGATCTCAACAATATTGTTATATGTTGATCGCTTATTTCTTAAGTTTCTCATACCTGGCTTAGATATGACACATGGTTTTAGTTTTCCTTTAATTTCTCATGTGCTCTTTCGAGTTGTCTGAGAAAGGCAGGTTAGTTGGATGTTTATTGGAGCTCAAGGAGACGAGCTGGATGTTTCACCTACCATAGTATTTTTATTTCTGCTGCATTACTATATTGTTCATATCAGCATTTGTAAGGACAAGCTATCATAACTACCAGGCTAATGATAGTATTTATAATTGTAACGCTGAAATGTTATGTCTCTTAAAGTTATAGTTTGTACTATCTTTTGATATTATATGTTATCGTTCCACCGTGAGATTCTATTATTATTATTAGTATTACCACCACTGCCACCACCACCACTGCCACCACCACCACCACCATTACTAATACTATTAATAAAACTCAGCTAACTAAGTTATATTATTATTATTTATAAAACTTACTTAACTTTTATAAACTTAGTTAATTCATCATCATTATATATATATATAACTTTGTTAAATTAGTTAAATGATTATTATTATTTATAAAATTTAGTTAACTCAAACTCAGTTAATTTTATAAAACTTGTTTAATTTTAAAAAACTTGGTTAATTTTTGTCAATTTGGTTAACTTAGTTAATCTAGTATTATTAAAAATCAGTTAATTTAATATTATTATTATTATTATTAATTAATTTAATTTTCATAAACTTAGTTAATTTTTATAAACTTAGTTATTTTTTATAAACTTATTTTATTCATCATCATCTTCATTATTATTGTTTATAAAACTTTGTTAAATTAGTTATATTATTATTAATAATAAAATTTAGTTAACTTAAACTTAGTATAATATATTTGCATAATATAATATATTTGGAAAAAAGATAATAGGGGAGAAAGAAAATGCATATCATTTTAAATCTGTTTAATGTTGCAGGTTTATTGTAAAGTAAAATTTTCTAATGATAATTTGATTATTTATTAAATAGATTATCATTTTCAATTTTTTTAAGGATATAGATATTGTTTGGTATGACTAACCTTAATATAAGAATTTTCTTTTTATAAACAGAGGTCCACTGAGAGTAGTAGTCAAAAGCATAATCTCGACGTCGAAATAAATAAATTAATAAAAATTAGGATTTTTCTTCCACGTTCATATTTTTGGATTGCGGGTCTATAAAAGAATAGCATAAAGAACACATCAAAGTATGCATGACGTAACCCTATTGAACCAATAAAAAGAAAGAAGAGAAGGACAATTGCATTGATGGCATGATCATGTAAAGCAATATAAAATTCAAGTTACTGTATATGGATATTGAATATAGAATGCTAATCTTACCTACAATAAAATCTATTTTGGGCCATAAGATAAGCAATAGTTATAAACAATTAATTCAGATTCTGTGGTAGATAGTACCTGATTAAATGTGATGTGCCTATCCACCATTGTGGCTGCTTCTAATTCGTTGCATAAATCTCATTAAATCAAATCAAATAATAGCAAATTCATTAACCTGCATCACCAAACCATAAAAATCCATCTCTTAAAAACTCAATGACCTCTAAATTTATTCAAAGTACACCAGAAGGGAAAGTATATTAATATAAAATGAAGAATAAGGAAAGTACATTATTTTCATAACAGATAATGAATACCTGCTGCAATTGATGTACATTTCTCATATTTTGTTCAGTGGCTGAAGCATCATAACATATAAGCACTTGAGAATATGTTAAGCTTTTCCAACCTTGCATTGCATTTGTTTTTCTCAGCTGCTTTTGATAGACTTGATAGAAAATTATTTTAAATTGAGATCTCACAATACACTAATTTCCTTAAATTCCAAGACTAACATAGTGTTATTTCAGATCTCCATTCAATTCTACAATATATATGATGCCCAAATAAGTAAACAAATATACAACTTAATACGGGGCAATTAATTACAAACAAATCAAGGGAAACTGTGTGTACTATAATTCGATACTCGTTGAAATGACTGCAACATTTGGGGTTGATTTTAATAATCGATCATGTTATCCACAAAAATATTGTTATAGTTTCTTAAATTGGCTCCAGATTATCTACGTTAATGCCTATACTTTTCATCTGCAAGCTAAAACTTTTCACAATTAGAAATTTTGTCTATATTAATAGAATATAAACCATGAAATCAAATTATGTACAAACCAATGAAACACAACTGATATTAGCACCAAAGCCTAGAAACCAAGTAACGAAAATAAAAAGAATATAATTTACATTACCAAATTAGAACATTGCCAAAGATCATCTCCTTACCTGCCTAAACCTACCAAAAATTTCATCGTTATCCCGAGTCGTTCTTTCATTAAATAAATCTATAACAAGTTTATCCAAAAAAGCTCGGTTTAGCCTCCAAATCCTGCTTTTCCTTCTCTTTCCTCCTCTCAAAATCAATAAGAATTGCCTCCTCCACCAACCTCCAACACACATCCTTAGCAACACAATTGAAGAATGAAGTATTCGGTTGTAACATAATAGTATATGATACTAAAGGTAGTAATGTAATTTTCATTGTACAGCTGTATAACAGACCAAGTCAAGGTTGTACATTATATAAACAATGAAATTGCATGTATAATTCATTCAATTCATATAGTAAAAATTCTTTCTTTTAATCAGCATTACTTCATTCTATAGTTCAAATATTAATCATTAGATCTCAAATTCTATTTTGGTATCAGAGCTTACTTAGCCTCACGAAAAACACCTCGCCAAGTTAGTTCATCGGAGTTAGAATCATCACCTGAATCGAGCAGTGGCTGTGTTTGAATTTTTTCATCAAAATATCAATCATCATTTGAGAAAGGTCAAGATTAAGAAGGATATTTGTTCAAGGTATCTATTCATATCAGTTTCTATATCATCCTGCACTAGTTCATTCTTTCCCATTTTAAACAAGCACCTCACCACAAGATCCATCAAGATATCATGTAGATCATTGGCAGCACTTGTTTATAATCTAAATCATATCATTACTTAAGATCTTGTTTCCAAGAATCTTGAAGTTTATCCATGGTAGAAAAGAATAACAACTCAGGTGGTAATACACCAACTAACTCAGATCGCAATTCATCCACCACATCACCATCTTAGAGAGCAGATCGACAATCAAGAGCATCTGCACATGATTTAATCAAAATAATTAAGTCCACACAGTTGGTTAATTACAACATAGTAGGATAAAAGTAACTATTTGTTATGGAAAGTTCAAGTTGAGACAACAATAAAAGGATACAGACTAGAGGATTACATTCTTGGCACTAATGTTACACCACCTAAATTATGGCAGATAATGAAGGAAAACAAATCAGCAACAAGGAATATATTTTTCATCAAAGGCAAGATCATTTATTAAGTTCTTGGATTTTATCAACAACAAGAGACTGAACTATTGCCACAAGTTATTGGGAGTATGACATCTAATGAGATATGGACAACAGTTGCACAAGTTTTTAACTCACAATCCGCAGCCAAGATAATGCATTATAAGAGATAGATGCAAAATTTAAGGAAAGATAACTTGTCAATGAGGGATTATCTATCCAAACTCAAGAATTATTATGATCTTTTAGAGGCAGCAGGTTATAAAATATCTAACATAGAGCAAATATGAACCATTATGAATGGTTCAAACAGTGAGTATGAGACAGTTGTAGCAGTTATAACATCTAAGGAAGTGATTCCATCAGTTCAGTTTGTACATTCTACCCTACTTGCTCATGAGCTAAGAATAGAGAAAAAGAAAGCATTTGATTCAGATCTTTCAATCAATTATTCAGCCAACATAAGAAATAGAAGTCATGAAAGAAGCAGTAGCGGAAAGAAACATGATCAGAATTATCTAAGAAATCAATCGGCAAGATTCAGAGGAAAAGGGGGTAGATGGAACAATATTAATAGACCAAAGTGTCAAATATGTGAAAAGTTAGGACACACTGCCAACAAGTGTTATTTCAGATTCGACACCAACTACAATAGATCACAAAACTCAAGCAATCAGAGAAACTATGCTATGAATGCAAATATGGCCAGTATGCAACAAGATGCAAGAAATGCGTCCGAGGAACAAAAGATACATAATCTGAGTATATCAGAATCTGAAAGGTTAGAGGACATCTGTAATGCATGCTGGTACCCTGACTCAGGTGCTACTCATCATATAACCAACAATCTATAGAATTTGAACATTGGCAACAAGGAATACAAAGGTACTCAATCTATTTGCATGGGTAATGGTTCTAGTATTAATATTACACACACTAGTAGTGCACAAATTAGGAGTCAAAGAATATTACATCTTCATAACTTATTGAGAGTTCCTAAGATGAAGAAAAATCTTATTAGTGTGTCACAATTTGCATAGAATATGGAGTATAGTTTGAATTTTACCCAAAATACTGTTTAGTCAAAGATATTCAAAGTAACCAAATCCTGTTGTAGGGTGAAATTCATGATGACTATACAGATTCAACTTTTTAAACCCAAATGACAATTATTCAAACAATTCAAGAAAATGCTGCAGCTTAGCTTAATCAGGATGAACCTAGTATATCAAAAGTATGTTTGACATATGGCATTGTAAGCTATGTCATCCCATTATCAAAATTGTAAAGTAAGTGTTAACTGGTAATAAAATAGTAGTTAAAGATATACCTTCCTCTTATGTTTGCACTTGCTGTTAGATGGGAAAAAGTCATAAATTGGCTTTTTTAGAATCACAATCTGAGTTTAATAAGCCATTGCAACTTGTTGCAATGGATTTATGGATACTAGTTCCTATGAACTCATATTATGGATTTAAAAATTATATATCTTTTGTATATGCTTATTCCAGGTACACCTAGATTTTCTTCTTGAAATCAAAGTTTGAAACACAAAATGTGGTTACGAATTTTATTGAACAAGTGGAGAGACAAACAAATCAGTAGGTAAAAGTAATACAAACCAATGGGGGTATAGAGTACAAGTCACTAAAGGAATATTTTCAAAGGAAAGTAATTATTGATAGAATGACTTGTTCCTATACATTGGAAAAAAATGGATTAGCTGAGAGAAAACATAGGCACGTAGTAGAAATTGGTTTTACATTATTAGCACAAGCTTCACTTCCATTGAAGTTTTTCCCGGATGCATTTACAACTACAGTCTATTTAATCAATAGACTACCTACTAAAGTAAAACAAGGTAAAACTTCAATGGAAGTTCATGTTAAGACTTGGTTTTGATTCATGACATAAAGCTATCACTACGACCATGGTTTTAAATCTCCTATATATCGCCCGAGATCTCCTCCGAGATCTCCTTTTCACACTTAAACGAGATGAGACATCAAATCTCCTCCATATCTCCCGCGACACTCATCTCATCCGAGATATTCAAATCTCACCCGATATGTGGATCAAAATCTCAATCCGAGATCTCACTCGAAATTATACGTTTTTCTTATTTTCCATAATATTTTTTATTTTCATATTGATTCAAAAGAAACTACTCAATCCAATTATAATTTACCAACTTCTTGAACATATTCTTTACCTTTTATCTTAATGAGTCATAGAAAAAGGTTTCACTTCTTTATTATGTTCAATAAAAGGATATCATTTAATCATTACCAAATCAATTAACATAATCAAGCTACTACTCTTTTAAAATATTCTTTTTCCCCTGTAAATCAAGTATGTTACCATTTGTATTTTTAATAAGAAAGTTGTAACCATTAAATAAATTTTTGACACGTCAATTTTAGACACACATGTACATCCGAGATATTCCCAAGATGCATTATAAGGCCCGAGATGTCAATCCGAGATGTACACCCGATATGTACTCCTCTCGTCCAAGATCTCCCCTGATACGTGATAACTTGTGTAAAAATTCCGAGACGAAACATGACCGAAATCCGATATTTAAAACCTTGACTACGACATACAGATTTGAAAATTGCTATGACAAAAAGGGAGTATATACTACAAGGAGACAAGACTTCAAAACCGGTGCATCAATTATATTATTTTATTTTAGCTTTGAGTCTTAGGTCAATTTTGTTAAAATCTCTCCTCGATTACTTATATATTAACTTGTATATTTAATCATCTTATTCTCAAATATTTTATACATATATAAGCATATAAAATATATAAAAAAGTGTTTTAAAGTTGTATATATTACTATACCTGTGTAAACTGTGCAAATTGCACAGATTTTACCAGGTCAGTCGACTGACCCAGAGGTTCAGTCGACTAACACTAGAAAATCTATACAACATGCACATGTGCATAGATACACAAATATATATTTAAAAATTCATTTGAATATTCAGTTGACTGAACCAGAAGCTCAGTTGCCTGAATTTCTACAACAGCTACTTTTTGAAAAGACACGACTATTTGTGAAGAGTTACGAACCTCTATGAAAACACACAACACTTCAATCGAAACTCTTCATCAACGGTCGCTGCTTTCTAAACTCTATAAATACATTCTCTAACTTGATTCCAAATCACCGAATTATTACCGAATTTTCTTATCTTTCTAATCTATTGCTTTTGAATCTGTTTTGGTATAATACTTTCAATTATTCTGCACTAAAGCTATATTATACCTTTCTATTCTTCATAAACTTCAAATATATGTATATATTTATCCTAAAGGAGAAGATTATAGGAAGGATGTACTATAAGTGACAAATCCATGTTATTAGAACACTCAAAGTCAAAACAATCTTTTGTATTTGTTGAAGTCCTCTTTGGCTGTTGAGGCAAAATCTTGTTCTGCTGCTCAGGTCCCTGTTCGGCTGCTCAGGGGTTGTATAGACCTGTTTTTCCAGGTTAAGTAAGGGTTATTGTTTTAATGAAATTCCAGAAGGAGTCTAGGAATGGATGTAGGACGGTGCTCCGAACCAGTATAAAAATCTTTGGTGTCATTTTATTATACCGCTTTTATATTCTGCACTATTTACTGTATTGCTATCATCACTATGCTCTATATTATCATATATCCATATTACACGATCCATATCACGCTTTCATTTGGTATCAGAGCAAGTTATCATATAACCGTAACACAGTTATCTAATAATCTAATAATATGGACACTAACACTAGCACTAGCATTAAAACTAGCTTCGTTGAAGGACAATCCGCTACATGTCCACCACTATTTAATGGCATAAATTATAACTATTGGGCCACATGAATGAGAATATATATGCAAGCAAATGGTTTTGATTCATGGAATATAACTCAGACAGAATATATTATTCCTGCTGAAGAGTATTCTACTGGGTCAAATACATAGAAACTAGATGCCACAGCTAATGAAAAAGCCATTAATATGTTGTTTTGTGCCTTAGATAAAAATGAGTTTAAACATGTTAGCATGTGCAATACTGCATGAGAAACATGGCGTACACTCGAAGTTACACACGAAGGAACCAACAAGGTTAAACAAAGCAAAATATCCATGCTCAAAAGTCAGTTTCAAAACTTTAGAATGAAAGAAAATGAATCTATAAATGTTATATACTCAAGATTTCAGGATATCTATCATTCATTACTAGGACTGGGAGAAAAATATTCAGACTTTGATATTGTATCCTAAATCCTTAACGCTTTAACGGAAGAATGAGAAAGAAAAGTTCTCGCTATTGAAGAAGCGAACGATATTTCCAAAATAACTTCGGAAGAGTTAATAGGAAATCTAATGTCCTATGAAGTGAATTTGCAGGCTATATGAGTTCAAGCCCAAGATAAAAAGAATATAACATTCTACGCAGAACAAGAAGAATCAGATTCAGACAAAGACGACCTAGCCTTTATTGCCAAAAATTTCAAGAAATTCTTAAAATATAGAAAAGGAAACAGAAATAATGGAAAGAGAAGCTCAAAAAGCAATAAACCATTGTCTTCATCAGTTATGGAGTGCTTTAACTATCACAAAAAGGGGCATATCAAAAGGACTGTCCAAATCAAAAGAAAGAACATCGAAATAAAAGGAAGGACAAATTCAGAAGAAAAGCTTTTTAGTTACATGGGATGATTCGGATTCCTCCTCTTCTTCTGAGAGTGAGAGTGACAGCGATAATGAACAAGCCAACGTATGCTTTATGGACAAAGATAATGCGGTCGCACTCAAGAAAAGAGGAAAATGGATACTCGACAGTGGTTGCTCAAAACATATGACAGGTGACAAAGATATGCTGATAAATGTTACATACTCAGATGGAGGTTCTGTCACTTTTGGAGATAATTCCAAGGGCTATATCATCGACAAAGGCGATTACGATACATCTAATTTACCTCTTATTACAAATGTTTTATTAGTTAAGAATTTAAAACATAATCTATTAAGTATAAGTTAATTATGCGATAAAGGTTTTAAAATATCCTTCTCTGAAAATAAATGTAGTATCTTTGATCAAAATCAAAATCTTATTTTCGAAGGAAATAGAGATCAAAACATCTACATTTTGAATATGAAAGTTAATCATAACTCAGACATGTGTTTAATAGCCAAAGAAAATGATCCCATGGATATGGCACAAATGATTCTGTCATATCAATTTCAAAAATATAAATAAAATTTCTAAAATAATCTCGTAAAAGGATTACCAAAGATGAATTTAAGTTAATAATTTATGTGACTCGTGTAATTAGGTAAATTAACTAAATCCTCATTTAAATCTAAGAAAGTTATTTAGATATTACAACCACTTGAATTACTTCATATGGATTTATTTGGAACTCAAATTCAATCCATAAATCACAATAAATACGATTTTGTAATATTTGATGATTTTTCTAGATATATATGGACTATCTTTATGAAAAATAAAAGTGATACTTTTGAAAATTTTAAAATATTTGTTAAACAAATTCAAAATTTAAAAGGTACTAGAATTAAAAATATTAGAAGTGATCACGGAGGTGAGTTTCAAAACATACAATTTGATAACTATTGTAAAAAGAAAGGAATATTTCATAATTTTTCGTTTTCTAGAACTCCACAACAAAATGGAGTTGTAGAATGAAAGAATCGAACTCTACAAGAATGTGCAAGAACTATACTAAATGAATGTATATTACCAAAACATTGTTGGGCAGAAGCTGTTGCAACTGCATGTTATGTTTTAAATCGTGTTTCTATCAGACCTCTCACTAAGAATACACCTTACGAACTTTTTAACGGTAGAAAACCAAACATACCTTATTTTAAAATATTTGGTTCAAAATGTTTTGTATTAAATACCAAAGATCAGCTTGGTAAATTCGATTCCAAATGTGATGAAGGTATATTTCTTGGATATTCGAATCGAATCGAAGCTTATTGAATTTTCAATAAACGAACTAATACTATTGAAGAAACACTCCATGTATCTTTTGGTGAGACCTCTAAACTTATTTCAAAAACAAATAACGACAATGATTTACTTAATAATAATAAAACAAATATAATAATAAACAATTCAAGAGATGATGACGATATTGTTTATAATTCTAGAGAAGATGAAAACATTGTTAATAATTTAGAAAATAGAAATATTACTAATACAATAAGATCTCCACGAAGAATCTTACGAAATCATCCTATAGAAAATATAATTGGAGAAATAAATTCAAACGTTCGAACTAGAAATCAACTAAATTTAATGGGTAATGTAGCTTCTCTCTACTATAGAACCTAAAAATACTACGGAAGCATCATTCAATGAAAATTGGATTATTTCTATGCAAGAAGAACTAAATCAGTTTGAACGAAATAAAGCTTGGGAACTAGTACCCAGACCGACCGATCAAACTGTTATAGGAACTAAATGGGTTTATGAAAATAAAGCAGACGAATTAGGAAATATAACTAGAAACAAAGCGAGACTAGTAGCACAAGGATATAACCAGGAAGAAGGAATAGATTACGAAGAAACGTTTGCTCCATTCGCTAGACTAGAAGCAATACGAATCTTATTAGCGTAGGCATGTTTTAATAATTTTAAACTCTATCAAATGGATGTTAAAAGTGCATTTTTAAATGGCTATATTAAAGAAAACGTTTATATTGAACAACCTCCTTTATTTATTCATGAAAAATACACAGATCATGTCTATAAATTTAAGAAAGCTTTATATGGTTTAAAACAGGCACCACGTGCTTGGTATGAACACCATAAAAGCTATCTAATTAACTCAGAATTCGAAATAGGAAAAGTAGATCAAACTTTATTTATAAAACATTCTAAAAATGATATTTTAGTAGTTCAAATATATGCCGAGGACATTATATTTGGCTCAACTAATAATGAATTATGTAATGAATTTTCTGAAATAATGACTAGAGAATTTGAAATGTCATATATGGGAGAATTATCGTATTTCTTAGGTCTTCAAATAATACAAGTTTCAAATGGAATATTTATTAATCAAGAAAAATACGGTAATAATCTTATCAAACGTTTTGGGATGGAAAACACTTCTTCCAAACCAACACCTATGAGCACAACAGCACATCTTGATAGAGATGAAAATGGCAAGAGTGTAGACCAAAAACTATATCGTAGTATGATAGGATCACTACTTTATCTAACAACAAGTAGACCGGATATTATGATGAGTGTGTGTCTATGTGCACGATTTCATGCCGACACGAAAGAATCACATTTACGTGCTGTAAAATGTATACCACGTTTTCTTAGTAAAACTGCAAATTTTGGATTTTTCTATCCAAAAGAGTGCTCGTTCGAGTTAGTATCATACAGCGATGCTGATTTCGAAGGATCACGAACAGATAGAAAAAGTATAAGCGGTACGTGTCACTTCATTGGTAAATCATTAATATCATGGTTTAGCAAGAAACAAAACTATGTCTCACTATCAACTTGTGAAGCAGAATATGTTTCTAGGTCACTAGCTTGCGCACACGTAATTTATATGCAACAGACACTTAAAGATTTCGGAGTAAATCTATCAAAATTAACAATTTACTGTGATAATTCTAGTGCAATATATCTATCCAAAAATCCTATAAATCACTCAAGAACTAAATATATAGATATTAAACATCACTTTCTACGCGATAATATAAAAAAAGAAGTGATAAATTTAGACAACTTTCCATCAGAAAATCAACTAGCTGATATTTTTACTAAACCATTGTTAGAAAATACTTTTATAAAATTACGTCGTGAACTCGGTATGATGTCAATTAAAGATATATAAACAATAAAATACGAAATCTTGACTAAAAACTCAAAAATAAATTTTTTTGACAAAAATTCATAATTCTAACCATGCTGAGACTCGAACCTATGACCTGCTATGGATAGCCCAAGTGTCTTAACGACCTGAGCTATTAATTATTTCTGTTACAGTCTAGTATGGGGACTATATTATATAGTGACATCGATATACTAAAATTATGTATAACACATAACTTTATAAATATACTTTACTTCTATTATGAACATTACATTACATAAGATAAAACAAATAACAGAAAAACCAACGAATTACCCTTTTACTTAGCTAAATTCAAGACAAGCCATTTATTTCTACCATCTTTTACTCTAACTTGGGCTATAAATAGATGTGCCTATTATATTTTTTTTCATACAATCAAACTGAAATACAAACAAACTAATTTTCAAGATGTCAACTTCTTCATCCACTGATTCCATTGAAATTCTTGCCTCTAACAATTCACCAAAGACTCCCTTTCATCAAACTTCACCATCTTCTACCTAACACACCGGATATACTCCGAATAAAAAGAAAAGGAAAAAGACGATTAACATATCTCCAAACACTAAGCAAAAAATAGATGACTTGTTGTAACAACCCGATTTTTCGACGCCCGAAAATTGACATTTATACACCCACTGTATCAAATTCCGAACAATCGAACGCCGAAAAAATGAACCATTAGGGTTAAAGAAGAAGGAGATAGAAGAAGAGGAAACAAAACAACACAGAATCTTACCATCGCAGCGGAATAAAATATAATAGATAATCACTGATCTTTACTCAAAAGAAAACTATATCAGTTTTATACATACATCATCAGAGTAGAATACAAATCAACATCACAATTCAGGACGGTTATAATATCTTATCCTCAAAAGCTGAATATACAGCTTACACTACATAGCGGAATAAAAATCCATGGAAATACGCCTCGTCATCCAGCTCGTCTCCTGAGCTCCACAGCAGTCCATCTAGAATCTGTACCCTACAATACTCGGTCTAACCCGAGCATTATAAATAACACCCGATTCAGTCTGGAAAACCAGTGTGAGTAAACACACTCAATTGGATTATTAAAGTTTTCTAAATCCTTTGAAATCAAAGGTATCTCGTAGGACCATGCCACAAATAAACATGCCGGTTTTACCTTACGATAACCAAAACATTTCTTATAAAATCCTCTGATATTATAATAGTGTCTATATACAAATACTTATTCAAATACCAAAATTGTTACATTCATTAAATTTCAGCTAATAGGTATACAAACAAAACCGCAAAGGCATGTAGGGAAAAATGGATTTCAATCAATGGCAGGGCTACAAGGGTACCGCTCGTCACAGTACGTGGTCTAGATCACCGTACCGATGATCCACCCTGATCCCCTGCATCACAAGACCGGAGCTATCCCTTTCCGGATAGTCCAAATAAGTTCACCCCATGGTTGGGATCAACAACCGCCACACAGCCGAATATATAAAGGGACATCTAGACATGGGTGACCTTACCCTAATTGGTTGCTAGCCACTTAGCCTTGTGTGCACCTCCCATGTTTTAGCCATTCTCAGTTGATGAGGCTCGAGGCTATGCGTTACCATTTTAGCACACATTCACTTAGAATGCTCGTCGTCTTCCTAACGATGTTCTGAAAGCATTCATCCATACAAGTCTGTTCCGGGTTCAAACGGAACCGAAGGCACTATTCCTACTACATCCATTTTGGAACCACCCTCAGGATTAGTAGCGACTAGCCCTTGCACTTCACTGCCCCATCTTCGACTCCATCTTCAACTCCAAACTCTTGCCTTCCTCATGAAAACGTTCAAATCGGATCGAAAAGGTTTTCGAAAAATTAATTCTGATCTCGGTCTCTTCGAAACGATCAGCGCATTGGCCAATATTGATAGTCAGTTATTTAACTATCAAATAACATTCACAAACAACCATTAGACATTAATAATTTTCCAAATATTTATTAACCTCAAAATATTTTCGCAAGATATATTTCCACTTTTCAATCCTTTGAAAACAGTTAACCACCCTTCTCTCACAGAATAAATTTCCCAATTATTTATTTATTTCCACTAAAAACAACCAAGTCCAAATACTTTAGATTTTAAAACAATTTAAATCATTTTATTCTAAATTGTACTTTAAACATTTAAATTAATCTGCTTAAACACTTTATCCAAAATATATACCTTAAAAATATTTAAAATAAAACTACTTTATAAAATATAAAACTAATTTTTAAAATAAAAGTTAAGCCAAACTAAATTTAAAATAAGAGTTACGAAATTCTGTACAAGTTTTCAAATAAAACTTTAACCAAACTATCTTTAAAATAAAATTATTTTATAAGATATAAATATTAATAATTATCTTTAATATCATAATACTAGTCAAACCTTTCAAATAATTACTACTATAATTAATTTTAAGTAAATATTTACTTTAAAAAATTTAAGCAACTTAAATAATAATTTCACAAAAACGTTCTTTCAAAACATCTTTAAAACTTTTAAAATCTGCATGAAAAATGTACTTGGCTTTTCAGGGAAATACACTTCTCTTTCACACCTTTAAAAATAAACCACTATTTATTACCATTCCCTTATAAATTCTCATCGTGAATTTATACTTCCAAATATCCACTGATATATTACTTCTCTTTTATATACTTGTTTATAAATTCCATGGTCTATTCCTTCCTTAAAACACAGTTTCAAACACTTTATCAATCTCCAAATCGATTTTCAAATTTCTCCATTTTGAAATAAATTTTCTTTTTGAAATAAATTTTCTTTACTTCTCAATTTATTTCAAAACCCATTAATTTCATATTTTACTTCTTAATTATGATTTAAAATCTTTTTAATTGAAAATACCAATTTCATATTTTTTCCTTCCAAATTCCTTCTTTATCCTTTCCAATAAATTTAACGTTTGAATTTTAAAATAAATTCTGTCTTCCTTTTAAATATTATCACTAGAATTTATTTATTCAAAATATCTCTTTTCCCATACTTTGGATTTATTTATTACAATTTAAAAATCAACTTTCACTCTTCCAAATCATTTTATTTATACAAATTTCTTATAATGATTTTATTGAAAATTACCTTTTATTTACTTTAAAAATCCAAACTTCGTATATTTTTCAATTCTCAAAATTCCAATATATATATTTAACCAAGACAGAATATTCAATAAATTCCAATCCCCAATATGATCAATATAATTCATCACAGATTATTACATAATCATATCGCTGAATATATAAAATAAATTCAAAACATTGTGAGGAATCTAGTTGGATCCCTCCAACCTATTTTTCCCTGCATCCACAGATGTTAGCATAATATAATAATACCAATTCCACTTAGAGGTGGAATATCGCGATATATGGGGTCATATTATCTCATCCGCTATTATGCGGCGCATGGGGTCTCATCCGCTATATAATGCAGGAAATCAATCACTCCAATATATATACACTACTATATAATATACCACATCCAATCAATTCAATCATTCAACCAAATAATTAAATTTAACTATTTAAATTTAAATTGAATTCCGAATGAGTGAGATTAAATCACCTTTATTTCCATTTGTAGTCCACTTCAACTTTGCCTTCGTTTCACGATTTTTCGACCTTATATAAACATTGGATGATTTAATTAATATTCGAACAAATCGAACAAACCATTATCATTTAATAGATTCAATTTTAACTAATGATTTATTTTAAATAAATAATTAAATTTTAACTAACCTTTTAAAGATCTCTAGTGACTAATATAATTAATTAAGTTAATTAAATAAGTAAATCACCTTAATAAATTATCTTAAAATAACCTAGTAACATTAAAAATGTAGATATGTTTATTTATATTTTCCTTTCTTTGATACTACCTATATTTATATGCTTGTAAAAATTTCTTATATAGGTTAAAAATCTAACAATTTTTTTTATAACTTACAACACCTATAAAATTCCTATACATAAATATATTTCCTTTACTGATTAAACTTAGAACATGCAAGTGATAAAAATAATAAAATAATAATAATAAAACGGCTAAAACCTCGTTGTCGCCACTGTTGGAACCACGTCGAGCCACCGTTGAACCAAAACCGCCGTTGGAAACCGTTTTATCCAGATCGCAACGCTACCCTAAACTCGATTCGAGTACCATCAAGCTGAAAGCGAATGCCTGCCTCATGACTCGAGTGAATGCTCGAATCTTCACCCTGGCCACTCGAGGCTATGCATCACCTACGAGGCTGGTGTCGATCTCGCAACTCGCAATCAATGCTCGGCTTGATTTCGAATTGGGCAAGAAAGGAAAAAAGCTCTCGACCAATTTTACTTGCGTGAATGAAAAGGTTAAGAACAAAGCGATCTAAATCTACCGTGATTCACATTTTTTATGTTTTTTTCGCTGGGACTCCATTGATTTTTGTTCGGCCATCGATTTTTTTTTATTTTACTGTAACTGAATTTCATTCGATTTTTTTATCAAGAGAGCTGGGCAGTTTATTTTCTTATTTTTTAATATGCTCAGCCCTAAAAAAACAAAGAATATGTATGTTGAAAGCAGTAGGACAGGTGTTTGAAGAGCGGGTCACGTGTCTCAAAGGTTTGCCAGTATAAGATTCAAAAATTTAATATTTAAATTCAATTTCAAATACAAATCGTCACTGTAAAAGCAATTCAAAATTTCGAAGTCCTATCGAGGCGTGCCGCTAGGCATTAATAATGTTAAACCCCTATTCCGAACACAATGGAAAAGGTTTCGAGTCCTAACTCGATCGTATGGAGAAGATAGCTTTTTGAACCCAGTTATTAAATTAAATTTTCGATATAAATTTTAGCGCGTTTATCTACCATACGATCATACGACACTCCAAATACTATGAAAATTGAAATCCAATGATAATACACTATTACGGATCCAATGGAATTGGTTTCGTCGAATTCCAAGACTGCGTCTCGAAAGGCTATTTTTAAATGTCAATTCAAACAATAAAATTTCAAAACTGAACAGACCATCTTTAAATTCAAATTTTAAAAGTTCTATTATCTTCAATATTGTTAATACAAATTTTCTAAGCCTTCAATTTATTATTAACCCACTTATAACTCCAGATTCAACAAATTTCCCTATTTCCAATTAATAAATTCAATATTTAAATTATCCAATAAATAGCAATATTTGAAATTCAAGTTAGAAATTAATTTTTAAATATTTAAAATCAATTAAATATTCCAATTTCAAATATCCAATTTCAGGTCGTACGTATATTATTCTATTTGCATAGTGAAATGATTTGTGTTGATTCTCAAACCCATTTTGAGACCACGCAAACTTCCCATTCAAATCAATCATTTAACTTTCCAAGTTAAATTCCAATTTTATTTTGAAATTTCCAGTTCAGGTTGCTTGTTAACTTATTTAACTTTCCCAAAGTTAAATTCAATTTACTTAATCCAGCCAACCTTACCCAATTTGAATTCCCATTTCAAATTTTAAACTTCACATTAATGGTCTTATAAGTTCAAAAACTTATCACCTTGGATATCACATCTCATTTCAAATTTAAAACCCAACATTTAGAGTTTAATTTAAACCATTTTTGATATTATGTATATTCCTCATATATACATATTATTTTCTTTACACACTAAGTTATCCTTAAATTTTAAACCACTTTTGGTTTTTAATTCAATACAAATTTTCAAACAACCCTTGTTTGCAACAAGTCCCTTTTATTCAAATAATACTTATTTATTATTTCTTTTAGCACTTTGAAACAAATTCTAAATTTTCTGGCTTAGATTTAAAACTTCACAATCTAGATCATCTTCAGTTCCAATTTATAAGTCATACTTATCTAAACATTTCATTTTGCTTACTCATTAATACACATCTTATTATTAAACACGACAATCATTTATGATAATAACCAAGATTATCATATCTGGAAACCAATTCATTATTATCTTATTCTGAAACTATTCCCTAAATTCAAGATTTAATTTCAGTTTGAATCCATTTCAAACTTACTTTTATTTAATTTCAATTTGGTTGTATTTCTATTACCTCTTAATTTAATTCCAATAATTTAACAACCAATTACCTTAACCTTTATTAGTAAGAAATATTGCTTTATATATATATATATATATATTAAAATATATTCTTATATAAAATCATTTAAAATCTTTATATCAGAAAATAACAAGTACGCTCTCACACATATATACACACACTCAACTCATTCTAGGGTGTTATTGACCCTATCCTTAATGAGTACACCCACCAGAGCCAAGGTTCTCGCTTAATCTTCGCTCTGATACCAAATGTAACAAACTGGGGTTTTCAATCTCGAAAATTCCAGAGAGTTAGAAAAAGAAGAAAGATATAGAAGAAGAAGAAGCAGAAACACAACATAGATTCTCACATTCGCAGCGGGTCAAAGTATAATATCAAATAATAATAGTTTACAAAAGAATACTGCATCTGTCAATTACATCTTAATACATCAGAGTTACACACCTACACAAACACTGGACATATACAACATGTCTCAGATAAACAGAAATATATCACAGCGGAAACACTCCATACGTTCCTGCCATCCAGCTCGCCTCCTGAGCTCCAGAACGTCCATACCTGAAAATCTATAATACTCGGTCTGACCCGAGCATTACATCAAAGTAACATCCGGGTCAGGCTGGAAACCAGCGTGAGTAAACCCATCAAGCATTAAATTCTAATACACAAAGCATAAATAAAAACCAGGGGTAACTCATTCATTACTACAAGTTCACATCTTGCTATAGTCAACACATATTTCCACAATCAATCCCTAAGTACCTTTACTTAGTTTTTAAATAGTCCGGTCATTTAAATTATTCCATTTTCAGCCTGTTGATTTCACATATTAACCCATAAATACTCATTGTAGGTTACCAATCGAAGTGGGTTCGGGTATTACTGATACCCGATCCCGGTTTCTTCGAATACAATATCGTCTTAATCTAAGTTATTCAAATGAAATACGATTCAACTTTAAGCACAGGGTGTCACTGTTTTAATCCAACATATTATATCACATAGCATCGCACATCACATACCAGAGATATCAGCTAATCTAAGGTACACAATACCATTTAATCATTCATAAACAAGATTAATTAACCATCCCATCTCTAATTAATTTAATTAACCACAATTGAATTTAAATCAATTTCTTTAATTTCTTTTAAATCCTGCTTATTAATTAATTTTAAACCAATTAATTAATCATCCAATAATCATCCATCTTAATTAATCCTCCTTGATTAATTATTCTTAAATTACATTAAGTAATTTATCTTTAAGTTAATCACATAGATTAATTATTCTTAACCATTCACATTAATTAATCTTTAATTAATTAATGACATTCATTAGTGATCCCAAATCACTTCTAGTAATTATCTCTTTATTAATCATCTTCAATTTAATTATCCCTAATTTATCACAACTTAAATAATATAAACATAAATTCTTTAACTTTATTTAATACTTAGTTACATCATTAAACTTCCATTTGAAAACAATTTGCAAATCAATTCTATAATTGAAAGATTTGAAAACATTTTGCAAATCAATTATAAAATTGAAAGTTTTGAAAATTTTCTTTAAAAAACAATTTTAAATAATAAATTTTAATTATTTAAAACTTTGAAACTTATTCAAACTTGTTTAATAAATTCTTGTTCTTTTTTTATCTTAATTAAACATTCCATTAAACTTTCACTTAAAATATATTTAAAATTTAGTTAAACATTCTTTATAAAATTTATTTATTTTAAATATTCCTTAAACATCTATTAAACATTTTTCCTTTTGAAAACACATTATTTAATAACCTTAAAACTTCAAAACTTGTCTGCAAACATTTTGCTTTATCTTTCACTTTGATTTTCTTTACTGAAAACAAATCTGGTACAAGTTTCATATTAAAACTTGAATTTGATTTTTACTTTAACTTTAAAACCTGTATTTTAAAACTGGTACAGGTTCTTTGTAACATTTGCGATTTTTCGTTGCCGAAAAACCGAAATGTTAGGGTTAAAGAAGAAGAAAGAGGTAGAAGAAGAGTGAAAAGGATAGAAGAAGAACAGAAAAGAAACAACAGAATATCAGAATCTCACCATTCGCAGCGGAACAACATTTAATAAATATCTGAATATCATTAAAACAAAGAACTATACATTTTATACATTACATCATTATCAGAGTTTACAACAACAATAGACAACAGAGCCAATACATCAATGGACAATTATATAAACTTGTCCTCATACAGAATACACAGCGGAATAATACATAGATAATATCATATAAAAGTGGTACGTCTCGATATGTAGCTCGCCTCCTGAGCTCCATAGCACTCCTAAATCCAGAATAACCTGATAACCAAACTCTAAACTGCCCGTGTGGAAATTGGTGGGCACCCAGAGTTTAGGAAGGAAAACAATAAACTCCGAGTCAGTCATATGACTAGTGTGAGAACTAAAACAGTTTATCTTTAAAACAAAGAACAAGATAATTTTAAAATAGATTCGCAATGCTTTTTAGAAAATGAGACTACCATAAGGCCTCCCGCACACACACACAATGCAAACGCAGAATCGGAGGAGATTTCTCCTTATGATAGTCAAAGATGCTTGATACGCATTAAAAAGAAACATTTGATATTATTATTAGTGCATAGTGTAGAAAACAATTTCGAAAGTAGAATATAAATCTTAGCCAGCATAGGCATTTTGCACTTATGCCTACTATAGCTACCATCCAAACAGTGGGGCGCCACCATAAGTGAATGATAGGTTCTACAACTAAAACCGTACAAGATCGTATTGTTTCTTTGGATTTCCAACAAATGGTCAGGCCAAGAAACTTCCCATTGCCACATGGAAACGCCTCTGGAATGACGTCCCGTGAACCAAACCGGATCTCTGCCAACACAAGGTCGGGTTACCCCCAACTGGGTAACTACTGACACGAATATGTCATCCCCCGATCGTAACCAATCTTCTCGAGGATCCTTGATTTCCAACAACTACAAAGAAATAAATTTACAGCAACAACATAGGTTAAGTATCTGGGCTCCATACCATGATACCACCTCTATCCAGAAGGAATGACATACACTAAAGGGGCACTACCCCCTAATAACCTTGCTGCATCCTTCCTGTTTTGACCATTTCCGGGGTGTGAGGTCCGACGAAGTCTCGTCCACAAAGCCACGCTTTATACAAAAGCTTTGCTTTGGGTCAACAAATGATCAAAGTAATGATCACCAAGATAAATGATCAAACAAATGATCATATCACAAATGATCAAACAATGATCATTTCACAACAACACTCAGCATGCCACACTACCAAATTGGGAGTATATCACTAATAACCTTCAACTACATAACCTCTGAGCTCGTACGTCTCAGAGAAGGGTGTTAAGCTAAGAGAACAAATTCTCCGCCACCAACAGAAATATATTTGAAAGAAATCAGCTTTATATCTCAACTTGTAATGTCAGACGTACAATCCATACAAGTCTGTTCCGGGCTCGAACAGAACCGAAGGCACTTACAAAGAAGTCCTTGCATTCCGGATAATTTCTAATCACGTCCGGACTTCCCGTCACTGAGGGTGATAAACCCCCTATATCGGAGATCAGCCGATGCAGAGTAACTCAACGGTAATCCTTCCGTTTTCAAAAATATCTGGTCTTCAACACCGGTCATCAAATGCAATCCATTACGACTTATCACATATTCGGAATGGGTTATACGACCCCAAGGTCCTTTCCCGGCTAACCCGAATAGTGAGCGCTTATTCAAAAATAAGTGTGGCATTCAAATTCAAGCAATCACAACAAATACCTATTTAAAGGTAAATATTGATAGTCGGTTATTTAACTATCAATAGAGATGCGCAACATCACCAGATTCCAAATAATTTCCCAAATTATTTATTTTCCAAAATATCTTTACTAGATATATAATTTCCACACTTCAACCATTTGAAAACAAATTTTCAAATCACTTTTCACCTTTACCACTTTTGAAAACATGTTTCAATCATTTTCCCTATGCGAAATACTTTCATTTCAACATGGTTCATTTAAACCAATTAAATAAATCCTTACTGATTTACTTTATATTTACGTTCCAAATCCGTAAATTAATTCCCATACTTTAAAAATAAATCAACGTTTATTTTTAAACAAATTCCCCTTTTCATTTATAAATTCCATAGTGAATTTACAATTCCAAATATCTATGAATATATGATTCCCAAATCAATTTCTAATATTCATTTTCAATTTGTCTTCAAAAAGATAAATTCTCAAAACGTTTCATTTCACATTGGAAAAACATTTCCGTACTTATTATTAATAAGTAATTCACAAATCCATTTATTTTCAACACTTAGAAAATATTCAATATACTTAAACCGAAATTAAGTACATATTTCATTCTTTAAGGAAAACATTCTCTTAAACATATTTATTTGGGCCAAAACGAATGTTGCGCAAAACATCATTACGACAACCCAAAATCACTAGTATAGGGATTCGAAATTTAGATAGATATATAAATCCCAATACTATACAAAAACATTTCCTTTCGGAAATCATTTACTATAATAACAGTGTTATAGTCCATCATTTCGTTATTTCTCGAAAACGTTTATTTCAGCAATAAATGTTGAAATCTATGGTTTCGATTCGTAATACATTTTGAAACATCTTTAAAATAATTAACTTCATTTTATAATATTCATTTTGCCAAACATGATCATTTTATTCAATAATGCATTCACTATCCAAAATCGTGAATATATTTTCTTTAATAAACTTCAATATTCAATTTATCAAATTCAATTGATTTTGGATTTATAAAACAACGTTTATAAACTCCATTTATATTTTTATAAACTTCTATTTATAAAAAATCCTTTTTATATCTCATTTTAAATGCCAAATCCGATTTATAAGTTGATTACTTATAAATCTTATATTTTACAAAATCTATCCATTTTATATCTTCATATTTCATAAATTTATAAATTTCAATTCACTTATGAAATCCATTTTTATTTCACTTTATTACTTATAAAAACTCGTTTTATAATTCCAGTATTTTTAATTTATAAATATCAACTTTATAAATCTTCTATATAAATCGTTTATAATAATTCAAAAATCCCAATTTAAACCAATTTATAAATTAATTAACTATTTATTTCCAAAAATCTCAATTCAGTTATATTTCTCCAAAATCTTAATTTTTATAACATAAAAATTGGTAACGTTTTAATTATATAAAATGAATCAATTCAAAATTTAATAAAAACATATACTTTGAAAAATCACTTTAAAATCCTTTTAAAAATCAAAATCGTTACTTTAAAACTTCAAAAATGGATCCGATGATGCAACAGCTCCAAATAGTCGATCATGACAACAAATATCATATATCGATATGATAATCAACAAACATCACAATATCTGTAATCAAATCAATATCGTTGAGGAATCCAGTTGGATCCCTCCAACCTGTTTCCCTGCATCCACAAATGTTAGCACAATACCAATTCCGCTCCAGTATGGAATTATCGCGGTATATGGAATTTATAAAATATTATCCGCTTAATAGGCGGCGCAATAGGGTCTCATCCGCTATATAATGCGTGAAATCAACAACTCCAATATATACATATGCCAATATATATATATATATATATATTGCTATATATAGATATGTCCTACTATATATACTATCACAATCAAACAGCAATCAATAACTACAATCATCATTCAACATACATTCAAGAAATTTTAAATCTAACTATTTAAAATTTAAATCGAAACTGTTCGATTGAGTGAGAAGTTCTCACCTTGATTTCAATTCCGTTTTAGCGATTTATTTCGAATAAAATTAAACGGACGTTTAAATTTTACCCGAAATTTTCGCTAGCTCCAAACGACTCCAATCTAATTCCATAGCGTAGTGCTCGTCAAAACGAATCCAACGCAAAAAGTTTCGTGCGTTTTCGACCTCGTATGAAGAAGATATCACATTTTAAAGATCAAACGAATTTAAATATAACTAATTTACAAAATCTTTTCTATTTTTAACTTTCAGCGAATCTGGGCCATAGGATTTTCATCCCCCCTCATCAGGCCGTCGCGCCCTTTCCTTCTCCCCTCATCATTCACGCGTATTCCTGTAGAGAAGCCGAACCCATCACTTGAAAATAGGGTTAAATTATGCGACCACCACGCTCCACTATACATCGATCAGGTACCACCAAATCAAAGCCACCGCCTCATTCCCCCATTGCCCAGAAGAGCTTCACGCTTGGCACCCCCATTGTCTCAAAAAAGGCGCGCTAATGATGAACGAATGCGGCCAAAATCCCTCCCCTACATCGCACCATACCCCATCAACCCCGTATGGATTGAAAGCTCTCTTCGAGCTCTTCGATTTACTAGTTGGAGATTTTTGCTATAAGTGGATGGATTGCAAGAGATTAAAGAATGAAATTCGACGATTTCTGGCCTTTAAATTTGAAGATGGCGGCCGACTTATGATAGGGTTAGGGTTTTAAGTTTTTGCAATTGTGAAGATAGCAGCTCCTTTTATAGAAAATCGAACGAAAACACTATTCATTCCGGAGTTTCCGAACTCCAAATCTCGCACGGTGACTGGCGTTTCTAAGGTTTGCCCCGTGTTCCGGATACAATGGAATAGGTTTCGGAGGCTAATTCGATCATCTGTGCGAGTTATGGCAATAAACGTTCAATTTAAATTAAACCGATTTGAACTATTTTCTAGGCGTTTTTGCTTGCTCCGGACAAACGGTAAATCCGATTGACACGAAATTTGAAACCTTACAATAATATCACATTACGGATCCGACGAAACTGGTTTCGTCAAAATCCGAGACTTTTTGAAAAATGGCTATTTTAACTCGCCAAATTAATATTAAAACAATTTCGATGCGTTTCGAGCTGCCACGGTCAAACGATAACTCCAATTGCTACGAAAAGTGAAATTCAATAATAACAAACTATTACAGATCCAATGGAACTAGTTTCGTCCAATTCTGAGACTGTTCGAAAATTGACTATTTTTCAGTCGATAATTAAATATTAAAATATTCAATTTTCACAAATAAACTTTTAATTCGATTTTAAAAGTTCTAAAATATCGTTCTAACTCCAACATGATAAAATAAAATTTTACAAATCATTTTCAATCATATTTTACCCAATTTTCAATTTTTTTTCTGTAATTTAACATATTAATTATCGATTTCATTATCCAATTAAATCCAATTATTTGAAATAAAATTTATTCGACTTATAAATTCCACTTATTAATGTTTAAATTCAATTAGATATTCAATTTTTTATTAATATAAATTCTAGGTCGTTACAGACTTCTCCCCTTAAAAGAATTTCGTCCTCAAAATTACCAAGTAAGAAATAGTTACAGAATTCATTAGCTATCCAAAACAAACCATTCAATTTAGATTTTTCAAATCTCTTAAGTGTTTAACTTTCTCAAAATTCATAGTTAAACTTCATACAAAATCTTTACTAAGTTTTCAAATCCAAACTTAGTTTTCAAAAATTTTTCCATTTTCTCAAAAATATTCTAACGCCTTAAATTTTCGAAAAAATTCGCCAGAGTCTCCTTTGCGCGGCTCGATCCAAAAAAAAATGACAGTATATATATCACAAATACACATCTCATCAAGTGATGAGGCATCCCGTAGGGAAAAAAGTGTAAAAGTACGGTATGTAATCTGAGATATGTACCTTATTTTTTTATTAGCGGGCATATACGGCTAATATAGCGCGAAAGCGAGCTCCAAATGCGAAGCAACGCCATCCGCACCTACTAAACACTCAACAACAATATGAGAATCATGCATATATGAAAATAGTATCAATATACAACATATAGCAACATAACAACTACATATGCCAACATAGAAAATGCAACAAACAACAAATGAAACAACCAAATCAATATAAATTTACTTCTCATTAACGCTCAATGAATTGGTTTTCAATTTAAATCACATTTGATTCATTTACATTGGATTTTATCAACATTCATTTCCAATTAGTTTACATTCACTAATTTAAATCCAATTCACATTCAATTCTATTCAAATTTATTTACTTTCAATTTGAATTTAATTACATAGCTTTCAATTTCACTAATTTAATTTCATTAACACTTAATGAATTATATACAATCAATCAACAATCAAATAACAACCAATGTTTATTCAATACAACCAAATTTATTCACTTTACGCTCAATTTGGTTCAACACATTTAATTCCAATTGGATCATATTAAATTGACTTTCATTCAATTTATTCAACTTCCAATAACATTAGCTTTTAATGAATTTACACTTACATCCATTATTTCATATCCATTATTTACATTTAATTGATTAACATGCAATCCATTTATCAATTCAATTGCTAATTCCTTTAACAGTTTAAAGTTGAATTTCATTCATATAACTCAAGTTCAAATTCTTAATGACTTCATTTCATTAATTCACTTATTAATTTACTTCGATACCAAAATCAACTTTATTCAACATCACTTAAGTTATATTCCTTTTCAACCATCTTATCAAATCCAAATCAATTTATTTAACTTTCCTTTTGTTAAATTTCAAATCACATGTCTTTGATGACAACTTAAATTTATTTCAACTTGGATTTTATTGATTTACTTATACATCCTTTAATTTAACTCCATCCTTTAAGTTAAATTTATTCTATTAAAACTCAAATTGTATAAGTTATCAACTCATTTATCATTCCCATTAATCTTTTAAATAGGATTCCAAAGTCTTTTCAACCTTTCAAAACCATTTTTGAAATCAATTCAATTTCCCTTTTTTGAATTTCAAAACCAAACCCAAATTTTCCAAACAACTTTCTTTTAAACAATTTGGCAGCAATCCCTCTTTTGGAAACCCGAAAATGAACACCAATGATGTCGCGATCACCACCGGAATTATTTTCCAGCGACCGAAAAGAGTTTAGAGCTTTAATTTCTCCTAAACAATTTTCCCAAAATATCAAATCCTTTCAAAACACTTCTTTGGAATTTCATTTCAGATTATAAATCACATTTTATAAACCTTTTACTTATATAATTTCACTTCTTATATATAAGATTATTTCACAATTGTAAATCATTTTAATTATAATTCATACTTATAATTTATTTGCTTATACAATTATTCTTTTACAGCTGTCGTTTTATTTAACTTATTCAAACAACTAAACAAACAATTATACACACTTTAATAATTCTGAAAAATTATTCCTTTATATATAAAATATAATCAAGGTAAAATTATTTCATTTACCCAGCTTAAAACAATATCGTGCCGAATTGTTCTGAGTAAGTGTTTATAAACCCCTTCGGCACAGTTGTGCAGACCATGCTGACGAAGGTTCATATGCCACTCAACAAACCAATCATCATAATATAAAACCATTTAATATTCACTAACAAATACGCACTCGTATCTATTATTACACTCAACTCATTCTAGAGTACTACTGACTCCATCTCTAATGAGTAACACCCAACAGAGCCATAGTTGTCGCTTAACCATAAGCTCCGATACCAAATGTAACGTTTGCGATTTTTCGTTGCCGAAAAACTGAAATGTTAGGGTTAAAGAAGAAGAAAGAGGTAGAAGAAGAGAGAAAAGGATAGAAGAAGAATAGAAAAGAAACAACAGAATATCAGAATCTCACAATTCGCAGCGGAACAACATATAATAAATATCTGAATATCATTAAAACAAAGAACTATACATTTTATACATTACATCGTTATCAGAGTTTACAACAACAATAGACAATAGAGTCAATACATCAATGGACAGTTATATAAACTTGTCCTCATACAGAATACACAGCTCAATAATACATAGATAATATCATATACAAGTGGTACGTCTCGATATGTAGCTCGCCTCCTGAGCTCTATAGCACTCCTAAATCCAGAATAACCTGATAACCAAACTCTAGACTGCACGTGTGGAAATTGGTGGGCACCCAGAGTTTAGGAAGGAAAACAATAAACTCCGAGTCAGTCATGTGACTGGTGTGAGAACTAAAACAGTTTATCTCTAAAACAAAGAACAGGATAATTTTAAAATAGATTCGCAATGCTTTTTAGAAAATGAGACTACCATAAGGCCTCTCGCATACACACACAATGCAAACGCAGAATCGGAGGAGATTTCTCCTTGTGATAGTCAAAGATGCTTGATACGCATTAAAAAGAAACATTTGATATTATTATTAGTGCATAGTGTAGAAAACAATTTCGAAAGTAGAATATAAATCTTAGCCAGCATAGGCATTTCGCACTTATGCCTACTATAGCTACCATCCAAACAGTGGGGCGCCACCATAAGTGAATGATAGGTTCTACAACTAAAACCGTACAAGATCGTATTGTTTCTTTGGATTTCCAACAAATGGTCAGGCCAAGGAACTTCCCATTGCCACATGGAAACGCCTCTGGAATGACGTCCCGAGAACCAAATCGGATCTCTGCCAACACAAGGCCGGGTTACCCCTAACTGGGTAACTACTGACACGAATATGTCATCCCCCGATCGTAACCGATCTTCTGGAGGATCCTCGATTTCCAACAACCACAAAGCAATAAATTTGCAGCAACAACATAGGTTAAGTATCTGGGCTCCATACCATGATACCACCTCTATCCAGAAGGAATGACATACACTAAAGGGGCGTTACCCCCTAATAACCTTGCTGCATCCTTCCTGTTTTGACCATTTTCGGGATGTGAGGTCCGACGAAGTCTCGTCCACAAAGCCACGCTTTATACAAAAGCTTTTCTTTGGGTCAACAAATGATCAAAGTAATGATCACCAAGATAAATGATCAAACAAATGATCATATCACAAATGACCAAACAATGATCATTTCACAGCAACACTCAGCATGCCACAGTACCAAATTGGGAGTATATCACTAGTAACCTTCAACTACATAACCTCTGAGCTCGTACGTCTCAGAGAAGGGTGTTAAGCTAAGAGAATAAATTCTCCGCCACCAACAGAAATATATTTGAAAGAAATCAGCTTTATATCTCAACTTGTAATGTCAGACATACAATCCATACAAGTCTGTTCCGGGCTCGAACAGAACCGAAGGCACTTACAAAGAAGTCCTTGCATTCCGGATAATTTCTAATCACGTCCGAACTTCCCGTCACTAAGGGTGATAAAACCTCTATATCGGAGATCAGCCGATGCAGAGTAACTCAACGGTAATCCTTCCGTTTTCAAAAATTTCAGTCTTCAACACCGGTCATCAAATGCAATCCATTACGACGTATCACATATTCGGAATGGGTTATACGACCCTAAGGTCCTTTCCCGGCTAACCCGAATAGTGAGCGCTTATTCAAAAATAAGTGTAGCATTTAAATTCAAGCAATCACAACAAATACCTATTTAAAGGTAAATATTGATAGTCGGTTATTTAACTATCAATAGAGATGCGCAACATCACCAGATTCCAAATAATTTCCCAAATTATCTATTTTCCAAAATATCTTTACTAGATATATAATTTCCACACTTCAACCATTTGAAAACAAATTTTCAAATCTCTTTTCACCTTTACCACTTTTGAAAACATGTTTCAATCATTTTCCCTATGCGAAATACTTTCATTTCAACATGGTTCCTTTAAACCAATTAAATAAATCCTTACCGATTTACTTTATATTTACGTTCCAAATCCGTAAATTAATTCCCATACTTTAAAAATAAATCAACATTTATTTTTAAACAAATTCCCCTTTTCATTTATAAATTTCATAGTGAATTTACAATTCCAAATATCTATGAATATATGATTCCCAAATCGATTTCTAATATTCATTTTCAATTTGTCTTCAAAAAGATAAATTCTCAAAACGTTTCATTTCACATTGGAAAAACATTTCCGTACTTATTTATTAATAAGTAATTCACAAATCCATTTATTTTCAATACTTAGAAATATTCAATATACTTAAACTGAAATTAAGTACATATTTCATTCTTTAAGGAAAACATTCTCTTAAACATATTTATTTGGGCCAAAACGAATGTTGCGCAAAACATCGTTACGACAACCCAAAATCACTAGTATAGGGATTCGAAATTTAGATAGATATATAAATCCCAATACTATACAAAAACAATTCCTTTCGGAAATCATTTACTATAACAACAGTGTTATAGTCCATCATTTCCTTATTTCTCGAAAACGTCTATTTCAACATTAAATGTTGAAATCTATGGTTTCGATTCATAATACATTTTAAAACATCTTTAAAATAATTAACTTCATTTTATAACATTCATTTTGCCAAACATGACCATTTTATTCAATAATGTATTCACTGTCCAAAATCGTGGATGTATTTTCTTTAATAAACTTCAATATTCAATTTATCAAATTCACTTGATTTTGGATTTATAAAACAACGTTTATAAACTCCATTTATATTTTTATAAACTTCTATTTATAAAAAATCCTTTTTATATCTCATTTTAAATGCCAAATCCGATTTATAAGTTGATTACTTATAAATTTATATTTTACAAAATCTATCCGTTTTATATCTTCATATTTCATAAATTTATAAATTTCAATTCACTTATGAAATCCATTTTTATTTCACTTTATTACTTATAAAAACTCGTTTTATAATTCCAGTATTTTTAATTTATAAATATCAACTTTATAAATCTTCTATATAAATCGTTTATAATAATTCAAAAATCCCAATTTAAACCAATTTATAAATTAATTAACTATTTATTTCCAAAAATCTCATTTCGGTTATATTTCTCAAAAATCTTAATTTTTATAACATAAAAATTTATAACGTTTTAATTATTTAAAATGAATCAATTCAAAATTTAATAAAAACATATACTTTGAAAAATCACTTTAAAATCCTTTTAAAAATCAAAATCGTTACTTTAAAACTTCAAAAATGGATCCGATGATGCAACAGCTCCAAATAGTCGATCATGACAACAAATATCATATATCGATATGATAATCAACAAACATCACAATATCTGTAATCAAATCAATATTGTTGAGGAATCCAGTTGGATCCCTCCAACCTGTTTCCCTGCATCCACAGATGTTAGCACAATACCAATTCCGCTCCAGTACGGAATTATCGCGGTATATGGGATTTATAAAATATTATCCGCTTAATAGGCGGCGCAATTGGGTCTCATCCGCTATATAATGCAGGAAATAAACAACTCCAATATATACATATGCCTATATATATATATATTGCTATATATAGATATGTCCTACTATATATACTATCACAATCAAACAGAAATCAATAACTGTAATCATCATTCAACATACATTCAAGAAATTTTAAATCTAACTATTTAAAATTTAAATCGAAACTGTTCGATTGAGTGAGAAGTTCTCACCTTGATTTCAATTCCGTTTGAGCGATTTATTTCGAAGAAAATTAAACGGACGTTTAAATTTTACCCGAAATTTTCGCTAGCTCCAAATGACTCCATTCTAATTCCATAGCGTAGTGCTCGTCAAAACGAATCCAACGCAAAAAGTTTCGTGCGTTTTCGACCTCGTATGAAGAAGATGTCACATTTTAAAGATCAAACGAATTTAAATATAACTAATTTACAAAATCTTTCCTATTTTTAACCTTCAGCGAATCTGGGCCATTGGATTTTCATCCCCCCTCATCAGGCCGTCGCGCCCTTTCCTTCTCCCCTCATCATTCACGCATATTCCTGTAGAGAAGCCGAACCCATAACTTGAAAATAGGGTTAAATTATGCCACCAACACGCTCCACTATACATCGATCAGGTACCACCAAATCAAAGCCACCGCCTCATTCCCCCATCGCCCAGAAGAGCTTCACGCTCGGCACCCCCATTGCCTCGAAAAACGCACGCCAATGATGAACGAATGCGGCCAAAATCCCTCCCCTACATCGCACCATACCCCTTCAACCCCGTATGGATTGAAAGCTCTCTTCGAGCTCTTCGATTTACTAGTTGGAGATTTTTGCTATAAGTGGATGGATTGCAAGAGATTAAAGAATGAAATTCGACGATTTTTGGCCTTTAAATTTGAAGATGGCGGCCGGCTGATGATTGGGTTAGGGTTTTAAGTTTTTGCAATTGTGAAGATAGCAACTCCTTTTATAGAAAATCGAACGAAAACACTATTCATTCCGGAATTTCCAAACTTCAAATCTCGCACGGTGACTGGCGTTTCTAGGGTTCACCCCGTGTTCCGGACACAATGGAACAGGTTTCGGAGACTAATTCGATCATCTGTGCGAGTTATGGCAATAAACGTTCAATTTAAATTAAACCGATTTAAACTATTTTCTAGGCGTTTTAGCTTGCCCCGGACAAACGGTAAATCCGATTGACACGAAATTTGAAACCTTACAATAATATCACATTACGGATTCGATGAAACTGGTTTCGTCGAAATTCGAGACTGTTTGAAAAATGGCTATTTTGACTCGCCAAATTAATATTAAAACAATTTCGATGCGTTTCGAGCGGCCACGGTCAAACGATAACTCCAATTGCTACGAAAATTGAAATCCGATAATAACAAACTATTACGGATCCAATGGAACTAGTTTCGTCCAATTCTGAGACTGTTTGAAAATTGACTATTTTTCAGTCGATAATTTAATATTAAAATATTCAATTTTCACAAATAAACTTTTAATTCGATTTTAAAAGTTCTAAAATATCGTTCTAACTCCAAAATGATAAAATAAAATTTTACAAATCATTTTCAATCATATTTTACCCAATTTTCAATTTTTTCTGTAATTTAACATATTAAATTATCGATTTAATTATCCAATTAAATCCAATTATTTGAAATAAAATTTAGTCGACTTATAAATTCCACTTATTAATGTTTAAATTCAATTAGATATTCAATTTTTTATTAATATAAATTCTGGGTCGTTACATTCTTACCTAAAACCAAAAAGCTCATCACATTAAAAACCCATGCAAACTCTCCAAAATCCCCGAGTCTCTCTCTTACCACTCGTGATCCACTTACGTCCCCGAGTCACTCACGCAACATTCTCCAGAACAACTTCGGCTCCCTTCATCTTCTCCCAAAACACAACATAGCAGACAAAACAACCCTACCCAAACGTGCACATGCACGTGCACACCCACTCTGGCCACTGCCGACCAGCGCCGCTATCCTTCCCAAGTCGACGACCATCCTTTCAGATGACCCGACCATCCAGTTCATCGATATGTCCAACAGAACGAAATCGAGCCTTCTCATCAAAACTGGTACAAACACAAACGACCAAAATCCTTCGCCGTCGATAAACTCCTCCACCAGAACTCAAGCCCCTTTGACCGAAGCATCGTCACAGATCCACGCGACAATCTCACCCCTCGCTAACCACTCCGGCCTTCCCATGGTGACGAAACCACCTCGAACACAACCTCGACCAAAACTGCCTTTCGAACCCTACTCCGCCCCTTCCCGGCCACCACGGTCATCTTAATAATGATCCACCATTTTTCTAGAGAACCTCATCACATCGGCCAACTCCAGCCTTGGCCCGGACCAACACCATCACGTCGTTCGCCGAAATTCGATAAATACCCAATTTCTGATCATCTCAGAAATTCCCAATATATACTAATCTAAAAATCACTAATTTCATCTTAAAAATCCTATTTTCTAGAGATGATTCAAGTTATATAATTGAAACAACAATTTTCAACACTCGAATTTAACATATTTAAAAAAATTCTCTGTAAAACTAATTTTCCAGATGCCATAAATCATAATCATACTTAAAACTATTTTTAGATCCTAATTTACGTTTAAACAAACTTGTTTTGTTTGAAACTCTAAGCCTATCAGTGACTAGATGAAGATAAATTGAATTTCTTTGACTGTAACTAAGATAACAGAGAAAATCAGGTATATTTAGCATGCACAAAACAAACGCATTTATACATAGAGATACATACTTAAAAATACACTTGCAAGCACAATTAATTCAAGAATCACATGCACATATCTTAGTTTACTTAAGTTCTTAAATATTGTGTTTACTCACCTATTGTTTTTGTTGCTGCTTTGTCCCTGCGTTACCTCCTTCTCTATTCTGCTTTTTAATCTTTCTTCCCTTAACTTTCGAATGCCCTGACTTTTATATTACTTGGTTTTTAATTGGAAACCTAACCATTCTCTTCTTTGCCCCAGTGTGCTTTATAAGCCAAGGTACGTATAAGAGGAGATAAAGTGTATTGGTGAAGCTTGTACAGGCTTCTCACTCTTTTTTTCTTTTTTCTGTTGGATTTGATATATTATGTGCTGATGTGATAACATGTATTGGCTTTATTTCCTTTTCATATTCTTCCTTTCTTTTCCTTCGATTTTTCTGATTTGGTTCCACACGAATTTGACTTGATCTTTTGTGTGGTGATTTGATTTCATATGAAAAAGCTTTGATGTTATGTTTTGTAAACTTGGCACTAAATGCTTCTCCTTTTTTGTTTACATGCATATCCATTCATATATATATACACATCTCATACATAAGCATACATATTATCTTGTCTTGTTTACCTTACATACATATATTTATATATTTTACACAATATCCTTCATATATTTACCTATGCGTATTTTTGATATCACATATATATTCATACTTTTACAAACTTTCGTACATTTCATTTCATATGGCATATATACATATAAAGCTTCAATCTAAAGTTATACATGTCAAGATATTTTAATTGTAAGAATTTTATTTGTTCGACTTATAAAATTAATATTTCGATAATTTAAACCGGTTAATTACCCAATTAACCCACATTAAAAATCTGGGTTGTCATATTCCTCCCCCCTTTGAATCTTTTCGTCCTCGAAAAGGAACGAAACCAGAATTTATGAAAATGCTTAAAATGAGATAAATATTTTTTTTGATCATTTTTAAAACACTTTTTAATATCTATATAATATTACTAAAATATTTTTTATAAAAATACTTTTATACCTTGATGTTTCGACAAGTCCATCCTTGTTCTCGTAGAAATTCGGTCATATGTTGATGAGGCGTAGGACTGAAAATCTATAAGTACTTAGCAGACCCATTTCAAACCCTAGTGAAAATACTTGAAAATAATTTTATTGAAAATATCGAAAACATTTTTGAAAATAGAGGAAATATCTTTGGTGAGAATGCTCTGGAAATCATCACCCCCATCCCTGGTCGCAGTTAAATCGATGGTTACGTTGCCATCCCAGCAAAATCCATAGATAACTGTAGGCCTCCACGCCCCTCGATTACGCCAAGGAACCCGCTACAGATCGCAGTTATACCCGGGCTTTACGTTGCTATCACAGCAAAAACCCATATAACTGTAGGCATCCGCGCCCTAGAATTTCGCTGCCAAAAGAATGAAACTTCTCCACTCGACCATAGATCGCAGTCTACCAATGTTACATTGCCGTCCCGGCAAAATCAAGTGTAGACTGTTGGCACTCATCCTCCACACGATTTCCGCTATAGTCCATACAGTAGATCGCAGCGACATCGAGTTACACTGTCGTCACAGCATAACCCAAATGCCCCTGTAGGTATCAGCGCCCTCGACTTTCGCTATCCAACAATCCTCAGGAACTAGTTTGTTCGAACTCCTCACAGGATGAACTTTAGAACCCCCCCTAGGGCTCAAGGCAGTACCTCCCTGTGGCACTCCTGAGAAGTTCATTCAAGGGAGTGCCTTTTTCCCAGAGCCACTTTCAAAACACTTTGTACTATATATAAATATGTATGTATGTATGTATGTATGTATGTATGTATAGTATATCCAAATCGTACACCAAGTATGAATCTCATATAAATCTCCTTTCTCAAAATCGATTATCCCAAAATCCATAATTCACAAGTAGGCTTTCCAAATTCCAAATTTGATTTTCCTCAAAAATCAAAAACCTTTTTAGAAATCCATAGGTTCTCAAAGCCTTTTTCCATAATCATTTTCACAAAATCCTTTATATATATATATATATAATAACCTTGGGAAATTTTTGAATCACTTCATACTTGTATAAATTCACTTTTATACTTCAAATACTTTCAAAATCCTTTTCTTCTGGCAATAGATTCAACAAGGGGAGTATACCATATATAACAAAGATATATAACTTCGTTTATTCCAAACCAAATATTCAAATTTGATTACTCTTTTATAAATTTATTAACCACATTACTTTTCTTCCTAAAGTGAATCTTTAATCATAGAAATTTCCAATTTCCATTTTACCTCATCATGTATTTCACAAAATATACTCTTCATTTCAAAGACCATTTTACAGTTCTTATCCACAAATTTTCAATATCAATTTCATTCACCCGTATGATGTACACATATCATTCGTACGCTATATCAATCTGATCGCTCACTCGATCACACAATTTCACTTCCGAACTAGTATTGTCCACCTGACTTCCTAGTGCAGACTCAGATCTGGTTTCTCGATCAGAAACCGTTATTCTCCTTGCATAGTCGCAACTATGATAGAGAATATCCAGAATTAATCAAAAATTCATATCCAGGTTCGCCGTCGAAAATTGAGTGAAAAATTCCAACTCAGATCGATATACCTATCTCGGAATTCTGTGCTCGAATCTGGATCAATTCACTATGCGAATAGAATAATATACGTACATCATAAAGAATCAATACAAATCAATTATTCGTTCATATCAAACAAACAAATAGTTGTTGGGGTTCAAAAACTTTAAATTGTATAAAAAGAAGATTAAACTACTAAGTGCAACATTTACTCAATAGTCTTATATGAAACTAAATAGATTCTATTGGCATATATCCTAATACATTAACAAAACGTTAATTAAAATTTATTGTAATTGATTACCAAAGTTTATTTAACACATTAAATAAATAATATTAATTGTCACCTATTTGCTTTTAATTGCATTTAAAAGTTTGTTACCTATCAACCTAGGTTATTATTCCATATATAACACTAATTTTATTCCATTACTATTTATGATACCCTTGCATTACATACTTCAATATTTCCATTTTCATCTTTATTTCAATTGCATAATATTTAATTCCATTTGCTACAATAATTACACTTATTATAAATTAGATTTCAATGGAATGATTTATTTGTCTTTCATTACACTACTATATTCAAATATCCATCTTTCCTTTATATTAACTGCTATTTCCATTTTATTATATTTGCCAAATATGTACATTAATTTCGATTTATATTCTCAATTAATTTATTTACTTCGTTTCATACTTTTATTGCATCAATTACTACCTTATAAATAAATTTACGTTTCTATTAAATTTACATTCACACTTTCCACTATTATATTAATTATCATTAAAGTAACATTTAATTACCCTTATTTGTATTTGGTAAATTAACTGGCAACAACTGCCATTTGTTACCATTATCTCTTTATAATACTTGTATGTTTGTTCTTCACAAACAATTTCCGTCTATCATATTATTTCACACATTAATACAATAATTACATTTGTTTTTATTATATTCCATTTATAACTAAGTCATAACATTTAAATTATTTTATTTAATTAGCATGTTCATTCAAGTTCATTAATTATTAACTTGCATTAACATATTTCCTTAATTTACATCCAATTACTGTTAACAATGTGTTATTTCATTAATTAATTCAATACTTACCTTTATTTTCTCATATTCAATTTATATCCAGGTACAACACTTTCACTACTTCATTTATTAGAATTTTATTCAAATTACAAATAATTAGTTTTAATTACCATTGCTATATTTCATTCTTAACATTTACTTCAATATAAATTATAAAAAAATTATTTCTTTCTAAATTTAATTATGAAAATATTATTAATTTAACCAATTTAATTATTGAATTTTACGGGTTGTTGCACTCTCCCACACTCAAAACTTTTCGTCCCCGAAAAGGAAAAAGAAAGGGAAAAGAAGAATTAAGAA
The DNA here is from genome assembly GCA_030765085.1 of Allium cepa. NCBI lineage: Eukaryota > Viridiplantae > Streptophyta > Magnoliopsida > Asparagales > Amaryllidaceae > Allium > Allium cepa. The sequence continues at coordinate 183,712,861 of CM060934.1, forward strand.
ATCAATATATCTTACTTAAAATATTAAATTTATAAACAAATAAATTTACAAAATTAATTAATTTAAATAAAATATACCAATTTATAACCATTAAAACCATTAAATCTTTTTCTACTTAAATTAATAAGGTTTGGAAAACATTTCAATAATTTTCTAAGTCCAAAATTTACGGAAAATTTTGGCAGAATCTCCTTTGTACGGAGAGACTCGGCAGAAAATATAATATCAAATACAATAATATATAACATATATTTTCCAAAATAATATATATCCCAACACGAGAAAAACAATATAATAATGCTATAAACCTTAATCCGAAGAAGTACCTATTGGTCGGGCAATTACGCTTAATTATGAAACCAAAAGCAGTAGTAATTGCTTCCATAACCTGTATTTCACTTATATAATCCAAAAAGGTTAACAATTATATAAAATGAAATATTTAAGGTTGTTCAACCACTAACAACAAATCAATAATAATCACTTTCAATCACAGCATACAACCATCATACAGAATCAACACAAGTTAATTATTCATTCATATCAAACAAATAAATAGTTGTTCGGGTTTAAAAACTTTAAATTGTACATAATGACAAATAAACTACTAAGTGCATCATTTACTCAACAGTCTTAGATGAAACTAAATAGATTATCCATTCATCTAACCAATTTAAAGTATCCTTGCCCAAACAACCATAAACCAAGACGAACAATAATTTCAAACAATAAATTAAGTTCATTCTTATTAATGTCATCTCATTACATTTATTTATAGTAATTATGTTTAATTCAAATTTCTTAGCATATCAATTCATCTACTTAAGTTTATAATCATTTATTTATAATACTTACCTTTCTATTATATTAAATTAGAAGCATTTTCAATTATAATTAATTTCATAACAGTAGAACATCAAATTTTTATTTATTAAAGAATTTCATCGAATTCTTTTATTACCTCAAATTTTTACTTGTACACTGTCCATTACATTTTCCTATAAGCGTTAGAACTTTTAATATTTGGTAAGTTATATATATGCTTTAAGAATGTAATTGAAAGTTATACAAGTTTTTCTCAATTCTTTTAATTAATTAAATGTTTAATAATAATATCCTTTGTTTTATATGTTACAAGTTTAAATTTTCTTTTTATTTAATTTATTATTTAGCATTAAATCTCTTACTTCCTTTAGAGGTTTCAATTATTAATTACCTATATTCCAATTCACTACAATAATTGAAACTACTAATTAACGGAAACTTAAGAATTAAATACCGGGTTAAATCTCAAATCATTTTAAAATATAGATAAACGTATTCATATATGCAATAATATTTAAAATAATTAAAATTTTATATTTGGTTATCAAAATAAATTCGTAGTAAAACTACTACAGTAGCCTTCCCACTTCAAAACTCGAAAATGAATGTCGATGATGCATGCACTCATCATTGAAATTATTTTCCAGCGACAGAGAGGGAAGTACAGAGCTTATTTCTCTTCAAAATTTCCTTAAACAATTCTTTCAAATTATATTGAAATATTTATATCAAAAAATACTTATAAACAATATTATTATATTCCATAATTATTCGAAAGAAATTTTTAAAACCCTGGGCTTAAGTTCTAAATTCCCAATTTTCATTTATTTTATTTTCAATCTCATTTAAACTATTATTTATAAATTTCATTACCTAACAACTAATATATTGCAACCAAACATATATATCATTTATAAAAATTTATTTTTATATATACAGAAAATATAATACGCAAAATTATTTCATTCACCCATATTCAAAACAAATATTGTGTCGGTCTGTCCTATTAAGTGTTTAGAAATCCTTATCGATGTCATGGTGTCCCATGCACCAACCAGAATTTATAAATACAAAACGGAACAAATTAACACAATATTAAAACCGTTTTATAACACTAATAAGTATGCTCTCTCATGTATATATATATACACACACACACTCAATAACTCATCATAGGGTATTACTACGCCATTGATAAAGAGTCAGACCCCACAAAGCTAAGGTTTATCGCTAAACCAAAGCTCTGATACCAGATGTAACATCCCTCCTTTTTGTATGCTTTAAATCAACGATAAACTACACATGTCAGACTTAAACCATACAGAAGGGCGGATTGTTATGGGGTAAATAAGAAAAACCAAGGAAAAAACAAAATAGAATCTTGCAGCGGAACTATAAAACATAATAATCAAATAAACAGTTCATGAAGCTGTTTTACAAAAATATTTGATTATATTTATACAATACATATCAGAGTACGCATACCAGAGAATAATAATTAATGCAGCGGAACAATGTGATGCAGTGGAATAATATAATAAATAGAAGTAATAAAATCTTCGTCTTCATCCTCCAGAAATAAAGTCTTCAAATCCTGAAATGCTCAGGCTGACCCGAGCGAATTGAAAAGACAAAACACTTGAGTCAGAACTAAAAGATCTTATGTAAGTTAAATCAACAGGAATAAATATGAGTGGAACGGCGTCAGAGATGTTTACAGGATTTGACATCCCATAGCTAGTGTATAACGTGAGTGTGGTAACTTAAGAGATGCTCGGGATTCACATCTCCTAAGGATCCGTTAAACTATTTACTATGTAGTAATATTTCGCTATTATAATAATGTCTAATAGTAAAATAAATTTACTTTTATATAGCATTAAGGGGTTACCCATATAGCCCTTACCACGTAATAGTCCCAGTAGTCCATCCAATATCATGGTCCCTCCTGATCGGGAAGCCACCAGAGGATACCACACGGGCTACGGGAAAAAACCAAACTCGTACAAGGCGCGCTAGGGTAGGTGACACGGCACAACAAGGCAATGCCAGGGTAGATATACCAATTGCTATCCGGGCTAGTGGTAACACGTAGCGGCTACTACCGCCCACCTTGAGCCACACACCCAAAATCCAAAAAAAATCAAAAGGGGCCACTAAATAAATCTCAAATTCAGAATATAATATCGAAGGAGTGTGTCAGATCAGAGGAATGACCTCATTGGCTCAAGAATCTCAAATGTTTTAGCCACCTTATGCCAACTCATGGGAGTCGGGTCCTCGTATTTACCTTAAAGGAAACACCGCCGACATCCTACTTCATTCTGGAATCTCCACCGCGTACACGGTTGTTAAAGTGGTTTTCGGAGTTGGCAGAGAGTATGACAACTTCCGATCCCGGTCTCTTTAACAACCAAACGCTATTATAACACCGCGGTCTTTTCAAAATAGTTTATACTTCAAAACCAGAATATAATATCCATTTCAAAACCATATAAATATGATATCATTTCCGTTTTAAAGCCCAAATCAATATGATATCATTTTTTATTTCAAATATATCCTTTTACCAAAATCATAGCACTTTCAAATCATAATCCCTTGAAACCCATAGCTTTGAAACATAACTTCTAATACTCAAATGGTTTAAATATTAAATTACTTTACATAATAGAATAGCTTCTTTAATTTCACAAATAAATCCCAAATACCGATTTGAACCTCCAAATAAACCATTTCAATTTCCATATATTTCAAAGTTTGAGTTTTAAACAATTTCAAAACTAAGGTTAGAAATTACTATTCAACAATTCAATGTCCTATTATTTAGTTTTGAAATATTAGCATAATAAATCCATAATCTTTTAAATAAAACTCAAATTACCGATAACTAAATATTTCCTTCAATTTATTTATACTAGAAATATTCATTTAATTCATCTTGAATAAAAATCCAGTTATAAATATCATGCCTTTTAAATTTTCAAGTTCATAAATTTTACATCAACTTATGGAGTTTAATCCTTAAATAAGCTCAATTTCTAATAAATTTCCAATTTACCTTCCAATCTTAATTTATTTAAATCATTATAACCTCTATATCAAAGTATGATTCAAATACTTAACCATATTTGATTTTAATAAAATCAAACTCCATTAATAAACAAATTTATACATAGCTTAAGTACATTAATTTAACTATACATAAAATATTTTTTTTATAATATCAAAAAGAAATCAATATTTATTAAACCATACAATTCTATCCAAAACCATAGAAACCATTTTCAAATATTTATATATATAGACCGATGGTGTCTGTATATAATTTTCTATCCTATGGTCAAGTGATACGGATATTTATTATTTCAATCCGTAATTTAAAATAAAAATACGATTATATATCATTTCAAACCGCAATCCCGAATGAAACAAGATGCATAACAATTTGCAGCTTATAACACTATAAAATACAACATCCATTCATCCAATATCAACCATCAACCATTTATCACAATCATCATCCAATTCAAACAATAACGTCAATATAGAACAGATAATAAATAACACGTAATTACTGGCAGTTTATGTTCAATAATATATTAAATAACAGTTTAATTAAATAAATTCAATTTAACTGGAATGATGATAAAATATACCAAACAGCTATAAATAATTTTTTAATCACATCATAAATCAATTTAACAAACATAAGAAATTTTAGAAGTTGTGAGTGGGTTAAAACACTCACCTTTGTACGAATCTGAAAATAATAAACTTTTAATCAATAGCTCTATTCTATGTTTCCTTAGTCTCCTTCTTGATTGCTAGCTTTGTTCCGTAATTTTTCTTTGATTTTGATTTACTTTAATTTCCCTCCTTATTATATTAATATATATGTGTGTGTATGTATGTATGTATGTATGTATGTATGTATGTATGTATGTATTTTTAAAAGGTTTGGAAAAGATTTGAAAAAGAAGAATTGAAAAAGAAAAGGATTAAAATAAGAAGAACTAAAAATGGAAGAGAAGATCAATATTTGAAAAGAAAGAAGAAAGTTTGAAATAGAAAAAATTTGAAGAAGAAGAATATTTGAAGAGGAAGGAAAAATTAAAATGAGAGATAATAAGGAGATTTGAAGAAGAAGAAAAAAGAAAAAGAAAAAAAAGAAGAAGATTAGAATGGAGGCTGGGGTTTCATTTGCATCGTATCTTATTTATAAGGTTAGAGTTAGGTTTAGAGCCAAAGAGATTTGAAAAGAAAGGCCGCTATCAATTAGAAATAAATGAAATGACGTCTCGGTAAAATGAAGTTGGAAAATGAATGAAAAAAGAAAGTAAATTGAACAAACTTGGTATTGAAATATAGTAAATATGAACAGCCTTTTTAAAAGTAGCAGGTATTAAAAAGAGGTAATTATTAATTAGAAAGGGAATGAATGGACCAACTCTATACTGTAAACAAATTTTTAGAATTCAAATTTCAAAACAATGGTTCACTTAATTAATTTTTTTAACCCTAAACGTACCAAAAATAACATCCTTTAAAGATTTAATTAACACACAATAAAGGAAAATAAATTCTCTATACAAATTTGTGTCATAAATTAATATTGGTTTGTATTTATTACATTCATACCTTTATTTATTGCATAAATTCTCATTAATATACATTAAAGTTCATTTAATTCTAATTTATTCCCATTTTAATTATTAAACCAAATAAATGGGTAACTTATAACAAGTGTTACCATGACTTTACTTACACTTATGAATTCCCTATTATCAAGCAAATGTTACAATTCTTAAATACTTCTGCTTTTATTTAATTACCATTAACTATATTATTATTATTCCATTAGCTAATTAAGTATTTACATTCGTTTCTTACATTTCAATCTCCTAACCAATTATAACAAGTTTCAATATTTCACCTGACCTTTCATTTCAATTTAACCATTTATTAAGTTTTACATTCATTATATTAGTGCTCCCATTCCATCCTTTATTTATTGACTATCATATTTCCATTTACTATATTTTGGTCAATTTCACACATTATTTGTAATTAAAGTCTCAATTAATTTACTTATCTTGATTTCATTCTTTTATTACATCACTTATTTCTTTACAAATAAACTAACATTTCAATTCATCCTATTATCTTCATATCTTGTAATTATTGTCTTAAACTCATAAATGTAATACTAAGTTTCATTTTAATTTCAATTAACGTAATAATTAAATATTAAATTTTATTTAATTGCAATTAATCCAATTATTATCATCTTAGGTACCATTTACTTTGGTATATATCCTAATACATTAACAAAACGTTAATTAAAATTTATTGTAATTGATTACCAAAGTTTATTTAACACATTAAATAAATAATATTAATTGTCACCCATTTGCTTTTAATTGCATTTAAAAGTTTGTTACCTATCAACCTAGGTTATTATTCCATATATAACACTAATTTTATTCCATTACTATTTATGATACCCTTGCATTACATACTTCAATATTTCCATTTTCATCTTTATTTCAATTGCATAATATTTAATTCCAGTTGCTACAATAATTACACTTATTATAAATTAGATTTCAATGGAATGATTTATTTGTCTTTCATTACACTACAATATTCAAATATCCATCTTTCCTTTGTATTAACTGCTATTTCCATTTTATTATATTTGCCAAATATGTACATTAATTTCGATTTATATTCTCAATTAATTTATTTACTTGGTTTCATACTTTTATTGCATCAATTACTACCTTATAAACAAATTTACGTTTCTATTAAATTTACATTCACACTTTCCACTATTATATTAATTATCATTAAAGTAACATTTAATTACCCTTATTTGTATTTGGTAAATTAACTGGCAACAACTGCCATTTGTTACCATTATCTCTTTATAATACTTGTATGTTTGTTCTTTACAAACAATTTCCGTCTATCATATTATTTCACACATTAATACAATAATTACATTTGTTTTTATTATATTCCATTTATAACTAAGTCATAACATTTAAATTATTTTATTTAATTAGCATGTTCATTCAAGTTCATTAATTATTAACTTGCATTAACATATTTCCTTAATTTACATCCAATTACTGTTAACAATGTGTTATTTCATTAATTAATTCAATACTTACCTTTATTTTCTCATATTCAATTTATATCTAGGCACAACACTTTCACTACTTCATTTATTAGAATTTTATTCAAATTACAAATAATTAGTTTTAATTACCATTGCTATATTTCATTCTTAACATTTACTTCAATATAAATTATAATATTTTTATTTTTTTCTAAATTTAATTACGAAAATCTTATTAATTTAACCAATTTAATTATTGAATTTTACGGGTCGTTACACTATTTCTAAGACTCAAAAACTTTAAAAGTTAGGTTTTTTAAATATGAAATAGGAAAGAATAAGCAAGTGTTTCCAATTAAAGTACATTTAAGCGAATTGCGCTCAAAGCGATAGTCGTTGTGGATGCAATTCGATAAAATTATCGATTTTCGTTTTAAAATATTTTCTTTTGGAATGTTTTGAAAAAGTTTTCCAAACTTAATTAGTAACATAAAAAGAGATTAAGTTTAGATAATGTAATAATTTATTTATTTAATAAAATAGTTAAGAGTAATTAGTAGTTAGTTAGTAATTAAGTGATTAGAGGTTAAGTAACACTTAAAGAATATAAAATACCAATTAGTGATTAATAAAGTTTTAATTTGTGATTTATGAAGTTAAGAAGTAATTTAATGATTAATTATTATTTAATTATGTTAATTAGTTAATTAATTATTACTTAATTAAGTGATTATTTAATTAAATTTTACTTAATTAGGGTTTAACGAATAATGAATTGTTTAGACCTTAACTAAGATACATTAGGAAGTTAATTAGGAAGTTAATTAAGTTAATTAAAGCTTAACTATGAATTAACCTTGATTTAATTAAGATATAATTAGGGTTTAAGCTAATTAAAAATATTTTAATCTTTTCAATGCTATTTTTAAACTTAACAATTATGTATTAAATTAGTTTTATTTTTAAGGTTAATTGATTTTAAATCAAAGGACTCTCATCTCGACCATTAAGTAGCCAAATGAATTAAAGTAGTGACTATAAAATGTTAACACATTTTATGGGAAGTAAGTTGACCTATGTTTAGCAGAAATGTTGAATATCAGTAACATGATAAACACAAGGGTTTTAATTTCAATAAGCGGATCATGGTAACTTTAGCATATAGAACATACTTCTACGTGTACAATTTTCACCGATAATAGATGTATCCGTGTTTGTAACTTGGACATTTACCTATGATTGAGTGTATATTATGTGTGAATCCCTTACATATATTATGTTTGGCAGTATCTATGATATAGCTTAGATAAGTTAAACCCACATTTAATGATCCATTGTAGTCGTCGAGCTTCCATTTGGTTTTGTAAAGTAAATATTTCATTTTCTTTTGAAATAGTCTTCAAAGTTATTCTATTTTGAACAAGATATTTGAAGAATGGTTTGAAAATTGGTTTGAGAAGTTTTATAAACGATTTAGGTATTCAGAAAAGGAGTTTTAGAAACAGTTTTGAATGTTTATACAAAGATTTTATAAATGGATTTGAATGTCATTAAAGGGAAGTTTTATGCAAGGTTTTAAAGTTTATAAAAAACTATATAACCGTCTTTGAGTAATTATAAAGAGTTCATAAATAAGTATATGAATGTTGATAAATGTTTGGAAAAAGAGATTTAATAAATGAAAAATGGTTTTGAGGCTTTGTGATTACTTAGGGTAATTAAATCTCTAGATTTTGTAGTTGTTATTAAAGAGCTAAATAACCGACTATAAAATTTGACATAATTTGACTTAGGAAGTATGAATGTGAATTCGAGTTCCATGGTGAGGATTCCAATACTTACTTCCAAAAGAATTGGGAATGAGTCAACCGAAAATTATCGGTTGTTTGTATGGAGAGGTCGGGATCGGATTATATATCCGAAAACCACTCCGAAAAAACATGTACGTTCAAGAAAAATACGTCTTGATGATGATTGAGGATGTTGCGCTTTGAAGTGCAAGGGCTATTGCTGCTAAGTCCGAGGGTGATTCCAAAATGGACGTAGTAAAGTTAGTGCCTTCGGTTTCGTTCAGACCCAGCACGAACTTGTATAAGCGAATGCTGGCATTGCATTGATACTTGGAGGGTAGTGTTATCATTCCAAGATGGATTGCCATTCCGAAAGATAAAGTTTAGCGTTAAGCTTCACAACCGAGAGGAATGGCAAAAATAGGGCATGCAGCAGAGCTATGTGGTTAGCTACCAATAGAAGTGGTCACCCAATTCTAAATGTCCCTTTTAGAGTTTTTTTACGCGCAAACACCGAGGTAGTATAAGGCTTCAGTGTCCGGGGGTGAGGTAATACAGTCTGCCATGTTAAAGGGGCGACCGGCTCTGTCTTAGCATCGGTGTAATTACTAGAGGCGTATCATCAGAAGGTAGTCCCTTACCTTGCTATTGTTGGAATCCAATGTTCAATACGTGCCTTACGTTTTATTATAGAGCCAAATATGTTGGAATGTGAGATGAAAGCATTTCAACTATTTTATCTATTTACTTTAAACCTAGACACTTTGATAATTTCACTAGATTTTGATATAAAATGTTTTGGTCATCGTAAGGTAAAAACCCATCCGTTTTTATATGTGTTGTGGTCTTACGAGATACCCTTTGTTGAAAAGTTTTCAAATACAGAAATCAATTTGGTTGTTATTTGTTATCGATTTTTACTCACGCTGGTTTACCAGACTAACCCGGGCATTATTCCATGTAATTCACAGGTCAGACCGAGCATGTTTTTCCCAAGTCAGTTGGATACTTTAGAGTTGGAGATGAGCTGGATGGTCAAGATGTATCCATGTATATTCTTCTTCTGTTGTATTATAGAGTATGTATATTTGTCAATTTTAGGACAGGTTTCTATTACTTTCCTAGTTTAGGATAAGTCTAGTGTACTCTAATGTTTTGTATATGAATAAAGATGTTTCCTTTTTGTAAAGACCATTGTTGTATCATATTTTATTCACTACTTTGTGAGATTCGGTGTTGTATAGTTTTCTTCTGTCTTCTACCTTCTTCTTTTACCTTAACAAATCGGTATTTCCTGCACTTGAAAGTTTGACATGTAATAAAGTGAACGTATTAGTGTCGATTTTTAGGGTTGAAATTCTGGTTTGTTACATTTGATGTCAGAGCTTAGGTTGAGCAAACACCTAGGCCTTGATGGAATAAGCTCATTAGGGATAAAAATAGTACTGTCTTAGACTGAGTGGAGTGTATTATATATAAGAGCACGTATTTGTTAGTGTATAAAAATGTTTTGCATTGCGTTGGTTTATCGGTTAAGTGGCTTAAGATCTCTGGTCGAGACGTGGGATGCCACGATATCGATAGAGGATTCCTAAATGCTTCAACAATGAAAACCGACACAATATCATTTAAAATTGGTAAATGAAATAATTTTACCTAGGGTTATATTTTATATAAAGGAAAGTTTTCAAAATTAATAGACTATTGGTTGTAATTAATGTTAGGGAGTAATAATGGAAGATTATTCTAAGGATAGTTTACCATGATTAGGTAATAAGAAATGGGTATGCAAGAAAGAGGTGGACGGAGAAAGAGATCGAAAAGTCAACCACAAATTATGGAAAGGCTGATGGACAGGCCACCAAAGTAGTAATTGTTCAAAGTGAAGAGGTATTGGGAGTTCATAAGAAACCGACAACCTCACCCAAGAGTAATAGTGTTAATAATCGCAAAAAGAGAAAATTCATACCACGTTGGAAGAGATCTTGGGAAGACAAACCAGAAGAGGTTAGTTAACAAAGGAAATTCTTCAAAATGGGAAAAGAAATTAGTTGCTACCACCGTCACAAAATGGGACATACCATGGACTATTGTACCGAAGGAAAGAGAGGACTAGTAGTTCCAAAAGTTTGGGAGAAACATTACTTCTTTGGCCAACAACTTTGACACATTAAGAAAGACTGCCCCATGGTTCAAAGAGAACTGCAAGTCGGAGGAATTATTAAGAAGAAACCGACCACCTCAAGAGAGATAATTAAGTGAATATATTTATGGAAACCAAAGGATAATCGTAGATGGGGATAAGTATTCTTAGTATGAACTGTTAATACGTAAGGTGTTTGGGAAGTTATGTATAATATGTATACCCTTGGAAATCTTTTGAATAATATGCAATTATCTTTAGTTGCTTTTAAAACCTTTCTTTAAACTTATTAAATAGTTAGTAAGCGTTGGAAATCAAATGTTTAATATGAATTCAGGTAATCCAGGAACCATGAATACTGGAGTTTTCAGAACTAAGGGATATATGGTTAAGGAAGATCAAACCCCAATGGACTTTGCTTTATTACGCCGTGATTTTGATATTTTAAGTCAAATGAAGTTTTTTGGTCCGGAATCAATCATAGAGGTTAAGGATTGGTTGCAATGTTGTGACAAGTTATGTAATGACATGATGAAACATATCCATGGGCCATACGAAAAGATGATACGTAATGCTCTACGATTTGAAGATTTTGCTCCACAGCCACTGCACAAACTGAAGATAAGAAGAGAAAATTCAAAGAAAAGCTCACAAATATGGTTGATTTCGATATGAGGAAAAGGATCACTTTGTTAAAGTATGTAAGGTTGGTAAGAAAAAGAAATGGAAAAAACGAAGGCTTTAAGAAGCAAAAGCCTAGAAAATAGATCGCACAAAGGAAATATTATTGCTGCCACTTAAAGGGCCACATCGTCAAGGACTATCCAATGCTCAAGATGAGGGAGCACCGTACGCCTTTTGTTATCCTCATAGATACATCTACTTCAGTGGTAATAAAAGGGAATGGAGTTATGGAAGGACCAATTTAGCCCCCAGGAAGATAAGGACTGGTATTAAGAATAGGATCCTAAGTTGTTCCATGTTTAGTATCTTCTGCTATATATTATCTTTTGAAGTGCACTTCCCGTCTATGATGGAGTCACTTGGCGTGTATCTAGGATGGTGTGTTGTTTGAATGACATTCTTTATGTATCGTTTCTTCTGTTGTTCTTAGTTGATATTAATTTTCATCCCATTTTACCTCTCTTGACCTTGTAGATTTACAAAGACTAAGACCAATAAGGTTCACGGCTTTAGGTTATGTCAAACTCAGTAGATGAAGGGTTGACCCATCATAAGGTATTTTGACTAGAAGGTAGATTAATAAATGAAAATTTAATTCGAATTAACTTAATAAGAGGATTTAATAAACTTGGTTTCATTAAACAATATTTTAGATTTTCACATCTAAATGGATAGAAATGAATTAGATTTTAAAATTAGATGTTATATATACTCTTAGGATGTAGAAGAGTATTGCACAAGAAAATTTAAAATAATTTTGTAAGTAAAGTTATATAACTTAAATGGTTGAACCTAAGTAGAGATTTTATGAAATATTTTTATATGTTAGGAGGATAGAAAATTATTTGTTAAGAATTTTCAAATGAATAATGTTAGGTGTTTTGGGATAGGACTTTGGCAAATTTCGAGGACGGAATTCTTTCAAGGAGGGAAGAATGTAACGACCTGCAAATTTATCACTTGAATAAATTACATTAATTTTAAATATATTTAAATACGGGTTTAAAAGTAAGAAAAAATCATGTTTTAAGTGATAAGTAATAATAGTTATTTTGGTTGGGAAAAATGTTGTGAACAAATTAGCTAATACTGATAAATATTAAATATCGTCCTAGGTAAAATATCGATAAAATAACTGGAAATCATTTTATCGATAAAACTGCTTTTAAACAATAAAGGTCGTGCATGGCTCTGGATTCATACACTAATATATGTATTCACACAAGTTTCTGAAATAAAATAAATTATTTTATTTTTGGAAAATGAAATGTATTTATAACATCGAAAGTTGGTATCATCGGTTTTATATATTTCTTCGAAAATTCAAGTTAGATTTAAATATTAAATAAATATGTTTCTATTAACAAATAAACCTTATTATAATTATTTAATAATGACGATAAAATATTTTTTTAATTTTTTTTTACCAAAATAGAAAGTTCGAAGAAAAATAGAAAATGTGACTGAATAACGATTTTTGGAATTTCGACTTTTCGACACCGGAAAGTCATCAAGTACGTTGTTCACCTTTATGCACCGTATATACACATATATAAGAGGTAACTAACCATACAAAGATACAATTAATTATGTATTATCTTATGTTAATTATGTTTAGCAAGTGATGTGAAAAGACATGGTTTTAAAATAATAACATATACGTATATACTAAATCATATCATTATCTCTTCTCATTTCCTTAAGTACCATCATTATTTCCCAGCTTGGCTTAGTGGATATGACTAGAGAGGGGGGGATGTGACGCATGAGGGGGAAGAAGGTGGTGATGTGACATGCCAAAATAATGATATGTTATGATAATTTAAACTAAGGATAAAATGGTAATTACTCGACTTACTTTCTGCTATGAATACACGCCATCAAACACACATTTTCATTTATGTTCCAACTTCATTATTTTCTAAACGTTCTTCTCTAGAAATTCCATGGCTTCCATGGTTCAAAAAAATTAAAAAAAGTTAGTTTTTATATTGTATCTTGCTTCCATTCCTTCTATACTTCTTATACTTTCATTTCAACATCCTCTCTTCTAAAAACGAACACCATTAATACTCCACAAAGTCCTAGCCAAGCCAAATCACCTTTGTCCAAACCATTCTAAGGCCTTAGCCCTTTTAAAGTTTTAAATTTTTAAGCTAGAGTCGAGCGTAGAGGCATTGCCGAGTCATAGTCAAAGTTTGGACGAAGTTAGTTAGCATAAAGATGAGTAAAACTACTTTATTTTTGAAAAGTTTTAGAGTTTATTATGATGTGGTATTGTGGTGATAATATGATGAGAAAATTGAATGGTTATTATGTTAGTTGATGGTGATTTGATGGATGTTTGCGTTTGGTGTTGAATTTGTGATTTGAATGTAATGTTGTTGAGTTAGTATGCATATAATCTTGTGTTTATATATGCGTTTCATTGTGATGTTAAAAGCATGGTAGTATGGATGTATGGTTGTGATCAAAAAATCAAAGTATGCTGAGTTGAAACAAAGTTAACAAATTTGTGTGTTGCGACGGAAGTGAGATCCGATTCGAAATCAAAAACTATGTTTTCTTATTTTAAACTTTGAAAATTGTTTCACAGTTTCTATCTATGTTTCTAAGTCTCAAAAACTTTGAAAGTTATGTTTCCTAAACATGAAATAGGAAAGAATAAGCAAGTGTTTCCATTTAAAGTATGTTTAAGCGAACTGCGCTCATAGCAATAGTCGTTGTGGACGCAGTTCGACAAAATTGTCAATTTTCGTAAAATGTTTCTTTTGGAATGTTTAAAAAATATTCAAACTTAATTGGTAACATAGAAAGCGATTAAGTTTAGATTATGTAATAATTAATTTATTTAATAAAATAGTTAAGGGTAATTAGTAGTTAATAAGTAATTAAGTGATTAGAGGTTAAGTACACATAAAGATGGTTAATGACCAATTAATGATTAATGAAGTTTTAATTATTGATTTATGAAGTTAAGAAGTATAGTAATGAGTAATTATTATTCAATTAAGTTAAATAGTTAATTAATTGTTATTTAATTAAGTGATTATTTAATTAATTAGGGTTTAACTAATAATGAATTATTTAAACCTTAACTAAAATACATTAGGAAGTTAATTACGACTTAAATAAGTTCTTTAAGTTAGTTAAAGTTTAATTATGAATTAATCTTGATTTAATTAAGACATAATTATGGCTTAAGCTAATTAAAAATATTTTAATCTTTTCAATGCTAATTTTAGACATAAACGGTTATGTTTTAAATTGGTTTTCTTTTTAAGATTAATTATTTTAAATCAAAGGATCTTTCGTCTGGACCATTAAGTAGCCAAATTAATTAAAGTAGTGATTATAAAACGTTGAAACGTTTTATGGGAAGAAAGTTGACTTGTGTTTATCACAAATGTTAAATATCGGTAACGTGCATAAACACAAGGGAGTTAATTTGAATAAGCGGATCAGGGTAACTTATGCATATAGAATATACTTCTATGTGTACATTTCTCATCGATAATAGATGCATCTATGTTTGTAACTTAGACATTTACCTATGATTGATCGTATGTTATGTGTGAATCCCTTACATTTATGATGTTTGGGAATATCTATGATATAACTTAGATAAGTTAAACCCAAATTTAATGATCCATTGTTGTCATTGAGCCTCTATTTGGTTTTGTAAAGTAAATAGTTCAATTTATTTTGAAATGGTCTTTAAAGTTATTCTACTTTTGAAGAATGATTTGACAATTAGTTTGAGAAGTTTTATAAATGATTTTGGGTATTCAAAAAAGGAGTTTTAGAAATGGTTTTGAATGTTTATATAAAGATTTTATAAATGGACTTGAATGTCTATAAAGGGAAGTTTTATGCAAGATTTGAAATTTTATAATAAAGTTATATAACCGACTTTAAATAATTATAAAGAGTTCATAAATAAGTATATTAATGTTGATAAATGTTTGGGAAAAGAGATTTAATAAATGAAAAATGGTTTTAAGGCTTAGTGATTACTTTGGGTAATTAAATCTCTAGGTTTTGTTGTTGTTATTTGATAGTTAAATAACCGACTATTAAATTTAACCTAATTTGACTTAGGAAGTATGAATGTAAATTCGAGTTCCATGGTGAGGACTCAAATACTTATTTCCAAAAGAACTAGGAATGAGTCAATCGAAAATTATTGGTTGTTGGTACGGAGAGACCGGGGTCGGAGTTATATATCCGAAAATTACTCCGAACCAACATGTAGTTTGAGTGGAAGACAACTTGATGATGACTAAAAATGGTGCTTTTTGAAGTGCAAGGACTATTGCTACTAATCCTGAGGGTGATTCCAAAATGGATGTAGTAGAGTTAGTGCCTTCGGCTTCATTCACACTTAGAACGAACTTGTATGGATGAATGCTGGCATTGCATTGACGCTTGGAGGTCAGTGTTAGCTTTCCGAGATAGATTGCTATTCAGAAAGGTAAAACATAGCCTCGAGCATCACAACTGGGAGGAACGACAAAAATAGGGCATGCGGTAGAGCTATGTGGTTAGCTACCATTAGAAGCAGTCACCCCATTCTAGATCTCCTTTTCAGAGTTGGTTTGCAGGCAAACACCAAGGTAGTATAAAGCCTTGCTGTCAAGGGGGTGAGGTAATCCGGTCAACCATGTTAAAGGGGAAGCCAGCTTTATGTTAGCATCAGTGCATTTTCTAGAGGTGTATCATCGAAAAGTAGTCCCTTACCATTGTTGGAATCCAATCTTCAATATGTGCCTTACATTTTTGATTGTAGAGCCTAGTATTTTGGAATGTAAGATGCAAGCATTCAACTATTTTATCTATTTAATTTAAACCTAGACACTATGATAATATCACTGGATTTTAATATAAAATGTTTTGGTTATCGTAAGGTAAAAAACCATCCGTTTTTATGTGCGGTGTGGTCTTACGAGATATCCTTTGTTGAAAAAATTTCAAATATTGATATCGGTTTGGTTGTTACTTGTTATTGAGTTTTAATCATGCTGGTTTACCTGACTGATCCGGACGTTATTCCATGTAATGTTCTGGTCAGACCGAGCATGTTTTTCCCAGGTCAACTAGATACTTCGGAGTTGGAGAGAAGCGGGATGGTCAAGATGTATTCACATATATTTTTATTCCGCTGTATTATAGAGTCTGTATGTTTGTCAATGTAAGGACAGGTTTCTATAACCGTCTAAATTTAGGATAAGTCTTGTGTACTCTGATGTTGTATATATGAGTAAAGACATTTCCTTCTTGTAAAGACCATTTTTGTATTATATATTATTCGCTGCGTTGTGAGATTTTGTGTTGTTTAGTTTTCTTCTTTCTTCTACCTTCTTCTTTCGCCCTAACAAATCGGTATTTTCAGCACTTGAATGTTTGACATGTAATACAATGACTGTATTAGTGTCAATTTTTAAGGGTCGAAAATCCAGTTCATTATAGGACATCAGACAATTAGATGTAAATAATGCTTTCTTAAATGGAGATCTTCAAGAAGAAGTATATATGGAACAACCACTAGGGTTCAATCAATCATGAAAAGATACAATGGTGTGTAAACTAAATAAAGCCATATGTGGTTTAAAACAGGCTCCAAGAGTATGGTTTGACAAATTAAAGACAGCTCTTATTGGACTATATTATCAAACAACAAAGTCAGATACTTATTTTTTATCAAGCTCAACAAAACTACCACAACATATATATAGTATATATGGATGATCTTATCATTATTGGTGACAATAAAAGAGAAATTAATCATGTCATTCAACATCTTGGCAAGCAGTTATCCATCAAGGACTTAGGAAAACTGAGCTACTTTTGGGGAACAGAGGTAAACAGGATACCAGACTTAGAAATGCATTTATGTCAAAGGAGTATATTAAGGAATTACTCATCAAGGCAAAAATGAATGAAGAAAAACCATTACCAACCCCTATGCCCAGTAATCTACACTTATCAAAGCATAAAGGCGAAGCAATTACTAATGCAAAAGAGTACAGGAGCATCGTTAAAGCACTACAATATGCTACAGCCAGAGATATCATACAGTGTTAATAAGGTATGTTAGTTTATGCTTCAGCCATTAGATGAGCATTGGAAGGCAATAAAATGAACATTAAGGTATCTAAATGGCACATTAAATCATAGTCTAATACTGTAGTCCAGCAAAAATTTAACTATAACTGGATTTGCTGATGTTGATTGAGTATCAGATCCTGATGACCAAAGGTCAATAACATGGTATTATAGCTATCTAGGTGAAAATCCAATGTCATGGTATTCAAAGAAGAAACCAACTGCATCTAGATCAAGTACTGAGTCTGAATATCGAAGTCTAGCTAGTGCAACTGCAGAAGTGATGTGGTTGGAATCAGTTCTCAATGAGCTGCAAATTCGTGCAAACAAAAAGGCTGTAATTTGGTGTGATAATTTAAGTGTTGTATCTTTGTCTGCTAATCCAATTTTTCACACAAGAACAAAAACATATGGAACTTGATTTATACTTCGTATAAGAACAAGAAAACAGTGGGAAAATTAATGTAAATTATATACCTGCATCTTACCAAAGAGGAGATATACTTACGAAGGCATTAGTGGCTCGAAATTTCTGCCGATTCAGAGATAATTTGAAGATTAGAAGCCTCAAGATAAAATACAGAGATGACAACTCAAGCTCAAAGTGAAATTAATTGATTGCATCAGTAAATTAAGCTATTTACTCAGAAATCAAAGTGAATACAAGCTCTTTTTAAAATAATTTGAAGATTAGAAGTATATAATCTGGAGATGATTTGAAGAATAAAGCTTAGGGAAGAAAACCCTAGATTAATTTGAGGGAGAAAATCAAAAAACGAAGTATTAGGCTATAGCATAATGATATATGATACTAAGGTGGTAATGTTATTTTCATTGTACAATTGTATAACAGACCAAGTCAAGGCAGCATTGTACATTATATAAACAATGACAACCGCATGTATAATTCATTCAATTCATATAATAAAAATACTCTCTTTCAATCAGTATTACTTCATTCTGTAGTTCAAACATTAACCATCAAATCTCAAATTCTATTTAACACAAGTATTGATTTTTGTAATGCATTCTCTGTTTCATTATAACATACTTCTAAGTTAGATCAAATCAGACTTCACTTAAAAACATAGTTTTGACTCGCATTTTAAGATTAAACTCCCTTAATTTGATCCGTGAAGCTTGTGGACTAAAATGACACAATGTTTAGGATATGAAACCAGAACAAATTAATTTGCACCCCCATTCTTTTGCATTTTACATTGAATAATATAACACAAACATGAATTTGAGTTCTCAGAATTTTATACATCTCTTTCTTTTCAATTGTGGTTTATATATCTCTATTTAGGATGCTTAATTTAGGTACAAATACAGAAAATACCCTTACCTCACTATGTAGAACAGTGTTGAATGTAACGGTTAAGTAATCCCAAATTTGACACCGCTGTAAAATGGATTAACTTGTAATATTTGCTCTTTAAAACAATCACAGCCATGACTTGCTTCTTTGTTTTCTGCACCTACAAATCAAAAAAATTTCTAATTGTGACAAATCATGCGGCTAGTAAACATGATTTCAAAACCTTATCCTTGTATATGGTGGAAACTCTTAACACTTTGAATTGAAAAAAAAATTGCACAAATAACTCTATGATGAGTGATCCTTTAACCGTATTCTGATTCAAATAAGATGGCGGACTTCTTTGTTACATCATTCATGCAATTTTGTAATTAAAATTATTATGCCAAGACATTGTAGATAACCTATAAGCCTAGTGCATCTCTTAAATAACAAGCAAGATCGAGCTTTAAGCTCATGCTCAAGGTGACAACTGATGTAACGACCCGGAATTTTCGACTCCGAAAATTCCATATTGTTAGAGAAAAGAAGAAAGAAGGTAGAAGAAGAACAGAACAACAACATCTCACATTCGCAGCGGATCAAAACATAATATCAAAATAATAGAATTTATAAAAAGAAAGCTGTATCAATTAAATTACATACAATACATCAGAGTTACAACAATTACAAAAACACTGGATAATTAAAATTAACTTGTCCTTGATAAACAATAATATCTCTCAGCGGAATACTCTATATGTCCCTGCCATCCAGCTCGCCACCTGAGCTCCAGAACATCCTTACCTGAAAATCTGTAATACTCGGTCTGACCCGAGCATTACATCAAAGTAACACCGGGGTCAGGCTAGAAACTAGCATGAGTAAATCCATAAAATTTGAAATACTAAGTTTAAAACATAACTAAACCCGGGGTAACTCGTATCTTACTAGAGTGCTAACATGTTATAGTTAAACACTTATTTCAAATAGCTGTTACTTAGATCAAATGGTCATGCTTCTTACCTACATTATTTCATTCCAGCCTATTTATCTTCATACTTCAAATCTATAAAGAATTGTTGTAGATTACTGATCGAAGTGGTTTCAGCTATTTACTGATACCCGTCTCCGGTCTCTTCGAATCCAATGTCATTTATAATTCAAGTTGTTTAAGTTTAACAATACAACTTATATTCAAGATTTCATATTCACACAACAATTCATCACAGGTAGATAACCTCATAATATCTCAGTTCAACCAAAGTATCTCATATCCCAAAGCCTCACAAATCACATATCAAAGGTATCAAATAATCTAAGTCATACAATATATCTTAATCATCTATAAGCAAGATAAATTAATTGTACCATTTCTAATTAATTTAATTACTTTTAAATCATGCTTACTTAACATTAATTAATCACAACCATTAATTAATCATCCTTTAATTATCTATCTAAATTAATTAATCCATAATCACTTTCATTAAGGAATTATCCCATTGGTTAATTATCCTCAACTAGTTAACCTTTGATTATTAATTAAGGATTAATTAATTAATTTTTCTTTAATTACTTCATTAATTTAATTAATCAATAATTATCAAGACCTTAATTAACTTTAAGATAAACCATTTATCTTTATTAATTACTTAATTATCATTAACATATAAATTTAAACCATTTTATCCTTTTAATTAACACTTAAATACATTTTTAAATTAAGTTTAAAATAACTAAGAAAATTTAAACTTAAAAAATTCAAGTTAAACAAATTATATAACTTTCTTAAATCAACTATTTAATAAAATTTATTATATAAAGAATAGGTTTAAGAAATAGTTCAAATTAGATTCATTTTAAATTTTAAAACTTGCTTTTATTTAAAACTTTGAATCTGTTAAATACTTACTATATTTCGGCCCAGATTTACTCGGCCCAAAATCTCTCCTTCCCACAATCCCGCACTCTCCCTTCTACCCAATTCGAACACGAACCAAAACGTGCACGCTCGTGTGCATGTGAACAACCACTACGATCATCAATTCTGATCATCGACCTCCTCGCAAAACACCACCATCCATCTCCACACGAAACTCATCCTGAATCGCGAAATCCGGCCCTGTTTGAAAAACCGAACATCACACCGAGAGTTCAGAAAATGACATCCTACCCTCGCCGCCCCGATCAACCACCACCTTCCTCCGATCAACCTCAAAACTTTCCTGAAGCTTCGCTACCACCTGCTCCTGCCTTTCCCCTATGTCAGCATCCTCCGAGCATCCCCTCGTTGTCACCAATTATGAGAGACCGAACCAATCTCAAATGTCAGCCAATACCCTAAAGT
This sequence comes from Allium cepa, assembly GCA_030765085.1. Classification (NCBI taxonomy): domain Eukaryota; kingdom Viridiplantae; phylum Streptophyta; class Magnoliopsida; order Asparagales; family Amaryllidaceae; genus Allium; species Allium cepa. The sequence continues at coordinate 183,734,185 of CM060934.1, forward strand.
CCCCACATCCTACCAATCTATCCATTAGTAAAATCAATTGCCATTTTTCCAACGCTTCCCACCCCTGCAGCTATCTCCTGACCAAATCCTGAGACCCACCAGTCGGCATTGCCGGAATTTGGTCAATGACCAGTTTCCGATCAACTCAAGATTCCTCTTCATATACACATAAAAAAATTCTTGATATTGTTACTAAAATCCATAATTTCTAAGGACGAATTAAATTATAAAGGTGAAACTTGAAATTAAAGCAATCCATTTCCCTAATATATTTTCTTTTTACTGTAATTACTTATTTATCAGATAATTACCTAGTAATTTTACCTGTAAATATTTTTAAAATTTGCATTTCATCATTACAGACAAGTTTCTTCTAAACATCATATGCTAGAAGTGATCAGGCGAAGAGATTTTAATTTTTGGAACTTATTAGGGCTGTTGAAATTTAAAATAGGGATATACTTATACACATACAGACATGCAAACTGTAATCCAAACCAGACAACATTTATTCCAGCAATGCTAATCATATTTTAAGTTACTGTTGTCATTAATTGTTGTATGCACAATATACATATGATATACCTAAAGGGGTTTAACGTTTACTCACATCATAGAAGAACAGAGAAAGCCTGGAAAGTAAGTTTTGAACTGGAAATTGCTTTGCCCCTAAATCTGGACTTGATTTTGAGTTGAAATCTGATGTTGATCTTTGTTTTGAATTTGACTTTGCTTGTTTGAAGCTTTTAATCCTAGTTTTGCTTAAGCTCAGATAAAAACTTGAAAGAAATTGTATTGATTTTTTTCTTTAGTTTTAAATTTAGTTTCAAAGAAGAATTTTGAAAAGAGAACATGCAGAGCCTGTTTTATTCTAATACTAATTATATAATTAAAAATATTAAAGAGAAAACACATATGCCACATGTTAACTACGCAAGTAATCTTAGCTACAAGTATTAATTCCATGTATTATAGAGCTTACAAATGTATAAGGCCTTTATTCATATATTTTATATTTTATACTTAAGTTGTCATTATATTTAAAATTGATATATATAAGTACTAGTGTTAAAAATGTAGAATTCAACTTTTAAATAACTCTTGAAAATTATCATATTAATTTTCAAAACATAACTTCCAAATCAATATATATATATATACACTTATATATATTATATACTATGATTAGAAAATAATTTTATTAGTTTTAGAAAGATAAAACTTGCCAAATTAAATTATTATATTAATATGTTTACTGTGATTATATATTCACAACGAATTTGTATAAGTATACACTTAAGATTTTCAACATTACGGAGTTTTGCATATATATCTTATTTGTATATATGTTAATTTACTGTAAAATTATTATTTCTAGATATTCATATTTCAATATTTATTATAGATTCAAATTTATTTATATTTCCAAATATCAGAATTTTTATCTGTTCGACTGAATAAACCAATTAATTATCCACTTATCAGATGTCCAAAAATCCGGGTTATCACATTCCTCCCCCCTTTGAAACTTTTCGTCCCCAAAAAGGAACGAAGCCAGAATTTATCAAAATACTTATATTAGATAAATTACTCTTTGAACATTCTTAAACTATAAACTCGCTTTTTATTTAGAATTTTTAAAAAACTTTTAAAATCTACATAGTATTACAAAAATAGTTTTATAAAAATACTTTTTATAACTCGATGTCTCAACAAGTTCATCCTCGTTCTCATAGAAATTCGGTCATACGTTGATCAGCCGTAGGACCGAAAATCTATAAGTACTTGGTAAACCCGTTTTCAACACCCAGTGAAAATACTTGGAAAATATTTTGGTAAAATATAGAAAACATTTTGAAAATAGAGGGAACATCTTTGGTGAGAATGCTCTAGAAATCATCACCCCCTTCATGGTCGTAGTTAACCCGATGGTTACGTTGCCATCCCGGAAAAATCCACAAATAACTGTAAGCCTCTGCGCCTTTGATTATACCTTGGAACCCGCTACAGATCACAGCTACATCTGGGGTTACGCTGCTATCACAGCAAAAACCCATATAACCATAAGCATCAGTACCCTCGAATTTCGCTGCCAAAAGAATGAAACTTCTCCACTCAACCATAGATCGCAGTCTACCGATGTTACATTGACTTTTATTGCAAAATCAAACATAGACCGTTAACACTCACCTCCACACGATTTTCGCTATGGTCCACAATAGATCACAGCGACATCGAGTTACATTGTCGTCACAGCATAACCCAAATGCCTCTGTAGGCATCAGCGCCCTCGACTTTCGTTACCCAATAATCCTCATGAACTTCAGTTTGTTCAGAATTCCTCATAGAATCCACTTTAGAGTCTCCCCCTTGGGACTGAAGGCAGTACCAACCTATGGTACTCCTAAGAAGTTCATTCCAAGGGAGCGCCTTTTTCTCCAAAGCTATTCTCAAAACATTTTATACTATACACATATAGTATTTTCCAAATCATACACCTAGTATGAATCCCATATAATTCTCTTTCTCTCAAAATCGATTATCTCAAAATCAATAATTCTCAAACTAGGCTTTCCAAATTTCCAAAATTGATTTTTCCCCAAAAATCAAAAGCCTTTCCAAAATCGATAGGTTCCAAAACCCTTTTCTCCAAAATCATTCTCATAAGATCCTTTATATATAGATATAGATATAGATATATATAACCATGAAAAAAAAATATTTGGATCACTTCATACTTGTATAAATTCCCTTTTTATACTTCAAATACTTTCAAAAAATCCTTTTTTCTGGCTATAGATTTAACAAGGGGGGTTTATCAATTATATAAACATAACATTGTTTATGCCAAATCAAATATTCAAATTTGATTACTCTTTATAAAGTTATTAACCATATTACTTGCTTCCATAAAATAAATTTCTACCATAGAAATATCCAATTTCCACTCTATTTCATCATATATTTCACAAAATATACTTTTCTTTTCAAAGACCATTTTACAGTTCTTATCTATAGATTTTCAATATCAATTTCATTCAAACTCGTACGAGCTGCACGTATCATTCGCAACACTAATCTGATCGCTTACTCGATCACACAATTTCTCTTCCGAACTAGTATCGTCCACCCAACTTCCTAGTGCGGACTCAGATCTGGTTTCTTGATCAGAAACCGTCATTCTCCTTGCATAGCCATAACTATGATAGAGAATTTCCAAAACCAATCAAAAATCCATGTCTAGGTTCACCATCGAAAATCGAGTGAAAATTCCCAACTCGGATCAATGTACTATCTCAAAATTGTGTGCTCGAATCTGAATCAAATCACAATGCGAATAGAATAATATACGTATATCCTACGTATTTATCTTCAATGATTATTAGTTAAATCAATTCCCTTTTTCTATTCACATTCATTTTGATTTCTATTCACTTATTCACAGTTGCTTCAATCCCCATTTGGATTATCACTACAATTCTTATCTCAAGTGGTATTTAATTATAAACAATTTGAACTCCGTCCAGCTTAAATTTAGAAAATAGCTTGAAAAATTAAAAATAGATAAGTAGTTGAAAAATAATTATTAGTTGTAAAATAGCCTGTAAAATTGTTAAGTAATTGTAAAATAGTTGGAAAATAGTCAAATGGTTATAGAATATTTAGGTAATTGCAAAATAGTTATTAGAAAAAGTAGGTGAAAAACAGTAGTTAGTTTATAAAACAATTGTAAAATAGTTAAATAGTTCAAAAAATAATTGTAAAATAAGTATAAGATAGTTTGGGCTTCGAAAAGAAAGATTTTATAGTAAATAGCTAGGAAAAATAGATTTAAGAAAGTTTACATTAAAACAATTTATTTTAAAGATAGTCCAGAGCCAAACTGTTCAACTTCCCAATCTCCATTCCCATCAATTTGATTTAAATTTCCACTTCCTTTTGAATTGATTAAATTTTTATTCAAGTTAAATTAATTTCATTTCCTAATTTCCATTTGCAATCAATTTCCTATCCCATTAAATTGATTCAATCCCAATTCAAGTTGAATTAACCTCAATTTCTTTCCAAACTCAAATCAAATTCCATTTGAATTTAAACCTATTCAACTTTAATCAAAATTCCAAATCATTCAAATCAAATTTCATTTTGAGCTAACTTAAAGTTCCATTTCACTTTAAACCATCTTGAATTATATTAATTCGAGTTAAATTTCAAATGCTGATTTAATTCCTTTAAATCAAATTGACCTTTATTTTTTAATTTAACAGCCTAATAATTTAATTTCCAAATTTCAAAATTCCATTTTAATTTACCTTTACTTCTTCATAAACTTATTTCTAGGTTCAAATCATAGTTCAAATCCTTTTTAAACAAATTAATCTTTGAAATCCAATTTATTACCCAATTTCAACTTTGAAACTAATTTTTAACAATTTAAATTTTTAAGTTACCCTTTAAACATTTTAATCTTAAGTTCAAAGTGATTTCACTTTCACAAGTTCAATTTTTATCTTTAAAAATAAAAATTACTTAAATCATTTCAAATTATAATTTTATTTCCTTTTAATTCTACAATGGATATAAAACATCACAATCCACTTCTTAATTCATTTTAAACAAACCAATTCACAGTTTCATAGATTATTGATAACAACAGGATGATATTAGGATAGGTCACAGTAAATAAACGTCTAATTTATTTAAAACATCCATCAATAGCATCCATTACCTATACCCAGAACTCAAACCCGTTTGAGACCTTATATGTCTCCCTTCTAAATCGACTCATTTAACTTCCCTAAGTTAAATCTCAATTTCATCTTGAAATTTCCAAATCAGGTTGTTCATTCAAACTTATTTTACTTCCTCCAAGTTAAATTCAATTTAATCCCGTTAATCTTACTCAAATTTGAATTCTCCATTTCAAATTTTAAATTTCATATTAATATCCAATCCCATTTATAAGTTCAAAAACTTATCACTTTGGGTTTTCATATCACATTCTACGTAAAAATTTAAAACTCAGCACTTAAAGTTTATTTCAAATCATCTTTGATATTATGTATATCCCTCATATATACATATTTATTTCCTTTGCATACCAAGTTATCCTTAAATTTTAAACCACCTTTGATTTTTAATTCAAAACAAATTCCTTTAAATTTTCAAACAACTCTTATTTGAAACAGGACCCTTTCATTCAAATACATTAAATAATATTATTTATTATTTCTTTATCACTTGGAAACAATTTTCAAATTTCTGGACCTAAATTTAAAACTTCACAATTTAGATCATCTTCAATTCCAAATTTATAAGTCATACTCACTTAATGTTTTACTTCCCTAAAATATTTCATTACTAAACACAACAACCATTTATGATAATAACCAAGATTATCATATCTGGATACCAATTCATTATTATCTTATTTTGAAAAACACTTCTATTAATTTAGGATTTTAGTTTCATTTTGGATCCATTTCAAACTTATCTCATTTCAATTCAGTTGTATTTCTATTACCATTTAATTCTCATTATTACTTTTAATTCAAATAATACAACAACCAATTTATCTTAATATATAGTTGTTAGAAAAATCATTTCTTTGTATATATAAACTTATATAAAAATCATTTAATTTTAAAACCATTTGAAAAAAAATTATATATAAGAAAATAACAAGTACGCTCTCTCATATATATTACACTTAACTCATTTTAGGGTATCATTGACCCTATCCTTAATGTGTAAACCCACCAGAGCCAAGGCTCTTACTTAACCTTCTGCTCTGCTACCAATGTAACAACCCAGAATTTTCGACTCCGAAAATTCCAGATTGTTAGAGAAAAGAAGAAACAACGTAGAATAAGAATAGAACAACGATATCTCACATTCGCAGCGGATCAAAATAATAGCATTTATACAAAGAAAGCTGTATCAATTAAATTATATACAATACATTAGAGTTACAACAATTACACAAACACTGGACAGTTAAAATTAACTTGTCACAGATAAAAAATAATATCTCTCAGCGGAATACACTATACGTCCCTGCCATCCAGCTCGCCACCTGAGCTCCAGAACGTCCTTACCTGAAAATCTATAATACTCGGTCTGACCCGAGCATTACATCAAAGTAACACCCGGTTCAGGCTGGAAACCAGCGTGAGTAACCCATAAAATTTTAAATACTAAGTTTGAAACATAAATAAACCTGAGGTAACCCGTATCTTACTACGAGTTCTAACATGTTATAGTTAAACACTTATTTCAAACAGCTGTTACTTAGATCAAATGGTCATGCTTTTTACTCACTTTATTTCATTCTTGCCTATTTATCTTCATACTTCAAATCTATAACGAATTGTAGTAGATTACTAATCAAAGTGGTTTCGGGTATTTACTGATACCCGTCCCCGGTCTCTTCGAATCCGATGTCATTTATTATTCAACTTGTTTAAGTTTAAACAATACAACTTATATTCGAGATTTCATATTCACACAACAATTCATCTCAGATAGATAACCTCATAATATCTCAGTTCAACCAAAGTATCTCATATCCCAAAGCATCACAAATCACATATTAGAGGTATCAAATAATCTAAGTCATGTAATATATCTTTATCATCTATAAGCAAGATAAATTAATTGTACCATTTCTAATTAATTTAATTACTTTTAAATCCAGCTTATTTAACATTAATTAATTACAACCATTAATCAATCATCCTTTAATTATATATCTAAATTAATTAATCCATGATTACTTTCACTAAGTAATTATCCCATTGGTTAATTATCAATAACATATAAATTTAAAACATTTTATTCTTTTAATTAACACTTAAATTGTAACGATCCTGACTCGGCCTTCGAAAATCGGCACCCGTACTTCACTTGTACTCGAATGCCGTAGATTCAAACGCCGAATCTGGCTAGCCGGAGCTTATAACACATTAAGTATAACAACACAGTGGAAGAAAATGAATATCATATGCAACTCCAATGATACAATATCCAAATATACATCAATGATCAATATCAGAGATAAAATAAAATACTACAGTGGAAACACCAATGAACCAGCAGCGGAAACAACTAGAACTTGAAACTGCAGAAGAAACGCCAATATCAGCAATCTCCATAGATAGCGAGAACCACCATCAAGTTATACCAAGCTAAGCAAGGTCAGTCGTCCTAACTAAAGAGTTCAATATCCAAAGTCTCTAAAGAATTCCAAAGAGAAAGCTGAAAGCTACTGAATCGATATCTACTATCTGAAGAAAAAAAACCAACTCTAGACTACCCGTGTGGAAAAATTGTGGGCACCCAGAGTTTAGGAAGGGAACAATAAACTTCGGGTCAGTCATGAGACTTGTATGAGCAAACAAAACAGTTTTTTTCTTTAAAACAAACAACAAAAGCTTTTAAAATTGAGATTTGCAATGCTTTATGGAAAATGAAACTGTCATAAGGCCTCCCGCCACACACACAATGCAAATGCACACCTGAAGGAGATTTCTCCTTATGACAGTCAAAAATGCTTGATACACGAAAACCATTTTGATATTATTATTAGTGCATAGTGGAAAATATTTCGAAAGTATAATATTAATCTTAGCCAGCATAGGTACCATTGTACTATGCCTACTATAGCTACCACCTGAGGTGGCAGGTAATACAACTGCAATCGTAAAGGGCTCGTATTGGATGATTGGATTTCCAACAAATGGTCAGGCCAAGGAACTTCCCATTGCCACATGGGTACGGCTCTGGAGGGACGCCCTGAGAATCATCCCTCAGTTCTCTGCCAACACAAGGCCTGTTTGCTTCCTTCCCGGGAGTAAGACCTAAGATATGCCACCCCCGGTCGTTTGCGACCTTTATCTGAAAGCTCTCAACCACAACCATCACACAGTAATAGATTTACAGTGTCCACATGAGTTTAAGTATCTGGGCTCCATACCATGATACCACCCTTTTCCATAAGGAATGGACATACCCTAGGGGTACGACCCTTGAAACCTTACTGCATCTTTCCTGTTTCGACCATTTTCGGTCCTGATGCAGTCTCGTCCACAAAGCTATGCTTTTTCACAAATCCATGCTTTGATCAACAAATGATCAGCAGCACTTCGTATGCCATATTACCAAATTGGCAATGTATCACTAGTAACCATCAACTACATAACCTCTGAGCTCGTACGTCTTAGAGAAGGGTGTTAAGCTGAGAGAATAAATCTCTGCCACCAAACAGAAATGTATTTAATAGAAACCAGCTTTACATCTCAAAGTGTAATGTCAGACACTCATCCATACAAGTCTGCTTCGGGTTCGAACAGAACCGAAGGCACTTCCAAAGAATCCCTTGCAAACCGGATATTCACAATCCTGATCGGATTCCCCATCACATAAGGAGAACTCTATACCATAGCTACTCGGTGCAAAGTCATTCGATAGGTTATCATATCATTCTCGTAAATACCCGATCTTCACCACTGGTCTTCAAATGCAATCCATAACGTCGTATCATTATTCGGAATGGGTTATATGACACAAGGTCCTCTCCCGGCTAAATCGAATAATGAGCGCAATATTTTAAAAACACATGGATACGGGATTTCAGTTAAGTCACAACTTTTTAAAAACTCAAAACCTTTTATTCAAATGGTTTAAACAAATTACCATTTTCAAATCTTTTAACTAAAAGATTCATTTCACAAATTTCACCCAGTTTCACAAAGATCCATTCACGGATTCCAAAACAATTTTCGTTTCAATTGGATTAACTCATTCAATCTTTAAATCAAAGATTTAACTTATAGCTTTCAAAACCCGTTTTCAAAGATTCATTCATAACTTGGAAAACCATTTTCATTTCAAATTTGAAATCCCTTTTACACAAATTAGAAATTCCTTCCTTATATGAAAGCTTTTATTATTTGAAAACAAATAGTTTCATTTCGGAAAATTCGATTTCATTTATACAAGTTAAAAATCTTTGGGTTAAATTCAAATTCCCAAAACAACACTTTAAAAATGGTTTAAAACCCATATAAACTTGTATAACCTTTTTTAAATCATAAATTCTCAACATAGAATTCAATTTTAAATTTTGAATTCACATTTGAATCAAATTTTTTAAAACTAAATCAAGTTATTCAAAAATAACTTTTATCTTTGAAATTCCTTTTCAAAAGCTTTTCACTTTAAACCCAATCCATTTCCAAAACCATTTGGATTCAAAATTCAAATTTCAAAACAATTTCAAAAATCTGTGACTTAACCAATTTCCACGTGCTATCCATATTTGTGTGTGTATAGTGTAGTCCAGGGGTTTTACACAATAGTGCAACATCATCAATCATTACAGATTCAATCAAGCACAGAAATATTGATAAGCGATATAATCTATAACGCTTATCTATATACACAGAATCGCAGAAAAGATAGTATAAATGCATTATAGATAAATGAATTACATTCATCACAGCTTGAATTAAAAAAATTCAAATCACAAAGCATCACATGGCAGAGATGACAAAACAATTCACAGCATTCAATAGAAGACAATCATCCATAAAAAGGTTAATTGATCATTTGATTAATTAAAACCAGATTAATCACTAATTCTTGTTGATTAACATTAATTAATTACAGTTTATGTTAATTAGTTATCCTTTATTTATTTATTAATTAATTAACCTTAATAATAAATTGATTAACCTCCAATTACTAAAGAATTAATCTTAATCAATCAATTAACCTTAATTAATTATGCTTAATTAATTAACCAATTAATTAATCTTTAATTAATTATCATTTAATTTAAAATAAGTAATTACCCTTAATTACTTAATTAAATTTTACCATTAATTAATTACTTTTATTAATTAACTAACCTTTAATTAATTAATTACTTCTTAAATTAATTACCTTAATTACATTAATTAATTATCCTTAATTAATTAATATTTAAACACTTTGATTAAATCAATCTTTAATCACAATTATCAATCCTTAATTACTTTCATTAAGTAATTATTTTTAATTGATTATTCATTAATTACTTGATTAATTAAACTTGATTTATTAATTAATTTTATCTTAATTACTATTAAGTAATTAACTTCAAGTAACTAATTTCCTTTAACAAATAAATTTAACTTAACCTTTAAAAGTTAATTAACAATTTTAAAACATCCTTTATATTAATTAACTAACTTTAATATTCTTTAATCATTCTTAGATACTTATATACTTAATAAATTTAAAGATAGATCATAAAAAAATCTTCAATTAATAAACCTCATTATTAATCATTATTAACCATAAATCTATTCAAAAGATTAAGGTTTAATTAAAACAACATTTTATCTTGATTTGCTCTTTAATTAAAAATAATTTAAAAATAAATATTGATTACAAAATCAAATGACTTGATTAGTTTCAACATAACTTTCTTAACTCTTTGATTATTCAAATTTAAATCAGGACAATTATTTTTAAAACATGGGTTTAAAAATGTTTCAAAATTAAAAATTAAAAATCTGGTTTTTAAAGCCAAAGCTGTTTTGAAAGCCCAACACGAGTCTCGCTCGAGCATTCCCCCAGTCAACAACCAACTTCCCCGAGTTCCACTTCGAGTTTTCTCCCAAACTCACCCGTATCCTCTTTCAAATTTCAAAAATTCGTTTAAGTGTTTAAAAAACCCGGTGCTACACAAATCCACTCGAGTCAATACTCGAGACAATCCATCATCTTACCGAAACTTTCTTCGAGTCCTTCCTTTCTTCCCCAGGCCACTGCGTACTGACACAATCCAAGTGTCATGCACATGCACCAAAGTTCTGACGAACTCCAGTCATCCCCGCCGACGCCAGCATGTTGCCTTCGATCCCCTTTTATGATTCCGACCGCCAAAACTTCACATCGATTTCGAACTCGAAATCGAACATTATCGAGCTACTGAAACAAAAACAGTTCAAACAGACATGCTTGCACTTCCAATTTTCGATCATTGGAGATTGCTACATTCCACCTGCACCTATGTCATATGGCCATCTTCTATTCCCCTCGCCCTGGACCAACTCGACATTGCTATGGTGCTGTAATCACCTGGATTCGACTTCGTCCAGATGGCGACCCAAAACCCTACATCATCGAAGATCGGCCGCCACAATCACCAGTAAATCTTTTACCCATTTTTCATATAGTCTATGACACTCCGGCCACTTCCAAGCCTAATTTTGAGGAATATTGCTCTGCCGATCGTCAGTAACTGACGAAAATGCCAAAAACACTCATTTCATAAATTCTCGATAATCCTTATTCTGAAAATTGTGAATTAACCCTTAAAAATCATGATTTGGAATAGTGATTCAAATTATATACCAGAATCAAAAAACTAAGATATTTGAATTTTTGAATATCTTAAGTTTTTTCCACTGTTCTTTTTAGTTTTCAGAAAATATCCTAACTAATTTTATTTAAAAATATTTTTACAACTTAAATCTTGATTAAGCAATCATATTTCATTTAGATCCTAAGACTTAACAAAGACTAGAGGAAGATAATTTGATTTTTTTTCTTTTTAAGTTTAATTTTAAAACCTGTACAAAGAACAGGGGTTTACTTCCCTGTTTCAAACATGCACAACATAAATTATATATATACAGGCATATTCACACTCATGCAAACATATTCCACAAACAAATATCAATACTGATTATATGCAGATCAAAGTGTGTGTTGGTTTAATAGTTTGCTCACCAGTAAAAATGGACAGAGGACAAAAATCAGGAAAAACTGGAAATGATTTTCTTGAGTTTGATTTTGCTTTCAGGCCTCTAGGCTGTAATTTTTTTTTATTTGTTTTGCTAACTCCAGATTTTAAATTGAATCTTGAAGTTGTTTGAATTTTCGGAGTTGAACTTTTTCTTCATTTATTGAAGTTTTATTTGCATTAAGTCTTTTGAAAATCTGGGAAGCTACTGCTAACTTTGATCTGGTTGCTTATCTGATTGCTTTGAATTTGTTTTGCTTGATTCAGGTATTTGATTCCAGGTTGAAGCTTTAATCTGGTTTTCAGTTTTCTTTTCTGGTTTCTTTTGTTTCAGATTTCAAGTTTAGAGAAAAGGAAGTGTATTGCTTTTTTTCTTTTAAATTTTAATCAAAAGATAAATGCCACTTTTATTACTTGAATGGCAACATTATTTACACTTGTTAATCTATATTATTACTCATTAAACATTTGCCAAATGTGTTTAAATTGTGTTTAAACCCTTTTGTTAAACTTATTTATAAATTTGTTTTAAATCCTTACTTCGTTATAAATTACTTAATTTATGTACAAACTATATGCTTTAGCCTTTGTTTACTTAAGTATCTATGTTTATATAAACAAACAAACTTCATTTTGTATTTATACAATTTTAAAACAAATTATACTTTTATAAACAACACACATATGTATATTATAAAATTTAGCCTTTAAACAACATTCAAAAAATTTACTATATTTTAAACATTTCAAATTATATTTTGAAGATAACTTTATATCATATTTCTTATTTCAACAAATGTATTTTCTTTATTAATCATTTATAAAATCTTTTAAAGTAAAAGATGATTTTACAATTTTAATTTCACATGAATAAATAATTTTATTCTTAATTAGCCTTTGAGAAAATTTATTACATTCAATTCAAAATATCTTTTTTCAAATCAAAATGCACATTAAATATAATTAGAAAAAAATTCTTATTAACTTAAAAATAAATTTTTTAAATTCAATTTATCTCTAGAATCCAATTTATTTCTCAAAATATTTATTCTTGTCAAATTCCAAATTCAATTTATTATTTTTATTATATTTCAAAACTAAATAAATTCTCAATTAATTCACAATTGAATCCAAAATTTAATTTAATTACCAATTAAATTCGACTCAAGAATCGGGATCGTTATACAAATACATTTTTAAATTAAGTCTAAAATAACTTAAAAATTTTAAACTTAAAAAATTCAAGTTAAACAAATTATATAACTTTCTTAAATCAACTATTTAATAACATTTATCATATAAAGAATAGGTTTAAGAAATAGTTCAAACTAGATTCCTTTTAAATTTTAAAACTTGCTTTTATTTAAAACATTAAACCTGTTAAATACTTACTATGTAACAATCCTGTATTTTGTGATTTATTTTAATTGTTTATTTTGATTATTTTATTTGAACTCCTGATTTAAAAACTTTATTATATTTATTAAATGGATAAATTTAAATTTTATTATTTTAAATAAAATGTTGATTTTTATGAGAATTACAATTTCAAACCTGAATAAATAGAATATTTCCAGAAAATGTGGATTTTGGTCTATCTAGGCAAACTTTGACTTTTAAATTTAAAATTTAAATATTTAAAATTTTGAATTTCATCCTTTATTATTAAATTAGATTAAATTTCAAGAATACTGCTTTTCGTTTTGTTGAAATCGGATTTATATTATGAAAGTTATGTTTTTTACAATATTATGTGTAAATTGATTTATTTAACAATATTGTTAATTTTAAATTGTATAAATAATATTTTTATTTGTCATATCTTATTATAATTTTTATATATACGTTATTTTATATATATTTTGTCTTTTCAAATATTTTTAAAGTGATACTAAAATTTTCCAAAGTTTATTGAATTGGTTTTCATTTTTTTAAGCCTAGTTTCTATTTTCTGTGCTATTTTCTTAATTTAATTATATTTAATTAAAATTTATTTATTTATTTTATGCATTCATTTTTATTTCTGAGTTTTATCTTTATTTATCAGCATTTTTCATATATTTAAAATTGCAAAAGAAATGGTGGAAATATGAAGAGTTTGTGACCTTTTATTTGCCAAGTCTCTTTGTATTCTTGCCTTTTCAATTTCAACCATCTCTTGCTGTCTTTTTGGCCGACCTATCTCATTTCTTTTCAGGCACATTTTTTATTTTTTCACACAAAAGAAAACTCTTCTCAACCCTAAAAATCACGGCCCAAAATCTGAGCAAAGTGGTAGGTAAATTTCTATTTCTTTTCATTGTTTTTCTACTTGTTCATATCGGATTTGCTCTTTCTTTCTCACCTTCTATGCTCAGCTTCTCCTTCCTCCTCCACCTTGGCCTCCTCCACCTCCACTTGACCCAGCCACAACCTCCTCCAATCCAGCCGAAGCCCATGCCGTGCACCCATGTGACCAGATCTACCAAGGAATCTACACAAACTTCACATATATTTGCATAGCCGAGCACTATATTGCTTCTACCACTTCAAACTCCTCTTTGGCCGGCCATACACTACCACCACCACCAGCTTTTCCTGACATAACACCCACTGCCATGTCATCCCTACCCGACCTAAAGATCAGGCCATGCCTAGGTTAGCCTTGGTCGTGACCTTTTGTGGCTTGAATCCATCTGGTGTTGCCTTTGTGTTGTTGTTTCATGCACACAACTCTCCAGTCCATCATCTCTTACATGTTTGGCAGACCACTCATGAACCTAAACCAGATCAAAACCATGCCTTGGCCATGTATATTCAGATCTATAACTGAGGCATAGGTGGTAGAAAGCAAGTGCAAAGCTCTGGTTTTGTTTTATGCATTTATTCCTAACATTGTTTTATTTTATTTGTGTTGAAAACTTATGTTATACATACTTGTTTTGTTTGAATGTATTCAAGGCGATTAACTTTGGCTCTCCGCTCTCAAATCATATTCGTGTTGTCGTGCCTTCGAAGATTCTTTGTTTTGTGTTTTGGTTGTCATCTCCAGCTTAAACAGGTGAGTTATTCTCACCAGACAAATGTGTACTTATATGACTAGTAAACTGATTGCAGTTGAATCTGTAAAACCATATCACATGCTATATCTGTTGTGCTAGGATTATATGATGCTCACACATGTTTATACACTTGTTATATCATAATTTACTGTTATATCATGTTATTCTGTTCGTATATATATCAGTTCACCATTGCAAGTTCCTTGTAGATAGAATCACTATGGGTTGAAATGATACATACCCGAACGGACTTTAGAACAGGGAAAAATCATTATGGGCTGAAATGGTAGGCCTGAACGATTCTTATTTATTTCATTTAACTTGGGATTTCGGGTTTGAAATGATAAAACTCGGGTTTTCTTTGTAAATTACGGATTGAAATGATGTATTACCCGTATCACTTTACCTAGTGTAGAAAATGATAAACAGACCCGTGGTTAAAATATATTTTTCTAAAAAATTTAAAATATTTTAGAAATGTAAATATTATAATACTTTGATATAAAATTAATTAAAAAATGATTTTTGTAAAGTATTTTGATTTTTTCTGAGAATTTATAAGTGAAACAAATTAATGATAAAGTGGAAATTTGAAATATAAGTTATTTTGGAAATTTGTTTAATTATAAATGGAATTTAAAATTAAATATGAAAATATGATAAATTTATGATATTTTGAATTATATGAATTTAAAATGATTTTATAATATATTAATTGATTTTGAATAAGTTAAAATGTGAAATAAATTAATATTGAGTTAAATTTTGAAATATAACTTAAATCGCAAAATTTTGAATTTTGTTTAAAGGTGAATTTTGAAGTTAAGTAAATAAAATGAAAAATAAGTTATATTTTGAAATTTAAAATTAACTTCTAAGTTAAAAAATTTAATTATAAGAATTAAAATCGAATGTTGGAATTCAATAAGTGAATTATTATTAAATATTGATTTTTGAATGGAAATTTAACTTTATAAAATCATGAATTTAAGGAAAATTAAATAATGGTTATAAAAGTGAAAAAAATATGATTTTATAAGTTTGAAATGGTTTAAATAAAAATTTAATGATTTCTGAAAGTATAGTGAATATTTGGAATTTAATTAACAGCATTTTGAATGCTATATGTCTAAGGTAAAGGATATTACAGCATTTGTAAATGTTGTAGTTAATATAAATGAACTAAATGGCTAAATTGAATTAAAGGCTATTATAGTACTTTGTAAGTGCTATAATTGTTGAATTTAACTAAGGTTTTATTTGAATTAATGTAACCCTATTACAGTATTTTGAATGTTGTCTTTTATCAAATTGAATTGTTTAAAAGTAACTTTCCGTAGCATTTTTCTAAATGCTGCGAAAGTTGAATTTTCATTGTTTTAATAAATTTAAGTGAATGAATGAGTTTTGAAAAATTAAAATTTTGAAAATTTAATAATTTAATTATTAGATATAATAACTTCATTTTATGATTTAAAATGAAGTAATTTGTTTTGAAACATTAACTATTTTGAAATGTGTGTTGAAATGGTATTTTAAATAAATGAATGTGGTTTGGAAGATACAATATTTTGATATTTTGAAGTGGATTTTTTGAATGATATTTAATTTTGAAATGATATTTGATTTCGAAGTATAAAATACCATTTTGAAATTTTAACCACGGGATGTATTTAATTTATAGTTTAACTGATTCTTAAAGGATGGACGATCCCAAGCATCCTTTAAGTTATTGAGCATTTCTACTATAGTTCACTTGAGTTGGTTTACATTATATAAGTATATATGTCCTAACTCGAGTGTTTTGTGTTTTACTTTACGCTCGGTTCAGCCTGAGTATTTACAGCTTAGCTTCGGATTTCTTTCCTGGAGCTAGGAATCGTTGGAGATTCTGCTTGTCTAGTATCTGTTCACTTTCAGTTTCATTTTTTCTTTTTCAGTTCTGGTACTTATGAACTGCTATGTATTTGAGATTTCTATTGTATATGTTTTTTTTCAGACTGATATTATGTATTATGTTTTTGAGAGTTTGTTATAGTAGCTTCATGAACTACTATGGTATTTTAATTTCCGCTGCGAGTTATTCTGATATTTCTGGGTCCGTGATTCTGTGATTGTATTTCATTTGCTCCAAATTTAATTACAATGCGGTATTTTGAGCAATTCAAGTCCGACATGCGTGTCTGCGAATGGCTGAAAATATCGGGTTGTTACATACAATAATTGTGACGACCCGGAATTTTTAAGCAATTTAAATCGGAATATTTAATCGATTTTAAATATTCAATAATACAATTTTAGATTGATTTACGGATATCACAAATTATTTGATAATTGAATTATTAAATTAAATAATTTGAAGTTGGGAAAGAATTATTGAATTTAAAATTTTAAGCCGATTTAAAATAATTAGAAGACTTATGAAATTTATATTGATAATATTGAAGATAATAGGAATTTTAAAATTAAATTTAATAGTGATTTATTTAGTTTTGAAATTTCATCGTTTAAATTGAATTTAAAAATAGCCTTCCGAGGCGCAGTCTCGGAATTTGACGAAACCAGTTCCATTGGGCCCGTAATATTGGATTATTATCGGATTTCAAATTTCATAGTAATTGGAGCAGTTGTGTGAGCGTACGATATATAAACGCGTTGGACTTTGTTTTGAAACAAATTCAAATTTAATAAAATATATTCACTTTTTATAAAACCGACAATACGTACATCCGCCTCACTTTTTATTTCTCCTTCATACCTTCCCCTGTTTATCAACATCACGTCGCTTTTATCTTTCAGTCGAAGCCATTCTTTTTTTTTATAAATCCCGTGTTCCCCCAAACAGTTTGTATTCGAAAAAAGAAAAAAAAAGAGAAAAAAAAAATCTAATTCAAATCTTCTATTTCAGTCGCGACTCCACCCTCTGCCTTATCGATCGACCCCAAATCGCGATATCAAGACGCAGCTAGGGTTCGAAGTTGCAACAATTAGAGTGACGTCGAAGGCAAATCGCGAGCATGAATCTGGGCTGCGCGTGAGATTTGTGTCAATTGCGAGATCAAATCGACTCGTTCAGGAAGGGGGATCTTCGGTTCGATGAGATGGCAGCGAGGCTCGTCGTGGTTCCGTCGCGATGATTTGGGGCCGTTTTGATTTGTTAGGGTTTCACGAGTTCGAGTTCACGTGAGGGGCGAAGTCGAGAAGTGGAATCGGGGGAGATGGGGGTCGTGTTGCGATGCAGTGTTCTCAGCAGAGATGGACGACAAGTTGGAGGTATTCGCTCCGTTCACGATGGCAACGAGTGGGTCGCTTGATGAATCAAGGCAGCGGGGGTTTTCGGTGTCAAGCAGCAGTGAGGTACAGTAGTTTATTTTAAATTGGTTTAGTTTAAGTTAAATTTTTAGACTCAATCAATATTTATGAAATTAAATTTAAATTTATATATATATATATATATACACACACAAAGTTTGAACAGGGAAGTAGGAGATCTAAAACGTTGAAAATTTTATAGAATTAGATTTTTGAAATCCATATATAGTTTTAGTATATAGGTAGCTCTAAGGGGAAATATATGTACGTATATACATCTTTGATTTCCAAATTTATTTTAAACAACATATTAAAATAATTAATTTGTTCAAAATTAGATTATTAAATGATATAGATTATTCAATTAGCTACCGTATTAATAAATCATATAATGTTTATTCAAGGTCTAAAATCGAGGAATAAGTCGGAATGGGAGTGGGTCGCAAAACAAAAATCAAAGGTGAGTTAATCTCACTCAGTTAATTTAATTTAAAAGATTAAATTTAAATAATTGTTTGAATGGTTGATTTGATTGTTGTGCTTTAGTATGATATATTTTGGATTGATGGTTATGTTGTGCTAACATCTGTGGATGCAGGGAAAACAGGTTGGAGGGATCCAACTGGGTCCCTCAACATATATATATTGTTTATTGTTTATTATTCTCTGACATGCTTTGTGGATATTCTGCGATGAATCATATTGAAATATTAAATGCTATAGCTGCTTGGATATATTCTTGAACTCTGAGATATCAAATTATATAGCATTGGATTCTTGGAAAGAAATAATAAAAGAAGTAAATTTTTAAGAAAATAATTATAAAGAATGTAAATAAATTAAAAATGAATTGATAAGAATATTAGTTTTTCCAAAAATGCTAATTAATAAATCCTGTATATGGAAAGGAATTTTTTTGAATAAACAGAAAGTTAAGAAAACTTAAAATTTCAATGTTACTGTTTAAAAGAATAAAACAATTATTTCAAATTTAGGATTTAAATTATTCTAGAAGAATAAAGAAGAAATGAAAAAAAAATATGAAATATGTATATTTCAGTTAAAGATGTAAAATCAAAGGGAAAATAATAACAATTATAATTAAGTCAATAATTAATGAATTTTGAAATGAACTGAATAAGTGAAGAAATTTATTTCAAATAAAATAAGTTGGAAATCAATTTGGAAAAATGATTCAATTGATTGAAGTTGGAAAATTCTCCTCGAATAACCAAGTATGTTTTCAAAGCGAGTTTTTAAATATAAATTAAAAGGGTTTTAAAGTTGTTTTAAAAAAAGCAAGTTTTTTTTTTGAAAAATTTATTATATCCAATATTTAAAATTCAATGGGTAAGTGTTTTCTCAAAATCTAATATAGTAGTAATTACTTAAAAAAGTGACCTAGTATTTTGTTTTCAAAAGTGAAAATCTAGTTTTATATTCTATTAAGTAACTTTATTTTCAAATACTCATATAGTATGTATTTTTACAAAATATTGAAGAACCTAAATGTTTAAAAGTATATATTTTCAAAGTAAAGTGTTTTAAATTATTTTTAAATCTAGTTTTGTACTTGGTAATTTCAGAGGAGATAGAAAATATTTGGGAAAGTTGATTCCGAAAAGAATGAGGGATTTGAAACTGTTTTCAAAGAATTGGAAATAGAAATATATCTTGTGAAGATATTTTTGGAGATTAATAAATAATTTGGGAAATTATTTATTGGTTGATGGTTGTTTGTGAATATTAATTGATAGTTAAATAACCGACTATCAATATTGGCCAACTGCGTTGATCGTTTCGAAGAGACCGGGATCGAGATTTATTTCTCGAAAACCACTTCGATCCGGTTTGTACGTTTCGTGCGAAAAACGTGTATGGAGTCGAAGATGGAGCAATGAAGTGCAAGGGCTAGTCGCTACTAATCCTTAGGATATTTCCAAAATGGATGTAGTAGGAATAGTGCCTCCGGTTCCGTTCGAACCCGGGACGGACTTGTATGGATGAATGCTTGCGAAACATCGTCAGGTGGGCGATGGGCATTCTAAGTGAAAACGTTCTAAAGGTAACGCTTAGCCTCAAGCCTCATCAACCGGGAATGACTGAAAATCAGGGGATATGCAGCAAGGTTAGGTGGGTCATGCCCAAGCAGGACAAGATAATTCCCCTGTCTAGATGTCCCTTATATATCTTTCGGCTTAGTGGGTGGTTGGTCGCGCCAACCATGGGGTTTATCTTGTTCGGGACTGTTTAGTAAGGAATGGTTCCGGCCTTGTGTTGCAGGGGATGAAGGGAGTAGTCCTCGGTACGGTGATCTAGGCCCCGTACTGTGACAGGTGGTACCCCAGTGCCTAGTCATTGTTGGAAATCCATTTTCCCTACGAGCCTTGTACGAGTTTTGTTTGTATTACCCACTTCGGTGGCTAGTAGCTGGAATTTAATCATGTAACAATTTCGGCTATTTTATAAGTATTTGTATATAGACCCTATTATAATATCAGAGGATTTCTATAAAAATTGTTTTAGCTATCGTAAGGTAAAAACCCGACATGTTTATTTGTGGCGTGGTCTTACGAGATGCTTTTGTTTTCAAAGGATTTTGAAACTTTAATAATCAATTGGGTGTGATTTTCTCACGCTGGTATTCCAGACTGACTCGGGTATTATTTAACTATAATGCTCGGGTCAGACCGAGTATTATAGGATACAGGATATGATGCTGTGGAGCTCAGGAGACGAGCTGGATGACGATACGTACAGTCGTACTTGTTATATATATATTCCGCTGTTTGAGTTGTTGTGTATTCATTGTATGTTATTGATGTGAGCTGTGACTGATGTACTCTGATGACGTAATATATGTAAACAGATATATTTGATTTAAGAAAAATTATTTACTACCTATTATACTTTATTCCGCTGCGATGGTTAGATTCTGATGTTGATTTTTGTTTTCTCTTCTTCTACCTCTTCTTCTTAAACCCAAATGGTTCGTATTTCTGTGCAACTTGAGTTGATTGTTGTAGAATAGTGTAAACTCAAGGGGTACGGATTTGCGGGACATTACAGTTGGTATCAGAGCATAGGTTGGTGATAACCTTGGCTCTGGTGGGAATTACTCATTTAAAATAGAGTCTATGGTACTCTATAATGAGTTTGAGCGTATTAATAAATATGAGCGCGTATTTGTTAATGAATATAAATTGTTTTAATATTGCGTTGATTGGTTTATTGAGTGGCATATGAACCTTCGTCGGCACAGTCCGTACAACTGTATCGAAGGGGTTTCTAAACACTTGAATAGAGCAATCGACACGATATTGTTTTAAATATGGGTGAATGAAATAATTTTACCCAAAAACATATTTTGATATAAAGCATAGTTTTTGTAAACTGTTTGACTAATATATGGTTGCTTGGATGTTAGAAATGATAATATTAAAGTATTATCATTGTTAAGTGAAAATTTAATTAGAAATTGGAAATATAACCAAAGTTTGAAGGAATAAATTTATTATAAAAAGAAATTTATAAATATGAATTATAGATGTAATTTGTGAATTGAAATATAATCAAATGAGAATTTGTATGAACATAAGCTGTGCAAATGAATTATAGTTAAAATTTATTTAAGCAGAATTTGGAAATTCAAAATTTCAGAGATTTTGGAAATGTTATCGAAGTGTTTTGAAGATAAATGATAACATTATTGTTTTGGAAGTATTTCTGGATGGAAATTTGTTTTAAATGGGTTTTAAAAGGGATATAGCATTGAATTCACTTTAGTCACTGGAAAATAACTTCGGTGATGACTGCAGCATCATCGATGTTCATTTTCGAGTTTCTAAGTGACGGATTTGCTGCCAAATTAATTTGTTCAGGAAAAACGAGTGTTTTTGAAAATTTCAGAGGAAATTTGTTGGGAATAAAACCAGGATTGGTTTAAATTTCTGAGAAGTGTGATTTTGAAATGTTGGAGATTTCAAAATAATTTGAAACTAAAGCCGGGTGTTTGAAAATCCTGATGAGATGAATTGTAAGCTTATAGATTGAGATGATTTTTAAAACAGAAAGGAAATATAAGCTTTGAATAATGGAATGTAAATTTAAAATGAAATGAAGTTAACTTGGATGGGAAAAAAAATAAACTTAACTGGATTGGAATAAATTGAATAGGCTAGAAATAATATCCAGTTGTATTTGAATTTAGTTGAAACCGAATTGGGTTGAATAAATCCGAGTTAAGATAAAATTGAATTGGCATAAGAATTCAATTGAATTATTTAATGGAATTAGATTCTTACCTGAATAAATGGAATTAAGTGGGATAAGGATTGGAATTGGAATAAATAAATCAAAATCACTTATAAAAGAATTAAAATCCCTAGAAATAAAATATGATTGGGCTATAAATAAATAACAGGCTTGAGTTAAAAATAAAAGATGAATATATTCAAGCCTATAATGGATGGAATTGTGTAAATAATAAGTTGTGGCTTATAAATTTTTGAAATGGAATACAAATCCAAATAAATATTTAGATGAATAGGGAAATGAGAGGGAAATCCAAACTTGAATTGTAAAGTATATTGAACTAAGGAAAATAAATAAAAGTGATATTTGGAATGAAAAAAAAAATTCAAGTGTTGGATCATAAATAATGGGAGAACTAATTAGATAATAAATTAGTTAATAAAATTGAATTGTGAGTTGATGATGAAGTTTGGAAATAAACTTAAGTTATAAATTAAAGCTGATTCAAATTGTTGATGAAAGGAAAGTAATTAAGAATGGAGTTGAATTATGAGTTAATAAATTGGATGGTAAATTAAAAGTGGATAATAGAATCAGAACTTGAGTTATTAATTAAAAATTAGACTTGAAGTGTTAACAAATTAAATATAAAATGGGGAATATATAGAATAAAAATGGAAATGGATTAAAATAGTGATGGTTTGAATGTGCAAATGAAATCCAAATAAGTGAAGATAACCTAGAAAATAGCCAGGTAATAAATGGGATGAGTTGAATTTGGAAAGTTAAATTTTATAATAACCAATCAAATGAAATTGAAAACTTAAAATGATATTTAATTGAGATGGAATCAAGTTGAATAAAAGAGAAAAAAATATTTATTTGCGAAATGAGAATGAGCTTAAGTGTAAAATTTGATTGAATCAAAATAAATTGACTTAAGCTGAGTAGATGGAAGAGTGTTGAATTTAATTCAACTTAAACAAAGTTTAATAATATTGGATTGGTTTTAAATCAAGTGAAATAAATTTTAATTGAAATAAAATTCGGTGTGTTGCCGATAATATTTAATGGAATGAAAATGCTTAAATAAATAATTGTAAACCATTTAAATTAGTAAGGGATGGAAATAACTTGAGACAATAAGGAAAATAGAATGTTTCGAGTTTATTAGAAATGATTTAAGTGAATGTGGATAAGTTAATTATACTGAATAAGTGAATGGATGGGATAAATAAGAACCAAAGGAAGTGTTGGTTTAAATAAGTTGAGAAATGGTTATTAAATGAAATAGCTTGGATTGTTTTTGAGCTAAATAAAATAGTTTGAAATAAACTAATATGGAATGAAATGTAAATAAATAAATTGTAAATAAAATTTAAATGGAATGTGTCGAGCTAAGCAAGTGATTGTGAATGGATTAAAATAAAAGGGAAGTTTAATTGGCAAATAAGATGAAGTGTAAGTGAATGTATTCAAATTTGATATGCAATGAAAATGAGAGTATATGGGTTGTGGATAAATTGGAAATGGAATAGAATTAAGTAATAATTGGGTTGAAATCAATTTAAAATTTATTATAAAACTCAAGTACTTATTCATTCACATAGATCTTGTCAAATTGCAAAAAAATAAATTATTATTTGATGTAAATTGAAGTAATTAAAAATTCTATGGATTGATAAAGAGTAAAATAAATTGATTTTGAAAGTAATTGAATTAAATATGAGTTCAGTTTGCTTAAAATAAATTAAATGTAAGCAATTGAGTTTTAAACCATTCGAATTAATGAAGTGGTATACGATGGATTGAAAACCATTCAAATTGAATGAAAATGGTTATAAATAAATTGAAACAGTTGAATTGACATGGAAACTATATAAATTGCTTTTGGAAATATGTTTGCTGTGAATTTCTTTTAAAATTCATATGTTTTAACTATTTTAAATAAGTGAAATGTAGTTAAACTTCATATATTTGGCACTTACATGTTTAAATTGAGTAAGTACAGGTACTTGGAAGGCATGTGGCTGGATTTGTTTGTGCTATTTGCTAAAAATAATAAGCCGCCTGCTTAAAATGCTAAATAAGGTACGCCTACGCAAATAAAATTAGGAAATATGAACTGTTTTTGGTTTTTCCGACCGTGTGGGTCGATGTATATATATTTATCTCTTTTGTCAAATTGCAAAAGCTCTTCCGTACAAAGGGGACTCTGCCAAAAATTTTCAGAAATTTTGGGAGTTAGAAAATTTTTGAAAATTTTGGAAAATTTTGTTAACGACAAAACTATTTAGAATTGGAAACTAAAATAAGTTAGTAAATGAAACTAATTAACGTAATGACTTAAATTAGTTTAAATGAAGGATAAAATTTAAAATTCAAAGTTGAAAATAAATGAAATACATATGTAATGTGGAAATCGAGTTAGATAGAAATAAGTATAAACTAAAAGAGATAAAGAGAAATAAAGATAAGAGACATATAAAATGTTTACACTAACTTAAGAAAGGAATGGTAAATTCTAGATTGGAAATTGATAATACAAATAAAATCTAAGATAATATTGAAATGAATAGATATTGACATTTTGTAAGAAAGTCGATAAAATGTTTTGGAATATTGTGTTGGATATTAGTGCTAAGCAGGATATGCAGGTATTATAAAGGGGGAAAAGGAAATTGGATTTGATTTCAAGAGGTAAAATTTGAATTGCCCGACAAAAGGTACGTATTTAAATTTGGTATGGAATTTGATTGGGATTTGGATTTGGTTTGAGCCACTTAGCCTTTTGTTTTCCTTTTTGAATTTGGGAGGCCGTAGAGCCATTTTGTAGTTGTACCGAGCTAGCCGCGCAAAGGAGACGCTGGCGAAATTTTTCGGAAATTTAGGGAGTTAGAAAATTTTTGAGAAAATTTTGATAATTTAAATTTGAATTTGAATTTAAATTTGAATAGATGAATACCTAAAGTTATTTGGAAGGCTGGTTGGGGCAATAATGGGTCTTTTATAAAAGGATAGTTAGATGTTGAATTGCTTGGTTTTGCGAATAAGTAAACGGGTATTGGACAATTATCCCTAACTAGTAATTTCGGGGACGAAATTCTTTTAAGGGGGAAGGAATGTGACGACCCGGAATTTTTAAGCAATTTAAATCGGAATATTTAATCAATTTTAAATATTCAATAATACAATTTTAGATTGATTTACGGATATCACAAATTATTTGATAATTGAATTATTAAATTAAATAATTCGAAGTTGGGAAAGAATTATTGAATTTAAAATTTTAAGCCGATTTAAAATAATTAGAAGACTTATGAAATTTATATTGATAATATTGAAGATAATAGGAATTTTAAAATTAAATTTAATAGTGATTTATTTAGTTTTGAAATTTCATCGTTTAAATTGAATTTAAAAATAGCCTTCCGAGGCGCAGTCTCGGAATTCGACGAAACCAGTTCCATTGGGTCCGTAATATTGGATGATTATCGGATTTCAAATTTCATAGTAATTGGAGCAGTTGTGTGAGCGTACGATATATAAACGCGTTGGACTTTGTTTTGAAACAAGTTCAAATTTAATAAAATATATTCACTTTTTATAAAACCGACAATACGTACATCCGCCTCACTTTTTATTTCTCCTTCGTACCTTCCCCTGTTTATCAACATCACGTCGCTTTTATCTTTCAGCCGAAGCCATTCTTTTTTTTATAAATCCCGTGTTCCCCCAAACAGTTTGTATTCGGAAAAAAAAAGAGAAAAAAAAATCTAATTCAAATCTTCTATTTCAGTCGCGACTCCACCCTCTGCCTTATCGATCGACCCCAAATCGCGATATCAAGATGCAGCTAGGGTTCGAAGTTGCAACAATTTGAGTGACGTCGAAGGCAAATCGCGAGCATGAATCTGGGCTGCGCGTGAGATTTGTGTCAATTGCGAAATCAAATCGACTCGTTCAGGAAGGTGGATCTTCGGTTCGATGAGATGGCAGCGAGGCTCGTCGTGGTTCCGTCGCGATGATTTGGGGCCGTTTTGATTTGTTAGGGTTTCGCGAGTTCGAGTTCACGTGAGGGGCGAAGTCGAGAAGTGGAATCGGGGGAGATGGGGGTCGTGTTGCGATGCAGTGTTCTCAGCAGAGATGGACGACAAGTTGGAGGGATTCGCTCCGTTCACGATGGCAACGAGTGGGTTGCTTGATGAATCAAGGCAGCGTGGGTTTTCAGTGTCAGGCAGCAGTGAGGTACAGTAGTTTATTTTAAATTGGTTTAGTTTAAGTTAAATTTTTAGACTCAATCAAGATTTATGAAATTAAATTTAAATTTATATATATATATATACAAAGTTTGAACAGGGAAGTAGGAGATTTAAAACGTTGAAAATTTTATAGAATTAGATTTTTGAAATCCATATATAGTTTTAGTATATAGGTAGCTCTAAGGGGAAATATATGTACGTATATACATCTTTGATTTCCAAATTTATTTTAAACAACATATTAAAATAATTAATTTGTTCAAAATTAGATTATTAAATGATATAGATTATTCAATTAGCTACCGTATTAATAAATCATATAATGTTTATTCAAGGTCTAAAATCGAGGAATAAGTCGGAATGGGAGTGGGTCGCAAAACAAAAATCAAAGGTGAGTTAATCTCACTCAGTTAATTTAATTTAAAAGATTAAATTTAAATAATTGTTTGAATGGTTGATTTGATTGTTGTGCTTTAGTATGATATATTTTGGATTGATGTTTATGTTGTGCTAACATCTGTGGATGCAGGGAAAACAGGTTGGAGGGATCCAACTGGGTCCCTCAACATATATATATTGTTTATTATTTATTATTCTCTGACATGCTTTGTGGATATTCTGCGATGAATCATATTGAAATATTGAATGCTATAGCTGCTTGGATATATTCTTGAACTATGAGATATCAAATTATATAGCATTGGATTCTTGGAAAGAAATAATAAAAGAAGTAATTTTTTAAGAAAATAATTATAAAGAATGTAAATAAATTAAAAATGAATTGATAAGAATATTAGTTTTTCCAAAAATGCTAACTAATAAATCCTGTATATGGAAAGGAATTTTTTTGAATAAACAGAAAGTTAAGAAAACTTAAAATTTCAATGTTACTGTTTAAAAGAATAAAACAATTATTTCAAATTTAGGATTTAAATTATTCTAGAAGAATAAAGAAGAAATGAAAAAAAAATATGAAATATGTATATTTCAGTTAAAGATGTAAAATCAAAGGGAAAATAATAACAATTATAATTAAGTCAATAATTAATGAATTTTGAAATGAACTGAATAAGTGAAGAAATTTATTTCAAATAAAATAAGTTGGAAATCAATTTGGAAAATTGATTCAATTGATTGAAGTTGGAAAATTCTCCTCGAATAACCAAGTATGTTTTCAAAGCGAGTTTTTAAATATAAATTAAAAGGGTTTTAAAGTTGTTTTAAAAAAAGCAAGTTTTTTTTTGAAAAATTTATTATATCCAATATTTAAAATTCAATGGGTAAGTATTTTCTCAAAATCTAATATAGTAGTAATTACTTAAAAAAGTGACCTAGTATTTTGTTTTCAAAAGTGAAAATCTAGTTTTATATTCTATTAAGTAACTTTATTTTCAAATACTCATATAGTATGTATTTTTACAAAATATTGAAGTAATTTAACTTAAATGTTTAAAAGTATATATTTTCAAAGTAAAGTGTTTTAAATTATTTTTAAATCTAGTTTTGTACTTGGTAATTTCAGAGGAGATAGAAAATATTTGGGAAAGTTGATTCCGAAAAGAATGAGGGATTTGAAACTGTTTTCAAAGGATTGGAAATAGAAATATATCTTGTGAAGATATTTTTGGAGATTAATAAATAATTTGGGAAATTATTTATTGGTTGATGGTTGTTTGTGAATATTAATTGATAGTTAAATAACCGACTATCAATATTGGCCAACTGTGTTGATCGTTTCGAAGAGACCGGGATCGAGATTTATTTCTCGAAAACCACTTCGATCCGGTTTGTACGTTTCGTGCGAAAAACGTGTATGGAGTCGAAGATGGAGCAATGAAGTGCAAGGGCTAGTCGCTACTAATCCTGAGGATATTTCCAAAATGGATGTAGTAGGAATAGTGCCTTCGGTTCCGTTCGAACCCGGGACGGACTTGTATGGATGAATGCTTGCGAAACATCGTCAGGTGGGCGATGGGCATTCTAAGTGAAAACGTTCTAAAGGTAACGCTTAGCCTCAAGCCTCATCAACCGGGAATGACTGAAAATCAGGGGATATGCAGCAAGGTTAGGTGGGTCATGCCCAAGCAGGACAAGATAATTCCCCTGTCTAGATGTCCCTTATATATCTTTCGGCTTAGTGGGTGGTTGGTCGCGCCAACCACGGGGTTTATCTTGTTCGGGACTGTTCAGTAAGGAATGGTTCTGGCCTTGTGTTGCAGGGGATGAAGGGAGTAGTCCTCGGTACGGTGATCTAGGCCCCGTACTGTGACAGGTGGTACCCCAGTGCCTAGTCATTGTTGGAAATCCATTTTCCCTACGAGCCTTGTACGAGTTTTGTTTGTATTACCCACTTCGGTGGCTAGTAGCTGGAATTTAATCATGTAACAATTTCGGCTATTTTATAAGTATTTGTATATAGACCCTATTATAATATCAGAGGATTTCTATAAAAATTGTTTTAGCTATCGTAAGGTAAAAACCCGACATGTTTATTTGTGGCGTGGTCTTACGAGATGCTTTTGTTTTCAAAGGATTTTGAAACTTTAATAATCAATTGGGTGTGATTTTCTCACGCTGGTATTCCAGACTGACTCGGGTATTATTTAACTATAATGCTCGGGTCAGACCGAGTATTATAGGATACAGGATATGATGCTGTGGAGCTCAGGAGACGAGCTGGATGACGATACGTACAGTCGTACTTGTTATATATATATTCCGCTATTTGAGTTGTTGTGTATTCATTGTATGTTATTGATGTGAGCTGTGACTGATGTACTCTGATGATGTAATATATGTAAACATATATATTTGATTTTAAGAAAAATTATTTACTACCTATTATACTTTATTCCGCTGCGATGGTTAGATTCTGATGTTGATTTTTGTTTTCTCTTCTTCTACCTCTTCTTCTTAAACCCAAATGGTTCGTATTTCTGTGCAACTTGAGTTGATTGTTGTAGAATAGTGTAAACTCAAGGGGTACGGATTTGCGGGACATTACAATAATCCAGCCTAGATTTACTCCGCCCAAAATCTCTCCTTCTTCCCACAATCCCACACTCTACCTTCTACCTAATTCGAACACGAACCGAAATGTAACATCCTTGAATTTTATCCAGCATAATTAGATAATTAATTTAATTTTTGAAATTAAATTGTGAATCTGTTTGTGAATTAATTAGAAATTTCTGGGATAAATAAATATTTTAGATTATAAATAGAATTATAAGTTTTAAGATTTATAAAAGATGGGTTCTGTTATTTATTTGTATTTATAAATTTAGTTTAAATTAAATCTTAGAATTAAAATTCAAAATTCAAAATGTTATAAATATATTGGGTTTGAAAACAATTTTTTTCAATTTATAAAGATTTGTTTTCCAAATTTATTTTAAATAGATATTTTGAATAAGAAGCTATATTTTGAAATTAAATAAATAATTTTTGAACTGCTAGTTAAAAGTTATAGAGGTTATAAAATATGAATAATTAAGGGTTTAAAAGTATTTAAAAATAAGGACTAGACATAAATTTAAAAATTTCTATATATTTGAAACTAATAAAAATCTTGTTTTCTAATTTTTGTAAATGTGCATTTTTATGTGAAAAATATATAAGCATAATTAATTAAAATTATCTTTTGAAAATAAATATGAAAAACATGATTTGTAAATAGAAGAATAAAATAAGGTTTAAAAACAGAATGTATAAATTAATTTAAGTTAAGGGTTTAAACACAATATTAAATCACATTGACATTTGTAAAAAATATATGAAAATAACTAATGTATAATTTAATTTCAAACTATTTTACTTTAATTTATAAAAGTATAAATAACACATAATAAAAGAAAATAGATAAGTATGTTTTATAAATTAAAATTATGCAAGGTTTAAAAACACAATTTGTAAATTAATTTTTAGCAAAGGATTTAAGCATAAAATAAAGAGAGGGTTTAAAACAAAGTTTTAAATTTAATGCAAGGGTTTAGACATAAAAATGCTCACATTTAACAAGTATAAATGTTTTAAATTATATTGAAACATTTGTAATTAGATAAGCTTGCACATAGACAAGTGGCAAGATAATGAATTTTCTCTTAAGTTAGGATTTTAGAAAAAAATATGTTGAGAAAAGAAAACAGGCCATTTTCTTCAAAACTCTAAACCTTTAAAACAAAACTACAAATGAGATCAAAAGAAAAATGGAAATCAAAAAAATCTTTCAAGCCTGGAAATTAAAGTCAGAGAAGAAAATCAAATCTGGAACCTGATATCTGAAGCATTTCAAAAATTCAAAGAACCCTGAAAATGAAAAGAAAACAAAAGCTTGAAACTGGAACAAAGAAAATCTGGAAAAGCAAATGCAACTAAATCAAAATTCAGCAAGCAAAACAAGATAAAAGCATAATCAAGCTTGAAGCAAATTTTAGATCATAAAACAGAAAGAAGTTCAAGCTCAAAAGAAGATTCCTCTCTGTTTCCTGTACAACTCCAATGTGAGCAAACTTGGCCTTAAATCTGTCATGCATGAATGCCTGCATTTACTTTCTTCTCTGATATATGTTATTCTGCTTGCATGTGTTTTATTGGTGTGCTGTATGCATATATATATATATCCATAGGAAGATCTGAGCATGCCGGGCTTAATCTCTGATTATAAAACATGTCTCTGTCTTAGAAACAGGTTGACAAAGAACATCATATCTCAGATTTTAAAATGAATTGAGTATTGATCTTTAAAAGGAAATTTATCATGATACTGTAATACAAATTTTAAATAGTTTCAAATATATTTATGGAATAAATATTTAGGAAATTAGAGTATTACAGTAATAAACCATTATATCAGAAATTCAAATCTTATGATTTTAGGTTTTAGTCATCTGTCTGGATTCGTGTTTGAATTATATGAATTTTGAAAATTATTTTGGGATTTTTAAGTTTGAGATTCGCGGGAATTATCGAGTTGAACGACAAAAACGAATTGGTCAAAATCCGACAGTCCATGTCGATTTGAGCGATGAGATCATTGTTAGAGGAGGCTGAAGGATCAAGGATTATCAGAAAATTAATGGGTGAATTTATAATTCACCATGGGAGTCGAGTGAGATCGATTTTATAATTAACCCTAAGTTTTAGTGACGACCGGAATTTGAGTGATTTCGGTGGCGATAGTGCATCGAGTCGTTTCAAACCGAGAGGAGTGGAGCGTGGCAACGTGACGTAGCTCGTGGTCGGTCGGCATGAGCTCCGATGAACCCTATCGCCAGCGGTAATGGTTTCCTTTTGATCGTGTTGGTTGCAGTGTTCGGTCATAATAGCTCGATTTTAAGGTAGGCCTGGAAGTGTTAGATTGATGATCGAGATCGATGGAGAAGGCCAGAGGAGACTTGTTGGTGACGGCGTTGGTGATTGGAAAGGCTTCGTTGCTTTGTACATGTGCGCGTGCACATTTGGGTTGGTGGGGCTGCAAAATTGGGGAAAAAGGTTGTAGGATCGAAAATGAGCTCGGGATGGAACGTGGTGTAGCTCGAGTTATAACTCAAAGCAAGATTCTGATGTGAAATAAAAATACTTAGAAAAAATTTTAAATGTAAAATTCTTGGTCACTCGGTTCAGTTTTTGGAAAAACTCGAAATAGAGCTCGAGTTCGTGGGGGTTTAGCTCGGGCAAACACTCGGGTTGCCTGGGAATTTTTATATTTCCAGCTTTAAAGCTTTAATGAATTGGTTAAAGAAATTTCTGGTATTATTCTTTTTGATAAATGATGATTTATTTATTGAGTAGGAATTATAAATTAAAAGTTTCAAAATTTTAAATTTTTATGTAGGATATTTAAAATTGATTTGTTTATTTATTTTTTCTAACGCTTTCAAATGGAATTTTATAATTAATTATTAAGGTAGGTTATTAATTTATCTATATGATTAATTAAAGGATTATTTGTTTCAAATCAAGGTGATTGGTTTAATTTTGTTAATCAATCAAGAACTAAGGTAAAACAATTACACGATTAAGGTTAATCAAATAATGATTTAAAGATAAATTAATTAATTAACGAAAATATTTGAGGAACGATTTATTAATAAAGGTATTTAATTGTTAATTAAGTATTAAGGGTAATTAATTGCTCAGAGGTTATGTAGTTGATGGTTACTAGTGATACATTCCCAATTTGGTAATGTGGCATACGAAGTGCTGTTGATTATTTGTTGATCAAAGCATGGCTTTTGTGAAAAGCGTAGCTTTGTGGACGAGACTTCGTCGAACTTCACAACCCGGAATGGTCGAAACAGGAAGAATGCAGCAAGGTTATTTGGGGGTAGCGCCCCCTGAGGTATGTTCATTTCCTTCTGGATAGGGGTGGTATCATGGTATGGAGCCCAGATACTTAACATATGTGGTTGTTGCAAATTTATTGCTTTGTGGTTGTTGGTGAATCCCGGGATAAAGGTTGGTTACGACCGGGGGATGGCATACTTGTGTAGCAGTTACCTAGTTACAGAGATAACGACCTTATGTTGGCAGAGATCCGGTTAGGTTCTCGGGGCGTCCCTCTAGAGGCGTACCCATGTGGCAATGGAAGTTCCTTCGCCCGACCATTTGTTGAAAATCCAAACAAAACAATACGAGCCCTGTACGGTTTTAGTTGTAGAACCTGCCATTTAAAATGGTAGCTATAGCTGGCATAATATAATGGTACCTATGCTAGCTAAGATTAATATTATACTTTCAAAATGTTTTCCACTATGCACTAATAATAATATCAAATGGTTTTCGCTTATCAAGCATATTTGACTACCATAAGGAGAAATCTCCTCCAAGTCTGCATTTGCATTGTGTGTGTGGCGGGAGGCCTTATGGTAGTTTCATTTTTTTAAAAGAATTGCGGATTTCAAAATTTAAATTCTTTTGTTTTTTTTAAAGATAAACTTATTTTGTTTGCTCATACCAGTCCCATGACTGAATCAGAGTTTATTGTTCCCTTCCTAAACTCTGGGTGCCCACAATTTTCCACACGGGCAGTCTAGAGTTGTTTTTTTCAGATAGTAGATATAGATATCGATTCGGTAGCTTTTAGCTTTCTCTTTGGTATTCTTTGGAGATCCTGGATATTGGATTCTTTGGATTCACGGATGAGACTTCCTCAGCTTGGTGAACTTGATGGTGGTTCGAGCTTGTGGGTTGGAGTTTTAACTTTGGGAGCATTGGAGTTGGAGTTATCTCTTGGCTATCTGTTTTCCGCCGTTGTATATTGTTTTTCTGATATTCATTATATCTCTAATATTGATTCATATTGTATCATTGTTGTATCGAATGTTGTATATCAATGATATTCATTCTTTTCTTCCGCTGTGTTGTTATACTTGATGTGTTATAAGCTCCTGCGAACAAGATTCGACGTTTGGATCTGCGGCATTGGAATATGAGTGTCGTATTCGGTGCCGATTTTCGAAGGTCGAGTCAGGGTCATTTCACGAAATATGCACGCTCATGTGCATGTGAACAAACACTACGATCATTGATTCCGATCATCGACCTCCTCGCAAAATACCGCATCCATATCGACACGAAACTCTTCCTGAATCGCGAAATCCGGCCCTGTTCGAAAAATCGAACATCACAGCGAGAGTTCGAAAAATGACATCCTACCCTCACCGCCTCGATCAACCACCACCTTCCTCTGATCAACCTCAAAACTTTTCTGAAGCTCCGCTACCACCCGCTCCTACCTTTCCCCTACGTCTGCATCCTCCTAGCATCCCCTCATTGTCACCAATTATGAGAGACCGAACCAACCTCAAATGTCAGCCAAAACCCTAAAGTCTCCGCGTCCCACCAATCTATCCATTAGTAAAATCAATTGCCATTTTCCAACGCTTCCCACCACCGTAGTTATCTCCTGACCAAATCCTGAGACCCACCATTGTCGGCATTGCCGTAATTTGGCCAATGACCAGTTTCCGATCAACTCAAGATTCCTCTACATATACACATTAAAAAAATCTTGATATTATTACTAAACATCATAGTTTCTAAGGACGAGTTAAATTATAAAGGTGAAATTTGAATTAAAGCAATCCATTTCTTTGATCAATTTTCTTTTTACCGTAATTACTTATTTATCACATAATTACCTAGTAATTTTACTTGCAAATATTTTTAAAATTTGCATTTCATCATTACAGACAAGTTTCTTCTAAACATCATATGCTAGAAGCGATCACGCGAAGAGATTTTAATTTTTGGAACTTATTAGGGCTGTTGAAATTTAAAACAGGATATATTTATACACACACAGACATGCAAACTGTAATCCAAACCAAACAACATTTATTCCAGCAATGCTAATCATATTTTAAGTTACTGTTGTCATTAATTGTTGTATGCACAATATACAGATGATATACCTAAAGGGCTTAAAGTTTACTCACATCATAGAAGAATAGAGAAAGCCTGGAAAGACAGTTTTGAGCTGGAAATTGCTTTGCCCCTAAATCTGGACTTGAATTTGAGTTGAAATATGAAGTTGATCGTTGTTTTGAATTTGAATTTGCTTGTTTGAAGCTTTTAATCCTAGCTTTGCTTAAGCTTAGATAAAAACTTGAAAGAAATTGTATTGATTTTTTTCTTTAGTTTTAAATTTAGTTTCAAAGAAGAATTTTGAAAAGAGAACATGCACAGCCTGTTTTATTCTAATACTAATTATATAATTAAAATTTTTAAAGAGAAAACACATACGCCACATGTTAACTACGCAAGTAATCTTAGCTACAAGTATTAATTCCATGTATTATAGAGCTTACAAATGTATAAGGCCTTTATTCATATATTTTATATTTTATACTTAAGTTGTCATTATATTTAAAATTGATATATATAAGTACTAGTGTTAAAAATGTAGAATTCAACTTTTAAATAACTCTTGAAAATTATCATATTAATTTTCAAAACATAACTTCCAAATCAATGTATATATATATATACTTATATATATTATATACTATGATTCGAAAATAATTTTATTAGTTTTAGAAGGATAAAACTTGCCAAATTAAATTATTATATTAATATGTTTACTGTGATTATATATTCACAATGAATTTGTATAAGTATACACTTAAGATTTTCAACATTATGGAGTTTTGCATATATCTTATTTATATATATGTTAATTTACTGTAAAATTTATTATGTCTGGATATTTATTTTTCAATATTTATTATAGATTCAAATTTATTTATATTTCCAGATATCAGAATTTTTATCTATTCGACTGAATAAACCAGTTAATTATCCACTTATCAGATGTCCAAAAATCAGGGTTATCACAACTGACATTAATGAAAAAGTATGTGCAAAAATTTGAAATCGACAGAGATCTAGAGAAGCAAATACAAAATTGCCTTCTATATATCTATGTGTTGGAAAGGCTTGCTTAAATAACTTCAATAGATAATATTTGTCTCTGTCTGCGTGTGAATGCTAAGACATAATAAGCAAAGATACATATAGTTATAAATATCAGCTTTATAATATACACACATGTAGACTAGTTTTTAGGAGGTGAAGATGGGACATGCATGAGCAAAAAGGCATATAAAAACTCACATTATCTCCTAATTCGTTATCAGGCATTCAATCTCTGGCATGTAGATTCAAATATTTTGTAGATATGGAACCCTCTACATATCAAAAGATGATTATATAGGGAAGTAATACGAGTAAGCATATTATATAAGAACTTAGTTTCTACTCAATCCAATGGAGCATTTCACTTGTAATTTCATTACATTATAAGAATGCAAACAGATGAACCATCAGCTCAGAAACTGATTCCGACTTATCATTATATCACATATAACTAGTGTAATCTATTTTTTAGATAAAAACGAGAACGAGAAATAACAAGTGACATTTAGGAAAAGTAGAGTAGTATATAATGAATTGGTATACGTACACACATGAAAATTGTAACATAACTGCTATTTAATACATTGACAAGTTACTGGATGTGTCGTCATCTTCATCAGAAGCCACATGCTCATAGAAGTCATCATTCAAAAGAATTGCAAAGCCGACATATTCGTCGCCATCCTCCAAATTATATTTCTTGGACTTTTTGGCTTTCAAATGAAGAAACATAAAGTATCAGTATAATGACTTATTATTGGGAAAGATGAAACCCAAAATTTGAACAAAAAAAATGAAAGTAGCAATTTCTGATATTTTCTCGATTTAACATACAAATACATGTTTCAATCTTATATCGGGATAACATTGAAACAAATACACATTTTTTTCTTCCTTTCTCGAATTATGTACATATAAAAAGATAAGTTGAAGTAGGCTTCTTATGCAATAATCGAAATTATGTACTCAAACTGTCAATCATTTGCTGATTTATATAGTGATGGGAGTACAAATTGCAACCCCATAAACTGTGACTTCCACCATAAAAAATAGTCCAGATATAAATCAAATTGATTATTCTGACATATCCAAATATATGTTGCATATTATACGATATCCATATTCAAACCTATGTAAACGCAACCTAAATCTGAATGGACTTTAATTCTAAATGCGCACTTATATTCATATGGTTTTCGTTATACATATTTCCATGCCTGATCGTTATATCTAGATTTTAAAAACATTAGGAAAATCCAACTTTCATCACTTTGTTATATTTTAAATTTAATTCGAAAGAACTTTTTGATGACCAGTATTTCAACTATTTTATAATCCTTCAATCAAACAAAAATTTATAAACAGACAAAAAATAGTTTTCCTTTCAGCTCATCTGAGACTTTAGGAATATTGTTATGAATAATTCGATTTAAATTTACATCATTAAGCACTAGAAAGCCTCTAATATTAAAGTTTTTATTCCATGAAGTACAAACACAATCTTTATGATGACTCGTATCATAAGTTCAAAAGAACTGAATCATAACTATTTGGTACATATCTAATATTGAATTCTAAGATAAAAGTGCTTTGCACTCTTTCTGGACTTCTACATGCTTGACAACAAAAGAACAAACTTATGCAACATTGTAGGAACTTGGTAACCAATCTATATTCCAAGACAGCAGTCAACTTAGATCATGCTAAAAAAATATATTACCGAACTGATAACCAAATGCTAATATGTTACCATACTAGGTAAAAGAGAATAAGTGCTTAAATTTTATTTAAAATAAATTCATAGTTGTGATGAGACAAATTTTAACAATTGACTCATACCAAAAGAGATGGGGGCTATAATTGGATACTATGCTAAAGGGATCATCTTTTCCAATTTAAAATTACTTTTAGTAGGCACCTAGAGTACCACTCTTTCTTAAATCCTCTCATGAAAAACAGTCACATAATTCTATTTCCATTCAAGGCACACGGCCATATCAACCCAACTAATGTTCCATAATTCTCTTAATCCAACTAATAAATGAAACTAAAATAGAAATATCTTAGAAAATAGACCCAACTAACCAACAGAAAGAAAAATTGGAAAGCAATAGTCAAAGACCAAAATTTGGTTAGCAAATCAACCAAGTACTGCGTAGTGTATGAGAAGCAATTCATAGATAAATACTAGTTTAACTAGTTATAATTCCTACTTAACAACAGAGGTCATTGGCTGAGGCAGGTAATAGATGATTGGCTTAGGTATGACGATAGGTTGTAGCGCGGTGGTAGACTGAGATCAAGGCACGATTTGTAGTGGACTATTTTTTGAGTGCTTGGGATTGAATGAGACAATATTGGTGATTTTAGCTTCAGATCTTAATGGATTTTTTCAAAAGTTTTCAAGGAAAAGGGGAAAAATTATTCAAGTGATTAGTGGAAGAAAAAGATATATGAGTGGTCGAAGAAAAACTTTGCCAAATTTTTCGTGAATTGTTAAAGGGAACAAGTAGCAACATTTCTTTATTATTTTTGTTTTACTAAATGGTCGACAGTTGCACTTAACTTGAAATGCTACTACTTAACACAACTAGTAGCAAGTTTTCTTGTTGGTATCCAAGTTATAGCCCGCTAAAGAAAGCAATCAAAGAAAACATAACATCCATCAAACAATCCTAACTACCATTCCATGTGCTATGAATATATGATAACTCGTATGGCCTCTTTAATTCCAGGGACTAATGAAAATGTTGGTTCTCCATTGTAGTCTCGTATCTCATAGCCCAAAACTAAATACGTGTCTCGCTGCTCAAATCTGGATACAAGATCCAAAACTATAGGTCTAGGGTATATTGATCTTCTTCATCAATCCATAGGCATCTCTACTTATAATACCTCTGCTTTAAGTACAACAAAAAACACTTCGAGCATCACCGATTCCTTAGCACATACACTCGGGCGCTCTTTTGCTCCATTTGGATATTGAGCCCTTCCTACTCAATCCGGCTCAATTATTCATGAGGAACCCTTCCATATTACCCGATCCTACGGCTTTCTCCTTTATGGGTCACCATCTTTGGAACCTACTCCCAATATGAGTCAGCATCCAAAGACAATAGCTTTTCATCAGCATGCTATATCGCCATTCATCCCCGATAAAACGAGCTACCATCTCTAGAACAACCTACGGAACCTCAACAGCCATCCCTAGAAGTTCCATCATAGGCCGAGTTATCATGATAATTCGTCCCTGAGTCATCACTTAGCCATTTCTCAATCCAGCCTTCCTTTTGCTTCTACTACTCTTTCTCCAAAAACCCTTAGACCCCGACCTATCTATCATAGCAACTCGATTTTCACTTCTAAGAATCCAACTCTAAGTTCCAGAAGCAACTCGTCATATCAACCAACTCTTAGTCAAGTTCTCTTTACTTTACCATAAACAACGTCTATTAGCCTTGCTCTTCCTAACAAACAAATCGTAGAAGCACTCACTAATTTATTTTATGCAAGCCTTGCTCTTCCCAACCATCTATATTATGCATGGATTAACATGTAATTGAAATTATAAAAGGTTTTTATGGCCAAAAATTAAATTTAAACCCCTATAGTTCTACCATATAAACATGCGTAGTATAATGAGAAGGTATAAACCACTCACCAATTACCAAACTCAATCAATTTGCGTATAGATTTAATCCATACAACAACTCCAAATAAAGCAAATTGATGATCTGTATCTCTTAATTGATAGTCTAATCACTAATCAACAACCTAGTTTGATTTAGAGAGCAATTTGGATGAATTAGGATGGATCTAAGGCTAACTTCGGTTTACACCTGATTTGGAATAAGATGGAATTTTTTGTTTGAATCCTAAAGCCCGTATTTATAATAATCTCTAATTAGACTAATGGACCAGCTAATGACTTAATTAATTACACACTAATTTCGGCCAAGATTTATCTAAACTTAAAACAGACGTAACTTTCTTGCTGTAAATTCGTTTTTCTATTACGACCACTCTACGCAAAGGGTAACCATCATCTTGAAAAGATAGAACTGATTTGAGACCCTAATTCGACTCTTATCAAAAGTTATAGCCCAAACAACATTTTTAGAGTTAAAATGTTTGCATAGAAATTCGAAAAAAAAATCATAAGTGCATAAAATGTCCCTAAGAGTCGTATCTCAAAATTATAGAATTATACTACCGCATACGAATAAAATACAAATATTTTATGGCCCTTCGATAGGTAAAATACGGGTCTTTACATTCTCCCCCTCCCCCCAAGGAATTTCACCCCTTAAATCCTCAAACAAGCCAAAGTATAAACAACCATAGTTATCCCACATTCCTACCAATCAGAAGCAATCATCAAACATAGCAAACAAGCAATCAATAGTATAGTGAACTTATCCTAGCATGCAGAATACTAACTTATTGAATATAATATAAAATGGTGAAAGTAGATATGATAAATGTTGATTCATACCATTCAAAGAGCTCTAAACACTTGGTCCTAATGCTCTCCTTCGTCTTCCATGTACAATCATCATCACTTTTGCTCCATTTACCTTAACTAGTTTCACCAATTTTCTCCTAAGTTGTTTCGTTTCATACCCAACAATATGAAGTGGCCTACGAGATATAGAAACTTCTAGTTCCACTTATACATCCTCTAGCTGATCCGGTGTAATCACCGTACCTGAGTCGTTCACAAACTTCCAAAGATAAGGAACATGAAAAACATTGCATACGCCCGCCATCTTCTGAGGTAAGTCGACTATATATGCTGGCTTCCCAATTCTTTCGATTATCAGAAAAGGACCTACAATCTCGGTGCCAACTTCTCCTTTCTACGAACTGAACTATATTCTTTAGAGGAGAAATCTTCACGAATACCCTATCTCCGACAGAAAACTCTGAATCTCTTCTTTTTTTATCTGCTTAGCTTTTCCGTCGAACCTAAGCAGCTTTCATTCATTGTCGAATGATCTCAATCTTTTTTGATGTCTCTCTAATCGTATCTATCCCAAGTATCGATTTCTTGCCCGCTTCCCACCAACATAAAAGAGCACTACATGGTCTTCCATACAATGCTTAATATGGATTCATTCCAATACTCAACTAATAACTGATATTATATGTGAACTCCATCAAACGCAAATGATCATCCCATAATCCACAAAAGTCTATAATGCATGCTCATAAGAGATCTTCCAATATACGATTTACTCTTTTGGTCGGACCATCTGTTTGTGGGTGATAAGATATACTAAAATGCAGCTCGATCCCTAACTCCTTTTGCAAGCTCTTCCAAAACCCACTAGTCTACCTGCACTTCATAAGTCTAGGGCCAAGGTCTATCACAAATGACCACTTTTCGTAAGTCTACCTGCACTTTGCAACTCTAAAATAGATGACCACACTTCGCAAGATGACTGCACATCGCAAGTCTACCTGCACATCGCAGTCTAACATAGATGACTGCACTTTGAGAGTCTACCTACACATCGCAAGTCTAACATAGATGACTGCATTTCGTAAGTCTAGAACCAAGGCCTGTCACAATTGACTGCTCTTCACAAGCCTAAGACATACACTTCACGTATTGTCACAAAAGTGTCAAATACCTTCTAATAGTAATCATTCAAGTGACTTATGTGCATCCCATAACCACTCGGATTTACTTGAACCTTTACTACCAGTCAATAAGCTCCACTTGCTTAAATATTCTATATAAAAAGTCATATAATTAACCGATAAGGCAATCTCGAAAGTCTCATAACCACTTGGGATCATCAAACCGTTTAATCATTATTTTTATTCCGTATAAGTAATAATTTGCAACCTAACATCATCACAAGGAATTATATTGCATAACATTAAAATCAAAAGTATTCAATCATTACACATTTTCAATTCCATTCATTTCAAATTTATACATTTGAGGTTTATAAACTAGAAAACTAACTTCTAATAAGAAGGTACATATAATAATCAATCAAAAGAATTTTCCTTCCTTCACCAAAATGTTAACCATGTTAAATTTTACTTCATTTACACTTCGGAGACTTCCTTCCATAATTATAAAAAAAATTAATTATAGCATAAGTTATATCCTTATACTAAAAAAATCGAACTCATTTCACTAATTTCTTTCTTTGCATTATAAAAGAACTTCTTTGCCTCATTACTGAAAAACCTGAACTATATTCCCTTAAGGTTCTATCAACTCTGTCGAACACTAAAAGAGAATATCGCCCTGAAGTGTTAAATATTTCCTAATAGCAATCGCAGGAATTTAAACATGGCATCCCATACTACCCGGTGAAATTCGAGGATTCGCTAATAGGCTAGTAATACAATTCAAATATCCATTCGATAAGTTGTACAATATTCGATGAAGCGTTACATGAGAGCATTTAAACCAATCGGTTACACTAAGTCGATTATTAGTAATCTCCATATTTTAAAACTAAGGCTCTCAAAATATTTATCTTATAGAAGTTTATAGTTTAAAACTCCAAACTGTCTTTCAAAATTTAAATGATTTGGTTTCGGATAAATCTTTTCTCCTAAAATAATATTCTAACTTTGTATTCTCCAAATAATATACTAACTACTTATGGAATTATTTACACCTGTTTCTTTCAAAAGATTCATCTTTTTAGATTCCAAATTATTAAAATATAAAATTTGATCTTTTTTCCAATTAGTTCTTTTACTTTGAAATTCCAAAGTTATTTACACAATTACTTATATCCTTTTTTTAACTTCTTATAGATTTGGAATCAAATTTTTTTACTTATATAAAAAATAAAACAATATACACAACAAAGCAAAAACTTCACATAAAATTTCTTCTTTGCACATAATAAACATGAACGTCCACAATTTCACCTATATCAAAAATAATATAACGACATTGCCTTACCATTTATTTATAGAAAATCGATTTGTCGGATGGTTGGGATATTGATTGTGAAATCAATATTGCCTCGCCACTATTATTTGCTATTGCTAATGCTCGGTGGTTGTAACCGTCGCCAAAATTAATACATATAAAACATCTTTACAGTTTTCGGTAAAATTTTCTAAACCATTAAAATTCATTAGACATAGGTGTGTATATATATATTTACATGAAAAAAAATTCTCTTCTTAATTTACTCTTTTGAAAATGTCTTTCCACAAATATGTTCCAATTTTATTAAAACTCTATGTATTATATCCTTTTCAGAAATAAACATATAGCTCACATTATTTCTTTTGAAAATATTATTTATCATCAAAATAATTTCTTTTAAAGTTAACACATTTCCCAAAATATCTTTTTATTTCCAAAATTCATTACGTATGTATATAATTATATTTTCCAAAACATTTATCGCATTAAAAAAGAATATTTAACTCAATTAAAACTCTATCTTCTTTCTAATTATTATTTATAACTTTTGTTAAACCTTTATAAAATATTAAAACTCAAAGTATTGTGTGTGACTGTCTCATTTAGTGTTTAGGAATTCCTATCGATAACATAGATCAGACACATTAATCAAAATCCTTAACGCACTCAATGGACAATTTAGCATGAAACTCATTTCCAAATATTTCTTTAACTATATATATTCATATAATTGAAAATATATTAATAGGAAATTAACGACACATCCATTCATCCATGCATACATCATGCAATCAAACATAAATAAATAAATAATTACGATGCTCAGTGGAAATAATCTATCAGATTCCACTACGCAACTCTGATCACTAACGGATCTGCACTCCACCACACAATACTTAATTTTTAAAAACATCTTATAAAAATAATTTATAAGGTAATTCAAAATTTTCACAAATACGTCCCAAGGATTATTCCCAATAATCATTTATACTTACTTCTATTCTAAATAAGAAATAAATCATAAACTCTACACAACACACCCAAGGGATGGGACTCTATGTCAGTCTAGGCCAAGATTCATGTTTTTTATATTCTATATTTTTTTGAACCTATGCTCTGATACCAACTGTAACGCCCCACCCCAAGACCCACTGTGATGACCTGGAATTTTAGGCAATAATAATTTACTAATCATTATAAATAAGTATTTAAATTGGTTTAATAATCTTCTTTTATAAATATTTAATTGTTAAATTTTATCTTTTAAAGCTAATAAAATTGTTTTCTATTTATAATGTATATATTGGTATACATATTGTAAATAGGAAGTCTTTGGTTTTAATTTAGTAAAAGATATGTTTTCAAATTGTAATATATATGTATGTATATATTATGATTTGAAGTTATGTTTTAAAATAT
The DNA here is from genome assembly GCA_030765085.1 of Allium cepa. Lineage (NCBI taxonomy): Eukaryota > Viridiplantae > Streptophyta > Magnoliopsida > Asparagales > Amaryllidaceae > Allium > Allium cepa. The sequence continues at coordinate 183,778,600 of CM060934.1, forward strand.
AATAATTTTCAAGGCTAATATTAAATGTTTTCTTTTTATAATGTATAAAAAATTTATATATTATAAATGGGAAAGCCTTGGTTTGAATTTAACAAATAAAAACATGTTTTCAAATTTTAGTACATATTTTGTAATTTGGAAAGTTATGTTTAATTTCAATTTAATACTTTCAAAGCTATTTAAAACTTAATAATATATTTTCAAAATACTTAAGGTAAATGTTTATTATTCAAAAGTATTTTAGCCTATGTTTAAAATTAGATTTAATTAAAGATAGCCAAGGGATTCAGGTTAGTTTTGAAGAATTCTGGAGAAGATTTGGAGCAGGAGGCTTTAGTGTTTAGATATCTGTATTTCCACTGTGTTATATCTCTGTGATGATGTCTGTATTGTACTAAAGTTGTATGATAGACAGATCTTTATAGTCGTCTAATTTGTGTTGTATAAGCTGTGTAACTCTGATGTATATGATACTATATAATATACTATGTGATGTAATATATTTTATTCGTTCCGCTGTGAGATTATGATATTGTTTAGTTCTTTCTTTTCTATCTTTTCTCTTTTCTATTCCTTTCTTTCTTAATAATGATGCGTCTTCCTATGGAATGAAAGGCGGGTCATTACAGTTGGAATCAGAGTGCTAGGTTGAGTGAATACCTAGGCTTAGGAGTGATATCTTTCTTGAGAGAGTGTACTTGTAATATATATATATATATATATGTCCGGGTTTTCCAACATAAGTTCTAGAGGTAGATGGAGTAGTGGTGTGTGTAGCAAGACTACCACAAATGGAAGAAGCCCATATGTTGTGGTTGGAAGAGAATCTGCTGAGGCTGAAGACTTGATACCACCTTGAGTGAGCTTGGCAGCATGGAGTAAGGATTTCACCTATCTCAGAAGGAAAGCCTTTTCTAGGTGCATAGTTCATCATTGAAGTGTAAGCTTAGGAAAGCTCGTGTGAACGGATTTTCTAGAGTTTGGATCTGTCGGATGATCAGAAGCGAGTGATGGCCTCTTGGTAACTTCAAGAAAGAGCAACTGCGTAGTGGAACGCAGTTACCATGTATGTTCCAGAAGATGTTTCTCTTGGAGAAAGTTAAGAAAGTGTTTTGAGAAGCAATTGGTACTTGTCGTAGAGAAGACTCGTCTATGTGGGAATTTTCTCTGGATCTCAAGTTAGGGAGTTTGTCTGTATTTGAGTATGAGACTAAGGTCAATGAGTTGCCTCGCTGCGGACATGGTCACATTGTCACCCCTTAAGAAGAGCGAGATGTTTGTGCTTGGATTGAGACATGAGTTTCTTGAGAGATGACTGCCATCTCAAGGGTTCAAATTGTGGAATTGGATAGATATGGCTTTGAGGTTCAAGGAGCTTATGGATAAGAAGTCTTTGGCAACAGCGGCAGTAGTGCAGCTCAGAAGTGTTTTATAGGCAGTAGGAAGTTCATCTGGCTAAACAATATCCTAGAGGTGGAGTTAAGAAGCAGTAGAGTGGACTCGTTCTTCGATGGTTCAAAATTTTTTGTGTTTTTTCTGTCAGCGGCCGGGCAGATGGTGAAGGTTTGCTCACTTCTTCAGGAAGCTCAGCAAAACAGGGTGTTTGTTTTGGAAGGTGGACCATCAGTTTCTTCTTCTAGTAGGAAAAGCTAAAGCTATTCTGATTTGTGAATAGAGAACAGTATCTTTGGAATCTGAACTTGGTAGGATCGCAAAAGTGACTTGCGATGGTTCACGGAGATAATATTGGTAATCTTTTGCATGGATTGAGGCATATCAGGAGAGAATAGGAGTTATCGAAGTTGTCAGAGGTTTACTCGCATCGAAGATCGAGTTCCATATCAATTTGGATTCCAGGATCAACACCGAAGGTTCAACTTAGTGGAAGAATGGCTCCTAGAGTGAGAAGAGTTGGCGTGGTAGCTCAGGATTTCTTGGTACTTCTATGATTTCTCTGTTGGTTCTAGTTTTAGGATTTCTCCAACTAAGGGTAGCTAAAGACAGTACCCTTGACTAAGGACTCATCTGTTTCTTTGAGTAGTTGGTTATGTCTTCGAGTTAACCAACGCTCCAGCTTGTTTTGTGGATCTGATAAACCGTGCCTTTCGGATGTGTGTATCAAGTTTGTTGTCGTGTTCATCAATGGCATTCTCGTCTATTCTAGATTAGAGTTGCGCAACAGAAGCTAGGTGGCAGCTGTTCTAGAATGGAAGCAACCACAGACTCTTTCGAAAGTTTGCAGTTTTCTTGGATTAGAGGATTACTACAGGACATTCAAGTGGACTTTTAAGTGTGAAGAAGCTTTTCAGGATGAGAGTGCACCTGTTTGGCTATTCCGAATAGGAAGAAGTAAGTTCAGTCTATGGATACTTGTGGAGCAGAGTTTGTGTTCTGGATTTTGGCAAATCTTAAGAGGACCATAATGTTGGGTGATATCCGAAGATTGTCTTGTTCTTGGTCCAGGTTTGTTTCAAGAGGCATCTGTGAAGGTTGAGCTGATCAGATAAGGATGTAGGCAGGCCAGGATCGTCAGAAGGGTTATGTGGATAAGAGACGAAGGATTTAGAATTCGGAGTTGGAGATATGGTTTTCGTTAAGGTTTCTCCAATCAATGGAGCAATAAGATTTGGTAAGACTGGAAAGCTAGCCCCAAGGTATATTGGATCTTTCCGTAAGGATCGATGTTTTGGTCTACAGGATTGAATTGCCAGTTCGGATGGCTGGGATTCATAGTGTATTTCACGTATCACTAAGGGAGTACGTGTATGATCCATCACTGGTTATGGAATCAGCAGTTCAAAATAATTTGGAAGATGAGAGAGAGCTCAGGATCAGAGTGGTGTAGCTAGTTTAGATTCAGTAGAGCGAGTATCCCAGTGTCTGTACCTAGGAAACTCTTGATAGTATTAGGAAGACCTATCCTAACTTTGTGTCAGGATAGTTAGATTTGCTTGTTAAAATGAATTGGTTGGTATGATTGTTAGTGTATGATTGATATATATGCTTGCTATTTGAAAATTAAAACTCTTACTGGATTATTAAATTATCTTTGCATTAAAATTTCGGGGACGAAATTCTTTTAAGGGGGGAGGAATGTGATGACCCAGAATTTCGGGCAATAACAATTTAATAATCTTTATAAATAAGTATTTAAATTGGTTTAATAATCTTCTTTTATAAATATTTAATTGTTAAATTTTATCTTTTAAAGCTAATAAGATTGTTTTCTATTTATAATGTATATATTGGTATATATAATGTAAATAGGAAGTCTTTGGTTTTAATTTAATAAAAGATATGTTTTCAAACTGTAATATATATGTATGTGTATATTGTGATTTGAAGTTATGTTTTAAAGTTCAATATAATCATTTTCAAGGCTAATATTAAATGTTTTCTATTTATAGTGTATATATATTTATATATATCATAAATGGGAAAGCCTTGGTTTGAATTTAATAAATAAAAAGATGTTTTCAAGTTTTAGTACATATTTTGTAATTTGGAAAGTTATGTTTTATTTCAATTTAATACTTTTCAAAGCTATTTAAAAGTTAATCATATATTTTCAAAACACTTAAGGTAAATGTTTATTATTCAAAAATATTTTAGCCTACGTTTAAAATAAGATTTAATCAAAAGTTTATTTCTTTAATTTTTAATATTCTTTCTTTTATTTTAACTTGCATAAATGTAATTTGAATATATATAAATATAACATTTACATATTAATATAAAAGTGGACTTGGACATTTGTAAACATATAAAACAAGTTTAAACACTTGTAAATATTTATACATAGTTTTAACATTTGTAAGCTTTGAAGGATTTGTAGTTAACAAGTGGCATTCTTCTTTTTAATTAAAATCAAATTATAAATAAACATGTATTAGTGGAGAAACCTGGTTTTGATTTTCTGTACAATTCTTTTCTTCCTCAATACTTTCTTTCATCTTAAATATTAAAACTGAGAACCAAAAAGTTTAAAAAGGAAATCAAACCAAAATCAAAGCTAACAGCAACAACAGTTTTCAACATGTCCAACCTGAGAAAGCTATTCAAGTAGGCAAGCATTCAAATAATCAGTTTCAAATCAAATTTAAACTCAAAGATCCAGACCAAAATTCAAACTACAGTTCATAAATAAAGTACCCCTGTCCTCTGTTTAATTTTTGGTGAGTAAACCTTTTTCTTTAAAAACAGTTAAAATTTAAGATTTAACTTTGATGCATGTGATAAAATATTGTAGTAACATAGTATATAATGTTTGCATGAATGTTGGATTTGATTGTATGTATATATATGTATATGATATGTTTGATGTTCACTTCTCTGTTGTATTTACAGAGACTATTTCACCAAAAGAAATTCATTTTTTAAATGAATTGATTTTGGACCATGATGTTTAAAAGAAAAACTACTATAATATGATAATGTGAATTTTAAAAATGATTACAGGAATTTATATTAAGTATTTATTTCAAAAATTTATAAATTACAGTGAAAATCAAAACATGGGTTAAAATCGATCAAGCTAATTTCATTCTTTGATTATATAATCTGAAATGTTGAGAAAAATGTTGAATTTTGATGTGAATATCATGATTTTTAGATATGTAATTGTTGAGATAATCGGAGTTGTTCGAATTTGGGTTGATCGTCGATTTCCAGCGATCGGCATGATGAAGTGCGTCGGGATCAACGTTAGAGGTAGCGGGTAGCCTGGTGGTTGTAGGAAAATAGTGGAGGGTTTTATCATTGGTCATGGTGGCCAGGGATCATCGGAATAGGGTTTGGTCGACAGTTTGGGTTGTCGATATGTTCGAGGCGAATGCGTCGTTGTGGGGAGACCGCACTCGATCGCGAGGTAGGGAATCGGAGCTGGAGGTCGAGGCGAATCTCTAGTAAGGTCGGCAGGGTTTATCAGGGTCAAGATCGACGGTGAGGGGTTGTTTTCCGATGGTGGTGGTCCTAGGATTTTGGATCATGGATTCAATTTTGATTCATGGGTGGTATCGGCGATCTGGGTGGTCGTGAGGAACGGCGAGGATGTCATCGACATATAAGTGATCACGATGATGGCCGAAGAAGCGTGGTTCATCGGTGCACATGCACGGTGTACATTCTTACCTGATATCTTTCGTTAGTTTGGGGAAGAAGCACGGTAGTTCGGGATCGTTCTCGTGTATTTTTGTCTGTGACTCAAAGAAGAAGAGGAAGTGGAAGACTCGTGAGTTTTCTTGGGTTTTGTTGGGAATGGCTCGAGTATGAATTTGATTAGCTATCCTGGTTTAAATGAAAGTAAAATAAGTAAGGTTTGTATAGTTTTATTAAAGCAAAGAAATTCAAGTTTTCAAGCTTAAAGACGAAAGACCAAAATTTAAAGGCAAACAAAAACAAATTTCAAAGTTAAAAGTAATTATCAACTTCCAAAGTGAAGTGTTTAAGCAAGTTTTAGGAATTTAAAATTATTATTTGATTTTTTTCAATAAAAATGTTTATCCAGGTTTAAGGTGTATTTAAATGAATGAATTTTCAAGGAAGATAAACCAAGTTTCTAAAATAAATTATTCGAACAAGGTTTTGAACTAGTTTTCAAGTTTTGAATTTTAAAATCAAATGTTTTAAATTTGTCTTGTTCAAAATAATTAATTCCTAATTGTTTCTCAAATAAAGTTTAATGATAAAATGAAGTATTTAAATTTAAATAAAGAATTTATCTTATTTTAATTAAGATTGTGATTAATGAAGAGTAATAAATTAAAGTTAATCACTTATTGTAATTAAGGATAATTACTTAATGAAGTAATTACTGGATAACAATGAAAGTAATTAAGGGATAGTTAATGAACTAATGTAAGGTTCGTTAACTAATAATTAATGTAATTAATTTAAGATAATTAATTTAATTAAGTAAGGATAATCACTTATGAAATTGATTAAGTATTAATCACTTAATGTAACTGATTAAGTATAATTACTTAGTGTAAGTAATTAATGGATAATTACTGAATGTAATTATTTAAGGGAAATTAATTAATGAAAGTAATTATAGAATAATTACTTAATGGAAGTAATTAAGGATTAATTACTTGGTGTAATTAATTAAAGGATTAATTAATCTAATTAATTAAAGAGTTGATTGATTACTGTAAGTAATTAAAGGATAGTTAATTACTGAATGTGATTAATTAAGGTTGATTAATGAATGTGATTAATTAAAGATTAATCACTGAATGTAATTAATTAAAAGATAATTAATAAATGTAAGTAATTTAATTAATTTATGTAATTAATTAAGGCCATTAATTAATGAAATTAATTATGGTATAATTAATTAATGGGAGTAATTAAAGGTTAATTATTGTGAATGGTTAAAGAGTAGATAATTTATGTAATCAATTAAACTCTAATTACTTAATGAGATTAAAGAATAATTAATCAAGGATGATTAATTAAGATAGATAATTAAGAGATGATTAATTAATTGGTTTGTAATTGATTAATGTTAAGTAAGCAGGTAAGAGAAATTAAAGTAATTAACTTAATTCATTAGTGATTAATTGAATTAATTAGATATAGTGTGACAATTAATCTTGCTTATGGATGGTTGAATGATGTTGAATGCCTTGGATTATGGGAAATCTCTGATATATGATATGTGTTGCTTTATGATATGAGATGTTTGGTTGAATTAAGATAATATGGGTTATCTATCTGTGATAATGTGAATCATCTATCTGCGTGTGTATGTTATTCTAAATACCATTTAAATTGTTTAAACCCTTAAACAACTTGGACATTAAAACGGCGTTTTGGATTTCGGTGAGACCGGGATCGGATTTCCAAATTGGAATATCTAAAAACCACGTCGGTCTAAATTAAACGTTCGGTCGTGAATTCAGGTGAAGATCAAGATGAAGACTCGAAGTGTAAGAGCTATTTGTCGTTAAAAACTCTGAGGGTGATTCCGAAACGAGTTTAACGAAGATAGTGCTATCAGGTTCGAATGAAGATTCAGAGTGCAAGGGCTATTGTCATTAACTCTGAGGGTGATTCCAAAATGAGTGTAGCGAGATAGTGCCTTCGTTTTAGTTCAAACCCGAAATGGACTTATATGGATGAATGCTTTTAGAACATCATCATTGGAGGAAATTGAGCATTCCAAGAGATGTGTTCTTAAAAGGTAATCGCAGCCTCAAGCCTCATCAACCGGGAATGGCTAAAACAGGGGAGGTGCAGCAAGGCTAAGTGGGTAGCACTCAAGTTGGACAAGATTTTTCCCTGTCTAGAGGTCCCTTTTTATTCGGCTTAGTGGGCGGTTGGTCGCGCCAACCGCGGGGTTGTATTGTTCGGGATTATCCAATAAGGGATGGTTCTGGCCTTGTGTTGTAGGGGATCAGGGTGGATCCTCGGTACGGTGATCTAGACCACGTACTGTGACGGGCGGTACCCCAGTAGCTCTGCCATTGTATGGAATCCAATCTCCAATAAGTGTCGTACGTTTTGATTGTGCCGAACTATGTTGGAACGTGAGATGTAAGCATTGCAGATATTTCTGTATTTTACCTGAAAACCCTAAACACTATTATAATATCACTGGATTTCCTATCAAATGTTTTGGTTATCGTAAGGTAAAAACTTTTTCATGTTTATGTGTGGGAAATCTTTCGAGATGCCTTTCTTTCCAAATGATTTTCAAAGTTAAACAACTTTAACCTGTTTGCTCACACCAGACTTATGTCTGACCCAGAGTTTATTTTCTGTTTTATTAAACTCTTGGTTACTCAAATTTTTACGAGTAGCCAAGGGATTTAGGTTAGTTTTGGTGAATTCTGCAGGGGATTTGGAGCAGGAGGCTTCAGCGTTTAGATATCTGCATTTCTGCTGTATTATATCTCTACTATGATGTCTATATTATACTAGAGTTGTATGATAGACAGATCTTCATAACTGTCTAATTTGTGTTGTATAAGTTGTGTAACTCTGAAGTATATGATACTATGTAATATACTATGTGATGTAATATATTTTATTCGTTCCTCTATGAGAATTTGATATTGTTTAGTTCTTTCATTTCTATCTTTTCTCTTTTCTATCCCTTTCTTTCTAAATAATGATGCGTCTTTCTATGGAATGAATGGCGGGTCATTACACCCACACTAACAAAGGGTATTGTTGGGTACTGCTATCTCTTAGTGCAGAAAATAGGGCTGGTTCGGAGTGACCATCTGTAAAATTGCTTTGAATGAGTATCAAGTACGTCGAATAATATGACTATATTTTTATCTTGTTTTCTTATAAGAGGTAATTTGGCGTATCCGGTCCAGGCACAAAACAATAATGCATTGGTTTAACCTAATTTAGAACAATATATCACATATTAATACAATACTAAATCAAACGATGCAATGGAAATAATATTCATCAATAAATCTCAAAAGTATGAGTTTACAAAAGGAAATACCATACTCACATTTATACCCAAGTATATATATAAAGACCGAGAGGTCTCAAATATACTAAACAACAATAGTCTACTAAATACAAAAGCATATAGACTAGACTTAAATGATACATCTAAAATATAAACAATATCCAGTAAAACTTCTTGTGCTAGATCACATCCAAGGTAACTAAGTCCCTATACCTATCAAGTCTCGGTCTGACCCGAGCATTAAAATAACACCCGGGTCAGACTATCTCTAATTATCATAAAAGGTGAGATACCGATAATAACAAATTTGCATAAATGTCAAGGATAAATATCCATAAATTATTATTCACTGATATAATATCACTTCATCTAATGATTCACAATTTATAACTTAGTTTAAGCTCATTTACAACATTCATCAAAGTTAAAGCAACCATTATAATAAGAGCATATAAAATCATAAACATATATGCAAATAATAGACATGCATTTCATAAGTCAATACTTGAGACACGCACTTTGCATGCCCACACAAGAGGTTGCACTTCGAAAATTATAAGCCACTTGAAAACAAGTATAACAAAATGGCCTAAAAGCCCATTCAATCCGCCTAAATGGATTCACCCAAGAACGAGTCTGAAAACTCGACAAATAAATGTTATCCACTTCCAATTAGTAGTCATAATAGCACCGATTGATGTCCCATAATAGCATCGATTAATGTCCCATAACCACTTAACGACACTTGAATATTTATTAAAAGCTAATAAATTCAACTTGTGCAAATAATTGTTCGTTCGAACAAATCCATGACTTAACTAGTGAAGTAAATGCAAGCGTTTCATATCACTTACTTTATTAGACCGTTTAATTCAATTTCTCATTCAAGCAAGACTGTGAATTTGTAAATTAAAATAGTTTTATTTTGAAATCCACTTTGAAATATTTATTTTAAACAGACTAATAATATATATAATAGAAAACATGATTTAATTTATATCTAAACTTATATAAAACTTGCTTTTAAATCATCTTACAGTTAAGACTGCATATATATCATTGATCCAATACATTTCTACTTAAAAGAATATACATGTGTATACATAGATCGAAAAATCATCGGCCCAAAAAAAAATTCCATTGTAAAGAGTTTTGCAAATCTATGAACTCAAATCATTTTATAGACAAGAAGATATAGAATGGTTTCTCTATGTAAATAAGGGTCTCTAAAACAAGATTCAGACTTCCTAAAATTGAGCAAATTGTTCACCACAATTGCTCTTTAAATAGTGTAAACAAGCCAAGCCAACATCAGGCAAAAGGACTACAAACATGGTAACAAAGCAAGATCACCAAGGCAACAAGGCACAGCCTAGAGCTAGTGCTCCAGACTAACGACTAATCGACCGGTCCTGTAGCATTGTCCGACCGATGCCACTGCTACGAGCATGCTACAGGCAGTGCACCGCACCATTACTTGCCTCCGACGATTCTTTTTGGGTTCCGACGATTGTATTAGCGTTCCTAACTCTAACTCAATACATGCATTCATCTAGTCCATCAAGCACCATGAAATAGAGGGACAACGTAGGTTTTGGTTTGAATATATTTTATTACAAATTGGTTTTAGAACAACAACAGACTAAATTTACCAAGCACAAACAACAGATAGTAAACAATTAAAAATCATTCAATAGATTCTCATTCATTCAATATGCACTCTTAATTAGTGATAGTTGTGAGTTTTACTCACCTTTCTTCTATTTGTTAGACTGAAATGTACAACAGCAGCTTGCAATTGCTTTATTAGTAAACCCCAGAATTGATTTAATTTAAAATAGTAAAGTGAGATAAAATTCAACTAATGAAACCTGAAACAAAATCTCTAATAAGAAGAGAATAGATTTTATATTCCATTACCTGAAATTATAAGCTTTATAAGTGATCTAATTTACCATGGAATTTTATTTTGATTTGAAACTTGATTTTTGAGAAAGCTAGGTTTAAGAATTAAAGAGAAGGAGATGTTTCTATTCACTGTAAATGAAAAAAATGAACGTATGGTTCATTTGCCAAGTACAGAAGAGAGAAAAATCATTTCTCTCATACACAAATGGGCTGAAATACCATTTAATCCCAAACGCCATCAAATAAAAGAATTAAACCATAATTCACTCATTATCTCACTTTTAAACTAATATTTTAAATTTATTCTACCTCCAAAAATTTATAAATAACACTAAAATGTATTTTACATTTCAACTTTCCATAAAAAGAAAGAAATATATTTTAAACAATTATTATGATCTCCTTGTAATATTTAAAATATGGCAGTACTTCATTTTAACAAAAAGGCCCAATTTAACACTTATTGTTTGAACACTACTAGCTATTTTTTAACTCAAAATAAGTTTACACAATATTTAGAAAAATCTAACTCATTATTTAATAAGTTTTAAAACAAGAATTTACATCATTAAATTCCATATATTGCTTTTCCAATAATATATATATTTCAGAATTTCCATTCCATCTAAAACCAATTAATCTTCAAATAAAACACTTGAATTCTAATTACGCCAACTTCAGTACTTAAGAAGTCAAATTTCTCGTTTAAATTTCCAATTTAAATGTTTATTTATTTTATTGAAGCAGTACTAAAAATCAAGGTCATTACAGTTTCATTCTGCTCACTAGGATATTGGCAAGGCATTTATGATATTATTGCAACTTACGGATATAAACATACCAACTAAGCTGGGGGTTTATACATATTTTTGGGAACTGGTATGTTTATTAACTTTAAGTATAAATTTACAAGCGTTGGCCCAATAGACCAATACAAAATTTTTGTTCCACTTTATAATAAAAGATATACCACTTCAGAATAGGAAACCCTAACTTTTCATAATGAAAACTTACAAAAAATTCGCCACCTTTATCATCTTTCGATGTTCTTCTTCTTAGCCTCCAATGAGAACTTCACATGGAGAATGGCCACGAGCACTTCAGTACACTGAATAAAAGCAGACTCAAGGAGGATCAAAAGTGGAATTGATGTTGTGGTTCGATATATCCTAGAGATATATGATTTCTCTTTCGCTTTTTCCTTTTATTTTTTTTCCTTTTTGCATGAGATTTATGGATAAATTGTTTATGGTTTCATATAATTCCCTTTTGTTTAAGTAGTTCTGGTTGAAAGTTACTTGTTCTCCCTAAATCAACCGAATAGTGCATGCAGCAGCAATTTTTGCAAATTTATAAACTCTCGAATTAATGTGGAATTTCTGACTTAGTTATTGAATTTCATTATCAAGTCGGAGAGTATCATTTGTCTAAATTATTATATGTTTTAATTTATGCCCAATCCAGGGCCGAATGTATTTATTGAAACTACATTCGAAGAATAAATGGTCTCTCTATTCCTCATGACTGCCACATAGAACACATTGAGTTAAAATTTGCATTTCCTGTGATGCCAACATATTCTTGAATTGAAATTGATTAGTGATGGCTCTATATGCACATAGCTTCATTTTAGGATTAGCTTTGTTGTCCCAAATAAAACTATATCACTCAACTTTGTTAGCATGTACTCGGATGGCTTCCCACACTACTATTAACGTTGTAGTGCCAATAATCATCATGATAATCATTATATATTATGATTTTATTAATATCATGACTGATGCCTCTTGTTTGTTATAATATTAATGGTTTCCATGTTCCATTATGTATAATATTACTAACTATAAGATGTTCTCCACCCATGTATGCCAATGCATCATATCCCAATTTGTTGATCAGTCAAGAACCACTTAACCATAGATCATACCATAAGCTGGTATCATCACCATTCAAAATTCTCTTGCCAAAACTACCGAGTGTTGTACATCTACTTCTTAACATATTTTTAATGGCCATGGACATTCGATTGTTAATGTGTAATTTCCATAAGTTATTTGGCCAAATATACTTGTTAGTAAGCCATTTACACCAGAAAGATTTTTCAGAAATTAATTTCCACGGCCTTTTCCCCATAATAAGCCTCATTTATGTTTGCCAATTTCTATAACCTTAGACCATCTTCTTCATTGGGTAATGTGACAATTTCCCAATGGATTTTACTTCTTTTCCTACCTACAAGAATTTAATGCAAATTTGGTTAATGGATTCTATCACATTTACCAGAAACATTAAAGCATTACATCCAATAAGCAAAAGTGGGATATATGACTGCTTTGATTAGTACTGGTTTTCCTACTGTACTTAGTACTTTACTTTCCCACCCTTCAATTTTTTTCAAAATCATATCAATTAATATGTTGTGTGTAAGTGAAAGTGGAATACCTAAGTATTTAATTGTTATTGATCCTTCCTTCAAATTAAATTTTTTGTGCATTTCATGTTTATTAGTGCATAATTTATTGAAAAAGACTTGAGTTTTCTCACTATTAAGTTGAAGTCGATAGAAATGTTTTCCTAATGATATTCTTAATTACATTAGCACCTTTCCTTGTAGCTTTTATAAAAATTAGCAAGTCGTCATTTTAAATGAGGTTGGATAATACCAAGTAAAATCATATTGCTCTTGAAATGTCAATGGCATTAATAAAGTCCCTTTCTATGATGCTCCAACATGATGTGAAAAAGTTGGAATTAAATCCATCATTGTCCCTCCCTAGAATCTTTTGGAATAGAAAAAATGCTTGTTTTATCTCTTCATCTTTGACGTCCTCTTGCAACATATTGGCTTGCTCCTTAGATAGTTAGAGAGTTGCGGATGATCAAAATATTCAACTTTGATGGTGTGCTCCTTACTACTACTTAGAATACTTGAGAATCAACATGAAAAGCACCGCAGACTTCCTAATGATCTCCATGTTTGATGTTTCTACTGTCCAAAGTAGAGAAGATCTTGTTGCTGTTATTCCTATTCTTCAAATAGTTGTGGTAGAAAATTGAGTTCTTGTCCCCATGTTGGTCCCATTTATCTCTACAGTTTTGCTTTAACACGTTGGCTTCATTATGAAGGGCATTGTCGAATTAGTTTGATATCACATATTCCTGCATAGACAAATAAGTGGAAAGAGGTTATGTTAAATTTTAGCGACACTATATGTGGAATTGAAGATGATCAAAGTTGCTTGATGTTGGTGAAAACGGTTCATGAAATGGAGCACGAGCAAGAAATTTCAAAGTTTGAAGAAGTTGGAGTTGGCTACAGCAAGTCAGACATTTGAATAATGGATTCAGACGTCTGGAGGTGAAATCAAACATTTGAATACCCAATTCAGAGTCTTTGTTTATTGGGAAGTTTCCCGAAAGTTTCACTTGTTGATTTGGTTTTTTCAACCGTTTGAAAAATTGATTCAGCCAGCTGATTGCTTGGAACATGGCATTTTAAGCCCATGCTAGTGTTTGATGAAGGTAAAGGCTTTAAGGGGAAATTTTGGAAGTTTCTACATGGGAATTCTTTACATATAAGCTTTTCAGATACCAAAGGGAGAGGTTCATTAAAATTAAAAGAAGGGGTTCCTCTATAAAATTTCTTAAATTCCCAATCTCAACATAATAAAATTCTGTAGAACTTTGAGTGGTCATTGTATTAATCTCTTGCAATCTTTCATTATGTTAATAAAAAGGCTCTCTATGAAGTGGATTTACACTAACACAACATTAGTGGAAGTATTATAAATATCATGTATGATTTACTTTTGTTATTGCTTATTTTGCTTGCTTGTAGTTGAGATTGATTTATTTGGATTGGATATTAAGTTTTGGTATTGGGATATTGATATGTTGTTTTTGCACTTCTTTCAACGATCTAGCTTGTTTTTCCACTTTTTTGGGATTTGGATTAAAGTGTTCTCAAGTTCAAATTTCATAACATTTGGTATCAAAGCTTAGGTGTTTGTAAGATGTTTATGGAAATGCCGAAACCGAAAAATATCTTGAAAAGTCCCAAAAACGGTTGGTCCAAGTAGTGTAGCACCGTATGTACATCGATCAAATGCGGTCAGGTTTTCAATTGGTTATTAACAAGTGGAATGCTTATAATGATTTTTAAAAAATAGTAATGGAAGATGAAAGCGCTACTTAGGCAAATGAGAATGTAATCCCCAAAATTAGTGGTGAGACTACCACTAAGGGTATTTGGGATAAGTTGGAGGTGTTGTACATGAAGCAATCACTAGCTAATTGTTTGATCTTGTTATGAACACTCTTCACCTATAAGATGCAGGAGGTTGATTCGCTAATGGCGCACTTGAATACCTTTGATGGTTTGTTAATGAAGATGAAGGCGGTAGACTTAAAGATTGAGGAAGAGGAAAAGGCAAAGATCTTGTTATGTTCGTTATTGGACCGTTATACGGGTTTCTCCTATAGCTTGATCTATTGCCATGATACTTTGAATCATACTGATGTTAAAGCAGGTCTTCCTAGTAAGGATTTGCAGGATCAGATGAAGGTATTGAGTGATAGTAGTAGTGGTGCTAGTAGTTGTTACCGTTTGTTTCTAAAGAAGGAGATAAATGAGAAGAAGGGGAATCATGGGCATTCTAAATCAAAGAAGCCTAGTTATAGAGGAAAGTCGAGGCAAAGAAATAACAAGTGTTATATTGTAAGAAGCCTGGTCATTGGAAGAATGAGTGTCCGGACAAGGATAAGAAGACAATGGATGTAGCATCTTCATCAGTGGCAATAGAGAGTGATGTTGGTGAGGTAGATGAAAATGTATCAACGAGGGTAGTATCCGATGTTTCAAGTGGTGAATGGATGCTCAATTTGGGCATGCTTTAATATTGATGCCTAATAAGAATTATTTTTCCTCTTATGTCGACAGAGAGAAAAATTCAGTTGTTATAGGTAATGGTGCTATTTGTACATCAATGGGCATTGGTTTCATGCAAATTCAGATGTTTGATGATGTAATTTGTAAGCTCACTAATATACCCTATGTTTCGGGTGTTTGAAAATCTCTTATTTCCTTGAGGCAATTGGATTCTTTGGATGTAAAACCACTATTAAGAGTGATAGCTTGCGGGTTCCAATGGGTGCACTTGTGGTGATGGAAGGTGTTAGATCTCATGGAGGTTATTTACTTCAAGATATGACTATTAAAGATGAAACTTGTATGGGTGTTGATAGTTCTTATGGCTTGGATTCAACAAGGTTGTGACATTTGAGGTTGGGTCATGTCTTAGAGAGGAGTTGGACATTCTTTAAAAGAGGGAGATGATCAATAAAGAGAGTTTCAACAAACTTGAGTTTCATGAGGAATGTGACCGAGGAAGCAAACTAAAGTATCATTCAGTCAAAGAAAGCATAATTACAGAGATGTTCTTGGTGTTCACTCAGATGTTCGGAGGCCGGCACCGGTATCTTCTTTAGGTGGAGCTCGTTATTATATTTCTTTTATTGATGAGTTTTCTTAGATAGTATGGGTGTATGTAATGGGCTAAGTCAGAGCCACTTGTAAAGTTCAAAGTTTGGAAGGCTCTTATTGAGAATGAGAGTGGTAAGTCTTAGTAACGACCCGATATTTTCAACCATTCGCATCCATACATATCGGATTTGAATTGCCCGAAATACGGAATTGTTATTTTAGATTTTTGCAAACTCATCATATACAATAAATAAACAAATTACAGAATCACAGACATAGAGTAATATAATGTAGAGGAAACAAAGAAATAGTAGTTGATGAAGCTACTATATATATACATCAGAGACAAAAAGATACAACGGATGTCTTGAATACAATAGTTAAATACAAGATCAGAATACATCACTAGAATCAACTGAATATCTGAAAGCTGGATAGATAGCCGGATCTCCAAGCAAAGCTCCAACTCTAAAGGTGAGTCTCAAAAGCTGTATCACTCAGTTTGACCCGAGCGTAAAGAAAAACACAAAACACTCGAGTCAGGATTAACATTCTTATATAAATAAATCCAACTCAAGTGAAATAACAACCGAAATATAAGTAACACAGAGGATATTTGGGAAAACTATCCTCTAAGGATCCGTTAACCTATCTACTATGTAGTAATATATGCTATTATAATAATGTCTAAAATAAAGTATAATATATTTAAAAATAGCGTTAAGGCGCCACCCATATCCCCCCTTAACACATTTTATAGTGCCAGTAGTCTATACGGTACCATAATACCTCCTCATCGGGAGGCTACCAGAGGATACTCCATAGGTACGACACAAATCGGACTCATACAAGGCGCGCTAGGGTAGGTGAGATGGCACAATAGGCAATGCCAGGGTAAATATACCAATTACACTTTCGGGCCGGTGGTAACGCGTAGCAGCTACTACCGCCCACCTCGAGCCACACCTCCAAATAAAAAATCAAAATTGGCCACCAAATCAATCTCAAAGTCAAAATATAATATCGAAGGAGCGTGTCCGATCAGAGAAGCGACCTCAGTAGCCCGTCGATTGCTCCTGTTTTAGCCACCTTATGCCAACTTATGGGAGTCGGGTCCACATGTATACCTAAATAGAACGTCGCCGCCATCCTACTTCATTCTGGAATCTCCACCATGTACACGGTTGTTAAAGTGGTTTTCAGAGTTGGCAGAGAGTATGACAACTTCTGATCCCGGTCTCTTTAACAACCAATCATTATTATAACACCGCAGTCATTTCAAAATAATTTACCTCAAAACCAAAATATCATTGCTCTTTTAAAAACCATACGGATACTATATCATTTTCATTTCAAAACCAAATACAATATAATTTCCATTTCAAATATATCCATTTCTAAAATCTTAGTACTTCAAAGTTATAACACTTTCTAAATCAAAACACTTTGGAAATCATAATACTTCCCACTTAACCGATTTAAATATTAAAATAATATATAATAAAATTGTTTCCTAAATTTCACACATTAATTCCAAATTATCTCGAATTCCAAATTCAAATTCATCAGATCTCAAATCATGAATTCCAATTTAGCTTCTAAATAAACCATTCAAAATTATATCGATTTCAAATACAGATTTGAACCACAAGTCAACCATTTCAAAATATATATTTCAAAGCTTTAAATATTCTATAATTTCAAAACTAAATGTTGTAATTATATATATATATATATCTCAATCTACTATTATTTAACATTGAAATATTTACTTAATAAATCCAATATCCTTTAAATAAAACTTTTAAACTTCAAATAACTGAATATCCTTTTAATTTAGTTAAACTTGATATATTCATCGAAACCACCTTAAACCAAAATCCAGTTATAAAATCATATCTTTTAAAATCTCGAATTTAATAAATTTCAAATCAAAATTATTTGAGTTTAATCCTTAAATAAATTCAATTTCAATTTATCTTCCAACCTTAGTTTATTAAATCATTATAAACTCTATATTAAAATATAATTTAAATAAATTCTTATCCATATTATATTTTAATAAAATCAACTTTATTAAACTTATTTAAAATAAACAATTTATACCTAGCTTAAAATCAAGAATTTAACTATATATAAAATTACATTTATATAATATCTAAAATTAGTAATTTATAAAGCCATATATTTCTTTCCAAAAGCCATAGAAATCATTTCAAAATACTTTTATATATAGACCACGGTGTCTGTATATAATTTTCTATCCTAGGTCAAGTGATACGGATACTTATCATTTAAATCCGCAGTTTAAATATATATAGATATATATATCATTTCAACCTGCAATCCCAAATTCAATTCAAATGAAAATCGCTTGGGTCTATCATTTCAACCCATAACGATTTTCTCCTATTCTAAAGTCCGTTCGGGTATGTATCATTTCAACCCATAGTGAATTCTGTACTAATAGGGAACTTGCAGAGTGATAACAGATATGATAATAATATAACAGGCATATATCATCAATATAAATAACAGATAATGGTGTCAGATGTCACAGGTGAACAGATAAAGATAATAGCATATGTATAACAATGTAACTAGCTAACAACAACATATTCTGTTGTCGTTTCAATTGAAATAAAATTTAATAAATAAAAGAACGTTAATTAATGAGTGGTTACTCACCTTCTGAGGCTAGAGAGGTTCAACAAAAAGAACGAGATATGAATCCACCCGAATTCCAAAACAAAGCAAGATTGGCACGAATTCGACGAACAAACTGATAGATAAGAAATAGACGAAGTCAGATCAAGACTAGATCGGTGCAAATAAAATCGAAAAAATAAATAAATTATATTATTATTTTTCTTTATCCAATGTTCAATTTAAATTACATATTATATTCCAAATCATAATACATATCTAAATCACTTTATATATTATATTTAAGAAATCTAAAAGAAACCAAAATATCCATATTCAAAACCAATATTCATGATAATCAAAATACCAATATATTTTGGATATGTCGAGCATATAATGCCATGAATACAATTTCATAATATAATTTAAAATTTATGGGCTAATGCATATATACAACTAGTTGACAAACATTCATAAGTGTATATATATATATATAAACTAACTTTTGCACTGACGTAAAATAAAACTATAATATATGTATATTGATATATATGTATGCTGTCATAAAATAACAACCTCATTTAAAATATAACATATATAAGTATACAACCTATATATATAATATGTATTATATACTGTAATAATGCATATAACACTACTTTTTATATTACAACAAATAATTCAACAATGAGCCACAAACAGCTTCATATATAACAACGGGAAAATATATAACATAATTTGAAATCAGTACTTATATATATATATATATATATATATATATATATATTATACATACAATAGATTCAAAATATCTTGCTTGTAGACATATTCAAATACACAACCTGTACTTCAAGATCCAACACTTATATAAACCAATATAAAATTTTCGTACCTCTAAACATATATAGGCTACCATATAATAAATTATACTTCATAAAATCCATGTATAAGCATACGTACTTGCATAAATTAACGTAAACAACCAATATAATATATAGCTTAGAAACTAACAGATATAATCTACACAGTTTAAAGTAATACCAAACCTTATTATATAATAATATATATAACACTTAAACTAAAATATAAACAAACTTTCATCATATAAAACCCAATAGAAAATATACATAGACTGCAACATCATATAATATATATATATATATATATATATATATATATATATACACACGAAACCAAACAAACTATCATTCACTATTTATCACAAATATCATACACACTGGTAGCTAGTTATATATATAGACGAAATTATGTATGTAAACTATATATATAAATATACATATAACTTTATAAATCTTAAAACAGAAAGCGGTAACATATATATAGAAATCGTATATAACAATATATATATATAAGAAGAAAAAGAAGACTACACATATATATTTTTCACTGGTACTTATACATATGAAATTCATGTAAACTTATATATATATATATATATATATATATATATATAAAACCAACCTGTAACATACATACCAGTATATAAACTTACATACTTTGTAAACATATCCATATAACTTTATACATATTATATTAGTATTATATAACTGACGTGACTCGCCCAAATATTGGCTAACAATTCATATAGCTTGCTTACCCAAAAATCCATTATATAAAACTAAAATACTTTGAACTATGCAACCGATGTAAATAAATATACCTCTAATGCATTTTACGAGGAAGTTGCGGCTATGCAAAACTCGGCTGGGTTTGGCAGAACTCGGCAAAAAGAGGGAATGGAGGACGAACAGCAAGGAGGCCAAGGCTTGAGGGCGGACGTGATCGTTGTAGGAGAGGGCGAGGTGGCGGTCTGCCATCCGTGCGGCCATGGATGGGTCGTTGGTGCGTGATACGGTGGTGACGAGCGGACAAAATAGTTGCACGCTTCCAAGCTTCAATGTATAAATTTGTTTGAAGTAAGAAAGGAGGTTGTAGAAGAAAGAAAAATGAAAAAAGGCTGTAGAAGAAAGGAATGAGAAGAGGACAAGAAGAGATGAGGAATGATAAGAATAGAAGTCAGGAAAAATAAAAAAATAGAACTTGTATTAGAAAGATGAGAGTTCGGGCAAATAGTGAACGTGAAATTCTCAACCGATGGCTATTCAATTTTTTTAACATCAACTCACGTGACCATTACTATTCTTTCCTATTAGTCTACCCATTAATATAAATAAGCTAAATACAAAATAAATTCAAACCCAAAAACCAAAAGTCACAAAACCGAAACCGTTGGGGTTATTGTTTTACATACTACACCACACATCGGACTCTAAAATTAACAAACGAATGTAACATAGAGATCAGCACGATGAGATGATCAAAATGGCATACATATATCTGGGGTATGATCATCCGATCAGAAGTCGATACGGACATTGATATACGTTGCTATTCCATAAGAAAATATCCAAACGGAGCTAGAAACGTTCGAATTTCACGATACGGATTACGCGGTCTTATTCAGAGTGTTCTAAGTAAATTTTCTCATGTTGATATATTTAGGTTTCGGATTACTTTTAAATTGAACTGTTATTTCGCCGAAAATAAGATCGATGGAGCAATAATAGTCAAAATTTGGAGAAACGAAGTATGACATCTTGCTCAGAAGATGATTTACAATTTTCTATAGAAAAATATTCAGGTTTGGAAAATATTTTATTATTCTCAAATATTAACTGATATAAATTTAAATAAAATTACACAATAAAAATAAACTTCCATATTATCTAATGAAAATTTACCAGTTGCTATGTTTAAATAGACATATTTCAAATATCAAATTTATATTTCAAAATTTTATTATTTAAAATTTCACAAAAACCAATTAAATATATTATTAAAACAATTTAAAATTTTACGGGCCGTTACAGTCTTTAAAGGTGTTAAGGTCTGACAATGGCAGGGTGTATGTATTTAGAGAGTTTATGGATTTCTGCAAGCATCAGGGTACTCATAGGAAATTTACTATAACGGGAGATCCGTAATTGAATGGTGTTGCGAAGAGAATGAACCATATTCTCTACTTGAGAAAGTTCGATGCTTGAGATTGACATCAGGTTTGTTAAAGGGATCTTGGGCCAAACCTTTGTCAACCTCAGTGCATATTGTAAACAGAATTCCATGCTCCACAATTGAAAACTAAATTCTGAAAGAAGTATGGAAGTGGAAGAGCATTAATATGAAATATCTTCATGTGTTTGGTAGACCGATTTATGTGCATGATCCGAGTAATAATAAGCTTGAGCCTAGAGCTGTCAAAGGGGCCTGGCTTGGTTATATAGATGGTGTCAAAGGAGATCGAATTTGGAATCCAAAAACGAAGAAATTTGTGAATTCTTGTCATGTTACTTTTGATGAGTCAGCCTTATTCAAGGAGAATGAGAGCTCATCGGATGCTCCTTTTTTGGTTTGTGATGAATCAAAGGAGAAGGAAGTTATTCCCATATTATGTCCAAGGAGTAGATTTATTGGAGATGCTTGCGAGGAGGAAGCGGTTAATGTTACATCACATAGTCCACATGTTTCCTTAAGTAGTGTTAGTGATATGCACGACTCCAGAGATGATTTGATTTAAGGTGGATCCAAAAGGAGCTTGGGTGATAGTATTACAACTCGAGTTGGTCGTCATGTCATAAGACCACCCGATAGATATGATGATTGGAACTATCTTAGCTTTTATGATAGTTTGGACTGTTCTCTTCATACAGTCCAAGATGAGCCGATGGACCTTGATGACGTCATGGTTTCAAACGATAGCTCAAAATGGATTTGTGCCAATAAGGAAGAGTTGCAATCTTTGTTGGAAAATCAAACTTGGGATTTGATTCAACTTCCTGAAGGAAACCATGTTATTAGGGGCAAATGGATATACAAGGTGAAAAACAATGGAAGATACAAAGCTAGATTACTAGCTAAGAGTTTTTTCCATAAAGGAAGGGAAAGGA
The DNA here is from genome assembly GCA_030765085.1 of Allium cepa. Taxonomy (NCBI): domain Eukaryota; kingdom Viridiplantae; phylum Streptophyta; class Magnoliopsida; order Asparagales; family Amaryllidaceae; genus Allium; species Allium cepa. Next base: position 183,801,038 of record CM060934.1, read on the forward strand.
GTATGATGAGATTATTGCACCGGTTATGCGGCATACTTCAATCCAGATACTTGCTATAATTGCTCTTTATAATTTGGAATTGAAGAAATTTGATGTGAAAACTGCCTTCTTGCATGGTGACTTTGATGAAGACGTCTATATGGAGCAATCGAAAGGTTTTGTCGTAATATGTAAGTCAAGTTTTGTTTGCAAGTTGAAAAAATCACTATATGGTTTAAAACAATCATCCAGACAATGGTACAAGAGATTTGATGATTTTATGCTTGAAAATGGTTTTGATAGGAGCATCAAATGTACATTTCAAGAGGTTAAAAATGATTGTTGGGTGGATTTACTCTTGTACGTGGATAACATGCTCATTGCTTCTAAAGATAAAATGAAATAAACAAGTTAAAAAATTGCTTAAAATCAAAATTTGATATGAAAGATCATGAAGAGGCAAAGAAAATTTTAGGCATGGAAATACAAAGGAATCAAAAGTGTTTTGAGTTAAAATTGCCTCAAAAGGATTATAGAGAGAAAATGCTTTGCGATTTAGCATGGAGAATGCAGAGGCATCTGATACACCTTTTCCTTTGCGTATGAAGCTTTCGAGTAAGAGATCACCTATCTTGGAGAAAGACAAGGCTTATATAGCACCGGTGCCATATGCAAGTGCGGTTGAAAGTTTACCGTACGTCATGGTGTGTACATGGCCCAATATTGCAAATGCCGTCGGGATGGTTAGTTGGTACATAGCTAATTCAGAAAAATCGCAATGGGAACGTAGGAAGGTTATTTCGAGAACCTTAGAGGTACTTCATCTCGTGGTCTTGTTTTTGATGGTAGTGATGGGATAAATTGCAGGTCGCTTGGTTATTGTGATTCAGGCTACGCAGATGACAGGGATTAGAGGAAATCAACTTTCGGGTATGTCTCCACTCTTGGTGACATGACATAATTTGGAGATTTAGACTGCAAAACGTAGTTGCTTTTTCCACTATGGAGGTGTAGTTGATAGCTACGTATGATGGAGGGGGTAAAGGAAATACTATACTTGAGGCGATTGTTGCATGACTTGGATTTTGAACATGATAGTATTGATGTTCAATGTGATAGCCAAAGTGTCGTACACATATTGGAGAATTTGGCTTTTAGCTTTTGGTCTAACACAATGGATAACACGATGGATATGTTTACAAAAGCATTGCTGGTTGGGAACTTCAAACATTGCTCGAACTTGATTCGCTTGTTAAAGTGCTAGGTGCCACGAGATGGCGCGGTGGAGGGAGTCATATAGTTGTTGATGATGAAGAGTGTTAGCGAGAGATTTTGGTTCTGTCTTCTTGGTAAGTACTTATTTGTACTCCTAACTACTTTTGTCTCTTGGTTAAGATGTTTTTTGGATTTGGATTCTTTCAACACTTCTTTAGAGGGCGGTGGCTTTGCTGGAGCTCATTGAGAAAGTATTCAAGTGTTTGGTCGAAGGTAGCAGAGGTGATGTTTTGGTACCATAGGTTCTTGGTGTATGGAGATGGACGGTATCGAGGTGGAGTGTTAATTTTGGTGACACTATATGTGGAATTGAAGAGGATGGAAATAACTTGATATCAACAAAGACGGTTCGTAAAACGGAACTCGAAGGCAAGAGATTTTGCAGTTTAGAGAAGCTGGAGTTGGCTACAGCAAGTCAGATGTCTGAAAAAAAGGATTCAGACATCTGGATGTGAAATCAAACAACTAAATAATCTATTCAAACGTCTACGTTTATAGGGTAGTTTCTCGAAAGTTTCATTTGTTAATTTGGCTTTTTCATCTGTCCGATTTTGAAGTTCAGTTGGCTAATTGCTTGAAACCTGGCAATTTAAGCCCGTGCTGATGTTTGATGATGGTGAAGGCTTCAAGAGAAAATTTTGGAAATTGCCAAATGGTAATTCTTTATATTAAGCTATCTATCATATCTCAAAGGGAGAGGTTCATTCAAATTAAAAGAAGGGTTTTCTTTATAAAATTACTTCAATTCCTAATCTCCACAAAGTCAAATTGTCTAGAATTTTGAGTGAACATTGTATTCAATCTTTTGTTCTCTTTCTTTATGGTAATAAAAGGACTCCCTCCAAAGTAGATATACACTAACGCAACATTAGTGGAACAACTATAAATCTCATGTCCGATGAAATATGACAAAAAAGCGTGATAACAATAATGTCATACTGTGACAAGTATACATTACATAACAACAAAAATCATACAATATCTCAAATTTTCTCAAACACAAAAAAGAATGTCATATTCTTTCGATTATTCACCAAACCATAAATATTGATAGAGCTTATCAATGCATATCATCAAAATTGGTGAATCACAAATTCCAGAAATCAATACTGAGAAATCAAGAAAACACAAAGAGGGAGGCCTATCAGAAATTGGAGCATGAAAACTTACCAACACATGTATCACAAACGAGACGCTATCCCATGGTCGCTAACCATAGAGCCGATGCAACGACGTAGTACAACGGTACACCCGATGAACCAAAAATTCAAATAATTCGGAATAACTACATAGTACAACGGTATGCCCGATGAACCTAATAAGCCGGAACAACGATGTAGTACAACGGGACGCCCGATGAACCGAATTCCATAAAACCCATAGGTCGCTAGCCTATAAAAGGAGACGAAGCTTAATATAACGGGGTATTGTCCCCCACGTGTACAAAGAGACATCACATATCGCAAGTCTAAACCATAATATGATAATCATAGATCGATAAAAAGTGTGAATTACACCAAGCTAGTAAATAAATGAGTTTAGCTTCATGTCTCATAACCACTGGGTTAACTTAAATATTTATGAACAAATTGTACATTTCCACTCGAAAATTGTCACAAGATTTCAATCGAACAAGTCTAAGAATTAACCGACGAAGTAAACGCGAGCGTTTTATACCACTTGTTTTGCTAAGTCGTTTAATTAGATTTCTTATACGAATGAGGTAAAGGTTTGCATATACTAATAGATTGAAAAACGGTTTTTAAAACGAGCTTTGTATTAAAAGTAACATTGAAATCATTTTTTGTGAAAGAGTTTTAGTATTTACTATTAGTATAGAAACCTTTGTATTAAAAAAGTGACAAATCACAGAAATGATTGTAGAAACAATCTATCACCAAAAATTCACATTCGAAGACATGAATCAAAACCATAGAAATCGATATCAAATCCATCAAATTGATATTCCCAAAAAAATCCAAAAAAGGAGTCATCGAAGTTGCTAAAAGTGATAAAAACTAATCGGATCAACAAAAAATCGATAAAAAATGGAAACCCATCAAAAACAAGTGAGTTGGCTAAAATTAGCAGCGCCAGATGTCTGGTGGTTCTCCCAGACGTCTGAGCTGAAAGACTGGAAATTTTATTCCAGATCGCCCAGACGTCTAGGGAGCAAACTCAAATGTTTGAGCTGAAAGTCTGTAAATTTTATTCCGATTATCCCAGACGTTTGAGTTCTTTACCAAACGTCTGAGCTGAAGCTCAGGGCAAGATTTTGCCTTGGCCATTGATGACCAATTCAACTTCGAAAAAAATGAATGAGCGGCGATGACTAAGGATTTATGCCAAGCGACACCTCAGCTCTATAAACTCATCAATACACTCCGAACGATATGTCCAAACATCCATATAATGATTTTCATAAATTTTGACTTCAAAATACCAAAAATTTGGAAAATTCACCAAACCAATTCAATTCAGAAGCAAGTGAGCATGAAATAAATGTTAGGAATTCATACCTAACGACTATCAAAGGTATAGACATATATGTGAGTTCAAGAACTCATCTTTAAACCCAAAAACAATGAATGAGAAGCTCTAAAATAAAGCAAGATCAATCACTCCTCCACTTAACTTTAAAAACCTTTAATCTATGATCAAATACAAATATTACCTAAGTTAGGTTATAAGAATTTCTAGAAATTAGAGAGAGATTGAGGTGGAGAAGAAGGAAAGGATACTTACCTAAGCTTCTTTTTGATTTTGGAGCTTAAATCTTGAATTTCCTATTAATCTAGCGTTTAGAAATTTTAATTCCTCTTCTTTCCCCCATTTTCCTTTAGCTTGAGAGTGTTAGGAAAGTAGAATGAATGAATTAAGATGGGGTTGAGTTAAGGTATTTTGTTGGGTTAGTTGGCTAAAACCTAAACTCAAAGCCCAATAGAAAATAGCAAAATTCAACTTAACTCTAAAAATATCGATGTTTATACTCAAAAAGGTCGCTAACGATGTTTTGGACTCAATGGAAGTAGTCTTGAGTTTTAATTCGACTATTTACAAAGAGTAACATTTTGAAATTTATCTGACTAACGATCCTATATTTAAATAAAACATTTAAATATACAATCGTAAAATATGCGGGTTGTTACAGATTTCCCTCCTTAAAGAAACTACATCCTTGCAATACTTAAGAAGAAAATAAAGTGTAACAACCATAAAAGCATATCAACACAAAATAAAATTTGGAAATGAGAAGTTCACCTAGAAGAGCACAAGAGAGTAAGTCCTGATGTGTTCGCTCAATGAATTCTTCGCATTCCCAAGAGTAATCCTTACGATTTGAAGACCATTGAACTTTCACAAGCGGAACATCTTTATTTCGAAGGCGTCTAACCTCCGTAGTAATGATATGAATAGGATGTTGCTCATAAGTCAAATTAGGTGAAACTTCAATTTCTTCAAGAGCACCAGGCTCAAGAATAGAATCAAAATCCCTAAGGCATTTCCGTAGTTTAGAGACGTGAAATACATCATGAATAGCAGAAAATTGAGCCGGTAATAAAAGACGATAAGCCACGAAACTAATGCGTTCGGTGATGGAAAATGGACCAATATATCAAGATGCTAATTTTTCTGATCGATTGAAACGCATAACATCCTTCATAGGTGAAACTCGAATGAATACCAAATCTCCCACAAAAAATTCCAAATTCCTTCTTTGGTTATCGGCATAGGATTTTTGTCTACTTTGAGCTTCTTTCATCCTATAACGAATGCCAATCTTTTCTGTGGAATCATGAATAAAATCTAGACCTAAAACCAGCTTCTTACCGGCCTTAAGCCAACAAGAAGGAGATTGACACGGCCTTCCATAGAGTGCCTTGAAAGGTGTCATACCAATACTAGATTGGAAGCTATTATTATAGGAAAATTCAATAAGAGAAATATGATCTTTCCAACTTCCACCAAAATCAAGAACACATGCCGAAGAAGATATCTTCAAGAGTTTGATTCATATGCTTTGTTTGTCCATTGGATTGAGGATGATAAGCAGTGCTAAAATTAAGCTTCGTTTCCAAAGCTTTGTGAAGACCCTTCCAAAATCCACTAGTAAATAATGGATCACAATCACTAACGATAGAAGTAGAAACTCCATGCAATTTAACAATTTCTTTAACATAGAGTTTTGCCAAAAGAGGTACGGTCCGATTAGACTGAATGGGAATAAAATGGGCGGATTTTGTTAGTCTATCTAAAATCACCCATAAACTGTCATGACCCGAATGAGAACGAGGAAGACCGTCAATAAATTCCATGGAGACTTGATCTCATTTCCAAATAGGAATGTCTAAAGGTTGCAACAACCCACCGGGCCTTTGATGCTCGGCCTTTATGAGTTGGCTAGTCTTGCAACGCTTAATGAAGTTGGCAATATCGGATTTTATTCCATCCCAATAATAAAGTCGCTTCATATCCACGTACATTTTATTACTACCGGGATGAATGGTAAATTTAGAACGATGAGAATCTTTTAAAATGTCTTTACGAAGATCACTAATATTTGGCACGTTAAGCCTACCAAATTTTCGAATGCATCCACGAGCATCGATTTCAAAGTCTTTTAAACCATCAGTATTTCTATCCCTACAACTTTGACTAAGATGAGCCAATTCAGGATCATGCTTTTGAGCATCAAGAATGCGCTCTAAAAGAGATAAATGAGCCTCAATGCTACATAAAACAAGAGATGAACATAAATCGGATTCATGATCTCAAATCTCACAAGTGGACAAAGTCTCGAGGTCATTCCATTCAAATATCACCATAGAAACAACTGCTTGATGCTTTTGGCTAAGAGCACCGGCAACACGATTGGCAACATGATTTCCCTTTTTGGGAGTATAGATAATATCAAGATCATAAGATGCAAGGAATTCGAGCCAACGTTGTTGACGCAAATTAAGTTCATTTTAAGAAAATAAATACTTCAAAGATTTATGATCGGTGTAGAGAACAAATGTTTCCCCCAAAAAATAATGACACCAAATTCTAAGGACGAAAACAATGGCCGCGGGTTCTAGATCATGAGTGGCATATCTAGTCTTGGTAGGCTTTAATTGCCTAGAAGCATAAGCGATAACACTTTCCCTTTGCATGAGAACGACTCCCAAATAAACACGACTAGCATCGGTATAAACAATAGAGTCTTGGTTTCCTTCGGAAATCTTCAGAATAGGAGCATCGGAAAGAAGTTCTTTTATTTTTTGAAAAGCAGCTTCACATTTGTCTGACCAAATATATTAACTCCCTTCTTTGTCAAATTAGTAAGTGGCATGGAAATTTTGGAAAAGTCTTTTATGAACCGACGGTAATAGCCTGCCAATCCAACAAACTATGAATTTTCGTCACACTCTCCTATCTCTTCCAATTTTGAATTTTTTCAATATTTGAAGGATCCACAAAAATTTCGGATTCAGAAATAATATGTCCTAAAAATTTCACTTGCCAAAAGTGGCACTTTGAAAATTTCGCTTTCAGTTGATTGATCCTAAGAGTTTCCAACACAATCCTAAGATGTTTTTCATACTCTTCCTCGGTTTTAGAATAAACAAGAATATCATCTATAAAGATGAGAACAAATTGATCGAGAAAGTCTTTGAAAACTCGATTCTTAAGGTCAACGAAATAAACTGGAGTATTCGTTAAATCAAATGGCATAACAAGCCATTCATAAGATCCATAACGAGTACGAAATGATGTCAAAGGAATGCTATCCTCTACAATATGAAGCTGATGAAAACCGGTTGCTAAGTCTAACCGTGAAAAGACTCTAGCACTGCTAAGTTAATCAAATAAATCATCAATCCGAGGTAAGAGATATTTATTCTTAATGGTAAGATCATTAAGCTTGCGGTAAGCAATGCAAAGCCTAAGTGTACCATCGGATTTTTTCACAAAGATAGCCGAAGCTCCCCAAGGAGAGGAACTAGAACAAATAAATTGCTTCGCTTCTAATTCGGATAATTGTTTATGCATCTCCTCATTTTCCTTATTGGACATACGATGAGGAGGATGAGTGATAGGTAGAGCTCTAAGGATTAGATTAATTCTAAACTCAATTGCTCGCTTGGGGGGTAATCCTAAAACGGACTCAAATATATTGGGAAATTCACGAACAACGTGAATGAGGGAAATAACATCTTCCTCATCATCTTTATTGTCATCATGTGGATTTAGAGAATATAAAGATGCTACCGAACTGGAATCTAAATCTTTAAAAACAATAGAAATCTTCTTAATAGATTGAGGATGTTGAAGATGAATAGTCCCCTCAGGACATAGGATGGGCTTCATAACGGTTAAGCCAATCCATTTTCAAAATCATTCTGAAGCCTAAGTAACGCATAACATGAAATCGGCTCGGAAAGAATAATCACCTAAAATAAACTCGACATCTTTACAAAGCAAACTGAGTATTGCAGATCCACCAACCGGATTCACAATTCTCAAAACAATCATCAAGCACATAATATTTAAAGACAAAGTATTAACAAGTTCTTTTGATATAAAAGAGTGAGATGCACCCGTATCAAAAAGAACTCGAATGGGATGATCACGAAACATAATAATGCCATCAAGGATAGAATGAGAAATACCTTGACCATGAGAAGTGTTACTATAAGCTTGCACAACATTTAGCTTTCCCTCTTTCTTGCTTGAAAGTTTGAGACGTGAAGATATAAGATGACCCGAATTTTTGCAATAGCGACAAAAAAGGGGTTTTGGACACCCACTAGCATAATGGTCTTTAAAACTACAATTGTAGCATTGTCCATGACTAGGGGTAGGAGTCTTTGCTACCGAAGTTGCTTGCTTTCCTTTCTTGTTGGGATTAGGCTTGAACTTAATAGGCATCCTCTTGTTGTTGTTGAAGTTCTGTTTGGCACCCACAACTTCAACATCACTTTCTTTATCAGCCTCTTCAAGTCGAAGAGCGATATCTACAAGCTGATCTAAAGAAACTTCTGTTAGGAAATCAATCCGTGGTTTCGATGACAACAACTATACAATAAAAATCGAATATACATATATATTTATATGTGTACAGGTACTTGCCAGAGCAACATCACTAAAAAGACAAGAACAAGGCTCAAAGTACACTACAAGAGACTATACGTCGATAAAAACAAAGAAGCACAAGAAAAAGAGCACAAAAACTGATATGCACAATATCAGACGTCTAGATGCACAAGCCAGACGTCTGAAACAGTTCTCCGGAACAACAGACAGGTTGAACCAGATGTCTAGCAATTGCACTCAGACGTCTGATCTACTACTATATTCAAAAATATATATAGTATCAAATGTTTGAAACATATTCCAGATGTCTGATTCAAACTCAAATTTCAAATAACAACTTCAACTACCATATTCGAATAGACATCTCCGCTTCTCTTTGCTGCAACTCTACATCGTCAACAGAAGCAATTGTGCAGCACTTGTTAGTGGATGCAACTACTCAAGATACCTCTCTACAATTATATATAGTATCAAGAATCAAGATAACAAATTACCTTACTTACTTACACTCTCTAATTCTATAATCTATCATATATTCTTGATCTCTGCACTCTAAAAATCTATACTTGTATTCACTCTTCCATATATTTATTTCTTCATAGACCATACTCTCTAGAAATATATTTGAAGAAATTATACTAATTAGTCAACATTCGTGTTATACTAGAACAAACATTTGACAAGAACAACTTATTGTAATCAATCCTATTCCTCCGGACGAAGTAAGGGTGTTTGATAGTCAAATTCCGAAAGGCAGCTTCGGGACTGGACGTAGGACGGGGGGTCCAAATCAGTATAAAATCCTGGTATGCTTATTCTATATTTACTTAGATTAATATTGTTTTAGTTGTATCATATATTTTATTACATATACTTGCATATACGCTACACGATGCATCCTGTAGACTTTCAATTGGTATCAAAGCAAGGTTTGATCAAAGTACAGTAATACGTTTTTGAATCACTTTAATATGGCAAGTATTTTTTAAGAAGGTCAATCCACGACATGACCCCTACTTTTTAATGGTTCTAACTATGCATATTGGTCAACACGTATGAGAATCTTTATGGAAGCTAATGAATTAGAAATTTGGTTAGCCACTCAAAATAAATATGAAGTACCTGACACTGCTATGAACATATGGAATGATGCACAAAAAACCGCAGCTTCTAATAATGCCAAAGCTATGAATTTTTTATTTTGTTCATTAGATAAGAATGAATTTTCACGTGTCATGTTATGTAACACCGCATATGATATTTGGCGTACCTTACAAGTTACACACGAAGGCACAAACAAAGTTAAATAAACTAAAATTTCAATTTTACAAAATCAATTTTCATCATTTAAAATGAAAAAAACGAATCTATAATAGACATGTACTCTAGATTCCAAACCATTCAACACGATTTAATGGCACTTGGAGTCAAATTCACAAATTTTGACTTAATATCTAGAATACTCATATCATTAACTCCATAGTGGGAAAGAAAAGCATTAACTATCAAAAAAGCTAATGATCTCTCAACACTCTTAGTTTGAAGAATTGATAGGAAATTCAATGTCCTATGAAGCTAATTTACAAGCAAGAAAAAAACAAAATTTGGAGAAGAAAAACATAGCATTCCCAGCAATAAATGAAGACTCTGGCTTAGACGAAGAAGAAATCGTATTTATTGCCAAAAACTACAAAAAATTCAAGAAATTTAAGAAAATGACCAGATTTCAGAAAGGAGGAAAATCAAGCTATACAAATCAAACATCAATTAAATGCTATGAACGTGACCAATTTGGACATATGAAGAAAGATTGTCCCAAGCTCAACAATGATCAAAAGAAGAACAAATTTGAAAAATTCAAAAATAAGAAAGCTTTCAAAGTAACATGAGATGACTCAGATTCTTCATCATCAAACAGTGACAACGATAGTGACGAAGAACAAGCTAACGTATGTTTTATGGCACAAACTGATGAGGTATGTCCCGAACTTAGCTATGATGAATTATTAGAACTTAGCATGGAATTAGATGATAAATTTAAACAAATTAAAAAATTAAATAAAGAACATATAGCCAAAATAAATAGATTAGAACTTGAAGTAGGAATGTTAAAAGATGAAAAAATTATTTTAGAGGAGGAACTAGAATTATCTTAAGAAAAAATAAAAAGTAGTTTGGTTGAAAATGAGACTATAGCTATTGATTTTGGAAAAATTAGACTAGAAAAGGTTAACTTGTTAAAAGAAAATATCAACTTGAAGTGTAATATAGAAATATTGAAGATTTAGAATTAAAAGAAAAATTAGATAAATGTTTCAAAATTTAATAAAGGAAAAAAAGATTTGGAAAATATTATCAAAACTTCAAAACCATCAAGTAATAGAAATGGAATAGGATTTAAAAATATTCCTAAGCAAAAAGGAAATAATATTAAGAAACATAGTTGTATTTATCAAAAGACTAAAAGATCGCCTAAGTCTAATACGAATACCAAAAATATAAAAATTTGGATACCTAAGACAAATAATAAGTTGATTAGACAAAAACATATTAACAACTTTTTAGATATTGTAGTATATAATAAAAATTAAGTTCATAAAGGTACCAAACCTTCTTAGGTATGGCTACCTGCTTCTCCTAACATGTAGGACCCTAACATAATATATGGGTACCAATTAAATCATCTTTTATTTTGCAAGTACCTAAAATAAATAATAAGGAGAAATGGATACTTGATAATGGATGCTCCAAGAGTATGACCGAAAATTCAAAAATGTTATCAAATATAACATACATCGATGGTGGAACAGTAACTTTTGGAGATAACTCAAAAGGATATGTCGTTGGCATCGGAGAAGTCATCAACTATGGTATTTCTAACTCTCCTATTAATACAAATGTTTTTTTAGTAGAAAATTTAAAACACAACCTACTTAGTATTAGTCAATTATGCGATAAAGGTTTTCAAATCAATTCCGAAAAAAATAGATGTAATATTTTCGACAATAAAAAACAACTTATCGTTGAGGGTTTTAGAAACAAAAATATTTATGTTTTAAATATGAATATAGATCGAAATTCAAATTTATGTTTAACCTGTTAGTCCTTGAGATGACGGTTTTGATGACAACAACCTTAGAATATGATTATAAAATATAAATACCAACATTATAGTTTAGAAACATATGTATATGCAAGAATTAACATTGCAGGTACCAAGAATGAAGATTGTATAGTATAGAGATTCAAGATATCAAGATTGAAGACTGATGAGTATCAAGAATATCAAGATTATCAAGAGTTCAATATTTCAAGAATAAGTAATTTAATTAGGAATTTTGTTAAAGCTACTAGAAAAGCACCGAATTCTTAAAATCCAATTTATTCGTGGAATGTAATCCACTTCGAGCCCGTTAAAGGGATGGAACCCTAAGTAGGATGAAACCTACGAAAAATCTAGTGGGACATTTTTTTGTATCCACTAAATTTTATTCAAAATGTTTTTACAAAATTATATCTTGTTTTCAAAATGATTTCAAAACCTTCCTTTTAAAAGAATCAAAATCATCTATCCTGGCTTTAAATACTTTTAGCCTCAAAATAATCTTTAATTTCAAAATCAAATTATCCTTAGTTTTTAACTATCCTTTAATAGTAATATATTTAACTTTTAATATTTATACTTAGATTTAAATATAAAATTATAGTAAATTTTTATATATATCAAAATATTATTCTCTATATTTATTTAAGTATTTTAACTATAGTTAAGTATATTTATAAAAGTTTAAAATAGTTTTAATATAAGATAAAAGTTATTTTCAAAGAAAATCAAAACACCAAAATTTTCTTTAGGATGTCGACATACCCAAGTTACCCATGTCGACATAGTGTCGGTTGATTTCAAAATTTTGAATTTCAAAAGAAGTGTCTATTCGTCATATCCCTTCACGAATGGATATGGCTGTTGTTCTTCTATAAATATGGGCGATTTTCAACGAATTTCTAATCATATTTTTTTGGATTTCACTCCTCTTCTTCTTCCACATTTCTTCATACATATTCTTACCATTACTCTGCCGAAATCAACATTGAATCTAACTAGATCATTTCTGCTTTGATTCTCTAGCACCATCTCAACAAGATCCAGTGCTATTCAGAGTTATAGGCTTCTTTGTAATCATTTTTGTGAGAAAAGGTGTGATTGTATCCTTGGAAATCAATCAAGTGAGAAAAGGTGTGATTGCAGTCCTGTAAATCAATTGGGTGAACTTGTTGCCCGTGAAATCAAGTATCTCTACCCAGAGGATTGTGAATCTGGAGGGTGTACCTCGTAGCCTTGAAATCGAGGGTGTAATTGTAAAATTGCTTTTGAAAGGAAATCCGTACTTATGTGCGGGACTGGATCTAGGGTAACTCCGAACCAGTATAAAATCCGATATGTTCTTTCCATTACTGCTTTTACTTTATTTCTGCGTCTGTGTTTGTTTCTGTGATCATATCTGTGTCTGAATATTGCATACATTTGTGTTTAAATTAACAAAAACTCTAAAAGATTTAGTAATTTCTTAAAACACTATTCATCCCCCCTCTAATGTTTATCCTAGCCTTAAGATCCGTAGTCCGCATTTCTAACATTTGGTATCAGCGCAAGGTTTTCAAAGTCTCATAATCTGATTTTTGAAAAAGTTTTTAAATGGCTATGTTTGTTAATACTAGTTTAGAAATATTCAGATCAACATTATCTCTTGAGTCTGCATATAATCAATGTTCAAATTCAAGTAGTCTACCAAAATTGTTTGATGTGCAGGAAACATGCTTTATGGGGATTAAGGAATCAATCCTCGACGGAAAAATTGTGCAGATAAATAAACAAACGGATACTCGATAGTGGATGCTCTAGATACATGACTGGAAATCCAAATATGCTAAATGATATAATATACAAAGACGGAGGGCTGGTTAACTTTGGAGACAATTCAAAAGGATATGTGACTGGTATCGCCAAAGTCGGTAACTCTGAAACTCCTATTATTACTAATGTTTGCTAATAAGAATCTGAAACATAATCTGCTAAGTATAAGTCAACTCTGCGATAAAGGATATAAAATTAAATTTGAAAAAGATAAGTGTCACATTGAAGATAATAATTCAACCATAATATTTGAGGGAATTAGGAAAAAGAATATTTATATTCTTAGTATGAAAGTTTCAAATGATAACCCGTGTCTGTTGGAAAATACAAGTGACTCTTGGATTTGGCATAAGAGATTTGGTCATTTGAATTCCAAACTGTTATCTAGACTATCTAAACATGATCTAGTAAGAGGTCTCCCTAAAATGAATTTTAAAGTAGATAGTCTATGTGATGCATGTCAATAGGGAAAACTTAGAAAAAGTTCCTTTAAATTAAAAGATAAGATTTCAACCTCAAAACCTCTTGAATTACTTCACCTTGATTTATTTGGTCCATCTCAAATTCTGTCAATAAATCATAGTAAATATGCTTTTGTAATTATAGATGATTATTCTAGATTTACATGAACAATATTTTAGAAACATAAAAGTGATACTTTTGAATGTTTTAAGAACTTTACAAAAAGGATTCAAAATCAACTTTCTTTAAAAATTATAACCATCCGTAGTGATCACGGTGGTGAATTTGAAAATGAAAAGTTTGAGGAATTCTGCAATAAAAAGGGAATAACTCACAATTTTTCATTTCCAATAACTCTACAACAAAACGGAGTAGTAGAACGTAAAAATAGGATGATTCAAGAGTGTGCGAGAAATATGCTTTCAAATAGTAAATTACCAAAGTATTTTTGGGCAGAAGCAGTTGCTACCGCCTGTTATATTTTAAATACAATCTTAATTAGACCTTTAACTGATAAGACATCTTATGAACTTCTTTACTCAAAGAAACCTAAGGTATCTTATTTTAGAATTTTTGGAAGTAAATGTTTTATTTTAAATACAAAAAATAATTTAGATAAATTTGATCCTAAATCCGACAAAGGTATCTTTATCGGATATTCTAATAGAAGTAAAGCATATAGAGTATTTAATTTAAAAACTAATACCATCGAAGAAACAATGCATGTTTCATTCGATGAAACTCTCAAAAATTTTGAAGATTCAAATGATGAAGAGGATTTAATCACTCATAATAAAGAGTTAACTGAAACTAATAATGAAATTAATCATTCTAATAAAAGGATTAAACTGTTAAAAGATCATCCTATAGAAAATATACTAGGAGATATGCAATCTATTGTTAAAACTAGAAATCAACTAAGTCAAATGAGTAATGTAGCTTTTATATCAACCATTGAACCCAAAAGTCCAAAAGAAGCATCAACTGATGATTCATGGATTTTGTCTATGCAAGAAGAATTAAATCAATTCACTAGAAATGATGTTTGGGAACTTGTTCCTAGACCTGAAAATAAAACTATAATTGGAACTAAATGAGTTGATAAAAAAATGAATAAACAAGGAGAGGTTGTTAGAAATAAAGCTCGGTTAGTCGCTCAAGGTTATTGTCAAGAAGAAGGAATAGATTTTGATGAAACCTTTACTCCCGTAGCAAGATTAGAAGCTATTAGGATTCTACTTGCTTTCGCAAATCATAATAATTTCAAATTATTTCAAATGGATGTTAAAAGTGCCTTTTTAAATGGATTTGTAAAAGAGGAAGTATATGTTGAACAGCCACCACTTTTTGAAAATGAAAAATTACGAAATCATGTTTACAAACTTAAGAAAGCTCTATATGGTCTAAAACAAGCTCTTAGAGCCTGGTATGATAGACTAAGATCTTACTTATTACAATCAAATTTTGAAATTGGTAAAGTAGATAATACTCTTTTTATTAAAAGAAATAAAAATGATATTTAACTAGTACAAGTTTACGTGGATGATATCATTTTTGGATCAACTAATTTTGAAATGAATAAAGAATTTTCTGAAATAATGACAAAAGAGTTTGAGATGAGTCATATGGGTGAATTAAACTTCTTTTTAGGATTAAAAATAAAACAATTAGATAATGGTATCTTTATTAGTCAAGAAAAATATGCCAAAGACCTAGTTAATAAATTTGGTTTGACTACTACGAGTGGAAAACCCACTCCCATGGCAACCAATGAGTACCTTAGTAAAGAAGATCTATCGAAAGATGTAGATCAAAAATTGTGTAGAGGAATGATTGGATCACTACTCTATATCACTGCCAGCAGACCTGATATCATGCATAGTGTTTGTCTCTGTGCAAGATATCAATCCCAACCTAAAGAGACCCACTTAAAAGCCGTAAAACGTATCATAAGATATGTTAAACACACCTCTGATTATGGCTTATTTTACCCTAAAAATGATTCTTTTGACTTAATATCCTACTGCGATGCAGATTATGCTGGTTGTAAATCAGACCGAAAAAGTACAAGAAGAACTTGTCACTTTTTGGGGCATTCTCTGATTTCCTAGTTTAGTAAAAAGCAAAACACAGTTTCTTTATCAACAACTGAAGCAGAATATATTTATACTACTTTGGCATGTTCACAAGTAATATATATGCAACAAACTTTAAAAGATTATGGTTTAAATATCTCAAAATCACAAATTTATTGTGATAATACTAGTGCGATAAATTTATTCAAAAATACTACTCCACATGCTCGAACTAAACATATTGATATAAGACATCATTTTCTCAGAGATAATATAAACAAGGAAGTAATTACTCTAGATTATATTAATTTCGAGAATCAAATTGCTGATATATTAACAAAACCCTTAAATGAATGTATATTTACTAAATTAAGAAGAGAATTAGGAATTTGTTCAATAACTGAAATATAAAAATATAAATAACAAAGTATAATTAAAAATTTAATCAAAATAATTCAAATAGTAAAAATTTCAAGGACCGTGTCGACATGCCTCCCCAACCCATGTCGACATATAACGATTTTTTATTTTTGAAATTTTTCCCACCAAAATTCAAATAATTGATTATATATTCTTCTTATTTTCAAAATTTTGATCATTCTCTCTGTTCTCTCTCTGTTCCAACTTCTGAAATAAATTAAACCATGGCCTCCTCTTTCAAATCAAACAAAAATTCAACCTTTTCATTCCCTTCTCCTACTTCTGGACCGCTTCAATGAACTACGCTCGCTCGAGTGACAAAAATGAAGGATTCTTTGAAGGATGCACTACAATCATTGAGTGAAATTCAAGTGGTGCAAATAAGAATGGCGAAAAAACAAGAGAGGCAAGGCAAAATCCTTAGGAATTTGCAAAAATTTCTAATGGACAATCATGCTAACCCAATCTTGATTGACGAAGATTCTTAAGGAGATCAAGTGCAAGAGGGCAGCGAGGAAGAAGAAGAAGAAGCCTTCATGGAAGAAGAGCACGTTGAAGAAGACGACAAAGTCGTTTGTGTTGGCGAAGTGTGATTTGACAAAGATGGAAATCTTGTCGAACAACGTGGAAATTTCTGTTTCCACTATCCAAACTGTTCGGTTCATAGATCTCCCATTTTCAAAGAGACTCATTAGTTTCTTTTCCCTTTTTCTTATTGTTGTATGTTCTTTCTTACGTTCTCTACAAAAATGTAAATATAACTACATAATTAATAAATAATTTGTGTTCTTATATATGTTTTATTAACAGTATTATTATATGGATACTTAGTTAGGATAGTTAGTAGTTTAGGACTAAGTTTTAAGTTTTAGAGTTAAGTGTTGATTATTTATGATAACACTATCATTATAATCACATATCATAGAGTATTAGATTAAGGGGAAGTTTGGAGTTAGTTTTTGTTGATGACAAAGGGAAAGAAATATAAAATAGGATAGTTAGGCATAGATTAAGGGGGAGTTATTAGTTTTAGGGGGAGTTATTAGGATAGAAGTAATATTTTATAAACAAAGGTTGTCATCATCAAAAAGTGGGAGATTGTTAGTTCTTGAGATGATGGTTTTGATGACAACAACCTTAGAATAGGATTATAAAATATAAATACTAACATTATAATTTAGAAATATATGTATATGCAGGATTTAACCATGTAGGTACCAAGAATGAAGACTGTACAGTATAGAGATTCAAGATACCAAGATTGAAGACTCATGAGTATCAAGGATATCAAGATTATCAAGAGTTCAAGATTTCAAGAATAAAGTAATTTAATTAGGAATTTTGTTAAAACTCGTAGAAAAGCACTGCCATTTTAAAATCCAATTTATTCGTGCAATGGAATCCACTTCGAGCCTGTTAAAGAGATGGAACCCTAAGTATGATGGAACCTACGAAAAATCTAGCGGGACATTGTTTTGTATCCACTAACTTTTATTCAAAATGTTTTTACAAAATTATATATTGTTTTCAAAACCTTCCTTTTAAAAGAATCAAAATCATCTATCCTAGTTTTAAATACTTTTAGCCTCAAAATAATCTTTAATTTCAAAATTAAATTATCCTTAGTTTTTAACTATCTATTAATAATATATTTAACTTTTAATATTTATACTTAGATTTAAATATAAAATTATAGTAAAATTTTATATATACCAAAATATTATTCTCTATATTTATTTATGTGTTTTAACTATAGTTAAGTATATTTATAAAAGTTTAAAATAGTTTTAATATAAGATAAAAGTTATTTTCAAAGAAAAACAAAACACCAAAATTTCCTTTGGGATGTCGACATACCCAGGTTACCCATGTCGATATAGTGTCAGTTGATTTCAAAATTTTAAATTTCAAAAGAAGTATCTATTTGTCATATCCCTTCACGAATAGACATGGTTGTTGTTCTTCTATAAATCGGGGCTGTTTCCAACGAACTTCTAATCATATTTTTCTGGTTTTCACTCCTCTTCTTCTTCCATATTTCTTTATACATATTCTTACCATTACTCTGCCGAAATCAACATTGAATCTAACTAGATCATTTCTGCTTTGATTCTCTATCACAATCTCAACAATATTCTCAATGCTATTCAGAGTTATAGGCTTCTTTGTAATCATTTCTGTTAGAAAAGGTGTGATTGTAGCCTTGGAAATCAATCAAGTGAGAAAAGGTGTGATTGTAGCTGTGGAAATCAATTAGGTGAACTTGTTGTCCGTAAAATCAAGTATCTCTACCCAGAGGATGGTGAATCTAGAGGGTGTACCTCTTAGCCTTGAAATCGAGGGTGTAATTGTAAAGATTGCTTTTAAAAGGAAATACGTACTTGTGTGCGGGACTAGATGTAGGATAACTCCGAACCAGTATAAAATCCTATGTCTTCTTTCCTTTACTGCTTTTACTTTAATTCTGCATCTGTGTTTGTTTCTGTGATCATATCTGTGTCTGAATATTGCATACATTTGTGTTTAAATTAACAAAAACTCTAAAAGATTTAGTAATTTCTTAAAACACTATTCACCCCCTCTAGTGTTTATCCTAGCCTTAAGATCCATAATCCGCATTTCTAACATAACTACCAAACACGACGATCCATGGTTGTGGAATAAACGATTTTGTCATATTGATTTTAAATATATTAATAATTTACAAAATATGAACTAGTTAGAGTTTTACCTAAAATAAATTACAAAGTAGAAAATTTACGTAACGATTTTCAAATTGGAAAACTAAAGAAAAACTCTTTTAAATCTAAAAATAATATTTCCACTAAACAACCATTAGAATTATTACATTTAGATTTATTTGGTCCAACTCAAGTACGATCTATAAATCACAACAAATATATTTTCGTAATAGTTGATGATTTTTCAAGATATACATGGACTTTATTTTTAAAACATAAAAGTGAAACCTTTGGGATGTTTAAAATTTTTGCTAAAAGAATTAAAATTCAAATGGATTTGAAAATTAAAAATATTCGAAGTGCTCACGGTGGAGAATTTGAAAATGATCTTTTTACCAATTTTTGTAATAAAAAGTGCATAAGTCATAATTTTCGTTTCCCCGCACACCTCAACAAAATGGTGTAGTAGAAAGAAAAAATCATACATTACAAGAATGTGAAAAAACACTATTAAATAGTAGTGGTTTACCAAAACATTTTTGGACTGAAGCTATTGCTATGACTTGTTATGTTTTGAATCGAGTAACTACACGGCCTATGACTAAACATACTTGTTTTGAAATATTTTTTGAAAGAAAACCTAAAGTATCATACTTTAGAACTTTCGGATCAAAATGTTTTATACTAAATACAAAAGATAATTTGGAAAAATTCGACCCGAAGGCCGATGAAGGAATTGTTGTCGGATATTCGAATCGTAGCAAGGCATATAGAATTTTTAATAAACGAACTAACACAATTGAAGAAAGTTTACATGTTTCGTTTGATGAAAATTTTATTAACTATCAAACTAATGACGATGAAGAAATAATTCCAATAACAAATACAACAAATTTTTATAATAATGAGACAAATGCACAAATTAATACTTTAGTGTCATTTTCTAGAATTCTAAAAGATCATCCAAAAGATAACATCATTGGAGATCTTAACTCCAGAGTAACTAGAAATCAACTTAACCAAATAATTCATATAACATTTGTGTCAAATTTTCAACCGAAAAATTATAAAGAAACTTTAAACGATAATTTTTGGATAATAGCTATGCAAGAAGAATTACATCAATTTGAATGTAATAATGTTTGGGAATTAGTACCAAGACCAGAATATCAATTAGTTATTGGAAAAAAATGGGTATTTAAAAACAAAGCAGATGAAAATGGAAATATAGTTAGAAATAAAGCACGTTTAGTTGCTCAGGGTTATAATCAAGAAGAAGGTATCGACCACGATGAAACTTTTGCTCCAGTAGCAAGACTCGAGGCCATATGTACATTACTTGCTTTTGCAAATCATCACAATTTTAAATTATTTCAAAAGGATGTCAAAAGTGCTTTTTTAAATGGTTTTATTAAAGAAAACGTATATGTTGAACAACCTCCATTATTTGTTCACGAAAAATATTCCGATCACGTTTTTAAATTAAAAAACGCCTTATATGGTTTAAAGCAAGCCCCCCGTGCCAGGTTCTAACATCTTAAAAATCATTTAATTACATCTGGTTTTCAAATAGGTAAAATTGACACAAATTTATTTATTAAAAGCGAAAATAACGAAATTTTAGTTGTATAAATTTACGTAGACGATATTATTTTTGGTTCAACTAACGAAAATCTCTATACTCAATTTTCAAATATTATGAAAAACGAATTTAAAATGTCTCACATAGGAGAATTAAATTTCTTTTTAGGTTTACAAATAAAACAACTTGAAAATGGTATTTTTACTCATCAAGAAAAATGTTGTAACGATCTATTACGTCGTTTTGAAATAGATAAAACTTCAAGCAAACCAACACCAATGAGTACTAGCGTTCACTTGGAAAAAGACGATAACGTAAAAGATTTCGATAAAAAATTATATCGTAGTATGATTGGCTTCTTACTTTATTTGACGGCTAGTCGACCGGCATTATGATGAATGTATGTCTTTGTGCTCGATTTCAAGCAAAACCAAAAGAATCTCACCAAAGAGTTGTTAAACATATCTTACGATATCTGTCTATTACTATGAGATTATGATTTTTTTAACCTAAGGGATCATCATTTGAAATTATTTCATATAGCGACGCGGATTTCGGTAGATGTAAAACATATCGTAAGAGTACTAGCGGAACGTGTCACTTTATCGGACAATCATCAGTTTCATGGTTTAGAAAAAAAGAAAAATTGTGTCTCCTTATCCACTTGCGAAGCCGAACATATTTCAGCGGCTCTAGCATGTGCACAAGTGATATACATTCAACAAATACTTAAGGATTTTGACAAAATTATCGATAAATCGTCAATATATTGCGATAATACAAGTGCAATAAATCTATCAAAAAACCATGTAAATCACTTACATACTAAACACATAGATATATGATATCATTTTTTACGTGGCAATGTAGAAAAAGGAATTATTACATTAGAATACGCAAATACCGAGAATCAAATAGCAGATATTTTCACAAAACTACTAAACGAACAAACACTTGCTAAACTACGATGCGATTTAGCAATATGTTCTCTTAGTGATCTTCTAAACTAATACTACATTTTCGTTTATTCTATTTTTGGCTAATTTTTTTATCCACAAATCAAAATTGTTAAACATTAATCAACAATTTTTCAGCAATTTGTTTTCTGAAAGTACCTATGTATAACCTTTAAAATCATGCATAAATAGCTTTTTTACAAAACAAAAAGGTAAAGAATATATAGATTTCATATCTTTTATACAAGAAAATAAAAGCATGTCTTCCGAAAACTCTCATCTCTCCTTCTCCACACCAACGGATAGCTCAGCAGATACAGCTCATCGCCTTCCTACTACTACACCAAATCAGGAACCGACATATAAGTGGTCCTCCTACAACACAGGATTCACTCCCAATAAAAAGAAGTCCAAATGATCTCTATTTTTCTCTCCTAACACCAAGGAGAAAATCGATGAGATACATCACTACCAAAGGCAACAAATAGATTTATAACTAGAATTATACTTTTGAACAAAAGGTCACGGCGTGACGACTAAGTTTTCTGGAGCAAGTCGCGATTAAACTTTGCAATTCACGAAAAAAGGATGTACATGAACCACTTACGGTTCCGTGCAATCCTTTGGATCCCTCTGCTTCTTATCGTACACCTTTGAATCCTTCACCTAGGCAATTCTCTGATTCCCCAAGAACCAACGAACGTGGAAATATATGGTCTCCACTCAAGCCATGGAGGAATGACAAGTCTGAAGATTGCATTGCTCGATCTTCATCTAAATAAATTTACTTATTCTCATTGTATTTTTATCTACGTATATTTGTATTCTGTTTTGCAAATAATAATATTATGTTTTACTAAAAACAATCTCTCGAAAAATAAGTAACACCCTTCAAAATTAGGCTATTTTAAGACAAACTAGCCATTTTAGACGTCTTAACATTGCCATCAGATGTCTGACACTCTTGTATCACACAAATTTTTAAACATCGTGTGTATATCAGACGTTTGAAATTCAGACGTTTGAAAATTATCTCTGCCTAATAAAATATATGAAGCAATCTATTTCAGACGTCTGAACTATTGACCAGACGTATGAACAAAGTCCATGTCTCCTTACGATACAAACTCAGGCTATTTTCAGACGTCTGATATTATATACAGACGTCTGAGAAAACTATCTGTCCTACAAAAATTATACTTCGACCGATTCCAGGTATCTATTCTACATCCAAACGTCTGATAATTCTCTCTGTTCTCTCTGCCTTTCAAAGTTTACAAATCGATCAATTCCAGACGTCTGCCACCAATAACCAGACGTCTGATTCTATTTACCATCTTCAAATCTGACGTCTGATTCACCTTCCAGACGTCTGAAATTCAATCGACACTCTTAATTACCCTGATAACGTCTTTTTTTTTATATACTTTTCTCACTTACATTTTATTTCATTTCTACTGCAAAGTCGATTCCCTATTTCTTAAAATCACTTTCTCTTCCAAACTCGCTCGAATTCCATGCTCCTAAAACAAAAAACCCTAAGATCTTTAAGCGAAAGCAAGACCAAGCAACTTCATCCAACCGGCAAGTTTGCTCTGACGATCAAATTGAGCGATGGATGAATCGTATACCACATTCAATCAAGAGATACGAGGATATTCAAAAGAAGAAACTCCATACAGGTCCATTTTATAACTTGTTAAAGGTCTCAATGTATGATTTAGACGAAATGTGCGAAAGTGCCAGATTAGAAACAATGATATCCTTTAATCCTAATAACATCCAAATCGATTAGCTAGCCATATTTCTTTTCTATCCTAATTTAGATAGCACAACAGTTTGAAACATTGACAACGATGATAATTGGCTACGGTCAAGTGTTTACGGCAACACAATTAGACTTACTCCAGTGATCATAGGCCGAACTCTCGAAGTTTCCAACACCGGAGAAGATTTATATAATATTCTGAATATGCGTCTCAAACAAAGAGATAATATCACAGATCAAATATGGGAAGATGAAATGCCTAGATTTGCATTTAAATACCTAAGAACTAAGACGAGACTTCTCACTAGAATGACTATCAACACTATCATTCCTCGCCTTGATGGTCATGAGCAAATCACGGAGTTAGAGCACAAGTCCCTATATGCTATGTTCAGTGGAACAAGGGTTAATTGGGCAAAATTTATATTCGACGAGTTCAAACACTTTTGGACTCGATCATGCACATTCATCATCTATCCTACATACATCATGAGACTGATAAGAGCTCACAACATCTCCTCATATTTATCCACTTTTGAAGAGATTTCTTCCACCCACATAATTTTTCTCCCTAATGCACTTAACAAAAAATCCTTCGGATTTTATATCATTTGAAGAGTGGACGCAACATCGTCAAGCTGGACAAACTGAACCATCACAAGAGGTAGAACAACATTGCGAGAATACTCCTCCTCCTCCCGCACCTTTTGATTATACATCTCAAGATGAAATTTTTGAGACTCACATTGAGACAAATCAAAATGAAAGTGTTCGCGAGTTAACTCTCCAAAATCAACTTATTTTGTCTCGAAATCAAAAATTATTGGCTAAGCGTATTGATAGTTTGGAAACATCTTTTGATTCTCGCCTAGCCACAATTGAAGCATCGCTTTCAACTATATTATCCGTTCTAAAAGAGGTTCTTCAATAGTTTCGTGGTCCTACACCACCTTCCGAAGATTTGCCAACCCTTGTGCCTTCTACTCCTCCTTTAAAACATTCCAAACTGTTTGACAAGGAGAAAGAACCTCTCGAACACACTCCGACATCTCCAAAGAAACAAGCTAGCTCTTCCAAGAATGAAGATGAAGGAGATGATCAAGATAAAGCTTCCCCAAAAGATCCTTAGATTTTTTAGGATTCCACTTTTTGTATAAAAATGACAAAAAATCTATGAATGCAATCGATTATTATGATTAATGAAAATTTCTTTTTGTTGTGTTATTTCTGTGTATATTCATGTAACCTTACAACGATTAGTAAATACTAAACAGCATGGACATGATGTCTACAATTAAAAGTTATTACTGCTTTTTGAAAATGCCAAATGAAGAGAAATAATAAAAAGCACAATAAATAATGGAAACCACATATTCAGGGGGAGATTCATAATATTATATATAAGTACATTGTATAGTTGTCATCATAAAAAATGGGAAGATTGTTAGGAAATGAAATCTACGGTTTCGATGACAACAACTATACAATCGAATATGCATATATATTTATATATATACAGGTACTTGTTAGAACAACATCACTAGAAAGACAAGAACAAAGCTTAAAGGACACTACAAGAGACTATAGGTTGATAAGAACAAAGAAGCACAAGAAAAAGAGCACAAAAACTGATATGCACAATATCAGACGTCCGGGTGCACAAGCCAGACGTCTGAAACAGTTATTTAGAACAATAGACAAGCTGAACCAGACGTCTGGCAATTGCACTCAGACGTCTGATCTACTAGTATATTCAAAAATATATATAGTATCAGACGCCTGAAACATATTCCAGACGTCTGATTTCAAACTCGGATTTCAAATAATAACTTCCACTACCACATTCGAATGGACATCTCTGCTTCTCTTCGCTGAAACTCTTCATCATCAACAGAAACAATTGTACAGCACTCGTTAATGGATGCAACTACTCAAGATACCTCTCTATGACTATATATAGCATCAAGAATCAAGAGAACAAATTACCTTACTTACTTATGCTCTCTAATTCTATAGTCTATCATATATTCTTGATCTATGCACTGTAGCAATATATACTTGTATTCACTCTTCCATATATTCAGTTCTTCACAGACAATACTCTTTAGATATATATTGGAAACAATTGTACTAATTAGTCAACATCCATGTTATACTAGAACACACATTTGACAAGAACAACTTAATATAACCAAGCCTATTTCTCCGGGCGAAGCGAGCTTGTTTGATAGTCAAATTCCGAAGGAGGGCTTTGGGTCTGACATAGGACGGGAGGCCCGAAACAGTATAAAATCCTGGTGCACTTATTCTATATTTACTTAGATTAATATTGTTTTAATTATATCATGTATTTTATCACTATACTTGCATATACTCTACACGATCCACCCTGTAGACTTTCAACTTCCAGTTTCAGAAGTAAAAGCTCTTTGAGCTTCTTATTCAACCCATAGATGAACCTTTGATTTTTCTCCAATGGTGTATTAATATAGTCGACCCCATATTTATAGAGGGATTCAAAAGATGCGACATAGTCCGTCACAGAAGATTCACCTTGAACAAGGTCGATAAAGCGTCGGGCTAAATTTACTTTTTCAACCTTCAGCACAAACTTCAATTGGAATCTTTCTCGGAATCGCTCCCAAGTAAGATCTGCTTCGATAATCTCCAAAACCAAAAGCTCATACCAATCTAATGCTCTTTCTCGGAGCATGCTAGAAGCCACTTGGACTCGATGTAGATCCACAAGATTCATGCGAGAAAAGATGCAGTCGCATGCTCTAAGCCAAGCTTGGACTTCTATAACGCTTTCGAAACCCATGAATGGCCTTCCACCCAAATTGGTATAATCACTGCACAAACGTGCAAACCCAAATTTAGGATGAGTAGGCTTTGGAATGGGTCCGACAGCTTGAGCATACTTTACAAGATCTAAAAGCAGTTGAGCAGACATGAATACACCATCCTGAGGTGTAGCACTGGATTGACCGGCACTGGGACGACCAGGTCTAACCATTTCACTTCTTTAAAGAAAGGGAAAATGTTTATTCTCGGAATGAATATAAAAAAAACTTGATTGATAAAACAAGGCATCATAAAAAGAAAACAGGATAGAACGGGTCCTAAGATTTGGATAAACCCTAAGGCACGATTCCTAAGAGAGACTTAGGACAATGATTCTTGCTAGATTATTCTATATTGCATTTTCTTTCGCAAATTTTAAAATGTAATGTTTTCAAATCCAAGACAAATTTAAGTATATACAAACTAATTTATTCCAAGTATAAAGAAAAGTATTTTAAATTTTTTATTAAGCAAATTATACTTATACAAATTAAAGTAAAATAATTTGAAATTAAATTATACATTACTAGCAAATATTTGTAAGTTAATAAATACAATTTTTTTTATTTTCAATATATTTATACTTTTAAACTTAAGATATTAAACATACTTATTTAAAATTTTCATTTGACACTTAAGTACATACTTATTATATTTTTGTTTCAAATATAAATTTCTTTATAAAATTTAGAAAAAATTCAAATTAACTCACCATTAATTTACAATTAAATTCAAAAATTAAATTAATTACCAATTCAAATTTAGCATAAAAATCAGGATCATTACAGATTCCCCCTTAAGAAATTTCATCCTCCAAATTTGAAAGTAGGGAGACAACAAAGGATTGATGAAAGACAGAGAAATATCTTTCCGATAAAATTGAATATTTATTCTGCATTTGGCTTACCAAATCAGAATATCAATAATGCATACAAGTACGAATCTATTTAATTTTCACAAGATACTCGGGTCACCAGATCTACAAATATACAGGAATATTGGTTAGTTCGAAAGGATAACTAACCACTAGTAGAATATATCTGGACCCAACAGAATAAACATATATATGGGTACAAATTCAAAACTTTTAGTTTAAACAACCAAAATATACCTATCAATCATAGCAACCAAAGAAAACAATTCATCCAAACAAACAATTCAGACCCATCTGGAGTTTGTGTCCCATGCAAATATATCAAAACTTCTTCCTGGAACTACCAGGAATCATTAAAGAATTGAGAAGACGGATCAAAGGAGATTGATAGAGAAAGTTGTTTCCGCTATTGCAGGGTACTGACCATTTGTAGTGGTACTCCCCTATCCCCTATCTCATCCTCTTCTTGCACTCATACTCACTATCAGTGGATAACAAGAGAATTTACTGAGGCATTCAAACGGATATCTTAGGGATTACTCATTCTAGGGTATACTTCACCCCATATCTAATGAGTTACTTAATGTGTTATACTCCTGAGCTAAAGTTTCAACCTTCAGCTCTGATACCAAATGTAGCGGCCCTGACTCGACCTTCGAAAACCGGCACCGAATACGACACTTGTATTCCAATGACACAGATCCAAACGTCGAATCTGGTTCGCCGGAGCTTATAAACACATCAAGTATATCAACACAGCGGAAGAAAAGAAATGATTATCTTATACAATTCCAATAAATACAATATCCAAATATGGAACAACACTGATACAATATGATACAAAATATCAGAGACAATAAAGAACAGCGGAAAAACAAAATGAACTAGCAGCGGAACCAAAACTCCAAACAGCAACTGCAATTCAAATCCAATGCTCCAAAGCCAACTCCAAAATCACAAGCTTGAATCACCATCTCGTTTCACCCAGATGAGCAAGTCATCCATGAATCCAAAGACTCCAAATATCCAAGATCTCCAAAAATACCAAAGAAATGATGAAGAGTATCGAATCGATATCTATATCTACTATCTGAAAAATCCAACTCTAGACTGCCCATATGGAAAATTTGTGGGCACCCAGAGTTTAGGAAGGGAACAATAAACTCCGGGTCAGTCATGGGACTAGTATGAGCAACAAAAAACAGTTAATCTTTAAAAACAAACAAAAGAATTTTAAAACATTAAAATCCGCAATGCTTCTTGAAAATGAATCTGCCATAAGGCCTCTCATCACACACACAATGCAAACGCAGACTTGGAGGAGATTTCTCCTTACGACAGTTAAAAATGCTTGATACGCGAAAACCATTGATATTATTACTATATGTGCATAGTGGAAAACATTTCGAAAGTATAATATTAACCTTAGCCAGCATAGACATTTCGTACTATGCCTACTATAGCAACCATCCAAACAGTGGGGCGCCACCATAAGTGAATGGCAGGTAATACAACTAAAACCGTACAAGGCGCGTATTGGATGATTGGATTTCCAATAAATGCTCAGGCCAAGGAACTTTCCATTGCCACATGGGTACACCTCTGGAGGGACGTCACGAGAACCTACCCGGCTCTCTGCTAACACAAGGCCAGCTACCCCCTTCCCGGGGAATAAAACCTAAGATATGCCACCCCCGGTCCTTTGGGACCTTTCATCCGAGGGCCCTCCAACAACAACATCACACGGTAATAAATATACAGTGTCCACACGAGTAAGTATCTGGGCTCCATACCATGATACTACCCTTTTCCAGAAGGAATGGTCATACCTTAGGGGCGCTACCCCTGATACCTTGCTGCATCTTTCCTGTTTCGACCATTCCGGGGTGTGAGGTCCTGATGCAGTCTCGTCCACAAAGCCTTGCTTTGATCAACAAATTATCAGCAGCACTTCGTTTGCCACATTACCAAATTGGGAATGTATCACTAGTAACCATCACCAACATAACCTCTGAGCTCGTACGTCTCAGAGAAGGATGTTAAGCTAAGAGAATAAATCTCCGCCACCAAACAGAAATGTATTTGATAGAAACTGGTTTTACATCTCAAAGTGTAACGTCAGACACACATCTATACAAATCTATCCCAGGTTCGAACAGAACCGAAGGCACTCCCGAAGAAGCCCTTGCAAACTGGGTATCCACAATCCCGATCGGACTTCCCATCACTTAGGGAATCTCTATACCGTAGCTACTCAGTGCAGAGACAATCGATAGGTCATCCTATCGTTCTCGCAAACACCCGGTCTTTACTACCGGTCTTCAAATGCTATCCATAACGTCATATCACATATTCAGAATGGGCTATATGACACAAAGTTCCTCTCTCGGCTAAACCGAATAGTGAGCGCAATATTTTAAAAACATATGGATATGGGCTCTCAGATAAGTCACAACATAAAACCCAAAACCTTTCATTCAAATGGTTAAAACAAATCACACCATTTCCAATCTTTTAAACAAACAGATTCATCATTTCAACTACCTTCAGTAGTTCAAACAGTTTCCACATTTAAATCTTTTAAACAAAGATTCATTTTTAAGACCCCTTTCAATTTTAAAACAAGGTTCATCAATCTTTGCCAAAGATTCATTCATAGCTTTTCAAAACAATTCAATTCCAAATTGGATTAACTCATTGGGTCTTTAAATCAAAGACTCATTTCATAGCTTTCAAAGTTATTTCCAAAGATTCATTTATAACTTGGAAAACTATTCCAATTCAAACTTGAAATTTCTTATGAATTGGAAATTCATTACTTATGTGAAAGCTTTTATCATTTGAAATCAAACAGTTCTATTTTGGAAAACCCGATTTCATTTATACAGATTAAAATCCTTGGGTTAATTCAAATTCCCAAAACAACATTTTTAAAATGGTTTAAATCGATATAAGCTTATGTACCCCTTTTTAAATCATAAATACCGAATACAGAATTCAATTCCAGATATTGAATTCCAATTTAAATCAAATTATTCAAATTCCAAATCTCTATTAGTTATTCAAAATAACTTTCATTCTTAAAACACCTTTTCAAAGCTTTCCATATTAAAATTAATTTATTTCCAAAAACTATTTGAGTTTAAAAATTCAAATTCAAAGATTATTTTTTTTAAAAAAATCTGTGACTTAACCGATTTCCACATGAAATCCATATTTGTGTGTGTATAAGTGTGGTCCAGGGGTTTATACAACAGTGCACAACATCAATCAGCACAGATTTAAATAGAGAAATCTATTTAATAAGCGGTATAAATTATAACGCTTATATTTGACCAGCGGTACAAACCAATTGTAACGCTTATCTTACATTCACGGATCACAGGTACATATCACAGATAAAATATCACAGTAAACATTGCTCAAATCAAAACAGGACATCTCAATCAGGAATATCAATCAGTTCAATCATTCAATAGAATCCAAACAGCCTTAAGCAATATCAATTAATTATCTGATTAATTCAAATCAGATAAGTTGCTAAACTTAGTTAATTAATGTTAATTAACTACAACCCATCTTAATTAATTATTCTTAATTGATTACAATAATTAATTAACCCTTAATTAATAATTAATCCTTAATTTATTATTCTTAATTTATTTCAATAACTAATTAATTACTCCTTAATTAATAATTATTCTTAATTACTTTCATTATCAAGTAATTATCAATTAATTACTTTAGTAAGTAATTACCATCCATAAATTACATTAAATAATTATTATTAAATCATTTAGTGTTTAAATTAATTAAACTTAATTAATTAATTCAACTAATCCCATTGAACTCAATTAATTACATTATATAATTAGTTCCTTAATTACTTTCATTAAGTTATTACACTTAAACAATTCACAACAGATTATCATTGAATTAATTAATCTAATCAATTATTAAATTTAATCACATTAATTAATTATTAAATAATCCTAGTTAATGACCTCATTAACCATTCTCTAATTACTTTCATTAAGTAGTTAACTTAAATTAACCATTGTTAATCACAAATTAATTAATCCTTAATTATCCAACTAATTAATGTCTAATTATCTACTTAATTAAGTGTAACTGTCACTTAATTAATCCTTATTTACTTGATTTATTAATCCTTAATCATTAATTAAAATCTAATTACAATTCTTAATTACATATTAATTAACCTTAATTATTTAATCTCAATCATTAATTAATTAATTTAAAAACTCTTAATTACTTAATTAATCATCCATATCATTAATTAATTAAAAAATTAATCATCAATTTAAATTAACTTAATAATTTAATGAATCCAAAACATTAAATTATATTTATTTTTAAGATAGACATTTCTTACTTAATCAAAGTATTTACAAACAATTTGTTTTAAATTTACTTTAAATTCCATTTTAAATTTTATTTTAAATTCAAGATTTTAAAATGAATACAAACTTATCTAAACAAAGTAAAAAAATCAATTCAAAATCTTTTTATCACATATGTTAAAGAAATGACCATTTTATAAAATAAGTTTAAAAGAATTTAGACCAAATTCATTTTAAAATTCAAATCAATTTAATCATACACTTTTCAAACAAGATTGTTTAAATCATTTCAAATTTAAAAAAAAAAATTCATTTATTTCAAACTAGAATACAAATTAAATTTGATTCCAAACTACTTAAATTCAAGACTTACTTACATTTTAAAATTTCATTTTAAACTCAAATCCTTGTCTATTATTTTTAAAGTGGTTAACAATTTAGATTGAGAAGCTACACTCTTTTATCTTCATTTCTAAAACTTATTTCAATATTTCTTTTGAAAATCTGTTTAATAAATTTATTTTACAACCAAGCTAAACGTCTCTAAATACACTTGGCCCAAGCCCAGAAGTCATGACCAGGAACCCGAGATACATCCCACACCTCCCGAGCATGTCCTCGAGTCACCCCTTCCTCATTTCTTTCCTTCAGATTTTTTTTGTTTTTGTCATGTTAAATAATTTTTTTTACTTGTTGTAAAATCCACATGGACTACCCTGTGATAAACCCGAGATATTTCCACCCCTTCCTCGAGTTCGTCTTCGAGTTCGAACTCGAATAAACTTCCTCTTCCCCAACACGAAACCCACTGACACCGGTTAAATGCTCGTGCACATGTACAGGTTGACGTTGACTCTTAGGTCAACGTCACCACCACACCCACATCGACGACATCACCATTGACAGTTTCCATAACTCAGAAGCCTGAAAACATCACTCAATCGAAATCGAACAATTTTGATCGAACACTGGAACCAACACGCTTATAAAAAAACCAACATCTCCGATGATCTCGTCCACGATCATCCATGCCTTCATTGCCCAAGCTTCATCTCGGTCTCCAGCTTCTATTCCTCCACTTGCGGTGAGGTCCGATCCACCCTAGTCGACGAAATCACCTCGTCATCTTCATCGTCCCAAAACGAGCCTTGAACCCTTGTTTGCCACGTTCAGCCACCCTCGGTCCTTTAAAATTCAAATGAGTATTTTTCCTAGATTCATCAATCTCTGAACTATCCTTGATGCAAAACACAACCCTAGAATTATCGGCGATCACCAGAGATTGACGAAAATGTCAATCCCGTTCATCTCAGATTTTCTCAAAATTTAATGAATTAAAAAACCTGAAATGATATTCAAAAATCATTATTTCGAAATGCGAATCTGTTCGTATAATTGAAATTCGAAATTAAATCGTTTGATTTTCCACTTTACATTAATTATTACTGTAATTCCATTCTTCTCTGAATATTTGTTTAAATAAAAATCTTGAAATTATTTTTAAAATTTGAATTTGGAAAGTACGAACCAATTTTCTTAAAAAAATCAAAACCTGATATTGATTCTTCCGAGTGGTGTGGATTTTTCTTGAACAGGTTTACAAAACCTGTTACATAAACAGAGATGCATTTTTTTAGATGTAAGTTTTAGTTTCCAATAATGATTGTTAATTTTACTTATTTATAATTTTATAACTGATGTTATTCTCATGTGAACATTCTTTCATTCAGCAAACAACAGCTAAAAATGTTTTTGTGTTTTAATAATTTAAATTTTCACATAAGCTTTCAAAACCTGGGATGAACACAGGCCAGGTTTTGCCTGTTTCTAGACATACCTTCAAATATCAACACACCCATATATAAAACCAACATGAATATCACCATTCATAGCATAATTTGAAGATCGTAATATCAAAGACATAGGCAGATGTAAGAGAGTTTGCTCACCTTTGTTTTTGGAAGCAGAGCACATTTCTGAAATGCTTTGCTGGTTTTTATTTGATTTTGCAGATTTGAAATTTGTTGCATGCAGCTTTCTTTTAATTTGCTAGCTTAGTTGAATCCATTTCAGATTTTTAAAATGATAAAGTTTTGATTTTCTTCTCCTCTGATTTTAAACTCCAGGTTGAAGACATTGCATCACTTTGTTTGCTTTGATCTTGTTGCTTCAGATTTAAAAACTTCATGCACGCAGATAACTTGATTTCCAGATTTTAGAAAGTGTTTGATTCTCAGATTTGCATGATTTTTTTTAAGAATACTTTGCATTTTCTTTTCAAGTTGAATCTTTCTTTAATTCCAGAGAGAACTGAAAACTGGAACTTGTATTTGATTTTGCCCCTTAGATCTGTAACTTGCTTGAGCTCTGATTTCTTTTTCTTTTGTATTCTGTTTACATTTTAATTTAAAAGAAAATAAATTTAAAATGCCACTTGTTAAACTTTGTTTAACACTTGTAATTTCATTTGTTAGTTTTCTTATACATGTTTTATTTAACTAAATTGTGTTTAAACCCCTCTCATTAAATTTATTTAAAATTTGTGTTTATATCCTTGTTAAACTTAAATTTGTTTACATTTTTAAACCCTTATGTAAATTTATTTATAAATCATGTTTTTTATAAACATGTTATCTACATATGTATTATATTTCCTATTTATATTTTAAATTTAATAAAAATCCATTTTCTTTCGCAAATTTTAAAATGTAATGTTTTCAAATCCAAGACAAATTTAAGTATATACAAACTAATTTACTCCAAGTATAAAGAAAAGTATTTTAGATTTTTTATTAAGCAAATTATACTTATACAAATTAAAGTAAAATAATTTTAAATTAAATTATACATTACTAGAAAATATTTATAAGTTAATAAATACAATTTTTTTATTTTCAATATATTTATACTTTTAAACTTAAGATATTTAACATACTTATTTAAAATTTTCATTTGAAACTTAAGCAATCGTACTTATTATATTTTTGTTTCTAATATAAATTTCTTTATAAAATTTAGAAAAAATTCAAATTAACTCACCATTAATTTACAATTAAATTCAAAAATTAAACTAATTACCAATTCAAATTTAGCGTAAAATTCAGGATCATTACATCCCAAGTCATCTTTCCCCATATTATTTGTTTCGAGGGAGATGGTTTCCTCTTTTTAATAAAACCTCCGGCCTGTTGTACCCCATCTACAAAGGTGCAATTTTTCTTGATGTATTATAGCTCCTGGAAAAAAAGCAATGTTTTTTCAAATTTTGGGAACTATTGACCCCCCCATGCTTCTGTACAATAATCCATAGTATGCCTCGTCTTGTGACATATGTAGAAACTAATCTCTTTTCCCTTTTGAAAAATTTCTTTTGCAGGACACCTTCCTTCGATTTTTTCTCCCAAGGCATCTTCCCATGTGGTACAAATTTCCTCCTTTTGCGATTGTTGTTGCTGCTGCTACTTTTTGGAGAGGTTGCTGGCTTATTCTGAACTTTAAAAACTTCAATCTCTAGGTCCACAGCCACTCTGGTAACTTGACCACTAGCCTTGCCATCCTTAGAGGTTATCCTATTTGATTCGTTTCCCTATCCATGTCCTCCTTGTGTACTTATTTCTTTCTACCGAATATAGTAAAATATCCTTAGAATACATCTCCAAATAGGATTTATATTGTAAAGGTGTCGTTTAAAAATGATAATAAATATATATTATCATTTCCTAATAACAATCACAACCAAATAATTACATAAATTTTGAAAATTATTCCTTTTCATATAAAATATAATCCTAGGTAAAATTATTTTATTTACCAATTTTTCAATAACAATTCCGTGTTGGTTTGTCTTGTTTAATTATTTAAAAACCCCTACCGACACCGTGGCATCCCACGTCTTGACCAGAATTCATAAGCCACTCAACAGACAAATCAATACAATATAAAGCATTTTTACAATACTAACAAATACACGATCTTATATACAATACGATTAACTTATTCTAGGATGTCACTTACCCTATCTCTAATGAGTTTACCGCACCAAGGCTTAGGTGTTCGTTCAACCTAAGCTTTGATACCATGTGTAACAATCCGGCTTTTCAATCCCTAGAAATCGACACCAATACATCCATGGTATTTACGTGCCGAACATCCAAGTTTCGAAAAGTTAGATTTTGGGGTGAAGAAAGAAAATGTAGAACATAATCTCACAACATGACGAGTGATATATAATATAATAAGACCTTTACAAAGGAATTTTTTTTATTTACATACATAAGTCATAGTTCTAACCTATCATTAGTCTGGATAGTTATAACAATCCATCCTTATAAATTCGGATAGATACAAAATAATAAAATAGCAGAAGATAAAATATGTGAATACATCCTGAAGGATCCAGCTTATCTCCTGGAGCTCTAAAGTGTCTAATTAAATCTCAAAAATATGCTCGAGCTGAACCGAGCATTATAAGTAAAATAACGTCTAGATCAATCTGGTAAAATCAGCATGAGAAACACAATCAAATGAATTATTTTTAGATATTTGAAAACCTTTCAAAATAAAGGTATCACATAAAACCACGCCGCACATAAATATGGATAGGTTTTTACCTTATGATAACCAATTTTTTTTTATAGAAAATCTTGTGATATTACAATAATTTTTATGGTTGAAATAAATGTGGAATCATAGTTGAAATTTTTACATTAATTAGATTCCAGCATAATAGGTATATAACTAAATCTGTGGGAAGCATGTATTGGAGATTGGATTTCAACTTAGCAAGGTAAGGGACTAACTTCTATACAATGCACCTTCAGATAAAATGTACCCGAGGTCAAACCTATCGACCCTTGCTAACACAAAGCCGGCTTCCCCTTTAACATAAAATACTGGATTACATCACCCTTGGGCATCGGGCTACAAACATTACCCCATAGCCGCTCGCGCATGCACCAAAATCCATAAAATCGTCTCTAGATCAAGGAATGATGAACCTAACGATAACTTACTATATAGCTCTGCTAGCATCCCCTGTTTTAGCCATTTTCTAGGTTTTGAGGCTTGTGCGCTCACTTTTACCTTTTCCTATAAGCAATTCCCAATTGGAATGCTAATAATGCCTTCCAGATAATAATGTAATGCTATCATTCATCCATGCAAGGTGTTTAGGATATAAACAAACTGAAGGCACTACTTCTACTACATCCACTCAAAAATCACCCTCAGCATTAGTAGAAAGTAGGCCTTGCACTTCAAAGAAATTTGTCTTTGATTCCTTTATCTCAAACTAGTCTTGAACATCTTCCAGAGCATAGAATGTGCATATGGTCTTGGAGAGGTTATGATTTTAGTTCATCTCATATAAGTATATTCCCTTGCCTGTCGTCTCTAAACCAAATTGATAGTTCCTGCAAGCTCAGCTCCGATTCTTTTTAAATAACAATACATAAGAGCAAAGGTCACCTCCTAACTGTTTATGGGGATGGATTTCCTTATTATTTGTCCTAGGAGAACAAAATGAGATTTATATGGCATAGAA
Source organism: Allium cepa (assembly GCA_030765085.1). NCBI lineage: Eukaryota > Viridiplantae > Streptophyta > Magnoliopsida > Asparagales > Amaryllidaceae > Allium > Allium cepa. The sequence goes on from CM060934.1 coordinate 183,837,855, forward strand.
CTCCTTTGTTTCTCCAAGATATTTCTACAGTTATATTTTGACCAAGATTTGATAGTCGGTTATTTAACTATCAAACAAACAAACAATCCAACCATAGATTAAATTACATGTAGGGTCCACCAAGCCTCTATTAATTAGTCTTCATTAATTAAAAACACTTCAATTATTTACCAAAAATTCATATTCTTATCTTACAGGTATAGGTATATTCTCCAACCACTTAAGAAAGATTTCCTATTTTAAAAAAATTAAATGGATCAAAAACATTGCTAATCTAAACATTGTTTACTAGAAAACCAAACATTTATCTTTTGGTGTTATGTATGGAAAGATGTATCCATACCACCATAATTGAGAAGGACTAATTATAAGTTTCATAAACCTGATTTTCTATAAGTGATCCAAATTTCATATAAACTCAAAATTTTATAAACCCAAAACTTCCTTTCCAAACTCCAAGATTCCTTTCCAACTTATAACTTTAACAAACCCTTCATTAAACGTAGTTCTCTTTATAAAACAAATTTGTTACGTTAAACCACTTTTACAAAAAAATATTACTATTGAGAAATACATTATTGAGCCAATTTAAAATAACTTAAACACCATTATTAATTAGATTAATTCACGCAAAACACTATTAGTAAATGATAAATTAATATTGAACATTATCATTTAATAGTTAATTAACTTAAAATAACTTTTATAAAATAATTAATTAACTAAAAAACAATTTGAAAATAAATAAATAATAACTTTAAATATACTATAAATAAATAATTAATTAACTTTAAAAAACATTATTAAATAATTTGTTAACTTTAAAATATTAAACTACAAATAGTATTTATCTAACCATTTAAAAATAGAAAACACTTTACTTCAAAATATCTTAAAGTTAAAGTGTTTTAAATCCATTTCCTTTCAATTTTAGGAAGGGGCCTAGCGGCCACACTAGCACTTAAATAAGCTTGCTCCCATTTATTTCTAGCTCAACACTTCAAGTCATATAGCTAATTACATAAGCAATATATATGTAAATAAAATCCATAATTAACAGTCCATGGATAACACCTTATTTAACCAATATAAATCAACCATCAGATAAACAAATGTCTACAGTAGTAAAATAGCAAACGGGGATTTATTATGTTAGACGTCCAATATAATTTATCCAGTTTAAATATAGTAGAACGTTGTTTTATTCTACTAACGGGATGCCGGTGCTCAATATAATTATCTAACGACATAATTACTTTCATGACTATTGATTTATCGGTATTTTACACTTCAATAACTTTGAAAAATAATCAAACTAAGGTACCCTATTAGATTATACGAATAAGCTATCAAAATTTGCAAGTTGATGGATCTAGAATAAGCGACTTATTTGATTTCAAAGATAACGATTTTAAACTAAATAATTAAATTAACCGTGACACTAAACTGCACTCCCTTCCTAAGGCCTAAGGCCCAAGACACCAATGTAAACCCCATTCTCTAACCCAAACCCACATAACTTCTCATTCCCCAAAGTTATAGTTCCAAATCCAATTTCCCAAACCAAACTCCTAGAACCAAAAATTGGTGTATAAACATGCACATGTACATGTGCACGCCTAGCTCCGCCATCGCATTGTCGAACCACGACCATCGCTCCACTCCACTTGCCGAGCTCATCCCACTAGACCCAATCATTTCGCCTCCAACAACCTTTAACCCAATTCTATCGAAAAACCCCTAATACAAAAACAAGCTCTAAATCTATCACGTTCGATCGCCAACCACCAACGTTCCAACCATCTCTAGACCCTACCTCCACCGACATTTGAACCGTGACTTCACCCACATATTCGCCTTTAACCATGGCCATCTTGGTGCCACAAAATACCACCAACAACCTTAAACGCACGCACCACATTCAAAGCCTAGAAACCCTAACATTAGCTCGACCTTGCGCCACACCCCATCGGAGACCCCGTGACCTTCGCCACAGACTTCGAAAGTCCCAAGGTTGGTCCAACCACTGCTAGCCCACCTCACAATCCCTGGATCACTCAAATTTTGCTAAATGACCCGAATCTAATCAACTCCTCTTCATTAGGCAATCGCAAACCCTAAAATCAAATGATAAGCTCTAAAAATCATGTCTTATTAAGATGAACAAGACTGCAAAATCCATTCGTTGATCCGCTCATCGAAAGTATGATATTGTTTCGACCTATTTGTAATAAATCAAAATATGACACCATACTCGATGGAATGATGAATTATTATTTTTAAAATAACTAAGGCCTAAGATGAATAACTTTTTAGTTTGTTGTATTTTTTAATTCCCTATGGTGTATGTTGTTTTCTTTGAATAGAGAGTAGAGAAGAGAAAAGAGCCTATGTTGTTTTATGTTCATATCTCACAGTGTATTTTCTCCATTTATAGTAAGCATCCGCATTTTCTTCTTATTATTTAACAATCATATAAGCATGAATATCCTATTTAAACCAAGCTATTATCCAAAATATTCAACATCCGTTTCAACAAAGATTTTAAATCTTACAACGTTTATAATTTCAAAAAGTATGATACAAGGGTTCGTGATATCACTTTTCTAATTTGTTTGGGAATGCAAAAGAAATGCCAACCTTTATCTAAGCAAGCAACCCCAAATAAATTACACATCCCAATTCAAACGTTAAGCTTCAAAGAGGATATTTTTTTATAAAAGTTAGGAAAAAATGGAAGAGGGAAGTTAGAATATATAGAAATAAAAATGAAGGGTAAAACAAAAATGAGATAAACATATTCTTTGTAAATGAATGAAATGGGTTAAAAGAAAATATTGGCCTTACTTAGAATTTTTTTCTTTTCCATCATTTAAAAGCCTCCAATATATCACCTTTATGAAAATATAATGGATCATATGTTGATCCATGTACCTTTCTCCATATTATCACTTAAGCCATCAAATCATCTTTTCAATTTCAAATTTGACTATACTTTATTTTTTTATTTTATTCCTCTTTACATTTAAAAAAATTTATTGCTCAACTTAACTTAAGCATTTAAATGATCTTTGAAGGTAAACAAATTTTATAACTTATCGTTCGATGAAAAGCTGGAAATCCGAAATGTGGGTTTTGGTCACGTTTTCTGCATTTCATCGAAATACCTATTTTTGGAAACAAAATTCAAAAATGAATTTTATACCACTAGTTATTAATCAAAAGAGGGTAATTTAATATTTATAACCCTTAATTGAATATTTGAAATAACTTAAATGTTCACAAATCAAAGCGATGAAATTCCAAGTCATATAAGAGAGCTGTAGAATGGGGAATATAAGGGGGTTCCTGGATAATGGAAATTGGATTGAGCAAGAGTAGGGCTCAGATTTGAATAAAGCAAGGAGAGCTCAAATGTATACATGCTATGTACCCATTGGTAACTCAAAGTGTTTTCTGTTGTACTTGAAGCATAGGTATTATTAGTGGGGACGCTCATCGGTTATCAAAGGGACCTATATATCCTAGACCAATGGCTTTGTGTTTAATATCTAGCTTTGGGCTTAGGGACACATATCAAGCTTTAGGCTACATGATGTAAGAGTACAATAAAAAAACAAGGATTCCATGGCCCCTGGAATGGGTTTCTTACGAATTATCACATATTCAAGGCACATGATGGAGTGATAATGAGTATTGCTTATGAATGCTATGATTGTTTTGACTGCTTTATTTGGCGGGCTATCAATTTGGAATATTATTGGGGGTAGGTACTGGGGATAGGGATATCTGGACATCCACCATTCTATTTTGTATAGTACCTTTATGATACTGTGGAGTAGCATATTATATTGTCATGTCCTAACTCTTTGGTTGTAAGGACAGGTCAGGTATGGTCATGTACCTCTATTCCTTACTATATTTATCCGTATTGTATTTTGAGATTCGTTTATCGCCCACACCGAATAGTTTCCCAACCCAAGGTTTTATGTTTTTCTTCGTAATATCTTATGTACTCTTAAATGAGGAGACTAGATAACAAGTCTAGGTAATGCAGTAGCTGTGCGGAGGACAAGCTGGATGGAGCTATCTTGCATTATGTACATATATGGATTTCTATGCTTTTCGTTGGGCAGCACTGTGCATCCTTATTAGTGCTTGCTTATTTTCATTTTGGTGGGATAGTTGTTTGAGTTTATTTTGTTGTATATACACTATGACTATTGATTTGTAACTATGTGGATCTTATACTTTGATGATTAGTTTAGATTGTTATTACTATCTATTTTGTTATATCCATGATGTTGTATATTATCCATACACTATGAGATATATAATAGGTTACATGGTGTATTTGTTTCATTTTTCAACCTTGATGACCATCCTATATCGATCGGACATGGCAATAGCACAATATTTAGTTATTAATTGTGCTAGTGGTATAGGGCTGTTGTCACATTTGGTATCAGAGCTTTGGTTACATGATTAACCAGAGTTGATATTGTGATCTAGTAAAGATAAGGAAAGTGTCATCACCTTTGACTATATCCAAAGTGTATATATATGAGAGAGTGCGTACATGTTATATGTTTGATTTTCAAAGCTATATAGTACTATATATATAGTATAAGTCACATGCACACGAGCATCAAAAACACGGTTTACTTATGCGAGACTGATTATTCTTATTATAGATAAGAATTAGCCAGCATAAAATGAATAATATGAGGAATTCTTCTTTAGGAGTTGAAGAAGGAGCAGGATCAGGAGCTGATATGCCCGATTTCCATGCTATGTTTAATGCTACAATGGCGAATGTGATAAGGAATGCACCTGGCATGGCTATTGGTAGAGGTGCTCTCATGCAAGCGCCTAGAGCTGATTTCGCTTAGTTGAGCAAAGATTACTATGCATTGGGAGGTTAGCCATGCCATGGAGCAGAATCAGCTATAGAAGTATGGGATTGGATTGATACTTACGAGTGCGTCTTTAGTGATATGGAAGTGTATGGTGTTATGAAGAGAAAGTTGGCTTCTAGACAACTCCATGGGTGGGCCATGAATTGCTGAAACGTCATGACTATTGCTACACTAGAAGATTAGCTAGTTGGGAATAGTTTAAGACAAGGTTCGAGATGAAGTTCATTTCGACTGCCCAAAGTCGGTAGTGTTTAGGAAGTTTGTTGATCTTAAGTAAAGTGAGATATCAATTTCTGAGTATGAAGTTGAATTCGATGCTCTGTCAAAACATGGGATGTCATTCATTGACACTCCCTTGAGGAAGAATGAAAAGTTCATCATTAGTCTGGATGATTATCTTGGAGAGAAATTGGTAGACCACATTGATTAGCCATTTGAGAAGCTTGTAGAGAAAGAACTTCGTCATGAGAATCATATCCCAAGGCTAGGACAGCCATGGTTATTTCCACTGAGTAGAAAGAGCCAAAACCATAGCAAGGTTATGGAGGCAAGAAGAAGTGGAATGAAACAAGAAAGCTATCTTAAGGGAATAATGGCTAGAAGAAGGGTAAGTGGGAACTTACTTGCTATGGGTGCAAGGGGAAGCGTCACGTGATTAAAGACTGCAAATAAGCGACAAGAGGAAGTGCTACAACTATAATAAGCATAGGAATTTGAAGAAGGATCGCCAAAACCGATGAAGGATAAGCCAGTTTGTGAAACCGTATGCTTTGGATGATTTCCCAACTTCGTCGAGTGCTCCCTCAGGGAAGGAAAAGGGAAAGGGCGTCGTTATTCAAGGTATACTTTCTATTGGCCATGTTCCTATTCAAGTTTCGTTTGATTCCAGGGCTTTAAATTCATTCATATGTAATTACCTAGTATATAGATTAGGACTAGACCTGAGATAGTAGGCCGAACCCTATTAGAGGCCACTACAAGAAAATCCTTCTTTAATTGCAGGAAGGCATGGCGTTGGAAGCAAATTACTATTTGTTATTGTTCGCGTGTTACATAAACACACGGTAGACACGCTATCAGATTATACACCAACCTTGACAAAATGAAAATGAGACACCTAAGCGGCAAATTATTTTCATTCCCCCCATTTGATACATTCCACGTTTAACGTTAAAACCCCTTTTTCCCACGAACTTCGCTCTATGAACCCTAGTTTTCTCCCTTCTTCACCGATCCAACCTCTAAATTATTTGGATTGAACTATCTTCGTCGAAGTGATTTCCTTGCAGGTAACTTTTCTTTATTTTACATGATTTATTTTGTTCAAATTTTGGGTTTTTGTGTGATTTATTATCATCGGTAATCCCATAATTCCCATAATTCTATAAAGTAGTGACCGCTACGCTTTTGTTACTGCTTTATTAGCATAAGTTTGGATCTGTAGTTTTGATTTATTCATCTATGTCTCAATAGTTCATGATTCCTCTAGGATATGTGTGGTTAACTCTATAAATTGAGGTGCTTTTCATGTTGTTAAGTGAAATATTGCTTTTATCTCATCTAATTATATTTTTATACAAATAATTAGGTTTTCTGAAATAGAAATTATGCTTATTCATGTGACTTTGGTGCGTGGAATTTCTCTAACTTACGTTTATTGTTGATTTTTACTATAATCTGAAGCATTTTATAAACTAACAAGTAACATATAAATTTTTTTTGCATATTGTTTTGTCAATTTTAACTTGGTACACAATTAATGAATGTGAGATCCTACAACTGTATATGGTTTTTGATGATGTCTTGTATCACAGACATATGCATTTTAGTTTCAGTCATCTATTTTTTGTTTTTAGGCCTTAAGTATTTGTATCAGTTAAGTTGAAATGTAATGGCATTTCATTATTCTTTTAATGAAAAGCTTGTTTTGTAGGTAATAGAACACGTCGTACATCTCGCGACTACGGTCATGGTTCAATGGGTACATTTAGAGACGTGCCTATTCAAATATGCTTGATGTGTATTATTTACTAGGTGGACACGAGTATAAGTTCCATCACAGAAACATTAAGGCATACAAAACTATAATTTAACTTGAACATAATCCCTAAACATAACAAATATGTGCTTTAGCCAAATAAATAAATATATTGTTGCTAGTAATAAATTTCTTAATATGAAATAATTAATAATAATATTTAAATATGACACATTATAGTTAATTTTGTTTAAAATAAAGTCAACTAACCAGGGGGAAATCATCACTTGTGATCATATGTTGGGAAACCCACATGCCGTATCACTTATTTTATTAATAATTAAAAAAAATATTTACATAGAGATACATAGTCATACAGACCATGGTTCAACATTCCGGACAGAATCTCGGACGTTCCGTCCCGGTTCCGGTCGACACCGGGCTTGAATTTGTGTTAAATTCCGCATTTGGAACCGGATAGTAAAACATACAAAAGAATCAAAAGGCAGAAAAACAAAATAAGCAAATAAAATCAAACCCGATTCGCAAAGCAGACAAGAATGATTTTTGATTTCATCAAAGCAAACAAATAGAAATTTGGGTTCAATCAAAATACACAAAATGAAAACCTGATTTGAATTTTGAGATTCAGATTTCAAAATGCTTTAGAATGCAAGATCCATGAAGACCAAATAAGCCGTCGACGTTCTTTTTTCTCCTAGATGTCGATTAAGGGTTTCTGTACGATGGAACTGAGGTGGTGGGATAGCTTCTCACACTAGGTTATATCCATTTGGGCTGGATTCCTTTTTTTTTAAGGAATATTAGTTTTGGGTTTGTTTATTAATTGCAAAATTAATATTTTTTTTGTTGCTGCACCACTCCAAGCACGCAAGATCTATTTAATATGTGGTTAAAATACGTTCTTATAATTTTAATATAATGGAATTCGGAACCGAAATTAAAACGGAACTCCCCAAATTTCCGAAACGGAATGCCAACAGGCGTTTGTCTATTCTCTTAGTCACCCGACCCGATAGTACCCATTTTGGAAACGTCCAGTGCCAAAGTCACTGAATGGGTAAGTCGCCAATCCCTAAAATGTAAGAAAAAAAAAGTAGCTAACATTCCTTTTTCCGACGAATGGCGTAATCCGATGATTTCGTGAAGTGATAGAATCATCAAATGAATCGCAATCACAATTGAAATGATCGAAAAAGAGAGATGGGTTTGTGTGACTCAAAAGCTGGAATTTTGAACCTTGATACAGACACTCTCATACAAGCATGCATTATTAAATTAGATACGAAATATTAACAGTTAATGGACTGAATGCCTGAAAACAGAAGTTGAGCCACCAAATGAAGTAAGTGATAGGAAATATCTTTAATGGGTGGGAATGTATAACTGGACTTAAAAAACAATTCCTGTAAACCATTAATATACAACATTCAGCTGGTAAATAGTCTTTGAGCAGCTTTGATTTGATGAGAATGGTTGAAGTCAAAGTGATGCTGCAAAGTTTTGTACAATAACTAACAAGTTTGAGCGCATGCCCTATACATAGCAGGCCTATATATACTTGCCTTTCTCACTGAAGATAGTTCACATAGGTTATTAGGTTATTATGTGCAAACAATCAATAATTGCATACCTAAGGAAAAAGGAAAAAAATGAAATAAATTCATCTATTACTTTTCTGTATGACATAATACACTCAAAAAATACATTTTAAGCCACAAATGCAACTTTACGGTGTTTAATTACTAGCATGCATCGGTCTATTAAAAACTTAACTACTACTCATTCATTCTCGCATCTGTTGAATAAAGCAGTAAGGTACATGGCTAACTTCAAGCATAAACATATTATTCAAGGGAATAGTATAAGTATTTCATATAGCAAACTTCAAGCGTAATTCAGTACATTTTTCTTTCTACAGATTTAAAAGTATATCATAAAGTTCAATGTAGCATATATATGATATTCTATACATTTTCAAATACGCCCCTTTACATTACATAGGGATATTATCCCAATGGCAAATAACATTTAATTATTACATATATGCTACATATACCTATTATCCAGCAAAAACACATGCACAGCTAAAGAAAAATAATCCAAACCATCACTCTCTTGTGAAATTGTGGACACTAACTAACTTTGAATGGTTTTAGCCACACCACCGAGTTATTAGGAAGTGAGAAGATTATCATATAATCTAATTCTTTTACATGCATATTGATGCTAACAGGATGGCTCATGTGAGTCTTAAAAAACATGCATAGTAAATGTAAATACCTTTCAGTTTCTATAGGCATGACTAAAATCTAAAGATAATCCAGATTTTCTCTACATACAATAATCAATGTATAAGGGTAACAAAAGCTATATTACATCTGTGTTACATTTACAATTTAGGATTTATGTTTGCTTAAATATGAATACTAGGCGAAAACACATCCAGTGGTGCCAATCTAAACACATTTGAGCAAACTTCATTTAGTTTTTTAAGGACAAATAAATGAAGTATGTTTAACATAATGAATTTCAAGCAATTTTTGAATATGGGTTCAAATTTAAGGTTTGAAACTATGACTACTTGATTCAGAATTAAGTGTATTGAACTTTAGACGTATACACCTGACATATAATATTAGCATATGGATGAAGATGGTTTTCTTTATTAATATTCAAGCTCTTTACTACATATCGTATTTGTTGTACCAATATTAACACTTAGTTTTATAGTTCAACTTCAAGTGCAACAATTCTTCTCCTGTATAGCAATAAACATTATTTTCTTTTTGCAAATATTTAGTGTATATTTTTTCATATGCAGAAGGGGATAGGTAAAAAATTCATGTTAGCTGCATTACTTTTAGGGATCCCGTCTGTGAAGATGTTGATGAAGCTTATTGGATTCCAGCAAACTCTTATACTGGAAAATGTATCTGTCTTGTTTCAAGGTCACCCAATTTTGGTGTTTTAAGAGAGGCACTTAAAGAGATCTTTGTTCTCTGCTTTTCACCTGTTGGCAGCAGGTAACACATAGGTCTTTTCTATAATTTTGGCAATGGCTGTATTTGTGTACCCATAACATATATGAATATCGACGTCTATAAGAGCAGAAGCAGTTATGCATTAAAACAAATTTCTGGTTACTCTTCATTAATATGTTGTTCATCTCAGTTAGCAATGGTTTAAGTTTACAGTGCCACAGTAAGATCAATACGCTTCTCGTATAGTTGATAGACAAAAAGGTAATATATAATTAAATGAAATAATAATTGATGGATTTTAGTAGAGCAAGTTAATAACTTGTTTTTGTTTCTCAAATGGACCGACGGAAGGGGAACATTGATCGATAGATAAAAGGCTTCTTGTTACATTAAATGAACTAATAGTTGAATTGTTTTCGTTGAACCATTGGGACATTTGCTCTAGATAAGCAAACGAAATGTATAATATTGTAAAATTTATTATATTCATGACAAGACGACTTTTGAATAATTAAATCAATTGATATTTCCTACTGCACCAGCTATTCATTTTCATTTTCAGTGTTCCATCACAATTTATGTTTATCCTTATTTCTGGTAACAGATATATTTCCAAGATTGAACTAATTTCCTCTATAGCTCATTTCTCACCTAATTAGATTTAATCTACTTAAAAAGAAGTTTTGGCAATTTTTAAATCTTTTAAATAGCGAGATGTAATTTAACTATCACATTAAAGTTAGTTTATTTCGGTGATTGGCTAACATGGCTTGTAAATAATAAATGAGTAACAACTACATAATTGAACCTATGTAAAAGTACAGTAAATATCAATTAGTGACAGTTTGCTTTTAGTTGTTTAAAATAACAATTCTATTTTAGTAATTTTTGGGTTAAATTTACTAACGAAATTCTATCATAATTTATAAGTGGCAAACAATTGTTACTTCAACTTTTGACTTGTAAGATATATTTATGCTACTTTCTTAAAGCTTCCCAACAGGTGTATCATTACCCAAATAGAGGTTGCTTTTGGGGTTTATACCCAAAAAGCAGCTACTTGATAGCTGCAGTAAACTACCATATTTAGTCTCTCAATCAAGAATTATTTTTAACATATCACTTTTATATGTGTTGTATCTTCAATCAAATACATTTACATTTGCATTATATGATGCGAAATGCAGGTTAAGCTCGCATGAATAGAATCTCTAATGCTATGGTAGATTTAAGAACCACTTTGTTTAAGAAATAAACAAAATTTTGGCAAAATGTTGCTTTTAGTATTTATATATGAGATTTACTGTTTTAACTTCAGATGTCGAATTGTTTCAATAGATATTATTTTTTGATATGGGTGACACAAGCACCATTGTTTCCATTTATATTTTGCCTGTCAAACTTAGGTAATTAATAACTTCTAATTGGTAGTAGATGTTAACCATACACATTCATGACATAACACACTTCATTTAGCATAAATATATCAGGCTGGTTGGATGATGTAGTGCACAACTTCTTCATAAAACCTGCCCAGTGATTTTTTCATGACATGGTGCAAGTGATGGGCTTAAATTCACCTGCCCGGTGAAGTTTGAACAATTTGATGATAATATCATGTTTTGTATGCTGCTAACAGGGAAATGGAGCTGGAGGGGGTACTTTTACTCATCTCTTGAATGCTGGTATAGGTTACTTGGATTTTGTTTGTTCCATTTCAGTGGAATTATATTCTTATATCAAATTGCTTGTATTTGGGTGACTTTGTATGGCAGAGGCATATGTCTCTGACATGAATTCACTTGGTCGGTTGGATGTAATCATTCCAAGCAATACTAATCTCTCAAATGCTGGTATATGCTACTTGAGTGTATTTGTCTTTATTATCATCCCTTTTATTCTTTGTCAGTTAAATCACTATATCAGATTACTTTAATTTTGGTGATAATTCTGAGGCAGAAGCAAATGTGGCCAAGGTGAATTCAGATGGTCAGTTGGATCTGAATGTTTCATCAATAATGAGTGTAAGTGTTATCTTTCTTTTTTCATGGTTCCATGTCATATATACTAGATGTTGATCAGAATAACATTTTTCTATCATAATTAATATCATATCAGTTTAACATTAAGCAGTACTCATCAGTTATATAGTTTACATATGTAATATATATTTTCAAGAAAGAAGGCGAAGAGGTTTATTTTCACAAACATTATTATGTGGAATAATTTTTGATATGGAAACAGTAATGCTTCATAGACTTTTATTGTTTAAATGCAGGAAACCTGAATTCGCCTGGTCAATCTCATTTAGATCCGAATGTTCCAATCAGAGATGAGTGTAAGTGTTTTCTTGTTCCTTGTATGGTCTCACGTTATGTATACTTAGTTTCTTAGTTTGCATTGCATGTACATAAGTAATAGATTGGTTGATTGATACATTGTTTCATTATCGTAAATATCATCTATCTGAAGTTGGTTGTTGGTGTCAAAAAATCACAATTTTATGTGGGTAACCATTCGATGTGGTTAGATTTTGGTCCTCTTTTTGCCGAACAGAAGCTTGTTTTGGAGATGCAGTTCAAAGACAAAAATAAGAACACTGAGAATAAGAAGAGGTTAAGGAAGGTTTATATGGAATCCAAGAATGATCTGACAATCATTGTGTAAGGACCACACAAAAACATGCAAATTGCAATAATTGGATTCTACATGTGAGCCTTTAATTATCATTGCCCTTAACAGTATCATTAGCTTATGTGTATCACATTCGAGGGATATATTCGAAATTGCAGATATTATCTCCCCCATTTACAATTGTTTTGTTTTGAATTAAAATACAATAAATTTAACATGTGTGCATAAACTACTACTGTTTTGAAAGTATTTGTACAATAGTATAGAACCATATTTGAGCTTTAAATTTATAGTATAAAATAAAGTTAAATACAACTCTTTATCCTGATATGTTAATTGCAGTATTTTTTCTAGGTCCAACTGATTTTTTTTTCTTTTCTTTTCTAGGCACTATGATATGTTAATTGCAGTATTTTTTTTAATTTTTGGTTAAATTCATCTAGCGACTCTGCTGCTGGAGAGAAGATGAACCCATTTGCCGGACAAGAAGCATGGGAAGAACATCAAATCGATACAATATTATCACTTTTAACATCGTATATTTTTCCTACATTACAGTGCTGAAATATTATGGCAATTTTGTTTGATTTTATTCTGAATGTAGGAAAGGCCACTATGAAGTTTGGTTCAAATAAAAAGCAAGAAGCTGATGATTTTCAGTAAGTAAAAGCTTCCTTTATTAACTCAATGCCATAAAACTTTGTTTAATGACATTGTACATGTATTAGTACACTTTTAAACATATTAATTATTGCCTCTTCATCCAGTAGACTGCACCCTTAAGCTGTATCATCATCAGAAACCATGTATATCATCTATCATATTTTAGCAATCAAAATAACATGCCATTGATTTTCATATGTAACCTAAGCTTATTCTATGCTTGCTATTTGTAATCTTAGGTACGTATTCGATGATGGTATTGATTTTATTAAGGGATCGGCGATGGACGGCACCAAGGCAAGTTGAACAATGACTTGTCTTCAGTTGCAGTTTTATATGTATATGATACTAATATACATATTGGAAACTCACTTGCCCTACTTTCACTGTAGCAGAATAAAGATGAGATGATGACCACTGAGAGACGTGAAAGATTCTATTCAAAAATCTGAATTACAGAAAATACAAGTAAGATAAACTTGATGGTTTGGTAATAAATTCCCATATTTTAGATGTTTTCAGTTCTGTATATATCTTCTAGTTATCTATTTGTTGATGATCAAACAAAGGCCTCTGACAATTTTTGGATGTTTATTCAAGATGATAGAAAAACTTTACCTTTTTAGTGTGATGAATATTTAGTGTTTGCATTATGAATCCGATTTAACTTTGTGTACACTTTTTTGATGAATTGATTATCAAGCATTACTTTTGCTTTACAGGTAGATAGATGACTGTGATGAAAAAAAAGGTTGCAAGGAGTTATGGATCAAAGTTTTTTTTGCTGCTAGAACTACTTTTTGGTTTTAACGTATGTATTGCTTGCTTTTGTTTTGCTACTGCTACTTCTAATGTAATGTTCATTAAATATTGCGATATGTTATGCATCATTCTATGTGAATGTTGAACGGTTAGTTATTTTTCGTTTAATGTGATATATATGATTATGTGAAATGATACATTGTGTTTATGTAAATTTATCGATTGTAATGTGATAATGGATATATACGTATTGCAAAAATGATTTTTAAAACGCTATTAAGAACACCATTAATAAGACTTTTTATTTCATGTTCAAAATGCTATAAAAAACATGTTTTTTATAGCGTTTCTTCTGTTGCAATAATAGGTCATTGATTTATTACAATATGTTGATTTACAGCGTTTATAAAAATGCTGTAAAAGCCTTTTATAGCATAATAAGAACGCCATTAATAAGGTTTTTTTATAGCATGTAAAACACGCTGTAAAAATACATGTTTTTTATAGCGTTTCTTCTGTTGCAATAATAGGTCACTGATTTATTACAACATGTTGATATACAACGTTTATAAAAACGCTGTAAAAGCCTTTTATAGCATTTTTAAACGCTATTAAAGGGTATTTTTGTTGTAGTGGGCTCTGCTAGTCTTTGCATAGTTTGTTGTGGCCTAGTGTTATCGAGTCATGGATTCTCTTTTGTTTGAAATTGCTTTGTCTTGAATTTTGTTGGGTTCGGAACTATATCGAGAAATGGACTGCCTTAAGAAGTATGCGGCGATAGTGGATTGCGAGAAGCTATTGGCGACAACCGAAGATGTAGAAGGATGGACAATTGTGATTAGATGCCTACTAGAAGATGTGGGTGATGGTTAGCAAGAGAGTATCCGGATGTCTCTGAGGAAGTGACTACATTACTGTGACATTCAGAAATTGAGTTTGGGATAGACTAAATGAAGGAAGACAGACCTATGGTTATGCCTTTGAGGCGCACAACATCTAGAGAGCGGAAGGAAACAGAGGAGCAAGTGAATGACCAATTAAGGAGAGGGTTCATTTGAAGGAGTATATCCAAGTAAATTGCACCTGTTGTATTCATGACTAAGATGATGACTCTTGAAGTTATGTATGGAATATCATGAGCTGAATAAAGTGATGAAGATGAACAAGTATCTGCTCCCACAAATTGATGACTTATTTGATCAGCTTCACCGTGCGAAGGTGTTTTCTCAAATGGATTTGGCAATAGGATTTCACCAGCTTAGAGTAGCAAAGGAGAGTGTTCCTATTACCTCATTTCATACGTCATCGGGTTTTTATAAGTGATTGGTGATTCCATTTGGATTGACCAGTGCTCCAACATACTTTGTGGATCTCATGGATCGGGTTTTCAGAGACCAACTGAATAAGTTCGTGCTTATGTTCATGGATGATATTCTAATTTATGCCAGAACTGAAAAGGAGCACAAGATGCACTAGAATATTGTGCTCGAGATATCGATGAACTACAAGTTGAGAGAGAAGTTCTCTAAATGTTACTTCTGGAGAGAAGAAGTTAGATTCTTGGGTCACGTCATTTCTAATAAGGTATAGCAGTGGATCCCACGAAGGTGACAAAGGTCCAAGATTAGAACCAGTCTAAGAATGGTACAGATGTTAGGAGTTTTCTAGAATTGGGAGGATACTATCGACGATGTATCGAGGACTTCTCAAAGGTAGCGGCACCATTGACCAATTTGGTGAAGAAGAATTTGGCTTATATATGGGGTGCAAAGTGTGAGCATGCAATTGTGATTTTGAATGAGAGGTTGACCAATGCACTAGTATTGACCTATCTAAGTGGAAATGAGGAGATGATAGTACATATTGATGCCTGTGGTGCTGGATTAGGTGCAGTATAGATGTAGAAGGGAAAATTTGTTGCTTATGCTAGTCGATAGCTAAAGCCGCATGAGAGGAATTCTCCGACTCATGATATAGAAATGGCAGCAATAGTTTTTGCTTTGAAGATGTGGAGATATTACTTGTTAATGGAAATGTTTGAGCAGCTTACAGACCATAAATCCTTGAGGTGCCTTTTCTCTCAGAAGGATCTCAACCTTCGTCAGCAACGGTGGTTCGATTTTTTGACCTCTTATGATTTTGGCATTTCCTATACACCAGAAAAAGGGAATGCAATTGCCGATGCATTGAGTAGAAGACCTGCTAGTTTAGGAGAATTTTTTTGGAATAGAAGCGGATTGAGTATATTGCTGCATATGATTTCAGACCTTGTTGTAAGCTGGAACCAAAAATGTTAGAAAGCTTGTTCATCAGACCTCCTCTGATTGAAAGAATTGGCACTAGTTAAAAGCGAGATGCTAGGCTAGCGAAGATCATAGCAAGGATAGAAGAAGGAGTAGAGTATGAAGACATAAAGCAATACGAATTTGACCAAGATCATTGACTTGGTAAGGATGGAAGATTATTATTCAAGATGTTGATGGATTAAGAAATGAAGTGCTATGAGAATGTCATCATTCCAGGTTGACTATTCATCCTGGTGGTAACAAGATGTACTAAGATATGAAGCAGACTTACTACTGGGTGGGAATGAAGAGGGATGTTGGGGCATTCGTCTCGAAGTATGTGAACTGCCAGTTAGTAGAGGCAGAGCAAAAGAAACCTAGTGGATTGTTGAAACCGTGAAAAACCCCTGAGTGCAAATGGGAGAAGGTATCGATGGAGATTATTGATGGACTGCAGAGGACTCAAGTAGGGTATGATATAATTTGGGCTATGATTGATCGATTGACCAAGAATGCTAGATTCATACCTGTCAAGTCCAACAGAATGGCATCCTAGCTGGTAGAATTGTATGTAAAGTGGATAGTAAAATTTCACAGTGTGCCACAGAGCATTATAAGAGACTGAGACCCATTCACTACTATTTGCATCGCCTCATTTGAATCGTTTGAAGTAAAAACTGATGCAAATAGAACTATTTGCATCAGTTCTGTCTTAATAACCGATGCAATTGGTACGTGGAAAGCAATAGGTAATAAAAAATCAAATTTGCATCAGTTGTCACCAACAACCGATGCAAATACGTCGATGCAAATAGTTTTAGTTGCATCGGTTTTAAAGTCAACCGATGCAACTACGTAAATTTGCATCCCTTACCAACATATGTTTTAACAGTAGGCAAATACAAAAACCAAAACGGGTATGCGAAAACAACCCGCAACCCATGCTCAAAGCCTACGCTACAAAATGAATGTAACTGAGAATGATATCAGTTTAATAAAACCCAAATCTCCAAACACGCTACTTTCAAAATCCATGGCGGCACTCAAAAATAGATTAACTCACAATTTCTCAACCCAATTTTCTCAGAAAACAAAATTCAATTGCAACCCAAATCGAATTTTGGGAGTTCTCGCCATGTTCGATTCGAGAAGATTGTCGAGGAAGGATTGGTTGGAGGAGTTCGTCAGTTTGAGTTCGAGTTCGATGGTGACTTCGCAGTTTCGATTGGGTTTGTGTTCGAAGTCGTGGTGGAGATTGGGGTCGTGAATTGGAGTTGTTTGCGGAGGCAGTTTGGGTTGAGGATGAAAAGCAAATGGCAGTTGTAACGGTTCGATTGGAAGAGCAAGTGTATGCAATTGTAAATGGGGCAATTTTTGTATAGGGGATGGATTGATTGATGTTGAGGAAGTGGCGCTTTGATGGATTGAAACGTTGATGGTTTTGCGAGCAGTTTGGTAGCAGCAGTATGTAGTGGAGTTGCTCTTGTTGAATGTTTGTACTCGAGCGATGGGGTTGATAAGGATGACAATATGGTCTGTGGTAATGGAATGTGAAGTGGTGATAGAAGTCCCAGGCAGAACAAATGCAGGTGGTGATTGATGATGAGAGATAGGACAGAGGCAAGTGGTATGGAGGTTTGTAGGAGGTGATTGTAATTGTTTTGTTAGGGCAGTGGAAGATGGTTGAAAGTTAATATTGTGGCAGTATGTGTTGTTTTGATGGTACAGTGAAGAAGAGTTGTATGGGGTTTTGTGCAGGGTTTTGTGTGCACTGGAAATTGGTTTGTGGCGAGAAGTGTGAAGGTTGGAGTCTGAAGAGGTGAGAAGTGTGAAGGGGTTTAACAGGTGGGTGGAGATGGCCGATTGATGGGTGGAATGAATGCAGGAGGTTGCGAGGCAGAGGTAGAGTGGTATTAGCTTTGGTATGTGGTCGGGAGTCAGGTTGTAGAAGTATGAAGCTCGTTGAGTGGAGATGTGAAGTTTGTGGTCGTTGTAGAAGTAATGGGCAGTGGATGGTAGGTAAGTAAATGATGTTTCTGGGCGGTGAGATGGTTATGTGAATTGTGGTGAGATGGTTATGTTTTAATTCACTGCAGTAAAAATTCGGCGAACTTCTACTCCACCCCTTCTTCTCCGCTCACTACAATTCTCATTTCAGTAACTCCATTCCATGTCACATATATAGCCACTGATGGTATTCGCCACCGAACTTAAAGGCGACTGTCAAATTTAGGAAAATCCATTTTGGTAGTTTAGTACTCTTTTCTTTCATTTCAGTATTCTATGGATTCATCAGTTAGTTCGTACTTTGTTTTTGATACTGTGATCTGATGTACTGTCCCTTTCTTTTGCTTTATGTTGTACAAGTGAGAAAACCTTAATGTCGGGTAGCTTTTTTTACTAAACTTTATATATGTCGTTGAAATTGCACTTGAAAGTGATTTAATTTCTTCACTATTTTCTTCAATTACAGATCAAACATGAAACAGTTCTGAGGTTCTGTCATGAAATTTTTAGAAGAGGAGATGTTGCTTTCTGTTTAGGATTCAGAGGTGAATCCTTTATCGGGTCTGGAGTCTAACTCCAACTCGATTTGTTCGGATCACGACTACTTGCTTAAGGCTTCGGATGACGACCTCGGCATCCCTACTACGGATGGAGATGTGTCTTCAGGTAATCTTGTTGTCACTGCCATCGGCATCCCTTCTGCGGATGGAGATGCACTTGTTCTCATTAATCACTTCAAGGTGTCTCATTTTTCATTCTTTTGCACTATATTTCATAGTTTGTTGTTTGCTCTTTATATCCTAGTTGTGAATTAAAGTGAAAATCATGCATTTTGACATGAACATCAGGTGAAATGAATACCAAATTGTAGTTTTTTGTGGAATACTAAATAAGATCTTTGATTTTTTGCTCACTTAAGAAGTCGGGCGTGATTTACTGCCGAAATGTGCTTTCTTGAGCAACAAGATAATACTTGTTCTCTTTACTTCCGATGTTTAACGTAATTAGTTAATAGTGGTTATATCACTCAGCAGTGCCCATAAGATTGATGATAGAATGCCTGTTAATGAGTTGCAAGCATAATAGTTGTTGCTTTCTCTTATCTAATCACAAATTTGTTTGATACTAGCTTTGTTTTATTCCACTATTTGAGGTTGCATTGACTTCCTTAAGCTTAGAGAGAAAACTAAACATAGGATCATCATCAGTTTTAGTATTAATGCCTCTGATAGAGTAGGCCATACATTATTTATACATAATGGATCTATAAGTGACCTTGAGTGAATCTAAAAGTGAATTGCTCGACATGAGGGGATGATCACTAGTAGAATGATTTAATAAATTTATCCATGCCCGATCGAATTTTGAAAGAAGTTTAAAACTGTGTATACTGAAATTAATACCACCTTGTCGTGTGAAATTAGTCCCTGTTTCATTCAAATATTTTAGTCCACTATCACGAATATATATTTGAAAGCTATAGTCAGCTACTAAGTGATTACACTCTGATATCCCGTCTTCGTTATATAATATACAACTGAAATCCCCACACTCTCTAATATGTTGTCTTCGTTATTAATACCACCAAAGTGATTGCCAAACATTGAGTATCGGTTGATTTAATACTTATTCAGAATGGGATTTGAATATTTACTTATTAACGGAAAGATTTCCTTCCTCACCTTGTGATGCAGCAAAACCTAAGGCTCTTGTTAATATTTGAGTTCAATGTAAAGAAAAACAGTCCTTGTGTCATAAAAGAGGCGATTTTTGTGTTTTAATCTTGTTTTAGGGTTGAGGGTTCCCAACTTTTGGGCTTCTCCCTGTATTTTTTGGTGCGATATAGAACATGTGCATTATCTGAAGGATGTTGTTGATATGCTGGTGTAGAATCTGGGTTGATTGTAACTGTAGAAATTTTTGGAAGGCATGTCCTTGAATTTTTGTACAAGGCATTTCTGTTGTATTGCTCAGTGTACATGAAATATTTCTTGAAGGTTTATATGAGGTCGGTTACCAGATTTATGATCAATTTTATTGTTGGTTATATTTCTACTGCTTTTTATGTGATATGACCGATTCTCAGTTAGTTTTGTGTCCTATAAGTTGGTGTTTTCAGTATAGAAGCATTCCTCTTGAAAAGAAAACTGATATTCAGAAGAAGAAAACCCTTAAACAAGCACATAACATTGACCTTATATGCGTTCTTCTTACGTCCATTTGCAACTACAATCCCACCATTTCCTGCTAACATCATATGCTTTCCTTTCCTACTAAAGTTAGTACATTCAAAGCCCAAAGCTTTACCTATCACACCTTGAACAGAATTAGCCATCTTAATACTGCTCTCCTTACCATTTCTAGTGCTGCTAGTATCAACTCCGTCAAGAAACTCCAACTCATAACACATTCTGGGATTCATCAGGTAATAAATCGAATCAAACACCTTGAACCCTCCCGCAGTTGTAGCATAAAACATACTGAACTTAAACATCAATGGCAACAGGAACAATTTTATCGGTCAGTTCTGAGAAAAGCAGACTAAACCGAAGCAAATACGGCACATGGCAAGTGGTTCCTTCTGGACAAACCACAACACTATTTCCTCGATGTAAGTATTTTTCTATCCTTTTGCCATCTTTTTCACGGTTTCTTGTTAGCCTAACAATGTTGTTTGAGTTTTGGTTTTAGAGTTTAATTTTTGTATGTAGAGTAAGCATGCATATCGAGTGGAACAACTGGTACTTAATTTTGATCATATTTTTTACTGATAATACGACAGCTTTTTCCTTTGATTTCTTGAGTTTAATTTCTGAATTTTGCAGAGGCATTTCTACTGTTCATGCGATTTTCATCACAACAGTGTCACTCTACTTGATCTTCTTCTCCAATCTATACTGCGAAAGCCATGACAGCAATATCACATTAAGAAGTTCAAACTTATCGAATTTTTCATTGGGGGTATGATAAAACTCTTTAGTTGTAGTAATGTTTAAGCTGTTATATATTTAACAATGTATTGTATACTCATAGGTTTCTATCGGATATTTCATCATCGACCTTGCAATGATTTTCTGGTTCTATCCTCTGCTTGGTGAAATGGAGCATGTAAGTAAATTTCCCTCATCTTCTATGTTTTTTCACTAGTCATATTCATACATATACATACGCGCGCGTGTGTACATATATCGTTTCTTTGTCTTTATCCTTACAACTGTATACAAATGTATATTAATAGGTTTGCCATCATTTACTCTCTCTTTGTGCTATTACTTACGCCGTGATGACCAATGAAGGGCAGATATATACATACATGGTGTTAATATCAGAGGCAACTACTCCTTTGGTTAACTTGCGATGGTTAGAAAATTCACTTCCAACCATCATTTAATCACTCTCTCACTTATATTTGCTTACACTTTTTATTTCTTTTCTTTGTTTGAAGGTTTCTAGATACAGGAGGCATGAAGAGAAGCAACACCTATTAAGTTAGTGTGCAATGAAGAGAAGGTTTCTAGATTGGGAAGGTTGAAGATGAATAGTTTGTGTGCAATGTCCGGGGCGCAGGCAAGTGATAATGAAGATGGTGAATGGTTGGAACAGTGGAAATATTAAGTTAGAAGTAGTAAGGGGTTAGAGTTGTTTGGTTTGCAGTGATGAGTGTTTGATGTCAGGGTCAGGGCAGAGAAGAGTTGCTGATGAGTGAAGGAAGAAATTTGCAGGTCGAAGGCAGATGACAGGGATGTTTTAGGGGATAGAAGTTGTTAGTAAGGATGAGAAGTCAGGGGAAGTTGTAGAAATGTTGAGGAGTGGTAAAACAGCTGCAGTTATGGTTTGTGATGATGAAATGGGGTGTTGAATTGTAATGTTACAGCAACTTGTAGAGGATGAGAGGGTTGATGTAGTGAATGGTTGAGGCAAGTAGTTCTGGTTGATTGAGTGTGGGCTTGGCAGAAGTTGTATTGTATGGTGGTGGTGGCTATGGCAGTACATACACTGCTGCTAGGTGATGGAATGAAATGTATGGAGTTTTGTGTGATGATGTTTCAGCTGTTGTGTTTCTCTAATGGCCGGTCAGTGGTTCTAGCAGAGGTCGGTGGTTTTAGCAGGTCACTGTGGTTGGAGTAGTTGATGGAGAAGACCGTGGGTAGGAGAATGTGATTTTGTGGTGAACTTGCACTGTGATGTGAAGAAGCAGTACAATGAAGTGTAGGGTTTGTTTGGGAAGTATTGGGAATGAGGTACAGGATGGGTGTTGTAATTTGATGTGCAGTGGGATGGATGTGCAGTGGTTGATTATGGCCAGTGAAAAAAAGAGAGAGAGCAATATGCAACAATGAAATGAAGACAATAAAAAAAACAGAGAGCAATATGCAACAATGAAATGAAAATGAATGTATGAACCATTATTTTATATAGATTATTAACACTTTAATTGATATATGTTTATTTTGGTATTATGTTATTCAGTTTGTATTTGCCATTAAATTTAATTTTGAATGATTGTAATATTGCATGCAATAATTGTTTGTTATAATCAATAATATATACATATATATATATATAATGTACATTGTAATAATGGTTTCTGAGAATGGCTTTTTTGCATCAGGTATAAATAGTTGATACAATAGAGGGATTAGTTTGCATCGGTTGTTATAAAAAACCGATGCAATAGAGGGATTAGTTTGCATCGGTTGTTATAAAAAACCGATGCAACAAGTTACTTTGTTGCATCGGTTTTCATTACAACCGATGCAAAAAGGACCTTTTTGCATCTGTTTCAGAACTGATGCAAAAGTGTTAAGCCTGTTGCATCGGTTGCATATGCATCGGTTGTTGAACTGATGCAAAAGGGGTAAACAACCGATGCAAATGGCCTGTTTTGTAGTAGTGATTGTTCACTAATGGGTTTTGGAAGAGCTTACAGGAGGCATTAGAGACTGAGCTGCATCTTAGTACAGCCTAAAACCTGCAAAAGGATGGGGAAATTGAAAGATAAAATCGTATACTGAAAGATCTCTTTCAAGCTTACATTATATATTTTGGAGGACCATGGGATGACCATCAACATTTGATGGAGTTTGCATACAACAATAGTTATCAGTCGAGTGTTGGTATGGCTCATTATGAAGCATTGTATAACCGACCATGTAAAGCTCCTTCATGTTGGCGGGAAGCGGGCGAGAAACTGATACTTAGGCCAGATATGATTAGAGAGACTACAAAAAAGATTGAGATCATTCAACGGCGAATGAAAGCTGCTCAGGATTAATAGAAGAGCTATGTCGATAAAATACATAGAGATTTAGAGTTTTCCATCAAAGATACGGTATTCATGAAGATTTCTCCTTTGGAGAATGTAGTTCGATTCAATAGAAAGGGGAAGTTGGCACCGAGACTCGTAGGTACTTTTTCGATAGTTGATAGGATTGGGAAGCTAGCATATAGGATCGACTTGCCTTGAAAGATGGTAGGTAACCGCAACGTTTTTCATATCTCATATCTATCGGAGTTTGTACATGACTCAGGCATGATGCTTACATCGGATCGGCTAGAAGATGTTTAGGTAGACTCAGATGTTTCTAGATCTTGTAGGACACTTTGTTTTGTTGGGTATGATACGAAATAGCTTAGGAGAAAGTCGGTGAAGATAATAAGGATACAATGGAGCGAAAGTGATGACGATTGTATGTAAGAGACTGAGGAGAGCATGAGGACTACGTGTCCAAAGCTTTTTGAATCGCAAGATCCACCATTTATCATATCTAATTTCACCATTGTATATTATATTTGTATTCCTCATGCTAGGGTAAGTTCACCTGTACTATTAATTTCACGGCTGCTTGTTTTAGATGTTTGATGGAACTTATGATTGGCAGGCATACGGGATAACTATGGTTGCGTATATTTTGGTTTATTTAGGGTTTTCGAAGACGAAATCCCTAAAGGGGAGAAGAATGTAAGGACGTTTATTTTATGTATCGGAGGATCATAAATATTTATTTTATTCATATGGGGTAGTATGATTCTATAATTTTGGTTTAGGGACTCTTAGGGACATTTTACATCCATATGATTTTCCTCAAATTTCTATGTGACCATTTTGACCCTAAAAATCTTATTTGGACTATAACTTTTAATAGGGGTTGAATTAGGGTCTTAACTAGTTCAATTGCTTCAGGATGATGGTTTTCCATTCCATAGAGTGATTATAATAGAAAAACAGACTTACGGTTAGGAAGTTATGCATGTTTTAAGTTTAGATTGTCGTTGGCCAAAATTAATATGTAATTAATTAAGCCCATAATTAGGCTCGTTAGTCTAATTAGAGATTCCTATAAATAGGCACTGTAGGAGTCAAATTAAAAGTTTTTACCTCTCTTCCAAATCAGATCTAAACCCTAATTAACCCTAAATTCATCCAAATTATTTCAAATTACTTTGTAATCAAACCGAATTGAAGATTCTATGAATAGGTCATTAATTAGAAGACATGGATCATTGCTTTGGTTGATTTGCATTGCTTTTGATCATTGTTCATATTGGATCTAAACTCAAAATGGTTGAATTTGGTAATTGGTGAGTGATTTATGACTTCTTACTATTTTATGCATGTTTATATGGTAGAATTATAGGTTTCAAAATGATTTTTGATCTTAAAATCCTTTTCTAACGTTAATCGCATGTTAACATATGTTTACAACCTAAATTGATGAATTATAATATGATTTGTAGACTTGGCTTTGTAATTCACCTAATTCATAATCATGTGTTCAAGGATTTCTTAGATTAGGATTAGAATTTGTTTGATTGCTATAATTCTATGACTTTCTTGTTTGAGTGTGCATGTAGTTCTATAATTGTATGTTGTGCT
This sequence comes from Allium cepa, assembly GCA_030765085.1. Taxonomy (NCBI): domain Eukaryota; kingdom Viridiplantae; phylum Streptophyta; class Magnoliopsida; order Asparagales; family Amaryllidaceae; genus Allium; species Allium cepa. The sequence continues at coordinate 183,862,985 of CM060934.1, forward strand.
TTGATATGGTTTGTTAGTGTTTTGGATGTTTGGGAAGATAGGTTGGAATGATTTGGCAAATTGAAGGCAAAGATGGTTGAAATTGGACAAAACTTAGAGGATAGGCTTTGGAGCCAGGGATGAGCATATTGAATAAGGCACACATTCCAATTCCTTAAGGAGATAAGTCGGTATAGGCTCAAACAGGTCGGTACCAAGTTATTTTTCTTGACCCAACTGTTGGCATGGTTTTATTAAGCTTGACTAGAGGAGCTTGTCCATGGCAAGGTGTAGGAAATTAGCTAAGTGATGGATATGATGTCGAGTTATTTCTAGAATTCGAAGTTGGAGCTTTAGATTAGGGGACAAGCTGTTGTGGCTGATGGGTCGAGGTTTAAAGCATCTGGGAATGAAGTACTAAAAGCAAGAAAAATTAGCAAAAATTAGCTAAGTATATGACTCGATGCCGAGTCATTTTGACTTGATATCGAGTTATTTTTATGCGTGGTGATGGGATGAGTTTTCCGGTGGATGGAATGAAAAATCTATCGATTGTGATGGAGGTACTGGCTCATTCGCAGCAGGTAGGATGGCGATGTAATAACATAATGAAAGCTATGTATCTTTGGTTTGTGGCTCGCGTGGGAAGTAGGTACCGAAGATAACAGCTCCATATAGGAGAGAGCTGTAAAATGGGGAACGTAAGGGGTACCTTGATAATGGATATTTGATTAAGCAAAGGCAGGGCTCGGATTTGAAGAGAGCAATGGAGAGCTCGGATGTATACGTGCTAAGGAATCATTAGTAACTGGGAGTATTTTCTGTTGTACTTGAAGCAAGGGATATTGTAAGTAGTGGCGCCCATCGATCAATAAAGGAACCCGTATACCATGGACCAATGGCTTTAGGTCTAGTGTCCAGCTTTGGGCTACGGAACACGTATGAGCTTTAGGTTGCATGATATGAGAGGACAACGAAAACAAGGATTTCCATTAGTCCCTGAGATGGGTCATACAAGTTGTCATATAATCAAAAGATAGGATGGAGTGATAGTTATTATTGCTTGATGGATGTTATGGTTGCTTAAGTTGCTTTATTCAATGGGCTACCACTTGGGAATATATTAGGAATAGATACATGAGATAGAGATATCTGGACATCCACCATTATCTGTTTACTACAATTATGATATTACATAGTATCATACTATATTATTATGTGCTAACTCTGTGGTTGCAGGGACATGTTAGGTATGATTCATGTACCTCTGCTCCTTACTATATTTATTTGTATAGTATATTGAGATTCCTTTGCTGCTCATATTAGACGGCTTTCTCACCTAAGGTTTTATGTTTTTCTTCTTAATATCTTGGGTGTTATATGAGTAGACTAGATAACAGGTCTAGATGATGCAGTAGTTATATAAAGGATGAGCTGGATGGAGCTATCTCTTATTATATATATATATGGATTTCTATGCTTTCCGCTGACAATACTGTAGAACCTTGGCAGTGCTTGCTTATTCCTTTTTGTTGAGACATTATTTGAGTTGATTCTGATGTATATACTCTATGACTGTTGATATATACCTCTGTGGATCTTTACTTCGATGATTAATATATTTATATTATTATAATTACTTTATCTTTTGTTATATCTGTAATATTATATATTTTTCATGCACTGTTAGGTATACGACGAGTTATATGTTGTGTTTGTTTCATTTTTCAACCTTGATGATCGTCTTATATCGATCAACACAGCTACAATGCAATATTTAGTTATAATTTGTGTTGGTGGTATAGAGCGGTCATCACACTAACAAACCACCAGTTAAGAGTCACTGTATATGTGCAAAGCCTTAACTCCCAATTCTTTCGTTGTTCAAAGCCCTATAATCAGCGCTTCATACTTGGATTCATTGTTCATGAAGAACTCAAGCTTTACGGCATAGCAAACCGATCATTCCTCTAGGGTTACTTAAACTATTCCTGCCCCCGAGCAACTTCCGTTAGATGCTCTATCCATGTACAACTTTCATTGAGCATTCCGCTCTACAATTTCTTCTCTTACATCTTCCCAAACGGTAAACTGGACAAAGAAATCACTCTCCTAAGATGGTACAATATATCTTACTAACTTAGTTCGATGTTCCATTTTAACAATCTCTCAAAAATCTTAGCTCATTGCAGGGCCTATAATAAGGGCTGGTCAGTCAGCATTTTAATTGGATGAACTTGGAACTAAAGGTGGAGTTTCCTTGAGGCAATCAATAAACAGTATGCTAATTTTTCTAACTTCGGATAATTTTTCTCCGCTACTACCGACTATTTGCTGATATAGTATACCATCTTTTGGATTCTTGCTTCTTCTCGTATGAGAGCAGCACTCAAAACATGAACGGACGCTGCCATATAAATTAATAAATCTGTTCCCTTTAAAGGCTTTGATAAGATAGGCGGCCTTTCCAGGTGATTGATTATGGCTTTGGAAAGCATCCTTGCATTCCTACATTTGGGCAAAGTTTCTCTTCCATACTTCATGGACATCGAAGAACGGTATGCATTTATCTATGCCCCTTGAGATCAATCGACTAAGTGCAGCTGCTTTCCCATTCAGACTCTACACCCTTTATAATCTTTGGGGCTTTTACAATCTTCAAGGCTTTAATCTTCTTTGGATTAGCCTCAATTCCTCTTGGATTCACAATAAAACCCAAGAATTTCTTTAACGTGACTTCAAATAAACATCTCAATGGGTTGAGTTTTATTCCATATTTTTGGAGCATGCCAAACATTTCTTAAAAGTCCTATAAATAGTTCATCAATCATCGTGACTTTATCAACATATCGTCTACGTGGACCTCAACTGAACATCCAATTTGATCTTCGAACATTGAATTCACCAGTCCATGGTAGGTGGTTTCGGCGTTTTTCGTACCTAACGACATGACAAGGTAACAATATAGTGCTAGATCGGCTATGAAGCTGGTATGTTCATGATATGGAATGTGCATCAAAATTTGATTGTGGCCAGAGTATGCATCCATGAATGACAGCAATTCATGATCGAAGGTTGAGTAAACTAGCTGGTCAATCTTCGGTAGTGGGGAATAATCCTTCGAGCACGCTTTATTCAAGCCCAATTAATTGATGCATGTCCACCATTTCCCATTGGAATTCTTGACTAGGACCATATCATTTTGGGTATAAAGCATTGCGATAAAGTCATTGTCTTTTAGTTTATCCACCTCTTCTCTTAGCGCAACGTTGCTTCGAACGCGGACTATGCCATTTCTGTTTCATGGGGAGACACCTAAGATTCACATTCAATACATGACATATTATTTCCACCGATATTCCACACATTTAGATTTTCCTGGAGAAACCGCATCAATTCCTTCTTCATCTTCATGCCAAGTTAGGACCCGAATTTCAGGGCCTTTGTAGTATTATCCTAACTAACCAAGATGCATATCATTAGCTCAACAGGGCCACCCTTGCATCCTCTAGGTCTTTCCTCGGGTCCATAGCTTTATGGAACTAGCTATGTCGAGTAAGGCAGGACTTAGCAGTGGTTGCTATGTGTCCATGGATTTGACGTAGATAGTCTTCTCTATGATCTTTCCTTTGTTGTGCCTCTTTGCTTCCTTCAGCTCTACGATGTAGTACTCACATCCAATACCTCAGTCTCCTTGAATGAGTCCTGTTCTCGTTCTTTATAAAAAAAAATGTCATTAGACACTATGGGATAAGAGCCACTCGAAAGCTAGTTAGGGGTGGTTGGCCCAAGAAAGCGTTGTAGGTAGAAAAAAAGTCAATCGCCATAAAGGTCACAACCTATGCTCACGTTGTCACCTTCACCTACAAGCCATAGGCTCTTTCTCCACTACATTAAATACCTAAATTCAAGATCTACGTGGCTTAAGTTCTTGGCCATCCATCAACATTTGATCGTAATCTTTCTTAAACAGAATGTTCACCAAACAACCATAGTTAACTAACACCATCCTCATAGCCTTCGACCCAATCATGGCCGATGTTACCAAGGGATCCAACGTAGGCACTGAAACCCCATCAACGTCCCTGCTTCTAAACATAATATCATCAGTTATGGTTTTGGATTGCTTTTTTAGAGCTCCGTCTTCAACAGCGAAACAACTCTCACTCATAGCATGCTTTAAAGAACGTGCACATCTCTCCATCTCATTCCAACTCTTTACAGCCGAATGAGGTCCACCAGAATCATATTAATAACCAATCTTTTTCCAAGCAGCCGAGGTTCGTCATCACTAGGCCCAGCCTGACCCCTTTGGAGTAGTTTCCGCTGGGGTTGAGCATTCTTCTGCCCGCCATCCTATGAGGCTTTCACATACTGCTGAAACTTATTCATTCGTATCAAATCTTCAACACTTCCTGCAAGCACCTACATTCATTCGTGTTATGACAATGGGTCTCGTGGAAGTGACAAAACTTCCCAGACCATTTCACTCTCTCAGCCGACTACCTAGGATCCAGCTTCTCATATTGTTTAGTACCACATGTCGCGAGGTATGATCTCAACCGAATTTTTCAGTGATGTATAATTTTCATAGTTCAGACATTTCTTGAATTCATTTTTCCTACCTCCACACCTTGATTAATTTTCTTATAGTTACTGCCTTTATTCCCCACATTCATAGCCGCATTCCAAGAACCTTCGCTGGGTTGCTTCACAGCTACGTTATTCTATATCATTTCAGCTGATTAGTCACCATCGGCCTTCCCGGAGGTCGTACTTGCCTCTTCCAAGTATAAGAACCGATTCGCCTTTCTGTAAACATACATCCACAGTCGATGGGGGTTATTTTTTCAACCATCTCCCAAAATCATGGTCATGGTGTATTCCCTGATCAAGGCCATCAGCGCTATGTCTTCCTTAGTATAACTCACTTTCATCACCGCCATGTTGAACCTACTCAAAAATGACATCACATTTTACTGATGGGTAGTGTGCAAGCAAAGCTATTCAATAAACCTTCTTACCAACTGATTAAAAGATGATATGGATCTTGGTAGAAGCCGGGTGAACCACATCATAGCCATTCCTTCAAGAAAGATCAAGAAACATCCACATCTCACGGCATTCATTGCCCTTTCCGTGTCCATGTGCCACTCATATTATGTTGCCTTTGATTCTTCGTTCTGTTATAAGATGGCATCATTAGTATTGCAAGCATCTGGGACACTCTTTACCTAGTATCTCATTTGTGAGTAGGTTCCTACTAGGGGAAGAGCCTACTCATCATTACTTCTATGCTGGTTTTCACGCACTAATTTCTTCATCATATCTGCCCCTGACTCTGGCTTAATTTGATCTACTGAACGACAAGTGTTTGGCTCTGCAAATGGTCTCGGTTAATTCTGTGATACCAAGGTTCTCCTATCTTCAAGAGAATCGTTCGTACAATTGGCGCATTCCTGCTGTTTCTATGAGGTGGATTAACAGCAGTCTCCTGAACTTCCACATTCTGGCCATCAACAACATGACTAATATTACCACCAACATTTACATCCTCATCAACCGCACCTCCGTCACCTAAGTTATGGAAAGTGGATTTGGTACCAATCCTTTTGCATGGATCGGTACTGATCCATATTCTTCCTTCTTGAGCATCATCCAATCTTATTTTCATAGCACCGATTTCTTTTCGTTTCATTTTATGTTTTCCATCTCAATAATTTTAGTAAATGATGAAGAACCGTCTTCTTTCGAGTTAGAAGGTGATAATTCTCTCAAACTCCTTTTGTACGACAAGTTGACTAATTCAGTTTGTCAAGACTCTCTTTCATTTGTTTCCTCAATTCGTCCTGACTCTCTTGCACTTTGTCATTCATCTGCCTATCTCAACCCACGTTATCATTTTTGAGGGATTCTAAATTTTAACAGTTATGGGTTCAACAAATTCCTCAACATGTTGAGAACCAATGTTCTCAACATCAGCAGCAGGTCTGAAGGCGGTGGATTTCTCCTTTTGTGGAGCTATGACTTCAATTAATCTTCTTACACCAGCAACTTAGGGCTTACCATCAACTCTTTCAACCTCCTACCTGCATTTAGGTTCAATTATGGAATATAAGTCCAAATTCCTCCATCAACTCAGAACTAATCAAGCTAGTCCTTTAATGGATAAATCTAATACATCACCTAATATCTACTTTGTCACTCAACATCTCTTCATTGTTGATAAACTAGCTTTATCAAATTTTGAAGTATGTGTCCGTACATCTTGTGAACCTTTTTTTCTTTCACAATCTATATCCTAGCATTGTTTTCTCAAAATAAAGTTGTGGGATTCTCAACATATGGAATCACCCCTAGCTCAGTCAAAACGTATGCATTTGTGTGTATTGCTTTTATTATGGTGCCATTCAAGGTGATTTCGGTTTAATCAGCCACTACCTCTTGTTTGGAATATTTATAGCTTAAAGCTTCTTAACTAAGGTTGAATATGAATTTAAGATTGACGAACTACACTTAATAGCACTTACGAAGTTCAAGTCCAAATACTCAGTCATAAAGAGCCCGTTGTTTACTTGAGAATACCCATAACTATCATTTAGCACTATTAATTTGGCTTTAATATTTGTTCAATGCATAAAGTACTCATTCGAAATTCAATATAGTAGACAATATAACATATACAACAACTTCTATTTGTTAGGAACTGAGTTGATGATGTTTTGATGACAACAACCTTATATAGTTATTATACTTTACTTTATAAAATATATGCTAACATTTCCATATATATATATATATCTATGTATGTATATAGGAAGTATATGCAGGTATCATCGAAGACTGATCAGTATAAAGACTCAAGCATCAAGATGAAGATTAAAGATTCAAGATTCAAGACTCTAGAGAATCAAGATTTCAAGATCTCAAGATAAGTGTCTAGTATTTTGTTAAAACTTCATAATAGCATTCTCATCTTTCTTCTAATTTTCTTTTGGGATGGAACCCAATTTCTATCGAAACCAGTGGCTTACAAACCCACGACAAGTAGCTTACAAACCTACGACAAGTGGCTTACAAACCCACGAAAATCAAAATCATTTAAACTACTTTGTACAAGTTCTCGAGTCCTATGGAGGAGCTCTGTAGGAAGGTTCTTGCAATTTCAGTTTAAATAGATTTTTCAAAATGTTTTTAAATCTGCTTTCAAAATGTTTTAGCTTTCAAAATTATGTTTTCAAAAATGTTTTCAAACTTTGTTTTAGCCCTAAAATATTCCTCTATTCTGATTTTAAAAACTTCTATTTTTAAAACATCAAAACTTATTCTGATTTTAAATATTACTTATATAATTGACGGTCTATATCAATTATATATATATATATATATATATATATTTAAAATAATGTTTTATATTCATTCTCTATCTCAAAATATTGTTTAAACACTTTACTTTGCTCTAGAAAAGTTTCAGCTTGTTTTATATTCAAATGCTTTTACAAAACAACATCTCTACAATTTTGAACTGAGGGATGTCGACATAAGGGGATACCCCATGTCGACATGGTGACAGTTGGATTCAAAATTCAATTTTCAAAAGAAGTGTCCATTCGTTCGAAAACCTTTCGCCAATGGTTATGACTGTTGTGCATCTATATAAAGGCTTCCAAAACGAATTTTTTTAACAACTACTTTCTTATTTTCTTCACTCTTTCTTCTCCACCATTCCATATCCATAAAACTTCATATTTTCAATATCGTGCCATCATTATGCCAAATTCTCAATAGGAAATCATTTAGATATTCTCTCTATTTGATTCTCCATCGCTCTACTAAAGATCAAAGTGCTATTCAGAGTTATAGGATCAATTTGTATTCAAAAAGTCCATAGAGTCTATCCATTCAAAAGGATTGTTATTAAGAAGTATTAGGGTGATCTTGTGTCCCGAAAATCAAGAGAGTTTACCCTAGACTCGGAGATAGGAGGGTTCCTCAAGGCCTTAGAAATTGAGGGTTGTAATTTGGATATTGGCTTATAAAAATCTGTACAAGGATATTGCCTTGGTGAAGGACTGGATGTAGGAGGATTCCGAACTAGTATAAAATCCGGCGTGTTCTTTCCTTTTACTTGCTTTACTTTACTATTTGCATTTGTTATATGTTCTGTGATCATTCTGTGTTAGAATTCTGTTTAGATTTGTGTTGAAAGTTTTAATTTAGTCATATAGTTCATATATTCTTTAAAACACTATTCACCCCCCTCTAGTGTTATTTCTGCCTTAAGATCCTTAATCCGCATCCCCAACAATTGGTATCAAAGCATTGGTTTTCATTATTTTCATAATCTGAAATTTTGAAAAGTTTTAATGGCACAACACACTAATAATGTCACTCTTGTCACCACTACTTCTTTCAACACAAGCACTAACACTAGTTCATTTGTAGAAGGTCAGTCTACTGTCAGACCACCACTTTTTAATGGCAGTAATTATGCATATTGGGCATGTAGGATGAAAATTTATTTACAATCCATAAGTTTAGATACTTGGAATATGAAACAAATTGAATATGTTGAACCAACTACTAATTTTGCCCAATGGACTACTGAGCAAAAGACGGTTGCACAAAACAATTCTAAGGCTATGAATATACTATTTTGTTCACTAGATAGGAATGAGTTTAATAGAGTCTCTGTTTGTAAGTCTGCATTTGAAATCTGGAAAACTTTGCAAGCAACTCATGAAGGAACAAGCAAAGTTAAACAGACTAAAATTTCCATATTAACTAACCAGTTTCAATTGTTTAAAATGCATGAAAATGAGTCCATTTCCGACATGTATTGTCGATTTCAAGATATTGTACATTCATTAATTGCTCCAGGAAAGGGTTTCTCAGAAGAAGATCAAGTCAGAAAAATACTCAATTCACTCACTCCAGAATGGGATCAAAAGAGACTTACTATTGAAGAGGCAAATGATGTTAGTCAAATGAAGATCGAAGAGTTAATCGGTAATCTAATGTCTTATGAAGTTCAACTACAAGGGAGAAAAGAATCTAAGGCAACGGAAAAGAAATCGATCGCATTCAAAGCAACAACTGAAGATTCAGAACAAGATAGTGATGAAGAAATTGCTTTCATGACCAGAAATTTCAGAAAGTTTCTGAAGTATAGAAAGATGAATAACTTTAAAATAAATGATCAAAGGAATTCCAGAAATACTTCGGAGAACAACAACAACTACAACAACAATGGTGATAGATGCTACAACTGCAACAAAACAGGGCACTACAAGATAGATTGTCCATATCCAGACAAACAGACATTTCAACCAAATAACGAACAACTAAGGAAAAGAAAGAAGGCATATGCAGCAACTCTTGACGATTCAGATTCATCCAGTGATGACGAGAAGAAAACTGATAATTCAAATCTGTGCTTCACGGCTATTCTCGAATCGGAAGACGATCGGAGTTTGGATCTAAAAATAGGTACACATTTATTTTAATTTTATTGGATGCTTGTTTGTTTTGATTTTGTTTGCAATTCCTTGAATTTTTAAATTCAAAATCACCCTTTGAAATTTGAATTTTTTTAAATTCAAAATAATATTATTTTTTAAATATTAAAATATTTTAATATTATTATATTTAATATTATTACTGGAATTATATATAGATATAGAATATAGATTAGTTTTTTTAAGATTTTAGGAATTTCTTAGATTTTAGAAATAGACACCCCTTTTCAAATTCAACAGGCACATGTCGACATGCCAGGATACCCCATGTCGACATGTCTCTCAGAAATTTGATTTCAAAATTTGAATTCAAACTTTTGAATTTCCCTCCACCTTTTCACTTACTTCAAAATTCTGAAAAGATACCTCTTGACCGGAGAACTTGACTTTAGAGAATCTATTTAATATACTTCTCTTATCATCTCTTTTCACTTTATTCTGATAATTCAAACTTTCTTCATTATCTTCTACTCCTCTCAAACACTCATCAATGGCTTCCTCAAGTACCCCATCAACTATGAGGCTGACCAACTCCATCAAAAATGATCTTTTTAATGACCCGGAGGCTATCAAAGCTTACATAAGTTATGTAAACTATGGTAAAGTCAATACGGGAAAATTTGCTATTTTTGATGACTTTCCTTCTTATGAAATCGATCAACTTTTTGAAGAAAACTCCATTCTTAGCTTGATTGATAACAAGCAAAATGATTTAGTTTGTTATCCAAACCTTGTCAAAATGTTTTATGCAAACCTAAACCGTGAATTTTATAATGGAAATGAAGATCAAATTTGGAGTAGTGTTAAAGGAATACTTATTGTTTTGGGTTCCGATATTTTGGGTACTATTCTGGGTTGCAAATCTACCGGTATGAATCTCTCGCAATTTCAAATCAATGAAACCGATCGAGAGACTTTTCATCACATTTTTGAAAGCGATGGCCACATGGATTTTAAGAATCGCTTTTTCCGCCCAAAAGCAAGAATTGTCAACCTTCTTATTCAACACACCATTATTCCTAGGTCGGGAAACTACAATAATCCCACCTCAAAAGTGTGTAAAGCTCTTTTTGCTATATTTGTAAAATATGATATTAATTGGGCACAAACTATATTGGATGAGTTAAGACCCAAAAATTTTAATATGGGAGAAAACACTCTTTATCATGGAATTTATCTCACTCAGATTTTCAATTATTTTGGTGTGGATGTTAAAAAGGAAGAGTTTGTAAGTAGGAAAGTGTTCGATCATGGGAACATTTCCCTTATGAAAATCCCGCTTATGTTTCAACCGTATGAAACACTTACCGAAAAGGAAGAGAGACTTGCTCATGAAGAGATGGAAGAAGAGGGAGAAGAAGAGGAAGAAGAAGGGGAAGGAATGGAAATTGAAGAAGAAGAGGAAGATGAAGAAACCTCTTTGGAAAGTATAGAGTATCCATATACACCCGCCAATCCGTCCAACAAAACCATACTCAAGAACCAAAAGATACTTGCTCAAAACCAAAAGGTTCTTAAGAGATCTTTTAGCAAGAAAATTGATAAAATCTCTACCAAGATCGATAAGTTCTTTGGGAAGATAGGCAGGAAACTTGGCTTGTCCTCATCATCATCTTCATCAAACTAATCCTAGCCATTATCTCTCTAGCTATCTTTTATCTATCTTTGTATTTTCTATTTTTTTTGGTTAATATTATGTAATGTTAACTAATATAAGTAATGCTATCTTATTCTCTGTTTTCCATCTTTATATATCTCTGATAGTTATTTATTTTAAGTTTATATAGGTCCACTAGTTTGAAAATAAACTTAGAAATCAAAAATAACTTAACTTGGTCATTCTGTTTAGACCATGTCGACATGCCCCATCCCCCCATGTCGACATATAACAGTCAAAAAGTAGTTACAATTTCTAACTTCAAATTCTTGTAACTACCAAGTGACAATTCATTTTGAATGGCCAATAACTCCTATAAATACCTATTTCTTCCAGAAAAACTTCTCTACCTCCATTTCTATTCATCTCCTCTCATACTTCAACTTATTTCTTAAATTATGGCTTCTCCAATTTAGAATTTAAGTGAAAATCGTGAAGAAACTCTTACTTCTTTCAAGAATATTCTATCTTTTATACCTAGAAATCAAAGGCACTTAGAATTAAGCCAAATGCAGATGATCAAAGAGCAAGAGAAACACTTCGACGCACTTCGTTGGATGATCTCAAGCCTTAGCAAAGACGAACCCGAAACAAATCCACCAGTCACTCTCGACAAAGATAATTAGGATGTTATCAAAACTGATCCTATCTTTGGAGAAGATGGATGGGTGGAAGTCCCAAGGAAAGTCTGATCATTATGTATGTTTGTTTGATTGATTTGATTTGATTTAGATTTGATTGGATTGTTTACTTAAGTTTGATTTGGATTTTGTTTGTATATAACTTCATGATTGGTTTGCTATGTATGATATTGATGTGATTGTCAAGTTACACTTATATATATGCTCACACACTTGATCACTTACACGTTCACTTTACCCTTTTATTCTATATATACTTGATTATCTTAGAACAGGTAAATCTTTTATTCCTTTTTGTTGATGTCAAAGGGGGAGAAAGTTATAAAAATATATGTGCTTGGTGTAAGGGGGAGTCATGGAGTAAGGGTGAGTTGTAGTTTTAAGAAGAAATCACGGAGTTATGGAGAGTTATGGTATGGTAAGAATATTTTATAAATAAAGGTTGTCATCATCAAAAAGGGGGAGATTGTTAGGAACTGAGTTGATGATGTTTTGATGACAACAACCTTATATAGTTATTATACTTTACTTTATAAAATATATACTAACATTTCCATATGCATATATATATATATAGGAAGTATATGCAGGTATCATCGAAGACTGATCAGTATAAAGACTCAAGCATCAAGATGAAGATTAGAAATTCAAGATTCAAGACTCTAGAGAATCAAGATTTCAAGATCTCAAGATAAATGTCTAGTATTTTGTTAAAACTTTATAATAGCACTCTCATCTTTCTTCTAATTTTCTTTTGGGATGGATCCCAATTTCTATCAAAACCAGTGGCTTACAAACCCACGACAAGTAGCTTACAAACCTACGACAAGTGGCTTACAAACCCACGAAAATCAAAATCATTTAAACTACTTTGTACAAGTTCTCGAGTCCTATGGAGGAGCTCTGTAGGAAGGTTCTTGCAATTTCAGTTTGAATAAATTTTTCAAAATGTTTTTAAATCTGTTTTCAAAATGTTTTAGCTTTCAAAATTATGTTTTCAAAAATGTTTTCAAACTTTGTTTTAGCCTTGAAATATTCCCCTATTCTGATTTTAAAAACTTCTATTTTTAAAACATCAAAACTTATTCTGATTTTAAATATTACTTATATAATTGACGGTCTATATCAATTATATATATATATATATATTTAAAATAATGTTTTATATTCATTCTCTATCTCAAAATATTGTTTAAACACTTTACTTTGCTCCAGAAAAGTTTCAACTTGTTTTAAATTCAAATGCTTTTACAAAACAACATCTCTACAATTTTGAACCGAGGGATGTCGACATAAGGAGATACCCCATGTCGACATGGTGACAGGTGGATTCAAAATTCAATTTTCAAAAGAAGTGTCCATTCGTTCGAAAACCTTTCGCCAATGGTTATGACTGTCATCTATATAAAGGCTTCCAAAACGAATTTTTTTAACAACTACTTTCTTATTTTCTTCACTCTTTCTTCTCCACCATTCCATATCCATAAAACTTCATATTTTCAATATCGTGCTATCATTCTGCCAAATTCTCAATAGGAAATCATTTAGATACTCTCTCTATTTGATTCTCCATCACTCTACTAAAGATCAAAGTGCTATTCAGAGTTATAGGATCAATTTGTATTCAAAAAGTCCATATAGTCTATCCATTCAAAAGGATTGTTATTAAGAAGTATTAGGGTGATCTTGTGTCCCGAAAATCAAGAAAGTTTACCCCAGACTCGGAGATAGGAGGGTTCCTCAAGGCCTTAGAAATTGAGGGTTGTAATTTGGATATTGGCTTATAAAAATCTGTACAAGGATATTGCCTTAGTGCAGGACTGGATGTAGGAGGATTCCGAACTAGTATAAAATCCGGTGTGTTCTTTCCTTTTATTTGCTTTACTTTACTATTTGCATTTGTTATATGTTCTGTGATCATTCTGTGTTAGAATTCTGTTTAGATTTGTGTTGAAAGTTTTAATTTAGTCATATAGTTCATATATTCTTTAAAACACTATTCACCCCCCCTCTAGTGTTATTTCTGCCTTAAGATCCTTAATCTGCATCCCCAACACTATTTTTGATGCATAAGGAATCCATCTCATATGCGCCATATTAATTATTTTAATATGGTGTCTATGTTTATTGTTTGGGAAAATCCCAACATTCCTTTGTACGGATTATACGATATGTCATGTTCAAACCTTATATTGAGAATTAAACAATTAAACTAGAATTGATTTTAATATGGGTAAATCATTAACAATCTGTAGTATGTTTTATTTTGGTTTTAGAAATATTTGAGTACGTCTTAATATTCTTGCTTGTGGACACATGTTTCCTCTGCATTTTGATTGATAATTAAACATTTGATTTCTCTATCAAAATATTTTCTCTAATGTTTGTTGAACGTTACTATCATATTAGTTCTTGGATCTTATCCAACACTTATAAATTGACTTTTCTATGATTAGACTCCTAGGTTGCTCTTTTGTCCTTGGTTTAGCATTGTTTTCAACACAATAAGGTACACATTATATTCTATCATATTGAACACATGATTTTGTACTATTATTTACTTATTCATTTTGAATGAACCAATTTCATGTATTACGAACATGACCGTGTTCCATACAAATTTTGTATGTGATCTAATATGGATCGAATACCTATATTCTTGTATTTCTTTAGAAGTCAAAATATTGAATTTAGAAGATAATATATAGTCTTAAGCAAATAAACACTTAAGTGACCAAGGTACGAATTTAGCCAGTTGTTATGTAATATGGCTTTGGCGTGGTTCTTGAAATGACAAGATGCCAAAAGATTTACTAATGAGTACATTTCATATTTCTTTGTCAGTTTTAATATAGCTCATTGGTATATTTCAATTAATAATTAATTTTAACAAATAGATTAGTTGCATAAATTTATTGAAGTAGAAAATTTTAATTTTATATAACATGCGTTCTTAAATATTAGGAAGGTCAAATGTAATTGTTGACTATATTTTTAGACGATCTCAAAAGTAAACTAATGCGTTGTGAAGAGCAAAGCTTACTTTCGAATCACTGGGCTTAAAATGGAAAATAAGGAAGAAAGTAAGAATTTAATGTAAATGACACAAATGTAAAGTGGTTTAGCAAGGCTGGTTGAGTTGTTTGGTCAACTACCAAAGGTATGAAGAAAACTGTAATTAACTAAGAATCAATCTAGAGAAATGATGCCAGGCCAGATGTGAAATGATAGGGAGGGCTACTTGAAACTAGTCAGAGGCATCCATACTAAAGGTATGCTAAATATAGGCCACGCTTGAGGTAAATTTGTAGGATGTGTTGTGTGAGTAGAGCCAGCGGGCAACTGGAGCGACGCCTTGTGGATGGGCTAACTTGGAGTTAGACTAAAAGTGGGCAGATATAAGAGAGTTGACCATCATGAAGCCAAGTTGGAGTGGATTGCATTCCTCGTCTTTGTAGTAGAATGCCTAGGGATAAGGAACCCATTCTCCATTCGAATGCCTTGTTATTTAGATGCGTTGTTTTGAGACTAACTTGAGTATGGGTCGGTATGAACGCACCAACCAAAGAATAGTTGGGTTGGCTTTGATTGGGCAGGTCATGGCTTAATTAGCCTTCTAATTATACGCAAGAAAATTTAGCATAATTTTACTCTTAAGTCTGTACCAAAATGCGGGTGTAGGCTTATCAAATCATGAATACCTTACCGATCAGCAACTCTACCATGCATTTAATCCACCCAGCACGTGGACCTACGCCATTAGCTATGATGGATCCCTTTTCAAAATGTGGTAGAGACATGTCACGTCTTCAAAGTGCATGGTATGATACTTCCATTGCATCTAATGTTTGAGATCCTTTTTCCTTTTTGAATCCAATGCTTATGACTAAAGGGATACGTAACAATCCACACCTTGATAGGCCTGAATTTTGACTAAATCAAAACCCAAGTCCATTAGGGCATGGATCGTTAGTTTTGGTAACCTATAAATAACAAAAGTATATCAGAGTGCAATAAATATAAACTCACAGCGGAATTGAAAAATATAATATAACATATGTATTGACTAAGGCTACTACCTTAGATTATTATTCCTCAGATATTTAATTGCCTTGTCAGTGCCGAGCATGAATAAGAAGACTTCACCATCTGTAGTTCCCCAATTGCTCCAGGAGCTTGTCCTTCTAAACCTAATATGAGGGTTGTTATTAGGAGGGGGATGAAAACAATGTTCTAGTGATTGGAAAATTGCATACTTTATCCATACCATTAATTTATGGCGATTGATTTCCATTTAAATGTTATGTTAATTATTCATAGTCGATCGATTAAATCTTGTGTGCAAACATGATATGCCTAACCTAACATTTTCTAAGTTACCATTATACATACAGACATAAACATGCTCATATTTATCTAAACATTTCATTACCCCTAAAAAGCATGGCTATTTGATACTTCTTAAACATGAAGCGGGCCCTTCGCATTGTCAATGCTAGTCCATCGGCTCAATCTACAAAGATCGATGACTCCTATATACAGCTTTATAATATAATATATAATTTAATTGTTATATCACTAACGTGACTCAAAAGCTCATCTAAGGGTTAACTAGCCCACCAGGGGCAAACAAACAATTAAATAAAACTTTGAGGTCTTTGCATATCCCATATGGATTCTACATTAATAGGAAGTGAAATCCGTCAGGGCATAACCTAAGTCTTTACTAACGAACACGCAGACCATTGGTGGTCAAAGCCTATATGCCATCTCTACTACTACATATCAGTCCAACAAACAAGATAGACATAGCCCACTGACTTTCCACAGCCGAAATCCCATTTTAACTAACCCGACCGAGTTAAGAAAAATGCCCCATGCAGTTACTTACTACCTCTTATTAGATATGAAGCAGACCACATTCCCTAAATGTTATTGGCCATTTAGTACTTCAAATCCAAGGCAAACCCTCGGTATATTTTTCCCTTTTGGTATAATTTTTTCCCCTTTCTTATCTACAACACATATCCCTTACCCATGGGTTCTATGGTTGGTGATGTCCTACATATCCCTTACTCATGGGTTCTATGGGTATCTTACCCGGACATTTCCTAATGACATTTATTTACTTATTTAATTTGACTTATTATTCCTTCTTTATCTCATTAATCGGTCCCATTAATTCATTTATAACCTGTTAATTTTGGAGTTACAAATCTTTCCACCTTTATTTCCTAATCTTATTATTTATTATGTGATTTATTAAAACATGCTAATTATATCTAATGCAAATATTAACATGTATTACACTGTAGTAATTACGTTTTTATTTTGAATGTTTAGCATGATACGTATTTATATATTTATATTTTTTACTAGTTATTAATCCCTAACTACAATATTCCTTATCATATTTAAATCTATTAGAATTATCCTTCCAATAAGGTTTCCATTAAACTTTCCATAGATTAACTAAAATAAGAGATTTGCTTCATTTGACATTATAAGGAATTATTTATTTCCTATTTATTGAAATAACTAATGTAAACAATGGAAGGAATAACCATACTTCACACATCTCTTTCCCTTTTTGTGCATATTCCTTGTCAATTCAAACGCTGCACTTTTTCTATGTATTTAAGAATTTACAAAAATCTATGGAGGTCACATGGATAATATTTCCAACAAATTAAAATACATAAATTCACATTCCAATAGAATTAGGGCACAAGTAAATTCTGTTAACATCTTTACAAATCAA
This sequence comes from Allium cepa, assembly GCA_030765085.1. Classification (NCBI taxonomy): domain Eukaryota; kingdom Viridiplantae; phylum Streptophyta; class Magnoliopsida; order Asparagales; family Amaryllidaceae; genus Allium; species Allium cepa. The sequence continues at coordinate 183,880,541 of CM060934.1, forward strand.
CTGTTTATCTGGAATAAATTTTACATCTTATGAACATCAAACTTGTAGTACTTTGGGGACTGATTTCTAGATTCGGATGTAAATAATACTCCTAAATTATAGAATATGTAGGCAATGTTTCTATACATTTAATTCAAGCCTACAAGCCTTAGATCTTTAATTAGGCATAATAATTAAATAAGAATCCAATGAGATAAATTTCAATTTTATAAATAAATTATATAATTTCCGTTCAACCCTTTAAGCTTTCTAAATTTCTAGATTTTAATCCAGACCTTGACTCCTTTTTCCATTCAAATCCAAAAAAATATGTACAACAAGGTATATGCATATCAGTAGAATTATAGATAAGAGAAAATATTAGAGGTTAAGGGGAATATATATTGAAATTTACCTTTTTCGCGGTATTGGTCCGCTTCTCTACTTCTCTTTTATTTTCCATCCTTCTTCGATTTGTGTGTATATATATAATATTTATAACTTTTAGGAATAGTGAAGAAGAGAAATGGCAGAGCTTCATTGCTAGGATTGGAAAATATGAGAAGAGAAGTGAGAGGTTAGGCCTTTATTTATAAGTGCACGAATCAATCATATCCGTTAGATTAAAATTATTAAATCTAATCTGTTGGCCAAGGTTCAAACCCTATCTGTCACGTTCTAACCGGTCAACCACACCCCTATGAGCAGTCGACCGGCTCATAGTGGGGCTTAACCTATGGGGTCCCGAATTTAATGTTTATTTATTTCCTTTTTCTTGTTTAATTATACTTGCTCTAAAATCTTCAATCACCAATAACTTTTTTGATTGAACTCTGATCCCCGAACTCGAAATATGAAAGATTCTCAGAAAATCACCACGAATGCAATGGTTCAAATTCATGGCCATATCCCAACATTTGCTCAAATTTCATTTTTTAAGCTTTTTTAATTATGTATTAATTATCGAAAATTTTATAGGGCGTTACATTCTCCCCCTTAAGAGAATTTTCATCCCCGAAATTCATCAAAGGTTGGATCATGTAACATAACACACAACTAATCTAAATTAACCAACCAATTAGCGTACATCCAACTTTGCAGCCAAATGCGTTTAGGTGCAAGGTCTATACAAACATATAAAACATGTATGCAAAATGATTCTAAATCGACGCTTTCTATATGAACAAATTATTTTAAAACATTTTGAAAATATGATGCTAACAACCTAGACATATTGGCAGTTCTATATGCGTGTAAGTTTTCAAGAATTATTTTTCACATAATAATTTTCACACTCCCGTGAATAGGAGAATGATTCAACCAATTTTGCATCCAATCCTTAGCATGCAAAAGAATGCACACAATTTTTAACATCCAAAATGTCGAAGAATTTAGATTTAGAAATCTGTATTCCTATGCCAGAAAAGTAATTTAAATGGAAAATCTTATATTTCCACTCTTCTTTTGGATATCTATTTCATTGTAACTTGGAACATTCTCTTTCGCCCTAAATTTTTCGAAATTTCCAAGTACAATTTGAGTAAGGAGGTTCTTTTTGGATGTTAAAGCGTAACTATCCTAAGCGCAAGTTCTATTTCATTATCAACAAAGTATGGAGATTAGAAAATTTCAAAGCTAAAACTACATTTTCCCTTGTTATTATCTATGTTTTGTACATTGTCACTCTAGTCGGACAGTAAAATTCATACTTACTAACACATCAATTCTCCTTATGCTAGTATGTGGCAATTAAAAATCAGAAATTTTCTCACATCAAAATGAAACTTTTAAACAAAATTTTCAACAAAATTTTCAACATGCAAAATGTTATGAAGAATCGAATGCCCAAAAGCATTTAAACACTATATTTCTTCTTAATGCACTTGAAAAAAAATTCCAAAAACATTTGAATCATCTTTTCAAAATTTACTTCAACTTCTCCAAATCACTTGAAATTCCTTTATAAAAAAATTTAACCACCATTTTTGTTTCTAAAACATTCCACCGCTTTTAAAATTACTTCCAAATTATTTTCAAAATTATTTATCAGTAATCATTAAAGTTTCAAATCCTTTTTTTAAAATGTTTCATATCACTTCTAGTTATACAACCATTATTTCAAATACTTTGAAACTAACTTTATATAAGTATTTAAACAAAAACTCTCAAAACTTTTGAACACGATTTTTTTTCAAAACGTTTTCCACTTTATCCTTAAAAATAATTCAAGCCACATCCAAATGAAATCGGGACTCAATCAATGAGTCACTGCATATGATTACCCTAGTATAGTGTAGTTAATCTAAGATTTGGGGAACGTTTTATTTTTACTCTAAAACAACAAACTACCTATAAGCGTATTTATAATTTTAGCTTTTAAGCTAGGGATAATGGCTCGTGATTCTACAACAACCTTTCCCTTTCCTGCACTTGCTAAAATTTATTTTTCCCAAACTTATAAAATTTTGGGATCTAAGTATTTTAGTTTCCAGTTGCTAACTTAACTTCCTAATTATTTTATAAACTTCCAGTCTTACTTGCAATTCCATCACTAGTTAAGTGTCCCTATGAAACCTCCTTATTTACACAGTTTTCTAATATATTTATATTTATATAGTAGTCTCATCCCATCCACTAAATCAATGCAGCGATAAAATAGGAATACATCCCATAAAATATTGTATGCTTTTCTAATAACCTAAGGGAGACAACTAGCGGTTATAAGCCAAAACCCTAAAAGTAAATTTTGCTGGAAGCTGTTATTCATCATCAGCTGGTGTTAATGATGTTGTAGCCCTAACACTCCTTACTAAATTAAGATAGAGGTTCCTAATGTGTCATTCAACTATCACCCATCTTCATTAACTCTCCTTCTTGGCTCCTAATAAATGAGATCAATTTGTTACTTCAATTATTATATCTGATTATGGGATAAATTATGCATTCCCAAATCGAAATGTGTAAGTAATATAAATTAAGCACAACTGGAATAACTCCTACCGCTTATCTTACCTTCGTTAACCTTAAGTCGACCAACATCCTTTAAATGTTGTGTCATCCTATTATATTCTTCTCCAATCATACCTCTATCTTCTCCCAATGGAAACTTCATGACGGTATCCTCAAACTTTGGTATTTACTTCCTCTATATCCTTGAGCCTTCATACGAGTATACCATGGGACTCATAAAATTGTACTTTTGTACCATTCCCCATTCCTTTTACGGTTCATCTTATGGCTTCCATACACCACTAATAAATATTCCTAGGTTCATACCAACATTTATTATATTCAACAGGGATTACTTACTGTACCCGACAAGTATTTGTAGCTATTTTATTCATTGCCTAAGCCTTTACCCGTCTTATCTAGGTAGTGATCCATATCTACTCCATATTAAAAACTTAGTTTGGTTCTCACCGTTCTTTATAAAATTAAAAATTCACAATCATGAAGTACGTGATCCAAAACCTTTATTGTTTTAAATATAAGCTTAGAAACCTTTTTAAGGACTTTCCACTATAGATTACTTCTTTTAAAAGTACACTTTTTAACTCAAAACATTTACCACGTTTAAACCAATTGTCGTACCAAACCATATTTTTTTCAAAAACATCTTCGATAGCTTTAAATTGTGAAAAATGGAGTAGACAAGGATAACTTCCATCCTATTATTTTCTTACTACCTATGCTATTTCTACTTCCACCTTTTGTGGGTATTTTCTTTGCATAAGTGGGGGACTTTTGAAAAATATTCGTAATTGCAACATCTATTTAACCATCTATCTAAAGTATATGCGCAATTACTACATATCTATGGAAATTTTCCATTCTTCCTATCCTATTTCTATTATTTTTCCACTATATTATTTCCAACTGGATTGCTAGTCCTATATATATTCCTAATGTTATTTCTATCTAGATTATCATGTGTTCTTACCCTTCTATTATTTATACCCCATTTGAATCTAGTACCATTTTCATTTATCCATCCCTTAAAAAGAATTTTAAAGTGGAACTTCCAAATTCACAAAAACAGGAAGAATCACCGAGCCAAATCTACGCTCTATTTCAATTTATTTCAAAAAAAAATCTCTTTATCAAAATATTTAAATATAAACTTTTTTACTCAATCAATTTTAAATTAAGAATTTCGAAAACAATTAAAAACCGTTTTAGAAAATTTCAAGTTATTTTTAAAACCCTTTTGGTCAAATTCTTTCATGTGGGGTCAGACTTAGAAATGGATTTCAATTGTCCTTCCTTTTGGACATACCTTCCAACTTCTTCTTAAATCTTCTTCATCAAAAATCTAGCTTATCTTCTTATGGTGATTAGTGTACATCTTCTTGCAGGGACTTTCTCCACTTCTTCTTCATACGTTGATTTCGAATTGAAACATATAATTTCTTATTCCCATTTGTCCGAATGAAAAGTATACCTTCAATCTGCAATTCATCAAAATCTACATTCGTAAGGTAGCCTAGGCCTAACAAAGGAGTTAAGTACCATCCAGCTTCTGAGGTGCTTCTATACATCGTCGTCATGCTTTTCTTGGTTCACTCCTTACGATACAACCTCTGTCCCATGCGTTAATTGGGTTAGAAATATAAATTTACCTCTACTTATTTTTTTCCAACTCATAGTTACCCCGTCCATCCTTTCGAAATATGTTTGCAACTACTTCTATAGTTGGGATTTATAGAGTTAGGTATATAATTAGGTAAAGATAAAAATACATTCTCTTAAAATATCCTAATTTCCATTATCGACTAAACTAAGCTCTGATACCAAATGTAACAACTTTTACCTTAATAGGCCCGAATTTCGACTATATTGAAACCCTAGCCCAGTAGGGCATGGATCATTGATTTTGGCAATCTATAAATAACTTACAAGTATATTAGAGTGCGATAAATATAAACTTACAGTGGAATTGAAGAGTATGATATAACATACATATTGACTAAGGATGCTACCACGAGATATTATTCCTTGGATATTTAATTGCCTTGTTAGCACCGAGCATAAATAAGTAGATTTCAGCATCTGCCGTTCTCGTTTTGCTCCAGTAGCATGCCGTTCTAAACCCTATGGGCTGTTATGAGGAGGGGTGTTAGAACAACATTCTGGTGATTGGCAAATTGCATGCTTTACCATACTATTAATTTATGCTAATTGTTTTCCATTTAAATGTTATATCTATTATTCATGGCTAATCTGCTAAATCTTATTTGCAAGCATGATATACCTAACCAATTATTCTCCAAGCTATCACGATATATGTGTGTGTATGTGTATCTGTGACCCCAACCACTTAATACTTCTTAAACATGAATCGAGCACTTCGCATCGTCAATGCTAGTCTATTGGTTCTAGTAACAAAGACTGACGACTCCTATATATGGATTTATAACATAATATATAATTTAATTGTCGTACTAGTAATGCAGCTCAAAGAATCGTGTAAGGGTTAACTAGCCTATCTCTTCCAAACGAGCAACAAACAAATAATTAAATAAAACTTTGAGGTCTTTGCATAGCCCGTATGAATTCTACCCTAGTAGGTAGTGAAACCCATCAGGGCATACTAGAGTCTTGCTAACGACAATGTGGGATTGTTTGTAGACAAAGCCTATATGCTGGCCTACTACTAAATATTGGCCCAACAACAACACTAACGTAGCCCTCCTACATTGAAATCTCCTTTGGACTAACTTGAGTAAGTCGAGGAAAATGCTATTTCATTTACTTACTACCTCTCATTGGATACGAAGCAGACCAAATTTTACAACTAGTACTGGGACATTTAATGCTTCGAATTTGAGGTAAACCCTTGGTATATTTTTCCCTTTCTTATCCATAACGCATATCCCTTTTCCATGGGTTCTATGGCTGGTGATATCCTACATCAATAGTAAGTATACACAACTACTGATAGCCTTTAAGTGAAGGGCGGACTTCGTTGTATAACTCTACTAACCTCGCATCCCAACCTACTAAATTAAATTGATCGTCCTAAGTTTAAGTGTTGGGCTAAGCCTACTAATCTTCGTTCATATAATTAAGGCTATATAATTTACCATAATAAAAATTATACCACCTTATAATATTTAATTACTACTCGATATGCTTATTTATTATTTCTGTAATCCCATAATAAATTATTATTATCTTACCCGGACATTTCTTAACTTAATTTATTTACTTATTCATATTTACTTTTATTCCTTCCTTTTCTCATTAGTCAGTCCTATTAATCCATTTGTAACTTATTAAATTCTTCTAACTCCTTACTTATTGCCCTATTAATTTTGGAGTTACAAATATTTCCACCTTTATTTCAAAATCTTTTGTTACACAATTTATTCTAAGATTCTAATTAAATCTAATGCGAACATTAAGGTCTATTACACTGCATGAACTATGTTTTTCTTTTGAATGTTTAGCATGGTCATACATATTTATTTTCTAGCTATTAATCCCTAACTAGAATATTCCTTTTCATATTTTAATCCATTAGAATTATCCTTTGAAAAAGGTTTTTTGTTATAACTTTCCGTAGACTAGCCTAAAATAAGAGATTTGCTTCATTTAAAATCATAAAGAAGTATTTATTTCCTTTTTATTAAAATAGGCGGTGTGAACTATGGAAAGAATGCCCACATTTTACCGATCTCTTTTCCTTTTTGTGTATTTACCTTATCACTTCAAACGTTGCACTTTTTCTATGTATTTAAAAAATTAACAAATCTATAGAGGTTACATGGATAATATTTCCAACAAATTAAAATATAGAAATTCACATTCCAATAGAGTTAAGGCAAATCTAAACTAAACTAACATATTTACAACCAATTGTAAATCTAGGACAAATTCTATACCTTATTAATATCAAACTTCTAATAGCTTCAGGACTGATTTCCAGATCTAGATGTAAATAATATTCCAATATTGTAAAATATGTTGGTAATATTTTTATGCATAATTTGATCCTACAACTCTTGGATCCTTATTTAGGCATAATAACTAAATAAGAATTCAATGAGATAAATTTCAATGTTATAAATAAATTATATAATTTCTCACTCATCTTTTTAGGTTTTCCAAATCCAATCCTTTACTTGACTCCTTTTTCTATTCAAATCTAAAAGAATATATATAACATGGTACAAACACATCATTAGAATTATAGATCTAAGAAGAGATTGGAGGTTAAGTGGAATATAGATTGAAATTTACCTTTTTCTACAGTATTGATTTGCTTCTCTTCTTCTCTTTCATTTTCTATCATTCTCTGATTTGTATATTTATATAATATTTTATAATTTTTAGGAATAGTGGAGAAGAGAAAATGGTAGAGTTACCTTGCTTAGATTGGAAAATATGAGAAGAGAAGTGAGGGGTTAGGCCTTTGTTTATAAATGTACGAATCAATCGTATCAATTAGATTAAAATTACTAAATTTAGGTTGTTGGCTAAGGTTCAAACCCTAGCCACCATGTTATGATCGGTTGACTTGTGAGGTCCCGTTTTTTATTTCCTTTTTCGTACTAGTTATTTTTGCTCTCAAAACATGAAACACTAATATCTTTTTTGTTCGAACTCCGATCGTGAAATTTCAAACATGAAAGTTGCTTAGCAAATCACCATGAACGCAATGGTGCAAGTTTATGGCCAACTTCCAACGTTTACTCTAATTCCATTCTTGGAGTTCTGTTAACTATTTAATAACTATCGTAAATTTAATGGGGTGTTACAAGACATGCATATAAATACCCCTCTCTCCCTTCACCTCGGACCCATAAAGTTTCTTCCATGTAAAATCTTATAGAAACACGTAGCTTTCCATGGTCCATTACTGGTAAAAGCAACTAACTTCACCTTCCCTTTTGTCTCCACGTGCTCTTGAATGTCTTTCAAGCTTGCATTTTGTTGTAAAGAAGGTTTCTTAATGTTGTTATTCTGAACTTTGATCTTTGTCTTGGACTACTATTTGGGGAGTTATTTTGAGATAGATCCTACGTCATTGCTTGGCTAAAACTCATGCTCTCTAGTCACCTCCTGGATGTAGATTAATCATTGTTGTTACGTCAACATTTTAGTTAATGTTGTTGGACTTTCCCATTACCTTCTCCTAGTAGTACTAGATCTAGTCTGTTTGGCCGCTTAAACATTCTACTCAAAGGCATGAAGGTTGTTGCCCCCAACATCTGATGTCATAATTAAAGTCTCTGTTTATGCTCTAGCATCATTGAAGGGTAGCTTGTTGAAAACACTTATGGGATTCAATATGGAAACCTTCAAGGGTAATGACATACTTCTACTTCCATAGCGAATGCAGTCGGGGCATGATAAGAGCGAGGGTTTGTATGCTTCACTTATATGCTTAATGCTAGATCTTCCTAAAGAGTTCTATGGCACCTATCTCTTCCCCTTCTTTTCCTTTTTTTCAGCTAGCTTTTGGTAAAATATCTTTGTATGCCTAGTGGGGCGGGCACTATACCCCATCATTCTTGGAAAATATGAAACATATCTTTTATAGTAAATCTTGACAAAGAATTTGTTATTCTACATTTGCTTGTCTGAGTGTGGATCGTAGGTAGTGTAATCAAAATAGCTAATGTAGTCCCTATATTATTTGCAGAAATGCATTTTCAAAATAGATTAAACATAAGTGTATAGTAATGAGTTGGGTTGAGCATGCCGTTCATATGAACCATAGGTCAGCCAGATGTAGAGTGGAGGATGGCACCTGCATTAGTTTGAGTGCATGTTAGCTTATGGGTTCTGACAAGCCGTCAGATGCAGAGTGGCGGGTGGGCTCGGCATGGACCGTTGCGCATGAGTACTTGAAGGTTCTCCTAAGTGACACGCTGCCAATCGCAAAGTGACCGTTAAACTCGGTTTGAACCGAAGCATATTATAGGCTTAGCCACTCTTGTATGCAAATGAGTTGTATGACGATGAAGAAGCAGGCTAGTGTGCCGCCCATTCATAGGAATTTAATAGATGAGAATTTGTAACTAGAAATGAAAACCTATTTGTGGCGATGGGTCGATCAACTGCTTGCTAGCATAATTAACCAATCGTTGGACCTTCATTTCTTCTTTGATAAAGGTAGCACTGATCTTGTGGTTAGACATAGCCGAGTGTAGATACAGATCCTCTTTAAGTCACATTAATCAAACACATATATCATGCACTTTATAACATCCTAGGTTGGGACAATCATATGTGCCCAAGTCAAGGTAATGTTGCCCCCAACTCCTATGGATGAGTCGATCGGTTATGAGAGTGTAGGAATTATACTTGATGACATTGCTTACCAACAGGGAGTGATATGCTCATTCCATGCTGTGATGGGCACTCTAGTTCTTTGTGGAGTGACTTAGGATATGGGGTTTTTACCATCGCTATTTGTAGTGTGAATGATGTTCCCGGCCCTACTCCGAGTGTTGTTGGGCTTGAGGACAATCAAGGGCGGTATATCATTGATGGTCGTAGCTAGCTCAAATAGGTTACTTTTAGGAGTTGATGTTGTTTCTTCAGAGTTAGAAGCAATCTTTGTATGAACTAGAGTGTGGCCCGACTAAATGGATCTCTTGGGATACCTATAGTTAATTGTTTAAAGCTCTTGTTGAAGCATGAGAACATCATTCTTTTCTTATCTAAAGGAAGTCCCATAGCATTCCCTTTCCTTCTGCGGATTTTCTCTGATTTCGATAACCCCGCCCTGGACGGGGAACTTCATAATGAGTTGATTGTAGGCGATGATAACATCAAGTTCAGTGAGTGTCGGTCTCCCCTATTAATATATCATAAGCAAATAGGTAGGATACAATCACAAAGTTTATCTGCATCTTTCCAGCAAAAGAAGCTTGGCCAAATGTCATCATAAGTAAAGTAGTGCCCATAGAAACAATGCCTACACCCCAAAGCCAAAAATGGGCAAGGCGTATGGGGTGAGGCTAGAGGTATGAAGCTTAAGAGCCTTAGTGACATCCTCGAACAAGACATTGACTAAGCTGCCTGCACCTAGGATGGCCCATTGTACATTGGAATGGTCCATTAGAAGAGAGACGACGATGTCATCGTGGTGGGGGCAACAAGATGCTGCCATGTTCATAGCAATGAAGAAAATTAGCTATTTTAATTCTAGTCATGTTGCTTTAGATGTCTGAGGCCCAAGTGAATTATGCCTACTTCTGTTTGATATTTGGACAGAGCCTCCAGGTTGCTACCAACCATATATGGGCCTCTGCATATGGTTAAGAGTTTAGTAATAGCTTGGACATTTGTGTTGGTTATGAGGAAAATTTAGTCGACTATCATGGTTTTCCTGTTGCTCTACTTAATGTCGAATAAACTCCAAAAGTGTTCCTTCCTGGATGAATCTTTCAATCGTTTCCTTAAGCATTCGGCACTCTATTGTGGAGTGGCCGTTGATTCGATGTAACTTACAGTATTTTCTATTACCATGATGTTCCTCTCATTTCTATTCTTGGTGGTGTTAAGTCATTGAAACTGCACCTGGTCCCAGGTAGCGAGATAGATTATTTTGATATCTCTGTTTAGATCAGTGTAACTGTTATACCTAAGCTTCTACTAGGGACCGGCCTCTAGATGCCTTCTGATTCACCTTGGCGACCATTGCCTTATCGATCATTGTTAAGGACTGACTTGTGTAGGATGCCTTGTTTTATCATCATCATCCAAAAGATCTACGTCTTCTTTTCTCACCATACTGTTCATCTATTAGTAAAAGTCCGTCAGGGATGTAGCCAACTGCTTTAAGTGCTCTCTTCGCATTCTAGAGTTCTATCCGACCCTTGAACATATAGACATGACCAAGCTATTCTCGTCCACACCCTAGCCTAGGTTGGCTTATTGTTAAGGCAGTTAACATACAACCATAAGCTTTTTGAGGAACCCTGCCTGATATTGCCTAGTTCACTAGCCATCATGACATAGGTTCTGGAAGTGAAGAAGTCAGTCTTAAAATCTATGCACGGTTAGGCTCAAGAACCAATGTTGCCTGTATGCCGATGCAAGAACCAACGAGACGTCGGTCCCGTAAGAGTGGATGGGAAGAGCAAACACTTTTTTGAACCTCAAAGCTAGCCAGCACAAGTAATGGAATTGAAGGCAGTATGGTAGTCGGATGGGTCAGCACTCTTATCTTACTTGTTAATAGGTGGAAAGGCATAGAACTATGGAAGTAGGTGTTTAGAATTTCATCGAAGAATGGCCCTCCATTCTCGTCATTGGAGAATGCTTTGCTCCCTGTATTCTAGACTTGCATCCTGTTGAGTTACTGGTAGAGGATATGCATTTTTTTTCCTAAGGCCAGTATCGGTCTATTAAGGGATGTTTTAACCAACCATGAGCTAAGGACTCAGCTTGCAACTGGGCGAAGTGGGATTAGCGATGAGATGGAGAATGGTGATGATAAGGCATGGGAGACCTCTGCATAGAGAGTGACCTATAATATGCGGCCCGCCCTTTTCTCGATCTCTTCCTAACCACACCCCTATGATATATGGAGTGTGCCGAGAGAGTCATATAGGCCCTGCCGATGGTAGGGCCATCATCATTGAGATAGTCAAAAGCAGAAGTTTGTAGGTGATAAAAAAACCGATGGTCGTCATTCCAATTAAAGGGAATGATGACGTCTTAGATCTATAGGTGCAACTACATATAGAATGATGTCAATTTGACTAAGCATGTGCCTAGCATAACTTCTGGGATGAGCATGAACATTAATGAGTAGGGTTTTAGGCACCATCCTTTTCTTGGCCTCAGTAGTTTTCTAAGGTAATAAGCGTCATGAAACATGGGTCCCGTGAGCAGGCAGATTGACTTGGTCGATAGTAGAAGGAGCTGGTGGGGACAAAGTTTATAATTTCTTGGGCATCCGACCACGTCCTTAGGCCATTCGCATCGTGGCTTAGCTATCCTATATTTGATTGTTGTAGTAACATAGTATGCTACATTTCTTCGTTGATACCAAGATTAGTTAGACAGTACTAGCAGTAGTGTTGCCATTAGTTTCAAATCCATTGGAGTTGTTACCTTTGACTTGCAAAAGATTGCCCATGGTAACAATTCAGGTCATATTTTTATAGAGGAGAAATGTGAACAAAGGTAAGAGCTTTAAGATAAGGCCTTCGTTCTAATGCCAAAAGGTTGACTATATTTTTAGCCAACCTCAAAATTAGACTAACGCATTGTGAAGAGCAAAAGTTACTTGTTAATCGCTTAGCTTAAAATGTAAAATGAGGAAGAAAGCAAGCAACTAAAGTAAATGACATCAAATATAAAGTGGTTCAACAAGCTGACTTATGTCTAAAATGAAGTTCTCTTACTATATTTCTCTTTTATAACTATAGGTACTTATAAGAGAATGATAAGAAAAATAAAGCACTTAAGACTAATGAAGTAGCTAACCTTAAGAACTTGCTACGTGAAGAGCTATAAATTGTGTATAGTACCTAGAGTTCTTATATTTTCTGATCCACTTGAAGTGGCAATGTATGATGTATTTATAGTAGCCTAGATAAATGATGGATAGCTAATATTTTACTACAAAAAAGGCAGAAGAACGCTTGGTCCTGTATCAGGTTGTTTGGGCTGATGGGAGATAGTTGTAAAGGTATAAAGGGAAATGCGGCTGAGGAATATACAAATTATTCCTCTATACCGTGCGTAGACTTGGCATTTAATGCCCATTAAATGCTAACGGCTTATTACAATTGTAGAGTGCTTTGTGTTGCTTCACTATAGTGCTTTGTGTAGATAGTTGCAGGGTTTATCGTTTACTTTTGTACGCTTATGTGGAAAAACTTGGTAAGATGGCTGGTCGGTTGCTAAATGTATAAAGGAAACAGAAAGTAGCTAAACACCAAGTTGGAGAGTTGATGTCAAGCCGGATGTGAGATGATGAGGGCTGCTTTGGATCAGTCAGAGATGCTTTTAATGAATCCGAGCCAAGGACGAGCCAAGATTGAGAAATCTTTTCAGATGTGTAGTGTTTTGAGGAAGCCTTGAAAAGTGTCGGCCAGCAACTGAAGTGACGTCAAGTGGACGGGTTGGAGGATCGATTTCACCCTAGAGGGGGTGAATATGGTGATAATATTAATTATAAAAATTTAATGCATAAGTTTATAAAATAATCGCAGCACTGATCGCAACAGAATAATAGCAGCACAGATAATAGTAGAATACTAAAAAGATAAAATAGAACACACAGATTTACCCAGCTTCAGCAAAACCCAGCCAACGTGCTGCCCCCAAGGTTTCTACAAGACATTAAGTAGTCGGACGTTTACACACGTAAACTTGTGGCACCCGCTGTCGACTAACAATAACTCTATGCTCAAAACCTAACAGCAACTCAGCCACTGAGTTGCGAATTCTCGAACTGCACCACCGTGGTTCATTCCCTAATCACACGATTAGAAATTACAATGTTTTAAAAGAGAAATTAAAAAACATTTCAAAACAATAAAACAAATAAACCTTATTTTAAAATTTAAAGCCCAAATGTAAATTGAAAGAAGCCATCCCAAAAAAAATTCTAGCTTAAGAAAATAGTTCGTTTCCCTTTCTTTTATTTCTTCTATATATTTCTTTGGCCCGATGCCTTTGCGATTATGGATGTTTCCTTTTGATACTCGTTCGTTCTTCTTTGATAAAATTAGGGTTTTTGATTATTTGAAGATGTCGACTTCAATAGCTCGATCGAATGACGATTCTTTGAATTTTGTTCTTTGCTTAACTTTGGCTGCTTCAAATTATGTCGAGCATGTATACTGGATGAAAAATTTGTAAGTGATATTCCTTTTTAATTTTGATTGTGCTCGACTTTGATTCAAGTCGAATGATAATTCTTTATTGCTTGAACTCAAATGGTTTTTTACGGCCGATGATGATTGGGTTTTATAGGATTCGAATTCCTATGTTTTCGTTTGTATAAACTCATTTGAATTTGTCTGTAACTTTACTCTCGCTGTATGATTATTCTTGAATGATTGTGATGATTTTTGACTTGTTCAAAATCATATATTTTGTTTACTTGATTAACACGGTTTTGATTTGCTTTGTTTGACTCCTTGGCCACCACGTCTCTGACTTGTTCATCGCATTCTTTTATCACGGCTTTGAGTTTCTGGCATTTGAAGTTGACACTGACTTTGTTTGATTTGTTTTCCTTTTGACTTTGGCCACTGTCTTGCTCAATTTGAAATTCCTGATGCATTGACTTGATTTGAAACAGCTACATCTAGTTCACTTGAAACTTAAACTTGCTATGTTTATTTGAATTCCCTGCATCATTATCTGGTTTGAAACTAACTTGCTACTATGTTTTGAAACCACTGCTACTTTGATTAGTGGCTCGTCCTCTGGTTGTGGTTCATATATATATATCTATATGTATATATGTATATATATGTTTAACCATGTATATATTCATGTTGTGCTCTGTCCACTGCCGTGTTGATGTTGATTGAATGTTGATGACTGCACTTGAAGTTGTGTAGAACTACTGTCCTGGTTGCCATTGTGTACATGTTCATGTATATATTGTTTCACTAGTGTCACTGTTTCATTTGTGTTGTGCTGCAGCTGAAACCTTGAACTGCTACATTTGACTTTGTCTTGGCGATGATATTGTCATGTGTACTTTGTTAGTTCATGTTGTATCCATTTTTTTACATTAGTATTGCAGTCGAATTTGCACTACATATATATGTGTGTTCATATCTGTAGCATACTCGACCTGATGCTTGAGAACATGTGTTTGCATTTGACTTTGATTATTTTGAAACTCCTTGCTTCTCCTTAAGTATATTTTGGAATTTTTTTATATGATGATATTTAGGACATCTCTATTAACCCGAGTGCTTACTGCGTTCTCTGACTTGTATTCACTTGATCTGGAGTTTGTTAAGTAGCTGTAGTGTCATCTCTGTTGTATAACATCATGTGCTTTGAGTAATTTTGTTTTTGTGGCATATTCACTTGGTTGTGTTCATTGTGTAGCCTGATTGACACTTGCAGTTCACTGGGCTTGGCCTTGGTTTCTTGTGCATAGCATATTGAACTGGTCGAGTTGTTTTGTTGCAGTCATTCTTCACAATGATATTTGCAGTCTGGTACTCATATGGCTTTGAGTCTGTTTTAGTTGTCTTGACCATTTGAACTTGTACATTTGGTATTTAAGTTCATTGGTCATGTAATATGGTTCGGGTTGCATTGTATATGTCTTTATTGTATACTTGAATCTGTACTTGATTACTGGCCTGTTGAGACTTCTCACTGGTCCTAGTTTGAGTAACTTGTATCGGTCCATTACCGTGTTGCATGTGGTCTTGGTCGAGTCTGGTGTTGTTTTGGTCAAGATTGTGTTCTTGTTTGGTTGTATTTGAATTCTTGTTCTCGACAGTTTTGTGATGTTTTGTAGTGCACCTGAGTTGAATCCGGCTTTTGATTTGGGTTTGACCTTGTGCTCACCTGTCCCTGCAATCTTGTCAAGTGTATATTGGTGTGCACGGCCTTGTGGCATGTACAGTGATACACTGTGCATGTCACAAGCCGTTCGTGTATGATGAATTCAAAATTAAATGATGACGAGCAACTCAAATAACTGTGGCAAGTAATATTTTCGAAATCAAATTTTATTTTACACTGCAAATTATTTTCTTTTCAATTTTACTACGTTAATGTTTATTTTGCAGATTGCTCAGATGATGGATTCAATTTGGAATAGAGTTGAAGATAAAATACGAGTGAATGAGCGAAATGTAGTGAGGTGCGTATGTAGACGATAAATTGTGATGTAATCAAAATTTGTATTGTAATTGATAATGGTATATATATAGTGAGAGCTCAAATTTGTACTATTCAAAATTTTAATAAATATTTGTTTGAATAAAATATCTGTTTAAATTTAAATTCTGTGTTATTTATTTATTCATAAAAATTTATTAATTATGTGAAAAATAAAGTAGTACACTAACAAATACATTTAAATGAATATATATGAATATATATATATATATATATATATATATATATATATATGTTTATTATCATCAAACAAAAATCATATACTACCATATTCAACAGGGCTGACTTGGAGTTGGGTTGAAAGTGGGCCAACATATGAGAGTCGACCTCCTTGTCCCTAGGAAGGTTGCTACTAAGATTAGAGTAATGCCAAGTAAAGCCCTGCACGATCCACTCTAGCCTGGCTTCAAGATGGTCAGCTCTCCTATATATGCCCACTTTTAGCTTAACTCCAAGTCAGCTGGTCCACTCGGTGTCACATCAGGTGCTGGTCAGCTCTACTCTAGGATGCCTCAGCACACATCACATTTGACAAGATTGGCTCAAGCATGGCCCATCCTTGGTCCGACTTTGGTACAGCCGGCTCAACTAGTTCCAAGCAGCTCTCCATGTCGTCTTGCATCTAGCCTGGCATCATCTCCCTAGGATAACCAGCCAGCCCAACAAGCCTTGCCACATAAGCATATAAGTGTAAATCACATATTGTACAACCGTCGTATATGGCACTATAGCTAAGTGATATAAAGCATATCTTCAGTCCTGTAGCAGCAAGCTATCAACATTTAATGTGAATTTTGCACCTAGTATAGAGGGATAATTAGTATATTCCTCCACCACACACCCCTTTTTACCTTTAGAGTTGTCTCCCATTTGCCCAAATGAATTGATCAATGGCCAGGTGCTTTTCCCCTATTTTGTAAGAAAATCTCATCTATCCATCTCTATCTCTGCTACTATAAATACCCCATACATTGTCACTTCAAAGGGGTTGGAAAATAGAAAAATTTTGGGTAATATACACAACTTTGAACTCTTCGCACAGCAAATTCTTAAGATTGGCTACTTCATTAATCCTAAATGCTTCATTTTTCTTATTATTCTCTTATGATTCTCTATAATTCTAAAAGAGAAATATAGTATGAAAATTTTATAGTTGACGTAGGAAAGCTTGCCGAACCACTTTATATTCGGTATTATTTACTTTAATTGCTTACATTCTTCCTCATATTCCATTTTAAGTCTAATGATTAGCAATATTTTTTGCTCTTTACAACACATGTAACAACGTGCACCTTAATGGGCCTGAATTTTGAGTAAATTGAAATCCAAGTCCATTAGGATATAGAATGTTAATTTTGGTAACCTATAATAAACATAAGTATATCAAAGAATGACACCATAGCGGAATAGTAAATTATAATAATACATATATGTTGGCCAAGGCTATGTACTATTCCTTTAGTATCCGGTTACCTCGCAGCATTAATGAGAAGACTTCACCATCTACAGTTTCCATCTTTACTAGTAGCTTGTCCCTTGAAATCCACCATGTTTATCATCTTGTGGTGATTAATGCACACCTTCATGTGGAAACTTGCTTAGTCCTTTAGCTAGTCTCAATAAATGCTATAATGTCCACATAAACGCCATATTAAATCCTTTGAAAAACCATTCAAAATGTTTTAAGAAACTTTTAAAATCTTTTTGTCAAATCTTGTGGTGATTAGTATTATTCCTTTAGTATTGTATAGATTCAGATTCAGAAATGGACTTTAATCATCCTTTCTTTTGGACTTTCTTCTTTTTGATATCTATCCTATTTTAACATCCAAAAATAAACCTTCTTATGCGAATTGTACTTGGTCTATTTCAATAAAAGAAAAGAGACAATTCCATTTTAACGTACAAACTGTAATTTTTTATGTTCTCCTCTGTACTTTGGGTCTATATTAATAAAAGAAAAGATATAATTCCTTGTAATTTCAAACGGAACAAAAGGTCTCGTTTTTGAGTAATTTATGGAAAGTCAGAACCGTAACTCTTTTTAGGGAGGATAGGTAAAATATATTAAAATATGAAAATAAATGTTCCTTACAGAATGTACATATAAGTATGTTCAGGAATCCCTAAGTGTTGGAATTAATGAGATAGATATAGGAATATATACGTACATATATCCACATGTATAACTACACATACCGATTAAAAATATAAATATATGTTCTATTTTATTTTACTATTCCGTTATGATTTCGTTCACTGATATACTTATGTTTATTACAGGTTACCAAAACCAATGATCCGTGTCTAATAGACTTGAATTTCGATTTAGTCAAAATTTAGGCCCACTATGGGGGCTGGTTGTTACAACATTAGTCTAATTCTATGATCGGCTAAAAATTTAGTCAATAGTAATAATTTCATTTTCTAATAGGGCTCCTACTAGATCTTATATTCCTCAAAACTCTAAGAGAAATAAAGAAATCTTTTGATTTCTCCAGGGAGTGCTAGAACTTACTTGCCTTGGATTTCTGACATTGATTTTGCTCAACAAATAAATGTCCCCCAAGCGATTGATAGTCCTGTATTATTTTTATCCTATACAACTCCTAACCATGGTCTTTACCCCAATCTCGACGTTAACCTTGAGTTTTCTTAACAAATTAAGAGAGATTTTTCACTCTTACATATCATTTCTCAACAATCTAAGTATAATGCATTGACCTTGAGTTTGCTTGACAAATAGACGCATGAATCTTACCTTGTGTAAGCAATAT
Organism: Allium cepa; assembly: GCA_030765085.1. NCBI lineage: Eukaryota > Viridiplantae > Streptophyta > Magnoliopsida > Asparagales > Amaryllidaceae > Allium > Allium cepa. Next base: position 183,899,149 of record CM060934.1, read on the forward strand.
ATTAGAAGTACTACACATAACTGCTCCAGCTTGAGTTTGATCAAAAGCTAATTCGTATGCATGTAATCTATCAACATATAAATGATTAAGGGAAACTTGTATTGATGATTCATAATCTTTTAATATACTTTGAGTGATCTCGATTAACGAATAATTCAATTCCTATAAAGTACCCCCGTGATTCAAGTGTCGAATACATCTGAAATTACATTATACGTACCACACATATGTATTTATTTCAAAAATCTATATAGATTTATATGAGTTCTACTTAAATTTAATTCACACAAATAATTATATAAGTTTAATTTATTTGTAACCCTTTTTATTTAATTAACTTATATAATATTTATATGTATTATATTATTTAGTTAATTTTAACCATTAATACAATTGACCAATTTAATTAAAAATTAAAATTTTAGAAATTTTACTTTATCCATCTTAAACAATTTAATAAGAATATTGTTATCCCATTTTTTGGTCAAAACTAGGATATCCATGTTGTGTGCGTTTCCACCACGAACAAACCAAGAAGAAGCAGCCAGCAAGCATATATGAGTCTAGGACGATTCAAGTATAAAAGTCCATTCGGCCTTATACTCTCATGTTCATTCGGTGACAATAGTCTTTGAGTTCATTCAGTATTAAAAGATGCAAGCGTTATGTTTCATTCGGCAATCCATGCCTAAGGTCATTCGGCACTCCTAATATACAAGCTCATTCGGCATAGCATCCATCCGGTCCAAGCACCAAGCCACCGAACCAGCTCACGACCGAACCAACACCTACAAGCTACCGGTCCAGACCTCTCCACTTCCATACCGAACCAACTCCATGACTTCACCGTGCCGGACCAACCTCCTCCAGGAACGACCGAGCCAACGTCACCACCGGACCACATACCCACCGAACCACACCAAGGCCGGATCAACCTCATACCTCACTACCGAATGAACCTCCAACCCACCTACCACCGGTCCACTCCATCACCGGTCCAAGCTCCATGCCGAATGAAACCTCGCCGAACCAGAACGCTGTCAGGCCAGATTGCTTCAGCCCAGGCCCACCAGCAGCTATATACATCCAAGACCCCTTCCCCCAACCTCACTCTATAAATAGAGGGGAAGGGGTACAACAATGGGGGACAAGTTTGAGAGCTCAAGCCTGGAAGGAACTCTCAAACAACTTTAGATACTTGTAATCAAAGCTTTGTACTTGTAATCTAAAGAAAAAAAGGAGAATAACATATAAAGTGGACGTAGGCACGTTCTGGCCGAACCACTATAAATCTGTGTGTCTTTTACAGTTTAGTCCCTGCTTTTTATATATTTGCATAAATCACCCAAATCGCTAAAAACAACATATAATCAACTAAATCGTACGACTTTGGGGTGTTTGCCCATTTTTTGCGCAAACATTTTGGTGCTTTCACTGAGAACAACCAGCTCCCGCTACATCGGATAGAAGTTGAATTTGAAAATCTAAGAGTTCAGATCTAAGAGTTATGACGAGACAAACAAGTAGAAGGCAAAGGCCAGAGAGAAGTGAACACCAGGAAGTCAAGAGGCTTCCTCAGGAGGGAATCAAGCGTCGATCTTCATCACTAGGGATGAGATGGAGGCCATGATGAGAAGACAAGAAGAGATGATGCAGAACTTACTTCAACAAATTGGGCAAATTGGAGCACAAATCCAAGGAGCAACTGGGGTTCAGAACGGGGCAGGACCATCTGGCGCAGCACCAGAGCTAGGGGGCTCTCACGCAGAGCATGTTGATCCGACCCCGGGAAGTGAGATGGGGGCATCCGAACCACCTGGTAGCAATAGAGGAATGAACGTTCAGCCAGGGAGGCATACACATGAAAACTCCCGCGGACTTGGGGGGCAGGTCGAAGACAGTGAACGAGAACTACAGCTTGGAGACAATGACAGATTAGCAGAGATGGTTAGAAGAGCTATGAGAGGCGGTTTAGTAAACAGGGACTTGGAAGATGTAAACAGGAGTCCTTTTTCTTTTGCGATTAGGATGGCTAGGAACCCACCAGAATTCAAGCTACCATCGTTGGACATGTACAACGGGAAAACGGACCCCACGGTCCATCTAACGAAGTATATGAGACATATGGAAGTGCTGGGTGCATCAAAGGAGGTTATGGCCCGGTGCTTTCCACTGTATTTGACGGACATTGCAGCGTTATGGTTTAGACAACTGGAGAGCGGCTCCATAGGAACATGGGCAAATTTAACTGAGAGATTCATGAGGCAATTCAGGGTTCATATTGAGAGACCCAAGAATGTGATGACTTTGGCAACCTTGAAACAGAAAACTGGAGAGACTTTGAGGAGCTTTCTAACGCGATTTAATGCGGCGGCGGCATCAGTGGATCGACCAGACCCATCTATGGTCATGATGGCGGCTGTATCTGGAATAGCTGGTAATACAGAGTTCAAGAATTCATTAACCAAGGACCTGCCTATGAATCTGGGAGAGTTCTATCATGAGGCTGAAAAGTTTCTGCGTTTGGAAGATGCTAGTGCAGAAAGAGAGGAAGAAGATGACGTTTACGTAATCAAGAGCGGAAACCCACCTGGAAAGGGTGCGGAGACTAGCAAAGGAAAAAGAAAGGCTGAGGATAATGATGACAGGACAAAGTGGCTACGAAGAGAACCACGCTTCACCACCTATTCAGAGCTGAATGAGAGTTTGGAACGGATTTATCAGGATACCAAGGGGCAGGTTCCGTATCGTAGACCAATGCGAAGGGATCCAACCTCTGACGAAAGAAAATCAGATAAGTTTTGTGTATTTCATGAATTGAATGGTCATAACACTAATGATTGTAGGCATTTGAAGGACGAGGTAGAAGGGCATATCAGGAACAGTATGCTCCTTCAGTATGTGAGGAGGCGAACTCCAACGGTGGAGCCAGAGCGACCGCCCTCTGCGTCAGCTAGAGGTGACCCTGGATCAAGGCACCATTTGATTATCCATTGATTGCTTGATTAAAATAACGATGAACAGGTCGTAAGCTTCCACTAACGCAATTAAATCGTTTACACATGTACGAGATCGCGAACGATCTCCAGGCATGCTCTGAATGATCATTGACTGCTTCGGAGTGGGAACTTACACTTTGACATCCTTGCTTTGCTTTTGTTTCGATTTGAACATTTGAATTCTTCCTGTTTGGACATTTCTGCTGTAAGGTACTATTGCTTTAACATTTACAATTCTATGAAAAAATTATTTACTTGTATGCCAGTTGGATCGCGAACGCTCCACGAGCACCTATTGCATGGCAACGAACTGCCGAAGTCTTTGATTCGAAAAATTCCCCCAAACAATGACTCCAACACTGATAATATTAAGTCCCCCCGGGCACACTCATTCGCCTCGAACGGCACCCGACTTCGAACAGTCACAATTCGCCTCGAACGGCACTCGACTTCGAACAGTCACAATTCGCCTCGAACGGCACCCGACTTCGAACAGTCACAACTCGCCTCGAACGGCACCCGACCGTGAACGGTCACAAACTCGCCTCGAACGGCACAACTCGCCTCGAACGGCACAACTCACCTTACCTCAAATGGCTCGATCGCGAACGGTCGTCATTCGAGGTCCGCCACCTGATCACTGACTGTTACGCCTTACCTCAAATGGCTTGATCGCGTACGGTCGTCATTTGAGGACCACCACTTGACCGTGCACTGTCGCACTTTACCTTGAATGACTCGATCACGAACGATCGTCATTTGAAGTTAAGCGCTTGACCTTGAACGGTCCCCACTCGACCGCGCACTGTCGCACTTTACCTCGAATGACTCGATCCCGAACGGTCGTCATTTGAAGTAAAGCGCTTGACCTTGAACGGTCACATTTCACTGTAGATGACTCGATCCCGAACGATCGACGCACGGATTTATGCGCTTGACCGCGCACGGTCGCACTTAACCTCAAATGACTTGATCACGAACGATCGTCATTTGAAGTTAGGCGCTTGACCATGAACGGCCGCGCTTCATCCCAAATAGCTCGATCCCGAACGGTCGTCATTTGGGGCCATATAAAATATCAAGCTCTTTACAGGTTGTCAACAGGATACGAACATCCAGCTCATGGCATTACAAAACACGCCTTCCTACCGCAAGGCATATTTTGGGGGGCAAAGTGTTATCCCATTTTTTGGTCAAAACTAGGATATCCATGTTGTGTGCATTTCCACCACGAACAAACCAAGAAGAAGCAGCCAGCAAGCATATATGAGTCTGGGACGATTCAAGTATAAAAGTCCATTCGGCCTTATACTCTCATGTTCATTCGGTGACAATAGTCTTTGAGTTCATTCAGTATTAAAAGATGCAAGCGTTATGTTTCATTCGGCAATCCATGCCTAAGGTCATTCGGCACTCCTAATATACAAGCTCATTCGGCATAGCATCCATCCGGTCCAAGCACCAAGCCACCGAACCAGCTCACGACCGGACCAACACCTACAAGCTACCGGTCCAGACCTCTCCACTTCCATACCGAACCAACTCCATGACTTCACCGTGCCGGACCCACCTCCTCCAAGAACGACCGAGCCAACGTCACCACCGGACCACATACCCACCGAACCACACCAAGGCCGGATCAACCTCATACCTCACTACCGAATGAACCTCCAACCCACCTACCATCGGTCCACTCCATCACCGGTCCAAGCTCCATGCCGAATGAAGCCTCGCCGAACCAGAACGCTGTCAGGCCAGATTGCTTCAGCCTAGGCCCACCAGCAGCTATATACATCCAAGACCCCTGCCCCCAACCTCACTCTATAAATAGAGGGGCAGGGGTACAACAATGGGGGACAAGTTTGAGAGCTCAAGCCTGGAAGGAACTCTCAAACAACTTTAGATACTTGTAATCAAAGCTTTGTACTTGTAATCTAAAGAAAAAAAGGAGAATAACATATAAAGTGGACGTAGGCACGTTCTGGCCGAACCACTATAAATCTGTGTGTCTTTTACAGTTTAGTCCCTGCTTTTTATATATTTGCATAAATCACCCAAATCGCTAAAAACAACATATAATCAACTAAATCGTACGACTTTGGGGTGTTTGCCCATTTTTTGCGCAAACAAATATTTAACTATAACCTTTGTAGTTTATATACATACATACATACGTACATACATACATACATACATACATATATATGTGTTAGTTAACTATATAATTAACTATTTGTTCAATCAAACATTTTAATTAAAGACTAAATAAGTTTCAAAATTTTATTCAGTTTACTTTCTTAAAACATTTGAATTATTAAATTATAACCTTTATGGTTTTACTACATATATATCATTGTATATATTTTAATTAACTAACATTTAATTATGTATTTACCAAATAAATTATTTATTTAATTAAACATTCTAATTAGATATTTTTAATAAGTATTAATTTTTTATTTAATTTACCTTAAATATTTTAAGATAGAATTTCAATTATAAATTTTGTACTAAGATATTAATATATCACTATATATATAATAATTAACTTTTAATTAATATCTTATTTAATTTATCAAATTAATTAAATGATTGTAAAAATTTTGAAAAATTCTATATTAATTCCTTAGGATAATTTTTAAAGTTTTAATTTATAACATTTATAAAATATACTTTTATATTTTGAACTTAATATTTGAATTTGGAATTTATTATAAACTTTCAGATCTTAATTTGAAAATTGGCTAGGGACCCAAAATAAATTTGTGACTTACATTTGGGCTAACTTTGTACTTACTCCATCCATTAGGGCCATTTTGGTAGAGGGTGAAATAGGAAAATTTCAAAAAAAATTATATTTGGATCTGAATAAGCCTATGAAGTCTATGAACTAGCATTAGATCTAATCTATCTTTTAAATAAAACCATACTTTATTTAATATTTTATATTTAATTAATTAGTTGTGTTAATTAATTTTATTCAATGATTACTTTGAATATACATATCATATATTCCTAATATGACGTGATAGTATGAATATGTATAAACATGTGTATAGCTATATACACACACACATATGGATATTGGAATTTATATCTACTGTGTGTGTATGTGTATGTGTGTGTGTATATATATATATTATAATTATGCATATGATAATTTTATGTGAATATTGGGAATATAAATGCATAAATGTGTCTTTCTATGTGGTTAAGTATACTATAATATGTATATACTAATTGTATACATATATTTGTAGCACTATATAATAGCTTGGAGTGCAAATACTGTATTAAACTCTTGCAATTATTTGTTCCCTCCATCCAACTAAATTTGTAAACCCTTATTATGAGAATAGATGGATATATGTATATATGTATGTATTTGTTCAAATACATACATACATACATATATAGACACATATATCCATCTATTTGTTTACGTACATAGTCTAAAAAATAAGTCTTTACATTAAATTAGATATCTTAAAATATGTGTGAAGGTTTAGTGATACAATAGAAAAGGGAAAGTGGATACCACCTTCCTCATTTGTAACCTTCTAACTGAACGAAGATGTAATCTTTTTAAATGGACGGAAAATGTAATTCCTCAAATATCCAAAAAAAAATATTCAACACTAAACTTATTAGATTTCTAATATTACATACAGATTTACAAACTAAATAACTTTTAAACAATGTTACAATTGAGATTATTTAAACATTTGAAATGTCATACTACTAATCATAAACAATTTCAACCTTTGTTAAATATGCATCGAATAACAAATCAATTCAAAATAGAACTATGAATTAAATTAAACATGATATATTTCATATCTAAACATGTACATGTTTATATATATGAAGTAATATTAATCATACCAAAACTTAAAATAATATATTCTATTAAGTGTACATAAATGTTTGTACGTACCTATATGTGTGTATGACAAAACAAAATTTTCTATAAAGCTAGATCTAAATAAATTTGAATCTACTGTAAAATATTAAAGACAAAATCCAAACATCAATAATGCACATGTATATAATTCATCCATTTGTAATTGTACTAATTTTCAATTTTAAAATATGTCAAAGGTTATAATCAAATTTCAAGAATTGAAAAACCACATAAATAAGTATTTAGCAGTACAAATATATTTAAGATAGGTGACATGTTAAAATTAACATATGAATAGTTACCTCATTAGATTTATCATTTTGTGACAACTTGGTTTGTAAGTCGGCTCCTAGATTCCTTAAATCGCCACTGATCTTGTCTGAATAAAATTAACAATTTGTATTTCATTTTGTCTGAGACTATTTGGTTGAAAAAAAATTCTATCATTGGAGGAAAAGAAGAAAAAGATGGCAATTAAAGAGGAAGTATGAGAAAAAGATAATTAAAAATCAAAATGAATTGGTGGATTTTGTTTTGATGAGAATAAAAATCTTTCACGTTCTCTCTTTAAAGCTTCTTCTTTTAATTTCTAATTAATTTCAACTAATCTAGTCTCCTCCTCTCTCATATGTAAGGTCGACCATGACTTACCCCTTCATGGATTAATATTTTTAAAATCCTACTAAGTAATTATCTGTACTAGTTCAAATAAATACCTATAGTGTATATTGATAAATGCATATATAACATTTTGTATACACATCCAAATAATTTCTAACAGTACAAAAAAACCAAATAAATTAATATTTCGTAAGTTTTAGTTAATTTAATTGATGTATAAAACCTTATAAACTAATTAAATTATATAGTTTTTGGAAGAATTCACAAATGAGGTTGTGTGACTTAGAGGTGTGAATTCAGTCAGCAATTAATACTGAACAATTCAAATATAAACATTCACACATCACCTTATCTAGTGGAGTGCGGTTTGTTCAAATTCATCACTAATAGATATTTTTGAAAAAAATCATATTTTATATTATCTTAAGCGGTACCAACAGTGACAATAATTTACACTTGTTCTCTTTGCAACCTCTATCTCACAATAGGTATTGGTAAAAAATCTAGTATTATTCACATTCTACTTGATCAGTCCATAAATAAAGTCCTTGGTTGAATAATAACATTATTAATTATAATACTCTCATCAAATATTTTTACTTTGAGTTGACTAACCATGATAATAGCCATATACAACTAAGGATGTGAATTCTCTATTGAATAGTGCTTCACTTCCAATGCTTCAACTCAGGCTGAATTATAGTTTCTTGATGGATCATCATGCCATGATTTAGCTATAATTAAATTTTAGTATCTACATTTAAGTTCTATGGTATTATCAAATTGAGAGAACTGTATAATATTGTCACATTTAGATTTTCTGTTTCACGTAATTATCATAAACTAATAGGAAGCTTTCGGAGAAGTCATTACATAATTAACCAAAAACTATGAGTATGTAACACTTTGGTGCTCTTAACGGCCATGAATAATACACTGTCCAACCTGTGGAGAGCATTGTGTATTGTATCTCGATGGATATATTAATATCCTTCCACGAAACACCTTGACGAAGAATATTTAAAAAAATGTTAATTCATTTTGTGTTTAATTTCTTATGATTGCAATTATTTGCAAAAATAATCATACAATATTTTATTTAAGGATTTTTTCTAATTATATACATTAGATTAGTTACTTAATTATGCATATCACAATATAACAAAGTATATAAACGAAAAAAAATATACCTTTTACAAACAAGATTGATTACATAGTTAGATATATATATATAACAATTACACAATTTCCCCTAGCATATACCACTAACTCTTTCAAGAACTAGTTCTCGGTCTTTAGTGAAGTTTATAGGAAGCGGATGCTTCTAAGCCACTCTATTTATTAGTAAGAATTGCTAATACAATATTCTAATGTTTTCGACTAATTTCATCTACAATCTTGTTCCCTTTCACAACGTGTACTCAATCTCGAAGTTATATGCCTTCAGGAGCACCAAAAATCTATGTTACCTTACATTAGTCTTTTTTAAGAGAACAAAAACTTCAAGAACTTATGTTCCATCAATAGTTAAAATTATTCTTCAAAAATATGGTGTATCCACACCTTCAAGGCAAAAATCACCGTTGCTAACTCTAAATTATGTGTAGGGCAAAGAATTTTAGTTGGTGTAAGCTTCCAAGAAGCAAAGGCAATCATTTGGCCTCTCTGCATACACATAAGGCTAACCTACATCCAGAGGCATGGTAATGCTCCACCTCTATACCTATACTACTAAAGAATATTACAAAGCAATACTATCTGACAATACATAGAATGAGGCTTATTAGGAGTGACTGCACATGAATATTCCTCTAAGTTAACACTGATACATATTCTTACCTTATATGATACACAAATATATGTACTTGATATCAAGACAAAGCAATAATGTGTGGGTTTACCAGAATAAAATAATACATAATATAATAAGAGAAGCACTGAGTCATATTTCACAATGGATATTATAATATCATGAAAATACAAAAAAGAGCAGGACTACGAAAATGAAGTACCTCACCCACTATAAAATATACATCAATACTAGTCAAATACAATATACATCCCAAACATCATCATATACATACATAAAGTCAATAAAGAATATATATATATACACATACAGTAGACTCCAAAATATAGAACCATAGAAATATCTCCTCAAATAACCAATATCCAAAGAAAGGCTAATGTCCTCGTACATGAAAAGTCGTAGTTAATAGACTCACGTATTATATAAGTAATAAACGGGTTGGACCTTGTCGAGATTCAAAGGGTAAGTACATAAATGATATAGCAAGAAGATGAGAGATATAACACATACATAGCATAATAAGCAAACCCACACCGATGGAAAAGACGAAGTAATATACATACACCAACTTGTGGATGGGTATATTTATGTAACATGTTTTTCTTTCAAAAAGTCACACAATGCAGGAAGTATCCGTTGCCTCATTGTTCTAACATAATATTTTAAAATTTGTGTAATGCTACTAATTTCATAGTGACACATAATCACAACTCTAATCGACTGAGTTTCACACCTACGCCTTTATTATTAATTACACATTTATTAAGGTACTCGATTAATTTTAATTATCGATCAGTTTACTTGGTACGTTCATCATAGGTTACACATCCATTAACAAAAGCTTATATTCATCCTAGATTACGCATTAACCTATTACTGGAAGTTGAATTCCTTGCTTGAGGGATTCACTACCTCTACTTAGAAATGTGAGCGTCCTCACACAATCCATCAGTCGTACAAATAATCCTCACCTGTTGGTAATCCTCGCTTCCATCATCTTCGTAAAAATTTGCCTAAACCTCGTTGTTGTGCCCCTACATCAGATAGTTTGACTAGTGGCAGTGGGCCCAAATTGTCATGATTTGAGGCATTATCTCGATGACAGTCAGCTAATATGGATAACTAGCACATTGTATCTAACATAATAGTCATCGTAATTTAATTTTACTCATGTAATCCTTACTCGTTGTAAACCTGCCATGGTTACTATTCTCATCTCTATTATCATTTAGGTTATTATCCATTTATAAGTGAACAAATAGCATAAACAAAAAGTGATAAAATATCACATTTTGTTTTCATATATCGTTGCATTAATTCCCATACAAATGTAACACTCAAAATCATCCAACTGGTCAATTATTGATCCAAAAGGTGTTTTATTTTATAATAAAACAAATACAAACATATGGTATTCTATACGGTGAGTTAAAGGAATAATTGAAAAATATAATCGAACTTCTCGTACGGCTCGAAATTACCGGTTCATTTATTAAAAATTCCCATTATACAGAACTGCACATTTTTATATCAATATTAATACTAAGTTCGAAGACTTTTAAGTAATAAAGTCCTTGTTTCTCTCAAAATCCTATTTAATCCCAAAAGACAAAAATTTAAAATCGATTTTAAATCTTCAAAAGAAGCCATTATTCAAAATCATCCATAAATTTTAAAGCCACTTAAATCCTCTTAGAAATAGTTCGCACTATCGTAATTTATACTTTAGTACTACGATAATACTATAAAGTGGTTTGCAAATTCCAAATGCCTTTAAAACACCAAATTAAAAGTATATTATTTTCAATCCAAAAATATTTCCATATCAATTTTTTTTCATAAGCAATTTTCAAAGTCTTTATTTACTTCCATATCCTTTTTAATCCTCTTTATAGTAATATTTATCAAACTATAGTTCCCTTTTTATAAAAGTCTCCAACTATTTAACACTAGACTATCAATATATACATACATACATATTCAGTTGTATAACCAAATTCTAAATTTTCCCTTTCCAAAATAATCTAACTCTCGTAAACATTTCCAAAGTATTTAAATTAATTTCCCTTATTACAAAATAAATCACTTTTAAAAATAATACTTAACATCAGTTCTTGTAAAATAAATTCATGATTCTTGAAGTACAGATTTTAAATCATTTTTGTAATCGAAATTTTTTCAAATTATTTTTATTTTTTTAAATTATTAATAAATATAACATCAATTCATAAATCCATTTACCAAACAAATATATCAATTTAAACTTTCAAAACTAATTTCACTTCGAAATTTCATAGAAATATCAACTTTTGAATATATTTCATTTTTTAATATTACACAAAATATGTATTATTGTAAATGATAATATCTATAAAAAACATTAGTTTTGTATCAGAAGTAAATTTCTTCTTAAATACTAATTTCAAATTATATTAATTTTCCCTAATGGGTTTTCGATTTAAAATATTTCAAAAGCCATATTATTTTATTTTAAAATTAATATTTAAAATCCTTTATAATGATCAAATTCTACTACAAAATTATTTTAAAAATAATATGATTCGAGCAAAAATTCCTTTAATACAATCCCTTAATTCAAAATTTTCCCTTCTAATCAATTTTAAAAGCAATGTCTAAATATTATTAAAGCCAAGCATGAACATGGAACATTATATATACAATTCCAAGTCAATATATAACTAAACAACAAGGATTCACTTTAATTATCAAAGGGAATATACATATGTAGCTGAGAATATATTTGACATCGCTTCAGCTAGAATTTAATTTAAATTCATCTCAATAATGATTATGCGATAGCATTCAACAACATCTTTGACTTATTCAATTAATAATAACCATTGTTCATCGCAAAGGCAAGCAAATGGGAGCATGCAAAAGTAATCAAACAAGGCAATAAGGAAATAAAACTAGTTTATAGTTGCAAGTAGATAACTCACCTTAGTTTCCAAGTAACCCAACCCAAAATTTCTGCCTCGTGCATCTAATTTGGCTACGCCTCAAGTTGTGCTTCGCCCTCATCACACCTCCTCCTTATGCTGCTTGAGCCGTCAAGCCTAGGCCACTTCAGTCTTATCGTCCATGCACTCCCCCTTCTTTTTTTTCCTTTATATTCATTGATTTTTTTCATATGGGTTTGGTTGTCCATATGGGCTTTAGCCTATTATATTTAAATTGAATTGATTCTTTTCCTTTTCAATTTCAAATTTAAAGTCTCATTCTTACGTATAAATAAAACTATCATTTATTAAAAATATATTTTCAATTTTAATTGATTTACTATATCCTATAAAATATATCTTGTTAATTCACACCAAACATTTAAATTTAATAATTGTTTATCTTTATTTAATTATTGATTTTATTATTGTCATATAAAACGTTTTCCAACTGTTTCAATCATATAAAAATAATTATTTATAGTATAAATGTATTTTATTAAATATAAATATTTTGTCGAGTTAGATATATTTTTTGAAAAAAATTCATTACTAAATTTAGTTATTAAAACAAAGTCTTTTGTCAACAAGTTTAATTTGATAAAAATATATTTTCAAAATTAACATTTATCCAAAATTGAATTAGAATAAATTATATTAATTAAATTTACTTATTATAACAACACAGAAAGTAAGGTTGATGTAGGCATCAATGAATAAGACCATAATTTGTGTTGGGAACAGCTGTAACGAGCCGTATTTTACATATCGGAGTATTGTCGAATATTTTAGTTTTATTTATATGTTATCGTATGACTCTAAAATTTTGGGAGATGACTACTAGGACATTTTCTATAGCTACGATTTTTATTGAATTTTGTACGTGACCACTATGAACCTTAAAACCTTGCATGGACAATAAATTTTGCCAGGGGCCAAATTAGGGTCGGAAACTACTTTCATTGCTTTAGGATGGTGGCTTCCCATTTCGTAGAGTGGTCATAATAGAAAAACAGAGTTACCTTTTGAAAGTTATGCATGTTTTAAGTTTTGGCTGCTATTGTCCTACACTAGTGGGTAATTAACTAAGCCCATACTTAGTGCAATAATGAATTTTGGGAATTGTGCAAAGGGGGTTGTAGAAACTGATCTAAGTTATTCTCATCTTCCACAAAATAGTTCTAAACCTCCATTAGCTCTAATCTTATAAAAAAAATCATCTCTATTTCTTACTAATCATGGCAAAATCATCATTAGTAGAGTAATTAGTGAAGGGATTAGTAGATCTTTCATTTTGGTTCTTGCAAATTTGGATTCTTAGCTGCATTTCAGATTCAAAGATCGAAGTGGTGATTTTGGGTATTTAGTGAGCGGTTCTCTACCTCTTACTACCCTTTTCATGTTTATGTAGTTAAATTTGGTGTTTTTAACATGATTTTGATAGTAAAACATTTTCTAACTTTAATCACACTTTTAGTCATGTTTATGGCCGAAATTAAAAAAGGTTTTAAATGAATTTTAAATGAATTTTAAATGGTTTTTAAACCTATTTTGATCATATAGACAGCTAGTGTAAAAGTTAGATCTCAGATACGATTTGTATAATTATTATGTTTTAATGAATTGCATGTGTGTATGGAGATATATGGATGATGTTTAATGTCTGTAGGTTGTGCTTTGATGTGGTTTGCTAACGCCTTTAGGAAGTTATGAAAGAGGTTGACCATTTAGGCATATCAAACGCAAAGATGGTTAGAATCATATGCAACTTGGAGGAAGGGCTCTAGAAAATGGGAGGAGCTCACAGTTCAAGTCGCATCAAAATTGGATCGGTAGAAAGCGGTCGCTACAACTTGATTTTTGGTAGGTGGAATATGGTTTAGGGAGTGCTTCAGGCTAAAGAAACTGGCAATCTCTAGGACAAGGAAAGGAAGGACCTAAGGAGAAGAATAGCTAAAATTCTGCTAAGCATAGGAATTGATGCCGAGCTATTTTTATCGTAGAGGAAAAGAGCTTTGGAATTGGGAGCTCGGGGAAATGGAGTGAGGGAGTTACTTAGCCAAAAATTGGCTAAGTATAAGATGCAGTACCGACCACTTCTGGTTGGTACCGACATGAATTTTGGGGAGCATGGTGATTGGAACATTTAGGGAAAGTGCAATAGGTCTGCACATCATGCTGAAAATGGTTGTTTGTTCGCTCGGGATTTATGGTGATGAAGTAACATGATGATAGCTTTGGGACATAGGTGATGGCAATTGATGGTGAATGGAGTTCGGTTCCGATGATGGTAGCTCGATGGTGAAAGGAGTTGTGAGAATGATTGTCCATAAAGTGTTGGTTCTAAGAAGAGTAGCCTACGGATAGAATGTTGATTGAAGAACTATATATAATATATAGTGTTTTGTGGATAACAACCATAAACAATGCTACTAATATGTTTATTAAGTTATTTTTGGTCAAAGTGATGATGGAAAAGGTGTAAAATAAAATGGCTAAAAATTTGCAAAGCTAGGATTCAAACCCTGGGGCTGAGAGATGCCCTTACCATTGCACCAGACAAGATTTTGAAAAATACTATGGTTCAGTGGACTAAAAGCCTTGTCCAGTCGACTGAACCCAGTCGACTAAATATGAAATACTTGTCTACTATTTTTGGCTGTGCTCTCATGCTCGAATTTTACACTAAGCCAGTCAACTAAAGCCTTCTTTCAGTCGACTGACCTAGTATAAAATGACTAATCTTTTAAAGTGATATCATCATGTCTCTTTGCTCTAGAAGTTTCATCTCTCCGCTCCTACAGCCACTTCTCTTCATCAATGGTGAAATTGGAATGTTGCATCCCTACTTTAGCATATCTACAACATATATATAAACCCCTAACCATCCCTAAATCATAACACAATTCTATGCTTTGATTTTCACTCCTAAACTATCAATTCCTAAAACAATTCTCTAAGTTCCAAGAAATTCAACGATTCAGAGATTTCAACTAGTTTGCTTCATCTCCACATCCCATACCCTAGTCGAGTAAACTCCATAGCCTCTACACCTTCACTCAATATCATTTGGCTTGGTTATAGGAGTAATTATAATTCAAACTAACATTCTGTAAATCAAGATACGCTATGTCAGAGAGTAATGTTTTTGTTATAATACTTGTAATTGTTATTGAAGTCATGTTCGGTTGTTTCGATAGAGTCTGTAAACCTATTCATTCAGGCGAAGTGAGGGTGCTGATAGTGAAATACCAAAGGGGAGCTTTGGGACTGGCGTAGGACAGGAGGTCTGAACTAGTATAAAATCGACTATGTGATCTACTGCTATACTATTTCGATGCATTTACATTATTTACTACTATCGGCCATTTTCGATCTAGTGTATAGCGGCCAACAACTGGTATCTGAGCCTAGAATCCTATTGATCATCATAACACCATAGAATAATGCCAGAAAGAGCAGATCCAGTTAGCGCTCGAAGATAGTCGAGAAAAAGAAAATTTCTAGGAGCGAGCAATAATTTATAGAATCAAGGTACATGTGATGTGTGACTAATCTGACATCAAAATCAGTACGCTTAGATTCTATGTATAGTGATCTTTTACAAATGCATGAGAAGTTATTAAAAGATTTTAAAGCATCATAAAAGGTCAATTCTATTGCTTTAGCTAAATTAGATTATGTGAGCGTAAAATTTGTATTTTAACGGGAAAAAAAAATAAGTTTTTAGTAAAACAAATTGAAATTTTTGAAAATACATTGGAAGAACTTAGTTGTGACGACCCGACTTCCTATCTCCAGGAAATCGCATCACCTTGAAGAAAGAAAGGGATAGAAGAAGAAAAGAAAGAGAAAGAAGAAACACAACAACACTAGATAACTCACAGCGGAATGAATGAAATATAATATATCACATAAAATATTACATTGTATCATATTACATCAGAGTAAACAACTTATACAACAGATATTAGACAGTTATAAACATCTGTCTAACTATATAACTCAAGTACAACAGATACAGATACAAATAAACACAGCGGAACCATAACATATATCTACACGTGGAAGCCTCCTGCTCCATATCTCCTCCAGAATTCGTTAAGCAAACCTGAATCACTTGACTACTCATACATAATATGAGTACCCAAGAGTTTAATAAAACAGAAAATAAACACTAGGGTCAGACAGGGGTCTGGTGTGAGTAAACGGTTTAAAATTACTTAACTTTAGAAAAATCTTTGAAAAGAAAAGGTATCACGTAAGACTTCCCACACATAAACATGGAAAAAGTTTTTACCTTACGCTAACCAAAACATTTGATAGGAAATCCAGTGATATTATAATAGTATCTAGGGTTTTTAAGTAAATAAGAAATAGCCGAAATTGTTACATCTATTAAATTCCAGCTACTAGCCACAAAAGTGGGTAATACAAACAAAACTGTAGGGTCTCGTAGGAAGAATGGGTTTCCATCAATGGCAGGGCTACTGGGATACCGCCTGTCACAGTACGTGGCCTAGATCAACGTACTGAGGAGTACGCCCGCTCCCTTGCAACACAAAGCCGGGACCATTCCTTACTGAACAGTCTCGAACAAGACAATCCCGCACTTGGCTGCGACCCAACTGCCTACACAGCCGGATAAAAAGGGACTTCTAGACAGGGGAAAATCTTGCTCTCCAGTGGGATCTACCCACGAAGCTTTGCTGCACCTCCCCTGTTTTAGCCATTCCCGGTTAATGAGGCTTGAGGCTGCGATTACCTTTATAGAACACATCTATCTTAGAATGCTCATCGTCCACCTGACGATGTTCTGAAAGCATTCAATCCATACAAGTTCGTTCCGAGTTCGAACGAAACCGAAGGCACTATTTCGTTGCACTCATTTTGGAATCACCCTCAGAGTCAACGACTATAGCCCTTGCACTCTAAACCACCATCTCGAATCTATAAGTACTATTCCGTCAAACTCATTACGGAATCACCCACAGAGTTATACTGACGTATAGTCCTTACACCTCGAGTCTTCACTTGCTCCACTTGGATACACGACCTAACGTTTAATTGGAATCGATGTGGTTTTCGGATTATCCAAATATGGAAACCCGATCCCGGTCTTACCGAAACCAAATGCCATTTTAATGTCCAAGTTGTACTTAAGGGTTTAACAATTTAACTTATATTCAGGATGATATATGCAGATAGATGAATAACATTATCACAATAGATAATTCACATCAAACATTCGTCTCTACAAAGCAGCATATCACATATCATAGATATCCAAATCATCCAGTATCAACCAATATCAATCACCTAATATCAATCACTCAATATTGATCATCCAATATCAATCAATCAACCAATAATAACCAATCAACCAAGCAGAATTGATTAAGTCTTAATCAATTTTTTTACCTAAAATCCTCCTTCATTTGTTTATTCCAAATAAATTAATCATCTCTAATGATCTTCCCAAATTAATCTTCCTTGTTTAATTATACTTTAATTACATTCAAGTAATCCTCCTTAACCATATTCAGTAATTAACCTTTAATTACTATCATTAATTACAATAATTAATGATCATTCATTTACTTCCATTAATTAACTATAATTAATTGCATTAACCTCAATTAATTACAATTAATTAATCACACTTAAATTAATCACTTCATTAATCAACCTTGATTAATATCATTAATTAACTAATGAACCTTATTAATAATTCCTTTAATTAAATAATTAACTTGTAATTAATTAACTCATTAATCATAATCAGTAATTAACAATTTGTACTTACTTATCTTAATTAATTAACATCTTAATTAATTATATTAATCCTTGATTAATTAATCTAATTAATTAATCTTTAATTACTTTATTAAGTAATTATCATTCCATTTAAATTAATTAATAAATCTTTAATTAATTACTTTATTAATTAATTACAATTTTAATTAATTACCCTTAGTAATTAATCACAAATTAATCACATTTATTAATTAATCACATTAATTAATTAACTAAATTAATTAAGTAATTAACTTTTAATTACTTATATAAGTAATTATCTTCTAATTACTTCCATTAATAAAACTTAATTACTTTCTTAATTAATTACTTAAAAAATAATTAATTCCATTATTAAATGATCATTGATTCTTTAATTAATTAATTACTCCATAATTAATTAACTTTAAACAATTATATTAATCAATTCCTTAATTAATAACATCTAGTGATTATCCAATAATCACTCCAACTTTAATTACTCCCATGAGTAACCTCTATTAATTACTTCCATAAGTAATTACCATTCTTAATTACATTCAACAATTAACCATTAATTACTTCATTAAGTAATCACACTTAATTAATCCATAATTAAGTGATTATTTCAAATTAAATAAACAATTAACTAATTATTTAAAATTAATTAAATAATTAATTAATTTATTATATTTAAAGAAATTCCTTTTTTTTAAGAAAAACATTTATCTTAATTAAACCCTTTACTTAATTACAAATCATATTTATTAAGTATTCATATCAATAATAATTAAATCTTAATTACCATTACAGTCTAATTATTCGAATTAATCAAATTTTAATAACTTAAGCAAATTATCCTATTTGGTTTTCAAAATCAAAATAATAACCTTACTTGATAATAAGGTAATTAGAAATAAAATTTTAAAATTTAAAATACTTTAATTATCTAACTTAAAACTTATTCATTTTAAATAAAATTTGAAAACTTAGTTGTTAAACATTACTTTAAAATTCACTTAAAACTTTGATTCAATATTGAAATTCAAACATTACCCTTTTTAAATTAACATTCAAAATTAAATGAAGTTAACTACTTCAAAAAGAAATCATTTAAAACAATTTTAAAACTTAAAATGAATTCAATCATTACTTTTTAAAGTTTGATTTACATTTTAATTCAAAACAACAAGTTTTAACTTGTTTTCCTTTATAAAATTCAAGCTTGGTTTCATTTATTCAAACTACAAATAAAATTTGCAACTTGTCTTCAATTTTTTTCAACAACAAGTTGAATTAGAACTTTAATAATTACACAGTAGTTAACCCGAAGCCTACACTCTAAAAACACTCGAGCAAACCTTGGCATCATCACGAGCCTGCACCGAGCTAAACCCCAACCCTATCATCTTTGAGTCATCTCAACAAAAACACGAGAGCTTCCCTGGGACAAGACCTTCTTACCTACACACAAATGTTCCAGTGTATACCACGTACATGCGTGCACCTTGCACATCACCTCCGCCACACGATCGGCGCGACGTTCGCCTATAACTCCCCGAACCCGTACGAACAAGAAAACAAACCCAGATCCACCCATTTGAACGCGAATCAAAATTTGACCCAAAAACTCAAAACTGCAGAAGCAACTTGAACCCAACATCCCATCGCTGCCGACCATCTCGTCGCCTTTGAACCCTACCCACTTCACCATCGAACACCATGATCTCAAGCTTCATTCTTTCCTAAACGCGATCGAGCTCGATTCGTTCTTCGGGTCGAAATAAACCTCGACAGTCAAGCCGAGCACAACACAAAATAAAACCCCAATTTGTTCGAATTCGAACAAATCAAACATTTGAACAATTCCTTTGCATTTTTCCTATAATCTATGATTCATAAACAAGCTATGATCGAAGTTACAGCTGCAAACATCATGTCGTTCTTCGGCAATTCACAAAAGTTTCCAAATTTAACAAAACCCAAATCCACATGAAATACCCAATTAAAACTTATGATAGTAACATCTAAAATCATGATTTTTCATCACAATTCCATACATGCAATCCAAATTTGAATTTAAAGTAGTTTATTTTTTTTTGACTAAAATTCAAGTTTCACTGTGTCTTCTATTTTTAAAATTATTCGTTCCATTTTAAATTATGAAACTATTTTTAAAATTTACAACAAACTATGACAAACAACTTCTCTTCATATATCAGGATCTAATATAGTTTGGATTAAAAGATTTTTAATTTTTCTTTTGAAACTTCCTTAAGAAAACAGTTTCCTGTAAAGAACAGAGATGATCAACAACTGTTTCCTATTCTCAAGCATTTCCTATCAACAACATACACATATAACAGTACAAATATCCATTAACAAAACCAAATCCAACACATGCAACAATAAATTCAATTACATTATGATAAAACTGTTTTTAAAGCAAAATTTACCCACCTTTAAAAAGTTGCAGAGCAGATTTATTTTCAGGCCTTTGAACATCTTGGATCTGAACAATGTTTTGATGTTTGCAGAAAAAAAATCCTATTGCATGCTGTCGTAAATGCCTTCTATTTGATGCTTTAAAGGATTGAAACATATCTTTATTTTGAAAATGCAGGTTGAAGAATTGTAGTTTAAATTTGAAGGTTGCAGATTTTGAAAAATGCAGATTTGAAGTTGAATGTCCATTTGAATTTGCAAATTTCCAGTTTTGTAGTTTTGATTTGCTTTTAAATCTAAATTTCAGGTTTCAGGTATTGAGAATAAATTTCTGTTTTGAGTTAAGTTGAAACAAAGTAATGAAAGTGTTATGAAGAAACTAGTTTTCTTCTTAAAATATTTATTAAAATTAAGACCAATATATTGCCACTTGTTATAAAATTAAACAAGTGTCTCAAGCATGATTTAAAAGTTTACAAGTGTTATTAAGGGTGTTTATTATGTTTACACATGTCTTGAGTGTTTTTAGTTAACTTTTACTTAATTTAAATGTAATTGTAAGCTTACTTATTTAATTGTCATATGTAAATACAAGTTTAAACCCTTTAAAGAAAATATTAGAAAACTAATTAAAATACAAATACATTCTTATATATATAATTTTTAAAAATCTAAAATATTTATGTTTATACATTCAAAACCATTTTATATTAAGCATTTTAAAAGAAAACAAAACAAAGCTAGTTTAAATTCTTTTCAAACTATCATATTTTAAATACTTTAAAAGAAAGACAAAACAAAACTTTGTTTAAAACCTTTTTAAACTATCTTATTTAAAAGCAAACAATTATCTTATGCTTTGTAAACAATTGAATAAATCTTAAATTTATTTTTTTGAAAAATATTAAGTAAAATAAAGCTTTAAATTATAATTTCATACATATTCAAATTATTAATAAAATTAAATTTTAATAAACAATTTTAAATTATAACATATACAAAAATATATATTACAATTTAAAAATTCATTTTTTTATTTAAAACACAAGACCTTCTATTCACAATATATATCCGATATATATATTATAAATAGAATAAAATTTCATTAGCTTTGAAAAATAAATCCTATCAATATTTTAAATCGTCGGAAAGATATTGATCACAATTATCAGATTAAATATTTATTAACCATAAAAAGAATAAATTTATCAGTTTAAATTAAAATTATAAAGAAAAATTATCAAATCAATTTAATTATTTATATAGATTATTAAATTTATATTGCCCAAAATTCCGGGTCATCACATTAGTATACAAAAAGATTTTCTGTTAAAAGATAATGAGCGCTTAAACAATAAAAATAATGATCTTTTAAAGGAAATTCAAGTTTTACAAAATAAAATTATGATTTTGGAAAATTCTTTAGATGATTCTAATTCTAAACTTTTGTCTCTTGAAAAAGAGAATGGGCCATTAAATGATAAGAATCTAGAATTAATTAAAGAATGTGAATTTTTAAAAGGTAATAATATTATACTGAAAAAAGAATTTATGATTCCGAAGCTATTTTTAATAAATTAAATGAGAAAATCATAAATTTTAATAGAGAAAAATATGATTTGTCTTTCTTAACTACTAATATCAAAGCTCACAATAGTAGAACTGATCTAGACTATAAACAAGATAATTGTAGAAAAAGTACTAGATATGCATTCCTACATACACATTTTAATGTTAGTACTAAAAGTAGAGATAGTTCTAAAACCAATCCATGTCATAGTATTATTATGCTTAGAAATAGAAAGCCCTTTGAATACTAAATCAATAACAATTAATATTGATATATGGGTTCCTGCTAATCTAACTGATTATGATAGACAATCATTCATTAGCAATTACTATGACACTATAATTAATAGTGGTAATTTTATTTTTAAGAGATCAATTACATCTAACTGGATATGATTTCCTAAGTCGTAAACCTTATATCTATTGTAAAATGAGTATCTTTTTGCTTACATTGACATATCTATTGGATACTCATCGCTTTGCATTAATGTTAAAATTATTTATTTTTGACTTCTAAATGATATTCTCCATTTATTTATAATTCTCTCATACTTCTTGTTAATTACAAAAGGGAGAGAAATAATGAGACATTTGATATGGGGGGTACATAGTTAATAATTAAAGAGATACATTAAACTTAGGGAGAGTTTTATCATATAGTACACCAATGCTCTGATCCTTTTTTGTTGATGATAAAAGTGGAGAAGAGCATGTGTTTTACATATTTTAGATTAGCATCTATATAAAGTTGAGGGAAATAAACTTATATAACATATATCTAGAAGAAGCTATTATTTTACATTAAAGTTGTGTGGTTGCATCATCAAAAAGGGGACGGATGAAAGAACCATATATACATATACATATATATGTGGTATTTTGATGATAACAACCATACAAAAATGCTACTAATATGTTTACCGAGTTATTTCAGGTGAAAATAATGATGGAAAAGGTGTAAAATAAAATGGCTAAACATATGCAAAGCTAGGATTCAAACTCGGGTGGATTGAGAGATGAGCACATGCCCTTACCACCTCACAACACAAGCTTTTGAAAAATACCATGATTCAGACAACTAAAGCCTTGTCTAATCGACTGAACCCGGTCGACTAAATATGAATAACACATCTAATGTTTTTGGCTATGCTCTCGAGCTAAAATTTTAAACCGAGCCAGTCCACTGAAGCCTTCTTTAAGTCGACTCACCTAGTACAAAACATATAGTTTTTTGAAGTGGTATCTTTGTAACAATTTGAAATTTAAGCTATAATAATTAATTAATGAATTAATAAAATAATAAAATAACTTTATGAAATTATCAGAATTGAGCCATGGGAGTTGCATCATTGTGTCCCTGGTAATTTTCTGGTTAATTTCCATATGTAATTTGTCAAAATTCGCACTAGAATGAAGAAGATACGGATAAAACAAGAAAACAAAGAAAAAGAAAAGATATATATAGGTCAGGACGACTCTAGGGTTGACCATCCCCAAAGCTACGTCGACCCCTAGCTTATATTAGTCGACATGGTGATCGAACCACCCATGTATTGAGATGAGCGTTCGTCCAGGTTAATTAATGACGTGTTTTTCCCAATTCTCTCCAATCTTGTGCGTTCGTGCTTACATCCGACGATTTCCAGCGAGCCTTTGACGTGGTTGCACCAGATTTAATCTTCAAATTTAACATCCTAAGATCCCTAAGTGACACTATAAATAAGATCCTAGACCTAGCTATTTTTCTCATTCATATTTTTTCCTATCTGGGTTCATTGCCTAAAGCTGGACCCTAAATAGAATATTTTTCTAAGGAGAAGATCTTTTAATTAAAATATTTTACACCCTAGAAGTGGATCCATGAAAGCCAAGGAAAAGAGCTAAGGACCACAGGTGAGTGTTTAAGTAATTATTTTATATTTTTAAGTAATTTAAAATAATAGAGTTCTTGATAGTTGTAGTTTTCTGCAATTTTGAGACAGATTTTATATAATTTGTTTAGAGCTAATTTTTAAAGTTATTTTTAGCTTACTTCATTCAGCTATCTTTATTTGGCTATTTTATTCGTTTATTTATAGTTATTTACTATTATTTTTTGTTATTT
This sequence comes from Allium cepa, assembly GCA_030765085.1. NCBI lineage: Eukaryota > Viridiplantae > Streptophyta > Magnoliopsida > Asparagales > Amaryllidaceae > Allium > Allium cepa. The sequence continues at coordinate 183,923,336 of CM060934.1, forward strand.
ACATTTTATTTACATCTGTTTTACGTTAGAATTTAGCTTGTAAATGTTAGTTTCTTTATATTCCTTTTTTCCCTAATAAAATAATAAAAAGAGAATAATTTGCTAATGTGGACTAAAATATAAGAATGCTAGATTTACATAAATTGGATATAAAATAAGAAGACATATAATAAAATGAAAATTGACCGAAATAGGAAAATTTGAGACATTTGCAAGCAAGTTTATAACTAGTAGTTGTAAATAAAAGGACAGAATAGAAGAACAATTATAATAGGTTATAATTAAATAAAAAAATATAAAGAGGCTTATTTTAAAACTTAGAGTTAAGTTAATAAGAAAATATAGCATAGATAATAGAAAGGGCTTATTTTGAGACTTAGAATAAGTTAGTAAGCAAATAGAGCAGAATTAACAGAAGAGTCTTATTTTAAAGAACTTACACTGAGTTAATAAGCAAGAACAGAAATAGGGCATATACGGTAGCATTTCCTTTCAGTCGGGAACTGATGGTCTCATAAAAAAATAGGTGGGGCTGGGACACGCTTATGTTAACTAGGGTAATTAAAGGGCCAATTGATATAAGCTCAAATCATGGAATTTAGGCAAGGGGCACAACTAGATTTTGTTTGTTAGGACCCATATCCGGTAGCATTTCCCTTTCAGACTAGGACTGATGGTCTCACAAAACACTTAGGTGAGACCGAGCAGGACCTTATCAGACTAGGACTGATGGTCTCACAACAGATCAGGTGAGGCTGGACACGCTTATGCTGAAGCAGGTAGATAAGAGGACAAAAGAGTGAGCAACGGATAGTGTGAACTGGTGGTGACCGAGAGTGCAACATCGAATCGGGGAGATAAGTCTCTATTGAGTTCCAAAGTGCTAAACAGGTGTCTTTTGCCGTGGGACCCATAGATGGGACTAGCTCACAATGGCACAACAGAGATAGAAGGCCAGTTAAAGGGTAAAATTAGGATTGTAGTCTAACTAAAAATAGGATTAGGATTTTAGCCTAATCACAGCAATCTAAGACAAGTGCAAACAATCCAAACAACCAAAGCAAATAGTTAAACAATATTTTATTCCAGCTTTATTTTTTCCCTTTATTTCCTTTTATACTAGAACTATTTTCAAGTCTATTACTTTTATCTTGCTTAAAAATACTAGTAATTACTTTCATTCACCAGATTTTAAGTCTGACCCACTCCTCTATTTTCCTTCCCCTTCCCCCCAATAAGCCAACAAAGGCAAGGACAGTAGTTTTCAGCTTTCTTGGGAAGATATTCTTGGAGATTCTTCATGTATTCTTCTTCTTTTTAGTTCTCATTTCATTTGGATATACTGGTGCTTATGGTAGGGATGGTTATTTTACATACTCTGATGATGTGACTGAGATTATTTTTTTCACAAGACATGTGTACTTGGTTTTGACATATTTGGTTTTTGTGACTTATTTTCTGGAGAAATGAAGTTTAATTTTAAATATTTCCGCTGTTTTGTTTATTTTTTCTTATGAATCTTAGTCTCTGTAAAGATTTTAGCTATACTTATAATGCACCATATCCTTTAGTGTATCCTTTTTGAGTATATAAGGGGTGTAGGGGTATTTCACTTGGTTTTAGAACCTAAGGTTACAAGATTCCTAAAAAACATGTTTTAAAAATAAACTATATTTCCAAAAGTAACCTATTTTTAAAGAAGCATATCTTCAGACTAGAAGTAATTTTCAGAAAGAAACTCTTATTATATAAACAATTTTTCAAGTATAAAAGAGAGTTTTTATAAATATCCCATCAAAGTCCAGTTCAACCTTCTTTTGATTCTTTCGAGCCTAAATTTTCTTTTCTTTGCATAGTATGGTTGATTGGTTCTATGGAGCTACGGTACCAGAAGTGTAAGGAAAAGCGCTCAATACAGCACCAGCAGGTGGAGATCCTATTAATCTACCTACAGCAGCCAATTTTTCTAAGCTATGTAAGGGCTTCGCTAGTCTAGGAGGCAAGACGTTTTTTGGCATAGAGAATTTCGAGGAGGCCCGAGTTAGGTTAAAGGATAGGGAGCGAACGTTTAAGCTATTAGGATTGGAGGACCGATATAGGTAGCTTGGCAGTTGAAGGGAGAGCTTAAAGAGGTTCCTAAGTCAGAAAGATCTAAGAAGACATGGTGGAAGAACAAGAAGGAAAATGGCATGAGGAAAGAAGGAGGACCTCAGAAGAGGATTAAGAAAAGCGGGAAATGTCATAGCTTTGGATTGGTTGGTCACTACGCAAAGGACTGTAAGAACAAAATAATGAAGGGGAGGTGTTTCAGCTACGGGCAGCCTGGTCACCTTAGTAGAGCTTGTCCTCACAAGACGGGGCAGAGAGCAGGCGCACCTACAGTGCAAGTATAGGCTTTGGATGCAGCACCCTCTAGTAGTGGAACGGAATGAGATAGCAAAGTCTCTATAGAAGGTTTAATCTCTATTTTGGATTTTCCAATTCGGACTCTTTCATTTCTAGTTCTTTGGTTGATTGTTTGCACTTAGATATTTCTCTTGTAGTCGACCCTGTAGTTGTTTCAAACCCCATAGGAGGATCGCCGAGTTTATCCATGACTTGAAGGGGTTTGAAAATTTTTATATTAGGCATAGAGTTTGACTGTGACGCTTATGTATTATGATTTTTGGGGTATTGAATGATTTTGGAGATGGATTGGGTATCCACTTATGGAGCGATATTGGATGCAAGAGAAGAGTCGTTAGACTAGAGATATGCACCAGTAGGACTCTCGAGGTTTCTTGCAAACCACAGGGGTCACTCATGATGAGCTTCTTTTATTCCCTTGATTCATCACTAGGAGAGCTAGATTCCTTTCAGTCGTTAGAGATTTCCCAGACGTTTTTGAGGAGGTTCAGGGACTTCCCCTAAGAGAGCGATGTGCATATTTTTACTTTCATATTTTATCGAATTAAATTAAATAAATGATCATATTGAGTTTTTTAACATGTTTAAACCAAAATTCAAATTATTTTCAAATCGTCACATATTCATCTTCATCCAGGGGCAAAAAGGTCATTTTTGTGCATATATTAATTAGAAAAAAATTAATTGGAAATATCTATATTATTTTGTATGAATTTGGCTTCATATAAAAGTGGTTTCATCAAGATATATGCATGCACAAGAGTGAATACAAAGGAATGAAGATGAAAATAATTCAATGTCATGGATCATGAGGATCCCACCTACCCACTTATCTTAATGAACAAATTAGAGGCTAATGCACATGCTATGAGAGTTTAAAGCTTCATGCACACTTAAATAATGATTATTTGATGCTAATGATTACTTGGCCTCTACACTTCCTAAGAGGGTATTTTGGGCACTCTCCAAAAAAATAGATCAGAGTTTCATACATGTATAAATACCCCTTGTGTTTCATGTAACCTCTCTCTCTTCCCTTAGGCTCTCTTCTCGTAGTTATTTTAGACCAAAAGTAAAATGAGAGCTCTTTTTCTTTTTATGACTACTTAGCCATTTCTTTTATGTAATTTTTTTTATGCAATTTTAATTCAAGTTTTTTCTTGTTTATCTACTTTCATGTTAGTGGTGTAGATCTTCTTTTATTTTATGCCGGTAGAATAACTCTTCTTTACATTGCTTTCATTTTTTTGTGTTTCATGTTGTATGCTACTTGTGTTGATATGATATAACAAATGAGAGGCTAAACCCCTTCAATTTAGGGGTAATGAAGCTCTCTGATTATGTAGCTTCAACATTTTGATCATTTATGGTCTCTTTTTATGCCTAATAGAAACATTTGAAGTGGTTTAAATTGTTGTTTTAGCTTTGAATTTGATAGCCTATATTGTTGACACGAAACAGGCTATGCTTAAACAAACAATAAACAAAAATTACTTCTTCATCTACATATGATTATGATAATGAAGAGAATGTTTAAATCAAAATTTGATGGTCTATATTTCTAATCAATAGTTAATAGGCCATACTTAAAATAAATTTTTCTTTCAACTTTATTGTCATATTTCATGAAAGATAAAAGTGTACCAGTGGTCGTGTTATAGTTTGATGGCTTATGTTGGGCTAATTAATAGCACAAATATGTCATATTTACGATAAGCACATCAACTAATTAAACTAATGACAAGAAAAGAGAGGCCATAACTTCATTTTGTTGGTTTATGTAATCTAGAGAATGGAAATTGCCTCTAAATTGCCTTCACACTCTCAAATTCTTGTCATTTTCTTTTTTTAATTTTTCTCATTTTCTAGCTTAAAAAATTCTCAACTTAATTTGATTGAATAGGAAATTTAAATCAACAGTTCTCTACGGATCGACCCGTACTCGCTACGTACTATGACTATAGGTCGTGCCTTGCGGTTATTTTTATTATAAATTCGTTTGATGGTTTTCTAATCCGATAGAATTTCCGTCGATAAATAAGTTTGTGACGCCGTTGCCGGGGAATTGCTTTGATTTTAGTTTTCTACTCTTCGAAGTACTTTTGTTTGATTTTTATGTGTTCATTTTGTGTGTTTGTTCACATTTAAAAAATTGTGTTTTTTATGATTTTTGTTTGCATTTTGTTTTTGTGTTTGTTGTTGTGTTCAAGTGTTTTGTTCATTTGCATTTCATATTTTAAAAAAATTATTATACAAATTCAATTGAAAAAGAAAAAAAATTCCATTCCATTTAAATTGCATTTACAATTTCTGAGTTTCAATTTACAATTTACATTTACAAATTTACAAAACTGCACTACGCATTTTCTATGCACTATGCATTTTCTGTGCATAAGCACTGTTGCCTTCTTGTTCCCCTCTTTGATTTGCTCTTTCAATCCACCTTTCCACCTAAACTGTTTTAGCTTCACCCTTTCAACTGCCTTCACATTCAAACACCCTCCAACTAACAATCAGTGATCAAGAAAAGCTCTGTCCACTGCCTTAGGAAACCACAAAAACTCCATACATCATCTCACATACTTGCATACAAACAGCCAAAAGACTGTCAAAGTTCACATACCTCCACCACTGACATTCCCTTCACCACATTCAATCTTCCCTTTAGACAATGCACTGTGTGACAACCAGTTCACTCATTCACTATTGTCACCATCCCATACATAACAGCGACAATCATACTTCCAGCCACTGTCAACACAGTGCAACCACAAACCACCTCAACTTGTACTGTTTTGCCTGTCTGGCTAATAAACATTCAAGCGCACTTCAACCAAACAAGCAACCATCGTCCCCCAACTACAGGCACCACATTCTCTGCAAACTGCCACTGCACTGCCACAACCCACTTCAACAACAATTCTATCTACATTACATATCATACACAACCATAACTTCCACTATATCACCTGAAAATTCATCCACTTATTGCATGTTCTTCCTCTACCATAGTACCACTGTCGCTTTTGCTACAACTTCACTTCACACTACTACTAACATCGAATTCATCTAGTTGAAGCAAACAACAAACATCAAACTATCTTGCCAATAAACTGAACTGTCAGAAGACCACTGTTCTTGCAGACCATACTTCAAATATTCTACATCGACTACCTTGCCAATAGCAACACAAAACTGCTTTGCTTCAACTACCTTGCCAATGGCAACATCAACTATCATCCCCCTCACTTCAGTGCACAAACTCCTGACTACCATAAAACCACAACCACCTGACAACTGCAACTCCTCCTACATAGTGCCACCATCACACAACCTATCCGCTTCCTCCACCCATCTACATTAGTCATTACCTCAACCATACCTACACCATTCCATTGCAGTCGACTCCTTCACTTGAACTACAATCACCAATCCGATATAAACAGTCACCAACCCCGCTGTCCCTTCACCAATTATGTCCACTGCTCCTCCTGCAGGAACAACTGAAGACCAAATCGCCTCACCTGAAATCACATCTGCAACCATCGCGCTTAAATTCAACCGAAGACCCCACAATCTCTGCCTCAAACCACGAACCAGCTGTGACGACCCGTAAATCCATACCCTGTGAATCGACAATAAACCACACTTGTCCGACCGAAAAAGCACAGACCGACGGAAAGTCAGGAGAAAGAAAAGAAGAGAAGAAGAAAAGAGAAGAAAGAGAGAACATAGAACCAAATAGAACAATACAGAATCTCACATTGCAGCGGAAAACATATAATATCATATCAATGATCTTTACAAAATAGAAATTGTATATATACATACATCAATCAGAGTTCAACAATCAATCAATAGTTATCATCCTGGACAATTATAATAACCCGTCCTCACAATTGCCTATAATATAAACAACAACTAAGCATAACAAATAATCAATAATCAAAATAGATACGTGTATACGAAAACGAAGATCTCCAGCTCTCCTGCTAAAACTCCAAAAGCACCAATCTAAACCTGTAAATATACTCGGTCTGACCCGAGCATTGAAATGGAAGGTCACCCGGATCAGTCTGGTAAACTAGCGTGAAAAACACACTCAACTGAATTTATTGAATTACTAAAACTTTTCCTTTATCAAAACAAAAGTATCTCGTAAGACAAGTCCACATATAAACACAGACATATTTTTACCTTACGATAACTAAATCATCTCATATCAATTTCATGTTATATTATACTAGTGTCTAGTATACAAATAATATTAATCATAGCCGAAATTGTTACATTGATTAAATTCCAACATATAGCCCAATTGGGTAATACAATCAAAATGGCGAGTATATAGTGGAGTTTGTATTTCCGTACAAATGACCAGGTGAAGGGACTACCTTTCGGTAGTACATCTCTAGAAGAATGTACCGAGGACCATCATAAAGGATCATCTACCAACACAACATCGGCCCACCTCTATAACTAGATGGTGCCGAATATATCATCCTCCGGTCGTTACCGACCTTTACCAAGGGCTCTCTAACATACAAACCAAAATAATCAGATACACGACGTCATAGCGTGCACAGATATATCTAGAAGATGATCATCATATCCAACTTGGGAATGACCAAATTATCCCTGCTGCGTCTAACCCTATTTTGGCCATTTCCGGTTGATGAGGCTAGAGGTAACGATTACCTTTCGCAAAGCACAATCACATCACTTAGAATGCCACACGGCCATTTCCGTTGACTACTAATTGAATTCCATAAAAATATAACCCTTAAGCTCATACGTCTCCAGGAGGGTGTTAAGCTAAGAGGTGTTGCCTTCTCCGCCACCATTGACGTACGTTCGTAAAAACCAATATACGTAACATTTAGAAATGCAATGTCAAACAAACATCCATACAAGCTGTCCAGGAACAGGACAAACCGAAGGTAACTTTCCTACCACATCCTGTCGGAAAATCCCTAGGATTAGCAGCGATTGCATTGGATATTTCATAATGAAGAGACCATTGCAACTGGATGTATATTAGGATTTTAACCCCAAACGATCAACAAGCAGTCCCCCACCATGAAACTCCGAAAATATCAATATCATCATAAGCAACCTACACAATCGTCGCATATACGTTGGTCCGAAGTGGTTTTCAGATAAATCTAATCTCGATCTCTTCGCACCAACAACGCAAAAGCGTTTATCAACCTCACACAGAAACTAAGTCTCATAGATGTATCACGACCCCAACTTTCAACTTGCTATCCTTCGGGCCAAGAAGGAAGCTGGATAGATTGATGTAATACTCTGCACTATACGAATCATCATTCTCAACATAAACGATAATCAAGCCTACACAGAAGGCTACGTACTAAGTGTACGACTAAATTGTTCCCACGTCAAGTCAAGGAACTAAAATTTGGCCAAATTTGATAGTCGGTTATTTAACTATCAAAGCAAACAACAAATATTTAACACCATATACAATCACTAGGCCCATTTTATTAATCCTTTATTAATTAAATTACTTGCCAAATATTCACTTCAAATTATCTTTCAAAAGGATATATCCTCAAACCATTTCTACTTCTATATTGGAAAACATTTCCATATACTCATTTAATAATAAGTAATTCACAAATCAATTTATTTTCAATACTTAAGTATTGCATATACTTAAATCAGGATTAAGTATATGTTTTATTCTTTAAGGAAAACATTCTTTTAATTCCGGTCAAAACGAATGTTGCGTAAAACATCGTTACGGCAACCCAAAATCACCAGTATAGGCATTCGAATATTAGATGATATATAAATCCTATATACTATATAAAACATGTCTTTCGAAAATCATTTACTATAACAATAGTGTTATTATCCATCATTTCCTTATTTCTCGAAAACGTCTATTTCAACAATGAATGTTGACATCTATGGTTTCGATACGTAACACATTTTAAAATATCTTAAACTTTTTAACTCCATTTAATAATATCACTTTCCAAAACATTCATTTAACTTAAAATATTATTCACTGTCCAAAATCGTAGAATATAAATCCATAACCAAATTCAACACTTCTACATATTTCATTTAAAGGATTATCCACTGTCCAAAATCGTGAATATAAATCCCTAACCAAATTCAACACTTCTACATATTTCATTTAAAGGATTATCCACTGTCCAAAATCATGGATATATCTCCTTAAATAAGCTTTCATATTTACTTATCAAATTTAATTGATTTCAGATTTATAAACCATGTCTATGAATTGCATTTATATTATAAAAACTTCAATTTATAAGATTCCTTGTTAAACAATTCTGTTTATATCTCAATTATAGCTAAAATCCAATTTACAAGTTAATTTACTTGTAAATCATCTATTTTCCAAAATTCATTCTTTTTATAACTTCATCAATTTATAAATCTTATTGACTTAAAAAATCCATTTATACTTCATTTTAACACTTATAAAACTCGTTTTATAATTCCAATATTTTAATTTATAAAATATCAATTTCATAAATCTTTATATAAACCATTTATAATTATTCAAAAATACCAATTTAAATAAACCAATTCTTTTAATAATTTACAAATCGTTATTATAACGTGTATAACTCCAAAAAACCATATTTAAGCTTATTTCACCAAAAATCATAATTTTTATAACATAAAAATTATAAAATTTATTTATTTAAAATAAATCCATTTACTCAACAATTCAAAATTCAATAAAACATCTGTTTTCGAAATCACTTTAAAAATCCTTTTCCAATTTAAAAATCATCACTTTAATATTTTTAAAATTCCAAAATAGTCCTAATGCTGCAACAGCATCAAATACATCAATCACGGCATCCAAAATATGATAGCAGAATATATCACAATATTTGTAAATAATCAGTTGTGTTGAGGAATCTAGTTGGATCCCTCTAACCTGTCAACTCAAACAAATATACATATTAGAATATGTGTACAATGTCTGCTTCGAGGCAGACGCGCATATAAAGGGTCATCCGCTCATACACCGAAACGTACACGGCCATCTGCTCCACTAGGCAGGTATATATGCAAATACCAATCAATATATAGATAATATACTATCGTCCAAACAATCATCAATCATCATAAATAAAATTAATTCTCACTTATATAAAAATATCAGTGAGACGGAAAGAGTGAGTTGTATTCACATTACTTGTAGTCGTCGTGATAGCGATTTATTCCGATTAAAATTAAACAAGCGTTTAATTTCAACCAAAATTTTCACTAGCTCAAATAAATCCCAATCCAGCTCCATGATGTAGTGCTCGTCAATATGGTTCCAAGCAATTCGTTTCATCAATTTTCGACCTTGTATGAAGAATTTATACAGTTTTAAAGATTATATAAATTATAATATATATTAATTTACAATTTTATTTTATATTTTTCAAACCCACTCATCTCGGCCGCAAGTTTCCTCTCAACAAAATTTGGTCGTTGTTTTGCATCTTCTACCACAGGCTATGTTGCGACCAAGAACCCATACGTACACATAAGAAATTGATGGTCGTGCCCTCGTCGATGATCGTGACGACGATCAGGAGCCATCGTTCGATTGGTCAATGCGAGCTCAACCATTGGCTGGAACCACTTCATACTCAGTCGTCGCCTCGCGTAGAAAAATGAGATTGAACACTGGCCCTTTACATACAAGTTGCCATTGATCCATAACGCCATATCACACCGTAGCCGTTGGATTGGAAGGTCTCGTGGAGCTCTACAAGTTTGTAGTTTGAGATATTTCGTGAAAGTGGATGGATGGGAAGAAAAAGTAGGAAGAATGATGGTGCATTTTGTCCATTGAAGTTTTGAACTGGCAGCTGCAATCCTAACTAGAGTTTTGATGCAAATAATGAAAAATCGTGGCCTTTTATAGAAAATTTGTGCGCACTATTCATCCGAATTTTTTCCGTACTAGAAACGAAGCGTGCCGCTTGGCGTTTACAATGTTTTACCCCTATTTCGAACGCAATGGACTATATATCGAAAGCCAATTCGATCGAATTTGGAATATAGGTTTTCGAATCAACTATTTAAATTTAAAATTTCACTTAAACGAATTTCTATGCGTTTTAGCTTGCCCCAGACAAACCGTAAATCCGATTGACACAAAATTTGAAATCTTACAATTATATAATAATATAGACCCTATGAAACTAGTACCGTCAGAATCCGAGACTGTATGAAAAATGGTTGTTTTTACTCGTCGATTAAATATTAAAATATTCAATTTCTACAAATTAACTTTTAGTTCGATTTTAAAAGTTCTCTATCATCATACGAATTCAAATAGAATTTAATTCAACTTAATAAATCATTTTTATGCACATATAATCCAAATTCTAATTATTTACACAATTTCAAATATTAAATTATCGATTTAATTATCCAATTAAATCCAGATATTTGAAATAAAATCTATTCCTCTTATTAAATTAACTTTTGAGTATTTTAAAATCAATTAAATAAACGAATTTCAAATGATGGAAATTCCGGGTCGTTACATTCTCCTCTACTTAAAAGAATTTCGTCCTCGAAATTACCAAGTAAGAAAAAGTCACTAAATCCATTAACTTTTCAAAACAATTTGTTCAATTTAGATTTACCAAATCTGTAAGTGTTTAACTTTCCCAAAATCCATTAGTTAAACTTCCTACAAAAATTTTTCTAAATTTCAAATCCATTCTTAGTTATCTTTTTAAAAAGTACTAATATCGTTTAACTTTCAACTCAAAAATCAGAATTTTAGTTATCAAAAATATTTTTCCAATTTTCCCAAAAAATTTCTAACGTCTTAAATTTTCAAAAATGTTCGCCAACGTCTCCTTTGCGCAATTCGATCGTAGTAGAATCACAACATATATATATATATATATCACAAATATGCATCTCATCTTCGAGGATGAGGCATCCTGTAGGGAAAAAAGTGTAAAAGTACGATATGTAATCCGAGATATGTACCTTATATATTATTAGCTAGCATATACAGCTAATATAGCGCGAAAGCGAACTCCAAATGCGAAGCAAACACCATCCGCACCTACTAAATTCTCAACAAACAAATGAGAAACATGTATATATGAAAGTAATATCAATATACAACACATACCAATATAACAACTATATATGCCAAGATAGCAAATGCAATCAAAACAACAAATCCAACCATCAAATGACTATCATCCAACTAACGTCCAACAAATCCATAACCAAAATATTCATTCACTTCTCATTAATATTCATTGAATTTATTTTCAATTGAATCACATTTGATTAATTAACATTGGATTTTCTAACATTCATTTATTCAATTAGTTTACATTCACTAATTTACATTCAAGTTTGTTTACTTTCAAATTAAATCAAATAAAATTCAATTCTATTTAGATTCACTTACTTCCAATTTGGATTCAGTAATTTGTCTTTCAATTTCGTTAATTCAATTTCATATGGATTTCTATACAATCAATTAACAACCAATGTATAACCAATCATAACCAAATTTATTTACTCTACTTTCATCATCAATATTTACTTCGGCTACCTTCAATTTTGTTTTAACACATTCAATTTCCAATTGGTTTAATATCTAATTGACTTTCATTCCATTCCCAGTTTCATTATATAACTCAAGTTCACATTCATTTAATTCACTTTATTAATTTACTTCGATACCAAAATCAACTTCATTTACATTTACTTTCACTTATACAACTTAAGTTCACTACTAATTTTAATTCAAATCCTATTTTATTTAACTCTTACTTAAGTCAAATTCAGATTTCGTTTTTCTAAACAAAATTGTCTAACCATTTAACATTTGGTTTTACTTACTTTTTATCACTTAATAAGTTATACAACTTAATTATCTAAACTTCAAATTCATATTATATAATCACTACCACTTACATTTAATTTTCATTCCAATAATTTATCTAATCCAATTAAAATCCAATTCACTTTATTTAACTTTCCTTTAGTTAAATTTCAAATCATATATTTATTATGCTAACTCAAATTTATTTCAACTTTAACAAAGTTAAACTTTTTATTTTATATTATAAGTCGAAAACTCATTTCACTTACATCAATTAACATGGATTTTAAATTCAAATTTGTTTATCACAACAAAACTTCAATTTCAATTTACTATTGGTAGCAAATCCATCACACAGAAACTCGAAAATGATATTGATAATGCTGCAGTCATTACCCTTATTATTTTCCAGTAACAGTAGTGAATTTAGTGCTTTATATTCTTTTATATTTACAAATCACATTTGTATAATTTCACTATTTTACTTCACTTAAATAATATTCATTCCAAATTCATTTATCTTATTTAGATTTTCAATAATATAATCTCTTTAACTTTTGAAAAATAACTTCCAAAATAAACGGGATTTAACTTTTCAAATTCTTAGTTTAAATTCATTTTCATTAATAACTCATATTTATAAATATACTCAAATAGTTTCACTTCTTATATATATAAGATTATTTCACAGTTGTAAATCAAATTATAATTCAATTGCATATATAATATATTCTTTTATAATTGTTGTTTCATTTAGATTATTCAAATAGCTTTTATCAACTGATATATATTTATATGTTCAAAACAACCAAACAATTAATTCATATACACTTAATAATTTCTGAAAAATGGTTTCCCTTATATATATGAAATATAATAGAGGTAAATTTATTTTATTTACCCAATTTAAAATAATACTATGTCGACTTGCCTCGTTTAAGAGCTAGAAATCTCTATCGATAATATGGCATCCACATACCGACCAGAATTCACAAACAACTCAATGGATAAGTAAACACATTATAAAACATTTTATAATCACTAACAAATACGTGCTCATATATATAATACACTCAAACTCAATCTAGGGTGCTACTGTCCCTTTCTATATTGAATACACATCAAAGCATAGGAATGTACAAAATCTAAGCTCTGATACCAGCTGTGACGACCCGTAAATCCGTACCCTATGAATCGACAATAAACCACACATGTCCGACCCAAAAAGCACAGACCGATGGAAAGTCAAGAGAAAGAAAAGAAGAGAAGAAGAGAAGAGAAGAAAGAGAGAAGATAGAACCAAACAGAATAATACAGAATCTCACATCGCAGTGGAAAACAAATAATATCATATCAATGATCTTTACAAAATAGAAACTGTATATATACATACATCAATTAGAATTCAATAATCAATCAGCAATTATCAGCCTGGACAGTTATAATAACCTGCCTAACAATTGCAGATAATATAAACAACAACTAAGCACAGCGGATAATCAATAATCAAAATAGATACGTGTTATACAAAAACGAAGACCTCCAGCTCTCCTGCTGAAACACCAAAAGCACCAATCTGAACCTGTAAATATACTCGGTTTGACCCGAGCATTGAAAGGGAAGATTGCCCTGATCAGTCTGGTAAACTAGCGTGAGAAACACACTCAACTGAATTTACTAAACTACCAAAAATTTTCCTTTATCAAAACAAAAGTATCTCGTAAGACAAGTCCACACATAAACACGGACATGCTTTTACGATAACTAAATCATCTCATATCAAATTCATGTTATATGATACTAGTGTCTAGTATACAAATAATATTAATCATAGCCGAAATTGTTACATTGATTAAATTCCAGCATATAGCCCAGTTGGGTAATACAATCAAAATGGCGGGTATGTAGTGGAGTTTGGATTTCCATACAAATGACCAGGTGAAGGAACTACCTTCCGGCAGTACATCGCTAGAAGAATGTACCGAGGACCATCAGAAAGGATCCTCTACAAACACAAGACCAGCCCACCTCTATAACTAGATGGTACAGAATATATCATCCTCCGGTCGTTGCCGACCTTTACCAAGAGCTCTCTAGCATACAAACCACAATAATCAGATACACGATGTCATAGCGTGCAAAGATATATCTAAAAGAGGATGATCATATCCTACTTGGGAATGACCTACTTAGCCCTGCTGCATCTAACCCTGTTTTGGTCATTTTCGATTGATGAGGATAGAGGTAACGATTACCTTTCACAAAGCACAATCACATCACTTAGAATGCCGCACGGCCATTTCCATTGACTACTAATTGCCTTCCATAAAAATACAACCCTTAAGCTCATACGTCTCAAGGAGGGTGTTAAGCTAAGAGAAGATGTCTTCTCCGCCACCACTGATGTACGTTTGTAAAAACCAATGTACGTAACTTTTAGAAATGCAATGTTAGACAAACATCCATACAAGCTGTCTAGAAACAGGACAAACGCAAGGTACTTTCCTACCACATCCTGTCAGGATCCCTAGGATTAGTAGCGAATAGTCCTTGCATTTGATATTTCATAATGAAAAGACCACTGCTACTGGATGTATATTGGGATTTTAACCCCAAACGATCAACAAGCAGCCCCCCACTATGAAACTCCTAATCATTATCTTCGTAAGCAACCTGCACAATCGTCGCATATACGTTGGTCTGAAGTGGTTTTCAAATAAATCTGATCTCGGTCTCTTCGCACCAACAACGCAAAAGCGTTTCCCAACCTCACACAGAAACTAAGTCTCATAGACCTATCACGTCTCCGACCTTCAACTTGCTATCCTTCAGGCTAAGAAGGAAGCTCAATAGATTGAAGTAATACTCCGCACCATAGAATCATCATCCTCAACATAAACGATAATCAAGCCTACACAGAAGGCTACGTACTAAGTGTACGACTAAATCGTTCCCACATCAAGTCGAGGACTAAAATTTGGCCAAATTTGATAGTTGGTTATTTAACTATCAAAGAAAACAACAAATATTTAGCACCATAAACAATCACTAGGCCCATTTTATTAATCTTTTATTAATTAAATTACATGCCAAATATTCACTTCAAATTTAAAAAGATATATTCTCAAACCATTTCAACTTCTATATTGGAAAACATTTCCATATACTCATTTATTAATAAGTAATTCACAAATCAATTTATTTTCAACACTTAGAAAATATTGCATATACTTAAATCAGGATTAAGTATATATTTCATTCTTTAAGGAAAACATTCTTTTAAACATATTTATTCGGGTCAAAACGAATGTTGCGTAAAACATCGTTACGGCAACCTAAAATCACTAGTATAGGGATTCGAAAATTCGATAGATATATAAATCCCATATACTATATAAAACTTTTCTTTCGAATCGTTTATTGTAACAATGGTGTTATAGTCCATCATTTTCTTATTTCTCAAAAACGTCTATTTCAACAATGAATGTTGAAACCTATGGTTTCGATACGTAGCACATTTTAAAATGTCTTTAAACTGTTAACTCCATTTAATAATATCACTTTCCGAAACATTCATATAATTTAAAATATTATTCATTGTCCAAAATCGTGAATATAAATCCCTAACCAAATTCAACACTTCTACATATTTCACTTAAAGATTATCCACTGTCCAAAATCGTGAATATAAATCCCTAACCAAATTCAACACTTCTACATATTTCATTTAAAAGATTATCCACTGTCTAAAATCGTGGATATATCTCCTTAAATAAGCTTTCATATTTACTTATCAAATTCAATTGATTTGGGATTTATAAACAATGTGTATAAATTCCATTTATACTATAAAAGCTTCCATTTATAAAATTCCTTATTAACCAATTCTATTTATATCTCAATTATAGCTAAAAATCCATTTTATAAGTTAATTTACTTATAAATAATCTATTTTCCAAAATTTGTTCTTTTTATAACTTCATCGATTTATAAATCTTATTCACTTAAAAAAATCCATTTATACTCCGTTTTAACACTTATAAAACTTGTTTTATAATTCCAATATTTTAAATTACAAAATATCAATTTTATAAATCTTTATATAAACCATTTATAATTATTCAAAAGTACCAATTTAAATAAACCAATTCTTTTAATAATTTACAAATCGTTATTAAAACGTATATAACTCCAAAAAACCATATTTAAGCTTATTTCACCAAAAATGATAATCTTATAACATAAAAATTATAACATTTATTTATTTAAAATAAATCCATTTATTCAATAATTCAATAATTCAATAAAACATCTGTTTTCCAAATCACTTTAAAATTCCTTTTTCAATTTAAAAATCATCACTTTAATATTTTTAAAATTCCTTAGGCCCAATGCTGCAACAACACCAAATACATCAACTACGACATCCGAAACATCATATATCATATGACAACAAAATATATCACAATATTTATAAATAAATCAATAGTGGTGACGAATCCAGTTGGATCCCTCCAACCTGTCACCCTCAACAAATATACATATTAGAATATGTGTACAATGTTCGTTTCGAGGTAGACGCGCGTACAAAGGGTCATGCGCTCATACATGGAAACGTATAGGGTCATCTGCTCCACTAGGCAAGTATATATCCGAATACCAATCAATATACAGATAATATACTATATATCATCCAAACAATCATCAATCATCATAAATAAAATTTATTCTCACTTATATAAAAATATCAGTGAGGCAAAAAGAGTGAGTTGTACTCACATTGCTTGTAGTCGTCGCGATAGCGATTTATTACGACTAAATTAAACAAGCGTTTAATTTCAATCAAAATTTTCACTAGCTCAAATAAATCCCAATCTAACTCCATAACGTACTTCTCATCAATACGGTTCCAACGCAATTCTTTTCGTCAATTTTCGACCTCGTATGAAGAAATTATACAGTTTTAAAGATTATACAAATTATAATATATATTAATTTACAATTTTATTTTATATTTTACAAACCCACTCATCTCGGCCGCACTTTTCCTCTCAACAAAATTTGGCCATTGTTTTGCATCTTCTTCCGCAGGCTTTGTTGCGACCAATAACCCATACGCACGCATAAGAAATTGATGGTCGTGCCCTCATCGATGATCATGACGACGATCAGGAGCCATCTTTCGATTGCCCAATGCGAGCTCAACCTTCGACTGGAACCAATTCGCCCTGGGTCATCGTCTCGCATGGAAAAACGCCATTGAATGTCGGCCCTTCACGTACAAATTGCCGTTGGTCCATAACGTCGTGTCACATCGTGGCCGTTGGATTGGAAGGTCTCGTGGAGCTCTACAAGTTTGTAGTTGGAGGATTTTCGTGAAATTGGATGGATGGGAAGAAAAAGGAGGAAGAACAATGGTGCATTACGGCCACTGAAGTTTTGAACTGGCGGCTGCAACTCTAACTAGAGTTTTGATGCAAATAATGAAAAATCGTGGCCTTTTATAGAAAATTCACGCGCACTATTCAACCAAATTTTTTCCGAACTCGAAATAAAGCGTGCCGTCTGGAATTTGTAATGTTTTACCCCTATTCCAAATGCAATGGAATATGTATTGGAAGTCAATTCATTCATATTTGGAAGTTAGATTTTCGGATCGACTATTTAAATTTAAAATTTCACTTAAACGAATTTCTACGCGTTTTAGCTTGCCTCGGACAAACCATAAATCCGATTGACACGAAATTTGAAATCATACAATAATATATTATTACGAATCCAATGAAACTGGTTTCGTCGAAATCCGATATAGTGTGAAAAATGGCTTTTTTTACTCGTCAACTAAATATTAAAATATTCAATTTCTACAAATTAACTTTTAATTTGATTTTAAAAGTTCTCTATAATCATACTAATTCAAATAGAATTTAATTCAACTTAATAAATCATTTTTATTCACATATAATCCGAATTCCAATTATTTACACAATTTCAAATATTAAATTATCGATTTAATTATCCAATTAAATCCAGTTATTTAAAATAAAATCTATTCAGCTTATTAAATTGACTTTTGAATATTTAAAATCAATTAAATATACGAATTTCAAATGATGAAAATTCTGGGTCGTTACACCAACCACTGCCTACATTCAACCATCCTAAGCTTTACGTCATCCCCAAAACGACCGCCTCCCTCAACAGCAAATGCCACCATTTCTGCTGCTTCACCAACCTTAAACTCAAACTCCACAACCATCGCAAGCACCATCCCCTCAATTTTCCAACTTCATCCTATTACCCAAAGCAAATCGCAACCTGCAAAATCGAAGTGACCACTGTTCAATTTAGTTATGATTATGAGAATTTACGAATTCCATCTTTTTTTAGGCGTGGTCGCATTTGTTTTAAAGGAGAAGGTTGCCCCCTTCATGTTTCATTTTTGCAATTTTAACAGAGAAGAAAAAGGAAAAAAATTCTGGTCTTGGGCCTTTTGATGGACTATGTTGATTAAGAGTTTTGATTTATGTTAAATCCTTTTGTTTTCTCTTAGTTATGATATCTTTTTGAAAAAGAAAACATATAAGTTTGTAGTTTCATTTATATTGTTTTATTTGCACTTGTTTTTCTTTCTTTTGTTTTGTTTATTTTGTTTCACTTTTTTTTCTTTTCCATTTATATTGGTCTAAAAAATACAATTTTATATATTTTGTTTAAAATTTCAGGTTGCCAAAGTAGAAAATCTCAAGGAAAAGAAGTGTTTGCTAAAATAAATTGCTTGCTTTGCTTAGCTTGCTAATAAATAACTGCTTGGTTGCTTATAAATTTTTTTTGCTGACCCTTATATATTGTTTTATCTTGTTTTCATTGTTGATTGCTTGCATTTAAAAAATTTCAAAAAAAAAATCATTCGTAGTTGCATTGTTAATACACGTTTCTTTTCTGATTTGTATTTCATCTTAGAATTTGATTAATAATAATGCACTTAATTGTATATTGACAAGTTGTCTTGTTTGAAAATTTTAATTTCTCGATGTCTAGGCTATGACATAGCAATAATCAGTTATAAATATTACGGTGATTCGTAAATATTATACTGAATTGTTTCTCTGAAGGTACTTAAACCTTCGTCTGCATTGCTATGGTGATTCATGGTGCACCGGTAATCCCTGCCCGTTATCTGGCTGAGAACTATCTTGTTGATATATGATAAAGTGTGATTATATAATTTTAGCTCTGGATAGTTACCTATAATTAACCCTTGCGTTCATTTAGTTGCATTAGTTCATGCATTTTAAAAAAAAAAATTATAACGTAATTTTTTTTATAAATACCCTTTTTCTTTGAAGTTATTAAATCTTTTTTCTTCGAATTTTTTAATAAAAACATAAATCCAAAAAATTTACTTGTTTTTCTAGAAAATCAAAAATCCAAAAAAATATAAAATCTTTTCAAAAAAAATTGAAAATCCAGAAACAAAACCAAAAAAATCATTTTTCCCTTCTTTGAAAGATAAATTCTTTTTGTGAATATTTTTTCCTTTGTAAAAAAACCAAAATATTCCTGAAAATGTCCGAATTTCTATATTCACTTGAATTGTACAATTGTTGTGAAAATCAATATAATCCATATGATTTCACTCTAAATTCGTATGGATATTTTAACGACAACTATTCTATAAACAATTCAAATTTTGAACAACAAAGTTTCCAAAACGATGACCAATCCTCGACTCTGGAAAATAGCATTTCATCTTTACTTGACTCTTTACACAACAATATCAAAGTATAAATGGTTTGTGCAATTCATATTTGTGTAATAACTCGAGTCAAGGATTTCAAAATTTGAATTCAATTCAGAATTCAAATGATTTCGATTATAACTCATGCCAATACAACTTCGAACTCCAAAACCAATTTCAAAATGGAAATGTGAACCACTTTTCAAATAATTTTAGCAATGAGAACAATCTCGACTATGATGCGAGTAAAAATTATTGTTCTTAACATGTCCAAATCGAAAATTCTAAAGACAATAATTATAAGTTGGATTTTGTTGAACAAATGAATGAAATTTACGACGATCACACAGATTTGTTGATTGAAACACACAAAAAATTACGTGAACAACAAATTAAATCCCAACGTATGACGAATCAAATAGTAATCCATCTTTACTATAATTGACCATTTTCAAAAAACAACTTTTGAAAATGAAAATGATGATCTTAATGAAGTTGTTGATAACACGGTAATTGAGTTGAATTTCAATTCTTTTGAGGGTGTGGAACCAAATTTAAAATTCGATCATCCGTTTCTCGATTTCAAAATTTTAAATACAACAACTTTGGATTTTGAAATTGAGATACGCAATAAAGTTATTGATAATCCGCCAAAGGAAGATGAATTTAACAAACACGATTTCTTTGGACTTTTCGAAAATGAGTATCGAATCTGAATAGGAAGATTTAAAATACCATTTTGATTTTGAAATCGATAATTTCGAATAATTTGTTAATAACGAGTTTGAATCTCAATTTGGTATGAATAAACGTGAACTTCAATCAAACATTATATCTACCCTAAAAAATCATCGAAAATAAAACAACTCGCACGAATTTTAATAAAAGGACATTCATTTTTCCAAATCGACATTCAATTTCAAAATCTTTTATGGTTTGTTTTTTCAAGCTTAAGCTGCATCTCGCACACTTGACAAGACAAATGAATCCGTCTTGGGAAGACCGATTCATTTACTTTTTAACGGCATTCTTTCTGATCGCTTGTAAATAATAATCTTTTCATGTAAATGTAGGTCATTTTTACCTTTCCTCCTTTCGCTTGCGTTGACGGTGGGGACACAATCAATATCAAATATGGGGGGAATCTCATCTTCGTTTTTTTTCTTGTTTATTTTTACATTTTCTTTCCAAAATTAAAAAAAAAAAACCTCAAAAAAATTAAGCATTTTAATTTACTTTTAAAGAAACCCTATAGGATAGATATATGGTTTTGGTTAATTAAATTAAAAAAATTTGAAAATTTATTTGTCTTAGCAACAATACAAAATGAAGTTTGATTACAAATAACGATAGTTTAACCAGTATATAGGAAGGTTCATACATGATAACTATGAAATATATCCTATTTGAAAATCTTTATTCTAAAAAGTGGTTAATTTAAAGTAAAGGATATAACATTTTTTTTGTCTTCTATGTTAAGTGGTGTTAAGATGATTTTGCAAAGCTCACTCTTTCAAAAAAACAAAAAATTGAAACAAAAACAGAAAAACATATAAAAAAACAAAATATTTGTATATATGTATATTTTCTATTAACACCTACTGTCGACAGATGTACACTCGCCACGCTCTGTACCTTTCTCAAGTAAGACGAAAGGCACTGCATGATTGGTATATCTGGCCTCAGTTTATCTGAACTAGGTGTATGTATAAAAAAATCTTTTATTAATAATGCCTACAGTCAATAGGTGTCCACACTCGTGTGTTCACTTGTCATGCTCTGTATTCCCTTTACACAAGACCGCAAGGCAGTGCATGGGTGATATATCTGGCCTCAGTTTATCTGAGTTAGGAATATGTAAATATTGTAAATATCAATAAAATTTTCAAAAAAAAAGAGAGAGTGAGAAAATGAAAACCAAGCACCATTTAAGCTTATTTGATTTGATTTGCTATTGAAAAGGAATAAAAATACCACTTTGACAAACTTCGATAATCAACTAAGGATCTATCTCATAGTTACACTTTGTTGTCAACCAAAACGTTGAGTTAAACAATAGTATATTTGTCATGATAACTTGACTTTTGTTGGAAATTTTGAAAGTAATAGGTCTTAAATTTCGTAATAATAACCAAAACTTATTTTTAACTTATTTGTGTCGATTTAAAAGTGAATCCTTCGTTGTAAATATTTTCAAAAACTTGTTCATCTCTTTGTAAATAAATCTTGCGTTTTATAAATATTTTTAACTTCACATTTGGATTTTGTGGGTAGTATCCGCTGAAAACCCTCACGAGACAACACTCGTCCTACTGGGGACACCCAAAGGTTTAACGACTTGTTGCATACACTTAATGCAATCGTGTTTCCTACAAAAATGGATTTATCTTAGTTTTTTTCTTTATACGAGGACGAATAAAATGATAAGTGAGGGGGTATCTAATGTGCACATAACTGTGCATATTTTTACTTTCAAATTTTATCGAATTAAATTAAATAAATGATCGTATTGGGTGTTTTAACATGCTTAAACCAAAATTCAAATTATTTTCAAATCGTCGCATATTCATCTTCATCTAGGGGGAAAATGGTCATTTTTGTGCATATATTAGTTTGAGAAAAATTAGTTGGAAATTTCTTTATTATTTTTTAGGAATTTGACTTCATATACAAGTGGTTTCATGAAGATATATGCACGCACAAGAGTGAATACAAAGGAAGAAGATGGAAATAATTCAAAGTCATGGATCATGGAGGACCCCACCTACCCACCTATCTTAATGAACAAATTAGAGGCTAATGCACATGCTAATATATTTTAAAGCTTCGTGAACACTTAAACGATGATTATTTGATGCTAATGATTACTTAGTCTCTACACTTCCTAACATGGTATTTTGGGCATTCCCCAAAAAATGGATTAGGGTTTCATACATGTATAAATACCCTTTATGCTTCATGTAACCTCTCTCTCTTCCCTCAGGCTCTCTTCTCTTAGTTAGTTTAGATCAAAAATAAAATGAGAGCTCTCTTTCTTTTCATTTCTACTTAGCCATTTCTTTTATGAAATTTTTTTTTATGCAATTTTAATTTAAGCCTTTTCTTGTTTATTTACTTCCATTTAGTAGTGTAGATCTTCTTTTATTTTATGCAAGTAGAATAGCTCTCCTTTTACTTTGCTTTCATCTTTTTTTTTGTGTTTCATGTTGCATGCTAGTTGTGTTTATATGATAAAACAAATGAGAGGCTCAACCCCTTCAATTAAGGGGTAATGAAGCTCTCTAATCATGTAGCTTCAACATTTTGATCATTTATGCTCTCTTTTTATGCTTAATGGAAACATTTGAAGTGGATTAAATTGTTGTTTTAGCTTTGAATTTGATAGCCTATATTGTTGACATCAAATGGGCTATGTTAAACAAACAACAAACACAAATTACCTCTTCATCTACATATGATTATGGTAATGAAGAGAATGTTTAAATCAAAATTGATGGTCTATACTTTTAATCAATAGTTAATATGCCATACTTAAAATAGATTTTTCTTTCAACTGTTGTCATATTTTATGAAAGATAAAAGTGTATTAGTGGTTGTGTTTTAGTTTGATGGCTTATTTCTGGCTAATTGATAGCACAAATATGTCATACTTATGATAAGCACATCAACTAATTACACTAATGACAAGAAAAGAGAGATCATAACTTCATTTTGTTGATTTATGTGATCTAAAGAGTGGAAATTGCCACTAAATTGCCTTCACGCTCTCATATTTTTATCACTTTCTTTTTGTCATTTTGGTCATTTTCTAGCTTAAACAACTCTCAACTTTGGTTAATTTGATTGAATAGGAGATAGTCAACAATTCCCGACGGATTGACCCGTACTCGCTACGTACTACGATAGTACGCTATGCGCTTGCGGTTATTTTTATTATAAATTCGTTCGATGGTTTTCTAATTCGATAGAATTTTCGTCTACAAGCAGAGAGACATCGACTTTAGGACCTATATGAATGACAATGCTAAGCTAGTGGCATTTTCCATGAGACGCGGGAAGGAGTTAAGTAAGCAGATTAGTGAGCTATTAGAGAAAGGCTTCATCAAACCGATTATTTAAGTGGCTATGCCATTTGGGCTAGCCAACGCCCCAGCCTAATTTGTAGATTTGATGAGTCGTGTTTTTGGAAATGTCCTAAATGAGTTCGTAGTAGTATTCATGGAAGACGTTTTGGTGTTTTCCAAGAGTATAGAAGAGCTTGTTATTCATCTAGAGGAGGTTCCCCGTACACTTCGCGATCATCAGTTGAAGACAAAATTCTTGAAGTGTCACTTTTTGGCTTAAGGAAGTATGTTTCTTAGGGCATAGAGAAGGTCAACACATGGAAAGAGTTTGAGAAACAGTTTTGTACATTTAGGTTTGGATTGTGGGAATCCAAAGAGTTGTAGGAAAATACTGGAGATGTACAATAGATTCAGTTCCTGTTAAAAAAATAGGAAAGCCCATGTGTAAATTACAAAAATTATAATTGTTTCAGATAAGTGGATTTAACGATAGTTCCTTAAAATAAATATAAGCATAAAAGAGGGATAGGAATAAAAGACTTTGGTAAGGAAATGAGATTTCCAAGGTTTAGGAAGGGTACACCTAGGGTAGTAAGAAGAAATCCACTTTATGTCTAGCCCAATGAAATGAAATTATTAAATTGAAAAGTTAAAAAATGTAAATTTTGTAAACGTGAAATTCTTTTTTCTTAGAATTATAGAGCATATATAGCTCATTAGTTTTTTTGTTGGTAACAAAGATTTTTAAAATGAAAACATAGAGTGTATTAAATATCAGAAACATAGGTTACAACATTTATTGTTGTAATAGATGTTTTCATGAAAAATAAAGGGGGCATAGGCTATAACACTACTGTTATTGTACGTGACTCCCAAAGGAATTTTTTTTACATAGTATCTGAGATTTACTAGTATTTATTGAACCCGTACACTAGTATTTTTGGGCTGTAGTAACGGTGCTTTATGCAACATCTGTTTCGACCTAAATAAAAATGTGTTTTTAAGATAATTTCAAGTACAGAAATAAAGTGGTTTGTAAGCACACTTATCATTTAAATAAGTATAAGGAAATGTTTTCTAGTTATGAAAATATTAAAATAGTTTTGAAAATGAGTTCTTCTGATGAAAAAGGGTGTAAGTTAAATATTAGGAAATTAATAGATTTCATAGAATTTGTCTATCGTAAGAGAATATGGATTAAACATACTTTAATCAATCAGAATGAAACGAATAATGATATAATTTTCTATGAAACCAAATCACAAATAAAGATGTATTGTGCAAGTTATAAGGAATACATGAAAGAGATATACAAGGTATGGAAAGCACCATATTTTGTATAGCCTATTTTGAAAAATATAAAATACGTTCCTTATAATTTCACATAAACATGAAGTCTTCTTTTAAAGGATTCATGGAAGGTTTTAGCTTTAATATTTTCCTATAAAACAGAGCAGTTCCAATATATTAAGATATAAAACCATTAGGTGTAATAAGAAGTGTAATAATTGGAGATAGTGTTGGTTAGTAGAGACATTATAGAAAGCCTTAGTAGAAAGAGCTAAGCAATGGAAATTTCATATATACTTTTTTCCATTGATTATGCGCATTGGTTGCTTGCCTTTGTAGAAAGTCCCAATTTGTAGTAAGTTAGAAACTCCTCCAAGGTTAGGTAAGAAAGTTAAGCTTTTTAATAAACTAATTGTTCTTACCTACTACGGTTTTTACAAAATTGAAAATCTATGAAAAGAAGATGTTTTGAAAACATGTGAGACATTTTAAAGATATCTTAAACAAAAATGGTTTGATGAAAAAGTAAATAAGTTTTTGGAAGCGAAAAACTTAGTAATAGTTAAAATTTAAAAAATCCAAATTTTTGTGGAAAGCTGTACAAGTCTTTACAAGAAAAAGAGGAATAAATTTTGGACTTAGAATTTGTAAGTTTTCACCTCTAGGTTTGGGGAATAATGTAAATTCAAAAAGCTGTAAGGATGCAAGTCTAGAAGGATGAAATGTTAAGTAACCAATTATCTTTGAATTTAATAGAAACTTGAAAATAACACTTTTAAAGGCAAAAATTTTGGGATTTGATGTTTTAAAAATTTAGAAGCTTTAGTTTTTGAAATGAAATAATAAATGCCAAACCAAACTTTTAAATGTGGAGTAGATAGGAATCATTTCCTAGGTGTGATGGAAAAAGTGTAAGGCTATATAGGAGATAGCAGTAATTACTTTTAGAAGTAATAATATAAGATCCCGTAAAGTGTATAGGACACTAGTGAGAACCTAGGATTGTTGCTTCATATGTGTAGACTATAGAAGAATAGTAAGATGATATTTGTAAGATAGTAAGACACGTGTGGTTGAAGATGTGTATTCTTGATTTTGGAGGAACTAGGAAGGGGCATTTACCTTTAGTGGAATTCGCGTATAATAACAGTTTTCAAGCTGGCATTGGAATAGCACCTTTCGAAGCTCTTTACGGAAGACCATGCAAGTCGCCTTAGTGTTGGTTAGAGTCTACAGAGAGATTGCTACTTGGTCCTGACATGGTTAAAGAGACTTCAGAGAAGATTGATTTAATTAGGAGATAATACATACCTCTTATCCACATCTCTTTGATTTTGCTAAGCTAAAAAGGATTTTGCCACTCTCGAGGAAAACCATTCCAAGGAACAGAATCTGCTATGGAAGTGTAGGATTGGTTAGACACCTGTGAAATAATATTTGATGACCTTGATTGGACGATGCTATGAATAGGAGATTAGCTTCCCGATGGGTTTAGGGGGGAGCCATGAACTGGTGGAAAGCTATTAGAGTTGCTACACCTGAGGATCGGTTTACTTAGGACCAGTTCAAAACCTAATTCAAGGAGAAATTCATTCCGTCTGCTCTGAAGTCAGTGCTATTTAGGAAGTTTGCTAATTTGAAGTAGGAAGATATGTCTATCTTCGAGTATGTTGCTGAGTTTGATGCCTTGTTGAAGTACGGGATGTCTTCCATGGACACTCCACTGAGTAAGAATGAGAAGTATCTTATGGGTTTGGACGACTATTCAAGGGAGAAGTTGATGAATCATATTGGTGAGCCATTTTAGAAACTTGTCGAGAAAGCTCTTTGCCAACATAGTTTATACCTTAAGTCCAAATCAGCTGATGTGGCTAAAGAAGAGCCAAAACCTCAACAAGGCGTGGAGGTAAGAATAAATGGAATGTTAAGAGAAAGTAGTTTCAAGGAAAGAATGCTCAGAAGAAGGCTAAGTGGGAACTGTTTGGTTGTGGAGACAACGGTCACTTGCTTATAGATTACAAAGCTAACGGAAAGAAGAAGTGGTACAACTGTGACAAGTTTAGACATATGCAGAAGAATTGCCTAGAATAAAGTTGTGAAGATATATGCTTTGGATGCTTTCCCTATTGTCGAGTGTGCCTTCAGGTGAAGGAGAAGGAAAAAGTATCACTATTTGACATATGTTCTTGTTTATAATGTTCCCTTATGTGCTTTGTTTGATACCGGAGCTTCACATCCTTCATATCTAGTGACCTAATAGATAGATTGGAGTTGAAATCCAAAATAGTTAACCGACCTTTGAATATGACAAACCCTATTGGAGGCTTCACTAGCCTATGTATGGTTTTCTACAATTTGGTCTTATTGAGTTATGGATTCTCCTTTATTTGCGATTGCTTTATTTTGAATTTTGTTGGATTGGGATTATCTTAAGGATGGACTGGCTGAGGAAGTATGTGATAGCGGTGGATGCAAGAATCTTTTGGTAATGATTTAGACTATGGAGGGGTGGACGGTAGTGATTGGTTGCCTACTAGAGGATGGGATTGTGGTTAGCTTTTTATATTCTCTTATGGTTTCATAGGATGAGTTGTCATATGTGCCTATCATTAGGAAGTTTCCAGATATGTTTGAGGAGGTGACAGGATTACCACCACACAGAGAGACTAAGGTCCACATGGAATTAGTGAAGGATGCCAGACAGATAGTTATGCCTTTAAGGTATAGGGCACCCAGAGAGAAGAAGAAGTTGGAGGTGCAGGTAATGACCTATTTTGAGGGTTCATTTGCATAAGCATATCTGAGTGGGGTGCACCTATAGCTAAATAAGATGACGAGGAAGAACAAGTATCCACTTTCGCGTATTGATGACTTGTTCGATCAGCTCCACGGTGCGAAGTTGTTCTCTCAGTTGAATCTTAGGATGGGTTTTCACTAATTGAGAGTAGAAAAGGATTGACATCATTTTGTATGTCGTCTGAATTCTGTGAGTGGTTAGTTATTCCATTCGGGCTAACCAATGCTTTGACATACTTTGTTGATCTCATGAACAGTGTCTTTAGGGATCAACTAAACAAGTTCATGCTTGTGTTTGTAGATGATATTATGATCTATTCTAGGACAGAGAAGCAATGCAAGTTGAGGATTGTACTTGAAGTGTTGAGGGAGTACAAGCTAAAAGCGAAGTTTTTGAAGTGTATTTATAAAGGAGGGTAGTGAGATTCTTGGTTTATGTCATCTCTGAGTAGGATATCACAGTAGATCCTGCTAAGGTAGCAATTGTTCAGGAATGGAACCAACACAAGAATGCTACAGATATGAGGAGTTTCCTAGGATTGGTGGGACAATATAGATGTTTTATCAAAGACTTCTCGAAGGTAGTTGCGCCATTGATCAATTTTATGAAGAAGAATTAGACTTTTATTTAGGACGCGAAGTTTGAGCATGCATATGTAAGTCTGCATGAGTGGTCGATGAGTGCACCAGTATTGACTATTGTAAGAAGGAATGAGAAGCTGATAGTATACACATATGCATGTGGTACCGAACTTTGTGTAGTGCTGATATAGAGGGGAAAAGTTGTAAACTACACTAGTCGACAGCTACAACTGCAGGAAAAGAAGTATCCAACTCACGATTTAGAGATGACAGCGATCGTGTTTTCTTTAAAAATTTGAAGGCTTTAACTATTATAAGAAAGGATCGACCTGTTCATAGACTATAAATTTTTGAAGTACCTTATCTCCTAGAAGGATCCCAACGTCCGCTAGCAGCGATGGTTGAAATTTCTGGCCTCTTATGACTTTAGCATTTCCTACACGCCTGGTAAGGGGAATGTAGTTGCCGACGCATTATGTAGAAGACATGCCAGTTTAGGAGCGATGCTCCTTGGGCGAAAGCGGTTGGAGTATGTTACTGGCCATGACTTCAGACCTCATTGTGAGTTAGAGCCAAAGATGTTGACGAGTTTGAAGATTAGACCTACTTTGATTAAGCGGATTGGTACTAGTCAAAGGCGAGATGCTAGACTAGTTGTGATCATCGAGAAAATATAAGGAGTAGAGTCTGAGGAGATGAAGCAGTAAGAGCTCGACTGAGATGGTTGGCTTCGTAAGGATGGGAGATTGCTTATTCCCGATGTCGATGGATTGTGATATGAGATGCTATGAGAGTGTCACCACTCTAGATTGACTATACATTCTAGCAGTAATAAGATGTACGATGATATTAAGCAGATATATTATTGGGAAGCAATGAAGAAGGATGTCGAGATATTCATCTCAAAGTGTATGAACTGGTACTTGGTGAAGGTAGAATAGAAGAAACCTAGTGGATTGCTACAGCCACTTGAAGATCCTAAATGGAAATGAGAGCAAATGTCGATGGATTTTATAGATGGATTGTGGAGGATCAGAGCAGGGTATGATAGCATTTAGGTCATAATCGATAGGTTGACGAAGAGTGATTGATTCACACCTATTAAGTTTTTAGAATGGCATCCAAACTAGCTAGGTTTTATGTGAAATGGGTTGTACGATTCCATGGTGTGCGCAAAAGTTGTGAAGTGACCGAGACCCTATATTCACAAAGCAGTTTTGGAAGAGCTTACAAGAGGCACTGGGACCGACCTACATCTTAGTATAGCTTATCACCCACAAACTGATGGACAAACCGAGAGGATGAATCGTATACTGAAGGATCTCTTGTGATTGCATTCTCAATTTCAGTGGTTCGTGGGATGATCATCTGCATTTGGTTGAGTTCTCGTACAACAATAGTTATCATTCTAGTATCGGTATGGCACTGTACGAAGTATTGTATGGCTGATCATGTAACGTCCTTTATGTTTATGGGAAGCATGTAAGAAACTAATACATGGACTAGATATGAATAGAGAAACCACAGAAGATTGAAATCATTCTGCAATGAATGAAAGCTGCTCAGGATAGGAAGAAGAGTTACACTAATAAAAGATGTCAAGATTTGGAGTTCTTTATCAGTGTATGATGTTTGTGAAGATTTCTCCATTGAAGAATGTTATTTAATTCAGTAGTAAGGAGAAGTAAGGGCCAAGATTCTTAGATCCTTTTCCTATAGTAGAGAGGATTAGAAACTTAACATATAAGGTTGACTTACCTTAGAAGATAGCGGGCGTGAACAACGTCTTCCATGACTCTCATTTGTGGAATTTTGTGCACGACACAAACATGAAGATCACACTAGTTCAACTTGATGATATCGAAATTGAACTAGAAGCTTTAAGACCTTATAGGTTGGTTGGTATTCTCGTATGTAATATGAAATAGCTTAGGAGGAAGATGTGAAGTTAGTGAAGGTTCAATAGGGCGAAAGTGAAAGTGATTGCACATGGGAAACCGATGAGAGCATGAGGGCAGCATATCTGAAGCACTTTGGATGGTTGCTTATTTGATATGTTCGATGGTTACATGTGATTGTTAGGCATGCGAGGTAACTATGACTGACTATTCTTTGACTTGTTAGAGATTGCGAGGTGAAATTCCAAAGGGGATAAGAGTGTAAGGACCGGTATTTTATATAGAGGATCATAGAATATTCTTTTTACATGAGGTTGTATAACTCTAAATTTCAGGAGACAACTCTTGGGTATGTTTTCCACATCTATGATTTTTATCAAAATTCTGTATGAAAATTTTAACCCTAAAAACCTTGTATGTACTATAACTTTTAATAGGAGTCGAGTTAGTGTCTGAAACCACTTTAATTGCTTCAGGATGATGGTTTTCCATTCCGTAAATGGTAATAGTAGAAAAAATGACTTACCATTTGAAAGTTATGTATGTATTAATTTTCGGTAGTTGTTATCCTGCGTTAGTGGGTAATTAACTAAACCCATACTTAGGACTACAAATGAATTTCCGGAATTATGCTAGGGTGAGGCTATAAGGACTGACCTATGTCATTTCCATCTTCCCCAAAATAGTTCTGAATTTCAATTGGCTCTATTCTCTCCAAAAATCATGTCTTTTCCCTAATAATCTTGGCTAAATCATCATTAAAGGGTAATTAATAAAGGGATTAGTAGACCTATCATTTTGGTGCTTGTAAATTCGGATTTTAGGCTGTTCATCTTCGATTCAATAATCGAAGTGGTAATTTTGGGTATTTAATGAGTGTTCTTGAACTCTAACTATCCTGCGCATGTTTGTATAATTAAATTTGATGTTTTTAACCTGATTTTGATGATATAACATTTTCTAACTTCGATCACACTTTTGTATATGGTTATGACCGAAAATAAAGAGGTTTAAAATGGTTTTTAAATGCTTTTCCAACTTCTTTTGATCGTATTGACATGCTAGTGTAAAAGTTAGATCCAGGATTGAATTTTTATGATTATCATATTTCAGTGAATTGCATGTGTGTATGGATGTATATGGATGATATTTCATATTTGTATGTTATGCTTTGATATGTTTTTCTAGTGCCTTTTGGAAGCTAGGAAAGAGGTTTTTGAATTGGTAAAATCAAAGGCGAAGATGGTTGGAATTAGATGAAACTTATAAGAGGGGCTTCGGGGCATGGAAGGAGCCCACGATTTAAGTCGCATCAAAATTGGATCGATGGAAAGTGGTCGCGACGGTCTGATTTTTGGTGGAAATAGGTTGCTGGAAGATGGTTTGGGGAGTGCTTCAAGCTGGAGGAGTTGGAACTTTGAGGCAAGCTCTAGGACATTGTAAAATGGACCCTAGGAGAAGAACAGCCTAAATTTGGCTAAGTAAAAGACTCGGTACCAAGCACTTCTACTCGATACCAAGCTATTTTTGTGGCAGGGAAAAGTACTTTAGACTTGGGAGCTCCGAGAAATGGAGTGAGGTGGTTACTTCGCCAAAAATTAGCTAGACATAGGACTCGGTATCGACCACTTTTGGTCAATACCAACATGAATTTTGGGAAGCAGAGTGGTTGGAACTTCTAAGGGAAAGTGCGGGAGCTCTGCAAGTCATACTGAAAGTGGTTGTTTGCTTGCTTTGGGATTGATAGTGATGAAGTAGCATAATGATAGCTTCCGGACTTATGTGATAGCAACTCGATGGTGAATGGAGTTCGGTTTTGATGATGATAGTTCGATGTTGAAAGGCATTGTGAGAATGATTGTCCATAAAGAGCGGGTTCTAGAAACGGTGACCTATGGATAGAATGTTGAATGGTTTCATTATGGAGTGAAGGAATGTGAAATGGTTCCTTGAGGATAATGAGAACTAAAAGGAGTAAGGAAAGGGATCGAATATGCATGCTAAGGAATCGCTGGTACTCGAAGTATTTTCTTATGTACTCGAAAGCAAAGGTACTGTGAGTACACTCATGGGTACTTTATTGCACTACCGTTGGTCGTTGGAATGGATCCGTATACCGTGGACCGATCGAATGGGTCTAGTATCAGCTTCAAGCTAAAGACATGTGCACTAAAAACTAGGATTTCCATCAATCCTTGGCAGGTGGAAGGTCATACGAGTTTTCATATATCCAGAGCACAATGAGTGATGATGAGGATTATTTGTTAGATTTTATATTTTCCTTAATTGTTTTCTTATGTAGTCTATCACTCTAAGAATTTCACTTAAGATAGGTATTTGAGATATGAGTACCTAGACATTCGTCATTGTATTTAGGTTATTATACACTTTTAAGATATTGTAGAGTAGCATATTATGTTCATTATGTGCTAATTTTTTAGATGCAGGGATAGCTTAGATATGGTTCGTATACCCTTGTTGCTTACTATATCGACTTGTATAATATTTTGAGATTCATTTTCACTTACACTAGACTGTTGTTTGACGTGGGGTTTTATGATTTACTTCTTATTATCTCAAGCACTCTTAAATGAATAGACTAGGTAATAGGTCTAGGTGGGATGCAGTAGTTGTGCTGAAGACGAGCTGCATAGAGCTTTCTCGTATTATATATGGATTTATGCTTATTCCATTGTGCAATATTATGGAGCCTTGACAGTGTTTGCTTGATATTATTAGATATAATTTATCATTTGATTTTTTTTGGCAAAGCCAGCGGGGTTATCTGATCGCCTACCAGTTTATTGCAAAACAATAAATGTTACAACAGAAACAAAGAGATTACGAGGAAGGGAAAACAACAACAAAAACATAAAAAAAGAAATGAAACAGTGATCAATCCCAAGTTTGCAACAGAGCAGGGTTGAAAACAGTTTGACAGATCTTCAATTGGCAATAAATAGCATTCTTCACTTCATACCAAAGCTCATCCCCATTTTTTCTTTGATTTTCAAAAAATATTGTATTTCTTCCCCTCCAAATGATTGTCATGTAAATTTTCAAGCACATAGCAAGCAACCTACCCATTTCATCTTTCTTCTTGGTAGCATTATAGAAAACTTCCCACACATCACCATTGTTAGCAGAAAGAAAACTAAGACCAGTTTTAAACCCAATTCTTTGTATCAGAAATAGAAGAGCAGGGCATTCAAAGTAAATATGATGTGGAGACTCTTCATATAGGTCACAAAACAAGCACTCCATAGTGCAACCCATGCCATATTTGCTCAGAACATTTCTTGTTAGCAAGGCTTGGTTTATTACTTTCCATAGCATCAAGTTGTCTTTTGGTTGTGAATCAGATGACCAGATAATAGTGCTCCATTTAGATGCAGGCAAAGGAGTAGTGACAGTGACATAGTTGTAAACTCCTTTAATTGAATGAGGCTTCATATCCCAAACAACAATGTCATATTGAGTATCAGGTAGGTATAGTTGTTGCATTTTATTCCACAGCTGTCTTAAATATTGATTACTATTGGAAGGAAGCACAATTTTTCCATTATGAATATAATCAATGGCCTTGGCATCAATGTGTATACCAGACTGCAAAATCTAATAATAGTCACATAATGAAGATAAGATAAGACCTTTACTGACCCAGGGGTCATGCCAGAAACTGATAGAAGAATTAGCTTTGACAGGATATAAAATCATAGGTAGGATAACATTTCTCAAATTCAATAAATTTCTCCAAATCCAACTACTAGACAGAGGACTAATCATACACCAAAAATACTTATTCTTAATATTGTGTTGCCAGACCCAGTCAACCCATAAACTAGCTCTATTGTTGATTAAGTCATCAATATGTTTACTTATTGCTGCTAAATTCCACTTCCTGACATTTATAACCCCAAGACCTCCCATTTTTTTAGAAGCTTCAAACTTTGAAAAGGAACAAGGTAAAAGTTTCTTGTTATGAATGCTTCCTGTCCAAAAAAATCTGTTCATTGCAGACCTGACTTGTTGCAATAGCCTTACTGGGAGAATCATAGCACGTGCCCAGTAAACAAGGGAGGAAAAAACAGTAGATTTAATAAGCACTAATCTACCACTTTGTGTCAGCTGCCTATTTCCCTAAGCATTCATAACAGAAGTGATTTTGTTGTAGAGAGGAAAACAGTCAACTTTTGTAATCCTTTTTGAAATTAATGGTAGACCAAGATACTTCATATCAGTGTCCATAGAAGAGAATCCACTTTGTCTTTGTAAGGCAGTAGCTTGAGCATCACTGACTCCAGAAACCAACAAAGAAGATTTGTCTTGATTTATTTTAAGACCAGTCATAGTGTAGAAATCTTGCAATGCTTCAGAGATAGCATTTAAGGAAGGTAACTCAGGCTTTGTGAACAACATCACATCATCAGCAAACATGATTGAAGTAATATGCTGTTGTGCACACTTAGGGTGGTACTTTATTGTCTTCAGTGAATACCTAATTTGGAGTATGACATTTAATACTTCCATAACAAGCAAGAACAAGTATGAAGATATAGGGTCACCTTGCCGTATTCCTTTACTACTTCTGAAGTTGCCAACTGATCTACCATTAATAACAATAGAGAAAGAAGGAGCGGAGATGCACACATATACCCAGGAAATAAATTTTTTAGGAAATCCCATCTGAGCCATAACCCTAACTATTGAAGACCAGTGAACAGTATCATAAGCCTTGGAAATATCAATTTTAATTGCTGCAGCAGTTGGTACCTTATTTTTACCATAGCCTTTCAGTAATTCTTGAGATAGTAGAAGGTTATCAAGTATACTCCTAGAAGGAATAAAAGCAGCCTGATTTCTTGAAACAACAGAGGGAAGAACTTTAACTAAACTAGAAGCCAGTAATTTAGATATGCATTTGTAAACTACATTATAGCAAGAGATAGGTCTGAATGATGTGACACCAGTTGGGTTGCTGACTTTGGGAATAAGGGCAATGTTAGTACTATTAACTTCACCTAACAACTTACACTTGTTGAAAAAGTTGTGTATGACTCTACAAAACTCACTACCCAAAACACTCCAAGTAGAGATAAAGAAAACCACATTTAAACCATCAGGCCCCCCTGATGATTGTTGATTCATAGAGAAGAGAGTTGTTTTAATTTCCTCATCAGTTACAGGAGTAATAAGACTTGCTGCTTCTAGGGAAGAAATGCATGGTAGTGGTAGAGAAGAAATGAGTTCAAGATCAGGAATAAAACCATCAGAGTTTCCAAGCAAATTTGAGAAGTAGTCAATGAAAGCCTTATCAACAGATTCAGCAGTTGAAAAAAAAGAACCATGTTCATCATGAATGCTATAAATGTTCTCTCTCGCATGCTTTACCTTTATAGAATCATGAAAAAACTTGGTGTTTTTATCTCCTTCAGCAATCCATTTTGTATGCAGTTGTTGTCTCTTCATGCTAGCTTCCAAGTACAAAGCATTATTTACATCTTTAAATAGTTTACTTTCTTCTTCAGCAGCTTGAACATCTTGTGGGTGCTCCATCATGAACTCCTGTTGTTTCTTTAGTTTTTCCTTTAGGCTAGTTGAGAGTAGGCTTCCAGTGCCAAAAGTTGTGATAACCCACTGTTTAATCTCCTGCTTGATACATTTTATCTTCCTGCAAAACTTAAACATTGGGTTACCAACACAAGAAAAATCAGAGCTGACTTTAGTAACTAAGGGAAGGAAATGTTCATGTTTAACCCATGCATTAAAAAATTTAAAACTTCTCTTTTCCTTTTTAAAATGGAGACCAAGAGTTAAGATTAAAGGGGAGTGGTCAGACATTATTGGTTGAGGAAGGTATACAGATAGGGTAGGCCAGTGAGTGATAGCTTGAAAGTTGCAAAAGGTGTGATCAATTGTAGTGAAGGTTCGTACACCGCTACGACTTCTATTATTCCATGAAAACTTGGCTCCAGTTTTGTTAACCATAATCAGATCAGATTCATAAACAGCCAGGTTTAGAGGATCAAGACCATTTGATGTAAGTGGAGCTCCACCTGATTTGTCACTGTAATCATAGCAGGAATTAAAATCACCCAAAACAATCCAGGGGTGGGTGGATTGTCTTAAAGGTGGCAAAGCATAAAAAAAACTCTCCTGGAGTTGGCAGAATTGTCAGCATATACAAAGGTAATATAGAAAGAAGAAGGGGTATTTGTTTCTTGCACATGAAAGTGGATGTACTGCCTAGTTGATAGAAGGGGAGAAAGAGTTAATGCAACAGGATCATAAATTACTAGAATCCTACCATAAGAGGCACTATCTAGATTATGATGAAAAGACCAGGATGGATTTATATAAGAAACAGCTTTAGTAGATAAAGATAAGTTTAGTTTTGTTTCAAGAAGACCAAAAAGACTGATGTTGTACTCAGTGATTATACTTTTCACCTGATCTAGTTTCAAATTACTGTGAGCTCCTCTGAGGTTCCATGATGCAATTTTTTTAAACATAAATATTATTGAGGAAAGGTATTGAAATTTCTTCTCTTTGCAGAAAGAGATCTTGTTTCTATGATCCTATGAGATTGTGATAGAGGAGAAGTAGGTTGGGAATAATTTTGGGAGGAGTTAGGATCAGCAGGTGGAACTGTTGTAGTTTGGATATTGGTAGTACATGCTGGCCAACCTGGCAAGTCAATAGAAAAGTTGTATGGTGTTGGAGCAGTAGGTTGAACATCCACTGGGTTTTCATACATAGTAGTTATTAGCTGTGTTACTTGTTGCTTAAAAATATTGCACCAGTCATTATCCATTTCTGATACAAGTGTATCTGAGGGGTCATGCAGTACATGTTTACCACTTCCAGTTGTATTGCCAAATTCAGAGCTGTTTATATCTTTTGAAAATGAAATTTTGTCCACATCAGTTGTTTTCAGATCATTAACTTCATTTTCTTTACCATTATTTGCAGGAGTTTTGCCTTTGTGACCACCATTCCATTGTTCTTCTCTTATGACTTCATTTGTTATTTCACCTTCCTCAACATCAATAATTTCCAGTGTGTCATCCTCTTCCACTACAGATTGCAGCAAGAGGAACTTATTTTGTGTAGAAACAAGACAAGCCTGTTCACCACATTGTGTTTTTTGCACATCATATTGCACTAATTTAATTTTCCCACTTCCATCATTCTCAGATACCATCTTTTCTCCTTGCATCTTCAAGTCATTTACTCCTACATCTTCACTCACATTTTTTCCTTTATCCTTGTTTTTGTTTACTTTTTGCCAAACTTGCTTAACTCTTTCTTGTTTCTCAGTTGTTCTCCCCTTTTTCATCTTATTATTTTTATCCTCAGTAATTTTGTGTTGTTCATCAGTTGCACATTGCTCAACAACCTCATCACTTACATATTTCTTGCAATTTTTAATCAAGTGCCCAAACCCTTTACATAAAGTGCAGATTTCCGGTTTCCACAAGTATTCTACTTTCACAACTTGTTCAGTTCCATCTAGCAACATCACTGAGAAACTTTCTGGTAGTTCTTTGTTTGGAGTTACTTCAACTAAACATTTAGCAAAGGATAAACGCTCAAATTTTTCAGTTGATGTATCCATACAAAGAAGCTTACCAACTCTGGCAGTTAACCAATTAATACCCAAGGGTGACCATGCATACAATGGTATATTTGATAGTTTTATCCACACAGGCACAGCTTTTATACTACTACAGCTGTTCCCTATGTTTTCATCCCACGGCTTCACTATGAATAACTTAATTCTCATTACAACTGGATCTGCTTCAGAAATTTTTTTCCTATCATCTTCATTACTAAACTTGAACAAAAACAGAAAACCATTTAACAGTAATAGACCCTACAAGCTTCCAAG
This sequence comes from Allium cepa, assembly GCA_030765085.1. Lineage (NCBI taxonomy): Eukaryota > Viridiplantae > Streptophyta > Magnoliopsida > Asparagales > Amaryllidaceae > Allium > Allium cepa. Next base: position 183,961,878 of record CM060934.1, read on the forward strand.
CACACTTAAGATAATACAGAACAGTTGCGTACGGTAGTGGATTATCAAGGAAAAAACCAACAAGATAATCACACCACAGTGAACTACCTGCCATGACAACTTCAGCAGGTGGCACTATAGCTTCTCCTTGATATTCAAGTTGAATATCACGAGGCACATAGGAGCCAGCGTTATTAGGTCTAGCTTTGAAAAGAGAGTTCCAAGTGTGCGGTTGTTTAATTATAGAAGGAGATGACAAAGTTGGATTAGAAAGTGGTGGAGGTGGTGAAAGATTGGAAGAGGCATGAACAAGAAGAGGAGGGTCAAGCTGGACACTGACAGAGGATGGATCAACAGAATAGTTTGGGAGAGGGAGAATGGGTGGTGCAGAAGGAGGAACTGGAATAGGATAGGAAAGACTAGGCTGAATGGGAGTTGGGGGATGTGATGGGTTAGCTGGATGAACAGGAAGAGAAGGGACAAGCTCAACACAGACAGGGGAAGGAACAATGTTTGGCAGCGGAAGTATGGGTGGTGCAGAAGGAGGTACAAGAATTGGGGAGGAAGGACAAGGCTGTAGAGAAGATAGGGGATGTGATGGGTTAGCGGGATGGGAAAGAAAATTTGGAGCGGTCCCCATTTTTAAAAAGGTTGTTTTTTATAACTTACTAAGATTTTTTGAGTATATAAAAAACTTTAGGGCCAAGGAAACTATGTTTTCCCTGGCCTTTGGTTAAGCCGGCTTTATAAGTGGTCGTGCACTATGTCTCATTATTGTGGCCGCTGGGATTCGAACCGGTGCCACTACAACCACATGTAGCAACTCCACTATGTCTTAACCACTGGACCACTATGTCTCATTTGATTTTACTTGTTACTTATATAAACTATTGTTATTTTGTATAACTATATGAATCTATGCACTCTGATTTTGAGGTTTATTTAGTTAATAGCGCCTCGCCCTTTTTTGATCAACCATCATTATTATATTTTATTCCATGTGCTATGAGATATATAATAGGTTATGTGATGTTTATAATGTGGTTTACTGACCACTCACTTAAACCAAGTCTTGTTTAAAATGTCATCAAAGGTGTTCTCCCATCTTTCATCCTCAATAGACGAAAACCCACAACTAAATATAGCCATATAAATATCTTGGTACCACTTAGTTGGTGAAATACATCATTTATTCTCGACAAAGGGCACCGACGCTTTATTATCTTCTTATTCGCCTTTCGATAGTTGATGCGTAGCCTGGGAGAATGATCAGACTTAATTACAAGCATCGGCGAAGCTCTTTAGGTGAACTACTTCATCTAATGAAACTTTTGCCTCCTAGTTCCACTAACTAGACCTTTATCTCATTCAACTCATTGAGCAACATTTAGCTTGGGAATCTGTTCGCTGTCGCAATCCTCAATATAAGATTAATCTAGAATTCTATGGTTCTCAGTGAGGTAGACTCATTGATGACTTGAAGATGCTGACAGACTCCATTACAACCAAGACCTGATCTATCTCACCTATTGTATAATATGTTGCACATAATGAAGCACAAACAACTACCTTTAGCTCCTTAAGGTAACATGAATCTGCCCGACATAATCTGCATGCTTTGAGGAAACCACTTTTGTAACGACTGCCCTACACCACCAAACCCTGTATACATAAGATGGTGCACTATTGACGTGTCCAGCCAATATAGAACGATCATTGAGATTTTAAAATGAAATAAGCATCATAGAACCTGTTGAATACCTCACAATGAATGGACTAGAATATAATACACATCAGAAATAAAAACATGAGAGATAGTAATAATTAAGTGACTCAGTATCATAGTATAGATACACAGAGTTATACAACTAGTAATAAAGTTTATACAACGGAAATAAACTAAATAACTGTCTTATAATAATAAGAAAGCACTGCAAAGGCTCCATAGTGTTGCACAGTGGAATAAGCATAGAAATCCATATACAAAACGAGATAGCCCCATCCAACTCATCCTCTGCACAACTACTGTGTCGCACCTAGACTTACTCTCTAGTCTACTCATTTAAGAGTACCCGAGATAATAAGAAGCAAAACATAAAACCTCGATTTGGACAACAATTTGGTGTAAGAAATAAATGAATCTCAAAATACTATACAAGTCGATATAGTAAGGAACAAGGGTATATGAACCATACCCGACCTATCCCTGTAACCAAAGAGTTAGCACATAATAACATAATATTTTACTCTATGAATACAATAAGGGTACACTACAAACCAAGTGTGATTACTTATGTTCGGGTATCCCTATCTTCAATACCTATCTCCAATGACTTCCGTAAAGTGATAGACTATGGAAGAACAATCAACTACCATAGCATCTATCAAACAATCCTCACTATCACTCAATGTTCTCCAGATATATCGTAAATTGTATGACCTTTCAACTGCCTGGGATTAATGGAAATCATGGTTTTTAGTGTATTCTATGTAGCCCAAAGCTGATAGTAAACCAATTCAACCGGTCCAGGGTACACGAATTCATTCGATTGATCTGGGGTAGCCTTTCAACATACCCATGAGCGTCCTCGCAATACCTCTGCTTTAAGTGCATTGGAAAACACTCTGAGGGTCAACGATCCCTTAGCACACGTATTAGAGACCTTTTCTGACTTTATTCAATTTCCATTATCCTCAAGGAACCATTCTACATTCCTCTATTCCGTGATAGAACCATTCAACCTTCATATCCGCACGCCACCCTTCTTAGAACCCACCCTTTTATGGATAACCATTCCCACGACTCCTCTCAACAGCGAGTCGCCATCATCGGAACCTAACTCCTTTCATCATCGAGTTGTCATCAAAGTCCTGAAATTATCACCATGCCACTATATTGCCATCAAACCCCAAGCGAACAAACAACACCTTCAGCATGATTTACAGAGCCTTCGCTTCCCCTCCAGGAAGTTTCACTCCCATCCCATCAACAGAAATAACTCAGTGCCAACATGAATAAGCCGGTACCGACTTATTTGCTTAACCAATTTTTGGTTAAGTCTTCTTCCTTGCTTCTGTACTTCCTTCCTCATGTGCTTATCATCCCAATCTATCCATCATAACAACTTAGTTCCATGCCAAAGCCTTCATTTTCAAATTCTAGAAACAAGTCGATAGAACGTTCAACACTTAGCCAAACTTCCATAACTTGCATGGTCCATCTCTACTAACCATGCTATAGTGTCCTCCTAAGCTTACCAACTTGTCAGACTAATAAAAACAACTCGGTACCGACATGAATAAGACCAACTTATTTGCTTAGTGAATTTTTCAATGCAACTTGAACTCCAAACTCTTCCCATGCTCCAAAGCCTGCTCTCCAAGTTTCGTTTTCTGACCATATTTTCCTTCAATTCATCCAATTTGCCAATCAATTTCCTGCATATCTAAAACACTAGCAGACAATATCAAGCATAAAATAAAAACGTGAAATAACATAAGTAAACATCCATTCACACATGTAATGCTTAAGAATGTAGTAATCAAGTAAATCGCAATCTCGATCTAACTTTTACACTATCAAAAAGTCATTTTAAACCTTTAAAATTCATCCTTGGACATAGATTGAAGTGGGTTGGTTAGAAAATGTTTTAAGGTTAGAATCATATCAAAAATATCATTTTTAATTATATAAACATGGATAGTGGAGTGAGAGATTAAGAACTACTCACCAACCACCAAAAATACAAAAATGTCCCCTTATATCTGAAGTAAACAGTAAGGAAGAAGGATTTAAATTAGCAAAAATGATAATATCTAGCTTCTACATATTAATCACCCCATTAATCAATGATTTGGCTAAGATTAGTAAGGAAAAGAAGTGATTTTTGATAAAATTGGAGTTAATGAAGGTTTAGAACTATTTTGTGGAAGATGAAATGACCTAGATTAGTTTCTACAGCCTCTTTTAGCACAAATTTTGTATTAGGTTTGTGGGCTTAAGCATGGCCTTAGTTAATTACCCACTAAAACTGGCTAGTAGCAGGCAAAACATAAAATAACTATAACTTTCAAATGATAAGTCCTTTTTCTATCATGATTACTCTACGAAATGAGAAACCATCATTCTAAAGCAATGGAAGTGGATTGACAATAAAATTCGACTTCGATCAAAAGTTATAGTCCAAACAAAATTTATGGTCAAAATAGTTGTACAAAATTCGGCAAAAATCGTAAATGTGGAAAATTTCTTTAAAATTCATTTCCCATAATTTTAGAGTCATACGACCTCACATTAATAAAATAATAATATTTGATGATCCTCCAATATGTAAAGCATGGTCGTTATAGCTTTATTCTTACATAAAAATCTAACCTCATATTTTTTGGATCAGGTGCATCGGGCAGTGGGTTGAAAGAGGCAAAAAATCATTTTAATTCATTGTGCACTAGATTTTTAATAAGTTATTATTAGTAATGTTTTGGACAATTAAATCATATTTAATATTTGTTAGATGAAAAAGGAGTTTTTGTTTATTATTCAAATTGAAATTAAAATTTAATTTTTACATTATTAAATTGGAAGTTAGTTTCATGTTTACTTTATTTCTTTGGTATTAAATTTGATTTGAATTTAATCTTAATTACATTCATCAATATTACTTTGGTACACAATGGTATTACTTATTCAAAATAATATTTAATGAAATAAATTTTAATCGGTTCAAATAACAACTATTTAAATTTAAATTCATTAATAAAATTATTTTCTTTTATATATGTGTGTGTGTGCATGCACGTGTGCATATGTGTAATTTTAGCTCCAAATGTCAATTATCTAAATATAACAAATAGTATGTGTAATTTTAGCTTCAAAAATCAATTATCTGAATATAACAAATAGTATCTCGACATGTATAAATTTCATATTAATGATGTTAATACACAATTATTTTAATAATTTAATATTTTTTCCTATTTTAGAAGTTATATACATGTTCACAATACACAATTCAATAACATGAATGTGTTTGGAATTATAATACAAATTTAAAGATGTAAGTTGCATGCAAAATAGAATTCGAAGGAAAGAGTTGTTCATGGTCAAGCATGTAGGGGTTTTAAAAAATTTAAAATTAATGGGGATTGGTATTTAAAAGTTACCTTCTCTCTAAAACAAACCCTAGCCGTTTGAAACCCATGACTTCCACCAACTATTCCCACAGCCACCAAACAACGGAGTTGTTGGTCATTCCAGTCGTTCTTCACCTCCCTGCCTCTCTATTTGCCAGTACCAATCATGTAACATCTGATAATGGGTATCTAGAACCTAACTTTGAGAAATATTTATTGAATTACACTCAAGGTAGTAAGATGATCGTAGATGAGCCTCTTCGATAATCGACTAGGCTAAGTCGCCATCCTTTGAATGGAAGCGATAACGAACAATGCAGACAATATGATGATGCATTGTGATGATGAAGTGCACTAGAGGAAAAGTCATAAATTAAATAAGTTGATTTAATAATTTTATAAATGGATTTTATTGAAAATAATTGAAAATATTTCCCGGGTATCTTGCTGATCGAACACACCTTGAACTCCAAACTTTTTTTAGAGAGGATCATTCTCTAACTAAATGGTGGAGTTGCAAAGTTCACCATTATGATATAATTTATTTTTAGATAGAGAGAATATAGTTAATTCTCTATCATTGAATGAGGCAGATAGGCATATTTATAGCACTAATGGTCTACGTTAATGTCTTACCCAAATCCATAATTCAAGGTAAGATCCATTACAAATGAGATCTTATCTCACTTAGTTAATTAAACTCGTTTAATTAGTTCATCCCTACGTATATTTTGGATTGCCTTATTTTATAACAATTTTATATATTTCAGACACCAAAATTATATATATTATATTTAAATTATTATATTAGAACAAAAATAATTGAATACATATATAATAGTTATATATTTTATTAATAGATTTTATGCCCTCCAATAATAATTAATATAACCATTATATTAATTTCTCCACAATAATAATTTATCAATTTTCTAAATTATTTCAATAAATTATTATCAGTCTAAAATTGAGAGTTGCAGTTGCGTGATTCCTAGGTATAATCTCAGTCCTCTTTAGTATTTAAACAGTTTAAATATTAAACTATGTACAAACTTTGGTGAAGCATAGTACTGGACACGAGTCCAGTTGCTTATTTGATTATTTATGTAAAGTCAAATTTCTTATCCTTTAAGGTGAAACCCTTAAGAATTGATGTACTGTGCATGTTTTCTCGTCGTCATCACTATATAACTCAAATATCTTGATCTTGATCAATGGTTAAAACAATTATATCCATAGTTAATTTTGAAGTCTAATATTAAAGTTTATGGTTTAATCGGATAACAATTGTTGATTAAACAATTTTCTTTGGTCAAAGACTTTGACTTTATGCTGACTAAAAATTACGTCGATACCAACCTTCTATTCGAAGGAGATGAATCCTCTCTTAAATAGTGTTTCACTCAAGTGGTTTAACTTATACCCATCTATGGCCTTAACATAATCTTCATTGTTGTGCAACTGACCATAATCAGAATATCGTTTAGACACCGAAGATTCACGGTATTCTCAAGTCAAAAGACTTCTACATGTCATCACGTGAGATCTTTTATTTGTCTTTTAAGCTATAAAAACTCTCGGTGAGTCATTTTATAATTGTTACAAACAACTACACATACTTAACAGTTGGTACCCCCGACGGTCATAAGTAATTTACCATCCATCATATGGTGCGTGTTACACACACTAGTCTCCATGGATATATCTATATCTCATTCTCGATAGATCTTTACTAGGAACATTCAAAGACAAGTGTTTATTTTATAAGATTCAATACCACGGTTATCAACACATTCATAATTGCAACCGATTAAATACTTTCTCTAAGAGTTTTGTACGTATATATGTCTAGTATATTTAAACAATAATTATTCCCCAATATGACAATGTATATAATAGAAAATAACACCATACTTACTTTACTTTAAACAAGATTCGCTATAAGAGTCAAGTCATAGAATTAAATTATATAATTGCCCTAAGAACACATCGTAAACTCAATAAATCTCCCACTTGTACTTGGGGAAATTACGGTGACTCGTAACCTTACTCTCGTTCGGTTTTCCGAGAAAAAACTGATAAAGGGACATAGTGAGGGTTCTGTAATATCATTGTTTTGTATCTACTTTGTGATTATGCTCCTCCATCACTGATAAACTCTTTCATTGTGTGTTAATCATAAAGAACATATCTCTATCTCTTACTAGGTTGTCAGTTCCTATTGCATTCTATATTGCATCATTGCTATCACAATACATAAATGGATTCACAATGGTGGGAATCATCCTTTGTTTTCTTATAAATTTTAATATATTTACTACTTTCACTGCGACAATATTTATGACAATGCACTTGGCCTTTATAGTTGAATCGTCCATAAACTTTTTGTTGGAGTATTTCCAACTTAAAGCTCATTTGTTAAGGGTGAACAGGAATTTATAATTAACTTAATATTTTCCAATGTTGTTTAAGAAGTTTGTATTTGATTACTCCATTATAAGGAGTTCATCAACTCTGAAAATAATTCTCTAGTATTTTTTTGATATGTGAGAATACTCTTAACTACCATTTAATTTTTTTAACTCAATTTTGATATTCGCTTGTTGCACCAAGTACAGAAGCAAATTCCAATCTTGTATATAATATTACAGATATGATGATTCCTACTGTTGATGAATAAGGAATTTATCTCAAATGCTCTATATTAAACATTTTAATATAATATTTGTATATATCGATTAGGACAATGCCAACATCCTCTTTTACCTAGTATAAAAAATGTCTCTTTCGAATCCACCACTCAAAATTAAACAACCAATCTTCAACTCATTTTAACATCAATACATCATTATCAATCAATATTATGTCACTTATTCATAGTGTTAAAAATGTTTTCGTACCTTATATTTTCTTTCTTATATACACGAGATTTCTTTATAATTTGATTAAAACCAAACTATTTGGTATCCTTGCCAAAATAGTTGCTCAACCACTAGATGCTTGTTTCAAATCGTATCTTAAAAAGTCCACAAGCTCTATTATCACTCCCACTAACATTGAAATACTTTGGTAATTGTGTGCAAATAGTCTCCTCCAAATCATTATCTAAACGTTCTATTTTCAACATCAGTGTGTCAAAATTCACTGTCATATTATGGAACATTTAGAGGCATGCTGACTAGAGAAACTGCTTCAGTAATTTATATATTCAAAATCAATATGGTTACTTTCCATCAAGCTTGCTTTATACACTTCCACCTGCATTATACTTCGAACACTCACTTACAGCTGATTAATCATACGCTTTCGAGTATAATTACCAAAATCAAAATTTTTAGTGTATGGGGAATCCATTTTTGATTTTATGAATCACACATATGGAAGTGTCTACACTTTCCATGGCTTGTCAACAACCTAGGAGATTGGGCATGTTAGTAGCTTAGGAGATTTTTGTTATGTACAATACATTTTCCCAACATTGATAACAAACTCATAGCTTCTTTTCAATAAGTGAGATTTCTTATCAGAAATTCTAATGAGCTGTATCATTTTGGATTTGCATAATTTTAAATCATCTACCTACTCAAGTTTTATGTTAGAATCTTAGACCATATCAAAGTCCGTCGCACCACCATTGATTTCTCTACAAAGAAATTACTTCTGTAAGAATTTGGATGTCGTGGAACAAAAATTTGTTTCTTAGTGAGATGGAATAAGTACTCAAAACATTTTATGAACCACCTATGGACCTACTAAAATAAGTTTAGCTTAAAGTTCGTGAAACTTATGTTTATAACATAGATCAAATAACCACATATCTTAAATGTTTAAGATGGGATTTCTTCAGAATTCATATCTTATATTGAATCATAATCTCGGCTGCTATCCTGCCTTTTGGCAAGTCCGTGACACCAAAGAATTGACTGGAAATCGAAAATGGTCCACCTCGAAGATCGATTATACACAGGTCTACTATGGATACTGGTGAATTTTGTTCGAGTTTGGACCGAGCTACAATCGAAATGATACGACAAGCAAAGCTACATAAGGCAGCATTCCAAATTTCAAGTCAATCGGAGTTCGTATGCTCGAGATATTGATTGATCAAAATCAAGAAGACCAACTTCATTCGTATCCATGGGATTTCGTATCCATCAACTCATAAGCATATATTTCGTATCCATCCCTTAAGCTACTTCGGTTCGTATCCATCATGCTTACACTATTTCGTATTCATCATGATCATTCTATTTCATACCCATCGCATTTACTCCGCTTCATATCCATCAACCGAAGCTAGTTTGTATTGATTCCATTTACACACTTCATATCGATCGGCCTAAGATCAATACAAATGTTCCACCAAATGGCTGATACGAAATCACATCGTCTATCGATACGAAGCAAGTCAAACACCATCGATACGAAGCAGTTGCATGCGATCGATACGAGAAAATCTCTAAGTTATCGATACCAAGTAGCCTCAGACATCGATATGAAATACAGTCGAAGTTATCGATGCGAAATGAAGCGATTATCATCGATACGAAGGAATAAAATCATGTCGATACGAATAAGGCACGTTCAACTGAAAGATTCGGTAACTCGGTATAAAATGTGGATTGATCCTGGAATATAATGCCACGTCACATTTATCAATACGAATAACATTGATACGAACAGAAAGCGATACGAATGGATCGATACGAGCACACCATCCTTTTGCAAACTCAAAATTGAATCGATCATAACTCAAAATCTATAAGACCAAATGCTACCAAATTTTCACAGGAGCTTGCATATCAGCTCAAGAATGTCCTTGATCAATCTCGGGCCAAATGAAGGTGTTTTTGATCGATGTGAAATGTACACATATCGATCAGAGATCGATCCCTATCAACCTCGGATCGATCACGTAGGCTCGCCCGTATATGAGAAGGAGTATTCCAAGATCTAAGACAGATTTTTCCAGCCCACGCCTACAAATAGTGACCTAGACTTATAGAAAATGGATTTTTGACTTTTCTATGCTGATACTCTGCCGAAATCACTACTACACTTCAGTTGTACTGTTGTACTCTCTTGTAATCAACAAGTCAAATTCAATAAACATCAATCATTTCATAGTGGACGTAGGCAATATACCGAACTACACCATCGTAGTTCGTCCCCTAGTCACACGACTAGACTCTACAATAGTTTAAAAGAGAAATACAAATTAAAAACAATTTTAAAAACAATAAACCCTAGTTTAAAAACATTAAAGCCCAAATGAAACTAAAAATGTTGTCCCAGTAATCAACTAAAGTGATAAAACAATCCCTTTCTCTTTTGTATCTTCGGCATGTTCCTTTTCTTTTGTTTGCGATTAAGGTTGCTTCCTTTTTGTTACTCGTTCGTTCCTTTCTGTTAAAATTAAGGCTTTGGAAATTCAAAGAAGCTGACATTGTTGATCGATCAAGTGGATGTTCTCGTGAATGTTTTGACGATCGATTATGTCTTCAAATTTGCATATGCTGCTTCGAAAAATCGACTTTGAATTGAATTGAATCTGGTATGTGATTTTCCTTTTGCTTTTCTAGTTAATTTGCTTGAACTCGATTCTTGATTTAGGCCAATGATGATTGGGTTTTATATAGATTTCAATTTCCTTGATTTCCGTTTGAATTGAATTCGTTTGATACTTTACTTGTCGTTCAATTTTGCTTGAGTGTATATGATTTGTTTAGACTTATTCAATTCATATATTTTACGATAGCTTGCTCATCACGGCTTCGAATTGCTTTGGGAATTGTCTTCGACCATTTGAAATTTGTGATATTTGACTGGTTCGAATCCTTGGCCACCACGGCTTTGATTTTGCTGGCCTTTTGACTTGTTCAAATTATTTTCTGCAAGTTGAATTCGGCCATTTTTGAATTTTTGATTATCTAGACTTCCGCAACTTTGATTTAAATTTATTTATCTTATGACTTGTCGACATTTGACTTTGTTCATCCTGTCACTTGTAATTGCATATACATCTGTATATATGTATGCTTCTGATCAATTCATTTGATGTCTCCATACATATATAATGCGTGTAAAAAATAAAAAATAAAATGAACATGTAGTTTGCTTGAATTTGCCTCTGGTCATTTTCTTGAATCTGAACACACGAACATTTTGTTTTCACTTGAAGTTTGCACGTGAGTATTGCCTCGAGTTTGAAATGCTTGCAGGCTTCAATATGCATTGTTTGATGTGTCTGTGTGTCACTACATATATACATGTTTCTTGGTTGAAGTTCTCACATGAGTTCATATTCATTTAGTCTAGTTCGAACTGCTGTGTTCATTACTTTATGTTCAAGCCATTGTTTTATTTGTAGTTTGGTACATATCTGGTCATTCATATATAAATCTGGTCGCAGCATTTTACTGTTTGAATTTTTTCTCAACCGCTCATTGTTGTAGTGTATATAAGTTGTTTACTGATTCTACCCACATCATATTATTCATGTTGCCTGGATTAGTGCAGTTTCATTGTGGCTTCACTTGTGTCTTGATGTTGTACTTCACTGTGTTGATGATTTTGGAATGGTTTGCATCCTCAATTGTGCATTGTATATTTTCATTTGAAGTTTATTTTGGTCATTGCATTACTTTGACTCATTTTTGGTTTGCATTATGTTGTATACATTTTACTTCGAGCTAGTACACATGAACTCTTTTTATCCATACCATATATGTCAGTGGTCTTTGTGCAGCCTTCTCCGGCTTGATGTACATTGATTTGAAAAATGCCTTGTAAAAATAGTCGAGCTAGTTGTGCATATGCTTCCATGTTGTCAGGCTTGCTTCGTCTTCATTTGCGCTTGCACTGACCAGTTTATTGCATTCACCATGCCTATACTTGTTGAAACCGCTTCACCACTATTGTCACACTGGTTCATTATTGACTTCATTGTTGTTTTACTATGTACATTTGCTTGAGTCTGTTCCATTGGTTACAGTACTAGTTCTGGTTACATGTGTACTGCCTATATATGTGTACATGTGCGTTTGCATTGACTTCATGTAGTCTTCACTTTTTCCTTTTGATCTGGTTCATTATATGTTGGTCTGGTCGGGAGCATTTGCTTTTTGGACTGGGTTCATGAACATGTTGCAGTCATGTGCATGTTGCCAGTTGAGCTTCTCTGGTTGTCTTGACTCTATATTAGTTGATGTTGTTTTTGGTTTCTGGCATTATGCTTTTGTGTGCACTGTCAGCTACTTGTACTAGTTCAAATGGAAGTCCTTTTGAACTTTACATAAGTTGGTGACACCATTTTCATTTGAAGCCGCAGTGTCATTCTAAGTCTGGTTTGGACATATCATTACTCCGATGCATTCCATTTTCACTACGCCTGATTATTTTTTATTTTGGACTAGTCGAGTTGTTTTAGTTGTCTTGACCATTTTATTATTAAACTTGTACATTTGAATTTGCACCTATATTGAATCCATCTTAGGCTCGGGTTTGACTTTGTGCTCGTGTTATGAATTTTTTGTATTGCATTTGAGTTGAACCCGGCTTTTGATGGGGTTTGACCTTGTGCTCACCTGTCCCTATAATTTTATCAAGTGTATATTGGTGTGCATGGCCTTGTGGCATGTACAGTGATACACTATGCATGTCACAAGTTGTTCGTATTTGAAGAATTCAAAATTAAATGATGACGAACAACCCAAATAACCGAGGCAAGTAATATTTTCAAAATACATATTTTATTTTACACTGTAGAAAATATTTCTTTTTCAATTTCACTGCGTCAGTATGTATTTTGTAGATAACTCAGATGTTGGATTCAATCTAGAATATAGTTGAAGATCAAATACGAGTGAATGAGTGAAATGTAGTGAGGTGCAAATGTATGTATAGTGAAAAATGTGATGTGATTGAAATTGTAATGTAATTGAAATTTGTGTATATATAGTGAGAGCACAAATTTGTGCTATTCAAAATTGTAATAAATATTTGTTTGAATAAAATACCTGTTTGAATTTAAATTCTGTGTTATTTATTTTATTCAGCAAATATTTATTTAATTACATGAAAAATAAAATAGTACATTAACAAATACATTTAATTGAATATATATATGTGTGTGTGTTTATTATCATCAAACAAAAATCATATACTAGCATATTCAACACCAGCCACCAGACCACACCCTCCTCTTGAGGAGGGACGTTTCTTTATCACACCACTAACAACTGCGCCACTGCCGCTACCATTGAGTTGGGAGCTGACAATCGAAACCGAGCGGATCTGAACCATCGCCTATGTGATTATACTCCTAAGCCTTATGTTCCTGAAGATCTAGAGCCATGGAGGTGAGATATGGACCGTCGACCGTGCTCGATCCATCCTTGCATTAAGGAACCCGACCACACCTTCGCTAGGCATGCCTAGAATGTCCAAATGTCAGGCATCCCGATAATGATCCGTCAGATGATCCTGAAAGCCAAGGCCTCACCAATGATGATTGGGGAATCTCCCAGAGTCATACCCCTTTCACCGATGACATCTTCTACATTGAACCACCTCGGCGATTCAGAATGCCAACTCTACCTGTTTATGAAGGGAGCTTTGACCCTAACTAGCACATTTTAAAGTATGAATGGTTGATGAATGCCGCACGGGCCGATGATGCAGCCAAATCTTGAAGCTTCCCAATATTCCTAGGGATCATCGCGACTTTGTGGTTTACTCACCTACCACCTCGATCTGTTTCATGTTTCGACCAGCTGAAAACAAAGTTTGTTGAATAATTTCGCATGCATGTCACCAGGCCCAAGGATGTTAATACCTTGTCCAGTGTCACTCAAGCTCCCGGAGACACACTCAGATGTTACCTGGAGAGGTACTACGCTACATGTATTAAGATTAGTAATCCTAATGATAATTCCACTCTGATGGCATTGACTAAAGGAATCGATCCTGGTTTCGAATTTGGAAACTAGTTCGCCAGAAAACCCCCTACATCATTGGACTGTTTCTATTCCAAGGTAGCTTAGTTCTTGAGGAGAGAGGATGCGAAACAGTCTAAGCAAAAAGGATGACACAAGGCCTAGTGTGGAAGGAATCCAAAGCAATGTCACTGTGAAACAAACCGGGGAGAATTCTAGAAAGGTGCAGTTAAGTATATAGAATAAGCAGAATCAAAAGAAAGGCAATGGAAATTAGGGTAAGAAGTAGGATCAGAATCACGGACCGCGATGTAGAGCTCCCATGTTTGACACATATACTCCTTTAAATACATCTCTGGAAAATGTGTACTTGCCAACTTGTAATACTTTCCAATATAAGAAACCTGCTCTGAAGCAATCGTTAGAGAAACAGATTCAAACTGGGAAGTTTTGTAGATTTCACGATAGTTATGGCCACAACACGAATGAGTGTCATCATCTACAAGATATTATCGAGAAGCTGATCCAAGAAAGAAAGTTGGGGCAGTTTATTCGGACGACGTAGTCTGGAGGTACGGGCCCATCAAATCAAAATAAAATACCAAATCAGGTTAGATCGAAGGAACTTGCTCTTACCAATGGGAGGTTAGTGACTAACACTGTTGGTGGTGGTCCGTATCCATTAGACTGGAGCTGGAGGGAAATGGAGTCGTATGCTAGCTCTATTAGGCATGCGAGCTTTGAATGCTGTAGTAACTTAGAAGAAGGGGCTCCGGCCAAATAATAGAAAACGATGACAGATGACATCATATTTCGAGACAGGGATGCCGAAAGCCTCTACCACTGATCCACTAGTCATTTCATCTCAGATAGGTCCTGCTTGGATGAAGAGAATCTTAGTGGATAGTGGAAATTCAATGAACATACTCTTTAAGCGGACCTATGATCAAATGAAGATGGAGGCGAAAGATTTGAAGCCTTGTTTGTCTCGTATTCATGGTTCCAATGGGAGTGCGACTATACCCACTGGGATGGTGGAGCTACCAGTGGAGTTGGGAGTTAGAGAACGTCTAAGAGTCCAAATATTGTAGTTTATTGTATTGGATATTGACTCACCGCACAACGCTTTCTTAGGCCGACCGGCCCTAGCTGATTTAAGAGCCGCTATCGCCCCTTGGTGTCTAACTTTGAAATTCCCTACCGATAATGGAGTCGGAGTTGTTCAGGGAGACCAGGCTGCTGGACGGCCCTGTTATGTTGTTGAGTTATGGGAGGCACAACGAAAAGAGAAGGGAAAGGGTGTAGAGGAATCTCTCTGCGTTCGCGTTGTGAATAATTGATAGTTAATGCCTAAACCAAAACCCGGGCACCACAACCAATTCCCAAGAGATCTTAACCCAAAAGATACTAAAAACGAGGACGAAGTCAAAGACAGTCAGGCTTCTCCGGCAGAGCTGACGATCGATGTTCCGGTCGATAATGATGAAGATTCTAGAATGGTAAAGATTGGATCTCAGCTAAGCCAACAAATGAAGGAGGAATTAGTTGGATTTCTTCGAGAAAACCTCGCCTTGTTTTCTTGGACGCACTCCGACATGTGTGGGATCTCGTCGGACATCGCGAGCCACACATTGAATATTTACCCGTGGCATGTCCCGGTCAAGCAAAAAAGGCGTGGTATGGATCCAGAGAGATCTTCCGCCCTAAAGGAAGAGGTGGATAAACTTAGGTCGAATGGGCTTATCTGAGATGCATTATATCCAGAATAGGTGTCCAGCTCTGTACTTATCAAGAAACCTAACGAGAAATGGAGAACTTGCATTGACTACTCTGAATTGAATAAATCTAGCCCTTAAGACAGTTTTACACTTCCCCAAATTGATCAGCTCGTAGACTCAACGGCCGGGCATGAACTCTTATCCTTCATGGATGCATATTCTGGCTATAATCGGATACCAATGCACCTACCTGATTAGGAGAATACCACCTTTGTTACCGATCTGGGTATCTATTGTTATAAAGTAATGTCGTTCGGTCTCAAGAGTGCTGGGGCAACCTATCAGAGACTCGTCAACCGAATGTTCGCTAATCAGATTGGGAAAACCATGGAGGTATATGTGGACGACATGCTTGTGAAGTCACGATTCTCTACCAATCATATCAAAGACCTGGAAATGATGTTCAACATCCTCTGAGAGTACAGAATAAAATTCAACCCGTTGAAGTGTCACTTTTTGGTTGCGTCTAGAAAATTTCTCGGGTTCATCATTAATGCTCAGGGAATTGAAGCCAATCCCGAGAAAATCTAGGCAATTGGAAAGCTTGAGACTCCAAGGACTATAAAGTAAGTTCAAAGCCTCAATGGGAAGGTTGCAATGCTAAGTAGGTTCATTTCAAAATCCACCAACAAATGCATTCCCTTCTTCTATTTAATCATAAAAGAGAAATGGAATTTTGAATGGACCACTGAGTGTGAGGGCGCATTCCGAGCACTGGTTTAACACCTATCCACACCACTTATTCTGTCAAAAGCTATTGATCACGAGAGACTGTGCATTTACTTGGAGGTGTCAGAAAACGAAATCAGTGCTGCTTTAATCTAGAAGGAGGACAGGATACAATGGCCAGTCTAATACATCAGCAAATGACTTACCGGAGCAGAGAGAAATTATTCAAAATTGGAGAATTTATCTTACTTTCTTACCATCGCCTTGAGGAAACTTCATCCATATTTCCAGGCACATCGTATCACCATATACACCACCCAGCCGTCACGGCAGGTCCTTATGCGGCCTGAGACGTCTAGTAGGTTACTTAAGTGGAATATCGAGCTAAGTCAGTTCGACATCACTTACGCACCAAAGCGAGCTATTCAAGGACAAGTCCTAGTAGACTTCATCATCGAGTTCACTATCCCGGAGGACTTGCCCAAAACCAGTGAATCTCCTAAATATGTATGGAAGATACGTACTAATGGTGCATCAAATGACCATTGCTCAAGCACTGGGGTTGTGCTTGAAACTCCAGAAGGCCTATCTATATGCTATGCTTTGAAGTTCGATTTCCGTGTGACCAACAACGAAGCCGAATATGAAGCCCTGCTTGTCGGACTAAGGCTTGCCAGAGATTTATAAATTATTGCTGTGGAGATTTACTGTAATTCACAATTGGTCGTGTGTTAAGTTCGAAGGGAATACCAGGCCAAAGACAAGAGACTGGCTGCTTATCTTGCTCAGATCTAGGAAATATTGAATCAGTTCAATTATTATGCCATTTATTGCATACCCTAAGAATACAATCAAAAGGCCGATTCTTTGGCAAAGTTATCCGGTACCGGTGAGGCACAACAAATGAGACTCGTTCCCATTGAGATATTATCTTCCACGAGTATTGACCAAATGGAGACCGGCTAGGTACTTGGAGCCGAACATGATAAGGAACCATTGATAACTCCATTTTGGGACTATATCAAGCATGGGACCCTACAAGGGGGTAGGAGTGAGAAAAGATAGGTTTTCGAAAGGCTTCACGGTTCACTATTCAGAATGGAGTCATGTATAGGAGAGGGTACTCTGTTACTTTACTCTGGTGTATCGGCCATGATGAAATCAAGCGGGTATTACATGATGTGCACGAAGGAGAATGTGGTGTGATCACACCGAGAGGCAAGCTCTTGCTAAGAAAGTACTCAGCTACGGTTATTATTGGTCGACTGTAAATCGCGACGCATCAAATTATGCCACAAAATGTGACGGATGCCAGAAACGTGCTCGTATTCCGAGAGCCCCACCTACCAAAATAACTCATATGGTCAGTCCACGGCCGTTCGCAATATGGGGCATCATATTATTGGGTCTCTACCTCTAGCTAAAGATGGCGCGAAGTACGCCATCGTTGCAGTTGATTACTTTACCAAATGGGTGGAAGCCGAGCCCATTGCTATCACCACAATGAAGAAAGTAATCGAATTTGTAGTATGCAACATTTTCTGTCGATTTGGTCTCCCACATACCTTCATCATTGACAACGGAGCCCAATTCGATGTGTCAAGTTCAAGAATTTCTGTCAGCTATTCCATATCCAAAAGAAGTTCTCTGCAGTTGCACACCCTCAAGCGAATGGACAAGTCGAAGCAGTTAATAAAGTTATAAAGTCCATCCTGAAGAAAAGATTGGAAAATGCCTGGAGCAAATGGGCCGATGAACTTCCTATGGACTTATGGGCATATTGAAAAACCCACAAGTCCGCGACCGGCCATACCCCATTTTCACTTTCCTATGGCTCAGAAGTCGTCATTCCAGTTGAATTAGAAGTACCTTCTCATCGTGCCATTTATTATGATTCGAAGGCAAATGCTATGTTACTTGTCGAATCTCTAGATTTACTAGACGATAAGTATGAAGAGGCTGATTTGAGGGTAACCGTGCACCGAAGTCAAGTCGTCCAATTGTACAATGCTAAGGTTCGACCCCGAACCTTCGAACTTGGCGATCTCATGCTCAAAAGGATTTACACGGTCCCTTCGCATATGAAACCTATGTGGGAAGGACCATATGTTATTGAACGAAGACTCAAAGATGGCACATTCAAATTATCGCCCATTGATGGGCTCGCTTTGCCAAGAGCATGGAACGGCGAGAGTCTTAGTCGCTACTACACATAACATGCTTTATTTATTCATTTAGTATGCTTTTCATTACAATTTGTTTGTGCATTTTGAAATTTGAATTTGTAATAAGGCAATTAACTTTGCCATACTTTCTTATTTCAGCAATAAAATGCAATCTCTTCGAGCCAGAGTAATTCGTAAAATGCGTCATGCGACCATCACAATACACAGAGAGCTAAGTTCCACCCTACGGTGAGACTTATTCAAATAGAAAGTGACTGTGATACGACCGGTCACTCGCTAAATTAAACCCATGCTCGGGGGCAAGCCACCACACTGAAGCCAAAAAAGGATTGATACACGACAATCCTCTAACTAACTCCGGCTCCTAGAGTGCGAGCTGGAGTATAAACTTACATACGTGGGCTCGAAGAGGGTGGATCCGTCCACCTAATGACCTTTCCCGTGTTTAATCCAAGTCCAAGGAGGATGGATTCGTCTGACTTAGGGTGGATGTGACCCGACCGTCCACGATCTTGGTAAATCTATCTTTCCCAGAGTGCGAACAAAATCTTAAAACTCAAAACAGATATGATCGACCGTCTGTTAACCAACTCCATATTACCAGAGTGCGTACTGGAGTATAAACATCAAAATGGGTGTAGCCGACCACCCATCGGCTAACACTAAGTCCTCAAAGCGCGGGCTAGAGTATAAATACAAACTGGGTGTTAACCGACCGCTCTTGAGACAACTCCGAGTTCTCGGAGTGCGGACCAGAGCATAAACACAAGATAGGTGTGATTGCTCACCCATGAATCAATCTAAGTCCCTAGAGTGCGGACGAAATTCTAAATATTAAACGGGTGTGACCAACCGCCCATATAAAAAATTAAGTCCTCGGAGCGTGGACATATAATTAAACCTTAAACAGGCATGACCGATCGCTAACACACAAGTGCAATCCCCTGAGTGTGGATGCGATTACCAATAGATGAGTGAGTGTGATCCAACCACTCGAACTCGTCTCATTTCAACTTTGTTCCAACTAGGTTAAGCTTGATTTATCAAAGGCAGAAAATGACTACCAACCGATCACTTCAATTTATCCCCGGGATTGGGGGCAAAACTCAAGTACCTTCTACTAATCAAGACAGTGCAATATTGGGGCTTAATTAACGTTTGGTTATGACCCAAACCCGTAACTTTGAGACTTAACAACTGAACTCAGGTCTGATTCAGAGGCTAAAGCCTCACAAGTACATTAAATAGAAATACGAGCGCTAACACACTTAAGCAAATAAACACAAAACTGTGCTGAAAATAAAATGGAATTTTATTTCAATTATTCTTTGGAAGAGAAGGATAAGTACAAAAATTATTCCAAGAACTCCTAGAAGCAGGGACCGAACCTGCATCTATACACGGCCTACAGGAAGCAAAAAGAAATTCCTATCAATCTACCAAAAAAGGGAGCAAGAAGACATGTCAACTCCCTTGGTTTCTTCTTCTTCCTCAGAGTTGATCCACTGGAGCTACAGCTCGGCTGCCTCTTCGAACCTTTTCCTTTTGGTGGTTGGTCTCCAGCCTAAGGAATTATGGTAATATATTCCTCCAAACTCACAAGAATTGGAATACTTTCTGAATGCACAATCGGAGAAATAAACACTCTCGGTGTTGGAAGACGAGGGAGGCACATCAGTGCCGACAACTATACCACCTGGAGAAATCATTTGCGGAGGAGCTGGGCCAGGACCCGCCATACCACCTCCAATACCACTGGCCTGTGTGGCCGTTCCATCTTGGCATTAACCTCAACTATTATCTCTTCTTCCTGAATTTCTTAAGAGTCTATGGGGATGCTTCCAGTTGGGCCCGAAGAGTTGGCCATGAATGCGACTTCGCCCATGACGAATGGCAGGTCGGTAAATGGGTCACTTTGATGACCAAGGATTCTTCCATCATCTGCTCGTCAAAAGTAAAGCGCTCCCTGCACTCTCTTAGTTGGTGCAGCGGCCGTTGTTGTGGTTGCCTCCATCATAAGGGCCTCATGCTCATGATGCAGCTCTTGGGTTACATGTGGCACGGCCGGTGCGGCTCCTATCGCTGAATAAAGGTAAGACAAATGGTGTTAGTGACTACTACAAACAATGCACCCGAATTTGAGTAAATGCAAGAAATGTTCAGAAACCTTCCTCGGATTAGCTCGCGGGTGGAGCCAGAGCAGCTTCAGGGGCATGCTCGCAAGCTGGAGACTATTTTGGTTGATTAGGATTGTAAGCAGACATAGACGGAAGATCAACCGCATGAGTAGATTTGGGCTGGGTAGGCAAAGGAATTTCAGATCCCTTATCAGGATGCTCAATGCCAAAACCCTCTCCAACCTTCGAATGTTGAGTGCCGAGTTTCTCTTTTTCAGATATTATAGTGGCATCATGGAGAACTCTTCTCTCATCCTCATTCAACACCCGATTCTCTAATTCAAACTCATCGATGGACTCGGTATGATGCTTTGCTTTTTCATCTTCAACCAGCACCAGGCATTATATAGATTTGATGGGTAATCTTCGAGCCAGCCCTAATTTCGATGTTTCAAAATATTGACTTTATATGTAATGAGGAGATCTTCAATGTCACCCTCCAGCCTTGCCTCTGTCGCTCTAGCCTCAATCCTGGCCTCGGCTTCCTGAACCTTTAGTATAGCCGCATCCAGCTCATTCCTAAGTTCCATGGCTTGATCACATGCCTCTACGGTGGCCTTTTTAGCGTCATCCTTTTCTTTGACAACCTCAACATACTTCGCCTTAAGCTCATTGAGCTCCTTGAGCACATTATCTACCTCGGCTATGATAGTGGCGTTTATGTGGCCCATATCATCGACCAAAGTTAGGTGCTCTTGTCTCATCTACTCCATCTTCTTGTTCGCCTCATCGACCTTCTTCAAGGCCTCTATTTCTGAGTTCCTCAAAATGTCGTTCTCAGCAGTGAGCACTTGCATTATACGGTCCTTCTAAGCAAGATTGGTTCCCAATTTCTCTGTAGTCTTCATCCATTCCCGATACTGGCCATAAACATCATATATATAGTCATGCAGCATATGTTCTGCTTCATTGGGAATTCGCTTTAAGTGTGGAGGAAATATGAAGCCGTCGAAGAAGACATTTGGGAAATCCTTTTTCAATTTAGCGATTCCAATCGCCCCTTCCCCGGTGGGTTCTGTAACGGCTTGTTCAGTGGTGATGAGGGCCTTAATTTTGGTCCTCCAACATTGTTTATCAGGTCATAAAGTTTGAGAAGGTGTACTTGGCGTGAAGATTCTGACGGTTGTTTGCCAGAACTAGAAGGTTTTGTTAGACCTCTAGGTGGCGGAGAGCAACCGAGAATGGCGCCTATGCTGCCACTCCCTCTCCCTATCCCTTTTCCTCTCGTAGCGCTCCCTCTCTTGACTAGAGTAGAAGAAATCGCATTCTCTATCGGCCTTATGTCTACGAGACTCGGAATATGAGCAAGATGAATGGCGTGCGGAATGGAGACTATCAAGTATATTTCCTCCTTGACATCGTATATGTAAAATAAAGAGAGAAATAGAGTTGGTAATCTCCAGAGATAAATAACTTGTGACTAGAAATTGTGTGATGTTGGGAAGTGTGGGTATGCATGTACACACCCCCCAACCAACCGGTTGTAATAGCCGTATTCGGAGGAGTTGATTCTCCTATGTCTAAGGCGGTTTGAAGCCCTTCTAATCCAGTATCTTGGTGCAAAGGAAACTCATCTGGAAGGGGATGTCCGCCAGTCCCACAAAGGAGCTCTCCATCTATGAAGGAGGAATCTCTTGACTAGTAACAGGCAAAGAGAATACGACGGTTTTGCGTCTTACAAATTTTCGAACGGTAGACTTGCCTCTTCTCTTCCGTACTAAAGATCGAGGACTTCGCAAATGCCCAACTGCGGGCTCATCTCAAGCAGTCATGTTCTCATCACCGCCCTGTTCAGTAATTACTATCACAGGAGCTCTCCTTCGAGCTTGCCTCACCGAGGCCGTCCTAAGAACTCCTGCGAGTCCACTACTTTGATCTCTGTCAATGAGCCCAACGGTAACCAGATTCTCGTCTGTAAGGACTTCATCAATTTCTCTATATTTGGCGGACGCCTCTTGAAGAACTCATACTATCTCCTTAAACTGAGCACCTTCAGGTCGTGGAATTGAAGCCGTAAAAGGAAGAAAACGTTAGACTCAATATCAACTACTATTATCCAGTTAGTCAGCAAGGAGGCTAAGGCACTTATGTCTTGCTAGCCACCGTCTAGCGAACCCGGTGGACACCAAACGTAGAACCATTCGGTCTTAAAGTTACTCAGCTTGCTCCAAGCCTCGGTTATGACTTGAAAATTCCTAACCGCTTCTAGGAAAGTAAAGCAAGGGTTGTTCCCATGACTCTTTATATTGAATAAGTATCTGATCTCTCCTACCATCGGAGGACGGAAAGAGATGCTCCATGAAGATGACGAACAAACTATTGAGCAAGGCATATCTATTCGGGTGCAGCTGAGACGGAGCGATCCTCAAGAAAAGTAGAACTTCCCAGATGAACTGGTTAAAAGGACGAAGTGTCCGAGCTACGCATATAAATCTATTGCAGGTTGTGTACCCTTCCAGGGGGTTATGGGCTCTATCTTCTGGCTCCGACGGTAAGACATCATCCAGTAACAATCCATGCCTTAGAAATTCTGCCCAGAGTATCTTTAAAAATATTGAAAGGAAGGAATCTTATGGATGCACGATAAAAACCACTCCCGATAGTTCATTCGGAGCAGGGCTAATAGCGTTGGCTGCAATAACTGGTATTTCAATTACAAGAAGGGGTAGACTCTGGACATCTTGTGATTGCAAGCTTCCGATATCCATAGCTATTAAACATAGTAAAAATCATCATTAGATGGCAATATACCCATGTTCCCCCGGTGTGAAGAGAATGATCGTGTTGTGTAGTGCAGTGCAACATAATACATTGAATTTCTACAAATTCGAAAGATAATAAAACGATAAGACTTCAAGATTCGACTGGAGTGACCGTCATCACTGATCATCCCAACAGTGCCATCCTGACTTCAAAAAATGATCCAAGTAAAAGATTCGTAAATTTTGTCAAGTTACTGTTCCATCAACGATCTTAGAATGGCAATCAGATATGCAGTGAAATGGCTAAGTCTAGATATGCAAGGCTAAAGCTCGTCGGAGTCAAATGTTCGGTGATGCAAAGGGTTCGTGTCTATCAAAATGCAAGTTCAGATCGATCACCAGAAGTCTCATTTGCATAGATCGGCAAAGGAAAGGATTTTGTATCGATCACCTTAAGGCTAGTTCGTATCACTCCAAACCTTTCGTCTCGCACCGATCACGGACCGCGTCTTCTTATCGATCGGCAAAACCGATACTTCGTATAGATTGCGCAATTAGAACTTCGTATCAATCGCCCTGGATCAATACGAACTCCAACTATCTCCAGTAGATACGAAGCCACTCCCTCTCTCGATACGTAACTCTATCCATGGCCATTGATACAAACTTTGATTGCTCTCAAAACGATATGAATCACAATACTTCGATTGATACACGTGATACCTCTGTATCCAACCACCGTCCTTCTTCTCCAAGAAACACAAAAACCATTCAATCTTCCTAACCCTTGCTCTGACCCATTTTTCACCTCCACGTCATTAGGATTAGCCATGAATACGAGTAGGATGACACAAGAATTCGAGTCCCACCATTTTAAGTTGAATTTGGTCGATTAATACCTACTTTAAGCGATTGGTTCGAGGAATTAAAGTTTCGATCTGAAGGCAAAGGCGATTCTTATTTCTTTTCTCTTTAGCTCGGTTCGATACGAAGTCAATATATGGGAATGAAGACAGATGAAATTTTTTCTAAGTATGGGAAGTATTTATATGGGTGGAAAACTAGAAGGGAGTGATTCGTCTCCCAGTCATGTTAACCGATGGAATGGTCTCCTCTTCAGTCGATACGAAGAAGCCTTCTTCGTGTCCATCCTTCATCGATCTAAAGCAAAGGCTGCTCATATCCATTGACTCCCATCGATTCGAATGGCACTACTAAGGCATATTTGGATTGCTCAACTCCATTGATACAAAAGACAATTGCAAAGTTGTATATTGATCCCTGTTTCATCGATACGAAGTACCAATTTCATATCCATCTATCTAAATATCGCAAAAATTCATATACAGCGATGTGAAACATTTTAAAGGGTTAACTGATTCGTAAGATTGTTCTACTTCCCAAATCGATCTAGGAGAGGATCGATATGAAGGGATACTCTAAAGCAACCATCGAATTTTGTTACGACTCAAATTTCACATCGATCCAGGAAAGGATCGATACGAAACTCGATCAAAAAAACATGACAACGACTCATGAACGTGCAAACGTGAACGAGAGTCAGCTTAACATACGTGCATGTATGACAGACTAATATTCAATTTTCAAAATTCACAGGAATTGAATGCTCACCTGGCGACAATTATAACAGTGAATAAAAGATTGCTAACACTCGACATTCAGTTACAACAATGCATTGTATAATCTTTGGCAGTCAACAATTCAACGTTTATATTACTGGGAGTCAGTCAAGGGTTACGTCTTTTGATAAAAAGACAACAACTACTCAACAAAACGGATAAAACTTTTAAGAATATAGATTGTAGCTTTCAAAGCACGCCATGTTCTCACAAGATGTACTTTGGAGGCAAATGTTATCCCGCCTTTTGGCAAGGCCGTGACACCAAGGAATTGACTGGAAATAGAAGACGGTCTGTCCCGAAGATCGTTTATACGAAGGTCTACTATGGATATCGGTAAATTTTGTAAAGTCCGGATTGAGCTACAATCGAAATGATATAAAAAGCAAAGCTACAGAAGCCAACGTTTCAAATTTCAAGTCAATTGGAGTTTGTATGCTCAAGATATTGATTAACGAAAATCAAGAAGACTAACTTCATTCGTATCCTTGGGATTTCGTATCCATCCACTCATAAGCATCTATTTCGTATCCATCCTTCAAGCTGCTTCGGTTCATATCCATCATACCTACACTATTTCATATTCATCGTGCTTATTCTATTTCGTATCCATAGCTTATACTCCGCTTCATATCCATCAACTGAAGCTAGTTCGTATTGATTCCATTTACACAATTCGTATCGATCGGCCTACGATCAATACGAATGTGCCACCAAACGGTCGATACAAAATAGCATCATCTATCGATACAAAGCAAGTCAAACACCATTGATACGAAGCAAATGCATGCGATCAATATGAGACAATCTCTAAGTTATCGATACGAAGTAGCCCCGGACATCGATACGAAATACATTCGAAGTTACGGATACGAAATAAAGCGATAACCATCGATATAAAAGAATAACTCCATGTTGATACGAACAAGGCACGTTCAAGTGGAAGACTCGGTCACTCGGCATAAAAAGTGGATCGATCCTGGAATATAACGCCACATCATCTTTATCGATACGAATAACATCGATACGAACAGAAAGCGATACGAATGGATCGATACAAGCACGCCAGCCTTTTGTAAACTCAAACTTGGATCGATAGTAACTCAAAATCTGCAAGGCCAAATGCTACTAAATTTTCATAGGAGCTTGAGTACCTCCTTAAGAATGTCCTTGATCGATCTCTGGCCAAATGGAGGTGTTTTTGATTGATATGAAATGTACACGTATCGATCAAGGATCGATCCCAATCAACCTCGGATCGATCACGTAGGCCCGCCTCCGTGTGAGAATGAGTACTCCGAGATCTAAGTCAGATTTTTCTAGCCTAAGCCAATAAATATTGACCCTGGACCTACATTAAATGGATTTTTAACTTTTCTACGCTGATACTCTGCCAAAATCACTACTATACTTCAGTTGTACTATTGTAGTCAACAAATCAAATTCATAAACATCAATCATTTCATAGTGGACGTAGGCAATACGTCGAACCATTCTAAATTTGTGTTTTTTCTGCATTTTTTTCTTATCTGTTAATTGGTATATCTGTTAGATCTTCCTCATTTTACATTTACTTTCTTCATTTTATCTCTTTAAACATATCCGAAAAGTATTATGCCCAATTTTGGTACAAACATCGACTTTAGATGAAACCAAATTCAACATATGTGATTATTCTTAAATATATATCCTTATAAAAAGAAGTAAGTCAACTTCAGTAGTTATTAACAGTATTTTGTCCAATGGAATTTTACCACTCCTCATAGATACATCTTTATGTAGCATAAGAATATATGAAATTGAAAATGATTCGTATACTCTTTTGGCTACTATTAAAACTCTTATCCACGATACTCGCTTGCTTGATCAAATTGAATTGTTCTATTTCCTTTGCATGTTATATTTTTCTACTTCCATTTTTTATTCTATGATTATATCGCAGATACCTAACTTGTGTATCAAATAATGTTCATATCTAATAAAATTCGTCAATGGTTTTTAATGAAGTGGATCCACTTCTATATCATTTGACCTTGGACTAAATACACCTACATGTATCAACCCAGAGTGTTTCTTAACTCTTTTGTCACTACCATTTATGAGCTATAATTCACAAGTACCATATGTTTATAATCATATAGTTAAATAATTATTTCTCAAAGATATAGCTTAGTCAATGATTCCAAAAATAATTGTTAAATATCCTTGATGCTTAACACATCACTATTATCATGAAAAAATACCATCACTGAAATACCAAAATAAGATTTATTTTACAATGAACCTTTACTATTAATAATCCAAATTCATTCAATAGAATTTCTACCATGTCTTTTTGAAATTATGGAAATATCCTAAATAGCATCTCTTCTTGACTATCCATTAACAGAATCTTAATCGATTTGCAACCTCCACCAACATCCCCTTACTAACCACACATCAATCAAATCTTACAATTGACTTGTAGCTTCAACCAATAAGACTACTTAAAATAAAAGCGCATACGACCACCAAGACTTTTTCACTTTTAACACACATATAATAAAAACAATGTTATTGTAAAAAAAATTTACCTGTAGTATTAGACACATACGAGTATGTGTATTTATACTAGAATTCATAATATTCGTATTAAAATAATGCTACATTTGTTTTTGGTTAAAACAAAAAATTAGAATTATTTTATAAATAATATTTGGTATATATGAAAGAAATTTCTTAGAACTTGATACGTTCACTAGCAATTGTCATAAGGTATGTTCCCATTATTTCTTTTATTATAATAACAACAATTGAAATACAAAGCTCCATTCAATCACATACCATGGGTTATTTATTTCTTCTACTGTAACAATTTTACAGTCAAGAGTTTTGGATCTAGTATTTCGAACTCAGCAAATAGATCTTATGTAACGACCCGGCTTTTTCCACAGTTAATTTGCGATATTTAAAATGAATTTGAATATTTAAGTTGAATTTTAATTTGATTTTGAATATGGAAAGCTGTTTTATTTAATAAAAAGAATTCAAAATTTAAAATATAACGACCCATTGAATTAATAATTATTAAAGTGGTAATTAGATATTGGGTAAATATAAAATCTGGTATAGTAAGCTTGTTGAAAATATTTTAACGGCTTATAAAATTTATATTGATAATACTGGGAATAATAGATGGATTAAAATTGAATTTAGCTGTCATTTGTTTAATTTTAAATTTGCATAGTTTAAATTGACATTTAAAAATAGCCTTTCAAGTCACAGTCTCGGAATTTGACGAAACTAGTTCCATTGGGTCCGTAATATTGAATTATTGCTGGATTTCAAATTTCGTAGCATTCGGAGCTATTGTGTGATCGTACGAGATATAAACGCTTCGAAAATAATTAATCGTTTTAAATTTAAATAGCTTTCGTCGTTTCATCTGTCAAATCCTTTTTCCATCAGCCGACCTTCTCTGAAAATAAGCCACCCTAGATATTGATCTTGTCCCCTTTGCCTTCTGAAGTACGCAACACTTTCTGTTAAAATCAAACCGAGCTTCTTCTTTCAAAATCAGAATTCGCAGAGAAAAGAAAAAAATATTCATGGCCGCCTTCCCTTCTTTATAATCGCGAAATCATTCCCTCCCATATTTTAATTTAACAAGTCTTCTTTGTTTCCCCTTTTCTCCTTTGAAACCGAATTCAACGGCTTAAAAAAAAATTTAAATCGAAATCGATTTCAACTTTGACAGTGAGGAACGGCCGAGCTCCCTATTTCTTTTCCTCCTTTCCTCTATTCGAATGAAATCCATTCCTCTACGCCTTCCCATCAGTTGGCGAAATAGGGGAATCGAGTTCGAGCGTCATGTCGACGTGGAGTTCGACATTGAGGTGACAGTCTGTGCGACGTCTTGGCGTGCTGCATGCGGCGGTCGATGGCGGGGCTTTGATAAATCGAAATAGGGGAGGGAAGGCCGAAGTCGGAGCAAGTAAATTAGGGTTTATCGTAGCTTGGGTTGTCTCGCGTGCAATTTGAGGCGGGGCTGTGGTGTTGGTGGCTTGTTCGTGCTCTGGGTGATGGCGGCTAGGGCTGCGACTGTTCTTGGGTTTTTGGGGGAAGGTATGCTTCTTTTCGAGTTGTTTTTAATTATAATAAAAATAAAATTAGTGTGAAATTGTGATTACAGAATTTAGTAATAATAATTACAGGAAAAAGAAAAGAGGAAATTTTTAAATATAAATATACACCTATTTTAATATATACAGTAAAACAGGAAAATGTATGTATTAAGATTTAAAAAAAATAGGGATTCTAAATGTTGAAAGTTATTTAAAAATCAGATTTTTACCCAATATAGATTTTTTTTTTAGGGTATAGTTCTAAAGGGAAATAAATATACTTTTACATGTTTAATTTACTAGTTCATTTTAAATACTATATTATGGAGATTACCTTGTTTTATTTACCTATTTGATTATTTTGAAGCTTTTGTTTTAAGAAAAAAAATTGGCTTAAAATAAATTAATAGAAAATTTAATAGCAACTGATTGTTTGAATATTAATAAATTCATATAATAGTTTATATAAGATTGTTAAAAGTGAACTAAATAGTTTAAAATAAATTGTGAGTTAATTAAAAACATTAAATGGAAATAAATCGTTTGATTAGTTCAAATATTAATAAAATTCATATAATTGTTTATATAAGGTCAAAGATCGGGAATCGGGTCAAGATTAGAGGGGATTGCAACTTAAAAGCAAAGGTGATATTTTCTCACTCATTTGGACGCCCTAAATTAAATTTAAATGTTAAATTTAAATTATTGGATGTGTTTGGTTGATTGACAATAATTTATTCACTGGTTAATATCATAACCCATATACTGCAATATCCATTTGAAAGTGGAATTGATATTTTATTGTGCTAACATCTGTGGATGCAGGGAAACAGGTTGGAGGGATCCAACAGGATTCCTCAAAGATATTTATTACATTTATGTTTCATATGACAAGTTGAATGAATTAATATGGAATTGCATGAGAATTGAATTATTAAGTGTTGAATAACATGGAAGTTGGAATTTGGAAATTTTTAAATATCATAAATAATTTAATTGAAGGAAGTTAAATGAAATTTAAATTAAAAGAATATTTCTTTAAGTTTTGAATTTACATCTATTGAGACTAAAGTAAATTTAAAAGAATATTTATGACTTTGGTTAAACTTAAAATTAGTTAAAGTTGAGTTCGGGAAAAAGGGTAAATTATATACTAAAGACTTAAAGAAAATATTGTAATCGATGAATGGATTTGAAGAAAAGGAGAACTATATTAAGAAAATAAAATAAGAGAACTATATTAAGAAATAAAATAAGGGAATTTTATTAAGAAATGAAATGGAATTTTATTAAGGAACAATATGGAACTGAATTGAAGAATAAAATTATAAAATAGGATTTTTGAATAAAAAATTTTCATAAATAAATGAAAAAAGAAAACTCAAGGAGGTATAAATTTATAAACGGAGTTTATAAATGGGAAAGGAAGATATCAGTGGATACGAAAAGGAATAAGTCATGAACTTATATTGAGTTATAAATTTGTTTGAAACGGAAATAGTAGGATATTTCCGAAAGTAAGAAGTGTGAATTTGGACAAGAGGCATTATAGATGGATATTGATTTTTCTAAAAATTTAACTTATTTTTAAACGGAGTATTTTAAATTACTACACTATATAAATTTCTTGTAAACTATCACTTGAATTTAAAATGTTTTGAATTAGATATTTTCGAAGGATATGCCTATTTATAATAAACTTTAATTTTCTAAAACCAGTTTTACAATTTATCATTAACTGGATATGAACTCTAATTTTTATGTTAAATATTTCTTTTAAACCGTAAATTGTATAAAGCTATACTTCTTATTTTATAGATCTAAATGTTTTCAAATGCTTTTAAAATCCAATTAATAATCCTCTTGTGATGATAAGTGAGTTATCAAATGAGATAAGATTTAGGAGAAATCTTATTAAGTGAAGGAATTGAGTTTGAAAATTTATAAGCAAAGTATAAATTGATTTTGGGAAGGGAATGAGAAAATAAGAAATATTTTCAAGGGTTAAATCAAATTGAGTGTATATGAGAAATCAGTTAAGTGGTTTCATGGAAATAAAAAGGACTGTGAAATTTATTTCAAATGGGTTAAAATGGAAATAATATCTGAATGATATTCAAGATAAATAATTTGTGGATATTATTTGATGCTTACTTGTGTATGATTAATTGATAATTAATTAACCGACTATCAATATTGGACAATGCGCTGATCGTTCCGAAGAGTCCGGGATCGGATTTAATTATCCGAAACCACTTCGATCCGGTTTGAACGATTACGAATGAAGACCGTGAAGAGTTGAAGACGGTGATTCGGTTTGTCCAAACCCAGGGCAACTTGTATGGATTGAATGCTTCCAGAACATCGTCAGGTGGACGATGAGCATTCTAAGTGATGCGTTCTTGAAAGGTAACGTTTAACCTCAAGCCTCATCAACCGGGAATGGCTAAAACAGGGGAGGTGCAGCAAGGTTAGGTGGGTCATGCCCAAGCAGGACAAGATTTTCTCCTGTCTTGATGTCCCTTTATATTCGGCTTAGTGGGTGGTTGGTCGCGCCAACCACGGGGTTATCTTGTTCGGAACTGTTCAGTAAGGAATGGTTCCGGCCTTGTGTTGCAGGGGAGCGGGCGTACTCCTCGGTACTCTGATCTAAGCCAGGTACTATGACGGGCGGTACCCCAGTAGCCCAGTCATTGATGGAAATCCATTCTCCCTACGAGCCTTGTACGAGTTTTGTTTGTATTAACCACTCTGTGGCTAGTAGCTGGAATTTAATAGATGTAACAATTTCGGCTATTTTATAAGTATTTGTATATAGACCTTATTATAATATCAGAGGATTTCTATAAAAAATATTTTAGCTATCGTAAGGTAAAAACCCGACATGTTTATTTGTGGCGTGGTCTTATGAGATGCTTTTGTTTTCAAAGGATTTTCGAAACTTTAATAATCCAATTGAGTGTGATTTTCTCACGCTGGTATTCCAGACTGACTCGGGGGTTGTTTTATATGATGCTCGGGTCAGAACGAGTTAAACAGGTTCAGATTATATGCTGGAGCTCAGGAGACGGGCTGGTGACAGAGCGTATTTACGTATTTGTCTATTATCTCCGCTGTGTATGGACATGTATGATTGATTGATGTACTCTGATGATGGTATGTATTTATATGTATACAGTACATATTTCTTGTATCTAAAACTGTATTCTATATATTATATTTTATTCCGCTGCGATGTGAGATTCTGATGTTGTTTTTGTTCTTCTTCTACCTCTTTCTTCTTTAACCCGAAGACTCGTATTTTTATGCCACTTTGAACTGAACTGTGATGGAATTTTGTTAGTTCAAAGGGGTACGGATTTTTGGGCCTGTACACTTGGTATCAGAGCTGAAAGGTTAAGCGAGAACCTTGGCTCTGGTGGGGAATTACTCATTAGAAATAGAGTCAATGGTACTCTAGAATGAGTTTGAGAGTATTTATAGATATGAGAGCGTATTTGTTAGTGAATATAAATGGTGTTGATTGATTTATTGAGTGGTATATGAACCTTCATCGGCACAGCCTCGAAAACTGTATCGAAGGGGTTTCTAAACACTTAAATAGAGCAATTCGACACAATATTGATTTTCCAAAGTGGGTGAATGAAATAATTTCATCCAAAATATATTTTTATATATAAAAGAAATATTTTTCTGAAATTATTATAACATGGATGTTTGGATGATAATATGTTTGACAAATGAGATAATTAAATTTAAGACAGTTATCTAGTCAAGGAAAATATTAAATGTTGAATTTTGAAATTAAAATTTAAAGCAAAAAGTTAAAGATGCAAATTTAACTTGGATTAAAATTTAAAACTTGAAATTTAATTAATGATTTGGAAGGGATAAATTAGTAGATTTTTAATGAAGTTGAGAAATAAAACTTAAAGTGGATTGAAATTAATTTAAGTTATGTGAATGGAAGTAAATTGAATTAAACTGAAAATAAAATTCAGTTGTATTTGAATTAAATTGTAATTGGACTTAAAAATGGAATTTAGTGATGAAACCCGAGTTATAAATAGAAATTCCATTGAAATGTTAAGTAAAATTAAATATGAATCTCAATTATTATGAATTGGATTAAAGTAAAGATAGTTTTAATTTACAAATAAAATCCAAATCAAGTATGGATTGAATAAATTGGCCTTGGATATTATCTTAACAAATTTAGAATGGTTAATTAAATCACATGGGATTTGATCTAGGAGAGTATCAAATAAATTGGAAATGAATGTATGTAAGAAGTTACAATAAATAAAATTAACTTAAGATTTAAAATTTATGGAAAGGTGATTTCAAAGAAAGTGGAAGTTCATTGAATAAAATGGATTGGTAAAGTACCTTAAACTTTGGATGTGATTGGATAGTGAATAGCAAATTTAATGGGATTGAAAACTCTGATTGTACTGGAATTAACTTAAGCTAAGTTAATGTGTGAATTTGAATGAACATGAATTAAATTGAGATGTAGATGGTATTGTAATAAAACTCTCACTTGGGTAAAATTCATAATAATGAAATGAGGTTGAATTTAACGTAAGCTAAGTGAAATTTGAATAAATAAGACTTCGATAGCGTATAAAAGAATTGGGAAGCGTTGGAATAAAATATGTACTTGGCTAAGTAAAAATGTATAAACCTGAATTAAAATAAAATGAGAATGTGGTTAACTGTAAATAAATGGAAGTGTGAAGATAAATAAGAAGTGGACTTATAAAAATTAAGGTGGAACAAATAAGTCAAATAGAATTGTTTTAATTTGGGAAATGAATAGAAATCCGAACCTGAATTACAAAATAGAATTGAACCAAAGAAATTTAAATGAAGAGATTTTTGAAGCTAAAAAAAATCAAATATTGAATTATAAATTGGGAGTAAACTAATTTGGGATAAATTAGTAACTTGAATATGTAATTGGAATTTGAATTGGTCAAATAGAAGTTGAATTGAGAATTAATAAACTTGGATTGGTTAGCAAATAAAATGAAATTGGATTAAATAGAAATGGTTAGAAGTGCAAACAAAATCCAATTGTGTATAAATAAAGTGAAAGTGGTCTTGTAATAAGTTAAATAAGTTCGAGAATGAATTGAACATGGGAATTGAAATTTTTAAATGAAATAATTAATTGAGCTAAGAAGTAAATGAAAGAGATTTGATTTAAATAAAATCAAATTAAATTGGAAAAGAATTTATGGGCAAATGAAATAAACTTAAGTTATGAAAATTTAATAATTTGAAGTAAATTAACTTAAGTCTAAATTCAATGAAGCATGACTTAAATAAACTTGGGACATGTTTGTTAAATTTTAAGCATTGAAATTGTCGAGCTTAATAGGAAATGGTTTTGAATGCAATCAATGCAATGATATGATTTAAAAATAAATTAGAATGGAATGAAATTTCATATAACTTGAGTTGGAATCAATTTTAAAACAGTTATAAAACTAAAGTAATTGTTTGTTGAATGAATATTGTCGAATTTGCATAGAAATAATTGTTGTTGTCGTAAACAAGATTAAATAAAGTTCTTTGGAATAATAGAAGTAAATAAACTTGATTTTTAAATAAATTGCCATGAATACAAAATAGTTCGGATTAAGAATGATGTGAAAATCATTTGAGTAGAAGCAATTGGATTTAATTGGAACCTTATCAATTGTTTATACAAAATGCTTGTATATATTGTTTATAGATGTGTTGTAACTCACTTAAAGTTGAATGCAAACGGTATTTGTGTCCGTTATAAACAAATGGAACTAGTTTGGAAACTATATAAATTTGTTATGAAGTTATTTATGTTGCATTGCATATGTTATTGATGTGTTGTAGTTGCTTAAATGGATGAAATGTTATAAATTTCATAAATAAGTTGCTTATATGTTTAAATTAAGTAAGTACAGGTACCAGAAGACCGTTTAGCGAGATTTTGGCCGCGCATATGCTAAATTAAATAAGCCGCTTGCTTAAATGCTAAATAAGGTATGCCTACGCAATAAAAATAGGAAATATGAACTGTTTTTGATTTTCCGACCGTTTGGGTCGATGTATATATATTTATATCTATTGTCAAATTGCAAAAGCTCCTCCATACAAAGGGGACTCTGCCAAAAAATTTCAGAAATTTTGAGAGTTAGAAAAATTTTGAAAATTTTTGAAAAATTTGTTAACGACAAATGTTTTCAAATTGGAAACGAATAAATTAGTGAATGAAACTTATTTAAAATAATGACATGAATTTGTTATAAATGCAAAAAAAAAAGAATTTAAATATTTAGAGTTAAAGATAAATTAAATTCATATGGAAATGGAAGAATCAATTGAATAGGAATGAATACAAACTAAAGTGGTAAGATGAAAATAAATATAGAAACAAATAAAATGCTTATACTAACTTAAGTAAGGAATGATGCATTCTCAATCGCGAATTGATATTTCAAATATAATCTAAAATAATTTTTGAATGAATAGATATTGACATTTGTAAGAATCTCGATAAAATGTTATGTATATTGTGATTGGACATATTGCTGTGTAAGTTATGCAGGTAATATAAAGGTAAAGAGAATTGATTTTGATTTCAGAAGATAAATTTGAAATGCTCGACAAAAGGGTATGTGTTTGAATTTCTATATGGAAATTGATTGGGATTTTGATCGAGCCGCTTGGCTTTTTGTTTTCTTTTAGGTTTTTGGGAGGCCGTAGAGCCATTTTATAGTTGTACCGAGCTAGCCGTGCAAAGGAGACACTGGCGAAATTTTTCAGGAATTTAGGGTGTTAGAAAAATTTTGAGAAAATTTTGATAATTCAAAATTTGGTTTTAAATTGAAACTTGCATGGTTAAAAAAATAGTATAGTTTGAAAACTAAGGAAAGGTTTGGAAAGTTAATATGAAGGGTAATGTGTCTTTTATTAAAATGATAGTTTGGTAGGATGTTGAATTGTTGGTTTTGAAAAATAGTAACGGGTATTGGACCATTCTTCCTAACTAGTAATTTCGGGGACGAAATTCTTTTAAGGGGGGAGGAATGTAACGACCCGGCTTTTTCAACAGTTAATTTGCGAATTAAAATGAATTTGAATATTTAAGTTGAATTTTAATTTGATTTTGAATATGGAAAGCTGTTTTATTTAATAAAAAGAATTCAAAATTTAAAATATAACGACCCATTGAATTAATTAATTATTAAAGTGGTAATTAGATATTGGGTAAATATAAAATCTGGTATAGTAAGCTTGTTGAAAATATTTTAACGGCTTATAAAATTTATATTGATAATACTGGGAATAATAGATGGATTAAAATTGAATTTAGCTGTCGTTTGTTTAATTTTAAATTTGCATAGTTTAAATTGACATTTAAAAATAGACTTCCGAATCACAGCCTCGGAATTTGACGAAACCAGTTCCATTGGGTCCGTAATATTGAATTATTACTAGATTTCAAATTTCGTAGCATTCGGAGCTATTGTGTGATCGTACGAGATATAAACGCTTCGAAAATAATTAATCGTTTTAAATTTAAATATCTTTCGTCGTTTCATCTATCAAATCCTTTTTCCATCAGCCGACCTTCTTTGAAAATAAGCCACCCTAGATATTGATCTTGTCCCCTTTGCCATCTGAAGTACGCAACGCTTTCTGTTAAAATCAAACTGAGCTTCTTCTTTCAAAATCAGAATTCGCAGAGAAAAGAAAAAAATATTCATGGCCTCCTTCCCTTCTTTATAATCGCGAAATCATTCCCTCCCATATTTTAATTTAACAAGTCTTCTTCGTTTCCCCTTTACTCCTTTGAAACCGAATTCAACGGCTTAAAAAAAAATTAAATCGATTTCGACTTTGACAGTGAGGAACGGCCGAGCTCCCTGTTTCTTTTCCTCCTTTCCTCTATTCGAATGAAAGCCATTCCTCTACGCCTTCCCATCTGTTGGCGAAATAGGGGAATCGAGTTCGAGCGTCATGTCGACGTGGAGTTCGACATTGAGGCGACGGTATGTGCGACGTCTTGGCGAGCTGCGTGCGGCGGTCGATGGCGGGGCTTTGCTAAATCGAAATAGGGGAGGGAAGGCCGAAGTCGGAGCAAGTAAATTGGGGTTTATCGTAGCCTGGGTTGTCTCGCGTGCAATTTGAGGCGGGGCTGTGGTGTTGGTGGCTTGTTCGTGCTCTGGGTGATGGCGGTTGGGGCTTGAAGGGTGGGCTGCGACTGTTCTTGGGTTTTTGGAGGAAGGTATGATTCTTTTCGAGTTGTTTTTAATTATAATAAAAATAAAATAAGTGTGAAATTGTGATTATAGAAATTTAGTAATAATAATTACAGGAAAAGAAAAGAGGAAATTCTTAAATATAAATATACACCTATTTTAATATATACAGTAAAACAGGAAAATGTATGTATTAAGATTTAAAAAAAATAATAGGGATTCTAAATGTTGAAAGTTATTTAAAAATCAGATTTTTACCCTATATAGTTTTTTTTAGGGTATAGTTTTAAAGGGAAATAAATATACTTTTACATGTTTAATTTACTAGTTCATTTTAAATAATATATTATGGAGATTACCCTGTTTTATTACCTATTTGATTATTTTAAAGCTTTTGTTTTAAGAAAAAAGTTGGCTTAAAATAAATTAATAGAAAATTTAATAGCAACTGATTGTTTGAATATTAATAAATGCATATAATTGTTTATATAAGATTGTTAAAAGTGAACTAAATAGTTTAAAATAAATTGTGAGTTAATTAAAAACATTAAATGGAAATAAATCGTTTGATTTGTTCAAATATTAATAAAATTCATATAATTGTTTATATAAGGTCAAAGATCGGGAATCGGGTCAAGATTAGAGGGGATTGCAACTTAAAAGCAAAGGTGAGATTTTCTCACTCATTTGGATGCCCTAAATTAAATTTAAATGTTAAATTTAAATTATTGGATGTGTTTGGTTGATTGACAATAATTTATTCACTGGTTAATATCATAACCCATATACTGCAATATCCATTTGAAAGTGGAATTGATATTTTATTGTGCTAACATCTGTGGATGCAGGAAAACAGGTTGGAGGGATCCAACAGGATTCCTCAAAGATATTTATTATATTTATGTTTCATATGACAGGTTGGATGAATTAATATGGAATTGCATGAGAATTGAATTATTAAGTGTTGAATAACATGGAAGTTGGAATTTGGAATTTTTTAAATATCATAAATAATTTAATTAAAGGAAGTTAAATGAAATTTAAATTAAAAGAATATTTCTTTAAGTTTTGAATTTACATCTATTGAGACTAAAGTAAATTTAAAAGAATATTTATGACTATGGTTAAACTTAAAATTAGTTAAAGTTGAGTTCGGGAAAAAGGGTAAATTATATACTAAAGACTTAAAGAAAAT
Organism: Allium cepa; assembly: GCA_030765085.1. Classification (NCBI taxonomy): domain Eukaryota; kingdom Viridiplantae; phylum Streptophyta; class Magnoliopsida; order Asparagales; family Amaryllidaceae; genus Allium; species Allium cepa. The sequence goes on from CM060934.1 coordinate 184,000,628, forward strand.
ATTGTAATCGATGAATGGATTTGAAGAAAAGGAGAACTATATTAAGAAAATAAAATAAGAGAACTATATTAAGAAATAAAATAAGGGAATTTTATTAAGAAATGAAATGGAATTTTATTAAGGAACAATATGGAATTGAATTGAAGAATAAAATTATAAAATAGGATTTTCGAATAAATTGTTTTCATAAATAAATGAAAAAAGAAAACTCAGGGAGTTATAAATTTATAAACGGAGTTTATTAATGGGAAAGGAAGATATCAGTGGATACGAAAAGGAATAAGTCATGAACTTATATCGAGTTATAAATTTGTTTGAAACGGAAATAGTAGGATATTTCCGAAAGTAAGAAGTGTGAATTTAGACAAGAGGCATTATAGATGGATATTGGTTTTTCTAAAAATTTAACCTATTTTTAAACGGAGTATTTTAAATTACTACACTATATAAATTTCTTGTAAACTATTACTTGAATTTAAAATGTTTCGAATTAGATATTTTCGAAGGATAGGCCAATATTTATAATAAACTTTAATTTTCTAAAACCTGTTTTACAATTTATCATTAACTGGATATGAACTCTAATTTTTATGTTAAATATTTCTTTTAAACCATAAATTGTATAAAACTATACTTCTTATTTTATATATCTAAATGTTTTCAAATGCTTTTAAAATCCAATTAATAATCCTCTTGTGATGATAAGTGAGTTATCAAATGAGATAAGATTTAGGAGAAATCTTATTAAGTGAAGGAATTGAGTTTGAAAATTTATAGGCAAAGTATAAATTGATTTTGGGAAGGGAATGAGAAAATAAGAAATATTTTCAAGGGTTAAATCAAATTGAGTGTATATGAGAAATCAATTAAGTGGTTTCATGGAAATAAAAAGGAATGTGAAATTTATTTCAAATGGGTTAAAATGGAAATAATATCTGAATGATATTCGAGATAAATAATTTGTGGATATTATTTGATGGTTACTTGTGTATGATTAATTGATAGTTAAATAACCGACTATCAATAATGGACAATGCGCTGATCATTTCGAAGGGTCCGGGATCGGATTTAATTATCCGAAAACCACTTCGATCCGGTTTGAACGATTACGAATGAAGACCGTGAAGAGTTGAAGACGGTGATTCGGTTTGTCCAGACCCATGGCAACTTGTATGGATTGAATGCTTCCAGAACATCGTCAGGTGGACGATGAGCATTCTAAGTGATGCGTTCTTGAAAGGTAACGTTTAACATCAAGCCTCATCAACGGAGAATGGCTAAAACAGGGGAGGTGCAGTAAGGTTAGGTGGGTCATGCCCAAGCAGGACAAGATTTTCACCTGTCTAGATGTCCCTTTATATTCGGCTTAGTGGGTGGTTGGTCGCGCCAACCACAGGGTTATCTTGTTCGGGACTGTTCAATAAGTAATGGTTCCGGCCTTGTGTTGCAGGGGAGCGGGCGTACTCCTCAGTACTCTGATCTAGGCCAGGTACTGTGACGGGCGGTACCCCAGTAGCCCAGCCATTGATGGAAATCCATTCTCCCTACGAGCCTTGTACGAGTTTTGTTTGTATTACCCATTCTGTGGCTAGTAGCTGGAATTTAATAGATGTAACAATTTCGGCTATTTTATAAGTATTTGTATATAGACCCTATTATAATATCAGAGGATTTCTATAAAAAATGTTTTAGCTATCGTAAGGTAAAAACCCGACATGTTTATTTGTGGCGTGGTCTTACGAGATGCTTTTGTTTTCAAAGGATTTTCGAAACTTTAATAATCCAATTGAGTGTGATTTTCTCACGCTGGTATTCCAAACTGACTCGGGTGTTGTTTTATATGATGCTCGGGTCAGACCGAGTTAAACAGGTTCAGATTATATGCTGGAGCTCAGGAGACGGGCTGGTGACAGAGCGTATTTACGTATTTGTCTATTATCTCCGCTGTGTATGGACATGTATGATTGATTGATGTACTCTGATGATGGTATGTATGTATATGTATACAGTACAGATTTCTTGTATCTAAAACTGTATTCTATATATTATATTTTATTCCGCTGCGATGTGAGATTCTGATGTTGTTTTTGTTCTTCTTCTTCTACCTCTTTCTTCTTTAACCCGAAGACTCGTATTTTTGTGCCACTTTGAACTGAACTGTGATGGAATTTTGTTAGTTCAAAGGGGTATGGATTTGCGGGCCTTTACATCTTATAGAGCATAATTTTCTATAAGAAAAATACATTTGGAATATAGATCATTTTTCTTGTTCCTTATTAAGCATCTATAAGTATTTTACATAATTCCATTTTTGATTACTCTTCGTGAAGCAAAGATGGTCATTCACACACTCTTCATTCTAACTGTGCCTATATTACATCCACTCTTATATTTTTGCTTTCTCTTGAACCATTTAAAAAGGGAAACCCTTTACTACAAGACTGCACTTGATTTCTTTTAAAAAGGCATTCATTCATCACTGAAAGAGATAGTGGTATGCCTTATGGGAAATTATCTAATTCATCACGTATATTTTCCTGTAGTCTATCTTGTTCTTAATAAAGATGTTTGATTTCTTATATAAACTTTGTAATATTATGAAATAATTAATCAAGCAATTAGCTTGAGCATATTATTAAGAAATATCTTAAATAAAATGTTATATTTTTGCAGTTGAAAATAGTTGCAATCATGAGTCTCATAAAGTAAAATAATTTTTCTTTATATATTCTTGGTCTAGATGTTTCGAGAAAGGGTATTGACACATCTATTGAGACTAGAGTGCATAATGCTCCCTAAATGTTGGGCGGCTTATTAGTCATAGCTTCTAGGAGCACCAAGAGATTACATACTCATAAGTATTGGATAACTATGGAATGACATGTCTGAGAGTTTCCAATTGGTTAATGATAACTAGGTCAAACATGAAATCTCAGGGTGATTATGTTATGCGGTTCCCTCGATCTGAGAATAATGTGAGCATCGATGTGAATACTCATCTTTGATTATAGTTAAATGATGGCTTGACTATCTATTAAAAATGTAACAACCTACCTTTTACCCTGGGTCCGATGCCTGAACAGATGCAAATATCCAAAAACCAAAAAGATGATTTTTTGGGAAAAAGATATAGTATTTGGAAACTAAGACAGATATAGATGGACATCACATTAAATATAAATTCTAACTAACTACTTTAGAGTCTTAAAGTGGAATTAATAAAATATAATACAAAATTAATATCATAGTCACATCAACATAACATGTCTAAAATTGTCAAATAAACATGTTTGAAAAATATAGGTACAATCCAGTGTCGTAGATATGGGATCATTTCCAAATACAGTACCAAACAACTCCATATATGTAACACTTAATTAAATCTCCATTTTTGATACTTCCTCATCACTGAACTCTATCAACCGGGATATATGTATAAAAAAAGTAACAGTCGGTCATACATAAGTCTGGTGATCGAACTATACTCTACTCTACATATACCGCAAAATTAATACTATAACAAGATATGAGTCTATCGTTCGCCCACCATACATTCCGCCGTCATACCACACTAAGATGTCATGCATATCTAACCATATCATATATATATATGAACTCATGCTTTGGTCTAGCCCTCATGTCCTATAGAGTTTCATGTTGCCTATCTTCCAATACATCGTATAAGACTCATGCTTCGACCATCTATAGCCACAAGGTTGCCTATTTTCCTTATGCTAGCTAGTTGGACTCATGCCCTGAACCACTCGTAGCTTATATACTGGGAATAAATCAAGGTAGCTAAGGCATTCACAGTAACAACCTGCCTTTTTGATCCTCAAAGGTCGACGCTAATACATCCATGGTATTCACATGCCGAAGATCCAAATGCTCGAAAAGTAGATAGCTAGGGTGAAATAAAAGAAAATGACAGAATAGTATCTCACAACATGATGAGTAATCTATAATATATTAATGAATTTTTACAATAGAAAACTTATATATACATAAATCAATTAGAGTGCAATTATACTATCATCGAACCTTGGACAATTATAACAACTTGTCCTTACAATTTCTAATGAATATAATAAGAACAAAACATCGGAAGATAAAATATGAGAATACACCTTGGAGGATCCAGCTTGTCTCCTGAAGCTCCAAAGAGTCTAGCTAAATCTGGAAAATATGCCCAGGCTGACCCGGGCATTATAAGAATAATAACGCCCGAATCAGTTTGGTAAACCAGCATGAGAAACACAATCAAATGTATTTTTAAATTTAAAAAAAAAAGCATTTCAAAATAAAAGTATCTCGTAAGTCCACGCTGTATATAAACAAGGACAAATTTTTACCTTACGATGACCAAACTAATTTGTAGAAAATCTTATGATATTATAATAATGTCTAGAGGGGAAAATAAAAATATGAAATATTTGAAATGCTTGCATCTCACATTTCAACATAGTTGGGCACAACTAAGTCCGTAAAGACACGTATTGGAGATTGGATTTCCATCAATACAAAGCCACTAGGGTATCTTCTGCCACAGTACACCTCTACAAAATGTATCGAGTGCCTCACATAGAACCCCCGCGAACTAGAGCCTGCCTGCCCCTCAAACATGACAAGCCGGATTACATCATTCCCTGATACCAAGGCTCCAAAACAATGTGTACCATCCATGTCCCTACTATCGCGTGCATATCAAATCCATAAATATCGATTCTAGATCGATGAATGGCTGCTCCTAATGGTAGTGAACCACATAGCTTTGAAGCATACTCCCTTGTTTTAGTCATTACAAGGTTATGAGGCTTGTGAGGTCACGATTGCTTTTTTCCTCCTTTAGTGATTCCTAGTTGGAATGCTAACACTGCCCATCTGGGAAACAATCCAATGTCAGCATTCATCTATACAAGTTTTTCGGGATATGAACAACCGAAGGCACTAATTCTACTACATCCATTTGGAATCACCCTTGGAATTAGTATAGCCCTTGCACTTCCAAGAGCTTCATCTTCGATTCCATCAGCTTCATGATGCTTTCAATCCGAACGCTTGAGTTGGTTCGAAGTGGTTTTCAAATAATCCATATTTATCCGATCCTGGTTTCTTCGAACCATCATTCGATAGTTTTCGGTAAACTCAAGTCTGGTTCTTTCGAGAATAAACAGATGATATATAAGAGCAGGGATCACCCCTTAACTATTGAAGTGGACAGATTTTCTTATCATTTGTCTTAGAAAAACAAAACGAGGTTATACGCACAGTACAACATCACCAAGATAACTATGCCATATAACCCTCGTGTTTTTCCTAGATATTTCCAAAGTTATATTTTAAACAAGATTTGATAGCTGGTTATTTAACTATCAAATATGATTATAATTCCATGGAATTAACTAAGCCTCAATTAGTTAATCTCTCATTGACTAAAAGGCTTCAATTTTTTACCAAAAGTATTCACATACTTACCTCACTAGTATAAGTATATTCTCAAAACAATTTTAAGTAAGGTTTTCTTATTTTCCAAAATCATATTAACTGGATCAAAACAATATTATTCTAAACATTTTCCCTTATGAACCCCAAACCCATTAATCCTTCGATGTTAAGTATGGAAAATGCTTCCATACCACCAAAATTAAGAAGGATTATTATTTTCTTTTCCATAAACTTAATTTACATAAGCGATTCGGTTCATATAAAATCAAAGATTTATAAACCAACACTTCTATCTAGAATCCAAGGTCGTTTCCCAATTTATAATTTCAACAAAACCCTTTATTCTAAAATAATTCCCTTATAAACAATTTTTTAACATCTTTTATAAAACAATATTACTATTTTAAAATATTACTAAATTAATTAAATTAACTTGAAAACTCTTATTAAATAAATTAATTGACATAAAGCACTTAGTACAATGATTAGTTAATAATTAAACATCATCATTAATTAATAATATCATTAATAAATAATTTATTAACTTTACATTTTATAAATAAATATTTATTTACTTTTAAACTTTTCTATAAATAATTAATTAATTAACCTTTTAAAACACCATTATTTATCATATTAACTTTAAAATATTATAATTCAAATAATATTAATTTAACCATTTTAAATACAAAACACTTTACATCAAAATAATATAAAGTTAAAGTAAATTTTAAATTCATTTCTTTTCAAAATTGGCAAATGGCTTAGCGACCGCACTAGAACCTAGTCAAGTTGCCACTATCTTTAGTTCAACAATCTTGATCATATCACTGATATGTACATAAGCGATAAATATGTGAATAAGATTAGCAATTAACAAACGATAGATAACACATCATCGTCCAAGTCAACTGATATATAAATAAATGTCCAAAATTTTAAAATAGCAGAACGAGAATTTAATCTACTAAATAGATGTACCGTAAGATCTATACCTATTAAATCATAAATATTTTACTCTTCAATAATTCTATCAAATAACTTTACAAATGTGACCAGTAAGGTAATACGAACCTAACACCGAAATCTACAGGTTGAACAGATCTAAATTGAATGCATTATTCAATTTCAAGTTTTAAAACTTATTTAATTTCAAGTTTTAAAACTACACAAATATGATCTGTAAGCTTGTTCATTTATGAAATTTCAATTTTAAATTTAAAATTAGTTAAATTTGATGGTAATAAAAGTTTTTTGAAATCTAAATATTTTTATATAATAAAATTGTAAACCATTTTCTGAGTGAGACGTCATATTTTGTTACACTAAATTTTGATTGCTCTAGCTCCGTTTATCTTATTTTCGGCGTTTTAGCAGCATATTTGGCAGTGAAAAAACGAGTTTTGATAGATAGGTCACATCTCTGATATTTGTGTACCATCTTATTTGTCTCATCATGCTGATCTCCATAGTATATTCATTTGTGCACTTCAGCGTCCGGTACGTGGTGAAATCTGCAAAACGATTAGCCGTATCAGTACCCATTTTAGACCATTGGGTTTTCCTATGTCCATTTGTTTATCTCGGTAGAATCTAATAGCCATTAGCATTTAATATTTCTTTGAGTTTAATTTTTGACTTTCTCTATTCCCTAGTTTCAATTTATGTTGCTGGTTCATTTCTCTGCCTTTTATTTTCTTCCCCTCTGCTATTTGTTTAGTTCTTTCTAAAGAAATAATAATAATAATAATAATAATAATATATTAGCTTGTATATTCTTGTTTCTTGAAACTTCCTCATTCCTTCTTGTTCGCTGAAGCCACCATCACCAAACCCTCTCACCACCTCGGTAACTCCAACCTAACTGCACATTCACAAGCTCATCTGTCACGCCTCTCAACACCCTCTGCCCTTCCTTTATCCACCACCTTCTGCTCCTCCAACCAACCATGCTCCATGATATAGCCCACCTTGCACCATCCCATAGCCTTGCTCCATACCACAACCCACCCTAATAGACTACATATCCGCTCCCCCCTCCAACGCATCGCCTCCCTCTTCATAGACCATCCTCCAGGACCACAACCCAAACGTCCCTCTCCATGTCATCCTTCTAGCATGCAGCCTCCCTTTCTCCCTATCAAACGCCACCCTTCCAAACTCGATAACCCCATCTATACCCTTCCCTTCCAGCCATCTCCTCACCTATCGAACCGCGGCCACTTCCTTCCTCCGTGTAGCCCGCGCTATCTCTCATGCACCGCCAACAGCCTTAAACCATAGCAGCACCTAGCTTCTACAGCACCTCCCCTCCAGCTTCCCATTCCTCCACCTTCCAGTCAGCACTTTCTCTCGAACCACACTGTCGTAAAGTCAACCACACATCCTCCTCGAACCATCGAGCACCCAACAGTCCACACGTAGCCGAAACTCCACCTGCTTTTCCCACTTTCCCTGATCGAAACCATCTCTCTACAGCCTTCTTCATTATATATGTTCGCATCATTTCTATTATTTGGATCTGGATTTCAGTTCTTAAATGTTGGCGATGACGATTGATACCGGTCTCGTTCATCGTAATGGTAGTTTGGTTATTTACCTTACCGACCATCCTGATAAATAATCATTCGTATTGTAAGCCTTGAGGAAAGAGAGAAAAATTAGAGAGAAATCCGTTATATATATATATATATATTGTATTCTCGAATTCGAGTTCATCATGTTGTGCTTTGGAATTTGTGCTTGGATTCATAGCTTGTTGTGTGTCTAATTTCTCTAGCCTCGAAAGGTGAGCGATCACTCATGATTGACATTCCTATGCTTAGTAAATTTATATTCGCATGAAATGACAACTGAAATATGTTGTTAAAATTTAATTGGTTAGTAATATAATTTTTGAATATGATATATTATTATTTTAAAATTGTTTACCTTTTAATTGACATATAACACCAATAAACTGTTGTATATATATTTTATTTAAAATTGTTAATTATGATATATGCTTGTCACCGATATGTATGCCACTTTATATTATTATTCTATTATTCTCATACTACAAGTTCCATGTTAGTTAGGAAAATTCCTATAGGTTGAAACGATACATACCTGATTGATTTTATAGATTAGGGAAAATCGTTATGGGCTGAAAAGATAAACCTAAGCGATTTTATTGATTTTGAAATTTTGGGATTACAGGTGGAAATGATATATACCCGTAAATATTAAATTATTGCGGATTGAAATGGTAAATATGTGTATCACTTGATCATAGGATAGAAAACTACATACGGACACCTTTGGTCTATTTTTAAATGATTTTCAAGATTTTGAAAAGGGGAAATATATGTGTATTGATTTTTAAAATATAATATAAAGATTTTGTGTGTCTAAATTTTAGGAATCAACCTTTGTGAATCTTGTTAAAGGTAAATGGGTTTCTTTGAGTTTCCATAATTTCAGAAATAAGGATAATTCTGCAAAAGCTTTTGTTTCTAGACTTAGGGATCTTAGGATCTTTCTTAAAATCTGGAACAAAAATGTTTTTGGCAACTTGAAAATTAAAAAAGATAATATTCTTAATGAAATGCTTAAAATTAATAAGGTAGAAGAATCCAGATCTCTAAATATAGGTGAACGTAATGTTCTTGCTAATTTAAAAGATGAACTAAATTCTATATTAGAAAAGGAGGAGGTTATGTGGAAGCAACGATCCAGAATTCAATGGATCAACGAAGGTGATAATAATACCAAATTTTTTCATAATATAGCTAATGGTAGAAAATGTAGTAATACAATTAACTCTATATTTGTTGATAATATAGAGTTAGTTGATCAAAGAGACCTTAATAAGGCTTTTACAGACTATTATAAGGATATTTTTGGTTCTAAAATCAAACATAGAATCAATGTTAGATGGTTAGATTTGTATCCATCTGATTCTATTTTTGATTTATCAGAGTTAGATAATCCTTTTACTGAAGAAGAAATTAGAAAAGCAATTAGTGACATGCCAAGTGATAAACCCCGAGACCTGACGGGTTTCCTATTTTATTTTATAATACTTTTTGAGATGTTTTAAAACTTGACTTAGTTAATATGTTTAACGATTTTTACAATGGTAATTTACAATTAGGGAGATTTAATTTCTCAAATGTTATTTTGTTGCACAAAAAAGCAGGAGCTAAAAACTTAAAAGATTTTAGATCTATTTCTTTGATTAACTGTTCAGTTAAAATTATTTCTAAAGTTCTAGCTAATAGACTTAGTAAAAGAATGAATGAATTAATCGATTGTTCTCAATCGGCTTTTATTAAAGGGAGAAATATCACTGATGGAGTAGCAGTTGTTCAAGAATATATTAATTACTATTGTAAGAATAACATAACTTGTGCGATTTTAAACTTGATTTTGCTAAAGCTTTTGATTTAGTAGACTGGGATTTTCTCGTAGATATTTTTCATGCTAGAGGTTTAAGCCAAAGATGGATCAATTGGATTTTGTCTTTGCTTAGAACTGGAAACTCTAGTATTATGGTTAACGGTATTTTAGGAAACAAAATCCAATCCAAGAGAGGTTTAAGGCAAGGGGATCTCTTATCGCCTTTATTATTTAACTTAGTTGCTGATGTTTTTGCTGAAATTATTAAAAGATCAGTGGATAATGGATCTCTTGGGCGGATAGGAAATGAAATTTCGCGTAATGGTTTATCGGTTCTTCAATTTGCTGATGATACCTTACTTTTTTCCTCCCATCTTCCTAGTCACATCCTTACCCTTAAGTTTATCCTTTACAGTTTTGAACTTTTATTCGGTTTAAGAATAAATCTTGACAAGAGTTCTGTGTTAGTTTTAAATGATTTTGATAGAGTTGAAAACTTAGTTGCCAATACTCTTAATTGCAAAACCATGAACTTTCCTTTTGACTACCTCGGTTTTGTGATTAGACCCACCAAACTCAAGCATGACGACTGGACTATTATCATTGATAAAATTAAAATTAAGATTTCTAACTGGAATGGTAGACTTCTATCTAGAGCAGGTAGATTTGTTTTAATAAATTCGGTTTTATCAGCTATTCCAATCTTTTGGATGTCTTTGCATTTGTTCCCGGATTGGGTTATTGATAAAATTGATAAGGTTAGAAGAGACTTCTTATGGAGTGGAGAAAACTCTAATAATATTATTAAATGTCTAGTAAATTGGGAGACTGTCTGTAAGGCCAAAAAATAAGGTGGATTAGGTGTTATAAATCTGCGTAATATGAATTTGTCTCTGTTAGGCAAATGGCATTGGAAGTTTAAAGATATAAATGATAACGCTATTTGAAAAGAGATCATTTCTAAATATTACTACAATGGAAATAACAATTTATATCAAATTGCTTCTCCATCCACTCAAAATATTTATAGCTTTTGGAAAAACATTTTAAAATGCAATGAGATTTTTAAATTAGGAATAAATACAATTGTTCACTCTGGTAATCGTACTTCGTTTTGGCATGACCGATGGATTTCGATCTTGCCTCTTAAGCTAGAATTTAAGGATCTGTATGACATTTGTAGCTTTAAGTATGCTTTTATCAATGATGTTTATTCTCTAGAAAATGATCCTCCTTGGAATTTCAGTTTTAATAGAATTTTAGTTGATTCAACTTTTAGACAACTTTCATTGCTTTATGCCAGATTAAATCTTTATAATATCGATTATGACAATGATATTATTAGTTGGGAATGGGATAAAAGTAAGAAATATACTTATAATTCTTTTTACAGATTCATTAATTTTTCGGGCACAATAAACGACTTATTTAAATATATGTGGAAATCTAATGCTCCTCCCAAATCCAAAATTCACATGTGGTTAATTCTTCATGGAAAACTTAATACAATTGAATTTTTAAAGAGAAAAAATATTCAAAACGATACTAAATGTTATTTTTGGTAATCTGTATCTTGAGGACATTAATCATATATACTATAACTGTATGGATTCTAACTACATTCTAATTAACACTCTTAAAATTTTTAACTTTAATATAACAACTAAAATTTTGGATTGTGAATTCTACTGGAATAATTATAGACTCAAGTACAAAAAGAATATTAGATTTTTACTAGACACTCTATTCATTATTATTAGTTGGTTTATTTGGTTTGAAAGGAATCAAAGAATTTTCAATAATAATAATTGTCATTTTAACAAATTGATTTTTATAATTTCTTCATATTGTTTTAATTGGATCTCTAACCCCAAATATAAATTAGCTAAAAATATCCTTTTCAAAAGGTATATTAACAAGGTTAATCATAATATTAATTATTTTAAACACAATAATAATTTTTTTAACATTACCAATAGTATTATTGATGTTTTCTCTAACTTAGATGATGATTTCACTTCTAATCATAACTTACTTATTATTGAAGGTTCATAAGATAGAATCGTCTAAATATTTGTTCTAGTCTCTATTTGGTATTGGTTTTTAGGTATTTTACTCATACTGTTATTGTCCAGTTAGCCTTAATCGGGTTTTTATTTCCTTCTGTATATATACATATATATGTATATTTATTATACAAATATACATATATATGTGTCATTCTAATTTTTCTTTAGTCAATTTCCAGTTACAGGTATGGGAGATAGGATATCAGGCTCATTTTGTAGGATTTCATATATTTAGACTGCTGGACATCAGATGGTAGAGAGGTCACCAGAGCACAGTATCTACATCCAGGACTTCTAGCAGTTTCCCCTCAGACTTTGGATTATGCTATCTTCACTATGGAGTACTCTATTCAGGAGGATACACTCTTCAGTTTGGTACCCCTTTCTCTTGTTTAGAGGCTTCAGAGCGGTTTCTCCTTTCAGCAGATCCGCTTCAGAGCAGATGCTTATTCACCTCCCCAGGTTCAGCTGGTTGGAGCTTCACCATTAGTCTGGGGCAGCATCCAGTAGCTTTTGTTCTTTCTCTAGTTTTTTTACGTACTTCTAACACCTTTTTATCGGGCGGTGGTCATGCTGGTGCTCTATATCGGCGTGTGATGGGTGGTGCCTTACCGGAACTCATCTTAGGAATGCCTGCGACTTGATTTATAGGTATTTCGGTTTTTGTTACCTGCCAGGCATGTTGGCAGCACTTTATATTCGGGATATATATATTTGCATGTGTGCTCTCCTCTACTCGTAGAGGATCACACATTTTTCTCAAAAATATAAAGATTTTGAATTTCAATATATGTGTAAAATTTAGGTTTTTAAAATAATACATTATGAAAATTTTAAAATTATAAGTTAAGTTTTAAAAATGTAAATTATAAAATTTTACTTGTAACTTTATTACTTTTTAAAATATATAAAATAAGATTTAAAATAGAATTAATTTAATAATAATTAATATAATAAAATTTAATATAACTTAAATATATATAATATGTTTTAAATATTTATTTACAATTTATATTAATATTTTAAAATATATTTTTATAATAACTTTTATATAAATATATAATATGTTTAAATATTTATTTGAATTTATATTTTATTCTTAAAATTGATTTTGTAATAGCTTAAATAAATTAAGATTAGAAGGATAATTGATACAGGAATTGTAATTTAATTTGTTTATGAATTGAATTTAAATAGAATTGATTTGAACTTATTAATTTTGAGATTTGATAATTAGATTTTAATTAAATGTGATTAAATGAATATTTTCAAATTTAAATAAAATTGAAATTGAATATTTAATATTGGTTCAAATTTGTAATTTGAGATTATATTTAAATGTTATTAAAAATGATAAAGTGAGTATTTTCGAATTTAAATAAAACTAAAGTTGAATTTTGAAATATAAATGAAATTTATCAAATTGAGTTATTGTAAATTGTTTGAATATTTAAACTTTGAAACCTATTGAATTATAAGTGGTTTAAATTTGTAGTTCAAACCTGGATTTGAAATCGATATAAATTAAAAATGGTTTTAATGAGAATTTAAATTGAACCTTTAACCTTTTTAATTGAAATTGTTGAACCGAGATTTAAATTGAATTTTGGAACTAAAGTTGATTTGAATTGATTTGGGAAATTGGAAGAAACAATTTTAACCTGAAATTATTTTTAATATAAACTCTTTTTAATATATAAACTATTTTTAATATGTATAAACTATTTTAATCTATAACCTATTTTTAAATATAAAATATTTTTAATGTATAACTATTCCAATATACAAACTACTTTCAATATTCAAATTGTTTAAGTTGGAACCGTTATGATTTAGATCTAATGGATTTAAATGCGAATACTTTGATATGACGGTTAAACTATTTTATCGTTATGATTTTGGAAGTGAATATGATTTCGAAAGTGATTTGATTTCTAAAATGAATACAATATTTTGATATGATGTTTGAACTGTTTGAAATGAAAATGGTCACGGTGTTAAACAAGCGTTTGGTTCTTAAAGAGATAGGGATCGGATATTGTCATACTCTGTGCCAATACCGAAAACCACTTTAACAACTATGCACGTGGTGGAGAATCCAGAATGAAGTATGATGGTTTGGCAAACGTCTGTATGAGGTATGAACGCATCCCTGACCCCTTTTGGCTCAACTTGATATGACTAAAATAGGAGCTATACCGGGCCAAGTATCAGGCACGTTTCTTCGAAACTATATCTATCCCTTTTGTGATTTGATTAGATGTACCTTGATTTGGGAGTGTATCTCGAGGTGGGCGGTAGGTTGTACTATGTGTTACTACTAGTCCGAGAGTGCAAAACGGTAGTATTCTACCCTGGGCCTTGCCTCACATACCCTATCATATACCTTATCGTGCCCTCTACGAGTTTTGTTTGTATCATACTTATGGAGTGCTCACTGAGTATCCTACCGGTTTGGTGGAGCTTGAAGTATCTGTATAGAATACGATATTTATATAAAAATGTCCTAAGGGGGATATGGGTAACCCTTAACGCTATTTTAATATTTTACTTTATTGTAGACATTATTTACGTAGCGTATTGTATTATGTATGTAGATAGTTTAACGGATCCTTAAAGGATGGAATCCCAACATCCTTTAAGTTATTTGCATTTCACTTGGACATTTCACTTGAGTTGATTTACTTGCATAATAATGCTAATCTTGACTCGAGTGTTTTGTGTTTTGCTTTATGCTCGGGTAAGATTGAGTGTCATTGCGTTTGATACTCACCTTTGGAGCTTAGAGCTTTTCTTAAAGATATGTCCTTTATCTACTCAGGTTTTATGTTATTTCAGTTATTTCCAGTTGTTTTGTTTTATACTTGTTAGTTGCTTTTGTATCATGACTTCTATATACTTGGAATTTTCTGTTGTACTTGTTTCAAACTCTGATGTTTCTGTAGTAGCTTCATGAACTACTATTTATCTATTCCGTTGCTTATTGTTGCATTACTCTGTTTCTATGATTCTATGATTGATTTATTTACAATATATGCTAAGTTTTGCGAAATATAAATTAACAATCTGTTGTTTTGAGCAACTCAAGTCTATATGTGTGCCTACTTATGCACTCAGAGGGTATAACATGATATGGGCTCCTCGCTTCTTGGTTTGGTAGAAAACGGATGGCTTTTACTCCTACATGTCCCACGAGGTTAGTGCAATCAAGAGGCTGGCCGTAAAAGCGGAACATATGTACCATTGTATGCTACGGTGGGCGTCACCCACTGGTGGTGTCCCGTTACAAGTGGTACCAGAGCTATGGTTTAGGCAAAACTTAGCATATGGAGTAAAAACTCATTAGAGATAGGATAGTAATATCCTAAAATGAGTAAAATTAATTACATAATCATCTTTGTTCGAGTTTGAAATTCTTTGTTAGGATTTTCTTTGATTAGGGTTTCTTTTGGAATTTTGGATCTTTACCTTTGTTCTAAATCCATTCTTGTCTTTTCCTGTTCGTGTACTTCATGATACTGGAGCATCCAATAGATCTATTTCTGTTGATCTCCATAGTAATTTTTAAGCACATCTTGCAACCTCAATTAGCAACTTCATCCTTATATGTGACTAATCCCATCGGCAGTCCTGCCAACCTTGGTATGATTTGTAAAGGGACGAAACTCTCTTACAACAGGCATCGATTCACCGAAGATTTTTATATCCTCAGTTTTGATGCATTTGATATCATACATGGAGGTGATTGGTTAAAGCGATATGATGCTATTATTTCTTGCATAGCCCGAATCATTTCTCTAGTAGATGACCAGGGTAATTCTCATGTGATCATATGTCGAATGCCTTAGGATTATGTCAGCAGTTTTATCTTTTCGCTTGAATCTCAGCCTAGTGATCTTGACTCCACCCCTGTTGTCCAACTATTTCTGAATGTCTTTGGTGAAGTCGCTTCTCTTCCTCCCAAGAGGAAAATTGAATTCCACTAGATGCTTAGCCTCGTATCAACAATATGTTCGATCAGCTCTACGAGCTAAAATATTCTCTCAATTGGATCTTGCTATCGGTTTTCACCAGCTTCGTTTAGCCGAGCAGAGCATTTCCAAGACTGCTTTCTGAACAGAGAATGGCCTTTGAATGGTTAGTCATACCCTTTGGATTACCAATGCTCCTGCCTTCATCATCGATCTCATGAATCGCATTTCCACGATGTTCTCAACAAGTTGTCCTGGTTTTCATTGATGATATTCTCGTCTTTTGTAAGTCAAAGAAGGAAAATAAGTCACATTTAGGCTATGTGTTGGAAACTCTTAGGAGTCATCAGTTGAAAGCCAAATTTTCTAAATGTCATTTCAGGAGGGATAAGTCCAATTTCCTTGGGCATATTGTTTCTGAAATGGAGTCACAGTTGACCTGGTTAAAGTCACCATAATTAATATAAATCTATCCATCTTTCCTCTTTTGTAATTTAATAATCTTATCTTCCTTTCAAGCTTATCTTGTTAGTTAGAATTCTCTTTGATTAGGATCCTTCTAAATCTGAATCTCTATTCTTGTTCTAAAATCCATTCTTGAATCATCCTATAAGTGAGCGTATTTTTAATTGATATAAACTGTTTTATATTGTATTATTTGAGTTGTTAAGTTTGAATTTTTGGGTTTTGATCTATTCGTCTAGCTAACACTATCGATAGGAATTCCAAAACACTTGAGCAGAGCAAATTGGTACAATATTGTTTTCGAAACTGGTAAATGAAATAATTTTATATATGATTATATTTTATATATATATAAGTATAATTTTCTGAAATCAAATAGCTAGATGAATTGGTTGTCAGAAATGATAGTACTAGATTATCATTTATTGTTTTATCAACGTTCCTAAACCGTTAATTATTGTTGTATGTTATAAGGAAATGAAATTTTTAAAACAAGGTTTATAAATCTGATTTGCAAATGAAAGAATTTAAATTAAGGATATGATAATTTAATTTTCAGTGCTTTTCAAAATTTGGTGTTCAAAGTTTTGAAAAACAAATAATGTAACTTAAAAGTATTTTCGAAGGGAAATTGTTTCCAAAGAATTTTAAAAGAAGTAAGTTAGTACTCTCCTCTTATGTCAACTGAAAAATAATTTCGATGATGACTGCAGCATCATCGACATTCATTTTCGAATCTTAAAGTGAGGATACCACTTAGTAGCTTTGCTACACCTTTGTTTTGGAAAATGGATTTGATTTTAATTTCTTGAGTATGATTTGATGTATAATATATATATATATATATATATGTATGTATGTATGTATATATGTATGTATTTATTTCAAAATGGTTTGAAGTAAAATCAGAAATTTAATTCTTAGGTTATATTTTAAGTGAGGGTTTTCAATTATTGAAATGAAGCATATTTTTTGAATAATTGAGTGTCTAGAATGAGAAATGAAATTGGAACAACTTGAAATAGTTGAACTAGGATAAAATTTATTCGTATAATACTCAATTGCATTATGAAACATATATAACTTACCTGAAATATTCAAAAAGTTTGAATGTAATGAGAACATGTAATTGAATAGTATACATTATAAATGTAAGTAATAAGATGTCCAAAAATGAAATTTTGTTAACGAAATTTATAAATAAAAACTGAGTGATTATAATAAATGTTTATACACTTAATCTATGTTGCAAGATTTGTTAAGTGAAATAAATGGAATGATAAAAAATAATGCTATTTATGAAATAAATATGAACTTAAGAAACTAAACAGGCAATAAAATAAATTCATATCTTTGTAAACAATTTGTGATACAAAAGTAAATTACAAAGAATGGTTGAAATTGAATTATGAAGTGGAATTAACTTAAGTGAAATCAAATGGATTTAAAAAATGGGTTAAATAAAGTAAAATCTGCTTCGAAAAAAAATGAACTTAAGTTATAAAGAAAAGGTGAATATAAATAAATTATGAATGTAAATTAATTGAAAGGGAGTTAGTTAGAATGATAATAATAAATAGATGTAAATAAGTAATGAGATGTATAATGTTAACACTCAAAAATGAAATTTATATGGTTTTGAATTAATTGTTGTATCTGGTACAATGTACTTCGAACCTATCTTTCCTTTTTGTTGCTTCTATTCTCCTATCTTATTCCTTTTCAGGGCAAAAATTTTTGAGTGGGAGAGATGTAATGACCCAAAAATTTTAGCGATTTAAATAACGTAATTAACTACATTTCATGAAAACAAACAATAAAATATTTGTAATGGAAATTTGATATTTGGTATGCGTCTGTTTAAACATATCAAGTGACAGATTTTCATTGAAAACATTTAAGCTTGTTTAGTTGTGAAATTGCAATTTTAAATTTAAAATCAGTTAAAATTTGATGGTAATAAAATATTTTCGAAATCTAAATATTTTTATATAATAAAATTGTAAACCATTTTCTGAGTGAGACGTCCTATTTCGTTTCACTAAATTTGGATTGCTCTAGCTCGTTTATCTTATTTTCGATTTTTTAGCAGCATATTTGGCAGCGAAAATTCGAGTTTTGATAGATAGATCGTATTCTGATACCTATGTACCATCTTGTTCGTTTGGTCGTGCTGATCTTCGCAATATATTCATTTGTGCATTTCGGCATCCAGTACGCGGTGAAATCTGCAAAACAATTTGCCCTATCGGTACCCATTTTGGGCCTTTGGGTTTCCCTATGTCCATTTATTTGTCTCGGTAGAATCTAACAGGCATTGGCTTTTAATATTTCTCCCAATTTAATTTTTGACTTTCTCTATTCCTGGTTTCAATTTATGTTGCTGGTTCATTTGTCTGCCTTTCATTTTCTTCCCCTCTATCATTCATCCAGTTCTTTCTAGAGAAAATAAATAATAACATACATTAGCTTGTATATTCTTGATTCCTGAAACTTTCTGGTTCCTTCTTCTTTGCTAAAGCCACCATCACCGAACCCTCTCACCGCTCGACAACTCCAGCCTAACTCCATATTCACAAGCACATCCACCACACCTCTCAATACCCTCCGCCCCTCCTTTATCCACCGCCTTCTGCTTCTCCAACCCGTCATGCTCTATGACACAACCCACCTTGCACTGTCCCATAGCCGTGCTCTACGCCACAACCCACCCTGATAGCCTGCATTTTCTCTCTTCCCTCCAACGCATCACCTCTCTCTTCACTGACCATCCTCCAGGTCCATAATCCAAATGCCCCTCTCCACGTCATCCTTCCACATGCAGCCTCCCTCTCTCCCTATCAAACGCCACCCTTCTAGACCCGATAACCCACCTATCCCCTTCCTTTCCATCCATCACTTCACCATTGAACCGTGGCCACTTGCCTCCTCCGCATAACCCACGCCATCTCTCCTGCACCTCCAATAGCCTCACACCATAGCAGCACCTAGCTACTACAGCACCTCCCCTCCAGCTTCCCATTCCTCCACCTTCCAGTCAAACACTTTCTCCCGAACCCCACTACCGTGACGTTAACCACATAGCCTCCTCGAACCCTCGAGCACCCAGTCGTCCACACATAGCCAAAACTCCACCCGCTTTTCCCACTTTCCTTGACCAAAACCATCTCTCTACCGCCTTCTTCATTTTATCTGTTCGCATCTTTTCTATTATTTGGATCTGGATTTCTGTTCTAAAAAGCTAGCAATGACGATTGATACTGGTCTCGTTCGTCGTAATGGCAGTTTGGTTGTTTACCTTACCGACCATCCTAATAAATCATCACTCATATTGTAAGCCTTAAGGAAAAAAAAGAAAAAAAAGGAGAGAGATCTGTTACACACACACACTAAATTCTCAAATTCAACTCGTCGTGCTATGCTTTGGAATTTGTGCTTGGATTCGTAGCCTGTTGTGTGTCTAATTTCTCTAGCCTCGAAAGGTGAGCGATCACTCACGATTGACGTTCCTATGCTTAGTAAATTTATATTCACATGAAATGGTGACTGAAATGTGTTGTTAAAATTGAATTGGTTAGTAGTATGATTGTTGAATATGATATATTATTTTTTAAAATTTTTACATGTTAATTAACATATGACACCAATAACCTATCGTATATGTATTATATTTAAAGTTGTTAATTATGATATATGCTTGTCACCGATATGTATGCCATTATATATTGTTATTCTATTGTTCTCACACTGCAAGTTCCTTGTTAGGTAGGAAAACCCCTATGGGTTGAAATGATACATACCTGAATGATTTTATAAATTAGGGAAAATCATTTTGGGTTGAAATGATAAACCCAAACGATTTTATTGATTTTGAAATTTTGGGATCCAGTATTGAAATGATATATACCCGTAAATATTAAATTATTGCGGATTCACATGATAAATATCCATATCACTTGACCATAGGATAGAAAACAATATATGAACGCTGTTGTACTATTTTTAAATGATTTTCATGATTTTGAAAAGGAGAAACATATGTGTATTGGTTTTTATAATATGATATAAAGATATTTCAATTTTAATATATGTGTAAAATTTAGATTTTTAAAATAATATGTTTTGGAAATTTTAAAATTATAAGTTAATTTGTAAATTGTAACTTATAAAATTTTACTTATAACTTTATTTTTTTTTAAATATATAAAATACGATTTAAAATAGATTTAATGATAATAAGATTTAATTTAATAATAATTAATATAATAATAATTTAATAAGAACTTAATATAACTTTTATATATATACACATATATAATATGTTTTAAATATTTATTTAAAATTTATATTAATATTTTAAAATAGATTTTTGTAATAACTTATATATATAAGAGGAAATTAGTTTAAAGGAAAAAGTTTAATAAAATTTAATTTTAACGGACGTTAAAATTAAACTTCCGTCTGAAGGACAAGCGCCAAAATTTGTCGATCTTTCGTGCTTTTTTAGTTTTGTTTCTTCTGTAAACAAAATTTCTTCTTCATCAAACAATGGCAACCCAAACCGAATTCAATTTTTTTCCTCAAACTGATTTACAAGCGCAATCGACTTCGGAATCTAAGTAGATGAACGTAAATCAGAATATTTCAATAAATCCTGAACAAATAAACGATGAACCTACGATTTAAAAACGCAGGGTTTCGAATGCTATGCATACAGGAGTAAAGAGAAGGCGAAAAACTACTTCATCAATGGCTGTTTGATTCGAATGGGACTGACGAAGATACAAAGTGGATGAAAAAATCTAGGGCATGTAAAACTATGAATGAAGAAGACACGAAGAAACAACAGCTTAGTGATGAAAACGTCAGCAGAAAAAGAAAAACGAAGGTATAACAGCTGATTATTTTTTAAAATAAAAGATAATTTTACAATGATAGTTCAACTATCATTTGATTTGTTATTGAATGATAGATCAATACATCATTTGATTTGTTGCATGTTTAATATTGAAATATGAGATGATGGAAGAACATAACATTGAATCTTTGACACATGATAGACAACAATAAGATGAATATTTATAGAATGATAGAAAAATATAGAATTGAAAAAAATGTTAGACAAACATAGAATAATAGAATGATAGTTGAATATATCACTTTATTTACTGTAGTGTAATGATGCAATGATAGATGAAAATAGCATTTCAATATTTGATAGATGGTAAAAAATAATTAGATGGATACTTATTTAATGATAGTTCAATATATCGTTTGATTTGCATGTATAATATTGAAATATGAGATGATGGATGAACATAGCATTCAGTCTTTGACAGATGATAGACAACAATAAGATTAGTATTTATAAAATGATAGAAAAATATAGCATGGAAAAAAATGTTAGACAAACATATCATGATAGAATGATAGCTGAATATATCATTTTATTTACTGTATTTGTTAGGATGGTATGATAAATGATGATTATTGAATGATAGTTCAATATATCATTTGATTTACTGTATTGATAGTTATTGAATGATAGTTCGATTTATCATTTGATTTACTGTATTGATAGTTATTGAATGATAGTTCAATATATCATTTGATTTACTATATTGATAATTATTGAATGATAGTTCAATATATCATTTGATTTTCTGTTTTGATATTTATTGAATGATAGTTCAATATATCATTTGATTTGTATGCATCATATTAAAATATAAGATGATAGATGAACATATGATAGACAAACATAGCATTCAATCTTTCGACTTTAGAAGCATACATTGAAAAAAAGAAATGATAGACAAATATAGCATTTGAAAAAAGAATGATAGATGCATATAGCACTAGTAAATTATGCTTTCATAGTTGAAAAAATTGATAGATAAAAATAAGAAAGCATTTAAAAGATAAGACATAAAAATAACATTATAGTTTGTTAAATACCGAATTATTCATTCACAGTTTTTTGTACAGGGATCAAAAGGTAAACATTGAAGAAAGCAAAAACAACTGAAGGAAAAAAAACCAAAGAAAGTATCTCAGAAAAAAATTCAGTATAGATGTAGCTTACTGCCAATGATAAAAAATTTCAGGAAAATTAAGGAAAAAGGAGGTTATCTTGTAGATCAATTAAATTATTTAAAATAAACACCCTTCGAAAAATTCATGCTAGTATTTTTCAAAGAAATTTTATCCATAGTTGCTTTTACAAAATCATCAACAACCTTAAATGATATCATAGAAACATTTTCTATCAACGATGAAGCTTTTAAAGTGGGGAATATTTTTTTTTAAAATCAAACCTGAAGATGTTTCAATTCTCTTTAGCTTACCTTTATCTGGAATAAATATTTTTCTATTACCTAAAATGAGTTTACAAATCCTTCCAGACAATTGTAAAGATTTTGTACTGAGAAATTTTGAAACAATAGAGCACATCACAAAGGATCTTACAATTTCAAAGATAAATAATGTGCTAGAAACACAACAATTTCAACATGAAAATGATTTTCCAAAATTGCTTATAATTCTTGCAATGATAACCTTCTTCTTTCCTGATAACCAAAGATACTTACCATGGGGATATATTCCTCATATCCTTGATCAAAACAAAATGAACTCAGTATCTTGCCCAGTTTCAATTCATCATTCATTGATTAGAGCTTTGACGACTTTCAAAACAAAGCCAAGAAACATGCCAGGTTGTTCCATGCTCCCTATTGTAAGTACAACATTCTAACTTTATGTTCATGCATCTATCTCTATAAATTAAATTATACACATTATATGTTTTAATAAGTAATATTTTATTTGTAGTTTTTCCTACGTGAGCATGTGAATTTGATATCTCCATTAGCAACATATTGTTCAATCTTACCTAGATTTGGGAGGTGGAATATTGCAGGCTTGAAAAAGGTGATCTCAAGAGAAGCATTGATGAACATGGACAATAGAAAGGTATTATTTATCACACTAATATAACAAATATATAATGATAGATAAATATGTCATAACATAGTATATATCAACATTTGTCATTTTGTTATTGTACAATCATAATTTAAATGATAGATACATATATCAGTTCTGCACAAATACAATTTTCTATAGGTGCTACTAAAGAATGATAGTCAGATATAGCATCACATGAAAAACGAAAATTATATATAAAATTAGTTCATCCTTTATATGTTACCGGATTCATTACTATTTATGTTATTACATAGATTTTGGTTGAAATAAGAAATCTGACTGAAGATGAAAAAGCACTTCTTCAACAAAAAAGCCAACAAAAATTTGTCCAGCTGGATACCATTGAGAATATTGGGATGCACAAAATAGAAAATGTGTAAGAGACATCAAAAAAGCAACTTGAGTCAATGCAGCTGTACATTATAGATTTGGAAAATAAATTGAATAAAAGTGAAAAAGAATTAGAAAAGGAAAAAAGAAAAGAATACAAGCAGAAGGCACCGTCATACGGTTAAAAAAGAAATCAAGATTTTGAGATCAAAAGAAAAAGTAGAAATAGAACAACCATCATTTGATCTCAATATAACTCAGAAAATTAAAAAGATGCAGCAAGAGAAACAAAAACAGGATCGAAACAAACCTTTAGAGGCAACAGAAAAATCACCAGCAGTGCATGAAAAAACACAGAAGAAACCAAGCACTTTAGTTTTGAGGGTTAAAAAGCGCCAACAAAGGAGTAAAATTGATTCTGACTTCCAATATGAAATTGTTCACAGAAAAAAAAAAGAAAAAAGTGGACAATGAAAACTAAAAGCAGCAACTTGAAACCAAGGAAGGTCAGAAAGAAAATATAAATGAATAGAAACAAGAGGAACAAAATGAAGAATCAGATTATGAACATGAATCTGAAACTGAAACAGATGAACAAGTCACAACAATTGAAAATGAAGAAATTATTGATGTTGATGAATACTCGCAATCAAGTAAAACCTACAAGAGTAAAGATATCACAAAAAGCAGTATTCTACAATTATTGAATGAAGAACAACAAAACAAAATTCTTACTTTCTTCAAATTTAACGAAAATGAGAAGTAAGAATTCTGATATTTTTTCTTTCATTATACTTGTAATTAAATAAAATTGAAGAAAAATCAACTTGTCAATTATTGATTTTCAATTACAGCATTGTAGCATATGAAAAGGATGAAGGACACAATGGAGGAATCACAACAGTTAAATCTATGCTGGAATCTGGTCTGTTTGAGGGTGTTACAAATGGACAGGTATGCATCAAATTAAAATTATGATAATAAAAAACTGTATATAAATATATAAAATGAAAGAAAGATAACTAAACCTAGCATTCTACTTTTCAAAATGCATATGAGTGAATTGAATGAGAGAGAGTGGCAGCTAAAAGTAGCATTAGTATTTTTAAAATGCAGATAACTGTATAGAATGGGAAAATGATTGATAAAACTAGCATTCATAGTTTTTTAAGTGCATATAAGTGTATAGGATGAGAGAATGATAGTTAAAACTAGCATTCAAAGTTTCAAACTGCATATAAATGTATTGAATGAAAGAATGGGAGTTAAAAATTACATTGATATTTGTAAATCGCATATAAATATATAGAATGTCCAAGATGACTGATTAAACGATCATTTGCATTTTTCAGTGCATACAATGTAGTAAACAAATAAATGAAACTGAATACTAGCACTAATATTCCTGGTCCAAAAAAAAAAATTAATTATCCCATGAAACTTACAACCTTTGTTGTTTGGTTTAATAGCTTATTCATTGGTTTTATTACAATCAAGAGATGTATGAACACAGTTACGACTTCACCACAATGATGATGGTAAGTATAAGCTTTCCAATATAAATGTTAAAAAATAATATAAAGTATTCTAATACATATGAATGTGCAGAATGCTTTAGCACGTGACCAGCAAACTGTGATCAAAGACATAGTTATACCAACAATAGATGTCATTGTCAAAGAAGAATTTACAGAGAAAATTTTCTTCCCTCTACATTACGCAAACCATTGGAGCTTATTGATGCTAAACTATGAAACAATGCAGTGGAGTCATTATGATTCAACAAAACCAAAAACTAGATCAACAAGGACTTCAAACCCCAGCTATAACCAAGCCATCATTCTTTTAAGAAAAGTATAATTTTGAAATCACTCTAACATTAATATACAGCATTAATTTTACTTGTTGCAGAAAGACAAAATTGAATTGATGTTCAAGACGAAATGGACAGAATTAGGAATACTTAACAAAGAATTTCACAAACCTAAAGTGCTGCAGCCAAAAAGCCCACCACAAGATTCAGATTCATAAGTAAATAGTTTCATTTCTTCTCTTGTTTAAACTATCATTTCTATTTTTAAATTGCAGAAGAATGCATTAAATATGCAAAATGATAATTAAAACTAGCATTGCTAATTGACAGTTCATTGATCTGCATTTATTGAACAAAAAGATTATGTATAAGCTGCACATTCCACACACAGCAATGATGTCTCTATGAATGCATTGATTAATATTGTGATCAAAATATAAAGCTATATTTTAGAATTCTAGAGTAAAAATTGCAATATTATTTTAGAATTAGGTTTTACTGTAATATGAACTAAATATTTGAAACAGACTTGATTGTGCGTTCTTTGTCATGGTAAACATGAAAAAACTGGACAAGGATGAGATACCAGAAAAATATCCAAAGGAAATGCTTAGAAACCTAAGTGTTGTACTGATGTATAGCATACTCAATGATCCATAATACAGTTGGTCAGTGGAGAAACTCTGCAAAAATTCTACATAAAAAAAGCTGTTGCATTTTAACTTCTAAGAACTTTGGATATATTTGAACTGAACCACTTGTGTTAATTAAACTGATATGGAGTCTGATATGGAGTCTAAGATGGAATCTGAGATGGAATCTGAGATGGAGTCTGAGATGAAGTTTTATATGTTTTCCAATGATTGTATTTTGTTCTCAGTGTATAAAGTGCTCAGATGAATTTGAACTTCTTGATTTGAATTTGATTTGATTATAGTTGTCTGTTTTCAATGCATGAACTACAATGTATAAACTATGGATATATTCAAGTGTCATTTTTATGTGTTTTTTAATGCTTTCACTGTATTTCTGATGTACAAAATAATGTTTTATACTGAAATGCTAGATAGAACTAGCATTATGCGAAAATACATTTCTTAATGATTGAACTGTGATCAATAATGAGTGAATTTATCGATATCGAATTTTTATATGATTTCCAATGTTTCAACTCCATTTCAAATGTGATGACTATTGTATACACTGTAATGCTAGTTATAACTAGCATTTAACTGAAATGATAAGCAGATATAGGGAGTTATGGAGATGGTAAGTGCTGGGGTAGAAACATGGAGATGGTGGTTTTATTGTAAGTTAGGAAGGAAAAGGCAGTGGGTTGTTGTATGGTGATAATGGAAGCGTTGATGTATGAAGAAAATGGTGAAGATGTCAGCAATTTAGCAGTGGAAGTTTGAGTGTGGGATGTATAGCAGCAGAAAAGTAAAAATGTAGTTTAAAATGAAGTAGCAAGCAACAGTGGTAGTTTAAGTAGTAAAGATTAGTATAATGTTAGGGTGGTGATGAAGTATGCAGGGTGGAAGAAGTGATTGATAGATGACTGGTATGCACATTTGTGAGTAAGGAGATTAGTTTGCACAGTAAGTAAAGTAGTTGTTGAACACACCGTTTGTTGTGTAGCAGTGTATGTTGTTTTCTGTTATTTTCTGAAACAGAGAGATGCAGTCTGCATAATGAAGATATCTCATTTACAAATTACTATTAATTATTTTTCCTAACTGCTGTTTCTAACAATAAGAGAAGATATTCCATTGCAGTATAGAAAAAATATGGGAACAGATGTTCCACAATATCATATAAACAATACATCATCATACTGGAAAATCATTACAAAACCACTTAAGTAATCTAACCAAGTAATCATATAAACAGTATATCATCATCATCAAATCCTTCGTTCTTGCTCAAAAGCTTACTCAGTTGTATACAGCGAGGGATGATGGTTTTTAATGACAGAGAGATGCATACTAATTATAATAAAATGCTAGTACAACTGGCATTCAATTGAAATGATAAGTACATATAGCATTGAATAGAAATATCAATACCGAATGCAGAGGAACATCAGATATTACAAATTAAAACAAAATAACCAAAACATTTCACATTTTATTTTCTAATGATTTCACAAAGTCTGACTTCATTTTTCTATAAGCTTTAGCAGTTGTACACTTAAAAAACTTCTCAACTATAGTAATAAAACACATAAATTTTCTTAAATTTTTTAAGAACGAAGACAATTCCTTTTGTTGTGGCCAACTTCATTACACTGACTGCATCTGTTTCTTTTACTTTGAGAATATCCAAATCTACCACGCCTCTTTGTAGATGGTTTTCCAGCACCACGAATTTCTTTAGGAGGCCTAACCAAAACATCATTTTCAGTAGCAATTGGCTTATCAAAATCTGGAATTGGATTGATAGCATTAGCATATGAAGATCTGAAAGCATTAACAGTAAAATAGTCCTCCACAAAATCATAAACAGATAATCTACACTTGTTAATGCACTTAATTGCATGAGCACGTGGAAAACTAGTAACTCTCCATTGATTACAACTGCATAAATGATTTTTAAAATCAATAACCTGTGACTTAGGAGATTTAACTTCAAACACAAATTCCGAAGACTTAAAAACATCCCAACCAAAGCCATCATCTACTAACTTTGACAAACGTTCCTCCATAACAGGACAAAGATATGTTGTCCAAGGACAACATTCCTCTCTCCATCTCGCCATTTGCTCCATAACTTTCACGCGAATACCATCCAAACAAGAAGTTATAGGCATAACTCTATCTTCCAAAATCCATGAGTTGAAACTTTCTGCAACATTAAGAGAATATTCACCATAACGCTTTCCTTGAAAAAACAAATCTGCCCAATGGTCAAACGGTTTATCTCTTAAAAAAATTCTGTAGATGTACCCCAATATCTTTAATTTTGGAAAGATATCACTCAAAATCATACACATTAGAAGCTCTACCATAATGTTTGAACAACTCCACAATAGATGAATCACCTTTTAGCTGCCTTGAGAAAAGTACCAATATTCTGTTCCATATGAAGTAAACAATAGTTATGATATGAAGAAGGAAATATTTTGGGAACACCTAAACCAAGACCCCATTGACGATCAGACATAAAAACTAAAGACCGATCTTCATTAAGCATTCCTTTCAGATGGGATAAAAACCAAGACCAATTAGATTCATTTTCGTACGAAAAAATACCCATAGCAAGGGGAAAGAAACCTACAAAATAAATAATTAATGACAGCTCAGTAATAAGAAACATGAATTAAAACCATTATTAAATGTTAATAATTTCTATTATACACAATTAAAGTAAATTCAAAATGATATATGAATATAGCATATGTTATTTTAAAGTCTTTTAGTTACTGCTGCATAAAATTTTATTTCTTTTTTTTATAAACATTTCTACCATAAACATTTCTAGTCTAACCAGGTCAATCATTGAATAAAATAAAACCAACAATACTTGTGTAAACATGGCTGCATTATAATTATGTACAACTTTGAAAAATGATACTTTAATATATCATAACTAGAAAAACAAATAAGTAAATAAAAAAACTAAAATGAAACTCATACCTTGATTACCATTTTTAGAAGTAGCAGCAAACAAAACACCCGGTCTTCCCTTCAAAGCAGCTGCGTCTAAAAATATTAATGCCAGCAGTGTTTAAATCCAAGTAGACAAGCACCAAAACCAATACAAACTCTCTCAAACTGATCAGTTGAACCATTAACTTCCATGGCCACATAACTACCAGGATTACACTTTTGCAACGCCTCTAAATACCAATGTAAATCATTATATGACATAGCATCACTCCCATATATTTCTTTCAAAGCCAACTGTTTTCCGCTATAAGCATAATAATATGAAAGATTAAAATTGTACTCTTTTCTAAATTCCTTCATAATATCTTTTGGCTTCTTCATAAGAGCACCTCGAATTTGATCAACAATCAAAGATTTAACAAATCTACTTGAAATATTAACTTTATTAACATCTCTAAGACCGGCTCCATACGAATGATCAAAATTGTAAGTTCTAATAAAAAACCGAGAGAGTAGACCAGGATCGAAGAAGCATTAAGATAAAATTTACAACCATCCTTCAACCAAGAGCAATTAACCGAAATTCTATCTGGAGAATTTCTTACAAAAATCAAATCATAACCATTTTTTATTTGATATGCCGTTAAAAACTCCTGAAAATCGTCAGCTCCATTAAAACAAAAACCAAGAAAATCCACAATAGTTTTTTGACAACCTTTCTTCAACATATCTTTCAAATAATAAGAATAATCAGCATGTGAATCACTATTTAAACCAGAATTACTACCTATTGAAGTGCTTTGAACACTTGCATTGCCTAAACCATAGCCAGCAATATCAGCTTCCTTAACACAAACATTTTCCTTAACAGTAAACTTAAAATATTGACTCTTCTTGAAAATTAGAAAACACACAATACTAATCAAATCTGAATCAGTATCAATGATTATATTCTTATTCTCAAGAACATAAGATATCTCAACAGAAAATGGACTAAGATGTGGAAAAACTTCACAGATTTCAGTCTTAACACCAAACAAAGAAGAGCCCGTCGTGAGTCGAGTACAATAACAATTCTCATTATGTTCAAAAATAACTAGCAAACTATTTGCTTCATCATTGTAGATATCATTACTGCAAAAGAAATTAAAAAACCAATTAACAAACTTACTTAATGTTATGACACAACAACAACAGAAAATGTTAAATTAACATAGCATAACAAATCGAAATCAAATTAAGAGCTAAATAAAAGAAATATAAATTAATTAAAAAACAGATGATAAATGAACATAGCACAATCAAATTACAATAAAATATGAATACAACAGCAAAGAATGCTACATAAATATAGCATAACGAAAAAAACTACATATGAAATTCACTAGAAAGATAGATGAACGGTAAAATTATAAAACCTTAAACTATACTGAAGAAACAGAATGATAAACAATAAAATCTTACGTTGCCATTGAAACAAATCCAAAATAGGAACTGAAATCTAGAAGAAGACAAACTATACAACCTAGAAAAACATAAATATACTTAATAATCGAACGATATTTTATCAGAGAAAGATAAAAAGAATATCGAAACAAATAAAAGCAATATACCTGAATGTAACGAAATTGTTTGATAAAGATCCAAAGCACGATGAAGATCGACGATAAAAAAACACGACGAAGATCGATGACAATCGAGAAGATCGAATACAAAACGCGTCTTTGAATGGAGAAGATCGATGAACAAAGATCAGTAATATCAGAAAGAAGGTAGAGAAGAAATAAAGACAAAAATTTAAATTTTACAGAAGTTTGTCCTTAGAACGAAAAAATAAAGTCCGCATCCTTTAGACGGAAAAAAATCATCCGCGTCCGTAGGCCCAAAAACAGAAATAAAAACTTCCTCCAGCCCATTTTCCTGTATATATAATATGTTTAAATGTTTATTTGAATTTATATTATTACTTTTAAAATATATTTTTGTAATAATTTAAATAAATTAAGGTGGAAGGATAAATTGAAAGTGGATTTGTAACTTAATTTGTTTAAGAATTGAATTTAAATAGGAATTCATTTGATCTTATTAATTTTGAGGTTTTAAAGGTATGATTTTTATAACTTGATAACTGGATTTTGATTAAAGGCGATTAAATGAATATTTTCAAACTTAAATAAAATTGAAATTGAATATTTAATATTGATTTAAATTTGTAGTTTGAGATTTTATTTAAATGTTAACAAAAATGATTAAGTGAATATTTTGAAATTTAAATAAAATTAAAGTTGAATTTTGAAATATGAATGAAATTTATCATATTGAGTTATTGTAAATTATTTGAATATTTAAACTTTGAAACCAATTGAGTTGGAAGCGGTTTAAATTTGTAGCTCAAATTTGGATTTGAAATCGATATAAATTAAAAATGGTTTTAATGAGAATTTGATTTGAACCTTTAACCTTTTTAATTGAAATTGTTGAACTGAGATTGATTTAAATTGAATTTTGGAACTAAAGTTAATTTGAATTGATTTGTAAAATTGGAAGAAACAATTCTAATTTGAAACGATTTTCGATATAAACTCTTTTTAATATATAGACTATTTTCAATACATATAAACTATTTTATTCTATAACCTATTTTTAAATATAAACTATTTTTAATGTATAACTATTCCAATATATAAACTACTTTCAATATTCAAACTACTTAAGTTGGAACTGTTATGATTTAGATTTAATGGACTTAAATGTGAATACTTTGATATGATGGTTAAACTATTTTATGGTTATGATTTTGAAGGTGGATATGATTTTCAAAGTGATTTGATTTTTGAAATGAATATGGTATTTTGGTATGAAGTATGAAGTATGAACTATTTGAAATGAAAATGACTACGATGTGAAATAAGCGTTTGGTTGTTAAAGAGACTGAGATCAGATATTGTCCTACGCTCTGTCTATACCGAAAACCACTTTAACAGCTATGCACGTGGTGGAGAATCCAAAACGAAGTAGGATAGTTTGGAGAACGTCTGTATGAGGTATGAACGCAGTCTTGACCCTCTCGGGTCAGCTTGATGTGACTAAAGCAGGAGCTATACTGGACCAAGTGGGGTCGCTCTCCCTATCGGGCACATTTCTTCAAAACCATATCTATTACTTTTGCGATTCGATTGGGTGCACCTTTGATTTGAAAGTGTGTCTCGAGGTGGGTGGTAGTAGCTGCTATACTTTACCACCAGTTTAGGAGTTCAAAATGGTAGTATCCTACCACAGACATTGCCTCACGTGCCTTGTCATATGCCTTAGCGTGTCATCTACGAGTTTGGTTTGTATCAAACCTATGGAGTGCTCATTGAGCATCCCACTGGTTTGGTCGAGCTTATAGTGTTTCTATAGACTACGATAATTTTATAAAAATGTGTTAAGGGAGATATGGGTAAAGCCTTAACGTTATTTTAATATTTTACTTTACTGTAGACGTTATCTATATAGCGCATTATATTATGTATGTAAATAATTTAACGAATCTTAAAGGATGGAATCCCAACGTCTTTTAAGTTATTTGAATTTCACTTGGACATTTCACTTGACTTGATTTACCTGCACAATAATGTTAATCCTGACTTGAATGTTTTGTATTTTACTTTATACTCGGGTCAGCGCATTTGAGACTCACCTTTGGAGCTTGGAGCTTTGCATGAAGATCTGTCCTTTATCTACTCAACTTTTCAGTTATTTCCAGTTGTTTTTGTTTAAACTTCTCAGTTGCTTTTGTATTAATGACTTCTATGTACTTGGAATTTTCTATTGTTTTTGTTTCAGACTCTTAGGTTTTTGTTGTAGCTTCATGAACTACTATTTATCTATTCCGCTGCTTATTGTTGCATTACTCTGTGTCTGTGATTCTAATTGATTTATTTACTGTATACGCTAAGTTTTTCCAAATATAAATTAACAGTCTATTGTTTTGAGCAATTCAAGTTCGATATGTGTGGATGATTATCGATTTGAATGTTTCGAAATGGCAGGCTATTACACACTGCCTATTTCCCTAAGTTCAAACCTAAAGCACACGCAAACCTAAAACCCTAAACAGATCTCGTCCAAGCCCTACATCCTACTGGAGACCCTACGACCTTCACCAATGCCTCCACGCCAAGTCCCAAGGCTGCTCCAGCCATCGCCATTCGAACCCTCATCGTTAAGGTCTGTGGAAATCCATGATTACCCAAAACAGTTCATCTCATCCCACGCCTCAATCCCAGATATTAATATCATATGAACGGTTCTAAAAATTCTGAAATTTCGAGATGAACATGACTGCACAATCCATTCGTCATTTTGTGCTCATCAAAAATTTCACTTTTCTTGTTACTTATTGAATCAAGCAAATGCAGCTGCCATAGACGACGAAACATCTGACAATTATTTAAAAAAAATCATTATTGACTATAATGAACAAATTTTTAGTTAGTCGCAGTTCCTAATTCTCTAAGATTTGAGAAATCTTGATTTTTGATCATTGAGAGAGAGCATGTTCATTTTATTTGAAACTAAGAACATAGATGTTGATTTTTTTTTTCCCTATAAGTGTTGTTGTGCAAACATGTTGTATTTTTTTCTTCTTCTACAACAAGCGAATCCATTTTTCTTTTGGTTGAACAATTACATAAGCTTAAGTGTCCTACTTTAAATCAAGCTATGTACAAAATATTCGGCATACTTTTTAAACAAAAGTTTTAGATCCCACAATATTTATATATTTTTTTCAAAATGTATAAACAACGGTTAGTGATTCTCACCCTTTCAAATTTATTGAAAATGCAAGCAAAAGAAATTCAAACTTTCTCAACTCAAAATCCATTACATAACTTAATTCAAACCTTAAGCTTTTTAGAAGGGAAGATCCATTTTTCTTTAAAAGTAGAAGAGGTAGAAAAAGAACTTAGAAAGTTTAGAAATGGAAAATAAGTGTAAGGATGAAAATAAGCTTACTTTTACAAATGAATGAGAGTGTAAATGACATATATGCCCTTCCCTCATTTCTTTTCCTAGCATCAATACTAAATTAAATCAAGTACTAAACCATATGGAAATACGATGGATAATAGAGAGGTTTGGGTACTTTTCATCAACTTTATACTCGAACCATTAAATCATTACTTAAATATCAAATTTTGCATATAGTTTTTCCTTTTTATTTTTACTCCTTTTTTACATTTCAAAAATATATTTTTTATCTTAACTTAATCATTCTAAATGTTGTTTTTAAGATATAAGCTAAGGTAAACTCCTTTTTACAAACTTATCATTCAGTAAAAATTGAAAATTCGAAAAGTGGGTTTCAATCATATTTTTTGTTTTTCATCAAATTACCTATTTATGTAAACAGAATTCAAAAAAAATTCTGGCACTAGTTATAAATTAAAAAAGGTTACTTAATTGTTAACACCATTAATTGAATATTTAAAATAAATTAAATATTCACATATTAAAGCAATAAAATTATGGGATGTTACATACAGGGTCGCTTACCATCCACTCCCTTTCACCGGTCCACCGAAGCACTAGAGGGATGCAAAATCGTCAAGCCTGGACTACCTACTAAGTGTCACGGAATCACATTCACGTCGCATACACATACTGAGGGCGTCTATCCTATGTTCCAGACTCATTCCCTTCTATGTGCACCATAAAATCAACAATATCATTTCATAACTTATATATACATATATTTGTATAATTTTTATACCACAACTAATCTACACAATATTCGTTCATCTCATATTATTCATCGCATTCCACACATCCACTAGTTTCGTATCAACATCATATTTCATACACCCTTTAATTTCGTAGCATCATCACTCATCTCGTCACATCTCAGATCACTTTTGAAAATGCAGGAGAAAACATGAATCAAATAATATTTTATATATATTTAATTTGGATCATTTTGTCGAGGTTCAATTTGCCAAATACAGACGTGCACCGGTGCAACGGTCAAGCTAGGTCCACTGTTGTGTAGTTCAGTTTAGGGTTTTAAATTTCGGGTTATGATATTTTTTTTGACATCGTTTTCGATTCCAATCACCATCGCATCATCTCATATCATCAAAGAACACTACTAGAACCTAACTTAGATTCATAAGTCTAAATATATTAATTATTTCAAATATTTAGGCGTTACACTTCAGATTTGAAGAAATTTCTTAAACCTAGTTTCTAATCCTTTATATAACCAAATCCCTCCCTGACTAACTTAAATTCAAATATCGAGTGTGTGATTATGACAAACTACTCTAACTGTGATAACCGTCCTACACTACCGACATCCGATAATACATGTATAATATGTTGTAGCGGTACCCGATCGATGTAAGACAACCGTCGATGTTGTAAGGTAAATAAAACATCACCGAACATGTCGTTCTCACAGCGCATCGAATAATATATAATAATGAACATCTCAGACATAAAACAAGCGTGACGTAAATAATAGAATAAATCACAGAAATTAAAATAAATAGATCCATATAGTATACAGCATAAGTGATAGAGTTATACATCAAATAATAACTCATAACAAAATGTCTTTATGGAATAGAGACACAAGCAAACTCCATATTGTTGTGCAGCGAATAGCAAATCATCTATATCATGCTATCAATACTTGGTAGATCTTCTTTAGCTTAGCTCTGAAGCCACCTCTGATTTCACCCAAAAATCTAATTTGATGCCGCCATTTGGATTATTGAAAAATGAAATGTCGTTTTATTCGTGTAAATAATAGCTTCCTTTTTTGTTCATTCTTCTCCTGCTTTCGTTCTTAACCCTAATTTCTAATTTTACAGCACTGCCTGTAGAGTTCGCCCTGCCGAATACCCAATATTCACTCCACCACACCATCGCTTGGATATGTAATACCGATATACAACCCGTCGCACCATCGCCTGACTGCCTATAGAGACTTTGAGCATGCGATTTGATTTTCTTTCGTAGCTCTATTTTCATATATACATTGTGCAATCGACCATTTTGTCTAATTTCAAGACTAATTTGTTCTTTTGTTCTTCTACTCACTTGGCTGCGTTTTATGGAATTCAATTGATGGCCTTCTATTAGGGCAACTCCAGTGGTGAACATCCAGCCATGAATTATTCAGTTTCTCACCGCAATAGTCCAATTATGTCTTAACAGTCAGCTGAATGTTCAGATTTGAATTTAGAATATTGGATCATGTATGGATGCCCATTTAATGAACGTACAAGATCAGACGTCTAATGTTCAAGCGTCCATTAAATGTTCGTCCAACACCATATCTTTTACATACATGTACTACAAAAACTATATATTTAATTAATATTCAACGTCAAACGTCTATTTAATGGTTTTTTTTTTTTTAAATTAGCATATCATAAATAAACTCAACCAAAAGCTGTCAACATGCCTGACAGATAACCAAAACGAAATCTAAAAGAAAACAACACCGAAAACCCACAACATAGGATAAAACGTCTATTTAATGGTTGTCCAACGTCTGGCGCCGATAAAATGGACGCCTAACCATTGGAGATTTATCAACCGTTCGGTGCTGAATATTTAGAGATGCCCTTACCACCAATATTTGGCATGATAGAGAGTATTGTAAATTACATTTTGTGGGTGTTTCTTTTCGTTGCTCATTTGTTCCTTTGTGGAATTTTGCGGATTTCAGCTTTCTCTGCTTGATTAATTTTAAGTTTCTTCTCTTTGCTTTTGACAATTATGGATAATTATTTTGATAGTGAATGGATTTTACCACATTTGCTTTCTAGAATTGAGTGTTTTTGGTACTAGATACCTTAATTTAATGGTTTGCCGCTAATCTTTTCAGCCGTTGAAGATTGAATTTCTAATAAACTTATTCAACTGACAAAGGCAAAATATATGCATCCCCTTAAATATGACTTGCTGATAAAACAAAGCTGTTATAAAGTGTGGAACCTTATACACCAATATTTAGGTGGATATTTGGGGATGTACATTCGAAGTTTAATAATTTTATTTCTAATTTGCAAAGATGGTAGTGATATTAAATCTGATTTAATAATAACCCATTTTCTTGAAGAAGATTTTTCTTAGTCCACTGCACACCATACATAAGAAAGAACAACACATTTTTTCTCAATACAAAACCAATCTTAGAAGATACATTTTTTAGTTCAATGTTCTTAAACATCATATACCTAGCATTCATAAAGTACATTTTTAAACAATTATATTCGATGATGAGATTTTGTTTTTGTCAAATTTTCATGAATGAAATTACACCTTTTGTATGGTTGTCAATGATCCATTTCATTGTTGTTGGTTTTAACATAACGTATGATCTGATTTAATTTTAGCTAGTTAACGAGCATAGTAGTCAAATATTTTGGATGTCCAAGTACGAACCTGATTAAATTTTAATTTATAATGTTTGACGTTAAATATATTTTCTGGAAGTAAACTACATTTGAAGAGGAGAAAAATGCAATGTCTCACCATTGACCAACTTATTTACCCGATTTTCTTTTAATTTATTATTTGTTTACTGTTGGTTAATTGAAATTGAGCTTTTATTGAATTGGTTATCGTGAACCTATTTAACTACCGCGGTTTAAGGATTTATTTAAAAATAAAATTATGTAAATAATAAAGGAAATCATAAGGAACTGCTTCAAATATGAGTTACTGATTTAACGAAGCTTTGATTTGGTAAAAACATATGGGAGCGTAAAAGCCAAAATTTAGGTAAATGCGATTGTTAGAGACCGATATTCTAAAGTTCAATATTTTTTGCGTTTCATTTGCAGTGATGTTGGTGATAATATTAACTGCAAGATTAATTAATAACCCATTTTCTTGAAGAAGATAGTACAAATTCTATTGCATGCCAAATATAAGAAAACTACAATTTTCTTATGTTACTCAACTTTCTTTAATGTCCAAGCATGGACGTACTAAAAATTTAAAGTTGTCATGCACTGATATGTAAAGTATTTTATGTACGAAGTTGTATTTCAACTCGATGACCAGTCTCTAGCGCGCCCAAAAAATTGCACGGCTTATAAATCTTTGATTTTGCGTTAAATCATAAAATTATCCATCTTACAACAAACCAATTGCTATTATATTTTAAACCTTTTGGAATGCAAATTAGATACATGATGCAGGGTGGATTAGGAATTATTTTAATACCATAATATCATTCTCACATATCTTGCCACCGTTTCTTTTCTTCTAGGATTTTTATGCTCTTTTTGGTGTCGTTGTAAACTTGATTCGTTAAATATCATTCGTATTAAAATAGAAAATAACAAGCATAAAACTCTTTCATTAGAAATAAAGATTTTGCAATTAGTGCCTTAAATTTCACCTCTTGCCCTTTATTCTTATTTCTTTAATCTCATATGATTTATAGCATGTTATACACCAGGAAGTTCTGTTGGCATTAATGAAAATTAATATATTCAATAGTTTAACAGTATGTTTTTATTTTAGTATTGCTTAAGTTCATGTTCATTCAATTCATTTATGAACAAGGTTTGTTATATAATTCAATCACCTTTTTTTTTTTTACTTTGTTTTAGTGGATGTCGTGGTCCTATTCTTTTCGAAGAAAAATTGAATCTTTTGGATCTCCAATTTTTGTGAAA
Organism: Allium cepa; assembly: GCA_030765085.1. Classification (NCBI taxonomy): domain Eukaryota; kingdom Viridiplantae; phylum Streptophyta; class Magnoliopsida; order Asparagales; family Amaryllidaceae; genus Allium; species Allium cepa. The sequence continues at coordinate 184,039,382 of CM060934.1, forward strand.
GATTCTACTTTGCAGGTATTGAACCAATAATAAGCTTCAAATTCGGTTTTTTATATTTTCAGTTTTTGTACGTTTATTATCTTGATTGGCGAGATTTTCTCACCGTTTAGATATATATCTTATAATATTTCTGCTCTGATTTATTTCATTCATGCTCGCTGTGAATAATTTAGCAAATCTTATAATCTTAGGTGATGTATATGTTTAGTTGAACTGTCTAAACATTTAGGATTGTAAACTTTTACTTTGCATGTACCTTCGAAAATTATTAACTGATATGAAAGCGTATCTAAGAGATGCAAGAGATAAACGTCTCCTGTTAAAAGCAAATTGTTTACGAAGAACTTATTGTTGGGTTTGCAGTTGATATGCACCAGATAAATTTACGGTACCATCTGGAATTATATATCTCCCGAAAGAGACAACTTACCCTCCATTGATTTCATGTTATAATATAACTGATTCACAGCCAGGGCCGGTTCTACAATATACAATATAGGCTGCCCTAGGCAAAGCATAAAAAACAGGTAGAAGTGAGGGGAGAGCGGAGGGAGGAATTTCAATTGTAGGAATTGAACCACTACTAACCTCGTTGATAAAATCCAAGCATACAACCAACCAAGCTAATGAATTTTTACAAATCAAAAGTCATCAACACATATTTGTTTAAAATTAATATTCACCTCTAATATGTTTTCTTTGATTGTTGCCCCATTCGAGGGGCTGCCCTAGATAGCCGCCCGCTCCGTCTATCCCTGGAGCCGGCCCTGTTCACATCACTACTCTTTTCTAAATAACTATACAAATTTAAAATCTACGGAAATGTATGATAAAGGTATAAGCATGTGGTTTTACGTACTTCAAATTTTGAGATACTCCAATTAAGATTAGAATCAAAGAGGATACATGAAACGAGCCAAAGAAACACAAAATATAAAAGATTTTCTTCACACCATCATATAATGATTTTTAATAATACCATTGCTTGAACAGTTGTTTGGTAAAGGTATTGGATGCAAGTGTTTCTAGGATACTTTTCTTCCATAACTCGAGGTTGACTATTTAATTTAATTTATTAATTTTGATTTTATGCATCCTTGGATCGTTTAAACATGTTCGATTGATTCAATCTTTTTTTTTAGTATTGTGATAGAGATATCCTTAATGCTAACTATTTTGCATATTGTATTCAATGTTGTAATTTGAGAGAATATTTTTATGCTCCAAATGAAGGCTTTGTTTTAAATATAGTTCATGGTATAAAAGTAAGCCATTCAATGCATATGAGATTTCTTTATCCAACTCAGGCAAATAACACAATCGAAATTTTATTTGGTCAATATATTCTCCTATTTTACCTTAATACCTTACTAGCATTTGCAATTTCTATACTTTGTTTGAGTTGGTGCTGACAAAGGGTCGTCAAATTAACATTTCATCCTCAGCTGCATTTCGTTTGAAGATTTATTCACATAAATCCAATTTTATAACATCGATTTAATTACAGGCAACACGACATGGGAGCTGACTGCTGCACCAGAACGATTTCACAATGAAAAAAGATTGCTTCAATAACCATAATAAAGAACAATCTCCCAGAACGTAAGCTACATACACTGATGAAAAATCATTGCGCCCTGACCCTACATCAACTCACATTACAAACTGACTTTCATGCATTGTCTATCAGGTTTGGGAACACTCATGCACACAGATGGAACTGGGGTAGAAAATAAAAAAATTGGGAACCTGCATTACATACCATGGCGAGCAACTGTGGAACTGCATCAACTAAGCAACCAAATTCACCAAGTAAAACATTCACATCTCCACTTTAGCCTGAAGCAAATGCCATATTCCCTAATGGCAAACTAACATGGACCGTGCATTTATCCTTTTGTTCCTTGCATTTGTGCAACAGATTTTGTCAACTAACGTGGTAATCATTATATCGTCACATGCTTACCTTTATATTCTTCTTGGGATTTTTTTTTCCCCTACTATAAATGCATCTTCGCTGCACTTGTATTTTTCCTTTCTAAGAAAAGCAATAATTATAAACCCTACACATAGCAAAAAACTTACACCCTCCCACTCTAACATAAGGGTACAAAGTATTTCAATATGCCCTCAAGTACACATCAAAAGTGTAACCGGACTTCTGTTATCAACTAATTCATGCAGTGTATATCCTATTCAAACAGACACTACAAAACACGACGGCTTTAGCGACGGTAAAAAAGCGTCATCGGCCATCGCAAGCCATCGCTAAATAATAACCCTCCGCCACAAGTAAAGCGATGACTTTAGCGGCAGCTCCGTCAGCAATATAACGACGGCTGGCGACGCATCGGCTGTACACGTGACAAATAAGTTAACACCGGGATGACGTTTCAAATCGTTGCTAACCTTGAACCAAAAGACCGTCGCTAACCGTTGCTAAAATGGACCAAATCACAATCGTTAACCGTCGCTAATCTGGGCCAAATTTCATATCCAATTCTGCTCTATGATCCGTATTGAGCACACATGTATACGCTGTGTTTCTTTTATCAATCAACACCAGGGTCTCTCTCTCGATCACAGCCTTTCATCTCTTCAACGCTCCTGATTTTGTCTTTTTTGTATTTTGGATTGCCATCTACTTGGGCTTTGTTATATCTGGCTCAGCTTCCTTTTTCATATAAATATACATTGTTTGTACAGTATTTGTATGCATGTAAAAACTGAACAAATAATAAAATTGTTTCACATCATTTTTCTATTATGGTATCAGAGCCATCACAAAGCCTAACGGCATAAAAAAAAAATTCAAGATCAGCAATTTTCTTGCATCATCTCTCCAATCAGAAAATTGATATAATTTCTAATCTCCTCAGATTGCAATTCATCACCGGAGATTTCCCTTCCCCGTCCTTTTCTCATTTCAAGTATTATACCTTTTCTTTTCAGTTCAGCGATTTGTGCCGTGCCAAGGAGGAATCAGAGTATCCTCATCATTTTCCTCTGGCTGCATCTAATCGACAACTGCTCCTCAGAATTTCTATCATTATAGGAATCTGTTCTTTGCCTTTCTTGCTCAAGATCAGGCATTCCTTCAGTCTTTGATACTGTGCCACGGTTTTCAAGAACTTGAATATATTCAAATTCTTGACTGGCTACATCAATTTCACATCTGGCGTGGTTTGCCAATATCTTCTTGGCTGCATTTGATATTCAAGAAACCAGATTAGTTATCTGTTAGAATGAGAGACAGAGAAACATTCGATGAAAGATCGTCAACTACTTCAAAAAATGATAAAGGGGATACTGCTATGTCAGAAATAGCATTAATCAAACCCAAAAGCCAGATCATCACCACCCCGCTTGATGACGACAACTACATAGTATGGAAATATCAGATTGAGATAGCTTTGAAGGGATATGATCTTCAGAACTACATCAAAGGAACTGTAGCAGTGCCTCCTGCAGTCATAGAAGGAGAAAATGGAACCACTGTTAGTAACCCAGATTACATCAGATATCAAAAATAAGACAACTTACTATCATCATGGCTGCTATCATCCATCAGCCCAAGTCTGCTATCACAGATTGTTGGCTGTAACTCATCTTATGAAATTTGGTCATCAATAGAACGGATATTTAGTTCACAATCAGCCGCAAGAATTATGCACTTTAAAAGGCAATTGCAAAATGCAAGAAAAAATGACATGCCGATGAGAGAATATCTTGCAAAAATCAAAGGCCTATGTGACAGACTCAATGCAATTGGCCACAAAATTTCTGACAGTGAGCAAATCCTCACCATAACGAATGGACTCGATGATGAATATGAATCAGTAGTAACTTTCATAGCATCACAAAAAATTCTTCCAGATTTGGAATCTGTTCAATCTACCTTGCTTGCCCATGAAGGCAGAATTGAACAAAGAAGGGCCATGCAAAATGAATTTTCGATTAACTATGCAAGCAGTTCAAGAAACAGAGTGCAGCAGGGCAACACAGCAAACAATGGAAACAAACAAGATGGTCAAAGAAATACTAACAATCCAAGAGGAAGGGGTAGAGGAAGATGGAACAATAACAATAGAGTAAAATGCCAAATATGTGAAAAGTTTGGCCATATAGCCAGCAAATGCTATTTCAGATTCAACAAAGACTTCACTGTCACACATCAAATGCAAAGAAATCCCAACATCAACGTAACACAACTAGATCAACAGCACAAGAGCAATAATGAAGGTTCAAGAAGTCAATCAGGCAATGTAGAAGAAGCAATATCAAACAACACATGCCTTGATGATTGGTACCCAGATTCGGGAGCAACAAATCATGTAACTAGCAACCTTCAAAATCTCAATTTAGGCAACAAAGGCTACACAGGTACGCAAACCATACATTTAGGTAATGGGGAAACAACAAGTATATCACATGTTGGCACAGGAACCATTCTAGGTAAAAGAAAATTATACTTAAACAATTTACTAAGAGTTCCTGAAATTAAAAAGAACTTAATTAGTGTATCCCAATTTGCTAGTGACAACAAAGTATACTTCGAGTTTCACCCAACTTTCTGTTTAGTTAGGGATTTACTAAATAAGGATATATTATTGCAGGGTAGTTTGAGTAAGGGGCTGTACAAATTTAGTGCTGTGGAGAAATCTGAACCCACAATAAAGAAGCATTGGTGCAACAGTGTTCACACCAATGAACAGAATAAGAAAAATATTTTAAAACATTGGCATTGTAAGCTAGGTCACCCTAGCATGAAAATTGTAAAGAAATTCTTAATAGATAATAAAATTTCTTTTCAGAATAATGATGTTACTGATATATGCACACATTACCAATTAGGAAAAAGTCACAAACTCCCTTTCAATAATTCAGAAACTGTTTATAAAAATCCTTTTGAATTGGTAGCAGCAGATTTATGGGGTCCAGCCCCATTGAATTCCACACAAGGATGCAGGTACTATTTATCCTTTGTTGATGCATACACTAGACACATATGGATATTTTTTCTCAAATCAAAGGCTGAAACTCATGATGCTCTAATTAAGTTCATTACATTAGTTGAAAAACAATTTAGTCATAAAGTAAAGATTGTGCAAACTGATGGAGGTAGTGAATTTTACCCACTTAAAAAATATTTTCAAAACAAGGGCATATTACATAGGATTACTTGCCCATACACATCTGAGCAAAATGGCCTTGTTGAAAGAAAACATAGGCACATAGTTGATACAGGCCTAACTTTGTTGTCCCAAGGATCTTTACCTTTAAAATATTGGCAGGAAGCATTTGCTACAGCTGTTCATCTTATAAACAGAATGCCAAGTAAAACTCTTAATTACAAAAGTGCTTATGAAAAATTATTTGACACCAAACCCGACTATGATCATTTAAAAACATTCGGTTGCTTATGTTTCCCTTGCCTCAGGCCTTAAAACAGAAATAAACTGAGCTTAAGGTCAAGTCCATGCACTTTTTTAGGATATGCTACAAACCAAAAAGGATATAAATGCCTTGACAAAAATGGTAAAATTTATATATCAAGACATGTTATGTTTAATGAAGATAATTTTCCTTTTGCAGATAAAAGACTGGAAAGGAGTGAAGCTACAACAAACCAATGCAAAGAACATGTCAAAATGCATTTACCTACGATTCCAGAATTAAGCATACATAATGAACAACCAAGCAACCAAAGATTTGAAAAATCACAATCTATTGCTGAGACTAAATCTGACTATAGCACAAGTGATACACTTGAATGGCCATCACAACAAGTTGAAGAAAATAATGAAGCACAATCATCTGACAAGTCAGCTTCTACCAGCAACAGACCAATCACTACAGATGATGAAAATGACATGCAGCAGACAGGGCATCACATGATAACAAGGTCAAAAAGTGGGATTTTCAAACCCAAAGTATACAGTGCAAATGTGGATACCATTGAACCAGTCACATATGAGCAAGCAGTTAAAAGCATAGAATGGAGAAATGCCATGAAAGATGAATATGAAGCACTACTAAAAAATCAAACATGGGAACTGGTGTCACCTCCAAAGGACAAAAATATTGTTGGATGCAAATGGACTTACAGAATAAAAAGGGATGCAGATGGAAAAATAGCAAAGTTTAAAGCAAGATTAGTTGCTAAAGGCTACTCTCAACAATTTGGTTTTGACTTCAATGAAATTTTTTCCCCTGTAGTTAAGCCTACCACCATCAGGATCATACTCACTATAGCATTAAACAATTCCTGGAAAATCCAACAGCTTGATGTACATAATGCCTTCCTTAATGGAGACTTACAAGAAGAAGTGTATATGCATCAACCAAAAGGATATATCACCAAAGGCAATGAAGACAAAGTATGCAGATTACATAAGGCTATCTACGGTCTCAAACAAGCATCAAGGGCTTGGTATGAAAAACTCAAAGCAACATTAACAAAATTGGGATTCAAACCAACCAAGACAGATAATTCTCTATACACAAAAGCCACAAATCGTGCAGTAACATACATATTGGTATATGTTGATGACATTCTCATCACTGGAAGCAATGAGAATGAGATCAAAGAAGTAATACAGCTATTGGATAAAAGCTTTGCCATCAAAGACCTGGGTACGCTCGATTATTTTCTTGGAATTAAAGTTAGTAGACCATCATAAACAGAAATGTTTTTGTCTCAAAAACAATATGCCTCGGAAATTTTGGTTCGTGCTAATATGGACCAGGCTAAGCCTCTACCTACGCCCATGGTGAGCAATTTACAACTGTCCAAAACTAAAGGAGAGCCCATCAACAATGTAAAACAATATCGTAGTATTGTCGGAGCACTACAGTATTTGACCATTACCAGACCTGATTTATGTTATAGTGTTAACAAAGTTTGCCAGTTTATGCAAAATCCCTTGGACAACCACTGGAAAGCAGTTAAACGCATCTTGAGATACATAAAAGGTACTCAAGACTACGGGTTACTGTTAACTCAAAACAAAGACATGAGTATACAAGCTTACAGTGATGCAGACTGGGCAAGCAACGCCGATGATAGAAGATCCACCTCTGGCTACTGTATTTATTTAGGCGGCAACCCAGTATCTTGGTGTACTAAAAAACAATCCACTATATCGCGTTCAAGCACCGAAGCTGAGTACAGATCAGTAGCTAGTACCACAGCTGAAATAATATGGATAGAAACCCTAATTTATGAATTAGGGCTTCAGCTACAACGGAAACCGCTGATTTGGTAATTTGAGCACAATCTCCTTGTCTTTGAACCCGATTCAACATTCTCGCACTAAGCACATCGAGATTGACTTATTTTTTGTTCGTGAACGAACAACAACTGGAAAACTCGAGATTAGGCATGTTCCCTCTTTTTATCAACGAGCTGACGTTCTCACCAAGTCTCTCTCCTTTAGAAATTTTACTAGACTAAGAGAGGAAATGAGAATTGTAAATGGCAACAGATTTCATGGCGGCTAGCTGAAAGGAGATGGAAACCCTAGCTTCGATTGAGGGGGGGTATTGAGCACACATGTATACGCTGTGTTTCTTTTATCAATCCACACCAGGGTCTCTCTCTCGATCACAGCCTTTCATCTCTTCAACGCTCCTGATTTTGTCTTTTTTGTATTTTGGATTGCCATCTACTTGGGCTTTGTTATATCTGGCCCAGCTTCCTTTTTCATATAAATATACATTGTTTGTACAGTATTTGTATGCATGTAAAAACTGAACAAATAATAAAATTGTTTCACATCATTTTTCTATTACAACCACAAAACCTATTTCATCTCTTTCCAATACATATACATTCAATTTCACAACTAATACCACAATATCCATCATGTAATCTCATACATATGAAATTTTATATATATATATATATATATATATATATATATATAACACAACATATAAATTTACATAAACATTTCATCACCACCATATAAATATATCATACCAATCAAACAGAACATTAAATCCATAAAACAACTTAACCATACGTACAAATACTATACATCAATCATATGTATACACAAATATCCACTTACCCATCAAACACCACAACTAATGAACAAGTATCAAATAGTGGAAATTAGGTTTAAGGGCTTCTATTTGGAAGGTAATAAGTTTTAAGGACGGCACTTTTAAATAATTAGTTTTAAGGACAATTTACAGCATAATGATAAATTCATTTATCTTTTTATGTTATATAGGAAAATGATAAATCCTTTTATCATTATTTCTGTATAACTGAAAATGATAAATTCTTTTATCTTTTTCCTGTAAATTGTCTTTAAAACTAATTTTTCAGAAGTAGTGTCCTTAAAACTTATTACCCTGGACAAATAAGCCCTTGAATATACACAAATGTCACATAACTATCCACTAACTCATCAAACACCACAACCAATGAACAAATATCAAATATATACACAAATGTCACATAACTGCAAAACAAGATGATGAAAATTCAGTAGAAACATAAGCATACCTACTTATCGTCATTGTCCGACCCATCCTATCCAGGCATCGTCCTATGTTGTACCAGTATGCTGCAATATGCTCGTCTAGCTGGTGCACCAATGCGCTTTTCCTCCAATCGGTTATCTCCATCAGCTATTTTTTCATTTGAGCAATCTCCTCCTCGGTTTGGGATCTCCGGTAAGGCCTCTAGGACATTAACGCCTGTGAAATAGTTGATATATATATTTATAATTTATAAACATTATAATTAATTATGTGCTAATATTTATAACTAAATTTTACACATTGGTTGCAATTTATTTATTTCAATTATTCAGGTTCCTTATTGAATTTATAATTTGTTCACTTAAGTTTAAATTCATATGCATGTGTAAATTTATATATTAGTAAATGAAGAAATTTACCTCCTGATTTCCATAATTGTACCGCCTATGTCGCAAAGGCAGATCAATAATAGCATCTCATATATGGTTTAACTCCTCAAACGTTAACTATGTCCGTCCGGTGGACTGCGCTACTCGTGCCCGCTTCGCTTCAAATCTCTCCTGCGATTACGAACAATAGTTTGACACGATAAATATTCAATTTAAAATTTATGAAATGTGAAATAAAGGAATATGAAACATTGTTATTACGGATAAGCATGTTTACCATTACGTATCTAGATTTATCGTCCGTCCACTCATGTGAAACGTTACCTTTCTCATTTATCTGTTCAACAGCATGCGTGGCCGTGAACACCTCAGCCATTGTAGGCTCGCAATTGTATCTCGCCGCTTGAAAATATATACATACGAATAAACAATGTTACAAATATGATTAAACAACATTTCAGATATTTGTAAACAGAATTTATAAATTTACCAACTCTCTCCTATGTTCTTGAAAGGATTTCGATCTGCCACGGTGCAAAGCAGGATTTTTATTCCTATTTGCACGGTTCCGGACAGATAATTCCTACAAATTTAGATACACGATTAACTAAATTGCTGCAACTAACATACAAAATTTAAAAAATTATAACAACAATGCAAAATTATATAACTTACTTTCACTTCAAGAGTTTTTCAAAGCCGAAAATACTCAGCCCACACATCATCACACATCCAATTGGGTTTTTTCTTGCATTTTTAGCCTTAGAAGAGTGTTCCTATAATTTTTTCTCAACCACTTGTTCCAGTGATTGGTAAAAATATCCATATCCTATGGGTCTACACGCACGGCTACCTGCATATTGAAATTAGTTTGAATTATGTACATTATATTAATTTTTAATTGAAATACAAACTTATACTTCCATTACATCAGCAGAGGACCTTTCAAATGTGAATGCTCCATTACATTAAATGCTCCATTAGCACAGGACCTCTCAAATGTAAATGCTCCATTATATTAATTTTCAAATGTAAATGCATATTGAGATATTCAATATTAGCTTTCAAATGGATACATCCATCCATATTCAACAGGACCTCGAAGAAGTGCTTTAAATGGAAGATGAACTGATAAATACTCCATTACATTAAAAAAAACTGGCGGAAATATTTTCTCCAGTTTAAAGAGCGGTATGAGGATTTCTTCTTCAAGTTTACATATACGATCTACTTTTAATTTCATCGAACAAACATGTTTATAAAACATACTTAATTCTGTTATAACACTCCATACGTTTACGGGCAACAGTTATTTGAAAGCCACACATGTAGTAAATATTCTGTCATGATATGACAATCGTGACTTTCCATCCACTCAATTTACTGTTTTTAAAGTCAACGCATCTACAAAGATTAGAAGAAATTTCATCGAGAAATCTTAGTTCGTCCACTCACTTTAGCACGAGTTTTACTTGCTTGTTGTCTAGCTCATAGAATGCTTTGGGTTATTACTGTCATTGGTCTTCATATGAAGTTCGAGACGTTTACAATAGTTTGCTATATCAAATCTTGAATTCAAATTGTATTAAACACATTGTCAAACATGTTTTTTTCGTTGTGTATCACGCCAATATTATGTCCGAGTAATAGATCTTTCCAATATGCTAACTTTCAAAATATACTTTGTTTGCACCAATTATGAATGTTCGATTTTTCTGGAATTTCAATCTCCACTCCAGTTTCATGTATTTTCGGATGGTCCTTTACAATTTCATATAATTATTCGCTTGACCAAATCTTTGTTGGTTGCATATAATCATCTCTGTTAGCTATAAAGTTTTTTCTATTACTTCTAAAAATATGATTGGGATGGAGAAAACACCGATGATAATCAAACCAAGAAACTTTCTTCCCATGCCGTAAAGAAAATGCTCGTGTTTTTTCCATCCAATAAGAACAGGCTAGACGACCGATCATACTCCAAGTAGAAAGCATCACATATGCAGGAAAATCAATAATAGTCTATAATAAAGAAGCGAACATATGGAAAAAAATTCTCGAAATGTATATGGCGTTTTCAAACACATCCATGGAGATAAATTATGCGGAGTAACGATAATTGGCCAGGATGAATATTTACTATCAAACTGAGAGAATGGTGAAAATCCATCATTACATAAACCGAGTCCGACATCACGGCTTTCTACAGCAAATGCGGGATAAGTCTTATCAAATTATTTCCATGCTTCTTCGTCAAAAGGATGTATCAAAGTTCTTCCTTCTGATGTTCTCACACTGTATCATCGCATATGATATGCCGTAGCAGAAGATGCATATAACCTTTGAAGTTTAGGAGTGATGGGTAAATAATGCATTCTTTTGTACAGAACTTCTTTTCCTTTCTTCTTTCTTGTTTATATCTTTCCTCGTTACATATTCTGTATTTTTTAAGGTCAACGTCATCTTTCCAATACAACATGCAACCTTTTACACATGTATTTATCTTTTCGTACGGCAAATCGAAAGCGGACATCGGTTTTTTCACTTTATAATGACTATCGCACATCATATTATTGGATGGTATGTGCCGTTTTACAACTTGTACAACTACTGTAAATGCAGCTTCTGTAAGATTGAATTTTGATTTCATAATAATGTATTCGGCGGTTACTGATAGTTCGGTTTCGTTTTTACAACCGTCCCACAACGGGCTCTTAGCAAAATCCAATAAATCATATATTCTTTTAGCTCGCATAGTCGGTTCTTCGACATTTACGTCTCCATCGTCAGTTTAAATGGTAGAAAATATTGATCGTGCTGCATCTTCCACCATATTTCTATCGGATTCGTCATAATATTATCGTCATCTAACGCTACAGGATTAGGTATTGGTTCAACAAGTTCTCCATGACGATTCCAGAAATAATAATTCGGCACGAAACCATATTTATACAAATGTACTTCAACTATATCTGATTTTCAATGCTTTAAATGTTGGCACTTACTACATGGGCAACAAATTTTTTCGTTATTTCGATTATCAGATTTAGCAAATCTAATAAATTCGTGTACACCGTAATAGAAATGTTCCTTTATTGAACATTTCCTACCAGTTCTGACTTCATATATCCAACTACGGTCGAGAAAATAATCGAACATTTTTCCTGATTTGAAAATATATGTTAGAAAGTTCAAGTAAACAATTCAACAATAGGAATAATTTTCAATACTTCATCATTGTAAACACTCCACCATCGTAGAAAATTCAAATAAGCACTTCACTTTATTTTTTAATTTTTAGTTCATTAGTTTTTACTTTGATGGTTGGTCATCCTACTTTCCATTACAAACATAATAAAGTAATTACATTTTATAAATCATTTAAGATTAAACAATTCAACAAAATTTTTGCAGCACTTACCTTCTGTTCATGTATCGTACACAAATGCGTGTACACAGAGAACGAGAAGAAAGTGCTATCAAAATTTTATAAACCGTTTAAAATAAAATGATTTATAAAATGTAATTACTTTATTATGTTTGTAACTTGTCCAATACATAGACAAATCCGACAAATATTGTATCAGATGAATATAGATATCTGTTCTGTTAAAAACCGAATATTCATATAACGATCATATACAACACTTGTCGACGGGGCCAAAAACTCTCTAAGGGATTAAAAAATTTAAAATACATTTTACAATTACTATTTTAACAACTAGAAAACTATTTTATAATTCATTCAACTATTTAAATATTTATTAATTAAATCTGAAAATTTAAAACGTATTTTATAATTCATTCAACTATTCTTATATTCATTTTTTTTTTACAAAATCGATTTCAGCGGAATATTTGTTGTTATATCCATTTCTAAATTTCTTTACAAAATCAATTTTAGTACAATATTTTTTCTTGCTATGTTAATTTCTTAACATTTCATAAAATCAATTTTAGAATAATATTTATTGTTGTTATATTCATTTCTTAATTTTATTACAAAATCGATTTCAGTAGAATTATTTGTTGTTATATCCATTGCTTATTTTTTTTTACAACATCCATCACTAGTATATTTATTGTTGTTATGCTCCTTTCAAAATTTAATAATTCATTCATACTTATCAAACATTGTACACTTATCAATAAACCTATCAATCAACGGTTACACACTAATTTTTGAATTTTAAATCAACCCTAATTTTTATTTACAAATTAAATAATCAAGCCACTTATTAACTTCCCTAAATCAACTAACATACCATTATCATCAATATTAATCATCAATTTCAAATTCATAATCAACTAATTTTCTAAATAAGGGTTTTAATTTTATCCCTAAATCAACTAATAGACTATTATCATCAACTAATATCAATTATTCTATCATATTCAAACTCATAATCAAATTATTTTCAGAAATTAAAGTTTAGAGATTATATCTAGAAATTGAGAAATCGAATAAGATGGAGGAAACACAGCAGCACCGGAGGACGACGACGGCTTCTGAAGGCGGTTGGCATCAGCATGAGGTGGTTGGAGGCGGTTAGAGGCATGGGGAGGAAAAATCGACCACAGGTTGGAGAAAAAAAGAGGGAAAGTGAAAATGTTTTGCTCTTGGCCTGGCGGTATATCCCGCGTTTAGCAACGACCGTCTTTTTTAGCCGTCACTAACCGTCGTTTGCGACCGTCACTAAACCAAGCCTGATTTGTAGTGAGATATAAATATATGCATGTTGTCAACTACCATATTCATTTGATTACAGATCTAATGTTCCATTAAAGGTAAGCTATAAAAGTCGTCGTTTACTCATCGAATTATCAATAGGGGCATTTCACTAGAAGGACAAACTTTGTAGTCCAATTAGTTTTTAGGACACACATCCACAAAAATTAATTTCAAGTCCAAATTCAGCAAAATAATTATTTTTAAGGACAAAGTCGGCAGGCTAATTATTTTCAAAGACATAATTTCATAGGTTTTTAGGCCTTAAAAACTAATTATTTTGCATTTTGTCTTTAAAAGTAATTATTTCAACTGTGTGTTCTAAAAACTAACTGCACTTGTTAAAGAGACCATTGTAGCTAATTTACACTTATATTATCAATAAATGGTATCGTATCAATGTAGAACCTTTAATACAGATATTATATACTATAATATTTTAAATTTGGCGTGAAGAAATAGACTGGTGACCTTATTAACCTTTTTTACATCCACAAGTTCCTTGATAACGATTAAGTTTATTACATTTTTCCTAAAATAAAATACGGATTTCTGCTCTGAGAATTTAGTGTGCAGATATGCCTACCAAACATATTATCATAATTTTTATGAATTCGACTTTGATTAATCTAAAATTACGACAAACAAACCTTATTACCATGTATATCCTCTACAAGTGGGAAGATTTATTTGAAGTTAAAACCATGAGTTATTTACTGTTTATCCACAGTTGGATCTTTTAGTTATGGATTAGGTTATAAATTTTTGCTTGATACTTCTGTTAAAAAAATAAAAATAAAAAAATAAAAAAAATAAAAATCCGACGTTAGTTATGTTCTTTGATTAAGGTTTTGAGTTTAGCATTCAGATATTACAAGAATTGCATAAAAATGAAAATAGCACCATTAAATTTTGTTATCCTTTGTATATGAGTGACATAAAGGAAATAGTGCTATTAATAGTTATGTGACATTATAATAATTTGATTTACCATATTGAGTTCTTTACCATAAAAGAACGAAGTTATTTCTCTACGTAAAATCCTTATGCTATTCTGTATTTTAATAAATTGAAACCGTCCATCTAATATGAAATAGAACGATACTATGAACTTCGTGAATTTGGTAATGAGCTTGCCAATTAAAGGCAAAAAATGATATCATTGTTGTCATCATATGTCAGCCTTAATGATACTACAACATATTGGTCTAAATCAATATATACATCAGGTCTACAAAAATTTAACTTTCTATGTAAATTACAGCACAAATTAGTACTGGACTGTCTCATGAAGTAAGTTATAAGCTCGAATTTCTCATTATATACAATTTATATTCCATTTAATTTCAAAGCGTCTCACCTATGTTCTACTTAAAAATGACGGTTGAATACTTTTGCTGTGCGTAGTATGATACACCAACCAATTTAATAAATTACGCCTGTAGTTGTGTTTAATTAGCTAGATGCCGTGTAATCATTGTTGTGAAAGATTATTCAAAACAAAGGGTATGAGTAGATTGTTATATTAAAAAAGCCTTAATTTTTTAATTAATTAATGTTTACTACATAGATAAAATGAATAGCATCCAAATTTAGACTCAAACATAATAAAAGTTGAGTTTTTTTTCTACCTAAACAATGGATTTTGGTACAAAAAATGGAGAAAAACAAGTGGTTAGTCACACGATACCGCTGGGACAAATACCAAGTGCTAGAAATATGAATACCTAGGGACATGTTTTTGCTAATGTTGTTATAGCAATGATTACCGTTACCATTTTGTAAATATCGTTACCATACCGTTTTTACTGGTAAACTAAAATTGTTTACCGTTACGTTACACATTGACTGATATACCGATGACTGGTATACCGATAAATTGGTAACCGTTACACTGACAATGGTAAATTACCGTTTGTCTAGAAAAATAATAAGTTAATATATTTCAACACCGAATGATACATCATTATATATATTATTGAGTCACTTAATAAAAGACATAGAAAAGAAGCGTATTTATCATCATTTGAGTTGAATACTGAAATAAATTAAATTATTTTCTTACTTCTAAATGCCTGTAATACAACATCTTATATGGATATCGATGCATTATGAACGGACTGGTAAATTACCACTACCGTTGGTTTTGAAAAAATATTACCGATGTTTTACACTACAAGAAAGGCTTGGTGTAGCGACACACCGTAGCGACGGCTGGCGACGGCTAAAAAAAGCGGCCGTCGCTAGCCGTCGCTATACGCAATATACAGGTCCTGACCGAGAGCATCAGATTCACTTTCCTTCCTCCCCAAAACCCTTCCTCCTTCCCCCAATCCGTCGCCCCCGGTCACCGTAGCCGGCGCCCCAGCCTTCAACGCCTCCAAATCACCCAATTTTGTGTCGGTATACTCCTCATCTCTTGTTTGAATGTAAATTTGATGTTTTTAGGTTTAGTTTAAACCCTAATTCAATTATGATTTGTTGTAAAATTGAGATTTGTTGTTAAATTGGGTATTAGTAGTGTTGTTAAATTATGTGCTAGTAGTGTTGTATGTTGATTTGGTAGATTAATTAGTTTATTATCATGAACTTGAATTAAGTATTACATATTAATTAGTTTATCATAATCAAGTTGAATAAATGGTCGATGTAGATAATTAGTGTTGGCGATTAACA
This sequence comes from Allium cepa, assembly GCA_030765085.1. Lineage (NCBI taxonomy): Eukaryota > Viridiplantae > Streptophyta > Magnoliopsida > Asparagales > Amaryllidaceae > Allium > Allium cepa. The sequence goes on from CM060934.1 coordinate 184,055,672, forward strand.
TAATTAGTTGTTTTAGGTGAAAAAATAACGTATATTAATGGTTAACTTGGTTATTGATAAATGTACATGAAAGTATTTCATAGTTTATGAAATTGATAAATTACAAATTTAAGTTGTTAACTGAATTTAAATTGACAAATTTTTATTTAATAATTAGTTTTTTATTGTTTTCTAATTATCTATTTGATAATTAGAATTTGTTGTTTTATAATTATATTCATTGATAATTCTTATATTTACCTTGTTGATTGAGCGACGGCTAGCGACGGCCATTTTAATAATTTTAGCGTTGACTAGCGACGGTCAAAATACAAAAGGTTGTGTGTATTGTAAAAAATAAAGTTTATTTTGCTTCGTATCCATCTTTGAAAAGAGATAAAGCGGATTGGTCCGCTGTTTTCAAAACGAAACCAAGGTTTACTTTTGATGGAAATAATATTCCACATGAAGCAGCATATCAAGCCGATCTTGAATCAAATACAGAAATAATAATAACTGATGATATTGATGTAGGGCCTTTGAATGATGAATCGAACGTCTTATTTGATGCATTCGAAAGTACCGAATAAAATGAGATAGAATACGAGACTGAGCCTGAATCAGAAAACGATGAAGACTGATCGTTATTGATATAATTGTTATGTGATAGTGATTGAAACATGCTATGTAATAGTAAATTTCTGTAATTGTTCTGTGATGATCATTTGGTTAATTTTTATCCATGTTTTGTACTAGTAAATTTTTATAATTGTTCTGTGAAAGTGATTGAAACATGCTATGTAGTAGTGAATTTCTATTATTGTTCTGTGATGATCATTTATTTAATTTTTATTCATGTTTTGTACTAATAAATTTTTATAATTGTTCTGTGAAAGTGATTGAAACATGCTATGTAGTAGTGAATTTCTATTATTGTTCTGTGATGATCATTTATTTAATTTTTATCCATGTTTTGTACTAGTAAATTTTTATAATTGTTTCTGTGAAAGTGATTGAAACATGCTATGTAGTAGTGAATTTCTATAATTGTTCTCTGATGATATTGTTTTTCTATAGCAGATATGTCTGGCAGGAGACGGAGTGTAGGTGGTGGTGGCACGCCATCCTCATCTCCCGGTGCAGGTGGTAGTGGCACTGCACCGGACTTACGTCCGATTGCAGCAGTTGTTCCTAGAAGTGCTGGGTAAGTATCAATTTTATTTAAAGTATAAGTTTTAAAATGCACTAAACATGTATATCATAACTTTTGCAGTGGCTTTGAGGTGAAGCCATCAGATTATATTTTACAGGTGTCGAGGAAGGCTTTTCAGAGCCACATGGATGGTTGTTGGCTTCACTGGGACGACATCCCGCCTCATGTCAAGAATGCAATACAGGCGGATTTACTTGTAAGTAGTAGTTTGAATTTCAGTTGTAAATTAATATAATCTATATAACGTAAAATAATTTTAATTTACAGGCTGCAGTCCGCGTCGACCCTGATGACTTGGACTTTTTTTTAAATCATTGGAACAAACGAATGAGAAAAAATTACAGAGATACATTGTCGAAGGCTAAGAATTCAGGGAAAAGGCCGAACTGGATGGGTGAGGGTGTATGGAATGATTTTCTTCGGCTTTGGGACAGTCCGGCAGCAAGAGTAAGTAATATATGTTTGCTTTGTTATTTAAATCTAATATAATCTCGCAAGATATATACGTGATAATTTATCTTAATTTGTAGGAGTTATCTGCGCGGAACCGGGCAAACAGGAAAAAAAATCCTGCATTGCACCGTGGTGGCTCCAAATCCTTTCAGGAGCATAAGAGAGAGCTGGTAATTAAATTTATAAACTGTGTTTACATTTTATTACAATACTTTATAAGCAGATTAACAATAATATTTATATATTTTCAGGCCGCGAGATACAACCGCGAGCCCACTATGGCCGAGCTATTCAAGGCCACGCATGCCGTGGAGAGGACCGACGAAGAGGGCAATGTTTCATACGATTGGACGGATGACAAATCACAATCCGTAATGGTAAATTAATTTGCTATTAATAACAATATTTTGTCTTATTTTATTTTCAAAATTTTAAAATTCGGTTTTTATCATGTAAAACAATTGTTTGTAATCGCAGGAGAGGTACGAAGCAGAGCGGGCTCGTGTATCACAGTCCGCTGGTCGGGAAGAGCTTATGTTAGAGGAGGAGAACCATATTTGGGATGCTATTATTGACCCGCCTTCTCGGACCAGTCGACGGTATAGCTATGGAAATGTGGAGGTAAATTTTGACATGTACTAATATATAAATTTACTCATGCATATGAATAGTTAAATAATTTTAATAATATTATATATATATATACACTAATATATATATATATATATATATATATTATGAATTATTTTACAGGCGATGAGAATGCAGAGTGCATACAGGAGGTCGCAGCAAGAGGCGGAGATTGCTCAGTTGAGGGCGACAGTGGAAGAAATAAATGATTGGAGTAAGAGTTTCTTTGAGCAACAGCTGGATGAGTGGATTGCGGCTTATTTGCAACATCATGGGAGTATGCCTGGAGAGGACGGCAGCGATGGCGAGGAGTAGGTATGTTTGTTTGCTTATGGTTTGGTATATACACATTTTGGTTGGTATGGTGTATATATATTTTAGGATATTATGTACATATTTTGATGACTTGTAGTTGATGGATTTGGTTGGACATTATGTATATGTATGTCGGGATATTATGTAGAAATTTCGGTTTACTATGTACATATTCAGGTTAATGGATTTGGTTGGATTTGAAAACGAGATTTGGTTGGATTTGAAAATGAGATTTGGTTGGATTTTATATTGTTTGAATGTAAAGTGATATTATATGATGGATATATGATGGTTATACTTGATGAATATAGTATATAGCGGTTGTTTGGTTCAGATTGGATGAAGTGTATATAGGCTGTGCATGTGCACTGGAATTTAACCCAGATTAGCGACAGCTAGCGACGGCTATGTGGTCCAAATTAGCGACGGCTAGCGACGACCTTCTGGTTCAGGTTAGCGACGACATTTAGGTGTTGCAAAAATTTCCACGTGACACATTTGCAGTCGCGAGCCGTCGCTATTTACGTGACGGAGCCGTCGCTAAAGCCGTCGCTATACTGTTGGGCGACGACAAATTTAGCGACGGCTTTTAGCGTCGCCTTGCGACGGCTAGCAACGGCCGACGACGGCTAAAAGCCGTCGCTGTCTTTTGCCGTTCTTGTAGTGTTAACGTAGAAAATAGTAAATTTACCGTTACCATACCAATTATACTGGTATACCGACTTTACTATAAACTGGTAACCGATTGACTGGTAATGATATGATAATGGTAAATTTATGGTTACCATAACGGCCCTAGTTTTTGTTGTACATTGCTAAAATCAGATATGAGTACATGCATGTGAATATAAAGCATATAACTACCATGGTAAATTCAACATAAAACAAGTACCTACGTCTTGGAACAAATGGTTCAACTTACAATAGCATTTTATGTGGTTAAATATATGTTTAGTTCGGTATGGTTGATATTTAATGGGCGGCTACATGTAGGCTATACACACTTGATAACAAGATCAAACTGTAAATGTGTTCATATGATTTATATTTTTCTCATGTCTTCCGGGCATTGTTAAATTTGTTTTGGTTGGCATTATTCCTCCAATGTACTGCAACAATGCAGCTTTCAAATTACCTTTAATTTTTGACTTCCTGAGGTTGCACTGTTTTGAATTTGTATTTCCGTTTGGAAAACCTGGAATTTTCCACAAACTATGTATTCGATTACAGCACACAAATAACTTTAAGAAGCAGAAAATAGCTTAATATAAAGTAGTAAATGTACATTTCTTCCCTTACTATTATTTATTTCTGGAAGTACTGACTATGGGACGATGTTTAAATGATGCATAACAAATTTATTATGGTGCATTAAGCTACTAATATTTTATATATTTTAGGCTAAGGCATTGACTCCAAGATGACATGAGATGAAACTCTTGAAGTTACCAGCATTGCAAGCAGGATTGCCAAACTAAAATTTAATTGAAGCGCATAATACACTTTCATTTAAGTCACCTTACGATATATTAATCTTTCTATGTTATTATTTTAAAGTTTAATGATCATATGTTACTTTGATTGAACTGAATACTGGTGGTTTCTTTAACCAGCTATAATGTTGCAGTTCTTTTAATATTGACGATTCAAAAATAAAATTTTGTTGTAAATTCTTGCTCTATATCGTGGATAATCTGCATATTCTTCAGGTCTATTTCTTGAATGTCATTTCACGAAAGTGTATACGTAATACTATTTCAGTATAATTATTGATTTGTGAAATTGTGATATTTTCAGAATGATACACGAGAGTGAATAAAAGAATTTAATGATTTTTTTTTTGAATAAATGTCAAACTCCTTATCGATAATGGTAAAACATTACATACACTATATACAAGCAATAAAATCGGGTTACATAACAGAACATATCCGCAAGCAATGCCCTAAACACACTGCAAAAACCTAGCAACCATATCAAATCATGGCGGCTCGTAAACTCTTCCTGGCAAGCCTTCTTCTCCTTCAACATTCGCGTTAAAACTATCAGTGCATATAGACGATCTAGAACTCTCAGCTTCATCATCTTCTCTATCAATCATGTACCGTGAGGATGTTGCTATGTTTGGGGATTTAGGGTTCGGGTTGAGGTAATGTTGTTGTCTGGTCGCAGAGGTAGAATTTCCCATCTTACAGTAATTTCTTCAGGATTGTTTATGCTATGTTTGAGAAATCTGGATCTATTTATAATAAGGTCACAAACACTGGATTTTATGATATTGCAAATCGTGAATCTGTCTGTCTTTTCATTGCTAAAAATGATGGAATTTCTGCTTTTCCAAATGAACCAGATGGATGAACTTAGCGCAGCTATTATGATGTCCTTCTTAATATTGTTAGCTATGAAGTTCTGATTGATGTATGCAATAGCATCTGGTAGAGAAATATGTAGGTTTCTTTGTGTTATAGGATCTCCCATCATGCTTCTGATCCAATACCACACATGCCTCGAAAATGAACAATTAAAAAATAAATGCTTACAAGTTTCCACTTCTCTTTTGCACAAAACACAAACATCATCTTCAGTCACTCTTTGCATTTTTAATTTGTCTTTAGTAGGTAGGAAATTGAACATAGCTCTGTATAAACATATATTCATTTTTGGGAGTGAGATGTTGTTCCATATGATTTTGTAGTCATTGTTTTCTTGTAACTTGATTCTAAAATCATTCCATGTATCATGGAAATTAAATAGACCATTTTTACTACTACTGCAAATCCAATAGTCTTCTGTATTGTTATAATGAATGGGTACTTGCTTTATTTCCTCACTTATGTTGCCAAGAGATATTTTCAGGCTTCCATTTATTTCCCGATAAAATTTGCTCTACCTTATGTTTATGTCCTCTTGAATATGATAGAGTTTCATGCCCTAGCTTTTCCAATAAAGTTGAACCATTAATCCATGGCATAAACCATATGCTTGTAGATTTTCCATCTACAATTCTTCTATCAATCAGCTTCTGTGCATTTTTCCTATAATATATCATTTTTTTCCAAGTGCATGAATAGTTATTACTAAAATTAGACTCCCATAGAGTCTCATTATTAGCATATTTTGCATTCAACCACTTAGCACTATATGTAGAATTGTTAAGGGTCTCCCAAAATTTTTTGATGCAGAAAGTAGTGTTTATGTCAGACAGTTTTTTCAGCCCCATTCCACCTTCAGATTTAACACTTGTAACTGTTTCCCATGGAACACTACTTTTTTTTTCCTTTCCAGATAAATTTTTTGCATAGTTGATTGATTTTGTGAATAGTTAAGCTAGGAAGCATAAAACACTGCATCCAAAAACTGACCATAGGATAAACTACAGCCTTAACCAATTCAGTTCTTCCTGGAACTGTAAGAAATTTGCACTCCCAACCTTGCATCCTTTGTAACACTTTGTCAATCAGATGTTTACAATTTGAATGTTTAATGTATGTCACAGATAGGGGTAACCCAAGATATCTGACAGGTAATTCTCCTTCTTTAATATTCAAAATGTTGAGCACTTGCTCCTTGTTGGTGCAATACTTGTTGAAAAATACTTGGGTTTTAAGGTTATTCATTTCTAAGCCAGTAACTCTCTTTAATTTCTTGAAACAATTCTTAACAGCTTTAGCTCCAGTTTCAGTGGCATTTATGAAAATTAACAGATCATCAGCATAAATTAGATGTGTTATGTTGGAATTGTTCTTGATGACTGATTCCACTTTTCCTTTACTGGCTTTAGCATCCATTAACAAAGTGAAATATTCCATGCATAAAGTAAAAAGATAAAGGGATAGGGGATCTCCTTGCCTCAAATCATTTGTGCCATAAAAATATCCCCTATGATATCCTTCAATAGATAGTGAAAAACTAGGAGTGTTTATCATTTCTTGAATAATGTTCACCCATTTAACTGGAAAGTCCATACTTCTCATCATGTGTAGAATGAAATGTCTGTTAACTGAATCATATGCTTTCTTAAGATCCACTTTTATGCACATTTTGTTGCTCCCATGTTTGTTGAAATTTCCGATGTGTTCATGTGCAATTATAATCCCATCTTTTATCTGTCTGTCTGGTAAATATGCTGTTTGATTATCTGATATTAGTTCTCCAAGTACACACTTCAATCTGTCACATAACAATTTAGCTAGGATCTTGTACAACATGGAACAACAGGCTATAGGTCTGAAATCTGCTACAGATTCAGGGGGTTTTACTTTAGGAATTAAGGAAATAATGGTATGGTTTATTTCTCTTACAATTCTGCCATTGTCAAAAGAGGTCTGCATAGCTTTTAAAAGAGGTTTTTTAATTCATTCCAATGATTTTTGTAGAATTTAGCATTAAAACCATCATAGCCTGGAGCAGTATCATTATGCACAATGAAAATAGCTCTTTTCAAATCTATTTCATCAAATGCAGTATTAAGATATATTTTTCCCCATTCATTTAGTTTCTTTTTTGGAATGATGTTAGGAAACTGAGTCATCATGTTGCCTTTGTTGTATATGTTAACAAAATACTTGTCAGCCTCTTCCTCCATCTCCTTTGGAGTCTTGAAAACTTCTCCATTTCTTTTACTATGTTATGATATCTATTTACAAATCTTCTATTTGTTTGTTTTGCATAAAAAAATTTGGAACAGCTATCATCCCACTTGATCCATTGGCATTTTGATTTTTGTTTGTTATCAATAGCTAGTAACTCCATACTTTTAGCCAGATTTCCTTGAGCATCATGCAACTTTTGTGCATTGCAGGAATTATGATCAGATTCTAATGTCTGAAGAGCAATATTGACCTCATGTTTGTATTTTGAAACTTGTGTTTGTAAATCATTTTTCCCATTGCACCATCTTTTAATTTCCTTTTTGATGTTTTTCTGCATGTGGATTATATTGAATAACTGATTTCCTTCAGGGAACACAAAATACTTTTCAACTGCTTCCTTATACCCCTCACACATAATCCAGTGATTCATGAATTTAAATGGTTTTGGACCTTCATATGTTTGAATGCAATTGAAGAAAAACATAATAGGTACATGATCACTTGTTGATAGGTCTAAATATTTTGCATGAGATTTTTTAAATATGTTCATCCATTCCAAATTGCAAAAAAGCCTGTCAATCTTTGTAGCAATATTCTTGGTAGGCCCTAATCTCCATGAAAATTTTACCCCTGAAATACCAATTTCTGTGACTCCTGAAGAGTTAACAAAATTATTAAGCTCCTGAATGTTTTTGATTGACAAATTATTTCCTCCTCTTTTCTCCTTTAAATAACTTACACAGTTGAAATCCCCTATAATACACCATGGAGTGATGAAAGTATTAGCTTCTTTTATCAGTTGTTTCCATAAACTTTTCCTTTCAGATTCAAGATTAAGTGCATAAATGACAGTTATAATGCATTGAGCACCTGCAGTGTTATTTAACATACAAGTAATGTGTTGTTTACTCATAGAAATGACATAACTGTTCCAAATGTCTGAATTGATCATAATCAGTATTCTGCACTTGTGATAAACCTCTATATTACTTATGCATGTCCATTTATTTCCCCAAGATTCTATATAAAGTTGTAGTTTATTGCTTCTCAGTTTGTTTTCAAGTAAACAAAAAATGGATGGTTTGTGAGAAGACACTAAATTTTTTACCTCCAACACATGTGCTGCTTTATTAAGTCCCCGCACATTCCAACACAAGACTGACATTATTTGGATGGGTTTGCTTGACTCCTGGTTCTAACAGTGGGAGTCACACTTTCTAGAATCACTTTGTTTTTTTCCTTTCTTGAATATATTTGCCTTTCATATCTGCAATTGCTTTTGTGTATTCAGGATTGATAGATGTGAGGTTTTTAGGCATAATGTTGGGTAACTCATCAGGTGACGGGTATGTGTGGTTGATACATGATTGAGATAGAGAAGATTCATCCACATTTGAGTCTGTCATGTCTTTCTGCACCTGAAAAGAATTAAGCACTTCAGTTGTTGGATTAGAGAGTTGAGTATTTAGATTGTTTACAATAGATTTACTATGACACTCCCTGATGCAATTTTTCTCTGATGATGATAAACTGGCTGAGACGTTAGTCGATGACGTTAGAACATTTGGATCCAGAGTATTATTATTCATAGGCGGTCCTTCTTCAGTGTTTTCAAATTGATCCATATCAGAAATTTGAGAAGAGGATCCCTTTGCAATTGTAGCAGCCATTCTGATATGTGTGACAGGTACTACACAATCTGCTGAATCAGTTAATGGCGAGGCCACAATTGTAATAGCTGGCTCTTTTGACGATCTCTGATCTGTTTCAAAATTCACAGCATACATATCTGATGGAGAAATATCATTTTCCTTATTTAAAAAGCTTGTATTCTGATCTTTATCAACTGTTGCATGATTTTGGACATTTGACCCATCTATTGTGATAACTTCTGTGTTGTTAGGTTTTGCTCCTTCTGAAATGACTGACAGAGTTTGCTGATTTGTGTTATCCTCTATATTAATTCCCATGCTATTAGTATCATTATTACTGTTTGTAGCTTTTGGTTTCCATTGTTGCGAAAATGATATAGGGCACTCTTTATCCATATGACCAAAACATATACAATTATGACAAATTGGAGGGATAAACTCATATTCAACATTCTGCATAACAAAATCCCCTCCAGGAAGTTTAATTTGTACTTGACTTTCAAATTTGAATGACGCATCTACCTCAATAAGTATTCTAGCAAAGGATATTCTGCTTCTGTTTTTTGTATGTTCATCCATTGCTATGGGTCTTCCGATTGTGCTAGCAATTTTACATAAAGAAATTTGATTCCAGTATGCAAAATTAAGATTAGGGAACCTCACCCAAATGGGTAAAGTTAATAGTAGATCTTTTTCATATTTTATAGAGCTATTCCACTTCTTCATAATAATGAGCTTCCCATCCATCAACCATGGACCTCCTTCAAGAATTTTGTTACAATCTTCTTCTAATTCGAATTGAACCAAATAGAAACCATTATCTCTAGCAAAAACTTCAAATTTACCTTTAGGAAGCCACGTTCTTTTGATATATGCTTTGAAGAACATATAATACGGTCTTTTCCCCACCAGATTGATCAGAATCGAATTAGACCACATTTTCTCTGCATATAATAGTTCCTCCTCTCTAATAACTGCAGTTTTCCTGTCATTGACGATTGCTGGGTTATAGAATTGCAAAGTATCATCTTGTTTCTTTTCCTTGACCAGATCACACCAACTTTTAGGAGTAGCTTTTGGATTAACAGCTAAAACTCTAAGTTGATTGAGACCATTAGATTTGACTGCCTGATCACGAGATCTAACAAACTCAGATCTAGATCCATCTGAGTACTGCCGAAATGACCTGTTCAACGTACGAGAAAAACGTGGATCGGCCTTCTACTTCCCTGATCCAGTCGCCAACCTTTTCCTCCTGTCCATCATTGTCGTACAGCCCCCACCCTCTACATCCTCCCCTCCGAGATCGCCAGCTGCTGAAGACGCCATGATATTAATTGATACAGTGATACAAATTGTATTTATACAGAATACTACTGGGATAAAATAGAGAAGCCCAAAACCTTTTATCTAAATAGAATGAGCGGTTGTGATCTTTTGATAGAGCTTGAATGGCTAAGATTTGCTCGTGGCCTTATTTTTATAATGTAGTGTATGCAAGTATATATATATATATATAATTTTATTTTTATTTTTTTTAACAGAAGGAAGATTTTTATTAAAAAACACCAAAAGCTGTCAACAAGCCTGACAGGTCACCAACAGAAGGGGAGACAACAAAACTCGGCGAAGAAAGCCATAACAAACAAAAAACAGAAGAAACAAAAAACGGAAATAGCTGCCTAAGACGCCCTTCAGAGAAAGACGCAGTACAAACAGGAAGGAATCCAGAAAAGATAGACGATAATGAGATCGGCGATAATGAAATTCGGAATATCCTCTGCCCAAAATCCTACAATAGAGAAGGAAAAACATTCCCCGTACCAAACCTATATATCCAGTGTCTGAAAAACAAAAGCCACTAAATCAGATGAAAAAAGGGGGGATTAACGCAGTCGGAGTGCCAGAACCACCTGGCTCGAGATTCATCATCATCCGATTCCCGCTCTAGTGGAAGCCTGAGAACAGGAAATAAACAGCAGGACCACCAGAGGGCCAGAACGGGAACTAACCGATCCCTTGAAAGGTCTACCACGAAAAGCTAAGAAAACATCATTTCTAACCCGGCGAATAACGGAAGTGGGATCCATGGGAGTTTCCTCAAAAATTGCCTTATTTCGCACGCACCAGAGATGCCAGCAGATCAGACAAGGAATCAGGCGAAAGACAACAGAGCGCAGCGATTTACCAGAGATTCCGTTCCACCAAGTTCTCTGTAAATCCCCGGCAAGTTGTTTCTACCTCGGATACCAATCAGATTTTCGAAGTAATTCCAGCAGGATCTGCCTGTGAAACCAGAGAAAAGTAAATGATCCAAAGATTCCGAATTCCTGGTGCCGCAGCATCTACAATGGGAGACATAAGGAATGCCAATCCGCTGAAGGTTATCATCAACTGGCAAACCCTTATGAAGGGTTCGCCACATGAACAGAGACACTTTAGGAGGGATTCTGGCGTCCCAGATGAAAGAGAATAGAGGGAGAACCGGGGCTGGATTACGAGCCGAACTCCAAGCTTTCAAGATGGAAAACGAACCACCATCCCAACTGGTTTGGCCGCCATGAGAGTCAGAGAAAGGTTTGACCGATTGCATGTGCTTTCAAGTCTCACTAGCGAAGGATGGAGATCCGGAAAAGCACGTGGAGGCCAGACCATGGTACTTGGCACGGAGGAACTTCGCCCAAAGGGAGTCGTTAGTCCCAAACCTGTAGCATAACTTGCAAGCAAATGAAGTATATGATTTTTGTTTGATTATAATAAACACACACACACACACATATATATTCGTTTAAATGTATTTGTTATTGTACTATTTTATTTTTAACATAATTAAATAAATATTTGTTGAATAAAATAAATAACACATAATTTATATTCAAACAAATATTTCATTCAAATAAATATTTTATTACAAATTAGAATAATATAAATTTGAGCTTTCACCACATTTATACATTTTTCAATTACATTACAATTCTGATTACATCACAAATTTCAATTTAAAATTTTGACAGCACTACATATATTCACTCAGCACTCATATTTGATCTTCAACCCTATTCCAGTTTGTATCTAGAATCTGAATTATCTGCAAAATAAACACTGACGCGGTAAAATTGAAAATGAAATATTTTTGCAGTGTATAATGAAGTGTGTGTTTCGAAAATGTTAGTTTCCTTAGTTATTTGGTTTGTTCGTCATCATTTATTTTAAATTCGTTTTATACGAACAGCTTGTAACATGCACAGTGTGTCACTGTACATGTCACAAGGCCGTGCACACCGATATACACTTCTGTGTTAAAACTGCAGAGACATGTGAGCACAAGGTCAAACCCAAGCCTATGCTGGATTCAACTCAGGTGCAATACAAAAATAAAACATCACAGAATTATCAAATACAATGCAAGGCTAACAAGGATTGGAACCAACCAGACTAGAGAGATGTAGATTAATATGAAGTCCAGACCAAATTTTAATACAACCAGATCAACAAATCACCCAGTGCAGCACAAGAAACAATACAAATAAAACATGTTCGATACAATGAGCAAGTGCAACTAGATCAGAACATACACAAGGAAAGACGCAAATAAACTTTAAATGTATAACATGAAGAAACTGCACAGGTAACTCGAAGCAAACATGCAGCTACTGTGAGAAATGCGGATTATGGATTTAAGGCTAGGATTAACACTAGAGGGGGGAGGGTGAATAGTGTTTATAAAGAATTACTAAATCGTTTTGAGTTTATGTTAGTTTAGACACAGATGTATGCAATCTACAGATACAGGGATAATCACAGAAACAAACACAGATGCAGAAATAAAATAAAAGCAGTAAAGGAAAGAACACACCGGATTTTATACTGCTTCGGAGTTACCCTACATCCAGTCCCGCAACACAGGTACGGATTTCCTTTCAAAAGCAATTGTACAATTACACCCTCGATTTCAAGGCTACGAGGTACACCCTCCAGAATTTCGATCCTCTGGGTAGAGATACTTGATTTCCGGGCCACAAGTTTACCCAATTGATTTACCAAGGCTACAATCACACCTTTTCTCGCTTGATTGATTTTCAAGACCACAATCACACCTTTTCTCGCTTGATAAATTAAAAAGAAGTCTATAACTCTGAATAGCACTGAGAACCTTTTTGAGATAGTGATAGAGAATCAAACTAGAAGTAATCGAGTATGATTCAATATTGATTTCGGTAGAGTAATGGTAAGAATATATATTAAAAAATATGGAAGAAGAAGAGGAGTGAAAAACCAGAAAATTTGATGATAAATTCGTTGAAACTGACCCTTATTTATAGAAGAAAAACAGTCATGTCCATTGGTGAAGAGTTATGGCGAATAGACACTTCTTTTGAAATTTAAATTTTAAACTTAACTGACACCATGTCGATATGGTCACCATAGGCATGTCGATATCCCAAAGCAATTTTTGATGATTTGATTTTCTTTGAAAATAACCTTTATCTTATATTAAAATTATTTTAAACTTTATAAATATACTTGACTATAGTTAAAATTCATAAGTAAATATAGAGAATAATATATATAATTTAACTATAATTTTATATTTAAATCTATTATAAATATTTAAAAATATATTATTTTAAAAGATAGTTTAAAATCAGGAGTAATTTGACTTTGAAATTAAAGATAATTTTGAGGCTAAAATTATTTGAAATAAGGATAGAGGGTTTTGAATCTTTTAAAAGGAAGGTTTTGAAAACATGATATAATTTTGAAAAATCCTTTTGAATAAAAAGTTAGTGGATACAAAGCAATGTTCCACTAGGTTTTTTGTAGGTTCCATCCTACTTAGGATTCCATCCCTTTAACAGGCTCGAAGTAGATTCCATTCCACGAATAAATTGGATTTTAAGATGATGGTGATTTTTTATGAGTTTTAACAAAAATTCCTAATAAAAATACTTAACCTTGAAATCTTGAACTCTTGATAATCTTGATACTCATGAGTCTTCTATCTCAATATCCTAAATCCCTATACTGTACAGTCTTCATTCTTGGTACCTGCATGATAAAATCCTGCACATACGTATATATCTAAACTTATAATGTTAGTATTTATATTTTATAATCTATTCTGAGGTTGTTGTCAACAAAACCATCATCTCACGGACTAACAGCTACCACCGGACCACACATGAAAACAAAGCAACTAGTCCAACCTGCAAATGTACATGAAATCACTTGAACAACATGAAGTACACAAGCACTCAAACTGAACATAGTATGGATGTGTACGAGCATAACAAAGACAATAATTTCAACCAAACGGTATTACAAGCATTATATCAATATTAACAGAAGCAGTTTCAAAAAGGATATTATCAATTGAAACAGTGATGAAGGATTTTCAAACAAAGTCAATGTATTTCAAAATGAACATGTCATGCCAGAGTCAAAGCTAGCAAGAATGGAACAAGGGTAACAAGTTTGAACTTAACAAGTCAAGACTCAAAGTCAGATTATCTCAAGAATTCGAAGTGTCAAAGTCATAGAAGACATGAACGAGAAACAAATTCAAATGCCAGAAAAGAACGAAACCAAATCCAACCGAGTATGAAATGAATAAGTCGATAATAAATACCATTTTTCGATTAAAAAATCACGGCCAAGTAAATTCAAGAAGAATTCAAATGAGAAATATACGAACGTAATATTAGGGATTCAATTCCTATAAATACCCAATAATCATCATAGGCAGAAAGGTACTCGAGTACAAGCAATTACTTAGGACAAAACCAAAAACTCAAATCAAGTTGAGAATAATCAAGTTCGATAAAAGGCAATTCACATATCAATTAATAGCACTGTTCGATCTCGACTACACTGGAGCGACCGCAAGCTAATCGAAGTGCATTGAACAAAGAAGTAGCAATCGTATTGAGGAACGAAAGCAAACCAGCATACAATTCAAGCAGCACCTCAATTTAATTCCAGAATCAGGAAGAAACAAAGAGGCGGCTTCAAAAGTATCAAGACCCTAAATTTGAGAAGAGCAACAAAAAGAAAAGGAACAGCTAGAGTTACGAAGTGAAAAGAAAAGGGAGACGATTCTCTTTTATTACATTTGGGTCGGTCTAGTTTATTTTTGGGCTTAATTGATATATAGGGTTTTGTTTAGTTGTTTTATTTTGTTTTATTTTGTAATTTTCTTTTAAAATTGTGTAACTCTCTAGTCATGTGACTAGGTTGCGAACTACGGTGGTGTAGTTCGAGAATTCGCAACTTAGTGGATGAGTTGTGGCAGGATTTTGAGCGTAGAGTTAGATTAGTCATTAGCGGGTGTAGCAAATTTACGTGTGTAAGCGTTTGACTACTTAATTTCTAGCAGAAACCTTGAGAGCAACACGTAGGCAGAGTTTTGCCGAAGCTGCGTAAATTTGTGTGTGATCACTACTGCATTATTATATGTGATTGTTTTTATTTCCGCATTGATTTTTACTATTATTAGTATCATCCTATTCATCTCCCCACTTCTAGGGTGGAAACGATCCTACAAGTGGTATTAGAGCTAGAAATAAAAACCATTTTTTATTAAAAATTTGATTTTTTTTCTTTCAATTAAAATTTAGATTTTTTATGGCTTCTTTTAATAATGCTTTTTTCGAGGGTCAGTCCATAGTTAGACCTCCTATGTTCGATGGTGAATATACTTCTTGGAAAACTAGGATGAAATTTTTTCTAAAAACCATAGATGCATGGAATATTGTTGAGACGGGATATAGAACACCAAGAGTAGTGGTAGATAATCAAGAAGTTGAAAAACCGATGGATCAATGGACAGATCTAGAAAATAAACTGCAATTTGCAAACGCTAAAGCTATGAATTCTATTATTTATTCATTAGATCAAATTGAATTTAATCGTATCTCATATTGTCTAACTACGCAGGAAATTTGGCACGCGCTTGAAGTAACTCCTGAAGGAACCTCCCAAGTCAAAGAATCCGCCTTGACATGCTCAGTGGCGAATAAGAAAACTTCACAACGGAAAAGGATGAAATGGTCAGAGAAACGTATGGACAACTTTCAAATCTAGTATACAAATCAAAATCCCTTGGAAAACCAAACACGGAGTTGGAAATAGTTTGAAAAAACCTCAGAATTCTTCCACGAAATTTTGAAACAAAAGTGATTATCATTCAAGAATCAAAGTATCTGAAACAAATTAAAGTCGAAGAACTCATCAGAAATCTCACTGCTTATGAGATAGAAATCAAATTCAAGGAAGAACGTGAAGGAGGTGATACATAAAAGAAATTAATAGCTCTAAAAGGAACAACGAAAAGTAAAGATGACGACGATGATGATGAGGATGGAGCAGTTGAACTGGCACTGTTAATAAAGAGATTTAAAAGGTGGAACCACAAATACAGAAATCCAGCTCTAAATCAATAATACTAGGCAACTCAGAAGAGCAGGAGATCATTTGTCACAAGTGCAATAAACCTGGTCACATTAAGTCCAATTTCCTCATAATCGACTCAGTCAAGGAAAGAAATCAAAAAGGAGAGGTTTTGTAGCCACTTGGAATAAAAGTGACGATGATGATAACAACACTAGCAATGAGAGTGAAAAAAAAGATATGTCTTCGAGGTGATACAACTGATAGCGATGATGATGAGCCAAGCGAGATATCAAAACTGACTCGCTCACAATTACTTATATATTTTCACAAAGCAAATGGTTATTTTGAACGACTTAGGGAGAAGTATGCTAAGACTGAATCACAAAGAGATAGTTTGATAGATCTAAATAAGCAGCTTGATCAATTGGTTAAAAACTATCAAAGTAAGAGCTCTAAGTGTGATAAGTGTCCATCATCTGAGGAGGAAATAAAAAAAATCAGAAATTAAAATTAAATCGCTTTAAATTGAAATTCTGATTTTGTAAGAAAGTGAAAACACTAGGAAAGAAAATTCTATTAAAAAGTGCACGTTATTATTGAATGAAAATAAATCTCTCAAATCACTAGTCCAAAAATTGTCTACAGCTTTAGGGAAATTCTTCAAAGGAGAAAAATCACTAAATATGCTATTAGGGAAATAAACTGTTAATACTGTTAGATGAGGACTTGTGTATCCTCAATCTGAAAAATTTAGAAGATAAATTAAGCATGTAAACTCCAAGTGCACAATTTGTAGAAAAATTGGACACAATCAAAACAATTGCTGGTATAGACCCAAACACACAAAAACCATACCAATTTGGGTTTTCAAAGGCACAGATGTAAAATTCCTTAATCAAACAAATCTGGGTGCTAAGAGGAACAAATATAGACTATTTTGGTTCTACACAAACTTATTTTTCAAAATCTTTTGTCACTAACAATCATGGAACCATAAAAACAATTAGGTCACAAAAATCTTTCCTCGCATAGGTGTGTTGGGAGGCTAAGGAACAGTAAGAGTGGTACTGCATTCTGGTTGTTCCGGGCACATGACAGACGACAAATCAAAGTTTCTTAGCCTAGAGAAATACAAACGTGGCAGAGTCAAAATGGGCAACGAACGATGTATTATATGTTGAGAATCTGCACCATAATCAAATTTCAATCAGGCAGTGATCAACTGAAAAAATTTGAGCACCTAATTAAATTTGACAAGGATGAAAAAGGTAAGGTAGTTGATCAAAATAAATATCAAGGTATGATTGATCACTTCTTCATCTTACTGTTTCTAGACATTATGTTCTCTGCTTGCTTTTGTACATGGTCTCAATCAAATCCAAAAGCATCTCATTTTAAAAGCTGCGAAAGGATTATAAGGTATCTGTTTCACACACCATGATTTGGTCTATGGTTTCCAACTTATGAAAACTTTGATATAAAGGGGTATTCAGGTGCAGGTTATGCTGGTATTCTAGTTGTTAGAAAAATTATTAATGGAATGTGTTTTATGTAGGGACATTCATTAGTTGCATCATTTTCACAAACAAAATATCTGCATAAACTTCATTTCAACTGATTTTCAATTGGTAGACATTATTACACCCCCTTCCAGAAAATAGCTTTGTTGTTGCTGCATCTCAATTTAGGCATTTTAGAAATCAGATTTTATATTTTTGGATTTGATCTAAAATTTCCATGTTAACTAATCTGACTCTCTACAAAGTGTCTAAAAGGAAAATAGCGATTGAAAAAATGTGATGAGTGTTGATACTAATCATACATTATAACTTGAGACAGTATATGTTGTGAATTTCTTTAAAAATTTAAACAAAATTTGTAATAACTTTGATTGGTAAAAATTCTATGACCATCTTTGTCTTTATCATATTTCTAACGACCATCACTCATGAAAATCCAATATAGTATATCAAGATGTGGTATTTAAAACGGAAAATTATTCATTTTTTAAATTAATTAGCAATAAAGTTATCCAAAGTATTCACTCTCATTTAAAAGTCATACATGAGTAAATTACTTGGAATTTTTTATTATGTGCTTTCACGCTCATTTAAAAGTCCTCTTGGTTATGCATGTATGGAACACATATTAAAATTGATTATTAAATAGACGAGTTGATTCTAATCCCATTTAAAAGTCCTCACGGTTATACGTGGTTAGAAGATACTTGAAATTCATTTTAAAAAAATAGAGAATATTACTAATCTCATTTAAAAGTCCTAATGGTTATGCATGGTTAGTAAGTATTCAAATTTCTGTCATAAATATACCACAAATAGATACAACTATATGGTTTTATATACCGTCATCACCCATATTACTCTAAAGTGGAATATGCGCCTAATAGAGTATTTATGATTTTTGTTTGATTTTTTATTGAAATTTAATATATATACTCGATTGGGTATTAATGTTTTATTAATGTTTATCATTTTATCTCTATTTTTCTAACACTATTAATATTTTTCTGATAACAAAAGGGGAAGAGAGAAGTTAAGATTTTGGCAAATAAGTCAAGTCGTATTTTTTATATTTGCATATTCCCATCAAGGTTCATTTGCATATTTTTTATTTATTTTCATGCATACGTGAAGGGGGAGCTTTGTTGTAAGGGAAGCATTCAAGTTGGAGGAGCAAATAAAACTCATTAATGACCAAATACATTTCATAAAATCAAAATATTAATATATGTTTGTTATCATCAAAAGGGAGAGATTATAGAATATGCAAGTATATGATTTTTGTTTGATGATAATAAACATATATATTCGTTTAAATGTATTTTTTATTGTATTATTTTATTTTTAACATAATTAAATAAATATTTGTTGAATAAAATAAATAACACAAAATTTATATTCAAATAAATATTTTATTCAAACAAATATTTTATTACAAATCAGAATAGTACAAATTTGAGCTCTCACCACATTTATACATTTTTCAATTACATTACAATTTCGATTACATCACAAATTTAAATTTACAATTTTGACCTTACTATATATATTCACCCAACACTTATATTTGATCTTCAACTCTATTGCAGTTTGTATCCAGCATCTGAATTATCTGCAAAATAAACACTGACGCGTTGAAAATGAAATATTTTGCAATGTACAATGAAGTATGTGTTTTGAAAATGTTATTTGTCTCAGTAATTTGGGTTGTTCGTCATCATTTATTTTAAACTCATTTTACACGAACATCTTATAACATGCACAGTGTGTCACTATACATGTCACAAGGCCATGCACACCGGTATACAGAGCACAAGGTCAAACCCCAGCCTAGGTCGGATTCAACTCAGGTGCAATACAAAATCAAAACATCACAAAATGATCAACTATAATGCAAGGCTAACCAGGATTGGAACCAACCAGACTTAATATGAAGTCCAGACCAAATTGCAATACAACCAGGTCAATAAATCACCTAGTGCAGCACAACAAACAATACAAATAAAACATGTTCAATGCAATGAGCAAGTGCATCTAGACCAGAACATACACAAGGAAAGCTGCAAATAAACTTTAAATGTACAACGTGAAGAAACTACACAGATAACTTGAAGCAAACATGCAGCTACCACCAGACCACACATGAAAACAAAGCAGCTAGTCCAGACTACAAACGTACATGAAATCACTTGAACAACATGAAGTACAAGCATTCATACTGACCACAATATGGATGTGTACAAGCATAACAAAGAAGAAAAAATTAAACCAGACAGTATTACAAGCGTTATACCAATATTAACAGAAGCGGTTTCAAAAGGGATATTATCAATTGAAACTGTGATGAAGGGTTTTCAAACAAAGTCAATGTATTTCAAAATGAACATGTCATGCCAGAGTCAAAGTCTGCAAGAATGGAACAAGGGTAACAAGTTCGAACTTAACAAGTCAAGATTCAACGTTTGAATTATCTCAAGAATTCAAAGTGTCGAAGTCGTAGAAGACATGAACGAGAAACAAATTCAAATGCTAGAAAAAAACGAAACCAGATCCAACCGAGTATGAAATGAACAAGTCAAAAATATATACCATTGTTCGATTAAAAAATCATGCCAAGTAAATTCACGAAGAATTCAAATGAGAAATATACAAATGTAATTTTAGGGATTCAATCCCTATAAATACCCAATTATAATCATAGACAGAAAGGTATTCGAGTGCAAGCAATTACTTAGAACAAAACCAAAAACTCGAATCAAGTCGAGAATAATCAAATTCGATAAAAGGAAATTCACATACCAGTTAATACTATTGTTCGATCTCGACTACGTTGGAGTGGCCGAAAACTAATCGAAGTGCACTGAACAAAGAAGTAGCAACCATATTAAGGAACGAAAGAAAACCAGCATACAATTCAAGCAGTGCCTCAATTTAATTCCAGAATCGGGAAGAAACAAAGCGGCGGCTTCAAAAGTATCGAGACCCTAAATTTGAGAAGAGCAACAAAAAGAAAAGGAATGACTAGAGTTACGAAGTGAAAAGAAAAGGGAGACAATTCTCTTTTATTATATTTGGGCCGGTCTAGTTCATTTTTGGGCTTAATTGATATATAGGGTTTTGTTTAGTTATTTTATTTTATTTTGTAATTTTCTTTCAAAATTGTGTAACTCTCTAGCCGTGTGACTAGGTTACGAACTACGGTGGTGTAGTTCGAGAATTCGCAACTCAGTGGCTGAGTTGTGGCAGGGGTTTTGAACGTAGAGTTAGGTTAGTCATTAGCGGATGTCGCAAGTTACGTGTGTAAGCGTATGACTACTTGATTTCTAGTAGAAACCTTAGGGGTAGCATGTAGGCAGGGTTTTGCCAAAGCTGGGTAAATTTGTGTGTGATCTCTACTGCATTATTATCTGTGATTGTTTTTATTTCCGCATTAATTTTTATCATTATTAGTATCATCCTATTCACTCCCCTTCCCTCTAGGGTGAAAACGATCCTACGGTGCCGCTTCAGTATGTGATAACCTCATTTCTAGCACCTCCTCAAGTCAACATTTGGATTAGGGTGCGATATCCCCATATTCGTGCGGCTACTTCAATTGACTCAACTGATTTAGAGAATCTATTTAATTCCTCTAGATCTAGCGAAACATCTTAACTTTGATGAAGTTAGACTTCTCTATAGTTGCATCGATCTTCGATTGTTTGAATCAGAGACGTTGAAGTATGTAATGAAAGTGAGTGAGAATTTTTTCTTCTCTTAAGCTCTATTTGCCTTGCTGTTGCTTTGCTTGACCTTCAACGCATTTCGAAAGCGTGTGAAGTTTCTTACTGTAAGTGCTTTGGTTAAAATATCGGTGACTTGGTATGTGGCAGATATATGATTCACTTGTAGTTTTCATTTCAAGATCTGTTCACCAACAAAGTGCAAGTCTATTTCAATATCTTTGTCCTTGAATGAAGAAGTGGGTTAGCTGATAGGTACATAGCATTTAAGTTATCACACCATAATGTTGATTTGATATCCGTATCTGCTTTTAACTAATGCATTAGTGACTGAATCCATATTATTTCAGTAGTTGCATTAGCTAAATTTCTATATTCAGCCTTTGTGCTGGATCTGCAAATTGTAGGTTGCTTCTTTGAACACCATGATACCACATTGTTTTCAATATAAATATAGTATCCTAATGTATATCTTCTATCATTCGGATCTGGTTCCCAATCTGCATCTGCATGTCCAGTTATGTTGAGATTTTTGCTTGCTTTTATTGTAAGTCCATAGTTTGCTGTCCCTTTTAGATATCTTAAAATTCTTTTGACAGCTTTCCAATGCTCATCATGTGGTTTCTACATAAATTGACAAACTTTATTAACACCAAATGAAATATCAGGTCTACTTTTGGTTACATACTGTAATGCACCAACTAAACTTCTACGTTGTTTATCATTAAATACGGCTTCTCCTTTGTTTTTAGAAAGATGTTGATTTCTGATCATGGGTGTTGGTTGGGGGTTTGCACCTTCCATTTTTGATCTGATTAGAAGTTCTCTAATATTCTTCATTTGATATAATAATGTGATCTCTGTATCTGATTTCCTTATAACTTTGATTCCCAGAAAATAATTTAAATGAGCAAGGTCTTTAATTGATAATTGGTTATTCAAAAGTTGAAGTATGTTGCTAATCTATGTATCATTATCACCTGTAATAATTAGATCATCAACATATATTAGTATATAGATAGTAATATCTTTATTAATTTTGACAAATATTGAGTTATCTGATTTGGAAGACTGAAAACCCAGATACATAAGGTGGCTTTCAATTTATCGAACCAGACTCTTGGAGCTTGTTTGAGACCATATAGGGATTTGTTTAATTTACGCACATAATTTTTATTTTTTGCATAGCCAAGTGGTTGTTCCATGTAAATTTCCTCCTGTAGAACACCATAAAAAATGCATTGTTGACATCAAGATGTTTAATGTTCCATTTTGTATAGATAGTTATGGTCAAGATAAATCATATTACTATTGGCTTGACAACTGGTGAAATAGTTTCACTAAAGTCAAAGCCATGCTCTTGAGTGTATCCCTTAGCAACCAGCCTAACTTTATATCTTGCCACAGTTCCATCAGGATTTTTCTTTACTTTATAGGTCCACTTGCATCTAACTATATTTTTGTGAACTAGTGGGTGAACCAAATCCCATGTTTTGTTTTTCATAAGAGCATTATATTCTTCATCCATGGCTGACTTTCAGTTTTTATCTTTGATTGCTTGATCAAATGTTTTTGGTTCATCCATCATTGACGTTGTGGTGTAGATCTTTGGTTTAAATATTCCACTTTTTGATCTTGTCATAATAAGATGCCCATTTATATTTTGTGATTCAATATGTTGTGGTGTTGCATTACTGACTTGATTGCTATTATTTGTTGCTTGTCTCTGCTGATTATCTGAGTAATCTCCATTGATATGTTTAGTTTGATCACTTGTGCATATGGGTGACCGGTTGAGTTGATCAAGATGCTCTTCAGATCCATGACCTGGTTCATTGAACACTATGTATTGTGGTTCTAATGCTCCTGTTGTCTTGTCAACCTTAGACTGATTCCACACATCTGGATAAATAAGTATGGGTGGTATTGATGCATTTGAATTGTATACCTTTTGTGTTGTCTTTATACCAATACTAATAAATGGAAATACCTTTTCATTAAAAACAACATATCTACTTATAATTATTTTCCCTTTACTGTCAAGACACTTGTATATATTTGCTTGGTTGCACAACCTAAAAAGGTACATGGTAATGATATGAAGTTTAATTTATGAGAATTATATGGGTTTAGATATGGGAAACATAGACCACCAAAGGTAATCAAAATTTGATAATCTGGTTTAAGCCCAAACAAATTTTCTATTGGGCTTATCCCTTTCAAAAATTTTGTGGGTAGTATATTTATTAGATGTGTAGTTGTACTAAATGAGTAAGGCCAGAATTTTAAAGGTTAAGTAGAGCAAGGCCTGTTTCAACTATATGTCTATGTTTCCTTTCAATTACATTATTCTGTATAGATGTATACCTTTGTCTAGAAAGAATTTATTGAGTTACTTGAACTCAATGCCACCATCACTTTAAATGATTTTAACATTATGGTTGATCTACTTTTCAACTTGAGTAACAAAATAAATTACTGCATTATGTGCTTCTGACTTTGATTTCAAGAAGTAAATCTATGTGTATCTAGTGTGTGCATCAAAAAAAGATATATAATATTTATAACCATAATCAGAACTGATGAGTGCTGGAGCCCAAAGATCAATGCTAACAATTCCAATGACATATTATATTCAGTTTGGGAATTTGCAAAAGCAAGTTTATGACTTTTTTCCATTTGACAGTAAGTACATATGTATGGTAAAGTAAAATTATCAAAAAAAAAATTTATTCTCTACAAGTACCTGTTTTACAACATTTGTATTAGGATGCCCTTATTTATAATGCCATAAATCAAAGATGGTTATATCTTTCTCAGTTTGTGATATTTTAGAAAAGTTATAATACTTTGCTCTCTTTACAGGATTTTTGTAATTAATCAATCTAAAATTGTATAATTCTTTCAATGCATCACCCTGTAAGGGAATTTATTTAGTTAGTATGTCTCTAACTTAACAATGCTTAGGATAAAATTCAAAATAAACATTATTATCATTTGCAAACTGTGACACACTCATAAGATTTTTCTTCATACTAGGCACGCCTAATAAATTATTAAGATATAACTGCATTTCACCTTTGATGCAGGCATTACCAATGTATGTGATCTTAATTGACTCGCCATTTCCCATGCATATTGACTATTTACCTCGATACTCCTTGCTGCCACGGTTCGAATTGTTAAGACTGGTAGTGATATGATCGGTTGCTCCTGAATTAGAGTATCGGGCTTCATCTTGAATATGTTCAGGCTTGGTAATATCATTCAGGTGATGATTTCTATTATTATTTGATTGATTAGATGAATCATATTATACTTGTGCTATGTTTGCACTGAGATTCCCACTTCTTTGTTTGTTGAGCTTTGGCCTGGTACATAGTTCATGTTGAGTCTAAAGTAACATTTCCAAATTTCTTACATATCGGACATTTGGGTCTATTACTATTGTTCCACCTTCCTCTGTCCCTTCCTCTGTTTGACTGATTCCCTCTTCGAAATAATTGATCATTTTTGTTGTCTTGATTCTTGCCGCTATATTAACTGCATAGTTAATAGATATTTCTGAATTAGTGGGCTTCTTGAAGTCTATTCTTCCTTATGTGCAAGAAGTATTGATGGTGTAATTCTTTATGATGAAATAACTACAACAATAGCTTCATACCCTCACTTAGCCCACTCAAGATAATCAATACTTGTTTGTATTCAGGGACTTTATGTCCAGATGCCTTTAGTAAATCAAATGTTGCTTTGATCTTTGCAAGATAATCTGCCACAGACGGAATTTCTTTTCTAATACTATGTAATTGCCATTTATGATGCATGACTTTGGCTACTGATTGTGAGTTGAAAATTCTCTCAATAGTTTTCCAAATTCCATTAGCTTTTTTACTTCCATTTACTTATGGCAATAGTTTAACACTTATTGAGGATAGTAACCATGAGCATGTCAAGCTATCTTGCCTTTAATACTTTATGCACTCTTCATCAATGACTATTTTGTTTTCTTGATCAGCTATAAAACCAGATGGAATAGGATGAGTGCTAAGAAGAAACCCTTTAAAGGCATAGCCTCTGACAACGGTTTCTACTTGAACTTTCCAGAGAAGATAGTTATCTTCTTCCAAGTGGGCGGTAATCAATTGGCTTTGGGGGCTTACGGCGGTCTTGATAAGGTTTTTGGTGGCTAATTGAGAGTTTTATGAATTATCTGAAGTGGCAGAGTTGTTGTTTTCTTCTATCATGATGATGCTTCTTGATTCAAGAACAAGTTTGAAGATTTAGAACTTCTTTATTGGATACAAGAAATACTTCTAAATTCAGGAGAAACAGGTATGTAGCAGCCGGATTTATGTGATGAGAATTTTCTGATGAATTTCTAGTGTGACTCTTACTTTCCTGCTGATTTGATGGATTTCTTGAATTTTGATATTGATTTTCTAGACTCTTCTTAATTTAATTTGCTTGTTCACTGGAGATTTTCTATAGCCAAGTGATTCTGGAAAGGCACAGATCTCTTTTGGACCAAATTCTTTACAATCCCAGTGATGAAATTTCTCTGATGGGTAATCCGATCACCAAATGATGAGATATCTCTGATGGTTGATCAGATTCTTCGTGTATTTTTGAATGATGTTAGGCTTTCTGCTCCAGATGATGAGATTTCTTTGATGGTTGATTGGATTCTGCAATCTTCATGTATATTTGAACGCCCTTGGGCTTTTAGATGCTTCGATTCCAAAATAAAGATTTACAATATTGTGATATTTTCAAAATGATGCATGAGAGTGAAGAATTTTTTTGATGATTTTTGTTTTTTAATATCTCAGTTTGGTATGCTGATACATATTCATTTGTAGAGAATACTACTGGGTTGAAATAGAGAAGCCCAAAATTGTAACGACCCATCCTTCATCCTACATAAAGACGCATCATTAATAAGAAAGAAAGAGATAGAAAAGAGAAAAGATAGAGAAGAAAGAAAGAAACAACATCATAATCTCAATAGCGGAACGAATAAATTATATTAATCACATAAGTATTACAAAATATCAGATACATCAGAGTTATACAGCTGATACATCACAAGCTAGATAGTTATAACACATGTCTAGTCATTATAATATAATATACAACACAAAGCTATCGACATAAACACTAGCACAATGGAACCACTATATATATCTACAAACGCTGAAGCCTCCTACTTCATTGCTCCTCCAGAATTCATCAAAGCTAACTTGAATCCCTTGGCTACTCATAAAAATTTGAGTAACCAAGAGTTTAAGAAAACAGAAGATAAACTCCGGGTCAGACATGGGTCTAGTGTGAGTAACAGGTTAAAGTTGCTTAACTTTCAAAAACCTTTGAAAACAAAAGGTATTACGTAAGACTTCCCATACATAAACATGGGTAAGTTTTTACCTTACGCTAACCAAAACATTTGATAGGAAATCCAATAATATTATAATAGGGTCTAGGGTTTTCAAGTAAAATACAGAAATAGCTGAAATGCTTACATCTCACGTTCCAACATAGTTGGACACAACTAAAACGTACGACATTTATTGGAGCTTGGATTCCATACAATGGCAGGGCTACTGGGGTACCGCTTGTAACAGTACGGGGCCTAGATCACCGTACCGAGCATTACTCCCAATCCCCTGCAACATAAGGCCAGAACCATCCCTTACTGGTTAGTCCTGAACAAGACAACCCCGCAGTTGGTGCGCATATCCAACTGCCCACTAAGCCGGAAAAAAAGGTACCTCTAAACAGGGGAAAATCTTGTCCTGCTTGAGCGCGACCCACTTAACCTTGCTACACCTCCCCTATTTTAGCCATTCTCAATTGATAAGGCTTGAGGCTACGATTACCATTATAGAACACATCTATCTTAGAATGCTCATCGTCCACCTAACGATGTTCTGAAAGCATTCAATCCATACAAGTTCGTTCTGGATTCGAACAAAACCGAAGGCATTATTTCGTTACACTCATTTTAGAATCACCCTCAGAGTTAACAACAATAACCCTTGCACTCTGAATCTTCATCTTCACTTGAGATTCACGACCTATCGTTAATTTGGATCGATGTGGTTTTCGGATATCCAAATCTGGAAACCCGATCCCGGTCTCATCAAAATCCAAAACGCCATCTTTTAGGTCCAAGTTGTTTTAAATTTGAAACAATTCAATTCAATCCATTATCTATATTCACACAGACGGATAATTCACAATATCACAATAGATAGATAATTCACATTATCATCACAAATAGATATTCCACATTATCATCATACTTCAACCAAAGCATCCATATCACACAGCATCACTTATCTCATATCTGAGATCTCAAACCATTCAAGGCAATCAATGTCATCCATCCATACATAAGCAAGGATTAATTAATCACGCTAACTCTAATTAATTTAAAGTGAATTAAATTAATTACTTCCTCTCTAATTAATTTAAAATAAATTAAATTAATTACTTCATTCTATAAATCCTGCTTACTTAACCATTAATTAATTTCAAATCAATTAATTTATCACCATCTAATTCCATCTTAATTAATCATCCTTGATTAATTACTCTCTAATTACATAAAGTAATTAGCCTTTAATTAATTACATAAATTAATTATCCTAAACCATTTATAGTAATTGACCTTTAATTACTTTCAATAATTAATTAATTACATTAATCCTTAATTAATTACCTTAATTAATTACTCTATAATCACTTATTATTGATTAATTAATCTTAATTAATCAACCCTTAGTTACATCATTAATTATATTTATTAATGATGCTTAATTACTTCTTTGATTAATTATTAATCATATTTAATAATTAATCTTTAATTAATTATTCATTAATCGACCTTGATTAATCACATTAGTAATTAATTATCCTTAATTAATTACATCACTTAATTATCTTCAAATAACTCTATTAATCAATTTTTAAATTAATCACACTAAGTAGTTAATTATTAATTACTTTCTCTAAGTAATTATCCTTCATATTAATTACACAAAGTAATTAAACCAAAACTACTTCCATTCTCCAATTAATTACATCCAATAATTACCTATCTTAATTACTTCACCAAGTAATTACACTTCATTAATTACATTAAGTAATTATACTTATCAAATCATCAAGTGATTATCTTAATTAATTAAACTTAATTAATTAACTTA
The DNA here is from genome assembly GCA_030765085.1 of Allium cepa. NCBI lineage: Eukaryota > Viridiplantae > Streptophyta > Magnoliopsida > Asparagales > Amaryllidaceae > Allium > Allium cepa. Next base: position 184,084,348 of record CM060934.1, read on the forward strand.
AACTAATCATATTGAACTTAATTAATTACACTGAGAAATTAATTCCTTAATTACTTTCATTAAGTAATTATACTTAAACAATTCCAAAAATGATTATCTTTAATTAATTAATCTAATTAATCATTTTAAATTAATTATATTACTTAATTATTTAATAATCCCTAATTAATGATCTTCATTAACTCTTAACAATTCTTTAATTACTTTCCTTAAGTAATTATACTTAATTAACCATTATTAATTACAAAATAATTAAATTTTTAATTATCAATTAATTAATCTCTAATTACTTAATTAATCAAGTGCTTTACTTTAACTTAATTAATCTTTAATTACTTGATTAATCAATTTCTAATCATTAATTAATAATCTATAATTATCTAATTAATGATCCTAAAATTTCAAATTAATTATCCCTAATTAATTAAATTAAACTCTTAATTACTTATTTAATTAATACTTAATTAGTTATTTACAATCCTTAATTAATAATTAATTAATTAATACTAAATCATTAATTAATGAACTAGATTAATTGCCCTTAATTTCCTTATTAAATTAATGAATCACAAATCATTAAATCTTAATTAACTTTAACATAAAAATATCATTCTTATTAATGCCTTAATTACCCTTTACAAAAATCTTTGGAAACTTTTACATTTTAGTTTACTTTTAATTTCATTTCAAATTAAAGATTTAAAAATGATTACAAATTTATCTTTAATAAAATTTGAAAATAATTTAAAAACTCTTTAAATCAAAGATCCAAGAACACTTAACTTATAAAGATATTTATAGGAGTTTTACCAAATTCATTTTAAAATATACTTTAACATTTAAAGTTGTTTAAAATGTTTTAAATTTTATAAAACTTATTTATTTCGAAACTAGGATTCAAAAGTACATTTGAATCCATACTTTAACTGATTTAAAACTTGATTAAAAATCCTGCTTTCAAAATTTTAAATTCATTTTAAAATTTAAAAATCAGACAGGTTTAAAAACCTAGCACAATCTAACTGACCTGAGCTAAACCTTCGAATCCCCGAGTCCAAAACCATATGACTTCGAGTATTTCATGCAACTGACTCGAGTAAACTCGAGTACCCTATCTCCTGCCTCAACCTAAATTCTACCAGGTACACGGGAATGCACCGTGCATATGCACGATGGCTCTGATAAACTCCGGCCACCCACGATGGCTTCCCCACATCGGCAACCATCCTCGCATCCTACTTCGACCACCAGATCACCAGTAGCAGCTCGAAATCGAATTCGAGCAGTCAGACCCCAAAACTGGAACCAAAGACAAAACCTGGAATCTCCTCGTACTCGTCTCTCCGATCACCGGAGTGTTAGCACCTCCGGCCAAGCCTTCGTCAACGTCCAAGCAATCGATCCCCAGAGTTTTGTTGAACTCGATCATCAAGAGACGTCATGTCAATCAAATTACCCGAGCAAATCGAAACTTGGGTCACAAACAAAAATGATCAACCACAGCCGCTACAGCGCCTTGCTCCTCCATCTGACATTTTTCCCACCATTTCTGATCATTCCTCCATCTCTAGGAAAGACCATAAGCATACCGATCAATTTGATAACCAAAATCAATCAAAAATGCAAAATCCAAGCAAACTTGAACTGCTTCCTCAATCTAACACGAAAAAACGAGATCTTACTTCTAAAAATCATAATTTTATATAATGTTTCAGATCATATGCCCGAAACAATGAATTAGGATGATTAATTTTACTCCTGTATTAAGCTTGCCATGTTATTATCTTGTTTCCAGAGACATTTTAACTTATTTTTTCTTAAATAAATTTTTAAACTATAATTAATGGTGAATCAGACAAATTTTTTTTATAGTCTAAAACCTAACAGCAATTGGATCAAGAGAACATGAATTTTGTTCTAAAATTAGCTTGAAAAACTATGAGCGGAAGTGTCCTAGATAACAGCATGCACACACACACATCTATACATTCACATATACATGCAGAAAAAATGCACCTAAATACACTTACATAACATACTTTTTTCCAGAGAAAATCAAGCAACCAGATTCATTCTTAAGTTTTTTTTTAAAAGTTACTCACCTGACATGAAGATGAAGAACAGAGCACACTATTTTTTAAAAAAAACTTGAAACTGGAATATGCTTGAGTTGTTGTTCCCTATTTGAAATAGCATTTGACACTTTAAAACTTTGAGTGCCTTTGCTTCTTTGATTTAAAAACTGCAGTTGCATGCTATTGAAACTTGTTGAAGATGACTGCAGGCTTTGTTTCACGTATTGAAAATGGATTGCAGGCTTGATTTTGATTCGAAAATGAAATTACAGGTTTGCTTGCTTTGTTTGTCAAAGATTTTTGGTTTTGAATCTTGAAAATGGGTTGCAGTTTACCGACTTGAAGAGAATTAACAGGTTTGATGAATTTTGACTTGTTTTCTGCTTGAAGAAATGATGTAGGTTTTTAAAATGCAGGCTTTGATTTTTGAAAATGAACAAGTTCTAGTTTGAAGATAATTTAATTTTTAGATTTGTTTTAAGAGGAGTTGTTTTACTTTTTGAGAATGGTTTACAAGCTTGAGTTTCTTAAATTTAGAATAGAAAAGGATAGAAAAGAATGAAGGTGAGACAATATGTGTTTATATAAGTTAAATTTTATGATTTATTTTAAAAAGAAAAAATAAAAAATTACACTTGTTTACATCTCAACATTTGTCATAAAGAGTTGTTTATTAGTTAACACATGTTACTAATGTCTCTAAATTTTTAACACATGTCCTTTAAGTAATTCTTATTTATTTTAAAGTTAATAAAAAGCTTTTTCTTAATTTACTAATTATAAATGCTTATCTAAATACATATGAATTTCTTTAAGATAAAAGCTTATACATATGTTTTAAATCCAATTTTTTTTTAAATATCTATCTTTTGAATTTCAAAATAAATTCCAAATTCAAATTCAAATTAAATTTTAAAAATCCAATTTAAAGCCAATTTATAACAACACATTCAAATTTGAAAATAAAAATTCATTTTTTTATTAAAATCTATTTATATTTAATCATATTATTAATATTGTTTTAAAATAACAAATTTGACAATTTTAAATAATTTATAAAAGAGATTACCTTGTTGTTTCTAAATTACTTATTACTTAAATCAATTAATATATCATATGTAAATTATATTTTAAACTTTCATATCTAATTTCAAATCATATTTATCAAGTAATATTTAAAAAGAAAATAAAATAAACCTTTTTGTTAATCTTGTTTAAATTTAAACTTAAGCTAAAATATAATTTAAACAATTAAACATTTATCTTATTTATTTTAAAACTATACAGTTAACTATTAATTAGCTTTGAAAAGTTTTATATTAATTTAAATCAAATTTCCAAATTACTAAAAAAATATTAGAATTTGAAAACATAATTTCGTTTGTTAAATTCAAACCAAAGCTTGTCTATTTACAATATATACAATTATATATACACATTATAAATAGAAAACATTTTATTAGCTCTAATAAGATAAAATTCACCAATTAAATATTTATAAAAAGAAGATTATTAAATTAATTCAAATTTTATTAACCAAGATTATCAAATCAATTTAAATTTTAACGCAGATTATTAAATTGATATTGCCCAAAATTTCAGGTCATCACATTCCTCCCCCCTTAAAAGAATTTCATTCCCGAAATTTAAAAGCAAAGATAATTTAATAACCCATCAACAATTTTAATTTAAATCAAAAGCATATAGTCATGACCATATGCTAACAACCATAGCAACCAATTCACTCAATCAAACGAATTTAACTATCCAGACTAAATTCTGGATAGAACGTCTTAGAGTTTCCCAGGTAAAAATACCAGGATACTCGCCCTACTGAATCCAAACTATCTAGCTACTAAGCTATAGGATCCTACTCAACTAGATCTACTAGACTGAACAGGATATTAGACCATAGTCATGTCCTGCTCAACTACCAAGACCCCCTGAACTGCTGGTTCTATAACTAGAGATGGATCACACACGTACTCCCTCAGAGATACGTGAAACACATCGAATCCCAGTCTTCCAAACTGGCAATTCAACCCTGAAAATCAAAGCACTAATCCTCACAAGAACACAGAAAGATCAAATATACCTCGGAGCTGGCTTTTCGGTCTTACCAAAACTTATAGCTCCTTTAATCGGAGAAAACTTATGCAAAATCAGATCTCCGACTTCAAAATCCAAATTCCTCCGTCTCTTATCCTCAAAACTCTTCTGACGATCCTGGGCCACCTCCATCTTCTTGATCAGCTCGACCTTCACTGATGCCTCTAGAAACAAACTGGACCAAAACAATCCAACAAAATAATCCTCTCGAGATCAACCAAAATCAAGAACACCAACTCTACTCTACAATCCTCAAAAGATTGCACTTTCTTCTCCTATCCGGAAAAGATAAAACAGGTGCACTCCCAAACTTGCTTCTGTTGCACAACTCTGCTCTGTAGTAGATGAGAATGTTGATGATGAACATGATCACAGACTTGTCCGACACATCTCGGAAAATGTGGTTCATCAGATCCAAAAGAGAAAAATCATAAGTTCCATGAAATCCTGAGCTGCTTCACCAAACCCTCTCTCTAGAAACCATCCTTCTACTAAGTTGAACCACTGGTACCAATCTTGGAAACCTAGTCGATACAAAAACTCAATTTCCAAATGCTAAGGCAAACCTTGGCTTCTACGAAGACATCCGATTGATTCTCTGACAACTTCCATAACTCCTACATCCTCTAGAGATGACTCGATCCAAAGCAAAAGATAACCCAATAAATACTCAACTATCGCAAGTCACTTTTACGATCAACTCAACCCAATTCCAAAGAAAACTGTTCTCTCTTTACTAATCAGAACAGCTTATGCTTATGAAGCCAATACATCGAAGAAATGGATTCACTCAGCTGCTTCATAATTTCACTTCTAGAAAATAGCTTAGCCAGATGACCTTCTTGCCGGCACGCAAAACACTCCAAGTTGAACTGCTGACACGAATGTCAAAGACTTCCTATCCAAAGCTCTTCGAGAAACTCGTGCCTCAAAGCCATACAACACACCCTGTTGAACCCAACCTCAACACCGATGCAGACACACTTCCTTAAACTTGTTCCAAAGAAAATATCTACGGAAACATCCAAAGTCACTGCATCTCACCACGCAGCTGTTCCTTGCCAAAGTCACCAAAATACCATTACTTGCTTCTGCTCATCCGACAGATCCAAACTTGCACTACAAAGATGAACTCCAAACCTCTAAAAGGTTTCCTTCAGAGATTGGTGAAATCCTTCACCACAGCAAAACTTACTCGAGACGGTATTAGGTCTACAGTCTCGATAAATATTCTTTCAACCTAGACACTCAGACTCCTTCCATTGGTAGTTGTGTTACACACATCACTACCCTATCTACCTCAGAACTTATATTGGAAAACCCGAACAAGTAATCCAATCAAATAGGTAGAAATAATATATATAAATATATATAAAAATACAAGTACGTACTCTTAAGAAAGAAAACACTCCAAAGCCTAGTTATTCACTCAACCTAGCACTTTGATACCACTGTAACGAACCATCCTTCATCCCACAGAAAGATGCATCATTAATAAGAAAGAAAGGGATAGAAAAGAGAAAAGATAGAGAAGAAAGAAAGAAACAACATCAGAATCTCAACAACGGAATGAATAAATTATATAAATCACATAAGTATTACACAATATCAGATACATCAGAGTTATACAGCTAATACATCACAAGCTAGACAGTTATAACACCTGTCTAGTCACTACAATACAATATACAACACAAAGCTATAGACACAAACACTAGCACAGTGGAACCACTATATATACCTACAAACGCTGAAGCCTCCTGCTCCTTTGCTCCTCCAGATTTCATCAAAGCTAACCTAAATCCCTTGGCTACTCGTAAAAATTTGAGTACCCAAGAGTTTAAGAAAACAGAAGATAAACTCCGGGTCAGACATGGGTCTGGTGTGAGTAACAGATTAAAGTTACTTAACTTTCAAAAACCTTTGAAAACAAAAGGTATTACATAAGACTTCCCACACATAAACGTGGGTAATTTTTTACCTTACGCTAACCAAAATATTTGATAGGAAATCCAGTGATATTATAATAGGTTCTAGGGTTTTCAAGTAAAATACAGAAATAGCTGGAATGCTTACATCTCACGTGCCAACATAGTTGGGCACAACTAAAACGTACGGCACTTATTGGAGTTTGGATTCCATAAAATGGCAGAGCTACTGGGGTACCGCCCGTCACAGTACGAGGCCTAGATCACCGTGCCGAGAATTACTCCCAATCCCCTGCAACACAAGGCCGGAACCATCCCTTACTGGATAGTCCTGAACAAGACAGCCCCGCAGTTGGTGCGCATATCCAACTGCCCACTAAGCCGAATAAAAAAGGACCTCTAGATAGGGAAAAATCTTGTCTTACTTGAGCACGCCCACTTAGTCTTGCTGCACCTCCCCTGTTTTAGCCATTCCCGGTTGATGAGGCTTGAGGCTACGAATACCTTTATAGAACACATCTATCTTAGAATGCTCATCGTCCACCTGACGATGTTTTGAAAGCATTCGATCCGTACAAGTTCATTTCGGGTTTGAACGAAACCGAAGGCATTATTTCGTTACACTCATTTTGGAATCACCCTCAGAGTTAAAGACAATAACCCTTGCACTCTGAATCTTCATCTTCACTTGAGATTCACGACCTATCGTTAATTTGGATCGATGTAGTTTTCGGATATCCAAATCTGAAAACCCGATCCCGGTCTCATCGAAATCCAAAACGCCATCTTTTAGGTCCAAGTTGTTTTAAAGTTAAAACAATTCAATTCAATCCATTATCTATATTCATACAGACAGATAATTCACAATATCACAATAGATAGATAATTCACATTATCAACACAAATAGATAATCCACATTATCATCATACTTCAACCAAATCATTCATATCACACAGCATCACTTATCTCATATCTGAGATCTCAAACCATTTAAGGCAAACAATATCATCCATCCATACATAAGCAAGGATTAATTAATCACACTAACTCTAATTAATTTAAAGTGAATTAAATTAATTACTTCCTCTCTAATTAATTTAAAGTAAATTAAATTAATTACTTCATTCTATAAATTCTGCTTACTTAACCATTAATTAATTTCAAATCAATTAATTAATCACCATCTAATTTCCATCTTAATTAATCATCATTGACTAATTACTCTCTAATTACATAACGTAATTAGCCTTTAATTAATTACACAAATTAATTATCCTCCATTTATAGTAATTAACCTTTAATTACTTTCAATAATTAATTAATCATAATTAATTACATTAATCCTTAATTAATTACATTAATTAATTACTCTATAATCACTTATTATTGATTAGTTAATCTTAATTAATCAACCCTTAATTACATCATTAATTATATTAATTAATGATCCTAAATTACTTCTTTAATTAATTATTAACCATATTTAATAATTAATCTTTAATTAATTATTCATTAATCATCCTTGATTAATCACATTAGTAATTAATTATCCTTAATTAATTACATTACTTAATTATCTTCAAATAACTCTATTAATCAATTTTTAAATTAATTACACTAAGTAGTTAGTTATTAATTACTTTCTCTAAGTAATTATCCTTCATATTAATTACACAAAGTAATTAAACCAAAACTACTTCCATTCTCCAATTAATTACATCTAATAATTATCTATCTTAATTACTTCACTAAGTAATTTCACTTCATTAATTACATTAAGTAATTATACTTATCAAATCATCAAGTGATTATCGTAATTAATTAAACTTAATTAATTAACTTAAACTAATCACATTAAACTTAATTAATCACACTGAGCAATTAATTCCTTAATTACTTTCATTAAGTAATTATACTTAAACAATTCCACAAATGATTATCTTTAATCGATTAATTTAATTAATCATTTTAAATTAATTATGTTACTCAATTATTTAATAATCCCTAATTAATGATCTTCATTAACTCTTAACAATTCTTTAATTACTTTCCTTAAGGAATTATACTTAATTTACCATTATTAATTACAAAGTAATTAAATTTTTAATTATCAATTAATTAATCTCTAATTACTTAATTAATCAAATGCTTAACTGTAACTTAATTAATCTTTAGTTACTTGATTAATCAATTTCTAATCATTAATTAATAATCTACAATTATCTATTAATGATCCTAAATTTTCAAATTAATTATCCCTAACTAATTAAATTAAACTCTTAATTACTTATTTAATTAATCCTTAATTAATTAATTTAAAATCCTTAATTCATAATTAATTAATTAATACTAAATCAATAATTAATGAACTAGATTAATTGCCCTTAATTTCCTTATTAAACTAATGAATCACAAATCATTAAATCTTAATTAACTTTAAGATAAAAATATCATTCTTATTAACAGCTTAATTACCCTTTACAAAAACCTTTGGAAACTTTTACATTTGAGTTTACCTTTAATTTCATTTCAAATTAAAGATTTAAAAACGATTACAAATTTATCTTTAACAAAATTTAAAAACAATTTAAAAACTCTTTAAATCAAAGATCCAAGAACACTTAACTTATAAAGAAATTTATAGGAGTTTTACCAAATTCATTTTAAAATATACTTTAACATTTAAAGTTGTTTAAAATATTTTAAATTTTATAATACTTATTTATTTCAAAACTAGGATTCAAAATTACATTTGAATCCATACTTTAAACTGACATAAAACTTTATTAAAAATCCAACTTTCAAGTTTGTAAATTCATTTTAAAATTTAAAAATCAGATAGGTTTAAAAACCTAGCACAATATAACTCACCCGAGCCAAACCTTCGAATCCCCGAGTCCAATACCACATGACTTCGAGTATTTCACGCAACTAACTCGAGTAACTCGAGTACCCTATCTCCTGCCTCAACCTAAACTCCACCAGGTATACAGGAATGCACCGTGCATATGCACGGTGGCTCTGATCAACTCCGGCCATCCACGATGGCTTCCCCACATCGGCAACCATCCTCGCGTCCTACTTCGATCACCAATAGCAGCTCGAAATCGAATTTGAGCAGTCAGCCCCCAAAACTGGAACCAAAGACAAAACTAGGAATCTCTTCGTACTCGTCTCTCCGATCACCGGAGTGTCAGCACCTCCGGCCAAGCCTTCGTCAACGTCCAAGCAATCGATTCACAGAGTTTTGTTGAACTCGATCATCCCGAGACGTCGTGCCGATCAAATTACCCAAGCAAATCCAAACTAGGTTTACAAACAAAAATGATCAACCATAGCCGCTACAGCGCCTTGCTCCTCCATCTGACATTTTTCCCACCATATCTGATCATTCCTCCATCTCCAGGAAAGACTACAAGCATACTAATCAACTTGATCACCAGAATCAATCAAAAATGCAAAATCCAAGCAAACTTGAACTTCTTCCTCAATCTAACACTAAAAATCAAGATCTTACTTCTAAAAATCATAATTTTGTATAATGTTTCAGATCATACTCCTGAAACAATGAATTAGGATGATTAAATTTACTCCTGTATTAAGCTTGCCCTATTATTATCTTGTTTCCAGAGACATTTTAAATTATTTTGTCTTAAATAAAATTTTAAACTATAATTCATGGTGAATCAAAATTTTTTTGTTTATAGTCTAAAACCTAACAGCAATTGGATCAAGAGAACATGAATTTTGTTATAAAATTAGCTTGGAAAACTATGAGTAGAAGTGTCTCAGATAAGAGCATGCGCACACACATCTATACATTCACGTATACATGTAGAAAAAATGCACCTAAATACACTTAAATAACATACGTTTTTCCAGAGAAAATCAAGTAACCAGATTCATTCTTAATATTTTTTTTAAAAATTACTCACCTGACATGAAGATGAAGAACAGAGCACACCATTTAAAAAAGACTTGAAACTGGAATGTGCTTGAGTTGCTATTCCCTATTTGAAATAGCATTTGACACTTTAAAACTTTGAGTGACTTTGCTTCTTTGATTTAAAAACTGCAGTTGCATGCTATTGAAACTTGTTGAAGATGACTGCAGGCTTTGTTTCACGTATTGAAAATGGATTGCAGGCTTGATTTTGATTCGAAAATGAAATTACAGGTTTGCTTGCTTTGTTTGTCAAAGATTTTTGGTTTTGAATCTTGAAAATGGGTTGCAGTTTACTGACTTGAAGAGAATTAACAGGTTTGATGAATTTTGACTTGTTTTCTGCTTGAAGAAATGATGTAGGTTTTTAAAATGCAGGCTTTGATTTTTGAAAATGAACAAGTTCTGGTTTGAAGATAATTTAATTTTTAGATTTGTTTTAAGAGGAGTTGTTTTACTTTTTGAGAATGGTTTACAAGCTTGAGTTTCTTAACTTTAGAATAGAAAAGGATAGAAAAGAATGAAGGTGAGACAATATTTGTTTATATAAGTTAAATTTTATGATTTATTTTAAAAAGAAAAAATAAAAAATTACACTTGTTTACATCTCAACATTTGTCATAAAGAGTTGTTTATTAGTTAACACATGTTACTAATGTCTCTAAATTTTTAACACATGTCCTTTAAGTAATTCTTATTTATTTTAAAGTTAATAAAAAGCTTTTTCTTAATTTACTAATAATAAATGCTTATCTAAATACATATGAATTTCTTTAAGATAAAAGCTTATACATATGTTTTAAATCCAATTTTTTTTTTAAATATCTATCTTTTGAATTTCAAAATAAATTCCAAATTCAAATTCAAATTAAATTTTAAAAATCCAATTTAAAGCCAATTTATAACAACACATTCAAATTTGAAAATAAAAATTCAGTTTTTTATTAAAATCTATTTATATCTAATCACATTATTAATATTGTTTTAAAATAACAAATTTGACAATTTTAAATAATTTATAAAAGAGATTACCTTATTGTTTATAAATTACTTATATTACTTAAATGAATTAATATATCATATGTAATTATATTTTAAACTTTCATATCTAATTTCAAATCATATTTATCAAGTAATATTTAAAAAGAAAATAAAATAAACCTTTTTGTTAATCTTGTTTAAATTTAAACCTAAGCTAAAATATAATTTAAAAAATTAAACATTTATCTTATGTATTTTAAAACTACATAGTTAACTATTAATTAGCTTTGAATTTTTTTATATTAATTTAAATCAAATTTCCAAATTACTAAAAATATATTAGAATTTGAAAACATAGTTTCATTTGTTATATTCAAACCAAAGCTTATCTATTTACAATATATACAATTATATATATACATTATAAATAGAAATCATTTTATTAGCTCTAAAAAGATAAAATTCACCAATTAAATATTTATAAAAAGAAGATTATTAAATTAATTCAAATTTTATTAACCAAGATTATCAAATCAATTTAAATTTTAATGCAGATTATTAAATTGATATTGCCCAAAATTCCGGGTCATCACAAAAACCTTTCATCTGAACAGAACCAATGGTTGTGATCTGTTGATTGAGCTTGAATGGCTGGGATTTGCTTGTGATCTTATCTTTATAATATAATGCCGCTTCGGTATGTGAAAACCTCATTTCTGACACCAATATTGTGCATGTAATCAAATTGTTGAGCGATGAGTTTGAAAGTAACGAAAAGTTCCAATGCTACAGCTCCCTTCATTTCAACTCAAAGAAAAGCAGCTTAAATATCAAGCGTATGATATATAATAATGAATCACTGCTGGTTAATAACAATACTTTCCTTCCATAAAAAACCATTATTTACGGAATCCAAAAATATATGTCATCACTACATTAGGTTAGTTGGATGACAACCACATGCATAGCATGTGTTCGCACTCGGTTTAAATCTACATGATTTTCAGTTCTTGATTTCCCAAAAAATAATTATGAGCCATGCATCCTCCATGTTTTACTAGCCGACATTAGTTTTGCTTCTAATCCAACCTATAAAGACAGCTCAAACCCTAAAAACCTAGATCAATTAGAAACCCTTACTTCCTTTATTAACTTTGTCTAAGTTTGTGTCTATTCATATATAGGATAACATTTCTAACCTGTAGTTTTTGTTCTACTTCCCGGGTTAACTATCTAAGTTCGTGTTTCATCTATCTCCCTTATGCTATAATAATTTTTTATTTGTTAAAATCCTTGCAACGCTCAATTTAACGTCCAAATAGGAAAAAATTAAACACATCAATAATCATGTCTGTTAATACACTGCACTTTGGGTTTCTTTTCAAAAAAAGTAGACCCTATTTGGTTTGTCATGTTTTGTTTTGTGTTTTTGTCAAAAAAACATGTACACGATGCATGTATTTATGGAAACAACCAATTTGAAAAATAAAACTAATATATAAATATAAAACAAATTTATTTTGTTATTTGATGTTTGGAGAAATAACAAAAGACTGTAAAACAATTCATCCCCTCCGTCGTTCCTCTGTTGTTCCTTTATTTCCTCCATTGTCCTTCCGTCAGCATCGTAATGGCTTAAAATTTTAGATTTCTGTTTCATTGTTATCATATTATGTTATGAATATTGAAAATGTAAAATACAAAATAAAAAATGAAACCAAATTGGTCCGTTGTTTTTAACATAGCTAGGCATTTAAACCTGAAATCTAAATTAATTGATTTTTGCATGCACGATGATGTTATATTATGCTACAGCCGATGGCAAATGTAATCCATTTTTAGTTTTTCCATGTTTTCTTGTTCATCGAATACACATTACCGTTGGTATAAAATTAGTTTGGTATTGAAAAGTAATGACGCAATTTTTACTAGGGCTGCACAAAGTATATGTTGAGTCTGATTGGACCAAATACTTCACCCAACCCGTATAGGTATGGTTAAAGATAGTTCAATCTGTACCCGACCCTATATGAGATTGTACATGAGTATAGTAGGGTTGGGCTGGGATATATAAACCGAATATAAAAATAATAATTTGAAGAAAAATATCAAAATAAAATATGAAATATTCACCTCGAAATAGCGAATTTTAGACACATAATCATTAAATATAACTAACTCACTACAACACTTATTTTATTAGAATTTCATTATAAAAGGAATCTTATAGAATTGATTTACTATATATTAGAATAAGAGTTTCATTCCAAAACACTTCAAGTTGGTTCCAGAATATCCTCAAAATTTCTTAGCTAATCCTATGTGTTTTGATCGCTCTATTTTACTTGGAATGACATTCAATATAACTTTTTTTAGTATATTTATTCTAAAATGCATATACTTTACTGTAGATTTTGACTGTTCTAATTTTACATGGACTAATATTGAATAATTTTGTTATGTAGGGTTAGGTTGGTTAAAATATGGTTTGGTTGAATAAAATGTTACATCCGACATGTATATAATATGGGTTACAAACTGTAACCTATATCCGACTCGAACTAAGTTAGGTTGGGTCTAGTTTATGTCGGTTGGGTTGGGTTGGTGGATCGGGTCGGTCAGGTTGAGAATGGGTTGTGTGCACCCCTAATTTCTACTGTGTACATTCCTGGAAGTGACATGGAGGAGGGATGTACTCTTTGTCACTTTACCTTTAAGCATTTAATTTTTATTGCCAAACCTGAACATTTGATATTTCATTGCTATATGGGTTCAATTCTATGTTACATTGTTTTATTCCAAAAAAAAGATATTTCTATATTGGTTCAGTTCTATGTTACATTGTTTTATTCTGAAAACAAGGACTAGGTGACGAACAACAATACTAAGGTGAATTTAACAAGAAGGATGCTACAAAAAGGAAACTTCAATGAATTGGTTAAAATTTACTAATTTTTATTAGTTGCACAATTTAGTTGATAATATTAAACGTTAATCTCAAAAAGCAATTTACAAATATAATGTCTTTTGCCTCATGTGGGGGGAGAGATTGAAAAAACAAGAAAGAAGATGCTGCATCATAAGGAAAATTGTTCATTATATATATATATATATATATATATATGCTAATGTATCAACCCAATGTTGTAATGCCCAAAGAGATGGTGGAAAAAAAATTCAAGTCCCAACAACAAGAATGCTGGGTTTGTTCTTAGTAACCAGATATACATTATTGTTGCTTATTATATATTCCACTCAACTTGTTATCGCTAAGATTTCATTTTGCTATATCACTACAAAAAAATATTGTATTAAAGACTGAATATTTCAGTCTATAACTAACCAATTTGGTCTTTGAATCATATTTAAAGACTGTTAAGAGATTGAAATTTTCGTCTTTGAATTCATAGCCAAAAAAGGAGATGAGGACTGAGATTTCGATCTTAAACCGTAAAGACTGATATTTCAATCTTAAATATATTTGAAACTAAATTTTAAAGACTAAAAGTTTATCTTTGGTCGATCATAAATTTACATAATTCAAACACAAACAATAAGACGATGAAATATCATCAAGAATTTAATAAATCTGCATTATAATTTCATTTGTTCCAAATATATTCAGTAACAACAAGTAAAGTATTCAATTAAACATAACGCATGCATCCACTAAGACATGTATATACATTAATCTAACAAAAAAGTTAACACAACATGTCCAGTACATATATTACAATAACAAAAGAGGTAAATCAACATGTTCAGTTACACATGTGATATGTTACTTTAGAAAGAAACAAAAAAAAAATAAGTCCACCAACATATATGTACATACAAAAGGAAAAAATGACACAAATAAGTAAAATGAGGATGCCGATCCCTCCATACCTTCATGACATTGACGTTCGTCAAAATTATGAGGTGAATGATAAGGCATATAAGGTGGTGAAAACTGCTGCATTTATGGAAGTAGTTGTTGCATCAGATCAAAAAAATAGCATGCTTTTGTTGAGTAGTCCCAAATGTTTCCGAATGCAACGATGATTGCTATGATGGATATGCTCTCAATGATATAGATATACGACCTAATACATAATACATTCAAATTGACTATCTAGCGTTTTGCAGTACACAAAGAGATGTAAATCCATTTGTGAAATTAATCTGGTTAAATATAATCGACAAATTATGGCATCAGTAACCTGTGACCAATAAGCCATAGCTGGCCGTAGGTAACTTGGAACTTCTGTTTTATAAAACAGATGTTATTTCAACCATCAAACACTATATATATATATATATATATATATATATATATATATATATATATATATATATATATATATATATTCATTTGTCTATCCACCTCATATACAAGTATATAAACCTAATTCACTAGTACAACTATTGCATAGATCAAAAAAATATCATACATATCACACATAACCAAATTTATATCACAAAAATCAATATTTACATCAATATTCCATCAACCAACATAACCATATATACAAATCCTCATATCCATCAAAGCAAACAACCATTAAACATCCACAAATCCACCAAACATTCACAAACAACACAACCATCAAGCAAGTATTAAATCCATCAACATATGTCAAATAAGTACACAATAAAATGATCAAATATTCGTCAAGAACACAACCGTACTTACTCATTATCATTTCCCGACCCATGCGTAGAAAATGTCCCATGCTCGCCATATATGTCGCAATCCGCTCATCTAAAGACATAATCAATCCTTCGCCCTTATGCCAATCATTCAACTCTACTATTTGATCTCTAAGCATTGTTATTTCCTCTTCGACCCGTGATTTCTTATAATCGGCCTAAGACATCCTCGCCTGTAAATTAGTTAATATCTAGTTATATAAAGTAATATTAAATAAAATTTCTAAATTAGTTAATGAAGTAGTTAAACCTAATAAACATTACTTCCTGATTGTCATAACTGTATGCCCTATTTTCGTGGGCTTGTTTGTCACAGCATCGAAAATCATGTCCTCTACCTTAGTGGTCAACTCCTCTCGGTCAGTGAGCTGCAACATTCGAGCTCGCTCTGTTTTAAATATTTCCTGCGATTTGGAAAAGAATTTTGCCACAATAAACATATCAATTTACAATTTATGTAATGTAAACTAAAAGGAAAAATTAAAGAATGTTTACCATTATAGCTTGAGATTTAGGGTTTGTCCAAGTAAACATAGCCAAGCCATCGTCATTGGAGCGTTCGACAACATGAGACCGAGTGAAGACCTCCGCGTACGTAGGCCCACGGCCCTTCTTCTTAGTCTGAAATTATATAAGAATAAACAATGTATATATATATATATGATTAAATAATGTTCTAAGTGTTTTATAATCGTAATTTATATATTTACCATTTCCTTCCAATATCGTTGGAAGAATTTTGAGCCGCTGTAGTGTACAGCTGAATTTATATTCCTGTTGTCGAGTTTCGCTCGGCAATTTTCTGTAAATTTAAATATATACTCGACAATGGGAGTTTTCAAATGCTATTGAAATTTTCCTAAATTCTAGCACTCAATCAATTGGGTTTTTCTATGCTTGAGAGGGTGTCCCTGTAATTTTTCTTGAGCTTCTTATTCCAATGATTCCTAAGCAGATCCTGGTCTTCCTCTTCCACAACTACTACAGCCTACACATTGAAATTAAAATGAAGTATATGCAGTACATTAATTTTTAAAGATCAAATATGTCATTTTCAAATGAATTATAAATTTATATTTACCATTAAATTGGTCCATATTGCATTCTTAATATACAATGGTATATCATCCTACCGAGGCCAACAACTGGACATGCGACTCATATATGCCATCTTAGAGACAGCCAAGATAAAATTGGAAGGCTCCAGTTCAAACCTCCTATATTAATTTTGATGTAGATATTTAATAAATTTTAAATAATATACATGTGCTAAATATTAATGACATTGCTATATTTTGATACTTACCCACCACTCTTCGAAATCATAGTCTCCCTTAAAGCATAATCAATGGAGCCATTGGCACCCTCGCCAGGAGTAGGAAAAGTAGAAGCATGAGATCTGGAAGATCTCCTATGAGACATATATAATATCTAGCACAAAAAAATCATTTCATATAATGAGAAAACATATTATTTATTATTAGAAAACATGTCTAATTAATAATCATATAAAACTTCCACTAAAACTACAAAATGGAGCATAGTCATCGTCATTAATAACAACGAAATATAGTCATCACAAAAAATTAAATAGAACAATACTTAACTTACAATATAGTCATCATCATTAATAACAGCGGAAACTCAAAATATAAATTATACAACAAGCGATACAGATATCCATCATATATAAATTACATCATCAGTAATTAGTCTTTATCATTTTTTGATTCAGCCTTGGTTTAGTGCTTTATATCATTTTCCTCTGTATTTTCAAATGCTTCTATTAAATTTTTTTTATTCATTGTTAAAAGGCCCTAAATCAATATGATCATCAGTTATTATTATTTCATTTTTTGGCTCAAGATTTGGTTGATAAGCTGCTTTATTAAGAATATTATTTCCATCAAGTGTAAATCTTGCCTTTGTTTTAAAAACAACCAACAGATCCTCTTTATCTCTTTTTAGGGATGGACACGGAGAAAAATAAACTTGTGATGCTTGCTTGGCTTATATGAAAGGATCATACTGATAGTAATGTGAGGTATGCTTTATTTCAATAAGCTTAATGTTAGACCAAAAATTCGTATGACACCCTTGAGGTCTGGTACGATGAGCTAATGACTTTTAACATATACGATGATACGACTAAGCAATGCTTAGTTGGTGTTGGCCAAATGGTGCTAAAGGACGAAAATAGGCTTAGCATTCAAGGCTAATTACAAGATGATAACATTGAGAAATGGTTATATCATGCCCATGAGTTTTTTGAATAGGATACTCGAAAGTCCGTATGGTCTCTTGGAATAAACAATTCGACTGCCCGTATGGTCTTTTGCAACATGATATTCGAAAATCCATGTCATATGATCAAAGGAGAGAAAGAACTATCCGTAAATATGTGCAATAGCTCATTAAGATGTTAATGAACTAGATAAGCAATTATCATGGTTCCTAGACCAATATCTATTTGTAATAAGTGAGATATAAACACTAGTTTAGACCAAAGCTCATGTGATTCTATAAAATCATGGCGAACTTTGGGCCCAAAGAGCTTCATTATATGCATATTTATGGTATATAATATTCAAAGTGCATAATTAAAGTAATAAGCATGTCCAAAACCTTGTTCATGTAAATTAGGCATGATTAAATCAAATCGAGACGTTTCCCAATTTAATTTAGGGTTACAAAAGTTCAATTTTGAAAGTAGGTAAAAGAGATAATCGCACCCTCCTTCATGGCACTAGGTCGGTATTTATAAGGGTGGTAAGAGGCGATATGGATCTTATGCAGCATGCCTATTCTTCGGCATTGAGGTTCATCTCAATGCCGCTAAGGATATTGCTTTGATTTGATGACTTGTGGCATTCTCTAGTATACTGATGGAGTACAGCATCATCAAGACACTGTATTGATAATAAGCAGCATTGATAACAAACGACATCGATGACATGTGACATTAATAATAGGCAGCATTGATAACATGTGGCATTGATAATAAATGGCACTGATAACAGGTGATATCGAAAACAAGTGGCATTGATAATAGACTGCATCGATGATAGGCGGTATCAAAGTGGAGCAACATCAAGGGGAAGCAACATTGATAAGAGGTTGTACCAATGTTTGCGATATCAACAAGGGGTGGCATTGGAGTAACGTGGTATTATCTGGAATTCGATATTAATCATTAAATCGTATGACATCACTTATAGGTGGTATGCGACATTAATGAGATGTAGCATTAACGGTGCATAATCCCTTTATACTGCCTCGTGTGCTTCCTTGATCGATGAGATGCGATATCAATAAAACACGGTTTTACTCGATAGGTGATATGCAAGAGGTCGATATTAGCTAAAACAACCTTGATTAGAGGTGACATTCGACATTCATTTATTCAACATCGACCCTCTCTTTGGTGAAAAATTCCATGCCTTGGTGATTAGCTTGCAATATACAGTTCCCCAATGTCGTCACTATCTTGCTAATATGTGACATCAATTAATATGTAATGCTTGTAGCTATACCGATGATCCACGACATGCTGCTACTCAGAATTGATATGATGTAGCAGATTTGAATATCTTCAATTCCCTTCCTTGCTTCAAGTTCTATGACATAAATTCCTCGGTTTCGGAATAAAGCTTTTAGCTTTAATATAGTGTCTTTACTTTAACATATATTTTCGAGACTATTTGCATCATATTTCCTTACTTTCGACATAACCGCCTTTACTTATACCTTTTGAAAATTTTATGGATAACGGTTGCCCCTTCCCCTTGTATAGAAAAGGCTTTATACACTTTAGTGCAAAGCCAAGAATTCTTTTCCATTGTTGATTCCTTACAAGAGTCTCTTTCTAGCTCTTTTTTTTGCATAATACAAAACAAGTGATTATTTTCATTGTAAGCTTTAAATTCAATTTTAACTTTAGGCAATCCCTATTGAATCTGATTAAGCCATGAATTGATATATATTTTAACTTCAGGCATAGGTTTGCTTGGATAGAATCTCGTTGAATCAAGATTAGAAAACTACCCGAAAATAATAAATTCATAAATAGGAAACTAGAAAGCCATTTAAGATTATAATTTCCTTAGTAGAAATCTAGAAAACCATTTAGAAACATCATAAGGGGGAGGACCAATGACGCAGCGGATTTAACTTTGACGCGCTAATAATGCTCTGATACCAAAAAAGTGACGCAGCTTATAGTAGGCTCGAACAGTTTAGATTCAAACTTTTGCACCCTATCCAGAATCTTCCCACGAAATAATGATTTCGTGTCAAATAAACCGATGAAACGATAAATGCCCAATTCCGTTGATCGTGATGATGCCGAAATCTAGCTATCTCCAACCCGTTGATCTCGCAAGATATCGTGTTGAAAGATCTACAATTCGATCGTTGATCACTCGCAAGTGATACCGAGAATTGGCTTCTACTTCGTTGATTCACGCACGAATAACCCGAAGAAGGAAAGAAGAAGGAGATCACACTCAACTTCAACAATGGTGGCAAAAGCTCACACCAAAGTTTATTCAAAATCAACTCCCTTTGTACAATGACAACACACCCCTATATATAGAAAATACAACACAGCACACGACTCGGCTCATGCGACACACGAGATAACATATGCGACTTACAACACACAGGCGCACACAGGCGTGACTTATGACTTAGGCCATACGGCTTACTTCCCACAACTCACGACTTAACACATATAAACATATACAGGTTACAACGTCACACGACCTAACGACATAAGGAAATTACAACATATGACTTAACTCAACAACACGACATACGACATAACAACATCACAACATACGACATAACGACACAATACAAGTTACAACACCATGCGACATAACATCAGCGACTTAACAAATCTTTCTAGCATCATCGGCGACATAACTTCAGCGACATAACACCATGCGACATAAGTTGAGTGACATAAGAACAGGAATGACTTAAGCTTCTGGAGCGACAAAAGGAATCAGCGGCTCAAGAGCGAGCGACTTAAGGCAATGCGTAAGTGATCAGCGACTTAAGAAGATACACAGCTTCAGCGACATAAGAGATCAGCGACTTAAGGAAGCAGGCGACATAAGATGCAAGCGACCTAAGGTTGGAGCGACATAAGCAATGTGGCTTTGATTTCTTGAGTCGGCAGGCGACTTAAGAGTAGGCGACTCAAGACATAACTCGCTATGTCGTGACTCAAGGTATAACTCGCTGTTGGCTGCATCATCCTCGACTGCATCATCTATCTCGTTATGTCACGGGCAACTTAAGGCAAGCAAATG
Source organism: Allium cepa (assembly GCA_030765085.1). Classification (NCBI taxonomy): domain Eukaryota; kingdom Viridiplantae; phylum Streptophyta; class Magnoliopsida; order Asparagales; family Amaryllidaceae; genus Allium; species Allium cepa. The sequence goes on from CM060934.1 coordinate 184,105,395, forward strand.
ATTTAAGGCCATCGAGCGACTTAAGGCGGACGACTAAACATGGTAAGTTGTATCATCCTTCCCTGGTTGAAAAGAATTCGACCCCGAATTTACACTTTCCTCTTCTTCGACATACTCATTCTCATGATATGGAATTAAGTGTTTGACGTTGAAAACGTCAGTAGTATGGATATGATCCGGCAATCTTAATTGACAAGCATTCTCATTAATCTTATTTACGATTTCCAAAGGACCAATCTTTCTAGCAGCTAGTTTGTTGTACGTACCAATAGGAAATCGATCCTTAGTCAAAACTGCATATACAAAATCTCCTTCTTTGAACTCAACATTTCGTCGTTTGATATCTGCGGATTGCTTATATTTCTCATTCGCCTTGAGCAATCGTTTATTCACAACCTTGTGGCACTCTTGCAATTCATTCACAAAATCACTAGCTCGTTTGATCACTCCTTTCTGCTGTGGTACTGTAGATAAATCTAATGGTCCCTTAGGCATTGTTGAGTAAACGACTTGAAATGGACTGAACCCAGTGCTACGATTAACTGCATGGTTGTGTGCAAACTCAGCTTGACACAGCTTGGAATCCCAACTCTTCAAATTGTCATTCACAAGGCATCTCAATAGATTACCTAGGGATCTATTCACAACTTCTGTCTGTCCATCCGTTTGTGGATGATAAGAACTACTAAATTTCAGCTTTGTCCCGACCATTCTCCATAGACTCATCCAAAAATGACTCAGAAAACGAGTGTCTCTATCCGATACAATAGATTCAGGCAACCCATGAAGACGATAGATCTCTCTGAAGTATAACTGTGCGACATTAACTGCATCTGCGGTCTTCTTGCATGCGATAAAATGTACCATTTTTGAAAAACGATCAACCACCGCATAGATAGAATCATTGCCACGTTGCGTCCTCGGCAAACCCAATACAAAGTCCATACTAACATCCACTCATGGTTTAGTAGGTATAGGCAACGGCAAATATAAACCTGCATTTATCGCGGTCCCCTTTGAAACTTGACAAACATTGTACCTCTGAACAAACTTTTCAACCTCCTTCCTCATTGACGGCCATAAATAAGACTTTGAAATCAACTGCATAGTACGGTCGCGGCCCACGTGTCCTTCTTCATGTAATTCTTTGATTGTTTTCATTCATAGACTGCAATCTGGAATACACAATTGATTTCCTTTGAATAGAAAACCTTCAACCAGCATATATCCATCCGTGCTTCCCTGCTTGACTTTGTCTAGGATTTTGGAAAAATATGAATCTGAAATAAGAAGATCTGGAAGTAAGTCAAAACCCATCACCTCAACTCGCATGGTTGTTAGTAAATTCTCCCTCCGACTCAATGCATCATCGACGCGATTAGCTACTCCGGACTTGTGTTTTACGACGAATGTAAATTGCTACAAATAAGCTATCCACGATGCATGCCTAGCTTCAATTTTATTCCGCCTATGTAAATGTTTCAACGCTTCATGGTCCGTATACAAAACAAATTCTTTGTGGAACAAGTAATGTCTCCAATGCTTCACAGCCTGCACAATAGCACAAAACTCCATACCATAAGTATTGCATCTCATCTTTGCTCCAGAAAGTTTTTCACTGAAATAGACAATTGGATGACCCTTCTGACTCAACACTCCTCCAATTCCAACTTTCGATGCATCCGTATGTAACTCAAATAGTAACTGAAAATCTGGCAACACTAGAATCGGTGCTGAGGTTAAAAGTTCCTTGATTTGCACGAAAGCAGATCCTGCCTCTTCCATCCATGAAAATTTCTTTCCTTTCATACAATCAGTAACAGGAGCCATTACGCTACTGAAGTGTGGTATAAATCTTCGATAAAATGAAGCTAACCCATGGAAACTTCTGACTTCTGTTATAGTCTTGGGCTGTGGCCAATTTCTAATTGTGGCTACTTTACTCTGGTCCACTTGTATCCCTTCCTCAGACACAACATAACCCAGAAATAAAACACTTAGCATCATGAATATGCATTTCTTCGTCACTGCATAAAACTGTTCTTGACGAAGAATAGTTAACACCTTTCGCAAGTGTTGAATGTGCTCCTCTGTGCTCGCACTATATATCAAGATATCATCAAAGTAAACTACAACAAACTTCCCGATGTAAGGTCTGAAAATTTGATTCATCACCCTCATAAATGTACTTGGTGCATTAGATAGACCAAACGACATAACCAGCCATTCATACAATCCTTCCTGAGTTTTGAATGTTGTCTTCCATTCATCACTTGGTCTAATGCGAATCTGATGATAACCACTCTTAAGATCGATCTTCTAAAAGATTACAGACCCACTAATTTGATCCAATAGATCATCAAGTCTTGGCATAGGAAATCTGTATCTGACAGTTATTTGGTTGAGTGCTCTGCTATCTGTACACATTCTCCATGAACCATCTTTCTTCGGCACTAACAAAGCCGGTACAGCACAAGGACTGAGACTCTCTCGAACACGCCCTTGCTCAAGAAACTCCTCAACTTGTCTCCTCAACTCTTCATGATCTTTCGGACTCATACGATAATGTGGCCTATGCGGTAAAACAGCACCTGGCACTAGATCAATTTGATGTTGTATGTCCCTCAATGGTGGTAACTCCTTGGGTAATTCCGCAGGAAAGACATCTTCAAATTCATTCAACACCGGTCTGACCTCCGTAGGAATTTCAACATCTTCACTTGTTTCATACCCAATCAACATATACAATTCAGTACTATCTTTAACTTCTTCAACAAATTCTCTCGTAGATAATAGACTAGTTGATTCCACTTTCTTCTCTGACTTGCTTTCACTTTGTTCACGCTTCTTAGGAACTAAGGTAACTTGAGTTCCTTCGAACATGAAACTGTAGCTATTGGTGCGACCATTATGTTGTACAGCTCTATCATATTGCCATGGTCTTCCCAATAGTAGATGACACACATCCATATCCACAACATCACACCAAATATCATCTTTATACTTCTTCCCAATAGAAAATGTAACAAATGCTCGTCTTCCCACTGTCACTTCTCCACCTTTCTTTAGCCATGCCAGTTTATAAGGTCTAGAATGTTTTTCAGTCTTCAACCCTAACTTCATGACGGCTTCTTCAGAAATAATGTTATCGCAGCTTCCCGCATCAATAACAAATCGACAAAACTTCCCCAACATAGTTCATGTAGACTGAAAGATATTGCTTCTTAGCCAACTAGAATCATTCTCATGCTTCGGAACTAAACAAGACCTCCTCATCATCAAATTACACCCTTCATCTCCTGACACAACTTCTTCATCTTCATCAAATTTTGATGGTTGAGAATAATCAACTTCAGCTTCCACATCCTCATACTCACATTCCTCTGCAACTAATGTTCTCTTCTTTGGCTTTGTACATTCATTACTTTTATGGCCAAACTCCTGACAATTATAGCACTTGATACTGTTGTTGACCTTTGCTTTAGCGGCTTCATTGACAATTGGTTTACTGACTGCCTTGGAAACATTAGCACTGCTACTAGCACCCTTATTCTGGTTGTTGGAACCCACAAACACACCACTTCCACGTCTCCCTTGTTTCTCCCAAGCTAGAGCTTTCTGATGTGCTTCAGCAACAGACATTGGATTAAACATATTCACCATGTCTTGAATCTGCATTCGTAACCCTCCAATATATCTAGCCGTTAGCTGTTCCTCGGTCTCCATAATATCATTCCTTGTAATCAATTGATAGAATTCATCTGCATAATCATTCACTGTCCTCGTCCCTTGTCTCAAATTCTGCAAACGTTGATACATAAGAGATTGATAATTGTACGGCAAGAAAGTTGCTTTCATCATCTTTCTCATCTTCTCCCAAGTGACAACTTTTGATTTACCCATTATTTCCCTAGTTAGTTTAGTTTGCTTCCACCAAGCCATAGCTCTTCCCCTTAGTCTGGTAGCAACTAATTGAACTCTGCGATTCTCAGGCACATCCTTGAATTCCAAAATCTCTTCAATATTCGACAACCAATCAAGAAATTCTTCAGCTTGCATACCACCTTTGAATTCTGGAATTTCCATCCTCATACATGATTCCCATTTACAATCATTTTTGAATCCAGGTATTGATTTCGCACTTGGCCTCGATTTCGATAATGCATACTACCTCTATCACCATCCTCCTCAAAATCATATGTACTTCGATATCAATCCCTACCATCTACATCTCTATGATCATGCATGTCCCTTCTACCCTGTCTTTCAACATCACGATATGGTTCATTGTCAAACCCACGTTGAGTTCTTCCCTCTTCATGTCGATACCCATGGTGGTCTCGCATCATTGAAACTGATGACTCTCTCCTATCTCGATAAGACCAGGGTGGCATTCTCCTTTCTTCCAAAACCGATGGTGAAACCCTGTTTCTACTCTGGTTCGACACGGGTGACGTTCTCCTTTGATTGTGATTCATGTCATTCATCAACTTCTCCAATTTTTCAATATCCTCATTGAACTTTTCATTAATACGCTGCTCCATCTGCTCAGCTTCTTGTCTTCTATACACACCCTCAACATTATGATAGCGATTAACATGTCTTGGAGGCATGTTCATTCACAATCTTGGTTCTTTGACTTGGCTCCGATCTAACTTCCTTTAACTCGCTCGGCTTTAACTGGCCTTGATCTTACTTAGCTCCGAACTTGGCTTCGAACTTGGCTTTGATACCAAACTGACGCAGCGGATTTAACTTTGACACGCTAATAATGCTCTGATACCAAAAAAGTGACGCAGCTTATAGTAGGCTCGAACAGTTTAGATTCAAACTTTCGCAACCTATCCAGGATCTTCCCACGAAATAATGATTTCATGTCAAATAAACCGATGAAACGATAAATGCCCAATTCCGTTGATCGTGACGATGTCGGAAACTAGTTATCTCCAACCCGTTGATCTCGCAAGATACCGTGTTGAAAGATCTACAATTCGATCGTTGATCATTCGCAAGTGATACCGAGAATTGGCTTCTACTTCGTTGATTCGTGCACGAGTAACCTGAAGAAGGAAAGAAGAAGGAGATCACACTCAACTTCAACAATGGTGGCAAAAGCTCACACAAAAGTTTATTCAAAATCAACTCCCTTTGTACAATGACAACACACCCCTATTTATAGAAAATACAATACAACACACGACTCAGCTCATGCGACACACGATATAACATATGCGACTTACAACACATAGGCGCACACAGGCGCGACTTACGACTTAGCCCATATGGCTTACTTCCCACGACTCACGACTTAACACATATAAATAGATACAGATTACAACGTCACACGACCTAACGACATAAGGAAATTACAACATATGACTTAACTCAACAATACGACATACGACATAACAACATCACAACATACGACATAACGACACAATACAAGTTAAAACACCATGTGACATAACATCGGCGACTTAACAAATCTTTCTAGCGTCATCGACGACATAACTTCAGCAACATAACACCATGCGACATAAGTTGAGCGACATAAGAACAGGAATGACTTAAGCTTCTGGAGCGACAAAAGGAATCAGCGGCTCAAGAGCGAGCGACTTAAGGCAATGCGTAAGTGATCAGCGACTTAAGAAGATACACAGCTTCAGCGACATAAGTGATCAGTGACTTAAGGAAGCAGGCGACATAAGATGCAAGCGACCTAAGGTAGGAGTGACATAAGCAATGCGGCTTTGATTTCTTGAGTCGGCAGGCGACTTAAGAGTAGGCGACTCAAGACATAACTCGCTATGTCGCGACTCAAGGTATAACTCGCTGTTGGCTACATCATCCTCCACTGCATCATCTATCTCGTTATGTCACGGGCAACTTAAGGCAAGCAAACGATTTAAGGCCATCGAGCGACTTAAGGCGGACGACTTAACATGGTGTGCTGCATCAACCAAGAACTCTTCTTTCAATATTATGATTTGAAGATTAGAAATCCATCTGACAGTAACAATTCCTTAATTATATGACCAGAAAACCAAGGCCAAAAAACTATCTGGTAATAATGACTTGAACAGAAAACCAAAAATTATTTGGCAATAATAGAAGACACGAAAACCCATTTGGCAATAATAATAGAAGGCTATAAAAACCTTGTGACAATGATATTAAAGGACCATAAAACCATCTAGCGATAACAACAAACCAGAAGACCAATCTGGTAATAACAGAAGATTAGAAAACCATTCGATAATAATAATAGAAGACCAGAAAACCATCTGGTAATAATAATAGAAGGCCATGAAACCCATCTAGCAATAATAATAGAAGACCAGAAAACCATCTGATAATAGTACTAGAAGACCATAAAATCATTTGGCAATAAGAGAAAACTGGAAAACCATCTGGTAATAATATCTAAATTCCTATATAATCTTCCTCTAGAAGCATGCTTTGATCCTACTTTTAAATCGGCTCTCATTTGAATTTGATTGATCTTCCTCTAGAAGACAGTCTCGATCCTTCTTTTGGATTGAGTTAGAATTGAATTTGATTGATCTTCCTCTAGAAGATAACCTCAGTCCTTCTTTTGGATCGACTTAGAATTGAATTTGAGTTATCTTCCTCTAAAAGATAATTTCAGCTTTGGAGCACCAATGGCTCAATATTAATAGGTCATCCTCCAGAAGATTGTTTTAATCCTTTCTCTTGGATTGACTTGCGATTGACTCGATTGATTTCTTTGGCACCATCTTAGGTGATTGTAACATCCTCCATTTTGTGGCCATAAACTAAGCACTACATATCCTACAGTCATCTATAGTATTAATTTCTGATGACAAAATGCAGTCATGTTAATGTTATACATAAATCAAAAGCACATGAATATGAAATAATATTAAACATAATTTTGAAGAAAACTTTCACATTTCATTTCAAAGATAATATTCCATATTTGTTACATAATCCCAAATGTTGCCCAGTTTCAAATGCATATAATTATTATAAAATACTCCAAGAGCGACATATGAAGATGCCCCATTAGATGATCAGAGTTACTAATAGGTAGTTATAACATTTGTCTTTACATACACTTCAACAAAATAACTTCAAAATAGTGGATTAATAATATATTTATATATATCGACTCTTACATAGCCAGCTTTGCTTCATGCACATCTCCGGAAGCTTTATTCGCTAAAACCTATTTAAACTTAAAAGCCCTTACTCTCGACCTACTCAAATCAAATTTTGAGCATCTAAGAGTTTAAGAGGAAAATATAAACTTCCACTCAAACAAAAAGCCCGGTGTGTAATAATACACCATCTTGGCTTATAGATATTCAATGAGACCACATCGTTGAGCGGAACGGGTTTTCCCCTCACTAATATCTTTTTTTGAAACATATCTTTTGGAAATCATATTCTTGCGACAAAACTGGTTAAAATAGATAATATAAACCATAATGTGTACGCATACTACATAAGTAATCATGACTACCCATCAAATAAGTGGATGAACCGTCCCAGTGTTTAGTTTTCACAGGGTAGCTATCAACCTACATGGCTAAATCGGGCCTACTAGATATACTAAATTTGCCAACTGACAGTTGAAGAAAACTGGATGGTCTGTCCAAATGCAATTATCCTAGTGTTTACCTGACTATCTGTCATTGTCATAGTTTTGCTAGACTAACTATGAACATAAAGGTTTTGCAGACCAACTTATAACCTATCTTATCTTTATGTATTCTGTGCAAAAACCTACGTTTTGTCTTATCCTTGACAAAGATCTACACATTAGAATTTTGAACTTATATCAGCTAGAGACTAATAGCTGAAGTATAGAGCGGTATCCTACATTTATCTCATCTGGTTTTCTAATTTCTAAGTCAAATTTATACTATCACAATCTATCTAAAAGTAATAAGAACAATAATCTCTTTAGTAAAAATTCTGGGCTAAATACCTTTTTCTGTTTCCTTGAAAACAAAACCTTTGCAAATGATTTAACCCTTAAAGTCGTACTTTTAAAACAAGGAAATTATAGCCCTTTACCTTATTCTAAAATATTTATTCTGTGAAATATGCTTTTATAAAATAATATCGTTGAATTTTGAAATCATTTGGAAGTTACCTCACTTCAAAAACATAGGCTATATAGCCAATTTAATAAAACTATTAAATTGTTAAAGTTAGTGACCTCATCACCACAAAGGGTCCTCACCCCTCTTCAATATGAAATGGTGATGTCTTTGATTTATAAACATAAGAGTACACAGTCGAAGTTAACCACTTCGTATGTCATATTATAAAACCTTAAAAGAACAGGGTCAACATAAATGAATCTCGGCATCACTGGCTTAGGGAAAAATGAGCGGCTTCATTAGAGCCAAAGTAAGTATGAGTGGCATCATAACCCTCTTCGAAAATAGGCAACAAGGAATAAAGGAGGCAAAGGATAAAACTGAAATGATAAAAGTGCAGCACTATATAGCTGACAAGAAAAGCGACATCGTTATCGCCTTCTTTAAAATATGCGACAAGGAATAGGTTCGGAGTGGATGAAACGTGGCTTCCTTGCCCTTCAAAGTCATTATCAAAATATGCGGCTCTGTTATTGCCACTATATGTTACTTCGCAAAATTTGGGATCAGCGATGTTATACACAAGTGACATTAAGTAATGCAGCAATGCCATCACCAAAGAGCACAACGTCGACTTCGATGCTAGACTTTGCACTTTGACTCAGACCGATCCATTCCACACCAGTTACATTTGGTGTCATATGTATTGCATTGGATTGACAACGAAGTTCATAGAGGCGAAGAGATGAAGTGTGGCATCATGATTTTTGGCGTGGCACAAAAATAATTTTTAGGAAAACCGTTATTATACCATTAAAAGTAATTTCTTTTCACCAACCCCTATAGTTTGTCAAAATCTTATTGGTTAATATATATTTTGTCAAGATATTTTTTTAGTTAACTTCCATAGGGCTGGTTTATCATTCCTAGAAGAATTTTCAATCTACACCTTTTACAATAATATTTAATTATAATAATTAATCTTTTCGAGCTTAAATAATTCATAATAAATCACAAACACTTGGGAAAAATCCTTCAAAAATCATAATAAATCCACTTTATTATATCCATTAACATACAAAAATTTTGGGACCAAAAACATAATTTTATTATTTTAAATAATTAAAAGCTAAAATATCTCATTTTCCAACCTTGGTAAATTCACCAAATATTCTCATTAAATTAGAAAATTATGAAATTAAAAACCCACTTCCAAAATAATGTTTCTAACGTCATATTAAAATTTCAAGTCATTTCGACATCATATGATTGGCTTTCTAACTCAAAAATATCACATAATGTCATAAATAAATCCCATAAATTCATCAATAAGCATATAATAATTCAAACTATCATAGCATGATATAATATAAGCAAAAGTATTAGATTTATACTTAAAACCGAAAATAACAATTAAAACATAAGATTCATAACTATTATTCATCTTGAATGGTTTAGGAAATTTGAGAATTGTATTTAATTTGATTCCCCTAAGCTCTGATCTTGTTTTCCCTAGCTTTACTCCTTTTTGGATTCACTTGCAATGACCAGCCTTGTTTACTATTTTCGTATTTATAAATGAAGTGGTAATGAGTTAGTAATGGAGAAAGGGTTTTAGTTGAGAAATGTTAGCTATTCCTATTTTACCCTTATCACAATTCCTCCTTCTCATTAAGTTTTAAACCATTCGTATTAACTCAATCTTTAAGGCATGACCCCTATTAATGATCAAATCTCAATCTCCTTAACCTTTTATATTATTTTCTTTAATTTATCCAATTAAAGCTCCTAAATAATGTTAATTAAAATTAGGGTTGTTACAGTGATGATCTGAACTTTGATCATACTCCTTATCACCGTCTTAGGTGTTGATTTAGGTCTTTTTTTTAGCCGTTTGGTTAGCTTTCCCCTAGCAGAACAAAAGATTTACCCGACCTTCCTCTAGAAGGCACTTCAGTAAGGCCTTGGAGATGGTACTAAAGGCTGGTTCATTGCTTTGGTCTGGTCATCATAGATCGGACCAAAGGCTTACCTTCCCTTCCTCTAGGAGGTGCTCCGATCAGGCCACATAGGTGGGGAAGAAGGCTTATAGATGCTTTGTTCATGCCTTTTCAAACGGGACCAAACTATTACACTGACCTCCCTCTAGGAGGTGCTTTGACCAGCCACTTGTGGCGAGATCAAAGGCTTTATTTCGCCCCTTACTACCATCTTAGGTAATAGTTTAGACTTTTCCTTTTAATTATTTCCTTTCATTGGATTTTCAATTCCGTAGAAAATTGTCTTGATTCTTTATTTATCCATCATAGGAATATATGGATTTAGATGTTTGGCGTTTCAAGTTCTTGTTATGACATTACGATTTGGTCTACATTGTCGATAAGCTCCTTGTGGAATTACTTCGTGGATAACAAAAAGTCCTACCCAATTTGGCCTAAGTGGTCCAACCGTTGGATTTTTTGTATTTTCCATGAATTTTTAGAGTACTAAATCTCTTCTTGAAATGATCTTTCCTTGACTTTGGAATAGTAATACTTGGTTATTCTACACTAATATTCAGCCATTCGTATGGACTCTTCGTCTCATAGCTCATTGATTAGGTCTAAGGTTTCACTTTTCAATTCCTAATTTAGATCAAACGCATATGCAATCCTTCAATGAGAGGGTACTTCGACCTTGATTGGAAGCATGAGTTGACATCCATATTTTAGAGAAATAAGCTATGTTCTGTTGCAATTTTGGTAGAAGTTCTATATGCACATAACAAAGAGGTGATTCTTCTACCCATTCCCTTTGCTTTATCCAATTTCTTCTTTAGGATAGTCTTAATGGTTTTATTGGTAGCTTTAATGGATCCATTAGCCTTATGGTATGCTACAGATGAAAATCTCTTGATAATCCCATTTCTATTACATAATTAGGTAAATTCCTCGCATTCAAACTGAGGTCCATCATTAGATATTATCTTATATGAAATTCCAAATCCAGTGACAATATTCTTGATTATGAATTTAAGCACTTTTCCTGATGTAATATTCGGTAATGGTTATACTTTTACCCATCGGTAAAATAATCAATGGTTATTGCTGCAAATTAGCTCCTTCTTTGGATACAGGCGTGGCCCTATCAGGTCGATGCCCCACACAATGAGAGGCCATGGACTTGCGATCGAAGTCAATTCACTTGGTGGAAAGTATGGGATCTTAGATAACTTTTGGCATTTCTCGTATATCTTCACATAATCAACAGCATAATTTTTTATCTGAGGCCAATAGAAGCCTTGTCTCATGACATTTTTGCTAGCTTTATGCCATTAGAATTGTCCCCATAGAATCTTTCATGGGTATCCCTTAGTAATTTTGCTCCTTTTTCCAGACTAATTCATCTTAAGTAAAGGAGTGAATACCCCATCTTGTAAAGTACTCGGTCTACCATATCAATGGTTGGGGCATGATGTTTTATTCTTCTTACTTCCTTTCAATCGGCTGGCAGTTTCTCTTTTTTCAGTACTTGACAATAGACGTCATCCAGTTATTCTCGTATTGATTCTAAGTTTTTGTACTCATGAAGAATTTCATTTCGATTTTCCTTCCCCTTATGCGTTAGGGTTTGGGATTTGGCCAATACCAAGGATTCTTTTTTGGCGCAATGGCCTTTTACTTTGTACAAGGGTTTGATTAATAGCATACCAGCACAATTTGGGTTTCTAGTACTCCTTGTGAAATAGTGAATTTAGCCAAAGAATCAGCCCTGGGAGTTCTTCCCTCTCAACATTAGGTGTATTGAGAAATCCTTTATGGGGTCAGCATTTTTGACCCCTTCTTGACATATAAGATCAACCTGGCATCTTTCATTTGACATGTTTGGTTCAAGTGATTGGCCATTAATTGAGAAACACTGAACATCTCAATCCTAGGAATTTTCAATTGTAGGGCCAAGGTGAGTCCTGCTACCATCGACTCATATTCTGCCACATTATTAGTGCCTAAAAACCCTAATGTCATTACATAATGAAACGGTGTCCATCGGGGGTAATTATTACGTATTCTACACCAGCTTCTTGTTCATTTGAAGCTCCGTTTACGAATTTCTCTTTAATCAATCATGTACATTCATTAACAAAATCCGCTAAAGCTTGTCCTTTGATTGTCACTCGTGGTAGAAATTCAATACCATACTAGCTAAATTCTATTCCCTATTGGACTAATCTTCCCAAGATTTCAGGCTTACTGAAGACTTGCTTAAGTGGAAATTTGGTTAAGATCTTAATTGGATGTGCTTAAAAGTAGGCTCTCAATTTTCATGCAGTAAGCATCAAACAATATGCCAGCATTTCTTTAACCGGATATCTAGTTTTTACATTCTTAAGCTTTCCGCTTGTATAACATACTGGAAGTTGGGTTCCCTTTTCTTCTCCTATTAGAATATAGCTAACTGCGTGTTTTGAAACTGCCATATAAAGGTAAAGGTGTTCCCCATCTACAAGACTAGATAGAATTGGTGGTTTCTCAAGATGACCTTTTAGTTCTTTATAGGATTTCTGATAATCCTCTCCCCAGTCAATTTTTTTCTTTTTCTTAGTCACATCAAAGAATGGAATGCATTGATAGGTAGCCTTAGAAATGAATCTATGCAATGCCACCACTCTTTAATTTAGACTCATTACATCTTTATTCATTTTAAGCTCCGCCTTGCCTTTAATAGCTTGAATCTGATCAGGATTGGCTTCTACTCCTTGAGCACTAATAATATAACCCAAGAATTTTCCAAATTGTATTCCGAAAGAAATTTCTATTGGTTGAGCTTCATCTAATATTTTCATAATATCCTAAACATTTCTTCAAGATCACTTATATGATTGCTTTCTTCTTGGGATTTAACCGACGCATCATCTACATATACTTCCATGTTTCAACCGATTTGCTCTTTGTTTGTGCCAAAATTGGTCACAACCCCCAAATACCGTGAAAGCACCAGTGTATGAATACAAATCAATAATATTCAAACACAAATCTCAGATCTCAGCAAATATTAAACAGTAATCCCAAAATAAAGAACAGAGACACAAGTTTTATAGTGGTTCGGCTATCTCCGGCCTACGTCCACTCTAAAGTTTTTTTTATCCTTTTATTGATTATCCTTGATGATTAAATAGATGATTACAGCAGTTACAAAGTCCAAAACTTGAAATAAATAGTAGCAACGATGATACGGAATGATTCTGGCAGCGTCCGAGCGTGCTTTATCTCTCTAGAATCTCCGACCCCTTTTCTGAATGACCAGGGGCTCTATTTATAAGCGTAGGAGGCTGATATTTCTCCTAAAATCCGGGAAGACCGCTTCAGGCACGTGAGGGGGCCCACACGCCCGAAATCTAGAGGTCCGGGCCCACATCATGATCGATTCGACCCTTGGTTCGAATCGATCAAGGTAATGTCCAATCGAGGTGAAATTTGGTAAGAACATTCCTCAGCATGTATGTAAGCTTCTGTGAAAATTTCATAGCATTTGGATTAACGGTTTGGAAGATATGATCGATTCAAATTCAAAGTTCCGTGTGCTCTGCCTGGTTCGAACCCATGCTTCGAACCCACCTCCTTCGAATCCGTCTCCTTCGAATCCATTGCTTTGAATCCTCCTTCGAGTCCACTTCCTTCGAATCCATGCTCCGAACCCACCTCCTTTGATTCCATTGTTTCGAATCCACCTCCTCTTCGAATCCATGAAGTCGACTTCCTCTTCTTCGAATCCATGAAGTCGTCCCCCAATGTATACTTCTCGTGTTCCATCGATCTTCTTCGAATCGGTCCCAGGAGCATGCTTCGAATCGATCTCGTTTACACTGATCGATTCGAACATACCCTAATCTGATCGATTCGAACTCTCCTTGACCTCATGGATTCAAAGCATTATGCTTTGTCGTGATTGATTCGAACCTATCCATTTTTGGGTCCATTGCCGTTGGGCCGAAATCCATTTATCCTTCTTACCTGATCGATACGAAGTTCACCAGGCCGAAACCATACTGATCGATACGAAGCGTATCGATTTGAACCATCCCTGTGCCTTGCCTTCGATCGATACAAAGTAGCAGTGTCGAACCCAGGTCAATCGATACGAAGTGTATCGATTCGAAGTGAGTGCTACCCCTGATCGATTCGAACAGCATGCCTTTCCTACCTTAAATCGATCATAACTTCTCCATACGAACTCCGATTAACCTGAAATTTGAAACATAGCCTTTCCTAATGCTTATCACCATCTCCAATTAATTTCGTCCCGATCGGAATTCAACCAAATTTTGACGATATCGATCGTAGCCTTGATTCCAACTGATCTCCAATCCTGACATCCATCATTCCTCGTCCATTTGTTGATATTCCAGTTTTGACCAAAAATGGGATAACACTTTGCCCCCCCCCCCCCCCCCAAAACATGCCTTGTGATAACAAGGCATGTTTTGACTAGTTCCGAATTCAATATCCGAAGTCCATAGCCATATCGCCAGAGTATGTCATCCTTGACTGCTTCGAGTCGATGCCCAATTCCAAATCCCATAACCAAGGCCTTAGCCAATTCCATATCCATTCGAACTCGACAGCGAGTCTTAATCCATCCTTATCCAATAGCCAATAACCAGATCCAGGACCTTTCCGGGTCGATATCCGAATCCATAACCTCTCCGGGTTCTTGCCAAACGTAATCCATACCTGACGACCATGGTCCAGTGTCCCTGGACGTTGAGCTAACCACTCCGGGTTCCTGCCAAGCGCAATCCACACTTGACGACCTTGGTCCAGTGTCCCTGGACGTTGAGCTAGGGCATGGCTTAAGTCCTAAGCCGAATTCTGGTCTCTCCGGACCCTTGTTGAGCATAGTCCATACTCAACGACCTGAAATAACAATTGATAATATAGGGCCTAAGTCCTAGGCCGAATCCTGGTCACTCCGGACCCTTGCCAAGCATAGTCCATACTCGGCGACCTGAATGAGTCAATTTACCACGTTCGGGCAAAGTGACTCACCCCTTGCCAGGCATAATCCATACCCGACGACCATTCATCAAAAACCAGATAAAAATCCAATCAAAATCCAATCCAACTTCCAAACCCAAAAATCCAAAATCCAAAACCAGAAAACCAAACCAGCATCCAAAACCGAAAACAATCATCCAAAGGAAAATCTAAATCAAAAGAAGGCAAAACCAGGAGCTCGATCCAAACTCCAAAACCAAAATCCAAAAAGAAAAGCAGTGTCCAATCCAAAAGCAAAAGATAGATTTCACAAACCATATCATTGCAGTTTATCATCATTCAGAGCATGCCTAGGGCCTATCTCCGTCCCCGTCCATGTGTAAATGACTTGGTTGCTTGCTAATAGCTCGCTACTTATTCCATATTATCCTGGTCAATGGATGATCAATCGACCATCATCCCTGGGCCTCCCATCATCACGGCGAGAGGTTGTCGGTGGTTGCTCCTGCTCCACCGTTGCATTCCGAGTTCCGACATATTGCTGTAACTGTCCATTCCTTACATGCTTCTCGATTATATCCTTTAAGTGTCTGCAACTGTTGGTATCATGTCCATCTAAATCATGGAAGAGGCAGTGCCTTCCCGATGTCCTCTCCCGTTCTGATGGTTCTCTCCTAGCCGGCCTCCGGTAAGGAAGGCGATTCCGAGTATCCATGTATATTTGCTCCAGCGTCTTGTTCAATCCTGTGTATGTAGAAAACTTCGGATCCTTCCATCGCTTCCTAGCGTTTCCAGAATCATCGTCCAACTTCCTTTTCCCTTTGTCTTTGTCCAAACCTTTCCTGGATGGTCCTACATCCTGAGTGGCATTAACCCTTTGCACCTTTAAATCCGTACTCGCATCTTCCTGTCGAAGGAACCTTTCCGCCTCATGAAAGAATTCGTCGAGATCCTGTGGGGGATCTCGTATCAGAGATACCTTGAAATCCGAGTCTTCCCTGACTCCTGATACTGCTGCCATTAAAACCATCGATGGATCAGGCCGATCCACTGAAGCGAGTGCCGCACTGAATCGCGTTAGAAAAGCTCTAAGCGATTCGTCCATCCTTTGCTTCACCGATGTTAATGTCATCACATTCTTCGGTCTCTTGACATGAACCCGAAATGTCCCAAAAACTTTTCCACCAATTCCCTCCAAGTCGTGATAGATCCTTCCCCCAACTGCCTAAACCACATTGCAGCTAGGTCCATCAGATACAAAGGGAAGCATCGGGCCATCACTTCCTCCGATGCCCCCAGTACCTCCATGTGTCTGGTGTATCTCATCAAGTGATCAGTTGGGTCTTCTTTGCCATCATAAACCTCCACGCTAGGTAGCCTAAACTTAGGTGGATTCTGAGCCATCCTTATTTCTCGAGAAAATGGACTCCTATTCACTCCTTCCAAGTCTCCGTTGGTCAAACCACCTCGCACAGTTCTTCTGATGATTTCTACTAATCCGGTATTGTCTGTTGGGGGTTGCCCTCCATGCCCCCGAGGGAACTCTGGCACATACTCCTCGTGTGGTTCACTAGCAGCCACGTTAGCTCTAGCCTGTTGAACTCCTTCCAAAGGTCCTCCTATGTTGGATCCTGTGGGCCTGCCCCCAAGCCCTTGTTGATTGCCCTCGGCTCCGCATCCCGTCCTCCGTTGGGTTCCACAACCCTAGTTCCTTGTCCTGCATCCACCGTGGCTGTAGCTGTTCCTAAGTTCTGCATCCCTACAGCTCTCATTTGCTCAAAGAAAGTCTGCATCATTTCCTGTTGCTCTTCAATAATCTCTCTTACAAAGAATTTGCCATAGCCTCCATTTCATCCCGAGTTATGTAGATTGAAGCCTGTCCTTTCCCAGCTCCAGAGGATGCTTGTTGACTTCCTTCCTGTTGGCTTCGCTCAGCCCTTTGCCTTCTACTATTTTGCCTAGTCATTGTTTTCAAATCGAAACTCCGTGAACTACTTCAAATCCAAACTCCAAATCCGATGTAGCGGGTGCTAGTCCTTCTCAGTGAAAGCACCAAAGTGTTTGTGCCAAAATTGGTCACAAACCCCAAATATCGTGAAAGCACCAGTGTATGAATACAAATCAATAATATTCAAACACAAATCTCAGATCTCAGCAAATATTAAACAGTAATCCCAAAATAAAGAACAGAGACACAAGTTTTATATTGGTTCGGCTATCTCCGGCCTACGTCCACTCCAAAGTTTTTTTTATCCTTTTATTGATTATCCTTGATGATTACAGATGATTACAGCAGTTACAAAGTCCAAAACTTGAAATAAATAGTAGCAACCATGATATGGAATGATTCTGGCAGCGTCCGAGCGTGCTTTATCTCTCTAGAATCTCCGACCCCTTTTCTGAATGACCAGGGGCTCTATTTATAAGCGTAGGAGGCTAATATTTCTCCTAAAATCCGGGAAGACCGCTTCAGGCACGTGAGGGGCCCACACGCCCGAAATCTGGAGGTCCGGGCCCACATCAGGATCGATTCGACCCTTGGTTCGAATCGATCAAGGAAATGTCCAATCGAGGTGAAATTTAGTGAGAACATTCTTCAGCATGTATGTAAGCTTCTGTGAAAATTTCATAGCATTTGGATTAACGGTTTGGAAGATATGATCGATTCAAATTCAAAGTTCCGTGTGCTCTGCCTGGTTCGAACCCATGCTTCAAACCCACCTCCTTCGAATCCATCTCCTTCGAATCCATTGCTTTGAATCCTCCTTCGAGTCCACTTCCTTCGAATCCATGCTCCGAACCCACCTCCTTTGATTCCACTGTTTCAAATCCACCTCCTCTTCGAATCCATGAAGTCGACTTCCTCTTCTTCGAATCCATGAAGTCGTCCCCCACTGTATACTTCTCGTGTTCCATCGATCTTCTTCGAATCGGTCCCAGGAGCATGCTTCGAATCGATCTCGTTTACACCGATCGATTCAAACATACCCTAATCTGATCGATTCGAACTCTCCTTGACCTCCTGGATTCAAAGCATTATGCTTTGTCGTGATTGATTCGAACCTATCCATTTTTGGGTCCATTGCCGTTGGGCCGAAATCCATTTATCCTTCTTACCTGATCGATACGAAGTTCACCAGGCCGAAACCATACTGATCGATACGAAGCGTATCGATTCGAACCATCCCTGTGCCTTGCCTTCGATCGATACGAAGTAGCAGTGTCGAACCCAGGTCGATCGATACGAAGTGTATCAATTCGAAGTGAGTGCTACCCCTAATCGATTCGAACAGCATGCCTTTCCTACCTTGAATCGATCATAACTTCTCCATACGAACTCCGATTAACCTGAAATTTGAAACATAGCCTTTCCTAATCCTTGTCATCATCTCCAATTAATTTCGTCCCGATCGGAATTCAACCAAATTTTGACGATATCGGTCGTAGCCTTGATTCCAACTGATCTCCAATCCTGACATCCATCATTCCTCGTCCATTTGTTGATATTCTAGTTTTGACCAAAAATGGGATAACACTCTTTGAACATTCTATTTACCAATGGTAGGTGGCTCCGACATTCTTTAATTCTAAAGGCGTTACTTTGTAGTAAAATGTTCCCCGGTTTGTTATAAAGCCTATGTTCTCTTCATCCAGTTGGAATATCGGACTCTAATTGTATCTGGAATACGCATCCATAAAAGACAAGACTTCATGTCCACTTGTCGCATTGACTAAATTGTCTATTCTTGGAAGTACTCATTTGGGCATGCCTTATTCAAATCAGTATAATCGACACATGTCCTCCATTTCCCATTGGACGTTTTGATCAGTAATGGATTTGCCAACCATTCGGGTAAAGCACTTCTCTAATGAACCCATTTTCGAGAAACCTCTAGAATTCCTCTTTTAAAGCGTTAGGTTAGACATTGTCGAATTGTCTCTTCTTTTATCGAACGAGTGTAATACTCATGTCTATGTTTAAGGCATGATACATGAAGGCTGGATCTATTCCAACTGTATATGAATGGTCTAGGAAAACACGTCTTTACCGGATTGAAGAAATTGGACAAACTCTCCTTTGAGCTTGCCATCTAGCTTCTTTCTTGATTTTTACTATCTTTGTTGGGTCAACTAGATTCAAGCATATTTCCTCAAGATCTTCAGTGGGTTTCATTCTTTCCTATTCACCTCTATGGCCCAGTTCAGGGATGATCTCCTTGCTATTGACTTCATCCTTTACCAAATTTGCTTCCTTCCTCTCTTTTTTTCTTTTCAGAATAGTTCTTCTTTGTGCATGATTATTTTCTCAACGGATCCTGCTTTTGCCTTGGATGATTGGCTTAAATGACCTTCATCAAAGGCTTTTTGATTTTGATTAGGTTAACTCATCGCTCTAACTGAAGTCTAATGCCAATCTTCGTTTGATAGTCATGTTTCCTAAGGGTTTCTAGGAGTTATTTTGTATTTATTTAACACCGTGGAGAATTTTTCTATACGTTATTTTTCATTGGTGAATGTCAGCAAATAGCTAGAATAGAAAATTTAGATGTGCTCCTTGTCTTCTTTCTAGTAATAGATCTCCTCTCGAACCCCATCATTTCTTGTTAATATTTCATCGATTTTGGTATTAGTAGACGATGATTCAAGATTGATAGATCATTTAACTTTCTTCCCTTTTGGAGAATAACCAATATGATACTTAGGTGGTGGAGTAATTTGTACTAAAGATGGTTTATTTAATGAAGGAGTTATTTTAGTTGGAGTTGAATGAGATCTCTTAGAGGATGGTGAACTATAATCGATTATAGAATAAGTTGAATCATATCTGGAATCAATTTGAGAATTAATTTTTTTATAATATATATTTGAGTTTGAACATATAAACACTGTTATTTATATATAGTATAGAGTGTTAAATTTAGAGCTTAGTTTTATATGTTGAGAATAGTTTTAATTTTCCTTCTTTGGTTTAATATTAAAGCAAGTTTATAGCCGCACAAATATGATGTATTTTGGTATTTTATTATTCTAAAACAAAATATGTATAAATTATTTACTCCTTTGTGACCAAGTGACCAAGAGCTTTGTAGAGTAATTATTGTAACTCATGTAGTGATGAAATGCCTAGTTCACATCTCAGTTTAATAAATGGATTTTTGATTTAGTGGTTTTGTGAAAATGTCTGCATTTCAAAAGTGGTAAACCCAAGTGATATTACGTCTTTTTACATGTTACCACATAGAAAGTGATGACTAATATCGATGTGCTTGGTTTGAGAATGATTTATTGGATTCTTTGATAGATTAATAACACTTGTATTATCATAGAAAATTAGAGGTTAATTTACATATATCCCAAAATTATAAAGAGTTTGTTGCATGTGTATCACTTATGCACATGCCAAAGCAGTAGATATATATTCTACTTTACTTGTCAATAATGAAACACAATTTTTCTTTGTACTAAACCACGATACTAGAGAGAAGTGTAAAGTACCGCTCGTACTCTTTCTGTTCTTTAGACACCCTCTGAATTTACCGTTGTTGTATGACACAAATTCAAAAGGACCTTTCGAATGGAAGTGGTAGTGTTGCTTAAGTAACGCAGAATTCATTTCACGTCCCGCAAATGTGATTCTTTAAGATTTTCTTGAAATCATGGACATGGACAAACACTTATCATGATATGGGGGAGACTAACGCTTAAATAAAGCAAAGATTCAATCATGCTTTGATATAATTTTTGATCCATACTTTTTTAGTTTTTATCTTTCTCAAGATGAACCGTAGGACTCATGGTATTAGTTTACTAGAGGTGTTTTCCATTCCAAAATGTTTTATTAAATTAGTACAATATTTTTTTGACTAATAGAAATACCATTTCCTAGTTATTTAATTTGCTTACCAAGAAAATATGAGAGTTCTCCCATATGAGACAACTCAAATTCACTTGTCACTATTTTTGAAAACTCATTACATATTTTCATTTATAGATCCAAATATAATATCGTCTACATAACTTTGTGTAATTAATATATCTTTCTTATCTCGTTTAATAAACAAAGTTTGATCAACTTTTCCAATCTAAAATGCAGAATCTATAAGATAGCCTTTTAGTCGTTCATACTAATTATGAGGTGCTTGTTTCAAACCGTAAAGGGCTTTTTTAAGTTCATAGACATGGTCAGGAATTTTTTTTGTGTTTAAACAAAGGTAGGTGTTCTACTAAAACATTTTATTTTATAAAATCATTTAGAAATGCATTTTTGATGTCCATTTGATAAAGTTTAATGTTAAGATAACAAAAAAAAGCTAGTAAGATTTGTATTGCTCGAGTCTTGCAACAGGAGCAAAAGTTTCTTCATAGCCTATCCCTTCTTCTTGACTTGTGTAACTAATCTGGCCTTATTTTGAGTTACATTACCATTTTCATCAGCTTTATTTTTATAAACCCATCTCGTACCTAGGACTATTTGATCATTTGGTCTTGGAATCAATTCCCAAACATCATTATGTGCAAATTGTTTTAACTCTTCTTGCATCACTAAAATCCAATAGTCGTTGGTTGAAGCTTCCTTAGGATTTTTAGGTTCTACATTAGATACAAAAGAAATATGACCCATTTTTTTAATTGATTCCTAGTTTTGACATTTGTATTTACTTCACCAATAATATTTTCAATTGCATGATCTTTTAAAATTCGTAGTGAAGTTCTAAGTTCATTTTCAATAGGATTTTCTATATTTGTTTTCCATTTTAAGGTGTAATATTTTAAGGTGGATCTTGTATAACTTGTTCTATAATATCTTATTCGTCATTTTTATAAAAAAATTGTCAAATGATACATGTAAAATTTCTTCTATGATTTTTGTGCATTTATTTTATATTCTGTACGTTTTGCTTCGTTTTGAATATCCAATAAATATTATTTCATTGGATTTCAGATCAAATTTTCCTAGTTGATCATTTGTATTTAATATAAAATATTTTGATCCAAATATTCTTAAATATGATACATTGGGTTTTCTACCATTAAAATGTCTATATGCTCTATATTTAGTTGAGGGTCGAATAGTGACACGATTTAAGACGTGCATGTAGTAAACACAGCATTTGCCCATAAATGTTTTGGCAATTGACTACCACTAAGCAGAGTCCTAGCACATTATGGTAACATCTGATTCTTTCGTTTTATGACTCCATTTTGTTGAGGTGTTCTTGAAAATGAGAAATTATGACTAATACCCTTTTTATTACAAAACTTCTTCAAAAGTTCATCTTTAAATTCGCCACCATGATCACTTCTAATATTTTATTATTTTTAAACAATTTAAATTTAAATTCTTTTAGTAAAATTTAAAATGACTCAAAAGTATCATTTTTGTTTTTCAAAAATAATATCCATGTATATCTAGAAAAATCATCTACAATTACAAAAACATATTTATGATGATTTATAGATTGAACTTGAGTAAGATCGAATAAATACAAGTGTAGTAATTCAAGAGTGTGTAATGTAGAAATGATTTTCTTAGATTTAAAGGATGTTTTTGTTAGTTTTCCTAATTAGCACGCATTATAGATATTATTTACTTTGTAATTCATTTTTGGAAGACCTTTTACTAAACTGTTTTTAGATAATTTACTAATAGCTTTAAAATAAATGTGATCAAATCTTTATGCCACAGCCATGGATCATTATTTTTGGCTATTAAATACTCATCTATATTGTGATTGATTTTCATATTTAAAATATAAATATTTCTTTCTCCAACTCCTTCAAAAACTAGATTTTTATTTGATTGAAAATTTCGCATTTATCTTTTAAGGATGATATACTGAAACCTTTATCACATAATTGACTAATACTTAACAAATTATGTTCTAAAATTTTAATTAATAGAACATTAGTAATAAGAGGTGAATTAGATATACCGTTGTTGCTTACTTTCCGATGATGTATCCTTTAGAATTATCTCCAAAAGTAACCGATCTCCATCTGAGTAGATAATTTGTTAGCGTGACTTTATTCCTTGTCATATGCTTGACGAAACCACTATCAAGCATCCATTTTCCTCTCTTTTTACCAGGTACCTGCAAAAAGTACTGAAATGACTTGATACTCACTATATCTGTTAGGGTCTTAATAGTTAGGTCTTAGGAAGCAAAACCCAATAAGATTTAAAGTTTAATTCGAAAATAAAATTTGAATTCTTATGAACATTAATAATAAAATTATCTATATACTTATTTCATATCAAATGATTGTTATTCTTTGGAACCCAAACTTTTATAGTCTTAGATTTATTGATTTGTTTCCTTTAACTATCATATTTCTTTTCTTTTTGAAATTTGTATAAAGTGAACTATATTGTTTAGACTTAGTTTTAACTTCTTTTCTAGATTTTTTACATCCTGATCCCTATTTACAAAAGGTAGATTGTGACTTTTCTGTAATTGTAGAAAGATTTTCTCTACTTTTATTAAAATTAGAAATATTTTTAGTAATATTTTCTAACTTTGTTTTAAAACCACCTATTTCTTATTCTAATATTTTATTACCAGAATTTAAATTGTGCTTCCATTCATACATCATTTTTATTTTTTTAGTTTCTATCTCGGTGCTTGACGTAGTAAATTGTGATGATGTATTTGCACAAGAATCTTGAGTTTTTATTGATTATTCTTCTAGTATTTTATTTTCTTCTTTTAGCATGTCAACTCTAGTTCACTTCTATTCAATTTTGCGAATGTATCTTTATATTTTCTATTCAACTCTTTAGCTTATCTAATAATTGCAAATTTATATCATCAAATGAAAATTAACTAACATCGTGATTAGTATCCATGAAGCATACATTTGCTTGTTTAGAATCATTGTCACCATCTGATGTAGAAGATGAGTGTGAATAATCCCAAGTTACTGAAAAAGTCTTTTTCATTGTTTATGAAATTTCTCACTCTTATTTCTAAAATTATTTTTCTTTCTTTCTGGATAGTCTCTTTTTATGTGACCCATCTTATCACATTAACACTTGAGTGAGGAAGTTGACGGATTGTTGTTGCTATTTCTGTTGTTGCTAAACTTCTCATTCTTTTTTAATTTCAAAAATTTTCTAATTTTCGTTATGCCATAGATTGCATACTGCAACACCGAGAAGTGATGCAGGAAGTGCCAAAAAATGTGGCTTTAGGCTAAAAATGGGCAAAGGAAACACTTCCTTGGTGATGCATTTTGTCGCGTTGCCGTAGAGTCAAAGGCAACATCTTTGCGGCCCTATGGCAACATCGGTTCTGTTATTACCACAGGTACCAAATTTACTAAAAAGTAGGCCCCACAATCTGGGCCCCAACATGTGGGACCACATTATGGGGCCTACTAATTCTGTGGCCCACCTTTACGGAACCCTGTTGTGGGGCCCATATTCATTAATCTATAGTAACACTTTTACCATCCAATGGCAACACTTTGCTAGTTTATTACCACATTTAACGTCACATACTGCAACATTATATCATATCTATGGCAACACCTTTTGCAATTTAAATTGGAAATGTAATGCAACATTATACTACTGCAATATTATATCATATCTATGGTAACACTACACTGCAACATTATATCATATTCATATCTAATGGCAGTACATACTAAATTCTTAAGCACCCATATCATGGTTTGCTTATTACAGCCAGTACATTCATATTCAGAGTTACAGTACATTCATACTAAATATCTAATGGTTGTACATTCATATTCATAGTTACAGCCACTACATACTAAATTCTACTTATTAACAGGACAGTCATGTTTGCGAACCTCCAATGCCATCGGTGCCATTAGTGCCTCTAGTACCTCCAGTGTCATCACTGCATACGGTCGCACAAAGATCCCCAACGTCAATTTGCATGTCAGGGTTTGCTTCGCCTAATTTCTTAAGCACCCATGTCAAGTTCTCCCGAACTTTTTGGTTCACCTTCGCATCAAATTCATTTTGGACCTTCTTGCTCACCTTGGCTTCGACTTCGTCAGCTATATTTTCCCTCATCTTCGCTGTCAGCTCCTGTACGTATGTGCTTGTTGTTGGGGCATATTTTGAAACTTCTGTAGACTTTATGTGCCGTCCCATAAGCCAAGATGGACCGTGCGACTTTCCATCAAAAATCATTTCTTGAACAACTCCATCACTTCCTCCTTCACCTATTGCTTTTTCAATCTTATCCTGCAAAATAAAGCAGTTTCAAAATGTGACATTAAATAAAATTAACAATTCTGAAACAAGTTTCTTAAACAAGAATTGTTTTGCAATATCTATGAACAGTTACAAAATGGATTCAGAAAATATCCTGGAAAATAAAGCAGTTTCAACAAGTTTCTTATCCTGCAGAATTGTTTTGACATCTGATTGAAGAGAAAATAAAATTCTTACAATTATGTACTTCGTTACTAAAGTATCAGTCTTGTACACCTTACCTTCTTTCCGCTTGCAAGTTTTAACAAAAAGTTCTCCATCTGATTCATTGGACTGATACAAATTAAATGAAAAAAGTTAGACAGCAAAAGGATATCAAACCAATTTTTCCAAAACATATATCACTAATCAATTCAGAAATTATACTCAAAGTCAAAGCAAAACTAAGGTAAATATGTTCGCCTTTGCATAAAAACAAATCCCGGTTCAAATGAAGAACAGAAACCACAAGTGCTCACAAGCTAAATGTCTCGAGCAACTCACAGTTGCAAAAATGGAGCAACAGTAAGTTCTCAAGCAGCTTACACGTGCAAAAATAAAGAAACAACAAGTATAAAATCACAACATATGTAGCAACAATATCAGAGCTTTTTCAAGCAAGGTATCAAGGGATGTATCAGTTTTGCAAAATTCAAGGCTGAGCTAAGGAAAATTTGCATAGTAAACATCCCATATGTCTTTGCTTTTAGATTATTAACTGTAAGCACAGAGATAACAAATATCCCATGATTCATCTTAGATTCTGATGCAAAACTAAGATTACCCTTGATTAATCCATGAGCCATAAACATATATATAATACTAAAACGATTTAAGCTTAGTAAGGCAGTAAAGCCATCAACATACAGCAGACAAAAGACAGGCATCAACTGGACATCCATATGCTTAAGAGTTAAGAGTGTATCCAATAGTTTACAAATTACTTAATTTCCATAGAGACGGATTGTACTCATACTTAATGCTTAACATGCATCTAACTTGCAGACGCATATTGACCAAATGCGTACAAATGCATGAGCATGACAAACACTGGTTTGGAAAAGAAGAATTGAGTTTTCTATGCCAAAGGGGACAAAGAAAGGCTCGTTTATATTTTTATAGATTTTATGTACTTTTTTAGCAAATGTTATTAATAGCTATTGAGTCGTAAATGAATGTGAAAATGCAAAAATAATAAACAGATACAATAAAAATTAATACATTAAAATTGAAATAAAAACATTTGCTGGATGATTAATGTGACAGATCAGATTATATAGCCTGCTTGTTATTCTTTTAATTTCAAACTTCTATATCATAAACATAACATATATCACTAATATTTATTTTGCTTATTTGTTTGAGTGAGGTGATATTTTATTTTGGAACATATATGTAGTTATAATTTTAATTTTGGAACATATATCGCTTTGCTAAATAAGGAGAGGAATTTCAGATAAAATAAAATGCATACCTCCAGCCAACCATAAAAATAAGCAAAATACATACCATCTTATGCCAAATTTGGGAAAAAAGTTTTGGACCAGCAGTGTGTGTGTTTGTATACAATTTCCGACTTGCACAATTTGTAAGGGCCTTAGACTACAAAAACATGAAATAAAGATGTTTATTATCTGCCTGATTTGAATGAATAAAAATGGAAAAAAATTATGTGATAAAAATTAAAATTATACATGAATTTTTTCATCTCCCCAATACATCAAGAGTACTCTGAAATCCGCAAGTGGAATTTCATCCGGCCTATTTTCAAGCCTCTCTTCATTAGTTTCATAAGCCGTATAATGTGCCTTTTTAATATGACTCTTGTACCCCCTCCAAGAGTCACGTACAAGAGTCACGAATTGACTTCAAAACCCAATATTCACATTCATCCGGAATAATATACCGTTTCTTAAATACAAATCAAACATTAAAAAGAACATTCATGCTACTTTTGTGACAAGTTTCATATATTTAAGTAAAATTCAGCTAAGTTTGCAAATTACCTTGACATAGTTCCACAGTGTGCCTTTCTAACTTGAAGGAACATCAAACCAAGACTTGTAAGTAAGTGGAACACTCCTCTTCAGTGTTCCTAAAAAAGCGCTCAGTTTAGACAATACTTGGTCATCGTCTGAAACAGGTTGGCCCCGATGATTCATTTGGATTAGAACTCTTTTGTCATATGACCTTGAATGAACTTTATCCATCTTTGTTTTTCCCCTGAACCTTCTGGGAGCTCCCACTACTATTACAAAGTACATACAATAGTAATGAGAAGGCTATACATAACATAAATAAGAACTTAAACTATTAAAATCAGAACTCAATTAGATAATACCTTCAACTTCTTCTACTTCATCTTCTTCGTTTTCAATATGTGTCGAGACATTTCCGACAATAGCCTTCTTCCTTGCACTTCCACTTCCACTACTGTTATTCTTCTGGCGTTCTCGCATAGCCAAATAAGCAGCCATTATTCCTATTCCTTCATTGTATGGTAACTCAACGATACATGGTGGATCAACAGTTTGTGTAGGAACTGGATTTTCCCCTGCCTTCGGAGCTGCATTCTTATCAGTTGCAGATTCAACAATGACCCATGAATGAGTTGTTGGTCCAGACTGAGGCTTTGTAATCGTAACCTTTTTGGTTCTCCAAAATATGCATACCAAAACAATAAAAAAAAAATAAGGAAGCTATTCTATAACTACCAACATAAAATTAAATCTTTAGCTATAACGCACCTTTACTGGATTTTTTGAAGTATCACCTTCACTAGGTTCCTCTTGTTCTGGAGCACAATCTTCGCTTTCAGCTGGCATCTTTGATTTTCCTTTATTTTTTTCAAATTCATTTATCAGTCCAGTAACTAATGTAGGCATCCCAAGAGCTTCAAAAACACTATTCTTCTGCAACACATGTTTAGCTCTCTCCCTTTCGTATTCTGTAAGCGGTGGAGGTGGCGGAGGTGGTAGATCATCATCCTAAAAGTAATTTAACAAGGCATTATTGTAAATATAAGCAAAATATATGTAGAACATCATATTAGAAGATCAAAATGTAGTCTTCTTACTAGAATCTCATTTTCATCCATATTTTCCTCTTCATCTGGAGGATTATAGAAATCCAATTTACTCCTGACACTTGCTGAGTTGATATTCAAACTTGCATCGCTGACTTCAGTTGGATTTTTCATCTCTGGTGTCTTCGTACAACTACTAACTTCGGTTGGATTTTTCTCTGGTAACTTTGTAGACCTACCGACTCCAGTTGACTTCTTGCCGATCACCTTTTTCATGCCCATGCATGGGCTCACAGTAGCTTCGCTCACTTATGGATTGTTTAGCCGTGCCGACTTTCTAGGACCAAAGACTTGATCAGTCTGCGTCTCGTCGGTAAGTGGATTGTTTAGCCGTGCCGACTTTCTAGGACCAAAGAATTGATCAGTCTGCGTCTCGTCGGTAAGTGGATTGTTTAGCCATGCCGACTTTCTAGGACCAAAGACTTGATCAGTCTGCGTCTCGTCGATAACTGGATTGTTTAGCCGTGCCGACTTTCGAATCGAAGTAAAGACTTCAGTCTGCTTCTTATTTTTTGCTGCCTGTTGCAGATGGTGAGTGGTGACAAATTGCCATTTCTGTGATTTTGAAGCTGCAAAAATACAACGACATAAAAGGCAAGTTTATCATGTCATAAACATAATTATTTAAACTTAATTAAAGAAGTTAAGACTTGATCATGTACATTAATACCTGGAGACAGCAGATTCTTCCTTGGGCGTACGATGACATGTAGCTGCATTTTTTCATTGGCTCAATTTTATCATCGACCACGGTGTCGACATAGAAATCAATGTAATCACCATTATTTTTTATTTACATCAATTCCCACAGATCTGCATCACTGGTCACCAATTTCCACCCACTCATTGGACCTTTCCATGAATATACTCCTCCAATTTCAGTGTACTTTAGCTCATCCCTGACTTACTCCATCAGTACTGTGTAAGAAAACATATCCAGATCAACGCCCATGACAAAAGTCTCTTCTCCACCAACATATCCATTCTTTTCAAATTTTCCTTTGAGATGGAATTTAAGATTTGCCTCCATCCTACACAAAATGAAGGAATTAACATTAGAATGACATAATTACAAATTAAAATAAACCAACTGCATTATAAAATAAAACAGTCACTTCACTAAAATGTAATAAAGGCAGAAACACTAAAAAAGAGATAAAAAAAGCCACAAATATGATACATCAGTTACAACATTTAATCAAGGCAGAAACAACATTTTCTTACTTAAATTGGGTACATTAGTTACTTAATTAAATATGGTAGTGATACACAGAAATTAATAAGCATTTTCTTTCACTCTGCTAGGTGGAAGGCGGATTCGTCTTATTGGGACATCATCTCTACACCAACGAACATCAAAATCTTGATTTCCCATTCCATAAGCAGGTTGGATATCATTCAAATCTTCATTTGCATCTTCGCTTTCGATTTCACACCAGTCTCTCGGCAATTTCTTGATAACATTGTGGCACATCTTATCAATTGGATCTTCTATATAAAACACCTGTTGTACTTGTGAAGCCATAACATAAGGATCAGATTTCTGGCACAAACGATTAAAATTGACACGATTCAGCCCATATAAATCTTTCTCTTCTTGGTACCAACAACACTTAAATAAAACCACACTAAATTCTCCCTGATAATCTAGTTCTAATATTTCCTCAATCGATCCATAGTAATTAACTTCACCAACCAATGGATTTTTATCTTTCGAACTTGCAAAGCTAGTAGTCAAGGCTGTCAAAAATACACCACTGTTTTGTGTTGTACATTTGGCATCTTTGAACCTTGTATAAAATCTGTATCCATTGATAACATATCCAGTAAACCTCTTAGCTGTTGGAAGAGGGCCCATTGCAAGCAGTTGTAGTTCTTTTGAAATGTCCTACTTTTTCCCAAGCTCTTCCTTTAACCACTTCCAAAATACTTCACTATGTTCTCTCTCTCTTTTATATTTTTTTGATAATGCATGACAATCAATTAAAGCTCGATGTTCCCTAGAATAAAGACCTGGTTAATAAAAGATAGAAACAAATTTTCTAATTCTTCAATAGTTACTAAAATAAAAATAAAACTTAAAAACTTACTCAAGTAAACTCTCTATTTCCTTGTTGCCATAATTGAATAGAATGTAACGGTGACATGCCGTCCATTGAGAATCTTTAAGATGAATACCTTTTCCATCTTTGTTTCTTCTTGTGCCAATGGGATATTCCAAATTCTGTGGACAGGTTTCAAATTTCATTTTTCCTGCTCCATCGCCACCTAAGAACCTTGAACATAATATCAAACATTCTTCTGTAAGATAACCTTCGGCAATGGACGCCTCAGGTTTACTTTTGTTGCGAACATATGATTTTAGTTTACAAAGATAACGCTCAATAGGAAACATACAACGAAGATGTGCAAGTCCACCATTTTCAATTTCCTTGCATAAATGAACTAGAAAGTGCACCATTATATCGAAGAAAGCATTTGGGAATATCATCTCAAATTGACAAAGAATTTCCACAATTTCCTTTTGTAGCCTCTTGAGATCAGCCAAATTGATAATTTTACTCCAAAGACTTCTTAGAAATGCACCTAATCCTATATAGGTATTGCAACTTCAGGTTTTACAAATTTCTTCACAGCAAATTGCAGCAAGTAGTGGAGAAGAAAATGAGCATTGTGGCTCTTATACCCTGCAATTTTCCTCTCTTTCTTGTTTACATACCGGCTGATATTAGCTGCACAACCATAAGGCAGTTTAGCATTCTCCAACACCGAGCAAAATATATCTTTCTCCTTGTTCGTCATTACAAATATGGCAGCCCTGATCTTAAGGTAATTCCCGTCAGCTGATAGAACCGGATGAAGGACCTCCCTGATGCCTATCTCTTGTAAATCATATCGAGCACTTAAATGGTCTTTCGACTTCCCATCAATATTTAGTAAAGTGCCAAGTATGTTATCACAAATGTTTTTTCTATGTGCATAACATCAAGGTTATGTCAACATACATTGTGACTCCAATATGGTAAATTAAAAAATATTGACTTCTTTTTAAAAGTGGATTCATTTTTATGCTTGTTGACCTCTTTCTGCCCAAAAATATTTTCATAACCAACCAACAATTCTTCAATGTCTGTCTCGGATAAAATTCCCGAAGATGTTCCCATTTCAATTTCACCATTGAACTTTTTCTTATCAAACCTCCACTTGTGTTCCGGATCTAAAAGCTTCCTATGATTCACGTAGCACATTTTTTTACTATGTTTCAATTAAGTTGAAGAAGTCTCGAAATGGCATACGGGACAAGCTAAATAACCCTTTGTGCTCCAGCCGGATAACATTGCATAGCCCGGAAAGTCGTTGATCGTCCATAACACGCTTGCACGTAACGTGAAATTAGCACCAGTTAAGGCATCATAAGTTTATATGCCAAGATCCATAATTCTTTCAATTCCGCGATAAGAGGCTGCATGTAGACATCAATGCTATTCTTAGGAGATTGTGGTCTAGGGATAAGGGTTGAAAGTATCAAATTTTCTGGCTTCATGCATAACCAAGGTGGAAGGTTATAATTTACCAATATGATTGGCCATGTGCTATGAGCTGTAGTTATTGTACGAAAAGGACCGAATCCATCAGCTGCTACTCCTAACCTGATATTTCTATTTTCAGATGAAAAATGAGGATATTTGGCATCCATCGTCTTCCAAGCCTCGCCATCAGCTGGATGTCGAAGTCTGCCATCATATTTTCGTCCCACTGCATGCCATATCATAAGTTCTGAATACTCCTTGGACATGAACATCCTTTGCAGCCTTGGTTTTAGTGGAAAATAACGTATCACTTTTTCTGATACTTTGTGAATCCGCTGCTACGGATCATTGTCAACACCCGCTTTCTTTTCTGGTATACCTTGAAAAACCACAAGTTTTGCAGTTATTTTCCTTTTCATTTTCTGCCCAATATAGCATGCAGTCATTTGGACATGCATGTATTCTTTGGTAATCGAGGCCTAAATCTTTAATGATATTTTTGGTAGCATTGAAAGATAAAGGGATGTGGGCTTATGGAAAAGCTTCTATTAGCAACTCTAATAAATCGGTAAATGCAGACTCGGTGATTCCATGTAGGCATTTTAAAGAATAAAGCCTGACGATGAAACTTAATCGCGAAAATTTAGTACACCTGGGGGGCTGCTTTCCCTCTTCAACACGATGATGAAATTTTCTAGCATCGACATCTACTCCATTTTCTCCATCAGAAGATCCACCTTCATTTTTCTGCATATTTCCACAAGTATGATGCAACATCTCATCGAGATTATCTCCAAAATTTATTCTCGCTTCACGATCCATATCGTTATCGCTCCTTTTAGGATCTAGACAGGAAACCTCACAAATCCATTTCACGTACAATTCAGATGGACCATTCCAAATCAGATGGTCGTAGACTACCTCTTGACGATGCCACTTGCGATTATGACACTTTTTGCAAGGGCATGTAATTTCATCACCTATCGCGAATCTTGAAAAAGTATTTTGAATAAAACGTTTCACTCCACTGATATATCCTTCACTGAAATTAGGAAGTTCAACCCATATTTTTTCCTCGTCGTTCATTACTAATTTACACACAAATAACATGCAAAGACAAACACAATAATAAAATCAAGAATATGATTACACCTGAACTCACAAGTAAATCAGTAAATTAGGCAACATAACAATCAAATCAGGAAAAACTTGAAATTTACATAGAGTGATACCTTAAGCAACAGATTAAATCGAAGCCCTAACTGAAATTCAAAACCCAAACGAACCCCATTTGAAGACCTAATTGAAACACCGAAGCCCTAATTGAACTTGAACTCGAACTTGTCGTAATCGAAACCCAATTAAGCTTGTAAACTGAAGAACTTTTGTTAAGTGTTTTGTTAAGTGTTTGAGGGTTTCACACGCGTTGTTTTTGCCACTTTGTTTTTGCTTCCCGTGCCACCCCGCTTTTTTTCAGCCGCGCTTATTTTTTATAATATTTTTGTAAGTCTATAGCTACTGCAACATATTGTTGATATCTATGCTAACATCCTAAAGCTAATGTTGTAATAGACAAAAATCAGCATAGCTATCGTTACATTGTAGCTAGCAGCATCTTGTATTTTCGTTGCAATAGGCCATCTATGGCGTAGTGTTTTTTTGCTAAAATTGCAATGTTTTCATCATCTTCATCAAAATCTTTATTTTCTACTTGGAATGCGATTGTTTTTCTATCTCGAATCTATACTTGTTTTGCCTGCAAATTCACTTCATATGACATGAGATTTCCTATTAGCTCTTTTGGTTTAATGGTCGAAATGTCATTCGCTTCTTCGATAGCTAAGACTTTTCATTCTTATTCATCCATTAAAGAGTTCAGGATTTTTAAAACAATATCAAAATCAGTGCTTTTCTCCTAGTGCTTGAAGTGAGTGACATATGCCTTGAAATCTAGGGTACATGTCATTTATAGTTTCTTCTTGCTTCATTCTAAACTTTTGTAATTGATCTTTGAGCATTTAAATCTTACTTTGTTTGACCTTGTTTGTACCTTCATGAGTTATTTTAAGAGTACGCCAAATTTCATATGCCGATATGCACATAGTAACTCTATTAAACTCATTTTTATCTAAAATAAAACAACATATTCATAGCTTTTGCATTGGCGGTAGCATCTAGTTTTTATGTGTTTGACCGTTGTACATAAGCAATGGTAGGTATATTGTATTCTTGTTGAGTGTTATTCCAAATGTCACAACCATTAGCTTGCAGGTATATCCTCATCCTGGTTAACCAATAATTGTAATTTAATCCGTTAAATAGTGATGGTCATGCAATAGACCGACCTTCAAAAAAACTTGATGTAGTATAATTATCCATATTACTTGAGTATCAAAAAAAATGTGTTACGGTTAAATGATAGCCTTGCTCCAATATCAAATAAAAGTCTATGCGGGATCGAGTAATATGATTATATCTACTGAATAAAAACTTTTACCAAATTGGTAGTACAAAAATTGTGATAAATAAAGTGCACTAGAGATTTTTATACCTTCGAACTTTCCGTTCTACGTTCATTCCGAGACTCCTTCTGGATTTAACTAGTTAAATCTTCACTTAACCTGGAGAAATAGGTATCACAAATCGCATGAGCTACTAAACAGGACTTTGTGCCTGATAAACTCCAATAGGACTTCGTCTACAAAATAAATAGAATAATTTATGACTTCTTATGCTCTTATATAGCATGAATTAGCCAACGAGTACAACCTTCCTATAATCTTCTTCTTTATGGTATATTAAGCGTATTTGTAAAGAATATGAAAGTGGTTTGATCACAAGGAAAATAGAAATGAATGTACAAATGATCAGTTTGAAAGCAATATAAGTATATGAAAGCGCTTGAGAATTTAAAAGCAAGCTAAAAGAATAAAAGCAAAAGAACTAGTTTTGAATTCACTAATGTGAGTGCCTTATATAGAAGATGTATGGTTACAACCTCTAATGAAGAGAAATGATCAGTGCAAATGGTTGCACCATTAACGAAGAAGAGTAGCTCTTTATAGAGAAGTGCATTCCTTTAGAAATTTGAAAACTTAAAGCTGATATACAGTTTTAGTAGATTGAACGAAGTTAGGCAGTCAACTAAATTTGAGTGATAAACCACGTTTCAAACAAGAAATAAATTAGTTCAAAGTAACCCAGTTTCAGTCGACTGAAATTCATGATTCAGTCGATTGAACTAGTGTTTAGTCAATTGAATTATTAATTTAGTTGACTGAAACTATATCCATGTTTAAACATAAATGTGTCCATATATTCAGTCGACTTATGTACACTATTCAGTTGACTGAATGTTGTAATATTTGTTTTTGGTCTTTGAAATTAATTTGTGACCAAGTGCATGCATATACCACATAGAAGAGATTTTTAACAACTTTATAACTCTAGACTAAGACATTACGACTGATATTACATTGATTGTGTCATCGTGGACTTCTTTTTGTCGAGTACATCTTCTTGTTTGATTGATCTTTTCCTATGCAAGCGGTTAGTATAGACAATATATCATTTTATAATTGTCACTATCGAAATATCGAAATATGAGGTTCTAACAATTAATAGTACTACATATAACATCTCTGGTTTGAGGAAAGCTCTACAACTAAAGAGTATGAAAGTAATCTATTAATATATAAATGATAGAGGACAACTTTATATTGAAAATTCATAATCTTCAAACAAGAACCGAGATATACGTACATAAACATATGTATATATTCCCTCGTAGTTCAAGTGTTGGACACATCAAAAATCAAGATATACGTACATATACATATGTATATATTCCCTAAGTCTATTTTGTGTTTCATTGATGTTGCACAATTTATACATTCATAATATATAATTTTTTATTATTATATATCTTTTATTTTCGTACTGCTTATATAATAATCTTATGTATAATATTATATTAGTTAAATATTATTTAATTAATTTTTTAATAATTACCATTTTAATTAATTTATATTATTTTATTATAACATTTATATGAAGTATTTATTACATACTATAACTATTATAGCATTACACATATGTCTTATATATGTGTATATTCATTTAACTAACAAACCATTAATTAATTTACTTAATTAATTTATACAGTTAACTAACATTTAATTAATTTAATTAATTATACAATTTTAATTAAATTATATTAATTTCAAAATTCAATTCATGTACATACATGTATGATTATGTTATTTTAAACATTTTAAAATGTCATAACACATATCATAATATATAATACATGCATAAATATTTTTATTAATTAAATTAGTGAATTTTAAAATTTTAAATTAATTTATATTTTTTTCAAACATTTTGAAAATTTTATTATAACTATTATAATATATATTTTTTTATTTTAAATTTAACTTTTAAATTTAAAATCTTATATTTTGATTTTTAAAAAAATTTGAAAATTTATATTATAATATCATATTTTTTGTTTTAAATTTAACTTTTAAATTTAAAATTTTTATTTTCGATTTCAAAAAGTTTCAAATTAGCTCAAGGCCTAATTGAAATTGGGCCTCTTCTATAAGGGCAATCTTTTGGGCTCAAATATCTATTCGAACCAGGTCGATAGCCAGATAGGGCAGAATACTTGATTGCCCAAACTCAGCCATTCGATACTACCTTTCTTAGAAACCCTACTAACTAGGTTGTGAGCTTAATTGGTTATCCCTAACATGGCTAATCAACTGCATAGGCTATTGGGATCTAATACCATTGTTGGAACTGGACCAGCCCATAGTGAAAGTTATGGGTGAATTTCAAAAAAAATTACCATATTGGATCTTTATTATGCTTGTGAATTCTAACTTATTTAGAACATTCTGAATTTAATTTAAATAAATTAATTTGTACATATGTATTAATACATGTGTATGTGTGTGAATGTGTAACATGATATTCCATGCAAGGTATAACATACTCGTATATAGATGTTGGGATTTACATCGCAATGGATGCCCTGGTGGGTCTGCATTTAATATTATGAGAAAATATTATAAATACGAGTACATATGCACGCCCTGATGGGTCTGCTTTAATCACAACGTGCACGCATTTTTAGTTGTACCTGTGCAAGTAGATTTGATACTAACATCCCTATATTTGAACTCCGTCTAGGAAGAAGCCACTATTTTTTTCAGACTGCAATTACTTCTTCATACTTACTCGAAATCAGGCGAGACTTCGACCGATGAACTCCCATCTAAATTACAGACAATAAGGAACACTCGGATACTTCATCCATTGAACGTATACTATAGTTTTTCAAGATGACTAATAATTGTACTTAGAAAATAATAGGCTACATCCCCATATTTCAACTCCCCTTAGGCAGAAGTCGCTATTTTTTTGTTCATATTGCAATAACATCGTCATACTAAGTCGGAATCGGGCGAAACTACGACCGATGAACTTCCCCTAAATTACGAACAATATAGAATACTCGGATACTTCAGCTTATGAATGTATACCATAGTTCTCTAGGGTGATTAACAATTATACTTAGAAAAATAACAAGCTATATCCTCACTTCAACGCTCACTGTAGTTCTCCCGGGTGACTAACAGTTGTACTTGGAGAATAACAAGCTACATCCTCATATTTGACCCTGCCTAGGCAAAAGCCGATTTTTTTTCAAACTGCAATAACTTCTTCATGCCAACTTGTGAACTCCCACCTAAATTATGGACAATATGGTATAGTCGGATACTTCAGCTTATGAACGTGTACCATAGTTCTCCATGGTGACTAATAGTTGTACTTAGAACATAACATGCTATATCTCCACTTCAATGCTCATTGTAGTTCTCCATGGTGACTAATGTAATTAGAAAATAACAGGATACATCCTCAAATTTGAATTCCTCTTAGGCAGAAGCCACTTTTTATTATCTTAGACTGCAATAACTTCTTCACACTAAATCGGAATAAGGAAAAACTTCGGCCGATGAACTTCCACCTAAATTACGGACAATATGGTATACTCAGATACTTCATCTTGTGAATGAACACTATAGTTTTCCATGGTGACCATCAGTTGTACTCAAATTAACATGCTATATCCTCGAATTTGAACTCCGCCTAGGCAGAAGCCGTTATTTTTTTGTTCATGCTGCAATAACCTCTTCACATTAACTCGGAATCGGACGAAACTTTGACCAATGAACTCCCACCAAAATTACGGACAATATGGTACACTCGGATACTTCATCTTGTGAATGCACACTCTAGTTCTCTATGGGGACCGATAGTTTACATAGAAAATAACATGCTACCACATCCCCATATTTGAACTTCGCCTAGTGCGGAAGCAGCTATTTTTTTGTTCAGACTACAATAACTTCTTCATACCAATTCGGAATTTGGCGAGACTTCGACCGATTATCTCCGTCCTAAATTACAGAAAATATGGAACACTCGGATACTTCATCTTGTGAACGCATACTGTAGTTCTCCACGGGGACTGACAGTTGTACTTAGAAAATAAAAGGCTACCACATCCTCATATTTAAACTCCGCCTAGTGTAGATGCCGCAATTTATTTTGTTCAGATCGCAATAACTTCTTCATACTAATTCAAAATCTGGCGAGGCTTTGACCGATGAAATTCCACCTAAATTATGAATGATATGGAACACTCAGATACTTCATCTTATGGACGCACACTTTAGTTCTCCATGCGGACTGACAGTTTACTTGGAAAATTACATGCTACCACATCCCCATATTTGAACTCCGCCTAGTCTAGAAGCCGCTATTTTTTTAGTTTAGATTGCAATAACTTCTTCATACTAATTCGGAATCCGGTGAAACTTCGACCGATTAAATCCCACCTAAATTACGGACAATATGGAGCACTCGAATACTTCATCTTGTGAATGCATAGTGTAGTTCTCCATTAGGACCGACAATTTACTTATAAAATAACATGTCACCACACCCCCATATTTGAACTCTGCCTATTGTAGAAGCCGCTATTTTTTTTGTTCTGACTGCAATAACTTCTTCATATTAATTTGGAATCCAATGAGACTTCGACCGATTAGCTCCCTCCTAAATTACAAAAAAATATAGAACACTTGCATACTTCATCTTGTGAATGCACACTGCAGTTCTCCATGGGAACTATAGTTGTACTTAGAAATTAAGAGGTAATGTCCCCACTTCAATGCTAAGTGTAGTTCTCTATTGTGATTAATAGTTATACTTAGAAAATAACAGGCTGCATCCTCATATTTGAACTCCGCCTAGGCAGAACCCACTATTTTTTCCTTCAGACTGCATTAACTTCTTCATACTAACTCGGAATTAGGCAAAACTTCTACCGATGAACTCCTACCCAAATTACGAACAATATGGTACACTCGGATACTTCAACTTGTGAACACACACTGTAGTTCTCCATAGAGACTGACAGTTTACGTAGAAAATAACATGCTACCACACCCCCGTATTTGTACTTCGCCTAGTGCAGAAGCCGCTATTTTTTTTGTTCAGACTGTAATAACTTCTTCATATTAATTCGAAATCTGGTGAGACTTCGACTGATTAACTCCCACCTAAATTACAGACAACTCTGAACAGTCGGATACTTCATCTTGTGAACGCACACTGTATTTCTCCATTAGGACCGACAGTTGTACTTAGAAAATAACAGGCTATCACATCCCCATATTTGAACTCCGCCTAGTGTAGAAGCCACTATTTATTTTGTTCAAATTGCAATAACTTCTTGATATTAATTCGGAATTTGGCGAGACTTCGATCGATGAAATCCCATCTAAATTACGGACAATATAATACACTCGGTTACTTCATCTTATAAATGCACTCTGTAATTCTCCATGGTCACTAATAGTTGTACTTGGAAAATAACATATTATATCTCTATATTTGAATACTATTTCTCTATAAGATGTAAAATGGTATATTTGGAATTTCAAAAAGACACCGAGTAGATCTATTCAATGAATTCTCTTTTTTAATAGTAAAGATATTTATAATTAAAATATTATAGTGTTAAATATTAATAAATACACAAACACACACACACACACACACATATATATATAAATATATATGAAAAATTTTAAATTTTAATTTTTTTAATATACATGTATATATATTTATATATGCACTTAATAAATTAGCATATTTTCATAAATATATAATAATATGTGTATATATATAATAATTAATGTAAACATGAGTTAGAATAGTTTATATAAATATATAGATATAAAATTTAAATTCTTTTCATTCTAGATCAAATACATGGCAGCTCTAAATTTAATTACATTTTTATTATATTGATATATATATATGTATTATAAATATATTTGTTAAATAACAATAAATAAATGATAGAAAATATTTAAATAATAAATATTTTGGATTTTAAATTTTAAAAAAGAAGGAATGATATTTATAGCTTACAATTTTTTTTAAATATGAGTCAAAATTTTATTTTTTATTAGTTAAACACTTTCGGTCAAATTTTAAAATGCTTTTTTAAAATAAAAAATTATTTAAAAATCTATTTTTTTAACCAAGAGCTTCTATAATGAAAATTCAATTTTATAAAATTTAATGTTGAATTTCTGAAACATAATTTATTTTGTATTAATTGATTAATTTGTAAAAAGATTAAATAATAATAAAACATATTAAATAATTACCAAAAAATTATTTTCGGTCATTAAAAATCAAAATCAATGTTTTATACAGCTGAAAAATATTATTTCAACTATTTATGTGAAATAGTTATATACTTTAATCCAAATCATATAAATAATTAATTAACTTATTAATATATGTATAAATTAGCTAACAAAATATAATGATTAGCTGTGTATTAGATCCTTAATGAAAAAATTATATTTTTGTTTATTTCATTAACATATACACAACCAATCAATATGTGTCATCAATACCTATGGGAATCTCATGAAACTAACAATACAATAATCATAATATACACATATACATATACATGTATGTATGTATGTATGTACAATATATAGTTATATAGAGTTTATGTATTATATATATATATATATATATATATATATATATAGTTGAACACTTACCTAAAACTAATGCCCTTGAATCCACCTTGTAATGGTGAGTTCTTCTCTTTCAAAAACTTCTCGATTCTATATGTTGCTAATCCGGATTCACTAACCCTTTTGCTATCAAATAGCTGTTAATTTGAACTAGTTTGATTTCAGTTTTGTCGGAGCTTTTGGAAGATGTAATTTGGCTAAGATGAAGGAGATAGAAGGCAGCGAAAACCTCATCTAAAATTAGGGTTATGGTTCCTTTTATAATTGTTGAATTAGAGAGA
This sequence comes from Allium cepa, assembly GCA_030765085.1. Classification (NCBI taxonomy): domain Eukaryota; kingdom Viridiplantae; phylum Streptophyta; class Magnoliopsida; order Asparagales; family Amaryllidaceae; genus Allium; species Allium cepa. The sequence goes on from CM060934.1 coordinate 184,146,732, forward strand.
AATGTGGATCGCATCACATACCTTTTCTCACTACATATCTACCATCCATTAACAACCATTTTACCCTATTTTGGCCGCACCATATATCTAATGTTTGCTAGAAATTTTTTTCCTCCAACTTCATGGGCTAATAGCCCATTTAAGCCCAAGAAAATATATTTAATTAAATCCATCTTAGTTCCTTATCGATATCTTATATCAATCGATATATTTATTACTATTATAAATATATATGTAATATTATTTATTCCCAAATAAAATTCAAAATTTATAATTTATAATTAATTTTTCATAAATATCAATTAATTTATAATAATTATAAATTAATTAAATCGTTTAGTCTAGAGAGAATTCATCATTTCAGCAATGTGATTCGCGAGTGTAAATTTAGTCAGTGATTAACATCGAACTATTTGAATGTAAACGTTCACACGTGAATTAGCAGGTAGTGTGACATTTTGGCCAAATTTATCGCTTACTTAGTTTCGGTAAAATTCAATTTTACTTTATTAAGCATTACCCGATTGTGACATTTATTTACACCAATTCTCTTCGTCAATACTATATCACTTTGAACTTATGGAATTTGGTAATGATCAAAATTCCAGTATCATCCATATTCAACTCTATAGTACAAACACAAAGTCCTTGGTTTAATAATAATAATAATCGTTATTAATCGAAATGCTTTGGCCAAAGACTTTGACTTTGAGTTGACTGAGATGCTAACCTCATATAACTGAGGAAACAAATCCTCTCCTAATAGTGCTTCACTTCCAATACTTCACTCGACCCAACTATAGTCACTTGATAGAATGCCATGCCACGATTTGAATATATTCAAATTAGATCTTTCATATTGATGATCCATATTATTCTCAAGTCAATAGAACTATATAAAATAGTCATATCGATATTTTCTATTTGACCTTAGTGATATTAACCAATAGAAAACTATAGAGTGATTCATTCCATAGTTATCCAATAACTATCAGTACGTAATCACTAGGTGTCCTCAACTGCCATAAGTAATACTAAGTAATACACTGTCCAACATTTGGAGAGCATTGCATGCTCTAGTCTCCGTTAATACCTCGGTTATTGATTTGATGATAACAATCTTAATAAATAAGAATATACATTTATATAATGTGGATAGTAATGTTTTGCCAAGTTATACAGTTCATAGTGTAGGATACTACACAGGTGTTGAATCAGAGCCTATACAATAAGAAATAGACATGAATACTCATGAGTATAAAGACCAAGATACGAAAATATCAAGACTATAATAACTGTATAAAGTCGTAGAATTTTATTAAAGTCCTTGATAGCAATCTTTTATCTCTACTTCTTATTTTCTTGTCTTTTATATTTTTAACAAAATCTATTTTCGAAATATCTTTAAAAATATTTTATAAGTTTTATGTTCCAAACGACTTTCTACTCCTATATAAACCTATTTATTTTAGAAAATTCACTCATCATTTTATTCTATACTCTCTTTTTGTTCTCAAACATCTTTTTACAAATATGTCTTCTCCGCATCATAAATTACATGAAAACCTTGAACAAACTCTTCATTCTTTCAAGTATATTTTCTCCTTTATCTTAAGAAAACAAGGTATTTAGAATTAAGTCAAATGTAGATGATCAAAGAACAAGAAAAGCATTTCGATGCCATTCGATGAATGATTTCTTCTTTAATCAAAGATCCAACAACCTAGAGTTCATTATCAACAAGGATAACAAAGATTGAGATGCCATAAAAGTAGATCCAATTTTTGGGTTTGACGGTTGGGTTAAAGTTCCAAAAAACGTCTAGTTATTAGGTTTGAATTGATTTGGATACACACATGCACACTCTCTCTTAGGATTTGATTTGCTTTGGTTTGTTGTGTATGTTTGATGTGGGTTTGTTTGGTTTGGATTGTTTATACTGAGGATTGACATTTAGCTTTTTATGTTTAATTGATATATAAGATTGATTTTATGTTGTGTAATCTTATTTATTATATAATCATCATATATATCATGCTTAGTATAAAATAGTGCATTGTGTCTAGGTATATCGTCAATTACCATATATCATAACCATAAATATCATTCTATTTAACTTAATTACTGATTTTAATCTATAGTTTCTAAGTATTTTGATTTGGGAGGAGTTTTTATTTTTACGTCCATTTTTGTTGATGACAAAGGGGGAGAAAAATATAAAATATACATTGCATATATTCTGGGGGGGTTATCTAACTCGGGATGGGTTATATCATATTTCGTATGTAGTATATTAAATGATTGCCATCATCAAAAAGGGAAAGATTGTTAATACCTAAGTTAGTGATTTTGATGATAACAACCTTAACAAACAACAATATACATTTACATAAAATGTGGATACTAATATTTTACTAAGTATATAGTGCAGGATATTACACATGTAATAAATTGAAGACTGTACAGTAAGAAATGGACATAATGACTCATGAGCATAAAGACCAAGACATAAAGGCTATAATATAGTGTTAGAGTCATAACATTTTATTAAATTCCTTGGTAGCAATCTTTAATCTCAATTTCTTATCTTTTATATTTTTAACAAAATATATTTTCAAAATATCTTTAAAAATATTTTATAATTTTTTTTCAAAGTTTAAAATGTTTATAAACTATGTTTGACTTATTGTACAAAGTATCAAAATATTTTACAAAATACAGTAACTTCAAATTGTTTAAAAAGAAAAGAGTTTTCAATATAAACATACATATGTCGACATATGTATAAGAGGTATGTCGACATACGTGCCACAAAACATTTTTTCAAATTTTGAAATGAAGTGTTTATTTCTCGTAACTCTTCGCAAATGGACACATCTGTTTATACAATATATATATATGAGGTTTCAAACGAAATTTTTGGCAGTTATTATCTTATCTTCTTCCCTTATCTTACTCTCTTGAAAACTCCATTGAAATTACAACAAATTCTCTTCAAAATCAAATAGAATTAATTCATACTTTGTGCATTGATTCAATACTACTTTCTTACTATTTTGGAATCATCTCTTTCTCATATCAAAGATTAAAGTGCTGTCCAAGAGCCTATAGGATCTGTTATATCCAAATTTCAAGAAATTGTCTTTGCAAAACCATCAAACTCTATTTCCATTTGCTTAGGTGCGATTATAGCCCTTTCAAATCAGTTGGGTGTGCTTGGTAGCCCAAAAATCCGAGTGGGTGTGCATATAGCCCATCCAAATCAAGTGGGTGTACCCTGAGCCCAGAAAATTAGGAGGGTGTTTCTCATAACTTCGGAATCAAGATTGTAATTGAGTTTGCCTTCTGTATGTTTAAAGATTGGCATTTGAAAATAAATTTGTATAAGAAATTGTATGAGACTGGATGTAGAAGAAATTCAAACCAGTATAAAATCTTCGGTGTCATCTTCCTAACTCTCTACTTTATTTTTATCTGTGGTTGTATATGTGATTGGTTGTTGATATAATTCTATATTAAAAATCTGTGATTCCATATTAAACTTAAAAGAAATATAAAAAGATTTACAAAAGTTAGAAAACACAATTCACCCTCCCTTTAGTGTTTAATTAGCCTTAACATCCATAATTCTGCAACCCACATTTGGTATCAAAGCACTGGGATTTTAAAAACTCGTAATTTGATTTTTGGTAACTTTTAATGGCTAACAAAACCATTGGTACATTATTAATACTTTTATCGAAGGACGATCTACTAATAGACCCCTACTTTTTAATGGAAATAACTACACTTATTGGTCATGTAGAATAAAAATACACTTACAATCTAATTGTTTAAATATTTGGAATATTACACAAAACGAGTATACCGATTCCGAGATTAATTTTGCACACTGGACTACTAACCAAAAGGCACTTAATAATTCTAAAGCCATGATATTCTATTTTTTCCACTATGTAAAATTGAATTTTATAGAGTCTCTATTTGTAAATCTGCATATGAAATTTGAAGAACACTGCAAGTTACACATGAGGGTACTAGTAAAATGAAACAAACTAAACTTCCCATGTTAACAAATCATTTCAGTTATTTAAAGTGAATCCAAATTAGACTATTTCTAACATGTACTATAAATTTCTAGATATAGTGCATTCATTAGTTGCATTAGGTAAAAACTTTTCTGAACAGGACCAAGTTAGGAAAATCTTCAATTCACTCTCTTTAGAGGGAATCAAAAGACACTGTCATTAAAAGAGGCTAATGGTATTAGTACTCTAAAAATTAAAGAGTTAATAGGAAACTTAATGTTTTATGAGGCATAATTGTAGGGTAGAAGGGAAAGCCAGGCAACAGAAACTAAATTCATCACTTTCAATGCAATAACTGGCGATTAGGATTCAACTGATGAAAATGATGAGGAATTTGCCTTCATGACCAAAAATTTCAGAAAATTCTTGAAGTATAGAAAATGAACAATTTTTGAAAACCTGAAAAAAGACCCTTGGAACTAGAATTGCTACTAGATGCTTAATCTATGATGAATCTAGTCATTTTCAAAGAGATTGGCCATGTCCGAATAAATCGAAAATCTCACCTATTAATGGTTTATTCAAAAAAAAGAAAACGGGGTTATACATCAACTTTGCATGATCCAAACTCTTGCTCCAGTGATAATGAAATAGATGCTGAAAATATGAATATGTGTTTCACGGCAATAACTGACAAGTTAGAACTAATCAACAAAAAGGGGTCAACAACGTTATCTTTTATCTAATAATTTTTATTTTAATTTTTTTGTTGATTATGGTTTTTAGGAATGACATATAGATTAATAATAATATTAGATGAATATAAGTATATATAGGAATATGTTAGCTTAGTTTTAGTTTTTGAAAATTTTGGGCTATATGTCGACATACAAGCCACAAAATTGAAAATTGATATTCCAATTCAAAATTTGAAATTTAAATTTCCCTCTCTTTTGTACTTACTTCCATGTTCTTAAAAAATCACCTTTTTGACATAAGAACATGACCCTTCATTCTACATTAATTATATCTATCTCTATCCATTCATTCGCTCACTTTATTTTAAATTTCAAATATGTCTTCATTCTCTTATCTCATCAAAAACTCAAAAATGGCATCCTCTAGTCAAACTCATAAAATCGTAAGGCTCTCTAACAAAACTAAAAGCTTTCTCTTCAATGAGAAAGATGGCATTGAAACCTATATAGAGTATTTCAAAAATGGTTTTCTGGAAGATTTGCTAAATTTGAATATATTTCTTCTTATGGTTTACAAGATCTTTGTTTTGAAAATAATTTTTTTGGTTTAATTGACTCTTCTTAAAATGTTTTGATTGTTATCCAAATTTGGTGAAAATTTTTGATGCAAATTTAAATGAAAAAACAAATTCATTTAAAAAAGGGACAAATTTATAGTACTCAAATTGTTGTAAATTTTGCAGTTTTGGGTAATATTCTTGTAACATCACCCGCTTGGAGGCCCAAAACTTACGGCTATGGATGCTGCAATCATCCATAGTTATTAATTCACAACGACCAAATGTGGTAATGTTAGATACATTGATACAACAAAAACACATGGATATGAAATCTTTTAAAACTACATAAACCAATTTCTCATTCCATTTCAAAGCATTTCAGATTTATTACATAATCCCAAAGTCCAGAATCACGTTCAAAGAAAATATAGTTATTACAACATACGCCAAGAGCAACATATGAAGATGCCCCCTTGGATAATCAGATACATACATACATATATATATATATATATATATATATGGGAAATCAATCAACTTTGCCTTTACAACAAACACAGCGAAATCAAAAAGAAAAGAACTCCTATTAGCTAGTTATCCTCCAGCTCGTCTTCGAAAGCTTATTCATTTAAGGAGAACTTGAAAATCTCTTAACCTTAGTGTACTTAAATTAATTTTTGAGCACCCGAGAGTTTAAGGGGAAAACATAAACTTCGAGTCAGATATAAAGCCTGATATGAATAACACCTACCATCTCGAACCATTTAGGTAACTAGTGAGACCATGCCGCTTAGCAGAACGGGTTTTCCTCTCACTGGTATCTTATCAAAATTTACAATAACCATATACTGTGCTCCTGCATCCACAGTGTTTAAAAACATAACAATTTAAAATATCATTATGATATGCAAACATGCAAAATATCCTGGATTTTCCATCCCCATATATTTGACTATCTATCTCAATTATAGTTTTTAGGGTTGCTATTAACTTACTAGTTTTCATAGGCTGAATAATAACGTATTTAGAGTTTATGGACTACCTATCCTACTTCATAGTTTTCATGGGATCACTAAGAATCTGTTTCAAATTTATGGGTCTCATACTTTTCATGGGATCACTAAGAACCAATTGGCCCATGCCAATAACATCATACATTTATTTCATGGATTCTTCCTAAACTTATTGGTATCTCCCATAACTCCCCTTATATTATAGTTTTTATGGGTTAACTATAATATTGACTCTATCAATAACTTAATTCGATATAGTTTTCATTGGTTCACTACAAATTTGTTGGCCCCTGCCAATAACTCTCTTTAAACATAGTTTTCATGGGTTCACTATAAACCTGTCTAAACTAACAATTTCTATAGCAGTCTTTCGGCATCCTCTATTCTGGTCCACCTAACCTCCTGGATGTAACTCTATTCATTTAGGAGTTACTTAATTTATATCCACTAATGGGTCAACCTAGCTGGTTATTCTACCATTATTCCCCAAAATACAGTTATGGGTCCATCATACAGTGAATAGTTTATGGAAGAAGCGCATACATTATCATAACAATATCAACATTTATGGTTTTATATCCTTGAATTCATTTCTACATGAAACATACCAATTACTTTTTTCAAGGAAAGCTTCTTCACAAACTCAAAAATTAAAAACCATTTCAAAGCTCTTTTATATTGCCATGGGTTTTCTTTTAAAAATGAGATTGGGTTCTTTGTTTTATAAACTAAGGCTTTCGAAACCTTAAATCTTTACTTTCGAAACCATTAGAATACTTCTTTTGAAACCATTCAAATCTTCTTTTCACAACACTAAGCATATGCCTTTCAAAACACTCTAAAACATCTCTTTCGAAATCATCAAAACATACCTTTTGAAAGTATTAAAACATTACTATCTAATTTATAGAAGCATGGCTTCAAAACCATTTGAAAGTATCTCTTTCGAAACCATTAGGTTTGATCTTAAACAAAACATTTGGGTCAAAGTGAAAGAAAGCGAAAGTACCCCTTTCAAAACTATTAAACTTCAAACAAAAGAGTTTGGGGAAAAATAGATGGCTTCGGAACCATCCTTTCGAAAGCATTAGTCCTTAAGTAAAACAATTGGAAAGATAACTTTGAAACACCTTTCGAAGCCATTTCTTTCGAAACCTTTAGTATAAGTGGCTATTGGAGCCCTTTTGAAAGCATTGGGAAGTGGCTTAGTATTTTTTATAAATCAAAAGCTACCTTTCGAACTCGTTGATAACTTCAATCCACTCGAAAGGTATAAAAGAGGCAGCATGATTTCAACTAGCTTCAAGCTACCCTTTCAAAGAAAGAAGGTGAAAACCCCTACGAAAGCTATATTAAAACCCTTTTGAAAGAATTCTTTTAAAACAAGGCAAGTGGCATCTCCTTTTAAAAGTAAAACAAAGGCCTTCGAAAACTATTTAAAATGGACTCGATCCCTTCGACAGCATGGTTTCGACTCTATACCTGCCGCCTTTCTCCAATCCATAACACACCAAAGTATTGATATCATGTGTACTGGTTTTGACTTGGTTGGGGGCGGAAGTACAGGATCGGAAGGTAGTTACTAGAAGTGGCAAAACATTAAATCTATGAAAAACTATTTTGTTGCTTTTTTAGGTAGATGCTTGTCAACTAACTTGCGTTTTTGTAAAAATATGATTGGTTGCCATAAAATTTAACAAAACCTTTTAGAAAAGACTTCTAAATTTATTCAAAAATAATTAAAGGTAATTAACAAAAAAGTTCTTCACTTTAACAAAACAATTAAAAAACTTTAAGTCATCCATCTTAAATAAATTAATTTATCTAGCAAATTACTTAGAAAAAATCCCCAAAAATCATCAATATTCACTTTTATTATGTTATCGAACACATATAAATTTCGGACCCAAATTACTTTATATAATTACCGAAATTACTTTCTAAACCCAATTATTCATATTCTCCTTTGAAAATTCATAATAAATCATCCATAACTTGGTTAATTACAAAAAATTAAACTCATCTCCAAAATAATGTTTTACGTTCTCCAAAATAATGTTCTACATAACACATTAAATCCTCTTGGCATTCTAAACCATATATAAATGATTTGAGCCTTAAAAAGAAAATAAAACAATTATTAAACAAACTTTTTCGAATATTATGTATCATGTAATCCAAGAATATCATCATCAAAAATCATCATAATGAGTTTACACTTAAACCCAAAATTAACTGCTCTTTTAAAAACAAAAATGAGATGGTTTTGATTATTATTCACCTTGATTTGGATAAGGACTTGAGATTTGAACTTGTTTAATTCTCCTTACTTGATTCCTTAGCTTTACTTGAATTTTCCTCTTCTTTTCCTTTAGCTAACGGTCGGCTTGCTCCTTAGTTTCTGTTTAGGATTTTGAACTTATTAGATGAAAATAAGAATAAGGGTTTAGGGATTAAGGGTTATAGTGGATAGCTATTCCCCATAATACCGTTTCCTTATTCTCTTATTTGTTAACTTATAAAACCATTTCCATAAACTCATTCTTTTAATTATTTTATTAAGTTAAGCATGACCTCTAATAAATTTTCATATCCCAACCCCCTTATCAATCTAACCTTTCCATTATTCTATTTAATTTATCTAATTAAATCTCCTGAATAATATTATTTAAAATTGGGTGTTATAGGCTCCCCTCTTTAAAGAATTTCGTCCTCGAAATTCAGTAAGGACAAAATACTAAACATAGCAATCATCTGTACATCTCCTAATTACCATAGTAGTCTACACGACGAGCAACAATCTATATAAAGAAAATATAGAACATACCCTCATAGCAGATCAAGATAAGTATCTCTAATCCTATATTTTGACTCCCAAGTATAGTCATTCTCATTGTCGCTCTACTGAACTTTCACCAACTTGACTGTCTTGTTTCCTAACCTCTTCTCATCTCTCGTCACAACTCGAACTGGTTGTCTGTAACACCCTTAATTTTTGTTTAACATTATTCATGACATTTAATTGGATAAATTAAATAGAATAATGTGATTGATTAAGCAAAATGAGATTTGACTACTTAGCATGGCCATGCCTAATGAATAAATAAGCATAGATTATGTCTTAGAAACTTAGGAAAATAAGAAGAATAAGGCAAAGGCAAAAATGGGAATACCATCCCCATAACCCTTAAAGACCTCCCTTATTCTCACTTATCACTTGATATGAGGTCAAAAGAACTAAACTAAAGCTAGGGCCAACCATTAAAACTCTCTAAGGAGATCGGCAAACTAGGAAGATTGAGGAGAAACGGCTAGAAGATAAAAGCTAGGACAAATCTCGAACTCGAACAACTTAATCAATGCGAATAATTGTGTAAATCATCTCACTTTTCCTTGTTTTGGTTCAGTTATGAATAATAACCGAATGTATTATGTTGAATTGATCATGTTTGGAACTAATAATCATTGTTTGGATAGAATAAGGATTAATGGTGATTTATTGGAATTTTTATGGAATTAAAATGATAGGTTTTAAAGTCAAAACCTTAGTAAACGACCTCCAAATGAATTGATTTTTGGATATGTTTGAATTTGGAGACGTGTTTTTAATTTCATAATTTTTGGAGTTAATGGAAATATTTTATGATTTTCCTAATTTGAAAAAGGCATTTATTTCAGAAATTACTAAAAATAATATAATAACGAATTTTGTCCCTAAATTTTATATGATGTAGAAAAATTGTTATTTTGCATTTTTGGTGAATTTTTGAGAGTTTTTCGGGTGATTTTGATTTATTATGAATTTTCTAGCTAAAAAGGCTTAATACTTATATTAAAATATTAATATAATCAAATATTTTGAAAATAATTCTGAAAATAATAAAATCTTACCCATATTCGGTTTTCTGCAAAGAAACATAAGTCTGTTTTTCGATTATGACCACTCTACGGAAAGAGAAACCATTATTTGAACATAATCGAATAGGTTAGAGACCTAAATTATACACCTATAAAAAGTTATAGCTAAAACAAAGTTTATATTTTCGAAGGAGTTGATTTCTTTACTTTCGAATATGTTTGCTTTGTTTTCTTTACCTTCGAAGGGGATACTTTTGAAGTGTTGTAAAATTGTTTTGTTTTAACCAAGTTTTATACTTTCGAAAGGGGTACTTTAAATGTTTTCGGAAGAGTTACTTCCATTGGTGTTGAAAGGGGTACTTTCAACTAGTTTCGATGCTAAGCTTCTAATGTTAAATGCTAATACTTTAATATATTCAAAATGTTTTGAAAGGTAGAATTTAGAGCATTATAAAATAGGAGCCTAATGTTTTTAAGAGCTTTCGAAGGAGGTTACCCTATGAAATCGAAAGCTAGGTTTCGAAGGTATCGAAAGGTTTTATGACCCAAACTCTATTTTTAAAGGAAAAACCCATGGCTACATTAAAAGAGTTTTTATAATGGTTTAAGATGAATCTATCTTTGAAAAATTAAATCTATAGGAGTGGTATTGCTATGTTGTTGTATTGCTTTTTCTAATATGAATATATTCACTTTATACCCATAACTGCATTTTGGGAAAAAAGATAGAAGGACCAGTTAGGTTAACCCAATAGTGAATTTAAATTGAATAAACTCCCGAATGAGTAGAATTGCATCCAGGAGGTCAGGAAGACCAGAATTTAGGATGCTAAAATATAAAGGAATGATATTAGCAGGGGCCAGGGGCCAATAGGTTTACAGTAAGCCCATGAAACTTTATGTTATTGGCATGGGCCAATAGGTTCATAGTTAGCTAATGAAAGCTATGTATAAAAGAGGATTTCAGATAGACAAGTTCATAGTTAGCCCATGAAAACTATGTATAAAGGAAGATCTCAGATAGACGGGTTCATACTTAGCCCGTTAAAACTATGTGTAAAGGAAGATGCCAGATGGAATAGTTCATAGTTAGCCCATGAAAACTATGTGTAAAGGAGAATGTCAGATAGATAGGTTCATAATAAGCCCATGAAAACTATGATTGGATATTGGCAGAGCCAATTCGTTTATAGTTAGCCCATGAAAATTATATCCGGATGAAATATTTACGGATGTCAATAGGTTCCTAGTCAACCCATGAAAACTAGGGTAAAAATAAAGGATACAGGGGTTACCAATAGGTTCCTATTCAACCCATGAAAACTAGGATAAGTGTAACATTGGAGTTACCAATAGGTTTATATTGTTCCCATGAAAACTACGTAATGGGACAGGGAGTCCTTATATGTTTAGCCGGTTATTAGTCAGCCTATAAAAACTTATAGATTAATAGTAATCCTAAAAAGTATAACTGAGATAGATAGTCTAAGTTAAATGGGGATGGGTAATCTAGAATTAATTCAATTGTTTTGCATATCATCATATCATACCATTTTGAATTGTTTTAACCATTATGGACGTAAGAGCACAATATATGATTTTATAAAGGTTTTGGGATACAAGTGAGGGGAAACCCTTTCCACTAAGGGCATGGTCTCACAAGATATCTGAATGATTGAGATGGTAGATTATTATTCCTACCAGGCTTTATGTCTGACTCGAAGTTTATGTTTTCCCCTTAAACTCATGGATGGTCATTTGATTCTAAGTAGGTTGAGAATTGAGGTTTTCAAGTGCCTCTAAAATGAATAGGCTTTTGGAGACGTGCAGGAGGCATGCGAGCTATTTAGAGATCTCGTTTCATTTAATTCCGTTGTGTTGTTTGTAATGGAAAAGTTGTTATATTGCCTGTATATACTGTGATCACACCGTGGTATCTTCATATGTTGCTCTGGGCCTATGTTGTAATAAGTATATTTTCTCTAAACGTGGTTTGCGAACATGGGATTATGTAATGAATTTAGAATATTTTGAAATGGAAAGTGGAATATGTTTTACTGTTTAATTTTTTTCCATATTCATATGTTTCTATGTATTAATGAATCTAACACTGCCGTGTTTGATCGCTGATGATTAATGATTATGGATGACTGCAACATCCGTAGCCACTGGTTTTGGGCCTCCAAGTAGGGGGATGTTACAAGTTGCTATCAGAACATAGATTTATGATAAAACATAAAATAAACCAAAAATTTTCAAACATAATCCTAATGAAGCGAAGAATAAGATTAGGGTTTGGGTTAACATTATAGTAACGTACTTGTATTTGTTATATATATATATATATAACTATATATTCCCCTCTCTTTTAGACCATTCTTCTGTATCTTATTAAGGCTCGTATGCAAATTTATGAGAAAGAGGATATGGAAGCAGGAAACGAAAGAGGAAATCTTGGTGGAGAAAGCACCATAACCAACGGAAATGCTTGACCTAATACTAGGAGGAATCAAGGTCGACATGCTAATGCTAATCTAAACGCTGAAGCCGATGTAGGGGGTTGGAAATCCGCAAGTAGATGCAGGGATGGTGTATCAGTTGTTGGCCAATCTTTTGCAAGTAAGAGCTGCTGGAAATAGTGAGCGAGGAGTTAAATCAGGTTTAGATTGCAAGAGAATTTGCAGATGACTTTGATCCAATCACAGGACTACCTCTGGAACGAGCGGTTGAGTTACGGATAGTTCTTATGCAAGGAGCTGAACCTGTGAGTAGACCACCTAGCAGGATGACACCGATAGAAATGAAAGAACTAAAGGTTTCTTAAAGGAAGGAATTTTATTAGACCTAGCAGTTCGCCTTGGGGAGTGGTTGCGGTATTAGTGAAGAAACCAAATGGATCGTTGAGGATGTGTATCGACTACCATAAGCTGAATGAAAGGACGATAAAGAATAAGTGTCCTTTGCCGATAATTGATGATTTTTTTGATCAGTTGAGTGGAGCCAAAGTGTTTTCTGATTTAGATTTGGTTTTACTTGAGTTGTTGGACTTTGTCGACGAGAAGCGTGGAGAAGCTGATTTAAGGGCGGCTGCATATCGGCATCGAGTCGCCCGATATTATAATGAAATTTTTTGACCAAGAGCTTTCGATGTGGGTGATCTTGTTTTGAAGCGAGTTTTTTCGGTCCCATCACATATGAATCCCACATGGAAAGGTCCCTACGTCTTCGAATGGAGACTTGAAGAAGAAACCTTCAAGCTAGCGACTGTTGATGGCATGACACTCCCCGGAGCATGGAATAGCGAGCACTTACACTGTTATTATACTTAGTTTATTTCTTTTGCATTTCAGTAGAAATTGTTTACAGTATATGTTTCTTTTATTGTTCTTTGTTTCCAAAATGTAATAAGACAATTCAGTTTGTCCCTATTTTCTACAATCAATAAAAGCTTGAAGTTATTTTTCTATGAACGGTTATTGTTATGTGTTTTATAATTTCATGATAGAATTAATTTGTGTTAGTCTGTGTGGCGTACGAACGCATGCACAAAACTAAAAGTTGACCAGCTATATACATAAAATCTCTAAGTCCCTGAAGCACACCAGAGTACTCCGAGTCTCTAGAGTGTGGACTAGAGTATAAACGAATCCAAAAATCTCTAAATCCCTGAAGCGGATTAGAGTACTCCGAGTCCCCACAGCTCGGACTAGATTACAAACAATTTCAAAATTCTCTAAATCCCTAAAGTGGATTAAAGTACTCTGAATCCCCAAAGCGAAGACTAGAGTACAAACGATTTCAAAAATCTCTAAATCCATGAAGCAGATTAGAGTACTCTGAGTCCCCAGAGCGCGGACTAGAGTGTAAACGATTCAAAAATCTCTAAATCCCTGAAGTGGATTAGAGTACTCTAGAGTATAAACGATTTCAAAAATCTCTAAATCCCTGAAGCAGATTAGAGTACTCTGAGTCCCCAGAGTATGGACTAGAGTATAAACGATTTCAGAAATCTCTAAATCCCTAAAGCGGATAAGAGTACTCTGAGTCCCTATAGCACGGATTAGTGTATACACGATTTCAAAAATCTCTAAATCCCTGAAGTGGATTAGAATACTCTGAGTCCCCAGAGTGTGGACTAGAGTATAAATGTTTTCAAAAATCTTTAAATCCCTAAAGCGGATTTGAGTACTCCGAGTCCCCAAAGTGTAGATTAAAGTATAAACGATTTCAAAAATCTCTAAATCCCTGAAGTGGATTAGAGTACTCTAAGTCCCCAAAGCGTAGACTAGAGTATAAACAATTTCGAAAATCTCTAAATCCCTAAAGTGGATTAGAGTATCTGAGTCCCCAAAGCATGGACTAGAGTATAAACGATTTCCAAAATATCTAAATTCCTGAAGTGGATTAGAGTACTCTGAGTCCCCAGAGCATGGACCAGAGTATAAACGATTCAAAAATCTTTAATTCCTCCGAGAGCGGATTAAAATGCTCTAAGTCCCTAAAGCGGGGACTAGAATGTCAACGATTTCGAAAAATTCTTAAGTCCCAGAATGTGGACAAAAGAACTCTAAGTCCGTCGAAATCAGACTGGAGTTTAAATGACTCACGAATCCTTGAATTTCAATTGAAGATTAAATTATAAGTGATGTGATGAAAATCTGTAAATGCAAAGGAATAAAATTTTATTTACTTCTCAAAAATGTCCTTACAACTTTTCCGAAAGTTCAGAGGCCAAGTCTATCTACAACGACTACTAGAAAAAAAAAGGGAAAAGGAAAGGAAAACAACTACATGATTTTAATTTATCTAAGCTGAGCAAGATATTACGAGGCAGCAGCTATTCCTCAGTTTTCTTTCCTTTTTTGGCTTCTCCGAAGTCTCCTCAGCTAAGCGTCTTTTCCTGGACCCTTTGCTTCCTTCTGACATGGTATTCGATGAAGGAGGAGGAACCTCCAAAGGTGTGGACCCACCAGGGAGAATGACTCTCAGCGGCCTATTTAGGGGATCGTCTAGTTCCACCACCTTGGGTTTCGTCTTTATCTTAATTTTCTCTTTTTCTTCCTCCTCGAGTCGCTCCATCATGCTGAGCTTGGAAATGTGCTTGGAAGTGCCTATGATTACGACATCATCATGTTCTTTGACAGGTAAAGGGTCTTTGGGCTTATCCTCAACTAGTGCCTCGATTACTTGAGCGTCGGGGCCTGGAGTGTCTTCAGCTAGTGAAGCCCCAACATCTTTTTCTACCCGCTCCGTGGCGACATCGTTCCTTGGATCGATTCGGGACCAAATGACCTGTATGAATTCACGAAAAATAGATGTTAGAGTACATCCGTTACCCACCGAAAGCGGTAACTTCCTGAACTTTAGAAGGTGAAGTTAAGTACCAGCTTCCAATTGACTTTCGGTGGTCCTTAGAGTATCACCCTCAGGGATTGGGTATAAATTGTGAATACCAAGTCTAGTCTTCTCCGAATCATAACCAACATGCCGCTCAGAAGGTTCGAGAGATGAATTCTTAGCTGATTGAACGGGAGGAGGAACTTAAGGCTCGGTGCAAGATGGACTGGTAATATCTTCTTTCTCTTCTGATGTCGGGGAATCTTTACCAAAGAGGGCTTTTGCCGTAGACAAGTCCAAAGGCTCTTTTCCTCGGATCACTTCCTTCGCGAGTGCATCCTCGTCAATCTCCTCGACAGCTAACTCCACTTTCTTGATTTTGATTAGAGTATCCTATGCATCGGCTAGTGATTCGAGATAACCATCGCCCAAGAAATATTAGACATGGTGCATAAGAACCCTTGCATTGTAATCGACGATAAGCAGGTCAAATAAGCTTTTGATCTCTTCCCTATCGGCCTCGGTCGCTGCCTCAATTTAGGAGTCGACCTCTGGGAGTGTTGCTATTTTTCCTTCCTCACAAACTTCTTCTTTTAGTGCTTCAATCTTGAGTAATTCTTCGTCAAGTTTTGTTTTCAAGTTCTTTGTCTTGACTATTTCATCATAATACTTCTGTGATTCTTCGTGCGCTACAACTTTCTCCTCTTTCTCTTTAGAAAGCAACTCCTCTAACTCCTTGACACGGTGAGCTAGAGTTTCTTTCTCTTTCTGGAGAGAATCCTTTTCTAGAGCTAGAGCGCCACTGTATTGAAGTGCTTCGTTTAATTCTTTTTTATGGTTGGCTCTAAGCGACTGACTACTTCAGCTGTTTCTTTGGCATTTTTCTTTATGGTCTCGAGCAGGGATTTATACGAAAGAAGTTCGTCATCCTGGCTCTTTATAATGTCTATATCATGAACGCCTTCCAGCTTAAGGGAGTCGATCTCATGCTGGCGTTCGATGGAGACCTCCGAAACTTTCTCTGCTGAGTGTACAAATACATCATGATGAACATATACATCGTTGGTGCAAGCGAAAGTGTCTGCTTTGACATTCCTGGGGATAGGATATATGGCAGGAAGGAATTTCAGCCCGTTGAAGCAAATCTTTGGGAACACAGCCTTAAGCTCGACTAATTTCTCCACCATGTTGAGTCATGAGCAGGGGCTGGAGAAGCTTGTCTCGGCGGAGTCAACGATTTCTTATGGTACTCACTAGACTGCTTAATACTCGAAGAGCCAAAGTGTTGATCGCGGGGAGCGTCTGATTGAGAACCTCGATAAATAGACTTGTCTCCATCTAACGCTAGAGTGTTTGTGGGTTCGCTTGGATGTGAAGAGTGAAAATGAGTTCTCCTCCTGGAGGATGAAGACGATTCCCAAGCGGTGTATCCGGCTTTCGTCTCTATCTCTCTGTTTACTACAATCTAAATCTCGGCCTGATTGGTGAAAGATGAAGGATCCGGGAAGACGATCGAAGCCGTGCGAGCAAGTCATCTCACCTGCACACAAGGTTAAATTAGAACGAATTAGTAGAAATCACATGAAAAATTGAATACAGGTCGGTGGTGAAGTACAAGTGTTCTTGTGTGTCCTAGTGCATCCCCCAACGGACCAGCAATTTTCGCTTTACTGATTGGATTTTTTCTCCCTGAGTATGAAGTTGTACGCCTTCACCGCTTCTCGGAGGCGAGCTGAGCCCCATGGCACCAATATTAGCAAAGTCATAATTCAATAAATCGTCAGGAATGGATAAGTTGGAGAGTCCCTTAAACGAACTTTCAATTTTTTGGGGAGAAGATCTTCTCTCGATAGGAGTTATCACGATTTTTGGGGTCCCCCGGCTTCACTTTTTTAAGTTTGCATGCTAAACACTTTTTCTTTCTTGGTAAAGGCTGCGGCTGGTTATTGCAGGGAACATTCGCTACTAGCGCCTGTCCGGAACTTGTGTCCTTATTTAATGGCGCTGGAGTTCCTTTTTCTTAATTTCACCTTCCTCGGTGGTATCATAAGCCCCTTCAATAGGGGGCGCTGAAGGACCAACTTGTTCCTGACTCATTTCAGCAGTTGTCCTTACGGTCGTATTTTACTCAAAAGGCTAATCTTGCGATCCTCTTCTTATAGTCGGAACAGTGAAAGCAACTCATCGGTAACAATCAATTTGATGTCCCACTCTTCTACTGGAGTGGCTCGAATGGCCGTGAATTCGTCGGAGTATATAGTGCCTTCAGTCCGTGGGTGAATGCTTGGAAGGATTAAAATGTTCAAACTTCAAGAAAGATGCGTCTTAAGTCCTAGAATGAAGGGTGAGACAAGAATGAAACTTACTTCCTTCCGGCCATCTCCTCACGAAGCCGGAAGGGCAGCGTACATAGAACCACTCCTGTTTGAATTGGGAGAGCTTATTACACACGCCCATCAGAACATGGCATTTAGGGTATAGTTCTAGGAGTATATAAGACGGGCAATCAACACATCTCTTGAAGCGGTAAATGTGGCGGGTATCCTCAAGGGTTGGAGGTCTGAACAAAATGCACATAAAGAGTAGGTAGGTACCGTTTATGAATGCATGGCTATTAGGATGCAATTTTGTAGGAGTGATCCCTATGTACTTTAACACCTCACGGGTAAACGGGTTGAAAGGTGGCATGCATCCGACCAAACACATGAATTTGTTGCATGCGGTGTATCCGATGGGGGTAGAGGGGGGCGATCTTGCCCCGACGGAACTTGGACATCTTCAAAGGGAATTCCATGAATGGAGCACATTCGATAGAGAGAGGCTACACCGATTTTTGAGGCTTGTGAATCGATGGGGTTATCCAGAACAATAGCTTCGTTTGTGGCATCAGGAGCCGGATCTATAACCTCAGCGGGAAGGACCGGAATGTCTAGAATGGGAGCAAACAACGGACTCGACGTCTCTGCTACCTCTTGCCATGAACTTGGTTGAGGCTTGTCAGATATAGTAGCAGAGCTTGATTTCTTAGACATTTCGTGAAAACACTTGGAGCGATTAAGTACCTGTTTCAGCTATACTCGAGAGATAATCGATATTAGACATAACAATAATATATTCCCCCATGTTGTGTATGTACTAGTGTGACGATTCAAACATGAGTACAAAGAACCTGAGGTTTTAAAGACAAGTGTGACATGATGAAGCTTTGAGTTATTGTCTTCGGAGACTATCATCGCTGAACGTCTCCGGCAGTTTATCATACGATCGGTAACGGAAGTCTTCGAATCAAGCATTGGCATCATAGATTATGAAGGCTATTACTTGCATTTGTTGGGTTAGATTCATGTTTAGAATTACTTAAGCTATGAGCCGTTAATCCGAATTAAGTCCATATGCATATATGCTTTGGTCCTTGTCATTGTTCATTGTTTTATGCTCAAACGTGGGAATGTGGGGTCCTGATGTATGCGATGTTCAAGTTAAAATGGTCCTAATTGCCAATGCCGGCACTTAATGCCGATCCAAACATTTTACCTCCTATACCGATCACCCCTCTAAATAAAGACAACCGATCTACTCTCCTATGGACAACCGACCGCCTCTCTGGAAAAAAATAACCGACCCACTTACTCTCTCAAGGTACCGACCCATTCTCTCTCTTTCGAAGTATTGACCGAGCTCTACTCCAAAGAACCTACCGACCTCTCTCCCTCGATCGGTATGCCGAGCAGAAGCCTACAGCCTATACACCTAGCCCTGTAAATCATCGAACTCCTCTCTCTCACCAAACAACGAACCCTCTTCTCCTATACATTCCAATCAATGCTTGTGCTAACTCCTCTCAACCTAGTGCAAACCCATGGTAGAAACGCTCCATTGTCCACACCTATCCCCTCACTCACTATGTTGCTCTCCTTTCCTATTCATCACGCTGGGCCGTATGCACACATGGTTCTAACCTGGTTCGAGTTCAATAAGGCATGACCTAGGAGTATAAAACAATACATGGAATCTCGCCTATGCAGTAAATTATAGCCTGGGGTGAGTGTTTTCTAGGGCTTGGAGTCGAGATCAATGGGGGAGCGCATATGGAGGACGATTGGATAGAGGAAGGAAGTAGTTCAGTGAAGAGATGGCATAGGTTTCTAGGCAGAGCTGGAGAAGGTAAGGTGTAAAGTGTGAAGTGGGAAGAAAGGAACGGAGGCATGGGTTTATATATGGTGAAGGGGAGATGAACGGGCGCCCTCCTATAGACCCGATCACCATGCATCACTGGATCGACAAATTAGACATGCCGAACGTTGTCTGAGTGAACGACCGAATGGGTCGACCTTCGTATGCCGATCCACTCCTTATCCCTAAAAATAATAACATATATATATATATATATATAATAAAAATATAAATGATAATAAAATAAAATGTGTATACATGAATATATACACATATAATGGTAATTGAGGATGACAGTATGATAAAAAGACATATACTCCCGGATAAGTAGAAAAGCGTGGATTTAGAAAACCCACTGTAATTCAGCCTTCGAAAGGTTACATACATTAGCATTTGAAAGGTTAAAACTGGATTTCAAGAATCTCTTTGGGACTGAACTAGTACGTTGAGGTAACATAAAGCTTCTTCGAAGGCTAATGAAAAGGCGACAGTCAGTTATCAATTTGAACGGACTAGCTTCTGGAAATAGGGATTACTCACTAATTCAAAGCACGCCATGTTGATTCACACAACGCACTTTGGGAGAAAATATTACTCGGTTACTTAGCTTGGCTATAAGGCGATAGTTGTAGAGGATGTGGTTGGACCTAGACGGGACTTAAGCCAAGAGAGGATTGGAAGTATAAGGGATCTGTGTAACTTGTTTGGATCGACATGTATATGTGGTTCGGTATTAAATGGTGGGTTGGTTGAAGTAGGGTAGCTACTGTGAAGGATCATGTGTGGGTCGGTCTTGGTGGGTCGGTCAAGCTAGTTACGTAGAAGTGGATCGGTCATGTTAAGTCAGCCTAGGTTGGTCGGCATGAGTGGTTCGGAAGCTTGGGCTCGATCACAATGGTTTGGCATACCTAGGTTGGTGCATCCTAGGAAATTAGCAAGTTATCTGGTCTACAACAAAGTAATGCGGTCGGCACTTCTTCACTTCGAATCACACTACTAACTACTCTGAGTCACCGGAGAGTTTGCTTCAAGTCGCCTACGAGATAACCTTGGTTAGGCAATAGCTGGGTCGGTCATGAAGGGTCGACATGCCTGGATCAGCGCACATAGATTGTCAACTGTGGGCCGAGCTCTCTTGGTCATGGGCCTACACAGGGAAGCCAGGATAACTTCGTCTATAAATAGAGGGGCATGGGTCCAGTTTGAGGGATCATTTTTGGGAGAACTGCAGAGAGACTCTGCCATTTTCTACATTCACTTTCTTTTTACTCCAACTTGTATTCAATCTATTTGTTTACGGATTGTATCTGTATTCAAGTATTTGAAAAAGCAATAAAGATTACATTCAAAGTGGACGTAGGCAATTACGCCGAACCACTATAAATCTAGTGTTCTTGTTTCGGTCATTGTTTTTGCATTCTGCTGTGATATTCCTCTGTTTTAATTTACTATCTTCATTAGTCTCTCTACATAAATCTATTCTAGGGTGTTAGTGACCAAGTTTGGTGCTAACATATCCAATTAAATGTCTTGAATAATGTAAAACAAGAATTAAGGGTGTTACAAGCTTCCACCTTTAAAGAATTTCGTCCTCAAAACTCAGTAAGGACTATAAACAAACATAACAACCATGCGAACAAAAGCTAGTACGTCCTACGAGCCAATAAGTCTATATAAAACAAATATAGAACATACCCTCAAAGCAGATTAGGATAAGCATCTCAAATCCTATCCTATGTCTTCCAAGCACAGTCTTTCTTGTTATCGCTCCGCTGAACTTTTACCACATGTCTATCTCTGTCCTCAATCTTTTCGTATTTCTTGCTATACCCCGAACTGGTTGTCTAACAAAAGCGAAATCAGTTCTACTATTAAGCCCTCCAATTCTGTCCGAGGAATAGTAGCCTCTGGATCATGTACATACTTGCGAAGATGAGACACTTGGAATACATTATGGATTGCTATTGTACTGCTCGGAAACTCTACTCAGTAAGCGAGCTTTCTAATCCTTTCTAAAATCTAGAATTGCCCAACATATCTCGGGGTCAACTTTCTCGACTTTCCAAACCTATCACACCCTTCATTGGTGATACATTAATTAAAACCATGTCTCCCACTGAGAACTCTAGGTCTTTACGCCTTTTATCTGTGTAACTCTTCTGCCTGGATTGAGCTTCCTTCATTCGTCCTTGGATTAACTCAATCTTTTTTGACGCCCCTTTAACCAAATCCGGACCTAAGACCAATCTATCTCTAGTCTCTAACCAACAAGCTGGTGATTTGCATGTTCTTCCATACAACGCTTCAAAAGGCGTCATTCCTATACTAGTCTGATAATTATTATTATAGGAAAAATCAATCAAATGTAGGTGGTCCTTCTAAGATCCACCAAAGTTCAATACAAAAGCTCTCAATAAATTCTCGAGTACCTTATTGACTCTCTCTGTCTGCCCATCTGTCTGTGGGTGATATGCGGTACTCATCTTGAGCTTAGTGCCTAACACATCTTGTAGACTCTTCCAGAATTCACTAGTGAATAAAGCATCTCTGTCGCTGACTATGTTATTAGGAACTTCATGAAGTCTAAATATGTTCTTCATGAACAACTTGGCCAAAATTGGTGCCGTCTTGGTCGACTTTAGTGGAATGAAATTGGCACTTTTGTTCAACCTGTCCATAATAACCCATATACTTTAATTTCCTCTCCTTGACGTTGGCAACCCATCAATAAAATCCATGGATATCGAATCCCATTTCCAAACTAGAATATCTAAGGGCTGAAGTAACCTACTCGGCTCTTGATACTTAGCTTTCACTTGTTGACAGCTTACATACTGCCTAACCCACAAGCTAACATCCCTCTTCATGCCTTCTCCATAGAAGCTCCTCTTCATACCTTGATACATCTTGGTCCCTCTAAGATGAATCATAAACTTGGATCGATGACATTCCTTAAGAACTTCCCTTCTCAAGTTCTCCACACCTGGAACACAAAACCATCCTCTCTGGTCAAGACAAAAATCTTCCAAATCATCGACCTCGGTTCCAACTCAAGCCTTCTAATCCTCTCAACTAATAGTGGATCCTCCTTTTGTTTAGAAGCAATTCTCTTGATCAACACTGGTCGAACTTCCAAATAGGATAACATGACAATATTCTGACTAGAACTAGCAGTCGATCTTAACTGCACACCACAACTGGCCGAAGTTTCTAGATTTTTCCACTCTGCCAACATAGCCAACACCACATTCTGATGTCTTCTGCTGAGAGCATCTGCTACTTTATTGCCTTTCCTAGGGGTATACTCTGTACCGAAATCATAAGAAGCCAAAAACTCCAGCCACCTTTGTTGTTGCATATTCAACTCCTTCTGATAGAATATATATCTCAAAGACTCATGATCGGTATACAATTCAAATCTCTTCCCTAAGAGACAATGCCTCCAAATCTTCAAGGAAAAAATTACCGCTGCCAACTCCAAGTCATGAGTAGGATATCTTACTACGTGTGGACCAAGATGCCTAAATGCATAAGCAACAACTTTGCCCTTCTGCATCAATACTACTCCCTAATCCAGTCCCACACGCATCTGTGTATACTACCAACCCTCGGTTACCATCATGAACTACTAATACTGCAGCATTAGTCAACAAATGCTTTAACTTAAGGAATTCTTCCTCATATTTGTCAGACCAAACAAACTTCACTTCCTTTCTGGTAAGATTAGTCAAAGGCGTTGTTATCCGTGATAAATCCTTGATGAATCTCCGGTAATAGATAGCAGGTCGAAGAAAACTTCTGATCTCGGTCGTCGTTTCTGGTCTCTTCCAATTGTTCACAACTTGGATTTTATCTGGATCGACTGAAAATCCCTTCTCTGAAACCACATGACCAAGAAACTTAACCTCTTTCTTTCAAAAATGACATTTGAAAAACTTTGCCTTTAGCTGATTCTTACTCAGCATCTCTAGCATAACTCTAAGACGGTCTTCATGCTCTCTCTCTCATCCCTAGAGTATACCAAAATGTCATATATAAACACCAACACGAATCTATCCAAATAATCTCGGAAGACTCAATTCATCAAATCCATAAAGAAAGCAGGTGCATTCGTCAACCCGAATGACATCACTAACCACTCATACGAACCGTACCTAGTCCGAAATGCAGTCAAAGAAATGTTGTCCTCGCCCACTCTCAATTGATGGAACCCCGTCGATCTTGGTTCATTCTAGGATCATAATAAGTCACCCGGTGGGAAGGAACTTCAAGTTTCACAGGTATAAATACTTCAATGCCATATGCCAAGGCGAAAGGAGTATGGCCAGTCGTGGATTTGTGGGTGGTTCTGCATGCCTAGAGCGCGGTTGGAACCTCATCCGCCCACTTGCCTCTAGCCTTCTTTAGATATTTTTCAAGATGGACTTGATTATCTTATTTACGGCTTCAAATTGCCCATTTTCTTTAGGGTGAGCGGCTGCTGCGAACCTTTTCTCAATGCGATACTTTTGACAAAACTCTATGTTCTCTACTCCCGAATTGAGTTCCATTATCATTTGTGATAGACCGCGGGAGACCAAAGTTTCATACAATGTTCCGCACAACAAAATTAATGACCTTTTTGGTGGTGATCGTAGCCAGTGGCTCTGCTTCTTCCCATTTAGTGAAGTAATCGACCTCGACAATTGCGTATTTTGCACCACCTTTGGAGTTTGGCAAGGAGCCGATAATATCGATCCCCCATATCGCAAAAAGCCATGGACTAACCATTTGCGTGAGTTCTATCGGTGGCGCTCTCGGGATCTCCGCGCCCTTCTAACATTTGTCGCATCTCCTTACATAGTCTGCGGTGTCCCGATTCACGGTAGTCCAATAGTATCCATAGCGGAGTATCTTTTTGGCTAGTATTTGCCCCCAGTATGGTCACTACATTCTTCTTCATGGACCTCTCTTAAAATTCATTTTATCTCATCATGGGAGATGCACCTAAGCAAGGAAATTGGGAATCCCTTCCGATACATCATTCCATCCTGCATTATATACCGTGAGGCCTTGCGAATGACTTTTCGTCTCTCGTTCCTACTCTCAGGCAAGGTTCCGTGTAACAAGTTTTCTTTCAAAGGGGTCATCTACGACTCCCTTTTAGTTTCCATCTCTGCTAGAAAATCAACCTCCATCTCATTTATAATCGGGGCATGTAAAGTTCCAACGGGGACCAATCCCATATGTTGCGCATCGCCAATGCTTGCGAATTTCACCAAGGAATCGGCTTCCCCGTTTTGTTCGCATGGAATGTGTGAAATATCATAGTATTCAAGGTCCGCCAATAATTCTTGAACCCGAATGAGGTATGGGGCAAGCCTTTGTCCCTTTTTCTGATAGTCTCCCCGGACTTGGTACACCATCAGTTGTGAGTCACAAAAGATTTCCACCAATTTTACTCCAAGTTCTTTGGCAAGCTTCAATCCAGTGATCAACTCTTCATTCAGCTTTGTTGTTTGTAGCAGGGAAATTAAGTTTCAAAGCATAACAAAATGATCGGTTCTCGGGAGTTACAAGAACAACACCAGCCCCAGAACAATGGTCGTTGGATGCTCTATCAGTATACAGTTTCCATCGTATGGCGGGAATCGTGTAACTTCCATTCGGTTCATCCTGCATAGTGAACTCTGCAATAAAATCCACTAACGCTTGTCCCTGGATAGCCCTCCAAGGTAGGTAGACGATGTCGAACTGACTAAGCTCAATGTTCCATTTAAATAACCTTCCAAAAGTCTTTGGTCATTGGAGCACCTGTCGTAATGGTTGATAGGTATAGATACTGATCCGATGTGCCTGGAAATACGAGTGGAGTTTGAATGATGCAATTACCAAACAGTAAGCCAGCTTCATAATCTTGAAATAGTTTCTCTCTGCCCCCATTAAACGCTTACTAACATAGTATGCTGGCTTTTATATTCGGTCCTCCTCACGAATCAAAGCCGTACTGATGACGTGCTGGGATATGGCCAAGTAAACATAAAACCTTATGATCTATGGGTTTCGACAGAATAGGGTGCCTCTTCAGGTGGCTCACCGAGCTAGGAACGCGTCTTCCCAATCCGGTGTCCATTTGAAATTTCTTTTCCCTTTCCTTATCACATCAAAGAAGGGAATACATTTGTCGGTTGCTCTGGATATGAATCGACTCAATGCTGCGACCTTCCCATTCAGGCTCTGCACCTGCTTTATAGTTCTGGGTGCCTGTATATCCCGAATAGCTTGAATCTTTTCTGGGTTCACTTCAATCCTCATGCGTTGACAATGAAGCCCAAAAACTTCCTCGATGAAATGCCAAAGGAGCATTTTAGTGGATTTATTTTCATTCCATAATATCTGAGTATATCAACCATCTCTGATAAAATGTGGTTGTTTGATTGCCGTGAATTCACGAGCATATCATCCACATAGACTTCCATCATTCTACCGATCTGATCTTTAAACATCTGATTCACCAGTCGTTGATAAGTTGCTCCTACATTCTTTAACCCGAAAGGAATCACTACATAACAGTACAGTCCAACATCTGTGACAAAACAGGTATGCTCCTGATCTAGGATGTGCATCGAGATTTGAAAGTATCCCGAATACGCATCCATAAATGGCAATAACTCATGCCCTGCTATCGAGTCAACCAGCTGATCAATTCTAGGCAATTAGAAACTATCCTTAGGACATGCCTTGTTTAGGCCTGAATAGTCAACACAAGTCCTCCGCTTCCCGTTTGCCTTCCTCACCAGCACGGGATTGGATATCCATTCAGGATAGAGGGCATCGCAGATGAACCCATTGGCTTTGACCTCCTCTTTGAGAGTAGAGGACCTCTCTAGGTCCACGGCACTCCTCTTTTGTTTCATCGGTACATACTTTGGGTCAATGTTCAACATATGACTTGCGATAGCGGGAGAAATCCCACACATATCTGAATGGGTCCAAGCGAAAACATCGAGATTCGCTTGGAGAAAATCAGTAAGATCCCTCATCAATGAGGGGTCAAGCTGCGATTCTATCTTCAATACCTGTAATGGGTTATCATTGATGACCGTGATGTCAGTCGTCAGTTTAGCCGGTGCCGCCTTGGTTTCTTGGCTTCTTCATCGTCATCTCTTGGATCTATGTCTCTATGAAACCTACTATGTTGCCTAAGCCAAGGCTCAGGTGCTACTTGTCAATCATCAGCAACAAGGATGCGGATGGATTTGTCCATACCCTTTTCTTTCTCTCTTCGTTGGGCCTCTCTCAGCTTAGCCACATTACAAGCATGACCAGTCGCTTGATCGCCATGCACCACACCAACTCCATTGTCTGTCAGAAATTTCAAGGTTAAACACCATGGGACCAAAGCTGCCCTAAACTCTGCCAGGTTCGGTCGGCCTAGAAAAACATTACACGGGGAATCAACATCCAAAACAATGAACGGTATGATCCATACCCTCCTACATTCAACTTCTCCTAGCTCAACTGGCAATTCGACAAAACCCACGACATTAGTAGCTGCACCATTAAAGCCATCACTATAGGCTTTAGATGGTTTTAAATCCTTAGCCTCCATCTTCATTTGATCATATGCCTTCTTAAAGATAATATTAACAAAACTCCCACAATCGATCAATATTCTTCCCAAAAGCATTGGTTTGATCGTAGCTGCTATAACCATCGAGTCAATGGTAGGTGTCACCACTTGATTGGCATCCCTACTCCTGAATACTATATCATCTATCATTATTCGCTGCTGTTTCACCGGAGTCCCGTCTTCTGTGATTGAGCGGCATTCGAAGTCTGCATGCTTTAAGGACTTAGCATAGAATTCCATTTCTTGCCAACTCTTGTCTACAGGATGAGGCCCACCAACTATAGTGTTTATCACCAATCTCCCACCGGCTTGAGCAGGCTCGTTGTGTCAATGTGGAGCTTGTCCTCAACTAGGATTAGACATCCCCTGTCCGCCTTCCTGTGGATTCTTAACAAACTACTGTAAATTCTTTTGGCAAATCAGCTTTTCTATAGCTTCATGGAGGTGTCTGCATTCTTCAGTATTGTGTCCATAGGTCTTGTGAAACCACAATGCTTCCCGGTCTGCTTTTGCTCCTCAGTCGATTCCTTTGGGCGCGACTTTCAGTATTGAAAGGTATTACAAGTTGATAGATAAATATTCTCCATAGATGTGTTCAGGGATGTAGATTCATTATAGGTCAAGATCCTTGGTTTCCACTTTCCTGCTTCCTTCTTCTGTCCAGAATTTGCTCCTTCGGTTCCTTTTGATTGCATCGACTTATTTTGAAAATTGACTTGGACCTTACCAGAGCTCTCGCCAAATTGCTTCACCATGATGTTGCTATGCATCGCTTCCTTACTTGGTCCTGGAGCACCGTTCATCCTTGACCACCTGGCCTCTTCCTTCCTTATAAATTGATTTGCCTTTGGATAAAAGCGTTCTAGGGTGGACGGTGGTTTGCTTGCCAAGCAGTCACCAAACTTAGAGTCTGGATCCACTCCTCGCATCATGGCCATAACGATAATGTGGTCATTCAGATTGCTGACTTCGGTAGTAGCAACGTGAAATCTCTGCAAATAATCCTTCGACGACTCACCCGGAGCCTCGATCACATTGGAAAGCGACATCACATCCTTTAGGCAAGTGGCATGGATCCTAAACTGCCCCACAAACTTCATCGCTAACTCATCAAATCTAGACATCATCATAGGGGAAGTCTTGTGAACCACATGGTAGCGATTCTAGATAGGGTTATTAGGAAGCATCTGCATTTGGTCGCATCATTTGCTCTAGCCGAGTCCATCATCCACTCGTATCTCATTATGTTCTGTTGAGGGTCGGTCTTCCCTTTATAAGCTGGAATAATAGGCATGCTGAACTTTCAGGAGTACTCAGCTTGTAGGATGTTATTAGTGAACGGATTATGACTCCTCGATATGCCCCAATCATTGTTGGTCAAGCCCTGGTTCTCCCTCATTAGCTTCCTGACCATAGCAGACAAATCCGGAGTCCGAATGGGAGGTGCTAGGTTGGTATCCATCCTGCATGATTGCTCCAGTTGGCGCCTTCTTGGTTGGTGATCATCTAAGTGTGCACCTTGAGGACCTTCATCATTACCACCTTAGTGAGGCAGTCGATTGGCTTCTACACGTGCTCCAAAGCCTAAGTTTTTCATTCCAAGTTGGGTGTAACTTCCTAGGTGTAGTTAAGGAGCCAATTTCCTAGTCAATGAGTCTGGATCATTCCTGTTGGTTTGTCCTTGGCGACTCATCACCAATTGCTCTGTTGCTCCAGTTTGTGTGGTTTCAATCCTACAACATCAATGCCTAGGGTGTTCATCTAATAAAGCGGAGCTGTCGGATGATGAGTAGGGAGCAGGGCTTCCTCCAACGTTCCTAATGCTGAGCAATCTGTGTCATCAAGTTGGCATTTTCTTGAATATGTTCGTTAAGTTGTGTCCTATTTTCCACAAAGTCCCTGGTCAGCTCATTGAACTCTGCCCTGGTGACAGCTTCTACTTGGTTTGGGATGGTGGTGGGTTCTACACCTGCATTAGCTTGCTGATTGCTTGGTCCTACTTGCTGGACATTTGCGGTCTCATTAGCAACGATGCTGCGGGAGGCGGATCTAGTGCATGGCCTTGATATCTTAGAGTTATATGTAGGAACTCTGAGTTGAACCTTTGAACACCTACGAATAAACTTGGATCTCCTTCGGGGTATTTCCTCATTCCAGTAGCAACAAAGTAGATCCTAACAACCAGAGAATGAATGTTCTCAATGAAAGCACCAAAATGTTAGCATCAAAATTGGTCACTAACACTCTAGAATAGATTTGTGTAGAGAGATTAACGAAGATAGTAAATTACAACAGTGGAATATCATAGTAGAATGAAGAAACAACAACAGAATCAAGAAGACAATATTTATAATGGTTCGGCATAACTGCCTACGTCCACTTTGAATGTAATCTTTATTGCTTTTTCAAATACTTGAATACAGATGCAATCCATAAACAAACAGCTTAAATACAAGTTGGAGTAAAAAGAAAGTGAATGTACAAAATGGAAGAGCCTCTCTTGAGTTCTCCCAAAAAAGATCCCTCAAACTGGACCCATGCCCCTCTATTTATAGACGAAGTTAGCCTGGTTTCTCTATGCTAGCCCATGACCAAGAGAGCTCAGCTCACAGTTGACAATCCATGTGTATCGATCCAGGCATGCCGATCCTCCATGACCGACCTAGCTATTCCCGAACCAGGGTTATCTCATAGGCGACTCGAAGCAAACTCTCAAGAGTCTCGGAGTAGTTAATGGTGTGACTCGACGTGAAGAAGTGCCGACTGCATTACTTTGTTGTAGACCTGATAACTTGCAAGGGTGCACCGACCTAGGTATGCCAAACCATTAAGACCAAGCCCAAGCCTTCAACCCACTCATGCCGACCCATCTAGGCCGACCCAACATGGCCGATCCACTTTTACTTAACTCCCTTAACTGACCTACCAAGACCGACCCACACATGATCCTACACAGTAGCTACCCCACTTCACCCGACCCAACATCGAATACCGAACTACATACATAGGCCGATCCAAACAAGTTACACCGATTTATTATACTTTCAATCCTCCCTTGGCTTGATCTCATCTGGGTCCAACAAATCCTCTGCAACCATCGTCTTGTAGCCGGGCCAAGAAGCTGGTAATAGGATAAATTAAATAGAATAATGTGGTTGATTAAGGAGAATGATATTGGACTACTTAGCATGGTCGTGCCTAATGAATAAATAAGCATGGATAATGCCCTAGAAACTTAGGAAAATAAGAAGAATAAGGCAAGGGCCAAAATGGGAATACCGTGCCCATAACCTTAAGGACCACCCTTATTCTCACTTATCACTTGATATGAAATCAAAACAACTAAACTAAAGCTAAGGTCTGCCATTAAAACTATCTAAGGAGATTAGAAAACCAGGAAGATTGAGGAGAAAATGCTAGACGATCAAAGCTAGGGAAAATCTCAAACTCCAACAACTTAATCAATGTGAATAACATCGTAAATCATCCCATTTTTGCTTTTTTGGGTTCGGTTATGGATAGTAATCGAATGTATTTTGGTGGGTTGATCATATTTGGATCTAATTATAATTATTTAGATAAAATAACGATTTACTAGAATTTTTATAGAATCAAAATAATACGTTTTAAAGTCAAAACCCTATTAAACTACCTCCAAACGACTTGACTTTTGGATGGGTTGTGTAAAACATAATTTTGAAGATGGGTTTTTTATTTCATAATTTTCGGAGTAAAAAGGAATATTTTATGAATTTACTAAAGTGGAAAAGACATTTATTTTGGCATTTAATTATTAAAATGATAAAATAATGAATTTTAACTCGAAATTTTTATACGATGTAGAAATTGTTACTTATGGTTCTGCCACTGGACATAGTCAAAAGTACCCTTCGACGGGCATTTTTGGACCGTATTATAGCACTTTCGAAGGCCCCCTTCGGCCTAGTCGAAAGAACCTTTCAACGACGCCCTTTCGCAGCATTTCGGGACCCTTTTGTAGCACTTTGGAACACCCTTTCAACTTACTTGAAAGCACCTTTCGAAAGCACTCTTTTGCAGCATTTTTGGACCTTCACCCTTTTGCAGCATTTTTGTACCTTTTTGCAGCAGTTTGAAGCACCCTTTCGACTTAGTCGAAAGCCCCTTTTGACATCACCCTTCGACAGTAGTCGAAGGACCCTTTCGCTGCATTTCGAGCCCCTTTTGACTCAGTCGAAAGCCTCCTTTCGACAGCAGTTGTAAATGAGGAGAGAGCCCTTTTATAGCAGTTTTCACCAACTTTGTTTACAAAACTTCAAATAGGCATAACTCTCTAAGCGTAAGTCCATTTTTCTATTATGACCACTCTACGAAAAGAGAAACAATCATTTGAACATAATGAAATAGGTTAAAGACCTAAATTCTACACCTATAAAAATTGTAGCTAAAATAAAGTTTATATTTTCAAAGGAGTTGATTTCTTTGCTTACGAATATGTTTGCTTTGTTTTCTTTGCCTTCGAAGGGATACTTTTGAAGGGGTTGTAAAATTGTTTTCTTTAACCAAATTTTATACTTTCAAAAGGAGTACTTTAAATGTTTTCGGAAGAATCACTTCTATTGGTGTTGAAATGGGTACTTTCAACTAGTTTCGAAGGCAAGCTTCTAATGTTAAATGCTAATACTTTAACATATTCGAAATGTTTCGAAAGGTAGAATATAAAGTATTTTAAGGCAGGAGCCTAATGTTTTTAAGAGCTTTCGAAGGAGATTATCCTATGAAGTTTAAAGCTAGGTTTCGAAGGTATCAAAAGGTTTTATGACCCAAACTCTATTTTTAAAGGAAAAAACCGTAGTTATATTAAAAGAGTTTTTATAATGGCTTAAGAAGAATCCATCATTAAAAATTAAATCTATAGGAGTGGTATTGCTATGTTGTTATATTGCTTTTTCTAATATAAATATATTAACTTTATAATGGACCCATAACTATATTTTGGGGAAAAAGATAGGAGAACCAGTTAGCTTAACCCAGTAGTAAATGTAAACAGAATAAACTCCTGAATAAGTAGAATTGCATCCAAGAGGTTAGGAAGACCAGAATTTAGGATGCAAAAATATAAAGGAAAGGTATTGGCACGGGCAAGGGGCCAATAGGTTTACTTAAGCCCATGAAAAATTTATGATATTGGTAGGGGCCAATAGGTTCACAGTTAGCCCATGAAAACTATGTACAAAAAAGGATGTTAGATGGACAACTTAACAGTTAGCCCATGAAAACTATGTGTAAAAGAGGATGTCAGATGGACAAGTTCATAGTTAGCCCATGAAAACTATATGTAAAGAAGGATGCCAGATAGATAGGTTCATAGTAAGCCCATGAAAACTATGATTGGATATTGGCAAAGCCAGTAGGTTTGCAGTTATCCCTTGAAAATTATATCTGGATGAAATATTGATGGATGTCAATATGTTCCTAGTTAACCCATGAAAACTAGGGTAAGAAGAAAGGATATTGGGGTTACCAATAGGTTTCTAATTAACCCATGAAAACTAGGATAAGAGTAATAGTGGAGTTACCAATAGGTTCATAGTGATCCCATGAAAACTATGTAATTGGAGAAGGAGTCCTTAAATGTTTAACCGGTTATTAGTCAGCTCATGAAAACTAGTAGGTTAATAGTAAACCTAGAAACTATAACTGAGACGGATAGTCTAAATTGAATGGAGATGGTAAATCCAGAATTAATTCAATTGTTTTACATATCTTCATATTATACTGTTTTGAATTGTTTTAACCATTATGGATGCAGGAGCATAATATATGGTCTTACAAAGGTTTTGAGATACTAGTGAGGGAAAACCCTTTCTGCTAAGCGACGTGGTCTCACTAGATATCTAAAAGATTTGAAATGGTAGATTATTATTCATACCAGGCTTTATGTCTTACTTGACATTTATATTTTCCCATTAATCTCTTGGGTACTCAATTGATTTTGAGTGGGTTGAAAGTTGAGGTTTTCAGGTGCCTAAGGCAAATAAGCTTCCGAAGACGTGCAGGAGACATGATAGAAGGCGTAATAGATATTTAGAGATCTCTTTTCTTTTGATTCCATTGTGTTGTTTGTAATGGCAAAGTTGTTATGTTGCCTATATGTACTATGATCATACCAGGGGCATCGTCATATATCACTCTGAGTGTATGTTGTAATAAGTATATTTTCTCTGAACATGGTTTGCGAACAAGGGATTATGTAATGAAATTGAAATATTTTGAAATGAAAAGTAAAATTTGTTTTGCAGTTTAAATTTTTCTATATTCATGTGTTTCTTTGTAACAATGAATCTAACACCACCATATTTAGTCATCGAGAATTAATAATTGTGAATGACTGCAGCATCCGTAGCCGTTAGTTTTGGGACTCCAAGTAGGTGGACATTACATTGTCTAACAAAAGTCAAATTCGATTCGATTATCAAATCCTCCAACTCTATCGGATGAAAAGTAGTCTCTAGATCATGCACATACTTGCAAAGATGATAGATGTGAAACACATTATGGACACTTGTCATACTGCTGGCAACTATATTTTGTATACAAGCTTCCCGATCCTTTCTATAATTGGGAACGGACCAACATATCTCGGTGCCAGTTTCCTTGACTTTCCGAATCATACCACACCCTTCATCTGTGATACCTTAATGAAAACTTTATCTCCAACTGAGAATTCTAGATCTATACGCATCTTATCTACGTAACTCTTCTGTCTAGACTGAGCTTCCTTCATCCTTTCTTGGATCAACTCATCTTCTCTATCGCCTCTCTAACCATATCTAGACCCAAGACTAATCTATCTTCAGTTTCCAACCAACATGTTGCTGATTTGCATAGCCTTCCATATAAAGTTTCAAAAGGCGTCATTCCTATATTAGTTTGATAGCTTTTGTTATATGAAAACTCAACTAAGTGTAGGTGATCTTTGTAAGACCCACTAAAGTCCAATACACAAGCTCTTAACAAATCCTTGAGTACCTTATTAACTCTCTCTGTCTGCCCATCCGTCCGATGGTGATATGTAGTACTCCTCTTGAACTTGGTACCTAACACATCCTGTAGACTCTTCTAGAATTCAGTAGTAAACAAAGCATCTTTGTCACTAACTATATTACTAGGAATTCCATGCAGTCTAAAAATGTTCTTCATGAACAACTTATCTAAAACGGGTGTCGTCCTGGTTAACTTAACTGGAATGAAATGGGAACTCATGGTCAAACTGTCCACTATGACCCATATACTTTCATTTCTCCTATTCGATCTTAGTAACCCATCTATAAAATCCATGGATATTGAATCCTATTTCCAAACTGGATTCTCTAAAGGTTGAAGCAATCCACTCGGCTTCTGATGATTGGCCTTCACTTGTTGATAGTTTACACATTGCCTAACCTACAGGCCAACATCCTTCTTCATACCTTCCCAAAAGAAGCTCCTCTTCATATCTTGGTAAATCTTGGTTCCCACGGGATGAATTATAAATTTGGATCGATGATATTCTCTCAAAACATCTTTCCTCAAGTCCTCAACATTCGAAACACATAATCATCCCTTCTTCCTTAACCATTCCCTCTGGTCAAGACTAAAATCCTTTAGATCATCGATCTACGACCCAACCTCAAGCCTTCTAATCTTCTTGGCTAATAATGGATATTCTTTTTGCTTAGAAGAAATCCTTTTGACCAATACTGGTCGAGCTTCCAGATAGGACAACATGGTAGTGCTTTAACTAGAACTAGTTGTTGATCTTAACTACACACCACAAGTGGTCAACGCTTCTAAGTCTTTCCATTCTACCATCATAGCCAACACCACATTTTAATGTTTTCTACTAAGAGAATCTGCTATTTTATTTCCTTTCTCAGGTATATACTATACCAAAATAATAAGTTGCTAAAAACTCCAGCCACCTCTGTTATCTCATATTCAACTCCTTTTGAGAAAATAAATATCTTAAGGTCTTATGATCCGCATATAGCTCAAATCACTCTCTTAAGAGATAATGTCTTTATATCTTCAATGTGAAGGTCACGCAGCCAACTCCAAACCATGAGTAGGATATCTCATCTCATGCGATCTAAGCTGTCGTGAAGCGTAGGCAATGACTTTACCCTTCTACATCAACACAACTCCTAGTCCAGTTCCACATGCATCGGTATACACCACCAACCCTTGGTTTCTGTCTGGAACCACAAACATAGGCGCATTGGTCAATAAATGCTTCAACTTAAGGAATGCTACCTCATATTTGTCAGACCAAATAATCTTCATGTCCTTTCTGGTTAACTTAGTCAAAGGCGTTGTTATCTGTGTGAAATCCTTAATAAATCTCCCGTAATAGCCAGCAAGTCCAAGAAAATTTCTAATCTCAGTCACCATCTCTGATCCCGTCTAATTATTAACAACTTCGATCTTATCTGGATCAACTAACAAATCCTTCTCTGAAACCACGTGACCAAGAAAATTAATCTCTTTCTTCCAAAAATGACACTTTGAAAACTTCGCTTTCAGCTGATGCTGCCTCAGCATCTCAAGCATTACTCTTAGATGATCTTCATGCTCTCTTTTATCTTTAAAGTATACTGAAATTTCATCTATAAATACCAATCGAACCTATCCAAGTTCTCTCGAAAAACTTGGTTCATCAAATCTACGAAGAAAGCTGTGCATTCGTCAATCCGAACGACATTATTAGCCACTTGTATGAACCATACATATCTGAAACGCGGTCAATAGAATACTATCTTCTTCCACTCTTAATTAATGGAAACCTGTTGCCAAATCCAATTGGAAAAATACTAGCTCCTCGCAACTGATTAAATAGATCATCGATTCTTGGAAAAAGATACTTATTCTTGATCGTCCTCTCCTTTAACTTACGATAGTCGATACACATCCTCAACGACCCATCTGGTTTCTTCACAAACACTGCGGCTGCTCCCCAAGGCGAACTTCATGGCCTAATAAAATTTCTCCCTTCCCAATCTACTAGTTGCACCTTCAATTTCTTCATCTCGATTGGTGTCATCCTACTAGGTGGTCTACTTACTGGTTCAACTCCTGGCACAAGATCTATCCAAAACTCAATGGCTCATTTCGCTGATAATCCTGTCACTGACTCAAAAACATCTGCAAATTCTCTAGCTACTCAAACCTATCTTAACTCTTCTTCAACTTCCATAGTGCTCAACGGAGCACAAGCACACCGGTTAGGGTCCTCTACAAAGAATATAATTCGGTTATGACTATCAGGATGTCTCAATGATATTTCCCTACCTTGGCAAAATTTCATGGCCTCATATCTACCCAACCAATCCATATCCAAAATGATTTTGAAATCTACGAAATCAAAAAATACAAGTTGCATGCAAACTTACGACCTAACAATCAAGTTCTAACTCATCACATCTCATTCCAGAGTTGCATACCCTCCTATCATATCTGCAACCCTAAAGGAAGTAACATGGTATATGGGTTCTAAACATAACATATCAACCAAACACCGAGATATAAATGAATGCGATGCATCGATATCAGATAGTACCTTAATGTTAACGTCAAAATTGACCACCAACACTCAATTACAAGTGAAAGTACCAATATCCAATCATAGACAGACTATATGTAGAGGATATAATATGAAGAATAACAAAAATTAAAATGAAAGCAGTGAAAAAGACAAGATTTATAGTGGTTCGGCTAACTCCAGCCTACGTCCATTCAAGAAAAATCCTTTTTATTATACTGAAATTTAATTACAGTTATAACCCAGAATTTCTAAAATAAAAATAGCAGAGTGGCCTTATGGTCGAAATTGAAGAGAAATAGAATGAGAATCCCCCTTTTTGAAGCAACACCTACTGTATTTATAGGCAACACTCTGTCTACAGGGCCTCATTATCTACATGGGCCCACCATAACGACCGTCGAGCCCAACTCGTTCATCTATGCTGACCTGAAGTAGATAACATGTCGACCCGAAGCAACCTTGATGATGATCCGAAGTATCCTGGATGTTGACTCGAAGTAACACAAATGCCGACCCTAGCTTGATCTTCCTATAGTCGACCTGAAGTTTCCTCTATGAAGACTCGAAGTTAATCTCGAAGCAACACCCAAAACGACCCGAAGCACTTCCTCATGCCGAACCTGAGTACCTCCTTCTTTACCGTCCCCTTGGTTGAACATGCCGACCCGAAGCTACACCTACGCCGACCCGTAGTGAGTTAGTATACCGACCCCAAGCTTGATCTCCATAACCAACCCCTAGCCATCCCTAATGCCGACCCCTAGCCATTCTTTATGCCGATCCAAAGCAAATGCCGACCCCATATCCCCTTGTCGTCCCCTTATCTCCTTGCCAACCCGAAGCTCCAACACCGACCCAGAGTAATCCCTGCTGCCGACCCGAAGCCAATGCCGCACCAACTCAAAATTCAACTAATGCCGACCCCTTTCCATCTCCTTATGCTAACCCCTTGCATCTCCTATAGCCGACCCGAAGCCATATGAGTGCCGACTCGAAGCAGTGCCGATCCGACCCCAAGTTGAAGCAACACCGACCTAACCAAAGTGCATCCAATCATGACCTAAAGTAAATTCTTTCCTGACCCAAAGCAAACCACATGGTGACTCAAAGTAGATCCCAAGCAATTCATCTCTTGCTAGATTCTATAATCTAAGTACCCTGCGTCTTTTATCCATCAACCATGCTCAAACCCAGCTTTATATTCATACATATCATTCGTAATTTATTATCCATACATCCTTTCAAGCCAAACCCATAATATTCCATCCTCGATAACCATGTAGTCCATCGAGTTAAATCCGCCTGTATACGGCCTTGTCAAAAGGCGGGTTAACACTTGTCCCTCAAAACATGCCTTGTTATTGGAAGGCGTGTTTTGAATTGCCATAAGTCCAAAATCTGAAATCCATAATCCATCAATTGTCATATCATCCAACCTAGAGTCCAATCCATTGCTAATATGATCTCTTGGTCTCTCCGGATCATGAGCGAAATCCACGGCTATTTCAAGTCGATATCCAGTTCCGAATCCATCCTAAATCCATTCATCGAATCCATGATCTCTCTGGATCAGTTTATCCAAGTTCGGGACCTTTCCGGGTCATATAATCCAAATACGGGACCTCTTTGGGTCCAAATACAAAGTTGGGACCTCTTCGGGTCCTGTATCCAAAGTCGCGACCTCTACGGGTCCAAATCCAAATACATAGACCTCTTCGGGTCATTTTATCCTACTTCGACCTCGACTCTCTAGTTGAGGGCATATCCATGGTTTTCCTTCTCTGGCCTTGACTCTCCAGTCGAGGACTTAATCCGTGGGGCATCCTACCCCGACCTCGATCCCCAGCCGAGGTCTTAATCCGTAAATATCCTTCTCTAGCCTTGACTCTTCAATCGAGGACTTAATCCGTGGGGTATCCTACTTTGGCCTCCAATCGAGGACTTAATACATGAATATCCTTCTCCAACCTTGACTCTTCGATCAAGGACTTAATCTGTGAGGTATCCTACTCCGGCCTCCATCTCCTGTCGAGGACTTTATCCGTGGGGTATCCTTCTTTGGCCTCGATCCCCAATTAAGGAATTAATTCGTGAATATCGTTCATCAAGGACTTAATCCATGGGGTATCCTACTTCGGCCTCGATCCCCAGTCATGGACTTAATCCGTAAATATCCTTCTCCGACCTCGACTCTTCGATCGAGGACTTAATCCATGGGGTATCCTACTCCAGCCTTGATTCCCAGTCGATGACTTAATTCGTGAGGTGTCCTATTTTGGCCTCGATTCCCAGTCGAGGACTTAATCTATGAAGTATCCTACTCCGGCCTCGATCCCCAGTCGAGGACTTAATCCAAGTTCGAGTCTATCCTATCGCACTCCGGCGAAGGGACTCGAACTCGTGGTTACTGCCCCGTCTCTTCGGTCGGGATCGTAACCGTGACCTTTTGTATTTATTACATTTTTCCAAATTCCATCATTCCAGAGTTTAATTGATAAAATAAAAATACGTATAACCAAGAAAACTAAATAGCCATAGTACCAGTAAAACCAAAGTTTGCAGTAAACAGAAAATAACAAGAATTTATAAACATGAGCACCACGGTTCATCGTCATTTCATAGCATGCCTAGGAATCATCCTCGATCCCGTATATATGTAAGTGACATAGCTGTGATATTTCGGGGTTTATTACTTATTCTATGCCATAAATTAAATCAACTAATAATAAGCTGACGACGATGCTTGATCCAGTATCGTCTTCGTTCAAGGTGGGAGGTGGTCGCTCCTGTTCCACTACCACAGCTTGATTCCTTATGTATTATTGCAAATGATCATTCCTCACACGTTCCTCAACAATATCCTTTTAATGCATGTAGTCACTCATGTTGTGCCCATCCAGCTCATGGAATAGTCAATGCTTTCTTGATGCCCGCTCGTATTTGGAGGGTTCCCTTTTTGCCTGCCTTCAATACTGGAAGCGCCCTCGAGTGTCCAACTAAATCCTTTCTAGATTTTCAGTCAGATCCATGTAAGAAGAGAATTTTGGTTCTCTCCATCTCCTTTTCGATGTATTACTGTTGTCATTCATTTTCCATTTGCCTTTATTGTTCTTGTTTGAATCTTCCCTGGGCGGACCTCCACCTTTTGCCGCATAAACTTCAACCTCTCCTCTCCCCTCTCTATCAGCCTTCACATCTTTCTATCATAGAAACCTTTCTGCTTTGTGGTGAAATTCCCGAGATCCATTGGTGGATCCCGTTCCAACGATATCTCAAAATCCGAATTATCCACAATCCCTGAGACTGATGTCATTAGAATCATCGACGGATCAGGTCGATCCACCAAAGCCACTGCCGCATTGAGCCTAGTTAAGAAATCCCTAAGCGATTCTCCTTTCCACTGCTTCATCGATGTTAAAGTCATCACACTCTTGGGTCTCGTGATGTGGATATGAAATTTCCCCATGAAAATTTCAATCAATTTCGTCCATGTGCCTATAGAACCGCTTTCCAATTGTCTTAACCATAGTGTCGCTATATCCATCAAATACAAAGGGAAACACCCTGCCATGATCTCCTCCGATGCCCCCGGTACTTCTATATGCCTCATATAACTTGTCAAATGAACAGTAGGATCCGTCCTTCCATCATACGTCTCCAGCATTGGTAGTTCGAATTCCGGTGGATTCCTAGCTTACCTAATCGTAGGAGTGAAGGAGCTCTTATTCATATCCTCCAAATCTTATTTACCAATCCTCCCCTCTACCCCATCTGATCATGTCCACTAACCTGTCGTCATCATCAAGTGGTAGTCTTTGTCCATTGTCTCCAACCTGCTCCCTAAGTCCATGAGGGAATACTGAAACCTTCCCTTCTAAATGAGCATCCATATCTCGATCAATGCCAAATTTCATAGCACCACCTAGTATCTTGATTGGAATTGAGCCAATATAATCTGACGGCATGCCTCCTAGTTTGGAACGATCAGGGCCAGCTCCCGGTGGTTCCGTTCTATACCACATCCTGTTTGTTTCATTTTCTTGGTTCTAGTTTTGGATTTCCTCTATTCCTGCTGCTCTAACTTCGTGATCCACATTTCCAGCATTCCTTACAGCTCCATTTCCTTGATGTTATGCTCCTATTTGTCCAATCTACCGGAATAAGTTCTGCATCATTTTCTCTTGCCTTTTCAGCATCCTTTCTTGCATAGTATCCATCATATCCATCTCGTCACTGGTGATGAATATAAAGGTATGATTAGCTCCTGAAGAAGCCTCCTAACTTCCTTCATGATTACTCCTCTCTGTCCTTTGTCTCCTGATTGATTGCATAACCATATCTTCCTAAATCCAAGTTTCCAAGCTTTCAAATCCCTAAGTGCTAGCGTTCTCAGTGAAAGCACCAAAATGTTGGCATCAAAATTAACCACCAACACCCAATTACAAGCAAAAGCACCAATATCCAGTCATAGATCACAGATAGAGTATATGTAGAGGATATAATATGAAGAATAACCAAAATTAAAATGAAAGCAGTAAAAAAGACAAGTTTACAGTGGTTCGGCTAATTTTGGCCTATGTCCACTCCAGAAACATCTTTTTTATTATACTGAAATTTAACTACAGTTACAATCTGGAATTTCTGAAACAAAAATGGCAGAGTGGACTTTAGGGGGAAGATGAGGAGAAATGGAATGAGAATCCCCCTTTCTGAAGCTGTACCTACTGTATTTATAGGCAAAACTCTAGCTACAGGGCCTCCTCAAGTACATAAGCCCACCATAGCGACCGTCGAGCCCAGCTCATCCATCTATGCCGACCTGAAGTAGATAACATGCCGACCCGAAGCAACCTTGATGATGACCTAAAGTATCCTGGATGTTGACTCGAAGTAATACAAACGCCGACCCCAGCTTGATCTTCCTATAGCCGACCCGAAGTTTCCTCTACGTCGACCCAAAGTTAATCCCAAAGCAGCACCCAAAACGACCCGAAGCACCTACTTCTGCCGACCCCGAGTACCTTCTTCTTTGCCGACCCCGAGTACCTCCTTCTTTGCCAACCCCGAGTACCACCTTCTTTGCTGACACCATAGTTGAACATGCTGACCCGAAGCTACACCTACGCCGATCTAGAGTGAGTTAGTGTGCCGACCCCAAGATTGATCTCTATAGCCGACCCCTAGCCATCCCTAATGCGGACCCCTAGCCATTCTTTATGCCGACCCGGTGCCATGCTTGTGTCGACCCGAAGCAAATGCCGACCCTTTATCTCCTTGCTGATCCAAAGCTCCAACACCGAACCGGAGTGATCCTTGATGCCGACTCGAAGCCAATGCCACACCAACCCGAAGTCCAACCAATGCTGACCCTGTGCCATCTCCTTATGCTGACTCCCTGCATCTCCTATAGCCGACCCGAAGCCATATGAGTGCCGACCGAAGCAATGCTGGTCCAACTCCAGTTGAAGCAACGCCAACCTGACCAAAGCGCATCCAATCATGACCTGAAGTAAATGCTTTCCTGACCCGAAGCAAACCACATGGTGACTTCAAGTAGACCACAAGCAATTCATCTCTTGCGAAAATCCATATTCCAAGTACCCTGCGTTGTTTATCCATCGACCATGCTCAAACCCGACTTCATATTCATACATATCATCCATAATTGATTATCCATCCATCCATTCGAACCAAACCCATAATATTCCAGCCTCGATAACCGTGCAATCCATTGAGTTAAATCCGCCTGTATACGGTCTTTCCAGAAGACGGGTTAACACCTAACTGGTATACTTCGAATCAAAAGCATATCTTCCATCACAGTCTTTCCCTTCTTAGTGGTAGTTAGCCTAGCAGATGATGGTCCAACACCAAAGACTTTCCCTTGTCCACCCTGACTGGTTCTGGACATTGATTATTATAATACCTAACCAGGTCGCAGTTAAAGCATTTCACACTCTTCTTGTCTACGACCTTCTTCCCCTTGCCAGTTTGGCATTCATGACCAAAATGACCCTTCTTATCGCACTTAAAGCAAACCATCTTATCGCACTTAAAGCCAACCAGCTTAGCCTTTGCCTTCTTGGCAGCTTCCCCCTTCTGTGTTCCTTTCTTCTTAAAGAACTTTCTCTTCTTGCCAAGAGAACTCTGGGTTTCAACCTGTTTATCCTTCCCATAAGACCAAGCATCTCCTCATGTCGGATTTCCGTTTCCACAACAAAATTATGAGGATCACAAAGATGTGGCAAGTTAACCTAGAAATCTCGGGTCTCAATTCTTGAATAAACTTCTCATTCCTCTTGATGACGGTGCCAATGGTAGCATGCCTATATCTGGATTACTCATCAAACTTCGTGGCATACTCAATCATCGACATCTCACCTTATACTAAGTCCATGAAATTCCTCAACAATACTGACTTGGCAACTTCAGAAAAAAAACTTAGCTCGAATCTCCTTTGAAATTCCATGCAATTCAACTCTTCCTCGGGGGCTCCGGTAGTAACACTGTTCCACCAATAAAGCACTGCTCCTACAACTATCTAGAAGCAAGTTTTCTTTTTTGTTCGTTGTTCAACCCCAAGTCAATGAAGATTCTCTCACATTGCAAAAGCCAATTCTCAACTTCTAAAGAATCCTCCGTTTCAAAAAAAACGGCTTCCCACCAAGATTGGTATAATCTTTGCTCAACTTAGCACAGTTGTTTCCAATTGGAACCACGGGATTAGCTTCTCCAACATTCCCAGCTACACCAACAGCTGCTCTAACTTGAATAGAATTGACAAAGAACTGATACATCATCCCCATATCTACTGGCGGATTTCCAGCACCTACGTTGGCATCTGCATTTTGATTAGCATTTGCCTGTCGACCCTGGTTCCTCCTAACGTGTCGAACATTTCCGATTATTGTGGTACTTCCTCCATCGAGATTTTCTCTTCTGTTTCCAGCCTTCATATCTTCCTTT
Organism: Allium cepa; assembly: GCA_030765085.1. Taxonomy (NCBI): domain Eukaryota; kingdom Viridiplantae; phylum Streptophyta; class Magnoliopsida; order Asparagales; family Amaryllidaceae; genus Allium; species Allium cepa. Next base: position 184,190,539 of record CM060934.1, read on the forward strand.
CTCATAAATCTACATATGAGCTTTAGTAAGATACATAAGAATAGTCTAAGAGAGAGGGGAATACGTACTTACATATATATTAGGTACAAGTACGTTACTATAGCATTAACCAAAACCCCAATCTTATTTTCCTGATTCATTGGATTATGCTTTGAAAAATATTTTAGGTTTAATTTTTTTTAATTTTTCATAAACCTATGCTCTGATACCAATTTGTAACATCCCCCACTTAAAGGCCCAAAACTAATAGCTATGAAGGATACAGTCATCCAGACTTATTAATTCTCGACGACCAAATGTGGTAATGTTAGATACATTGATACAACAAAAACACATGGATATGAATTTTTTTTAAAGTATTTAAACAAATTTCTCATTCAATTTCCAAGCATTTCAGATTCGTTACATAATCCCAAATCGAGAACCACATTCGGAGAAAATATAATTATTACAACATATGCCAAGAGCGACATATGTAGATGCCCCATTGGATGAACTATATATAGCAATCAATCAACTTTGCCTTTACAATAAATACAGCGGAATCAAAAAGAAAAGAACTTCTATTAGTTAACTAGCCTCCTTCTCGTCTCTAAAAGCTTATTCATCTAAGGAAAACCTAAAAAAAAACCTTCCCTCAATCTACTCAAATTAATTTTTGAGCACTCGAGAGTTTAAGGGAAAAACATAAACTTCGAGTCAGGCATAAAGCCTAGTATGAATAATAGCCTACCATTTCGAACCATTTAGATATCTAGTGAGACCATGCCACTTAGCATAACGGGTTTTATCTTCTCAAAATTTATAATAACCATATACTGTGCTCCTGCATCCATAATGGTTAAAAACATAGCAATTTAAAATATCATGATGATATGCGAACAAGCAAAATATCCTGGATTTCCCATCCCCGTATATTTGACTATCTGTCTCGGTTATAGTTTCTAAAGTTGTTATTAACCTATTAGTTTTCATGGGCTGACTAATAGCCTGTTTAAAATTTATGGATTACCTGTCCTACTTCATAGTTTTCATGGAATCACTAAGAACATGTTTCACACTTATGGACTATCTGCTCAGTTTCATAGTTTTCACCGGATCACTAACAACCTATTGGCCTCTGCCAATAACTTCATACATTTATTTCATGGGTTTTCCCTGAACCTATTGGTATCTCCCATAACTCCTCTTATATCATAGTTTTCATGGGTTGATTATGAACTTATTGACTTCTATCAATAACTTAATTCGGATATAGTTTTATGGGTTCATTACAAACCTGTTGGACCCTGCCAATAACTCTCTTTAAACATAGTTTTCATGGGTTCACTATGAACCTGTATAAACTGAAAACTTCTAAATTAGTCTTTAGGCATCCTATATTCTGGTCCACCTGACCTCCTAGATGCAACTCTATTCATTCAGGAGTTACTTGATTTATATCCACTACTGGGTCAACCTAGCTGGTTATTCTGCCCTTATTCCCCAAAATACAGTTATGAGTTCATTATACAATGAATATGTTTATAGAAGAAGCACATACAATAACATAACAATACCAGCATTTATGGTTTTATATCCTTGAAATCATTTCTACATGAAACATGGTTAATACCTTTAACCCATTATTTTTATCAAGGAAAGCTTCTTAAAAACTCAAAAATTAAAAACCATTTCAAAGCTTTTTATATTGCCATGGGTTTTCCTTTAAAAATGAGATGGGGTTCTTTGTTTTGAAAACTAAGGCTTTCGAAGCCGTAGACCTTTACATTCAAAACCATTGGAATACTTCTTTCATAATCATTCAAATCTTCTTTTTAAAACATTAAGCATATGCCTTTCGAAACATTCTAAAACATCTCTTTCGAAACCATCAAAACATACCTTTCGAACGTACTAAAGCATTACTATCCAATTTATAGAAGCATTGCTTTGAAACTATTTAAAAGTACCACTTTCGAATCCATTGGATTTGATCTTAAACAAAAAATTTGGGTCAAAGTGAATGAAACCGCAAGTACCCCTTTAGAAACTATTAAACTTCAAACAAAAGAGTTTGGGTAAAAATAGATAGCTTCGGAACCATCCTTTCGAAAGCATTAGTCTTTAAGTAAAACACGTGGAAGGATAGCTTCGAAACACCTTTTAAAGCCATTGCCTTTGGAACCTTTAGTATAAGTGGCTATTGGATCCCTTTCAAAAGCATTGGGAAGTGGCTTGGTATTTTTATAAATTAAAAGCTACCTATCGAACTTGTTGATAACTTCAATCCATTCTAAAGGCATAAAGGTGACACCATGGTTTCGACTGGGTTCAAGCTACCCTTTTGAAACAAGAAGACGGCAACCCCTTCGAAAGCTACGTTAAGACCCTTTCGAAAGCATTCTTTTAAAAAAAGGCAAGCGACATCTATTTTTAAAAGCAAAACAAGGATCTTCGGAAACTATTTAAAATGGCTTCAACCCCTTTGAAAGCATGGTTTCGACTCTATACCTGCGCCTATCTCCAATCTATTACGTACCAAAGCGCTGATACCATATGTATTGGTTTCGACTTGGTTTGAGGCAGAAATATAAGGTCGAAATGTAGCTACTGGAAATGGTGAAACATTAAATCTATGAAAAACTGTTTTGTTGCCATTTTTGGTAAATGCTTTCAACTAACTTGCCTATTTGTAAAAATATGATTGGTTGTCATAAATTTTATCAAAATCATTTATAAAAGACTACCAAATTTATATGGAAATATTTAAAGGTAATTAACAAAGAAGCCCTTCTCTTTAACAAAATAATCAAAACCTTTAAGTCCTCTATCTCAAAAAAATTAATTTACCTAGTAAACTACTTAGGAAAAATCTCCAAAAATCATCAATATTCACTTTTATTATGTTACCTACATATATAAATTTCGGACCCAAATTCCTTTATATAATTATCGAAATTAATTTCTAAACCTAATTATTCATATTCTTCTGTGAAAATTCATAATAAATTATCAACAGCTTGGATAACTACGAAAAATTAAACCTATCTCCAAAATAATATTTTACATAACATCAACAAACTTCTAATGGCCTTTCATTCTTTTAATGGCAGCCTCTCGTTCTTTTAGCTTTAGTTCGTCCCGTTCCTTTTAGCGTGTTTCGATTCCCCCGTCCTCTTCCTATGCCAAGCTCCCCTCGTCATCCCCTCCTCCCCGTTGATTCATCCCCACCGCCATCTTCATCTCGATCTGGTAGGAATTTTTTGGATCTGCAATCTGCATCCTCTCGTCAAATGCACCGATTCTTACTGGCTTCGAGTTTCCACCTCTGCCCGCATTAAAGCATTATGGCCCTGTTACTGTCGAGCGCTCTGGCTCGCGTCCAGTGTTGTCGACCTCCTTGGTTGGTGAAGTTGGTCGTTCTGATAATGTCCCTGCGCTTTTGTCTGAGTCCGAGTATGTTGATTATGGTGCTATTGGTGTTGAGTATGGTATGTCTAGACGTAGTTTGCTTTCTGCTTCAGCTGACGATTTGGGTTTTGTTCAACGTCCATGCTCCCCTGGCGCTCGACCAAATGCCGATGAGAATAGTGCACCCATTCTTATAGATAAGATTTCTGCAGAATTTACCAAGGCTTCTGCTGCTGAAAATCCCAGTGCTATGGAGCCTCCCGGTGCTGTTGCTCCTTCCCAGGCCTATACGAAATCTTGGTCTTCGCTTTTCTCTTCATTTCCCCGTAATGCGGGAGATTACTGTCCGGTTGATTTTGAAATAGAAGAGGAAAATGGAGTGATGATCCCTCCTCCTATTGTTGTGCAAGCCGGTATGGACTATTGGTCAAAATATTTGGTTGGTTTCTTTCTTGATCCTTCTCATCGCTTGCACGATGCAGCTTCGGTTTTTCGTCGGGCTTGGAGGCTTCGTGGCGAGTTGCGTGTTAGGCTGGTTGACTCCATGTACTTCCTCTTGTTCTCCTCCGCCAAAGATCGCTGTCGAGTTCTTGAGGCTGAGCCTTCCTTTTTTGGTGGTCAACCCTTTATTATTACTCCTTGGTCTCCTATAGTTGCTTGTGCTCGTGAGCAAGTCCTCACTATCCACGTTTGGGTTTACTTTTCCCATATTCCCTCTACTCTTCAACCATTGCTTGGTTTGAGTTAGCTAGCTTGTAATGTAGGTAAACTGAAATGTTTTGACTCTAATACGGTTGCGCGTGAAAAACTGATGTTCGCTAAGGCTTTGATTGAGATATCCCTACTAATCCCCTACCCTCATCTATTCCAGTTCAGCTTGCTGTTGGCCACGTTGTGGAAGTCCGTGTTCGCTACGGTTGGGTTCCAGATAATTGCTCCACCTGTCATTCCTTTGGCCACCAGGCTATCACTTGATCGCATTCTGATGTTTCCGCGGCTGCTCTAAGATCCCTCTTCCTCGGCCTCTGCTCAGGAAATGGGTTCCTAAGGTATCTTCTCGGGTTGCTCCTCCCTCAATGGCTCCTATTTCTGCCCCGGATCCGACTACTTGTTCTGTCGTTCTTCCTGCCTTTTCGCCTGCTCGGCCTTCACCCCTGCAGTTTCTGTGGTCCCTAGTGTTATTTCTGCATTCCCTACTGCTGTTCCGGTTCAGCCTCCTGGTGCTGCACCGGTTCCTGGTCTGCCTGGTCCCTCTATTGTTTGGGATGATGATGAGAGATGTTGGGTTGATCACGTTTCTGACATGAGATTTAACCCCTTGGATGATTCTTTCTTTAGATTTGTTTCTGATGATCATGTAGATCTTAGATGCTTTTATTATAGACCGTCTGCTGACTCATTAGCTCTTGTTCTGGATAGTTACTTTTCGAGATTGAATTCTATCTTGCTTGCTGATTCTTCCTGGGATCGTTCCTTTGTGTACTCTTCTGATTCTGTGGCTTATGATCCTTGTCTTGCTTCCCACTTCCGCCCCTATGTTGGTTTGTTGGGGAATGTCCCTTTGGTGTCTTCTTAGGATTTAGTGGATGATGGTGATGCTACCTCTTCGGAGGAGTAGTTGTTTTCGATTTTCATTTAGTAGTTGTGATATGTCTATCACACTCCCGTGCTGTATATTTTCTTTTTCATAGTAGTTAATGTGCTTTTACCTCTCTCCTGTACTTCAAATTTTTATTACGTTCGTAATAAAAAGTGGACGGTCCACTATAAACCGGCTGGCCTTGCCAAATATATATATATATATATATATATATATATATATATATATACACATATATATTACATAACATATTATATCCTCATGGCATTCGAAACTTAATATAAACGATTTTAGCCTTAAAAATTGAATAAACCAACTATTAAACAAACTTGTTTGAATATAACAAACCATGCAATCCAAGCATATCATCATCAAAAATCATTATAATGGATTTAAACTTAAACCCGAAATCAAATGCTCTTTTAAAAATGAAAATGAGATGTTTTATTATTGTTCAACTTGATATGGAAAAGGATTTGAGATTTAATCTTATTTAATTTTATAACGACCCGTAAATTTTTAATAATTAAGTTGGTCATTTTAATTAAAATTGAGTAATTAAATTTTGAAGGAAACAAAAATTTTGTAATTTATAATGAAGCAAACGTTAAAAAAAAGTAATGTAAATGGTAAATCACTTAAGACTTTGTGATTTAATATTTGGAGAAATAAAATTTGGGTAACTTATTAATGAAATAATAAGTGAATTAAAATGTAACAATGCTAATTATGGTTAATAATTAATAGGTTGAATGAAATGACAACTAATGGATTTATTTAAATTTGTAAAGTTATAATAGAATTATTGTATTTATGTGTGAATGTAAATTTAAAATAGAAATGTAGATTTATTATAAGGTATTAATTGATGTAATAGAAAGCATGAGACCAAATAGGTATATTCATTGAGGATATTAATTGTAATTGGATGTAAGCTAATAAATAATTAATTTAGCGCAACCCTGATTAATTGAAATAACTGTAAGGTTGTAATTTGGAGTATTCAGTAAATTTGGAAAATAAATTTCAGTAAATGTAATAAAGTATTTGGAATGTATATTGTTTCCATATGATAATATAAAGAAATGAAAACTTGCGACCTATGTTTGGAGTAATGACCAAAATAAGTAAAATAGCGTTAATGTAAGTAAATTGGTAACAAATTGAATGGATTCCATGATTTATTGGAAATTTTATATGTTACAACTTGGTTATGAATTCAATATAAGGTAAGTAAGTGGAAATATTATAATCTGCCTATAAACGTTATAATGCAGTGTTAATGGTAATTAATTAGTGCTATATATGGAATTATAACCTGGGTTGGTAAGTAATAAACTTATAAATGAAAGAAAAGTAAATAGGTGACCATTTATATATGTTATTTATTCATTTAGTATATTAAATAAAATTTGGAAATCAGATTTCAATTAAGGGAAATTAAGTAGTACGTTAATTGGAAATAAATTATAATAAATATTACATTAATGTGAAATGTAATACAAATGGTTAGGGGTTGTCAAATTTGGTAAACTAAGTTAATTATTAATAAATTGAATGAATTTCAATTCAATGGAAATAATGTAAATATATACTTAGCTACAAATTGAATATATGAAAACAAATGTAAGCATTGAATTAAATTAATGAATTTAAATTATAATAAATAGTCATTGGATAAAATCAATGTTCTGGAAGTAATTATAATATTTGTTTGAAGGAAATAAACTTAGTTATTGGTAATTAAAGTTTAATGGTTACAATTGTTATAAATTACATATTTTTTAGTTCATAGAATTTAATTTGAAAGAAATTGTAGTAATTGACTTAATTAGCGCAATCCCAATTTATTAAAGCAATTAGTAGGATAATAAGAATGGAAATCAAAACTTTATTTATTTAAGTGAAATGGAAAATTCAATAATTGGATTTAATGGCAACTAATTGAAATTGAAATATTTAAATAATACGTTATTTGAAATAAAGATAATATGAGAAATTTATGTAATAGTTTTGAATCCAATACTTAATCCATCTATTTGACAGGAATGAATGGAATAATAATTTATTTATTTAACTAAATGGAATTTTGGGTATTTTATTTATAATTTGTGAATTTAATGAAATTGAGGATTTATATTAAAATTTATAAATTTATCTTCTCTAAATTGACATTTAAATTTATTTAAATCATTGTAAATGTGTGAGAAATATAAAGGTGATAAAATTTCAATTTTAGAATTGAAATTGAAATTTGGATTTAATCAATTAATTATAAATTTATTTAATTAGTGTAAAAATAGCCATTTTGGCCACTAACTTGGATTTCGACGAAACTAGTTTCATAGGATCTGTAACAGTGAATTATTGTAGGATTTCAAGTTTCGTAGCGATCGTACTTGTCGGTTAATCGTACGGGCTTGAAACGCCTTGAAATCGATTAATTGAAATCAATTGAAATCTATTTGAAATAATTTGATTTTGCAATAACATCTTCATACGATGGAATTTGGACCTGAAACCTTTTCCATCGCGTTTAAAATATTTTAAAACATCTATTTTGATATATGGGTTGACCCAATTTCATTCTGGAGTCGAAACGGGCTTTTTGGGCAACTTTGTCGTTAGCGCGTATATTCAAATCGTGTTCATTTATTCTATTTCAACCCTACCTATAAATACCCAGTTATAAACCCTAGTCGCCCTAATTCTCATTTGTCTGCATGTATAATTCCTGCTCAGCTCCTCATTCCAATGGCTGCAAACCCTAATTCCCAAATCCAAATCAAATCCAAAGCTAAAATTTCAACTCCACAATATATGCCAAATTTTATATCAATTCGAAGCTCTCGAATAGCGCATCCCAATTCTGTGATTTGTTTTCTGATCTGGATTGATATGTGACCGGAATCGAGTAAAGAAGCCACGGTCGTTCATCACGTCGAAATCAAGTTGGTCCGATCGTCGAACTACTTATACCATCGTGTAGAGGAGGTCGATCGGAGTCCATCGGAGTCATTCGTTCACGGAGTTAACGGTTGGATGGGGTGGAAAAATTCGATTAGGGTTTGTTTACATACGGCGGTCGGTTTTTTTTTTACGACACGTCTTCGTCGTGGAGCACCGAGAGTGGCGGCATGGCTCTGGAGAGGTGCGACGCTCTGGCACGGCGGCGTGGGTTTATCGGCGGCGAACGAAGGGGTTTGGGGCGGCTGTATATGTGTGCGTGATGTAGCGTTAGGTTTCAGAGTTTACTATTGCGTGTTTATTTTCTGGAACAAGATGGCATAACGATGACGTGGTTGTCCTTGCGTGGGTGAGTATTGTTGTTTTAATTATTTTAATTTTTTTTGAAATCGTTATGTTCTAATACATGTAACTTTTACGTATGATGTCCATTTCACGCACGGTTTTCTCCGCTAGGTTCGTATTGGAATTCCGGACTTTTTGACGCTGGTTTGGATGGATTTGGAGACTGTTAAATTTTTGCGTTTAAATTGGATTTAAATTCAATTTAAATTCAAAAAGTGAGTGTTTTAACCCACTCACAACTTCTAAAATTTCTTATGTTTGTTAATTAAAATTTTGTTGTGATTATGCATTTATTTTGACTGTTTCGGATATTTTTAAATCATCATTTCAGTAAATTGCATCTATTTAAATTAAGTTTTTATTTAATTATTATTGCATATAAACTGCCAGTTAGATAGATTGTTTAATTTATTATTGAATATAAACTGTCAGTAATTACCTATTATTTATCATATGCTCTTTATTGATGTATTGTTTAAATTGGATGATGATTGTAATAATGATTGATATTGGGTGAATGGATGCTGTATTTTATATTTGTTATAAACTTCAAGTTATTATGCATTTTCATTTCATTCGGTATTGCGATTTGAAATGATATATAACTGTATTTTATTTTTAAATTGCGGATTGAAATGATAAATATCTGTATCACTTGACCATAGGATAGAAAATTTTATACTGGCACCGCGGTATATATATATAAAATTATTTTGAAAATGATTTCTATGGTTTTGGATAGAATTATACGGGTTAAATAAATATTGATTCTTTTTTATATTATATAAAAATATTTTATATATAGTTAAATTCATGTATTTAAGTTATGTATAAATCTGTTTAATGATAATAAGTTAAATAATGGAGTTTGATTTATTAAAATAAATATGGTTAAGTATTTAAATCATATTTTATATAGAGGTTATAATGATTTAAATAAATTAGGATTTGGAAGATAAAATATGAAATGGAGGTGAATTAAATTATTTAAGAATTTTACTCGAATAAATTTGATTTAAAATTTAGATAAATTTGAGATTTTGTGAAATTGAATTTATTCAAGAATTAAACCAATAGGGTTGATGTGAAATTTATTAAATTGGAAATTTTAAAGGGTATAATTATTATAACTTGATTTTGGGTCTAGGTGAATTAAATGATTATTTCAAGTATAATGAATTGAAGGGAATATCTAGTTATTTGTAATTTGAGTTTTATTTAAATGATAAGGGGTTTATTATATAAAATATTTCAAAACTAAATAATAGGAAAAAAAATGTTGAATCGAAATTATCAAATTTAGTGTTGAAATTTTGGAATATTTAAAGCCTTGAAATATATCGAAATTGAAATGTTTATAGAAATTGAGATGTTTCGAAGTTATGAATTTCATAGCATTATGTTTTAAAGGTGTCAAAATTTCAAATGTTTGGTTTCGAAGTATAAAATTTGGAAGTGTTATGATTTTGAAAAGGGGATATATTTGAAATAAAATGATATTATTATTGATTTAAAATAAAAGGGATATCATATTGATTTGGTTTTTAAATTTGAGAAGATATCGTATTTACATGGTTTTGAAATAAATATTATATTCTGGTTTTGAAGTATAAATTATTTTGAAATGACCGCGGTGTTATAATAACATTGGGTTGTTAAAGAAACCGAGATTGGAAGTTGTCATACTCTCTGCCAACTCCGAAAACCACTTTAACAACCGTGTACGCGGTGGAGATTTCAGAATGAAGTAGGATGGTGACAGCGTTTCCTTTGAGGTAAATACGTGGACCCGACTCCCGTGAGTTGGTATAAGGTGGCTAAAACAGGAGCGATTCTCGGACCAATGAGGTAGCACCTTTGATAGGATACATTCCTTAGATATTATACTTTGACTTTTGGATTGATTCGTTGGCCACTTTTGATTTTTTTTATTTGGGGGTGTGGCTCGAGGTGGGCGGTAGCTGCGCGATACGCGTTACCACCAGCTCGGATAGCAATTGGTATATCTACCCTAGAATTGCCTAGTTGTGCCCTGTCACCTACCATACGGAGCCTTTACCACGAGTTTCTATTTGTGTCGTACCTATGGGGTATCCTCTGGTAGCCTCCCGATCAGGAGGTATTACGGTTTTGTATAGACTATTGGCATTATTACGTGTTAAGGTGGAAAATGTAAAGCCTTAACGTTATTTCAAAGCAAGTTTATTTTACTAATAGACATTATTAAAATAGCGAAATATTACTACATAGTAAATAGTTTAATGGATCCTTAGGAGATGTGAATCCCGAGCATCTCTTGAGTTATTACACTCACGTTAGACACTGGATAGGAGATGTCAAATCCCGTAAACATCTCTGACGCCGTTTCACTCATATTATTTACTGTTGATTTAACTTACATAAGATCTTTTAGTTCTGACTCGAGTGTTTTGTCTTTTCAATTCGCTCGGGTCAGCCTGAGCATTTCAGGAATAGAAGGCTTTATTTCTGGAGGACGAAGATGAAGATTTTACTATTATTATTATATATTATATTGTTCCACTACACACTGTATTCCGCTGGATTGATTATTATTCACTGGTATGTGCAACTCTGATATGTATTGTGTAAATATAATCAAATGTTTATAAAACAGCTTCATGAACTGTATATTTGATTATTATATTTTATCGTTCCGCTGCAAGATTCTATTTTGTTTTTTTCTTTCCCTGCTTTTTCTTATTTATCCCATAACAATCCGCCCTTTTGTATGGTTTAAGTCTGACGTGTGTGCTTTATCGTCGATTTAAAGCGTGCGAAAAGGCGGGACGTTACATCTAGTATCAGAGCTTTGTTTAGTGATAAACCTTAGCTTTATGGGGTTTGACTCTTTACTAATAGGATAGTAATACCCTATAGTGAGTCGTTGAGTGTATATATATGAGAGAGCGTATTTGTTAGTGTTATAAAAAGGTTTAATATTGTGTTAATCTGTTCCATTTTGTATTTATAAATTCTGATTGGTGCATGGGATGCTATGACATCAGTAGGGATTTCTAAACACCTAATAGGACAGACCGACATAATATTTGTTTTTAATATAGGTGAATGAAATAATTTTTCCTATTATATTTTCTATATATATAAAATAAAATTAGAAATGAAATATATATTTGGTTACATTAGATTGGTTGTTAGGTAATAAAATTTATAAATAATAGTTGAAATGAGATTGAAAGAAAAATAAATGAAGAAAATTGGAAAATTTAGTACTTAAGTTCCGAGATTTTGAAAATTTCTTTCAAATGATTTTGGTATATAATAATAATATTTTAGAAGTATTTTCTGATATAAATATTTTGATATAATTTGAAAGAATAGTTTTAAAAGGAATTTTGAAAATAAAAAGTTTTGTACTCCCCCCTCTGTCGCTGGAAAATAATTTCGGCGATGAATGCACGCATAATGGACATTCATTTTCGAGTTTCTAAGTGGGAAGGTCACTGTAGTAGTTTTACTACAGATTTTGATAAACAAATAAATATTTAATTTTTGTTAAATATAATTGGATATATAAAGTGCAAGCATATGTTTATCTGTTAGTTTAAAATAATTTTTGAATAAAACCCAGTATTTAATTCTTAAGTTTCCGTTAATTAATAGTTTCAATTAAGTGTAGTAAATTGGAATATAACTAATTTATAAATTGGAACCTTTAATTAAAATAAGTGATTTAATGCTAAGTTATAAATGAGATTAAAAGAAAGTTGAAAATTGTAATCCTATAAAACGAAAGATATAATTATTGATCATTTAATTAAATAAAAGAATTGAGAAAAACATGTGTGATTTTCAATTACATTCTTAAAAAGCTTATATATAACTTACCAAACATTAAAAGTTGAAATGTTTAATAAGAAAACGTAATGGAAAATTTGTACAAGAAAAATTTGTATAATGAAAGGGTTCAGTGAATCACCTTAATAAATAAGAATTTGATGTTGTAGTGTTATAAACTTAAGTATAAGTGAAAATGCTACTAATTAAATATAATGGAAAGTAGGTATTGTAAGTAAGTAATCATAAACTTAAGTAAATAGGCAGAAGTTACTTAAGTTAATAAATTTACCTGCTAAGAAATTTGATTTAATATGAATAAGTAATAAATGAAAATTGAAATAAACATTGAACAAATGAATAGAAGTAAATGTTGTAAGAAAAAATTGTAAAGTAAAAAAGATAAACCATTATATGAATGGAAAGGAAATCAAACAACAAATGTATGAAATGAAGTTAAAAAGAATAAACTTGATCTGTTGTTTGAAATCAGTGTTTGTTTGGTTTATGGTTGTTTGGGCAAGGATACTTCAATATTGTTTGGATGAACGAATAATCTATTTAGTTTCATCTAAGACTATTGAGTAAATGGTGCACTTAGTAGATTATTCCCCATTCTGTACAATTTAAGGTTTTGAATCCGAACAACTATTTGTTTGTTTGATATGGACAGATAGTTGAATTGTGTTGATTCTGTATGATGGTCGTATGCTGTTTGTGCAATTGATTGATGTTTGTATTGATTTGTTTATTTATGGTTGAACCACTTTAAACCTTTCATTTTATATATAATTATGAACTCTTTTGGATTATATAAGTTAAATACAGGTTATGGAAGCAATTACTACTGCTTTTGGTTTTATAATTAAGTGTTAATTGCTCGACAAATAGGTACGTTTTCGGATTACAGTTTTATAGCGCAATTGTATTGTTCCCGTGTTGGAATATATTATTTTGGAAAATATATGTTGCATATTGTTATATTTAACATTATATTTTCTCCCGGGCCTCTCAGTACAAAGGAGACTCTACCGAAATTTTCTGGAAATTTTGGACTTAGAAAATTTTTGAAAATATTTTTCCAAACTTTATTACTATAAGTATAAAAAGATATAATGGTTATAAATTAGTATATTTATTTAAATTAATTTATTTTGTAAATTTATTTGTTTAAAAAGGTAATATTTTTGAATAAGATGTATTGTTTACTCAATTCTTTCCTTTCCCTTCTTTTTCCTTTTCGAGGACGAAAAGTTTTGAGTGGGGAGAGTGTAACGACCCATAAATTTTTAATAATTAAGTTGGTTATTTTAATTAAAATTGAGTAATTAAATTTTGAAGGAAACAAAAATTTTGTAATTTATAATGAAGCAAACGTTAAAAAAAAGTAATGTAAATGGTAAATCACTTAAGACTTTGTGATTTAATATTTGGAGAAATAAAATTTGGGTAACTTATTAATGAAATAATGAGTGAATTAAAACATAACAATGCTAATTATAGTTAATAATTAATAGGTTTAATGAAATGACAATTAATGAACTTATTTAAATTTGTATAGTTATAATGGAATTATTGTATTTATGTATGAATGTAAATTTAAAATAGAAACGTAGGTTTATTATAAGGTATTAATTGATGTAATAGAAAGAATGAGACCAAATAGGTATATTCATTGAGGATATTAATTGTAATTAAATGTAAGCTAATAAATAATTAATTTAGCGCAACCCTAATTAATTGAAATAACTGTAAGGTCATAATTTGGTATATTTAGTAAATTTGGAAAATAAATTTCAGTAAATGTAATAAAGTATTTGGAATGTATATTGTTTCTATAGGATAATATAAAGAAATGAAAACTTGTGACCTATGTTTGGAATAATGACCAAAATAAGTAAAATAGTGTTAATGTAAGTAAATTGGTAACAAATTGAATGGATTCCCATGATTTATTGGAAATTTTATATGTTACAACTTGGTTATGAATTCAATATAAGGTAAGTGGGTGGAAATATTATAATCTGTCTATAAACGTTATAATGCAGTGTTAATGGTAATTAATTAGTGCTATATATGGAATTATAACCTGGGTTGGTAAGTAATAAACTTATAAATGAAAGAAAAGTAAATAGGTGGCCATTTATATATGTTATTTATTCATTTAGTATGTTAAATAAAATTTGGAAATCAGATTTTAATTAAGGGAAATTAAGTAGTACGTTAATTGGAAATAAATTTTAATAAATATTACATTAATGTGAAATGTAATACAAATGGTTAGGGGTTGTCAAATTTGGTAAACTAAGGTAATTATTTATAAATTGAATGAATTTCAATTCAATGGAAATAATGTAAATATATACTTAGCTACAAATGGAATATATGAAAGCAAATGTAAGCATTGAATTAAATTAATGAATTTAAATTATAATAAATGGTCATTGAATAAAATCAATGTTTTGGAAGTAATTATAATATTTGTTTGAAGGAAATAAACTTAGTTATTGGTAATTAAAGTTTAATGGTTACAATTGTTATAGATTACCTATTTGTTTAGTTCATAGAATTTAATTTGAAAGAAATTGTAGTAATTGACTTAATTAGTGCAATCCCAATTTATTAAAGTAATTATTAGGATAAGAAGAATGGAAATCAAAACTTCATTTATTTAAGTGAAATGGAAAATTCAATAATTGGATTTAATGGCAATTAAATGAAATTGAAATAGTTAAATAATACGTTTTTTGAAATAAAGATAATATGAGAAATTTATGTAATAGTTTTGAATCCAATATTTAATCCATCTATTTGACAGGAATGAATGGAGTAATAATTTATTTATTTCACTAAATTGAATTTTGGGGATTTTATTTATAATTTGTGAATTTAATGAAATTGAGGATTTTTACTGAAATTTATAAATTTATCTTCTCTAAATTGACATTTAAATTTGTTTAAATCATTGTAAATGTTTGAGAAATATAAAGGTGATAAAATTTTCAATTTTGGAATTGAAATTTAAATTTGGATTTAATCAATTAATTATAAATTTATTTAATTGGTGTAAAAATAGCCATTTTGGCCACTGACTCGGATTTCGATGAAACCAGTTTCATCGGATCCGTAACGGTCAATTATTGTAGGATTTCATGTTTCGTAGCGATCAGACTTGTCGGTTAATCGTACGGGCTTGAAACGCCTTGAAATCGATTAATTCAAATCAATTGAAATCAATTTGAAATAATTTGATTTTGGCATAACTTATTTATACGATGGAATTTGGACCTAAAACCTTTTCCATCGCGTTTAAAATATTTTAAAACATCTATTTTGATATATGGGTTGACCCAATTTCATTCCGGGGTCGAAACGGGCTTTTTGGGCCACTTTGTCGTTAACACGTATATTCAAATCGTGTTCATCTATTCTATTTCAACCCTACCTATAAATACCCAGTTATAAACCCTAGTCGCCCTAATTCTCATTTGTCTGCACGTATAATTCTTACTGAGCTCCTCATTCCAATGGCTGCAAACCCTAATTCCCAAATCCAAATCAAATCCAAAGCTAAAATTTTAAACTCCACAATATATGACAAATTTTATATCAATTCGAAGCTCTCGAATAGCGCATCCCAATTCTATGATTTGTTTTTTGATCTGGATTGATACGTGACCGGAATCGAGTAACGAAGCCACGGCCGTTCATCACGTGGAAATCAAGTTGGTCCGATCGTCGAATCACTTATACCATCGTGTAGAGGAGGCCAATCGGAGTCCATCGGAGTCATTCGTTCACGGATTTAACGGTTTGATGGGGTGGAAAAATTCGATTAGGGTTTGTTTACATACGGCGGCCGGTGTTTTTTTTTACGACGCGTCTTTGTCGTGGAGCACCGAGAGTTGCGGCATGGCTCTGGAGAGGTGCGACGCTCTAGCACGGCGGCGTGGGTTTATCGGCGGCGAACGAAGGGTCTGGGGCGGCTCTAGATGCGTGCGTGATGTAGGGTTAGGTTTCAGAGTTTACTGTTGCGCGTTTATTTTCTGGAACGAGATGGCACAACGATGACGTGGCTGTCCTTGTGTGGGTGAGTATTGTTGTTATAATTATTTTAAATTTTTTCTTGAAATCGTTATGTTCTACTATATATAACTTTTACGTATGATGTCCGTTTCATGTGTGGTTTTCTCCGCTAGGTTAGTATTGGAATTCCGGACTTTCTGACGCTGGTTTGGACGGATTTGGAGACCGTTAAATTTTTGGGTTTAAATTGCATTTAAATTCAAAACTTGAGTGTTTTAACCCACTCACAAATTCTAAAATTTCTTATGTTTGTTAATTAAAATTTTGTTATGATTATGCATTTATTTTGACTGTTTCGGATATTTTTAAATCATCATCTCAGTAAATTGCATCTATTTAAATTAAGTTTTTATTTAATTATTATTGCATATATACTGCCAGTTAGATAGATTGTTTAATTTATTATTGAATATAAACTGTCAGTAATTACCTATTATTTATCATATGCTCTTTATTGATGTATGTTTAAATTGGATATGATTGTAATAAATGGTTGATGGTTGATATTGGGTGAATGGATGCTGTATTTTATATTTGTTATAAACTGCAAGTTATTATGCATTTTCATTTCATTTGGGATTGCGGTTTGAAATGATATATAACCGTATTTTATTTTTAAATTGCGGATTGAAATGATAAATATCTGTATCACTTGACCATAGGATAGAAACATTTATACTGGCACCGCGGTATATATATAAAATTATTTTGAAAATGATTTATATGGTTTTGGATAGAATAATACGGGTTCAATAAATATTGATTCTTTTTTATATTATATAAAAATATTGTATATATAGTTAAATTCATGTATTTAAGTTATGTATAAATATTGTTAATGATAATAAGTTAAATAATGGAGTTTGATTTATTAAAATAAATATGGTTAAGTATTAAAATAATATTTTATATAGAGGTTATAATGATTTAAATAAATTAGGATTTGGAAGATAAAATATGAAATGGAGGTGAATTAAATTATTTAAGAATTTTACTCGAATAAATTTGATCTAAAATTTAGATAAATTTGAGATTTTATGAAATTGAATTTATTCAAGAATTAAACCAACAGGGTTGATGTGAAATTTATTAAATTGGAAATTTTAAAGGGTATAATTATTATAACTTGATTTGGGTCTAGTTGAATTAAATGATTATTTCAAGTATTATGAATTGAAGGCAATATCTAGTTATTTGTAATTTGAGTTTTATTTAAATGATAAGGGGTTTATTATATAAAATATTTCAAAACTAAATAATAGGAGAGAAAAATTGTTGAATCGAAATTATCAAATTTAGTTTTGAAATTTTGGAATATTTAAAGCCTTGAAATATATCGAAATTGAAATGTTTATAGAAATTGAAATGTTTCGAAGTTATGAATTTCGTAGCATTATGTTTTAAAGGTGTTAAAATTTCAAATGTTTGGTTTCGAAGTATAAAATTTGGAAGTGCTATGATTTTGAAAAGGGGATATATTTGAAATAAAATGATATTATTATTGATTTGAAGTAAAAGGGATATCATATTGATTTGGTTTTTAAATTTGAAAGGATATCGTATTTACATGGTTTTGAAATAAATATTATATCCTGGTTTTGAAGTATAAATTATTTTGAAATGACTGCGGGGTTATAATAACGTTGGGTTGTTAAAGAGACCGGATCGGAAGTTGTCATACTCTGCCAACTCCGAAAACCACTTTAACAACCGTGGACGCGGTGGAGATTCCAGAATGAAGTAGGATGGTGGCGGCGTTTCCTTTGAGGTAAATACATGGACCCGACTCCCGTGAGTTAGCATAAGATGGCTAAAACAGGAGCGATTCTTGGGCCAATGAGGTAGCATCTTTGATCGGACACATCCCTTAAATATTATACTTTGACTTTTTGGATTGATTCGGTGGCCACTTTTGATTTTTTTTATTTGGGGTGTGGCTCGAGGTGGGCGGTAGTTGCGTGCTACGCATTACCACCAGCTCGGATAGCAATTGGTATATCTACCCTAGAATTGCCTAGTTGTGCCCTGTCACCTACCATACCGAGTCTTTACCACGAGTTTCTATTTGTGTCGTACCTATGGGGTATCCTCTGGTAGCCTCCCGATCAGGAGGTATTACGGTACTGTATAGACTATTGGCATTATTACGTGTTAAGGTGGAAAATGTAAAGCCTTAACGTTATTTCAAAGCAAGTTTATTTTACTAATAGACATTATTAAAATAGCGAAATATTACTACATAGTAAATAGCTTAACGGATCCTTAGGAGATGTGAATCCCGAGCATCTCTTGAGTTATTGCACTCACATTAGACACTGGATAGGAGATGTCAAATCCCGTAAACATCTCTGACGCCGTTTCACTCATATTATTTACAGTTGATTTAACTTACATAAGATCTTTTAGTTCTGACTCGAGTGTTTTGTCTTTTCAATTCGCTCGGGTCAGCCTGAGCATTTCAGCAATTGAAGGCTTTATTTCTGAAGGACGAAGGCGAAGATTTTATTATTATTATTATATATTATATTGTTCCACTACACACTGTATTCTGCTGGCTTGGTTATTATTCACTGGTATGTGCAAATCTGATATGTATTGTGTAAATATAATCAAATGTTTATAAAACAGCTTCATGAACTGTATATTTGATTATTATATTTTATCGTTTCGCTGCATGATTCTATTTTGTTTTTTTCTTTCCCTGCTTTTTCTTATTTACCCCATAACAATCCGCCCTTTTGTATGGTTTAAGTCTGATGTATGTGGTTTATCGTCGATTTAAAGCGTGCGAAAAGGTGGGACGTTACAAATTCTCCTTGCTTTATTTATTAGCTTTTACTTGAATTTTCCTCTTCTTTTCCCTTAGGTAATTGCCAGCTTGCTCCTTAGTTTATGTTTTAGGATTTCAAAATTATGAAATGAAAATAAGAATAAGTGCTTTAGGGGTTAAGGGTTATGGTGTATAGCCATTCCCCATAACACCCTTGCCTTATTCTCTTATTAGTTAACTTATAAAACTATTTCCATAAACTCATTCTTTTAAATTATCTATTAAGTTAAGCATGGCCTCTAATAACTTTTCAAATCTCAACCCCCTTATCACTCTATCTTTATATTATTCTATTTAATTTATCTAATTAAATCTCTTAAATAATGTTATTTGAAATTAGGGGTGTTATAATTCTTGGTTGCAAATATAGTGGAATTTACCTCTCCACTTTTCAAATTAATGAATAAAATCATGAAGTTTTTCATGATATTTTTGAAAATGGTGAAGAATTTGATTTTAAACATAAGAATCTTCGACCAAAGTTGAGACTTATGGGTCTCATTTTACGACAAAGTGTTACTCTAAGGATGGGCAATTATAATAACCATACTCAAAAAGTTTTAAAGATCTTTTTGCCATCTATGGAAACTATAACATCAATTAGTCATAAGCCATTTTAGATGACTATGTTCAAAAGAATACTTTTAGACATGAGAATACACTCTACCACAGTGTGTAGTATCTTACTAGAATTTTCATATATTTTGATGTTGATTTAAGACGAGAACAATCTATCCCTCAAAAAAATTTTCACAAGGTCAACTTCTCTCTTATGCACATTCCACCATTTTTTGAACCATATGAGACACTTTCCGAAAAGGAATAAAGGTTGGCATATGAAACGGAACAAGGGATTCAACAGCTAGAATAAGAAGAAGAAGGCAATGAAATGGAAGTGGAAGAAGAAGAAGGGGAAGAGGAAGAAGTGGATACTTCCTTACAAAGTTTTAACAAACCATCTCATCCTTCCATCGAAGAGATCCTAAGGAACCAAGAAAAGCATCTTAAAAAAACAAAAAAAGCTTAAGCGTTCATTTAGTAAAAAGTTCACCTCTCTTCCTAACAAAGTGGACAAATATTTTAGAAAGATCATTCGCAAGTTTAGCGGCTCTTCATCATTATCATTACATCCTTGTAAACCTACATAATTGTTTCCTTTTGATATCTAGATTTGTATTTCTTAGTATTATGTGCTTTTAGTTTAAGTTTATGTCATTTTCACGTATTTTTTATCAATCTTTGAAATCCATGTACCTTTCAAGTCTAAGTAATAAAAATATACCTATTACTATCCTATATTGTTTATTAGTCACTTGAAGTTATAAAAATATAATGTTATAAGTTTAAAACAAAAACTATAACAAAAACATAAAATTTTCAATTTATGGCATGTATGTCGACATACATGAACCCTGTATGTCGACATATAATGGCCAGTTAGCCAAAAAATTTAAAATTCAAAATTAAATAAATGCCCATATTCAATCATTCCAAACGAATTTCCACTTCTATATAAGCCTATTTCTTCTAGAAAATTTACTCATCATTCTATTCTATACTCTCTTTTCATTCTCAAACATCTTTTAACAAATATATCTTCTCCACGTCAGAAATTACGTGAAAACCTTGAAAAAACTCTTTAATCTTTCAAGTATATTTTCTCCTTTATAGTAAGAAATCAAGGTATTTAGAATTAAGTCAAATGCAGATGATCAAGGAACAAGAAAAGAATGTTGATGTCATTCGATGAACGATTTCTTCTTTAATCAAAGATCCAACAACCTAGAGATCACTATCAACAAGGATAACGAAGATTGGGATGCCATCAAAGTGGATCCAATTTTTGGGTCCGATGGTTGGGTTGAAGTTCCACAAAACGTCTGGTTATTAGGTTTGAATTGATTTGGATACACACATGCATACTCTCTCTTAGGAATTGATTTGATTTGGTTTGTTGTGTATGTTCGAATTATATTTTTTTGGATTGGATTGTTTAGACTAAGGATTGACATTTGGATTTGTGTGTTTAGTTGATTGAATAATATATAAGATTGATTTTAATGAATAAAAATATGTCTTGTCATCCTATTTATTATACAATCATCATATATATCGAGCTTAGTATAAAATAGTGCATTGTGTCTTAGTATATCATCATATATCATATATCATAACCATAAATATCATTCTATTTAACTTAATTATTGATTTTAATCTATAGTTTCTAAGTATTTTGATTTAGGGGGTTTCTTATTTTTACATCCACTTTTTTTGATGATAAAGGGGAGAAAATATAAAATATACATATACATATACATATATTTAGGGAAGGTAATCTGACTCAGGGAGGGTTATATCATATTTTATATGCAGGATATTAAATGATTGTCATTATCAAAAATGGGAAGATTGTTAATACCTCAGTTAGTGATTTTGATGATAACAACCTTAATAAACAATAGTATACATTTGTATAAAATAAGGACACTAATTTCTACTAAGTTATATAGTGTATAGTGCAGGATATTACACAGGTATTAAATTAAAGACTGTACAGTAAGAAATGGACATGATGACTCATAAGTATAAAGACCAAGATATGAAGGCTATAATATAGTGTATAGAGTCGTAAAATTTTGTTAAAGTCTCTGGTAGTAATCTTTGATCTCTATTTCTTGTCTTTTATATTTTTAACAAAATATATTTTCAAAATATCTTTAAAAATATTTTATAAAAGTTTTTTAAAGTTTAAAATATTTATAAACTATGTTTGATTTGTTTTACAAGGAATCAAAATATTTTACAAAATATAGCATCTTTAAAATGTTTAAAAAAGAAAAGAGTTTTCAAAATAAACATACATATGTCAACGTACGTATAGGAATTATGTCAACATATATGCCGCAAAATAATTTTTCAAATTTTGAAATGAAATGTCTATTCGTCGCAACTCTTCGCGGATAGACACATTGTTTGTACACTATGTATAAGAGGTTTCGAATGAATTTTTTGGCAGTTATTATCTTATATTCTTCCATCCTCTTACTCTCTTGACAACCCCATTGAAATTATATCAAATTCTCTTTAAAATTAAATAGAATCAGTTCATATTTTTGTGTATTGATTCAATACAACTTTCTTACTCTTTTGGAATCATCTCTCTCTCAAATCTAAGATCAAAGTGTTGTCTAAGAGGCTATAGGATCAGTTGTATCCAAAGTTCAAGAAATTGTCTTTAGAAAAATCATAAAACTCTATTTGCATTTGCAAGGGTGTAATTGTAGCCCGTTCAAATCAATTATTTGTGCTTGGTAGCCTGAAAATCCGAGTAGGTGTGCTTGTAGCTCGTCCAAATCAAATGGGTGTACCCTGAGCTCGGAAAATCAAAGGGTGTGTCTCGTTGCCTCGAAATAGAGATTGTAATTGGGTTTGCCTTCTACCGTTTAAAATTGGCATTTGAAAATAAATCTGTACGATCAATTGTGATGGGACTGGATGTAAGAGAAATCCAAACTAATATAAAATCTCTGGTGTCATCTCTCTAGCTCTCTACTTTATAATATTGTTTTATTTTTATCTATGATTGCATCTATGATTGATTGTTGATATATTCCTATGTTGAAAATCTATGATTCAATATTACACTTAAAAGAAATTTAAAAGGATTTACAAAAGTTACAAAACACTACTCACCCTCTCTAGTGTTTAGTTAGCTTTAAAATTCATAGCTTTGCAACCCATAGTCTTAATGGATACATCGATATTTAGTCTTGATGTGTCTTTACTGGGAACATTTAAAATGGTATATTTATTTTCATTGTGATGAATTACTCACGGTTACAACACTTTCTAACTACTATCACAAAATGCACCATTTATAGGATTTCTATTAAATATGCTTTTAATTAATTTAATTAATTACTATAACATAATATATCAAGTATATAATAGAAAGAAAACACCTTTTATTTCGAACAAGATTGGTTATCGAGTTAGATATATGTAATAAATTACATTATTGCCTCTAGGGCATACCCTTAACTTTGTCACTACTAAGTGATATTTGAACGTTAATATTTGAATAGTTCGATATTAATCACTGAGCAAATTTACACCCGACGAGTCATACAACCGAAACGATGAATTCTCCTATGACTAAACGGTTTAATAAGTTTATAATTGTTATAAATTAATTAAACTAATTAATATTTAGAAAATATTATTTATAAATTTTGATTATGATTTGAGAAATGAATATTATAAAATATCGATATACGATAGCAATAATCAATTAAATTTGATTAAACTGCGTAATTTTTTATATGGGCTTGAATGGGTTTAAGGCTAATTAAAGGACTTGTTATTTTGATAGCACATACATGGTATAGGCAACTTGATTATGGTATAAGGAGGCTTGATTTTAAATGGTTTTGGTTGATAGAGAATTAATATGAGATGACATCCACACTTTCCTCTTTTCTATCCACTATTTAAGCATCTCTAACCCATATTAGATTAGATCTTTTACTGCCTCATTCTCCATCATTTATTGATTGAAAATAATCCTTAGGGATTCCATCTGTTCTAGCTCAAATCAACTCAAATTCAATCGTTATACGATAGCTGAAGTTCAACGGTTTAAGGACCAGTAATCCGCTAAATCGAAAAGTGTTTCTAAGGGGAGAATTAATCTTTTCAAAGTGTGCTTCAAGATTTTGGGATTAGTAAGATTTTTATAGTTAATAATTGTTAGTATAATGTTTTATCATATATGTATATGTATATTATATGGTTAGTTAGGTGATGATTCTGATATGCTTGTAATGTTGTCATAAATTAGTTTGGTTATATGCATGTATATATTTATGCTTGATAAAAAAATTATTTTATCATATATGCCAGGCTATTACAACCATATGAATAGTAATATAATTTTTTATTTTATTACATTATTAATACATATATTATTTTTTTCAATATATATAGTGTAACGACCTATAATTTTATCATGATTTGGAATATTTAAGTAATTTTAAATATTTATATAGTTTTAAATTATGAATAATTCACTTTAATTATTATATAATGATAATAAGTAATATATCATTCGTCATATTCTAGCAGTTCGTCATCGTATTTTTATAAATGGATTTTTAGATTATTTAAAATATTTTTATAGCTTAAATTATCTTTTTTTAATTATTTAAAGTTGATAAGAAATTTACTTCATGTTTTGGTTACACAAGCAAATAGTTTGATTAAAAACTGAAAATATGATCGGAAATCTGATTCCGAATTTATAACGATCTGACGAATTGAAATTATTTTAAGTTGTGGAAACATTATTTGAACATGTACATACATGCATGTACATGCACATATACATATAAACGTGTATCACAATTAGTTAAATCAAAGCCAAAAGAAATATCTAAACCCATATACATATAAACTCTTTATGTATAAACAAATGCAACTTGAATAAGCACATTCACCATTACTCAAGCAAGAGAAGACAAGCACATGGAGGAAGCGAGTGGGTTCGACCGAAAATCAAAAGGGGTGGTTTAGCACATGGATGATGGGAATTGCAATGATGTGGTTGTAGATATTTTGGTGAATTTTTTTTATAAATAGCACCCTATACTCTCTCATTTTTTCACACCAAATTCTCATGTTCTTCTCCTTCTTCACAAGCTTATTAATGACTTCCACACCACCATCTCTTCTCCAAAATATTCCTCCATCATAGGGAAGCTCTGCTAAAAATTTATACAAAATACACCGCCTTAGTTCACAATTCAAAGTAGTGATCTACATCCACTTCTCCATCTTGATCGTGCTTCTGCAAGGCCACGACCACATCGTCAAGCACCTACACCTATTCACTTAAAGGCCATGACCATTCCTATAGAGGCCGAGTTCCTTATGCTTTGAATCGAGAAAGAAAAAGCATTAAAAGTTAGGAAACAGATCGCTAAATATGTGAGAACACTACTTCCGTCCTATTTAAATTTATCTATGATTTGTGTTATGCAAGTATACTTGATTGATTAGCATAGTTTGGATGCTAAAATGATTAATTATTGGATGATTTGTTGATAATATGCTTGCTTGATATGGAAATGATTCATGGTAAAATACACGTCGAATTTACACAAAGGAATCATTTCACTTTATCAATTATAATGGTATATATAGCATTGTTAATCTCTTTAAAAATGGATAAAAATAGTTTGAAACGGTTTATGAATATTTATAAACATTAAAACTCATTCCGAAAAAGTTTAACAAAGATTGGAAAATGGAGTCAAAATAAGCGCGTCACCTAGCAGCAGTTCACGATTTCGCGACGTAAAAAGTCAAATCCATTAATAGAATGGAATATGAGTCGGAATTCTTTAGAATAAGAATTTTTCGGACTCTTATGACCATAATATACAAATGAAAAGGAAAAATCAATTTTTCATTTAATAAAGTTTGAGATATGTCTAAATCAAGTTTTCAAAATAGTCATGTTTTGGAAGTTCAGAAATCATGGTTTTCAAACTTTTAAAATTTGATATTTTTATATCTTCAAAAGAATGAAATAAATTACATAAACATATTAAAACGCTTTAAAAGGAATTTGAGTAATAAAAATGGCCATATATGAAATGAAATTGTTGTTTGATTTATGAAGCTATTAATTAACTATTCACCGACTATTTAACAATGGGATTTGGTAACTTTTTAATAAGCAGTCTAAACTTGGGTTTTCCTCCCAAATCTTTTGGAAATGATTTTCAAAAGATAAATCAAAGATTTTTAAATGTTTAGAGTTAATCAAATATCTTGACTTCCTTTTGGGTGACAAAGGATAGTCTCTGGGCTGGAGTTTGGAAAACAAGTTGCTTGCTCTCCCTTGCTACTCAGACTAGCCCGACGGAGGGAATAGTTAATTTGATTTACTCGAAACGTAATTTTTTAAGATAAAAAAAAGAAATTTCGAGTTTTCCAAAAAGGTTAAATAAGAATTGAAATAGTATTTTGTTGGTAAAGAGAACATTTTAGTTAAACTCTATATTAAATTCCGAGGAGGGAACTTGTACTATCCGTGTGAATTTAAAAGGCGATTTCACCATTATTCGACAAATAGTACATGTTGAATACGGAAATTAGCTTTGAATATAATTAATCTAAAATTTATGAATCATTTTGACTAAGTGATTTGGGTTTAAGTAAATGATGCATTGAATAATTTTTTTTTTACCCATTTGAAACATGTATCGAAAAAATGAAATCTTTATTAATTATGCTAATAATAGAATATGGAAATATTTTCCTAAGTGATTAAAAGGAAATGATTTGGTATTTCCAAATTTAAAAGGAGGCTTAACAATTTTATATATCCTGAAACAAGAATGGTTTAAAGATATATTTCTCTAAAAGACATTTTATTGCACAAAAAGATATCTCCAAAGTTAAATAATATTTTGAGTAAAAGAAGAGAAGAGGACTTAACAAAATAGGCTTAACTTTTCTATATGCACATATACACATCGTTTCATGGATAATTGGTTCAGAGAGACCGAGATCGAATCGAAGTGATTCCTATCCGAAAACCATTTCAAACTAATATACTTTTTCGAAAGTGAAGACATGTTGAAGACAATGATTTTGAAGATGGAGATCTTCATAATGTAGGGCTGCTTGCCATTACCTTGTGATTCCCATATTATATACATATGGTGGCAGTGGTACCTTCATTTTGAAACCTTCAATGCAAGGGTTGCTCGCTACTAATCCTAGGGGTGATTCTCAAACAAGATGTAATAGGAGTGCCTCCGATTGGTCTTGTTCCTATACAACTTTTATAGACGAATGTCTTACATTGCATTTCTAAGACCACATACATTTGTTTCTACAAACGTACATATGTTTAGTAGTGTAGAAGGTAACCACTTTTATACTTAACGCCCTTTCTTGAGGCGTATGAACTATGAGGTTGTACTTTTGTAGAGGCCAATCAGTGCGTCATCGGAAATGGCAATGTGACATTGAAAGTCAGATTTGTTGCTTTGAGAAAGGTAAAACGCTACCTCAAGCCTTGCACATCGGTAATGGCAAAAGCAGGGTAGATGCGGCAGGGCTATTTAGGTCACACCTATTAGGAGATGATCATCACCTTTCTAGATTACCCTCTACATATCAGATTTGTCGTGTATGATGTAGTTACGGATAGGTCGGGAACGACCAGGGTGATGACATATTCGGTACTATATATGGTAGAGGTAGGTGAATTTCATGTTGGTAGAGGGCAGTAGGGTCGTGTCTCGGTACATTTCTCTAGAGATATACTGTACGGAAGGTAGTCCCTTACATTATCATTGTTCAAATCCATTCTCTAATACATACCTTTAATGGACTTGATTGTATACCTAAATATGCCATTGAATTTAACAAATGTAACAATTCCGGCTATTTTAATATGTTCTTTGAAAGGATTTTCAAAGCAAAGTCACTAGGAATAATATCAAATGATTTGATAAAAATGTTTTGGTTATCATAAGGTAAAAACATGTCTATATTTATGTATGGCGTGGTCTTATGAGATACTCTTCTTTTAAAGATTTTGTTGACATCAAAGTTGATCCATGACACTGTTATTTAAAATTTGTGTCTCATGTTGGTTTACCAAGCCTGATCTAGATATTTTTAATATTCGAGTCAGATCCGAGTAGTTTCAAGATTAGCTAAAGACACTTGGGTTTCCAAATGGGAGCTAGAGACCTTTATCAATGTATGGACGCAGTTTACATTTCTGCTTTGTTTGCTGTTTTTAGCATTTATAAGAATAGGTATTTATAACTGTCCAGGCTGATCTTAGGATAGACTCTAATACATGTATTTTTAAAAGCTTTTCTCCTATAAATATTATTGAATTAATGGATGTTATTCCATTCATGTGAGATTATATTCTGCCTTTTTTTCTTTTACCCCTAACCATTCGCCTTTTCGTTCAATTTGGGTGGGACAGTGCGATTTATTGTCAGCCTAAACTGTATGGAAGTCCCGGTTGTAACATATAGTTTATAACTCAATGCAACATTATATCACTATAATTAGTAATATAATTTTATTTATATTGTATTGTAGTAATATTAATTTTTGGCAGAATTTTTTTATATAAATGTTTTATTATTATGTAATATTTAAATCAATTTACTTCATTAATTAAATATATTAATTCGAAATTATCATGAAAATTATTTTCTTAATTTTATAAAATTGTATTAACATCAGATAAACTCTTAGCTGGAAAATTAATAAAAAACTATATTTCCTATTTTTGAAAATTAATTATCTAAAATGGCTAAAAATAAATTAATTATGAAAAATAAATTTAAGTCGAAAAAATATGGAAAAATTCTTCAAACTATAAACTATCAGTTAGGATTTCCTAGAATATCAATTTTGAAATAAAATTTTCAAAATTAATTTTTATTATTATGTTATTAATTTGACTGAATATTTAACTAAAAATGAATTTTATTTTTTAAAAAATTAATAAATTCTTTTAAGTGCACATGACCTGGAAATAAAAATAAAAATCTTTTGAATAATTTATTAATTAATATACATATATATATATGTGTGTATTATAAATATATTTGTGTGTGTGTGTATAATTATTTTATTATTATATATGTATACATATATTATTCATGGCTTATAAATATATAAATATATATTTATGTTAAAATTTAAAATAACATATATACTTTTAAATTAATATATTATAATAATATATACGTAATATTAATATTTTATTTGTAAGATGATATACACATGAATATTTGTTAATATATATATATATATATGTATATATTTAAATATACTATACATATATATATATATATATATATAATTATTTAAACTAACTTAATATACATGCACATGTTTGGAAAACATTTTTTTTCCATATTAGATGAGCCAATGTGTCAGTTGCGATGTAAATCCCAACATCGATATATAAGCATGTTATACCTTGCATAGGTTGATAATTACACATGCGCACGCACACCTATATGTTTATGTGATACACGTATATATATGTATGTATGAATATGTATGTATGTATGTATGTATCAATATATAAGTTAAATAAAGCTATATAATTCATAAATCTAAATGAAATAAAAGATTTTATTTAAATAATATCTATAAATGTTCTGAATGAATTAGACTTCACAGGCCAAATAAAAATCCTATAAGGTAATTAGTTTTTGAAATCCACTCATAACTTCCACTGCGAGCTGATCCAGTTCCAGCAGATATGTCATAGGAGACTATACTATTAACACATTATGTGCATATAGGTATTACTACATGCGAAACCAATAGCATCAAGGATACACCTGAGGCCAGTGGTGTCGTGAATCATGGCTTAAATTAGTTCAAACGAAAAGCATATATTGCCAACACAATGAAGCATTATAATGGCATCCGTACACCATCTAGCCTTATATACATACATTAAGCATAGTATATATCTACCGATACCACACAAACATGTGTAACTACAAAAAGTTTGTGCATCTCTCCATGGTGGTAGAATAAGGACTACTCAATCTCAAACTCTAAATACGCAACTTCATGAGCTCAAAACCATATCCCGAAGCCGTATATAGACATGTGAGGCTATGTAGAGTATAATCGTATTAACCCCAAATTAACTAATGCAAAGCGATGCCTTTGAAATCCAGAAACTGTATCTCAAAGTCATGCATAATCGCACAAATCACATACCCATGTAAACATTGAGGATGACCTTTAATGCAAGTAGTCTCATCATATAAATCTCACAAACATCTCATCTTATGTTTATATGCCTTGATCTTGTGCTCAATCTTCTTTCCAATCACCATCCTAATAATACTAACCTCCACCTTGAAAGTTGTGTTGTACTTGTCTCTGGAATGTTGTGTCATCCCTATCTCGAACCATGGTTCATGGGTTCTTTGTCATGTCGAACCCATGTCGAATGGTTTCAAACCTCCCCAAGGTTTGTCGGACCACATTGATTCTCGTCGATGTATTCTAGATTAAGTTTAGACATGTTTTGCAAGTTCCTAGTTTATGCCGACTTATAAAAATTATAAGTCGGCATAAACTTAGTTGTGCCAGCGTATTCCTTAGATATACCGACTCAGTCGCTTGACAGAGAGCTCTAACACTCTATCTGCATTATTTTCCTGCCTATTTGGTTTTATGCGGTTTATCTTCTAGTTTATGCTATTCGTCTTGTTTCAATGTCGGTTTATTGGAATGCCGCAGTTGCACACTGCCTCCACTATACCTTAGCATATTCTCCCTTTATGTTGATTTATCCTAGTTTATACTGACTCATTTCTCCTTTATATCGACTTATGACCTCATTTTTGAGAGACTTTCTCTCTATCTCCAAGATAAGTCGGCTTATCTTCGGTTTAAGCAAGGGCATCTTATTCCTAGGTAGATTTCTATGTATTTCCCTAGTTTCTTCAAGTCGAACTCCAAGGTCTTTCATCTCGACTACCCATTTCCATCCCAACACTACTGGAGATCATTTTTCTAGAAAATATGGCAATTACACAACCATCTACAAGGTCTCAACTACTTCGATGGTTTACATAGTGGGCAAAAGCTATTATCAACTTTTGGCGATCTTTACAACTCCTAAGACATTCAACCAAGCATATAGTAACCATAAATAATCCAAACATACAACATTCCTTGTTAAGTAGGTAGGACTTCATTCAGCATTCACTGATCAATGTCTTACTTAATCATACTTAAGGATAATGTATATTTAAACCGACATAAATTCACAATATTACATGATTATTCTACTTACAATATTACAGATGCAAATATAAACATATAGGAGTAAAAAAAGGTAAGGACAATCATTTTCGCTAACCTACACCATTTTTAGTACTTCAATTAAACAACAATTCCATTTCTCAAAGGTTCACTTTAGAATTTTGAAATCCAAACTTCACTAATTTGGTTTATGTTAAGATGGGTTTCTGGAGGTACTTTTAATTTTAGTTTAGTTATCTTCTGATTTTGGAGTTGGTGTGCAAAAGTTAACAAAGAGTTGAATGAAGTTTATGTGTAACAACCCACCTCGAAATAGGTCTAAATTTCGATGCAGAAAAGGCACATCGAAACTTAGATCCATTCTAAGGTAAGTTGTTGGTAGAACTAAGAAAATAGCAGCATAGAGCCATAACCAAACTTTTAGATATTACAGCAGATGAAACAAAATATAATAGCAAAGCGTACCCATTTATTTCAAAACCATAAAAATGTCATGATACAAAATTCCATAAAAACCTTAACATAATATCTGTAATAACAATTTTCTAAATACATGGTACATACAAAAGCAAGTGATAATAATAAGTAGTGCCACAAGCCAAGCTTCTCTATCTCTAAGCATCATCACCGCCATCACTCCATCATTAACCTATGTTGTAATGAGGAGGGAGTCAGAACAATAAGTTTCTAATGAACAAAACCTCGAGTCTTACCTATTCAGTACTTGGGCAGTATATTTCAAAATAAGAATATGTCTACGAATATAAAACCATTATGAACCATTGAATATTTATTTGTAAGGAAAGAAGGCGGGTCCAACCATTAATACCTTCCATTCCACAAGCAGGTTTCTAGAATCCCGTATCCCAACCATATATCATAAACAGCTAATAATGTGAGAGACGATACCTAAGCCACTTATACCTTTTATTGGAAAATAGACAGACTCTAGTCATTTAATACCTTAATTAAGATAGATCCCATCATTTAATACCTATTTCCAAGGCGTGTTCCTTAATGATCACTATCTAGCTGACATTATATGGAATCTCTTAGGTCACTTAACCCTTCATTGTGGAAAATAAGCAAACTCTAGTTATTTAGTATCTTAATTAAGGCAGACCCGATCATTTAATACTTATTTCCAGAAGCGGACCCCCCATTAAGATAACACCAACTGTAACCCCTTGACCATTTAATACTTCATCTGGGGAAAAGCGATGGGGCCTCAAACAACCACTTTATACCTTAAAACCCCGAAGCAAGCCCTTCGTCTTATGGTCCATACTCATAGTGACATCTCACATTAGTCTGACTATTCATCGGTATATGTTCGATTTCACCCTAGAGGGGGGGTGAATAGGGTGATGCTAATAATTATAAAAATTTAATGTGGAAATATATAAAATAATTGTAACACAGGTATAGATGAATAATAGCAGCACAAATAATAGTAAAATAATAAAAAGCAAAGATAGAACAACACAAATTTACCTAGCTTCGCCAAAACCCTGCCTACTTGCTGCCCCCAAGGTTTCTACTAGAAATTAAGTAGTCAGACGCTTACACATGTAAACTCGCGACACCCGCTATCGACTAACCTATCTCTACGCTCAAAACCCTGTCATAACTCACCCACTGAGGGTGAGTTGCAAATTCTCAAAGTACACCACCGTAGTTCATACCCTGGTCACACGATTAGAATTTACAAAATTTTAAAAGAAAAATACAAATTAAAAAACAATTTAAAAAACAAAACCCTAATTTTAAGAAATAAAGGCCCAAAAGAAATAAAGGATGGCGGCCCAAAATAAAATGATAAAATTTATCCTATTTTGTTTTTATTCCTTCGGCCTTCTTTCCTTTGCATTAAAAATGTCCACCTCTTTTCTTCTTCGATCTATCTTCGTTCCCCTTCGATAAATTAGGGCTTCGTAAAATTGAGCACGCTGATTGATTTTTGGTCGATTACAATGGCTATTGCTTTGATTTGCTTCGACAATCGACTCACTTTGATTTGCACACGGCTGCTTCAATTCGTCGAGTTCGGTATGAATTGATATGTGATTTTCTATATTATTTCGTTGATATGCTTGAACTCAATTCTCTTTAGGCTGATGATGTTAATGGTTTATATAGGATTCGAATTCCTATAATTTGGTTCGAATATATTTACTTGAATTTGTCAATTGATTTTTCTCGGCCACTGGTTTTTGATTGAATGCTGGTGATTTGTACTGACTTGTTCAAATTCGTATATTTTGTGTTTACTTGATTATCACGGCTTTGAATTTCTTTGGCGATGTTGATTTATCTTGACTTGTTCTATAACGATCCGGTATTTTGAATCATTTGCATCCGTACATGTCGGACTTAAATTGCTCAAAACAACAGATTGTTAATTTTATATTTGGAAAAACTTAGCATACACATTAGATAAATCAACCACAGAATCACAGACACAGAGTAATACAAAAAACAGCGGAAAAGATAAATGTAGTTTATGAAGCTACTATATAAACAATAGAGTTTGAAATAAAATACAATAGAATATCTCAAATAAAAATGTAGTCTTGAATACACGCAGATGACAAGTCTGAACAAAACAATTGGATAGCTGAAAGCTGAATAGATATAGATGGATCTCCAAGTGAAGCTCCAAATGTGAGTCTCAAATGCTGTGACACTCAGTCTAACCCAAGCATAAAGTAAAAAAAACGGTCGAGTCAGGATTAACATTCTTATATCAGTAAATTCAACTCATGTGAAATGTCAACTGAAATACAAGTAACTTAAAGGATGTTTGGGATACTCGTCCTCTAAGGATCTGTGGAACTATCTACTATGTAGTAATATACGCTATTATAATATGTCTATAGTAAAGTAAATTATTAAAATAGCGTTAAGGCCTTACCCATATCCCTCTTAACATATTTTATATAATGCCGTAGTCTATACAGATACTATAAACTCCACTCGCAAGTGGGCTATCAGGGAGCACTCTATAGATACGACACAAAACAAACTCGTAGAAGGCGCGATAAGGCATGTGACAAGGCATGCGAGGCAATGCTAGGATAGATATTCCGTTTGTAGATCTAGACCGGTGGTAATGCATAGCAGCTACTATCGCCCACCTCGTGACACACACCCAAATCAAAGGTGCACCCAATCAAATCACAAAGTAATATAATGGTATCGACGAAGTGTGCCCGATCGAAGGAATGACCTCACTTGGCCCGGCATGGCTCCTTTTTTAGCCACATCAAGCTGACTCGTGGATTCAAGGCTACATAAATACCACATACAGAATAGTCACCAAATCATCCTACTTCGTTCTGGAATCTCCACCACGTGTACAGTTGTTAAAGTGGTTTTCGGTATTGGCAGAGAGTATGACAATATCCAATCCCGGTCTCTTTAACAACCGAACATTTATTTCACACCATGGTTATTTCATTTCAAATAGTTCGTACTTCATATCAAAATATCATATTCATTTCAAAAACCATATCAATTCGATATCATTATTCACTTTAAATAATATTCTTTTCCAACATCGTAATACTTCCAAATCTATAACACTTTTGAAATCATAACACCTGAAATCATAACACTTTGAAATCATAACACTCATCACCTAAACAGTTTAGATGTTGAAAATAGTGAGTGTGTGTGTGTGTGCGTATATATATTAAAATAGTTATAAAATAAAATAGTTATATATATATAAAATACTTTGTATAATAAACTTAGTTTCCTCCAATTTCGCAAATCGATTCGAATCAACTTAAATTCTAAAATTCAATTTAAATCAATTCCAGCTTAACCATCTCAATCTAAAGGTCAAAGATTCAATTCAAATTCTCAATAAACCATTTCAATTGATATCGATTTCAAATCCGGGTTTGAACTATCTTTTCAATTCCAATGAGATTCAAGTTGAAATATTCAACATTTATAATATAAATTTCATTTATATTACAATATTTAACTTTAATTTATTCAAATTGGAAAGTATTCACTTAATCATTTTAATAACAATTATTTAAAATCCTAATTTATAAATTTAAATCAATATTAAGTAATCAATCTCAATTTTATTTAAATTTGCGAATATTCATTTTATCACTTTTTATCGTATCGAGTTATAATTCATAAATTTCAAAAATCTCAAAATCAATAAGTTCAAATAAATTTTTGTTTAAATTCAATTATTAACCAATTTAAAATTCCAAGTCAACATTAATTTATCTTCCTAACCTTTATTATTAAAGTTATAAAATCTATTTTTCTGTAAAATATTAATATAAACTTAAGTAAATACTTAAACATATTATATACTAATTAAATTAAATTTTTATTAAATTAAATCTCATTATTAAATGTATATTTTATATTAAATATTATTATATATATTTTTAAAATAATAAAATTATAAGTAAAATCTTAAAATTTATATTTATTCAAAACCAACTTATAAATTAAAATTCCAAAACATATTATTTAAAAAAAAATCTAAATTTAGATATATATATATATATATAAATAACATTTATACGTATTATATTTTAAAAATCAATATTTATTAAAACCTATATATTTCCTTTCGAAACATTGGAAATTATTTTCAAAATATAGACCAACAGTGTTCGTATAATTTTCTATCATATGGTCAAGTGATACGAATATTTATCATTTCAATCCGCAATTTAAATATCTATGGGTATATACCATTTCAACCCGCAATCTCAAGATTCAAAATTAATGAAAATCGTTTGGGTTTATCATTTCAACCCATAACGATTTTCCTTTAATCTATAATATCGTTCGGGTATGTATCATTCAACCTATAGGGAATTTTAAACTATCAGGGAACTGGCAAATGGAGAACAAATATGGTAATAAATCAACAACTGGCATATATCATCAATAACAAATTTAAATAAAATATACGCAACGGGATATGGGGACATATATCACAGGTGAACAATGGCAGATAATGGCATATCATATTTAACAAATAAATAATTTAACAATTCAAATTTAATAGCATATTTCAATTGTCACTTCAATGTGAATTAAATTTATTAAATATAAGAGTGTTAATCGTGAGTGCTCACCATTCGAGGATAGAGAAATCAGGACAAGCACACGGATAAAATCACGAATTCGAAAATGGACCAATCTAAACAACAAGTCTCAAGCGAAGCAATCTGAACCTGAATTTGACGAACAAAGCCGATAAATAAGAATCGATGAGGACGAATCAAAATCAGCTTGATATAAACTGAAACGAATATATATTTATTTCAAACTAAATTTTTTTTCTTTAACATGTACTTAACATAAAATCTTTATTTATATTTTCAAATCAATGTTTAATTTAACACAAACAAAATCTCTATATATATATTTGAAAGGCAAACTCATGTATACTTATATCACTAATATGTAACCGGTACATTATAAACAACATTATATATAGTTTTAAAATAAATAGTTAATAACAAATATATCATCTTCCAAGATTTCATATAATATATGCATTCAATTCGTACGAAAACAAATGTCTATACATGCTACTAAAATGTGCTGACCACCTACAATTCCTAACTGTATGTCAAACATACAGACTTGATATGTATAGTATATGCAGACATACAAATTTAACCAATATATACACTACAAGAAAGGCTTCGATTTGCGACGAAAGGGGGCGACGGCTAAAAAAAGCGGCCGTCGCTAGCCGTCGCAAATCGCAGTATACAGGTCCTGGCCGAGAGCTTAGATTTCATTCTCCTCCTTCCCCAAATCTTTTCCTCCTCCCCCAACTCCGTCGCCCCCCGTCACTCCAGCCGGCGCCCAACCCTTCAAAGCCTCCAAATCACCCAAATTTGTGTCGGTATGCTTCTAATCTCTTATTTGAATGTAAATTTGATGTTTTTAGGTTTAATTTAAACCCTAATTCAATTATGATTTGTTGTAAAAATTAAATTTGTTGTTAATTTGAGTATTAGTAGTGTTGTTAAATTAGGTTTTAATTGTGTTGTATGTTGATTTGGTAGATTAATTAGTTTATTATCATGAACTTGAATTAAGTACATATTAATTATTTCATCATGATGAAGTTGATTAAATGGTTGATGTAGATAATTAGTGTTGGCGATTAACATGGTTAGTTGTTTTAGCTGAAAAAATAGTGTATATTAATGATTAACTTGGTTATTGATAAATTTACATGAAAGTATTTCATAGTTTATGAAATTGATAAATTACAAATTTAAGTTGTGAAGTAAATTTAAATTGACAAATTTTTATTAAATAATTAGTTTTTTATTGTTTTCTAATTATCTATTTGATAATTAGAATTTGTTGTTTTCTAAGTATATTCGTTGATAATTGTTTTATTTACCCTGTTGATTGAGCGACGGCTAGCGACGGTTAGCGATTGCCATTTTGATAATTTTAGCGATGAATCGCAACGGCTAGCGACGGACAAAATGCAAAAGGTTGTATATATTGTAAAAAATAAAGTTTGTACAAAAAATTAAAATTTAAATACACAAATTTAAAAGAACAATAGTTGAAACAAATTTAAAACTTACAAATTTAAATACACAAATTTTTGAAATAAAATATAAATAGTTGAAACATTGTCAAAATTTGAAAAGAACAATAATATTTGACAAAATTTAAAGAAATTTCTTTATCCCTTAGATTGTCTTTGGCCCCGTCTGGCAAGTGTTGTATATGATCGTTATATGGATGTTCGTATTGTAACGGAACGGACATTTATATTCATCTGATACAATATTTGTCGGATTTGTCCCTGTATTGGACAAGTTACAAACACAATAAAGTAATTACATATTATAAATCAATTCATTTTAAACGGTTACAAAATTTCGACAGCACTTCCTTTACGTTCCCTGTGTACACGCATTTGTGTACGATACAGGGAACATAAGGGAAGTGCTGCCGAAATTTTGTTGAACCGTTTAATCTGAAATGATTTATAAAATGTAATTACATTATTGTGTTTGTAATGGGAAGTAGGATGACTGACCACCGAAGTGAAAATCAAAATACCCAAAAATAAAAAAATAAAGTGAAGTTTATATTTTGATTTTCCTGGAACGATGAACTTTTTACAATGGAGAATGGTTGTAAATTAATCATTTAAATTGTCTAACATACATTTTCAAATCAGGAAAAATGTTCAATTATTTTCTCGACCGTACGTGGATGTATGAAGTCAGAACTGGAAAGAAAGCATCAATAAAGGAACATTTCTACAACGGTGTACAGGAATTTATTAGATTTGCTAAATCTAATAACCGAAACTATACAGAAATTCGTTGCCCGTGTAGCATTGGAAACTGGATATAGTTGAAGTACATTTGTATCAATATGGTTTCGTGCCTGATTATTATTTCGGGGATCGTCATGGAGAACTTGTTGAACCTACACCTAATACTGAAGTTTTAGAGGACGGTAATATGATGACGAATCCGATAGAAAATATGGTGGATGATGCAGCACGATCAATGTTTCCTACAACGGAAGCTGTCGATGAAGACGAAAATGTCAAAGAAGAACCGACTGCGGGAGCTAAAAAAATATGCGATTTGTTGGATTCTGCTAAGAGGCCGTTGTGGGACAGATGTAAAAGCGGAACCGAACTTTCAGTAACCGCCGAATACATAACTATGAAATCAAAATTCAACCTTACGGAAGCTGCATTTACAGAAGTTGTACAAGCTGCAAAACGACACATGCCACCCAACAATCTGATGTGCGATAGTCATTATAAAGTAAAAAAATTGATGTCCGCTTTCGGTCTACCGTACGAGAAGATAGATGCATATGTGAAAGGTTGCATGTTGTATTGGAAAGACGACGTCGACCTCAGAAAATGCAAAATATGTAACGAAGAAAGATACAAACCAAGAAAGAAGAAAGGGAAAGAAGTCCCGTACAAGAGAATGCATTATTTACCCATCACTCCCAGACTTCAAAGATTATATGCGTCTTCTGCTACGGCCTGACATATGCGATGGCATAGTGTGAGAACAGCGGAAGAAGGAACTTTGATACATCCATCCGACGGTGAAGTATGGAAACATTTCGATAAGACTTATCCCGCATTTGCTGCGGAAAGTTGTAATGTCAGACTTGGTTTATGTACGGATGGATTTTCACCATTTTCACAGTTTGGTAGTAAATATTCATCCTGGCCAATTATCGTTACTCCGTATAATTTACCTATATAATTGTTCTGTGATGATATTGTTTTTCTATAGCGGATATGTCTGGCAGGAGACGGAGTGGAGGTGGTGGTGGCACGCCATCCCCATCTCCCGGTGCAGGTGGTAGTGGCACTGCACCGGACTTACGTCCGATTGCAGAAGTTGTTCCTAGAAGTGATGGGTAAGTATCAATTTTATTTAAAGTATAAGTTTTAAAATCCACTAAACATGTATATCATAACTTTTGCAGTGCCTTTGAGGTGGAGCCATCAGATTATATTTTACAGGTTTCGAGGAAGGCTTTTCAGAGCCGGATGCATGGTTGTTGGCCTCGCTGGGACGACATCCCCCCTCATGTCAAGAACGCCATACAAGCGGATTT
The DNA here is from genome assembly GCA_030765085.1 of Allium cepa. Taxonomy (NCBI): domain Eukaryota; kingdom Viridiplantae; phylum Streptophyta; class Magnoliopsida; order Asparagales; family Amaryllidaceae; genus Allium; species Allium cepa. The sequence continues at coordinate 184,230,057 of CM060934.1, forward strand.
ACTTGTAAGTAGTAGTTTGAATTTCAGTTGTAAATTAATATAATCTTTATAACTTAAAATTTACAGGCTGCAGTCCGCGTCGACCCTGATGACTTGGACATTTTTTTAAATCATTGGAACAAACGAATGAGAAAAAGTTACAGGGATACACTGTCCAAGGCCAAAAATTCAGGGAAAAAGCCGAACTGGATGGGCGAGGGTGTATGGAATGATTTTCTTCAGCTTTGGGACAGTCCGGCAGCAAGAGTAAGTAATATATGTTTGCTTTGTTATTTAAATCTAATATAAATCTCGCAAGATGTATACGTGATAATTTATCTTAATTTGTAGGAGCTATCTGCGCGGAACCGGGCAAACATGAAGAAAAATCCTGCATTGCACCGTGGTGGCTCCAAATCCTTTTAGGAGCACAAGAGAAAGCTGGTAATTAAATTTGTAAACTGTGTTTACATTTTATTACAATATTTTATAATCAGATTAGCAATAATATTTATATATTTTCAGGCCGCAAGATACAACCGCGAGCCCACTATGGCCGAGCTGTTTAAGGCCATACATGCCGTGGAGAGGACTGACGAAGAGGGCAATGTTTCGTACGAGTGGACGGATGACAAATCACAATCCGTAATGGTAAATTAATTTACTGTTAATAACAATATTTTCTCTTATTTTATTTTCAACATTTTGAAATTCGGTTTTTATCGTGTAAAACAATTGTTTGTAATCGCAGGAGAGGTACGAAGTAGAGCGGGCTCGTGTAGCACAGTCCACTGGTCGGGAAGAGCTTACGTTGGAGGAGGAGAACCATATTTGGGATGCTATTATTGACCCGCCTTCTCGGACCAGTCGACGGTATAGCTATGGAAATGTGGAGGTAAATTTTGACATGTACTAATATATAAATTTAATCATGCATATGAATAGTTTAACAATTTTAATAATATTATATATATACTAATATATAAATAATTATGAATTATTTTATAGGCCACGAGAATGCAGAGTGCATACAGGAGGTCGCAGCAAGAGGCGGAGATTGCTCAGTTGAGGGCGACAGTTGAAGAAATAAATGATTGGAGGAAGAGTTTCTTTGAGCAACAACTGGATGAGCGGATTGCGGCCTATTTGCAACAGCATGGGAGGATGCCTGGAGAGGACGGCAGCGATGGCGAGGAGTAGGTATGTTTGTTTGCTGATAGTTTGGTATATACACATTTTGGTTGGTATGGTGTATATATATTTCAGGATATTATGTACATATATTTTGATGACTTCTAGTTGCTGGATTTGGTTGGATATTATGTATATATATGTCGGGATATTATGTAGAAATTTCGGTTTACTATTTACATATTCCGAGTAGTGGATTTGAAAATGAGATTTGGTTGGATTTTATATTGTTTGAATGTATAGTTATGTTATATGATGGATATCTGATGGTTATACTTGATGATTATTGTGTATAGTGGTTGTTTGGTTCAGATTGGTTGAGGTGTGTATGGGCTGTGCATGTGCACTGAAAATTTACCCAGGTTTGCGACGGCTAGCGACGGCCAAATTGCACAGATTAGCGACGGCTTGCGACGGCTAGCGACGGCCAAATTGCACAGATTAGCGACGGCGAGCTACGACTAGCGACGACATTTAGACGTTGGAAAAATTTCCACGTGGCACATCTGCAGTCGCTAGCCGTCGCTATTTTGGTGACGGAGCCGTCGCTAAAGCCGTCGCTACACTATTGGGCGACGGCAAATATAGCGACGGCTAGCGACGGCTAGCGACGGCCGGCGACGGCTTAAAGCCGTCGCTAACTGTTGCCGTTCTTGTAGTGATAAGGAGTCGGGGAGTATAAAGTATAAACACATAAAAAAAATTCCAAAGTTCTGTATATATATTATATCACAGCTATTACAAACTATTTCCAAGTAAATTTAAATATATATACTCTAACATTTGTATACAAACAATCCTTCAAACCAGTACCCAATTTCAACAATATGATATGTATATGTAATATATATAAAATCAACCATATTTATAATGCCACGTATAAGTTATAATATATAGGCAATGTATACGAGATACAGAAATTAAGTATGTATACCTGCAACTGATGGCGGAAGACAGTGAAGCGAAGAGCTAAGGGCTGCTGCAGTTTGGGTAAAGTTTAATGTGGAGAGGGTGGCCATGCTAGTCTAGGCTTCAAAGTGGAGCAACGGTCGGGTTGTGGGTTCTCGGATCTGCAAATGGCCGAGCAATGCTTCAGGGAGAAGGCAGGCTGGTATGGGCCTGGATGAGGCACGGCATGGATTCGGTGGCAAAATTGAATAGAGGAAGAGGGGAACAAGACTGATGGATGAGATAAAGAAAGTGGGCGAAGTTTGGAAATGGCTGACTGGTGGGATGATGAGCGAAAGAGGGGACAGGTGCTGTGGTGGATTGGCTTTGGTGAACATGGGGTGGTGGCGATCTCAGGTAGAGGAAGTTGGCGGCTACTACTATATGAAGGTGTAGGAGTTGTGGACCATGGCTGGTGTGAGGCATGTCGGAGGTGGCAGAGACGAGGGGTTAGTGGTTGGTGATTGGAGGGGTGTCTCGGTGGAGTTTTAGGTGGAGGTGACTAGAAGACGTGGAGGCCCAAGGCTGCTGACGTCATGGTGTAAAGGTGCGGCTGCTAGCATGTCTCAGAGCTAATGGGGTATGTTGGCACAGGTGATTATAGGTTCAAGCAAATATAAAATGGAAGAGGGAAGGTAATAGATGAAGCAAACTGTAAGGAACGAATAGCTTCAAGTAAGCTTCCTCTTATATGTATATTTGCTTTATGAATGTATATTTTTCTTGAAGCAAATGAGCCGAGCAACATGAAAGGAAAGAATGTGAGAGCATTAACGAACGGATGATATTGAAAAGTGGGAATGGTAAAAGTCATGGCTATTTCTTAGAATGTTAAAAGCTAGTAACCAAACATAATAAATACAATAATATGTATGTACGTATGTATGTATAAATATATAAATTATTTTCTTTGTTTTTTATGAACTGACAGAACTGAAACAACAATTATATTGAAACGGTGAGAATAGCAAGGGTCGTGGGATAACAAAAGTCAAAAGCTGAAAATATTAATTGTAGATCATAATTGTTTACACGATAGAAATGAAAAGACATTGGAACTTAAAAGGCCCAAATACGAAGCCGATACGGGGAATTGTTTTGTCGATTCTACCGCGTACCGAGTGTCGAAATATACAAATGAATATACTACGGCGATCAACACGATAAAGAAAATAGAATGGTACACAGATATCAGTGATACGACCATCCTATCAAAAGTCGATATTCGCAGCCAAACTATTGGAAATTCGCTGAATATAAGATAAACGAAACTAGAGAAGTCCAAATTTGGTGAAACAAAAGATGACGTCTCACTCAGAAAATGATTTACATTTTTATTATATAAAAATATTCAGATTTTGAAAACATTTTATTTTCGTCAAATTAATTGTTTAAATTGAAAATTGAAAATTGCACAACCCAATTTACTTTTATATTTTCCAACGAAAATTTGACATTTGCTATGTTTAAATGGACGTATTCCAGATATCAAATTTCCATTGCTAAATTTTATAGTTTTAAATTTCACAAAAATTCAGTTAATTTTGTTATTTAAACCGTTAAAATTTTCGGATCGTTACATGTTCATTTACTTGCCTTGGTTACCACGGCTTTTCATTTTCTTTGGGAATTGACTTCGGCTATTTGAAATTTATGATATTTGACCGGTTCACGATTTGCTGTTTCATTCACTTGTACACAAAGGTTTTAAATATCGGATTTCGGTCACGTTTCGTCTCGGAATTTTTACACAGGTTATCTCGTATCGGGGGAGATCTCGGACGAGATGAGTACATATCGGGTATACATCTCGGATTGACATCTCGGGTCTTATAATACATTTCGGGAATATCTCGGATGTATTTATGTGTCTAAAATTGATGTGTCAAAAATTTATTTAACGGTTATAACTTTCTTAGTAAAAATAAAAATAGTAATATACTTGACTTACATGGAAAAAGGAATATTTTTAGAAGAGTAATAGTTTGATTAGCTTAATTGATTTAGTAATAATTTAATATCCTTTTATTTGAACATAATAAAGAAGTGAAACCTTTCGCTATGACTCATTAAGATAAAAAGTAAAGAATATGTTCAAGAAGTTGGTAAATTTTAAACAACGATACCTTTCGCTATGACTCATTAAGATAAAAAGTAAATAATATGCAAAATAAGAAAATGTATAATTTTGGGTGAGATCTCGGATTGAGATTTTGATTCATATTTCAGATGAGATTTGAATATCTCGGACGAGATGAGTGTCGAGGGAGATATGGAGGAGATTTAATGTCTCGTACAGTCTAAGTGTGAAAAGAAGATCTCAGAGGAGATCTCGGGTGATATATAGGAGATTTAAAACCATGCTTGTACATCATGACACTGTTATAATCTTTGTGTTGACTTCTTCGGCTTGATCAATTCATGTTATCACTTTGACCATTTATTTGTTGTTTCCTCTAGTTACATAACACATATAGTTCACGCATGTATATATGTATGCTTGTTGATGTGATGTTAGTTTGGGTTGCATTGAGCTCTGTCCACTGTTCATTCGAGTCTTGTACATTTGTAGCCTATTAGCTGAGCTATAATGTGTATGTATATGATTGCATATATGCATACATATAAGTTGCTCTGGCCAGTTAGTTCACTAATGTATGTTGATCTGGTTCTCTACTTGGTTATGTGAGCATGTTGAAGTTGAGTAATTACATATCCATTGTGCACATCCATAGTTTGCTTCACGTCATTTCATTCATGTTATACTTGTACTTGTGTCTCAGTGATGCATTGCATTTGTTTGCATATTGGTCTGTTCGTTGTTGATCATGCTTTTTTGTTTTGATACGAGTCTGTACTTTCTTCATTTGAAGTCTTTACTTGGTTATTGCATTAAGTATACTTGTTTGCATCTGAAGCCTTTTGTATATGCACTTGTTAGTTTGAACTGCTGTGTTCATTAGCTTGGTCTGTGCAGTCATGTTCTTGCATTCAGTTGAGTTTCAGTATTTTGATCTCATCTCTGGTGCCCCTGAGCCTGTTTGAAACTGCTGTCACCAATGTATATTTTGTATATGTGTTGGTTGAGCTGAACCAGTTCATTGTATTCATGTGAGCTTCAATTGCTCCTTTGGGTAGTCCTGCGCTCCTCTCTCTTGCATACCTGTGCATGTCACTTTATATTTTGTTTTCACTTGAATCTGGTTTGGATTCTCTGGTTTATCCTTTGAAACTGGTTGTATTGTTTTTATTTGACTTTGCTTTTGAGCCTGGGAATGTGTGCTTGTTACTGTAGCCACTTAGTATTGTTCGAGCTAGTGCATTTGTGTCATCAGTGCTTATCACATCCATGCTTATACCTAATCTTGTTTCACTGGTGCATGTGCTTATGCCTGTTCTTGTTTCTGGACTGACCTTGGTTGCTCCTAATCAATTCAGTGTTGATTTGGGTCTGGTCTTTACTGTACTGATTTTGGAAACTGATTGTTGTACTCAACAATTTAGTGATATATTTGTATTGCACCTGAGTTGAACCTAGCTTTGGCTCGGGTTTGACCTTGTGCTCATATCATGACTTTATTTGTATTGCACTTGAGTTGAATCCGGCTCTTGATTGGGTTTGACCTTGTGCTCACTTGTCCCTGGAGTTTTATCAAGTGTATATCGGTATGCATGGCCTTATGGCATGTACAGTGATACACTATGCATGTCACAAGCTGTTCGTATATGATGAATTCAAAAATGAATATGATGACGAACAACTCAAATAACTAAGGCTGTGTGTATTTTACACTAACAAATATTTTACACTAACAAATAACATTTTCAAAGGATAAACATTTTATTTTACACTAACAAATATTTCTTTTTCAATTTTACTACGTCGGTGTGTATTTTGCAGATCGCTCAGATACTGGATTCAATCTGAAATAGAGTTGAAGATAAATATGAGCGAATGAGTGATATGTAGTGAGGTGCAAATATAAATTAAAATTGTGACGTAATCGAAATTGTGATGTAATCAAAAATTTTGTGTGTGTGTATGTACGTATGTATATATATACATAGTGAAAGCTCAAATTTGTACTATTCAAAATTGCAATAAAATATTTGTCTGAATAAAATATTTGTTTGAATTTAAATTATATGTTACTTATTTTATTCATCAAATATTTATTTAATTATGTGAAAATAAAATAGTACAATAACAAGTACATTTAAATGAATATATATATATATATATATATATATATATGTTTATTATCATCAAAGAAAAATCATATACTTGCGTATTCAACAATAGGAACTGGTAGGCAGATTAGCTAGGAAGATTTCCCCCATATAATTTAGGACTATCCTCACGTGTTTGCAAATACTTATCGTAAGGATATCTCATATTAAACAAAGTGTACACAACCGCTGGTAGCCTCAAAGTGAAGGGCAGAGTTCCGTTATGTAACTTTATTAACCTCGCATCCTTATGACTTAGCTATAAATCAAATATTATCCACACACACACACACTCTCTCTCTCTCTCTCTCTCTCTCTCTCTCTCTCTCTCTCTCTCTCTCTCTCGCACACACACACATCTCATCGATTCATAAATAAGGCCTTATAAGGAACCTTCCTTATTATGGCTTAAAATCATAATTAAGCTATATAAGAGTTCCCTCTTATTTTCGCCTAACAATCAGTTAGCTTCCTAATGAGAGAAATAAATGAAAATAATTACCTAATTAACTACATCATATACGCAATATTTATACGTTAATTACGCTAATAGAGATAAAAAAATATTTACGCCTAATAAATTCAAAACGTTTGGATTTTACGCCCTAAACTAGCGTTAAATGTCAATCCCTAACCAAATATTATTATAAGTTCTTTTTCTTCAAATTCCTAAGATTTCAACATACCAAAATAAAGGATTCTAATATTCAAAACAGGGAATAAATGTTCATAATCAAAATTAGAATAACATATTTGTAAATAAAATAGAAACTCAATTTATTACACCAATTCAATGGAATATCCTAAACAATAGAAACTGCAATCTAAACTCCATATTCCATTCAACTCCTCTTTTATAAAGAAATAGGTAAGAATAAGTGGTATAAACTACGAATAGAATTCGTAATCTAAACCCCTTATTTCATTGAAGAATCACGATTTGAATTAAAGAAGAATGAGAAGTGGAATATACTATGAAATTATCAAAAATTGTATAAATGAAACAAATTCCATCAAATTAACGTAAATAATTGAGAATCTCAATATAGAATTGACATTCGAAATAAAAAGGAATTTTGAGAGAGTTTATCTATCGTATTTTTGTAATCACAAAATCCCTTAGGTATATTCAAATCCAAAAGAAGATACACTAACAATTACTGAAAAAGAAATACTAAGGCCTCCACTCATAAATTAGCCTTAGCTTCACTTCAGTGGATTTGTAGCCTTTCAATCCCTTTCAAAATCTCTTTATTATGATACACACACACAATAGGGAAGAGGTCTATATATTTATTAGATTAAGAATAGTAGGAGGAGAATAGAATAAGAATAGGTTGGAGGAAGAAGAAATAAATAGAAAATAGATTGGATTCTTACCTAAATTTTTTACGGAGTTCTGAATCTAATTTGGAGAGAAACAATGATAGAGTTTCGCTGAATTCTCCAAAATATTTATGAATAAAAAGTGAAGGTCTAGGGTCTAATTTATAGTGATTAAAATATACCAGAACCGTAGTATGAAAATAGTTTTAGAACGAAAAAAATCTAGACTGCTCGTATACACAAAACCCTAGCTGCCACCTTAATTTTCACGACCAACCGATCAACCACCCCTCCATCTAACTATAGACCGCTAAGGTTGACTGGTCCCAATCAAAGGGATCGACCGGTTCGTCCTTTCGAGGAATTGTTTTTATCCCGTTGCTTTTTATTTAATTTTATTCACTGTTTAAATCCAATGTTAATTATTAATTAAACGTTCCTTAACCACCAATTAATCCTATGTTAATTTTTGAAATTCAAACCTGAAATTTTGATATTCGCCTGAATTTGAATTCGAACTGAATTAATTTAAATCTAAAAACATCAAATGCTCATGACTTCTTCGTTTGAGCTCTGTTTTCAGCATATTATATATGAAATCATATTCGAATTTCGCCACAAACACAATGAAATAACTTTCGTGGTCAAATTCCAACTTTTATAAAATTCTCATATTCAACCCTATAGTTTAATCCACTTAATTATGGTTCATTTTATGACGTGTTACATTATGGCTTTGAAATTTTGGATACAAAAGATAATGAAAGTGAGATGTAAAAATATAAACAAGGAAAGTAGGTGGCAAGCGATCCAATTCTCCACTAGTCTCGTTTTCTCGATATCTACCACTCCACGACTAACTCCTTTATGTTTTTTTTCATTCAAACAACGTTTCGAACACAATTGTAAAGATCTCATTCCTAATTCATTTATATGCCAAAGCTCACTTTTTAAGGCATCCACATAAGTTACTTTATACATACCATTCAAGTCCATCCTTTAAATTACTAGGCATAAAAATACAGGTTATCACTGTCTTAATCATAATCTTTAAATCTAATACGTATACTATTAGTGCGTAGTAAAACTTCAAATGAGTCCAATGGTGAGAGTCATGCCTCATTTAGACATTGTACGCAAAAGCTATAAATAATGTAAGATACGTAATCTAAATCATAACTGATAATTTTTTCTAGGACTTGTATATAAAATGACTCACTTGCGTTCTTGCTCCAGATTCCATCGTTAATTAGCCAAACTTCGATGTCTTCGTGACTTTGATCGACTATTCCAATCAATCACATCAAATTATGAAAATGAATACCATCATTATGTTCCATTTGTCGAAGATGAACATAATCAATACCTAGCACCTCCAATTCGTTTCCACCATATAATCCTGAATTTGATGATGTCAGCTATCATTGACGAGCTTTCTGCCATCATAGAGACTATGGAAGTGACGCAATCACCACTATTTAACAAAAGTAAGAAAATTTTAACAGCTTCTAGGGTTAAGTTTAGCAGATTGGGCTTATATGTTTAAAGCCTAAATACCCCGTTCCTAAAATAAACGCTACGAACAAATGAGACAAAGCCCTATGATATAATATACTAACTCAATAAGCTCTTCCTCTTGTGACAAACCTTATGTTCCAAAATATACCACTATGGAAAAATATTCGTAAATAACGTAAGTTGATCGACAATCAAAACAAACAAACAAGTAAATCATTATTTACAGGTTACAATTGTTATTATTAGTTATTGGTTACTTGTTAATTATTAATTCTTTACATTAACTATTATTGATTATTAATCACATATTATTAACATTAACTTTTACTTATAAATTATATAAAAAGTTAACTATTATGTGACTTATATTTAATAAAAAAAAATAACCTAAACTAACAGGCAAATTCAACACCATCGTCATTGTTTAAGTTGTTAAGATATATAATTTGTTAGCCTTATGTGTTCAAAAACACGTCAAAGTAATCCCAAAAACACGTTTTAAATTACATATCTATTTCTAATTCGGTAAAAAAAGAATTTTCTTATTTTTTGGAATTTAAATATGAACACCAATCGTGTGTTTCCATGATCAATACAAAATATTTGGGAAACTCTTCAATATCTATAGAGTTTAATGTAAATATTTACAATTCAAAACTTTAAATGTTTGCAGATTTCGTAGATTATTTGCCGAGTTTTCGCAAATATCTTAAAACTTAAAAATATGGTTTTATTTTTTTATTTTTTTTATTTACCCTTCTAAAAAACCTATTTTTAGAAGATGCGGCTATGTATTTTGAAACTTGAGAACGATGTTTTTACAAAAGTTCACTTTTAACAAAGCATCAATAAAGTTTCAAATAGGTATCCATCGGACGTTTTCTGATAAATTTACTACAAATTACCACTTTTTACTTGGAGAAAATAGACCATAAAGTAAATCCCGTTTTCCTTTAGAAAATGGCAAAGAAATCCCATAAGCATCATAAATCTTACAACATTACTATCTAGAAACCAGTGGAAGGAATAAAAACAAAGTTATTGCACTTGTCCATGACCATACGTTGAACCCACTAAGAAAATTTTCTTAAAATTTTAGAAAGCACCAAACACAGGGCGGTTGATAGTTAATAAAAGCAAAACTTAGGCAGTCATGTACGTACACTGGAATCCTCATTATGTTCAACCACCACCGCTGTTTGGGGTAAGGAATCTGTATATGATGCTTGATTCATTTGACAGAAGTCACAAAACCTTTATCATTAAACACAAAATAATAAAGAAAAAGAAAAGTAGTGTGAAAAAGGGCAGCATTTTAGTAATATCTTTATTGATAACTGGAATAGAGTTGCAATTTTCTTGTCGGGCTGCAACATTTCAAAAATATCATTATATAGAAATAAAATCAGGAGTTCGCACTATAAGGATAATTCTGTCTAGCGTCAGCATAGTGCCGACTCCGGCCGACACGAGCCGTCACTAAATGCCGACGCTAAATAGCTTGTCGCCAAGTGAAAAGGCGACGGCAAATGTGACGGGTCTATCCACTATTTTAGCGTCGGCTCAAGTCGGCAAGCCGACTCCAGCCGACGTTAAACATAGTACACGTGTAAAAAAATAAGTGACCCTTAGGTCAACCCTAGCCGATGCTAATTTGGGTATATTTTTTCTGCATTTTCTGCACCTCTTTCTACCATCCATCCATACAATCATATATATTCTACAAATATACTTCACCAAACAACAATATACATCAAAAATATGTCCAACTAAGAACCACACAACATCAATTTACATCTTCAAACGTGCATGCATCTCCAAACTTCCATCACCACAAATATTCATAATATTTACAAAATTTAACCAAAATTTCATTAGAAAACATATATAAAAACATGCTACCATTCACCCCGATCATCATCAGCACCAGATCCCTGTGATGGCGGCATATTCGTCCCGTGCTCTGCTAGGTAAGCAGCAATCGCCTCGTCTAGTTGCTGCTTCAATCCAGCCTTCCTCTAATCGTTCAACTCGGCGAATGTGCTTGCAGAGCTACTATTGTTTCTTCAGCCTGTTGTTTATTGTAAGCGGTTTGCGTCGCGGCCTGTATATTAATAAATTTATAGTTACAGTTTATACGTAATATTCAATAAAATTTATAAACTAGTTAATGAATTAATTAAATTCAATAAATATTACCGTTTGATTGCCATATCCATACTGTCTATTTTCGGTCGGTGGGTCGGTAATACGAGCGAATGTCATGTCCGTCTCCTCAACGATCAACTGCTCCCTGCCAGACTCTGCAAGCATGCAAGCAATCTCCTGATCGCATCTCTCCTGTGTTTAGAAATATAATTTTGAGAAGATGAATATTCAATTTAACTACTGTTAAATAAGAGAAGAAATTTAGAGTGTTTATACCCGGATATTCGCTGATTTGGCATCTGACCATTCATACGTTACGTTGCCATATTCATCTGTATGCTCGACGGCGTGTGTTCGGGTGAAGACGTCCAAATGAGACGCTGCAACACCACCTTTCTCACTTATCTGAAATTAGACATGATTAAAGAATGTATATAAGTAAATTACAAATAACAATTTTTATATTTACCATTTCTTTTTTATATTGCTGAAAAGACTTGAATCCACCGCGGTGTGTTGCAGGATTCATAAGCCTGTTTGCGGAGTTTCTCAATGCTGCCGCCTGTATAATTTAACTATTATATAAACAATGAAACGAATTATAACAGACATATGAAAGTAGAAAATTTACCTTCGCGTCTTCGCTTTTCCAATATTACAGAAACCGCGCATATAAATTTTCACACATTCAGTTTGGCTTTTTATCGGCCTCTTTTATCTTGGAGAGCGTACCTCTATAGTTTTTCCTCATCTTCCTCTCCCAATGCGTCCTGAATGTCCCGAGATCTTCGGCATCCACAATAAAAGACGCCTGCACGTTGAAATTTAAATGAATTATATAAATTATATATTAATTTTCAAAGATCAAATATGCCAATATCAAACTAATTAGAATTTTATACTTACCTGGAGGTCAGCCCATATTGCATCTCTGATATAAAGTGGGATACTATCTCAGTGCTCCCACAATTCTGTCATCTTACTACGGTAGCTGTTTCGAGACACGGCTAGAATGGGCTCGGACGGTTGTAAATCGAAACCCCTAAATACATTTCGATATTGTAAGTTACTAAATCATAAATATACTAGTAGTATGCACTAAATAATATAATGAAGTTGCAGTAAATTAAATACTTACCCTCCATCGGTCTTCGGCACTAAGTATGCTCTATGGCGATTACCGGCCATACAACTACTACCCTCGCCATGAACAAGGCCTAGTGAACCTTAGGACCGCCTGTTGTGTGACATAATATCTGCTAGAAACATGCGCATATATATATATATATATATATATATATATATATATATATATATCATTTCATATAATGAAAAAAACATATATCATTTCATCATTAGAAAACAAGCCTGATTAATAATCACATACACATAGCTCACAGCAGAATAATAAAAGAATAATACAACAAATGTTCCGATTTTCCATTACATTAACACAGGTTCTAGAATTGACACAATACAACAAACGATACAAATTTCCATCTTATATCATTACATCATCACTAATTAATAATCAATCTTCGTCGTTTTCTAATTCTGACTCAGTCTAGCAAGTTCTCAATTCCCAATTCACACTTTCGCACTTTTAAATTCTAAATACCTACACCCAATTATTCCCAATTCACATTTTTAAATTCAACGATTTCATGCCAATTAAAAATAACCTAATACACTTTAGCAATGCCTGCACCCAATTATCATCACAATAATGTACATTTAAACCTAATTAAACAATTTAATTCGAAATTAGGGTTAGAAAATTACCAAATTCAAGAAGAAAAGGAGATTCCGGCGAGTTCCGATGAGTTCTAGGCTTCTACGGTGACAACGACGGAGGGTGACGGCTAGAGAGGGTCGGAATCGGTGATGGGGAAGAGAAAAAACGTTTTTTTAGGAAGCAAAGAAAGTGAGGAAGAAGGGTTCGGCTGAACCCTATATAAGCGATATGGCGTTGGCCTGCGTCGGCTAGCATCGGCCGTATATATTTTTAAAAAATTCTTTTTTACACCTATTTCGTTTAAAAAATTAAAAAACACTACTACAATATAAATAAAACTGACATTTGTTATTATTATTATTGACCCAATGACGGGTCCTGATATGTTAAATTGGTGTTTTCGATGATACATGTTCGCCTAATTCGAAAATTTTCGTTGTTGAAAATCTAACTCGCACGACCAATCGATGCAACTTTTAGTCGATCCGCTATAGAAATTTGATAAAGGTGGTTATATGCAACATTTTAAAGAATTAAAATAATTTTTTAAACCGTTAGGTAATCAATTATGAATTTTTAAATGTATTTGGTATAATAAAATTATATAAAATAAATTATGCGGCGTAAAAATAAATTTTTTCGATCTTATGTCGATCTAATGAATTTTGAAGATGTTTCCAAAATATGGCTAAAAATACACGAATCTGGGGTGTCGACCTTGAATTTCAAATTTATGGTCGTTCGTGGACTTTTGGACAAAAAACCCTTCGTTCGAAGGCCGAACGACCTTCAAACGAGACCAAATTCGAACCAATAATGCTTTGTAGTGTTATAATCGAATCCGTGCGATTGGATTCGCAAAAAATCATCGCCTACAAAATTATCCAATAAATATGTCATTCTGTAGAAATTATAAGTGTTATTGCTGACTCCTACAAAATGACATATTTCTTAGATAATTTTGTAGGCGATGATTTTTTTGCAAATCCAACCGCACGGATTCGATTAAATCACTATAAAGTATCACCGATTCAAATTTGGTCTCGTTTGAAGGTTGTTCGGCCTTCGAACGAAGGGTTTTTTGTCCGTAAGTCCACGAAAGGCCATAAATTTGAAATTCAAGACCGATACCACCGCTTCATGCATTTTTAACCATATTTTGAAAACATCTCCAAAATATCTTAGATCGACATAAGATCCAAAGAATTTATTTTTACGTCGCATAATTTATTTTATATAATTTTATTATACCAAATACATTTAAAAATTCATAATTGATTACCCAACGGTTTAAAAAATTATTTTAATTCTTTAAATTGTTATATATAACCACTTTTATCGAATTTCTATAGCGGATCGACTAAAAGCTGCATCGATTGGTCATGCGAGTTTGATTTTAAACAACGATACTTTTCGAATTACACGAACATATAGCATCGAAAATACCAATTTAACCTGTCACGACCCGTCATTGGGTGAATATTAATAATCATACGTGTCAATTTTATTTTTTTGTCATTTTAGTACTGTTTTTCATTTTTTCAAATGAAATAGGTGTATATAAGAATTAGATTGGGAAAATAATTAAATAGCCGACGTTAGTCGTCTCCAACCGACTCCGGCCGACTCCGACCAACGCAAGGTTCAATAAAATTATGAGCCATCCCCAGTCGACTCCAAAAAGGAGATGGAGCCGACTCCGGCCGACTCCATGCTCTGCCCTCATTTTAAAGTATTATAGTAGTGCTAAATCCCGGTCAAAAAAAAGATAACAACTATTTCTTTATTAATAATTGGAATAGAGCTGCAATTTTTTCGTCACACTGCGAAATTCAAAAAATGCCCTTATATAGAAATAAAATCAGGAGTTCGAATTCCATTAAAAAGAAAAATAACAACTATTTCCAAATAATAATTTTGATACAGTAATTGTATCACAAATTCAAGTTATAATCTTAACGTAATTTTCACAACGTTTTTCCATAACTTTTGGACTTTTAATTATCAAAGCTGTATAAAATATTAAAGTTAAACGAGAATTTGAATTCTGCTCAAAATAACATCTATTTTCAACTGAAAATTTTGATATACAAATTATATTACAAGTTCAGATTTTAATCCAAATGTAATTTTCACAATATATTTCTTTGTAACTTTGAACTTTTATCGATCAAAGCTATGTAAAAAATAAAGTTTAATGATTTATATAAAAAACCATGTTTGTGCCCAAAAATCTTATAAATTATGAGCTTAACGGCATGCGTTTTACACGTGATCATGCCAGGTGCTTTGCACACAAATGTTTTTCTATAAACTATATATTTACAATATTTAAAAGAAAATGATTTGCATCAATATTTAGTTATATTTTTATGTTGAAAACATGTTTAGGTAGTCTGAATTTTTAGTTCTAAGTCGGAATACCTAATTTTTTTATTAGTTTTAATTTTTATTTTTACTATTAATTAATAAAGAATGATTTTGTAATGGAAGTTTATTTGTGCGATCCTATTTTTAAATGATATAGGATTTACTAATATTTATTGAAAGGCGGTTTGAATTTGTAAAGAAGTGTAATTTTTAGATTATTTTCTAAGTGATATGAAGATTTATTGAAAGACGGTTTGAATTTGTAAAGAAAGTGTAACTGTTAGATCACATTTTTAAGTGATACTAAAAAGACATTTTTGGTGATTCTCACTGACACCAAAAAAATATCACATCAAATGTATTACAATTATTATTAAAGAAGATAATAATTGTAACATCTTTGGTCACACTTTTTTGCTGTCTACATGAACCACCAAAAATGTCCCTCTACGGATATTATCAAACCATAACATCCCTTAAAAATACGATCTAACAATTAAATTTTCTTTACAAATTCAAAATGTTTATCAATAAATATTTTTAACTTTTAATATTATTTAAAAATAGATTTAACAAATAAACTTCCTTTACATATTCGTTCTCTATTATTTAATAATATAAATGAAAATTCGCCAAAACAAAAAATTGGATGTTGCAACTTAGAAATAAAATTTCAAAGCAACTGCAACTGATTTCAACATAAAAATATGGCTAAATATATGTGCAAATCATTTTACTTTAAACACGTTAAACATATACAATTTGTAGAAAAATAATTTACGTGCGAAGCGCGTTTCATAACACTCTTAATTAATAATTACAACGCCGGGCCAAAGATTTTTAATGACCACGCTGATCAATTTTTTATCAATTTTATTGACTCGTTTTCTATAAGCAAACCAAACATTTTGTAGACTCTTTGTTTCCATGGATATCGACACTAAAATACATATTCCCATGTTTAAATTTTGTTTCTTCAAATTTAATTTGAAGTATGAGATCATCATGAAATAAATTTAGAATTAAGCTAAGTAATGATTTTGCTTCTTTGTCTTTCTATTATTTTGTCCTCCAATTTTAACATATAGGGATTTAATTCGGTTCCTATCTAAGTGGGAGACAAACAATATAATTAATATAAATATTCTAGCATTTTACATACTTAAAAAAACATCCAAACATCATCGTTAAATTTTGATTAATTTAACTCAGTGTACAACACTTTATCAATATCAACATGATTAACAAAATTTCTTAATCATTCAAAACTCGACTCAATTTATTCACAAAATTCGACAAGAATTCGAGTCATTCATAAAATATATGAAAACAATATAAACCATCCACGAACATTAGTTTGCTACATCCTACAAATTCTCTTTCTTTAACAGGAAATGATTTTATGATTTAATTCTTGGCGGTAAATGAATTAAATTGAACACCTAAATTTGCTCACTCAGCACTAAACATTTGATCAAAAAACTGAATGAATGACTTAAAAATAAGCACCAAAATCCATTTAGTCTATTAAAAACACATATTAAATCTTACTTAAAGAAGGTGACTTAAACAAGAACAGCTTTAGTCAAATTATATCAATAAACCATTAAATTCTTAACCAAAACACTTGCGTTGTTATTTTAGTTAGTACTTTAGTTTTCAGTAAGCAGTTGACCAATAATAGCAGAGACAAAATCATTGAGTTTAAGGTAGTGGAGAATGTGGAACAATCAACTAGACAGATAGGCAGAGCCTGAGGTTAAGGGTGTAAATCGATCGGACCGAACTGAACGGAGGTGTGTTCAGTTTCTGTCCTAAAAAAAATCGGACCAGATACGGATCGGATGAGATTTATATTCGTACAATTTTTGTTGTCCTAGTGTTGGAAATTTTCAAAATTAGTTTTGGGTTTGGATTTGTTTTTGAAGAGGGAAGAAGAAGGAAGAAGAAGGAAGAAGAGGGGATAATTAGTCTCACGTCTAGGAAATTAAGAGAATATATTGATTTATATATGGATTTCTCTAAGGAAGGTTGGACCCTTTGGGCACCCAAAGCTTTGCTTTAATGTGAGAAGGGAAGTTATGCATTACCACCACACGTGGGCCGCCAAACAGGCCAGATCCAGAATTTGAACAGATGGTTTTGGAGGGTCATTTGTAATGGTTTTGAACTGTTGAAAAGGATGCGATACTTCCTCATTACTATAAATAGTGATGCCCAGGAACCATCACAGAATAACAATCTTTTTTCTTTGAACCTTCTTCTTTTTCCTCCAAATCTGTGATGTCTAGAAAGTGTTGTAGAACACTGCCTTATCACCACAGTTTGCGACGCTTGTAAGGTGTCGTAAACATAGAAACATTGCAGGTCAATTTTCTTCATCTTCTTCATTCTATTCCATACTAAATTGCATCATCAGAGATAAATTTGAATTTTCTTGGTCGGATCAAAATCCTATAAGTTTTGAATCCGATTACGTTGTTTCAAGGTTTAATTGAATCCTGAAGTTAATAGTTCGATAACACATTTGTACGTATTGGGTTGAACTACTACCTAAAAGAATCTACGCAGTAGATCCATAAAGTCAGAAGTACAGCAGTTATCATCTTCATCATTCTCGAATCACCGACACAATTAACCAACAATTTTTAGACAATATCTTCAACCATGGATGGTTCGAGTTCAATCAATCTCAATGCTTTTCAGGTTATGAATCGACATTTAACGCGGTTGGAGCGGTTTGATGATGAAAACTTCATTCGTTGGCAAGAGGCGATGAAATTCTTTTTGGTCACGGTCAAATTGTTATATATTCTTGAAAATAACTTAGAGGAAATACTAGAGGAAACTGATAAAGATACTGACGAATTGAAAGAAAACGTGCAAAGCACAAAGAGGATGATTTTCTAGTAGAGGACACATTCTGAATGCATTGTCTACTCATGTCGACAACGCACATAGGACTTTGGAAACTACAAAGGTACTTTGGGCTGCACTAGAAAGCAAATACCGCATATCCGATGCAAGTAACAAAAAATTCCTTATTTGCAATTTTATGGATTTCAAAATGGTCGAAAATAAGTCCATAGTTGGACAAGTAAGCGAAATTCTACTGTTGGTGAATCAACTTAAGGTGCTGCAATAAATCTCTCTGAATCTTTTGTTGTTGGAATTATAATTTCAATACTTTCAAATTCTTGGAATGATTATAAGAAAAAATTAAAGCATGCAGAGACGGATTATGATTTAGACGGTTTACAGCGTCATTTTCGTATTGAAGAGGACTCTCGTAAACGTGAACTAGATGATAATCCGCAAACAGAGTCACATTCTAAGAAAAATAATGTTCAAATTACTGACAAACTGAAGCCTAAGAATGAGACACGGTTTAAGAAGAAAATTTCTAAAAACAAAAAAAAAGGTGCTTATTACTACTGTAACAAGCCCGGCCACCATGCCCAAGACTGCCGTCAGTGGAAAAAACAACAAAAGGTGAATGTGGTTGAAGACTCGCTTATGACTGTAGTGCAAGATGCGAACTCCGTTAGCGAAACTGATAATGATTGGTGGTTTGATACTGGAGCAACCATTCACATTTGCAAAGACCGTAATCTGTTTAAGACGTATGAATAAAATAATGGAGAAGCCGCTAAGGTTACTGGAGAAAATAAGGTTCCAAGCAAAGTTTTGAAAAAAGGCACCATAGAACTTACATTTACTTCTGGAAAAGTTCTTACAATAGTTAATGTATTTTATGTACCTGATATGTGTAAGAATTTGATCACTGGATACCTTCTTAACAAAGGAGGATTCAAAATGGTCGATGAGTCTGATAAGTTAGTGTTATCCAAGAACGGCAAATTCGTTGGACATGGATACTCTTGTAACGGCATGGTTAAGTTGAATCTAATAAAGAAATCTTCTATTTATATTGTTGATTCTGCTAGTTTATGGCATGGTAGAGTAGGACATATTAATTATAATTCCCTTAAAATATGCATAAACTAGGATTAATTTCTAATCGCGATTTCGATACTATCTCTAAATGTGAAATATGTGTTCAAGCAAAAATACACCGAAAATCCTTTAAATCTATACAAAGAAAAACTGACTTGCTTAATTTAGTATATAGTGATGTGGGTGACTTAAAATATCATACTACCTATGATGGTAACCAATACTATTTTACATTTATTGATGATTATACTAGATATGCATATGTGTATCCAATGAAAACTAGAGACGAGGCCTTTGATAGATTTAAAATTTACAAAACAGAGGTCGAAACACAACTAAAAGTTAAAATAAAAGTATTACATTCAGATCGAGGTGGTGAATATTTCTCAAATGAATTCACTTTATTTACAAACAATACGGTTTAGTTCACTAATGCACCGTCCTGTATACACCACAACAAAATGGTGTTGCTGAAAGGAAAAATAGAACTTTAGCAGAAATGGTTGATGCCATGCTCATAAATTCAAACTTGCCTTATAACCTATGAGGTGATGCTATGTTATCTGCATGTTATATCTTAAATAGAGTGCTACATAAAAAGAATAATGTTTTCCCTTATGAATTATGGTTTAATAGGAAACTTAATCTTACAAGACTTAAAGTTTAGGGTTGTTTAGCATATATTAGAAAGCTAGACCTTAAACGACCAAAGTTAGGAAATATGGCATTTAAATGTGTTTTCATAGGATATTTACTTAATAGTATAACTTATAGGTTCCTAATTCTTAACACCTTGGAAGTTATAGAATCCGTACATATAGAATTCTTTGAAAATCAAACTGTTGAGATTCTTGAGATCATCTAGTCCATAACCTAATACGATTGATGATATCAATGATAATGACTATGCTCCGGCTCAAAACAGCAAGGAAGTATCAGTACCAGATAATAGTACTGAATAAATGAGAAGTAAAAGAGCAAAAATAGAGAAGGACCATGGTCCTGACTTCATTACATATCTTATAGAAGGCGGTAAGGACGAAGTCCTTAAGGTGACTAGATATGTCACGAACGTCGATGATGACCTTAAAACTTATTTTGAGGTTATGAGTTCCAGAGATTCAATATTCTGAAAAGAAGCTATTGATGATGAACTGAATTCCATATTGTTAAACCAAAATTGGGTTTTAACTGATTTACCTCTTGATGCTAAACCTATAGGATGTAAATGAATATTTAAGAAAAAGTTGAATATAAATGGATCCAGTGATAAGGTTAAACCCATATTAGTAGCTAAGGGATATAAGCAAAGACATGGAGTAGATTATTTTGATACATATGCTCCAGTTTCTCGCATATCTTCTATATGTTGTTTAATAACACTTGCATCAATTCATAAATTTGTCATATATCAAATGGATGTAAAGATTGCGTTTCTAAACAGAGATTTAGAAGAAGAGATATATATGGAACAACCTGAAGGTTTCAAAACGCCAGGTCAAGAAAAGAAAGTTTGCAAATTAGTAAAGTCTCTTTATGGCCTGAAGCAAGCTCCAATGCAATGACATAAAAAGTTTGAGAAAATAGCATTGTCATATGAATTTATTGTTAACGATGCTGACAAATGTATTTATAGCAAATCAGACAATAATGATTATGTTATAATATGTTTATACGTTGATGACATGCTAAAATTTGGTTTCAATATATCCTGTGTGAATGAAACTAAGAAGTTTCAATCTTCTAAATTTGATATGAAAGATCTAGAAGAAGCTGACATAATACTGAGAATTAAAATTATTAGGAAAGAGAGGGAGTTACTGCTAACTCAATCTCATTACATCGAGAAGTTCCTTTCGAAGTATGGTCATTATATAGACAAACCAGCACCTACTCCTTTAGATCCCAGTATTAAATTAGAAAGGAATACTGGACGTACCATTTCTCAACTTGAATATTCCAGTATTATTGGGAGTCTTATGTATGCTATGCATTGCACTAGACCAGACATAGCATATGCTATAAGCATGTTATATCGATTTACGAGTAATACAGGTTTCGAACATTGGAAGGCTATTTCCAGAGTTTTAGCTCATTTGGAAGGAACTGTTACCTATGATTTATCTTATAAAGGATATCCTACTGTAATAGAAGGATATAGTGATGCAACCTGGAACAATGTAAAAACAAAATTCAAATCTACGACTGAATGGATCTTTACATTAGGAGGTGCTGCTGTGTCTTTGGTTTCCAAGAAATAAACCTGTATATCTGACTCAACAATGTTATCAGAGTTGATTGCATTAGTGGATGCTTGTAAGTAAGCAGAATGACTTAGGAATTTATTAATAGAAATCTCATTATGAAAGAAGCCATCTCCAGCGGTCTAGATTAATTGTGATAATCAGGCTACAATATACAATGTCTCTAATAAGGCATATAATGGGAAGTCTAGACATGCGTGTCTAAGACATCAAATGATAAAACAGTTACTCAAAAGTGTAGTAACTGTTGATTACATAGAAACAAAGAAAAACTTGGCTGATTCACTCACAAAGATTCTTTCAAAGGCAATGGTTTGCATAAAATCAAAGGAAATGAGACTACGTTCTGTGAATGAAGGTTGATCATCTTTAACGGAAACCCAACTTATGTTTTGAAAATGATAGACAAAGTTCAGTGGGTACCAACAAGTTAAGAGAATGATTATGGAATACTAAATCAATAATCCCATAATACTTAGTGTTGGATTCTACAAGAACAAAGGATGGATAATTTATCCTTAATAAGTCCAGTTACTTTAAAAAGGTGTATCCCAGAAACATCTTAAGAGAATTATCTATATGAGTATGGAAATCAGACCGTTTTCTAAGAAAGTAAGAATGTTTTTTAAAGTAGACTCATGAACTCAGGATTTAAGCATATGACCATTAATGTGCTGAGCATACAAAACACTATATATATATATGGAAATCAGTATATGTGACTGTTCCGTTACTATCATTAGGGGTACTTGATTCAAGATACGTTCACCATAGACCTCGATAGAACTTTGAATGGTTTACGTTAAGTGAAAGTTCAAATCCAAAAGATACCTATCATTTATGTATTGGTTTTCAAGATGCTGCAAAACTTGATTTTGGAACTACATTGGCTTGATCCCACTTGGGTTTGTAGGTAGTCACTCTATGATGCAGCTGTCTATTTTATTTATTTTACTTATTTTGAAAATGGGGGGAAACTGTTGGCAATTTTCAAAATTAGTTTTGGGTTTGGGTTTGTTTTTGATGAGGGAAGAAGAGGGAAGAAGAGAGGATGAATCTAAGAAATTAAGGGAATATATTGATTTTTATATGGATTTCTCTAAGGAATGTTGGGCTCTTTGGGCATCCAAAGCTTTATTTTGATATGAGGAGATAAGTTATGCATCACCACTACATGCGCCGTCGTCGTCCGACCGACCGGACCGTGTTCGGGTTCAGGTCTGAAATGACGAATTAATTTTTGTTAACAGGTCGGATCTAGAATTTAAATTTAAACGGATGTTTAAATGAAGGGATGCAACCGTTTAGTAACAATTTTAAACTGTTACGAATAGACGCGAACGTTTGTAACTGTTTCGAACTGTTGAAAATGATGTGACACTTGACGAATGGACACTTCCTCACTCTATAAATAGTAATGCCCAGAAATCATCATAGAATAACAATCTCTTTTCTTTGAACATTTTTTTTCTTCCTCCAGATCTGCGACGCCCAAAAAGTGTTGCAGAACACTTCCTTAGCACCACAGTTTGCGACGTATGTAAGGTTTTGCAAATGCAGAAACACTGCAGATCGATTTTCTTCATCTTCTTCGTTCTATTCTCTACTAAATTGCATCATCAAAGATCGAATTTGAGTGTTCTTGGTCGGATCAAAATCGTACAAGTTTTGAATCCGATTACGTTGTTTTAAGGCTTCATTAAATCCTAAAATCAATAGTTCGATAACACATTTGTACACGTTGTGTTGAACTATTGTCCAAAAGAATCTACACAGTAGATGCTTGAAGTCAGAAGTACAGCAGTTACCATCTTCATCATTCTCGAATCATCGACACAATTAACAAACACCTAGCTTGTATTCTAAATAAAATCGAACGGTACATACGTTTTTCGAGCACGGACTCGAACGTACACAAGACATTGCTATTTACGTCAAATTTTATTATGTTTAATAGAATTTTCATCAGTTATATTATTTTTATCAACGTGTATTGAAGTATAAGCATTTTATGATTTCTTACTCAATCAACTGACCAAATAGTTGTCATATATATTTTAAGAAACATAGAGGAGATACCGAATTATAAGAAATTCGGACGAATTCGAACGAATACGAATCGGACGAACTTTTTGCTCGTACAAATTTGGTTGTCCTATCTCTTGTCCTAATTAAAAATCGAATAAATTCGAACGGACGTATTACTTTGTCCTAATTGAAAATTAGCAGCCCTACCTGAGGTGGTGACTGAAGAAGCAGCAGGTGAAAGCGATGCAGACGAAGGAAAACTTTTATTAGTTAGAGCTACAATGTTATATGCTATTTCCAATGATATATCAGTACACTGCAGACGAAGGAAAACTATTTTCAAAGGACACCGAAGCTAGATTTCTATCAAAGTCTAAAAAACAGAACATATTAAGAAAAGCAACAAAAATAGGTAAAACACGGACTGAACGCTTTTAAAACAATAACACTTTACACCAATGGTTTCACTTGCATTACGTTTAACCATCAAAACCACTTCACCATAATTAGCCCCATCGTTTTTCCTATATATTTCTCAACCATTAATTTTCCTCCTCCACTTCCCTCCAAAAAGGCCAATAAAAAAAAAGAACTATCTTCCCATCGTACCCTTCATCCAACCTAGCGGAATTCTCATCTGAAGTCGCCGCCGGTGGAGAACCGAGAAATGAGGTAAAAATCATCAATCTTCACCGTCGATCTGACCACAAGCAAATCATGGAAGCCGCTAGACTGAAAATACTTACCTTATTAATGCTCAGCTCGCAAACTAACCGGGTAGCTCTCGTGGGTGGAAACCATACCGCAGCCCGATTTTGTACCCGCTAATCCTACCGCTCCCAATCCGTCTCTCTTTTTTTTTCTTCCTCTCGCTTACACTTAGATAATTTAGTTGTTTTCCTTTCGTTGCTTACAAGTTTTAGAAGTATCACGGCATTTTAGTTCTCCATGAAGAAGAGTTACGGCGCAAGCATGATTCGTGCGTTGAAGTTCATGCACCGAATGCTGATCGGGCTACGAAACCCGAAATTATTCAAGTTCATCGTGAAAACAGCCGTTTTCGCTGTTGTCATCCTCACGTTCCCGTGGATCCAAGCGGCGATCCAGCGGATCACGATTGGCGAGTTCCAATCCAACGGCTCTGATTTTTTGTCGGATTTAACCCGACTCGGTCTTTTGAACGACGAAATGAAGTGCGTTTTTGTTACCGAATCGAATTCGAACCCTGATTTGGGATATCAAATGGAATACATTGACCGGGACAGATTGTCTGAAATCCCAGATTCGACGGTGGATTTCTTATTCGTGGACCAGAATGCGGATTTCGAGGTTCTCGATCGGGTGCTCAAGACCAATGGCATTTTAGCAGTTCGATCGAGCACGAACAAACCGGACCAATTTGTGGTATCATCCAACTATAAGATTGTTTACACATCTCAAACTGTGTTGGCGGTTCGAAAAGGGGATGGGATGGAAACACTTATCCATTCTAGAAAGTTATTGCAAGTACCGGATCTGAAGAAAAGCAGGATCATTGATTTAGAGGATGCGGATCTGGAACCGCCGACGAAGAAGAGATACAGGCATAAAACGAAGTATTTGGCGGATCTGGTGAAGGATAAGTTAGCGGATTACCCGAGAAGAGTGATTGTGGATGTCGGGTTAGCGGGCAGACCCAGTAGCGAGAAGTGGTTCGAGAAGCACTACCCGAAGAAGAACCTGGAGTTCGAGGTGATAAGGATCGATGAGGTCGGTGATAACAAGGAAGGAGTGGACGGGATTGGAATGAAGGAGTGGATGGAGATGAATGTGAGGGAAGAAGATTACGTTGTGATGAAAGCAGAAGCAGAAGTAGTGGAAGAGATGATGAAAGGAAAAGCGATTAGATTGGTTGATGAGTTGTTTTTGGAGTGTAAGAATCAATGGATGAGAGGGAAGAAGAGCAAGAGGGCTTATTGGGAGTGTGTGGCTCTTTATGGGAGGTTGAAGGATGAAGGTGTAGCTGTACATCAATGGTGGGATTGATATACGTATTTTAGAAGAACAAAAAAACAAAACAAAAAAGACAAATGTTGATATAAAAAAAAAATATTGGAGGGAAACGTTGGCGGAGTTTGTTTAAATGATGTTTAAGGGGGATGATTTGTTTTTCGTTTTTTGTTTTATGTATGTTCTTGTTGATGTGGGAAGTGACGTATTATAAGGTTGTTCTATTCGTAGTTTCTTCTGATTTTTGCTTCTTTTTTTTTTTATAAAGAAAATCGTATTTTAGTTGTTTATATTGGGTAATGCAATATTAATGATGTTATTATTGTTTGTTTAGTAAACTGTTCTTGATTTGTTATAATTTTGAGCTCAAAAATAATTATTTAGGACTGTTCTGTAGCCAATTTGAAAACTTTATAATGTTTATAAAGAAGAAAAGAACGGAGTAAAAGAAGTGTGGACTGTGAGTACAATCTTCCCTAGCTTAGGAGCAATGAAAAATAAAATAAAATATGCCGCACAACTTGTGTAAAAATAAATTTTTTGATCTCTACGCTTATTTCCAGACTTTTGCCAAATATGTTATAAAATTTGAACATGTAAGCTACTCTAACATGGTCCTGAAATATAGTTTAAGTTCCGTGGTTTAATCGGAGATGTAAATCAAACATACCCGCATCTCCTCTAAGATTTTTTTTGACATTTTCTTCTTCGATGTGAGATATCTTGTGTGGAAATTTCAAGATTAAACATGAACAACTCCTTGTTGGTGCCAATGCCCAACAAATAAGATGTATTGTTTCCACATTGATGCATTTATGTTTGCGCAATGACGTGCATTTTGAAAGAACTAAAATCTCTACACCATTTTGCTGCATCAATTACAGTTATACAGACAACTGAAGGGCATGTGATCGAGTCATATACCATATAACATAGAGCTCAACTGAACTCCTAGAGCCAGAATGTACTGAAAATCCATTGCAGACTCAACATCATTGCATGAAAGAACTCGTTTGCCTTCCCCTTCTTTGTTTCCTATTCAAAAATGCTTCCTGTGCCTCTTTAAAATATTCACCATAAAGGGTAATCATAAAATTAGAACAGTATATGTCAAGGTTGCATGTCGTCCAGTGCTTTTACAACTTTACATGCATCCCTCTTACAATAAAGGTCTGTTCAAGAAGCAGGCCCGGCCCGGATTCGTTGCGCTAGCCCAAAATAATTTTCAAAATTCTTTCCAAAAGAAACTTTACAAATCAAAATAAGTTGCCCCTGCTAGGCTTCAAACACTGGTCACAACCAAAACAACTCTATAAGCTCACCACAAAATCACTGTTCATTATTCAACTACAAGGCTAATCCTTCTTATAATGTTATTTTTAACACAAAATATCTTTTTAAGTTGTCCTAGGCTGAGTGGGTTGCCCCAGCCCAAGGGCTGGGTGGGCTCCCCGCTGGGCCGGCTCTATCAAGAAGCTAGATGGACTGGAGTTTGGTTCAAGTCGATTGTTTTTCATTAATTTTGCATACTTCATGGCCTCTATAACATTTTCAATCTCTATAAAAAGCAATCATAAGGACTGATTATACAATAAGATCATAAGTGGGTCCATCACCTTAGTCAGCCCGTTTCCTCAAAATTGTGTAGGTAGACGGTTGATTATCTTGCAAAATAAGTCGAATTTTGATAGTCCATTGAAGAGTCTAGTATTAGAAAAAATATTAAATATAATCGTATTGTATTTTGTAACAGTGGTGTTAGTAATCACCTTTCACTAAAGACTATGTCTTTAGCACCACATTCAGTTTAAAAGACTAACGAAATAACACCTATACTTCACTTCTGATTGTATTGATCAAATAAAACTTGTAAGAACATCTACAACGATGGAGAGATCAAGGTAATATTCAACATAAACAAAAAAGTAGTTGCCCAACTGTCCACCGTACTCTAGATATCACATGTAATCTTTAAAGATCAATTCACGACTCTGAATTGATTCCGGATGCCTATTAAATAGATGTTTAGAATTGGAGGTCCATTTAATACGTGTCCGAGCATCGGTGTCCATAATAGACGTTTATGACCTAAATCATCTTTAATAAATAAATAAATTTTGCTCTCACAATCATGTGTACCTGTTAAGTTGGTTAGGAAATAAAATAAAATAATGCAATTGTCAATGGACGTCTATTAAGTTACTTAAGAAGTAAAAGTAAAATAAATTAAGCTATCATATTTGTTCTGACGATCACACGTTTATTAAATAAGCATCTGATTGTTAGGCATCTATTTAACAGAGGTTTAAGTTCGGATGTCTACTCAGTATGCTTCTAATTATTTGACAAAACTCTTAATGTTAAGGGTTCAATATTCATTTAATACACTTTATTTGTTCGAGACGTTTTAATATTTGTGTATGAATCATTCAAAAATTTCCATGAATTCAAAGAAAAAGTACCATGATATTGAGAATTCATAAAAAGAAAAGTTAATATATTTCTCCAACAATAGTTCACATACTATATAGTGGTAAAAAGTGTTGCATTTCGGAAGTTCTAAACTACTACACACGTTTGTAAATAAGTGCATAAGCTAGAACTACAAACAACATCTTTACCACTATTCCTCCAAAATCAATGTATAAAATTTGTTTCCATTGTTCCACGGTTAAAGAATTCCCACCATATTCGATTAAATTGCAAGCATAATTCAACTGTTTTAGATCTCACAATTACGAAAAAAGACGGAAACCATAAAAACGAGGTAACAGATTCATATCTAAACTCACGATAGATTTATTAATAAAATTGAA
Source organism: Allium cepa (assembly GCA_030765085.1). Classification (NCBI taxonomy): domain Eukaryota; kingdom Viridiplantae; phylum Streptophyta; class Magnoliopsida; order Asparagales; family Amaryllidaceae; genus Allium; species Allium cepa. The sequence goes on from CM060934.1 coordinate 184,258,556, forward strand.
GATGCTCAGGATCAGAGTTTGGTTAAAAAAGTCTAGCGTAAATCAGAAACGCGGACCAATAAGTTTCATCATCATCTCGTGGCCACCTATTATCATCACAAAATTATTGAAGACTATACAAACCGCATAAATAACTGGAAAACAAAATATCGTATACCGCAAGGTAAGCATCAGAGGGAGCATTCCCAACCGCCAGCATCCTCCCACGTCAATTCATCTTGCGACGACCCCCATCAACGCCCAGCGTAAAAACACGACAAACACCAATAAGTTTGCCTTAGCCGGCTAAGGCAATTCACGTGAATTGTAATCCACAGCCGTTGGATTGCAATCCATGCGAAACTTGGATTGCAATTAACTATGCAGGGACTTTAGCTGGCTTTTTTATGGTCGGCTAAGGTTAACCAGTTATAAGAAAGCCGGCTAAAGGCCCGACCTCTTGGTTTGCCTTGACAACCTTGCGGGTTGATAAGGCAGTCCAAAATAGATCAGTTTCCAAACTCATCATGGTAGGGAATCCTCAAGTACAAGCAATCATATGAATTTCGTATTGTTGCAGTTTGTATACCGTTCGTTTGATTGCATTACTGTAACACTTTAAATTGGATACCTTAAAATATAATTGAAAAATATTTCCTCTTTCCTGGCAAGAGATTGTAGACAAATCAAGATTGAGAGACATAGTAACAGAAACTTATAAAGGAGGAAAGATTAAACTGGCGGAAAGGTTAAATCCTTGTCGTTGCTGGAAAATTACAAACACCAAATGGGCTAGATGATTCAATGATTGTCATGCACAAATCTAAGATGGGTCCATATACCATTGAATTTTCAGTTCTCATGCTAACCCCACCCACTTAACACTTGTAGTTTTAGACTAGAGCTAAGCATTTGGTAACAATCCATAACTCAAGGTTTTAGCACTTGAACCCAGCAGTATGCATATGAATTACATTTCCCACTAATTTAAATTTAAATTCAAACGCTACTTACAAATTCAAACATCTCAAATTCAACTACAAATTCAAATTCAACTACATCGCAATACCCTATATTCTTTATTGATCCACTCGCCTGTTGCTATCATTAAAATCCAGCATTTCATACCTTTTTGAAAATTCCTATCAAAATACAATTTTGTAATCTCGGTAATGCGATATATTTTTAACTTCCAAGCATCCACCAATTCACTATCTCCTTACTGAAAAACTTCACCGCCTTCAAAAGAACTTGACGACCAAAAACACGTTCTTATTTTCATCGTTTCCACCCACTTGTGAACATCTTCATAAAATATAGGTTGCATACGTATTTGGCAGGAACAAGCGATAGAATAAGTGGTGGAAAAATGATGAACTAACGACGAATTATCCATATCCACGTCAACATCGACACTGATGTTAGATTGAGCAAATTCATCTGGCCGGGCTGGTCGAGAACGGGTGAAATAAATAGATTTAAAAAAGTAATTCCTTTTTTGGATCACATTGGGCCTCTGAAGTCAAAACATTGAATTAGGCCCAATCTTATTAATTTAAATATAATTATATTTTATTTAATTTTTTTGATTCAATTAAATAATGAATTCAGTTAAAGAAATTTATATAGTTTATGAGGACATCATTATGTATTCATATGTGCATGATGTGCACGTGCAACATAATGTATGGTGTAAATGGTTAATGTATACGTATATGGATGCTGGGATTTGCATCTATATCATATACATTTGTCATTTATATGCGGAATGGTTTTCACAAAACATTTAAAATTTATATGTAAATATTTTTATAATTCAAAATTAATTAATTTATTAAAAGAAATTTATAACATTTGACTAGATTTGACCAAGTCGATAAAATTCAGATTCAAACTTTAAATCCAAGGTATCTAATTTTTATCAAGTAAATAATTTTATATTTCAAATTATAAATTAGTTAAAATATCTTTCAAAAAATCAACATAATATATTTGTACATATATTGTAATACAAATATGTTTCCAAAAATAAAATTAATTTTATTATTATTTTAAATATATATAAACTAATTAAAATGCATAAAAGAGTTAATATATGCATATTGTAATAATTAAATATTATAATAAATTATATATATATTAAAACCTTTTACGCTAGGTTTCAAAATATTTTTTTTGAATCCAAAACTAATTTTTATTATTATTTTAAATATATATATATAAACTAGTTAAATGCATAAATGAGTTAATATATATATTGTAATAAATAATATTAAAATATATTATATGTATATTAAATATTTTTGGCTAGGATTTATAAAAAATTAAATCCAAATTAATTTTATTATTATTAATAAAATAAATATACACCATACAATGTATATCAAAAGATTTAAAAAGTTGTTTAAACAATTATTAATTTAAGTATAAGTGTATTATATTCAAAAATAGATTTGATAAAATAAAAAATCAGTAGAAAGCTTTATATGTGTGCGTGCTTGTGTTGAACATTTAAATACACACACACTATATACATATAATTTTTAAATTGACTCTATTATTTTGAAAAATAAAAATTAAATTATAAATGATGCATTTGGCTGAAAGTTGTTTTTTTATAAATTTTTTTACAAATATCTAAAGCAATATCAAACAATATAAATGATTCAACGATATACTTAGTCAGACATTTATAGGTAACAACAATTACACATATAAGATTGTTCTACAATGGACATATAACATCAGATAATTAACATAAATGTAATATAAGAGTGTACCTAGAGAAGTTACCTAAGATCCATACGTCGATCTAGTTTGATATGTCAGATCTACACCTTCTATCGCAAACATGAAGTGTGCAACTAGAGGATCTATATGTATTTGTTTGATTGAACATGAATGAAGCTTAAAATGGAGGTATGGTGGATAGGGATTTTCAGCCAAGAGTGATGAAAGTGTAAAAGAAAAAGTGGATGCCAAACTCTGAAAGGAAATATCTTCATACTTCTCTTTCACCAATTCAAACAAAAAACCCATTTACCTCCTCTTTTCTAACGGGCCAAGAAAGAGTCCATCATGGACTAAAATCTCACTCAACCCTTCTAGTTATTTAGTTAATTTAAATCTTTATCGATATTATATATTGATATTCATGTATATAACTTTTACATATGCACCTAATAAATTACCGACAACACACTGGACAATTCTAGAGCATACTCCATTTTACTAAACATGCCACATAAAATAATATAATGATTATTAATATTTCATAAGTATTAATCAATTGAATTAATTTAGAACTATTATAAATCAATTAAATCAAGTGATGATAAGAAGACTGAAAAGATTCGGTTGTGCGACTTACATGTATGAATTTAGCCAACGACTAATATATGAACGGTCTAAATACTAGTGTTCACATGTCACTTAGATAGTAGTGTGAAATTTTGAATTAATTCACCACTTACAAATATCATTAGTAAAATCCAACTTTATAATTTAAGTGGTACATTTTAAAAGGTTATTTACACTAACTCTCTTTGTCAACACTATATCTCATAGGTTATTATGGAATTTGGTAAAAATTCCAATATCGTCCACATGCAACTTAGTTAGTCCATAAATAAAGTCCTTGGTTCAATGATAACATTTATTAGTAACTATACTACTTTGGTTAGAGATTTTGACTTTGAGTTAATCTGATACTATCCTTATACAACCGAGAAGACGAATTCTCTATTGAATAATATCTCACGTCCAATGCTTCAACTTAGACCCAACTATAGTTGTTTGATGGACATCATACCAGGATTTAAATATTATCAAAGTGGAGTGTTCACGTAGAAGTTTAGCAGTATTCTCAAGCTGAGAGAACTATTGTAATATCATCACTCAAGATTTCCTATTTGACATAGTTGTTATTAACCAACAAGAAACTCTTAGACGAATCATTCGATGGTTATCTAATAACTATCACTACATAATCTATTCGTGCCACTAACATCCATGTGTAATACACTGCCTAACATTTGAAGAGTTACGTACATACTCCGGTCAACGAATGCATCAATTTCCTTTCTTAAAACAACTTACTACGAATAACTAAAACAATATATTATTATACAATGCGATAAATTTCTCATGATTAGACCATTTTGTAATTACTATCACATAACATATTATTTAAGGATTTTCCATTAAATGTATTTAAATTAAATAAATACATAATAGAAAACAAACACCTTTTATTTCGAACGAGATTTTATCAAGTGTTAATAATTTACAATAAATAATAGAACTATCGTTAGGGCATATCCTTAACTCTATCAATCTTCCATTTGCACCGAGGAAAATTATAGAATTTCAGTCCTATCTTTTTGATCAGTTTTATTAGTACTAATAGGCTAGTCCCTTCATGAATGAATTTATTATGTTGTCCTTAGTGTCTACTCTTCTATCACAACTCCTTTTTTTAGGACGAACTCCCTAATAAGATGGAACTTTCAAAGAATGTATGTTGATTTCTTGTGAGGTCTAGGCTCCTTCACAATCTACATCGCTACATTGTTATTACATAACAATGTTATCAGTTTCTTAACATTTGAAAACACTCGTAGCTCAGCCATAAACTTGTGCATCTAGATCGCTTTTGTTTGCTGCTTAGTTGAGGGCAATGTATTCGGCTCCATCATTGAATTAGCCACTATCTCTTGGTTGGAACTCTTCCAACCGGCCCTTCTATTGTTCAATGTGAACACATCAGCAAACACCAATTTACTAGCATTGATATCACTCTGAAAGCTTGAATATGTATACCCCTTCATATGGAAATCTTCATTCTCATATATAAGGATGAAGCTTTAATATTTCTTGAATACTTAAGAATACATTTCAGTGTCGTCCGATACTTTTCTCTGGGATTAGACTAATATCGACTAATGCATATGGCACATCTGGTTTTGTTCGTAGCATGACATATATAATGAAATCAATTGCCAATCACTACTACAAAATATCTCATTTGTTTTAGTTGTTTACCCCTTATTGCTTCGGTTCAACAACTGAAGCAAATTAAGACGATGTAACATGCCAAATCATGTTGCTTCGGTAGCTGAACCAAGCAAATTGGGGCATTTGCTTCGGTTCTTTAGACAATCGAAGCAATTAATTGAGTCGTTTGCTTCAACTATTTACCCCTGTTGCTTCGGTTCGACAATCGAAGCAAATGTCAAATTTTAGGTAAAAAAATGATACTGTTTCAAGCTTTTGGAACCCGAAACAGCATTGAATTGCATTTAAGAAATTCATGTCTACAATAAATTTAGTACAATTATACATATATAAATCACATCCCAAGTTACACACTAAGAAAGGTATGGTATAATATCTAAACTCAATGAGAGATGCAGGAATGAGAACCAAAGTAGTCACACATATAAATGTAACAACCCGGGAATTCATAGCAATTAATTTTCGTCATTAGATGATTAAATTGTTTGCTAATTCCTATTGGAATTTTATTGGGTTAAAATTCTTTTGAAATTTGTTTAAGAATTATACGGGCTTTAAAATTTGATCTTGGCCCATGTTTTCATCATTTAGTTGTGCCATGGTGGTTGTCAAAAGAAAACCCGTCCCCCATTTCTCATTCACACTTCGAAAACCCTAAAATAAATTAAAGAAATCAGAAATGGCAGCCTCGTCTTCTTTCTGAAAATTTGGGCTAGCTCGTTCGTTCGTTCCTCCTCCAATTATTCTCGCAAAAAAAAAGGAGAAAAGCGAACGAAAGAGATTATGGAGTTGGCTCGAGATCTAGGGCTCGTTTAAATCGAAGGCGCCGACCCTCGTTGATCGATCCTCCTCTTCGAGCACGGCTCCTTCAGATTTCGTCAGTCAAGGTGAGTGAATTCATCACTCACATTTAATTCAAATTCTTTGACCTCGTCTGTTTATTTCGTTTTCATTGTTTCGGCTTCGACTTGATTTTATGGATGTTGATTTGGTTCGATTTTGGCATCGACTTGTTTAAAATCGACCTTGGCATTTTTGTGACAGTTGATTTTGATTCCTTGACTTTCCCCTTTGACATTGGTATTGTTCGAACTTGTTGCAATTGGACTTGAGCAAACTTGAGGTCTGGATGTTGTTTCTCGGTTTAGGATTTGTGGAAATATTTTGTGTCTGGCACTGTTTTGATTTTGCAATTCCCTGCTTACTTAGTTTGGGTATTTTCTTGTTGTAGTAGCTAGTCTGCACTTATACACTTCACGGTGGTATTGACACTGCCTATTTCAAACTGCATTTGCATTTCGATGTTCACTTGACATCTGTTTTGCTTTGAACTCAAATCCATTGTGCATTATCGTTATACTTGAACATTATGTATGCTGTCCCTTACACCATACATCAGTTGCATCCATTTTGTTTGTTGTGATTTGTGACGTTCAAGTCACTTGCACACTTAATTCATGTGGTCTGGGTTCTTCTCTGACCTATACACTTTGATATTTCCTGATGCAAGCTACTTTATTCCGGCTTGTACCTTGAGGAGTTGTTATTCCCTCTGTCCATTTGCCTCTGGTTACTGGTTATACTTACACTTTCTTGTAGTTGTGTAGTTGGTTCAACATGACGTCTGGTTGACACTTGAATTTAGATAGCTGTGTTCAAATATTGTTGTGCATTGACTTTGTGGTCTTCATGTATGGGTATGCATACATTTATCTTTGAGCTTGGGCAGTTGTACACTTGGTTACATGTTTGGTTGAAACTGGTCATTCATGTTGTAGTTTACATTTTCACTTGGCCATCTTATTACCCTTCCAGTACTGTCAGTTTCATGTGCATGTCGAGTTTTTTTAACCTTACTAGTACACTATTTGGTTCACGTTGCATTCATTTGCATACTTGTTCATCATTTAGTTCACGTGTGTATTTGTATTGCTATCTTCATGTACCTGAATACATGTTGTAGCTGTGCATTTGTAGTTCAATTGTGTTATACTGCTGCCTTTGTTCTCGAATTTGAAGCTTGCACTGTCTAGTTTCACCATCGCATTCATGTATTGTCTCTCCTGTCCACTGCTTGACTTAGTGGCCTTTCACTTCGGCTGGCACTAGAGTGTGCAGTCTGGTTGCTTGCTGTTGATCTTTGTGTGACTACAATCTTGTTGCAGTCTCTGTTTTCTGTCGATTGATTAGAACTTGGGTCGAGACTTGATTTTTATGTCTTGACCATTTCAATTGAATTTGTACATTGTCTTGAATCCAGCTTAAACGCTCGGATTTGACCTTGTGCTGATTCATATTTCATCACTGTAGTGGCAAGGCAGTGCACGCAAGCGTGAACTGCAGCCACACGGTATTGAGCTTTTGTGTACATCATCACTGTAGTGGCAAGGCAGTGCATGCAAGCGTGAACTGCAGCCACACAGTATTGCTTTTATTGATATTCTATTTCTTTTGGATTATTGATCTTTTGTGTATTTAATTACTGTAGTGGCGAGGCAGTACGCGCGTGCGTGTACTGCAGCCCTACTCGAGTTGACATTTTAAATTGATATTTCAATATGTTTTGGATTTATATTTTGATTGGTTAATTTGATGATTTTGTTGTTGTTTAATTATCAATTTGATAATTAGATTATGAGTTTTTAATTATTTATTTAATAATTAGATTTTGTCGTTAATTGCCGTTTAGGCAACTCTGTTATTTTCTAAATTATCTTCATTGATAATCTTTTTAATTTATCTTCGTTGATAATTTGGATTTGCTTATTTGTTGTTTAACACTGTTACGTGTTATAAATATCGTTATCCGATTTCTTTATTTAAGGATCGGATAGACGAGATTTATTGTGACTGTCGTTTATTTGTTACTTTATTATTATTGCTTCTATGCACTAATAACTGAGTTTGAATTAGACTGACCCGTGTATTATTTTCTTTTGAATTTAATTCTCGGGTTAGACCAAGTATTTACAGGTTGTTGATATCTTACTTTGGGTTGCTGCTAGAGCTATGAAGTCTTTTCATACTTTTTGGAGTAGTCGTTATCTTAGTATATGATGTTGTATATTCATGTATATTATTTACGATAATGTACTGATATATGTAACTTTCAGAGTCGACAGTTGTAGTTGTATCATATATATTGTATCACATGTATTGTAACTGACATCAGTTATTATATATAAGAGACTTTTTGTGTTATCTGTGTTCCGCATTTATATTATCTGTGTTATTATTATATTTATTGTCCTAAACTATTATGAACCATCGTAGTTCGTTTTATGCTGGAACTGGGTATGTCGATGGGAGTAAATAATTAAGTGATGAAAAATAAAAATATATACCACTCATATCGAGATAACCAATACTAGAGTAAGGCCTAACTACGGATGGCCGCTCCTTTCCAGCCTTATTCTTCGTAATAACAGACAGTATTTCCTTTAATACTCTTTGTTATTGTGAGCATAGAGGTGGGGCGTCATAGTTGGTATCAGAGCTTGGGGTTTATGGACATAATATAAAACATAACTTAGATGGAACATGTGTTACAACTATTAGTCGATGTTTTATTGTGCTTTGAGTCAAAACTAAAGTTTTGAAAATATGTTGAAATTTTTAAATATCTTTATTTAAAAATAAAAAGTGAAACTGTGTTTTGATGATTGGTTGATTCGTGTTTTGTTTATCAGAGTACGCAGCGAAAAAACAGTGAGACTGTTTTCGCTGAGTACAGCCGATAACCTTTTTGATTTAAAAATCAAAATATGAAATCGAAATAAATTTCATTTGTTGTTCACATAGTTGTGTTTAATTTGTTTTCTTTGAAAATTTCGAATCCGATTTGAGGATCCGAAGCGATTGCAGTTGTGTGATTTTGTTGAGATTTTTGCTGTTTTGAATTATCTTCGTTGAAGATATATTTGAATGATTTCTTTATTTATTTTGTGCTATACGTGCAAATTTATGTTACACGTTATTGCATTAATTTTGCGTAAAACCGATGTTTGGTTTTAAACGTATTTTGTTGCCGTTATTTTATAACGGGATTTTTACGCCGTTGCTAAATTTTGAAGCACGGTGTTTTGTTGACCTTTTTAATGAATGAAAATTCACTGGTGTTATATCTTGATGCGAATTATTTTGATGAGATTTTGACGTATGAATATTGCTGTCGCTTTGATTTCAGTAACCGTCAAATTTTAATGTGGATTTTTAAGCGGTTATCCCGTAATGCTAAATTTGAGATTCGTTTCTACGGTGTTTTGAGAAGTGCAATTTCCTTGTCGAAATTGTCACTAATGTTGCAGTTTTTATCACGGATTTGCAAATCGTTTTAAAAAAAAATTGTTTTCAAATTTTTTATAGTTTGCGTTTTCAAAAGAATGAGAAAGCGATTTAAATGTTTCAGCAAAATCGAGGACTATGACCACTTTCTTTTACTGATTCGCTTGTTTCAGAAGTTTTGCAGCTTGCATTTTCAAAAGAATGAGAAAGCGATTTAAACGTTTCAGCAAAATCGAGGACTATGACCCCTTTCTTTTACTGATTCGCTTAATTCCGGACTTGTCCGTTTGAGAATGTAAATTATTACTTTTAAAAAATAAATGAAATTGTTTTCAGAAGTTTTGCAGTTTGCGTTTTCAAAAGAATGAGAAAGCGATTTAAACGTTTCAGCAAAATCGAGGACCATGACCCTTTCTTTTACTGATTCGCTTAATTCCGGACTTGTCCGTTTGAGAAAGTGAAATGTTATTTTTGAAATACACAATTTTGCACTTTCAAGGAAACGATGAAGAGAATTAAACGATTTAGTAAAACTCGTGGTTATGGGACATGTGCGTTTGCTATTTTGGTTAATTCCGGACTCGTTAATTGAAATATTTGCTGTTTTGATGATTTTCGTGGGCTTTCGAGGCACTTTGTTGGACCTCCGGGTCATTTGTTGGACCTTCAGGTCAATACCAGTACTAGACCTTCGGATCATTTGTTGGACCTTCGGGTCATTTGTTGGACCTCCGGGTTATTTGTTGGGCGCCAAAAATATAGTACTAGGTAGGCTTCGGCCATTTGTTGATGCACGTGCGGCGTAGCTAAAACTCGCCATTTGTTGAGATCGATCCACCTTTTATGTTTAGATTATCTTCGTTGATTTCTAGATATTTGTTGTTTCCAATTATCTGCAGGTAATTGGATATTTGTTGATATAAGTTCTAATTATCGTTTTTGATAATTAGATATTTGTTGATTCTAATTATCGTTTTTGATAATTAGATATTTGTTGGTTCTAATTATCGTTTTTGATAATTATATATTTGATGGTTTTGATTATCGTTTTTGATAATTGAATATTTGTTGATTTGAGATTTGATTATCGTTTATGATAATTAAATATTTGTTGATTTTGATTATCGTTTTTGATAATGGAATATTTGTTGATTTGAGATTTGATTATCGTTTTTGATAATCGAATATTTGTTGATTTGAGATTTGATTATCGTTTTTGATAATCGAATATTTGTTGATTTGAGATTTGATTATCGTTTTTGATAATCGAATATTTGTTGATTTGAGATTTGATTGTCGTTTTTGATAATTAAATATTCGTTGATTTTGATTATCGTTTTTGATAATCGAATATTTGTTGTTTCTGATTACCGTTTTGGTAACTAGATAGTTGTGGTTTTGCGATTTGCGATTTGGGTTTTATAATTATCTTTGTTGATAATTAGATTTTACTGTCTTCTAATTATCGTATCGATAATTAGATATGGCTGTTTTGTGATTTCTATATTCTGATTATCTATTTGATAATTAGATTTTGTTGAGAATTTGTGAATTTATTGTATGAAGTTAAAAGATTTTTTGGTGTTTATATTCTCGACTTTTATTTTTCTAGCTTAACCAGTTTATGTTAGAAAAATAATTGTTATTTATGAACTTAATTATGAAAATTGCGGGGACGCAATTTCTATAAGGAGGGGAGTCTGTAACAACCCGGGAATTCATAGCAATTAATTTCCGTCATTAGGTGATTAAATCGTTTGCTAATTCCTATTGGAATTTTATTGGGTTAAAATTCTTTTGAAATTTGTTTAAGAATTATACGGGCTTTAAAATTTGATCTTGGCCCATGTTTTCATCATTTAGTTGTGCCATGGTGGTTGTCAAAAGAAAACCCGTCCCCCATTTCACATTCACACTTCGAAAACCCTAAAATAAATTAAAGAAATCAAAAATGGCGGCCTCGTCTTCTTTCTGAAAATTTGGGCTAGCTCGTTCATTCGTTCCTCCTCCAATTATTCTCGCAAAAAAAAAGAGAAAAGCGAACGAAAGAGATTATGGCGTTGGCTCGAGATCTAGGGCTCGTTCAAATCGAAGGCGCCGACCCTCGTTGATCGATCCTCCTCTTCGAGCACAGCTCCTTCTGATTTCGTCAGTCAAGGTGAGTGAATTCATCACTCACATTTAATTCAAATTCTTTGACCTCGTCTGTTTATTTCATTTTCATTGTTTCGGCTTCGACTTGATTTTATTGATGTTGATTTGGTTCGATTTTGGCACTGACTTGTTTAAAATCGGCCTTGGCATTTTTGTGACAGTTGATTTTGATTCCGTGACTTTCCCCTTTGACATTGGTATTGTTCGAACTTGTTGCAATTGGACTTGAGCAAACTTGAGGTCTGAATGTTGTTTCTCGGTTTAGGATTTGTGAAAATATTTTGTGTTTGGCACTGTTTTGATTTTGCAATTCCCTGCTTACTTAGTTTGGGTATTTTCTTGTTGTAGTAGCTAGTCTGCACTTATACACTTCACGGTGGTATTGACACTGCCTATTTCAAACTGCATTTGCATTTCGATGTTCACTTGACATCTGTTTTGCTTTGAACTCAAATGCATTGTGCATTATCGTTATACTTGAACCTTATGTATGCTGTCCCTTGCACCATACATTAGTTGCATCCATTTTGTTTGTTGTGATTTGTGACATTCAAGTCAGTTGCACACTTAATTCATGTGGTCTGCGTTCTTCTCTGACCTATACACTTTGATATTTCCTGATGCAAGCTACTTTATTCCGGCTTGTACCTTGAGGAGTTGTTATTCCCTCTGTCCATTTGCCTCTGGTTACTGGTTATACTTCACTTGCTTGTAGTTGTGTAGTTGGTTCAACATGACGCCTGGTTGACACTTGAAGTTAGATAGCTGTGTTCAAATATTGTTGTGCACTGACTTTGTGGTCTTCATGTATGGGTATGCATACATTTATCTTTGAGCTTGGGCAGTTGTACACTTGGTTACATGTTTGGTTGAAACTGGTCATTCATGTTGTAGTTTACATTTTCACTTGGCCATCTTATTACCCTTCCAGTACTGTCAGTTTCATGTACATGTCGAGTTTTGTTAACCTTACTAGTACACTATTTGGTTTACGTTGCATTCATTTTCATACTTGTTCATCATGTAGTTCACGTGTGTATTTGTATTGCTATCTTCATGTACCTGAATACATGTTGTAGCTGTGCATTTGTAGTTCAATTGTGTTATACTGCTGCCTTTGTTCTCGAATTTGAAGCTTGCACTGTCTAGTTTCACTGTCGCATTCATGTATTGTCTCTCCTGTCCACTGCTTGACTTAGTGGCCTTTCACTTCGGCTGGCACTAGAGCGTGCAGTCTGGTTGCTTGCTGTTGATCTTTGTGTGACTACAATCTTATTGCAGTCTCTGTTTTCTGTCGATTGATTAGAACTTGGGTCGAGACTTGATTTTTATGTCTTGACCATTTCAATTGAATTTGTACATTGTCTTGAATCCAGCTTAAACGCTCGGATTTGACCTTGTGCTGATTCCTATTTCATCACTGTAGTGGCAAGGCAGTGCACGCAAGCGTGAACTGCAGCCACACGGTATTGAGCTTTTGTGTACATCATCACTGTAGTGGTAAGGCAGTGCACGCAAGCGTGAACTGCAGCCATACAGTATTGCTTTTATTGATATTCTATTTCTTTTGAATTATTGATCTTTTGTGTATTTAATTACTGTAGTGGCGAGGCAGTACGCGCGTGCGTGTACTGCAGCCCTACTCGAGTTGACATTTTAAATTGATATTTCAATATGCTTTGGATTTATATTTTGATTGGTTAATTTGATGATTATGTTGTTGTCTAATTATCAATTTGATAATTAGATTATGAGTTTCTAATTATTTATTTAATAATTAGATTTTGTCGTTAATTGCCGTTTAGGCAACTCTGTTATTTTCTAAATTATCTTCATTGATAATATTTTTAATTTATCTTCGTTGATAATTTGGATTTGCTAATTTGTTGTCTAACACTGTTACGTGTTATAAATATCGTTATCCGATTTCTTTATTTAAGGATCAGATAGACGAGATTTATTGTGACTGTCGTTTATTTGTTACTTTATTATTATTGCTTCTGTGCACTAATAACTGAGTTTGAATTAGACTGACCCGTGTATTATTTTCTTTTGAATTTAATACTCGGGTCAGACCGAGTATTTACAGGTTGTTGATATCTTACTTTGGGTTGCTGGTAGAGCTATGAAGTCTTTTCATACTTTTTGGAGTAGTCATTGTCTTAGTATAGGATGTTGTATATTCATGTATATTATTTACGATAATGTACTGGTATATGTAACTTACAGAGTCGACGGTTGTAGTTGTATCATATGTATTGTATCACATGTATTGTAACTGACATCAGTTATTACATATAAGAGACTTTTTGTGTTATCTGTATTTCCATTTATATTATCTGTGTTATTATTATATTTATTGTTCTAAACTATTATGAACCATCGTAGTTCGTTTTATACTGAAACTGGGTATGTCGATGGGAGTAAATAATTAAGTGATGAAAAATAAAAATATATACCACTCCTATCGAGATAACCAATCCTAGAGTAAGGCCTAACTACGGACGACCGCTCCTTTCCAGCCTTATTCTTCGTAATAACAGATAGTATTTCCTTTAATACTCTTTGTTATTGTGAGCATGAAGATGGGGCGTCATAATAAATAAGACCCTGAATGTATGTGCTGCCTTATAATGAAAAATAATTGAGATGCTTATCCTTTCGTTATATTTATACAAAATATAAAATGAAATTTACAGACAATCCAAAGCACTATGTGACTACCTTACATGTATATGATTCATATCAAGATATAGATTGCATAATTCAGGATCGTATTCTTGAATATCTTCCGCATGTTAATATGTCATACACAAACTTAACTTGTCTTCATTGCCGCTACAAACCAAAACAATTTGTAAGCATTTAAATACATCATATTCCACAGTATTATTCAAATATTAAAACACATAATAGTCACGTACCCCAAAAGGATATGAATAGACATACACATTAGTTGGTTTTATCATTGTTAAAAGGAGAGGACATTAGGTCAAATGAATATCAATTAGAAGAGCACACAAAAGCATGTATATATGATGAATAATTGTTACATGCCAAGGGTATAATAATATTTCCAAGATGGCCTGTCCATTAAAAGTGGAGACTTTGTTATTCTCAATTTGCAAGTTCGATTAATTAAAATTATCGTTAAACAAATAAAGGAGATGCACAATGCATATTGCATATTTATTATAATTATATATCATAGTAATAATCATTGAATTATGTGAAAAATTGAAGTTCTAATGCATAGTTATTAAAATATGTTAGCTAGTATCACAATATAGAATACATAACATGGAATTAGAAAGCTTTAGTCTGTAGTCAATCACCCACGTGCAATACCAGGTGTAGTTTTAAAATGAATAAGAATATTTCTGTGTATGTAAAAAGGAATGTAATAGCATATAAAACATCTTAAGAATAATGCATAAAAGATTGGGTGCCTGTTTCTAAAATGAATAAATTGCTAGAGCTGGTCTATATATCCAATGATAGGCGTTGAACATTGTTTATTTGAGAAGTAGCATACAGGCACAACAGCTACATTGCATTGAATACACCCTGATATACAATGAAAATTTTCAATTTCACATCTTTTGAATTTAGAAAAAAAACGAAGTAGTTATGGAACAAATGCGCAATGCATACAAAATTATCATACTATTCAAGAGAACCTAAAAAATAAAGTCAATTGATAATGAATTTATCATAATTTACGTAAAACTGAAAGATAAGTTTACCGAAACAGATGCACCGAAATGAATCCAACTAGAAGGGCAACAAAACTACTGTAGATGCACAAATATCAAAGTTCTGTCACACGCTGCCCTTCATCATGGAAATTCCGAACTACTGCAATATAGAATTATAACAATATAAAAAACCAAGTAAACTCGGTAAACAGAATCAAGGCAGAAACCTTTATCCTACTAATAAACATGTGACTAAACTCTGTGTTTTATGAGTGCAAAAACTATAACTTCAAAGTAACTTATGAACCAGAAGAATTTTTTTCCAAATTAACGACGAGATTTATTATCGTTTCTGACTTCTCGCTGATGATGTTTAGTCAGGTCTAGTGCTCTCTCTCTATGAAAATAGTCGTCTGTCTCACTTCCAGAAAGCACTCCTTCTCCGTTCTTCTGCGATAAGAATGTTCCGTCTCGCGAAAGTCAGAGTCGGCGCGAATTATCCCAATTTGTGACCTACCCACAGGCTCATTAGCTAAATGACAATTGGCGCATACAATTCGCCCGGTTGTTTCTCGTGGATTTTCATAACTTTTCTGCGCAAAAATGGGATACGCTCGAGGCATTTTCTCTACCCCTTCTTACCCTGCAAAAGCAAAGGAAAACTCTTTTTTCCATGAAATCTGAATTCTCGTATTATGTAATTTCAAGAGATCATCCCATCTTAATTGAAATAGAAAATATTTTTTCAAGAAAAAATTGAGTTCTGCTTCTTTCTTGCTCTTAGATTGTTTTTTTCCTCTACCATTTTAAGAATAGTAGAAAATCAAGTGCTGTACATGGCTGATTTGATTTCATAAATAATAATATCCAAACTAAAAAACACATGATCTCTGTTAAGCATGGTTATATTAAAGTTGTTTAGTTATAAAATGACCCAAAACCCACATCTGCTTTTAATAGTGAAGAATCAATCTTGGCCGTGAGATTTCAGATTGGAAGATGAGATCTTTCGTTGCTTTTGATACACCAATATATAATGAGTTGATTAATTCAGTCTGATATTCCATTACTCCCCCCTCAAACCCCATTTCAGCAAGGTTTTCTGCGATTTGCTCTCATATTCTCATCGAGTCAATTTGGGCATTAATCTATCAAAAATCAGTTGAATAACTCGAAAGATAAAGAGTGAATCTGAAAATACTACACTCAAATACAAGATATCTGTTGACGGTCATCCGTAAGCATTGAATTTGAGTTCGAATAGAGAGCCGTCGACAATTTTTTCACTTCAGTAACTTTCACTCAAAGGCTTGAAATCTTCATGAAAGCTATTATCTTTGTTGGTCATCTGCTTCATAGTTTGAGGAATGTCATCAAAGCTCTCAACTTTCAGTCTTTCTCTAAACCAGACGAAGTTGGCTTTTGAAAAAGGCTTAGACAGTATGTCGACGATCTGGTAAGTAGATGGTATGTGGTTTACATTCAATTTTTCACTTGTTACTTGCTTATGAACAAAATAAAGATCTAATTCGACATGTTTTGTTCTGTAGTGTAATATGGGATTAGCAGTAAAATGTGTTGTGCTTTAATTATCACACCAAATAGTTGTCTTGCTCTCTATTTTGACTTGTAATTCTCCAAGTAGAGACTCTATTCACACAACTTCTGCTGTAGCATTTGCTACACTTCTGAACTCGGCCTCAGTGCTAGACCTTGAAATGGTAGGCTATTTTTTAACACCAAGATATAGAATTTTTTCCCAAGTATGTATGATATACTGTTGTTGATCTTCTATCATCTGGGTCTGTAACCCAGTCTGCGCCAGCATAGCCACTAATACTAATTGTCTTGTTTGCTTCAAGTGTTAGTCCAGAGTTTAGAGTTCCCTTGAGATATCTTAATATTATTTTCACTACTTTCCAGTGGTCATATGTTGGATTTTGCATATACTGATTTGCTTTATTTACACTATAAGTGATGTCTTGGTCTTGTAATATTAGCATATTGAAGTGCACCAACAATGCTTCTATATTGACTATCATTTGACATAGCTTCTCCTTTGTATTTAGACAAATGTATGTTATTGACCATTGGAGTGGAAATTGGATTAACTTGATCCATTTTGGCTTTATGCAGAATTTCCGTTATATACCTTCTTTGGTTTAGTTGAGTTGATGTGTTGGATATCCTTTTTACTTCTATGCCCATGAAATAATTTAGATTGCCAAAGTCCTTGATTGTGAATTCTTGATTTAAGTGCTTTATCGAACTGTTGATTTCCTGCTCACTTTTGCCTGTAATAATAAAGTCGTTAACATATATTAGTACATATATTATTATATCCTTACTGAATTTTGTAAATAGAGAGTTATCAGGTTTTGTTAGGTGGTAGCCAAATCTGATCATTGTTTCCTTTATTTTTTCAAACCACACGTTTGGTGCCTGTTTTAATCCATATATTGCTTTATGTAACTTGCACACTTGATCCTCCGTCCCTTTTTGCCTGAAACCATGTGACTGCTCCATGTAAACTTCTTTCTACAATATATCATTTAAAATGTATTACTTATATCTAATTAATTGATTCTTCAATTTCTATATAAGGCAATTGTGATAACAATTTTAATAGTAGTAGGCTTCACAACTGGACTCTGTTGTGAATAGCCTTTACCTATTAGTCTTGCCTTATATTTAGAAATTGAACCATCTGCATTCCTTTTTAATTTATAAGTCCATTTGTTACCAATAATATTTTTGTTCTTTGGCTTGGGAACAAGATTACATCAAAGCCTCATACTCTTCAATCATGGCCGTTCTCCAATTTTTGTTTTGCATAACTTGATCATGTGTGCTTGGTCCTCTGTATCTAGAACTACATTGAAAATCTTTGGTTTGAATATGCCACCTTTTGATCTAATCACCACATGATGGCTGATTTTGTTTGTGATCTGTAGTTGACTAGTTCTCTCTATTTCTGGTTGTATATCTATATCAGTGCTTTGTGAGATATCTTGTGTTTGATGAGGAGTAAGTTTCTTTCTTTCTCTTTGTTGAGATGATTGACCAGGTACGCTAGATGATTCAGTTTGTTCATCGGCTGAATCAAATCTGGATCCAGTGCACTGTGAGTCAGAATGAGTTGCTTGATGGTTGATACTACTCTGAACTGGTTCTCCATGAGTTTGTATCACCTCTACTGGTGGAATAGGTATTGGTGGTAAAGATTCTTTTGTGTAATACACTTTACTAGTGACTTTGATATTTGTTTCTTTAAATGGGAAAACTTTTTCATTGAAAACCACATGTTTTGAAATAAATATTTTGCCACTTTTGTCTAAGCATCTATATCCCCTTTTATTAGCAGCATAGCCTAAAAAGGTACATGGGATGACCTAAAATTTAATTTATGAGCATTATAGGGTCTAATATATGAAAAACATAAACATCCAAATACTTTTAAGAGTATGGTAATCTGGGCTGATGTCAAATAGTATTTCTATAGGACATTTTAAATTTAAAACTTTTGATACTAGCCTGTTAACTAATTAAACCGCTGTAGCAAAAGCATCTGGCCAAAATTTTAGTGGCATAGATGCTTGGGCCAATAAGATAAGCCCTGTTTCAACAATCTGCTCGTATCTTCTTTCAATAAATCCATTTTTCTCTAAAGTGTAGGCTTCATGTTGTTCTATGATTAATTCCCCTTTTCTGAAAATACTCCTTTAGCGGCAAGTACTCTATTCCACCATCTGTTTGTATGACTTTAACCTTGCAATTTGTTTGATTTTCTACCCGTGCTATGAATTGCAGAACTGCATTGTGAGTTTCAAACTTTGATTTTAAAAAATATATCCACATATCTAGAAAAAGCATCTACAAATGATATATAATACTTATACCCATGGTCGGTATATATTGGGACAGGTCCCCATAAATCAACGACAATTGATTCTAGTGGTTTATTGTATTGAGTTTCTGAATCTAAGAATGGTAGTTTATGACTCTTACCCACCTGACAATATATGCATATATATGGTAAAGAAATATCCATAAAAAAATATTGTTTTTGTTCAATACATGCTTAATAATAGTAGCATTTGGACGCCCAAGATTACAATGCCATTTATCAAATATCTCATTGATTTCTTGCTGTTTGAATTCAGAATTATTACACCAATTTCTTTTAAAATCCAAGTTTCTTGAGTTATCCACACTGAACTTGTACAGTCCCCACAATGTTTACCTTACAAAAGTATTTCCTTAGTTATGATGTCCTTAACTAAGCAATAGTGTGGATTAAACTCAAAGTAAACATTATTATCTCTTGCAAATTGTGACACACTTAGTATGTTTTTTTAATAAGTGGGACTCTCAATAAATTATTTAAGTATGATTGTTTCCTTCCTATAATATATGGCTTACCAGTGTGTGTAATTGCAACAGAACTATCATCACCAACATGTATAACATTCATACTTTTGTACTCTTTGTTTTCAAGATTTAAATTGCTCAAGTTATTGGTGATATGATTGGTTTCTCCTGAATTAGGATACTGGTCTTCATCTTGAATATGATCAGCTTTTGCTATTTCTGTTTGAGAATTCTTTGTATATAACTGATTGCTTGATTTTTGTTGTATGTGTGCCATGTTTGCACTGTAACTTGAGTTTCTTTGAGCATTTTGTCCTGGACCTGGAACATAGTTAAGATTTAATCTAAAATAAAACTTTGTTGCTGTATGCCCAAGTTTTTCACAATTTTGACATTTTGGTCTATTATTGTTGTTCCTCCTGCCTCTTCCTTTGAATCTATTTGAATATCCACCTCTTTGTGTAGATTGATCTCCTCTGTTATTATTTTGACTCTTACCCCTATAGTTAACAGCAAAGTTGGCAAAGAAATTAGATTCTTGTGGTTTTTTGATATCAAATCTTGCTTCATGTGACAGTAAAATAGAGTGCACATCATCAATTGATGGTAAATTCCTTTCAAAAGTTATAATCGCTACCACTACTTCATATTCATCACCAAGTTCATTTAGAATTGTCACAATTTGCTCTGAATCAGAAATTTTCTTATTTGCTGCCTCTAAAATATCACAGATTGACTTAATTTTGAACAGATACTCTCTCATGCTGTGATTGTCCTTCTTGATATTATGAAGTTGTCTTTTATGAAACATCACATTTGCTGCAGATTGTGAATTGAAAACTTTTCCTATTGTTGTCCAAATCTCACTTGCAGTTTTGCAGCCTATCACATAGTAAATTTGCTTTTATGGATGATAGCAATCATGAGCATATAAGTCTATCTTGTCTATGATGTTTCACATGTTCTTCATTACTAATAATCTTATTTTCTTAATCAATGATACACTTTGGAGGAATCTGTATGGTTCATTGGATGAAACCTTCAAGGCCATATCCTTGAAGAGCAGTTTCAACCTGTAGCTTCTAAGGAGATAATTTTCTTCACTAAGATGGACTATAATCAGTTGATTCCGTGGATTGATTACAGATCTTAAGAGTTTTTCAACATTTGATGCAGTGTGCTTAGACTCACTGCTGCTGATTGGTGTTTCAAAGTGGGCTTCATCTGCCATGAAGATCTTGTATCCGACTGAGAAAGAGATAAAGGTTGTAAACAGAAAACTGCAATTCTTGATTGGATTACTGGATCAAGAACTTTGAACAGAACACAATCATGTTTGTTGCAAGCAGAAAAACTCAGGTGATGATGAATTTTGATGAGTTTTTTCTTAGGATGACACTTTCTTTGAATTTGTGTTGATGATTTTTGAATTCTTGATTTTTTTTCTGAGACTTTGATTGCTGATCTTCTTAGATTCAATGATGAATTCTCTGCAGCCAGATTAATGAAATACTGGCGATGCAGTAGTAATTCTTTGTTGGATCTTCGTCTCAAATGATGATTTTAAAATCCGATGAGAAAAACAAAATCAAATGATGATTTTTTGATTTTTCCTGATGAGTTTGTTTTGATATTGCACTTGATGCTGTTAGACGGTTGCTCTGATACCATATAAAGGTTCAAGATGTAGTGATATTGATTTAAAACTGAGAAATGATTTTGATTTTTATTGAAGAAATTAGATACAAGATGACAGAAAGTTTTATGCAATAATACATTCTCCAGTACGCTTGATACATTGCTATCTATATTGTAATTATTCTATTGGGCTTCGGTCTTCATGGCCCAAAACCTGCATCGGCTTTTAATAGTGAAGAATCAATCTTGGCCGTGAGATTTCAGATTGAAGGATGAGATCTTTTATTGTTTTGATACACCAATATATACCGAGTTGATCGATTCACTCTGATATTCCAATATTAGTACTGGAAATCATTTTGCTTTATAACAGTAAGAAAAAACAAAGCTAGCAATATCAGATCCATGATAGTCAGGCATATAAGAAACTGAAAACAATCACCACAAAGATAACAAAAGTACACAACATGATGGAAAAGAACCATTAAGGTGTTCAGACTGAACTTTGTCCGTGTGGTGGGAGTGGTCTGCGCAATAGGCTGAGCCTTGGCTAAATCAACACACAATGGAATGCCTATCATAGACTACATAGCAGTACTAATAGTATTACTGTTGTGCGCAGATGAAGCAGAAATCGTTTGTGCAATAGATAGGATTCCGTGCATGAATATAGGAGAGAGATTGCATGTCTGTGAAAAGGTGCACATCAGCAAGTGAAGTATTAATATGAGCATGTAAAGTGGATTCATACAAGGAAAGGTCATTTAAAACCAAACCATTAGTTCTTTCTTCATCAGTGACAGAGGAATTCAACAGGGGGTCGATTGGTGATTGCTTTGAAAGGTCGCCACATGACTTGGAAGATCGCAGAGAAGGCGTGATGTTGTCAGCCCAAGGACCTTGCATGATTAGTTCGTCATCTCAATGAGGCCGTCATCATCGAATAATCAGATAACCTGTAGAAGAAAAATGCAGACTTATAAATATGTGTTACTGGAAATTTTTAATGCATAATAAATATGTGCATATGTATGGTTTATTAAGATACAGTGAAATTGTACCTTCTCTTAGGCAGTTTGAACCACTGAAGGTGTAAAAGTACCCAAGCTAATACCATTTGCATCGCCTGTCATTCAATATAATAAGCCATAAACCATTTCATCTAGTTACAAACTTGCATACACAACATGGTAATAATTAATACAGTTAGTATCAATAATATTATACTTGGACTCCTGAAAACAAAGAAACATACAGCAATGACAATGTAAAGCAACAGCAAAAGCAAGCCTTTCAAGTAGTGTGAAGTTCCTCCTACATGACAGTTATTTTCAGGACATGAATTGATCTTTTGATATATATTTGTATAGAACTGTAATTCATCAACATGAAGATTTCTATGGTAATGTTAATAAAATATCAATTGAGATGTGCATTGGAATCACTTGGATTTGCTACCAAGGTTCACTGGCCACTCCTCAAAATGCACATTATATTATTATGATGATGATATAAATTATAAAAGCTTAAAAATAGCATTGTTTGGTTAACATTAGAACTATGGGTAATATTATATTTTGTACTTTAGAGAAATTATTATGTGGAAGAGGTGCAAATATTCTGTATCTTTATTTGGGTGCAATATTATACGATCATCTTGGCTAACTTGTATGTAAACCTGAAAAGCGACCAAGGTAGAAAGACCGGAAAATTCAGTCTTTTACAATCACTGATAATGAAGGCTTTTACTAAAAGACGGATTCACTAACCTTCTTAGAAGTAGAATGGATTGTTCAGCATATGGGAAAGATTCTTAAAATAATAAATATGCAGTTATTTCTTGAATGCCACTAATTTAATTGCCATTTACATTTGATTTCTCATTATCTAATGCCTGCATAAGTTCTTGTTAAACTCCGTCACTTATAAAGATTTCAGTGTACATCTACAACAATATTGCCTAGATACACACAAAAGTAACTAGTAGTGGTCAATAACAAAGTGGTTAAATGGAATTAGACAATGTTGTAAAAGACAGAAATGAATAGATAGAAAATTGAGAATTCAAAAAGGAACTGAGCAAATTAAGGGGAATCCACGATCTAAATGATTGTTTGCATTCGTCTGATCTAAATAAACAAGTCACGATTACTATATCACTTAATAGTTTATATTTGCTCAAAACACAAATGCCCTTAATTTCCTCACCTCCATCTCAAGATCAGCAATTTTCTAACTTGCTCGTTTCAAACATTACAGCATTCTCCATTCTATAAACACTATGCTGAAAACCTCGTAACTCATTTCCTCTACAGGAATTGTAATAACAAAAAAAGTATACGAAGTTTGAACAACTAAAATTTTGAAATTAAATTTAAAACTATCATCACCATAAACCAGAATCAAAAGCTGAAACCAATACATGACAGGAAAAACAAAGTTCTGAATGATAATTAAGTCAAACTCGACTAAGGCTATACATGCAGAACAGTGGTATAACTATAAACCTTAACCTAATTCACGATATTACAGATTAGATCAAATCAATCACCACAATACGGAAATATATCTAAATGAATTCAAAGCATAAAAATATCTGAATAATACCTTTCAAAACATACATAACGTCCCTTGCTAAATCAGAAAAAAATCAAACAAGAAAAGAGTTATAGGTCCCTTTTTTTATGTTGTTTATAAAAAAAGTACGTAGATATGAATATGTAAATTTAGTTTCTATATTTTGAAAAATAGAAAACGCAAAGTGTTTTGCATTTTTCTGACAGAAAATGCAAGCTAACTTGCAATTTTTTGGCTATGAATTTTTTTTTGATAATTTTAAAATTTAAAAACTTTTGAAATTTTTGAAAAGCGCAAGTTAATTTGCGCTTTCTATCAGAAAAGCGTAAGGTAGTTTGTGCTTTTATTTTGAATATTTTTAGAAATGTTTGAAAATTTTGGAAAATTGCAAGTTAACTTGCGCTTTCTGATTTTCAAATTTTTTTTGAAAATTTTTGAACTTTTGAAATTTTTGAAAATTATTAGAAAAGCGCAAGCTAGTTTACACTTTCTTATTTTGAAATTGTTTTTAAAAAATTTGAAATTTTCAAAAAAATTTAAATTTTTGAAAAACGCAAGTTAACTTGCACTTTCTCTAAGGAAGCGCAAGATAGTTTGCGCTTTCTGATTTAGAAAAAAACAAGACTTAATTTACATGCTCATTATCATAGCGACTTTTCTTACAACAACATAAAAAACAAGGACGTTTAGTGCAAAGCCCCAAAATCAAATCATGATCCTCTCAAAATTTCGATCGAGAATAAAAAACAATTCAAAAAATTTTAGGTAAATAGTGAACGGTTCAAGCGGTGAGCACAAGGGCACCTTCGTTTGCTCTGATTTTCTTTCGGTATACTTACTTCTAGCTTCATCTTAATAACGATACCCTAAGGCAGCTGGCCCTTTCCAGGACTTTACGGTAGCCGAATTGACCAACGTCTATCATCTGGGGACTAATCATTGTAAACCATAGATATACGTATAAGAATGGAGCGAAAGAAATAAATGTGAATTGATTAAAAAAATATGCTAAAGCGAGGAGAAATAATTGCAAATTCTATTACCACACCCCTCCTATTCCACCCAAACACTTAAAAAAGCAAAAAACCCACGCATCCCACTTTTCCCTTTCATCATCCTGTCACTTCCCAAACACCCTTCCTCAACCCATCTCCTTGTCGTTCCAATCTTTTTGCTGTTGCTAAACTGCCTTTCTTTTTCTTTTCTTTTTTCTATATATAAACAATTTGATTAGCAATAGAGGGGGAGATCGGATCCAAACACAAACAAGATATTCTACTTTGATTTTCCATTTATCACTTCTTTTATACTTCTTTTTTTATTCTTCATTGTCTTTGTTAGTGAACTTGCAAAACCATAATTTGTACAAGCCCAAATGGTGGCTATGATTTGTATCGTGCCCTAATTAAGGGGAACGTTTAGTTATTGTCAAAACTAAGAGCATCTCCAACCCATTTCACAAATAATGTCATGTAAAGCTTATGTGTCAATAACTTGTAGACAATGTTAAGTCAATGTTTGCATACATGACAATAACATTTACAATTTCTCTCCAATGCAAATGCAAAATATGATCATTTGCTTCATACGTGTCACTCTATCATTCGTAGACAATTAAAATAATTTACATAATTTATTAACAATTACTTAGTTTAATACTTCACATTGTGATGTGCAATGTCCAAAACTAGACATTACACTTCAAAATGTAATCTTAAAATTATTAATTACATTAGCATTGGAGAATGTATTTTAAAAGACATTTTCTAATTGCTGATGTGGCTTGACATTACATCAAAATTAATGCTTGGTTGAAGATGCTCTAAGCAATAATTGAGTATGGGTTTTGTAGCAACAACATCCATATAGGATGTTATATTATTTCTTTTAAGTCTATTTTTATTGTGTGGATCGTTCTAAAAAATCAGCACGTAATTCACTAACTGCTTTGGAAAGACAACCACGTGTGAAGGCAAGAAAGAAAAGTAATTACAAATCAAGTGGAAGAACAAATACGAGAAGAGCAAGTTTTCGTAAAGAAAAATGTTGAACAAACAACGGAAGAGCAAAATGTGGAGCAACAAATTGAAGGTCAAATCGTTGAAGAGCAACACATTCATGATGGTATCGGTACATCTAGCGGCACAGTTAACACACAGTCGTCTTCTGAAGGACCAAAGATTATCAATGTGATTAGCAGCTATCATACTCATGTTGCTTCGTTGATATAGAATTGCAACATATATTCTCTTAAATTTTTATGTGATAAATTATTTTATCGAAATAGTATAATATAATTTAAAATATTTTCTAGGAACGTGGTACTCTTTTGGTAAATTATGGCAGGAAGATTTTGAATCAGCAAGTTCCTATTAACGCTACAATTTTTAAAGGATATTTGAAATCTTCGAGATTGTATCCTCTAGTTAAGACTTGTTATAGTTCGGTCAATAGATTGCTTATCTGCCTTTTTCGAGCGTTGGCATCCTAAATCAAAAACATTTCACTTACCGTTTGGTGAAATGACCATAACATTAGACGATGTTGCGTCTCTACTACATCCCAGCTGAAGGATTACCGATACAAACATTTGATCGATTCCGGAATGATATTGTAACGACCCAGAATTTTGAACAATTTAAATTGGAGATATTTAATTAAATTTAAATATTTGAATAATGGGTTGGATTGAATTTCCAATATAACTTTGAATTTAATAATTAAATTTTAAAAATTTAATCTAAGTGAATAAAAATTTGAATATTCAATTTTAAGCTGATTAAAAATATTTCAACGGCTTGTAAAACTCATATTGATAATACTGGAGATAATAGAAGCTTCGAAATTTAATTTGAAAGTGATTTGTTCAGTTTTGAATTTATATCGTTTAAATTGAATTTAAAAATAGCCTTCCGAGGCACAGTCTCGGAATTCGATGAAACTAGTTCCATTGGATCCGTAATATTGAATTATTATCGGATTTCAAATTTCATAGCTTTCAGAGCTATTGTGTGATCTTACGAGATAAAAACGCCTAGACAATAATTAATCAATTTGATTTAAATATAAATCTATACCCTCAAATCATCAACCACCCTAATGTACCACAACCACCCTACTCCCTGCTAAACCACGTTCTCTTGTCTCCCCTTCTTTTCCTTTTATCGTGCAAGCAGACCTACTCTCTGCAAAGTCGAGTACGTTTGTTCCCCTTCCTCCTCTGTTAAAATGCACGAGATAAAAATATAAACGAAAATCTTCTTTCGTTCGAAATTCAAAACAATGGCCGCTCCTTCCTAACTTTCTTCATCCCCAAATCAAAGATTGGTCGTAGCCTGGGGGATTGAATTCACGAAAAAAAAAATGGGGCCGAGCTTTCCTCCTTCCCCTTTCTCTCCAAAATTTTGAACGAAATCTTATTTCGTTCGTTCTAAAAAAAATAAAAAATAAATAAATAAATGGGGGCCGAAGCCCAGAAAATTAAAGATGGAGCGGCGTGGCGGATGACTGGAGGCGGCGCGCGCGGCAGTGGGCGTTCGCGCGAGGAGATCGAAGGCGCGATAGGAGTTTAGGGCATCGGCCGGCAAATTGGAATTGAGCTTGAGTGTGGCGTTTGGATTCGATGGTTAGCCGAGGTCAGTAGCGAGGGCGCGAGTGTCTCGCGTTCGAGCGAAGGGGGGGATCTGGATACGCGAGTTCGATCATCGCGTGGTTGGTGGCGGAAGTTCTCGAGCGGCGTCGATGAAGGCGGCTACTAGGGGAATCGAATCATCATCATCGCGTGGGTTCTTGAGTGGAGTAGTGGTCAGGGGCATCGCGATTCGTTCTCGCACTAGAGAGATGTCAAGGTCGAAGATGGTCTGGTGATGGCGGCTTTGTGATGGAACGACGTCTGGGGCTTCGTTTCGAAATCAGTGAGGTATAACTGTTTTTTTTATATTTGTTTACAATCAGAGAAATTTTTTAAAAGGGTTTAACAAGTTTTAGAGAAAAAAAAAACTGTCTGTTTAGTTGTTTGAAACGAAAAGAAAAAAAATATAAAAATAAAATAAATATAGGTGTAAATGAAATTTTAATTTCCAGTAAAAGGAAAGTTAGTTTGAAAGTAAAGTGTATAGTTAAATAAATTTATTTAACAGAAATTGTTTAAAATGAAATTGGTTTGAAATGGAATCAATTGTTCAAATTTAATTGTTAGTAAATTAAGTTTGTCAAATGGTTAGACAATTGGAATTTATAAAGGGAAAAGGAAATTTATTTAAAACAAGTCTTTAGTTAGTTCAAACTATCAAAATGAAAGTTTAATTATTCGATTGGTTCGAGTATTAATAAAGTATATAATTATTTATACTAGGTCAAAATCTGTAAAGGAACGATTTGGAATGGAAATGGATCGCAAAGCTAAGGTGAGAACTTCTCACTCAAAAGCGTTTGTTAAATTTTAAATAGTTATATTTAAAATTTGTTGATTGATTGATTGATTGCTTGATTGTGATATTAGATATAGTAGGATATATCTATATATAGCAATATATATATATATTGGCATATGTATATATTGCAGTTGATTGATTTCCCGCCTTGTATAGCGGATGAGACCCTATTGCGCCGCCTATTAAGCGGATATATATTTTATAAATCCCATATACCGCGATATTCCACCTCGAAGTGGAACTGGTATTGTGCTAACGTCTGTGGATGCAGGGAAACAGGTTGGAGGGATCCAACTGGATTCCTCACAAATATTTATTTGATTATAGATATTGTGTGAATTGTGATTATCATATTGATATATGATATTTGTTGCTGTGATTGGCTATTGGATGCTGTGGCATCATCGGATTCATTTTTAAAGTTAAAAATAACGATTTTGAATTGAAAAGGATTTTAAAGTGATTTTTCAAAGTATATGTTTTTATTTAAAATTTGGAAGTATTCATTTTAAAATAAATTCAAATTTCAATTTTTAAAGTTATAGAATTCAGGATTTTTGTAAAATATAACCAAAATGTTATTTTTGAGATAAGTAGTTAATAAATTTATGAAATGGTTTTAATTGGAATTTTGAATAACTATTATAAAGGATGAATATAAAAGATTTTATAAATTGATATTTATAAATATTGGAAGTATAAACGAGTTTATTATGTGTTAAAATGAAGTATAAAATGGATCATTGAAAATTATAGATTTGTAAATTGTGAAAGTTATAAATTGAATTTGATCAATTGAAAATAAAAGATTCATGAGTCATCAACTTATAAAATGGATTTTGGGCATTTAAATGAGATATTTATAGAAATTATAAATAAAGGAATTTTTTTTATAAGTTGAAATTGTCATGGAATATAAAAGAATCTTATAAGCAATAAGATTTGGAATTTGTGAAGCTTAAAAAGAACGATTTGGCAAATGAATGAATGAATTATAAGTACTTAACTTATAATATGGACTGTTGATATAAAATTGAGTTATATAACTTGAATTGGATTGATAAAGGAAATTTATAAATCGAAGTTTATAAATAGGAATAGAATTTATAAACATTGTTTATAAATTCGTAATCAATTGAATTTGATCAATTGAATATAAAAGTTTATTAAAGGAGTTATATTCACGTTTTTGAACAGTGAATATATCGTTAAATAAAATGGATATATTTTGGGAAAGGAATGTTTTAAATGGGATTTAAAACAATTTAAAGGTGCTTTAAAATGCATTAAGTATCGAATACCTAGATTTCAACATTTATTGTTGAAATAGACGTTTTCGAGAAATAGAAGGAAAGAAAGTCGTAGATTTCAACATTCATTGTTGAAATAGACGTTTTCGAGAAAATAAGGAAATAATGGACTATAACACTGTTGTTATAGTAAATGATTTCCGAAAGGAAATATTTTTGTATAGTATTGGGATTTATATATCTATTTAATTTCGAATCCCTATACTAGTGATTTTGGGTTGTCGTAACGATGTTTTACGCAACATTCGTTTTGACCCAAATAAATGTGAATAAAAGAACGTTTTCCTTAAAGAATGAAATATATACTTAACTATGGGTTAAGTATATTGAATATTTTCAAATTGTTGAAAATAAATAAGATTTAGTGAATTACTTAATAAATAAGTATGGAAATGCTTTTCCAATATGAAATGGAATGTTTTTAAGAATTTATCTTCTTGAAGATAAATTGGAATTGAATATTGGAAATCTATTGAAAAATGTAGATCAGTAGATATTTTGAAATATAAATTCACTATGGAATTTATAAATGGAAAGGGAAAATTGGTTTCAAAATAAACATTGGTTATTTTTGAAGTGTGGAAAAATTTATATCTTGTAAAGATATTTTTGGGAAAATAAATAATTTGGAAAATTATTTGGAATCTGATGATGTTACTCATCTCTATTGATAGTTAAATAACCGACTATCAATATTTACCTTTAAATAGGTATTTGTTGTGATTGCTTGAATTGGACGCCACACTTATTTTTAAAATAAGCGCTCACTATTCGGGTTAACGGGGAAAGGACCATGGGGTCGTATAACCCATTCCGAATAGTGATACGTCGTTAGGAATTGCATTTGAAGACCGGTGTTGAAGACCGGATATTTGTGAAAACGGAAGGATTACCGTCGAGTTACTCTGCATCGGATGATCTCCGGTACAGAGGTTTTATCACCCTTAGTGACGGGAAGTCCAGACGTGATTAATGAATATCCGGATTGCAAGGACTTCTCTGTAAGTGCCTTCGGTTCTGTTCGATCCCGGAACAGACTTGTATGGATTGTATGTCTGACATTACAAGTTGAGATATAAAGCTGATTTCTTTCAAATATATTTCTGTTGGTGGCGGAGAATTTATTCTCTTAGCTTAACACCCTTCTCTGAGACGTACGAGCTCAGAGGTTATATAGTTGAAGGTCATTAGTGATATACTCCCAATTTGGTAGTGTGATATGCTGAGTGATGCTGTGAAATGATCATTGGTTGATCGTTTGTGATAGGATCATTTGTTTGATCGTCTATCTTGATGATCATTGCTTTGATCATTTGTTGACCCAAAGCACTGCTTTTGTAAAGCGTGGCTTTGTGGACGAGACTTCATCGAGCCTCACACCCCGGAAATGGTCAAAACAGGAAAGATGCGGCAAGGTTATTAGGGGGTAGCGCCCCTTTAGTGTATATCATTCCTTCTGGATAGAGGTGGTATCATGGTATGGAGCCCAGATACTTAACCTATGTGGTTACTGCAAATTCATTACTTTGTGGTTGTTGGAAATCGGGGATCCTCGGATATAGATCGGTTACGATCGGGGAATGATATATTCGTGTCAGTTGTTACCCAGTTAGGGGTAACCCGGCCTTGTGTTGGCAGAGATCCAGTTAGGTTCTCGGGACGTCATTCCAGAGGCGTTTCCATGTGGCAATGGGAAGTTCCTTGGTCTGACCATTTGTTGGAAATCCAAACTCCAATACGCATCTTGTATGGTTTTAGTTGTCGAACCTGCCATTTACTTATGGTGGTCACCACTGTTTAGATGGTAGCTATAGTAGGCATACGATAATGGTCGTATGTTGGCTAAGATTTATATTCTATTTTCGAAATGAATTTTGCCTACACTATGCACTAGTAATAATATCAAATGTTCTTCTTAATGCGTATCAAGCATCTTTGACTATCATAAGGAGAAACCTCCTCCAAGTCTGCGTTTGCATTGTGTGTGTGGCGGGAGACCTTATGGTAGTTTCATTTTCAAAAAGCATTGCGAATTTTCTTTTAAAATTATCTTATTCTTTGTCTTAAAGATAAATAACTGTTTTTAGTTCTCACACCAGTCACATGACTGACCTGGAGTTTATTGTTCCCTTCCTAAACTCTGGGTGCCCACCAATTTCTACACGGGCAGTCTAGAGTTAGGTTATCAGGTCATTCTGGATTCAGGTGTTGCTACAGATATCTGGAGGCGAGCTGGATGGCGTAGCATATTACCTATTGTATATAGTATTTCTTTTCCGCTGTTTGTTGTTGTAAACTCTGATAATGAATGTGATGTAATGTATAAAATGTATAGTTCTTTGTTTTAATAAATATTTATTTATCTATTATATGTTGTTCCGCTGCGAATTGTGAGATTCTGTTATTGTCTGTTGTTCTTTCTGTTGTTCAGTTGTTGTTCTTTTCTTTCTTCTTCTCTCTTTTTCTCTCTCCTTCTACCTCTTTCTTCTTTCTTAAACCCTCATGGTTTGATTTTCCGGCCTTCGATTAGGCGGCATTTGATACAGTGGACGTATTAATGTCGATTTTCGGAAGTCGAAGAATCGGGTCTTGACAGATATAATTAATTTGATTGTTAATAATTTAGGGATAAGTGCCAATGAAGCAAAAAATATTATGAAAGACAATGTTGGTTATAAATAACTTATACCAAGCTGCATGAAATTTTTGATGGTGTTTGTAATGAGTGGGAAGATGAAAAAATCAAACAAGCCGCTCATGCATATCTTTTATACGTAGTAAGAAATACATTATTTATTGATAAAAGCAAATCCTATGTGTCCGTGCAATATTTAAATCAAATTGGTAATCCGGATGAAATTCATAATTATTCGTGGGGTTCAGCAACTTTATGCTGGTTGTATAGACAACCTGATCTTACTAGTAGAGCGGAAGTAAAACAAATTGTTGGTTTTCTAGGATTGTTAGAATCATGGATATATGAGCATTTTATTTGTTTGCATTCAACAACTAAAATTTACGTTGAGACTTTACCAAGAGCCGCTCATTGGGATCCAGCAAATAATCATCGTGCATCATATAAGGAACTTAGAATTTATCTTGATAATATTCAAGAATATGAGGTACATTATTGAGTTTGTATCGTAAAATTTTGTTTTTATTTAATTATGTAACATCATCATTTGTTGTTGCATTATTTTAGGTAATTTCTGATCCTTGCATGCAAGAGATTTTCATTCATTTCCACAATTTTTTTGATATCGAGTTGTTTGTTATGCCTAAATGTAGTAGAACCGTATCATCCCGCTCGTGTGTTGAGGCAATTTGGTAAGATTCAAAATATTCCATGTCCTATTATTCAATCAACAAGCCATAAGACTCATACAGGCGCTACCACTTCAACTTATAAAGTTCTTTATGAGTTTATAGAAAATATATGAAATGAGTGGCCAAACCATGTCGTTAGTGAGCAATATCGTTCTATTCCTCTACGTGAATCTAATCAAACGACGACTGAGGATTATTTTGATTGGTAGTTCCCCCGTACCGTGTTAAGGGTCCATCTAGTTAGCGAATAAATTATTCGACGTAGCATTCGACCGTTCTGTGATCATTTATACACGGTGACAAGCAAATATAATTTTCATGTATATAGTTAGACTTTCCTTTTGTGGTGATAATATTTTTGTATTTCAAATTATAGAGTTATGAAGAACTTGATAACGTGCTTAGCAAAGGAATTAGCTTGGCTTGGTCGCAGTCGGAGAGTTCGCGATTGACTCATCTTGATAGAATCCAAAAAGCCATAAGTAAAGCAAGGAAGATTTGTGCTCGTTTTGTCAAAAAAGATGATTAGTTTTGTTTGCAAACTTGCAGTTTACTTATGTTACTTGCAGTTTTTTTTTTTGCAAACTTACGGTTTAGTTTTGTTACTTGTAGTTTTCTTTGCATTCTTTGTTCAGTAATTGTATTTTGTTGCTTAGATGCGTTCAAACCTTTATGTACCAGTTATGGTTCAGTAAGTGAAATTATTATAATGTGTTCAAAATGCAAAGAATTCCTACGCTTGTGTGTGTTCAAAATGGTTCAATAGTTTACATTGTGTGTTTACATTGTTATACTGAATCCATCACTATGTTTACATTATATATTTTGAGTATTGTTATTGAATCCATCAGTGTGTTTAATTTTTATGCTTGCAATTGTTGTGTACATCTGAATTTTATTGTGCATTCAAATTACTGTGTTTGGGTTTACATTCATTTACCGGGTTTGTGTTTGCATGTATTGTTACCGTAGCCACTCAAATGTGAGTATATAATTTTCCACGCTAGGAGTGGACGTTGAATATGATTCGCCTACGTTAAATATGAACGTAGTTATTGTAATGACATTGTCCACATGTAGCTGAGGAAGTGGGGAACTCTTGGGTTTGCTACATCCTATAAGGGACGATATTCTATGTTTAACCTCATATAAGCCTAGCGTTGGGTACATTTGTTACCACGTCTGATGGTCACTTTGAAATTTTAATTCCCTCGTACGTTGAAATTGGAGACAGGGGAAATCTCTTGGGTTAGCATTACCCTAAAATGGATGAGGTTTTATTAAAATCAACGTTTTCATATAACTTGGTTGTATTAAAAACCACGTGTACCTTTAACTCAAGATTATGTTAATTAATGCTACTTTCAGACGATAAACTATTTCCATACCCATCACTACTTTTTCCGTGTTTCCATACCAAACTGTTTCCACTATATATTTAAAAAAATGCACTTCCACCGCAGAAATTGAATTTCTTACAAACAAAATAGATATAATTAAACATGCACATAAATTGAATTTCATATAATTAAACAAAACGGATATTCTGACAAAAATGGAATCATTTGCTTACAAATAACAATTCCTCAAACATCAAAGCATAATACTATATCATACTTCCTACTAACTTTGAGCTGCTGATATCAACTTTTTTTTTGTAATATATTATCACTTTTTTTTGTAATATATTATCATTTCCTTTTTGCTTCTTTCCGTGCTGGTCTTTCATTAAGCAATATGTCTTCCCATTGCTTCGCTTCTTTATAACGTGATCAAACCATTTTGAATAAATTGGTGGTACCGGATTTGGTTCTAGAATCACCTATACATTAATAAAACTATAGTTAAAATTTGGAATAATAATAATAATAATAAAATTAAATAACATAATTTTACCTGAACAAAATGACTATTGTTACGTGTAGAATTCCAATCTCTACTTGTTGCAATATAGAAGGTATTTCACCTCACAAAAGAGGTATTGTCAAACTCATTTGTTTGCTAATACTAAAAACTATAGCATTGTATTGAGTTGCAACAATGTATCCAATGTCCGACATAGTCATCCATTCACCCTCATGGTTAAGTAAACTAAGCAAGTCATCGCTTCTACCTCGTTCCAAGAATATTTGATTTTAAAGATCTTGATGTTCGCGAAGTTCTTAAAATAATTCTTTACGAACTTGTAACCAATTATTTTCTCCCATTCTTTATAGGGCAGCTACACATCTAAAACCGCAATTACCATCCATTTTAATATCAACTATTTCTTTCACAAACGGTCTCCAATTTTCCGGTATGCAACTGTCATATGATTTGGTCAAGTCTGCAGCCACTTCTACCTACGAGAAAAATAGTTAACAAAAATAACAAAAAATTATTAACAAATTGAGTATAGTTATCTGGACGTACAATTGTTAGTCTTCAAACAAGCAATTTTTCCTTTTTCACATTAACATGTGAATCAAATTTCTGTTGTTTTACCACGCTACATTGAGTGGAAACACTTTCACCCAACTCAAATGTAGTTGGGATTCTTTTTGTCGAATTGATTTTTTGGTTATGAGATCTACCACATGTTTTCACTTTACTAAACGGGGATGCACGTGATGATGTCTGTGGATAAACAACTTCTCTCATTTTTTTGCAAGCTTGCATTTGATGAGGCAATTCCAGTTTCAGTATTTCACATAATAATTCTTCTATTTTCTTTATTATATCCAACTCCTTGGACTCTCCTTTTCTAGTAATATCTAATCTTGTCCAATGTAAATGAATTAAATTTACCGGTATTTCTGCTTTTGGACCAAGTCTTTCTAGTTCATGTGCACATGGAAGTCCATGTGTATTGCAAATAACACAAGCACACAAATTCACATTTTTGTAACTACTTGATGTTACTCTAACAAGATCGGAAAGAATAAGCTCTAGCGCCGAAAGAGAAACAACACCACACAATAGCGGACGGCTTTACTATACCCTCCTCAGTAGTTTACCGGCCCGTCGGGTTCTCCTGGGTTTTCAAAAAAAAAAAACAACACCACACAAATTTTTGAAATCTTTTCACTACAAGGGGAAACGCATTTTTCGACGGCCAGAATCCGTCGGCAGCCATCGGAAAAGACTGCGTCGGGGAGCAGTATTTCTGACGGCTTCCGACGGATGCTGCCGAGCACGTTTCCGACGGCTCTCGACAATTTCCGACGGCTTCCGACGGGCGTCGGAAGCCGTCGGAAGCCGTCGGAAATATTTAGCTATAGGCCGCCGGAAAATGTCGGAAGCCGTCGAAAATTTTGACCTGTAAGCCGTCGGAAATCTGCTGTTTTTTTTTTATATTTGCTGCAAATAGAGCCTTCTAACCACATTTCTCTTCCAAACACTACGATATCAAAACTGCACAATCTAATAAACAGTAATCCAACCAAATATCCAAACCTAGACTACAAAATATTCAATAAACACACAAATGGATAAAATTAGAATAAAAATAAAATACAAAATATACGTACCATTCCAACATTAACAATAATCCTAACAATAACTGTTCTACCATGTTGTTAATACACAAATTCATCAACATTCTCATGCATATCCTCATACAACTACAGAACCAAGTGTATCATACATAATTATACAAATGAACAATTAATCGCACCATCTACCAAATCATTCTAAACTAAAACAAAACATACCTGCACGAACGAATAAGAAAGCAATGAATCAATCTCCTCCAGATCCAGAGCCAGCCGAGGAAGGGAAGCGGCCACCAAACTGCTGCATGTACTCTAACAACTGTGCGGTCTGCAAGGCCTGTTGGCGGTTCTGCTCCTCCAATTGGGACACTCTAGTCCGCAATTCTTCTATACCTGCTAAATCGCTCTGAGGTCTACTCCGCCGTCCCCTACTCTGATTACTGGACTGCAATAATCGAAAAATAAATAAAAT
This sequence comes from Allium cepa, assembly GCA_030765085.1. NCBI lineage: Eukaryota > Viridiplantae > Streptophyta > Magnoliopsida > Asparagales > Amaryllidaceae > Allium > Allium cepa. The sequence continues at coordinate 184,295,288 of CM060934.1, forward strand.
CCAAGTTTATTATTTTGAAAAGGTAAAAATATCATATTTTCAGTATTTTAGAAAAAGTAAATTATTTACCGCTAAATTGCCAAATCCGTATTGTCGACCATGCTCTGCTGGACTCATAACGGACTCAAAAATAACGTCCTCCTCATCGGTCGTCAGCTGCTCTCTACCCGTATCAGCAAGGAGTTTCTGCCGCTGCTCCATAAACATCTCCTGCATTAACAAATTAATAATATCATATCTTATTTCATCATAATTTAACAATTAAAACAACTACTAATACTGAATAACATGAAATATGCTTACATGGCTTTTGCTGGATTTATCATCCTGCCATGTGTACGAAACAGTCCCGTCTAGATTAACATGCTCGACAGCATGCGTACGGGTGAACACGTCCATATAGCTGACAGGACTATGTGTCTCGGCTTCCTGAAGTTGATTGTTACATACAATTATTATACGTTTAAAATCATATAGCATAAACTATTTACATTTATTATTCAGTAAATTTACCAACTCCTGCCGATACTGCTGAAACGACTTCGATCCTCCGCGATCGGTGACGGGATTCTTATTTCTATTTGTAGAGTTTCTATCCGACTCTGCCTGTACATTCAAAATTTGATACATTATTTTTCAATCACGTCAAATTAATAATTCAAAAAAAAAAATTAGTATACTTGCCTTCGCCTCGTCCGTCTCCCAGTAGCTCAACCAAGCTTGCCACACGCTCTCTCCCATCCATCGTGGTTTCTTACCAGATTTCTTAATCTCAGGTATCGTGTCCCTGTAGTTCTTGTGCATCTTCTTCATCCAGTATGCTTGTGCCAGCATCATATCATCTGTCTGGATGTCTATCTCAACCTGTATTAAAAAAAGATTACACTTTAAACGATAAACAATAGAAAAACGACAAAAACGAATTAAAAAACAGAAAAATTATACATACTAGGACATCCTTCCATATGCACTCTATGATGTGAGGTGGGATGGTATCCCACCTCGGCCAGCACGCACTCATCCTACTGCGATAAGATGCTCTAGAGACGTCCAACACAACCTTAGAGGGAAGTAGGTCGAACCCCCTGTTTTTAAGTACGATATAGATAAGTACGTACGTATATCATAGAAAAAATAAGATGCTGAATAAAATTTAATTCTTACCCATCTGCTCTAGGGACTAACGATACAACTGCACGCTGTGGCTCTTGCGATGGGCCATTGCCATCGCCTCCTGACGATCGGGAGGAGCTCCTACCTCTATACGACATAATGATAAACCTGTGACATATACACATCATTATATAAGAGAATAAAAACATGATAATGAAATATATTTCATATGAAAATGACATCAACGGTATAAATTGCTTAATTAATGACTGAAATGGAAATAGAAATGGAAGTGTGTTATACCTGATTCATAATGGGTGTACTCTTCCAACGATAAACAGAGTTCATTGCATTTTTAATAAAAATTGCTAAATAAATGACAAATGGAAATAACATAAAACATGCAAACAATAGTAAACGGATTTGGTTTCATAGTTACATCAATTTCATAATACATCAAGAATTCAACATAGTTACATCAATTGCAAAAAAACATATTCAGATTTGTATCAGTCATCATCGTCTTCTGATTCAGATTCGGTCTCGTTTTCGACGATATTTTCCTCTGCACTGTCAAACGCTTGTACCCAAACATTTGATTCATTGATCAAGGGACCAAAATCTGTATGATCGTCTGTAATTATTATTTCGTTATTTTGTTCAAGATCTGTCTGATAAGCTTGTTCGTCCGGAATATTCTTCCCATCGAATGTGAATCTGGCCATTGTTTTAAAAACTACAGACCAATCCGCTTTATCTCTTTTTAGAGACGGATAAGGAGTGTAATAGACTTGCAATGCTTGTTTGGCTAGTACAAAAGGATCATACTTGTGATAGTGCGATGTATGCTTTATTTCGATAAGATTATAATCCTTATGCACTTTAATTCCAGAACCTGGAACATTGCTAAAACAATTGCATCTAAATAGAAACACCTCCTCCGCGGGTCGTGAGAAATATGTCAGTTGCAAAATTTGTGTCAGAACGCCATAAAAATCATTTAAATAATTTTCTGGATCGTCACTACCTTTAACAAATACACCAGTATTATTTGTTAATTTTTCTGCACCGTATTCTTTGGTGTTAAATTTAAATTCATTGACGAAATATATTGGATATGTCTTAAACACTCTTTTTGGCCCCATCGCAAGATGTTTCAACCCTTCGTCAACAACACTATTTCTCGGTTCATAAACGTAATTTGAAAACCAACCGAAAAATTCTTTACTGAGATCTCCGTTTGGATGTTCACGTTCATAAACACTGTTTATATAAACAAATTATTACATTAGGTTATACATGCGCATGCATTATAGAAAAGAATAAAACACAAATTATTATTTCAGATTACCTATCAAACGGCGCAACCTCGGCACAATTTAGAAGAATATAAGTGTGTGCTACATGAAGATTTCTATCGTCTAGCCTTATTTCTACACATTTTTCAGAAGGCCGACCATGTTGTCTAAAAATAGATAACATTGCTTGAGAAGACTCTTGTTCGTCGCCTTCGTCATTACGAGGAACACTTTGAAATGAAATATTCACATGGTCACTGAAATAGTGAGAGAAAAAGAACGAAGCTTCTTCTTCGATGTAAGATTTACATATCGAACCTTCAACCCGTGCTTTTTGCCTCACTTTTTTCTTCAGGTGATTCAAATATCTATGCAAAATTAATTTATATTAACTTCATCTTTCAAATGCAATTAAATTACGTTATAACATATTACATACCTCTCAAATGGATACATCCATCCATATTGGACAGGACCTCGAAGTCGTGCTTCAGATGGGAGATGAACAGGTAAATGTTCCATCACATTAAAAAAACCGGGCGAAAATATTTTCTCTAATTTGCAAAAAAATATAGGAATGTCCACTTCAAGTTTACGTAAACGTTGCACTTTTAAAGTAGTCGAACAAAGCTCTTTGTAAAACATACTAAGCTCCATTACTACTTTCCAAACTTTTAACGGCAGTAGTTCTTTGAACATTACGGGAAATAAATTTTCCATCGTTATGTGACAGTCGTGACTTTTCATTCCGCTCAATCTACCATTTTTAAAGTCAACACATCTACGAAGATTTGATGATATCCCATCAGGAAATCTTAACCCTTCCACCCATTTTAACACACATTTAACTTGATTATTATCTAATTCGTAACAAGCTTTGGGTTTTTTACTGTCATTTGGTTTCATACGAAGCTCAGGACGTTTGCATAATTCTTTTATATCACATCTTGATTTCAAATCATCCTTCGTCTTCCCTTTCACATTCAAAATTGTGTTAAAAACATTATCAAATACATTTTTCTCATTGTGCATCACATCTATGTTATGACGAAGCAGAAGATGTTTCCGATACGGCAACTCCCAAAAAATAGTTTGTTTGCACCAATTATGAACAACTGATTTGCCTTCAATTTCTGTTTGCTCGCCAGTTTCATATATCTTTGGATATTCCTTAACAAGTTCATATATGTCTTCGCTTGACCATATCGTCGGTGGTTGTCTGGTTTCTACTCTATTAGCTAAAAAGTTTTTCTTGTTTCCTCTGAAGGGATGATTTACATGGAGAAAATATCGATGACAGTCAAACCATGAATTTTTTTTTCCATGAGGTAAAGAAAACGCTCGTGTTTCATCCATGTAATATGGACATGCTAGACGACCGGTAGTACTCCATCTCGAAAGCATTGCATAGGCAGGAAAATCACTTATAGTCCACAACAAAGAAGCAAACGAAAATTTTTCTTCTTGGACACATCGTATGTTTCTACTCCTTCGTTCCACAGTATTTTTAACTCTTCAATCAACGGTTGTAAATACACATCGATTCCTTGTGTCGGATCGTCAGGGCCAGGAACGACAACAGTAAAAAACATATATTGCGTTTTCATGCACATCCATGGAGGTAAATTATATGGTGTGACGATAATGGGCCATGATGAATTTTTAGAACCAAATTGAGAAAATGGAGAAAAACCGTCCGTACATAATCAATCTAACATTTCGACTCTCCGCTGCAAAATTTGGATACGTTTTATCGAAATGCTTCCATGCTTCTCCATCGGCCGGATGTGTCAACGTACCCTCTTCCTCCGTTCTCACACTATGCCATCTCATATTAGACGCAGTTACAGAAGATGCATATAATCTTTGAAGTCTTGGAGTTATGGGTAAGTAGTGCATACGCTTGTACGGAACTTCCTTCCCCTTCTTTTTTCTTGATTTGTATCTCTCCTGGTTACAAACTTTACAATTTCTAAGGTTTGCGTCTTCTTTCCAAAACTACATGCATCCTTTTAAACATGTATCTATTTTCTGATACGGTAAACCAAAAGCCGACATAAGTTTTTTAACTTCGTAGTGATTTTCACACGTTAGATTATCGGGCGACATATGTCTTTTTGCAGCTTGTACAATAGCCGTAAACCCAGCTTCAGTGATGTTGTATTTTGACTTCATCGCAATGTATTCTGCGATTACTGACAGCTGAGTGCCGCTTTTACAACCATCCCAAATAGGTTTCTTAGCTGCATCTAGTAAATCATAAAAATTTTTAGCTTCAATATTTGGTTCTTCAACATTTCTATCATCGTCGTCAACTTCAATCATAGGAAACATTGATCGTGCTGCATCTTCGACCATATTTTCTATACGGGTCGTTGAAACTATTTCGTTAACGACACTTTCAGACTCTACATAAGTATTTGCTACAACTTCCCCATGCCGATCCCAAACATAATATTCGGGTGCGAAACCGTGTTGGCACAAATGAACTTCCAAAATATCTGGTAAGAAATACTTCAAATGTCTACCCCTACTACACGGACAACGAATTTCTGGATCGTTTCCGTTATTATTTAAAGCGAATTCAACAAACACATTTATACCATTATAAAAATCTTCTTTTATTGAACCCCTCAGTCCTTTTCTTTGGTACATCCATCTCCTCCGATCAACAAAATAATCAATCATTTTTCCTATTTGACAAAATGAGAAGTTCAAAATTTAATATTTATTTTGAAGAATACAAATTCGAAAAAGATTATTTTCATAGTCGTATAATATTTTGAATTTAAAGAAAAACTTCACAAATTTAAAAATATTTTCAAATACGGCACATTTTATTTTTTAACGTAACGATTTAAAAATATATATAATTTTTTTCCATTGGTCAGCCATCCTACTTCCCATTACAAACACAGTAAGCATTTACATTTCGTATATTACTTCGTCTCAAACGATTCAACAAAATTTCGGCAGCATTTCTCTTTTGTTCCCTGCATTGTACACAAATGCGTATACGCAGGAAACAAAAAAGAAAAGTTCGGCCGAAATTTTATGAACCGTTTAAGACGAAGTAGTATACAAAATGTAAATTCTTACTGTGTTCATAACTTGTCCAATACAGGGACAAATCCGACAAATATTGTACCAGATGAATATAAATGGTCGTTTTTCGAAAAAAAACGACTATTTATACAACGATCATGTACAACACTCGTCAGACGGGGCCAAAAACTCTCTAATGGACATTTGTCAATTAACATGCACGCATTTTACGAAAAAATACAGTTTTACTCACTGTTCACATTTACAAAAATATATATTAATTTAACACATTTATTCGACGTATTACGCATCAACTTAAGGCTGGTTTAACATTTTTTTCATTTTTCAATACACACAATTATAATTTAGAGTAATGCATTTTTTTGTTTCATAAGTAAATACATGCACAGTATAATACTCCTAGTTCATTCAATCATTTTATCTTATTCCAAATAACATATACAATCGTCGAATCAAGGCATACACAACAATTTACATATACATGAACAACCACAAATTATACGTGTTTTTCACAATTTCACGATAAAAGATGAAATATGTATGTCATGTGATGCTATAAACCGTTATTACGCTATTGGAAACAATTGCAATCACTAATTCGCCCTAATTTATCAATTTATGCAAATCTAGAATTAGGGTAAAAACTGAAATTTTCACAAAAATAAGAGATTATACCTGAGATTAAGAGCAAGAGACGTTGAATTAACAGCGGAGAAGGAGAAAAAAATCACGAAATCAGCGATTGGAGGTGGAGAATGGAGATTTGGGGTTTTTTTTTCAGAAATTGAGAAGCTGGAAAATGAGGAAGAAAGGCTCGGCCGAGCTGCAGATAATCGCGAATTTCCGACGGCTTCCGATGGCCGTCGACGGCCTGTCGGAAGCCGTCGGAAAAAGGCCGTCGGAAGCCATCACTCCCACCCGTCGCTATTTGGCATTTTTCTAGTAGTGTTTTTTGTGATGGACATATGCTATTTTCAATAAACTAGTTTCAAACGAAGCTTTTAGTTCGGTAAATGAATGCTCCGATAGCAAGTGCATACTCTCCCAACATCTTTGAAAATTGCCTTGACTTGTGGCCAAATGTTTTTTCAATTTAAATGTGCGGCCTAGGCTCTACGAATTACAAAAAAAAACATTACAAAGTAGCTTATAATGAGTGAATATTTAACATTAAATTATTAAAAAATGAGAGAAGTTACCTATTCGAAGTATAATTTCCAAAATGCATGAAATTATCAATCCATGCACAAACAAAACGATCCTTCCACGTATCAAGCCAAGCTTCATGTACATAATTGACTAACTTGGGATATTGTTTGCATGTAGATCTTGTAAATTCGAGCTAAAAACATCAAAATTGTTCGAACAACATAAATTTGCCCAATCTTGAAAAAAACTATTTTTTATTTCTTTCTTCATATTTCTGACTTTTCTTTGTATGAATGCAAGAATGTTTTTCTGAATATGCCATTACATAGAATATGAGCCATTTTAGGAAAAACAATACCGATGGCATTCATCAAAGCTGTTTCTCGATCCGCAACAATGACATTAGGCATTTCGATATCACAATCAAGCATTATCGATTGCAAATGCTTTAAAGCCAAAATATAATAATTCTCACGTTCGAAAACGAGATAAGCTATAGCAATACCAAAAGTCTGGTTTGTAGATGTGATACCAACAATTTCCAATAATGACATTCGATATTTACTTGTTTTATAACTGCAACCATGATAAGCAAATATGGAAATGTCCGCAGTAAATCTATACTAGTAGGATGAGCCTAAAATAAATCAGTAATTATGTCACTACCATCCAAAGTACTACGATGCCAATCATAATATCCATTTTCTTTCAACTTACTTAAGAAGTATTGTATTTGTGAATGTCCATCTCCATCATTTTTTTTTGTTTGGACAGGACATTGTAAACGGTCTTTATTGTCGTGCAATTGTATGGATCATTTTTTTCAAGGTATGTAAAATAGCTTTTGGTTTTACTATATTTTTATGCATCTCAATAGCTATTTTCTTTTCTTCTGCTGTCAATCTTCCGATAAAAGAAATGCCCTCACTACTATAAAGTGCATAATGATTGTGCACGCCACATTGTACATCTAATCTCCACTCGTTTGTTGTAGAAAACTTGATGCCTTTTAATCGAAATGGACAATTACACTTTTTTGTTCCAGTTAATCTTGGATTATTCAATTTTTTCGTTTATACTCTTTGCATACCCCACTTCGTTCACAACCTTAAAAAAATTCTTGGATTTCTATTTAGCAATTAATATCAGATTTCAAAATAATTACAAAAAACTCTTCTAGCAGTGCAATCGATCCACTCTTTCATTTTCTCTCTATTAGGAAATATCTATTTATCATAAAAAACAGTACACTCTATAATTAATATAATACAAAATTAAACGACTTAGGAAGAACACATGCATCATAAGTAGTAAACTCATTCGTATAGTCTATGATAATTTCTTCTTGTTTGTCATCCAACAATGCAATCTAAAAAGTAAGATTTGTTAAAACCTAATGTAGTATTATATAACACTAGGTTCAGTAGCGATCCAAGTGCATTAGATACTAGGTTGACTAACAATCCAAGTTAGATCTACACTTGGTTGCTACAAAGTTCTAATCATCAAAAGAAAACCCTATAAAAAAATATGCTCCCATTTAGAAAAGCACAGGAATTTTCAAACCTGAGATTCATTTTCATTTCCTTCTTCAAAATCTGTATCTTCTTGCAAGAAATTGTCTTCTTCACATATTTTATCATCAACAAGGAAATTCATGTTTAATGTTTATACTAGCAATAAAAATTTAAGTAATAAAGAGGAAGAAAATAAGAAGAATAGGAAAAGACAGAGTCATTTCAGTCAATTAATTACAAAAATTATTAGTGGGATAGGAAAGGAGGAAAATGGCGTGGTGATAGAATTTGCAGAGACAATTACATGGATTGATAAAATTAATGGAGGAAAGAAGACAGCAAAGAAAGGCAATATGATTAATCTCAAGAAGCAAGTTTAATAAGTTCTATTATTCGCTTGGGAGTTTCTACTAGTTTTAACTGGTTTTGGATGGCATCGTAACCCTTGCTTGTAAGTTATTTTTCCACATAGGTTGTTGTCAGCTATAAAATCGGTGAAAACCTCTGCAGCGTAATTTTGATGGCAATTCTTAACTCATCAAATTAGAGTGTTTTGAGGGGATATAATTTTTATTCCAACTATACCTCCACGAATTATATTATAGAATTAATCTTCATAAAACTAAAGAATAAATATAAGGATATACATGTAACGTTACTTTAATGGAAACTCTCAAAATGGTGTATATTAAACTCTTAAGCATGTATTGATCGGTTATAACAACATTTTGCGTAAACCAGTCAAAACCACTACAATTGTTTATGGTCAAAGCCAGTACTCTAACCTCTTATAACCAGTACTACAAAACTCCCAAGCGTAGCCTTAGGATTGGAGAAGCTGGTATTCCAGAGGAAAATAAAGTTTGGGCGCTGAACGAAAATTATATAGGAAAACTAAATTAAGACGAGCTTCCAAATGGATGGATGTATTTTCATTGTTTATTTTTTTAATGTGTTAAAGGTCTATTTACTTTATTTGCTAGCACATCCAAAGCAATAACTTTATATGCTTCAGTTGTAAACAATAACCGAATCAAATTGTATTTTTGCATTTTATAATTCTTTGCATGTACCAATTGCTTCGGTTGTTAAGTGAGAATCAAAGAAAATGATGTTATTTGCTTAAGGCGATGCAACTGACATATTTTGTACTAGCGAATTCATATGGTATCCTTTTCATACACTACTCCTCATTAGCACAAGGAGCATCATTCTTATAGAGGAAAATTCCAGATTACATCGAAACAATTCTGCTCTTGGAATTCTCCACATCGAACCTTTTCAGCAAGGTATATATGTAAAGGGATTGAGACAATTCCAGCAACCTCTTGGATCTATCTCTATAGATAGTAATACCAAGTATGCAGGTTGCTTCTTCTAAATCCTTCATAGAGAAGTGCTTGGACAACCTTGCTTTCATCAATTACAATAGTGCAACGTCGTTGCCAATCAGGAGCAAATCATCAATATATAATACTAAGAACCTTATAGCACTTTCTTATTCTTTACAATATAAGCATGCTTCCTTTGTAGTATGTTAAAAGCTAAACTATTTGATTGCTTCATCAAACCACTAATTCCAACTCCTTTAAGTTTGCTTAAGACTATATATATTGTTCTTAATATTTTTCACGATTTCCTTGCTCATTGACGTCGAAACCTTCGGGTTGTTGCATGTTGATGGTCTCTTCTAAATCACCATTTAGAGATGTAATTTTCACATCTATCCCACATATTTCATAGTCATAGAAACGTGGCAATAGCAAGCATTAACTATATGGACTTGAGCATGACTATGGGTGAAAACGTTTCATCATAATCAAGGCCTTGCTTGATATGCCTCTACCTTTCCATCCGCATTCATATTTTTATTACAAAACCATTTGCAGTTGGGATTTATCCCTTTGGGTATGTTAGCCAAAGTCCATAGTTCATTATCATACATGGAATACATCTTGGATTTCGCAGCTTCAAGAAAAAGTGCAGTCTTTATTATGTAGTACTTGTTAGAATGAGTGAGGTGTGTCATCTTATAGGGAACAATCCTCTTTCTTGCCATCCATGAGAAAAACTTAGCAAATATTTGGTGCATGAGAATCCCTATTAGAACTTCTAATAGATTGCGTGTTTTCGTATAATTAGAAATTTGATTCTCCTATCGACTCGGCCTCTTTATTATTTTCTCGGATCTCATCCAATTTTAAAACTTCATTGTCAATCCCTTTTGACCGAAATTCCTCTTCTTAAAAGATAACATGTTTAGAAATAATAAACTTTTGTTCCTTGGTGTTATAGAAAATATATCCCATAGAATCCTAGGATATCCTATAGATTTCCACGTGTTAGTCTAGCTTTAAGCTTATTATGTCCAATGTTCTTAACTTTGGCTGAATAGCCTCACACCTTCAAATAATTAAGATGAGGTTTCTTCTCGTGCAAAATATTTTATGGCATATTAGGCAGACTTAGTAGGCATCATATTCAACATATGTTTAGTGATTTCTAGCCCATATCCCTAATATAAAAGAGGTAACTTAAGCCTTACTCGTCATAAAATGAACCATATCTAAAAGGGTTCAATTTCTTTTTTCCATGCACCATTGTTTGTAGAGTATAGGGTGAAGTAACCTAAGAGATAATCCTATTATCTTTTAAGTATTATTGGAGCTCTTGTTCAACATACGCACCTCCTCGATCTGATCAAAGTATTTTAATTTTATGGTTAACTGATTTTCTAACCCTTTAAGTTCGTCTCAAAAACAAATTTATTCTTCCTTAGATACACATATTCTATTCTAGAGAAATCATTATAGGTATCGAGCCACATACGCACGTACGAGATCCAATCGTTCATTAATTCTTTCTTTTCTCCCATGGAAGGGGCTCTTGGTCATTTACTTTAAGACATGAATCATGGGTGTCAATTGATTCATAATCAAATAACAATAGAAAAACTTCAGTTTTAAGTTTTTGTGGTCTTTTTTCACCAATATAATCTATCCTATAATGCCATAAGTAACTATTATTTGTTCATAAAAGATTTATTAACAATGCATATATGATTAAATTAAGTACATAATTGCCATTATCTAAAATACCATTGCATATTTTATTTCCATCAAACAAAATGTTCATATCACTGTTATCGCAATGAAAATTGTATCTTCTCTCAGGCAATTTGGACACCGATATTATTCCAAAAATAAAATTTTCAACATAATATAATTATTCAAAATCAAATCAGATTCATATGGAAAATTAAGTGATATTCTCCAATCGCAGTTGTATCTCTTATAGATTCATCCGTAACTTGAAGCATCATTTCACTCTTTGCTACATGCCATTTGATTGTAAGTCCATGTAAGATATAAGTCCCAGATCATCTAAAACCTAAGTTAATTTATTGACTGCAAAATAATTTTAAACCATAAACGTACCTCCAGGACTGGAAGAAACACTTTCTTTCTTATTTTTACCATCTTCTAATAGTTCGGACAATTGCATTTCCAATGCCCTTTATGACGATGGTGAAAATAACCTTTGGTAGTAGGAATAATATTCTTATCTTTCTTATAGCCATGTTATCATTTCTTCGAACCTTTTGAAGACATGGCCTTACCCTCTATAGCTAAATCATGTTTTGATCCTTAAATGATCCCTTAGTTGATCTCAACATACTAAGTAGCTTGATGAGTTTTACACTCAGTTGGTTTATATTGTAGTTCAACATGAAAGGCTCAAACTACGGAGTGAGTAAGCCTTCTATCAAATATATTTTTAGTTCATCGCTTTTTTTAACATCCATCTTTGGAAATCTATTGGTATAGCCTTTATGGCGAAGACGAAATTCTAACCATGATAGTCCTTAGTCATTTGTATGTTGCACAATTTCTTAATATTTTGTACATTGTGAAACGGGATTACTCCCCAAACATAGCTTCGAGGCTTTCGAAGATTTTATGACAGACATATTTTTATGTTGCCATTGCAACACTTGTCTAATGTAGACATCACAAAAACTTAGGTGATTTCGCAACTAGCTACTCAAGTGTTATAAGCTTTTACTACTTTTGGTTTAGCACCCTCGATGAGTTCCACTCTTAAAGGTTTAATTATAGACGATCATAAGCATTCGTATATGAGTGCTATCTTAATTGCTCTTAGTCAGTTAGCATATTTTGGTCCGCTGAGCTTATTTTTTTTCAAAAACAATCTCAAATTAGTCATTTTACTATAGATTTATTTTAGTAGATTAGGACAACTTATACATAGCAAATGTTCTTACGTCATTAGATAAGTTAAATGTTACCTTTCATTTGTCTAATAAGCTCATACAGAATTTTATGTTTCTCTAAACCTTAAGAGAAAACATAAAAAGCACATGATGTAATGCCCCACCTCGAGATCCATATTGACAAAGAGAATTACTGGATAATTTTGTCCGCTAATGCGGAGAATAGGGCTGGTTAGGAGCGACCATCTATAATCTTGCCTTAAACATCTACTGAATACGTCGATAAATGCTCTATATATTTTTTCTATCTCTCATGGATCGACATATCCAATAATTACTTAATACAAAATTATAAGTGGCTAATGGATCTATCAGAACAAAATACGATAACAGAATGCATATCACATCACAGAACAGTAAACATCATATATATAAATACATATACACTGATACATCCCAGTACCATACCAAATGATATACAAAAGTAGTTCAGAGACCATACTATATACACTGAGTCAAAAGCATACAACAGAGTCAAGCGGAAAAAAATATAAACGACACAAAAGTGCTAGTCTGATATCCAAGCAAATGCATCAAAGCCAAGTCCCATAACTGAAAGCTAACCTGAAACAACTCGGTCTGACCCGAGTATAAAATACACGGGTCTGTCTAGCTAAAACAATCAGTTAATAAGAATAGACAATAATATGAAGCATATAATACAAGGTGATAATTCTTCTCGAATGAGAAGAAGCAATAGAAAGAACACACCCCCATGACTTAAGTGGACCAATGTCACTTAAGTATAAAAGGACCTCAAAAGAGGAACTCAATAATAAATCATCAAGTATAATAGTCGCCTCATATCATCGACGATAGCCAAAATTACCTATAAGGGTTTCTCTAACCTTATCTTTTAAATAGAAGAAAACTCAAATGATAAATCTCAAAATGGAGAAACCTCAAACACAAAATACACCAAGTGGAAAACTCAGATATATTCTCATAATAGAGAAATCTCAAACTCAAAATACGCAAAAAGGAAAACTCAGATATCTCCAAAAGGAGAATATAATCTCAATCTCAAAAATAGGACCTAACAGCCCAAATAAAGGCCCAACGACTATAAATGAAACATGGACCCAACAACCCAATAATAGCCCGACAGCTATAAAAAGTGAAAGGACCCAATAGCCCATTTGTATCTACAAAAAACCAGATTGGACCCAACAGCCCAAATAAAAAGCCCAACAGCTATAAAATATGAAAGGACCCAACAGCCTACCAAGTACGGTGTACTAGGGACCCCCCGGCCTCTTTTAGGACCCAACAACCCCTAAATAGCTCCTCGGCTAGGAACCCAAAAAGCGGCAACGTGCTTCCCATACCACACATTCTCACTAAACGGTTTACTAACCATTAGTCGATGCCACACAGAAAAACTTAAAATTTCCTCATATCATCGGTAAGTATAAATAAACCTTGCGATGGTTCCTCATGAACCATAAATCTCAAAATAGGAAATCACAAACTCAAAACTTGCCTCATTTCATCGGCAAGTATAAAATCATCGTAATGGTTCTCATCGACCATAACTCCTAAAATAGGAGATCTGAAACCATAATAAATTGCCAAATATTGTCCATCTCAGATAATTCCTATAAATAGGAATTATAAAACTCATAATACACCATAAAATGGCAAAACAACTCAGAATCGATAATTTTGAATAGCTTCGATCGTACAAGTCTGGAATTTACCGAAATAGTAAACGCATACCACATGTTTTAGATCATTTAATTCTCTTTCTCATACATTCGAATAGTGCAAAAATGTGTATTTAATATTTAAAATAATTTACTTCAGAAAATAAGATTTTAAAACCAATTTACGAAATCAGTTTTGAAAATCGTATTTAGAAATTCCCTTATTATAGAGAATAAATAGATTTTTATATTTGGAAATACTTTTAAAATACTACATAATAATTATTTGAATTGCCCCTTTTTATTTAAAAATTATTTCAAAATCATTTGGAGAAACCCATGCTTGAAATCAATGAAAACCCAATAAAATACCCAAAACCGATAATTCCAATTCAATTCGAATTCAACTCAATGATTAATTCAAATTCAATTCAAATTGGAATTTCAAATACTAAAAATTTAGCTACATATTGATAGACATTGTGACCATCAATCTCAATCTAAAAACATCACTGAAATAAGCAAAAGAAGATAGCAAAAATCGACTACAAGAATGGCAAAACAACACAAGCAAAGAGGCAGAAAAGAGGAGCCATAGGTCGGCCTGATGGTTGACTTATAGGTTGACCTCTCAACACCATTGGTCGACTACACGGTCAACCTATGTAGTCAGGGTGTCGACTCCTAGGTCGACCGGTTGGTTGACCTAGGCTATGAACATTTCCAGTTCGTTTCCAGCAATTGTGATCTGATTTTTGATTTTTGAGGTGATACTTCACATAGCAAAAAAACTCTACAGTCAATGAAATTTTGCAGTAATCAAATAAAACATATGATCTACCATCTGAAAGAAATCCGACAGTATTTTGTTGCCGAAATCAAAAGATATAAACATTCAAAGATGCAACCCAAAACTGATTTTCACAAAGAATTAAAAACTATAGAAAACAATTGTAGACAGAAACTTTGCGTAGATTTAAGCTATTTGCACTTTGAATTAGCTGCAATTTGTGACTTACTCAACCCATCTTGCTATATCAAAACAAAAACCCAGATTATTCGCTGAAAGGAAGAAGCTTGGATTGAATTTGAGCTTCTACAACCTGTAAAACTATAAAATAGGTGCATGCAAGAAAGAAGAAAGCAGTTAACAAAAAATCATTCATAAATTTGGATTTTTGATGAAATATTAGGTTTTAGATTTTAATTACCTGTAGATTGAGCTTCAGATTGATTTTTAAAACACTAAATTGAGTTTGATTTTTTGATTTTTGGCTAGGGTTTGTAAGAGGAAATGGGTTTCTTAAGTTTTGAAGCTTCAGGAAATTTGAAGGAGAATGAAGGTATGTACTTCATTTCTTTCTCTTTTCTGATTTACTAGCAGGTTGGGCAAGAAACTAATAGGCTAAGACTCATTAATCAAAAGAAAATAAAAAGGCTAAGGTTATTTATTCAACACATTAATCAAAAGGCTTCATATTTACATTATATAAAAGAACAAAGCCATTTTCTTTCAATTTTCACACAAATAAAAATTTATAAACTTACAAACATAAGCAATAAAATATTTTCCATCATATAAGAATATATTTTTATTTTTAAAGTATTTTTATTATGAAAACCCTTAATTTCCAAAAATACACTAATTTCACCAATAAATATAAAAGTTCATTTTTAACTTCTAAAATTCAATAAAAAAAATCTTACTTGGAAAAATATAACAAACCACTTAAACTCAAATTCATAATCAAAACATATTTTTAAATCTAATTTCACCTTTTTATTAAGTATAACACACTTTAAAAAATTAATTACTTCTTTTAAAAATTATTAAAAGAAGCAA
This sequence comes from Allium cepa, assembly GCA_030765085.1. Classification (NCBI taxonomy): domain Eukaryota; kingdom Viridiplantae; phylum Streptophyta; class Magnoliopsida; order Asparagales; family Amaryllidaceae; genus Allium; species Allium cepa. Next base: position 184,311,214 of record CM060934.1, read on the forward strand.
ATGGAAATAATTAATAAAAATATTGCACTATCACCAAATAAAAATCATATTTCACTTATTATTAACTCAAACCATTATAATAAAGTTCCCAAAACTTTATTTTCTCATTTATTCCCAAAATTTATTGTTTATTCCAAATAAACAATATAAATTTCCAACTTATTATTAATTCTCAATATTAAATTATAAATACATGTAATCATTAAAACTAGGGTTGTTACATATGATCCCTCTAATGGGTTTTAGGAATCGCTTGCCTTGGGATCCCGACCTTGAGGAAACTCAACAAATCATAGGCCCACATGCCATGGATAACACCTTATCATTTGTAACATATACAACTCCTAGCCCATGGTCTTTGTACTAATCTCATATTGACCTTAAGGAAACTCAAAAAATTAAAGGAGATTATCCATTTGTACCAACCATTTCATGATGGCCTACGTATAATGCATGTACCTTGAGGAAACTCAACAATATGTTCATGTATTCTACCTTATGTAGTCAATATTTTAACAGTACTACGCATAACATCTCTGGCCTGAGGAAACTCGGTAACTAAGGAGCATGTAAGTAATCTATTAATATAAAAATGGTAGAAAACAACTAATATATTAAGGATTCATAATATTTTATATATGTATGTATGTGTATATGTATATATAGCTTAAGTGATATCGATGAAATACTCCCGTGATTAAAGCGTCAGACACATCTGAAATCATGATATATATATTTTACGTACGTACTCATTCCTTAAATCTAAGTTGGGTTTCTTATAGTTCCACTTATATTATATATTGATATTATATAAATTTAATTTATTTATAGCTATTTATAATTTAACTAACTTATATAATATTTTATGCATATTATTAATTAAATCATATTTAGTTAATTTGATTTATTAAGTTAATTTATTATTAATCATATTACATTTTAGAAATTCAATGTTTTTATTTTATTCATCCTAGATAATATAAGTGAATATTAATTATAACCCTTATAGTTTTATATACAAATAACATTATATATATAAATTTTATTTTATTAATTAGCATTAAATTAATTAATTTGTAATTATTTTTATGCACTTAGAATAATTTAATTAATAAATTAATAAATTCGAAAATATTTATTTTTAATTTACTTAAACAATTTAATATAAATATATGTTAAACTATAACATTTATGGACATATATATACACATACATATATCAATATATATGTTTGTTTTTAGTTAATTAACTTTACGTTATTTATTTATTTAATTAATCCAATTAATTAAATTATTAAATAACTTTAAAAATATTAGTTTATTTTTGGAAAAAAAAGTTGAAAATTTATTTTATATTTTAAATTTATGTTTAAATTTAAAATATATTTTTAAATTTTCAAATTGAATTTTGGAAATTATCCCAATGCCCAAATAAATTTAGGTCTTTTACAATTGGCCAACGTTTAGGACTTGCTCCATTATTGAGCCAGGCCAGTAGTAAGGGAAGTGACAATACTTGATTATCCAATGTCAAGCCTAGATACAATTATTCTAAACACCTAAATGACATATTAGCTGGCTATATGGTGACTAATTTAGACCACATAGACTATTAAGACTCTATACCATTGTTGGAACAGAGCTGGTCAAAAGAGGGTGAAACATGTAGACTTTAAAAAAAAAAAAAATCTTATTTTAGATCATATTGGACCCATGAAGTTTCAAGGTTGAATTAGATTCAATTCAATTAATTTAAATAAAATCATATTTTATTTAAATTTTCTAATTCAATTAGTTTACGAATTCAATTAATGTTTTATATAGTTTATGAGAACATCATTATGTATGCATATGTGCATGATGTGCACGATGTGCACGTGCAACATAATATAGGGTATACATAGTTAATGTATGTATATAATAGTTGGGATTTACATACATATCTTATACATTCACCATTATGTGTGCAATGGTTGTCATTAAACACATTTTAAATTTATATGTATATATTTATTAGTTCAAAATTAGTTTATAAATTAAATAAAAATAAATATTTAGAATATTCGAATAGATTTTACTAAATCAATGTAATTTCGATTCAAACTTAAAATCCAAGACAAAGGGTTGGAAAAGTTAGGAGCCAAAAGGATCATTCCATTCTTGAGATATGAGCTTCTTTTCCCAAACATTATCCAGAGTAGGATTTTATAGTGGTTTGAAAATATATATGTACTTCATCCTCTATTTCAATAGTTGAATCAACCAAAGTAGAGGAGATGGCATGTTTTCGAGTGGCGACATTTCCGAATATTTGCTCTAAATATGCTGGATCGGGTATAGGAGCATCCTCTGTTTAGAACTATATTATCAATTTCCTTGATAAATTAAAAAAATTTAAATAATCAATAGGAATAGTGGATTATAAATTAGCAAAAAAGTAAAAAAAAAAATGTGAAATACCTGGGCTCGTTCCGCTTACCAATCGGCGTTGCCAACAACAATGTTTCTCTGACAATCCCAACACGCTTTAGTTTTGTTTCCTAACTTCTCCTACTTGATGAAATCTTTTCAGCTACTATTATGTTATTTTTAGTGCTTGCAACATCTAGCAGTTGATAAGTCCTTTTACATGAGTTAAATTAGTCAACAATCTTCTGGTAAACTCTAGTTTAACCTTCTTTTGATTTGTTGTAAATTCCCTTAAACATATTTTTGCGAATAAAGTGAATAGTACGACATTCCAATAAAATGTATTTTCCTCGAATCAGCTGCAGTGGAAACCTTTGCTATAATTATATGAAGAGAAGGAAAAGTGTGAACTAAGTGTAGAATTTCAAATTTATAGCAGAATAGGGAATCAAAAACTACGTTGGAGGCATCATTAGTTATGTCGGACGCAACATTACGTCTTGCCCAACCACTTCGTTTTGGAGCAGGCAAGCACTTCCCAAGTAAACATGGATGTAACAAAAATGCCCGACTTCTCTGAGTTAACTCAGATGTATCTACCACCGAATGCTTTCTCAAATGTGTTTTCCATGTCTATGAACGCACTAAAAAAATTGATTAATAGAAAATAAGAACTGAATACATTTGTAAAAAAATCGGTGAATATATTTTTCAGCAAACCAAATTTTTTGTAGAGGAACTCTAACAAAATTTCAAAAATTTCACGTAAACATAATAGAATACATGATTGTTTTACAAAATATGAATATTTTAATTTTGAAAAGGAAATTGCTGCCTTTTACTGTCTATGTTGTTTCTAAATATTTTTTTTTGTGCTATTTCTTATTAAACTTTCTCAGATATTGTATTCAAGAAGCTGAATTGAGTTTTGCCTCACTCCCACTTTGTATAGAATATTTTCTCTTCCTTTTATTATTATTTGCGTCAAAAATGACTAAACACCCAAAAACATAGATCATTTGGACCTTAGAGTTTTGAATGTGATTGTAAGTGTGATACAATCACCAAATATTTAAAGTCCTTACTCCAACTAAGATTTCAAATCATAGAAACTTATACTAGAAAACAAGTAGTAAAGCGTAGAAGAAGCATAACGTGCATAATTTTTATAGTTGTTTGGCAATCTCTCGGCTAATTCCACTTTATATCTTTTATAATGACTCTCTAATTTGCAATTGCTACAAGCCTACAACACTTGTTATGTCTCTCTTGATCTTTTATAATAATTATAGGTTGCCAGATCTATGATTGTCAAAGCTCTTATAACGAACCACGCTCTCTATACATTTCTATGTATCAACAAATCATTGAAATATTATTTTCAAAACCCAATGACCTTAGATTGGATTATAACTTTGGGTGGTATGGTGCTTTGATATTTACCCTTAGAATTTATTGTGGAAGGTTTTGATTTTGAAAACTTGAAAGTGCTATAACTGTTGATAGAATCCGAATAAGATCTAAAACAACTTTGAAATAAGACATAATGGTTTGCCTTTCCATAGAGTGATCATAATACATTTTTTGCCTAATGATTTTGGAGCTATTGCAGTTTTAAGTGAAATTTTTTAGGAAGTTTAGTAATATATAGCCTAAGCCCATAATGATTTCGTATATAATTACCCATTAATGATTTTCAAAATAATGCTAAATGAAACTTAAATAGGCGGTCCCAAATCATTTTCCACTTCCTTTAAACATATCTAATCCATTAATCTATCTCGTAAAATCCATCTTAATTTTGTACTATATTAAGCAAAATCAAGAGATTAAGTGAAGTTTGGCTAGGAGATTAATTAAAGATTAACAAAATCTCGATTTAGGGCTTTAGGATTCATGTATACTACTATTTATCTCGGATATACCCAATTTTGGTGTTTTTTTAATCTATTTTACATCAATTAATAAGTGATACATCATCTCACAACCTCTTATAACATATTTTGGATCCATTCTTAAAGTAAAAATATGATTTTTGAACTGTTTTGGATTTAAAAATGAATTATAGACAAATTAAAACAATCTAAAATTGATTTTAGCATGTGTTTTCATATTATAAATAACCATATGAATGCTAGAATAGGATATGGATGTATACTGATTTCTATGATATGATATGATGCTGATTTTGCTTGTTTGTGTGTATGTTTTCATGTTTGAATTGGATGAAACACTTATCGACATCGATTTTGGGATTGGGTCGTACTAATAGCAAGGATCTTCATGTTGATGGAGCGGCATTAATGTGTCTTCTAATTTCAATTACATAAAGCAGTGATAGAACAACTTCGATGGATTAACTCTAGAATATTTGGAGTCAAATTGATGTAAAGGAGTTGCACATTAGTCAAAGATTTAGATAGGAGAATGGATCAGAATAGGAAAATAGTAGAAAAATAGCTCAAGTAATGACCAAAGTCGATCGACACCAATTAATATGGACATGTATGGATCTATCTCACCGTGTGTAGCTCGCGTAATTGAAAGACTAGACCAAAGTGGAATGCAAGGAAGTTGGGGAAATTCGCTACTTTGGAGTTTAATGAGTTAGCTTTAAGGAAAACATAGGAAAGGCTTTAGCATCGATCGATCGCGTTGTAGAGAAGCAACTAAGGGCTAAAGGCATCTGGGAATTGAAGTTACTTTAGGCTTTGTAACACTGCATAAAATGAACCATAATTAAATGGATTAAATGAATTAAATATGATAAGTTTGAATATGGGAATATTATAAAGGTTGTAGTTTGACCACAAAAGTTATTCTTTTGCGTTCGTGGCGAAATTGTAATTTGTTTTCATATATAATATATTGAAAATGGAGCTCAAATGAAGAAGTCATGAGAGTTTGAAGTTTTTAGAAATAAATTAATTAGTTTGAATATAAATCCAAATGAGAAATCAAATTTAGGGTTTAAATTTTAAAAAATAGCTTGGGTGCTAAGTAAACGTTTAATGTTAAAAACCTTAATTAGGGAATAAAATAATCGGTAACAGAAATAAATAAACGTCCCCTGAATAAAAGGAGCGGTCAACCTGAATAGGTCAACAGGTCACTCGAGGGCGGTCGACCGCTTGGAAACGGCAATTTCCAGTGGCAGCTAAGGTTTTACATTATGTTTTATTCGGTTGTATGCTCTAGATTTATCTGTTTCCTACCTACTTCCATCCTACGATTCTGGTATGTTTCAACTCCCATAAATAGAACCCTATCCACTCCACTTTTATTCATATTATTTAGGGAATACAACGAAACTCTGCCTTTGCTATCTCTCTAATAAGATTCAAAAACTTCATAGAGTATTCAGGTTGGGATTTAACTTATTTCCTATCCGTTTCTTCCTCCTTCATTCTATTCTTATCCTATTCTTCTCCAATTATTTCGAATCTAATGAATACATACAAACAACACACACCTCTTCCATATTGTGTGTGTATATCAAAAAAGAGAGATTCTGAAAGAGAATGCAAGGCTTCAAATTCATTTGAGTGAAGCTAAGGCTAATCTGTGAGTAAAAACCTTAGTATTTCTTTTCAGCAATTGTTTAGTGTATTTATTTTTGAATTTGAACATGCCTTAGGGATTTGGGATTCCGAAAATATGATAGATAAAATCCCCCCCAAATTTCCTTCTTTTGCGATATCTCAATTCTATGCTAAGATTTCCATTTATTTACATTAATTTGATGGAATTTGTTTCGTTGTGTAATTTTTGATAATTTTATAGTCAATTCCACTTCTCCTTCTTCTTTGTGTCAAATTATGATTCTTCAATAAAATAAGAGGTTTAGATTACTAATTCTATTGTTAGTTTACACCATTTATTATTATCTATTTCTTTGTAAAAGAGGAGTTGAATAGAATATGAGGTTTTGATAGCAATTCTTATTGTTTAAGATGTTCCATTGAATTGGTGTAATAAATTGAGTTTCTATTTAATTTACAAATACGTTATTACAGTTTTGGTTATGGATATTTATTCCATATTTTGGAAATTAGAATTCCTTGAAATATTGAGGAAAAAGGACTTGTATAATAATTGGTTAGAGAATTGACATTTAACGCTAGTTTAGAGCGCAAAATCCGTGCGTTTAGAACTTATTAGGTGCGAATAATTACTTATCTCTATTTACATAATTAACGTATGATTATTGCGTATATGGCATAGTTAATTGGGCATTTATTTTCATTTATTTCCCCCGTTAGGAAGGTAATTGATTTTGAGGCTCTTATTTTACCTAATTATTAATTTAAGGCATAATAAGGTAGATTCCTTATAAGGCCTTATTTATGAAACGGTGAGATATGTGTGTGTTTGTGTGTGTGTGTATGTTTAAATAGAGTAACTAATTTATGGCTAAGTCATAGGGACGCGGGGTCAATAGGGTTACATGACGAAAGTCTGCCCTTCACTTTAAGGCTACTTGTGTATAGTTTTATTGATGTGATATATCCTTATGATAAATATTTGTAATCCCGCGAGGTTAGTGTCAAATTCTATAGGGAAAATCTTCTCAGCTAATCTGGCTACCAGTTTCAATGAATAACGGACTAATGCGAAACATCATCATGGTTATGGGCCATAAGACGAAAGGCTTGCTTCAGGGTTTGAGGTATTAAGTGGTTGGACCACCTTTTTGGCTAGATGAAGTATTAAATGGCAAAAGGGTTATGTTAGGTTGTATCTCTACAGGAGTCCAGTTTTGAGATAGATCTTAAATGACGGGTTTGCCTATTTGCCGCTTGGAAGTATTAAGTGGCCTATGAGATTCCATATAATGTTAGCTAGATAGTACAAGTGAGGAGCAAACTTCTAGAAATAGGTCTTAAATGATGGGGTCTACCTCAGTTATGGTCTTAAAAGACCAAAGTCTACCTATTTTCCAGTGGAAAGTATTAACTGGCTTAGGTATCGTTCTCGCATTATTAGCTATTTATGACGTATGATTGGGATATGAGATCTACTTTTGGAATGTAAGGTATTAAGTGGTTAGACCTACTTCATTTCCTTATAAAAAAATATTAAATGATTTTAATGGTTTTATGTTCCTAGACATATTCGTATTTTGAAATACACTGCCCAAGTACTAAAAAGCTAAGACTTGAGGGTTTTATTCACTAGACACTTGTTGTTCTGATGCCCTCCTCATTACAACACAGGTTAAGGAAGAAGTGATGGTGGTGGTGATGATTAAGGATAAGGAAGAATTATGTGTACCCACGTAACGGATATTATGTTACAGTTTTTGTGGAATTTTGTATTACGACATTTTAATATTTTGAAATAAATGGATACACTTTACTACTATATTTTGTTACATCCACTATGCGTTTTTTTAAGTTTAGTTATGTTATTTCGTTTTACTACCATTAACTTTCCTTCGAATGGATCTAAGTTTCGATGGGTCTCTTATGGGTCGAAATTTAGGCCTGTTTCGGGGTAGGTTGTTACATTTGGTATCAAAGCCTGGGTTACCTGATCAATGGGGAAAGTATACTATGCGCACGAGTGGCGTACTTGTTATTTTTTAAAAAGGTTTTTCAAAAGATTTTTCAAAAACTCATACCATATATTTAATATACTTATTCTTGAATTTGTGCTTAACTCTATAAATTCTGAATATAGAATTAGCTGCGGCCATATTTCGAAAGGATGGACGAGATGACTATGAGTTGGAAGAATAAATGGAGGTATTTTCTACTCCTACTCCGATTACCCACGGAGCAGAGATCATATCTTTTGAAGTAAACTAGGGAGAGCATGACATTAACTTATTGAAGCACCCTAGAAGCTGGATAGTAATTGACTCCTTGATGGACCTAGTCTTCTTTATCATTGTGGACCCTATAGACACATTTTTAATAGAGATGACTGTAGATGGAAAGGTCGATAGGAAATAAATGACCTTAAGGAAACGTCTGTTAGGCTGACAATTAATATGGACAAATTAATATTAATGGAGGTAACAAATGAAGGTGTTATTCGTTAATAAAATACAGAAGTAAAGAAAGTTGCCAACTTCCATAACCAGGAATGTATTTATACCACAAGGAAGAAGAAATTAGATTTTTAAAGGGTAGAGTACAAAGATTTAAAGGAAAGAAAAATTTTAATCCTACCTTTTGGGACATAATTTGATAAAAAAACCCTTGAAAATTTTGAAAGTGCCTTTCAAAAGATTTTGAAATGAAAATCTTATAAATGAGAAATTTTTGATAAAAAGTGATTTTAGATGACTTTTAAATTATACCATGTTTGTTTTGTAAAAAAATTGAAAAGAAGTTGTAAATTTAAAAAAGGCGGTGAAACATTTTTGGTAGGTGATTTTAATTTAAAATTTGGTGACTTGAGAAGTTTAAAAAAAGTTTACATTTATTAACTTTTCAATTTAAATTTTTATTGGATTAGAAAAACTTTCAAATTCCTTGTTTTTGTATTATTCTATTTTTCTATGTTATATTTCCTATGCAATAAATTTGAAAGTTCCTCCATTTACAATCTCTTAGAGGCTGTATAAGTTGGAAATTTTTGAAAATATAAAAATGGTCTAGACAGCTTTGGAATTATACCACCATTAGTTTTATAAAAGTTTGGAATGGTAATGTAATTTTTAATAGCGATGAATTTCTTTAAGACAAAATGGTGGATAGTTTTAATGGTAAATTAATGACTTGAAAAGTTTTCATTCGTTAACCCTTTTAATTTGATTAAAATGATTTCAATTTTTGGTTCTTTGATCCTACTATTTTTCCTTGTTTATAAACCAAATAATTTTTTCTTTAGAACTCTTTTTAGGGGTTTATAGATAGAAAAAACACCTATTTTGAAACAGAAATAGAAAGAAAGGAATGTTTGATAGTTTAGGAAGGAGACAATTCCCATGTAAGGTGATTAAGAGAATAATGGCCTGAATTTAGGTAATAATAGAATTGTGAACTCTGATAGATGAGATATTGAAAGCAGTAATACAGTAGATAGAAGTTATCTTTGTCTACTCCATATATTTTTCTATCGTATAAAGTTATAAAAGAAATCTTTAACCATTGATTGGATTTAAATGATGATTGATAAATAAGTTAGATGGTTTTGCATAAAGAAAAGCATTCATATAAAAATGAGAATTTTATATGTTTTTCATAATTTGAATACAAAATTTATTTGAATAATAATAATATTGTATCTGATAAAGAAAAGTGTTGTAAGTGATCTTAAGAGTTTAGCAAAGTTGCGAGATATAAATCATCAAATAATAGTATATTTTGAGTAATAAGGATATAAATATTATTGTATGCCATAGAAGGGAATACCTGCTATTTTGAAATGATGATTGTGAAAATTTTACTATTTTGTAAACAATAATTCTTGTAGCTAGAAAACTCTTTGACACAAAAATTGGTTTAACGTATTATTTTGGAAAGATAATTAAGTCTTGAATCTTTTGTGTTAAAATTCCTATTTTCAAAAAGGAGTAAATCATTATTCAAGTAAGCTATTGAAAAGGAAATCTTTTCAAAAATTCCATTTTGAAAAACTAAGAGAATTTTGAACGTCATAGATTAGAAAGTCTAACATTTAATAAAAAGTTTTGGTAAAGAAAGTATTAAAAGGGAGATTATTTTATTCCTTTTTGGGAACAAAAGAATTTAGAATATTTGATTAAGGTTTTTATTAAAGTTTACATTTTCAAAGATGGAGATATTGAATTTAATACTTCATGTTTTGAGTATTGTAAGAAATGAAATAATAAATACTTATTTTTAAATAAGTTTATTTTTTGTGAAGATATTTTATTTTGTGTGTGAAAGTTACGGTTTTATGGAATAGATACGGATCATGACCTAGGTAGGATAAGTAAGATTTTTTTAGGATATCGGTAAAACAGAAACAGAATGTACAACATAATCTAAAAAGTTGAAGTCAGTCCCAAACCTCCATTTGAGGAAGTTTGTAAAGTGTAAAGACTTTCCAGATCTGTAATTTGTTATGAATTAGGTTACCCATAGAATATGAATTTCTATTTTTTATTTTTGGAATAATTTCCGCGTAATTTCCATAAATTATCTAAATCCAAAATACATGTCAAAAGTGCATTGTTTGAAGTAACAAGGAATACACTAAAAAGGAAAGAGATGTGTAAGAGACGAATATTCCTTTCTATAGTTTACGATGTCTATTTTAATAATAAGAAAAGAAATTATTCCTTGTAATTTCAAATAAATAAATAATCTTAATTGTGGTCAATTTATGATAGTAATCTTTTGGAAGGATAACTTCGATGAATTAAAATATGGAAATGAGTATTTTTGCTATAGAATAAGTAGTTAGATATAGATATCATACAACAACACTAAACGACTAGAATATATATATATATATATATATATATATAAATATATATATATATAACATAATTTACAACTATATGTGTATTAGCTAATAACTGACAGATTAAGATTTATGGATGTTAATTACAAATATAATGGACAATAAATTTATAACTAAGGAGAGGCAAGTAAATCTAATGGGGAATGATTAAGGAAACTTGATATTGCATTTGTGGAAGAAAGAAATTTGAGTAATGAATGGATTTTGAAAACTCAAAAAAGGTTAAAAAGATCGAAGAAGGATTAATCGGAAATGGTCCAATTCTGATAATAATGATCAGCTGCTATGTATATTAACTGAAGCAATAAATGGATTACATTTATTCAAGACCAAAAAAGGGAAATTAAGAAAATGGGTAGTAATGGAATGAAATATTAAAGATAACCAATATCAATTTAGAAAGGAGTGTTCGGACCCTAATGCCATTTATATTAACTGATAAATCGAAACTTCCAGTAAAAGTTTCCTTTGGAGTTCTTGGATTATAACCACTAGTTGTCTTCCTTAGTTCTTGGAAAAGTGGATGATGTGGTATATGATATATTCCTATTTTATTCCAATGTAGACCTTATGAATGGGATTTAAACCACTTGATATATGTTGGAAAGCAAAGTAAACAAGGAAATTTTATAGGCACACTTAACTAGCGATAGACTATAGGTAAAACTAGAAGTTAATGAGGAAATTAGGTTAGCAGTCTAAAGTGAGTAAATGTTTCAATCTCAAAACTTTATACTTTGGAAAATATAAGGGATTTAGCTCACAAATGCCACCATGCAAGGAAAAGAGAAAATATGTAGGAACGAGAATGAAATTTCCTATTGATTAAGGAATAAGAAGAAGGTGGCAGAAGTTCTCCGTCAGAAGCAGTGGAAGCGCAACACTCTAACACATCTTTATGGAGTTGCGCTCTGCATCGTTAGTGATAGGGGACCCTTAGTTTAGTAGCAAAATTTGGACGGGTTTGCTAGTAGCTTTAGGAGCTTCGTTGAATCAGAACATCGCTCACTAACAAAAGATCGATGGACAAATTGAAGGGATGTGAACTTGGAAGATTTATTGAGAGCTTGCATCTTTGACTTTGGAGGACCTTAGGAGTAGCGCTTACCCTTAGTAGAATTCGTGTAGGATTGTAATCATCAACGGACGATTAGTATGGAACTCTTGAAGCGTTTTTGGAAGGCTATGAAAATCGTCAAATAGTGGGTCGGAAACCACCGACAAATTCTACTCAGAACAGATTTGTATTGAGAGACTTTAGAAAGCCAGAGTCGATTAGGCAGCATACGATTTTGGGTAGTTGGAAAGTAAACAACATATTTATTGAGCCTTTTTCCCAATATGGAGGAAAAAAAAAACTTATATGTTGGTTGGAGTCCATGATGTTTTTGCATTTGAGGAAATACCTTCATATCATACTAATTGTTGTAAAGCCTAATCAATTAGGGGATTTTAAGATGGAGCGTCTCATGCCACTATGTGCATCGTAGAGCATGGAACTCGGTGGCTCCACAACAAAGAATTAGATTGGTTCGAGTATAATGGTGAGAAAATCTGGTGGGAGGCATGAAGTCTCTTCGTCCAAATTCTTTGGGAAATTTTCCCTCCAAATTAGGATTAGGGTTGCATCGTGGTTGTTAGATTGGATTGTAGGAGATGGTTGCTACATTTTTTCATAACCACTTACACTCATTGTAGAAATTTTTATGCATGTTTAGGATATTTGCATTCATACTTTCATGACACGATTACACATTCACGCTAGGATTGAGCTCATTTTAGTATATCTGTAGTACATAATCACATTGCACTATTGGTTGAGTATATGGTTTTGTAGATAACTTGGTTGTATAATATGGATGATATTGTGCATTACGCTGTTCGCCCCTTGGAAGATTTCGTGACGAAATCATTTTAAGGGGGGAAGAATGTAACACCCTGTAAAATGAACCATAATTGAATGGATTAAATTGAATTAAATATGATAGGATTAAATACGGTAATTTTACAAAGGTTGAAATTTGACCACGAAAGTTTTTTTTATTGCGTTCATAGTGAAATTTTAACCAATTTTCTTATACAATATGCTGAAAACAGAGCTCAAACGAAGTTATGAGCATCTGAGGTTTTCAAAAATAAATTAATTTAGTTTGAATTTCAAATTCAAAAGAGATATCAAATATAGGATTTAAATTTCAAAAATTAGCTTGCGGGCTAAGTAAACATTTAATTAACGTTTAACGTTAAAAACTTAATTGGGGAATAAAATTGGCTGGCAACAGAAATAAATAAACGCCCCTAAGTAAAAGGAGCGGTCGACCTGAATAGGTCAACTGGTCGACCTGTAGTGGTCGACCGGTAACCCAAAGGCGGTCGACCGCTTGGCAATGAAAATTTCCAGTGGCGGCTATGGTTTTACATCCTGTTTTATTCGGTTGTATGCTCCAGATTTACCAGTTTCCTACCTACGGTTCTGGTGTGTTTCAACTCCTATAAATAGAACCCTATCTTCTCCACTTTTATTCATATTATTTTGGGGAATATGATGAAACTCTGCCATTGCTATCTTTCTTATAAGATTCAAAAACTTCGTAGAGAATTTAGGTAAGGATTCGATTTATTTCGTATATGTTTCTACTTCCTTCAATCTATTTTTATCCTATTCTTCTCCAATTATTCTGAATCTAATGAATATATATACCTCTTCCCTATTGCGTGTGTGTGTGTATGTCAAAAAAAAGATTCTGGAAGAGATCGGACAGCCACAAATCCATTTAAGTGAATCTAAGGCTAATCTGTGAGTGGAAATCTTAGTATTTCTTTTTAGCAATTTTTAGTATATTTCCTTTTGAATTTGAATATGCCTTAGGGATTTTTGGATTCGAAAAATGTGATAGATAAAATCCCCCCAAATTTCACTTTTAATTCGATATGTCAATTCTATGTTGAGATTCCTAATTATTTACATTAGTTTGGTGGAATTTGTTTCGTTATGCAATTTTTGATAATTTCATAGTCTATTACACTTCTCCTTCTCGTTTGGGTCAAATTGTGATCCTTCAATAAAATAAGGAGTTTAGATTATGAATTGTATTCGTAGTTTACCCCATCTATTTTTATCTACTTCTTTGTAAAAGAGGAGTTGAATAGAATATGAGATTTGGATTGCAATTCAAATTGTTTAAGATATTTCATTGAATTGGTGGAATAAATTGAGTTTCTACTTTATTTATAGTTTGTTATTGCAGTTTGGTTATGTCTATTTGTTCCCTGTTTTGGACATTAGAATTCCATGAAATCTTAGGAAATTGAGAAAAAAGGACTTGTATAATAATTGGTTAGGGAGTTGACATTTAGTGCTAGCTTAGAGCGTAAAATCCACGCGTTTAGAACTTATTAGGCACAAATATTTATTATCTCTATTTACGTAATTAACGTATGATTATTGCGTATACGGCGTAGTTAATTAGGCATTTGTTTTCATTTATTTCCTCTAGTTGGAAGGCAATTGATTTTGAGGCAAAAATAAGAGGAAACTCTTATATTGCCTAATTACTAATTAAGGCGTAATATGGAAGATTTATAGGTTCATATTTACGAAATGATGAGATGAGTATGTGTGTGTATATATATTGAGTAATTAATTTATGGCTAAGTCATAGGAATGCGAGGTCAATAGAATTATATGGCGGAAGTCCGCCTTTCACTTTGAGGCTACCAACAGTTGTGTACACTTTTATTGATGTGAGATATCATTATGATCAATATTTGTAATGACACGAGGTTTGTTCCACATTATGTAGGGGAAATATGTCTAGCTAATCTAGCTACCATTTCTTACGAATAGCGGACTAATGTGAGACATTATTATGAGTATGGGCTATAAGACGAAGGGCATGCTTCAGGGTTTGAGGTATTAAGTGGTTGAATCCACCTTTTTCCCAGATGAAATATTAAATGGTCAAGGGGCGACGTTAGGTGGTATCTCTATAGGAGTCCGCTTCTGGAGATATGACTTAAATGACAGGGTTTGCCTATTTTTCACTTTGAAGTATTAAGTGGCCCATGAGATTCCATATGGTGTCGGTTAGGTAGTACCATTGAGGAGCACACTTATGGAAATAGGTCTTAAATGATAGGGTATATCTTAACTAAGATCTTAAATGACCGGAGTCTGCCTATTTTCCACTAGAATGTATTAAGTGGCTTAGGTATCGTCTCTCACATTATTAGCTATTAATGATATATGATATGGATATGGGATCTACTTTTGGAATGTAAGGTATTAAGTGATTGGACCCGCCTCCTTTCCTTATAAAGAAGTACTAAATGATTTTAATGGTTTTATGTTCGTAGACATATTTTTATTTTGAAATATACTGCCCAAGTATTGAAAATGTAAGACTTAGGGTTTTTATTCACTAGACACTTGTTGTTCTAACTTCTCCTCACTACAGCACAACTTAAGGACGAAGTGATAGTGGTGATGATGCTTAAGGATGGAAAAGCTTGGCTAGTGGCTGTATTTATTATTATTTGCTTTTATGTGTACCCATGTAACTGGTATTATGTTACGGTTTCTATGGAATTTTGTATTATGAAATTTTTATAGTTTTTAATACAGTTTACTATTATATTTTATTCCATCCGCCATGAGTTATGAAAGTTTGGTTATGGCTCTGTAATGTAATTTCTTTTTACTACCAACTTCTTGCCTTAGAATGGATCTAAGTTTCGATGGGGCTTTTTTGGATCGAAATTTAGGCATGTTCCAGGGTGGGTTGTTATAGGCTTAGAGGCATGAAATATGAGATGGATTTTTTCTAACTCGATTGTCCTCGAAGCTAAAGTACTTAGCCAAGATTTGGCTAAATATGAAATCAATACGATCGTGCCAACCAATTCGATCGACGCTACTCAATCTGACTTGTTGATAAACGATGGGGCAAGTGGAGAGGAACCCTGTGATAGATCGCACATGATTTAGATGCATGTTGAAGATATATCAATCACTATCGATCAATCTGGACTTTAAAGGCTAGTAGGAGGAAGATATAGAGAAACGTGAGGCTTACTTCAAGGTCAGCATGAGAGTTAATTTGGGATTTTTCTAAGGCAAACTTGGGAATTACAAAATTTTGATTACTTCACTAGTAATTTGGATCAAATGCTTTAAGTATAAAGTGTTTGTGGCATCTATGGTCCAAAAATGCAAGTTCGAACAAGATAAACTTGTGAAGTGGAACAAACTGAAAGGGAGTGCGGATTAAGGATCTTAAGACTAATTTACACTAAAGGCAGGGTGAATAATGTTTAATGGATTCTAAAATTTATATGGACTAATTTAAAAATTATGATACAAACAAATGCAGAACTTAATCATAGAACAATCACAGACTCAAACATAGATGCAGAAAGTAAATAAAAAGCAGTAAAATGAAAGAACACACCGGATTTTATACTGGTTTGGAGTTACCCTACATCCAGTCTTGTACCAAGGCAAAGCGCCTCATACAGATTTTTATTATACCAATGTCGATATTACGATTCTCGATTTCTAAAGGCCTTGAGGTACCCTCTTGTCTCTCGAGTCCGGGCAAACTCTCTTGATTTACGGGACACAATATCACCTAATTGATTTCCAGGCACAACCACACCTTATAGAGAGACTCGATAAACTTTCGATTACAAATTGATCCTATAACTCTGAATAGCACTTTGATCTTCGATAGAGGGCAGAGAATCAAAAAAGAATGAGATTCTAATCTGATTCACTTGAGAATTCGGCAGAATTTTGGCACGATCTTAAAAATATGAAAATTTTAGAGTATGAATTTGTGGAGAAGAAGAAGTGAAGAAAATAGTTAGTTAAAAAAATTCGTTTGTGAAGGCTATTTATAGAGTAGTAACGATCATAACCATTCGTGAAGAGATTTAAACAAATAGACACTTCTTTTGGAAATTGAAACTTTTGACTTTAACGCCACCATGTCGACATGGGGTATCCCATGATGTCGACATCCCTTAGTTAAAAACAATGTATTTTTTTTTGAAAATGAAGTTTAAACAAGAGTTTATTTTAAAATAAAAACCAAGAATATTTTAAGGCTAAAATATTCTTTTGAAAATCATTTGAAAAGATAATTTTTATGGCTAAAATATTTTGAAAAGAAATTTTGAAAAACCGTTTTGAAGTAGTTTTGCAAGCTTCTTCCTGCAGAATATCTCATCACATCAGGATTTGAGAACTTGTAAAAAATCAGGATGTTCGTGGGTTTGTAAGCCACTTGTCGTAGGTTTGTAAGCTAGTTGTTGTGGGTTTACAAGCCACTAAGAAGGTAGAAATGGGTTCCATCCCAAATGAAATTCGAAATGAAGATTTCCATGCTATTATAAAGTTTTAACAAAAACTAGACACTTATCTTGAAATCTTGAAATCTTGATCTTGATACCCATGAGTCTTCAAACTTGATTTCTTCATTCTTGATCTTTATACTGTACAGTCTTCAATAATCACTACCTACCTTATATATATCCTTCATAATAGCATTCATGTATATCTAGATAATAATGTAGTATATAAGTTATAACAAAATAAGTTACGAAGGTCGTTGTCATCAAACCACTATCTCCAGTTTCTAACATTCTCCCACTTTTTGATGATGACAACCTTATAAAATATACTTACCACTTCGATCATACCATAAATTCCCCTTACACCAACTACTCCCCCTTACTCCAAGCCTACTATTTTATATAACTTATCCCCTTTTGTCATCAACAATACAAAAAAAACCTATAAACCTTAAATTTAATAGAAAATGAGATAAACAAACATATGACATAAGAATAATAACTATGCATGAGTGAAATATAGCATCCTAAGTTAAATGGAATTCAAGATTTTATGCACCAAAGATTGTTTTTAGAAGAACATTAATTAAGATAACACTTATATATAAATTAACAAACCAATATACAATCAAGAAAACGAAGAAAACGCTTAACGAGGACCCTTAACTATTGGTGATTTATGGACCGAACAATTTGGATAGTGGAGACAAAAGTTTCCTCGTTGTTTGACCAAGTTTCCATTAGCATCAAAAAGGATCTCTCTAACGCGAATCACGCCAACGTCTTTGTCCATATCAACATCCGGATTCGGTAGAGGATGTTCTTCTTCTTGATCCTCTTGTGTTCTTTTAGAGGCTCTTCTTCTTTAGAATCCATGGCTTGTGATGATTCTTCGATGACAATGGGATTGGCACGGTTATCCGTAAGGAAGTTTTGTAAATTCCTAACGATTCTGCCTTGCCTATCTGGTTCTCTAGCCATTTGCAGTTGACTCACTTGAATTTCCTTCATTATTCGAAGCAAATCTTTCATCTTCTCTTGTAATTTGATGACTCGTACGTGTGTGGAACGTTGAAAAGGAAAAGAATGAGGGGAAGTGGGTGAAGAAGGTTCATTATTAGAAGAGGAAGCCATTAATTTACTGTTTTAGAAGTTTATTACAGAGAGTAGAACAGAGAAAAGGAATAAAAGTCAAAATATATAAATATAAAACTTAATAACTAATTTTAGAGAGAAATTAAATTTGAAAATCTCGGCCTGTATGTCGATATAGGAGGATGGGTTATGTCGACATGTCCAGTTTAATTTTTGAGAAATTTTTATTTATATTAATTATTAGTTATACTTGTATTATTTATAATTAATATTTCAGTTAATGAACATATACCTAATTTCTTCTAAATTTAGTAAAGTTTTGTTCATTTAATGGTTTGGTTAATATATCAGCAATTTGTTTTTTAGTATTAATATATTCCAGAGTTATGACTTCACTACTCATATTATCTCTAATAAAATGATGTCTAATTTCAATATGTTTTGTTCTAGCATGATGAGTTGGATTCTTAGCTAGGTTTATTGCACTAGTATTATCACAATAAATTGGTGATTTAGTTATAGTTAATCCAAAGTCTTTTAAAGTTCGTTGCATATATATAACTTGGGAACAAGACAAAGCAGCGGATATATATTCTGCTTCAGTTGTTGACAAGGATACAATGTTTTGCTTCTTACTAAACCAGGAAACCAGAGAATGTCCTAGAAAGTGACAAGTTCCACTTGTACTTTTTCGGTCTGATTTACAACTAGCGTAATTAGCATCATAATATGAAATTAAATCAAATACATCATTTTTAGGGTAAAATAAAACTTAATATAAAGTATGTTTTACATATCTTAAAATTCTTTTAACAGCTTTTAAGTGAGTTTCCTTAGGTTGAGACTGGTATCTTGCACAAAGACAGATACTAGCATGATGTCAGGACGACTTGCTGTTATATAAAGCAATGAACCAATCATTCCCCTATATAATTTTTGATTAACATTTTTTATTTATCTTCTTTATTTAAAGCTACATTAGTTGTCATTGGAGTTGGTTTCCCACCAGAAGTCGTCAAACCAAATTTATTAATTAAATCATTAGTATATTTTCTTGACTAATGAAAATTCCTTTATTTAGTTGTTTGATTTGAAGTCCTTGGAAGAAATTTAGTTTTTTCCATAAGACTCATTTCAAATTCTTTAGTCATTATATCTAAAAATTCTTTATTCATTACGTTATTAGTTGATCCAAATATTATATCATCTACATATATTTGTACTAATTGAATATCATTTTGTTTCTTTTAATAATAAGAGTTATATCTATTTTACCAATTTCAAAACCAGATTCTGGCAAATAAGATAGTAGTCTTTCATACCAGGCTCTAGAAGCATGTTTCAGACCATATAAAGCTTTCTTTAATTTATTATCTTCAAAAAGTGGAGGTACAAACCATTTAGAAAAGAACTTTTAACATACATTTGATATAAATTGAAATTATTGTAGTTTGTGAAAGCAAGTAGAATCCTAATAGCTTCTAGTCTTGCTACGGGTGCAAAGGTTTCGTCATAATCAATTCCTTCTTCTTGACAATAACCTTGCGCGATTAATCGAGCTTTATTTCTCATGACCTCACCAAGTTCATTCATTTTATATTTATAAACCCATTTTGTTCCAATTATACTTGTATCCTTAGTCTAGGAATAAGTTTTCAAACATCATTTCTGGTAAACTGATTCAATTCTTCTTGCATAGCCAGAATCCATGAATCATCGGATGATGCTTCCTTTGGATTTTTAGGTTCAATAGTTGATATAAAAGATACATTACTCATAATATCTAGTTGATTTCTTGTTTTAACTATAGATTCAATATTTCCTAGTATATTTTCTATAGGATGATCTTTTAATAGCCTAATTCTTTATTAGGTTGAATGATTTCACAATTGTTTCTTTAGGTTCATTATCTAAAGTTACAAAATCTTCTTCAACTTCTATTTGTACGATATCTTTAAAATTTTCATCAAAAGATACATGCATTGTTTCTTCAATAGTGTTGTTCTTAAATTATAAACTCTACATGCTTTACTTCTATTAGAATATCCGATGAAGATACCTTTGTCGGATTTAGGTTCAAATTTATCTAAATATCTTTTGTATTAAGAATAAAACACTTACTACCAAAAACTTTAAAATAAGCTACTATGGGTTTCTTATTGTAAAGTAATTCATATGGTGTTTTATTAGTTAATGGTCTAATTAAAATCCTATTTAATATATAACAAGCTATAGCGACTACTTCAGCCCCAAAAAATTAGGTAAGTTACTATCAGAAAGCATTGTTCTAGCACACTCTTGAATCGTTCTATTCTTACGTTCTACCACTCCTTTTTTTGTGGAGTTCTTGGAAAAGAGAAATTATGAGTAATTCCTTTTTGATTACAATTTTTTTTTTTAAATTTTCGTTTTCAAATTCTCCACCGTGATCACTACGAATAGTTTTTATTTTTTAAGAAAGTTGATTCTGAATTCTTTTAGCAAATTTTTTAAATAATTCAAAAGCATCACTTTTAAGTTTAAGAAAAATTGTCCAAGTATATCTAGAATAATAATCTACAGTCATAAAACATATTTATTGTGATTAATTGATTGAACTTAAGATGGACCAAATAAATCTTAATGAAGTAATTCTAGAGATTTAGAAGTAGAAATCATATATTTTAATTTTAATGAACTTTTCTTAAGTTTTTCTAATTGGCAGGCATCATGTGTACTATCTACTTTAAATTTTAACTTAGGAAGACCTCTAACTAAGTCAAGTTTTGATAACCTAGATAAGAGTTTGAAATTTAAATGACCAATTTTTTTATGCCAAATCCAAGTGTCACTTGTATTAGCCAAAAGACATAAGTTATCATTTGAAACTTTCATACTAAGGATGTAAATGTTTTTCTTCCCAATTCCTTCAAAGATAATGTTTGACTTATTATCTTCGATGTGACACTTACCTTTTTCAAATTTAATTTTAAATCCTTTATCACATAGTTGACTTATACTAAGAAAATTAAGTTTTGAATTCCTAATTAGCAAAATATTAGAAATAAGAGGAGTTTTAGAATTACCGACATTGCTGATGCCAATCACATATCATTTTAAGTTATCTCCAAAGTTGACCAATCCACCATCTTGATATATAATGTCATTGAGTGTCTCGGGATTTCCAGTCGTATGCCTTGAATAGCCACTATCAAGTATCCATTTATCTTTCTCAACTTGCATAGTTTGTTCATTGGTTGTTGATTCTTCAAAAGCCATGTAACATGTCTGTTCCTGCATAACAAACCAATTCGGTAGATAACTTGATTTTTCATAAAACATATATGCAGACTTATGATACTTTGATGAAATGCATAAATTTAAACTAGTATTAACTAAATTTCCTAAAAATTCCATTTTTAACTTGTCAAGTTTCAGATTATGAAAACTATGAAAACCTATGCTCTAATATCAATTGAAAGGGAGTGCGGATTAAGGATCTTAAGGCTAATTTAACACTAGAGGGGGGGGTGAATAGTGTTTAATAAATTCTAAGGCTTATATGGACTAATTTAAAAATTATGATATAAACAAATGCAGAACTTAATCACAAAACAATCACAGACTCAAACATAGATGCAGAAAGTAAATAAAAAGTAGTAAAAGGAAAGAACACACCGGATTTTATACTGGTTCGGAGTTACCTTACATCCAGTCATGTACCAAGGCAAAACACCTCATATAGATTTTTATTATACCAATGCCGATATTACAATCCTCAATTTCTAAAGGCCTTGAGGTACCCACCTGTCTCTCGAGTCCGAGGCAAACTCTCTTGATTTATGGGACACAAGATCACCCAATTTATTTCCAGGCACAACCACACCTTATAGAGAGACTCGATAAACTTTCGATTACAAATTGATCCTATAACTCTGAATAGCACTTTGATCTTCGAGAGAGGACGGAGAATCAAACAAGAATGAGATTCTAATTTGATTCACTTGAGAATTCAGCAGAATTTCGGCATGATCTTAAAAATATGAAAATTTTAGAATATGGATTTGTGGAGAAGAAGAAGTGAAGAAAATAAAAAAATAGGTAGTTAAAAAATTCATTTGTGAAGGCTATTTATAGAGTAATAATGGTCATAACTATTCGTGAAGAGATTTAACGAATATACACTTCTTTTGAAAATTGAAACTTTTGACTTTAACGGCCACCATGTCGACATGGGGCATCCCATGATGTCGACATCCCTTAGTTAAAAACAACGTATAATTTTTTTTGAAAATGAAGTTTAAAACAAGAGTTTATTTTAAAATAAAACCAAAGAATATTTTAAGGCTAAAACATCTTTTGAAAAGATAAATTTTATGGCTATAATATTTTGAAAAGCAGTTTTGAAAAACCATTTTGAAGTAGTTTTGCAAGCTTCTTCCTGTAGAATATCTCATCACACCAGGACTCGAGAACTTATTCAAAACCAAGATGTTCGTGGATTTGTAAGCCACGTGTCATAG
Organism: Allium cepa; assembly: GCA_030765085.1. Taxonomy (NCBI): domain Eukaryota; kingdom Viridiplantae; phylum Streptophyta; class Magnoliopsida; order Asparagales; family Amaryllidaceae; genus Allium; species Allium cepa. The sequence goes on from CM060934.1 coordinate 184,334,015, forward strand.
GTTTGTAAGCTACTTGTCGTAAGCCACAAGAATGTAGAAATGGGTTCCATCCCAAATGAAATTCGGAATGAAGATTTCCGTGCTATTATGAAGTTTTAACAAAAACTAGACACTTATCTTGAAATCTTGATATTGATACTCATGAGTCTTCAAACTTGATTTCTTCATTCTTGATTTTTATACTGTACGGTCTTCAATAATTAGTACCTGCCTTATATATATCTTGCATAATAACATTTATATATATCTAAACAATAGTGTTAGTATATAAGTCATAATAAAATATGTTATAAATGTTGTTGTCATCAAAACCACTATCTCCAGTTCCTAACACAATCTAGGTGTTCTACTTTTGAGGTGTATGCCAAATGGTTCATTGATAACTCAGAAGTTTCGATGTGTGCTTGTAAAGAAGGACTATGTAACAATGCTCATCTAGATTGTGCCCTGGAACTTTTGTTCCTGGGCCAAAAAATGTGGTCTACTTTCTCAGTTATGCGATTTGGTAGGGGTTCGAGCATTATAAAACTGTGATGCTAAGTAGCCTTTGATCGAACGATGTGTGATTGTACCAACCCACCCTTTGTAATATCTTGAAATCAGCACAGGATGAAAACGTTTGACTTCTAAATACCAAAAAAGACAAATTGTTGGAAAAGGAAATTAAAACAAACACTATACGAAGGCATGTCGACGGGTCTCATAACAAAATGATAATATATAATATACTAAATATACATGAACAATATATAAGAGACTATAGTAGCAGAAGTAACTGACAAGTAAATATCAATACAGAGAGTTAGAATAGAACATCTGATATAATAAGTTCATATATAAATAACATCTGTCATGTACTACTACAATAACAAGTATACTTATTCAAGGTATTGCCTTCGTCTTTAAAGTTCATCTGCATTGCTCTAGTAGCGTATCCCTAAAAACACCTGCCTCTTAAACTACTCTATGGACTACCCGAGAACTGTCATGGCATAAACAGATAAAGAAAAAATATGGATCAGACATAAAGCCCGGTGTAAGGGGAACTATCTCAAAGTACTACATATCAAAACTACATACAAATAAATAGGAAATACTAAGGCACAATCAGTACTCCCTATAATTGTGGCTCAGGGGTAATCCGAACTGTCTATAAACAAGCAAAGTAAACCTATCCAAAAGATAGAGAATCATACTATAACTTGCTCTTCTCATGTAATCAACAAGCTAGCATAACTAATATAATAACACTGAAATGTAACGATCATACCATGGTAAAGGTAATCCAACATCCAAAAGTAGGGTGATTGTAATATAAGTCTATCACGAAGTGCATAAGGATAGTAAATGCAACAATAATAACAAAAGTCAGCTAATAACACACATAACATAACAATGAAAGACAACTAAGAAATACAAATCAATTCCCATCATTACCGATGATAGAGTCAATTACGGAAATCTATCATGATCCAATGATTCCCTTCGAGAGTTCAACATACATAAAGTCAATACATAATCATATCATAGACCCGGAGCCATATCCTCAAAAATGGGTCTAGTATAGATCTCATAATACCCCTGTAATGAGTATAAGTGATATATGATCTACTCCATATACTCGAAACCTAGTCCCAATAGCAAATAGAATCACCGTACCCCTATAATAAGCATAAGTGTTATTCATTCTATTCTAAATACCAAGGACCTTTGCGGATCACACCATACCCCTATAATGAGCATAAGTGTTATTCATTCTATTCTAAATACCAAGAACCTTTGTGGATCACACTGTACCCCTATTATGAGCATAAGTGTTGTCATCACCCCCAAGACATAAGGATTTCTTGAATAACTCGTGTACACCTCTTATTTAAAAGAGAACCACGGTTATGTCTAGTGAAATATGCTATCGGGATCATAAGGGAACGCCGATGCGGTTTGAATATATGTACACATCAAATATAACATCGCGTAATCAAATAAGCTTATCAGAAACAAAGATCGATACCTCATCACCACCCATTTGCATAGACGGCCTTTACTATAAAGCCAATACTATTCATTAAACATATCTACCCCAAGGTCAAAGCCCAGAGGTATAGACTAACTCTGCATAATCATACACGCTCACTAATGTGACTGTGCAACCAATTAATACATGATCTCATGTTTGATCATCATTGATCTGTGATGCCCCACCCCAAGATCCACGTTAACAAAGAGTATTACCGAGTAATACTGTCTTCTAATGCGGAGAATAAGGCTGGTTAGGAGCGACCATCTATAGCCTTGTCTTGAATATCTATTGAATATGTCGAAAAATGCTTTAGTTTTTTTCAACTCAAGTGGATCGACATATCCAATAAATACTTAATACAAAACTATAGGTGGCTGATGGATCCATCAGAAAAAATATAACAACCAAATGCAAATCACATCACAGAACAACAAACATCAGATACACACATACACACACACACACACACACATATATATATACACACAGATACATCCCCAGTGTAATACAAAGTGATACATATAGTGGTATGACGACCAAACAATATACAATGAGTCAAAAATATACATATCAGAGTCTACACAAAAAGCTACATCAAAAAGGCGAAAGAAAAATATCCAAGCTGAAGTAGAAAGGCTAAGTCCAATGGGTACCTAATCTGAAACACCTCGGTCTGACCCCAAGTATAAAATACACGGGTCAATCTAGCTAAAATAATCGGTTAATATGGTTGAATGAGAATATGAGTATATCGATGAGGGTGATATTCTTCTCAAAAGAGAAGATACTATTATAATTATAAGTATAAGTATGGCCACTTTAAGTGATGAAATGATATCACTACACAAATATACAATCTTAAAAGAGATAAATCAATATCCACAAAATGCTAAGTATAGTAAGCCTCATATCATTGGCATATTACAAATCGTCAAAAAAATGGTTAGGGAAAATCGTAACTCCTAAAACAAGGGAAATCCGAAACCTGACATATCGGCAAACTCAAAAGCGTTTCCAAAGAAATCAGTATCTCAAAATATGCCATAAGGCAAATATATATCTCTAAATAGGAGGATATAAATCCTCAATAAACGCCAAAAGGCAAATCTCAAATAACGCCAGTGTAGGCAGCTCAAATCCCAAAGATAGAACTCAAAGGATTTTAAGTTCCCATAAGCTAATTGCTATATGTATAATATCTCAAATGGCTCGATAGGCCAACAATGTGTGAGCGATACACTTGGGAAATCACAATAATCAATGAAATCATCTCAAAAATTTGCACGTGCGTGTGGTCGAAGCCTGCCAAGTACTGATCTCTCAAATATGGTATCATGTCCAAGGCAAATAAGTCACAATGAAAAATACACCAAAATGGTAAATACGCCGCAGTGGCAAATGCTACAATGCCAAATATCTTTAAGACAAATACGCCGCAATGGCAAATGCTGCAATGGCAATGACCCGAAGGTCCAGTACTTTTGTTGTTAGTTGATTGAAATTCCTATACGTATGTATGTATGATATAAAAAAATTCTATATAGTTCAGATGTATACATGACCAAATAAATTTATTTCAATTTTTATCTTTTTATTAACTAATTATACTTATAATAATATGTGATATTACATGAATTTAATGACTTTTTGTTAACTACGCCCTCATATCATGTTAAAAATTGATCTAATATTGTATGTATGAAAATTTATGCTAATTATAATTTTATGTAAGATCAAAGTATTTTTAATAATTATTTTCTAGTTTTATACTATTTTTGTTGAAATATAAGTTGAATAATTCATACAAAATAACATATGTCGAAAATTATATTTTAAATTTTATAAAATTTCTTTATACCAAATTATCTCTTGGCCAAAATACCATAATTTAAAATCAATATTATTATTTTTAAAAATCATTTAATCATACGATCGACATTAATTAAACAATAAAAAAATTGACTTAGAAAATTATGGAAAAATTTTCGACTTTATAATGTCTTATTTTAATTTAAAAAATTAAAAATTTTAAAAAATATGTCACGAAAATAATTTTAACATTATTTTATTATTTTTCAACTAAATATATATAAATAATTTAATAATATAAAATTATAATAAAATATTTTACGCGTTATGTATTAGATTTGGAATACCATAAAATTATTTAGCTTCATTTAGTTTTTATAATTGATATAATTATATAAACAAATACACACACATATTTAGATACAAATATTTATAAATACTTTAGATATTAATATATTATTATATATAGATACATGTATATGTGTACATATTATTTTCTTACTGTAAAATATACGAATATATATAATATTTAATAATAAAATAAAAATTTGTATATTGTGTGTGTGTATGTCATATATATATATATATATATATATATATATATATATTTATATAGTCATTTATCTAATTAATGTCTAATTTAAAATACATATATATATATATGTGTGTGTGTGTGTGTGTGTGTATTACTTTAATTTATGCAATACATGTGTTACATTTAAAGGTAAATATTTATATTGTCAAGGACCTCTCACTCTAGTGGTTAGGGGTGTGGCGCTTTAGGCAGAGGTTCTAAAGATCATAGGTTCGAGCCCCAAGACATAAAAGAGTGCTTTATTTAAATAAAAGTATCATTCACATTATAGAAAAAAGTAAATATTTATATTATTTTAATATTTATTTAAATAACAATTTTGTATACATACATATGTTTGGACAACATACAATACATATAAGATGAGCTAACGTGTCTGTTATGATGCAAATCCCAACATTTATATATGGGCAAGTTATACCTTACACGGATTGTTATGTTACACATGCACATACATATATGTATATGATACATATGTGTAAAATTATATTTAATTAAACATAAATTAAAAATCAATTCATTATTTATAATTTAAATGAAATAAAATATTTTATTTAGATTAAATTTAGATTTTTTTTTTTAAATAAATTAGACTTCATAGGCCTAATATATACCCAATAAGGAAATTTTTCTGAAATTAACGCATATCCTCCACTTTGGGCTGGTTCAGTTCCAACAATGGTATTAAAGCCTAATAGCCTATGCGGTCTAATTAGTCATGTTAGGGTTAACTAATTAAAGCCTACCCATATAGTAGAGTGTCTAGAAAAGTAGAGTCTAAGGTTGGGTTTGGGTAAATCAAGTACTCTACCCTACCCGGCTACTAGCCTTACCCAAAATGATGAGGCAGGTCCAAAAGGTTACCCCTAATAGAAAAAGCTCAATTTGAATTAGGTCTTGGAATAATTTTCAAAATTGTTTAAAAATTAAAAAATATAAGATTTTAAATATAAAAGTTAAATTTAAAATAGGACATACAAATAGTATAAAAGTTACAATATAATAAATTTTTTGGATTAATTTAAAAATAATAGAAATTGATTCAAAAATTTATCAATAAGATTAATAAGTTAATTAAATAAATAAGTTAATTAATAAATGAATACATGTATAATATATTATGATATATATTATGTTATTTTTAAAAGTTTGAAATAACATGAGTATACATGTATTTATATCAAATAAAATTTGAAATTAATATAATTTAATTAAAATATACTATTTAAATAAATAAATTAATTAAATAATATACACATTTATATGATATGCGTGTTATACTATAAAGTTATAGTATATAATAATTAATGAATATAAATGTTATATTAATACGATATTAATTAAAATGTTAATTAATTAAAATTAATTAAATAATATTTAATTAGTATAATGCTATACATAAGACTATTATATAAGTAGTATAAAATATAAGAGTTATATAATAATAAAACTTATAAAATATGAATGTATAAATTAAAGGTGGAACGATAAAGAAACCCTAACTAGAACTAAGGAATAGATACATATGTGAATGTATGTATGCCATGATTTTCGATGTGCTTAACACCTGAATCATGAGAGTAATTCATAAGAATTATATTATTACATAAGTTAATACCACTCAATATTATATATATTTAAGATTATGAATCTTCAACATAATGTTGTCTTCTACAATATATAAATTAACAAATTACTTGCATACTCCTTAGTTGTTGAGCAACCTCAACTTAGGAATGTTATGTGTTGTATTTTTAGTATATTCAATAGACAAAATAAGATAACTATAAGTATTTTTTGAGCAAACTCAAGGTACATATACTATACTTAGGTCGCCCTAATATGATACGTACGGGTGAATAATCTCTTTCGATTTGTAGAGCAAACTCAAGGTCAAAATGACAACTGAACAAGGAACCATAGTTTAGGAGTTGTACGTGATACGACCAACAAGGAGTTATCCATCATCCGTGGAGCTATGATTTGTTGAGCAAACTCAAGGTCAGAATTCCAAGACGGACGAGACCTAACACCCACTAGTGAAGTCGAAAGACTTCTATGTTTCGCTTAGGGTTTGGTAAAACATAAAAGACTAGTGGCGGCCTTATTAGAAAATATAAATGATAATATTTAACCTTTCTAATATTGTAAGAACACATGCTATATGATGTTATAATAATCTACATCGCTAAATTTGTGCATTAAATAAGGTTGATAAAATGTTTACCAATTGAGATATACAAATGAACTGATTTAAGATTGGCACACATAATATAACATATAGTTGTAAATAAATACTTCTTGCATTAATGTTTCAATATCCATGCAAACACCAGATTTTACAACTACTAAACTTCATAATTTGATCACTTACATGTTTACTTAGTCGAAGCCGTGTATTGCATTTTATGAGTTTTGAAATCTAAAAGCAATATAAGACTATGGACATTTGATCCACACAATATCACATATAAGTGTTATTATATAGGGAACAGTCACAGTTCGTAATATATGATACTTCAACGAAGTTAGTTCATTTGAAATAAGCCAATAAACAGTACTATGAGATTGAATGTTCAATTTGAAGATTACAAAAGGATAATATCATGTTTAATATAATTCTAAACCAAAACTATAAGAAATATCTAAGAATTCGATCACTGAACTGTCGGTTTGATCAGTTTATGTAAAGTGCAACATATTAGACGTCCTTAAATATTAAGGATAATTGAATGCGCTTTTGTAAATAGTTCGTTATGATATTGTAGTAATGGTTTTCTTTTGAATGACTTAGCCATTTAGAAATGAAAGCGAATGTATAAGATTAAATGTATTTAAGGTGCAGTTGGGATGACGAGAATGAACATTCACTTCGAAAATGAGAATTATAATAATAATAATTGATACTTAAGATTGGAATAATAAATACGATTTCTGTTTCAAACTATACTTTTATATAGAAAATTGTTTTCTATGAGATTTATTTCTTGAGTTTAAGATATTTGATCAAAGAACTTTCCAATATAAAATAGTTGCAATATATGAAATTTTTAGTTTATATTAGGTGGATGATGGACTTCCGTATTCACTATGCCATTATAGTAATGGCATAAATAGTTGGAGCATGCCATTTAGCACTTATTGATTGCATTAAGTTACGAAAATTGTTTTCGTAAAACGTACAACACATTATTTATAAAAGAATGACTATTTTTCTGTATTGGCTACAAAATAAATATAGTTATATTTTGATGTGAATACTATGAATATTCATTATGAAATAAAACTATGATATGGGATTTATTTTTACTACAAAATGATGCATTGGAAAATAATAAAATATCTAAAATTATTTACAATTGTTTTGGAATTATAGACTAAGCCGCATAGTTTTAAGAAATAATTTTATTATATATGGATCATATGATATTGGTAAATTATATCTCAAACAATTAAGAGCATTGAACCCATTTAGTGGAAGCGTCATAGGAGTTGATGAATTCTTCGAATTGATACATATTGTTGTATGCAATCGCAAGTTTATTAATACCAAAACAGTTCTACATACTTTGTTACATTCATCGATGATTTACACCAACATGGACTTGTGTATTTGATACACATATAGTATGTTTATTATAAGATCATAAAGTATAGAGCGGAAGTAAATAAAATAACATGAAACAAAATAAGATGATTTGATTTAATAAAATGGGTGAGTATATTAAAAAGAACTCCGTATGTACCTAATATGAATAAAGAATCAATCCCAAAAGTCACTCCTCCCTATAATCATAATGATGTATCGATAAAGAGTAATCAAACTTTATTGAATCAAGTACAATTAACTATGAGTGAAGTTGAGATTAACTTATTTCCATAAGGTCATGTACTTAAGAATATTAAATAAAGTTAAGATTATTTCATCTAAATAATAGTTTACAAAATCAAACAAGATAAGGATTTATAAAACAAACCCAATGTATCCTAGGCTAAGGAGTTAGAAGGTTTTGCGAGTCTAAAGTCTACACATAATAATTGTTTGTGAGGAATCTTGTATAAATCTCCCTAAAAAAGAATTTGGGAAAGATTATCATTGAATGACATATCTATGCTTTGAACATAAGTTTTGTAAATTAAAACTAAATCAGTTTTGTAAATAAAGAAATTCATAAAATGTGTATAAATATCTATTCCATTGCATTGAGAAACAATTGTTGTTTCAAGAAATACCAAGTTTATAGTAAAGGAATTTCATTGAGAAATTACTGGTAGTAAAATGGAATTGGATACGATCCAAGGATAAAACCGACTACTATGAGATAAAATGTAATCAACTAACCTACAGAACACACTGCACTAAAATGTCTAATAAGTGTTCCCGCATATTAAAGAGAAACTATGAGTTTCTTATTAATGTCGAAAATATATATAATCCTCGGTTGTTTAGTTAAACTATTAAGAGTGTTGACTCTAGACATGGTACGATGCGCAGATCCCAAACAGATTTCAAGTACATTATCAAAATATGATTATGATAATTGTATCAAAAGATATATGATCCATTGGCCTTAAATTTATCTTTATGAGAAAGACAAATTCGGTTGGAATTTAATGATCAACGTTGATATGAACAACCTCAAAAATTTCAATTATTGAGATGAGTGTAATAGATTTGTTATTCAACATGAACAAGTTACTTCTTATTTACTCACAAATTTATCATTTGGTATGACTTTATGTTTTGGTATGTATGTGTTAAAATAGAAAATTCAAGACAATGATTTTAAGTGAGCTATTTACACGTACTAACTAAAAATGTCTTTAAGTCGGTGATAACGATTTTGAGTTTGTGGATCCTTGGACATGATCTAAGAAATGATAAAACTATCATTTTATAAGCATCAGAAATGAATAAATATTTTGATAGAAATATCAGATAGTTTGATTATCAATCATAATACAGAGAAATCATGTGTTTATATAAAAGAACATTAAATAGGTACACTGATTTTTCCAAAATTCAAGTAAACAACACATTATTGATTTTAACAATATACTTGTGTTAAAATCAACCTTAGTTGTTTTAATACTTAACATTTGATTTGTAAACGATGTCTTTTATAGTAAGTATAAAAGATACTAGGAATGTGCCAAATCGATATGCAAAGGCACCTAAAATGTTTAATACGTAACGTGGAAGATGAATTCCTTATGCATTGGCAATAAAAATTATTGTATATGTTATGTTTTCCACAATATCGTGATTTATTTATGTATTTGATACATGAAGTAAATATCAAATCCAAATTGATATGACAAAATGGTTATTTGAAGTATTCCCGTGTATTTATGAAATATTAAAAAATTGTTTACAAAAACAACAAACTCCTTAACTCAAACTTCCATAAGTGGTACTAAATATAATGTGTCGATAAAAAATTAAAGTTAAGAGTCTTTAAGTTGGAGATGTTCCAAATGAAAAACTATAGCTGATTCAATGAAAAGGCTAGGTACATTACCTTGAATAGCGCCACAATAGAAACAATGTATATATAAAAGTGCTCAAATTTATAACTGAGTTAATGGTAATTCCAATTGTTGAGAATTCCATAACATTACGAAAAGATAGCAATGTTACAATATAGTTCATAATAGAACATAGAGCTCGTTGAAAGTTGAGAGACGTTCTGACTTGCTCCACATGATAAAGATAGTTTACCAACGTCGAAGAGAGTTGATTAGCGAGTAGATAATTAAACATAATAGCATACCCATTCACTGAGGGACTGACCTAATTGGTTTTAAGGAAACCGTTGGCGAAGTTCAATAAGATTCCATAATTAAACCCAAGTGCAAGTGGGAGATTGATAGTGTTAGGGGTATTCCCTGAGGGCAATTCTATATTTTTTTACATATATCTAACTTGATAATCAATCTTATTCGAAACAACATGTGTTTTTCTTTCTATTATATACTTGATATAATATGTTATATTAATTAGTTAATTTAATTAAAAGTTCATTTAATAGAAAATCCATGAATGATATGTTTTGTGATAATAGTTACAAAATGTTGCAATCGTGAGTAATTTATCACAATAAAAATTAAATATACCATTTTAAATGTTTCTAGTCAAGATGCATTGAGACGGGATATCGATGTATCCGTTGAGATTAGAGTACATAACGCTCTCCAAATGTTGGGTAGTGTATTACTCATGGTTGTTGGGGATACGAAGATGTTACATACTGACAGCTATTGGATAAGTATGGAACGACTAACTCGATAGTTTTCTATTGATTAATATAACTAAGGTCGAATAGAAAATATCAATGTGACTAATTTACACAGTTCTATCGACTTGAAAATACTATCGATTTTCAATATGAAAATTGCGCTTTGATTATACTCAAATCATGGCACGGCGTACATCGAGTGATTATAGTTGGTTTTAGTGGAAGTATTGGAAGTGATGCACAATTCAAGAGAGGAATCATCTTCTTAGTTATACGGGGTTAGTATCATGATCAACTCAAAGTCAAAGTCTCTGGCTAGAGCACTTATGTTAATGAAAATTGTTATTATTGAACCAAGGACTTTGTGTTTGGACTAATAGAGTTGAAGATGGACGATATTTGAACTTTGACCATTACCGAAATACATAAGATCAAAGTGATATAGTTTTGACGAAGAGAATTGGTGCAAATAAATGTTCAAAACTGAGTAATGCTTAATAAATTGAAATTGGATTTTACAGAAACTAAGTAAGTGATAAATTTGATCAAAATGTTACACCATCTATTAAGTGATGCGTGAACTTTAATATTCGAATAGTTCAAAATTAATCACTAAACAAATTTAAACCTGACGAGTCACACAAATGAAGTGATGAATTCCCTTTAGAACAAACGATTTAATTAATTTATACTGTTATAACTTAATTAAATTAATTAATATTTATGAAATATTAATTATAAAATTTTGGATATGATCTGATGTATAAATATTATTCTATATATTTATAATAGTTATTAATATATCAATTGATATGCAATATCGACAAATAATTAAATCTAATTTAATTAGTAATATTTGTTTGGACCTAAATGAGATATTAGCCCATGATGTATAGTGATATATTTCGATAGTGACAAGGATGTAGAGGGTGGTTAAAATATAGGCTAGGATTATTTTAGATGGATGGTTTAGATTCGAGGAAAATGGGTAAGAGATATGATCCATTTTTTCTCTCTATTCCTTCCACTATAAAAGTACTCCTAACCTTAATACATATGCATCTTTTTTAACTGCCATTTCCTCTCTTTGCTGACCAAATTCACCTAGACAAAAGCTCCAACAAAGTTGATCTCAAGTCAATTTCAAATTAACAACTATAGGATAATCGATGGTTTATGATTTAAAGATTAGTAGTCCGCCGAATTGAGGAGAGTTCTGAGGAAGGATATTCATCATACGAAGATGTACTTTAAGGAATAAGTTTTTGTATTGTTTTATTATTTCATATGACTTATAGTTTATGTATAATATTATATTGCTTGTTTATGTGTATATATATAAGGAGCTTTCAGCGGCACCCCAAATAGTGCGGCATCCTAATTGCGTCCTAGTTTCCACCCTAAGTTCTTATTTAAATAATGGAGTTAGTGGAAAGAGAGAGAAAGAAGTGTTATTTAAATAGGAACTTGTGGTGGAAATCAAGGACAATCAGGGTGATGCACTGTTTGAAGTGTCATTGAATGCTTATATATATGCATTATGTTGTTACTTAGTTGAAATTCTTATATGTATGAATGTTGTCACTTATTGAATGGTTATGTGTATGTATGTATAATAATAGTAAAACTTTTTTTTTATATAGTTTGGATGTATACATGGCCAAATAAATTAATTTTAACTTTCAATTTTTTATTAATTAATTATACTTATATTAACATGTCATATTCCATGAATTAAAAGTCTTATAATTAATTATGCCATTATATCATGCTAAAAATTGATCTTATATTTTATGTATGAAAATTTATATTGATTATAGTTTTCTGTAACATCGAAGTACTTTTTAATAATTATTTTCTATTTTTATAGTATTAAATCGAAATATAAGTTGAATAATTTATCTAAAAAACATATGCTTCGATTTTTTTTGAAAATTATATTTTAAATTTATAAAATTTACTCATATCATATTATCTCTTGGGAAAAAATTCCATAATTTAAAAATCGATATTATTATTTTTAAAAAGTCATTTAATCATGAGGTCGACATTAATTAAATAATAATAAAAAATTTGACTTAAAAAATTATGGAAATTTGATTAACACTATTTATTATTTTTCGACTAATATTTATAAATATATAATTTAGTAATATAATTTATAATAAAATATTTCATGTGCTGTGTATTGGATTTGGAATTGCTATAAAATTATTTAACTTTACATAATTTTTATAATTGATATAATTATATAAATACACACACACACACACATTTGTATACATATATTTATAAATAATTTTGATATAAAAATATAATTATGTATCGATACATACATATATACATACACCTGTATGGGCCTTGAAGCATACAAATAAGAGATAATATCGACTCTAAATAGGGATGATCATACCCTACTTGAGAGTGACCCACTTAACCTTACTACATCTTTCCTATTTTAGTCATCCCTGTTGATGAGGCTTGAGGCTACGTTTTACCTTTTATATAGCACTTTCTACTTGGATTGCTAACACTACCCTCCAGGCAACAATGCAATGCCAGCATTCATCCATATGGATTTCATTATTATTGTCCTAGGAGAACGAAACAAGATTTATACGCACAGTACAACATCATCGACGATGACAGTGCCATATAACTCATGTGTTTCTCCCAGATATTTCCAAAGTTATGTTTTGGATCAAATTATGATAGTCGGTTATTTAGCTATCAAATAACAAACACATATCCAAATCAGGAATTTATTCAATAGGGAAAATCAACATTGGTTAAGCAACCACTAGCCTCCTTAATTAAACTTTAACTAATTAAATTTATTTTCTAATTATCTCAAAATCCTTTTACAAAGATTTATATATATATCCACAAATCTTTATATTTCAATAGTTGGAAAAATATCCATATACTTAACTAACCGGTATAAGTATATCCACCAAACACTGAGGAAGATTTTCTTTTTATACAATTCTAAGATCTTTTATAAACTCCATTATAATTTCTATAAACCATTTGTAAAACTTCTTTTATAAATCTATAGACCCATTTCAAAAATTCTTTTGTAAATATCTAACCATTTATAAAATTTACCTTGTAAAATCGTCTTTTAAGACCTTAAACCATTTTGTAGAAGCTTTCCTTATAAAACCCAAGTCCGATATAAACTCTAACTATAAATCTTAAACATTTATAAATGAATTCTAATCATTTATTTTTAAACATTATTATATAATAAACTGTATAAATAATAATAATAATAATAAATTTAAACATAATAATTAATATTGTCAAAATGTTCTTAATGAAACAATAATAAATTATCTTAAAAATTACTATAATAATAATAAATAAATAAAATAAATGATTTTCAAAACTTTATTGATAAATAATTAAAATTAATTTCAAAACATATTAATAATTTAAATAATTAACCTTTCAAAATACTAAAATATTGATAAATCATTTTAAAACAATATTAATATAAATTAACAACTTTAAAAACATAATTATGTTTTCTTGATAAAAATCAATACTTAATTTCCAACATGACCATTTCCATATTTATAAAACTATATTTATAAATCTCATTCTCTTCAATAAAACACCTTTCATAAATCTCTTTATTTATAAGCTCCATTTATAACTCTATTTCCTTTATAAATCTCACATATTTATAAATCCCATTTAAAAACATCAATCACCATCTGTGTTTAACGTTGCCCCCATATGGATAGATTCCTTTTATAAATTCCTTTCTATTGATAAAATATCGTTTAACATTCCAAATTTTATCCTCACCTTCCATTTCCAAAATAAAATCAACTATTTTCAAAAATATCATTCCACATCTTATAATAAATCCATCGTTTGATTTATTTCACCAAATTTATTTAATGATAATAGTTTCCCTTAATTTATAGACACTGTTTATAAATCCATACTTTTATTAACAAAATAGATTTTACAAATCTTCATTTCATTAGTAAAATACCACTTTTATAAATTTATCACACTTATAAATCTCACATTTGTAAGTAATCTTTAATATATGTGTATGTGTGTGTGTGTGTATATTTTACTTATGTTAATAAACATTTGTATCAAAATATTTCTATTTTCCTTTAAAAACATATTCCTTTATTATAAATACAGACTTATTTTAAGATTTTAAAATAATTGTTTTATAGTTGAAAATATTTATTTAAAATATCTTATAAAACTGTTAATTTAAAATGTCCAAAAATCATACCTATTATTTTAAAATAGATTACTTCTTTAATTAACCTAAGAAAAATTATTAAAACATATAAAATTTTCAAGATCACTTTGAAATTCCATTTAAAATAAAATCATTATTTTAAAATATTTTACAATGCCAGAAATAAGGCTCACTGCTACTAAAGCACTAAATAAGCAAAATCACACCCTAGTCATCAAATATAACATCCATCATATCATATATCAATTTATATGAAAATAAATCAAAAGTGTGAGGAATCCTATTTGATCACTCCAATCTGTCTCACTGCAATACATATAGTATATAAGTAAATAATAGAAATCAACTACTTCAAGGCAAGATTCGTGTATAAATGGTCATCTGCTCCTACACAGAAACATAATAGGGTCTCATCCACTCTAAGGGCGGGTATATATCCAAACCAACAATATTATTTAGCAAATTATCCAAATAGTTAACAGCAAAATATTCACACATCCAATCAATAATTTTATCGGCTAAAACTATTTTGGTTAACCAAAAAGGTGAGATTAACTTACATTGATTTTAGTTTCGTCAAAACATTCCATTTTGAATTAAAATTGAACATACGTTCAATTTTAAACAAAATTCCTACTAGCTCCTAATCCATCCAATCCAACTCCATAGCGTAATCTTCGTCAATATGGTCGCAACGCAACTCGTCAAGTTCAATTTAGATCTCATATGAATTCGATATGGATTAACGAACTTTTGAATTAATTAATTGATAATTAACTTAAAATTTATAAACGTTAAAAATTATGCTACCTTCCCTCTCAAATCTTGTTTTCAAGCACCCATCTACCCCACGAATATGCGACTTCAACTCGACCATGCCACTGCCGTTCACCATAGTCATGCGCTCCGCTTGTGCCTACCGCCTTGCCCATGCTCCTGCTACGACGCGCGTTGCCTACAGCTCGTCGAATCGAGCCAAATTTGAACCCTGAACGCCCAATGAATGCGTGAGATTCTCGACTACCATGATACAAAATTCAACGATCCCACCATTGATTAAGCTCATCTTGACCTCACCGAAGTTTTGTTAGTTGGAAGTTCGCCCTAAAACAGCCTTGGGTGGTTGCAATGGACAGTGGCCGTTGGATGAGGATGATAAAAACTAAAGAAAATAACGCGAATGTTTCTCTAATGAATGGACTATATAGCTGAAGAGGGTATGGGCTATGTTGGGGAAGTATGGGCAGCACGATGGGCATGGGACTGGGCACGTTATGGTCATAGAATGGTGTGTATATACAATAATTTAATTGGAAAATACCTAGCTTTTAAACATCCAACATTCTCGAACCCCAAATAAAGTGTGCCTCTTGGATTTCTATATGTTATACCCTCATTCTGAACACAATGGAACTGGTCTCGAGGGCTAATTCTATCATACACGAAAGAGAGCTTTTCAAACCTAATCATTATATAAATTTTTGAAATTAATTTCTACGCATTTCAATTTCGCACAACCAAAGGATACGGCCAATTGCCACAAAATTCAACGGCATATGATTATTCACTATTATGGATCCAATGGAATTTGTTACGTTGGAATTCAAGACAGTGCCGCGAGAGGCTATTTTCACTTGTTAATTTAAAACAGGTTATTTTCAAAAATCAATTTAATCACTTTCAATTCCAATTTAAAAGTTTACTATCTTCACTTCTATAAAAATAGAATTTAAATCAACTATCGAAATTATTTTCATTCATATTAGATTCAAGGTTCAATTATTTTAAATATCCCCAGATATTAAATTCAATAATTTAATTACACAATAAATCGCTGTATTTGAAATTCAAGTTATTTAACTTATAAAATTAACTTTCAATATTTAAAATCAATTAAATACTCCAAATTCAAATGAATAAATTTTTGAGCTGTTACATTCTTTCCCCCTTAAAAGAATCTCGTCCTCGAAATTTCCAAGGTCAGAAAAATGCCAAACACCCATTAATTTTTCAAACCCAATTAGTTGAAATAGACTGCTAATTTTTTTAAGCCTTAACTTCCAAAAATCAATTTATTGTAACTTTATTATCACCTTTAGATACTAACTACTACCATGCCATGTTGTAGCAAAAATATCAAATTTTAGTAATCAAAAATTTTCTTTCGAATTTCTCAAAAATTTCCTAACGCTTTAAATTTTTGGAAAATTTCATCAGCATCTCCTTTGCATGGCTAGATCGTAAAAATTTACAATATGTATAATCACAAATAGACATCTCATCTTTGAGGATGAGGCATCCCGTAGTGAAAAATATAAAAATACGATATGTAATCTGAGATGTGTACCTTATTTTAGCATTAGCAAGCGTATACAACCAATATAAACGCAAAGCATACGTCATCCTCACCTACTAATCACTCAACAACCAATGAGAATAGGTTTATAGAAAGTAATATCAATATATAACATATATAACATACAATAAATATATGCAAATTGTCACGACCCGTAATTCAGCGTTCAAAAGTCGACATCAAATACCTCACTTGTATTCGACCGCCGGAGATTCGAACGTCGAATTCCAGTTCGGATGGAGATTATAACAACATTAGATGAATATAAACAGCGGAAACAAAATAAAACTGCCAACATCAATATCCCAGATACAACATCACAATATCATTACAACAACATCACCAACATCAGAGTATTTTTATACATATACAACACTACTCCAAAATAGACCATCACAACAGAACAACATATGATTGCATTCCAAGAAAGTCTTCAAAGAAATGAAATGAAAGCGAACATCCAACCAAGAACCTTGAGATCCAAAAGTTTTCAAAATATCTCCAAGTCAAAAGCCTTCAAAAAAATAACCGGTAGCCTCTGAACCAAAAGACTTCAAAAACCAGCTAGCACCAAAACACGAAAGACCTGCTACTAGGCTGCCCGTGTAGAAATTATAGGCACCTAGAGTTTAGAAAGGAAACAATAAACTCCGGGTCAGTCATGGGACTTGTATGAGTAAACAAAAACAGTTGCTTTGATAAAAACAGATTTTTAAAAGAAAACTGTTCATGCTTTTGGAAAATGAAACTACCAAAAGACCTCCCACCACACACACAATGCAATCGCAGAATTGGAGGAGATTTCTTCTTATGATAGTCAAATATGCTTTGTACGCGAAAAATTCTTTAATATTATTACTAGTGCATAGTGTAGAAAACATTCTTGAAAGTATAATATTGATCTTAGTCAGCATACCACATTCCGTCGTATGCCTACTATAGCTACCATGGTTTGTGGCAGGTTACCGCCACGTTGCATGGCAGGTTATACAACTAAAACCGTACAGAGTTTGTATTGTTTCTTTGGATTTCCAACAAATGGTCAGGCTAAGGAACTTCCTGGGCCACATGGGTACGCCTCTGGAGGGATGTCCCGAGAACCTAACCGGATCTCTGCCAACACAAGGCCGGGTTACCTCTATAACTAGGTAACTACTACACGAGTATGCCATCCCCCGGTTGTAACCAACCTTTATCCGGGGCCCCAACAACAATAATCACAAAGTAATATATATATTTGCGATATACACATAAGTTAAGTATCTAGGCTCCATACCATGATACCACTTCTATCCAGAAGGAAATGCACATACCCTAAAGGGCGCTACCCTCAATAACCTTGTCGCATCTTTCCTGTTTCGACCATTACCGGGTTGTGAGGTTCGACGAAGTCTCGTCTACAAAGCTACACTTTTCACAAAAGCCATGCTTTGATCAACAAATGATCAGCAGCACTCAGCATGCCACATTACCAAGTTGGGAATATATTACTGATAACCTTCAACTGCATAACCTCTGAGCTCGTACGTCGTAGAGAAGGGTGTTAAGCTAAGAGAATAAATTCTTCGCCACCAACAGAAATTTATTTGAAAGAAATTTGTTTTATATCTCAAAATGTAATGTCAGACATACAATCCATACAAGTCTGTTCCGGGTTCGAACAGAACCGAAGGCACTTCCGAAGAAGTCCTTGCAATCCGGGCATCCACAATCCCGATCTGACTCTCCATCACATATGGAGAACTCTATACCGGAGCAACTCAGTGCAGAGTCATTCGACAGGTTATCCAATCATTCTTGAAGACGTCCGGTCTTCACCACCATCTTCAATTGCTATCCATTTCGTCGTATCACTATTCGGAATGGGTTATATGACACAAAGGTCCTCTCCCGGCTAATCCGAATAGTGAGCGTCAATTTTAAAAACATGTGGATACATCATTCACAAAGATTCTTAGGTTCGATGTGGGTTTCGGATAACCAACTGGAATCCGACTCCCTGTCGCATCGAATTTCAAGTGTCGTTTTACGGGCCAAAGGGTTTTCATATTCACATAGAAAATACAGAATCGCAGCTCAGCACAAAGCAATTCATATCAAATAGCATCACAATTACAATCAGAGATATCAATCAATACCCATCATACAATAGTTATCAATCATATACAACTACGATGAATCAATCGTGTGAATTAAACTAATTAATCACATAATTAATTTCATTAATCATCTTTAATCAATGATTAGTTATCCTTAGTTAAAATTAATTAAATCTCTAATCATCTTCATAATTAAACCATTCCTTAATTAATTACCCTAATTAATTTATCCTTAATTGTTCATTAATTAAATCTTAATTACTCTTCTTAATTAATTATTCCCTTAATTAATTATCTTAATAAATTAATCCTTAATTGTTCATTTATTAAATCTTAATTATTCTTCTTAATTAATTATTCCCTTAATTAATTATCTTAATAAATTAATCCTTAATTGTTCATTAATTAAATCTTAATTTTTCTTATTAATTAATTATTTCCTTAATTAATTATCTTAATAAATTAATTCTCAATTAATCATTTAATATTAAGTAATTAATTTAAATAGTTATTTTAATTAAATCATTTATTACATAAGTAAATCATAAATTGCCTATTAAATTCAAAAGATAACCTTCTTATCTTTGTTAACCATTTTGATTTTCCTTGTAAATCTAATTTAAATTCATCATGTGAATTGTTTTGAGAGATCAAAATTATTTTGTAAAACATTTCATCTTAACAGCATTTTTAATTACATTTTATAACTGATTTTTATAAGTAATGTGACAAAAAATTAAATTAAATTACTTAAAAAATGTCTTACTTAACTTTAATTTGTTTAAAATCCAAATTAAAATTTCCTTTAAAACATGAGTTTAAAAGTTTTGAAATTTATTGTTTTTATTTGAGCAAACCACTCTGTATGCTGACTTCCCCTGAAGCCTCTCCGAGTCTTCCCCGAGGTTTCCACCCTCTTGCTTCGAGATTTTTCAAAATTCGACTCGAGTGTTGTTTGTTTTTCCTTTCCAAATTTTTCAAAGTACAAACTCGAACAATCCCTAAACCACTTCGAGTCCATACGCGAATTCAAATCCATCTCACCCGTTAGCTGCTTCGAGTTTTTCCCTTTATCCTTCCCAAGTTCACAACTGACACACAACCAAGCATATACACATGCACGATCACCTTCGCCTTTGCTGGTCGGTGCTGCGGCCATCCACGAGTCGCCGTGCATCCCCAAAACATCACCAGTAATCCAGAATTTGAAGAAAATTCGAAAACGAGAAATCGGGGCCCTTCGTCCCCAAACCCATCAGAACGTCATCAGGAAATTCGCCTTGCGCCACCTCCCCAGGCCATTATCGGTCACCAAACTTGGACCCTAGCCTTGTTATCGAGTCACGCTTCAATTAGCACCATTGACGTGAAGTCCGGTCATCTGTAGAAGGTGCTGCAACGTCGACTCCGACATGACCAAAAATGGGTCCTTATACCCTATTTCATCAAACCCAAACTTATTTGATCATATAAAAAATTTCGTACCATTTTTCTAACAATCTACGATCCATCACCCTCCTATGACGACAAACCCGAGGCTTGATTATTCTTTGATCATCAGCAATTGACAGTTTTATCAATCCTGTTCAACTCTGAACAGCTCAATAAATACCACACTAAAAATCTAGATTGTTTTTCTAAAATTCATAGTTTTTGAACACGAACAAGTTGATGTAGGTGAATCGACAAAACACGACACTTGAATTTTTAACATGTTTTAAGTTTTTACTGTGTTTTCTTTTTCCAGACTCTAAATCATGAGTATTATCCTTTTAAATGTTTTAACTTTCAATCTTAAATGAATTTAAGCATTTTTTTGTTCTGATACTTAAATCTACAAAACTGGAATCAAGGAACTTGGGGTTTTTTTGACAGGTTTTCATAAAAAAAAGAAACCTGTAGCAAGAACATGATTATCAACATGCACAAACAAATGCATAACTCATTCACAGATTTTTGTTGCATGCAAACTATATTCAACTTGCATACATCATGTATTCAATCAATCAGATAAAAATCAAGTTTCTTGAAAGACTTACTCACTTGAAAATTTTAGCAGAGACGGTTTCCTTTCTGAAAATCAAAAATCTGGACTATCTTTTCTTTTTCTTCTTAGCTTGATTTTAAATTTGATAGCTGCAACAAATTTGTATGAACTTGTTTAAATCTTTGATGTAATTTACTTACTTAATCTTTTAACAACAAATTAAACAAAATTAAATTTACTTACACTTAAATTTTAGTTGAAACAGAGGGAAAAACTCTGGCCTGCACCTTTAAAAACTTGTGTTTGCTGGTTGTTTTTTTTCTTTTTGAGTTGAGTCCTGAATCTCCCCCTAATCTCTGAAGTTCTTGCTTGATTCTGTAATGTATGATGAAGATTTGAATTCAACTTTGAATTCTTCTTTTGGCTTAAGATATTGAGAGGAAGGTTTTGTTACAGATTTTTTTTTTGGAACGTGTTTCTTGATTTCAATTGTTGAGGCAAAGTAGGTTTGTTTTTGATGAATATTTTTTTTTTGATATGAAGATTTCATAGATTTTTTTTTGACATGAATAAAAAGAGTAAGAAGAGAAGAATTGTATAAGTTTATTTCCCTTTCTATAAATTTTTGAAGTAAAAAGAAAATGATACAATGACACTTGTTATTTTTTTCTTCCATTGAATTACATTTGTCACCATAGTCATTATTAGTTTAACACTTGTAATAATTTTTTTTTATTAACATAATATGTTACACTATTTAGATTGCATTTAAACTTACATTTCCTATTAAAAATATTGGCTTTATATTAATACACATTATTAAAAGAGAATGTTTATGAAATTATATACATTTATAAAGCCAAATTATTTTACTAAAACATTTATTCAACTTGAAAATCAAATTCAATATATAAATTCAAATTTACCCACATATGCACTCATATATATATATATATATATATATATTCACATGTATGAATAAAATTTAGATTCCAATGATTTTAAAAACTTTTAGTATTTCAAAATTTTAAACTCAAAATAAATTTGAAATTTAAATTATCACTTATTATTTATTTATTTTGAAACTTTTCAAATTATATAACAAAAGTTCAACAATAACCAAATTTAAATTGATAAAATATTGGTATGTTACAGATTCCCCCCCTCCCCTAAGAAAATTTCGTCCTCGGAATTTGAAAGAGAGAGAAAAGCAAACAAAGAATATACGAATTCAGAAAAGGATAGAGAAATGGCTTACCAGTTTAAGCCGAAATATCTATTCTGCATTTGGGATAAGATTTTAGCATACTGTCTTCTGTCTCCCAAGTACAGTCCTTTGGATCTCCGCTCCACTGCACTTTAACCAGTTTCACAATTTTGTTCCTTAATTGCTTTTCGTCCCGATCCACAATCTTAATTGGTTCTCTTTTAACTGTTAAATTTGGTGTGATTTCTAGATCCTGCTGTGCTGCCTATTCGATAATACTCTGGATCGGGCACGTACTTTCGAAGATGTGAAACGTGAAATACATCATGTACGCTAGATAACCAATTAGGTAGTTGCACTCGATATGCTAGAGGACCAATCCTTTCCAAAATAGGAAAAGGACCACTGTATCGCGGTACCAGCTTACCGGTCTTCCCGAATCTTAACACACCTCGCATTGGAGATACTTTCAAGAAAACGAAATCTCCAACTTGAAATTCCAAAGCTCTTCTTCTACGCTCGTAATAATTCTTCTGGCGACTCTGAGAAGTTATTAACTTCTTTCGAATAAAATTAACCTTTTCTGTGGCTTCCTTAATCATATCAGGTCCAAGAACGAGCCTATCACCGGATTTAATCCAGCATGCCGGTGATCGACACGCACGACCATACAAAGCTTCAAAAGGAGCCATTTCGATACTGGCTTGATAGCTATTATTATATGAAAATTCGACCAAATGTAAATAGTCCTCCCAAGAACCACCAAAGTCGAGAATACAAGCTCGCAAAAGATCCTCTAATATTCTATTTATCCTTTAAGTCTGCCCATCAGACTGTGGGTGATAAGCAGTGCTGAAATTTAGCTTTGTTCCCAACGTGGCTTGAAACGCCTCCCAAAATCTACTAGCGAAGATCGGGTCACGATCACTCACTATACTACTCGGTATACCATAGAGACGGACAATCTCTTTGATGTATAGCTCAGCTAAACTTGCCGCTGTCCGGGTGGATTTCACTGGGATGAAATGGGCTGTTTTAGTCAAATGATCTATAATAACCCAGATTGCTTCATTCCCCCTTCGAGTGCGGGGCAACCCATCGATGAAATCCATCGATACCTGATCCCACTTCCACTTTGGTACCTCTAAAGGCTGGAGGTAGACTCGCCATCTTCTTCTGGTCGCTTTTAATTTGTTGACAAGTAGCACAGCGACTCACATATATAGATATATCACTTTTCATTGTCTTCCACCAAAAGGTTCTTTTGATATCTTTATACATCTTATTAACTCCTGGATGGATACTGAGTTTTGACTTATGACATTCATCTAGAGCTTCACGCTTTATTTCAGGGATATCTGGCACACATAACCTGCCTTTCAGCCTAATAACTTTATTACTATCAATTGCAAAACTAGAATCTTCTCCTTGATGAATTCTTTTACAAATTCCACGAAGGAACTGGTCTTCTTTTTGCTTACTGGCGATCTTTTCAAGGAGAGTAGGAGTAACTACAAGATATGCAAGAATAGCATGCCTCCTACTTAAAGCGTCGACAACTACATTGGCCTTTTCGGACGTATATTGAATATCTAGGTCATATGACGCTAGAAATTCTAACCATCGTTGTTGCCGTAGATTTAAATCTTTCTGGGTGAAGAGATATTTCAAAGATTTGTGATCGGTGAATAATTCAAAATTTTCATCTAAAACAGAGAGAGTTCATTAAGTATATTTATTTAGTTATGTTAAATTTCTTATTTCGTTAAGAAAGCTGAAAAAGGTTCTTACCCAGAAGATAGTGTCGCCAGATTTCAAAGTGAAAATAATAGCTAAAAGCTCCAAATCGTGTGTTGGGTAATTTCTCTCATGCGGGCGTAATTGTCTACTAGCGTAGGCAATTACCTTCCCATTTTGCATTAGTACTGCACCCAAACCGTCTCCACAAGCATCAGTATAGACCGATAATCCTTGGTTCCCGTTAATGATAACGAGAACGGGAGCGGTAGTTAATCTCCTTTTCAATTCCTAGAAAGCTTCATCACACTTTGGAGTCCAATCGAATTTAGCATTCTTTCATTGTTAGCTTAGTCAATGGACTGGCCAACTTAGAAAAATACTGGACAAACTTTCTATAATATCCCGCTAAACCCAAAAAACTTCGAACTTCTCTAGGAGTAGTGGGTCGCTTCCAGTCCAGAATTGCAGAAATCTTGCTTGGATCAACAGAAATGCCTTCTTTATTAACAATATGACCGAGAAATCTGACCTCTTTGACCCAAAAGTGACATTTAGAGAATTTAGCGAATAGAATATTCCTCCTCAATATTTCCAAAACAATTATGAGATGTTCAGCATGCTCCTCTTCAGTTTTGGAGTAAATCAAGATATCATTAATAAACACAAGGACAAATTTGTTCAATACTTCTCGAAACACTCGGGTCATTAAATCTACGAAATACGCGGGAGCGTTACGAAATACGCGGGAGCGTTGGTTAGTCCGAAGGGCATGACTAATCATTCGTAGAACATGTTAGGACCCCTAAAGGCAGTTAAATGAACACAATCCTCGGCTATTCGTAGCTGATGGAATCCCTGAGCTAAATCCATTTTAGAAAAGAATCGAGCGCCATGAAGTTGATCGAATAGATCGTCCATTCTAGGTAAAGGAAATTTGTTCGTGAGAATTTGTTTATTGAGATAGCGGTAATCTACACATAATCTCAAAGATCCGTCTGATTTACCCGCAAATACGATAGTTGAACCCCATTCAGAAACACTAGGCCGAATCAATCCTTTTTCTAGCAAATCTCAAGTTTGATTGACTAATTCAATTCTTTCCCTAGGTACCATCCCGTGACTTGCGTGGACGACATGACGGGCATTGGGTACTAAGTCAATTCGGAATTCTATTTCTCTGTATGGAGGTAAGGATTTCACTTCTTCAAATACGTCGCAAAATTCCCGAACAACAGGTATAGACTCCAGACTGGGTTCAGGATATCCCAAAGTATACATCAATTTATCTCTCTTGGGACTCGGATCCTCACAAGAGATTTCAATAAAATTTCCAAAGTTTGTTATGATCGAGATCGTTCGATTATTACAATCTAATTTGGCTTCGTATTTTGTTAGCCAATCCATTCCGAGTAAAATTTCAAATTCATTAAAATCAAGAACAAAGAGACTGATAGGGAATCGGTAACAAGAATACGAGATAGGAATGTCTCTACATCGTAGACAAAGGTTTGCAGGACCACCAACTGAATTTTTTCACACAAATGGGCTCGTCGACAAAATTAGGTTTAAGTTTTAATTCATTTACGGTTTGTTGGGAGATAAATCTATGTGTAGCACCCATGTCAAACAAAACTTTAACAATTTTATCATAAATAGTAAGGTTACCTTCCAGAACACCTTTTCTTTTGTCTGCTTTCGAAGATGAAGGGTCTTCCTTTATCGCATAAACATTTGCCACATTTTCTTATTTCATCACCAGGCAATTCTTAACAACATGTTCAGGCTTGTGACAATTATAGCATTCTCTAACTCCTTGATCATTCTTCGCAGGTTGTTCCTTCTTAACTTGCTTCTTCGTGTTTTTGCAGCTGTTTGAATAATTCCCCTTCTCTTGGCAATTGTAACAAGTTACATTTCTAGCCGAATTTCCTTGACTGCTCCTCTTATCCTTGCCTTGATGTGGCTTCTTGCCCCCAAACTTCCTTTTCTTCCAATTCTGATTACTTGAATTTCCGCTTTCCCTTGGAATCTTCTGCATATCCAGGGTGGCATACCTATATCCCATATCAATAAGATCAGAAAAAGATTCTTTGATGTGTGCTGTCATCCTTTCGTGATACTTATTGTTCATTCCACGAATAAACCTTTCATTTTTCTTTAGAGACGTGTTCACCAACTCTGGACCAAAACAGGACAGTTCTTTGAACTTGTTTAAGTACTCCTCAAACGACAAGCCTCCTTGCTTTAAGTCCAGAAATTCTTGATACATTCGGGAAATTCCTGCCGACGGCATATAGAGCTTTTTAAACACCTCCTTAAGTTGACTCCAAGTAAATTCTTCTTCTAGTTCATCTACCGTGAATGTTTCCCACCAGGCTGAGGCTTCATCTTGAAGTTGCCAAGAAGCGATTAGTCGCATTTGATCATCTTGCAGCTTAAGCCCCTTAAAGATCTTTTCACATGATCTGATCCAAGCCAGGGCCTCAATAATCGACTCTTTGTCGGTGAATGGCCTACCACCAAGCCTTGAGAAACTCTTATATAAATCAGCCAGATTCGGCTGAGACTGAGTAGGCATAACTGCTTCTGCTGAAGGGGAAACTAGACTGGTTGTTGTAGCATTCCCTTGACCCCTTGCTCTACCTCTTCGCCCGCTCATCCTTACTATCTGTAATTAGTAAGAAACTTGATTTAGATATTCAGACGAGATATCTTGAGGAATATCAGCAGTTAAAGAAAATAGACTAAGAAATTTTGAGGTTTCAGTCTCGGTTTATACTCATTCTAGGGTATACTTCACCCAATCTCTAACGAGCCATCTAATGTGTTATACTCCATAGCTAAAGTTCTTACTCAACCTTTAGCTCTGATACCACTTGTCACGACCCGAAATTCAGCGTTCAAAAGTCGACATCAAATACCTCACTTGTATTCGACTACCGGAGATTCGAACGTCAAATTCCAGTTCGGATGGAGCTTATAACAACATTAGATGAATATAAATAGCGGAAACAAAATAAAACTGCCAACATCAATATCCCAGATACAACATCACAATATCATTACAACAACATTACCAACATCAGAGTATTTTTATACATATACAACACTACTCCAAAATAGACCATCACAACAAAACAACATGTGATTGCATTCCAAAAAAGTCTTCAAAGAAATGAAATGATAGCGAACATCCAACTAAGAACCTTGAGATCTAAAAGTTTTCAAAATATCTCCAAGTCAAAAGCCTTCAAAAAAATAACCGGTAGCCTCCGAACCAAAAGACTTCAAAAACCAGCTAGCACCAAAACACGGAAGACCTGCTACTAGGCTACCCGTGTAGAAATTATGGGCACCTAGAGTTTAGAAAGGAAACAATAAACTCCGGGTCAGTCATGGGACTTGTATGAGTAAATAAAAACAGTTGATTTGAATGAAAACAGATTTTGAAAAGACAACCGTTCATGCTTTTGGAAAATGAAACTACCATAAGCCTCCCACCACACACACAATGCAATCATAGAATTGGAGGAGATTTCTTCTTATGATAGTCAAATATGATTGGTACGCGAAAAATTCTTTGATATTATTACTAGTGCATAGTGTAGAAAACATTTTTGAAAGTATAATATTAATCTTAGTCAGCATACCACATTTCGTCGTATGCCTACTATAGCTACCATGGTTTGTGGCAGGTTACTGCCACGCTGCATGGCAGGTTATACAACTAAAACCGTACAGAATTCGTATTGTTTCTTTGGATTTCCAACAAATGGTGAGGCTAAGGAACTTCCTGGGCCACATGGGTACGCCTCTGAAGGGACGTCCCGAGAAACTAACCAGATCTCTGCCAACACAAGGCCGGGTTACCTCTATAACTAGGTAACTACTACACGAGTATGTATGCCATCCCCCGGTTGTAACCAACCTTTATCAGGGGCCCCAACAACAATAATCACAAAGTAACATATATATATATATATATTTGTGATATACACATAAGTTAAGTATCTGGGCTCCATACCATGATACCACTTCTATCCAGAAGGAAATGCACATACCCTAAGGGGGGCTACCTACAATAACCTTGCCGCATCTTTTCTGTTCCGACCATTACCGGGTTGTGAGGTTCGTGAAAGTCTCGTCCACAAAGCTACGATTTTCACAAAAGTCGTTCTTTGATCAAACAATGATCAGCAGCACTCAGCATGCCACATTACCAAGTTGGGAATATATTACTGATAACCTTCAACTACATAACCTCTGAGCTCGTACATCTCAGAGAAGGGTGTTAAGATAAGTGAATAAATTCTCCGCCACCAATAGAAATGTATTTGAAAGAAATCTGTTTTATATCTCAAAATGTAATGTCAGACAAGCGATCCATACAAGTCTGTTCCAGGTTTGAACAGAACCGAAGGCACTTCCGAAGAAGTCCTTGCAATCCGGGCATCCACAATCCCGATCGGACTCCCCATCACATATGGAGAACTGTATACCGGAGCAACTCAGTGCAGAGTCATTTGACAGGTTATCCTATCGTTCTTGAAGAGTCCGGTCTTCACCACCGTCTTCAATTTCTATCCATTTCGTCGTATCACTATTCAGAATGGGTTATATGACACAAAGGTCCTCTCCCGGCTAATCCGGATAGTGAGCGTCAATTTTAAAAACATGCGAAAACATCATTCACAAAGATTCACATGTTCGATGTGGGTTTCGAATAACCAACTGGAATCCAACTCCCTGTCGCATCGAATTTCAAGTGCTGTTTTAAGGGCCAAAGAGTTTTCATATTCACATAGAAAATACAGAATCACAGCTCAGCACAAAGCAATTCATATCAAATAGCATCACAATTACAATCATAGATATCAATCAATACCCATCATACAATAGTTATCAATCATATACAACTACGATGAATTAATTGTGTGAATTAAACTAATTAATCACATAATTAATTTCATTAATCATATTTAATCAATGATTAGTTATCCTTAAATAAAATTAATTAAATCTTTAATCATCTTCATAATTAAATCATTCCTCAATTAATTACCTTAATTAATTTATCCTTGATTGTTCATTAATTAAATCTTAATTACTCTTCTTAATTAATTATTCCCTTAATTAATTATCTTAATAAATTAACCTTAATTGTTCATTAATTAAATCTTAATTACTCTTCTTAATTAATTATTCCCTTAATTAATTATCTTAATAAATTAATCCTTAATTGTTCATTAATTAAATCTTAATTACTCTTATTAATTAATTATTTTATTAATTAATTATCTTAATAAATTAATCCTTAATTAATCATTTAATATTCAGTAATTAATTTAAATAGTTATTTTAATTAAATCATTTATTACATAAGTAAATCATAAATTACCTATTAAATTCAAAAGATAACCTTCTTATCTTTGTTAACCATTTTGATTTTCCTTGTAAATCTAATTTAAATTCATCATGTGAATTGTCTTGAGAGATCGAAATTATTTTATAAAACATTTCATCTTAGCAGCATTTTTAATCACATTTTATAACTGATTTTTACAAGTAATGTGACAAAAATTAAATTAAATTAAATTACTTAAAAAATGTCTTACTTAACTTTAATTTGTTTAAAATCCAAATTAAAATTTCCTTTAAAACATGAGTTTAAAATTGTTTTAAAAGTTTGGAAATTTATTGTTTTTATTTGAGCAAACCACCATATATGCTGACTTTCCCCGAAGCCTCTTCGAGTCTTCCCCGAGGTTTCCTCCCTCTTGCTTCGAGATTTTTCAAAATTCGACCCGAGTGCTGTTTTTTTTTCCTTTCCAAAATTTTTCTAAGTACAATCTCGAACAACCCCTAAACCACTTCGAGTCCATACTCGAATTCGAACCCATCTCACCCGTTAGCTGCTTCGAGTTTTTCCCTTTATCCTTCCGAAGTTCACAACTAACACACAACCAAGCATGTACACATGCACGATCGCCTTCGCCGTTGCTGGTCGGTGCTGCGACCACCCACGAGTCGCCGTGCATCGCCAAAACATCACCAGTAATCCAGAATTTGAAGAAAATTCAAAAACGAGAAATTGAGGCCCTTCGTCCCTAAACCCATCAGAACGTCGTCGGGAAGCCTTGCGCCACCTCCCTAGGCCATTAGACCCTAGCCTCGTCATCGAGTCACACTTCAATTAGCACCATTGACGTGAAGTCCGGTCATCTGTAGAAGGTGCAGCAACGTCGACTCCGACGTGAACAAAAATGGTTCCTTAAACCCTATTTCATCAAGCCCAAACTTATTTGATCATCTAAAAAATTTTGTACCATTTTTATAACAATCTACGATCCATCACCCTCCTCTGACGACAAACCCGAGGCTTGATTATTCTTTGATCATCAGCAAGTGAAAGTTTTATCAATCCTGTTCAACTCTGAACAACTCAATAAATACCACACTAAAAATCTAGATTCTTTTCTAAAATTCATAGTTTATGAACACGAACAAGTTGATGTAGGTGAATCAACAAAACACGACACTTGAATTTTTAACATATTTTAAGTTTTTACTGTGTTTTCTTGTTCCAGGCTCTAAATCCTGAGTATTATCCTTTTAAATGTTTTAACTTTCAACCTTAAATGAATTTAAACATTTTTTTGTTCTGATACTTAAATCTAACAAAACTGGAATCAAGGAACTTGGGGTTTTTTTGGACAGGTTTTCATAAAAAAAAGAAATCGGTAGCTAGAACAGGATTATCAACATGCACAGACAAATGCATAACTCATTCACAGATTTTTGTGCATGCAAACCATATTCAACTTGCATACATCATGTATTCAATCAATCGGATAAAAATCAAGTTTCTTGAAAGATTTACTCACTTGAAAATTTTAGCAGAGACAGTTTCCTTTCTGAAAATCAAAAATCTAGACTATCTTTTCTTTTTCTTCTTAGCTTGATTTTAAATTTGATAGCTGCAACAAATTTGTATGAACTTGTTTAAATCTTTGATGTAATTTACTTACTTAATCTTTTAACAACAAATCAAACAAAATTAAATTTACTTACACTTAAATTTTAGTTGAAACAGATGGAAAAACTCTACCTGCACCTTTAAAAACTTGCGTTTGCTGGTTGTTTTTTTCCTTCTTTTTGAGTTCAGTCCTGAATCTCCCCCTATTCTCTGAAGTTCTTTCCTGATTCTGTAATGTATGTTGAAGATTTGAATTCAACTTTGAATTCTTCTTTTGGCTTAAGATATTGAGAGGAAGGTTTTGTTACAGATTTTTTTTTCTGGAATGTGTTTCTTGATTTCAATTGTTGAGGCAAAGTAGGTTTGTTTTTGATGAATATTTTTTTTCTGATATGAAGATTTCACGGATTTTTTTTTGAAATGAATAAAAAGAGTAAGAAGAGAAGAGTTGTATAAGTTTATTTCCCTTTTCTATAAATTTCTTAAGAAAAAAGAAAATGATACAATGACACTTGTTATTTTTTTCTTCCTTTGAATTACATTTGTCACCATAGTCATTATTAGTTTAACACTTGCAATAATTTTTTTATTAACAAAATATGTAACACTATTTAGATTGCATTTAAACTTACATTTCCTATTAAAAATATTGGCTTTATATTAATACACTTATTAAAAGAGAATGTTTTTGAAATTATTTACATTTATAAAGCCAAATTATTTTACTAAATCATTTATTTGAAAAAAATTAAATTCAACTTGAAAATCAAATTCAATATATAAATTCAAATTTACCCACATATGCACACATGCATATATATTCACATATATGAATAAAATTTAGATTCCAATTATTTTAAAAACTTTTAGTATTTCAAAATTTTAAACTCAAAAGAAATTTGAAATTTAAATTATCACTTTTATTTATTTATTTTGAAACTTTTCGAATTATATAACAAAAGTTCAACAATAACCAAATTTAAATTGATAAAATTTTGGTTTGTTACACAAATGTAGCCAATGTAATAATAGAAACCATCCACAATTAACATCCATCCAACTAATTTATAACCATTTCGATTTGCATTTTCAAATGTCAACCTTCAATTTATACACTTCCATTTCTTATTTACATGCAATTGGTTCACTTCCAGTTTATTCACATTCATTTTACTAATATTCAATTATTCATATTCAATTAGTTTACATTCAATTTAAATTATTCACATTCGTTTTACTTACCCTCGTTTATTCACATTTAATTAATCCACATTATGTTTAACAGCATTTCATTCCATAACTCAAGTTCACATCCATTTACTAACTTATTCCATTAGTTCATTATAAATAAAATTCAATTTCATTTCATTTAACTCATTAACTTAATTTATTTAACTATACTTAAGTTGAATTTTAATTTCATATCTCCATTCCATATTTCTTTCCTTATCTATACCATTTTCAAATTATTAGTTCAAAACTTATTTCCATATTTTTTCATCAAAGCATACTTTGGATTTTAAAATCAACTTATTTTAACCAAAACAAAACTCTAACGGAAAATCACTAGGGTATCAATTCATCACTTAGAAACTCGAAAATGAACACTACTGATGCTTTAGTTTTCACCAAAATTATTTTCCAGCGACTGAAGTGAGTTTAGTGTTTTCTATTTTTTTAAGTCTTTTAAAACATTTCTAATCAAAATATTTCCCAAGATAATACTATTTTTATTCTTCCAAACATGAAAAACCATCTTCGAACCACTAGGATTTAAATTCTCAAGCTTCTTATTTTAAATCCAATTTTATTTACAAATTTTATTTATATATATACTTGTGCAATTTCATTTCCTTTCCATTTGTAAATCACATCTAAAAATAATACACTTTCTTATATAACTCATTTTACAAATGTTTATATCTATTTAGATTTTAATAATAACAACTTTTATTAGAACAACCAAAAACAAATGATAATAATCAAATATTATTATTCACTAACAACCAAACATACCATATATAACTATAAAAATTTCTAAAAAATTATTCTTTTATAAATAAATATAATTTAGTAAAATTATTTCATTTATCAATTCCCAAAACAATACCGTATCGGTTTGCCTTGTTTAAGCGTTTAGAAACCCTTATCCAAATCATGGCGTCCTACATATTGACTAGAATTCATAAGCTACTCGACAGATAAATTAACACCATATAAAACATTTTTATGTCACTAAAAAATATGCTCTCATATATATATAATACACTCAAACTCATAATACGGCATTTTATTACCTTATCTCTTAATGAGTTGCCCCACCAAAGCCAAGGTTCTCGCTTAACCTTCAGCTCTTATACCAAGTGTAATAGCTAGGATTTTCGACCCCCGACAATCAACAGTAATAAGTTTACTGTATTGCATGCCGAGCAATCGAATGCCGGAAAACCCAATTGTTAGGGGAAAGAAGGAAGAAAGAAGAAAAGATAAGAAGAAGATAAAAGAAAATAAAAACAACACAGAATCTCACAATCGCAGCGGAACAATATATAATATAATATCAATGATCTTTACAAGAGAGAAACTGTTATATACATACATCCATCATAGTACAACAACAAATCACAATCATTAGTCTGGACAGTTATAACAACCCGTCCTCACTATTTTTGATGATTTCAACAACAAAGCAGCGGAAAATAAATATATATGCGAATATGACTTGAAGACCCCCAACTCATCTCCTGAGCTCCAATGCATCCAAAGCAATATGTAAATATGCTCGATCTGACCCAAGCATTATAACAAAATAATACCCGAGTTAGTCTAGAAAACAAACTTGAGAAAAATACATCCAACTGGATTTTAAAGTTATAAAAATACTTTGAAAATCGAAGTATCTCGTAAGACCATGTCGGACATAAATACGAGCATGTTTTTACCTTACGATAACTAAAACATTTCGCATGAAATTCTCCGATATTATAATAGTGTCTAATATACAACTAAAACCTTAAAGGTTCATATTGGAGTGGATTCCGGGATAACTAGGATACTAGTGACCGTCTGTCATCATGCATCTTTAGATAAAATAACACTGAAGACCTCGCCTGGATCCTGTGCCAACACAGAATCGACTTACCCTTTACTGGATAGTACCAAACATGATCAACTCTCCGTTAATGGGCATCGAAGCATACAAATGAGAGATAACATCCACTCTAGATAGGGATGATCATACTCTACTTGAGAGTGACCTACTTAATCCTGCAGCATCTCTCCTGTTTTAGTCATCCACGGTTGATGAGGCTTGAGGCTACGTTTAACCTTTTATATAGCACTTCCTACTTGGAATGCTAACACTGCCCTCCAGGAAATAATCCAATGCCAGAATTCACCCATACAATTTCGTTCTAGGACTGAACAAAACACTTGATAGCTCTGTCTTCAATTCCATCATCTACAAGATGTCTTCACTTCGAAACGCTTGAGTTGGATCGAAGTGGTTTTACGATAATATAAACACTCCGGTCTCTTCGAAACAACTATTCCATAATTCTCGGTAAACTCAACCCTGGTTCTTTAGGTAATAAACAATTAATGATAAGAGCGGAGATCACCTCCTACCCTTTAGTGTATGGATTTCCTTATCATTGTCTTAGGAGAAAGAAACAAGATTTGTAACGATCCTGAATTTTTGAACAATTTAAATTGAAAATATTTAATTATTTTTAAATATTTGAATGATAATTTAAATTGAATTCCAAATATAACTGTGAATTTGGCGATTAAATATTAAAATTTAATCTATACAAAGTTGAATAAAAATTTAAATTTGACTTTGGAGTTGAAATTGAATATTGAATTTGTATTTTTAATTCAAACTAACGACTTAGAAAAATAATATTGGATACAAGGATTTTTATTTATGTAAATTTATAAATGGGTGGTTAGTTTTTAAATAACATCTTTCTTTTCTTTAAAGTAAAAAGGAATAAAATTTTAATCAATACAAATAGATGAATAAATACACATAGTAAAAATTGAAACAACATATTTATAAATTTTGAAAAATATTATGTAACTACATTGGAGAAATTTTAACAACATAATTTAAACAAAAACATAACAAAGCAAAGTAATAATAAAACCCATTGAAATTCAAAATAAAAATATAAGAGGAAAATTTGTTGATTGTTGTTTGGGCTTTGAAAATTTTGGTCGGCCCACGTTTGATATTGGTGCCGTGATTAAGTATACCCATTCCCTCATTTCTCCATTCGATTCGTAACCCTAAACAAACGAAAAATAATGGCGGCTCTCAATTTCTTTCTTCCTCCGATCGACTAAATTAGGGCTGGTGATAATTTGGGGCCTTTGTTCGATTGCGCTCTTTGTTCCAAAACAGGGTTTTTGCGAAGCTCCGGTACTAGTTTGTCGTGTTTGCTGCATCGTCTTCTACCCAGCGAGCAATGGTGAGTTTTTCTCACGATTAATCTTATTCAAGTTTTTATATTTGTTTGAATTGGGTGCTTGGTTACATGCTATGATTTGTGTTGCTATGGTCTGATGTTTTGCAAGTGATTCGCATACATATCTGATGAGAACAGACACTGCATGTATGGTTGTTGGGTGTTATTTGCTATCATTTGCTCTGTTAATTTGATTTAAACTGATAAGAACAGATAAAAACAGATAAGACACTGCATGTATAGTTGTTGGGTGTTGTTTGCTTCCATTTGCTCTGTAAATAAATTTAAACTGATAAGAACAGATAAAAACATATAAGACACTGCATGTATAGTTGTTGGGTGTTGTTTGCTTCCATTTGCTCTGTAAATAAATTTAAACTGATGAGAACAGATGCTATCAAAACTTTGCTTGTTTTGTTTTGCTGCACGTGTTGAATCTTTGAATCTGGTTAAGGAAAATGTAGTAAGGAAAATGAATACTTGTGAGCAAACTTGAAAATCTTCCCTTTGAATATGATATCTATAAATCTGTGAATTTGCCTTGTTGTGCTTGCTTGTTGATATTGGGTTGCTGCATGTTGTTTGTCTGGGAACAAGTATAATGTTCTTGGTTTATAGCTTTGAGAATTTGAGTTAAGAATCTATATTTTCTTGTTTAAATAAATTCAAGCCCTGAGTACTGAAAGTAGATGTTTATGATATTATAAAGTCATTCCAAAGATAATTTCAGAAGAAAATATTTAGTATTTAAACAAAATATAGGAAGTAACAAGGAGAACCGAAATACCCAGATCTAATTAAATCAAAAACAATCTGGTCTCTGTTTCTTTTGGAATCCAGGTGAACAAATCTTATTTTATTTTTTTAAAACCAGGGTTCTTGGTTTCTTTACCTGTGAGTAATCTCATTTTTTAAGGGTTTTAGTATGAAATTCTAGTTGCATTTATTTGTCAGGTTTACAAAGTAAACCATATTAAAACCCAAATCTCACTCTTCCCTCTTTGGTTCTGAAATGGCAGTAAACAGTTAGAAAAAATTGTTGTTTAACCCTGTGCATTTTAGTAAATAAAACTGTGAGTAAACATTATTAAAAAGATTAGCAGATAAATGTTTGTTACATATGAATTTCTATGATGAAGAGTGTTGCATGTGTATCTTAGCATAACCTCTGTATTCTGGTGCCTGGTTTAAGCATGCATGTTTGATAGCCTGGTTATACCATGTTTACAGTTCAGGATTTAAAGTGTTATCAAAAAGAAAAAAAATTCAAATCTTCCCATCTGCACATCGTTAGATTTTGGGATTCAACAAGAATGATTTGTTCAAACCTAATTTAAGATATGAAATTTATAATTAATGAAGAAAAGTTAGAGTATCACTTTGGAAGGTAAATAACAGTAAAAATTTGCTAAATGTTAAAATTCAAACTTAACAATTTTTTTTTTATGATTTCCCTTTATAACCTGAATATCAGTTTCAAAATTTTAAATCTGCAGCTTTTAATGTTAAGAAAATTTTAACCCAGTTTCATTGTCTTGACTTGATCATTGCTTTGAGTTTCACTGTCATACTTCCATGTAATTTCGACTTCCACACTGTTGACATTTGTTCACTTCAGTTTTCACAGTTGCACATACTTATTTGAATTTGCATTGGTGCATTTCCTTACTGAGTTTGGTTGAGACTTGTTCTTTGATGTATTTCGTTGGCTTGAGTGTTGTCTCTGACCTAATGGCTTGGTTTTCATTGTCCACACATGTTCATGCTTTACTTAGCTTGCATGACTGGTGCACTTTGAATGCATTCATGTTGATTTTCATGGAGTAGTCGTCTTGACACTATTGCACACTTGCCTGAGTGCCAGTTTGCCTTGTATCTTTGTGAAGTTGTAGTTGGTGGTCTTTCATAATGTATTTTACTTTGGCCATTTCCGTTCATCCCTATAGGAGCTTTGTACAATTCTCTGGCCCATACTGTTGAACTTGACCTGTCTGGTTCCTGTTCTTTGTTGATTTGCATTTGCATTTTCATTGTTGCTCTGCCTCCATTTAAAAGTATTGTTGCCGTGATTATTTGAGCTTGTATGCTTGATGTTTTGGTTGGCTGCCCAGATTTGTACTTGCTGGTTTGATATAAGTGTTCCCCTGTACACTTCTAATGCTCACTTGTGGGCATTTGCCTTATTTACGCTATTTGACCGATCCAATTTGCTTTGATTATCTCTGCTGCCACTGCACTATCAACTCTGTTGGGCTGTTACCATTTTATTCAGTTCATTGCAAATTTATTTACTTGAATAAAGATTAATCCTGACTCGAGTGTTTTTGTGTTTTGCATAAAACGCTCGGGTCAGATCGAGTATTTTTACAGCTTGAAGATTTTCAGGCAGTGAAGTTAGAGAGAGAGGGGGGAATACCGCTTCAGTTTAGGTTTTCAGGATTTTGTACTTAAAAGAAATATTCCGCTATATAAAATTTAATGCATTGTATAAACTCTGATATTTGTATATAAAAGAAAGTTCATTTATGATATATATTATTGTTTCTGTGATTCTGTGACTGATTCTGTTTAAATGTTATAAACTAAATAACAATCCGTCATTTGAACGTTTCTAGTTGGTTTAATTACCGACTAGAGGCGGTCAGAATGGCGGGTCGTTACAAAGTGGTATCAGAGCTTTGGTTTACACAAAGCTTAGTTTATGGCGTTTAATATGAATAGTTACTAGAATCACTGTAAAGAAAACGTTTTCCAAAACTAAAGAATGTATAAAATTGTTTTCTTTGAAAAATAAAAGGTATTTTGAAAATTCAAATCTTTTTCGGAAATTCCCCTCTATAAATTTAGGTTTACGATAGTTTCTCTTCGGTAAGGTCTCCTTAGATTTGAGTCCCGATCATTCGAAAAAAACCATTATTGAATTTGCTGAGATTTATGAAAAATAAAATATAAGTTAAGTGAATTAATGAATTGGTTTAAATCAAATATTTTGAATATCTCCAAAGTAATTATTGGGAAATAAAATGACATGTTAATTTAGTTATAATCAAGCGGATTATTGAACTATGACTCGGGAATTTGATTCTGAATTCTTTTGAAAATTGATTTCAAATGTTTTGAAGAATGATTTGTAAATAAATGGGTTATAAGTACTTAACTTATAATTGGACTTTTGGTATATAATTGAGTTATATAAATTGAATTGAATTAATAAAGGAGATTTATAAATCGAAGTTTATAAATAGAAATGGAATTTGTAAAGAATGTTTATAAATTCGAAACCAATTGAATTTGATAAATGAAATATAGAAATTATTAAAGGAGATATATTCGTGATTTTGGACAGCGAATTATCCTTTAAGTTAATTATTGTGATGATAAAAGTTGGTTGGGAATTTTATCCACGATTTCAGACAGTGGATAATTTTGAATTAAATGCGTAGAATATTGAAATTGGTTAAAGAAGTATATTCACAATTTTGGACAGTGAATATATTATTAAATAAAATGGATATGTTTTAGGGAAGTGATATTATAAAATGAAGTTGATCAATTTGAAGTTGTTTTAAAATGTGTTAAATATCGAAACCATAGATTTCAACATTCATTGTTGAAATAGACGTTTTCGAGAGAAATAAAAGGAAATAGTGGGCTATAACACTGTTGTTATAGTAAATGGTTTTCAAAAGGAAATGTTTATATAGTATTGGGATTTATATATCTATCTTAAATTTGAATCCTTATACTAGTGATTTTGGGTCGTCGTAACAATGTTTTACGCAACATTCGTTTTGAATCAAATAAATGTGTTTAAAAGATCGCTTTCCTTAAAGAATGAAATATATACTTGATTATGATTTAAGTATATTGAATACTTAAGTGTTGAAAAGAAATGGATTTGTAAATTACTTATTATTAAATAAGTATGGAAATGTTTTTCCAATATGAAGTGAATGTTTTGAGATTTTATCTTTTAAAGATAAATTGATAATGAATATTAGAAATCGATTTGAAAATCGTATATTCATAGATATTTTGGAAAGGTAAATTCATTATGGAATTCATAAAAGAAAGGGAAATTTGTTAAAAGTAAACATTGATTTATTTTTGAAATGTGGAAATAAATTTACGGATTTGGAACGTAAGTTTAAAATAAACCGGTAAGGATTTATTTGATTAATTTAAATGAGCAATTTTAAGTTTAAAATGGATAAATATTTGGAAATGTTTCCGTTTAAGGAAATTGCTTTGAAATTTGTTTTCAAAGATTGAAAGGTGAAAAAAAATGATTTGAAATTTATTTTCAAATGGTTAAGTGTGGAAAAAATTATATATATCTTGTGTAGAGATTTTTGGGAAATTTGAACAATTAGTTCAACTTGAAATTTTTCCAGAAGATTGAATCTTGAGTTAAATTGAGTTTAACTTCGACACCGAAAACAATATAAGTTGAGTTTTGAATTTCAGATGGACGATTTGGATTGTATGTCTAACATTGTGAATTGACGACATAGCAATTGATCTCTATTAAATATATATCTGTTTGGTGGCGGAGAATTTATTCTCTTAGCTTAACACCCTTCTCTGAGACGTACGAGCTCAGAGGTTATATATCGATAGACATCAATTATGTGTTGAGAATTGACGATGTAACATGAAATCCAAATCGAGTGTGAAGT
Organism: Allium cepa; assembly: GCA_030765085.1. Classification (NCBI taxonomy): domain Eukaryota; kingdom Viridiplantae; phylum Streptophyta; class Magnoliopsida; order Asparagales; family Amaryllidaceae; genus Allium; species Allium cepa. The sequence goes on from CM060934.1 coordinate 184,374,431, forward strand.
CGATAATAAATTGGATTATGAATGTGAATTAGGTTTGAGATAACCTTAAATTTCCAAATCGACTTAGAGGAAAATTTTAAATGGATAATGAAATGGAAAATTTGTGAATCCTCTGTTTGTTATGGGTATGAGATATTGAGGTTTTAAGAACGTATATATGAGAATACGATAAATTCGAAAACCATTAGTTTGGAAAGTAATTATTATGGGAAAACTTATGTAAGTACATGGGCATGATATGTACGAAATGTGAAATGAAATATTATATATGTATGTATGATATTATGTTTTCCAAACTGAGGATATGGAAAAGTACCTTCCATTTAAAATTTGTGAAGGTTGTTGGAATTCGAGATGAGTGTCCATTTGAAAATCGTAGCTACGTAGAATTCCATTAGTTGGATTGACCATTTGATTTCCATTAGTTGGATTGACCATTTGATTTCCATTAGTTGGATTGGCCATTTGTTTTCCATTAGTTGGATTGGCCATTTGTTTTCCATTAGTTGGAGTGACTAGCGTAATTTGTGGGGCGAGATGCCTACAGTTACAAGCGATTCCACTGGAATAGTGGCACAACCGCCGTGTAAACTGCAATCTAGATGCCAAAGCGTAATTCGAGGGGCGAGATGCCTACGGTCACGAGCGATTCTACTGGGATAGTAGCGTAACCACCGTGTGAACCGCGATCTATGGCAACAACCATGGCGAAATTCAAGAGAGATGAGAAATCAACGGTTACAAGCGATTCTACTGGGATAGTAGCGTAACCGCCGGGTAACTGTGATCCATGGGGGAACGTGCTTTCCATATCCATTTTTAAAAAGAATTTTTAAGTATTTTCAATGGGAATTGAAGCAAGTATATTTAGTACTTGGAGATTTTTAGACTTGCGCCTGGCCAGCGTATGCCTAATGTCTTTAAGAACGACAGTAGACTTGTTAAATTTCGAGTTAGCAAGTATTTTCGAACTTTAAATAGAAAATCAATAATCTGAAATTAAAGTAACATAAATTCCAACCTAATGAACTAAGGAAGAGGATTTTTGAAATGTTTTGAAAGTCCACCGCTTTGGAAAGGTTATACTATGTAAATTTTTAAAATGAAGAATTTCAAATTCAAAATTTGGGTTTTGTACGTTGAAAACTTTAGTAAAAGACTTTTGCGTCTTGATTGTAGAAAATGATGAGCAAATGAGTTAATTAACAAAGTTAGTGAGATAAAACAAATAGAATGAATTCTATACTCATTTATTTTTAATAAGTTTTGAGCTTGGTAAAAAAAAAAATTTGTGTAGGGTACAAACATCAGTGAAATTTTAACAATCATTTTTCCTTACTTGTAATTTCGGGACGAAATTCTTTTAAGGAGGGGAGATTGTAACGATCCTGAATTTTTGAACAATTTAAATTGAAAATATTTAATTAATTTTAAATATTTGAATGATAATTTAAATTGAATTCCAAATATAACTGTGAATTTGGCGATTAAATATTAAAATTTAATTTATACAAAGTTGAATAAAAATTTAAATTTGACTTTGGAGTTGAAATTGAATATTGAATTTGTATTTTTAATTCAAACTAACGACTTAGAAAAATAATATTGGATACAAGGATTTTTATTTATGTAAATTTATAAATGGGTGGTTAGTTTTTAAATAACATCTTTCTTTTCTTTAAAGTAAAAAGGAATAAAATTTTAATCAATACAAATAGATGAATAAATACACATAGTAAAAATTTAAACAACATATTTGTAAATTTTGAAAAATATTATGTAACTACATTGGAGAAATTTTAACAACATAATTTAAACAAAAACATAACAAAGCAAAGTAATAATAAAACCCATTGAAATTCAAAATAAAAATATAAGAGGAAAATTTGTTGATTGTTGTTTGGGCTTTGAAAATTTTGGTCGGCCCACGTTTGATATTGGTGCCGTGATTAAGTATACCCATTCCCTCATTTCTCCATTCGATTCGTAACCCTAAACAAACGAAAAATAATGGCGGATCTCAATTTCTTTCTTCCTCCAATCGACTAAATTAGGGCTGGTGATAATTTGGGGCCTTCGTTCGATTGCGCTCTTTGTTCCAAAACAGGGTTTTTGCGAAGCTCCGGTACTAGTTTGTCGTGTTTGCTGCATCGTCTTTTACCCAGCGAGCAATGGTGAGTTTTTCTCACGATTAATCTTATTCAAGTTTTTATATTTGTTTGAATTGGGTGCTTGGTTACATGCTATGATTTGTGTTGCTATGGTCTGATGTTTTGCAAGTGATTCGCATACATATCTGATGAGAACAGACACTGCATGTATGGTTGTTGGGTGTTATTTGCTATCATTTGCTCTGTTAATTTGATTTAAACTGATAAGAACAGATAAAAACAGATAAGACACTGCATGTATAGTTGTTGGGTGTTGTTTGCTTCCATTTGCTCTGTAAATAAATTTAAACTGATAAGAACAGATAAAAACATATAAGACACTGCATGTATAGTTGTTGGGTGTTGTTTGCTTCCATTTGCTCTGTAAATAAATTTAAACTGATGAGAACAGATGCTATCAAAACTTTGCTTGTTTTGTTTTGCTGCATGTGTTGAATCTTTGAATCTGGTTAAGGAAAATGTAGTAAGGAAAATGAATACTTGTGAGCAAACTTGAAAATCTTCCCTTTGAATATGATATCTATAAATCTGTGAATTTGCCTTGTTGTGCTTGCTTGTTGATATTGGGTTGCTGCATGTTGTTTGTCTGGGAACAAGTATAATGTTCTTGGTTTATAGCTTTGAGAATTTGAGTTAAGAATCTATATTTTCTTGTTTAAATAAATTCAAGCCCTGCGTACTGAAAGTAGATGTTTATGATATTATAAAGTCATTCCAAAGATAATTTCAGAAGAAAATATTTAGTATTTAAACAAAATATAGGAAGTAACAAGGAGAACCGAAATACCCAGATCTAATTAAATCAAAAACAATCTGGTCTCTGTTTCTTTTGGAATCCAGGTGAACAAATCTTATTTTTTTTTTTAAAACCAGGGTTCTTGGTTTCTTTACCTGTGAGTAATCTCATTTTTTAAGGGTTTTAGTATGAAATTATAGTTGCATTTATTTGTCAGGTTTACAAAGTAAACCATATTAAAACCCAAATCTCACTCTTCCCTCTTTGGTTCTGAAATGGCAGTAAACAGTTAGAAAAAATTGTTGTTTAACCCTGTGCATTTTAGTAAATAAAACTGTGAGTAAACATTATTAAAAAGATTAGCAGATAAATGTTTGTTGCATATGAATTTCTGTGATGAAGAGTGTTGCATGTGTATCTTAGCATAACCTCTGTATTTTGGTACCTGGTTTAAGCATGCATGTTTGATAGCCTGGTTATACCCTGTTTACAGTACATGATTTAAAGTGTTATCAAAAAGAAAAAAAATTCAAATCTTCCCATCTGCACATCGTTAGATTTTGGGATTCAACAAGAATGATTTGTTCAAACCTAATTTAAGATATGAAATTTATAATTAATGAAGAAAAGTTAGAGTATCACTTGGGAAGGTAAATAACAGTAAAAATTTGCTAAATGTTAAAATTCAAACTTAACAATTTTTTTTTATGATTTCCCTTTATAACCTGAATATCAGTTTCAAAATTTTAAATCTGAAGCTTTTAATGTTAAGAAAATTTTAACCCAGTTTCATTGTCTTGACTTGATCATTGCTTTGAGTTTCACTGTCATACTTCCATGTAATTTCGACTTCCACACTGTTGACATTTGTTCACTTCAGTTTTCACAATTGCACGTACTTATTTGAGTTTGCATTGGTGCATTTCCTTACTGAGTTTGGTCAAGACTTGTTCTTTGATGTATTTCGTTTGGCTTGAGTGTTGTCTCTGACCCAATGGCTTGGTTTTCATTGTCCACACATGTTCATGCTTTACTGTAGCTTGCATGACTGGTGCACTTTGAATGCATTCATGTTGATTTTCATGGAGTAGTCGTCTTGACACTGTTGTACACTTGCCTGAGTGCCAGTTTGCCTTGTATCTTTGTGAAGTTGTAGTTGGTGGTCTTTCATAATGTATTTTACTTTGGCCATTTCCGTTCATCCCTGTAGGAGCTTTGTACAATTCTCTGGCCCATACTGTTGAACTTGACCTGTCTGGTTCCTGTTCTTTGTTGATTTGCATTTGCATTTTCATTGTTGCTCTGCCTCCATTTAAAAGTATTGTTGCCGTGATTATTTGAGCTTGTATGCTTGATGTTTTGGTTGGCTGCCCAGATTTGTACTTGCTGGTTTGATATAAGTGTTCCCCTGTACACTTCTAATGCTCACTTGTGGGCATTTGCCTTATTTACGCTATTTGACTGATCCAATTTGCTTTGATTATCTCTGCTGCCACTGCACTATCAACTCTGTTGGGCTGTTACCATTTTATTCAGTTCATTGCAAATTTATTTACTTGAATAAAGATTAATCCTGACTCGAGTGTTTTTGTGTTTTGCATAAAACGCTCGGGTCAGACCGAGTATTTTTACAGCTTGAAGATTTTCAGGCAGTGAAGTTAGAGAGAGAGAGGGGAATACCGCTTCACTTTAGGTTTTCAGGATTTTGTACTTAAAAGAAATATTCCGCTATATAAAATTTAATGCATTGTATAAACTCTGATATTTGTATATAAAAGAAAGTTCATTTATGATATATATTATTGTTTTTGTGATTCTGTGACTGATTCTGTTTAAATGTTATAAACTAAATAACAATCCGTCATTTGAACGTTTCTAGCTGGTTTAATTACCGACTAGAGGCGGTCAGAACGGCGGGTCGTTACAAGATTTATACGCACAGTACAACATCATCAACGATGACTGTGCTATATAGCTCGCATGTTTCTCCTAGATATTTTCAAATTATATTTTGGGTCCAATTTTGATAGTCGGTTATTTAACTATCAAATAACAAACACATATCCAAATCATGGATTTATTCAATAGGGAAAACCAACATTGGTTAAGCACATAAGCAACCAATAGCCTCCTTATTTAATCTTTAACTAATTAAATTTATTTTGTAATTGTCTCCAAATCCTTTTACAAAGATATATATATATATATATATATATCCACAAATCTTTATATTTCAACACTTGAAAAATATCTATATACTCATCTCAACGGTATAACTATATCCACCAAACACTGAAGAAGATTTTCTTTTTATACAATTCTAAGATCTTTTATAAACTCCATTATAAATTCTAAAAACCATTTATAAAACTCCTTTTATAAATCTATAAACCCATTTCAAAAATTCTTCAGTATGTATCTAACCATTTATAAAAATCTATTACCTTGTAAAACCGTCTTTTAAGCCCTTAAAACATTTTACAAAAACTTTTCTTATAAAATGCAAGTCCGTTATAAACTTTATTTATAAATCTTGAACATTTATAAATAAATTCTAATCATTTAGTTTAAACCACTATTATACAATAAATAGTATAAATAAATAGTAATTAAAAATTATAAAGATAATAATTAGTAATTTTAAAACATTCTTAATGCAACAATAATAAATTATCTTAAACATTATTATAAATAATGATAATTGATTACCAAAACTTTATTGATAAATAATTAAAATTAATTTCAAAACATATTAATAATTTAAATAATTAACCTTTCAAAATATTAAAATATTGATAAACCATTTTTAAACAATATGAATATGAATAAACAACATTTAAAACATAATTATGCTTCCTTGATAAAAATCCATACTAATTTCCAACATGATCATTTCCATATTTATAAATCGCCTCTTTCATAAAACTTCATGTCAAAAAATTACTTTATTTATGATCTCCATTTATAACTCTATTTCGCTTATAAATCTCACTTAGTTATAAATCCCAATTAAAAACATCAAGCACCATCTATTTTGAACATTCCCCTTGTAACAACCCAAATTTGGAGATTACTTGTATATATTAAATTATAACAAAAATTATTATTTAATATTGTAAACTAAATTATAATTGGAGATGTTAAATTATTCATTTGGGATATGCAATGAATTTTGTAAATAAAACAGGAAAAATAAAGTTTGGAACTTTATTTTGTTTATTTGGGAATAAATATAGGATTATATATAGATTCGATAAGTATTTCATTTAAATAAATTAAAATATTGGGTATTTATTTGTTTGGAGCTAATAATTTAATTAGGTGATGTATTTCAATGTTAAATTGTTGAAATAAATCTAAAGTAATGAAAATAAAATCGTAAAAACTTTATTTTGAGAATTTGTGTAGAAAATAATCAAATTGCAATTTTATTTGGGTAAATACAAAAATATTGGAAATATTGCAAATATTAATCTTTTGTTGAATTTAAAATGAGAAATATGAAGGTATTATGTGTTTTATTAAAATAAAAGAGGAAATATTGTTTGAAAATAATATTTTGATGATTAAAAAAGTTGAAATGAATTATGGTAATTTATTTGATAAGAAAACAATTTTTGTACAAATTGTTGGCGTGAAAACGTTGTTTTGTAGCAAAATTGTGTAAATTGTTAAATATTGTTAAAATGGGGTTTCATTATTAAAATTATCTTTTTATTATTAAAATAAATTTTATTTTGTCACCATAACTATTTTATTTCAATACAATTGGATGTATACATTTTATTTAGCATATAAATGTTGAAATATGTGAATATAGTAATGAAATAGGTAAATGTATACATTCCTTTGTTATTTTTCACTAAGTATTTTTACACTTGGGCTTAATATGGTTAGGAATGGGATCCAAAGCCCATTCTCTAGAGTTTTTTGGTGAGAAAATTTGTGATGTACGTGGTTATTCTTCTTCTTTCTCACACTAAGAACATACGGTAAAAACAACAAAAGAAAATAAATGGTAGCCTCCCTGTAAATTCAATTTCCACTCTAAATTGCTGCTAATTCATAGAATAAATCACCAAAAAAATAAAGGGAAAGGTAATCCAAACCAATACTAAAAATTATTTCACCAAATCCTTGAATTTGATATGAATTGTCTGTAACTCTTTTTGTTCGCTCTGCATGCTTCTTTTCTAGCTTTTACAGTTCTTTGAAGCTCCTCTCTTCACCAAAGATCATAGCTTGCTCTTGAACTCTTGCTAATATTATGGTGAGTACAACACTCACAAGTGCTATCTAAAACTAGAGCTATTGCTAAGAAATCTGCTCTGTAAAAGCTTCTATATATGTTCATATTCTCTGATGTTGCTTTTTGTTGTTTCTTGTTTCTGATTGCCACTTTGAGTGACCATATCTCTTTGATTTTCAGTCAAAATGTTGCCGGATCTTTTTCGAATTGTATTTTAGTTGTTGAACTCTTTGCATGTCAGTTTTTTGCTGAAAACTTGATCTTTTGCTATGCTAATTTGCTATTGGAAGTTGAGTTCGAAGCAAGCAAAATATGCAGGAAATTGTCCATAGCCAGGGTCGACCTGGATGTCGAACTAGAAACCCCCAGGTCAACCTGGCGGTCGACCAGGCGATTGACCTGGCTTTTGGGCTTGGTCGACCCCCTATTTTCCCTAGTACGTGAAGTTGTGGTCGTTTGTTCCTGTCCCTTTTGCAGCTTGTTTCGTAGCATTGCCTTTGAATTGCTATGGTTTTGTCACTTGTTTTGATGCATGATTTTGATGATGCTTATGGGCTATAATATTCATCAATAGATTATCCAAGTTTTGGAGGAATTTGGAATTTTAAAATTTGGTTTAAATTCGAATTAAATTCGAATATCGATTTGGAGTGATTCCTTCGTTTTTCTTCGATTTCAAGCACTATTTCTTCCAAAACAATTTTTAAGAAAATTTCTATATGATTTGGGTTTTTGAAATCTTTAACAAAAAATATTTTCAGATTATATTTACATAATTTAAAAAGTATTCATGCTGATTTTCAATAAAATGCCTTCAAAATGATTTCAAAAAATTATTTTAAAATCCCGTTTTCTCAAGCAAATTCTTTTATAAATAATATACAGTATTTTTTTTACACTTTTCGGACGTATGAGAAAGAGAATTAAGCGGTTTAGTAAAATCCATGGTATGAGACACGTGAGATTGATTTATTGGTTAATTTTGGACTTGTACGATCAAAACTATCTGGGTTATTGATTCTGAATTATTTAACCAAGTTATTGCGAGTTTTGAGATTATAATTCCTATCTTTAGGAATTATCTGGGAAGGCCAATATTTGGCGGGTTGTGGTTCGAGATCTCTTATTCTAGGAGTATGATATATGATAATCGGTTATAGTGTTTTACTTGCCAATGAGATGAGGTGAGTTTGAGTTTTACAAGCTTTGGAATTTTATGATGATTTCTATTTTCTAATGTGGCAATGACTAGCAATTAGTAAACCATTTAGTGCGAACGTGTGGTATAGGTTAGGTTGCTATCTGCGAGTTGTGACACATTCTGGGATTACAACTTCGGTTGATTGAGATTTACGACTTCGGTCGTCTGGAAGAGATACCTAATATATATATATATATATATATATATATATATATATATAATACTTAAGGGATGGTACGTGAAGCGTTGCTTCAGTATACAAATGTGATTTGTCGAATCCGGGGAACTTTTATGAGTTTTTGGTTTTGATTTCACTAATTAGAGATGATGAATTTACTTATAGCCTTGAGTTATCTGTTTTGTGGTGATTTCAATACTGGGATTATAAATTCTTATTGAGTTTCATGAGTTTTGATTTGGAGATTTTAATGATTTCATATATGGCTTATATATTGTTTATGTTCATTTATATTATATAGCCCTTGAATGTTAAACCTCTATGCTACGTTAAAATTTATCATGTGATTAACTATAATCCTTTATGGAATACCTATTCTTAGTTATATAAATAGACTTTCTTACACATCATTCCTTTAACTTTAAAGAAATGTTTCCCTTATGCACTTATATTCCTTTATCTTTGGCTAATATCAAGTTCTAGTTAGCCTGACCCATGTATTTACTATTCGGGTCAGACCGAGTGACAGGTTAGCTTTTGGATCTATGTTAGCTTTACCTTTTAGGCTTCTTCATCGATTTTTGTTATTGCATAGTTTTTATGTTGTAGTCTTTTGTTGGGAACCTTATGATGTATCTTTTCTTTTGTAGGGTTGCATGTATATATTGTGGTTGAATACCACTTGTGGAGTGTTGTATTACATTTGATGTAAGTGTATATGTATATTATCTATGTTGCTGTTCTGTGACTTTAGATTGTATCGTTATCATATTTTGTTTCTGAATTGATCATGTAGCCACCATAGTAGTGTATTAGAAAGGAATTAAGTATGTCGAATACTCGTTATTAAATGGCAAAAAACATAAGTGCCAAATCTGATATACTTAGTTCTTATCTAATGCAAGACTATGATGGTTGCCCTTAACCAGCTCTATTCTCAGCATTAGCAGACAGAATTACTATGTAATTCTCTTTGTTATTGTAGTTCTCGGGGTAGGGCGTTGCAGCTTGGTATCAAAGCTGGATTCAAAGCAAAATGTAATAAATGCAGAACAATATACACGATTACCATACATCAAGTATAATACAAGTGTAAACATCATCCCTAAAATCATAGTGAAGCATGCCCTGTCCTTAGTCTTTTAAGTCTTTTGGGGGCAGATTGAAAGGAATATGTCTAGGGATGTAAATTGTAAATTCCATAGTATTCCTTGTTCAACGAATTCCAATTGCTAATATCTACCCCTATGTATAATCCTAGTTTATCTTCACTTCCAGCAAATGGCAGGAAGAGGTAAATGTGGTGCTTCGGTGTCGGGACCATCTAGTGGTTCTTGTCCTGAAGGAGTTTATATGTCAGCCGACCAGATTCTTAAGCTTCTTAGGAGGACTCGGCCTCCTGCTCCCACTCATTCCTCTCTTCCGCGCAAATCTGCATTTGCGCGTATATGCATCGACTTCACCCATCTTGAAGGCAAGCCATTCAAAGGCTCTAAGATAGTTTTAGAGGTTCAAGCTTTGCTCCGAACATGCGGGCACATCTTCACTCGCATAGAGATTTCTGATGATCACCATGTTCTTGTGACATCGAGTATGCTGCTAGAACGAGCATTAGACTAGTACGAGCTCCTTATAGCTGAGATAGATGAGTCTACTCTTACATGACAGCATTTCCAAGATTGTTTTGAGATTAAGTTTGTACCAAAATCAATGAAGGCATTCCTTGCTCGTCGCTTCCTCGAGTTGAAGCAGGGAAAATCCACCGTGTCTAATTATGTATCCTCCTTCGAATCTTATTCCAAGTATGGGATTGAGTTCATTGGTAGTCCATACAAGAAGAATCTTAAGTTCGTTTATGGACTTAAGAAATATTTGAAGCAGTCGCTCATGGTTCAGCTTAAGCTCTCTTTCGAGGAGCTTGTGGATTTGGCGCTTCACCTTGAAGCCATGGACAAAAAAGGATAGTAGCGATGAGGCCGAGGTTCAAACGAACCCAAATAAGAAGAAATTTCCCTTTCAGAAATCCTAATCATTTTCTCCGAAGAAGAAGAAGCAAGGCAATTCTAGTTCTCATTCCGGTGTAGAACCTCCTTCAGCTAGAGTGTTGGCTTGCTTCTGGTTTTAGAGACCATCTATTTAAAGAATGTCCTCAAACCGCCGAATGCCATTACTGCAAGAAGGAAGGACATATAGTTTTAGCATATCCTAAGTAGGGGAAGAAATCAGGTTCGAGGAATCTAAATGTGGCTCAGGCTTCTGGTAGTGCACCTCAGTATCGAGGTATATCTCCTATCAATTTAAAAGGTTGTATTCTTTTTAATGACTGTTTTATTTGAATCCTCTTCGATACATGTGATTGGCATTATCCATGCCACAGAAATTTGTTAATGTTATTAGATGTTCTTGTCTTGTTGGTTACTTGAGGACTGCAAATCCTTTTAAGGGGATCCGCAATAATTAACGTGAGAATTTTAGGATTTATTCCTTGTAGTTTATCTTTGCATGCATATTAGCACGCTATTTTCTATCTTAAGTTTTGAGTAATTTGAGACGGAGTGGCTTGCATTTTTATCAAGCCACATTCTATGATTTGAAGGGCCTTATATTTTGGTATCCTGATTCAGTTGGTTGGTTAATTCTTGTCTTCAGAATATTGATTATAATTTCGAAGTCTCTGTATTCACTCTTGAGTATCGAGATATTGCTGACATATCTCGGATTCCTATCATTGTGACTCTGTTGATTTCTGTAAGTCCGTTCGGGTATGACACTCAATTGGATAATCGAATATTGGATTGACTTTATTTTCGGTTCTTAGCCTTTCGGTCATTCTTCCACAAGGATGCCCACTAAGGAAATGAGGCGCCTTGGAATTGAATTGATATTTCCATCCTTACCTCTTTTAAGAAAACCTTTTTGGGATACTCATTTATAGGTTTAGTAATATTACTTCACCCAAAGTAATGATTTGACGTTTGTGTTCTTTTTCTCATTCGAGAAGATATTTTGCCCTTACCTTTATATCTCGTTGATTTTTTATTATGTGGTGCTAGGGTCTTTCCTTGGCTTGACCCAACACCGATTCTCATTAGCTTCGAGTTGCGAATGATATTGTTTTTTACCGCATTCCGCACTCATTATGGATTTTTGTGTAGTTCGTTATACCGTTAAGAGTGGCGAATACTCCAATCTATTCCCTCAACCTTGTGAATCTAGTATTCAGGGAATATCTTGATGAGTCTCTTTTTGTGTTTTTGATTTTGGATTTATGTAATGATTGTTTTTTCTAATTTTTTCAAAAATTAAAGATATATTTCTAAGAGAAATTAGATTGAGTTTTTAGGATAAATAAAGAACATTTTGAGAACTAAATATGAGGTATTTTTTTATATTTAGAACATCATTTTTGTGTTGGGTTATCCATCAAGTGCTTTAAGAATTCTGGTCGATACTCCTAGGATCAATGTTATCAATGGGAATTTCCTAAACGCTGTGATGAGACAATCAGGCACGATAAATTAAGTTTTAATGAGACTAAATTTGGAAATAAATTAAAAAGATTTGAGAAATTTTTTGTATTTTGGATGACATATGCAGTCATTGAATCATAATGGGATAGGACGAGTGGCGAGGTGGTTTTTGATCATTTGGTCAAAGGTGCACCCAATCGATAGGGTTATTTATTATAAATCAATGGTGAAGCAATATCTTTATGATAATATAAATGTATGATTTTAAATATAGTTATTTTTATTGCTGAAATGATGAGATAATACTTTGTTTGAAAAATAAATGGTTATTGAATAATTTTAAATAAGTTGTACATGTTAGAGATGGAGTTTGGTATGAGAATTTGGGTAGTTGGAAATAAAGAGTAGTAAATTTTAAAAAATTTATCATAAGAATTTTTGAGATGAAATTATAAAATTATTTCAAAAATTTAATTTTGGAATTAAAAAAATGGGGGAATATGAGTTTGAAATCATTTATCCTTTTGTAGGAACTGTAGGAAGGAGTTCGGAAAATTTCCAAGTGTTGAAAATTGAGATTTTTAATTTAAAGGCAGTGAGTTTTAGAACTTTAAGAAGTTTGATTGTAAACAAAAAAATTTGACTATGTTTTTGAACGTAATGAATTTCTAACTCTAATAAATTTTGATTGTGAATTAAAATTTATATCTATTATATTCCTCGAAATTGTCTTTCCTTAGTGCAATAGTCTAACGACTAGCATTTTGCAATCATTTGAGTAGGGTGCTCTTTGTAGTAGCCATCTCTCATTCGGTCTTCTTGCTTGAATTGTCTTTATCTTAGTATCAGTATGCCTTTCCATAGTGACATATGGAAAATCATCAGTTTGTGGTTAGAGTTCGAAAAAAGCGATGCTAAATCCCAACTCTATTCGAGAAACTTTTGTGAAATCAATCTCTTTCGATTGATTTTGGGTTGCATTTTTTCTTTTGTGTTCTAGTTTCCATAGCGAGATGCCTTCGAAATCATAAAGTTTTGCTCGAAACTATTTCATAGTCCTCTAATCCCGACTTATATATTCTGGTAATCATAGAATTTATTGAGCAATTTTTTTTATCGTGGTCATCTTTCGTCTTGAGTAGGGGGTGAGGAATTTTGATCTCGTGCTTGTCTATCCATCCTTTGAACGATGAAATAAATATGTTGAGTACAAACTCTTTTCTAGAAATTGAGGATGAAATTTTGTTAAAAGGGGGAGTCTGTAACAACCCTGGTTTAGAGATTACCTGTATATTTTAAATTATAGCGAAGGTTATAATTTAATATTGTGAATTAAAATATAACTGGAGACTTTAAATTGTTTATTTGGAATAAACAATGAAGTTTGTAAATAAAATGGGAAAAATAAAGTTTGGAACTTTATTTTGTTTATTTAGGAATAAATATGGGATTATATATGGATTCGATAAGTATTTGGTTTAAATAAATTGAAATATTGGGTATTTATTAGTTTGGAGCCAATAAATTAGTTAGGTGATGTATTTCTACATTAAATTGTTGAAATAAATTTAAACTAATGAAAATAAAGTTTTAAAAACTTTATTTTGAGAATTTGAGTAGAAAATAATCAAATAGCAATTTTATTTGGGTAAATACAACAATATTGGAAAATATTGCCAATATTAGTCTTTTATTGAATTTAAAATGAGAAATATGAAGGTATTATGCATTTTATTAAAATGAAAGAGGAAATATTTTGAAAATAATATTTTGATGGTTAAAAGAGTTAAAATGAATTATGGTAATTTATTTGATAATAAAAAAAATTCTATACAGATTGTTGGACTGAAAATGGTGTTTTGTAACAAAATTGTGCAAATTGTTAAATATCGTTAAAATGGGGTTTCATTGTTAAAATTATCTTTTTATTGTTAAAATAAATTTTATTTTGTAGCCATAACTATTTTATTTCAATATAATTGGATGTATACATTTTATTTGGCATATAAATGTTGAAATATGTGAATATAGTAATAAAATAGGTAAATGTATACATTCCTTTGCTATTTTTCACTAAGTATTTTTACATTTGGGATTAATAGGGTTAGGAATGGGATCCAAAGACCAATCTCCAGAGTTTTCTGGTGAGAAAATTTGTGTTGTATGTAGTTATTCTTCTTCTTTCTCAAACTAAGAACATAAGGTAAAAACAACAAAAGAAAATAAATGGCAGCCTCCTTGTAAATTCAATTTCCACTCTGAATTGCTGCTAATTCAATGAATAAATCACCAAAAAAATAAAAAGGAAAGGTGACCCAAACCAATACCAAAAATTATTTCATCAAATCCTTGAATTTGATATGAATTGTCTGTAACTCTTTTTGTTCGCTCTGTATGCTTCTTTTCTTGCTTTTACAGGTCCTTGAAGCTCCTCTCTTCACCAAAGATCATAGCTTGCTCTTGAACTCTTGCTAGCTCATTGAGATGAGTACGACACCCATAATTGCTAACTAAAACTACTGTTATTACTAAGAAATCTGCTCTGTAAAAGCTTCTGTATAAGTTCATATTCTCCGTTGTTGCTTTTTGTTGTTTCTTGTTTTTGGTTGCCATTTTGAGTGGCCATATCTCTTTGATTTTCAGTTGAAATGCTACCGGATCTTTTTCAGATTGTAGTTTAGTTGTTAAACTCTTTGCATGTCAATTTTTGCTGCAAAACTTGATTATTTGCTATGCTAATTTGCTGTTGAGAGTTGAGTTCAAAGCAAGAAAAATATGCAGGAAATTGTCCATAGCTTGGGTCGACCTGGATGTCGACCTAGAAACCACCACGTTGACCTTGCCTTTGGGCTTGGTCGGCCTCCTTTGGCCCAGCACGTGAAGTTGTGGTCATTTGTTCCTGTTCCTTTTGCAGCTAGTTTCGTAGCATTGTCTTTGAATTGCTATGGTTTTGTCACTTGTTTTGATGCAAATTTTGAGATGATTTTGATGATACTTATGGG
This sequence comes from Allium cepa, assembly GCA_030765085.1. Classification (NCBI taxonomy): domain Eukaryota; kingdom Viridiplantae; phylum Streptophyta; class Magnoliopsida; order Asparagales; family Amaryllidaceae; genus Allium; species Allium cepa. The sequence goes on from CM060934.1 coordinate 184,389,438, forward strand.
CTATGATATCCACAATGAATTAGCGAAGTTTTGGAGGAATTCAAAATTTTAAAATTCGTTTTAAACTCAAATTATATTCGAATATCGATTTAGAGTTATTCCTTCGTTTTTCTTTGATTTCAAGCACTGTTTCTACCAAATAAATTTTGAGAAAATTTCTATATGATTTGGGTTTTTGAAATCTTTATTATAAAATATTTTCAGATTATTTCTAAATTATTATTAAATTATTTTAAAAGTATTCAAGCTGAATTTTCAATAAAATGCCTTCAAAATGATTTTATAAAATTACTTTAAAGTCCAGTTTTCTCAAGCAAATTATTTTATAAATAATATACAATGTTTTTTTACACATTTCGGATGTATGAGAAAGAGAAATAAACAGTTTAGTAGAACCTATGGTATGGGACACGTGAGTTTACTTTATCGGTTAATTTCGGACTTGTACGATCGAAACTATCTGGGTTATTGATTTTGAATTATTTGGCCAAGTTATGGCGAGTTTTGAGTTTATAATTCCTGTCTTTAGGAATTATCTGGAAGGCCAATATTTGGCGGGTTGTGGTTCAAGATCTCTTATTCTAGGAGTATGATCTATGAGAACCCATTATAGTGCTTTACTTGCCAATGAAATGAGGCGAGTCTGAGTTTTCCAAGCTTTGGAATTTAATGATGATTTCTGTTTTCTAATGTGGCAATGACTAGCGGTTAGTAAACCATTAAGTGTGAATATGTGGTATGAGACGCACATTAACACTTTTCGGGTTTCTATCTAGGAGTTGTGACATATTCTGGGATTGCCAGTACTATAGACCTTCGAGTCATCTGGGATTACGAGTTCGGTCATCTGAGATTTATGACTTCGATCGTCTAGAAAAGGTATATAATATATATATATATATAGTATTGGGGGGATGGTACGTGCAGCATCGCTTCGGCATGCAAATAAGATTTGGCCAATCTGAGGAATTTTTATGAGTTTTTGGATTAGACTTCACCAATTAGAGATGATGAATTTACTTATAGCCTTGAGTTAAAGAAAGGCTTATATTTATATATGTGTTTTATGGTGATTTCGATATTGGGATTATAAACTCTTATTGAGTTTTAATTTGGAGATTTTGATGATTCCACGTATGGCTTATATATTGTTTATGTTCATTTACATTGTATAGCCCTTGAATGTGAAACCTCTATGCTATGTTAAACTTTATCATGTGATTAACTATGAGCCTTCATGGAATACCTATTCTTAGTTGTATAAATAGACTTTCTCATATATCATTCCTTTATCTTTAAAGGAACGTCTCCCTTATGCACTAATATTCCTTTAACTTTGGCTATTATCAAGTTCTAGTTAGCCTAACCCGTGTATTTATTACTCGGGTCAGACCGAGTTGCAGGTTAGCTTTTGGATCTATGCTAGCTTTACCTTTTGGGCATCCTAATCGACTTTGGTTATGGCATAGTTTTTGTGCTGTAATCTTCAGTTGGGAACCTTATGATGTATCTTTTCTTCTGTGGTGATGTGTGTGTATATATATATATATATTGTGGTTGACTACCACTTGTGGCATGTTGTATTACATTTGATGTAAGTTGTGTTGCTGTTCTGTGACTTGAGATTGTATCGTTATCATATGTTATTTCTTAGCCACCATAGTAGTGTATTAGAAAGGAATTAAGTATGTTGAATACTCGTAATAAAATGGAAAAAATATAAGTGCCAAATCCAACATACTTAGCTCTTATCTAACGCAAGACTAAGATGGTCGCTCTTAACCTGCCCTATTCTCCGCATTAGCAGACAGAATTATTATGTAATTCTCTTTGTTATTGTGGGTCTCGAGTTGGGGCGTTACAGCCCTCATATGGACATATTCCTTTTACAAATTCCTTTCCATTTATAGAATATCATTTAACATTTCAAATTTTACCCTTGCCTTCATTTCCAAAATAAAGTTAACTATTTTCTAAAATATCATTCCACATCTTATAGTAGATCCACCGCTTGAATTACTTCACCATTTTATTTAATGATGATAGTTTCCCTTCATTTATAAACACCGTTTTTAAATCCCTACTTTTATAAACAAAATACGGTTTTACAAATTTTCACTTCATTTGTGAAATATCACTTTATAAATTTATTTACACTTATAAACCTTATATCCGTAAATTATCTTTAATACATGCATGTATGTGTGTGTGTGTATTATATAACTTTATATAAAATGGTTAATAAATATTTATATCAAAATATTTCTATTTTCCTTTAAAAACATATTCCTTTATTATAAAAGATGGACTTATTTTAAGGTTTTAAAAATCTTTATTTTACAGTTCGAGTATCTCTATTTAAAATATCTTATAAAACTATTAATTTAAATTGTCCAAAAAATCATACTTTTATTTTAAAATAAATTTCTTCATTATTTAACCCAAGAAAAATAATAAAAACATATAATTCCAAGTCACTTTGAAATACCTTTTTAAATCAAATCATTAGTTTTAAATATTTACAATGCCAAAAATAAGGCTCACTATTACTAAAGCATAAGTAAAATCATACTCATGTCATTAAATATAGCATCCAGCATATCATATATCAATTTATATGAAAATAAATCAATAGTGTGAGGAGTCCTGTTGAATCCCTCCAAGTTGTCCCCCACATCACATACAGTATATAATTAAATAATATATATCAACCGCTTCGAGGCGGGATTTGTATACAGAGGGTCATCCGCTCTTACACCGGAACGTAATAGGTTCTCATCCACTCCAAGGGCAGAAATATATCTAAACCTACAATATAATTTAGTATGTTATCCAAACAGTCAATAACAGTCAACAATAAAATATTCACACATCCAATCAATAGTTTTATCAGCTAAAAATATATCTGGTTAACCAAAAAGGTGAGATTAACTTACATTGATTTTAGTTTCGTCAAAAATTTCAATTTTGAATTAAAATTGAACAAATGTTAAATTTTAACCAAAATTCCTACTAGCTCCTAATCCACCCAATCCGCTCCATAGCGTAGCCTTCGTCGATACGAATGCAACGTAACTCGTCGAGTTCAATTTGGACCTCGTATGAATTCGATGTGGATTAACAAACTCTTGAATTAATTAATTGATAATAAACTTAAAATTAATAAAAGTTAAAAATTATACTACCTTCCCCCTCAAATCTCGTTTCCAAGCACCCACCCTAATCCATGAATACGCGACTTCAACTCAACCATGCCATCGTCCTTCACCGTCATCGTGTGCACCGCTTATACCTGCCACCTCGCCTATGCTCATGCCACCATGCACACCGCCTACAGCTCGAATCGAGCCAAATTCGGACCCTAAATGCCCACGAACGCACGAGATTATCAGCTGCCATGATATGAAATTCCACGATCCCATAGTTTATTAAGCGCATCTCGACTTCGTCAACGTTTTGTTAGTTGGAAGTTCGCCCTAAAACGGCCTTAAGTAGTTGCGATGGACAGTGGCCTTTGGATGAGGATGATTTAAATTGAAAAAATGCAAATGTTTCTCCGATGAATGCGACTATATAGCTTTTCAAACTCAATTATTATATAAATTTCTGAAACTAATGTCGATGCGTTTCGATCTCGCACGACCAAACAAAACATCCAAACGCCACGAAATTCGACGGCATATAATAATTCACTACTACGGATCCAATGGAATTGGATTTGTTGAAATTCAAGACAATGCCTCAGAAGGCTATTTTCCCTTCTTAATTTAAAACAAGTTTTGAGAGAAATGTGTAGTCCTCTAAAGTAAAAGAGAGTACATATGTACATACATACATACATACATACATACATATATATATCATTTAAAACAAAGGAGCTGCCAACATGCCTGGCAGACGACAAATCATAATACAGAGAAAACAAACTGAGGGAACCTCTTAAATGATCTTCGGCATGGCTACCTCCCATTACACCTCAATATCGAACTCCGGCAAGGACACTGCCCGATAATAAAGTGTTAGAAGTACCCTAAAAAGAACAATAAAAGAGATCTATAAGCAGCTCCACCAGAAGAAGGATGCCTCACCGCAAACATGGATGAATCCGAAAGAAGGCCTCTTTGCATATAGGATGATCCAGAATGAACGCCTCGCTGCAAAGCATATGATCCAGAAAGAATGCCTCACTGCCAATGCAGAAGATCCAGGATGAATGCCTTACTACAATCTTAGCGACAGCCACCCTGAAAACCTGCAAATAAAAATTTAGCATCACATCGGGCCTAAACCTATATCTGAAGATGGAACTATACAAAAATATAAGAATAATACACAAATATGTATATAAATGGAATTTATATACATATATATGTATAAATGAAGTAAAAGTAATAAGACTAGAGCTAAAATTATAAGACAGTAAAGAACTAAAATAAGAGACAGACAAAAAGGATCAAAGCTCATTATGCAACATCTTAACAAACTCTAAAGATGTGAAATAGTCATTTCGAACTTAAAAAGGCAAAAAATAACAAAATACGAAGCTAAAAAACCAAAAAACCGTAAAATCTAAAAAATTATCCTTATGCACCTTTAATCAAAAGAACATTATGCTAATCCACAAAATCATCATTCAAATTCGAGAAAATGTTAATGCTATAATTATTAAAGTTAAAGATATTATTTTTCGTTTAAATATCTTAATGCTATTTAACTTATTAAGATATTCTTTGAAATGATTATTTTTTGCTAATCTATATTTAGGATTTGTGATTCAATTGAAACAAAATGATGATATTACAAATATCAATCTATTAATATGACTATTATTATTATTAAAATTTCTTCGGTTTCTCTCAAACCAGATATACCAACATATTATAATGAATAAAGTATCAAGTAAAAGTCTATTTTCCTTTTTAAACCTAAATCTTAAATTATTTCAGTAAAAATCACAGTCGGTAACTTTAGTTGTAAGAACAAAGTTAAATATTTTGAGAGTATTATTAAGAATGTAGCAACTATCCATACCATCATAATATACATGACTAATAACCTTCAAAATACAATTTAAAAAAGTACATTTATTATCAATTTGCGTATTCTTTCTTTTCAAAAATTCAATAGTATTTAGCATCTCATGCATGATTAACCACATATGAAACTTAGCTTTAGGGGAAGCATTAGCTTTCCAAATAAGTTTAAAAGAGTTATTAGTAATGCCCGAGAAATTAATAAATTTATATAAAGAATTAGAAGTGAATTTCTTACTTTTATCCCAGTCCCAGTTAATAATATCATTTTCGTTATTAATATTATATAAATTCAATCTTGCACATGATAAAGAAAATCATCTAAGTGTTGGAACTTCTAAGGTTCTATTAAAACTAAAATTCCAAGGGGATCATTATTCGGAGAAAAAAATTTAAAATTAAAGCATTCTTAAATTTACAAATTTCATAAAGATCTTTAAATTCAACCCTAAGAGGAATGATAGATATCCAACGATCATGCCAAAAAGAAGTATTAATTTCTGAATGAACAATCGTACTAGTACCAAGGTTAAAAATCTCATGACATTTTAAAATAGATTTAAAAAATTAGACAATTTATTGGTACCTGAAGGTGTAATTTGGTATAAATTACTACTACCATAATAATAATGTTTAGAAATAATATCTTTCCAAACAGAATTATCATTTATATTTTTAAATTTTCATAATCACTTCCCTAATAAAGACAAATTCATATTATACAAATAAATAACTCCTAAACCACCTTCATTTTTCGATTTACTAACTTTTTTCCAATTAACTAAACACTTAAGACTATTGTTAGAATTCACTTCATAAGAAATCTCTTCTTATTTTATCAATTTTATTAATCACCCAATCTGGTAAAAGATGCGTTGACATCCAATAGTTTGGAAGAGCGGATAAAACATAATTGGTGAGAACTAATCTACCCCCTCTCGATAATAACCTCACATTCCAATTAGAAATTCTATTTTTAATTTTATCTATAATAATTACCCAGTCGTCATGCTTAAGTTTGGTTGGTCTAATCCAAAAACCAAGATAATCTAAAGGGAAATTCATAGTTTAACAATTAAGCGTATTAGCAACTAAACCTTCAACCTTATCAACATCATTTAATTCTAAAACCGAACTTTTATCGAAATTGATTTTTAGCTCTGAAAGAAGTTCAAAGCTGTATAAAATAAATTTAAGGGTAATGACATGATTAGGTAAATGAGAAGTAAATAATAAGGTATCAATTGCAAATTGAAGAACAGAGAGACCATCGCGTGAGATTTCACTTCCAACGCACCCTAAAGAACCATTACCAACCGTTTTTTTAATAATCATAGCGAAAACATCTGCAACTAAGTTAAACAAAAGAGGCGATAAAGGATCACCCTGCCTTAAGCCACGTTTAGATTGAATTTTATTTCCTAAAATACTATTAACGATAATACTAGAATTACGAGTTTTAAGAAAAACATAATCCAACCAATCCATTTATGACTAAAACCTCTAGCCAGTAATATACCAATTAGAAAATCCCAATCAAATGAGTCAAAAGCTTTCGCAATGTACAGTTTAAGAATAGCACAAGTAATGTTATTTTTACAATAATGATTAATGTATTCTGGAACAGCAGCCACTCCATCTATGATATTTCCACCCTTAAAGAAAGCGGTTTGTGAACAATCAATAAGATCATTCATTTTAGTCCTAAGTCTATTAGCTAAGACTTTGAGATAATTTTAACAGAACAATTAACTAGATAAATTTGTCTAAAATCTTTTAAATTGTTAGCAACAACTTTTTTATGTCATAGAATGACGTTTCCAATATTAAACCTTCCTAATTGAAATTTCCCATTATAGAATTCATTAAACATGCTAATTAAATCAAATTTTAAAACATCCCAAAATAATTGTAAAATAAAATAGGAAACCCATCAGGACCGGAGGATTTATCACTAGGCATGTCGTTAATAGCCTTTAAAATCTCTTCTTCAGAAAAAGGATTATCAAAGTCAGAAAGGTTGATTCTAGATACAATAGGATAAAGTTCACTCCATCTAACGTTTATTCTATGCTTATTCTTATTACTAAAAACATCCCTATAGTAATCAGTAAATGCCTTATTTAGATCTCTTTGATCAACCAACTTAACATTAATCACAAAAATAGAATTTATCGTGTTGCTACATTTTCCACCATTAGCCATATTATGAAGAAAAAAATTGTATTATTATCACCTTCATTAATCCATTGAATTCTGGATCTCTATTTCCTCATGACCTCTTCTTTTTCTAAAATTAAGTTAAGTTCATCTCTTAAATTAGCAAGAACATTACGCTCTCCAAGATTTAGTTGTCTAGATTCTTCAATCTTGTTAATTTTAAGCATTTCAGAAAGTAAGTTTTCTTTTTTAATTTTAATATTACCAAAAACATTCTTGCTCTAATTTTTAAGAAAATTCCTAAGACCCCTAAGTTTTAAAACAAAATTCTTTACAGAGTTATCCGTATTTCTAATATTATAAAAATTCATTGATAGCCATTTAAGTTGGAGAAACTGGATTCTAGTAACCACATTTTTTCAAATTTAAAAGTTTTATTGATAAATTTATGATGATCACAAGTAAGAATGATAGGACAATGATCAAAATAAGTATATGGCGAACTAGTTAATTTAAAACAAGTTATTTTCAAAAATTAGTTTAATCACTTTAAGTTTTAATTTAAAAGTTTACTATCTTCACTTCTATCAAAATAGAATTTAAATCGACTATTGAAATTATTTTCAATCATATTGAATTCAAGATTCAAATATTTTAAATATCAGCAAATATTACATTCAACAATTTAATTACCCAATAAATCACTATATTTGAAATTCAAGTTATTCAACTTATAAAATTAACTTTTCAATATTTAAAATAAATAAAATATTCCAAATTCAAATGACTAAATTTCAGGGTCGTTATAGCTTGAATAAAAGTGTCACTCATGTTATCAAAAGAAGTAAATATTTATATTGTTTTAATACTTATTTAAATAACAAGTTTATATACATACATATATTTAGATAACATACAATACATATAAGATAAGCTAACATGGCCATAATGATGCAAATCCCAACATTTATATACATGCATGTTATACCTTGCACGGATTGTTGTATTACACATGCACACACATACATATTTGTATGATACATATATGTACAATTATATTTAGTTAAATAAAATTCAATTCATTATTTATAAATTTAAATGAAATAAAATATTTTATTTAAATTAAATTTAGAGATATTCTAAATAAATAGACTTCATAGGCCCAATATAGATCTAATAAGGGAATATTTTTTGAAATTAACTCACATCTTTTGCTACAGATTGGTCCAGTTCCGACAATGATACCAAAGCCCAAAAGCCTATAAGATCTAATTAGTCATGTTAGGGTTAACTAATTAAAGCCTACACATATGTAGGGTGTCCAGAAAATTAGTGTCTAAGGTTGGGTTTGAGTAATCAAGTCCTCTACCTGGCTGCTAGCTTGATCTGAAATGATAAGGTAAGCCAAAAAGGTTATCTCAAATATAAAAGGCCCAATTTGAATTAGACCTTGGACTAATTTTCATAATTGTTTGAAAATTTGAAAATGTTAGATTTAAAATATAAAATTTAAATTTAAAATAAGATGTACAAATATTATAAAAATTATAATATAATAAATTTTTTAAATTGTGTGAAAAATAATAGAAATTGATTTAAAAATTTATCAATAAAATTTATTAATTAAATATAAGTTAATTAAAAAATGAATACATATATGATATATTATGATATATGTTATGTTATTTTAAAATGTTTGGAATAACATAAATACACATGTATGCATATCAAATAAATTTCAAAATTGACATAATCTAATTAAAATATTTTAGTTAAATAAATTAATTAAAAGGTTAATTAATTAAATAATATACACATGTATATGATGTATGCATTATACTAATAAAGTTATAGTATATAATAATTAATGAATATAATTGTTATATTAATATGAAATTAATTAAATAAATATTTAATTAATATAATGTTATACATAAGACTATCATATAAATAATATAAAATTTAAGAGTTATATAATAATAAAAATTATATAATATGAATGTATAAATTAAAGGTGGAACAGTAAAGAAACCCTAACTAGACTTAAGGAATAAATACATACGTAAATGTACGTATACTGTGATTTCCAATATGTCTACCACTTGAATCAGGAGAGTAATTCATAAGAATTATATTATTCCATAAGTCGATATCACTAAATATTATGTGCGTGTATAGTTATATATATTGAAGATTATGAATCTTCAATATAATATTATCCTCTATTGTGTGTGTGTGTGTGTATTAATCAATTACTTTCCTATCCTTATTCGTTGAGCAAACTCAAGTTAGGGATGTTATATGTTGTATCAATACATTGAATAGACGAGATAAGATACCTATATGTATTTGTTGAGCAAACTCTAGGTACATATAATATACTTAGGCCCTTGCGATATGATAGAGACGAGTGAATAATCTCTTTTGATTTGCTGAGCAAACTCAAGGTTGAAATGAAATTAGGACAAGGAACCATGGTTTACGAGTTGTATGTGATACAACCGATAAAGAGTTATCCATTGTCCATGGAGCTATGATTTGTTGAGCAAACTCAAGGTCAAGATTACAAGACAGACGAGTCCTAATACCCATTAGTGAAGTCAAATGACATCTATGTTTCACTTAGAGTTTGATGAAACATAAAAGAATAGTGGGAGCCTTATTAGAAAAATGAAATGATAACATTTAACCTTTCTAATATTGTAAGAATATATATGTTATATAATGTTATAATAATCTATATCGATGAATTTGTCCATTTAATACGATTGATAAAACTTTAATCAATTCAGATATACGAATGAATTGAATTTAAGATTGACACATAGAAATATAACATATATTTGCTAATAAATGCTTCTTGCATGTTAATGTTTCAATATCCATGCAAGCACCTGACTTTACAACTATTAAAACATTCGTGATTTAGTCACTTGTGTGTTCATTTAGTCGAGGCCGTGTATTGCATTATATTATTTTTAAAATCTAAAACCAATACAAGACTATGGATATTTGATCCATATACTATCACATATAAGTGTTATTATGGGTTACAGTCCGTAATATATGATACTTCGATGAAGTTAGTTCATTTAGAATAAGCCAATAAACATTACTTTGAGATCCAGTATTCAACTTGATTTATTACAAAGGATAACATTCGACCAAAACTATAAGAAAGATCTAAGAATTCGATTACTGAACTATCAGTTTGATCGGTTTATGTAAAGTGCAACATATTTGATGTCCTTAAATATTAAGGATAAATGCGCTTTTGTAAATTGTTTGATATGATATTGTAGTAAGGGATTTCTTTTGAATTACTTGACCACTTATAAAGGAAAGTAAATGTATAAGAGTAAATGTAACTTAAGGTGCAGCTGGGATGAACAAAAAGTGAATAGTCACTTTTGCTTCATAGGGAAACATTAAAAACGAGAATTACAATAATAATAATTGATATTTAACAATGGCATAGGAAATATGATTTCTATTCCGAAATATATTTTCATATAGAATTTTTTTTCTATGAGATTTATCTCTACGAGGTCAAGATATTTAATTAAAGAACTCTCTACTGTAAAATAGTTGCAATATATGAAATATATAGTTTATATTAAGTGGATGATGGACCTCCGTATTCGCTATGCTATTATAGTAATGGCAGCAATAGTGGGAGCATGCCATATAACACTTTTTAATCGCATTAAGTTACGAAATTATTTTCCTAAAACGTACCGCACATTATTTATGAAATAAAGACTATTTTTTGTGTTGGCTACAAAATAGATATAGTTTTACTTTGATGTGAATATTATGAATATATGTTATGAAATAAGACTATAATGTGGGATTTGTTTTTATTACAAAATGATGGACTGGAAAATAATGAAATATCTAAAATTATTTACAATATTTTGGAATTATAGACTATGCCACATAGTTTTAAGAAATTACTTTATTATATGATTATGAATCATATGATATTAGTAAATTATATCTCAAACAATCAAGAGCAATACACTCATTTGGTGGAGCATCATAACAGTTGATGAAATCTTCAGATACATATTAATGTATGTAATCGCAGGTCCATTAATATCAAAACAGTTCTACATACTTTGTTATTTTCATCGATGGTTTATCACCAACATGGACATGTGTTTTTGGTACATATGCAGTATGTTTATGATAAGATTATACGGTATAAAATGAAAGTAAGTAAAATAACATGCAACAAAATAAAATGATTCGATTTAATCGAATGGGTGAGTATATTGGAAAGATTTCCAGTATGTACCTAATAGGAATAAAGAATTAATATCAAAAGTCACTCATTTCTATAATCAAAATGACGTATCGATACAGAGTAATCAAACTTTTTTTAACAAAGTACAATTAATTATGAGTGAACTTGAGATTAACTTCTTTCCATAAGGTCGTGTACTTAAGAGTATTACATAAGGTTAATATTATTCCATATAATTAATAGTTTACAAAATCATACAAGATAAGGGTTTATAAGACACCCCAACGTATCCTAGGCCAAGGAGTTGGAAGTTTGTGCGGTTCGAAAGCCTGCACTTAATAATTGTTCGGGTGGAATTTTGTATAAATCTCCTCTAAAAGGAGTTTGGAAAAGACTGTCATTGGATGATATTTATGTTTTGAACATAAGTTTTGTAAATTAAAAACCAAATCAGTTTTGTAAATATAGAAATTCAGAAAATGTGTACAAATACATATTCCATTGAGTTGAGAAAAAAGTGTTGTTGAAATAAATGCCAAGTTCATAGTGAAGGAATTTCATTAAGAAATTATTGGTAAAACAACCGAATTGGATACTATCCAAGGATAAAACTGACTACTATGAGATAAAATGATTTTAGCTATCCTAAACTAACACATCGTATTTGAGTGTCTAATAAGTATCCCACACATTGAAGAAAAACTATGTGTTTCTTACCAATGTGGAAAATATATATAATCCTCGGTTTTTTCATTAAACCATTAAGAGTGTTGATTCTATAATATGGTAGGATGTGCAAATCCAAAACAGATTTTAGGTATATTATCAAATTATGATTTTGATAGCTGTATCCAAAGAGATATGATCCATTGGCCGCAAATCTGCCTTTATGAGAAAGACAAATGTTGTTGGAATTTACTGAGCATCGTAGATATGAATAACCTCGTAAATTTTATCATTGAGATTCAACATGCACAAGTCAATTCGAAATTACTCATAAAATTATCACTTGGTATGACTATATTTTTTCTATGTGTATATTGAAATAGAAAATTCAAGATAATGATTTAACGTAAGCTATTTGTACATAATAACCAAAAAAGTCTTGAAGTCAGTGGGAGGGATATTGAGTTTGTGAGTCCTTGATATGATCCAAGAAATGATAAAAAAGTATCATTCTATAAGCATTAGAATTGAATAAATATTTTGATAGAAATATCGAATAGTTTGATTATCAATCGAAATACAAAGAAAGCGTGTCTTTGTAAGAAAGAACATTAAATCCAAATATTTAGTTATTTTAATACTTGACATTGGATTTGTAAATGGTGTCATTTATAAATAAGTATAATAGAAATTGCAAATGTGCCAAATTGATATGCAAAGGCATCTTATTAAAATGTTTAATATGGAACGTGGAAGATGAATTCCTTATGCATTGACAATAGGAAATATCTTACATGTTATGTCTACAATATCATGATTTGTTTAAGTATTTGATACATGAAGCAAATATCAAATCCAAATTGATATCATTAAATGGTTATTAGAAGTAGTCCTTATTTATGAAATACTAGAGAATTGTTTACATAAACAATAAACTCCTTATGAAGAAATGTTTAGATTCAAACTTCTATAAGTGGTATTGAATATAATATGTCAATAATAAATTCAAGTTAAGAATCTTTTAGTTGGAAATGTTCCAAATGGAAGATTATGGTTGATTCAATGAAAAGCCTAAGTACATTTACCTGAATAGCGCCACAGTAGAAACAATGTATATAAATATAAATACACAAATTTATAACTAAGTTAAGGGTAATTTCAAATATTGAGAATTCCATAACATTGTTATAAGATAACAATGTTACAATATAGTTCTTAACAGAACTTAGAGCTCACTGAAAGTCGAGAGACATACTCTGAATTGTTCCACATGGTAAAAATAGTTTATCAATGTCGAAGAGAGATAATTGACAGAGTAGATAATTAAACACAATAGCATAACCATTCACTGTGAATTTGACCTAATTGGTTTTAAGAAAACTGATTGGAGAAGTTGGAATAATATTCCATAATTGACCCCAAGTGCAAGTGGAAGATTGACAAAGTTAGGGGTATGCCCTAAAAGATTTTTTATATATATCTAGCTCGATAACCAATCTCATTCAAAACAGAAGGTGTATTTCTTTCATATATACTTGATATAATGTTTTTGTAACGACTAAAAAATTTAAACGATTTAAATAATGTAATTAACTAAAATTTTCATGAAAATAAACAATGAAATTTTGAAATGAAAATTTAATATTTGAGATATGTCTATTTAAACGTAGTTAGTGTCAGATTTTCATTGGAAAATATGTAAGTTTCTTCAGTTTGAAATTTCAATTTAAAATTTATAAATAAGTTAATTGGATGGGAAAAAATATTTTTGAAATGTAAATATTTTTATGTAAGAAAAAAGTAAATCATTTTTTGAGTGAGACGTCATAATTCGTTTCGTTGAATTTGGACTACTCTAGCCCCTTTTGTCTTATTTTGGTGTTTTAACAGAATTTTTTACAGTGAATATTGAGTTTTGATAAGTTGATCGTGTCGCTGATATCTATGTATCACCTTGTTTGCCTCATCACAATGATCTCTGTAGTATATTCATTTGTGCATTTCGGCGTCCGGTACATGGCGAAATCTGTGAAACGGAAAGCCGTAATTTTATCCATTTTGAGCCTTTTGTTTTCCCTGTGGCCACTAATTTACCTACTGTGAAAAACAAGGGGCCATTTGGTTTTATTATTTTCAGAATTCAATGTATTGGACTTTTAATATTCCTACCATTTCCTTATATCTGTTGGTTAAATTCCTTATCGCTCATTTTTTCTCTCTTCTTCTTTGTTTCCTTTTGTTAAAAAATAAAATAACACACAAGCTTTCATATATTTCAATTACTTGCTCATCTTCTTTGAACCTAGTTTTTCCACCGCAAGCCTCTCCGACCAACTCGCCCTCCCTCGGAACCCGATCATCACCCAATCCTTCGACGAAGCAGACTCCGTCTCCAACCTCCGCCCATACCACATCAACCTCCTCCAGCCCCTAGCCTTGCACCACTCTCCTCCGACGCCATGTCCGCTTCCACGCAACCCATATCGCAGTCCTCACTCTCGCCTCTCCACTCTAGATCCGCAACCACCTACACCCACCGCTTTTCCCTCCATCACTGACCCAGCCTCCACCTGTTGCTCGACCGGCCTTCCTCCCCTGATCAAGCTCGCCACCCAGCAGTAAGTCCTTCCTCTCCTTCCCATAGCAGCATACAACCCCTCCAGTGTCCCAGCCATTTCTCCCCGTCGCCTTCCTCTATGACAACTGCCTCACCGCCTTTAGCCGCCGCCGAACTGACTTCATTCTCCAGCCTTATTTCACTCAACCACATCACAGACTGAACCCAGCCTCTGTCCTTACCTTTCCACCACTATAACCCAACCATCTGTCATCCTAGCAGCCAAACAAATAACCTACCTCATTTTGCTCCATAGTAGCCACCAAGACTTCACCCATCCCCTATGGCTACTCCACTGCCCTTCACAACACACTCAGCCGTCAAACTCTTGCCACCAGCCTGCCATCTTTTTCACCGCCTCTCCATTTCCGCAACCACCCGAACCCAGCAGCCACCCTTAGCCACTTCTCTACAGGCCGATACCACCAGCCTTCATCTCCTCTTATATATATAAAAATGGAAGAATATACATTTGATATATATATCTATGTATGTATGTATGTGTGTGTATTCAAGTTCATCATGCTTTGCTTTGGAGTTTTCTTTAAAAAGCTTGTTGTTGATTCGTGTTGTTGGAATTTGTTTTGCTATGATCTTGGATTTGATTTTTTGTAGATCTCCGCTTTTCTCCATTATTTTATCATCACCTTCATACCCTCGAAAGATGAGCGATCACTCACGATAGACATTCTTATGTTAGTACATTTATTTCACATGAAATGATGATTGAAATATGTTGTTAAATTTGAATTGGTTAGTGATTTGATCATTTGATATGATATGTTAATATTTAAAATTGCTAACCTATGATAATTGACATATGACACCATACCATATTGTATATTTATTATATTTAAATTGTTTATTACGATCATATTTGCCGTTGATATGCTATGCTATTTTATGTTATTATTCTATTGTTCTCACACTGCAAGTTCCTTGTTAGTTAGGAAAATAACTATGGGTTAAAATGATACATACCCGAATAATCATATAGATTAGAGAAAATCGTTATGGGTTGAAATGATAAACCCAAGCGATTTTATTGATTTTTGAATTTTAGGAATGCGGGTTGAAATGATATATACTGGTAAAATTTAAATTATTGCGGGTTGAAATGATAAATATGCGTATCACCTGACCATAGGATAGAAAATTGTATACGGACACCATTGGTCTATTTTTACATGATTTCCAAATTTTGAGAAAATAAAAATTATATGTGTTTTGATTTTAAATATAATATAAAGATTTTATTTTAATATATGTGTAAAATTTAGAGTTTTAAAATTTTATGTTTGGAAATTTTAAATTTATAAGTTAAGTTTTGAAAATGTAAAATTTTAAGATTTAACCAATAATTTAGATATTTAATTCTGATTTAAGTTTTTAATTTGATATTCTATTTAAATATTTTTAAAGTGATTTTATAAAATGACCACGTTGTGAAATAAGCGTTTGGTTGTTAAAGAGACTGGGATCAAATTTTGTCACACTTTCTGCCGGTACTGAAAACCACTTTAACAACTGTGTACGTGGTGGAGAATCCAGAACGAAGTAGGATGGTTTGTCGAACGTCTGTATGAGGTATGTGACCCCTCGAGTCAGCTTGATATGACTAAAACAGGAGCTATTACTGGGCCAAGTGAGCTCTCACCTTCGCTTGAGCATGCTTCTTCAAGATCATATCTATTACTTTATGATTTGATTGGGTGCACCTTTGATTACGGGAGTGTGTCTCTGGGTGCACGATAGCAGCTTCCATGCATCACCACCATCCCGGTTCTACAAAACGGTAGTATCCTACCCTAGGCATTTTCTCGCATGCCTCGTCATATGCCTTATCGAGCCCATTACAAGTTTGGTTTGTATCATACCTATGGAGTGCTCACTGAGTATCCCACCATTTTTGTGGAGCTTACAGTATCCGTATAACCTATGAAATTTATATAAAAATGTGTTAAGGGGGATATGGGTAATGCTTTAATGCTATTTTAATATTTTACTTTACTATAGACATTATTTATGTAGCGTATTGAACTATGTATGTAGATAGTTCCACGGATCCTTAAAGGATGGAATCCCAACACCATTTAAGTTATAGTGCATTTCACTTGAGTTGATTTACTTGCATAAGAATGTTAATCCTAACTCGAGCGTTTTGTGTTTTGCTTAATGCTCGGGTCAACCTGAGTATCACATCATTTGAGACTCGCCTTTGGAGCTTGGAGATTTTCTTAGAGATCTATCTTTTATCTATTCAGCTTTCAGTTATTTCAGTTATTTCCAGTTGTTTATGTTCAAACTTGTAATTTGCTTATGAATAAAGACTTCTTTGTATTTGGAATATCTGCCGTATTTGCTTTAGACTCTGATGTTTCTATAGTAGCTTCATGAACTACTATTTATCTATTCCACTGCTAATTGTTGTATTACTCTTTGTCTGTGATTCTGTGATTGATTTATTTACTGCATATGCTAAGTTTTGCCAAATATAAATTAACAATCTGTTGTTTGAGCAATTGAAGTCTGACATATGTGGATTATTATCGATTTGAATGGTTTGAAATGACGAGTCGTTATAGTTGGTATCAGAGCTCTGGTTTTGGAAAAACTTAGCATATGGAGTAAAAACTCTTTAGAGATAGGGTAGTAATACCCTAGAATGAGTAAAATTAATAACAGAATTGTCTTTTTTCGAGCTTGAAATTCTTAGTTAGGATCCTCTTTGATTTGGATTTTTTTGAATTTTGAAACTTTACCTACGTTCTAAAATCCATTCTAGACTTTGCTATGACCTCTCCCACCCCTCCTTTTGGCGGTGATACCCAAGGTACCCTTTAGGGCACCTATACATTGTAAGATTTTCCTATTCTTTTTCTTTTTGATACTAGAGCATCCCATAGATTTATTTCTAATGATCTTTGTAACAAATTTGAGCACATCTTGCAATCTCAATTGGAAACTTCATCCTTATGTTTGACTAATCCCATCGGCGGT
Organism: Allium cepa; assembly: GCA_030765085.1. Taxonomy (NCBI): domain Eukaryota; kingdom Viridiplantae; phylum Streptophyta; class Magnoliopsida; order Asparagales; family Amaryllidaceae; genus Allium; species Allium cepa. The sequence continues at coordinate 184,407,163 of CM060934.1, forward strand.
CCTGCCAACTGTAACGACCCGCAAATCCGAAACCCTTGAGTCAACACTATTCTACATCAATCGACTCAAGATGAACAAAAATACGAACCATTTGGGTTAAAGAAGAAGAGGTAGACGAAGAAAATAGAAATAATATCATAATCTAACCATCGCAATGGAATAAAATAAAATGCATAATAAATGATCTTTACACAAAAACAAATTTATCTGTTTATACATTACATCATCAAAGTTCAACATCAATAACATACAACTGGATACACGGCGGAATAATAATCAAATACGGAAGTACGTATCGCCATTCAGCTCGTCTCTTGAGCTCTCCAGCATCATATCATGTATTCTATAATACTCGGTCTGACCCGAGCATTATAGTTAAATAACACCCGAGTCAGTCTGGAATACCAGCGTGAGAAATCACACTCAAATTGATTATTAAAGTTTCAAAATCATTTGAAAACAAAACATCTCGTCAGATCACGCCACAAATAAACATGTTGGGTTTTTACCTTATGATAACTAAAACACTTTTTATTAAAATCCTCTGATATTATAATAGGGTGTATTTACAAATACTTATTAAAATAGCCGAAATTGTTACATTATTAAATTCCAGCTACTAGCCACAGAGTGGGTAATACAAATAAAACTCGTAAAAGGCGCGTAGGAAGAATGGATTTTCAACTAATGACTAGGCACTGGGGTACCACCTGTCACGGTACCTGGTCTAGATCAGCATACCGAGGATCACACCCGACCCCCTACAATACAAGACCCGGACTATCCCTTACTAAATAATCCCAAGTAAGATCACCTCATGGTTGTGATCAGCAACCGCACCACTAAGCCGAAATAAAAGAGACATCTAGACAGGGATGACCTCACCCGAAAATAGGTGCTGCCCACCAAGCCTTGCTGCATAACCCTTGATTTTCAGTCATTACCAGTTGATGAGGCTTGAGGCTAAGCATTACATTTTTAGAACATATCCCTTAGAATTCGCATCGCGCACCTAACGATGTTCTGAAAGCATTCATCCATACAAGTCCGTCCCGGGTTCGAACGGAACTGAAGGCACTATTCCTACTACATCCATTTTGGAAATATCCTTAGGATTAGTAGCGACTAGCCCTTGCACTTCACTGCTCCATCTTCGACTCTGAACTCGTTTTTCCACGAAAACGTACAAACCGGATCGAAGTGGTTTTCGAGAAATTAATCACGATCCCAGTCTCTTCGAAACGATCAGTGCATTGGCCAATATCGATAGTCGGTTATTTAACTATCAATTAACATTCACAAACATCCATAACAAAATAAACAATTTCCCAAATTATTTATTTATCTCAAAATATCTTCGCAAGATATATTTTCACTTTTTAACCCTTTGAAAACAGTTTTCAAACCATACTTTCTCATAAGATAAATTTCCAAATATTTATTTCCTCTGAAAACAACCAAGCACAAAACTTAGATTTTAAAAAAAAACTCTTTATTAAAAAAATATTTTAACATTTAGATTGGGAACTACTTCAATATAAAAAATATACACTTTAGGAATATTTAAAATGAGGTTACTTTTATAAAATATAAAACTAGGTTTTCTCTTTAAAAACAAATATCAAGTCACTTTTAAATAATTACTACCATAATTGATTAAAAGAAAATACTTACTTTAGAATTTAAATATTTTAGAAATAATAAATTTTCCAAAACTTGCTTTTTAAAACAACTTTAAAACTTCTAACTTATATTTAAAAATTTACTTTGAAAACGTACTTGGTTATCCTGGGAGAATTTCCAATTTCAATCACTTAAATCAATTTTCCAAATTGATTTCCAATTTACTGCATTTGAAATAAATTTCTTTACTTACTCAATTCATTTCAAAATCCACTAATTATAGACTTTATTTATTATTATTATTTTCGTTTGATTCTAAATCTTTTAACTGAAACATACCGATTTTGGATTTTCCAAAGTTCTTCTTTATTCTTTTCAATAATTTAAATATTAATTTAAAATAAATGCTTTATTCTTTTAAATAATAACGCTGAAGTTTAAAATCCATTATCTTCCTGTTTATTCAAAAACCCCTTTTCATATACAGAATCATTTATTAGAATTTTAAAACCACTAATATTCTTATCCAGTTCATTCTTAATTTATTTAAATTCTCTATAATTATTTCACTTACAAATTCTCTTCCTTTATTTTCTTTTCAAAAAAAACCAATTCTATATATATATTTTGATAACTTAGTGTACCGAAATATGTTCAATTAAACCATAGCATTCAATATTCCAATTATCAATAATATTCATAACAGAATATCGAATATTCATAACAGAGAATATTAAACAATATAAATAATTTTGAGGAATCCAGTTGAACCCCTCCAACTTGTTTTCCTGCATCTACAGATAATAGCACAACATAAAATGCCGATTCCACTTCAAGGTGGAATATCGCGGTATATGGGTTTTAAATGTAATATCATCCGCTATTATGCGGCGCATAGGGTCTCATCCGCTATATAATGCGGGAAATCAATCATTCCAAGATATATTATATACTACTATATATAATATTGCACATCCAATCAAATCAATCAATCAACCAATTATTTAAATTTAACCATTTAAATTAAAATTTTAACCAGATGAGTGAGATTAACTCACCTTTTCTTTTTATTTGCAATCCACTTCTTTATTGCCTTGGTTTTCCGATTTTTGACCTAGAATAAACAATTTATATGATTTATCGAACAATCAATTTCTTTCAATAGATTTAATTGATTAACACCTTTAATTTGAACTAGTCTAATGATTATTTCCCTATTAGATAGACTTAATTAGCCAAATTATTCTATTAACTAATTTTCCTTATAATAAATAAAATTTTACGTTACAAAAATAATTAATTAAGCTAATCTCCCTAATGCACTATTTTTAAAATGTCTTTTAATAACTAAATAATTTAGATAAGTTAATTTAAACAAAATTAGTCTCCTGAGTATATTATTTTAGAATATACTAGTAGATTAAAAATATATATATATATAGGTATGGTTATTTTATATTTTAATTTCCATTTTGAAAATACATATACACATATACTTAAAAATAAATTACAGAGAAAAACTGATTCTACATAACTTTACACTTAAAAATTCCTATATATTTTTTTCCAAAGTCTTTCTACATAAAATTAATTTTCTACTTTAAACTTCATATATATTTCAATCTGTATTTATTTTATTTAATTTTAAAAATAGAACAGCCTATACACCTTAGTGTAATTATATTTTTTTATTTACTTCAGTAACCCATTTATTTCTAAATTAAAAATACATATTCAAAGATAAAAAAACAGAAGAATAAACCCTCATCTCAGATCGAAACTCCTTCCACTAATCTCGGTCACGCTACGACAACCCAATGTCAAAGCGAATCGAAGCCCTAGCTCAACTTCACCTACTGACCAAAACCCTAGCTCGTGCCTCTCTGGTTGAACGCGAACCACCCCTTCAACTCGAACATCACCACTGCCTACTCCTTATCATGCACGCACGCACAAATGAGAACAACGCAGCCTTCACCAAGACCTGAATCGTGTCATCGTCGAAAACACCAACATGAACCTTAGTCAGAAAATCTAGATCCACTCGAACGAACGTCGCAGCCAAAAATTGACTCAGCCCTAGCTTCGTCCGACATCGCGAGTCTCCCCCGCATCGAAGTCGACATCCCCTTCAATTTCGCCGTCGATGACGCGCGCGAGCGACCCTCCTTATTTTTGAATTGAACTGGGAAGAGGAACGAGGTTCGATGGGTTTTAGAAAATAAACTGAAATGTTTCGGCCATTTATTTTATTTCTCTTACTGCTTGCGTTTGAAAATTTCTAAGGAAGATTGCGTGTTATCAGCTAGAAAGGGAACAAGAAGAGATGTTTACGTGATTTTCTTAACTTGCTACAGTAGCCTGAAGTGAAATAAAATCAGCTGATGTGAAATAATTCAACTGAGGATGACTAGGATATAAATATTTTAAATTAAATTCAAATTCAATAGCAACTTAAAATTTCAAACTCCTATCGAGGCATGCCGCTGGGCGTTTATAAGGTTATACCCCTATTTCGAGCGTAATGGAAAAGTTTTCGAGTCCTAATTCGATCGTATGGAGAAGATAGTTTTATGGATCAGTTATTATACTGAATTTTCGATATAAATTTCAGCGCGTTTATATGTCGTACGCTCACACGGCAACTCCAAATGCTATGAAAATTGAAATCTGATAATAATTCAATATTACGGATCCAATGGAACTGGTTTCGTCGAATTCCGAGACTGTGCCTCAGAAGGCTTATTTTGAAATTCAATTTAAACGATAAAATTTCAAAACTGAACAAATCAGTGTTAAATTAAATTTTTAAAATTTTATTATCCTCAACACTATCAATATATATTTTACATGCCTTCAAATTATTTTTAACAGGCTTAAAACTCCAGATTCAACATTTTACCCAACTTCAAATTATTACATTCAAATATTTAATTATAAAATAAATAGTGATATTTTAAATTCAAGTTAGAAACTAACTTTTAAATATTTAAAATCAATTAAATATTCTAATTTCAAATGCTCAAAAATTCCGGGTCGTCACACCAACCTAAGTATAATTTGTAAAGGGGTGAAACTCCTTTGCAAACAAGCATCGATTTAGCGGAGATTTGTATGTCCACGATTTTGATGCATTTGATATCTTACTTGGGCCTGATTGGTTAAAGCGTTATGATATAGTTATTTTTTGCAAAGCCCGAACCATTTCTCTTGTAGACGACCAGGGTAATTCTCTTGTGATCGAATGTTAAATGCTTCAGGATTATGTATATCTTTCCGCTTGATTCTCAGCCTAGTGATCTTGACTCCACCCCGATAGTCAGGGGTTATCCTGATATTTTTGGTGAAGTCGCTTCTCTACCTCCTAAGCGGGATATTGAATTCCACATCAATCTTATTCATGAAGCTCGACCTTTTGTTCTTCCTCCCTGACGGATGGCACCGAGAGAAAAAGTCGAGTTAAGGAAGCAGATTAAAGACCTGTTTTCAGGGTTTGGTTAGGCCGAGTTTTTTTAAATGGGAAACAGCTATGGTCTTTGTCATCAAAACTGATGGTTCTTTGAGGATGTGTGTTGATTGCAGAGAGCTGGCTCTTAGGTACAGATATCATATGCCTTGTATCAATGATATGTTCGATCAGCTATAAGGTGCTAAAGTATTCTCTCGGCGGATCTTGCTACCGGTTTTCCCCAGCTTCATGTAGCCGAGGAGAGAATTCCCAAGACAGCTTTCCAAACCGAGAATGGTTTCTATGAATGTTTGGTCATGCCCTTTGGATTAACCAATGCTCCTGCCTTCTTCGTCGATCTCATGAATCGCGTTTTCCACGATGTTCTCAACAAGCTTGTCCTGATTTTCGTTGATGATATTCCCGTCTTTTCAAAGTCTGAGAAGGAACATGATTCACATTTGGGCTATGTGCTGGTAACTCTAAGGAGTCATCAATTGAAAGCCAAATTTTCTAAATGCCATTTCTAGTGGGATGAAGTCTGATTCCTTAGGTACATTATTTCTGAAAATGGAGTCTCAGTTGACCTGGTCAAGGTCGCCACGATTAATATAAGTTATCCATCTTTCATCTTTTTAAATTTAATTATCTTATCTTCCTTTCGAGCCTATCTTCTTAGTTAGAATTCTCTTTGATTAGGGCCCCTCTAAATTTGAATCTCTATTCTTGTTGTAAAATCCATTCTTGAATCATCCTATAAGGGAGCGTATTTGTAACTGATATAAAATATTTTATATTGTGCTGTTTGAGTTATTAAGTTTGAATTTTGGGTCGATCGATTCGTCTAGCTAACGCTATCGACAGGAATTCCAAATCATTTGAAAAGAGCAAACCGACACGATATTGTTTTTGAAATTGGTAAATGAAATAAGTTTATGTATGATTATATTTTCTATATGAAAGTATAATTTTATGAAATTAGATAGTTAAATGAATTGGTTGTTAGAAATGATAGTACTATATTATCATTTATTGTTGTGTTAGCATTCCTAAATCGTTAACTGTTATTGTAAATTTTATGAACATGATTTATAAATCTGATTTGCAAATGAAATGAATTTAAATTAAGGATTTGAGAATTTAATTTTAGGTGCTTTTCAAAGTTTTGAAAAAATATATATATTTGAAAGTATTTTCGAACGGAAATTATTTTCAAAGAATTTCAAAAGAAGTAAGTCAGTACTGTCCTCTTATGTTATTTGAAAATAATTTTGATGATGATTGCAGCACTATCGACATTCATTTTCGAGTCTCAATGTGGGGAGACCACTTAGTAGCTTTGCTGCACTTTTGCTTTGGAAAATGGATTTGATTTGAATTTCTTGAGTATGATTTAAGTATATATATATATTATATATTATATATACCTATGTATATTCATTTCAAAATGGTTTGAAATGAAACTGGAAATTTAACTCTTAAGTTTTATGTTAAGTGATGGTTTTCAATTATTAAAATGAAGCAAATTTTTTTGAATAATTGGAGTGTCTAAAATGAGAAATGGAATTGAAACAACTTGAAACAGTTAAACTAGGATAAAATTTATTTGTATAATACTCAACTGCATTCTGAAACATATATAACTTACCTGAAATATTAAAAAAGTTAAAATGTAATGTGAATATATAATTGAATGTTATACACGATAAAAATTAAGTAATAAAAATGTTCAAATTAAATTTTTCTTGATATAAATGTTGTAAATAAAAAGTAAATTTGTATAGTGCCCTATTACATTCGGAAACATTAATAAAACTGTCTGGAAAAATGTGAATGTAATGGGAACATGTAATTGAATAGTACATAGTATAAATGTAAGTAGTAAGATGTCCAGAAATGAAATTTTATTAAAGGAATTTATAAATAAAAATTGAGTGGTCATAATAAATGTTTATACAGTTAATCTATGTTACAAGATATGTTAAGTGACATAAATTGAATAATAAAAAGAGAATGCTATTTAAGAAATAAATTTGAACTTAAGAAACTAAACAGGTAATAAATAAATTCATATCTTTGAAAACCGTTGATACAAGAGAAAATTACAAAGAATAATTGAAATTGAATTATGAAGTGGAATTAACTTAAGTGAAGTCAAATGGATTAAATAAATGAGTTAAATAAAATAAAATTTGTTTTGAGAAAAAAATGAACTTAAGTTATAAAGAAAAGGTGAATGTAAGTAAATTATGAATGAAAGTTAATTTAGTAGAGATGTAAGGAATCTGGAATATATAAGTTATATAACTTGAAACTTGAGAAAATCGAAAGTAAAAACCAAAATACGAATGGGGTTAAACATTTTGGATATGCAAAGGAAAATATGGAATGTTAATATTAAACTTAAATAAATTCGTTGAAGGGTTAATTAAATGATATTGAAATTAAAGGAAATAAATTATATGAATGAAATAAAATAAATGAACATAAATAAAATTGAATGTGAAAGTGGATAATAAAATATGATTATAAATGAATATAAAGAAATAGGGTAAACATAATGAGAGTTAAAAATTGAATGTAAGTTAATTGGAAATAATAGAATTGAAATTAATCGAATGAGAATCCATTGAATATGAATAAGTACGTACGAAAAAATTTGTAACGAATGTAGATAAATTGGAAGTAAATCAATTGAATGAAAATACATTGAATTGAAATCGATCAAATGTGAATACAATGGGTATTGTTTGATTGAATAAAAATGGATTGAAACCAAATTAGTTGAATATAAATCAATTAAAAATGAGTGAATTGGATATAAATCCATTAAATGATTAACGAGACGAATAACAATAAGTAAATGTTAATCAATTAAGAAGTAAATAAGGTAAAGTGGATATGAATGTAAATTAATTAAACGTGTGATAATTATAATGATAATAACAAATGGATGTTAAAAAGTAATGAGATGTATAATGTTAACACTTTAAAATAAAATTTATATGGTTTTGAATTAATTATTGTATCTGGTACTATGTATTTCGAATCTATCTTTCCTTTCTTATTGCTTCTATTCTCTTATCTCGTTCCTTTTCTAGGACGAAAAGTTTTAAGTGGGGGAGAGTGTAACGGTCCAGAAATTTTAACGATTTAAATAATGTAATTAACTCAAATTTTCATGAAAATAAACAATGAAATTTTGCAATAAAATTTTGATATTTGATATATGTCTATTTAAACGTTGCAAGTATCAGATTTTCATCGGAAAATATGTAAGTTTGTTCAGTTTGAAATTTCAATTTAAAATTTAAAATCAATTAACTTGATGGAGATAAAATATTTTTGAAATCTTAATATTTTTTCACAAGAGAAATGTAAATCATTTTTTGAGTGAGACGACGTAATTCGTTTCGCTGAATTCGGAGTGCGTTGCCCCGTTTATCTTATTTTCAGCATTTTAGCGGCATTTTTGACAACGAATATTGAGTTTTGATAAGTTGATCGTGTCGTTGATATCTTTGTATCATTTTGTTCGTCTTATCGCGCTGATCTTCGTAGTATATTCATTTGCTCATTTCGACGTTTCGTGCACGGCGAAATCTGCGAAACGGTTAGCCGTACCGGCACCCATTTTGAGCCTTTTAGTTTCCCTACGGCCGTTCATTTATCCACCATGAGAAACAAAGGGCTACTTACTTTTATTATTTTCAGAATTCAACGAATTGGACTTTTAATATTCCTACCATTCCCTTATATCTGTTGGTTAAATTCCTTCTCGCCCATTTTTTTCTCTCTTCTTCTTTGTTGCGTTCTGCTAAAAAATTAAATAATATGTAAGCTTTCATACATTTCAATAACTTTCTCATCTTCTTTGAACCTAGTTTTTCCAGCGCAAGTCTCTTAGACCAACTCACCCTCTCTCCGAACATGATCATCACCCAATCCTTCGACCGAGCAGACTCCGCCTCCAACCTCCGCCCCAACCGCATTAACCTCCTCCAGCTTCCGGCCTTGCATCACTCTCCTCCGCTACCCAGTCCGCTTCCACGCAACCCACATCGCAGTCCTCACTCTCGCCTCTCCATTCTAGATCCGCAACCACCTTCACCCTTGCTTTTCCCCCCACCATAGACCCAGCCACCACCTGTTGCTCGATCGACCTTCCTCCCCTAACCAAGCTCACCACCCAACAGTAAGTCGTTTCCCTCCTTCACATAGCAGCACACAAGCCCTCCACAATCCCGAACCATTTCTCTCTGTCACCTTCCTCTGCGACAATCGCCTCACCGCCTTTAGCCGCCACCGAACTGACTCCATTCTCCAGCCTTATTTCCCTCAGCCACATCACATATCGAACCCAGCCTCGGTCTTCACCTTTCCGCCACCAAAATCCAACCCTTCGTCATCCTAGCAACCTAACACATAAACTACCACCGCTTTGCTTCATAGTAGCCACCAAGACTTTACCCATCCCCTATAGCCACTCCACCACCCTCCGTAGCACACTCAGCCGTCGAACTCTTGTTGCCAGCCTGCCATCTTCTTCACTGCCTCTCCATCGCCGCAGCCACCCAAACCCAGCTGCCACCCTTAGCCACTTCTCTACTGGCCGATACCACCAGCCTTCATCTCCTCTTATATATATAAAAATGGAAGAATATACATTATATATATATATATATATATGATTCTCAATTCAAGTTCATCGTGCTTTGCTTTGGAGTTTTCTTTCAAAAGCTAGGTTATTGATTCGTGTTATTGGAATTGGTTTTGCTTCGATCTTGGATTTGATTTGTTGTAGATCTCCGCTTTGCTCCATTATTTTATCATCACCTTCATAGCCTCGAAAGGTGAGCGATCACTCACGATTGACATTCTTATGTTAGTAAATTTATTTCACATGAAATGACGATTGAAATATGTTTTTAAATTTGAATTGGTTAGTGATTTGATCATATGATATGATATGTTAATATTTAAAATTGCTAACATATGATAATTGACATATGACACCATAACATGTTGTATATTTATTATATTTAATTGTTAATTATGATCATAATTTTCGTTGATATGTTATGTCATTTTATGTTATTATTCTATTGTTCTCACACTTCTAGTTCCTTGTTAGTTAGGAAAATCACTATGGGTTGAAATGATACATATCCGAACGATCTTATAGATTAGGGAAAATAGCCATGGGTTGAAATGATAAACCCAATCGATTTTACTAATTTTTGAATTTTGGGATTTCGGGTTGAAATGATATATACCCTTCAAATTTAAATTATTGCGGGTTGAAACAATAAATATCCATATCATATGACCAAAGAATAGAAAATTATATACGGACACCGTTGGTCTATTTTTAGATGATTTCCAAATTTTGAGAAAAGAAAAATATATATGTTTTGACTTTAAAAATAATATAAAGATTTTATTTTAATATACGTGTAAAAGTTAGAGTTTTAAAATTTTATGGCTGGAAATTTTAAATTTATAAGTTAAGTTTTGAAAATGTAAATTTTAAGATTTTACTTATAATTTTTTATTATTTTTAAATAGATTTAATAAGGTTTAAAATAAAATATATTTAATAAATTAGATTTAATTTAATAATGATTAATATAGTAAAATTTAATTGAATAAAACTTAATTTGATAGATGTATTGTGTTTAAATATTTATTTGAATTTATGTTAATATTTTAAATAGATTTTGTAATAATTTTAATAAGTAGAAGTTGGAGAGATAAATTAAAGTTGGTTTGTAATTTAATTTGTTTATTCAAATTTAAATAAAATTGAATATTTAATTTTGATTTAAACTTGTAATTTGAGATTTTCTTTTAAGTGATTATAAAAAGTGATTAAGTGAATATTTTCAAAAATTAAATATAATTGAAGTTAGATATTAAATTTTGATTTAAATTTGTGATTTGATATTTGATATAAATATTTATAAAGTGAATTTATAAAATGACCACGGTGTGAAATAAGCGTTTGGTTCTTAAAGAGACCGGGATCAGATGTTGTCATACTCTCTGCCAATACCGAAAACCATTTTAAGAACCGTGCATATGGTGGAGAATCCAAAACGAAGTAGGATAGTTTGGCGAACGTCTGTATGAGGTATGAACGCAGCCTCTACCCCCTCTGGTCAGCCTGATATGACTAAAACAGGAGCTATACTTGGGCGAAGTGAGGTCGCACCTCCGATCGAGCATGCTTCTTTGAAACCATATCTATTACTCTATGATTTGATTGGGTGCACCTTTGATTATGGGAGTGTGTTTCGAGGTGGGCGGTAGTAGCTGCTATGCGTTACCACCAGCCCGGTTTTGTAAAACGGTAGTATCTTACCCAAGGCATTGCCTCGCATGCCTTGTCATATGCCTTATTGAGCCCATTACGACTTTGGTTTGTATCTTACCAATGGAGTGCTCACTGAGTATCCCACTGATTTGGTGGGGCTTATAGTATATGTATAGACTATGATATTTATATAAAAATGTGTTAAGGAGGATATGGGTGATGCCTTAACACTGTTTTAATATTTTACTTTACTGTAAACATTATTTAAGTAGCATATTGTACTGTGTATGTAGATATTTCCATGGATCCTTAAAGAATGGAATCCCAACATCCTTTAAGCTATATTGCATTTCACTTGGACGTTTCACTTGAGTTGATTTATTTGCATAAGAATGTTAATCCTGACTCGAGTGTTTGGTGTTTTGCTTTATGCTCGGGTCAGCCTGAGTATCACAGCATTTGAGACTCACCTTTGGAGCTTGGAGATTTGCTTGGAGATCTATCTTTATATATTAAGCTTTCAGTTATTTCCAATTGTTTGTGTTCAGATTTTTAATTTGCTTATGTATTAGATACTTCTTTTTATTTGGAATTTCTGTTGTATTTGCTTTAGACTCTGATGTTTTCGTTGTAGCTTATGAAGTACTATTTATCTATTCAGCTGCTTATTGTTGTATTGCTCTGTGTATGTGATTCTATGATTGATTTATTTACTGTATATGCTAAGTTTTTCCAAATATAAATTAACAATCAGTCGTTTTAAGAAATTCAAATCTGACATGTGTGGATTATTGTCAATTTGAATGGTTCTAAATGACGGGTTGTTGCAGTCTTATATCAATTAATGAATTTAATTAAAAGTATATTTGATAGAAAATCCATAAATTGTACGTGCTATTATAAAGTGTTGTAACCGTGAGTAATTTATCACAATAAAATTTAAATATACAATTTTAAATATTCCTAGTTAAGATGCATCGAGACTAGATATCAATGTATCTGTTAAAACTAGAGTACGTAATGCTCTTCTAATGTTGGGTAGTGTACTACTCATGGCTGCGGGAACACCAAGAGGTTACATATTGATAGTTATTGAATGACTATGGAATGACTTACTTGATAGCTTTCTGTTGGTAAACATACGAAAGTCAAATAGAAAATATCGATGTGACTGATTTATATAGTTTTATCGACTTGAGAATATTGTCAATCTTCAATACAAAATCTCTTGTTTGATTATAGTCAAATCATGGCACAACGTCCATCGAGTGACTATAGTTGGGTCGAGTGGAAGTATTTGAAGTGAAGCATAGCTCAAGTGAGGGTTCGTCTTCTCAGTTATACGAGGTTAGTATCACGGTCAACTCAAAGTCAAAGTCTTTGGCCAGCACATCTCTGTTAATAATAATTGTTATTATTGAACCAAGAACTTTGTGTTCGGATTAATAGAGTTGAATATGGACGATATCGGAATTTTGACCAATACCAAATTCCATAAGGCCAAAGTGATATAGTTTTGACGAAGAGAATTGGTGTAAGTAAATGTCACAAACAGTTAATGCTTAATAAACTAAAGTTGGATTTTACTGAAACTACGTAAGGGATATGTCTGGCCAAAATGTCAGACCACCTACTAAGCGACGTATGAACGATAACATCCAAATAGTTTAATGTTAATCGTTGACCAAATTTACACCTGATCAGTCACACAATTGAAGTACACCACAAAAAATGCACCTATAACAGCGTTTCAAAAACGCTATAAACACCTTTAACAGCATTTTTAACTACGTTGTATGTGAACATGCCATTATAGATCAGATATTTACCATAGCAATACAGTAAACACTGTAGAATCAAAGTAATTATAGCGTTTAATTGATGTATTAATACATTTTACAGCGTTTTGTTAATGAGCAAATTTTCTTCCCATAGCATTTCATCTTTGCTAGAAACATATTCCATAGCGGTTATATTAAGCTATATTAACTTTTTATAGTGTTGACTTCGTTGCTGTGATTTCTTATTACAACATTTTTAATTGTTACTATGATGAATATTTATAGTGTTTTCTTGAATTGTTTGTCATTTGGGAGGAATTTTTTTTGAAAGATTAAAAGTTTCAACAGCGTTTATAAAACGCTGCTGAAAGTTTCTACAGCGTTTAATAAACGCTGTGGAAACCTTCAACAACGTTTCAGAAACGATGTCGTATTTTTCCCAGTTCCTCATCAATATGACATAGGTTACAGCTCCGTATGCAGCCACAGTTTATATGTAACACAATTTATATAAACACACATTTTTCAATCATATAAGTCCATAATGTAGAACAAGATGCGGCTAGTGACCAAAAGCAGTAATACATAACAGCATACAAACCGAAATGTAGTTAACATCAAAAGTAATTTCGAATCCATGACTTGTTGCGGCAGGTTGCTACTTTTTTCCATCAAATATATCTATCCATCTGCAAAGTGAAAGTTCTTTAGTTATGTGTACTTGATTAGGCTTAAAAAGGATGAAACATTTAAGTAGCTAGTTCTCAATCTATTGAATATTGTTGATACTGCCTCTGGCATAAAAAAAAACTAACTGTGTCACATTTAAGGCTAAATCTGTATATGTGTTCTGTTGTTTATCATGCATATTTTTAAGCTAAATATCAAGATCCAATTTGCATTAGGATGGCATGAGTTTTGGTGTAATCTATGTATTGCCAAAGCAAGACCGTTGGGTAGATAAATTTTGTTATGAATTAAGCATGTAGTAGAATCAATGTATAATGATTTCTGTGTTAAGTTTTTATTGTAATCAACTTCTTTCGGTCAATTTGTTACGATTTTCTTATTATTTTTAATTTGAGAGGTAATGAAACTATGTAGTAGTACTTGGTAGTGGTCACCAGCATTTATTCACAACCATTTCTTCACTACAAATAAAGCAAGCAAACAGTCCACCTTTAACTGAAAATTAAATTGCCCAACTTTGCTCATGTGCGAAGCACGCTTCCCACGCTAGTTATTCATTGAAATTCAAAAACATTCCAAGAACCATAAATCATACCAAGAATAATACCCAAAAACCTACAAAACTAAACTTTATTATCAGAAAATATTTTCTTTACCCAAAAGAAGAAAACCTTATATTTTACAGACTTAAAAGAAGTACATTTCTACATGTATTAGTTAATGCAATGATCCAAATAACATGAAAACTATCGAAAACAATATCATCATGTTGCAAGTTGATATATCGATTCAAAATTATATAAATAAAATGAAAATATAAATATAATAAAGTATGAAAGGAGTTATCCAACTTGTATAAACATCCTACTAAAACACTAATTCTTTCCAAGATGTTGCCTTTAAAATTCAAATACAATTTTAGGATTTAATGTAAAGATGCTCCACCATGTTGTAAGTTTATGAATGTGTGAACTTTTAAATTCCCTACAAAACTGTAAATTTATGAATTAGGATTTATAAAATTCTTATGGCCATTTATTCCACTGAAGTTGTAAAAAGAGATCAGAAGGACTAGAAATTCATAGTTTACAATCACTTTGGTACATTCAATTTTGCTTAATTCTATGTTAATAATGTCAAAAATTGTACGTTTATAGTTATTAATCATGAATCTAAGCATTCATAAAACAACAATGAGTAATTTAATTAACCATGCATAATCTGACTCAAAAATATTTAATTAACCATGCATAATCCGACTCAGAAATACAAGCACAGAACATATTAAATGGAGAATATATTCACGGTTTAATGGAAAATCAAACACATATAATAAAATATGCAACCTAAAAGCAACACTAAAAGAAGAAAATAAGTACCAAAAAACAGTAAACTAAGAAAACAAGTGAAGAAAATGAAAAGATCTTGATTCCCAAACAAATGACCATCATTATCTTCTTCAGCCATTGTTTTCTTAGTAGAGTATAAACATGTTTTACTTTAATTATATACAGAGAATGAAGTGAAGAAGAAAAGAAAAGGAGAGTAGAATAGAGGTAGATACATGAAGGTTGTAGTACATTTTATTTTGTTTTACAATTTATAAAGGGGAATTAACATAAATATGTGTTACTTCTACATAGTACTCAAAAGGAAAAGCAATAATTGTGACATCAGTTTCCATAAAAAATTATTTTATAAATACTAGTAAATAACTCACACGATGCACATATATGTACCTCACTGTCGACAAACTTACAAATGAAGGGATGAAAGAAGCGATGAGAGATTTGTACATTTGTAATGATACCAAATCATTGAAAATGGAGCTATATGGGTATTTGTGGAATCTAGAAAGGACAGTTTGAAACCATATTCATCCAATTTCTTTTATAAAAAGTGGAGATAATCATGGTATATAAAAATTCAAACTTCAAAAATAAAAATGTTTGATTATAGCGAATTTTTTTTGATGAATCAGACTAAGTAGGTTTTAAGCTTAGCTGAGTATTTTGTTTTGGATGTTAAGTGAAATCTGTTAAAATTCAGGAACTTTTTTCATCTATATTTCAAAATAAGGCCAGGTCTGTATTTAAAAAAATAAACTAGTTACGTCACGTAATAACAAAAACACTGTCAATCATCTGTAATTTCAGAATTTTCAAGGCATAATTTAAAACTTACTTACACTACACAATTTAGAATTTTCAGTCAAAAACTCTACGTGGTTGATTTTATTCTAATTTCCACTTTATGTTCAATCTCTTTAATTAATATGGCCAACATATTTGATTTTTCACGACTCATAGACAAAAGTTATATCATATATGGGTGATGGGGGATGATATTTTCTGTTGTTTTGTATGTTTTGTTCACGTATAGTCTATAATGCAGATCATGCAAGGATACACCATAAATGTGGTTTATGGCTACAATTGAACTTGCATAGATGATAATATTAAGTTAAATTACACTTACTTGAACTTGCATCTGTTATAACTTTATCAGCCGGCCAAACAATTGCAGTACCAATGGCATCTTCAATTTTTTGTAAGTCGAATATTGGTCTCCATAGATGTGCATTTAGAGAATTTGCAACGTCAATCCAAATTTTAAGTGCATTTATTCCTAAAGGAACAAAATGAACCAATACGGTTGGATCAATTGAAGACACACGTCCTTTAGCTACAATTTCTCCCTTCTGATCCAAATCGATCAGCTTACACTTACTATTTATCATTGAATTTGCACTCTATCAATTAATAAAAAAATCTATATATTATATGTTTAAACAATTAGTGAGATAAATGGATGAATTAATTATAAATAAGTATACCTTTTCGACCCCATTAACTTCAACTATATGAGAAGAAAATGTTGCATTGTTAAGTTGCTCCACAACTACTCTCAATTCAGGCCATGCCAATTTCATACCAATAGCTTCTCCAACTCGTGTCAAACCAATGGTTGGCCTCCATAAATAAGCATCTTGGTTTTCTGGATTATCTACCCAACCGTCCATTGCAGATGGTCCAAGTGGTAGGTCGTTCACAAGTTCTTTTCGATTACGCGAGTGCAGCCGTCCTTCAACAACCATTTCTTCATTCCCACTCCAATCTAACCGCTTGCATTTATGAACTATGCCGCTAGTTTTACTCTAATGACGAAGATAAAATACCGATGAAGTAAAAAAAATTATGTATTCAAATTAAATGTTAGTTACTAAATAATTTAAATTTTTACCGCATTGTCTTCTTTTTCAAAGTGATCTATATTGTGCAAAATGACTCTACTGACTAGCCGTGCTACTATCTCGCCTTCAACTTCTCCAGTGTGTGTCGACCTAAGTGTAAGCCTCCATAAAAAAGCAATTGGTTTCCTCGAAATGTCTATAATAATTTTCATTGCATCTGACCCTGAAGGAATTGTTGGACAAGCTCATTTGGATCACTTGATAGAACTCTTCCTTCTGCAATAATTACATCCACATCGCACCAATCCAATAAATCACATTTATCATGTTTCTTGTCATGCTTGCCCCACAATTGATCAAAAGTAAATATAGTGGTTATGGAATTGGTTATCAAAGTTTAAATGATATCACGATAATCATAGTTTACTTTTACCTTTTGATGTGTGCTTTCTTCTCTCAAACTTTCATTACACTGTCATACCAATAATATTACAACATGAGTAACCTTGTATATTAATAATTGAAGCACACATTATACTGAAATATTTCATAAATTCTCGGTATCACTGTCAATTGAGTAGTCTTTTCGTATGCCAATTGAGTATCACTGTCTATTTAAATTGTCTTTCATGTCTACATAATTAATGAGGCTAAATGATGAATTAATATTCGAATGTAATTTAGTTGCCAGCATTTGGTTTTCAACCTAGAGATGATTTGTTTCACAGTTATTGATTAGTTTCACAGTTATTGTATTGTCGCTGATAGTAATTGTAACGACCCGCTATTTCGAACCATTTGCATCCACACATGTCGGACTTGAATTGCTCAAAACTACAGATTGTCAATTTATATTTGGAAAAATTCAACATATACAGTAAATAAATCAATCACAGGATTACAGACACAAAGTATTACAACAACAAGCAGCGGAATAGATAAATAATAGTTCATGCAGCTACTGTATAAAAACAGAGTAGGAATAAAATACAATAGATATCTCAAATACAATGTAGTCTCAAATACAAATAGATGACAAGTCTAAACAGAACAACCGGATAGTTGAAAGCTGAATAGATATAGATGGATCTCCAAGCGAAGCTCTAAACTCCAAAGGTGAGTCTCAATTGCTGTAAAACTCAGTCTGACCCAAGCGTAAAGCAAAACATAAAACACTCGAGTCAGGATTAACATTCTTGTATTAGTAAATTTAACTCAAGTGAAATATCAACTGAAATACAAGTAACTTAAAAGATGTTTGAGATTTCCATCCTCTAAGGATCCATCGAACTATCTGCTATGTACTAATATACGTTATTATAATATATCTATAGTAAAGTAAAAGTATTAAAATGGCGTTAAGGCGTTAATCATATCTCCCTTAACACATTTTATATATTCCCGTAGTCTATACAATGTCGTATGCTCCACCAAACCGGTGGTTTATCCAGAGGACACCACATAGGTACGGTACAAAACAAACTCGTAGAAGGCGCTCTAGGGCATGTAAACACGACACTCGAGGCAATGCTAGGGTAAATTTACCAATTGCAGAACCGGGCTGGTGATAACGCATAGCAGCTACTACCGCCCACCTCGGAACACACTCCCATAATCAAAGGTGCACCCAATCAAATCACAAAAGCAATGGAATGGTATCAAAGAAGCAAGTCCTATCAGTGGAATGACCTCACTTGGCCCAGGTATAGCTCCTATTTTAGTCACATCTAAGCTGACTCACGGGAGTTAGGGTCACGTCATACCTTATACAGAAATCATTCGCCAAACCATCCTACTTCATTTCTGGAATCTCCACCACATACAAGGTTGTTAAAGTGGTTTTTGATATTGGCAGAGAGTATGACAATATCCGATCCCGGTCTCTTTAACAGCCAAACGCTTATTTCACACCGTGGTCATTTCAATTCAAATAGTTCATACTTCATATCGAAATATCATATTCAATTCAAACCATATAAATTCGATATCATTATTCACTTTAAAAATATTCATTTCCAGAATCGTAACACTTTCAAATTTATAACACTTTCGAAATCATAGCACTTCTGAAATCATAACACTTTGAGATCATAACACTTTTGAAATAATAACACTTTAGAAATCATAACACTTTCGACTTAGACAGTTTAGATATTGAAAAATAGTAAATACATTAAAATAGTTATAAATTAAATAGTTTGTATATTGAAATAATTTATATATTAAATAGTTTATGTATATATTAAATATACTTTATATAATGAATAGTTTACTCCAATTTCTCAAATCGATTCAAATCAGCTTAAATTCCCAAAATTTCAATTTAAATCAATTTCAATTTAAATCAATTTCAATTCAACCATTTCAAATTTAAGTCAAAGATTCAATTCAAATTCTCAATAAACTATTTCAATTCTTACAATTTTAAATCTAGGTTTTGAACTATCATTTCAATTCCAATAAGATTCAGGTTTAAGTATTCAACATTTGCAATGTAAATTTCATTTATATTTTAACATTGACTTTAATTTTTTTTCATATTGGAAAGTACTCACTTAATCATTTTAATAACAATTATTTAAAATCCCAATTTATAAATTTAAATCAATATTAAATAGTAAATTTTCTTTAAAATTGAGAAAATTCATTAATTACCTTTTCTTGAATCAAGTTATCAATCAAAATCTCAAAAATTAGTAAGTTCAAATAAATTCTTATTTAAATACAATTATTACCAATTTAAATTCCAAGTCAAAATTAATTTATCTTCCTATCCTTTATTATTAAAGTTATAAAATCATTTTTTTAAATCTTAATATAAATTTAAGTAAATACTTAAACATATTATATACTAATCAAATTAATTTTTATTAAAACAAATCTTATTATTAAATGTATATTTTATGTTAAATATTATTTTATATATTTTTAAAATAATAAAATTACAAGTAAACTTCTAAAAATTTATATTTTTCAACACTAATTTACAACTAAAATTTCCAAAACATATTCTTTTAAAAAAAAATCTAAATTTTGTATAATATTTTAAAAATCAATATATATTAAAACCCATATATTTCATTTCAAACTTTGGAAATCATTTTTTTAATATGGACCAACGATGTCCGTATATAATTTTCTATCATATGGTCATGTGATATGGATATTTATCATTTCAATCTGCAATTTAAATATTTACGGGAATATATCATTTCAACCCACAATCCCAAAATTTAAAATAAATGAAAATAGTTTAGGTTTATCATTTCAACTCATAATGATTTTCTCCTATTTTACAAGATCGTTCGGGTATGTATCATTTCAATCCATAGGGAACTTGCAGAGTGAGAACAAATATGATAATCATATAATATCAACAATAGGCATATATCTTCAGTAATAAATTTAAATAAAATATATACAACATGTTATGGTGTTATATATCACAGGTAAACAATTGCAGATAATAGCATAAAAATTAAATAACTAGCAGTTCAAATTTAACAACATATTTCAATTGTCATTTCAAGTGAAATCAAATTTATTAACTATAAGGATGTTAATCGTGAGTGATTGCTCACCTTTCGAGGCTGGAGAGCATGGAATGAGAAGCAACTGATACGAATATGCACATGGACACAGGCATGACACGGGACACACAAGCTAGGAGTTTCTGCGACAAATTTGATATTGGAAAAGTAAGTCAAGATGGGCAAGGGATCAATGAAACAAAATATATCATATATATATATATATATATATATATATATATATATATGTATGTATGTATGTATGTATGTATGTATGTATGTATGTATGTATAAATTTTCTAAAAATCAATTTAAACATTCATTTAAAATGAAATATATATTTTTATTTTCAAATCAATATTAAATCCCAACACATAAAAATATCCATATATATTTGAAAAACCAAATTCACATATACTTACATATAAACTAATGTATATAAACATACATGCAAATTTACATACATGTTATATTTTTTTTAAAACAATATATATAAATAAATATATATATATAATAAAAAGTCAATATCAACTTACTTTATTAAATATATGTATAAACTCAAACAATCATACACACACACACGTCATCTATTTATAACTTGATAAACTTGTATTTTATACTACCAGCACAAACAACCTTTATAACTTATACACACACGCATACTACATATAATATGGTTTGAAAACTTTTATATACGAAACAAAAAAACATAGCTTATAAGGCTTATAACAACATATTGTATATAACCAAAGTCGAATACTTATATATATATATATATATATATATATATATATATATATATATATATAATACTGTAAAAAATATAGAATCGAAGAACCCAAAATAACTTACACCAGCTATCCATATATGTATTTTTCAGAGCAGTACACAGGCTCTCAAACTTTTATATTAATAAACCTATATACATATAGTACTGCTTTTTTTAGCAAATAGAAGACAAGCTTTACATTGTATAAACATATATGAACTGACATAAACATATAGATATATATGACTGACATTAACATATATGCCATAAAACTAGTAATATATATACATACACACATATAATATAACTCATGTACCAAATATATACAGAACTTATATATGTACCTTTACATATAACAAATATGTAAGATTGGAGGAGGAAGACTTACGGCTGTTATGCTTGGGGAAGTTAGAGAGGTAGGCTTCGGGGACGGCTCGTTTGCGCGCCTAGAAGCACGCGTGGAAGCAGCTGCTCGGGTTTGACAGGGTTCGGTGATCTGAGATGGTGGAGATGGTTGCTCAGCTATGGCAGAACAGGGAAGTGTGCACGGTAAAGGAAGGTGGCAAGAGAGGAGAAAGTGGATGCTTTGGTGGCAGACTCGGTAGCTAGGGGAGGGAGATCGAGCGAAGCACATGAGAGAGGTAGATGAACAAGGGGGATCAGAGAGAGGAAGAGGAGGAGGCTGTGGCTCGAGGCTGATAGGGAGCGGCCCATGCCGTGTTTGTGAATGAGTGGAAGGCTATGGGTGTGCTTGGCAATTGGAAGGGCAGGTGGCTGAGTGTTGGTGGCGTGAAGCAGTGAGCGTGGGCTGGTCGAACTGTGCTGTAAGGAGAAGCTTCAGCAATGTGGAGGGTCGGATTCACGTGGGTTTGTGTGGGGGGTGAACAGTTCAAGGTAGAAAGGGAATTGCCAACATAAACGAGATGATTTGTTCCAATTCAGATATATAACTTGAATATATATGTTTATTATTTCAAAGGAAGAACGGAAACGAAGAAGAAAAGAAAAGGACTAAGAGAACCGACCGTTAGAGAACCGACCTAGGTTTGCTTATTTCTAATAACCAATATCAATTTTTCTGAAGCCAAAAATGCATGCCCGCTGTCTCGCCGTGATATATCAAAAGAAGCTTTCGCGATGTATGAACACAAGTTTTCCTCCGTCTCCATCTCCTTCTCCTCGAATTTCTGCACAATTTCCTCCGTCTCTTTTCTGCTTTTGAACTAATCTTTGAAATCAAAACTCCTAATCGATCAGCTAGCACCTCAAAACCTAATCGCAACTCAAAGCAAAATCAAGTTCAAAACCTAATCGCAACTCAAAGCAAAATCAAGTTCAAAACCTAATCGCAACTCAAACCTAATCGCAACTCAAAGCAAATCCTAGTCGCAACTCGAAGCAAAATCCTGACGCAAGCCATTATTTGATACTGCAAGCTTAAGGTATGCCTTTAGTTTGGTAGAATTTGAATATCGTTTTGAATTAGGGCTGGCCTAATAATTTCAGCGTATGTTTAACTGTATAGAATATCTTTTTGAATTATAGATGTAGTAGCAAAGATTCTCACATCACTTTAATTTAAATGTATAGAATATGCATCTGTGGCAGTGCCAGGTAAAACAACGATTTAAATTGAAATGAATTTGTGAGTGATGAGTGAGTTAAAAGCAAATTTATTTTACTTCAAGTTTTATGATGAATACATTTAAGTTTCAAGGCCCTGCTGAGATTGATGCATTGCTCCTTGACAAAGATATTCAATAAAATTGTAAATGTATTGGATTTGTGTCGATAGGCTTCGTATTAGAGTTAAAATTTCATGAGCTGATAATGTTGTTTTCGTTTTGTTGAAATTTATCTATGTTCTATAAAGTTTGAGTTTAAACTTTAAACTATAAACAAACTAGGAAAAAGCTTCAGCCTCGTTCAGAAGAGTTTTTTTTACCCCTTAATTAAACAGTGTTAATGGATTTTGGATTTCAGTTTTTGCTATTTATGTTTTATATTTTAAAGGACCTAAACCTGTAGCCTGCCTTTTGTGATTATTGTTAAAAGAAAGAATGTGTGAGATAAGGATCAGTAAAATAAAATTTATCATAAAATGTGATGGAGTAAAATATGTCGACCAAAAAAGAAAGGGGTTATTATTTATCACCGGTGTTTCTTTACGGGCAAGGTGGACTTAAAAAAATAGATGCTTGAAAAAAAGAACATATGAACTTCAATTCTTTTGGAAGCGGTTTATTTCTGAAACTGTAAAATCTGAAGCGTTCATTCTAACTATGTATCTTACACACGAATGACAATTGATTAACAGATTTTAATGTTTGCAGTTGAAGGTTTGGTGCTAGAACCTAAGCTCGGATTCAGAAAGCTGTAGGAATTTTCATAGCTGTAAAAAAAAATTCTTCAAAATACAGAAAACTGCTATATATGTGTGGTATGTATTTTTCTCCTTGTTTCATATCTTCTTTTTTCTACATATTGATTATTTTGATGTTGAGTATAAGTTCAATTTTGCAACTATTTGGAATAAATAAAGGGTCTTCGGGAGAAGATAAAATTGGTTCTGATTGATCTACAAAGATAAAGGGTCTTCATATCTGTATTAGTACTTCGATTTTATTTGTTTGTTTAAAAAAAAATAAGGCTCATAAAACAAAAATTATTTTAACTTGGATTTTCTGTGTCCTAATTGTCTTGTTGATAGAGGGTCCTCAGATTCCTTATCCTGTAGAGGATTAATTATAATTTCTCTTCTTGTGCAGAAAAATAATGACTTGAAAAAACAACAGAGAAAGCTCTTCACACAGTTCTTCTCTCCTATTTTTATCCAGGTACCGCTCATGACCAGCACTCATGAGAATAGTCCCTTGTCAGAAGATTGATATATTGGTCATATATTGTATATATAACAATAATAAGGAAGTCGTTTACTTATATGGTTATAGAATATATGTACATGTAAAAAATAATTATGTTATAGTGCATCCTGATATTTAGTAAGACTTTACAGCTATAATTGCACTAAAGAAAAGAATCTGGTCCCTTCGGTTAACAATAGGATAATGGTATTCAAATTGACAGTGGAGTTGGAATATCAGGGTACTGGAGATATTTTTGGAAAATTATATTCTAGGAAGTATTATGGAATTTCATATTGTTTTGTTGCCGAATTCCAGAGACCGAAATTTCTTTGAGGTAAAGTTTGTGGGCTATGTACTATTTTCCTGCAAATTTTTTAATTTCAAAGATTTTGCTTTTGTCCTCTATCATCCATCTATTCACATTAATGACTTAGACCCTGTTTTTTAATCCTTGCACTTTAACATATTTTATATTAAACTCTCTCAACCTCCCAGTGCATTTGGGGTCAATTGTTGCCTCTAGTTCAGGTTGCATAGCCATCTTACAATTTGATAACTAAAGCTTTTGATTATTGTCTTATAGTTACGTTGTTATCCTTCAATGCAATATCTGAAGCTTTTATTTTATTTTTTGATATTGTACGTTCTAGTTTCATAGGTGTACAAGCTTGTCAACTGTACAGAAGTTCTATATTATGAAATGTAAAAAGTAGCAATAAATGTTTTTATGTGTGCCCTTTGGCTAATTTCTTAGCTTTCTCAGATGTACTTTATATCTTCAATTGTCTTGTCCCAGATCTTTTTAACATGAAGTACAGTCAAGGGTTTTGAAAATAGTGAATTGGGAGGTTGCAACACTGTTTGGTGGAGATGTCAGTTTCTGGTTTAAAGCTTGTATCTGGTTGTTTTTAGAAGGGTGATGGTAGTTCTGTTGCCGGAAGAAGGGTGTTCAGAAATGATGGGGATGACTAGAGTGGGTGTATGTTGTGAACTGTGGTGTGGAAGGAAAGGCAGTGAATTGTTGTCAGTAGTGCACAGGGATGGAGGTTGACTATTTGAGGAGTTGAAGTGGTTCTTGATATGAAGATGAGTGGCTATGTAAATGCCGTGAAGTTGATGGAATATGAATGCAAGGTGCAGTGAGATGTTGCAGGGATGATTCCATGATGTTGAAGGAGTGTATGGTGGTATTGACAGCAGGCATGAGTTTGTGAATGAAGGCAACAAGACACAAGCAAGTGGAAGTGTTGTAGTATGACACAATTTTTTTTGTGTGAGGGCAACAATCGTTGTATGAAGGAAATGGAGGAAATGAAGGTAATGTGACTGAGAAGTGAATGTTGCTGTTTCAGGCGATGAAGGAGGAGTGAGGAGATGACTGTTTTGGTTGGGAAAGAGGTTTGAACTGCTGTCGAGCAGTGATGAGTTGATGTTAAGCAGTGGAGTGAAGTGGTGATTGAGGCGGATTGGGATGCGGTGATTCTGGTGGTATGTCAGTTGTTCAGATGAGATGGTCTGATTGCTATGGTTATGGGAGTATACTACTGTTGTATCAGTGGTGATTGCTTTTGGTTGGTGACGATGGAGTAGCAGAACAGTGTTTAGAAACGTGTTTGGTTAGTGGTGATGTGCACTGTCGTGTTATGTTTGGTACTGGTGGATTGTGTGATATGTGCACTAAAGGAAGTGGGTAGGAAAGTGGCATTGTGGCTATGTATGTAAGGTAGTAGAAATGGGTTTGTTGTGATTGAATTGTAGCTGACAGCAGTGATGAAGTGGAGTTTTGTTGTTGTTTGGTAGCAAGAAGAGGTCAGAGAGGGTTTGATAGCTATTTTGGAAGTTTTGAGTAGGTGACGTGATTGAATGAACGAGATAGAGCAGAAATGAATGATGTTTGTAATTTCTCATCAAATTATTAATAAAAGAAAAAGAATTAACAAATAGTTTTTTCTTTTATATCAAATAACACAACGGTCGGTTTCTCCACCGTTGTGCGGTTATACTAGTTATAAATATAAAGTGATGGGAAAAATGAAGGTCAGGGGCACGAGAATCTAGGAATAATAAAAGCAAAAATGGTTGTTTGTTTTCCAACTGTTGGAAAGATCCGAATGGACATAGGAATCAAAAAGGCACGAAAACGGGTACATATACGGTTACCTTTTTTTGCAGATTGCACCGTGTACCGGACTCCGAACACACAAATGAATATTGTGTGGAGACCAGCACGACGAGTCGAACAGAATGGTACATAAATATCGGTGATATGACTATCCTATCAAAAGTCGATATTCGCTGTCCAACTGCTGCAAATTTGCTAAAAATAAGATAAACGGGACTAAAGAAGTCCAAATTTAACGAAATGAATTATGACGTCTAATTCAGAAAATGATTTACGTTTTTACAGTATAAAAATATTCAAGTTTCAAAAATATTTTATTTAAAACAATTTTTAACTAATTTTTAATTGAAATTGAAAATCGCACAATAGAATTTACTTTCGAATTTTCCAATTGCTATGTTAACATAGGCGTATTCCAAATATCAAAATTCTATTTCCAAATTCAATTATTTAAAATTTCACAAAAATTCAGTTAATTACATTATTAAAACCGTTAAAATTTACGGATTGTTACAGTAATACTAAACAACTTAATGCATATCATGATTATTTAACTAATTGTTTCTAAACTAAATGGAGTCCCAAAGAAAAACCTTTAATTTTTGCTTAGCTTGTTCCAACCATCCAATGTAACTGGAACATGTTCTCGTACAAGAGGAAATAAATAAGAAGATAACTTGACTGACCCATCTCGTATTGGTTCAGCTTGTCCATTATACTCAACTTCAATTCAATTTGAAATATTTAAAGGAAGCCTTCTCACTTTAGTTGGCCATCTAGATTTTTTTTTGCAATTGGAACTAATCGACATTGCCATTTCTCTCGCTTTCTACATCAACTTCAACATTTACTTCTTGTTACATTGTATTATCATTGACATCTAGTTGATTGTCTTGAATTTGAACATCATTATTGTCATCATTCTGAATATTGTTCTTTACCACGGCCCTCTTTCTTTTTGGATTTTTACTCATTTTCTGTAAATTAAAACGAAATCATTATAAACCAATCAACAAAATGCCAAAGTAATACTACAAATGGAAAATGAGATTAAAGCAATGAGAAAGTCCTCTGGAAAGTCAAGTGATATTGAAAATAACTTGGGAATAAGGTGCTTGTATATGTATGAATGCACAAAGAACATATATAGCTCCAACTTTATATAACAAATTATTTAAGCTAATATGGTTCAACCATAAAAATAGAGTAATACAAAGACAACCAACTAAACAAGAATATCAGAGCATTATGATATAAGACATATTTGCAAAGAAATGCTCATGTATGTATACACTAATATGGACACAACACATGACATGCACACATACTAAATAGAAAAATATGATTTAAAATAAATTATTAGCAGGGGCCGTTGTTGCTGCCTTGTCAAACCAATATTCCTAGATTTTTTTTCTGCGTAATGAATAATAGGGTGTAGAAAATGATGAGAAGAAAATGAAATTGTTGTCAAAATGCTTCTACTTAATGACATGTGCATGCAAAAGAGGGTGAGGCAAAGAATACACTGCTATTAACTAAGACATGAAATACATAGTAAACGAGATCAACTTCCCATAGTATGAAGATCGGCTAGAAAAATACAAATGTTAATTACACACGC
The DNA here is from genome assembly GCA_030765085.1 of Allium cepa. Classification (NCBI taxonomy): domain Eukaryota; kingdom Viridiplantae; phylum Streptophyta; class Magnoliopsida; order Asparagales; family Amaryllidaceae; genus Allium; species Allium cepa. Next base: position 184,435,123 of record CM060934.1, read on the forward strand.
AACACCCAAATAAGATGAACAATGTACACACATCCAAATTTGATAGTGGTTCAATCAGGATGAAAAGGGTTAAGTTTGCAAAAGCATAGTGAAATTGGACGTTATAACAAAATTCATACTATGCAAAAGCATAACGACAATGTTTTAAAATATTCAACGTGTTTGAAAATCTAGGGGATTAAGAAAACTATGTTCATTAAGATTATTTACCTCAAATATAAATGCAGCGGCAACAAAATGTACAAGATTGCATTCATAACAATCTTCAGTGGCAAATAGGCAAACAAACTTTTGACACTACTCAAGTATGCCTTCGCAGTCCTCTCTAACATAATTAGCATCCTCCATAGAATCAACATCCATATCGTTTTCTTTGCATTCTTCTCTAAAATAACTTACGTCCTTGATAGACTCATCTATCTCTAATTCATGAAACTTCAAGGTGGTTCTTTCAATACAACATACCAATTAGAAGAATTATTTTCTCTTGAATAATTTATTTGCTTCGCTTGAGATGCAAGGATATATGGATCTCTAAAAAATAAAGCTTGGTTTTGATTTAATTTAACAAGAGTAAACCCATCTTCCACTTTCACTCATTTCCTATGTTTGCCCAATTTCAATCCATTTCCTATGTTTGCTCAATTTCACTTATAAATGGGAATATAAAAGATACGATAGTCTAACAAAATTATGTCAGTTAAAGTCCTATAGTAAGTGACCATATCAACCACTTGAAATGTATCTTTCGCACGTGCTCTACACATGGTAGTCGCATCATAAGTCGCTCTACAATTTTGAGTCTCTCTCTCGATGTCTTCTGTGTGAAAACGCTGACCATTTATAATATACCCTTTACAGAATAAGGCATTATTGCCGAGACCATACGCAATCTATTTTAACAAATCATCATGATCCTTTGATTTAATAGACATCTGGAAAAAAATCAATGTATTTAAGTATTTAACATAGATTTCAAAAATAATATTATGAAGCAAGTGAAAGTGTATTTAAAAATAACTTTTTTAGTCCAATCAACAAAGTTTTTTGTATGATTGTTCCAAAGCATTGTCGCATTATTTTCATACATTGGTTTTAATTTCCAACTCCTCCAAATGCAAACTAGCACAAAACAAATGATGTTAAGTATACATGAATTTTACATGCAAAAACAATAAAAATAGAATGTGATATCTACTTACTCTAAAAATGGTTTCACTATAACCATATTCATCGGTACAACTATATATGCACTTTCTTTCTCTTTGATGACAATGTAGTTGCCTCATGCTTTGAAATTGGACGTCCTTCAAGTATTGCATGGTTTTCATAATCTTCATTTCGACCTTGTTTTTCCCCTATTTGTGATGATTTTTTTTATAATTCATCAAAAAATCTTATGGACTCTTTTATAAGATAGGACTCTGCAATACACCCTTCAGTTCATGCATAGATCCTTACATAATCTTTAAGCATCTTCATATACCTTTCAAAGGGGGTACATCCAACGAAAATGGACCGATCCACCCAATTTAGCTTCTCTTTCAAGATGAATTGTTAAATGTATCATTATATCAAAAAAAAGGTGAAAAATATCTTTTAAGCTCGCATAATATTATAATGATCTCATCATCGACTTGCAGCAACTTTTCTTTATCAAGAACACATTGACATAGTTTATTGAAAAATGAACATAAATGGATTATTGTTTTCCTCCGCTTCTTTGGCAAAAATCCTCTTATTGCAACCAACAACATTCGCTGCATTAGAACATGATAATCATGAGACTTATATGCACTAACTTTGCAATCTGCCAATGATATACAACTTTTGAAATTTGAAAAATAACTATCGGATCCCTTGAAATCATATAATATTTTGCAAAAGAAAATTCATGACTTGATAATGTATACAGAGTCAGTGGAAGATATGTTTTCTTTCCACGAGGTTCTGCAAAAAGACTGTCGAATTCCCAAATCCTCTAAATTCCTTCTGGAATTTGTTCCATCTTTTGATTTGCTACCATACAATATTGTGCCTAACAATCTTTCTCCAACGTTTTTCTCGATATGCATTACGTCAAAATTGTGTCGCAATGGAAGTTCCTATAAACATCAACAGTATAACATATGAGCATAATTATTTTTTATTGTTCAACCACGAAAAAAAACTAACCTCCCAGTATGGTAAATAAAAGAATGATCTTTTTTTTCCCACCTTGATAACTCTATTTTTATGGGGTCATCATTCTCATCTTTGTTATAGACACACTTTCTTGTTTTACCCACTCTCTTTCGTTGCTCCTTATTTGGTTTCTTCTTCTTTGCCTTCTTTCATTTTTTTGTTTCTTTTTTCTTATCTTTTCCAAAATCATTCGGAAAATCTTTCAAAATAACAGAAATATTTCTACCTATTTAAATTCTAGGCTTGGTGCCTTTCTCCACGGTATTACCAAACCAACTCTTTTGTTTCCTCAATGAATCTAAAGGGGGGTAAGAATCTTCTATGGCGCATATAACATTCTTCCGACTATAATTCAACCAATGACAATGAGTGTTAACATCACATAAAGGACAAGCTTTTTTACCTTTTACACAACATCCAACAAGATTTCCATAAGCGGGAAAGTCGTTTATCGTCCATAGTAAAATTGCTTTTAAATTAAAAAGTATTTACTAAATGCATCATAAACATCAACACCGTTACTCTACAAGTGATGTAAGTCTTCTACCAATGGTGCCATATATATATATATATATATATATATATATATATCTTTTTTCGGTTTCTTTGGACCAGAAATCACCAATGTTAATATAAGAGTTTCCTTTTTCATGCACAACAACTGTAGAAGATTATATGTCACACAAGCATTATTGGTCAGCAACTATATTTAGAACTCTTAATGGAAAATGGATTGAAATCATCTGTAGCAAGACCAAGCCTGAGATTACGAGGATCAACTGAAAACAATTTCCATTTCTCATATACCACATTCCAGGTTACAAAATCCACAGGATGACATATTTTTCCATCGTTTCTTTTATTACTATAATGTCATCTTAAATCTTCTGCCATCTTTTGAGATCTAAACATTCTCCTAAATCTTGGAATGATTGGAAATATCTCAACACTTTAGCAGGGGAGCCTTGCATAATCTCATTTGTAGTCTCATTTTTCTTCCATCTTGAAGCACTACATTTTGGACAATTATTCAAGTCTTTGTACTCTTTCCTTAAAAGGCAACAATCAATTTTACAAGAATGAATTTTCTCAAAACCCATATCAAATATTTTAAGAAATTTTCTTTACTTCATACATAGTCTTGGGGAAATAATACCTGTAGCACATTTAATAACTTATCAAAACCAATATCGGATAATTCAATTTCACATTTAAGATTATACGAAGTGGTGGTAGCAGAAAAAAAATTCTGGCCTGCACAATCAGGGTACAATGGGTTTTCTGCATCTTTCAAATTCTTAAGTAAATCATCTTCTCATCTTTGTACACCATCATATTCTTTGCCATCAGCAAAAAAAGTATGATTGACAAAATCTTCATCTTCATAGTGAATCGCTTGGAATAAATCATATGTGTCACTCAACTTCGTTTCCTCGACTATATTTATTTGTTCACCATGATTATACAACCTACCGCATTTGTACTTAGAATCCATTCCTTTTATAATCAAATGCTCATAGACAATCTTGTCATAGTGATAATTAAGATTTTGACAATCTACGCAAGGACATAAAAAAAATTCCATAGTTGCTAAATTTTTCTTCGCATCCTGCACAAAGTTCAATGCTCCTTGCTGGTACTCGATACTAGTTCTATGATGAAAAATAGACAATACAAATATTTACTTTAATGTGGGATAATTTTAAGTATTCAAATTAAGTTTTCAGTTAAGTATCATCCAATTGCCTGTATAAATGCACCCAGTCTTTTTCCATCACCGATTCAATATGAAAAGAAGCAAATACCAAAAAAACAAAATAACAACTAGTTATTAATTCCAAGCAAAGAAGAAGTTGTGAAAATGTGTGTGATCTGTATATGTAAACCCATAATGTGAAATGTACTGTATGTACATAATGTTATCCTTCATAATTTAATATAACATGTTCTGCTAAATGCTTTAAAACCAAAATTATACGTTAAAATTTCATATATTATACTTTAATAATTATAAATACTAATTTAAGAAACTTTTTATCAATTATTTTCCAGTTAAATAATACGAAAATTAAATGCGGTTTTCTCCATAATCCATTAATTGGCTTGCTGATTGTCATATTTTCAACTTAGATTGGACTCTCGTAGGCTTTGGGCACATTCAAAACTTGAAACTATATACTTAAAATTTACTTTTATAAACAACAATAAAAACTACATAGATAATAAAACTAAATTTACTATGTAGAAAGAAGTGTTTTCTGTTAAGTTTTAAGTTGGATGTAGCTTCTTCACTGGGCAAATGGATTTTACTATAACTTTTCACTCAATTCTCCTTTTTATACTTGTGCATTTGTGGATTTTACTATATCTTTTTTTCATATGTTACAAGTCATTTATTTACTGTTAAAACGACTATGTGTCTAAATGAATTTTTAAAAGGAATAAAACTTTAACACATGCGCACCATGTTCAAACTGGTTTAAAAAATTTCCACAAAATATGACATTTACAGTTAGGATCCTTTACATTATATATATATATATATATATATATATATATATATATATATATCAAAAAACATCATATTTAAGGAAATTTCTATAATATGGCTCTATGAATACATAATTTTAAATCCTGCATTGTTTGGCTGGTTGGTCGGGTGTTGTGGGGTTGGGCACTTCCTATTCATAGTAGAATAGATAGAATATGCACTAACAATCAGTTCATAGACGGTTTCCTAATTATAAAGCAAATGCATTAAACCATTCTTCAAGTGATCATTGTCCTCTTCATTTATCTATTATGCCTTCTTACCATGAGGATAAGAAATTGAATTTTAAATATAATGGTGCATGGCCTTTACTAGAGAATATGATGGTATTGTTTCAGATTGCTTTAAATTAGAATTTGAGGGAACAGTTCGTATAAGATTCTTAAGAAACACAAATTAATAAAGCAAAGGCTAAAAGCATGGAATAAATTGAATTCCATTATCAAAGATCAACGTGATGTGCTCAGAAAGAAAAATAATTCATTACATGAAAGTCTAATCAATGCTCCTCATGATCAAACTTTGGCTGATAATTATATAGAGTTGTAGGCAGTTAAAACAATCTAACGCACGCTCATGCCACTGATTTGCAGAAAAAGGCAAAAATAAAATGGTTTACCATGGGAGATCGACCTACTAAATTAATTTTCTGCTATAATGAATATGCTAGTAATAGAAGAACCAACCTTTTTCAAGTTCTTAAGAAGGATGACAATCAAGTTAACAATACGGAGGATATGAAACAAGCCACTATTAACTATTTTAACCAATTTTACAATTCTGGTTGCGCCGCGGGGAATTTGTGTTATCTGTTATTATATGCCATATACAGTAGCACCCTCTCTTCTAGCTAATAAGTATATTCCATTTACATGTATATTAGTTATTGTACATTGGTGCTACCTTTTACCCTTGACAAATGAAAGCGAACCATTCCCAATAACACACCAATTCTCCAAATAACCGCAATTGAAAAAAATGTATCGACAAACTAATGGAACTCGAACAACTTTCGAATGTTAGTAGAACAGAACTATAGTAAATCCCACATTTGATTATGATTAAATATCTGAACAGAGAATAAAGATGCATGATGAAATTTGGACAAGGATTATTGAATTTGATTATTTACAATAAACATATTCAGACTTTCCTCTTCAAAATAATTGCATGAAGAAAATCAAATGTGAAACTTAAACAACTAAAACAGATCATTGCTATCAACAAAGATCGCTTGGTTATGACAATAAATTAACTGTTCAAGTATACAAGTTTAGCTATCTTTGGGAAAATAGCATTTGATTTTCCAAGAGCTCATTGCCATAATCTATTAAATAATAGTAAAGCAGAAGAATTTAAAGCTCTCTTATTAATCCTAGCTATTTCCTCCTCTCTCCTTAATTCTCTCCGGATATTTTATTTTTTCATCTCACAATTTATGGTTATTATTATTATTACAATGTTTTTATTGGTTCTCTTTTCTACTATTAAAATTTAATACTAATTTTTACAATTATTTACATATTTCTTTCAAGTTTTTTTGTTATTTTTACATTTAAGTCCACGTATATTAAATTTAGTTAGATGGTCTTAAATTTAAGCTTTTTAAATAAACAATTAACAAATATTCATTGGTGGATCTAATATATTTTGAAAAATAATAATTCAACACGTGTACTGCATTCATATTGACAAAAATAATAAAACTAATTTTTTATTCAAGTCCATATAGTTTTAATTTTCCACAACTATATACAAATTATACAATGTTCTACTAATATTCCCTTCTATCATTTTGCATTTAAATGCCAACATTCAATATTTTTTTCAATTATTTACGGATTTCTCCTAAATTTTCTTATATTATTTTACATCCAACTCCATATTTTGAATTTATAATTGATCTTGAATTTAAACTTTTTAACTGAATCCAATTAAAAAATATTTCTTAATTGACTTAATAAATCATAAAAAATGATAATTCATCATGTATACCGCATTTGTACTGATATAAATGGTAAAATTATTTTTCACCCAAGTCCGTATAATCTAATATTTTCATAATTATATACAAAATTATCTTTGATATTTTTACATTTTTCTACATTTAAGTTCATAAATTTCTTTCTTTCTAAAATTAGTTATTTAATACAAAGAAATACATGCATAATTTTTTCTTTCCAAAATTAGTTATTTAATACAAAGAAATATATACATAATTTTTTCTTTCTAAAGTTGTTATTTCATTACAGACAAATATATATAAAAAAATCTTTCCAAATTGGTACATCATTACAAACATATATAATGTTTTTTCTTCCTAAAATTGATACATCAAATGGACTCTTTATCATTATTAAATTATATTTTATAAAAAATAACATTACAATTAATGATAATTGATGAATGTTTGTGTTTTGTATTATTGAAAAAAGAATAAATATTTTCAATTAGTATGTTTTTGTACAAAAATTTACAACTTAATTATTTATATCGTAATATAAGTTGATCAATGGACAAAAATTATACCATATTTTGATTAGAAATATTTTTCTTTCATATTTTATTATCATTTTTACATAAATGTTAAATATTTTTTGAAAAGTTTTACTATAAAATAAAAATAGTAAGGCATGAAACAATGTGATTTGTAACGTTTTAGATCTTATTTTCACTTATTATTTCTTTTAATAGTTAAATAAATATTTTTATAAATATGTGTTGAAGGAACTTTAGATGCATACAAATATATTAAGTTTTTGGTATTACACTTCTATTTTTAGGTAATAGTCGTCGTTCTCTCAAGTAATGTTTGCTATTTAATGTATACATCATTTATCTTTTAGCCAAGTGTATCAAAAGCTAAATGTCAATTTCAGAATATATGTACATGAATATTTATTTATGAAAATTTATAAAAATATTAATTTCAAAATCTATTAAGAATACTTATTTTCATTTATTTGATTAATAAATAATGATATACAACTCATTTTTATCAACAAACATGATAGTTTAATTTTTATTCAAATATAAAAATATATGAATCTCATAAAAAAACACTTATATAATATAGTAATTTCATATTATAATTCATTTATCTTAACAAATTCATGAGATGTTGCATAATAAATTATATCCTTCAAAAATAGTTAAAATATTATTTTTCTACAAAATACTGTGTGCAACGCACGGGTAACACACTAGTATGCCATAATATTAGAAATGGTATCTTGAACTGTTTTGCAGCAGCCACGTGGAAAATAGAATATGAAAATCATTTATGTTATTTCTTGGTAGCATCTACAAGAATAACATGAGCATGGTTTATTATTTATTGGGATAGTGCTCACGTTGACATGACAATTCACAGACTTTTTATCCAAAAAAGAAAATAGCTAAATATATGATTGATTTGTTATCATTATTAAGGCAGGTCATGACAGCTTCAAAAAAGGGCATAAATGAAGGAAATATCACTCGGCCACAGTGAAAACCAAAGTGGTAATAGAATTACCTTATATATATGTATGTATGCATATATAGCAACAGTATTTTCCATGAACATCATCATGAGACAGGTGTAATAAAAAAGTATAGGCTAACATAAACAGCCACTTGAAAATCCAAAAGTAAATTTACCTAAATAAATTCAAATTACAAGGCCACGTTCTTAAGTTGTAAGCAACAACTATGCATACAAAATGAAAATAAGAAAGATATACTAAGGGTCACGAAAAACATAAGGCTCAAACCTTGCAATGTAAGCTGAACCGGTCGCTCATAGCACTTGCAAACTCAACTAGGCTGACGGCTGTTTCTGTAGCAAGAAATTAATTATTGATGATTAGCAGGTATAAAGCAAATTATGAAAGCAAAAAAAAAATATGAGAGAAGAAGTTACTAACTCTTACAGCTATGATCTACAATGTCAAGTCAATGGTCCAAAGCAATAATCTGCAAAAACATACCTTTTTTAGCAAAAATATTCATGAAATATTATATCTAACTTTATCTTCAAAGAAATGGTATGAATAATATTAACAATTTAGTTCTTTAATTTATTTTTTGATAGTTCTAGAATTCATTTAGACCTTTGGATATCCATGTTTCTCTTAGAGCTATATGAAAAATATTGGGGTTTTACAAGCACGAAAGACATTGATATTGTCTAGTTTGACACGTTGATGAAACATGTGACTATATGATGTATAACATGTTAATGCCTAAGGAGGTGTTCTTACCAAACTAGATGATAATTTGGATCAAATAAATTACTAAATAACACAAACTAAATGAAGGGCGTTAATTAATACATATTAGTCATTTACTTCAGTAGAGCAATCGATGCAATATGTCAAACGTTTTTATATATTTCCTAATCACCAATTGTGTGCCATAATGATCATGATTCAAAATAATCTATTAGAAATTGGTGATTTAATTCAATAGAGTGACTAATATAATATGTCAAACATTTTGAAATTTTTCCTAATCATTATTATTGAACTATAATGACTAAGATTCAGATATAAACTAAAACAGATGCCATTGGATTTAATGGAGCAATTAATACAATATTGCCAAACATTTTGAAGAGTTTCCTTATCATCAGCACTATAGCATAATGAACAAAGATTTATAAATCAACTAATATAAGCTGACCATTTAATTGAATGAAGCAGCAGCATAATGCATTAAACGTCTTGAATTTTTTCCTTATCATCAATGCTGCACCATATTGATCGATATTTAGACATTAACTAATACAAATTGGCATTAAATTCAATGGAGAAATTAATGAAATATATCAATCAATTTGAAAAAAATTCTTATCAACAGTTGTGTACCATAATGGTCAGCATTTATAAATTAACAAACAAAGACTGACCATTCAATTCAATAAAGCAATTCACAAAGCATGTCAACTATTTTTAAAAATTTTCAAATTATCAATGGGCTACATCATTAACATTTTATTATCTCAATAGGCTATAAAGCATGTTAGCTTGAGCATTGATGAACTTAAATTTCATTATCTCCCGTAAGTTGTTAATTATTGCAGCAGTGCACTGAATAAACTTAGTGCAGCCCACTGCACTAAGTGTTGTTATTTAATGCACTGCTGCACTAAGTGTTGTTATTCAGTGCACTGCTGCAGCGGTGCATTGGATAACAACACTAAGTAGACGGCAACACCAAGTTATCCAGTGCACTAGACTAATTATTGTTACTCAGTGCACTGAGTATAAACTCAAGTTAGTCGGACATCCCCCCATCACTCAATCTCTACTGCTTATATTATTCTTCTCTATGCACCATTTAATTCCTTAAACGGTTGTAGTAATGACTAGGATAGCATAGGTCACCAAAAAAATGCTTGCTCTGCAAGAACACTTGATAAAACAAAAAGGAGCAAACATGACTAAACAAAAAGGAAAACACTCAATCTCTACTGCTTATTTGATATTATCAAAGTCAATAAATGCATAACCGGATTGTCTTCCTGCTACCTAAATACTATAATAAAAAAACACATATATCAAATAATAATTGACCAAGTAAACCCACTAACCTATAAGACTAGGTTAAAACAACATAAAGACATGTAAAAATGTAAATAAAAGTTCTACACAATCATCGAAGACCTACATAGATATATCCACTGTTACTTTAAATTATTAGCTAGCAAAAAATATAATAATGAACTGGAAAATGCTTATAGCTTGCAATAGATATAATATAGATATGGAAGAATCCTAGCTAGCAACATAAATGTAAAAACTGTTATATCACTAATTGTGCCTTGTTAATATGGAACTTCAAGAAATTTTGAACACTACGAGAATAAAAATTAACAACTTTAATACTATAACACTATATAGCTTTTTGGTTACATGAATCTCATGTTACCATTCTAAACCTAATGGTTTTGTATTAATACTATATAGCTTTTTGGTTACATGAATCTCATGTTACCATTCTAAACCTAATGGTTTTGTATTAAGTGGTATATACCCATCATGTGCAAACACTTAATGCTATATAGTTTTTGATTACTACTTCATCTTCTACATTGAAGTCTCATTCAGTCAAAAAATCATTTCTATTTTATCTGTATATGAATCAAGATCAACAAAAGTTACTTATTGTTTCGTTTATTTTTCTAGACACAGGTACCACTAGAGCTTGCAATATATACAATATCTGAAACTTAATTTAAAAATAAAAAACAAAGGCAAAAGCCAATCAGCTATAACTTACATTGAAACTTCAAGGACAAAGGGTTGTTGGCGCTGATGGCTACACATTCGCGTCCACTGACTACAACGGGAACTAGGCTAATGATTGCTCCTTCTAATGAGCCTGCAATGGGGATGAGGATGAGGGCAAACGAGAATGAGCTTGCAAGGGAAGACTGCAATGTGGAAAAGGATACATAAACGAGATTGCAATGCGACGACTGCAACAGGGACAATCGACCACAGCGGGGAGGGAGAAACTATTTTTCGGAGGAAGGAATGATTGATTTGGACGGGGAATTGAAATTTGGGGAAGTTTTTGTTTAAGGGGAGTTCGTAGAAATGGAAGGAAGGAAAATAAATTTACCGCCTTTAATTTACACAGCGTGCACCAATTAAGCTAAAGAAATTTATCGTAAGATTACCGTTTTAATGGCAACCAATTCAAAAACGCTGTACATTTGTGCTAAGAAAATATAGTTTTCTTGTAGTGTTAATGAATTTTCTTTCGACCAAATATTTTAATTATTTATAATTGTTATAAATTAATTAATATAACGAAATATTGATTATAAAATTTTGAATGTGATTTAAGAAATAAATATTATTGTATATATTTATAATAGTTATAAATATATCGATCGATATACGATATCGGTAAGCGATTAAATCAGATTTAATTAGTAATATTTATTTGGACCTAAAATGGGCTATTTGCCCATGGTGTATAGTGATATATTTCAGTAGAAATAAGGATGTAGGGGCGGCTAAAAACTGGACTAGTGGTATCATAGATGGATGACACAAATTTAGGGACTATGGATAAGAGATACGATCCACATTTTCTCTCTATTCCTTCCATTATAAAAGGACTCCTAACCCTAATGCTTATGGATCTTTATTTGGCTGTCATTTTCTTTTTTTTGGTCGAATTCACCTTAACAAAAGCTCCAATAAAATTCACCGCAATTTCAAATCAACAACTATTAGATTATCAACGGTTTACAATTCAAAGATTAGCAATCTGCCGAATTGGGAAGAGTTCTAAAGAGGGATATTCATCATAGCAAGGTGTAATTCAAGACAAAGTTTTGGTATGGTTCAATTATTTCATATGATTTATAGTTTATGCAAAATATTCTATTGCTTGTTTATATATATATACACATACATACATACATACATACATACATACATACATATATATATATATATATATATATATCATAATTATATTGTTAGTTAGATAAGATTCTTATATGTACGAATGTTGTCAAATATTGAATGGTTATACGCATGTATGTATAATAATAATTTTTTACATAGATCAGATCTATAGACAACCAAATAAATTTAATTTAATTTTTCTCATTTTATTATTTAATTATACTTATATTAATATGTCATATTACATGAATTAAATAACTTATAATTAATTATGTCATAGTATCATGTTAAAAATTGATATTATATTTATATATATGCAAATTTATACTAATTATAATTTTACGTAACCACAAAGCATTTTTAATAATTATTTTCTATTTAATATTATTTAAATCAAAATATAAGTTGAATAATTCGTAGAAAAATAACATAAGTTTCAAAAATTATATTTTAAATTTTGTAAAATTTCTTCATTACCATATTATCTCTTGGTCCAAATCTCATAACTTAAAAATCAATATTATTATTTTTTATAATCATTGAATCATGTAGTCGATATTAATTGAATAATAAAAATATAATTTTGACATAGAAAACTATGGAAATTTTTTGTGACTTTATTATATCGTAATTGAATTTCATAAAATTTAGAACTTGAAAAATATGTCACTAAAATAATTTTAACGTTATTTATTTTTTCAACTAGTGTGTATATATATAATTTAATAATAAAAAATTATAATAAATAGTTTATATGTTGTGTATTGGATCTAAAATGCTATAAAATTATTTAACTTTATTTAATTTTCATAATTGATATGATTGTATAAACATGTATACACACACACATTTAAATACACATATTTATAAATACTTTAGATATTAAAATATAACCATATATAAATACATACACACATATTATTTTCTTACTATAAAATACAATGTATATTATATTTAATAAAAAAAATACAACTTTGTATAATATGTATATACATATACTTAGACAAACACACACAAATATATATATATATATACACACACAATTTAATAATACATACATACATATATATGTGCAGATATTATTATTTTACATTTATGCAATGCATGTATTATATATATAATTAAATATTTATATTATTTTAATACTTATTTAAATAACAAGTTTATATATACATACATATCTTTAGACAACATACGATACATATAAGATAAGCTAATATGTCCGTTGCGATGTGAATCCTAACATTTATATATGGGCATGTTATACATTGTATGGATTATTATATTACACATTCATACACATACATACATGTGTATGATACATATGTGTACAATTATATTTAATTAAACATAAATTAAATAACATTCAATTCATTATTTATAAATTTAAATAAAATAAAAGATTTTGTTTAAAATTAATTTAGAAATGTTATAAATAAATTAGACTTCAAATGCCTAATACGGATCTAATAAGGACAATTTTTTCAATGAACCCATATTTTCCTCTGCAGGCTGGTTCTGTTCCAACACCCCTTACCATGGATCGATAAGCTAACGGATGCAACCAGTTGAATGGACTTGAATAGTCTCGTATGGTTTGTAACATAGCCTTGAAATAAAGCACTTTGGTTGTAGTTGAATTTTGATTCAGATTGGACTTGGATTGAAAAGTGCACTTATAGCGATAATCATTATGGATGCACTTAAGAATTGCTTATGTTCGACAATTTGTATTGGACTTTGTAGAGACACCCCTAGGGGTTTCCCACCATATTTATGATGTTTTATATATATGCTTACCTCCATAAAAAGTTTGGATAGTAAAAAGTTAAGTAAAATCTTGAAAAGTGGCCTAAACTTCACTTATGCAAAATTATCCCATTTAGCGTTGATTTTTTAACTTAAAATTTTGAAAAGGACTTTTTACATAAGTATTTTTATTTCATTCTTTTTACATGTGTTGAACAACTCATATTAGAGTATTCTAAAAGTGGTTTGATATTTTCAGGAATTTTAAGAATTAATTGCGAATTCTTAAAGAAGATGTTTTGCTTTAAAATATAAGGAGAACTTGTTTTTTAAGTTACAAAAGGTTTTATGAACTTGTTATTTTAAAGTAATATTTTGGATAAATGTTTTAAAAACTATAAGTATTTTTAAGTACTTTTAAAAGTATTTTTGAGTGTATATAGCTTTTAGAAATTTAGTTAATTATTGTTAAAGTATAAAGTATCTTATGTAATACAATACCTTTTAAATTGCTTTATTAAATATCTAGTTTTATAAGTAAAATTACTGTACATATGTTATCATCTTTAAAAGAATTTTAAGAGTATAAACAAATGATTTAAAAAGGGGGTCAGCAATTACTTAATGGCTAAATGGTAAATTATTTTATTAATTGTTTGGAAAGTAATTAATTATACTTACACTAAAAGCCGACGAAGTAGGGTTATCTATTTATTAGAGCTAGGATTAATGTTCGAGTATGGATATGAGCAATATAGCTCTAATCTAACGATGTCCCCCTTGATCAAGAAATAGTTAAGTCGAGAATGTCGGAAATGTATTAATCGCATTAATTGCTTACTCGTTTATGAAAATCATTAATACTATTCTTAACACTAAAAGCCAACGAGGTAGACATGTGTAATGACCCATCATTTCGAACCATTCAAATCGACAATAATCCACACATGTCCGACTTGAATTGCTCAAAACAAAAAATTGTTATTTATATTTTGGAAGAACTTAGCATATACAGTAAATCAATCAATCACAGAATCACAGACACAGAGTAATACAACAATACGCGGCAGAATAGATAAATAGTAGTTCATGAAGCTACTACAGAAATATCAGAGTCTAAAACAAAATACAATATAAATCCCAAATACAAAGAAGTTTCTAATACAAAAGCAAATGACAAGTCAGAACATAAAGCTGAAAATAACCGAAAGCTAAATAGATAAAAGATAGACCTCTAAGCAAAGCTCCAGCTCCAAAGGTGGGTCTCAAATGCTGTGATGCTCAAGCCGACTCGAGCATAAAGCAAAACACAAAAAACTTGAGTCACGTTTAACACTCTTATGCAAGTAAATCAACTCAAGTGAAATGCAATATAACTTAAAGGATGTTTGGGATTTCCATCCTTTAAGAATCTGTCAAACTATCTACATACATAATATAATAAGCTATATAGATAATCTCTACAGTAAAGTAAAGTATTAAAATAACATTAAGGTGTTACCTATATCCCCTTAACACATTTTATATAAATGCCATAGTCTATACAGTACTACAAACTCCACCAAATCGGGGGGCTATCAGAGAGCACTCCATGTGTATGACATAAACCAAACTCGTAATGGGCTCGATAAGGCATATGACAAGGCACGCGAGGCAATGCCCAGGGTAGGATAGTACCATTTTGTGGATTCGGACTAGTGGCAACGCATAGCAGCTACCACCGCCCACCTCGAGACACACTCCTATAATCAAAGGTGTGCACCAGTCAAATCACAAAGTAATAGATATGGTTTCGAAGAAGCATGCTCGATCGTAGAAGCGACCTCACTTAGCCCGGTGTGGCTCCTGTTTTAGTCATATCAAGCTGACCCGAGGGGGTCAGAGCAGCATTCATACCTCATACAGTAGCGTCGCCAAACCATCCTACTTCGTTTTGGATTCTCCACCACATGTACTGTTATTAAAGTGGTTTTGGTATTGGCAGAGAGTATGACAATATCGGATCCTGGTCTCTTTAACAAACAAACGGTTATTTCACACCTTGGTCATTTTATAAAATCAATTTATAAACATTTGAATAAAATCTCAAATCATAAATTTAAATCAAAATTAAATATTCAACTTCAATATTTATTAAATTTCGAAAATACTCATTTAATCACCTTTAATCAAAATCAAGTTATAAATTTATATCCTTTTAAAATCTCATAATCAATAAGTTTCAAATAATTTTTTTATTAAAATTCAATTCTTAAACAAATTAAATTACATATCAATTTAGATTTATATTTCCAACCTTTATTTATTAAAGTTCTTACAAAAATCTATTTTGCGTCTCCATCTCTTTTGTATCTTCATCTGTTCGCCCCTATCCAAATTCCCCGCTGCCTCGTCTCTTTCTCGTGCCAAAGCCTCTCCCCCCTCGCCTGATCTGGAATGCTCTATCACTCGCTCTGGGCTTCCTTTCAACGAATCTTCTCGTCTGATTTTACCCATAATCACTCTGGAGTCGGCATCGAGTGAACAAGTAGCTAGTGGAACCGTTGTGCCTGATGTCCCCGTTAACTCTATGAGTATTGGCAACCCAATGATGCGTCTACTGTCGGAACTTGACAGTGCAGCTCTAATTTCGCCTGGCCACCCAACGAAATTCGGTGAGCATTCTTTGTCGCCCCTATTGGCTTCTATTGGGCAAAATTGTTGGTATTGGATAGAATTGTTGGACCCAATTTGCTGTAGGCACTACAAGAAATTTGATTTTCAGTGGCGCTCAAAAAACGCTACAAAAGTTTTTGTGGCGTTTTGTTAAACGCCGCTAGAAAACATGCGACAAAAAATACATGATTTTTTTTGCATTTATTTTAACGCCACTATAAATGAATTTTTGGCAGCGGTTTTTAAACGTTACTAAAGATCTTTTTCGCAGCGTTAAAGAAACGCCACCGAAAAGATGCCGTTTACTATCTTATTTTTTTGTTGCACTTATTATTATTTTTTGCAGCGATTTTTGAATGCCACGGAGATTATCTGAGTTACTATAATTGCTGATTCTGTAGCGCTTTTTAAATGCTACAAAAAAATATTTTTTGCGGTGTTTTTTCTCCGCCACCGTATGTTTCGATTTTATTGCCTGCTGTTCCATGACTACATCGGATTTCGCCTCCAATTCAAGTACTTCAAAACTTATACAATAACGTAATATATAAACACATACACATTCAAAAATAACACATTCAATGAACCACAATAACACAAACAAAAGCAATTACATAATCACCACTATATCATAACATTAGTGTCAAGACAAAAGGTTAGCCATACGTTTACACAACCAAACTACCATAAACAGTTTCATAATGGTACATGCAGCTAAAGTAGTGCTGCTACCATACATACTAGTTTCATTATAGTTTTATAACAGTTTTAATCAACCTAACTACCTACATGTGCTGCTACCATACCAAAAACCAGTGCTGCTACTTGAATTCTTCACAAACATTTATCTACCTGTAAACAATAATAATCATGTTACTAAATATTTGTGAGGTGAAGGTGTCAAAGATCAAAAATGGACAAATATAGAAGTTCTTAGACTATAATACTTCAAACAAATATGCCTCTGTGTATTAACCACTGATGTGAGCACATTGTAATCATCCAACAACGTTTACATCATATTTGTGAAGTCAGTGCACTAGACTTGCCATACGACAACCATGCACTCCATTCAAAACAGCAAGTTCACCTGATAACATCCCCATTTCCTTCCTTCATCCCCTCTGCCTGTACACTACTTGTTCACACCAACTTCTAACACAACACAGTTAACTTCTCCACCAATACTTCCTCACGATCATATTTGATACAAACTTCCGACCATACCCACAACTCGTCCCACAACACAACCCAAAAAAATTCGAACCTGCCAAACAACTCATCCATCTTCCCTGTTCTTCATCACTTGTACAATCGAACCACCGTGCTTCTGAAACCTAACCGCAACTCCTATGATCACTCAAAAGACCTACTGCGACCTAACCTTTCGTGCATTGCATATCTCTATAGTTTAGTACAAATGCACTTCAACCATATTTCAATCATCTCCACACTTCGACCACTCAGCAATCTCCCCTTCAATCTTCCAGTCACACCTCTTTAACACTTGCTTCATATACCACCCTACATCCAAACAACACACTGCCAACATATCAACACCAAACCCTTGAATACAAATTCTAACTCCACAACATATCCAAATCCGACAATAGCCAAACTGTCCACCATCTCAACTTCACCAAAACTCCACCACGGAACTGCTAACATCCCCGACAGTTCCCCAACTTCTGGATCATCACTGCCAACACTTCCTCCTCCCTATAACCTCACCCAAACCCGATAACAACCATCATCACAACTTCCTCAAACTGCCACTCCAACACCAAGTCAAAATCATTCCTTCCTCAATCACAAACAATACAACCCTCTCTATCCCTTAAACAACCTACCACCAATATCACCCTTACTTCTAAAAACTTCACCTTCACTTGAACTGTTCCACCTTCAAACTGCTCCAGTTCAAACAACCTCGGTCATTATAGTTCTGTCTACTACATGCATCACTTCCCTACTTCAACACGGTTTCCGTCAACTGCCTTGCAACAACGCCTCTCTATTCATACTATAGAAAAAAATCCACAATATGCCAAGTTAAAATTAAAGACAAGTTGAAAGTCCTGCCACTGTTTGACCTAAACCGTACCACCCTCCCCCCTCACTGAATTTTAGCCTAACTCCATCAACAACCTCAGCCAAACTGACAACATTCAATCACCAATTCAATCACTTTCTAGCTCTACACCAATATTTATTGAGTAATATAACTAATTTTTATAGTCGATTATCTAGGAATATTGTCAGGGTATTAGAATCAAAGTTTGAAAACATTTATGATGAACAAGTTATATACCTTTCAGTTTGTTTTCAGAATGACTTTTTCCGTTGGCCAAGCTATGGGAACGCCAAGTGCATCTTCCATGCACGTCAACGCCGATGTTGGTCTCCATAGCTCTGCATTTCATCTCTCACAGTATCAACCCAAACTTTTACAGCTTTAAGTCCCGATGGACGACAATAGACCAGCGTTATCGGATCAGTTGATGCAACAGTTCCTATAGCCACTATGGTTGTTCCACCCAAATCAATCAACTGGCATTTGCTATCTTTTGTCCACTTTGCAATTGGCTGAAAAAAACAGATTATTATGCAGAATATATACATACACATAATAAATAAACTTTCATACACAGGTAATTTCTTCAATTTTGGAAATTAATACTTACATGCTCTGATTTTTTCATGACTACGGGTGTAGATTTCATGGGAGAAGTCGCATAATTTACACTGTCATTTACATTTTCTTTATCAACATCAACTTTTGATTTTGGCCATGCTACTTTCCTACCAACTGCATCTCCAATGCACGACATATCACATGTGGGTCGCCACAAATAAGCATCTTTATTTATTACTTTGTCGACCGAAATCACAACGGTAGACGGGCCGAGCGGAATACCATTAACAACATATTGTGGCTCTTTGGAGTAGACTCTTCCTTCGGCAACTACCCCTTCACCCTCATTTCAACCATAAATCTTGCATCTGTCGTCTTGGACAGTGCTGTTACTCTAAAAATGAGAAATGTAATTTTAAAAAACAAATAAATATAAAGATGGTTTATTTTAACAAACAAATAAATTTCTACTTAGCAAATTACTTAGCAAATCATTCACAGGTTATAAAATGAGAAGTGTAATTTTAACAAATAAATAAATATAAAGATGGTTTATTTTAACAAACAAATAAATTTCTACTTAGCAAATTATTTAGCAATTCATTCACAGGTTGTAAAATGAGAAGTGTAATTCCAACCATAATATTGTGGACAGTGCTGTTAATATAAAAAAATTATTCAAATTTTTATTAAGATTTTAACAAACAAATAAATATACAAATGGATTAATTTGGGGTACTAATATCTAAAAATTAAACTAAAACTTTAGTATGTTTCAATGAGAAGTGTAATTCAACAGTTTAGTATGAGAAGTGTAAAATTTACCGTACTGACGTTGTTCAAATTTACTCGTAGCGCCATCTTAATGCAAGTTGATGGCCAAGCTACTACCTTATTCACAGCGTCTGCTAATACTGTCATTTTAGGTGTAGACCTCCATAAATAAATATTTGGTTTGTGCACGATATCTACAATAACGCTCACAGCATTTGGTCCAAGATGAATGCCATTGACAACCGCAGTTGGGTCCCTGGACAACGCCCTCACATTGGCAACAACTTCACAGTTTCCATCCCACTTCAACATCAAACATACATCGTCATTGCTCTGCAATTATTCAACCAAAAATTATAGTAATCACTGGATCAAAATTTAAAATCTAAATGTTATTTCTTGAGTAACACTATTATTATTTTTACCAATTCAGATGTGCTCCTTTTCGAACTTTCTACACCCTGCAGCAAAGCTCTAATATCAGGATATTTTAATCTTAAAAGCACTCAATTAAATGTAATGTAGGCGTCTAATTGACTATCGAAAACTACTAAATGGACTTTGATCAGTTAATGTACTTTACAGCTATAAATGATGGGATGAAATTAATATGGCTACCGAAACCAGCAAGTGAAAAAAATAAAATTGAGTTGCTAAAATTAAAATGACCATACTTAAAATGGCAGAGAACATATAATAAGTTTGTGAGAGAGAATAAATTTGTTCTTTTTAGTATTTTAAATTATATGGTGCTTTGAATTTTTTATTTTACATATATAAATTACTTTTAATAGTTTACCTTCTGGTTCATCAGAACCTGCAGCATACTCTTCATTTCTGCTATTTCCTCTCGACACTGCGATACTTGTTTATCTTTGGACTAGGCCACAACTAGCTTGGTTAAAGTGCAACCCCTCCCAATGCCCTTAACCATCCTGGTTTATCTTGTCCGAGTACATGTACAAGAGCATCTCCACTGACATTCTGTGACGAACTGGAATGTGATAGGCTACCAAATTTTTTAATCTCCTCCTACATAAATAATTACAAATAGATAATGTACAATGGTAAAATTATCGTACTTTCGGATAATTTTTTATACAGATAAAATAAAAAAAAACTTACAATAGCATTTCTAGCTTCCGCGGTCACCGGGTCACCATTTTTTTTATGTGAGATTTAATCCAAACATCAGCTCTAGTTATGGACGATGGAGTTGGAATTTCTTTTTTCTAAATTTAGGATAACATTAAATAAAAAACCGGACAGGTATAAAATAATATTAAATAAAGCTATACTTAATTAACTAACCATGTCTTTGGTCAATCTAGCCATTCCCTTACGACCAGTTGTGTGTGGAAGTTGTTCATCCCTAAGGGCCGAATATTTCTCACTTCGTTTCTGTAAAATAGAAAGATATATTGTTGATATATTGTTATAGGATAATGGCAGCATCGTTCTTTGAGAAAGTGAAGAGTGACAGAGAGAAGTTGATATATTGTTATAGGATAATGGCAGCTTGGTTGAGGAAGTGAAGAGTGACAGAGAGAAATTGTTTGATAAAGGCAATGTAAAGAAGAAACATGGATATTTTGTTTTGTAAATAGAGAACAAAAACTTGAAAACAGTTGCTTGTAGTAGAGGAAAATTCAATGTATCAGAAACTAAAAGACAAATGAAATAAAACAGTGAACATAATATCAAGTGAAAACAGTGAGCACAAGAAACAGATATGTAAAAATGAAAACTAAAATCTAAGATGCAATGCAATGTTTTTTTTTGTTTTTGTTTTTTGGGTATATGTAATGCAAGCTTGTTGAAGTATGAAATGCAACAGCAATGTAAAACAGAAAACGAAACGCAAAAGCTAGGAAATGAAATGTAATAGCAAACTAGTTGAAAATTCCAATGCAAGATGAAAACAAATCCAACAATTTTTTTAATGCAAGATAACACAATACAAAACCAAACACACAGCACTAAACTGAACTAAATTCAAGTGAACAAGAAATGTGTACAGAATGAACAAAGTTAAAATGGAAAGTGTTGAGTTGACATGCACACAAGAACAAAGAACAAAAATGCACAGTGAACATAAATGCAAAACAAATGAAACGCAAAATGTTTTCTTTTTTTTGGGACTAAAACAAAACCATATGTGTTATTGGATAATAAAATTGTTCTTTTGAAAATGATAATCAACTCTGCTGTGCAAATAACCATATGTGTTATTGGATCCCAATCATTAACTTTTAAAGTGTTCTAGCAAATAAAATAGTGAATAGCGTTACCTTAAATTCCGGACTTGTTTTCGCCTTCACAAGCCTTCTCCATTCGTTCACGCTTTTGATGTTGGTAGGTTTCAGTTTTAGTCTTTCCTCTTCGTTCTCCGCTTTATTTAATTTTCGAACCAATTTACTTTTTGACGATCTCCAAATTACTCCCATTTGTTGAAATACAGCTTTTCTTTGCCAACCTCTTCCAATTTAAATCTAATCTGCAACAATACATGGAAACATGATGTTAAAATCAAACAACAGCCATATGTATGCATCAAACAATTTTTTCCAGCCATAACTATAATACGTGATGTAACAATGTAGCAATGTAGCAACTTGCAAACAGATGTATAAACAACAAAAACAATTTTTAACCCATACCTGAATCGATTGCCACAAAACAACTTTTAACTCATCACTTAGATTCCTCCAATCATCAAGTGTGTACTCAACTTCAATTCGATCTTGACTGCTTAACGGGAGTCTTTTTGCTTTTGCTGGACCTCTACCGCCTCTTTTCCGAGATGTAATTCTGGATTCAGCTTCACTTGGTCTCCCAATTTCTCCCTCAGCATCATCAGTTGTTCAGGAAGGATTTCATTTTCTGAGCGAAGTCCTTCTTCATTTGGGTCGGAGGGGGTAACAGGTGGCTCTTGTTCTTTGTCTTCATTGCAAACAATGGCTTGCTTCTTAGCGTTGACTATTGGTTCTTCACTATCGGTGCAAGCACCAGCTGGAATCTTAACCTTTTTCTTTGGATTATACTTCCGCTTTGACTTATACTTCTGAGATTCCTTATCAGCCTTTCTCTGGTTGCGAGTACGTACAAAGCTTAAATGCATCTTTTTTTTGCAAATGAAACAAAAACAGTAACTTATTTTGAGAATACTTCATATAAAGGACAGTTAACAGTATCTATTATGTAACCTTGAGTACAATAGTTATTAATACATGTATATGAACTCTGTAATGTAAACACTGTAAATAATCACATTAATACTTAATAATGGAATAATCAAAACATATAATTTCTGTAAATGTATATTATTATGTTTTCTATGCTTGCATTTACAAATGAAGGCACCTAACATCTAATAAAAAAAGCACAACACACTCAACAAAATTTGCAACCTCTCACAAACACAAAACATAGCAATGCTAACTCACACAACTCACACAAGCACACAGTACACAACATATTCACAAACCCAACTCACCCTATAGACATCAGACAACCCTCACAAACACAGTACACACAAACACATATGTAGACTAACTACCCACTTACCTTATCAGTCACTATCCTCTGGTTATCACTGACTGTCTTCTGAGTTCCGATTCTTTAATATTATTTATCTGTTAATATGGAGCAAATACTTGGTACTTTAAGCAATACCATGCTCAAGTATTTGTTTTATATAGTAGATAAATGTTGTGTGAGAAAAAGATAGTATTAACATGCACCTTATGTAAATGAAAATATTCCAAAGTTGAAAAATTGTATTACATAAACAGTTTTACAGTGCCTTGTGATCTGAGTTGGGAGAGGACATGTCCAAATCATAATTTGATATCGTATAACTCATAAAGCAATATGAATACACTGTTGTAGTTACATACTAAATCTATCAAAAAATAACAAAATATGCCCAACTTCCAATTATGGACCACATATGTCAAGGGAAGATTATCAAACAAACATTAGCTTGAATCGCTATTAGACTAGAAAAAATATGCTAATGATTATGTAAAGAAAAAGAAAACGGGGAGGAAATATTTACTTAAACTAAGAGAAACATGCAATACTTATAACTGAAAAATATCACCGAATGCTAGAAAATAAATGTGTCCACTTCATAATTTAATTTTTTTCTTATATCAGTAAAAAGATAACTATAGATTATTTCCAAGCTAAAGTACAAATCCTTTAGACACATCTTCCCAAGCTATCTAACCCTATTAACATCCATGAAACCATTTGGCACATCTTCCTAAGATAAAGTAGAAATCCTTTGGAAGTTAAGATAAACATAAAATTACTTCTTTCCTTTTGAGAAAACAAAATATTTTTCATCAAAATTAAGTATGGTGTAATTAAGATGTTATTACAAGGGAAAAAAGTATCTTTTGACAATTATGCAACAGGGAACAAACTTGGCATAGGAATGGAATTAAATTCAACATAAACATAATATTAAATTTGATTTGACATATCAAATCCAAATAGAGTCAGACAAAAAAGAAATATATTACAAAATTAAAATAGAAAAAAAATGAGTTATATATAGAAATGATGCATGCTAGAGTAGAAATGAAGGTCCTCAATCAGAAGCTGATCATACATCTTCAGATGACATGTATGTAAGGTTTAATGCTAGGTTTTGATTCTTGAGTAGTAGACAGAACAAAGGTGGTAAATGTCAAAGATGTCATGAAACAAGGAAAAGAAACTACTTGATTGTAATACATTTTTCAAATGATAGTACAGCAAATTTTATAATCTACTCAAGTGGAACATATAATCTACTCAAGTATGCCTTCGCAATCCTCTCTAACATAACTAACATCTTCATCATCCATTTCGGTTATTTCGTTACCTTCCACGACTTGGATATCTTCCTCGATGCAATCGTGATCGTCTAAATCATTAAAACTTCTTGATGGTTCTTTCATTACAACATACCAATTAGAAACATCATTCTCTCTTGAATAAAATACTTGTCTTTCTTGAGATGCAAATATGTATGGAACTCGTGAAAACAATATTTGCTGTAAATCAACAAGAGTGAACCCATCATCATCAACTTTTACTCCATTTCCTTTATACGCCTAACGACACTTAAAAACCGAAATATAAAATGTATGATAATCTAATAAAATTATATCTGTCAATATTCCATAGTAAGTGACCATATCAACCACTTGGGACATATCTTTTGCACTTGCTGTACACATAGTAGTCGCATCAAAAGTCACCCCACAATTCTGAGTTTCTCTCCCTACATCTTGTATATGAAAACGTTGCTCATTGATGATATATCCGTTGTAAGACATGGCATCATCCTTCAGACCAAAAGCAATCCATCTTAACATGTCATCATGATCCTTGGAGGTAATAGGTATCTACAACAAATTTTATTTAGCATGTATATTTTATAGTAAGATTAATAGTCAAAAGAGAATATATTTGAAATCTAACGAACCTTTCTTTTAATCCAATCGGCAAAAATTTTTGTATGTGTTTCCCAAAGTAAGGCCGCATTTTTTGTCATGCGTGGGTCTGACTTTTCTAATTCCTCCAAATGCAAACTAGTATTGAATAATTAATTATAAGTTATATATAGCATTACGAACACATCAAAATAATTAAAACAATATAACATACACTTACTCTATAAATGGTTCCACCACAGCCATATTCATTAACACGGCTAAATGAGCACTTTCTTTGTCATTAACTGACAGTTTAACTGTCTTGGATATTGAAATCGGACGTCCCTCGAGTATTACACTGCTTTCATAATCTTCATTTCGAGCTTCTTTCTCCTCTATATGTCCTGATTTTTTCAAAAATTCATCGAAAAACATCATGGATTCTTTTACAAGATAGGATTCTGCAATACATCCCTCTGGTCGTGCATAGTTTCTGACATAGTCTTTAAGTGTCTTCATGTATCTTTCGAATGGGTACATCCAACGAAAATGAACCGGTCCACACATTAGTGCTTCTTTTCCAAGATGAATGGATAAATGTACCATTATATCAAAAAAAGATGGTGGGAAATATTTTTCAAGCTCACATAAAACTTCAATAATCTCAACATTGATTTGTTATACCTTCTCTCTATCAAGAACATGTTGACATAATTTGTTGAAAAAAGAACATAAGCGAATTATTTTTTCTTGCCTTCTTTGCCATTAATCCTCTCGATGCTACTGGCAATAACTGTTACATTAATACATGGTAATCATGTGACTTCAATCCGCTAATTTTGCAATCCTGCAACGAAATCCGATTTTCAAATTTGAACAGTAGCCATCTGGTCCTTTGAAATCGTACAATCTTTTGCAAAATATTTTTCTCTCGGATTTTGACAACATGTATGGAGCCGGTGGAAGATATGTTTTATTCCCACGAGGTTGTGCATGAAGCTCACTTCGAATTCCCCAATCCTCTAAATCCTTTCTACAGTTGGTTCCATCTTTTGATTTATTACCATGCAACATCGTGCCCAATAGGCTTTCACCAATGTTTTTCTCCACATGCATCACATCTATATTGTGACGTAATGGAAGCTCCTGCGAAAACCAAAACTATAACGCATTATTGGTTTTTTCTTCTATTAAAACAATGAAAAATAAATAAACTAACCACTAACCTTCCAATAAGGCAAATCAAAGAAAATTGATCTTTTTTCCACCTCGATCGCTCCATTTTTGTAGAATCGTTAGTATTATCATCTTCATCTTCTGTATCATAAACACACTTTGTCTTCTTACTTTTCTCTTCCTTTTCTTTTCCAAAATCATTTGGATAATCCTTCAATAATGCATGAATGTTTCTCCCAGTTAGTATTCTAGGAGCACTACCTTTCTCTATGGTGTTATCAAACAATGCCTTTTGTTTCCTCCATGAATCTGAAGCAGGTAGAAATCTTCTATGACCCATATAGACGCTCTTTTGACTATGATTCAACCAACGAGAATGGGTATTGACACCACATAATGGGCAAGCTTTTCCCCCCTTCACACGACATCCAGCAAGATTTCCATAAGCCAGAAAATCGTTAATCGTCCATAGCAAAATTGCATTCAGTTTAAACAAAGTTTTACTAAATGCATCATAAGCATCAACTCCATTACACCACAAATGATGCAAGTCTTCCACTAAAGGTGCCAAATATACATCAATATCATTCCCGGGTTGCTTTGGGCCTGGAATAAGTAAAGTTAACATAATATTTTCCTTCTTCGTACACAACATAGGCGAGAATTTGTATGTCACAAGCATCACCGGCCAACAACTATATTTCGAACTCAACATGGAAAATGGATTGAATCCATCTATAGCAAGACCAAGCCTAAGATTGCGTGGATCAGATGAAAAAGATTTATACTTTTCATCCACCATTTTCCATGTCGTAGAATCCACGGGATGATGCATTTTTCCATCGTTGCTTGTATTATTTGTTTGCGCAAAAAATGGGCAAACACCTCCAAGTCGTGTGATTTAGTTGATTTCATGTGATGCTTAATGATTTAGATGAGTTATGTAAATATGAAAAAAGCAGGGGCTGAAATGTAAAAGACACACAGATTTATAGTGGTTTGGCCAGAACGTGCCTACGTCCACTTTATATGTTATTATCTTCTTTCTTTCAGATTACAAGTACAATGCTTTGTGTACAAGTATATGAAAGTAGTTTGAAAGTTCCTTCCGTGCTTGAGCTCTCAAACTTGTCTGCCATTGTTGTACCCCTACCTCTCTATTTATAGAGTGAGGTTGGGGGCAGGGGTCTTGGATGTATATAGCGGTTGGTGGGCCCGGGCTGAAGCAATCTGGCCTGGTAGCGTTCTGGCTCGGCGAGGCTTCATTCGGCATGGAGCTTGGACCGGTGATGGAGTGGACCGGTGGTAGGTGGTTTGGAGGTTCGTTCGATGGTGGAGTATGGGGTTGATTCGGTGGTGTTGGTCCGGTCATGGTGGTCCGGTGATGGTGGGAAATGATGTTGGACCGGTGGTGATGGGATAGCCACTTGGTTCGGCAAGGAGGTGGATTTGGAGTTGGTTCGGCAGTGGAGGCTTTCTACCGGATGAGGTATGCCGAATGAGAATGAACCGGATGAGATTTTACCCTTCATTGCCGAATGGAGCTTTAAACCCTTGAACTGCCGAACGGACTTAGGAACCGGATGGAATGGAGGTTGCGAACCTGGGTGAAACTGACGCTTCTCGGTCTTGAGATCTTCTGGGTGAAAATTCGCCCAACATTTGCCCCCCAAAGTGGGGCACGTGCTTGCATGTGTCGCGCTTTGTTTCCCTATGGTAGGAAAGCTCGTTTCGTAACGCCATGGGCTGGATGTTCATGTCCTATCGGTGTCCTCATGCCTTGCGGTAGAAAGGCGTGTTTTGTAATGCAATGAGCTGGATGTCCATATCATGTTGATTTTCTGCAAAGGAATTTACAGTTTTAATGTGATTTCAAATGACGACCGTTCGGGATCGAAATATTTGAGGCGAAGTGAATTGTGCCGTTCAATGCTAGATGTGACCGTTCGAGGTCGGGTGTTGTTCGAGGCGAGTAGGTGTGCCCCGAGGGGGCTCAGCATTATTGATGCCAGGTTTTCGTTCGAGTGGGTCCTTGGATCGTTTGTGAAGATGGTTTATCGTCAGCTCAGAGCATGCCTAAGGATCGTTCGCGACCCCGTACATGTGTAAGTAGCTTAGCCATTCCAGAATTAGCAGAGCTAAATATCCATCCAACTAATGAATTTTAAAAGGATGTCAAAGTGTAGATTCTCACAACGATAGGGTTAATAGCCATTCAGAGCATGCTTATGGACCGTTCGTGGTTGCGTACACGTGTAAATGATTAACCCATGTTAGTGAGCGATTTACGACTTGTTCATCGTTATCATAATCTCTATTTTATTAGTAGGTCCTAGAGTTCGGTACTTATCTGTGTGAGGTGCCTTGCATGCCACCTATTTCTAGTTTTTGCTGGCAGAGACAGTTTCATTCGGTTTTTAGTCTGGTCCGGTATGCCGAACCAGTTGGTCCGGTGCCTCTGCCCTCGTCTATATATAGGGGCTACACCCCCTTAGTCGTTCCTTACCGAACCAACGAGCGTCGAATTAATTTCTAGCCGAACCAACTCTCTGCCGGATCAAGATTTTACCGAATCAGGTATATATCTTTGCCGAATGAACTTTACCGCCGAATGAACACGAAGGCTTTTTTACTGCCGAATGAAATTGTGTTACCGAATGAGCAAGTATACAGGATGAACTCCCAAGGCCGAATGATACTACCGAATGGAGTATAGGCCGAATGAGACTACCGAATGGAGTATATGCCGAATGAGACTACCGAATGGAGTATATGCCGAATGAGACTTCATACTTGAATCTTGAGCGGAATCTTAGGCTTTTATACGCTTGCTTTAGATACTTGCTTGTTTATGTTTCTATACTTCTTGTTCTAACACCGTGTTTTTCTTGTGCTGCAGATAAATGTCTCGCAAAGCGGAAACCCGATCGGATAAAAAGAAATCTAAAGGTGGAGGAGAGTCATCCTCCTCCGTGCCCCCAGCCCAACCAAGACCGGTGCCACATGGGCCTGCCCCGAGGTCGTTAGTGGATGGGTACGGTCCCCAGGAACTTCTGGTCTCCCCTCCCGATTGCTTTCCTAGCTCCCTAAAGGAGGAGCAACTTGATGTTATATCCCGTTCCTTCGGGATATACAGGGCTCGCATGCTGTTGCCGGGAGATGGAGTGATGCCGTATAATCCCCCCGAAGGCTACTTTGCTTACAGCAGATATCATTGCATGTGTGGTGCTATCCCTCCTATCAATGCCTGGATAGTTAGTTTTACCACATATTTGAAGGTGGCTCCATTCCAGCTCCAGCCGAACTCTTATGCCATTCTGGCGAGCCTTTTCGTTATCTTCCAGAGGAGGTACGGGCGCCCTCCTTCTAACCGGGAAATTCGATATTTGTATAACCTGAGAGGCTACAAGAAGGGTCTCCGTATATTAGTCTAGAAGCGGTCGTGCCCTTCAAACCGGTCTTGGACTTATATTCAAAGTTTACCATGTTCAAGAAAGAACGGTTTTTTATCAAGGACGATTCTGTTTCTTTCCGCCTTTTTACTTCCGGCTGTAAGATGAATTTCATTTATATTTTCCATGTTCTGACTGTAGTGCTTCTTCTGACACGCTTCTATTTCTTGCTAGCGATAGGTGGCATTGCAGTCGTGGAAGATGATTCTTTGGCGCGGATGGCTGCTGAAATAAAGGCCATTCCCGCACGGGACAGGTCGGCTTCGTTCCTAATCAGGAACGCTACCCTCCTGGAGTACAACTTGATCCAGCCGCACCAGTCCGTGGTTAAGCAGAGGGACACAGCTGAGGAGAAGGCCGCTAAAGCTAAGGAGGGGGCCACGGTGAAGAGTGGCAAGAGGAAGCCCTTTGCACAACATCCCGTCGTGGGTGGCAAGAAGCTTAAGGAGTCTGAGGGCCCCTCTCCTAGTACTTGCCCGATCATCCCGGAGGAGGAAGGTGTGGAAGAGGGCGAATGAGGCGATATGGAAGGAGAGTCGGAGGGCGGAGGAGATGGAGATGGTCAGGGTGGTAGTGGTGCTGGTACCTTAACTTCTGGGCAAGACCCTGAACTGGATGAGGCTCTCCGCCAGGCCTTCGAGGAATCGGAGGGAGAATCGGAAGCGGAGAAGGCGAAGGAGACTGGCAAGGTCGGGGCTGGTGCCGATCTATCCCCTAAGGGCTCCTCAGCCAGGGTGACTCCGGCGGTGCAAGGTGAACTTTTGTCCTCTGTCGATTCCATTTACGATAGGGACTTAGAAATATTTTATGGTTCACTTCCATCCTGGAATGAGATTCAGGACTTATTGCAGTATCCCACTCCTCCGCGGGGTTTGTATAATAGATGTGCATTCTCACTTTTTCTTTCTTTTTAACTTAACATGTTTCTTGAATTATGGATCGTCGTATGTTCATAACACTTGTTTTTTACTCCAGGGGCAGGCCTGGCGGCTAAAACGTCAGACGTTCGACACCGCCTTGAACAATTCAAGTTGATGAGAGCTTCTGATAAGCCGAAGCCTCTTACTGGTCGTCCTGGGGACGTGGTCAGATACCGTCCTCTTCTTGGGGTCATTGAAGAGAGCATTCAGAAAAAGAAGAGGAGTCGTTCCTTATTTGAGCCTTCCCCTGGTCCGCAGCTTCCTGTTCAGCCTCCTCGTGATACCACGGAGGAGAGCACAGAGTTTATCCCCCCTCCACCTCCTTCTAGGAATCCCACTGTTATCCGTATAAGGCGTCCTGACGTGCCTCGCGACCCCTTTGCCGGTCATCCTGATTTAGATCCAAGCTCTCAGGATATTTCATTTGATGAGGCCACGGGTGAGCACCTTCTTCCCCGCAACCCCATGGTACGAGTGCTAGATGAGGCCAAGTCCCTAGATCTTGATCTGCTTACTACTCGGGTAGTTGCCATGGGGGACGAAGCCAAAGCTAATATCGATCGGGTGGCTGAAGAGACCAAGAAGTTAATGGAGCATCATGCTCGATTGGTCAAGGCCGAGGAGGAGATTGGGAGTGCTAATATTCGGTTGCGGCTAAAGGTTGCCGATCAAGCCGAACAGCTTGCCGGTCAAGCCATTCAGATTTCTCAGCACGAGGAAGCCTCCAGGGGGCTGAAAGAGACCATGGAAAAGGCTAGTAGGGCAGAACTACGGAAGATGGAGGTTGCCTGTAAGGAGCGGATCGACATGGCCATTGCGACAGTGGATGAGGTTCGGAATGCGGATCTCGAGCAGGTAGAGGAGTTGTCTGGGAGGCTTGAGGCCGCGGAGATGGCTCAAGTCAAGTCAAAGGAGGAGATGGAGGAGATGAGGAGGTCTCTCCAGGCTGACTGCTTGAGATACCGATCAGAGAGGGATGTCGCTGTTGCCAAGTTGCAGGTTTCCGAGGCCCGGGTGAGGGAGTTTGAGGAGAATGAGGGGATGATGGACGAGATGCTGCAGGACATGTACTTCCGCACTTGGAAGTAGGGCAGCTTGTCTTGGATGGATGACTATCCCCGGGTCATGGCCAAGATATATCTTCGGGCTTTAGAGGAGGCCAGGGTCAATGTGGGTAAGGAATGTGGAGTGGCTTTTAGTCTAGATGTGGTCACTGCTCAGTTCTTGAAAGAGGAGCAAGCGGCGGTGAAGGAGGGGATGCGGTTGCTTGCTGCGGAGGAAGCGGGTGTGCAACTGGAGGATGAGGATCAAGCGACGGACGCTGGTGAGTTATTCTTCTCTTTTCCTTTTCTTTCTAGGTTTCCATAACTTGATCGTTTATCGTTTGTTTAATGAATTCCTCTTCTGAATTGGATAGATGGAACTTCCGATCAACACGCTGGGAGCTCCGACCCTGCGGCCAAGTAGGCTTGGGGGAGTTGGTAGGATGAGAGCGAAGTGTGGACGCAGCTGGTTACTTGTCCGGATTTGGCCACCTTTTTATTTCCCTTTATCGCTGTTTATGTTAGTCCAAAACATTGATGTGACTGAATAATATTATTTGCAAAGAATAACTTTATGTGATTTTATGACATATGCTGATTTTGTTATGTTTAAATATTGTTGTCATTTTGATGTGGTGCGTGAGAAGTATGCATATGCCTGTGATTTTAGTTGTGTTTGATGTTAAGCTGTTGCTTGAAATATAATTTCATGTTTTGCAATGTTAGTGTGACGTATGAATAAACTATAGTTACATATTTATGTACAAGAGAAGAGAGTACCGCCCTTCATGTTTTAGTTGCAGGTGGTAGCTTTGAGCGTCTTGTGCAACTGATCATGGATATAGCTGAGTACCTTGCCACCCAGTACGCAGGCTTAGATTCTCATGAGTGAATGCACCCTATTTGGTTTCCTGTACTTTAGAGTTTGTTATACAGGATAGGAGAAAAGTATTTAAATGAAATGGAAATATGGGAAAAGTAAAACTTCCAGTCACGGAAGGCCGTCGATGTGCTTAAGTTCGTGGCAAACGGGTTTTGTAGTCACTTTCCCTAGCTGTGGGTTTTGGAGACATTTGTCACCCATCTT
The DNA here is from genome assembly GCA_030765085.1 of Allium cepa. Taxonomy (NCBI): domain Eukaryota; kingdom Viridiplantae; phylum Streptophyta; class Magnoliopsida; order Asparagales; family Amaryllidaceae; genus Allium; species Allium cepa. Next base: position 184,468,190 of record CM060934.1, read on the forward strand.
ACGCCTCCGTGGGGAGTTTTCTTTTTTACCACAGCCGCACTTAAGACACATCGGAGCCGAGATCGCACACGGTAACTACCCGAACCATTATGGTCCGTAATCGTGGGTATTATTCGATTTACCGTGGCCGGCTAGCGTGGGTGTCGTTGGCCGTGAACTACCCCTGGCTGGCCACACCTTATGTTGGGGCTTAAAGTAGGTTCACAGTTGCCGGCGAGCCGAACGCCGTAATGAGCTGCCATCGGCTATAGTCGGCCTTTATGATGACTTATAATCGGCTCATTACAGTTGGATTTGAGGGCAGTCGCGAGCAATGAGTTAACCCGCAGCAGAGGGATGCTGGAGCAAAAGAGTCTCATTGGCGAGTGCATAAAATCGTAGCATACCTGTTAGGCCTTGTCCAGATGAGGCCGTGGTGCATCTTGAGTGGAGATGCCATAGGATTTTGTTCAACAGAAAAGGATAAAGCTTAACAAGCAGCCAAGATATAAAGGAACAAGTTAAAAAGAGACAAGATTTTTTAAAGTGGTTCGGCATGAAAATGCCTACGTCCACTGATTCTCTTTGTTAGTTCACTTCATATGGGTAGTACAAGTTAAGAAAAGTATCGACGGAGGTGTTGGATGTTCCATGCCCTCTGGAACACCTCTCCGTCCACTGTTGACAAAATATAAGCTCCGTTGTGGAGATCTTTATGAATTACATATGGTCCGTCCCAGATGGGGTCCAGTGCCCCGGAGCGCGGAAAGATTCGCCTGAGGACAAGATCTCCTTCTTGTAAGATGCGATGCTTGACTTTGGAGTTGTATAGTGCTGCCACTTTTTGTTTGTGAGCTGCTGCTTTGAGTGCTGCATCGTTTCTCCTTTCCTCAATCAGATCCAAAGACGTGAGGAGGAGTTCTTCGTTTTCTTCTGGATTGTAGTGGATCCTACGGTGGGAAGGAACAATAGTCTCAATAGGGAGCATTGCTTCCGATCCGTATGCCAAAGAGAAAGGAGTATGTCCCGTTGATGTTTTGAAAGATGTGCAGTAGGCCCAAAGTGCCGTAGGAAGTTCGTCCACCCAAGCGCCTTTTGACTTTTCAAGTTTCTTCTTGATTAGGGTTTTGAGAATTTTGTTGACAACTTCGACTTGTCCGTTTGCCTGAGGATAAGCTACTGATGAGAAGCTTTTATGAATTCCATGCTCTTGGCACCAGTCGGCGAATTCTTCGCTGTCAAATTGGAGTCCGTTGTCCGATATGATCTTGAGTGGTACTCCGTACCTGCACAGAATATTTTTGATCAAGAAGTTGATAACTTTTGTTGAAGATATTTTATTTAGGGGTTCCGCTTCCACCCATTTGGTGAAATAATCGACTGCCACTGTAGCATATTTGGCTCCGCCTCTGCCCATTGGCAGTTCGCCAATTAAATCAATTCCCCATACAGCAAAGGGCCAAGGGCTAGTCATTTGAGTAATCTCATTTGTGGGTAGTCGAGGAATCTTGGCAAATTTCTGACATCTGTCGCATCTCTTGACGAAGTCTAAGGCGTCTTTGTTTAGTGTGGGCCAGTAATATCCATATCGGAGTATCTTTTTCGCCAGAGTCTACCCTCCAGTGTGATCTTCGCAACTTCCTTGATGGATGTTGAATAAGATTTCCTTGGCTTCCCTTCCAGCGACGCATCTGAATAAGGGGCTAGAGAAGCCACGCCGATAGAGGATGCCTTCTTGTATTGTGTAGTGGGGAGCTTTCCTCAAAATTCTCCTGACTTCATCACGTTTGTCTGGTAGTGTGCCGTCCTGCAAATATTTCCGGATAGGAGTCATCCAAGTTCCTTCTTCGATTGCAGTTATCAGATTCACTTGTTCGAAACTTGGGGCTAGCTGCCTTGAGATGGCTAGTGCTCCGGAAATGGTGCTATTCTTCATACTAGCTTGCTTTGCTAGTTCATCGGCCTCTTGGTTATCTTCTCGAGGAATGTGTTTGACCAGATAATGGTCCAATTGATCGTGTTTGGAACTCTCATAGTACTTGGTTTACGATAAGTTGAGAATCACTATGAAGACATAAAGAATTGACTCCAACCTTAATGCATAGTACAGCTTTCTTCCCCTGGGGGTGATTATCACAATACCTGCCCCCGAGCCTTGTTCGTTCGATGCTCCATCTACAAAGAGGTTCCACTTGATGTTTTTTGCTATTTCAAATTGATCCTTGCCTTCGTTGGTAGTGAATTCGGCAATGAAATCGGCCATGGCTTGCCCCTTGATAGCGGTGCGAGGATGGTAGGTGACATCATACTGACTTAGTTCAATGCACCATTTGAGGAGTCGTCCAGAAGTGTCGGGACGATGGAGCACCTGTCTTAGTGGTTGATCGGTTAGAACTCTGATGGAGTGAGATTGGAAGTAGTGTCGCAGTTTTCGTGACGCGATCAATAAACAATATGCCAATTTCTCAAGTTTAGGATATCTGGCTTCTGCCCCTGTAAATCTCTTACTTATAAAGTATACCGGGCGTTGTGTGCGGTCCTCTTCTCTTACCAAGGCAGCGCTTAGAGCATGAGATGATACAGCGAGGTATAGGTATAGCTCTTCGCCTTCGTTTGGAGTTGAGAGTACTGGTGGTCTCTGAAGGTGTTCGATCAGGTTAAGGAAGACTTTTAAGCATTCATCGGTCCACTCGAACTTTCCTTTGTCTTTCTTGAGAGCTTCGAAGAAAGGGACGCACTTGTCAGTTGCTTTGGAAATGAATCTGCTTAGGGCGGCCACCTTTCCGTTTAGGCTCTGCATTTCTTTTCGAGTGGAAGGTATCCTTATTTCTTTTAGAGCCCGGATTTGTTCAGGGTTTGCTTCAATTCCTCTGGCATGGACGATGAATCCTAAGAATTTTCCCGATGACACTCCGAAGGAGCACTTTAGAGGATTCAGCTTCATTCCATATCGGCGAAGTACCTGAAACATCTCGCCCAGGTGGCTTACATGATCGTCGGCTCTCCTGGACTTTACCAACATGTCATCCACATATACTTCCATAGTTTGTCCTATTAATTCCGCGAACATCTTGTTGACGAGGCGCTGATAGGTAGCTCCGGCATTTTTGAGTCCAAAAGGCATGACTTTGTAACAATATAATCCCCGGTCAGTGATGAAGCTAGTGTGGTCTTGATCGGGAGCGTGCATGGGAATCTGGTTGTATCCGGAGTATGCATCCATAAAAGATAAAAGTTCGTGCCCGGCTGTGCTGTCCACAAGTTGATCGATTCGGGGGAGCGGGAAGCAGTCTTTCGGGCAAGCGTCATTTAAGTTGGAGAAATCAATGCATGTTCGCCACTTCCCATTAGCTTTCTTTACTAGTACCGGGTTAGCGATCCATTCTGGGTAGATGGCTTCTCGTATGAAGTCATTAGCAAGTAGGTTCTTTACTTCCTCATCGAGGGCTGCTGATCGTTCTGCTCCCATGCTTCTCTTTTTCTGCTTTATCGGTACCTTGGTGGGATCGATGTTCAGCATGTGGCATGCTATGTCTGGGGAGATTCCTGTCATATCGGCATGTGTCCACGCAAATACATCTAAGTTGTGGCGGAGAAAGTCAATGAGTTGATCCTTCAATTCTGTTTTTAGCTGAGATCCTATTTTTAATAGTCTACTTGAATCATGTTTGTCTACAGATACGAATTCCCTGGCCTCTGCAGGCACAGCGGTAGCCTCCTCCTCCTTATCCCTGTGGTCTAGTTTATTGAAAGGATCGCTAGTGTATCGAAGAGGAGGGTCTTTCTTTAGTTTCTATGCTTCCAAGCTTTTCATGCAGAGAGTAGTCTCTGCATCTTTCCCTTTATTCTTTCTACGGTTATTGCGAAGTTCAGTTACATAGCAATCTCGAGCGGCGTCTTGATCTCCTTCAACTTCTCCTATTCCGTTATCTGTTGGGAATTTCATCTTTAGGCACCACGGGGCTCGGACAATTTGGAAGTCAGATAAGGCTGGTCTTCCCAAGAAGGCGTTGTAGGCCGAGTGGTTTTCTATTAGTACGAACGTTTGTTTTCGCACAACGGAGCGGAGATGACTTCCTATTTCGACGAAGAGGTCAAGTTGCCCGAGGGGCATTTTCGCATCTCCAGTGAAACCGTGCAGGGGTTTGTTGCAGGGAGACACATCCTTCATTGACAGCTTCATTTTGTCGAAAGCATGCTTGAATAGGATATATACGGAGCTTCCTGTGTCTATTAGAATTCGGAAAACTTTAGCTGGACCGAACCAGGCAGAGATGACCATGGGATCCATATGTGGATACTGTCTTCCTTCTAAATCACGCCTTTCCGTTTCGGGTGGTGTTCTTTCATAATGGAGTTAACATAGCCTTCAGCATTTCTAAGTGACTTGTCGTATCTTTCCATCTCTGCCCAGCTTCTTTCGGCGATGTGTGGTCCTCCCGAGATGGTATGGACCACCATCTTCTCTTGACTAGAGCCACTGGTGTTGCGATTCCCTCCGCCTACTTGCGGGAGGGGTCGCTTTGAGTTCTCATTGGCAGGAGTTGGAGTCCTGTTCTGACTTTTCACATAGCGTTCCAGCCTTCTTCTTCTGATGTGTTCTTCGATCAAGTCCCGGAGATGGTGGCATTCATTGGTGTCATGTCCGTGGGATTCGTGGAAGCGGCAGAACTTTCCAGACTTGAGTGCGTTATCAGATTCTTTCTTGTGCGGGGGGCTCTTGTATCCGAGTTCCCCCTGAGTGGCTAGAAAGATGTTTTCGATTGTTTCATTCAAAGGAGTGTAGGAGTCAAATCTTGGTCCTGGTCGATATTGGCGTTTTTCAACCTTCCTGCCCCCAGCATTGTCTCTAGATTCATTTCTTCGAGTGTCCTTAGCTGCAGCGGGAACCTTGTCCGAAGTTGTCTTACCTTGTTGCCCTGACTGCCTCTCAGTGGCGGCGTCTTCAAGTCTCATATACTTTCCAGCTTCATGGAAGAAATCAGGTAAAGTAGCTGGTTTTTCCTTAGTTAGTCTTCTAGCGAACTTGGTATCTGGGTGTACACCACTACAGAGGGACATTAGGGTGAGCTTCTCATCGGCATCTTGGACTGCAGCCGCTGCGGCGTTGAACCGGGTTAGATATTGTTGCAGTGTCTCTCCGGATTTCTGTTTGACATTGGATAGAGAATAAGCATCCTTGGGTTGTTCTACATGGTTGCGGAACTGGCTAATGAACCTTTCTTTCAACATCTCCCATGAGCTGATAGATCCTTGGGGTAGATGGCAGAACCAGGAGGTAGCTAGATCTGCTAGGAATAGCGGAAAGCATTTACACAACACCCCTTCTGTTGCTCCTCTCATGAGCATATGCTGGGTGTATCTCTGTAAGTGTACGATGGGGTCGGAAGTTCCCTTGTAAGGTTCCATGGTTGGCATTTTCCATTCCCGGGGGGTGATGACAGTTTCGATATTGCGGGTGAAGGGGATGGTGACCCTAGCGCCTATTCCTCGGTCCCTTTGCTCCCGTTGGACGCATTCTCTGAATAATCGTGCCATTCTTTCATCAGAATTTGGAGCGGATAAAAATGAACTTGGTTCTTCCCTGCGGAATCGATCTCGTCCAGATGACCTGTAGGGATGGTATAGTCTATCACTTCTGACGCTATCCAGTGGTTGCCTCTGGCTGCTCGGATGCATGCTAGGACCAGCTACAGTTGCCCCCTGCCTTGATCTTCCCCTGTGGGGTTCTTTTTCGAGCATTTCCATGGGGTGAACTTCGGGCTGGGTTCTAGCTCGGCTCCGTTCAGCGGGGTTTCTATGATTAGGTGGCATGACTGGCTCAGCTACATCCGACCCTCGCCTGGCGCCTCCCCCACTGGGTTCGGTTCCAAGCGCTTCCTCGAGTTGGAGTTCGGGCTGAGTCCGGGCGCGGCCCCTATCATTGTTGTTCCTGTTGATGGCTTCCTCGAAGAGGGAAGACCTTTGCTGTCTCCGAGATCCTCCAGATTGAGATTCACCCCATGATTCAGTGTTGCGGTTGGATTCTTCGACATCCCTCAAGCGTGACATGAGTCGGTTCACCAAAGCTTCTTGTTGGGATGCGAAGCGGTTAGTCACTTCCACCACAACTCTGTCTAGGTCTGCTCTAGTGATTACTGCCGGTTGTTCCGCGGCAGGGGCTGTTGGAATTGCCTGATCTACATGCGGCACTGCTGCTGTAGTGGGATGGTTCTCTTGATCTGGATCCACTGGATTTGGAGCGCTGCTGGTTGCAACGTTCTTTCTCTTGTTGGCGTCTTTTCTTGGCCTGGAAGTCATGTTTCCTAGGCAATGAAGGGTGCTATTGGGAAAGAAGGTTGAATGAGGGAAGCTTTAGCTTCGAGTTCGAAGTTCTCAGTGAAAGCACCAAAAATGTTTGCGCAAAAAATGGGCAAACACCTCCAAGTCGTGTGATTTAGTTGATTTTATGTGATTCTTAATGATTTAGATGAGTTATGTAAATATGAAAAAAGCAGGAGCTGAAATGTAAAAGACACACAGATTTATAGTGGTTCGGCCAGAACGTGCCTACGTCCACTTTATATGTTATTATCTTCTTTCTTTCAGATTACAAGTACAATGCTTTGTGTACAAGCATACGAAAGTAGTTTGAAAGTTCCTTCCGTGCTTGAGCTCTCAAACTTGTCTGCCATTGTTGTACCCCTGCCCCTCTATTTATAGAGTGAGGTTGGGGGCAGGGGTCTTGGATGTATATAGCGGCTGGTGGGCCCGGGCTGAAGCAATCTGGCCTGGTAGCGTTCTGGTTCGGCGAGGCTTCATTCGGCATGGAGCTTGGACCGGTGATGGAGTGGACCGGTGGTAGGTGGTTTGGAGGTTCGTTCGATGGTGGAGTATGGGGTTGATTCAGTGGTGTTGGTCCGGTCATGGTGGTCCGGTGATGGTGGGAAATGATGTTGGACCGGTGGTGATGGGATAGCCACTTGGTTCGGCAAGGAGGTGGATTTGGAGTTGGTTCGGCAGTGGAGGCTTTCTACCGGATGAGGTATGCCGAATGAGAATGAACCGGATGAGATTTTACCCTTCATTGCCGAATGGAGCTTTAAACCCTTGAACTACCGAACAGACTTAGGAACCGGATGGAATGGAGGTTGCGAACCTGGGTGAAACTGACGCTTCTCGGTCTTGAGATCTTCTGGGTGAAAATTCGCCCAACATTATTAAAATGCCATCTTAAATCTTCGGCCATGTTTTGAGATCTATACATTCTTCTAAATCTCGGAATTATTGGAAAGTATCTCAATACTTTAACTAGAATACCTTGTATAACCTCTTCAATATCTTGATTTTTCTTCCATCTTGAAGAACCACATTTTGGACAACTTTCTAAATCTTTGCATTCTTTTCTGTAAAGGCAACAGTCATTCTCACAAGCATGTATCTTTTCAAAACCCATTTCGAATGCTCTAAGAAATTTCTTTACTTCATATAAGTTTTCGGGAAGCACGTTATCCTTCGGCAGAAATAAATATTGCACAGTTAAAAGCTTATCAAACCCACTATCAGACAAGCCAGTCTCACATTTAAGATTATACAAGATGGTGATAGCAGATAATTTTGTGTGATTTATGCAACCAGGATATAATGGAGTTTCTGCATCTTCCAAGTTCTTGAGTAACTCATCCTCTTTTCTTTGAGAATTAACATTATCTTTATCATCATCAAAAAAATCTTGATTCATAAAACCTTCATCTTCATAGTGAATCATCTTGAATAGATCATATACATCAAACGTATTTGTTTTCTTCTCTACATTTATCTCTTCACCATGGTTAAACCATGCACTACCCATGTATTTAGGATCCATTCCTTTTATAATTAAATGTTCAACGATGATTTGTTCATCATGATGACTAAGATTTCGACAATCCTTGCAAGGGCATAAAAAGTTTTTTACACTTCTTGCATTCCTCTTTGCAGCATTCACAAAATTCATTGCTCCTTGTCGGTACTCTATACTAGTTCTATGAAAAAAGTAAAACAAATAAAAAAATTGAGCTTTAATATTAGATTATATGTTATAATTCTCAAAATACATATTAAGTTAATCATGGTTTTATCACCTGCTTAAAAAAACCCAGTCTTTTTCCATTTTCGACATATGAAGGCAAATAAGTTTCCAATCTTTGACGTATAAATTGGTTATCTGTTGTAATCAAAAAAATAACTAGATGTTGAAGTTATTACCCAAAAAAACATCCAAGCATCTTATAAATAATGCACTATCTGGAACATTAGTAACACGCCCATAGTAAGGATAATAAACTACAATAAACCACATAAAATGAATAATAACAGAGATAGCATGTGCTGCAGTGAATGAAATAACAGAGATAGTTTTTATTTTTAGGATATTGCACACATGAATCAAACCCCGTTCACAAGGTTACATAGATTTGTTTTTCTTCGTTTGGTGACCGAAATTATGATGCATTTGCTGAAAATATAACTTATATAGATATGTATCAGTGAGATAACTCCATGTGACCATGTAAACGCATCTGCCGGAAAATTATTTATAGAAAAATAACACATACGTTTTTCTTATTTAAAATCATTCTTATCTATCATTTGTATATTTTATAAATATACATGCTTTATTTCAACATTCAGTGACATGCTTCTAAAATGATAATCAAGTATAGAGATTATATCTGAGTTTTACTTACAGTTTCTTTCACAATGGCACAAGTAAAGCATGGGAATATGATTAATCCTCATATTGGTGATGAAGAAGCATATCAAGAAAACAATGGTTATAATGGATATTTGAGTTCTTTATCAGAAGAGGAAGAAGACGATGATAGCTTCAATTCAATTGGCGAAAATTCATCCGAAGATGAAGATTGTAACAACCCAGTATTTTCAACCATTCGCATCCGCACATGTCGGACTTGAATTGTTCAAAATACCGCGTTGTAAATAAAATTTGGCAAATCTCAAAATATACAGTAAATAATTAATCACAGAATCACAGACACAGAATCAGAATACTCGCAGCGGAATTTAAAAATACTTAGTGGTTCATGAAGCCACTATAATAGTCTCAACCGAAAAAAAATTACATAGTTTAAATCTCCAATATAGTTTAAATCATCAAATAGAAAATCCAAAAATACCAAAGTCTCGATTACATAAATAAGATACGGACTGAAAGTTTTGCCGGCAGCTCGAAAGATCTACAGAATGTCCTAGCTCCGGGATGAAAGCTGAAACTGCAACTCAGGCTGACCCGAGCGTAAAATAAAACATAAACACTCGAGTCAGGACATACATACTTATATAGTGTAAGCTAATTCAAGTGTACTGTAATATAAAGCAAGTAACTTAAAGAATGCTTGGGACCGCCCATTCTCTAAGGATCCGTTAAACTATTTACTATGTAGTAATATTTCGCTATTATAATAATGTCTATTAGTAAAATAAACTTACTTTTAAATAGCGTTAAGGGGTTACCCATATAGCCCTTAACACATAATATATTCCCATAGTCTATACAGTACCGTAATCTCCCCCGTACTGGGCGTCGTCAGAGGGCACTCCATAGGTATGGTACAAACCAAAATCGTATAAGGCTCGCTATGGTAGGTGACACGGCACAACTAGACAATGCCAGGGTAGATATACCAATTACGCTTCCGGACCGATGGAAACGCACAGCGCGCAGCTGCCGCCCACCTCGAACAACACTCCCAAATCAAAGGTGCGCACCAAACAATCACAAAAGTAATAGAATGGCATACGAAGAAGTGCGTCCGATCAGAGGTGCTACCTCATTAATCCGTCAATCGCTCCTGTTTTAGCCACCTTATGCCAACTCACGGGAGTCGGGTCCACGTATTTACCTCATAGAAAACGTCACCACCATCCTACTTCATTCTGGAATCTCCACCGCGTACACGGTTGTCAAAGTGGTTTTCGGTATCGACAGAGAGTATGCCAGATATCCGATCCCGGTCTCTTTAACAACCAAACGTTATTATAACCCGTGGTTACAACTTTTAAAAATGGTATTTATACTTTAAAAATAAAAATAAATTTCAAATACATTTCAATATCATAATATCATTTCAAACATCATTTATTTAAACATCAGTCATTTTATTTAATATAAAATACCATTTAAATCTATTTAATTTATTTAGGAATTAATTTGCCTTTCAACTCACATTTAAAAGTTAAATTCTTCCATTTAAAACCATTTAAAGTCAATTCCTTATTTTTTTTATTAATTACATATTAAATTCCAAAAATTTAAGCCTTGTTTCCCCAAAGATTATTTCCATTTATTTTAAACAATCCGAAAATTCAGTTTCCGTAGCATTTATGAAATGCCACCTAAAGTTTGTAAGTCAAAACTGTTTATTTATAAAAGACAGCATTTAAGTGCTGTAATAAATTATTAACTTAGAAATCAAATTTTAAATTCCCAAATATAACTTATTATCAATTATTTTCTTAACTAAAACCCACTTTTAATAAAATTTCAGAATTTCCCAAAATAAGTTATATTCCAAAAAAATTCTTAAACTTCTATTTATTTAACATTTTGACTCATTCAAAAATCATTATAAATTTCATAAAATCCTTTAAATACATTTAAGCGATAATATCATAAACTTCCTATTTAAAATATTTTTAAAACATTTCATAAAATATTATATAAACCACGGGTCTGTATATAGTTTTCTAGCCTAGGTCAAGTGATACGGATATACATCATTTCAATCCGTAATTTACAAAAACCCGGGTTCTATCGTTTCAAACCCGCAATCCCAAGTTAAATATTTAAATTTTAAACAGTTAAATAAATAAATGAATAAATAATTATCGTACAGGCCTATCATTTCAGCCTATAACGATCTCAAATTACAGGGAACTTGCAGTGATGATTAATAGTAAATAAGCATTAAATAGTATAACTGCAATAATATAAAATAAATAAACAACTGATGATGTGTCAATTAATAATGGGGTTCAACATCATACGCTTATATCACAGGCAGATAAAATTTAATAAATAGTTTACAAATACACTTGTGATAATTCACGAATATATAGGTATGTTTGTCTGGTGAGAAATACTCACCTTAAAGCTGCAGAAATTTTGATTCAAAATGAAAATCCCCCGAAAAAGAATCGCACAGCGGGTAACGATCAAATATTTCCCGGATGTCACGCCTAGATTCAAGATCCAAATACCGAATACGTGACTTTAAAAATTACGGTCAAAGCAAAAATTTTGAGACAATTGGAACGAATAGAGTAAAAGAAATTTTGGTCCAACTTTTGCTCGACTGCCTCACCCCACATCCCCACCCCAACTTCATAGGCTTGACAATGCTATTTATTATTATATATATATATATATATATATATATATATATATATAAATTTCCAACGGCATGTCCTACTTATCTAGTTTGAAAATATGAATTTTATGCAAACTTGCGTCTCTGCCTAGATAAACACGTCTCTGCCAAACTCCAAATCAAAACATGCACACATCATAACATCTCCATATTTTTAAAGTCCTTTCCCCTATAATCGCGCCTCCCCTTCAGTTTTCAGATAACACGTCCAATATCTCCATGCATAGGTGCAAACTATCCCACGCAACTATATGCTTCAAAGCATTGCAGACCTTCAACTGAAACTCTTTATATTCTTTTTTCCATTTTATGAACCATGCCTTGCAAAACACGTCCCATTTTGACATTCTATGTCTTCTTTCAAATTTGGAAAGCCTTCTATCAGTTCTACTCAATGATATTACAGGGTTATGCTCGTCAATGGCCTTTTTTTTTCCAGTATGGCTATAACAACCTATATCAACTACAGGCACACACGCATGAAATCTCTACAGAATGCAACTAAGCTTGACTTCCTATATGATATGCACGGCAAAACATGGCAACACTATCAGGGGGAAAAGAAAGGCATGTACTTAGTCAAAGACGGCAGAAATATGGAGTGAGAAGTAGCCGAGCAAGATGAAAAAGAAAAGGAAAAAAAACTGAAGAAGGAAAACAAAAATATAAGGGAGGGAAAAAGAAAACAGAGAGAATACAAAAGAAGAAGAGGAATAGAAATATTACATGATTGTGTGCAAGCTCACGAGAAGAAACAGAAAGAAGATAGTGGAATTTTGTAACTGAGTATAGTGTATATATATAGATAAGCAACTTGCGAAATTTAATGAAGAGGCAAGCGAAAAAATATGTGTGATTTCTTTCCAGTTTTCTTTAGTTTGATTTCTAGAAAAATATGCGCGATTTATATTGCAGATTTGAATGGATAAGGCTTGCATTGTTTGACTAGCAAGGTTTAAATGAAGAGAAGAAACAGCAAGCATTGATGGAAGATAATTTATACGTGATTAATATTGCCAATTTTCTTTCATTCGAATGGATAAGTCTGAGTGATTTTAAATGCAGAGAGGAAAGAATTTGAACCATTCCAAATTATACGAAAATTCTTGATTTAATGCATTCATTCTGATGCGTGAATTAAAAATGAATACAGGGACATGCGCAAGAAATAATATATAAGGAAGGTAAGAGGCAAATGCCAAAAATGTTAGAAGAATAAAATTTTATGTCACGCGCAAAGGAAGGCAAATTTGATTTTCTCTCAGATGATATATGCGTGATTTACTGCCAGATATATGAAAAATTTGATTTCAACGTTATCTCTTTTTTTTTCCAATTAATAGTTGCGTGCATGATTTTAGAGAAACGGATAGGCACGAAATCAATATGTTTTGGTTGGAAATCTCCTAACTGATTTTATTAATCCATATAGATATTGAAATATAATAATTTTTTTTAAAATACGCCAAACTGACACATTACAATACACCCAAAAATTTATACAAAAGTAACCTTTTTAATTTATACGTTTTTACGTTACTTATATCATTCAATGCGTACCTATTTTAAATTCAAAATTTAACAGTCTGTAAAACACTGAATTTTACAAAGTTATTACTTAACTAAAATTTTAACTTGTTTACATTCTTCGTATTTAAAATATACATAATTCATTTTTATTAAAATTCCAATTGGAGTTGTCTTTTAACAAAGTAAAAATTTCAAAACTTCCAATTTTATATTTAGACTTTTAGGAAATGATTAAATCAAGTTAAAATTTATATTAAATTTCAAGGTTTTATAAATAAAAGAAATAAAGAGTAGGCAATTAAAAAGGCAAGCAATTAAGACAATATAACGCATACCCTTTTAGTTTCTTCCAAGCCATAAATAAAAGATATAAACAAGCAATAATCAAATAAATAAACATGACTGTCAAAAATAAAAATAGAAAGATAAAATAGAGGTGGATATATGAAATAATAATAATAAGAACATATATATATATATATATAATATGTAATAAAAGTAGAAAAATTTATTGCGTGTAAAACGCTGTATTTTATCAAAAAAAGTATAAGTTTTAAATTCCCAATAAGTCCATATATTTGATTTCTCAATCATATTATTGAATCGACTATTAACTTATCCTCTTATGGGTAATATTAAAATTGGTTTTTATACTAATACATAAAAAATTTCCCAATTCATCCAAATTTCAATTAATTACTTTTCAATAACTACCATGCTTTAGTCCCACTCTTTTATTAAATCTGTTATCACTTTATAAATCTAGTTATTATTTGTTTATCTTTCCTTATAAAAATATATATTCCAATTTTCATCTTTCTTTTGTAATAACTTGTTAATTTCAATTATATTGAATTCCCCAAATATATACATTTATCATAAATAAAACCTAAATCAATTTATTCAACTTGGTTTCATTCCTTTATTTCATCTTATAAATAAAATATAAATTTCCATGACTTGAACTCTAGTCTCTCACTTACAAGTCCTATGCACTACCACTCTACTACATGTTACTTTACTTACATTCACACATTACAGTTACAGTCCTATCTCACATTAATGAATATTTACCTACATTTAAATGTAATTGACTTCCTACTCTGAATTTAGCAGCCCTAAATAAAAAAAGTGACTTGCATAAATGTTGTCACTAACTTTATATTACACTCAAGATTATTATTTCCACTAATTATCTGAATTGCTTATATAATGTTGAATTGCTTATATAATGTTGAATTGCTTATATAATGTTGAATTCACTCCATTACCATACGTTTATTTGCATATATTCAATTTAATACCCAAATGTAACAGTTAAAACTACATTAATAGACCAATTAAATAGTAACTTACAACCTTTACTATATCCCTATTATTTTCATTTCATTTTAAACACTCACTTCATTATAAATTATAAAGGTTTTTTTTCTTCTTAAATTTAATTACAAAAATCTTATTTAATTAACCAGTTTAATTATCGAAATTTACAGGTCATTACACTCTCCCCCACTCAAAACTTTTCGTCCCCAAAAAGGAAGAAGGTAGGAAAATAGAACACCCTGAAAGAAAACTAAATTGAAACTCAAAATGGAATCATTTATTTAAACCATATAAATTCAATTTAAATTAATTAATATTTAATAATTGATTTAATTCATTTAATTTTTACTGAAGTTAAATCAATCTTAACTATTTCCAAATTAATTATCTTATTATCCAATTATTTTCTAAAATCAGAAATTTGTATAGTCATTTATAATAATCATCTTTTATTCAAGAAATTTAATTCTTCTTTATTCTAGATTATTATTAAATATATTCTACTTAATATATCTTATCGCACATATTAAGTTGATTACATTTATTATAACTATTCCAATTTACTTCTAAATTTCCTTTAACACCATTTGATATTGTATATTATTCAATTATTATTATTTTTCTATTTACCTCTATTTGTCTTGTTGTAACTGAAACTTTAAGTGTATAAAATTTATTATAACCACTCAAATTTTATTTATAAAATCCTTTTATATTGTACATAGTTAATTTCTGAATGATTTAGGTAAGTTATATTGGCATGCAATTTAATATTATACAAGTAAAATTTTCCAATTCTATTATTCAAGTTTAAATATTCATTCAAAATTTGACTTTATTTTATCATTAGAATCACCTTTTAACATAAATTTATGAATTAAATTTCCAATTAACTTCAAACACTTTAGAGATAAATAAATACATACATATAGTATATGTCAAATCAAATTTAAATCATATATCTATATTATAAATTAAGTCATATTTTAGAAATTCAATCAATTAAATTTTTGAAGCAAAACTACAACGTGGTCTCTTCACTTCGATACTCGAAAATGAATGTCGATGATGCGGCAGTCATCACCGAAATTATTTTCCTGCGACAAAGAGAAGAGCACTAATTTTTAAAACTTTTAAAATTCTTTGGAAACAAATTTCTATTCGAAAATTATTTAAATAATAATATATCCTTTTAAGACTTTAAACACAAGGTTTGAAACTATCAGAAATTAAATTCTTAAATTCTTGTTTTAAATTCATTTCTGTTTCCAAATAAATTTATAACCATTTGTTTATATTCAATTATTTATATAAGACAAAACCAATGGTTTACAAAACCATAAATAAAATCAAACACTATTATCTCTAAACACTAGTTAAATTCTGAAAATTATACTTATATATAATATTAGATTTTTCCCAAATATAAGAATAAATTTTTTTCGAAACAAGTATAGAGATTCAAATTTGATGGATTCAATCAAAGAGAATTTTGATTTAAAGATAAATCGGAATCAGAAGATCCGATGATTACATAACAGAACAAGGAACCAGATAAGTTTATATAAATCGCGGGCAACCTTAACCGGGTCAACCGTGACTTAAAGAGTCAGATCGAATGTAGATTTACCATTCGATCCGAAGAGATAGAGTTCGGAATAACCAAAGATACTAGCATCTAAACCGAGGTTAAATATAAATCTCCGGTGAATCAATGCTAGTTGTAAAGGAGTTTCACCCTTTTATTAGAATATTGGCGAGACCGCACATTCACTATAAAGATCATCCTAAGTGGAGTTATGGGACACTCCCGAATCGAAAGAAAATGAATAGTGAGGGACACGAATGAACTTCGGAACTGCAGGGAACATTCCAAAATTCAAAAAGGAAGAGATTCAAGCTCAAATGAAAGTGATTCTGTAAATCAATTTTACCATACATTCTAAGTTTTGCCTAGAGCCAAAGCTCTGATACCAAATGTAACGACCCAGTATTTTCAACCATTCGCATCCGCACATGTCGGACTTGAATTGTTCAAAATACCGCATTGTAAATAAAATTTGGCAAATCTCAAAATATACAGTAAATAATTAATCACAGAATCACAGACACAGAATCAGAATACTCGCAGCGGAATTTAAAAATACTTAGTGGTTCATGAAGCCACTATAATAGTCTCAACCGAAAAAAAATTACATAGTTTAAATCTCCAATATAGTTTAAATCATCAAATAGAAAATCCAAAAATCCCAAAGTCTCGATTACATAAATAAGATACGGACTGAAAGTTTTGCCGGCAGCTCGAAAGATCTACAGAATGTCCTAGCTCCGGGATGAAAGCTGAAACTGCAACTCAAGCTGACCCGAGCGTAAAATAAAACATAAACACTCAAGTCAGGACATACATACTTATATAGTGTAAGCTAATTCAAGTGTACTGTAATATAAAGCAAATAACTTAAGGAATGCTTGGGACCGCCCATTCTCTAAGGATCCGTTAAACTATTTACTATGTAGTAATATTTCGCTATTATAATAATGTCTATTAGTAAAATAAACTTACTTTTAAATAGCGTTAAGGGGTTACCCATATAGCCCTTAACACATAATATATTCCCATAGTCTATACAGTACCGTAATCTCCCCCGTACTGGGCGTCGTCAGAGGGCACTCCATAGGTATGGTACAAACCAAAATCGTATAAGGCTCGCTATGGTAGGTGACACGGCACAACTAGGCAATGCCAGGGTAGATATACCAATTACGCTTCCGGACCGATGGAAACGCGCAGCGCGCAGCTGCCGCCCACCTCGAACAACACTCCCAAATCAAAGGTGCGCACCAAACAATCACAAAAGTAATAGAATGGCATACGAAGAAGTGCGTCCGATCAGAGGTGCTACCTCATTAATCCGTCAATCGCTCCTGTTTTAGCCACCTTATGCCAACTCACGGGAGTCGGGTCCACGTATTTACCTCATAGAAAACGTCACCACCATCCTACTTCATTCTGGAATCTCCACCGCGTACACGGTTGTCAAAGTGGTTTTCGGTATGGACAGAGAGTATGCCAGATATCCGATCCCGGTCTCTTTAACAACCAAACGTTATTATAACCCGTGGTTACAACTTTTAAAAATGGTATTTATACTTTAAAAATAAAAATAAATTTCAAATACATTTCAATATCATAATATCATTTCAAACATCATTTATTTAAACATCAGTCATTTTATTTAATATAAATTACCATTTAAATCTATTCAATTTATTTAGGAATTAATTTGCCTTTCAACTCACATTTAAAAGTTAAATTCTTCCATTTAAAACCATTTAAAGTCAATTCCTTATTTTTTTATTAATTACATATTAAATTCCAAAAATTTAAGCCTTTTTTCCCCAAAGATTATTTCCATTTATTTTAAACAATCCGAAAATTCAGTTTCCGTAGCATTTATGAAATGCCACCTAAAGTTTGTAAGTCAAAACAGTTTATTTATAAAAGACAGCATTTAAGTGCTGTAATAAATTATTAACTTAGAAATCAAATTTTAATTTCCCAAATATAACTTATTATCAATTATTTTCTTAACTAAAACCCACTTTTAATAAAATTCCAGAATTTCCCAAAATAAGTTATATTCCAAAAAAATTCTTAAACTTCTATTTATTTAACATTTTGACTCATTCAAAAATCATTATAAATTTCATAAAATCCTTTAAATACATTTAAGCGAGAATATCATAAACTTCCTATTTAAAATATTTTTAAAACATTTCATAAAATATTATATAAACCACGGGTCTGTATATAGTTTTCTAGCCTAGGTCAAGTGATACGGATATATATCATTTCAATCCGTAATTTACAAAAACCCGGGTTCTATCATTTCAAACCCGCAATCCCAAGTTAAATATTTAAATTTTAAATAGTTAAATAAATAAATGAATAAATAATTATCGTACAGGCCTATCATTTCAGCCTATAACGATCTCAAATTACAGGGAACTTGCAGTGATGATTAACAGTAAATAAGCATTAAATAGTATAACTGCAATAATATAAAATAAATAAACAACTGATGATGTGTCAATTAATAATGGGGTTTAACATCATACGCTTATATCACAGGCAGATAAAATTTAATAAATAGTTTACAAATACACTTGTGATAATTCACGAATATATAGGTATGTTTGTCTGGTGAGAAATACTCACCTTAAAGCTGCAGAAATTTTGATTCAAAATGAAAATCCCCCGAAAAAGAATCGCACAGCGGGTAACGATCAAATATTTCCCGGATGTCACGCCTAGATTCAATTAATTACTTTTCAATAACTACCATGCTTTAATCCCACTCTTTTATTAAATCTGTTATCACTTTATAAACCTAGTTATTATTTGTTTATCTTTCCTTATAAAAATATATATTCCAATTTTCATCTTTCTTTTGTAATAACTTGTTAATTTCAATTATATTGAATTTCCCAAATATATACATTTATCATAAATAAAACCTAAATCAATTTATTCAATTTGGTTTCATTCCTTTATTTCATCTTATAAATAAAATATAAATTTCCATGACTTGAACTCTAGTCTCTCACTTACAAGTCCTATGCACTACCACTCTACTACATGTTACTTTACTTACATTCACACATTACAGTTACAGTCCTATCTCACATTAATGAACATTTACCTACATTTAAATGTAATTGACTTCCTACTCTGAATTTAGCAGCCCTAAATAAAAAAAGTGACTTGCATAAATGTTGTCACTAACTTTATATTACACTCAAGATTATTATTTCCACTAATTATCTGAATTGCTTATATAATGTTGAATTGCTTATATATTGTTGAATTGCTTATATAATGTTGAATTCACTCCATTACCATACGTTTATTTGCATATATTCAATTTAATACCCAAATGTAACAGTTAAAACTACATTAATTGACCAATTAAATAGTAACTTACAACCTTTACTATATCCCTATTATTTTCATTTCATTTTAAACACTCACTTCATTATAAATTATAAAGGTTTTTTTTTTCTTCTTAAATTTGATTACAAAAATCTTATTTAATTAACCAGTTTAATTATCGAAATTTACAGGTCATTACAAAGATTTTATAGACGATTTGAATTCATCTTCATGTTCTTTGAATTCTTCCTTATCATCATCGAATTCATCACTTTATGATATGTCATCTCTCATTTCACATCTTCCTTTGAAGTAAGTTTTTGTTCAATTGTGTTCTGATTTTGCTTCTTTTCATATATAGAACATTTTTTTTGTTCAGATTTCTTTTTCTTAATTTCTTTCTTTCTTTTATTTTTTATTTTTTATGCCTAAAACATTAATCATACGTAAATTATTTATGGTATCATAACATTCATAACACGTATACATAAGTTTTCATATACAAGTTGTCTAACAAATCATTTGAATTTCAGGAGAGGTTTATCAAAACACTACGAAGGAAAATCACAGTCGTTTACATCACTATCGAGCATGAAGAGTTTGGAGGATCTAATCAAAACTGAAAACCCATTAAATAAGAAGATCAAAGCATTGAAAATAATAGTTGGAGTATGATGAATTCATCCAGAATTATAAAGAAGAAAAGCTCTAAAGGATCAGTAAGCTCTTCGTTAAGAAACATGAAGAGGAATGATAGTTTTTTCAGAGGCAAACCATGTAAATGCAAATAAAAAAATAATATAAATTGGATACAACTAAAGCAAGCACATCGCACTAACATAATAGGAAATGATTAGAATATAAGTAAAATTTATAAAAAAAATAGCTCGAACATAATCATATAAAATCAATTATTCCAGTTAGGATTTATTCCAATTAGGGTTAAATCGACTATTCCAATTAGGGTTTACGTAGAAATTCGTATAGAGTATCCATACATAATCATATAAAATCCAGTAGACTCATAAAATCGGTTTATAAAATTTCATACCTAATCTGCGAGGAGAGATATGTGAAGGGCTACCGCGATGATGTGGAGAGGAGTAGAATGAAGGACGTCTACCGCAACAATGATAACGAAGCAAGGTGGATTTTTTGGAGGGTGAGGTAGATTTTGCTGGAGCGAAAAGGAAAGCGTGAGGAGAAAAGTTTCTAAATAATGAAGAGGAAGGGAAACGTGACAGTGTAACGCCCCACTCCAAGACCCACTCTAGTAAAGAGTATTACGGAGTAATACCGTCTACTAGAACGGAGAATAGAGTATAATGGAAGCGACCATGTGTAATCAAGCTATAACTAACTACTGAATACGTCGAATAGGTGGTATTCCTTTCTCAAGTGGTTCGACATATCCAATAGATATTTATAACGAAATTACAAATGGCTAAGGAAAATAGGTTCAAAACAAACATAATACTAAATGATAACATCATCATCACAGAACAGTCACATAACAGTCACAGAACATAGGTACAATATATCGTCAATACAGATCCAAGTATCAAAAGGTGGGTACAAAGCCACCGCTCACACATGTGAGTCAAAAATATGTACATAAGAGTCTGAAATAAAAGAGTGGCGGAATAGTGGACAAATAAAAGCACTATCTATCAGCATAGCAGATAATGTCCAAGCGGAAGCACATACGCTAAGTCCAGAGACCTAACCTGAAACAACTCGGTCTGACCCGAGCGAAAACACTCGGGTCAGGCTACCTAAATAATCAGTAATACCTGATATATATATAATAATGCAGTACATAAATAAAACAATACTTCTCCAAATATGGACTACATGAATATAATGACGATCCCTAATCATCAATAAACAGTAAAAATCTCCAAAGAGAATACAAATACCAAAGTGTTAAATAAATAAAATCGCCTCATATCATCGGCGTAGCCAAAACTATAAAAAGTTGCCCATAGGCAATAATCCCAAAAGTGACCAGAGTCTGTAACCAATACCCAAGCAAAGATCGATGCTCCAAAGAGCAATAGGGATATACTGAAAAGTCAATGAAATCAAACACTGAAAAGCAGTGTCCATAGACACTGTGAATCCAGAAGGTAATCGCACTTACATCGTATGGTTCCATAGAACCAACACTGAATGGCGATACTCGAATGGATATAAAAATCATCAGATAATACAAATATTGCACGTGCACCGACCTGAGTCGTTGTTGCCAAGTACTGTAGAGTTGTGATCGATCACTCGCACAGATGCGGAACGCGCGAGACGGCGAGATCCTTCCCAGAAGGATAAAGGCCCAGAGGCGCACGCCGAAAAATAAACTGCTCCATAGAGCAGGTGTCCAGAGACGGTTGCCCAGAGGCGTGGTGACCCAGAGGTCCAGTACTGGCCGCCCAGAGGCTAATGTATCACTAACTTCTTGGAGAGGAACCCGTAAAGTGTTAACAATGAGTCCCATACCCCACGTTCGCACTAAACGGTTTACTAACCAATAGCAAGCTCACACTCCAAACAATAAAAAGTCCACCTCGTATCATCGGTAAACTAGACCCAAAGGTCAAAACGATCAACCGAATAGGTCGGGGATTAACCGGAAAGAAAATACACACGGTTCCATAGGCCGGAGATTTCCTAACCGTTTAAGCACCTTTCCACTTCGCTCGACGTGCTAAAAAGTGAGTGTGAGATTTTTATTATAGAAAATAATGGTGCGAAATGGATTTTTAATTGGTTTGAAATCACTTTAAAACGGCTTTTGAAAACTCTCCTACTATGGAGTAATTAATTTAATAATTAAAGTAATATTATATAATAATTTTGAAAGCCATTTTGGAGTGAAAAATCCTTTTAAAATAGTTCATAAAACCCCATGTACGAAATCCAGAGACAAATCTCAAAGAAATCGATAAAACCAGAAAATCACTGAAAATATTCTAAGTGTTGGAAAATAGTCTAAAACTGACGCGAACCCAAGTTCGGAAAATTATTCGGACCATCAAACTGAATCCGAATGGCATGAAAATTGGTAGGAATGTAGTCTGACATTCCTACTTCAGAACACAAAAAGAATTACTCGATTCCGAATTGAGACGAAGCCGCAGCGACGCTTCAAAGTCGGACCTGGAAACAGTGAATACACTGTTTCAGGCTGAGCTCCGGGTCCCCCTTCGACAGCAATTTCGAAGAGTCAAATGAACTCGGATACTAATCAAACTTTCTAGAGATGGAGCTCGGAACTCCAGCTTTCCAACGAGTCCAAAAATGTTGGATTTCAACCAAGGATGTGATCGTGGCGATGTCACAAAGTTTCAGTCCCAAAACTGAAAACAGAAAGCAACATTTTCATTTTTCAAATTTTTTTTTTTGGGGCCCCCAGCCCGCATGGGCTGGGGAGACTTGGGCCCGCCACCAGCCCGCGCGGGCTGGGGGAAACCCCCCAGCCCACGCGGGCTGGGGGTCTTGGGCCCGCCCCCAGCCCACTCGGGCTGGGGGTACTGGGTCCGCGCCCAGCCCACGCGGGCTGGGGGTCTAGGGCCCGCCCCCAGCCCACTCGGGCTAGGGGTACTGGGCCCGCCCCCAGCCCACGCGGGCTGGGGGACTTGGGTTCCCCCCCCCCCAGCCCATGCGGGCTGGGGGTACTGGGCCCGCCCCAGCCCACACGGGCTGGGGTCTTGCGGCCAGCCTCAGCCCGCATGGGCTGGGGAGTTGTGGCTAGCCCCACTAGGGCTGGCCTGCTCCTGGCTAGCCCAACTGGGCTAGCCTGCTTTGTTTGGGCTGCAACTTGGGTGCAGCCCAGACCCATTTTTAAGCCTGTTTTCAGGCAGTGCAATTCCAGCCTGCAGAAAATGCAGTTTTTGAGGGTTTTAGGGTGTTTTTTTTTCAAGTTTTGGCATCAAAATTTTCACCAAAATTATACTAGCAATAATTACTAATAAATAGTAATTACCTTAATGAAGCAAAGGATCAAACACTTAGAGTGCAACAATCAATGCAAGCCAACTCCTCACCCCAAGCAAAGATCAAGCGGCTTCAAGGACCCAAAATCACACAAACAAAACAATGATTACAACCAAATGGGAGAGATTAAATAAGGATTAAATAGGATTAGGGATTAAGAGAGATTGCATTACCTTCCTTCTTCTTCTTCTTTTTTTTCTAGGATTTAAACTAATTATGAAGAGAAGATGGAGCTTCTAAAGGGAGGCCATTAATTTTGTTTAAATCTTGGTTTTAGGAATTTATGAAGAGGAGGAGGGTTAGGGTTATGAGTTTAAGATATTATATAGGAGGGGGTTAGGCTAATGGGTTATGGTAAGGGGGTTTTAAAATCCATTAGGACTTAGTTTATATTCTAAGTTATCATGTGAACCAAAATCCTAAGAGGCATCCTAATATTAATTAAAACCATATAATTATCTCATTTGGCCCATTAACCCATAATATTTTAATTTGCAAACCAATTGCAAAAATTTAAATTCCCAAAAATTTGTTTAGCCCCCCTTTTAACTTAAAATCATAATTTTTAACTTATCATTCGGTAATTGCAATCTCAGGGTTGTTACAGACTCCCCCCCTTAAGAAAATTGCGTCCCCGCAATTCTTGAAATATAGAAGTCGTCTATAACATCTAATCCACAAAAGGAATACAGAAGATAAAATATAGATGCTCACCCATGCCGGAAGATGAAAAAAACCAGGATAAGTACGCTCGATGAATTCTCTGGTCTCCCAAGTGCAGTCCTTAGGATTAGACGACCATTGAATCTTCACAAGCGGAACCTCTTTGTTTCGAAGACGTCTGATCTCCGAATCAAGCACACGAAGAGGTTGCTTCTCTATAGATAGATCGGGTGAGATCTCCAAATCAGGTACGATATGAGGCTCGATAATAGAATCAGGATTGCGCACACACTTGCGAAGCTGAGAAACATGGAACACATCATGTATTCCAGAGAAATGAGCAGGTAGAGCCACTCTATAGGCGACAAGGCCGATGCGTTACGTGATGGGAAACGGTCCAATATAGCGAGGGCCAGTTTCCCTGTAGAACTGAAACGCACAACCCCTTTCATGAGAGAAACCCGAATAAAGACAGAATCGCCAATGGAGAACTCAAGAGGCTTCCTACGGTTGTCCGCGTAGGATTTCTGGCGGTCCTGTGCCTCTTTCATTCTCTGACGGATAAGCACGATCTTCTCAGAAGATTCCCGAACTGAATCTGGACCAAGAATGAGCTTCTTGCCAGACTCTAACCAACAAGCAGGAGAGCGACATGGCCTTCCGTAGAGAGCCTCGAAAGGTGTCATGCCGATACTAGACTGATAGCTGTTGTTGTAGGAGAACTCTACGAGCGGTAAGTGATCCTCCCAACTACCTCCGAAATCCAGAATACAACAGCGCAAAAGATCCTCTAAAACACGATTCACCCTCTCCGTCTGACCATCGGTCTGAGGATGATAAGCAGTCGAGAGATTCAGCTTTGTGCCAAAGCTGACTGTAGGCACTTCCAGAAGTGACTAGTAAAGATAGTGTCTCGATCACAGACGATAGAGCTAGAAATGCCATGAAGTCGAATGACTTCCTTCACATAGAGCTTGGCCAACTGAGGTGCAGTCCGAGTGGACTTAATCGGAATGAAATGAGCCGATTTGGACAAGCGATCAACAATAACCCAGATAGAAGTATGGCCTGACCTCGATCGAGGCAGACCGTCAATGAAATCCATGGATATTTGATCCCATTTCCATAATGGAATCTCTAGAGGCTGAAGAAGACCAGATGGACGCTGATGCTCGGTCTTGATCTGTTGACAAGTCATGCAACTACTCACATAACTTGCCACATCTCTCTTCAAACCCTCCCAATAATATAGCCGGCACATATCGGCATACATCTTACTCGAACCAGGATGTATAGTGTACTTAGTGCGATGGCACTCGTCCAGAATGTCACGCCTAAGTGGTAAATCAGATGGTACAACAATACGGTTCTTCCTACGAAGACACCGATGAAAATCAAGAGAACAATCCAGCAATGTCTCATCACTGGATCCCGACTCGAGAAGATGAATAAGATGCAACAAGTCTGGATCCTACCGCTGAGCATGGGCAATGCGATTCAATAAGATAGGACGAGCTTCTAAGCTGAATAATAAGACTGGAGAATCAGAAGATGGATCTCGATCTCTAATATCACACAAAGATAGGGTCTCAAGATTATCCCACTCGGCAATCATCATAGAAACTACCGCCGAGTGCTTGCGACTAAGCGCATCTGCAACACGATTACCCTTGCCAGGGGTATACTGAATATCTAAATCATATGAGGCGAGAAACTCAAGCCATCGCTGCTGCCTCATATTGAGATCTCTCTGGCTGAAAAGATACTTCAGAGACTTGTGATCGGTGTAAAGAATGAAGCGTTCGCCTAATAGAAAGTGACGCCACGTCTTCAAAGCAAAGACGATAGCTGCCAACTCAAGATCATGAGTCGGATAGCGAACCTCATTCGGCCGTAGCTGCCTAGAAGCATAAGCAACTACCCGATCCTTCTGCATAAGCACAGCACCGAGGCCGCTACCACCAGCGTCGGTGTAAACAACAAGATCCTGGTTACTCTCAGGAACCACAAGAATAGGAGCATGAGTGAGAAGTTCCTTCAGTCGCTGAAAGGAAGCTTCACACTTATCAGACCAAATAAAGCGAACACCCTAACGAGTCAGCGTCGTAAGGGGAAGTGCAACTCGTGAGAAATCCTTGATAAACCGACGGTAATAACCCGCCAGACTAAGGAAGCTGCGAATATCATGAACGTTCTCGGGCTGCTTCCAATTCTGAATAGCTTCGATCTTCGCAGGATCGACAGAAATACCCTCAGATGATACAATATGGCCCAAGAACTTGACCTTGCTCTCCCAAAAATGGCACTTGGAGAGCTTGGCCTTAAGCTGATGCTGACGAAGGGTATCAAAGACGATCCGCAAATGATGAGCATGCTCTTCCTCGGATCTAGAATAAATAAGGATATCGTCGATGAAAACCAGAACGAATCTATCGATGTATTCCCGGAATACTCGATTCATAAGATCGACGAAGAAAGCTGGTGCGTTCGTCAAGCCGAATGGCATGACCAACCACTCAAAAGAACCATAACGAGTGCGGAAAGCGGTAAGAGGGATGCTATCTTCCGCAACTCGGAGCTGATGAAATCCGGTGGCAAGGTCGAGCTGCGAAAAGACCTTCGCACCGCTCAACTGATCAAACATATCGTCTATCCATGGAAATGGATAACGATTTCTGATGGTCAACTCATTAAGCTAGCGATAGTCAATGTAAAGCCTAAGAGAGCCATCGGGCTTCTTAACGAAGACGACAGCAGCACCCCATGGCGAAGAACTGGATCGAATGAACTGCTTCGCCTCAAGCTCAACTAACTGTTTCCTGAGTTCCTCATTCTCCTTAATAGACATCCTCGTGGGAGGATGCCCAACAGGGTGGGAGCGTGGAATGAGATCGATGCGGAACTCAATGGCCCGCTTTGGCGGCAGGCCTGATACTGGCTCGAATTTATCGGGGAAATCCCGAACAACAGGAATACGAGATATGTCCAAATCCTCATCTCGTGAATCAAGAGAAAATAAAGTAACATCAGAAAGCCCAACATCTTGAAGAACAATAGCTAACGGAGAGGACGAGTCAGGGTGATGAATGAATAATATCCGCTCCGAACAAATAATTTTGGCGTCGTGCTGAACGAGCCAATCCATGCCAAGAATCATATCAAAACCCAAATACTCCATAACGTGCAGATTCGCACGGAAAGAAAATCCATAAAGATCAATATGTATATTCTCACAAAGCAAGCTAAGGGTCGTGGATCCGCCAATGGGATTCACAATTCTTAGTGAAGAAACCAGACAAGTAACATCCAAGGATAAAGCATCTACTAGCTCCTTTGATACGAATGAGTGAGAGGCACCCGTATCAAAGAGAACTCTACAAGATCTACCATGAAATAAAATAGAACCTTCGAGAACGGAAGGATGCGTACCTCGAGGCTGAGCTGAAGATGCAGGAGCCCCGGCAGCATTAAGCTTGCCAGGCTTGGCACTAGCTGGAGCAATAGGACAAGTGGAGATCCTGTGTCCCTCCTTCTTGCAGAAGGTGCAATAGAGAGGTTTGGGTCACTCTCGAATAAAGTGATCTGGAGAACCGCAGTTGAAGCATTTCTTCGGAGAACGGGTTCCACTTGGCTGTGACTGAATCTGAGGCTGAGTCTGAGGCTGAGCCTGGACAGCAGAACCGCCAGTCTTCTTCTTCTTATTCCAAGGCTTGTTCTTCTGAAATGGACCCCGCTTCTGGTTGGGGTTTTTGGAACCCCCACCATCATCATCACTATGCTCCATCTCGACTGACTCAAGATGTAGGGCTGCATCGACTAGCTTCTCGAATGAGAGCTCAAGCTGTAGCATAAGATGCCTCTTCAGATATTTCTTCAAGCCCTCAACAAATTTGAGGTTCCTCTTATAAGGAGTAGCAATAAACTCAAGGCCGTACTTGGACAGGGCCTCGAAGGAAGAGACATAGTCGGATACGGAGGACTTCCCCTGCTTGAGATCAAGAAAGCGGCGAGCAAGGGAGTTCTTCTCTGACTCTGGGATGAATTTGAGCTCAAATCTCTGACGAAACTGAGCCCAAGTAAGTGTGGTCTCATCGACCTCGGCAATAAGTAGTTCGTACCAATCCAGGGCACGACTCAGAAGATGAATAGAAGCAATAAGAACACGGTCATGATCCGGGATATCCATACGAGTGAAAATGCGCTCGCATATCCGAATCCAAGCCTAGACCTCTAAGACATTCTCGGAGCCACTGAACGGCTTCCCTCCGAGATGGGTAGAATCACTGCAGAGACGCGCAAAAACAGACATGCGCGGAGCATCAGCAACTGGGGATGGAGACTGAGAATGAGACTGAGAATTCCGAACCAGCTCCATGATCTGGTCGGTAGTCATGAACACGCCCTCTGGATGAGTGTTGCTGGACTGCCCAGCAGCACGAGTCTGACGTGTGGTTCTCCCTCTTCCCCTTCCAGACATACTGAAAGTCAAACGGGAATTAGAGTTAGACATGATTCAATGATAGATACTTAATTAAGGAATACTACGGAATATAATAAATTCCTACACATATTCCTAACTTATCTATCAATAAGCATAAGGAAGGGATTTGATTTAATTCGGATCCAATTAAAATGTATTGTACTAAGTGTATCCGTTCTGTGTTTGTTATGCTTAATTCTGAACCTCGCTCTGATACCAAAATGTAACCCCCCACTCCGAGACCCACTCTAGTAAAGAGTATTACGGAGTAATACCGTCTACTAGAACGGAGAATAGAGTATAATGGAAGCGACCATGTGTAATCAAGCTATAACTAACTACTGAATACGTCGAATAGGTGGTATTCCTTTCTCAAGTGGTTCGACATATCCAATAGATATTTATAACGAAATTACAAATGGCTAAGAAAAATAGGTTCAGAACCAACATAATACTAAATGATAACATCATCATCACAGAACAGTCACAGAACATAGGTACAATATATCGTCAATACAGATCCAAGTATCAAAAGGTGGGTACAAAGCCACCGCTCACACATGTGAGTCAAAAATATGTACATAAGAGTCTGAAATAAAAGAGTAGCGGAATAGTGGACAAATAAAAGCACTATCTATCAGCATAGCAGATAATGTCCAAGCAGAAGCACATAAGCTAAGTCCAGAGACCTAACCTGAAACAACTCGATCTGACCCGAGAGATAACACTCGGGTCAGGCTAGCTAAATAATCAGTAATAACTGAGATATATATAATAATGCAGTACATAAATAAAACAATACTTCTCCAAATATGGACTACATGAATATAATGACGATCCCTAATCATCAATAAACAGTAAAAATCTCCAACGAGAATACAAACACCAAAGTGTTAAATAAATAAAATCGCCTCATATCATCGGCGTAGCCAAAACTATAAAAAGTTGCCCATAGGCAATAATCCCAAAAGTGACCAGAGTCTGTAATCAATACCCAAGCAAAGATCGATGCTCCAAAGAGCAATAGGGATATACTGAAAAGTCAATGAAATCAAACACTGAAAAGCAGTGTCCAAAGACACTGTGAATCCACAAGGTAATCACACTTACAACGTATGGTTCCATAGAACCAACACCGAATGGCGATACTCGAATGGATATAAAAATCATCAGATAATAAAAATATTGCACGTGCACCGACCAGAGTCGTTGTTGCCAAGTACTGTAGAGTTGTGATCGATCACTCATACAGATGCGGAACATGCGAGACGGCGAGATCCTTCCCAGAATGATAAAGGCCCAGAGGCGCAGGCCGAAAAATAAACTGCTCCATAGAGCAGGTGTCCAGAGACGGTTGCCCAGAGGCGTGGTGACCCAGAGGTCCAGTACTGGCCGCCCAGAGGCTAATGTGTCACTAACTTCTTGGAGAGGAACCCGTAAAGGGTTAACAATGAGTTCCATACCCCACGTTCGCACTAAACGGTTTACTAACCAATAGCAAGCTCACACTCCAAACAATAAAAAGTCCACCTCGTATCATCGGTAAACTAGACCCAAAGGTCAAAACGATCAACCGAATAGGTCGGGGATTAACCGGAAAGAAAATACACACGGTTCCATAGGCCGGAGATTTCCTAACCGTTTAAGCACATTTCCACTTCGCTCGACGTGCTAAAAAGTGAGTGTGAGATTTTTATTATAAAAAATAATGGTGCGAAACGGATTTTTAATTGGTTTGAAATCACTTTAAAACGGCTTTTGAAAACTCTCATATTATGGAGTAATTAATTTAATAATTAAAGTAATATTATATAATAATTTTGAAAGCCATTTTGGAGTGAAAAATCCTTTTAAAATAGTTCATAAAACCCCGTGTACGAAATCCAGAGACAAAACTCAAAGAAATCGATAAAACCAGAAAATCACTGAAAATATTCTAAGTGTTGGAAAATAGTCTAAAACTGACGCGAGCCCAAGTTCGGAAAATTATTCGGACCAGCAAACTGAATCCGAATGGCATGAAAATTGGTAGGAATGTATTCTGACATTCCTACTTTAGAACACAAAAAGAATTACTCGATTCTGACTTGGAACGAAGTCGCAGCGACGCTTCAAAGTCGGACCCGGAAACAGTGAATACACTGTTTCAGGCTGAGCTCCGGGTCCCCCTTCGACAGCAATTTCGAAAAGACAAATGAACTCGGATACTAATCAAACTTTCTAGAGATGGAGTTCGGAACTCCAGCTTTCCAACGAGTCCAAAAACGTTGGATTTCGACCACGGATGTGGTCGTGGCGATGTCACAAAGTTCAGTCCCAAAACTGAAAACAGAAAGCAACATTTTCATTTTTCAAATTTTTTTTTTGGGGCCCCAAGCCCGCATGGGCTGGGGAGACTTGGGCCCGCAACCCGCGCGGGCTGGGGGAAACCCCCCAGCCCACGCGGGCTGGGGGTCTTGGTCCCGCCCCCAGCCCACGCGGGCTGGGGGTACTGGGTCCATGCCCAGCCCACGCGGGCTGGGGGTCTAGGGCCCGCCCCCAGCCCACTCGGGCTGGGGGTACTGGGCCCGCCCCCAGCCCACGCGAGCTGGGGGACTTGGGTTTCCCCCCCGCCCACGCGGGCCGAGGGTACTGGGCCCGCCCCCAGCCCATGCGGGCTGGGGGTACTGGGCCCGCCCCAGCCCACACGGGCTGGGGTCTTGCGGCCCGCCCCAGCCCGCATGGGCTGGGGACTTGTGGCCAGCCCCACTAGGGCTGGCCTGCTCCTGGCTAGCCCAACTGGGCTAGCCTGCTTTGTTTGGGCTGCAACCTGGGTGCAGCCCAGACCCATTTTTCAGCCTGTTTTCAGGCAGTGCAATTCGAGCCTGCAGAAAATGCAGTTTTTGAGGGTTTTAGGGTGTTTTTTTTCAAGTTTTGGCATCAAAATTTTCACCAAAATTATACTAGCAATAATTACTAATAAATAGTAATTACCTTAATGAAGCAAAGGATCAAACACTTAGAGTGCAACAATCAAAGCAAGCCAACTACTCACCCCAAGCAAAGATCAAGCAACTTCAAGGACCCAAAATCACACAAACAAAACAATGATTACAACCAAATAGGAGAGATTAAATAAGGATTAAATAGGATTAGGGATTAAGAGAGATTGCATTACCTTCCTTCTTCTTTTTTTCTTCTAGGATTTAAACTAATTATGAAGAGAAGATGGAGCTTCTAAAGGGAGGCCACTAATTTTGTTTAGATCTTGGTTTTAGGAATTTATGAAGATGAGGAGGGTTAGGGTTATGAGTTTAAGATATTATATAGGAGGGGGTTAGGCTAATGGGTTATGGTAAGGGGGTTTTAAAACCCATTAGGACTTAGTTTATATTCTAAGTTATCATGTGAACCAAAATCCTAAGAGGCATCCTAATATTAATTAAAACCATATAATTATCTCATTTGGCCCATTAACCCATAATATTTTAATTTGCAAACCAATTGCAAAAATTTAAATTCCCAAAAATTTGTTAGCCCCCTTTTTAACTTAAAATCATAATTTTTAACTTATCATTCGGTAATTGCGATCTCAGGGTTGTTACAGACAGTAAATAAAAAAATTTCGTGAAATATTTTTTACTTTACGCGGGTGCGAAGCGGGAACGTGAAATCTTTTTAGCCGCATTTATATTTTTTAGGGAAATGCTTTTTGGTTGCATTTAGAAAGAAACGCCACCAATTTTTGTAACTATAAATGGTTTTTCTTGTAGTGAGGTTTGAGTGATGACACAAATATTTGTGATGTTGTTACTGACCTTCTGGTCTTATATAGTGGTTGTGGCCGTTGATTGCTAAAGGAATGTATTGCATGGTTCTGAGCATGTTGAAACTGGGTCCAAATGCACTGTCTATGAAAAATCTTGTGTGTGCACTCAATATGTTTATGGAAATACCGTCACTCAATCCGCCAAAGTTTGTTCCCCAATTAGTCATCCTCCGCCTGTCGATTATTCTACCGTTCCTATGGTTTCTACACAATCCACGGCTGCCCCTTCGTAGTCGTCCTTGTTCACCAAAAGGCCGAATAATGTGGGCATGCATTCTCCTCGTTCTTTTGACAATGTTGAGATTAATGGAGTTATAATTCCTCTTTCGGAAGTGATTGAGGCCGGTGTTGATTATTGGAAGGATTATTGGTAGGCTTTTCCTCATCTCCAACCCGTCCTACCTTCTTGTTAAGGCTAGATGCAACCAAGTATGGAAGCCTAGAGGGGGCTTGAGTGTTCATTATGCCAATGAAATGTTCTATTTTAAATTCACGTGCATTGAAGAAAGACAGCGAATATTAGAAGCCCACGCAATTCTCATTGAATGGAAACCTTTCATTATCACATCTTGGAGACTATCTGTGGATAAGACTCGTTCCCAGGTTTTATCTACTCAAGTTTGGGTTCATTTTTCTTACATTCCTTTTGTCCTCCCGTCTCTCATCGGGATTGATGGCTTGTAGGCCTTGTCGGTAAGGTGATATGTTATGATGCAAACATAGTAGCCAGAAATAAATTAATTTATGCGAAAGCTCTTATTGAAATTACCCTTTCCAAGCCTCTGCCTTTGGTGCTTAAAATCAGAATTGATGTGGACCATTTTGCTGAGGTCAAGATATGATGTAGTTGAAAATCAGATATATGTACGGTCTGCCAGTCCTTTGGGCATGTTTTGGAGACGTGTTCCAGCTCGGCCTCTACTACCGTTTTTCTTTTATCTGATCGGGTACCTTTGCCTCGTCCACCTATCAAGAGGTGGATCTCGAAGGTAGTTCTGCCTCCCTCTGTTTCTCTACCTGTTGAGGCTACTATAGACGCATCGCCTGATCTTATTGCTCCTGATATACCACTTGTCGATATGTCTCCTTCTGTTGATGCTCCTTTTGTCGATTCTGTTTTTGCCAATCCTGACGTTGACGCTACATTTATCATTGATACCTCTGGTGGAGACCAGCCATTTGTTGCCTCTACTATTCTGACTGATACCGTTATTTGGAATTATAAGGAGCATGCCTAGATACATGTCCCTTCTGAGATGCGTTGCTCCCCAGTTTTTGACACTTACTACGCTTTTATCGGTGATGGTGGGGGTGAGAGTCGTAGACTTTTGTATCATATCGATAGTGAGGGCCTTGCTCTTACTAGGACAGTTAAGATTAGTGAGAAGAATAAAAGTAGGTTTTACGATGTCACTTGGGATAGAAAATTCATTTACTTCCTTGCTTCAGATGGTTATGATCCAACTCTCGCTACTCTTTTCTTCGGCTTTTTACATGTTATTGGATCATCGTCTGATGATTATTCTGGTTGCTCCTCTTCAAAGGGTGAGTAGTCTAGGTGGTTAATAGTCTAGGCTCTTTTGCCTAGCTCCTGTTCTTTATTTTTTTCCTTTATGGTTGGGCTCCTCCCAATTAGCTGTTCTATGCATGTGCAGAACACCTGTTTACTCATTATATATACAGTTGCACAACCCACTATAAAGTCGGCTAGTTTTGCGAAAAAAAAATCTATTTTTATAATATTAACATAAATTTAAATAACATATTATATATATATATATATTGATTAAATTAAATTTTATTAAATTAAATTTTATTAAATTAAATTTTATTATATTAAATATTATCAAATTAAATCTTACTATATATATTTAAAAATAATAAAGTTATAAGTAAAAGTTTATAATTAACATTTTCAAAACTTAACTTATAAATTTAAAATTTCCAAACATCTTATAAATTCAAAATTTCCAAACATATAATTAAAAAATCTAAATTTTACACATACATTAAAACAAAATCTTTACACCTTATTTTAAAAATCAATATTTATTAAAACCCATATATTTTCAAAATTTTTGGAAATCATTTAAAAATAGACCAACGGTGTCCGTACTCCGTATATAGTTTTTTATCCTATGGTTAAGTGATACAGATATTTATCATTTCAACTCGTAATAATTTAAATTCTATGGGTATATATCATTTCAACCCGTAATCCTAAAATTCAAAATCAGTAAAATCGCTTGTGTTAATCATTTCAACCCATAACGATTTTCCCTAATCATAAGATCATTCAGGTATGTATCACTTCAACCGATAGTGATTTTCCTAACTAACATGGAACTTGCAATGTGAGAACAATGGAATAATAACATAAAATGACATCCACATTAATGACAAAAATATATCATAATTAGCAATTTAAATATAAATATATGTTAACATGTTATTGGTGTTAGTATGTCAAATAACATAGGTGAACAATTTTAAATAATAGCATATCGCATTCAACGATTAAATCGTTAACTAATTCAATTTAACAACATGTTTCAATCGTCATTTCATGTGAAATAAATTTACTAAACATAAGAATGTCAATCATGAGTGATCGCTCATCTTTCATGGCTATGAAAATAACGATAATAAGATGCAAACGGACATGGATAAGCATGGATCGACAAGCAGGACAGCGATAAAGCTAGAAAATTGCTGTTTTAATTTGCGGACAGTGGTGAAACAAAGCAAACACTAGTTATACAACAAAGGGACAGCGAAACCACACCGGACAGCGACAAAACATTAAAATCGCTACGATAAATTCCGGACAGTGGAGATTGGTGGTGCAAAGCTGGAATATTATCAAGCAATGAAGAAGAAGGTGCAGGCTTTCTTCATTATATATGCAAACTTATAAATATTTTCTTTTTTTCTTTTTATATATGTATAAGAAGAGAAGGCTGCTTGGTTATTCGGCCGGAGGAGCGAGGCGATCAGGGATGGGTGGTTGCGGCTATTCGAGGCGGAGAGGGTATTGGGTCGAAGTAGGTTGTTGCGGGGTCCAGGTGGATGGCTTTGCGGTCCAGATGGTGGTAGGTCTAGAGAGGGGATGGAGGCTGGTATTTTTGATGGAGGTATGAAGGAAGGTGGAAAAGCAAGGCTAGAGAAGGGAGTAGTGATCGGAGCGGCTGTGGGTGTGGAGGCTGGTGAATTGTTAGGTGAAATTGGTGTTCGACGTTGGTAGGTTGCGGTTGAACTGAGGGATGGTTCAAGCTTTAGGGAAGCAAGGTGGAGTGGCTACGTGCTGGATGTGGAGGAAGGAGGAAAGGGAAGCGAGGCTGGAGGGTGAATGGCTATGGGATGGTGGGTGCGGGTTCAAGGAGATGGTCGGAGCAAGCGGGTCTGGTTGGAGGCTACTGGTGTAGAGGTTGGGTCGGAGGAGAGAAGTGGAAGAGGATGGGTTGGTCGGGTCTATGAGGGTGGAAAAGGCAAGCAGGCTTCTCAAAACAAATATATATACTTTTATATTTTATTATTTTCACAAATGAAGAACAGAATGAAGAGAAAGAAGAGGAGAGAAAGAATGGATGAACCGATATATAATCAAAACCAGGGAATAACAAAGGTAAGGTGTTGAATTCAGGGAAATATAAAAAGTTAGTGGCTATTAGCTACTCCCGGTAGACAAATGAAAGGACACAGAACACTCTAGAGACTCAAAATGAGTACCGATACGGCTAGTCGTTTTGCAGATTTCGCCATGTACCAGACACCAAAATACACAAATGAATATATTGCAGAGATCGGTATGATGAGATGAATAAGATAGTACAAAGATATCATAGACATGACCTTCCTATCAAATATTCGATTTTCACTGCCAAAAGCTGCTAAACCGCTGAATATTAGATAA
The DNA here is from genome assembly GCA_030765085.1 of Allium cepa. NCBI lineage: Eukaryota > Viridiplantae > Streptophyta > Magnoliopsida > Asparagales > Amaryllidaceae > Allium > Allium cepa. The sequence goes on from CM060934.1 coordinate 184,504,223, forward strand.
AAGGAGCTAGAGCGGTCTAAATTAGGCGAAACGAATTATGATGTCTCACCTAGAAAAAGTTCTATAATTTTCTTATGTAAAAATATTTAAATTTCAAAAATTTATTTCCATTAAATTTTTAACTGGTTTTAAATTAAATTTTACATCCGAAAGCAATGACATATTTTCCGATGAAAATCTACCACTTGCTATGCTTAAACAGACGTATCCCAAATATCAGATTTTCATTGCTAAATTTAATTGTTTAGCTTTATGAAAAATTTAGTTAATTACATTATTAAAATCGTTAAAATTTTCAGGTCGCTACACTCTCCTCCACTCAAGACTTTTTGTCCTCGAAAAGGAACTAGATAGGAGAATAGAAGCAAACAGAAAGATAAGATAAATTCAAAAGAATAGTACCTAAGACAAACAATTCAGGATTCGAAGCACGCATGGACTCCTTAGTTTCCCAAGCCCAATCCCGATCACCGTACTCCATTGTACTTTGACCAGACTAACAGATTTCGTCATAAGCTGTTTCGTACCTCTATCGATAATACGAAGTGGCTTCCTCTCAATAGTGAGATTTGGCTCAACGTCCAAATTCTCTAATAAAGTAGGCTGAACAATCAAAGATGGAATATGAAGATATTTGCGAAAGTGAGATACATGAAACATGTTATGCACACCCGATAGCTTCTCCATATAACCTACTCTATAAGCTGAAGGACCAACTCTTTCCAAGATGTGGAAAGGACCAATGAATCTAGGAGCAAGCTTCCCTCTCTGACCAAAACAAACCACATTCTTCAATGGTAAGATCTTAAAAAACACCCGATCACCCACTAAAAATTTCAAATCCGTTCTACGCCTATCTGCATACTTCTTCTGCCTATCCTGAGTAATCTTCATCTTCCTTCTAATCTCCTCAACCTTCTCGGATGCTTCCAGAATCATATCAGGTCCAAAAACTAAACGATCACCGGATTCAACCCAACAAGATGGAGATTTGTAAGATTGTCCGTAAAGAGCAACAAATAGAGACATCTCGATACTTTCCTGAATTCAAAAGAATGGGATTCAATTGATTAAGCTTAAGATGATTTAAATTTAAAAATAAAGTTATACACGATGGCTGTTATTATAGGTAAATTCAATGAGATGGAGATGATCTTCCCAAGATCCTCCATAATCAAGAACACAGGCACGAAGGAGATCTTCCAGAATCTGATTCACCCTTTCTGTCTGACCATCGGTCTGAGGATGTTAAGCAGTATTAATGTTCATATGAGTACCCAAAGCTTCCTAAAAAGCTTTCTAGAACTTGCTAGTAAAGATAGGATCACGATTACAAACAATACTGGACGGAATACCACGGAGTCGGACAATCTCTCTCATATAAATCTCAGCTAAGCTCGAAGTGGTTCGATTTGACTTGACCGAAATAAAATGAGCAGATTTGGTCAGTCGATCGACAACTACCTATATACTCTCGTTACTCCTTCAAGTCCTCGGTAATCCATCAATAAAGTCCATAGAAACTCGATTCCACTTCCAAATTGGAATCTGAAGGGGTTGTAGCAATTTAGCAGTCTTCTAGTGATCAGCCTTAACCTGTTGACAAGTGGCAGATGTACTGACATAAATGGAGATATCCCACTTCATACCAATACAGCCTCTTCATATTTTGAAACATCTTCGTGACACTTGGATGAATAGAGAGTCTGCACTGATGATTTTCCCTAAGAACCTCTTACCTTAATCCGTTGACATTCGGTTATTAATCCTTAGAACACCATTCTGATCAATTTGTGGTCCTAACTCACTTCAGTTATGTCCTTCCCCATTTTGAATATTCTCCTTCATGAGCTTAAGCATCTCATATTCATCCTGCTTGGCTGCGATTCGTTCCATAAGAGACGAAGAGGCTACAATCTAACATAACATGGCTCTCTTCTGACTTAAGGCATCAGCCACAACATTGGCCTTTCCAGGTGTGTAGTTAATGTCGAGGTCATAAGATGCAAAGAACTCAAGCCATCTAACCTACCTCTGGTTCAAATTCTTCTAAGTAAAAATATACTTAAGAGACCGATGATCCGTAAAGGGCTCAAACTTGGTTCCTAAAAGATGATGCCTCCATAAATCCAAAGCAAATACAACAGCAAGCAATTCCAAATCATGAGTGGCATAGTTGGCTTCGCGGGGCTTCAACTGACAAATGGCATAAGCAATGACCTTCCCATCCTACACCAAGACAACACTCAAACCGTCTCGACTAACATCGGTATAAACTGATAATCCTTCATTCCAATTCAAAACAGTGAGAACAGAAACAGAAGTAAGCTTTTGCTTCATATCATTAAATGCAGTTTCACGCTCATCACTCCAAACAAACTTAACATTCTTATAAGTCAAAGCGGTGAGAGTGCAGCTATTCGAGCAAAATTCTCAATGAATCTCTAATAGTAACTGGCTAGGCCTAAAAAGCTAGGAATAACGTAAGGAGTCTTAGGTGTCTCCCAATCCTAGAACAAAATAAGGTGGATAAGCTTGAAGAAATATAAGATAATGAAATTACATAAGAGTAAAGGTGAATAGACTTACATTAATCGCGGCGATCTTAATCGAGTCAACCGAGACTCCATTTTCAGAAACAATGTGTCCAAGAAATCAGAATCCATCCCTTTAGAAATGGAATTTAGAAAATTGAGCTTTCAATCGATGACTCATAAGAGTTTGGAGAACATAGATCAAATGAGATTCATGCTCCTTCTCTGACTTAGAAAAGATTAGAATTCCATCGACGAAAATCAGGACAAACTTGTTGGGAACATCGCAAAATATTCAATTCACGAGATCGACGAAGAAGGCAGGAGCATTGGTTAATCCAAAGGGCATGACTAACCATTCATAGAAACCATTCTTAGTTTGGAAAGTTGTCTTGAGAATTCTCTCCTCAGATACACGAAGCTAGTGAAAATCGGTGGCAAGATCAAGCTGAGAGAATACTTTAGCTCCATAGATCTGATCGACCATATCATTGATACGAGGCATAAGATATCTTTTCTTAAGAGTAAGCTTGTTCAGCTCTCTATAATCAACACACATCCTCAAAGATCCATCAGATTTGGTGCCAAAAACCACAGCTGCTCCCATTCAGAAAAACTCTGCCTAATCAAACCCTTAGAGAATATGCCTTAATTCTGCTTATTTAACTCGATTTTCTCTCTGGGTGCCATCCATCTGGGAGGAAGAACAACAGGTCAGGCTCCAGGAATAAGATCGATGTGGAATTAAATTTCCAACTTAGGAGGTAGAGAAGTGACTTCACCAAAGACATCCAGAAAGGGTTGGACAACAGGGGTGTAGTCAAGATCACTAGGCTGAGAATCAAGCGAAAAGATAAAACTACCTCAATAATCCTAAGGCATTCGACATTCGATCATAAGAGAATTATCCTGGTCGTCCACTAAAGAAACAGTTTGGGCTTTGCAAGAAATAACAGTATCATAACGGTTTAACCAATCACCCCCCAGGTAAGATATCAAAACCGAGGACATAGAAATCTCCGGTGAATCGACGCCTGTTGTAAAGGAGTTTTGCCTCTTTACAAATCATACTAAGGTTGGCAGGACTACTGTGGGATTAGTCACACATAAGGATGAGGTTGCTAGTTGAGGTTGCACGATCTGCTCAAATTTATTACAGAGATCAATAGAAATAAAATCATGGGATGTCCTAGTGAATTTGGTACCTCCAAGCCGAGAGTACTCCTTACAAAGAGTGGTGAACCTAATAGGTTGAGCTGGTGGAACGGGTGCAACAAATGGTGGTGTGGGGGCATTTCACGACCCTTACCTCGAACGCTCCTATGGTTACTCATTTGGAAAAAACAAGAATGGATTTTAGAACAAAGGTAAAGTTCCAAAATTCAAAAATCCTAATCAAAGAGAATACTAATTAAGAATTTCCAAGCTCGAACGAAGATGATTCTATAATTAATTCTACCTATTCTAGGGTATTACTACCCTATCTCTAATGAGTTTTACTCCATAAGCTAAATTTTACCTAAACCTGAGCTCTGATACCTACTGTAATGACCCATCTTTTCGAACCATTCAAATCGACAATAATCCACACATGTTGAACATGAATTGCTAAAAAAACATATTGTTATTTATATTCTGGAAAAACTGAGCATGTAAAGTAAATAAATCAATCACTGAATTACAAACACAAAGTAATACAATAATACGCAGCGGAATAGATAAATAGTAGTTCATGAAGCTACTACAGAAACATTAGAATCTAAAACAAAATACAACAGAAATCTTAAATACAAAGAAATCTCTAATACAAAAGCAAACGACAAGTCTAAACATAAAACTAAAAATAACCAAAATAACTGAAAGCTAAATAGATAAAAGATAGATCTCCAAGCAAAGCTCCAAGCTCCAAAAGTGAGTCCCAAATGTTGTGACACTCAGGCTGACCCAAGCATAAAACAAAATAGAAAACACTCGAGTCGGGATTAACATTCTTATGCAAGTAAATCAACTAAAGTGAAATGTCCAAGTGAAATGCAACATAACTTAAAGGATGTTTGGGATCCCCATCCTTTAAGGATCCATCAAACTATCTACATACATAATACAATATGCTATATAGATAATGTCTACAGTAAAGTAATTAAAATAGTATTAAGGTGTTACCCATATCCCCTTAACATAATTTATATAAATATCGTAGTCTATATAGTTCTATAAACTCCACCAAACCGGTGGCTATCAGGGAGCACTCCATAGGTATGACACGAACCAAATTCGTAATGGGCTCATAAGGCATACGACAAGGCATGCGAGGCAATGCCCAGGGTAGGATACTACCGTTTTGCGGATCCGGACTGGTGGTAACACATAGCATCTACTATCGCCCATCTCGAGACATACTCCCATAATCAAAGGTGCGCACAAATCAAATCACAAAGTAATAGATATGACTTCAAAGAAGCATGCTCGATCGGAGAAGTGACCTCACTTGGCCCGGCGTGGCTCTTGTTTTAGTCATATCAAACTGACCCGAGGGGGTTAGGGCAGCGTTCATACCTCATACAGTAGCGTTCACTAAACCATCCAATATTGTTCTGGATTCTCCACCACATGCACAGTTGTTAAAGTGGTTTTCGAAGTTGGCAAAGGGTGTGACAATATCCGATCCCGGTCTCTTTAACAAGCAAATGCTTATTTCACACCGTGGTCAATTTATAAAATCAACTTATAAACATTTAAATAAAATCTCAAATCACAAATTTAAATCAAAATTAAATATTCAACTTCAATTTTTATTAAATTTTGAAAATATTAATTTAATCATCTTTAATCAAAATCAAGTTATAAATTTATATCCTTTTAAAATCTCAAAATCAATAGGTTTCAAATCAATTTTTTATTAAAATTTAATTCTTGAACAAATTAAATTACAAATCAATTTTGATTTATATTTCCAACCTGTATTTATTAAATTTCTTACAAAAATCTATTTTTATAATATTAACATAAATTTAAATAAAATATTATATGTATATAAACGAAATTAAATTTTATTAAATTTAATATTATTGTATTAAACATTATTAAATTAAATCTTATTATATATTTAAAAATAATAAAGTTATAAGTAAAATCTTATAATTTACATTTTCAAAACTTAACTTATAAATTTAAATTTCCAAACATATAATTAAAAAGATCTAAATTTACATATATGTTGAAATAAAATCTTTAAATCATATTTTAAAAATCAATATTTATTAAAACCTATATATTTTCAATTTTTTTGGAAATCATTTAAAAATAGACCAATGGTGTCCATATATAGTTTTTTATCATATGGTCAAGTGATATGGATATTTATCATTTCAACCCACAATAATTTAAATTTTACGGGTATATATTATTTCAACCCATAAACCCAAAATTCCAAATCGGTAAAATCGCTTGGGTTTATCATTTCAACCCATATGATTTTCCCTAGTTTATAAGATCATTCGGATATGTATCATTTCAATCCATAATGATTTTCCTAAATAATAAGGAACTTGCAATGATAGAATAATAACATAAAATGACATTATGACAAACATATATCTTAATTAACAATTTAAATATAAATATATGTTAATATGTTATTGGTGTCAATATATCAAATAACATAGGTGAACAATTTTAAATAATAGCATGTCATATTCAATGATTAAATCACTAACCAATTCAATTTAACAACACGTTCCAATCGTGATTTTATGTGAAATAAATTTAGTAAACATAAGAATGTCAATCGTGAGTGGTCGCTCACCTTTTGTGGCTATGAAAACAACGATAATAAGATGCAAACGGACACGGATAAGCACGGATCGACAAGCAGGATAGCGACAAAGCTAGAAAACTACTTCTATAATTTCGGACAGTGGCGAAACAAAGCAAACAAAAGCTATACAACCAACTGGGACAGTGGAACCACACTAGATAGTGAAAAAACTACAAAATCGCTATGATAAATTCCGGACAACAGAGATTGGCGGTGCAAAGCTAGAATGTTGTCGAGCAATGAAGAAGAAGGTGCAGGCTTTCTCAATTATATATGCAGATTTATATATATATTCTTTATATATATATATATATATATATATATATATATATATATATATAAGAAGAGAAGGCTGCTTGGTTATTCGGCCAAGGGAGCGAGGCGATCAAGGATGGGTGGTTGTGGTTGTTTGAGGCGGAGAGGGGATTTGGTCGGAGCAGGCTGTTGCGGGGTTCGGGTGGATGGCTACTGCTCGGGTCTAGATGGCGGCAGGTCTGGAGAGGGGATGGAGGCTGGTGTTTTTGATGGTGGTACGGATGAAGGTGGCAAAGCAAGGCTAGAGAGGGGAGCAGTGGTCGGAGCGACTTTGGGTGTGGAGGCTAGTGAAATGCCAGGTGAAAGTGGTGCTTGGCGCTGGTGGTTTGTGGTTGAACTGAGGGATGGTTTGGGTTTTAGGAAAGCAAGGTAGAGTCGTTACATGCTGGACGTTGAGGGAGGAGCAAATGGAAGCAAGGCCGGAGGGTAAATGGCTATAGGATGGTGGGCGTGGGTGCAAGGAGATGGTCGGAGCAAGCGGGTCTGTTTGGAGGCTACTGGTATAAAGGTTGGGTCGGAGGAGGAAAGTGGAAGAGGAAGGGTTGGTCGGGTTTGTGAGGGGGAAAAAGGCGAGCAGGCTTCTCAAAACAAATATATATACTTTTACATTTTATTATTTTCATAAATAAAGAGCAGAATGAACAGAAAAAAAGGAGAGAAAGATTGTAGGATCGTTCTCACCCTAGAGGGGGGTGAATAGGGTGATACTAATCATAATAAAAATTAATGTGTAAATAAAACAATAACATTAAATAAAGTAGAAGAAATCACACACAAATTTACCCAGCTTCGGCAAAACCCTGCCTACATGCTGCATTCAAGGTTTCTACTAGAATTAAGTAGTCAGATGCTTATACACGTAAACTTACGACACCCGCTAATGAATAACCTAACTCTACGCTCAAAATCCTACCACAACTCTGCAACTGAATTGTGAATTCTCAAACTACACCACCGTAGTTCGTAACCTAGTTATACAACTAGAAAAATTCACAGTATAAAAAGAGAAATTACAAAACAAATAGAAAATTAAACAAAACCCTAATTAACATTAAAAACCAATACAAAGGAGTCGGCCCAAATAATAAATTTTCAATCTTCCCTTTTATCTTTGGCCCGATTGAAAAAGAGATGGTTTCCCTATAATATTCTTTGGCCCAAATGAAAAAACGTACATGCTCTTGGCTTGTGAACTATTCTGTGGCTTCTCTGGTCCATTTCCTTTTATTTTTCATGGCCACCTCTTGTGCTTTGCGAAATCAATGTCCGCCTCCTTTTTCCTTTTCTCGCGAATACTAGGGCTTTGTAATTGAATTGAGGCGCCAATGCTAATTGTTGGTCGTTCCTTAATTAGCCTCACTGCCTCTTTGATTATGCTTACGGTCGCTTCAGTATTGAGTCCGAAGGCTACAAATTTGGTATGTGATGTTTGCCGTTTGATTGCTCTGTTTTTTTGCTTTGGTTCGAACTTGATTCGCGTTATTGATTTTGATTTACTTCAGTGATTAACTCTGGTATTTTCTTGAACTCGAATGCCTTGATTGTCGATGATGATGCTGGGTTATATAGGGATGAAAACCTCTAAATATATGTCCATATTTTTGTATTTGAATTCTTCTTGAATTTATCTTCACCGTTCGATTTTGCTTGAACGATGTGATGAATTCTTGACTTGTTCATGTTACTGTATATTTTGAATTTCCGTGACTTGCTTTGGGTCGGTTCCTTCTTTTGCTCCTACAACTTAAGCACTTTGAAATTTTATATTTTTGAGATAAATTTTGACTTATTCATTGTTTTGTAAACTGGAACATTCAAGCTGTGTATATTTGTTATTTCATTTAATTCGCCTTGCATTGTCTTTATTGTGCTCATTAGATGCCACTGTAGTCATATTCATGACTAAATACTTGATATGTTTACTTCATGTTTCAAACAGTTCACTGTGTTCTCTGACCGTATATGCTATACTCCGGTTCCGTGAACTTTGAACTTGTCTTGCCATTACACATGCTTGCTTTGCTGTATCTGATTTCATGTGGCCTTGTTCCATTTTGTGTCTTTTTCACTTGATTCTACATTCCTGTAGGCTGAACACATGTTGCCTTGATATCTCCTCACTTTCCACTACATTTTGATTTAGCTTGCTGTCAACTGTATACATATATGTGTATACTTGTACATTATGTCTAATGAGCTTTTATATTGGTCTTGTTACACTTGAGTTCAGTCCATGTTCATTGTTTGCATTTTTGCTGCCTTGGTTTGTTTTGCAACTGATTTAGTATGAACTTTTTGCATGCTTGGAGTCTTATGTGCTTGATGCCTGGATTTGTTTTTGAATTCATGCCTCGTTGTATGCTGGTCTGATCCTTATGTTGTTTGCATTGGTGCACATTTTGCTCGTCTGATTTGCTCACCGGTCTTAAGTTACAACTGAACTCATTCCTTCGGTTTGGTTTAATATTGAATATGGTTTTATTCATATTCATGTATACTGATGTCTTTTGGCTGAAATTCGAGATGCTGAGGCAGTGCATATGTGTACGTGTACAAATGTGTATATGCAAGCATTTGTGCATTTGAAACTTTGTGACTTTTTTTGTATTGTACTTAAGTTGAATCCATCCTAGGCTTGGGTTTGACTTTGTGCTCACATGTTCCTACAATTTTAACAAGATAGTATATATCGGTGTGCACAATCTTGTGGCATGTACACTGATACACTGTGCATGTCACAAGCTGTTCGTGCAGATGAATTCAAAAGAAATAATGACAAACAACCCAAATAAATGAGGCAAATAATATTTTCAAAACACACATTTTGATTTGCGCTCCAAAATATTTTCTTTTTCAATTTTACAGCGTCAATGTTTATTGTGCAGATAACTCAGATGTTGGATTCAAGCTGGAACAAAGTTGAAAATAAAAATACAAGTGGTAAGTGAATATGTAGTAAGGTAAAAATTGTAAATTAAAATTTTTGTTGTAATTTGTGTTATGAAAATGTATAGTGAGAGCTTAAATTTGTATTATTTGAATTTATAATAAAATATTTGTATACTTTTGAATTTTGAGTTATTTATTTTATTCCACAAATATTTATTTAATTATGTGAAAAATCAATACCACGGAATAGAAAAAGGCCATGTGTTGAATTCAGGGGAATATAAAAAGTTAGGGGCTATTAGCAACTCCCGATGGACAAATGAAAAGACACAGAACACTCTAGAGACACAAAATGAGTACCGATACGGCTAACCGTTTCGCAAATTTCGCCATGTACCGGACACCGAAATACACAAATGAATATATTGTGGAGATCAGCACGATGTGATGAATAAGATGGTACACAAATATCAGCGACATGACCTTTCTATCAAAATTCGATTTTCGTTGCCAAAATGCTGTTAAACCGTCGAAAATAAGATAAACGAAGTTAAAGCAGTCCAAATTTGACGAAACGAATTATGACGTCTCACCTAGAAATTGATCTACATTTTTATTACGTAGAAATATTCAGATTTAAAAAATATTCATTTACATCAAATTTTTGACCGATTTTAAAAATTTACATCCGAAAGTACTTACATATTTTCCGATGAAAATCTGCCACTTGCTATGCTTAAATAGACGTATCCCAAATATGATATTTTCATTTCTAAATTTAATTGTTTAGTTTGATGAAAAATTTAGTTAATTACATTATTAATATCGTTAAAATTTCCGGGTAGTTACAATTTGTCTATTTGCGAGATTCAGGAATGAAATGTCCATGCAAGGCTTTGATATGCAACCAGTGGACTAACTTACCCGGCTTCACTCTTAGACGAGAAATAGTTAGGTTGGAAGATTGGAAACGAGTTAAGTATACAAGTTGTTATTTCTATAAACAATCACTTTTAACTACATAGTCGATTAGTTCACTATCAAATTTGACCGAAATAACCTAGGAAATATCTAGAAGAAATAAGAGGTCTATATGGCATAGTTATCTTCGAAGATGTTATAATGTACGCATAAACTCGTCTTGCTGTTCAAGGAAAATGATAAGGAAATCCGTCTAGATAGGAGACTATCTCCACCCTTATGCATTGTCTATTTATTTCTTAACGAACTAGGATTAAGTTAACTAGAAATTTATCGATTGGTTTTGGATCGTCCAGTAAGCAGGGTAGTGTACTTATATGAAATGACTCGAATCTGTTAGCACTCCAAAACCATATACACGGTCTATGTTCAGGAAGCAGTTGTGAAGTGAAATGTTATAGAGTTGAATTGTCTATTCTAAGGTTAAGTCCGAGGGAGAGATCGGCATTAACATTTCGAATGATACTATTGTAGAGGACTATCTATCTTGAGGAGTATTCCCAGAGAGAGAACAACAGTAGCATTCGTCGGAGGACTTACGCAAGAATATATGTGGAGATTCAAGATCTGTTCGAGATGCTCGAATCCATATGGCGATTCGTGGTCTGTTTGAGATGATGGAATCCATTTGGGGATTCGTGTTCTGTTCGAGGGATAAAGAATCATATGAGAGATTCCCAACGTAGCATCGACATCGAAAATGACTAAAACCATAGTAGGATGCACAATATTGGGTTTAGCTTACCCATGAGGTTTATCAACTCTAGATCTAGAGTATGCTTTCGAATACTGGGGATCGGGAGTTAGCTATACTTGGTACTATAACATCCTTGAAAAATATAAATAATTTATATTCAAATATAGGGATTATTTAAAAATTTGCGCTACACCATAGGTAGGATTTTGGCGCTACCTTAGGCGGCACATTTGATACGGCTATAAGCCGTATCAAATTTTAATACGGCTATAAGCCGTATCAAATTTTAATACGGCTTATAGCCGTATCTATATCATTTAATACGGCTGTAAGCCGTATTAACATTTGATATGGCTGTTAGCCGTATTAACTTCCGTGCCTCTTTTCGTGGGAAAATTTTCCCCAAAACGCACACCCTCCCTCCTTTTTTTTTATTTCCAGCGCTTTCATTTTCACCGTTCTATTTCACCCTTCAATGAATTCCACCGTACGCCACCTCCAAAACAAGAATTCGTGAATATATTTAGGGGATTAAGCTTCGTCTGCGGTTGGTTCAGAGGATTGGAGGAAACGAATTTTGGGCGTGGATGTTCAATTTGGATTTGGGTGGGTTTGCGTGAATTGGTTCGCGGTTCAAGGGTGTCGAGGTAAACATCAAAGTCTTTCAGTTTATACTTGTCATAATTTCACCTTTTTTTGATTTGCTATATAATTATCGTTGGTGGGTATCCGTATTCTTAGGTTTTGCATACTCATTTGATGAATTAAAGAATATTATCTTGTTATCGCAAATCTTTCGAAGTGTTTTCGAGAGATGTTGGGTGCCCATCTTGTGCACTGAACTGATTTGGTTGTATTTGTTTACAAGTTTTTATGCTGTAACCATAATTTCTATTAACGAATGCCTCGAAGCTCGGTTAATGTTGTTATTTGTAAGATTGAGTTGCTGTATTTACAATTTGTTTGGGAACAAATTTTACTACAACTACCTAAAATAGTTTAAAGTTACCATCTTTGGGATGAAAGAAACAGAAGAATTCCTAATACCAAACATATAAATAAACCAGAAAGAGAAAAATTGATTTAATCAGAAATTACTTTTGTGATGAGTAAATCTAACACCAGCACACAAAGAACTTATCCAAATAAACAGATCTTAAGATGACGGAGAATTCAACTAAATGATATTGGGTGAGGACTTTGCAAGAAAAAGATTACTGCCGCTAATTTTGCAACGAAGATTTAGGGTTCTTTATTTTGGAGAGATAAGGCGGGCTAAATACGTGGATACTGGAATGAATTTTGTTGTATTTTTGTTTCGGTCTAATTTGTGAATTAGTGTTGTGAGATGAGAAATGATATATCCTTGCATGTATGTGTGTATACATACACACACACACACTAGTATGAAGCCCGTGCCGATGGCACGGATGTGAATTTTAATTTGTATATAAACTTGGATGTTATTTGTTTTATGGATCAAAAGTTTTGTTGTGTATATGCATATAAGTATGGAGTAGTTATATAATGCTTTTTGTATTCTTGTATAATTTACAGCTTGGTGCTAATATTGTATATGGTTCCGACATTTTATATGGTTTTGACATTGTTGTATAAGTGGATAAAATTATTGTTAATGGCGCAAGCCAAGTATCAGGAGAGGGGTAATGCATAGACATTACTCCGGTGCTACAAAATAGCACTGTTGTAATGGCAAATTTTTTGGAAACAGTTTGGTGCTAATGTTGTATATTGTTCTGACATTGTTGTATAAGTTAATATCTAATACTATCGTAAATTTATTATTCTATCTACGTCGTGTAAAAATATATCGGTTGGGCCTGGCCCTTTTCAGTTTCTAGCCATCACTGTAGTCGAGTAAATGGCAGCCATTCTTCCCTTAACCGAGCTGAATATTAAACAAATAAAAACAATTTGAAACAAAATCCTTACTTTACAAATAAAATATATTTCCCTTTTTTTCACCCCTCTTTTAATTTCCTTCCCTTTTCAAAATAATCCCATGACAAAAGAAATTGCATCTACTGACCTTCAAGCTGACATTTATGAAAAATTAGCCAAGTGTTATATTCGATTTTTCAAATTTATAAAATGTCAACTTTAAGGAAAATTTCCAAATTTTGAACATTTTTCAAATTAACGAGTTTTTCACTTAAAAGGCTTCTCAAACCAAATTAATCGATTTCATGAACAACACTCAATTTAGTTAGTTTTAAGAACAAAAGATAAAATAAAGTATCATTTTTAACGACAGATTTTTTTTAATTTATCATTTTCTGGTTCAAAGACGTTATATTATTTTAGTGACAATAAAACGAGTTCACTGAACTTTTCACAACTACTAGTCTCATTTGTGTGACAACTACCTTATATGTGATCAAAAGCTTATGCGAATTGTTTATTTTAAATTTTACACGATGCTTTCTTTTGTTCAATCATCTGAAACTCTATTGTAGAATTAACATGTGCAACTATAGGATAAGATAGTATAACTAATAATAAGATAAGATATCCGAAAATATACTGAAAAACGTGATTTATTACTGAATTGCTTAGCTGCCTGTATGTCATCAACCCACGGAAAACTAGGATTTTTGTAACTTAACACACAAGACAATAATGCTCTAGGTTGGTCTGAACCTTATCTACTTTTGAATTTAATAATATAAATCTAAAGTCAATAAAGAATAACATCCACGGCTTTGGATAACGGTCTTTAATTTTTTGCAGATCATCATTTATTGAATTGGTAGCACCATATTCTGACAATCATCAATATAGGTTATTTTTTCTCTTCTTCAAGAATATAATAATATCTATTCTTGCACCAAAATTACAATGTTCTAGATAATATTATTTAATCAAAGTTTAAAGCATTATTAACCTTATCTTAACAAAGCAACAAACAGTGGCCATATGGATAAATACAATGTTATTAAAAAACTTTAAACTAATATATTTCGTTATCTTGTAATCATTACTCAAAGATTTGGATCATTCATCCAAAAAATAATATTGTATCTTAAGATAATAGTCTGTGTATGGACACAAAGCAGCGACACTTTTGAGTTCATTTTGTTTAGGGTGTATATATATATATTATTATAATAAAGTGGATATGGGATTGGCAAGTTATGCAGAATACAAAGGCAATTGGCTGTAGACAAGATATAACAACTCTTCTTCGTTGTAAATTAGGTAAAATATTAGCTTGTAAACTATATTATAGTAGTGTGACTTATCCGTAACAGCATCATCAGATAACTTTGTATGTTTGACCTATCCATACAAAGTTATCTGTAACAGCATTATCAGATAACTTTGTATGTTTGACTTATCCTTTTAAATTATACAGCGCCAACTTCTCAACTCGTGACAATGTACAAAACCAATCAAAGAATAAAATCTTGAAAGTGTTGTAGAAAAGTATTGTTTATAAGCACTTTGTCAATGTGAGTAGCAATACCTCTACGTCTCCATGTGAATTGAAAATCTTGTATGTATACACTCATATATATATATATATATTATATTTACGTCTAATGTTCTAATTTATATAATATAGGAGGGCAATATGTCTTTCAGTATAGACAAAAAGTGGATAAATGAATCTGACCAAAGATCTACATACTATATAGACGGGGTGAAGAAGTTTATTAGTTTTGTTGATGAAAATGGTGGTAAGAAAGGAGTGTATTTATGCCCTTGCACTCGGTGCAAAAATATGAAGACGATCAAATTAGATGACATTCATTTTCATTTGCTTAGATGGGGTTTTATCCAATCATATACCGTCTGGTATTTTCATGGGGAAAAAAGGGTAGAGAAGGAAAAACAACAACCAGTTACTCATGCCACAAGTACCGACGAGTCTGAACATATTATGATGGAAGATCTAGTCAATGATGCAGATAGATTTCATCATTTTCAACCTGAAAATCCGTTGTCTGATCATGCTAATGTTGGAGAGCCGTCTACGGTTGATGGCAATTGGTAGGCCAATGAAAGTAAGAAATATAAATCACTTTATGGTAGCGCAAAAGAGCCACTGTATCCTTCATGTTCAAAAGGGTTGACGAAGATGTATGCCATTGTGAAACCGAATAGCTTGAAGACCCAATACGGCTTTTCAAATAATGGTGTGACTGCACTCCTCGAACTAATAAAGGAGTTACTCCCCGAAGGTAACACGCTGCCGACAAAGTACTCTGACGTGAAGAAGTTAATTAAGCAAGTTGGGATGAATTACAAAACTTATGATGCATGCATCAATGATTGCATATTATACTGGAAAGATGATGCGAATAGAGTTTCGTGTACAAATTGCAACGAACCAAGATATATGACATCATTCAACGAAGAAAGAAAAGGCATCAAAGTACCTCGAAAGACATTAAGACATTTTCCTTTAATTTCTAGATTGAAGAGATTGTATACTGTACCATGGATAGCAGATGCGATGACCTGGCATGGTTGTGCCAAGTCTGATCCAACTGTAATGCGTCATCCATGTGACACTTCTCAATGGAAAGCCGCAGATTATTTTGACCAAACGTTTGTTGTCGAGCCGTGAAATGTCACACTTGGAATAGCAACAGATGGTTTCTGTCCACATGCTTCTCTATCTAACCCTTACAGTTGTTGGCCAGTAATTGTAGTACCATATAATCTTCCCCCGTCTATGTGCATGAAACGAGAGTTTTCAATGTTAACACTGTTGATTTCTGGGCCAAAACAACCAGGGAAGGATATTGATGTTTATTTACAGCCGTTGATAGACGAGTTAAAGCAGTTATGGGAAGGAGTCGTTACATATGATTCACTAAATAAATCCGAATTCACAATGAGAGCTAGGGTGTTGTGGGCAATTCATGATCACCCTGTTCTTGGGACTTTATCGGGATGTACAACTCATGGTTATTTTGCATGTCCGGTTTGTGGGGAAAACACTTGTTCTTATCATCTTTCTGAAAGTAAGAAGGTGTGTTATATGGGACATCGAATGTTTCTTCCTAAAGAACACAAGTTTCGATACGACAAGACAAATTTCAACAACGAACAAGAACTTCAACGTCCTAAATGGACAATGACTGGTTTTGAAGTTGAAAAGAAAGTAGCGAATATCAAAATGAAAGTTGGTAAACACAAAGAAGAAATTAGTCGAAAACGGAAAAAGTCAATTTATGAAGAAGTTGACAATGTTTCTGCATGGTACAGGAGGTCTATCTTTTTTGATTTACCATATTGGAAAGCAAATATGATTAGCCATAATATTGATGTTATGCATACGGAGAAAAATGTCACAGAGCATCTCATCAGCACCATTATGGACCATAAAGATAAGTCAAAAGATGGCATCAATGCACGCAAGGATTTGAAAATCATGGGTATAAAACAAAAGTTGTGGGTGATGGAAGATCCTGAAACAAATAAAATAATCATACCAAAGGCAACTTTCACTTTGAGCAAAGAAGAAAAGATACGGTTTTGCACCGTTTTGAAAAACCCGAAAGTGCCCAACAAATTCTCTTCAAACTTCCGCAAAAATGTGAGCATCAATCCCCCCGAACTAAGAAATATGAAGTCACATGATTACCACGTCATAATGCAACATTTGCTTCCGGTATTGCTTCAACATTCTTATCCACAACATAAGGATCTGCGAAATGCTATTCATCGTATTAGTCTATTCTTTAACATTTTGTGCTCAAAGGTGATCAATAGGGAACACCTTATAAAAGCAAGGGCTAGTTTGGTAGAAGCAATGTGTGTTTTTGAAAAACATTTTCCACCTGCATTTTTTGATATCAGTATCCATCTTATGGTTCATTTAGCCGATGAAGCATTAATTTATGGTCCTGTCAGATATAGATGGATGTATCCCTTTGAACGGTAAATAACTAATTTCAGTTATGTACATTATTATTCGATAGAAATAGCTATTATGTACAATATATAATTGATCACATTCACAGGTTGATGAAAACATATAAAGGATATGTGCGCAACAAAAGATACATTGAAGGTTGTATTACAGAAGGATATATCGTACAAGAAGCTAGCCTTTACTGCATGGAATATATGCCAAACGGAGGTGATGGCAATCATAAACATACCCGCGAAGCGTTTTTAGACGAGGACGATGAGTTTGCTGGTGAGATACCTTAAGATAATGGTAAAGATATAACGTTAACCCAAGTGCAGTTTGAACAAGTGCGTAGATGGGTCCTTAATAAGTATGATGGATTGGATGAATAGAAGAAGTAAGTTCACACCTTTGTTTTGAATTTCCATTTTTTAATTGAATTTATGTATTCGTTTTGATATGTGTTTTCCATAGGAGGTATAACTCCTATGCGAAAAGTACTAGATTTAAATCACGAGGCAAAGGTACAACTGTCGAAGTCGTTAAAAGTTTTACTCTATGGTTACGCAACGAGGTATTACAACATCTTAAGTATTTCACGTGTTTATAAGTTGGAAATACACCTTCGTGACCATGTTTTGTTTTACTTTTTGTATTTTATGTAGTTATTGAAGTGCATCGATTTTGATCCAACTCTCTGGCGGCTAGTGCATGGGCCGAAGTTCACGGCGCTTAGTTATACTAAGTACCAAGTGAATGGTTTTTTATTTTCCACGAAAATGTACGAAAATCGTATGGTAACATAAGATAGCGGTGTAAGCATGAAAGCAATTACAAAATTTAGAGCGAGTGGTAAAGATAAAAATTAAGGAAGCAGAAACAGCGTGTTACGGAGTCATTCAGCAGATACTTGAGTTGGATTACACTGACTTCAAACAAACAGTTTTTTATTGTGATTGGGTAAAGGTCGAGGATAAGATCAATGGTTGCAAAATAGATCCTGTTTCAAACTTGATCATGGTTAATTTAGGGAAATTGAAGAGCAAAGATAGCATGAATGTTGAGCCATTTATTCTTGCATCAGAAGCGAGTCAAGTGTTCTACTCAACAGATTTAAAAAATAACGGTTGGTCCATGGTTTTGCATACACCAAAACGGTTGACTACAAATGTGGATGACATTGAGTTTCCTACCGTCTATCAATCAACTTTTGAAGATAATGAAAAATTAGAAGACCTTACCAAAACCATTTGTTAACTGATGAATTGTTAAATTCTTCATTTCTCATTTGAATTCCTACTCCTTGGGGTAGTAGGAGTGTGAGATATCATTGAACCAAACAAAAATTCACATAAAGAGAGGGTTTCTTAAAATGTCTATATTGTTGTTGGTTTCTGTTATATCGAAAAGTTTCATGATAGTATGTTTTTTATAGACTTGTAGATAAAAGGGGATTTATTTTTAAAACTAAACGTGGAATCGAAATTAAAAATTTAAACCATTTTCATTAGTTGATTGTAGTTTAATTTGAAATCCAAGTAGTTCTTATGTTGTTATTGCTTTTTTACTTTTGTTATTGCCATGAATTGATGGTTGATGAGACATTAAGACATTATTTGTTTTTTCTTTTCTTCTGTTGTAATTACCAATCATTCTTCTTTTTCGGTAACTGTTTCATATGGTTCGAAATAAGGTGGAATGTTATAAGATAATTATAATGTAACGTAATTGAATTTGGAGATATGCCAAATGAGTGTTAAATATGATTGCAATTTTCACAAGCACACTGAAGGTGAACTAAACAATAGTTTGCCTGCATTCTAAATTAAAGGGCAAACACTACACAAACTAAACATATAGGCTACATGGCTTATAGAATACTTGTAAGTGAACATATAGAACATTATAGGCTGTGACTGAATATGACATGATATATTCAACACGATTAACCACGAAAACATCACTTACGTTTGCTAAAAACGAAAGAACTTAGATGTTCCGGGAGCAAGAATGTATCTTTGGTACCGAAAATAGAAATCAATCCAAAACTTATACTTGTGTGTGTTCATGTGTGTAAGTATTTATGGTATAATTAGAAACAATGGAATTTGTTCACTTATAAAATTACTTGCATACAATTTCATAAAGCAGCAGATCTAATTTGCACATATCTCAACATTTTAAATAGTAATAGAGTTTATATTATATACAATTAATCTGAACTCTATCCCACATTATTTACTACTCTGACCAACAATTATATATACACTACCTCAGCAGCTCCTTTATTTGTGGAACATAGCCTTAACAACATTTGACACATCGACAACTGCTACCTATATTCAACCATAACCTAAGAGCTCTACTTTGAAAGTTCAAAGGTTTCGTCTACTACCTATATGTCTCAACCATGTGTGTCGCACGAGTTCATACTCGTTATTGTGTATTGTGGAGTTAAAAGTGAATGTGACCATATTTGTTTACTGTACCAATACATACTTTCATTTTTAGCTTTGCTGTTTGTATCAACTGCTAGTATAATTCTTGAATTTATTAATTTTTGAATATACCTGAAACAAAACAGCAAATACTCTTCATTAATTTTGTGTTTAATCAATATAAGCAACAAACAGTGTGGTAATGATATTCCAAATTATTATATGTATTGACAAATGCTATTGACAAATGCTAAAAGTGCGTGTAACCATATTATTTTGCCTTCTAATCATAAAGTTATTTTCTTTTTATGTACTACTGCACCTTTTGTGCTGCCACTGCACCACACAAAACATGGAGAAAAGAAGTACAATAGCCTTTTGACTATTTCCTGTACAGGCAGCTATACAATAAACAACATACACTACTAGACTTAAATGCATAGTATTAAGACAACTGATGTTTAATATATACCAATTTGAAATGGGTTCGTCTAAAAAATAACATTTAAAATTTAGCGGGTCAATAACAAATGAAACAAAAATGACAAAAAAGACTTTTTTTTTAATTGTAGAAAGAATAATTAGTGGCAAATCTATGAAAAAGTTGATACATTTTTATATACAGGGTAACATATAAGAATGAGTTACAATCAATTAAATAGAGTTTTACGTGATAGTATATTTTTAGACGACCACACGAATTTGTTAAATACTTTCTCAACTTGAACTACCAAACTATTCTTAGCATACCAGGTTGAAACTAAGAAGTTTGTTGAATTGTAGAAGTGGCGGCATAAAAGAGAATAGTAGGTGAATCTATGGAGATCAAATTAATTTAAAACTTCATTGTATATTCATTCCCATCACAATCTTTTCCAAATGTGTCTATAAAATTGAGATATAAATAATCAACAGTTCGAAGAAACAAAGGTGATCCATTAGAAACAATAAGTAGTTGAGATAATATGCTCAAATAAAGAAATATCAATTTACAGTCTATGTTTAAATACTGGGAAACTATTTGGGCGGTAACTTGAAATCCAATTATATAAATTATTTAACAAATAAGTTGTTTAGGAAAAAATATGCTTATTTCAGTACAATATTCAACTGTAGTTGCCTAGATTTATCAATTACATATCAAATTTCATACTATTTAGAATGTATCTATGGTACCGAAAATAGAAATTAAATAGGTGTGTAACAAGTGCAGCAACCCAAAAATGCACATGTAAACGCTCATTTTCATATAGCATTTTAGAATGAAATTTCAAAATTTTGTCGTTATCTTATTCTCTCTTTTCTTTATTTAATCGGCTATCAAATTCATGTTATGTTGTACATTGACAGTAGTATGGCTCACATTATGTACATGTTGTACATTCTCATTTGCATGGACATTAAGACATTAATGGTTTAAGACATTAAGACAGAAGAAAAGAAAAAACAAATATTGGTTTGAGACATTAAGACATTATTTAAGACATTGGTAATTCCACCTTATTTAAGACAATAAGACATTGTTTGTTTTTTCTTTTCTTTTTGTAATCTGCGATACAATTACAAATCAATAATGGTTATTTAACCGTGTGCAGGAAACTATGTCACAAAATCCAGCATCATCACATTCATCATGTTCAGAAGAAAAAATAGTTGATCAAAACTTATTTGGTATTCCAGTCTCAGAAAACGCTGGAAAAATCGCCACTATGCTAGGTAAACTAGTAAGAGCTCATGTGTCAATATCATACATAAGTTGGAACAAAGTACCCGGTACATATAAGGATGATCTTTGGAACCAATTGGTGGTATGCTTTTACTTTGATTCATTTCTGACGATATTTAAAAAATATTTATGGTCAGTCACTCTATTTTGCAATGTATATGCACTACCTGTTACAGTCCGTTTCTGAAACCCGTTTTAAGTCTGATAGAATTGATTAACTTGTTTATGTATTTTACTTTTTGCAGAAAATGTATGCGCTCGAACCGCTTTCAAAGGAATTTTTTTAAAAAGAATGTCCGAGGCTTTTAGGAGACACAAAAAAAACTTGAGAGCAAGCTTTTATGACACTTTCGACAATGACGAAGAACGGATGAAAAATTGTCCACCTACAATTGCTCAAGAAGATTGGAACGAGTTCATAAAAAATGAAGCAACGCCTAAAGCGAGTGGAAGAAGGGAGTTAGCCAAAAAAATAGATCATTGCTCAGTTATGCTCACCATGCAGGCCGTAAAAGTCACGCTAGAATAGAACACGAAATGGTAAGTTATATTCATTTTTTTTCAAAAATGGTAAAAATCACAACTAACATATTTTATATATTGCAGATCGTTGCAAATCCATCTGCAAATATAACCTGTCGTCATGTATGGGAGAAGACACACACGAAAAAAGATGGTAGCATATCAAATGCCAATTCTTCATACTTCGTAAGTTATTTTGTTTGGATGACGCAATGGGAAATCCAATTTTACACAAATTTGGTAGTTTGTTCGAAGAATTTGGGTTAATAGTGTCAGTTTGATGAATTTAGGTTTCCGTTTGACAAATTTGGGTTGTTTCACTTTGTTGTATGAGTTTGATGAAGTTTTAATTTTTTCAAAATATCATTCAATGTTGGTGGGTGAAGATTTAAGTTTGCTAAACCTTTAAGTTTGATCCACTTTTTAATTTTTTTAATGTATGACTGAAAATATTTTAACTTTCTTTAAATTTAACGTAGTTTTAGTGGTCTTAGCATAGTTTGAAACAAGGTTGAAACTGATTTTGACATTCGATCTAACCTGACTAAAATTGCTACTAAAATTGAATTTTATTTCTGATTGCACTAAAAAAACATGTTCGAACTTGAACTTTTTTTCACATGACTTGAAAATGAAACAAATTTGAACAATAATCAATCTTAACACAATAAATTATTACACACACATTATTAGAAACCTATATTTTAGATTAAACTCATTTCTTAATTCACAATACAACCTTATTTTTTGTAATTACTGAAATATAACTAATTCTGTTGAAAACTTCAATTCAATCCTTTCAAACCTAATCAAAGACCATTTTCTGATTATATGTCAAGATTTTTCCCAAACTTTTCAAATTCTTGAGTATTTTACAATATTGTTCTTTGTAGTTTTCAGCATTCTACGCTAATCTTTCCTTGTGGCCATTTGTAGATTAAACAAGAGTTATACATAAGTGTTGATGTTTCATATGCCACATAAAACAAAATTATACTACTGCGGGTTTCTGCTAAGTTTTCATGTCATGTTTACTTAGCATCCGTGTAAGAATCTGAAAGTGACACGGTGATCTTTTTAGCACCCTAATTATGAATAATATACCATGAAATTTTGGAGGACTAATTCCTGTGTTTATAATTATTCAAATGGTTAATGGTAAATGCACTTCTGATTTATATTGTTTTGGCAGTTAATATTTGTGTTTTAATATAGAATTGTAAAATAAAGTGCCAACACCCTCCAAAATAAAATGGACTTTTATTTTTACTTTCAAGCACATTACATCTGTATGGGTTTATTAGGTACAGTTCCGCTGCACACTATCAACGACATTTGGCATGCGAAGAGGTTCATCGAACAAAAGGAAAATAATTACTAAGTTATGTTATACATCTGCATATGTTTTCAATATGAATGACAGTTTTATTCCACTCATAAATCACCATATTTCAAACTGTTTGCTACTTCTAACTTAGGTCCAAAGTTAACATCGAAGGAGGAACATCACTACCAATTCTATCCAGCACCAGCCTAACAACATCTAAGTATGTTAACTTAGGAAAAGAAAATCGTAAATATTTTTTTACACCAAACATAGTACTTGGTGGACTACAAATCTGAGAAATAATATCTTTAATCTAATGGTTTCACATAATTGGATTAACCCTACATTAATAGAGCAGAGGTGATCCAAGACATTCATAACTCAGTTATAATTATCGATTAATATTAATCATCTGACAACTACAAATAGCGTATGCAGTTATATTATATATCTACACTCTACAAATAGTATGCCAGCTGTGTTTTATTTGCTGCTTAAATTATTTATGATTTGTCAGATTTCTTTATGACATTTATCTTGGATAAGGCTGTTATCATTTAGAATGTCCATTCTCATCTTGCTTCATGTCTGTCCATGCCAACTGATGAGGCTAACATTTATTTCAGTCACCAATCCACCTGAACTTGTTCTTAATACAGAATCAAACTAGTCTGCTATTCTTGTTTTTGGTCCAACAAGTTCCTCTCACACCTCCGTCCTGATATTTGAAATTGCCACTGTATTCCATAAGAAAATGGGATGGGTGACTTTTCAACTTGACGTTTGCATCTGTCACTGCTAATTTGGATATTAAGTATTGAGCTAACAAAATTCACTGGCAGATTAATTTTCCAATTATTGCCCATTATTATTTATTTTGTTCATGTTTGTAAAATTTACATTAAAATTTTCTTCGATCATCGATTTATTTCTCTTTGCACGCATAGTTATTACTAGAGTATAAATAACTAGAGTACGCCGTGTCTTCCATTTTTATTTGAATTTGACCCATATTTATTGCATGTTGGATATTTTTATCTTTCTATGGTAATGAACATTAGCGTCATGTGGTGGGAGATCTAACACATGAATCAAAAATAATACACTATATGCACAAAAGATTTTGATGATACGTTTTAATTGAATTGTATTTTCAGCAAGCTATTTTCTCTGTATGGAAGTTTTGTCAAAACTTCTCCTAAAGTTAAACATGAGCAATTTTCTTTCTTTTATGCACCATGTGTCCGTATAAGTATTATGCAATCTCAGGATCAAATTGCGAAATTGATGGAAAAGATCACCGATAGTGATGAAGAAAAATTGACAGTGGATGAAGATATCATATCACAAGTGATAGGAAAGGATACAAGGGGTAGGAGCCGTGGTGTTGGGACCGTCATACCAAAGACTAATATTAAGGCTTCTGTTATTGCACATAAACGATTGAAACATGTTTGTGGAGACAATGCTGAGTTGAAAATGAGGATGGGAATTTTGGAGGGTACGGTGGGAAGTTTGGAGAGTACAGTAGGAAATTTGTCTGGGCAAATGGAGCTTCTGATCAACATGGTGGGAAACATAGAACAAGGAGAACGTAACACACAACTCAATGCTTCTAAATTCGTTGTTTCTCAATCCCAGGATACGACCAATGTGGTGAACAATCAAAAATGTGAAACCCTCAACTCTGATCTAGACATAATAGCAACAGGTATTTATTAGTTGCTTTTTATTCTTACTTGTTTTCGATGCAGTTATTTTGTTGGATAGATCTAGACAATAAATTTTATTGCAATAGGTACTGTATGTCGAGATTCTACATCGTCCAAAATCCATGGGAAATCTGTACCATCCACACATGAAAAATTGGTTTTGGATAATATACTGCTACCAAATAAGAGAACCAACAAAATAAATCATTAATTTGCAGAGACCTTTGTTGATGTTGGAGTGGGTGGGAATGTGTGACATCCGAAGATTATGATTCGATATCTTTAGCAGGTATGTGAGCTTATCCAAAAATTATTTATCTGGTTTTTGATTATATTCCATCCAAAAATTATTTATCTTTAACATGTCATTCCTTAGTAGCAAAGTGTATGTCCAAACTCACAACATGTTATGGGGTTTTGCTTACTATTAAAAGTGTTAGCTGATATTTAAAGCACTGAACTCTTTTTTTCTTTTTCCTTGATATACTTGTGGTGGATAAAGATGCATTAAATGTATTATTGAACTAGTTGAGATATTCTGTTGATCTGAATACAGCTAATTTCACACCTTTATGTAAGTTAAGTTGTAGAAAACTTGCTCTGTTAGCTTGGTCATTTTTAGATATTTCCATGTTAGTTTTCAGTTTAATTACTAGACTAATGGTCTTTAATATGGAAAGCAGCTAAGAGTAGCCAACTCACAACGTAGTACCTCATCAAAATTTAGTCGAAGTGTAACATATGATGAATTTGATTCTATTTATGTATTATATGTCCATTATCAAAACTTTATAGGTGGGAAGATGCAGTATTTTTAAGTTAAACTTGCATTTGTAAGATTGCAGCTTTTAGTTGCACTCTTGTGTTGGAATACGTGGAACGGAGCATTTATGTACTAACGTTCAAGATACTACGCTTACTTACCATTTTCTTGAATCTTGCTATTGCACATCAAAACTTTGTGTTGGACCGATTGATTGGAAATTTGTGACTGTAAGTTGTTTTTGAATTGCTATGCAAGTGAGTCAATGCTTGCAGTGTTGGCTGTGTTTGCAGGTGAGATTGAAGGAGGCGAAACAAAATCTGAAATACTTCAAAATCATGCAGAGTTCCAGTTTTCTTGTGTATGCAACATGGAAGTTCATATTATATTTATTTTTGCTGAGAAAGTGCTGTTGTATAAAACTTCAAAATCTTGCAGAGTTCCAGTTTTCTTGTTGTATATTATAACATATATGAGCAACATCTTTTCCAGTTATTTTGTATAATACTACTATTGTATAATATTGACCATATTTTGTATAATACTGCTTCTATTGTAATCCAACTATTGTCGTATCTATTTCTGCTTTAAATACTGCTTCTATTGTATAATACTGCATCTATGCTGTTGTAATTCACGGCTATGAGCTGTGTGAATTAGATACTGCTTTTATTGTATTATACTGCATCTACGGTATTGCAATTTATGGTCATGAGCTTTGTGAATTAGATACGGCTTATTGCTGTATCTATTACATCAATTAGATACGGTCAAAAGCCGTATCTAATTCATGTGCTTAGTATACGAAATAGATACGGCCTTGGACCGTATCTAATTGGATAATTAGATACGGCCATGGACGTATCTATTTGGATAATTAGAAACGGTCCATGGCCGTATCTAATTAGAGAATTAGATACGGTCGATGGCCGTATCTAACTAGAGAATTAGATATGGTCTATGGCCGTATCTAATTACAGAATTAGATACGGTCGATGGCCGTATCTAATTATTAAACGCGCTTTCTTTTGATACGGCTTACAGCCATGCCTAATTGCTTTAGATACGGCCCTAAGCACTGCCTAATTCGCCTTTCTGGTGTAGTGTTGAATTGTGATTTACATATTAATTAAATGGATGTAACTGCCATTTAACTCCTTGTAATTACTTATTGTGAAATCATTTTGTAAATTTATTTGCAATAGTAAATAGTTCGAATAAATAACAAGAAAATCAATTTTTAATTAAACAACTTGATTTTTAATGATGTATTTTTAAATGAATTTATAGGATTTTTCATTATTTTTAATCTGTAAATTATTTAAATTATCATTTGACGTATTTTTGGGCAAACATTGGTATTTTTGAAATTTCATTGAACGAGATAACTTGTGTGTTTTATTGTCGTTTTGGGATAGTGTCGTATTTTTTTGGACAATCGTATTTTTATTTCTGTTATTCGTAGTTCATACGTGAACAATATACTTTATAGCAAAGTGCCATAAAATTTTAAATAAAAAACCCACACATAAGGAAATTCTTCATTTCATTTTCCCTCTCTACCTTTCATTTTTCCCTCTCGTTTTTTTATTTCTTTTACTGTAAATAGGAAAACCCTACATCCATCTTGTTAAATCAAAATCAAATGATTTTCTTAACGAAAAATATGAATTTGGATTTGTTGAACTCGTCGCATGATAAGCTTTGAATCCATGCAATCTTTGGTGGATGCGGCATGTCTTAGCCGTGTTCGATATTAGCTAGCCGACCTAGGATTTTACATAGCCAATGATCTTTGTGGTGTTAGGTGAATCAGAGTGTGGATTTGGGTTGCTCGGTGGAGGAGCATGTTTGGGGATGAAATAAGGTGGCACAACTCTTTATGGTAGGATGCGACATATGTGAATAGTAATGAAGAACCCTATAGGTCATGAATTTTTAGAGGGGGCCAAGCTTGGAAATTGTGGGTATAATGTGTTGAGCTCACAAAGAGAAGCTCAATAATGAAGATAGCGTTGGATTTCATGGCAGAGCTCCATGTCATTGTGATTCATGCACGGTCGTGTTTGGGTTAGCGGTGCGTGTATAGGAATTTTAATTTGGGGGAATGAGAGAAGATGGATTAAGGGTTTATGAGGTGATTAAGTTTTAACTGGTGATTAGTCTATTAATTTATTTAAACAATCCCAAAATATTATAAATTCAATATCTTATCCATACAAGGTCGGGTTTGGACGTGTCTTTTGCGTTGGACTTCTATCGATGTTATCTATGGATTGGTGTTAGATTCATCAAATTTGGAGCTAGTGGAAAAATAGGCTAAAGTCAAACGACATTCGATTTTAGACTAATAGGAAATGCGTAAGCATTAGCAGGAATTTCGATAAGTTACTCGCCTCTAAATAAACTATATGATATCTGTGTTGCTATAGATTATTGTTGAATGCTTAGATGATAGTTTATGTATTGTTGTTTGAGTTTTTGTTTGGATTTGATTTCCGCTAGGAAGCAGATGGCATAAATAACCATTGTTTTGCAAGGAACAAAAGCAAGAGGAAATTGAAGTGTATACATAGTGAATAGCTCGCTACGGAGCACTTCTAAATACGAATACATATGTATGATTTACATAGGACTTTTGTGGAGAGACCCTAAGGGGTTTCTTGATTTACTTGTATTCCTACGTTGGTTATATTTGTGTTTGGTTGAAATATTTATGACATATAGTTTGATTTGTGTAAGTGTCATTATCACAAATTATCGCTATACCAACACTTATGAAATATCATCTCCTTAAACCTTTATGTATGCTGAACTTGTGCTTGTATTTTTACAAAATAAATGTTTGATCATATTTTGCACATTTAAATTTGTTTAAACTATATTTTCAAGTATTTTTGAAAAGTTTGAAACATAGAATGAGTGATGTTTTAAACTTATAAAAGGAGTTATAAATTCGATTAATTATCTTTCAATATAATTAATGTTGTTTTAAATTTATAAAAAAGATTATAAATTATCGAAGAAGAAGTTTTATATCGAAACAAGGGAAGGAAATAGTTTTGAGTTTTAATATATGTTAAACTTGAGATTTTCCAAGTAATGAAATTGATGTTTTTAAAACTATTATTCAAGTATTTTTACGTTTGTTGAAAAGTGAAAAGGAAGCACGAATTACAATGCCGTTGTTGTAATAAATGATTTTAGAGAACTGAGAAAGAATTCATGGATTATAAAACTATTGTTATAATAAATGATTTCATCAAGTTATTAAGTAAACTTTTTAGTTGATTTAATAGGTGTTGATATTCTTAAATATTTGGAGGAGTTTTTTTTTAAAAATAATAATAAGCTGATGTATAAATAATATTTTATAAACGAAAAGATCTTTAAAAAGAAATGTTTTAAAGAAAAAGAAAGGTGTAATTGGTTTTGGATTTATTGTAACGACCCAAAATTTTGAACAATTTAAATTGAAAATATTTAATTAATTTTAAATATTTGAATAATGGTTTAGCTTGAATTCCTAATATAAATATGAATTTGGCGATTAAATTATAAAATTTAATCTATTGAAAGTTGAATAAAAATTTGAATCTTTAGTTTTAAGCTGATTAAAAATATTTCAAAGGATTGTGAAATCTATATTGATAATACTAAAGATATTAGAAGCTTCAGAATTTAATTTGAAAGTGAATTGTTCTTTTTTGAAATTATATCGTTTGAATCGATATTTAAAAATAGCCTTCCGAGCCACAGTCTCGGAATTCGACGAAACTAGTTCCATTGGATCCGGAATATTGTATTATTATCGGATTTCAAATTTCGTATTATTCGGAGTTGTTATGTGAGCACACGGTAAGTAAACGCGTTGAAATTAAATCGAATTCGATTTAAATTTAAAACTTGAAATCTAGTCAACATCAGCACATTATTTTCCCTAAATTCACGCCAAAAATCACGCAGAAGATCACGAACGAAATCGTGCAGGCACGCTCCTTCCCATTTTAAATATTCCTCTCTAACTCAAAAAATAAAATCGAAGAAATTTTTTTCAAAATCTATAATGGTCGCGTGCCCCCTTACACTTTTAAATTGAGATCGACTTCTTCCTTGTCCTAAATCAAATCGTCCCTCCTCTCCAGTTCAAACAAAATCCCCAAATTAAAAAAAAATGGCAGGCCAAAAGTTCTTTTCATTCGAATTCAAACCTTTAGCTCCAGTTCCTCCTCCAAATCTTGTTCGAAGGAAAAAAATTGATGGCAGCCTGGGGTGATTCGCGAAATTCGCGACTTCGACTTCAGACCTGTGGAGCGCGTTCGTGTGCGGTCCCGAGACTCAAGCAGGCGGCGATGACAATGAGGAAGAGGGGTCTCGCTTAGGGCGATGCGTAGGGTTTCGTGAGTTAGGGTTTCGACGCGGCGATCGAATTTAGTAGCAGCGATGACTTGATTTAATCGAAGGCGAAGGCGGCTGCAAGTTGTGGACGCGAGGCGACTCGGTGATGAAGCCGTGTCGATGCTGGGGCATACGAGATAGATGGGCAACAACCAAGTTGTCTGAGCTCGATAGCAGGCAGGGCCGAGGTGCATGGTGGGTCGATTTCGACGATTTGGATGAAGTCGCGACTGAGCATGCGACGTTGGGCAGTGTTCTTGGTGGTCAGTGAGCGATTGATTAGGTATACGATTTTATTTATTTATTTATTTTCTCTTTCAAATTTAAGTTGATGCCTGTATATGTACACATATGAATTGAGAGGAAATAATAATAACAGTAAGTCTTCTTCAATTTAAAGATTTATAATATGTATATATGCGTAGTAAAGTAAAAACCATTTCTGTTTTTATTTAATATATATATATAGGTTAGGAGAACTATAAACTAACAGTAAAGAAATTTTTATCCTTGTTAGGATTAAAAGAAATTAAATATACTATTTAATAATAGGAAATTGGTTTGAAAGAGAAAAATCTTATATATGTTTAAAATTAAATCACTAAGTTAAATTGAATCGTTAGTAATTAAATTTATTCTAGAGAAAAAAAATATAAAACAGGAATATATTTCCACTTAAGAGAATGTTGATTATTTTTGTAAATAGTTGAAAATTTAAAACAAAGTAAATATATCTATTCGCATTTCATTTAAATATAGTGAAGACTTGTTTGTCTAATTAAATCTATAAAAATTCTAGTTACGAAGGAAGTTTATTTTAAAGAGTTTAAACAAGTTTTTAGATATTTTAAAACTATTAATGATTAGTTTGAAAGGGAAGAATAATTTATTTAAGTAAAATTTAGTTGAGATTTAATTTTAATTAGTTAAATTCGTTAAGAGTAGTCTGTTTAAAAATTAAAAGGAATTGGTTTAATATTAAAAGTAATGGATTAATTTGTAAAAGGAAATTTGTTAGAAATTTAAATTTATTTGGTGAAATGATTTATAAAAGGAAAGGTAGTTTTTAAATTTAAATTTTTGTTAAGTAGATTGGTAAAAAGGGATTTCTTTAGGCATTAAAGGTATCAATTTAAAACTTAATCAATTTAATTATCTTAAGATACTAAAAGATTTTTAAAAGAAATATAAAAAAGGGATTTGTTAAAAAGATTAAAAGCATTAGTTTAAAGATAAAAACAGAAACTATTAAACGGAGATTAATTGTTCAGTTGATTCGAATATTAATACTGTGTAAATATTTATACAAGGTATAATCAAGAAAATCGAGTCAAGATGGAAATGGACTGCAAATAAAAAGCTAAGGTGAGAACTTCTCACTCAATCGAATTGTTTCGATTTAAATTTTAAATAGTTAGATTTAAAATTGTTGATTGTATGCATGGATGATAAATTATTATCTGTTGATGATTGAAATAGACATTATACGCCGTTAGTAAGCGGAGGTTATTTACTAAAAACATATACCGTGAATATTTCACTGCAAAGTGAAATTGGTATTATTTATGTACTTGGAATTGATTTTCCCGCATTATATAGCGGATGAGACCCTATTGCGCCGCATAATAGAGGATAATATTTTATAAATCCCATATACCGCGATATCCCATCTTGAAACGGGATTGGTATTGTGCTAACATCTGTGGATGCAGGGAAACAGGTTGGAGGGATCCAACTGGATTCCTTACCAGTATTTATTTGATTTTAGATATTGTGATATTTGATTGATTATCATATCGATATATGATGTTTGGAAGTCGTGATTGACTATTTGGTGTGTTGCATCATCGAATCCATTTTTGAAGTTTAAAAATAACGATTTTGATTTTTAAAGGATTTTTAAAGTGGTTTTATTAAATTTTCGAATTGATTCATTTTAAATAATTAAAACGTTATAAATTTTTATGTTATAAAAATTATATTTTTGTGAAATATAACCAAAGCATGATTTTTGAAATAAATAGCTGATAAATTTATAAAATGGATTAAATTGGGATTTTTGAATTATTATAAACGGTTTATATAAAAGATTTATAAAATTGATATTTTATAAGTTAAAGATATTGGAATTATAAAACGAGCTTTTATAAGTGTTAAAATAAAGTTGTACCTAGTTTTATAAGTAAATAAGAATTCTAGATTTATAAATTAATGATGATATAAAAGAATGGATTTGTGAATAAATGGATTATAAGTAATTTACTTATAAGTTGGATTCGACATGTAAACAAAATATAAATAGAATTGGTTATTAAAGGAGATTTATAAATCGAAGTAGTTATGAAATAGAAATGGAATTTATAAACGTTGTTTTATAAATCCGTAATCAAATAATTTTGATAAGTAAACATAGAAATTATTAAAGGAATTATATCCACGATTTTGGACTGTGGAAAATCTTTGATAAATGTGTAGAAACATTGAATTGGGAAAATAAAATATATTCACGATTTTGGACAGTGAATATATTATTGAATAAAACGGGTATGATTTGAAGAAGTGAAATTTTAAAATGAAGTAAATTGTTTTAAAAGATGTTTTAAATGTATTAACTATCGAAACCATAGATTTCAACATTCATTGTTGAAATAGACGTTTTTCCAGAAATAGAAGGAAATGGTAGACTATAACACTGTTGTTATAGTAGATGATTTCCGAAAGGAAAAGTTTTGTATAGTATTGGGATTTATATATCTATCTAAATTTCGAATCCCTATACTAGTGATTTTGGGTTGTCGTAATGATGTTTTACGCAACATTCGTTTTGACTCAAATAAATGTGTTAAGAGAATGTTTTCTTTAAAGAATGAAATATATACTTAATTTCGATTTAAGTATATTGGATATTTTCCAAGTATTGAAAATAAATAGATTTGTGAATTACTTATTATTAAATAAGTATGGGAATGTTTTCCAATATGAAGTGAATATTTTGAGATTTTACCTTTTAGAAATAAATTGAAAATGAATATTAGAAATCGATTTAAAAATTGTATATATATAGATATTTTGGAATTGTAAATTCACTATGGAATTTATAAAAGAAAGGGAAATTTTTTTAAAAATAAACATTGATTTATTTTTGAAGTGTGGGAATAAATTTACGGATTTGGAACGTAAATATAAAGTAAATCGGTAAGGATTTATTTAATTGGTTTAAATGAACCATGTTGAAATGAAAGTATTTCCGCGTAAGGAAAATGATTGAAATTTGTTTTCAAAAGTTGTAAAGGTGAAATGTGATTTGAAAATTTGTTTTCAAATGGTTGAAGTGTGGAAAATTATATATCTAGTAAAGATATTTTTGGACACTAAATAATTTAGGAAATTATTTGGAATTTGGTGATGTTGAACACGCCTATTGATAGTTAAATAACCGACTTTCAATATTTACCTTCAAATAGGTATTTGTAGTGATTGCTTGAATTTGAATGCTACACTTATTTTTAAAATAAGCGCTCACTATTCGGGTTAGCCGGGAAAGGACCTTGGGGTCGTATAACCCATTCCGAATATGTGATACGTCGTTATGGATTGCATTTGATGACCGGTGTTGAGGACCGGGTATTTGTGAAAACGGAAGGATTACCGTCGAATGTTTCTGCACCGGCGGATCCCTGATATAGAAATTTATTACCCTTTGTGATGGAAAGTCCGGTCGTGATTAGTGAATATCCGGATTGCAAGGACTTCTTTGTAAGTGCCTTCGGTTCCATTCGATCCCGGAACGGACTTGTATGGATGTGTGTCTGACGTTACAATTTGAGATGTAAAGCTGGTTTCTATCAAATATATTTCCGTTGGTGGCGGAGAATTTATTCTCTTAGCTTAACACCCTTAGAGGTTATGTAGTTGATGGTTACTAGTGATACATTCCCAAATTGGTAATGTGGCATACGAAGTGCTGTTGAGCATTTGATGATCAAAGCACAACTTTTGTATAAAGCGTGGCTTTGTGGACGAGACTTCGTCGGACCTCACACCCCGGAAATGGTCAAAACAGGAAGGATGCGGCAAGGTTATTAGGGGGTAGCACCCCTTTAGTGTATGTCATTCCTTCTGGATAGAGGTGGTATCATGGTATGGAGCCCAGATACTTAACATATGTTGTTGCTGCAAATTTATTTCTTTGTGGTTGTTGGAAATCGAGGATCCTCGGATATAGATCGGTTACGATCGGGGAATGACACATTCGTGTCAGTAGTTACCTAGTTTGAAAGGTAACCCGGCCTTGTGTTGGCAGAGATCCGGTTAGGTTCTCGGGGCGTCTTTCCAGAGGCATTTCCATGTGGCAATGGGAAGTTCCTTGGCTTGACCATTTGTTGGAAATCTAAAGAAACAATACGAACCTTGTACGGTTTTAGTTGTATAACCTTCCATTTAATATGGTAGCTATAGTAGGCATAATATAATGGTACCTATGCTGGCTAAAATTTATATCTTTATTTTCAAAATGATTTTTTCTACACTATGCACTAATAATAATATCAAAAATGATTTGATTTTGCGTAGTAAGCATCTTTGACTATCATAAGGAGAAATCTCCCCCAAGTCTGCGTTTGCATTGTGTGTGTGCCGGGAGGCCTTATGGTAGTCTCATTTTATAAAAAGCATTGCGAATCTATTTTAAAATTATCCTGTTCTTTGTTTTAAAGATAAACTGTTTTAAGTTCTCACACCAGTCACATGACTGACCTGGAGTTTATTGTTTCCCTTCCTAAACTCTGGGTGCCCACCAATTTCCACATGGGCAGTCTAGAGTTAGGTTATCAGGATATTCTGGATTCAGGAGTTGCTGTAGAAATCTGGAGGCAAGCTAGATGGCGTAGCATATTACTAAGTATAGTATTTCTTTTCCGCTGTTTGTTGTTGTAAACTCTGATAATGAATGTAATGTGATGTAATGTATAAAATATACAGTTCTTTTGTTTTAATGATTATTCATTTATCTACTATATGTTGTTCCGCTGCGATTGTTAGATTCTAATATTGTTCTGTTTCTTTTCTTTCTTTCTTCTTCTATCTTTTTCTTCTTCTTAAACCCTAAGAATTCGGTTTTCCGGCATTCGATTGCTCGGCAGTTGATACAGTGGACTTATAAATGTCGATTTTCGAAAGTCGAAGAATCGGGCCCTTACATTTATAGTAAACAATGTTTTAATGACATTTGTTTTTGACCCTTTTTTGATACATTTAAAAATATAATCAGCTCTTTAAAAAGAATATTTTTAAAGAGTGTTTTTAAATGTTTTATAAATATTTTTGATGCGAAAATAAAGCACAAGTTTGAGTCAAATATTTTAAAATTTTGATTCGTTTAACATTAAAGGAACTCTTTCTATTCTTAAAATTAAGAATGTTATCTAGTCAAGATAGGAAGCAACACTACCCTTACCTATCCAGTTCATTGTTTTCCCCAGGGTAGTGTTAGTTTGCAATCGATGATTTGTGATAAGTGTAAGAGATTTAATTTTCATATACGATTATTTTTTATTCTCGATAGTTAATTATCGACTATTGATCCTGCTATCTTCTTTGTGTTCATTAATCTAAGATGATTTGTTGTTCGTTGACGGAACTCTTGCTATTCTTAAAGCTAGGAATGTATGCCGAGTCAAGATAGGAAGTAATACTGCCCTAACTTGAGATCGACGAGTAGTGATATGTATATGAGATTTTTGTTTCCATATGCAATCATTTTTTTTATTTTCGATTGTTAATTCATCGACTATCGATTTTGATATCCTTCTTCATGCTTTGTCACTCTAAGACGATTTGTAGCTCATTTTGTCTCTTTGTATCTAACACTGAAGATAACTAAAACCAAAGAACAAGTGGAAGCCAAGCTAAGTCACATCCATTAGGTATGTTCGTATCTATTTAAAGAGGTTCCGGTTGCATGCATGCGATGATGAAAAATATTTGGATTCCCGTGTTTAGCATGGGTCTGGATTATAAGTGTTCGCATCTATTTTATTTACCCTAACAATCCGCCTTTCCAACACTTAGATGCTTAGCATTCTAATATCGTGGATGTATTAAGTGCCGATTTTCGAGGATCGAAAAGGCGGGTCATTACATTTAGTATCAAAACTAAAGGTTAAGCGAGAGCCTTGGCTTTAGTGGGGTATGGCTCATTGGAAATAGGGTAAGTGACACCTAAAATGAGTTGAGGGTATTATATATACGAGAGCATATTTGTTACTACTATAAAATAAAAACGTATTGTGTTTATTGGTCTATTGAGTTGTTTATGAATTCTTGTTGAGATATGGGACATCATGACGTCTATAGGGATTTCTAAACACGTGAAAGGCAAATGGACACGGTATAGATTTTTGAAAATTTGGTAAATGAAATATTTCACCAGGATTAAATTATATAATGTAAAATTTTCAAATTAATATAATTATTCATGGTGTGTTTATTTGTTAATGATAATATTTCTTTATTATCATTATTATTTGATTTGTCATGCTCGGATAGTTTAGGAGCATTGACTATTGTTTGTTGATTGTTAATTCATGCTCTGCCATTTTATGAGCGTTTATTGTTTGTTAATTGTGAGTGCATTAAAACGAACCCGTTATGAATCTAGTTTCACAATTTGACTATAAGATGTTCGATGAAAATGTTTAGTTAAATTCATCCTTTAATAAAATTAAGTAATTTAATATAAACGGGAAGATATGACATTTAGTGGATACATATTTGTGAAAGTTTATTATAATAAAGGAAAGTTGTTATAACATAAGATGATTTTAAAAGGTACATTTTATATGAGTATGGTATATAAAATAATTTATATGATTTATAAAGGGTGTTTTATAAGTAAAAAGAGTTTTTGAGAATTTAAATCCTAGTATTGCTTGAAATGATTTCAAAAAGATTTTTGAGAAAAGTAATAGTGGTATTACTTGGAAGTATTTATGAGAATAAATATTTCAAAGAGAATTTTTAATAAAAATACATTTTCTTTTAATAGTTCAAGGAAAACATCTTGATTAGTTTTGTGTAATCTGACTAATCTTCTAAGTGACGATCGAATGTTTACTTAAGAGAACATTATAGTGCACTTAGTAAATTAATCTCTTTATCGTTATGATCGAAATTATTTTGAATCCGAACAAATTCAAAGTGAGTGTTAGTGAATAAATTATTAAACTTATTTTATATATAGAAATACATATAGTATGATTTCAAAAAGATTTTGAAATAAAAACCGGATATTTAGTTCTTTAGTTTCCTTAAAAGAAATTGATTTAAAATAAAAGGTATTTTGATAAATAAATGTTTTGATAAATGAAAGTTGTAACTCTTGGATAGAAAAGAGATAATTTAACTTAAGTTTTTAAATGGGTCAAATCGGATCGGAAGGTTTTAATAAGCATTATTTTATTAAAACCATAGTTTTTGTTTAAATATCTAAGTCTCGTTAAACTATTTGATGTTAATGAGTCGACTAATAAACATCCCTACCTTAGGGACGTCTATGGAAATTAGACTCTAGGATGAGTTTGGATACCAGCATCCTACTCTTCTTAGCAACATACCGGACCAGATTGGTAATGAACTTGGAGTAGACGACTCGGTTTTAAGACTTATATTTTGTTTGAGCCATCATTTGATTTTGGAAAGCAAAATGAAAATTTGACATTTTTTATACATACTCTTAGGATGTAGAAGAATTATACAAATAAATAAGGGTGGAGTAAGTTTCAATTTAATATTTTATAAAGTTGTGTCTTTATAAAATGTTTATAAACTAAAGCGAAAATTTATGGAGTAATTCATAAATAATTTTAGTACTAAATGAAATATTATAAATGAAAATGAAAGTGATTTAGAAGATTTGTGCAGTTAAGAAACTAATAAGATTAGGTATGTCAGTTATATATAGATCATTTATTTGCACAGTTCCTGATCTAGGATTCGAGTACATAACTTCGGGGTGATTCACACCAATCCAAAAAAGGATTTCTGGCTTAATTCTTAATAATGAACACTTGATTTAGATTGTTTAAATGACACCGAGATTTTTTATCATAGTATATGGCTATGTAAGGAGAATGGAGGTTTCTAACCAAGGAACTTGATAGGAGTCCGCACTTGGAGTAAGCGATACTAGTTTGGATGTAAAGTTTATGTATCCGAGCGAGTGGTCGGATTGGATAGTGGTCGGACTGGATATTGTGTACAGATGATTTACGTATATTATACGGGCTTAGATATATTTATATGCTTTATTGTGTGGCTTAGGAAAGTTTGGGGAGTGACACTCAATTCTGTTTTGAGGTAGCTTATAAAATCTTCTATGTAATAATTAATGGCTGATGAGATTAATGATACGCTTAATAAATTATCTATATTCTTGGATGATCGAGAAAGTTGTGAACCTAAAAAAAATTATAAATCTTTTTTGTTAGTCATTTAACATTTTAAATAATGTTAAGTGTTATTTTATTCCTTTATAGAATTTGACTTGATTAATAGTGTGAATACACACACATATTATGGTTTATAAAGCTGTTGTTTATTAGGACTTAAATCTCGATGCTTTTAAAAAAGTGATTTCAAAAGAATTTGTGAAAAAATAATAACATTATTATTTTGAAAACTTTGGTGAAGTATTATTATTTCATGATATTTAAAAGGAGATTTATGAAGTTGTTTTACAAATATTTTTGGTTATAACTAAAGTTAGGCGATTGGGGGTTTTCTAATTTGGAAGGTTCACCAAGTATGTTTGTTT
Source organism: Allium cepa (assembly GCA_030765085.1). Lineage (NCBI taxonomy): Eukaryota > Viridiplantae > Streptophyta > Magnoliopsida > Asparagales > Amaryllidaceae > Allium > Allium cepa. The sequence continues at coordinate 184,543,041 of CM060934.1, forward strand.
ACTCCAGTTATTGGTTTAGGAGGGATCGGAATACCATTAGGTGCTCTGTGTTATTTTGATTCTAGAGTTATACCATGCTTCGGTAGGAGGAGCCTCCTCCTTATCATAATTGATTTTGGTTTTGATATATTTCTCTAGGAGGAATTGGAAAATATATTTTGAATAAAAAAACCTGGGCATTTGGTTCTAAATTTACACTTAGAAAAGATTGGATGCTTAATAATTTATTACAGAGTATTCTCTATACTTTTGTTGCATATATTGTCATATTGTTTATGTTGTGCCTATGATAAAAATAGATAGTGTATTGTTCTTTAATTAGCATGATTCTCTTTTGGATTATGCAAGCATAAGATAGGTACAGGGAAGCAAGAGATTACTATTTGATTGCTTGTGCATCAGCACTCGCATCGAGAAAGCAAGTTACTTTACAAAAATCAAACAAAAAAGAGCTATGTAGTAGATTAAGAGATTTGCAATTGATTGATGATTTTATGCCTCAGATGTGGGAGGCCACTTTTGGGCTTTTGTTTTTTTGTTGATATGGGCCAATTATGGCGAGTTATGGATTTTCTGAATCTAGCCGCGCAAAGGAGGTGCTGTCGAATTTTTCTGTAATATAAGGAACTTTAAAAGCCTAAGGCTGAGAGGATATTTTCTTCCTTTTGGAATTTTGGCGAACTCATTTTGTAAATTTATTTACAATAATAAATAATTCGAATAAATAACAAAAAATCAATTGTTAATAAAAAAACTTGATTTTTAATGACGTATTTTTAAATGAATTATAAGAATTTTCCATAATTTTTAATTTGGAAATTATTTAAATTATCATTTGAAGTATTTTTCGCCAAATGTCGGTATTTTTGAAATTTCGTAGAATAAGATAACATATGTATTTTAATGTTGTTTTGGGATCCTATCACATTGTTGTGCACGATAGTATTTTTATTTCTATCGTTCATGATTCATTCATGAACGACATACTTTGTAGAGAAGTGGCAAAAATTTTGAATAAACAAACCCCACACATAAGAAAAAAATTCATTTCATTTTCCCTCTCTACTTTACATTTTTCCCTTTCCTCTTTTATTTCTTTACTGTAAATAAGAAAACCTTGCATCCCTCTTTTAAAATCACAATCAAATGATTTTCATAACAAAAGAATATGAATTTGGATCCATTGAACCCATCGTGATAAGATTCAAATCCATGTGATCATTGGTAGGTTCGACACGTCTTAGCCCTTTTCAACTTTAGCTAGCCAACCTAGGGTTTGACATAGCCAATGATCTAGGTGGAGTAGGGTGAATCAGAGTATGGATTTAGGTTGCTTGGGTAAAGAAGTATGGTTGGTGGAGAAATAAGGTGGCGTGGCTCTATGTGGAAGGATGCAACATATGTGAAGAGTAACGACGAACCAAAAGGTTGCAACTTTTTAGAGGGGCCAAACTTGGACATTGTGGGTCCAACATATTGAGCTAGCGAAGAGAAACTCGATGGTGAAGACGATATTGGATTTCATCTACCAGAGCTCTGTATCGTTGTAATTAATGCATGGTCGTATTTAGGATGGCGGTGCGTGTACAGGAAATTTAATTAAGGGGAAGGAGGAAAGATGGATCAAGGGGTTGTGAGGTGATTAATTTTTAATCGGTGTTAGTCTATTAATTTATTTAAATAATCCTAAAATCTTTTAAACTCAATTTCTTCTTCATATGAGGTTGGATTTGGATGCGATCTTTTGCATTGGACTCGTATCGATGTTATCTATGCATTGCCGTTGGATTCGTCAAATTTGGTGCTAGTTAAACATTATGTTAAAATCAAATGGCATTCGATTTTAGATTATTAGGAAATGCGTAAGCATTGACGGTAATTTTGGTTAGTCAACATACCTCTAAATAAACTATATTATATCTATGTTACTATAGATTATTGTTGAATTCTTAAATGATAGTTTATATGTTGTTGTTTGATTTTTTTGTTTGGATTTGATTACCACCGAGAAGCGGATGGCATAAATAATCATTTCTTCTGAGAGAACAAAAGCAAAAAGAAGTCGAAGTGTATACATAGCGAATAGATCGCTACGGAGCAGTTCGAAATATATATATATATATATACATATGTATGATTTACAAGGAACTTTTTTTGAGGTACCCTAAGGGGTATCCCACCACTATTCATTTACCTGTATTCTTATGTTGCTTATATTAATGTTTAGTTGAAATATTTGTGACACATAGTTCGATTTGTGTAATTTTCGCTATAGTATTATCGCTATACCGACACATATGAAATATCATCTCCTTTAACCTTTGTATTTGTTAAATTTGTGCTTATATTTTTATAAAATAAATATTTGGTTGCATTTTGCACTTTGAAAGTTATTTAAACCATATTTTCATGTATTTTTGACAATTTTGAAATAAAGGGTAAGTGTCGTTTAAATTTTTTAAAAGGAGTTATAACCCGATTAATTATCTTTAGGACAATTAATATTTTGTTTTAAACTATAAAAAAGATTATAATTATCGAAGAAGAAGTTTTATTTTAAAATAAGGAAAGGAAATGGTTCTGAATTTTGATATATTTTAGAATTGAGATTTTCCAAGTAATATTTGAAATTGATGTTTTTAAAAGTATATTTCAAATATTTTTAAGCTTATTGAAAGTGAAAAGGTAGCATGGATTACAACACCATTGTTGTAATAAACGTTTTCAGAGAATTGAGAAAGAATTTAATACCTTTGTTAAAATAAATGATTTCATAAAGTTATCAAGCAAACTTATTGCTTGACTTAATAAGTGTTGATATTCTTAAATATTTGGAGGATTTTTGTTTTTAATATGATAATAAGTTTATTTATACATGATATTTTATAAATGAAAAGGTCTTTAAAAAGAAATTCTTTAATGAAAAAGCTATGTGTAATTGGTTTTGGGTTTATAGCAAACTATGTTTTAATGACATTTGTTGTTGACCCTTCTTTTTAATACACTTAGAAATATAATTAGCTTTTTAAAAAGAATACTTTTAAAGAGTGTATTTAAACTGTTTTACAAATATTATGATGTGAAAAACTAGTGCAAGTGCGAGTCAAATATTTTATCTTACACTTAGCACTAAACGTTGATGGAACTCTTGCTTTCCTTAAAGTTAAGAATGTTGTTGAGTCAAGATAGGAAGCAATTCCGCCCTTACTTGTCCAACTTTATTAATTTCCCAGAGGTTGTGTTAGTTTGGGATCGACGAGTTATGATAAGTGTAAGAGATTTAATTTCCATATACGGTCATTTTGTTATTCCCGATAGTTGATTGATTAACTATCGATCTTGTTATCTTCTTTATGTTTGTCAATCTAAGACGATTTATTGTTCAAACAATTACTATTCACGAAGTTAAGAATGTATGTCAACTCAAGGTAGGAAGCAACATTGCTCTAACTTGTCCGGCTTTATCGTTTCTCTCGGGGCAGTGTTAGTTTGAGATCGACGAGTAGTGATATGTATATGAGATATTAATTTCCATATATGATCATTTTTGTTATTTACAATAGTTGATTCATCGATTATTGGTTTTTATATTCTTCTTTGTGCTTCGTAAATCTAAGACGATTTGTGGCTCATTTTGAGCATTTGCATCCAACACCGGAGATAACTAAAACCAAAGAGCAAGTAGGGATCAAGCTATGTGGGTTGACCCATTAGGTATGTTCACATCTATCTATAGAGATTTCGGTTGCATGCACGATTATGTGAAATATTCGGATTCTCGTGTTTGGCGAGGGTCTAGCTTGGAAGTTCCCGAGAGTGATGCATGTGCTCTCAGGTATATTTTATCTAGAGGTATATTTTATCTAGAGGTACACTTTCGGTGTAGGTGGCATCCTTCTAGCCATATTTGATGAATTCAACTCTTCTTGTTTTAGTTCAAACCTTGGAGTCAATCCTTTCTTAATTGCATCAAGAAGTGCCTTATGCTCTTCTCTATGCCTAATTATTTGAGTCCATTCTTTAAGTTTGGATTTTGATCTTGTTTATCCCATTCTTTAAAACTTGGATTTTGTTCTGATTTATTTCCATTCTCTTATGTATGGTTGATGTTCTTAAGGTAAAACCCATTCCGTATTTAGCGGTGCGGTCTCACATATTTTTATATGTTCATCATATTTCTTTGGTTTTCTCACACTGGTTTTCAAACCTGATCTAGGTGTTATTTTATTATAATGATCTAGGTGTTTTCTTTTAGTAAAACAGATTTTGATTTAAATCCAAAACTATGAATTAATATACAAAAGTAATATGTATGTATTATATGGCTCAAAATGAAAGCCGATGTTTAGTTTTAAAGTATACAAAAGTTATATGTATGTATTATATGGCTCAAAATGAAAGCCGATGTTTAGTTTTAAAGTATACAAAAGCTATATGTATGTATTATATGGCTCAAAATGAAAGCTGATGTTTAGTTTTAAAGTTTTCTTGTTAAGTTATTTCATGGACGCTTGTAGCCTATGCATTAGGAAAGTATGGTACCTACACCATGATCTGTTGTTTGGTAGTTTGAAATTGTTAAAATGAAACAGGACTTTCGGTAATTTTGGATAGACGAAAATATCTGAATCGTTATAGAACTTGTTGTTAAGTGTTGTTGAAAATATAAAGTTGAGTTTATATAACACTTGAATTTGAAAAAGGTAGTAAGTTAAAACCAGTTCAAATCATTGATCATCCTTGCTAAGTATGATGAATTTGATGTTTTGTATATACTCTTAAGATGTAGCAGAGTATTATACGAGTATGAACTTAAGTTATAAAAGAATGCGATATAAAGAAATTATTATTGTTAAGAAACTAGTAGGATAAGTACGTAAATTATACGTAGATTGTTTTGTGTGCATGACAATTCTTGATCTGACATCTAAGTACAAGATTTCATGGTGGTTTACACCGGTTCAAACAAGGATTTTTCACTCAATTCTTGATGGCAAACACTTGATACAGATTCTTGATACGATCCCGAGGTTATCTATCATAGTATATGGCTATGTAAGGAGAATGAAGGTTTCGAATCAAGGAACCTAATTGGAGTCCACACTAGAGAGGTAAATGATCTATACTAGATTGGAAGTAAAATCTATGTGATTGAGCAAGTGATCAAATCGAATATTGCATATGGATAGTCCATGTGTATCGTACGGGCTTTAGTACATTTGTAAGATATGTTAGGTTGACTTATGAAGAGTTTGTGTGACGACCCGAACTCGATGTCCGACAAACAACATCAAATTCGTATCATCGGAGCTTGCAACAACATTAGATGATAAATAACACGGCGGAAACAAACGATGATATCATTGATACAACATGAATACAATATCTGATACATCAATTTGATGCAATGATAATCATCAACATCAGAGAATATACAACACAAAATACAGCGGAACACGACACAATATGAGATGAGTCTTCTTTAGAATCAAATACTGCAACTCCAATCCAATCTCCAAAGCTAGAGCTCCAAAACTTCAAGCTCGAATCTCCATAAGGGTTGCACAAAGCTAAGCATGTGTTGTCGTGGACTCCAAAGACTCCAAAATGTATCAAACGAAAAGCTGAAGGTTACCAAGATGATATCTACTACCCGACTATTTGAAAAACCAAACTCTAGACTGCCCGTGTGGAAAATTGGGGGCACCCAGAGTTTAGGAACGGATCAATAAACTCCGAGTCAGTCGTGGAACTGGTGTGAGCAAACAAAAACATTTGGTCCTTAAAAACAATCAAAAGATTTAAAATTTGAAATCGGTAATGCTTTTTGGAAAATGAAACTACCATATGGCCTCCCAGCACACACACCATGCAATCCCACACATGGCGGAGAGTTCTCCTTATGATAGTCAAACATGCTTAATACGAAAAAACTTTTTGATATTATTACTAGTGCATAGTGGAAAACATTTCAAAAATATAATATTAATCTTAGCCAACATAGGTACCATTATATTATGCCTACTATAGCTACCACCTGAGGTGGCAGGTAATACAACTGCAATCGTAAAGGCTCGTATTGGATGATTGGATTTCCAACAAAATGTTCAGGCTAAGGAACTTCCTATTGCCACATGGGAACGCCTCTGGAGGGACGCCCTGAGAATCTACGTGGCTCACTGCCAACACAAGGCCGGTTACCCCCTTCCCGGGAAGTAGAACCTAAGATATGCCACCCCCGGTCATTTGCGACCTTTATCGGAGGATCCTCTACACCAACAACATCACACAGTAATAAATATACTACAGTGTCCACATGAGTAAGTATCTAGGCTCCATACCACGATACTACCCTTTTCCAGAAGGAATGGACATACCCTAGGGGAGCTACCCCTGAAACCTTGCCGCATCTTTCCTGTTTCGACCATTACCGGTTTGTGAGGCTCCATGAGGTCTCGTCCATAAAGCTACGCTTTTTCACAAAGCTATGCTTTGATCAACAAATGATCAGCAGCACTTCGTATGCCACATTACCAAATTGGGAATGTATCACTAGTAATCATCAACTACATTACCTCTGAGCTCGTACGTTTCAGAGAAGGGTGTTAAGCTAAGAGAATAATCTCCGCCACCAAACAGAAATGTATTTGATAGAAACCAGCTTTACATCTCAAAGTGTAACGTGAGACACACATCCATACATGTCTGTTCCGGGTTCAAACAGAACTGAAGGCACTTCCAAAGAAGCATTTGCAATCCGGGTATTCACAATCCCGGTCGGACTTCCCATCACTTAGGGAATTTCTATACCATAGCTACTCAATGCAGAGAAAATCGATAGATCATCCTATCATTCTCGCAAATGCCCGGTCTTCACCACCGGTCTTCAAATGCTATCCATAACGTCGTATCATTATTCGGAATGGGTTATATGACACAAGGTCCTCTTCCGGCTAAACCGAATAATGAGCGCAATATTTGAAATCATATGGATATAGGATTTCAATTAAGTCACAACTTTAAAATTAAAAACTATTTCAAATGGTTTAAACAAATTACCATTTTAAATCTTTCGAACAAAAAGATTCATTTCAAAAAGTTCACCCAGTTTCACAAAGATCCATTCACAGTTTTCAAAACAATCTCCATTTTAATTGGATTAACTCATTAAGTCTTTAAATCAAGATTTAACTTATAACTTTCAAAACCCGTTTCCAAATATTCATTCATAACTTGAAAAATCATTTTCAATTTAAACTTGAAATTCCTTTAATACAAATTGGAAATTCATTTCTTATATGATAGCTTATATCGTTTGAAAACAAATAGTTTTTATTTCGAAAAAATCTAATTTCATTTATACAAGTTAAAACCTTGGGTTAATTCAAATTCCTAAAGCAACACTTTCTAAAATGGTTTAAATTCATGTAACCTTATATAATCTTTTTAAAATCATAAGTTCTCAACATAGAATTCAGTTTCAAATTTTGAATTCAGATTTAAATCAAATTCAGAACTAAATTAAGTTGTTCAAAAATAACTTTTATCTTTGAAATTCCTTTTCAAAAGTTTTTTTCCACTTTAAATACGATCTATTTCCAAAACCACTTGGATTCAAAAATTCAATTTCAAAATTATTTCAAAAATCTGCGACTTAACCAATTTCCACGTGCAATCCATATTTGTGCGTGTATAGTGTAGTCCAGGGGTTTAACACAATAGTGCACAACATCAATCATCACAGATTCATAGATAAAGTAAATTTATCAATCACAATGATTCATCATTACGATTCGATGTGGGTTTCGGATAACCAACTGGAATCCGACTCCATGTCGCATCGAAATCCAAATGTCATTTTACGGGTCAAGGGCTTTTCATATTCATACAACAGTATATTCATCACAGATATAACATCTCGGCACAAAGCATTACATAGCATCACATTACATATCAAATATATCAATCCATCACACAACATTCAATAACAATCTTCAATTGAGATGAATAAATTGTGTGGTTTTTAAATTTATCAATCACATAATTACTTTCATTAGAAATCTTTAATTAATGATTAATTATCATTAACTACAATTGATTAAGTCTCAATCACCTTCATTAATTAATCATTTATTAATTAATTATCTAAATTAATTTATCCTTAATTGTAATTAATTAAATCTTAATAAATTATTTCTTAATTAATTACTTTAATTAATAAAGCCTTAATTATTAATTAATCAAATCTTAATTATAAATTACTAATTACTTGATTACCATCAACGATATAAATTAACTCACCTTTAAGTTAAAATTTTAAAACTTTTGATTTATCCCTAAATCACTTTATTAAGTTTTATTTAAAATAACTTGCTAAAAATATAAGTTTAAAACTTAATTGTTTTAAAGATCCTTTATTTCAAAACCTTTAATTTATACCTTCTAATTTAATAATAAAATCATCATTTAATAAAAAGAAATAATTTCAGAAATTTATTTAACTAATTTGTTAAAGTTTTTAAAATTGGAAACATAAAAACCCAGTCAAACCCGAGCTAAACACTGAAGAACTCGAGCCCTACTTCGAGATTTCTCCCAAACTCACCCGTATCCCATTTCGAATTTCAAAAATTCATTTAAGTGTTTGAAAAACCCGAAGCGACGCAAATCCACTCAAGTCAATACTCGAGTCAATCCATCATCTTCCCAAAACTTGCTTCGAGTCCTCCCTTTCTTCCCCATGCCACTGTCTACTGACACAACCCGAGTGTTGTGCACGTGCACCGATGCTCCGGCCATCTCTGGTCAATAATATGACAATCAACACATCGACGCTGATCATCCCAAACCTATCGATCATCCGAACCCCGAATCAAACATGGAAATGAGATCGAGCATTCCCACTCAAAACTGGAACCCACCTCCATCAGTAAATCGCCTCGCCACATCACATCGAGCCACCGGACACCATACAATCACTACCCAAGTTACTCCGATAACCAACGAGTTGTTTCCCCCCTGACTGATACAACCCGATGCGACATTGACGTCGCAGCAACCTATTCCTCATATCGATCAAAACTAAGGTTAAAACACTAAATCACGTCGTAACGCCATGCCAACAATCGATAAATTCAATAATCATTTTTTCGATGATCCCCTACCTGCAATCCTCCTTTCACCCAGATCGCGATGTTCAATTTGCCGTCGATCGACTGAAATCGACCAAAACAAGTTTTCTGTTCAACCCATAAATTCTACCTTGAATCAACACTAAAAATCATAAAATTGTTGTCTAAATTCATCATTTTACAATTTTTGGCTATATATTGAAAACAAAATATTACTGACATTAATTTTATGACTTTAATTACATGTTACAGTAATATATTATGCTCGAGAAATACACTGAGTATTTTCACTCACAATTATTTTTGAAACTGAAATTACATTGTAGTGATCAACTTCCTTTTTAAAATCTTAGCCTAACATTGATTATTCAAAGATAATTTGAATTGTTTTCTTAATTTTGAAACCTGTATCTACAACAGGAGTCTGTGCATATATATAATCCAAACATGCTTGCAAAATTTTCTACATTCATGCAAACATTTTCACAGCATATCATAATGACCATCATAAGCATCCAGTTAATAAACAAATTTAGGTTTCAAACTAGAGGTTTGCTCACCTGTATATGCACAGAGAAGAGAAGCTTTAATTTTTCCTGAGTATTTTGAAAATCTTGCTTGATTTGTTTTTCTGGGTTGTTCTACTTGATGATGAACTGCTTTAACTTTGCTTGTTGTGATCTTACTTTTGTTTGACTCTAGAACTTGATCTTGTATTTGTTTCTGATGCTGTTGTTTAAAATCTGAAGCTTAATCTTTTTTTCCATATTCTTATTTTCTTCCAGATTTTGGTTTTGAAGAGGATTTTGTTTTCTTTCCTCTGATTTGCTATGTTATGTTTGAAAGAGCAAGAACTAATATGGATGTGTATATATAAAGGAAATAGTTTGTACAGGGGAGGTGTCTTCTGGTGCAAGCTTATTTCTTTGTTTTCAATACTTTGGTCAAATTTGTTTTCTTTTCTTTTGTTTTCTTCTTTGACTAAACTAAATTTTGTTTCAGCTGAAATGATTTTCTTACATTTCGAATGACCGTATTTGTGTTGAGAATAGATGGTATTAAATGCTTATGTTTCCCAGTTGGTTTACATCCTATCCTATTCTCGTATGTACTCCTTTGTTTTGTTGATATTTTTGTTTCTTATTTATATGAACATAAACACTTTGTTTTATTATCTTCTTGTTTGCATACACAATTCACATACAAATGTTTATTTTAGCCTTGCTTTTATTTTCCTGCATACACAACTTGTCATGTTTTGCATAATATAAATACAAAATTTTCATAGTTATTCTTAAAACATTTACTTAAAATTTATATTCAAATTGTTTTGCAAATTTTTGTTTTAAACCATTATGTAAATGTAATTCCATATGTATCATATGCCTCCATTTCAAAATTGTTTATATCTTCTTTAATATTTATATTTACACAATAAAATTTCCATTGTTTTTCACATTCAATTTTTTTTATTAGTTCAACCTGTTTATATACATATATTTCATACATTTTACACTCTTACATTCTTTATTATTTATTTTTGTATAACTTTATAAAAAGAAAAGAATGATTTAAATATTTTGATTTAAGACTAACAAATGATCACTTTAATTTATATAAGTATATATATAAGAAGATTAAATCTTAAAAATAATATTTTGAAAATTAGTACATTAATTCCTTGAAAATCAATACACCTTCCAAATATATTTAATATTTTAGAAAACAAACTATCATTGACTTTTTAAAGCTTTTAAATTTTATTTATTTCTAACACATTTTTTTTAATTTCAATATTTGTTTGTAAAATACTCATTCTTATTATTTCAAATCAAATTGCTACTTGTAATATAAATATTATTTATTTATTCTAGAAATTTTCTAATTAATTCATAAATAAATTCACAATTTAATTCCAAAATTAAATTAATTTTCAAATTAAGCGTGATAAATTTTCAGGATTGTTACAGGTTCCCCCCTTAAAAAATTTCGTCCCCGAAATTTGCTAAGGAGGCAAGAAAGAATAAATGATAGATAAAAAAATGATTGATCAGATCAGATCGAAATATTTATTCTGCATTCGGTTTACCAAATCAGAATATCAACAAATATGAGAATCAACTCATTCAATTACGAAACAATTGGGTTATCTGCTCTACGAAATATACAGGGGTAATGGTTAGTTTGAAGGGATAACTAACCGTTCGTAGAATATATCGAAACCCAATGAAACAGATAGAAATAGATTCGATTATGATCTTTGATTCAAGATCTAACTTATTACGAATTATTGAGAAATAAAACTATGGGTAGTTCTCATGTCGAACAAACTAGAAAATTTTAATCGCAAACGAGAAGGTTACCTTATAAAATTTAGTTTCCTTTATCAGCTTTTGAGGTTGAAGAATCATCTCTGATTGCATACACTTTCGTCACCAGAGCTTGCTTCTGTGCTGGACAGTCCTTGATCCTATGTCCCGGCTTGCGGCAGTAATAGCATCCCGTAGATTCCTGATCTGGCCTCATAAATGGCTCTCGCATTCCTGGCTTCTAAGGGTTCTTACATTTGTCCGAGTAATGACCTTTCTCCAAGAAATTGAGGCAAGTAACATATTTCACCTTTTCCTTCTGTATATTCTTCTTTCCTTTACCTCTCCTCGGTTTCTTTCCACCAAACTTCTTTTTCCTCCAATTCAGATTACTTGTATTTCCATCCTCCTTTGGAACTTCCTGCTTATCCAAGGTATCGTATATATAACCCATATCAATTAATTCAGAAAAAGATTCCTTTACATGAGTAGTCATCCTCTCCTGGAATTCCTTGTTCATTCCCCAAATAAACTTCTCATTCTTCCTTAACGGTGTATTCACCAATTCTGGACCAAATCGAGATAATTCACTGAATTTGTTCAAGTATTCCTCAAATGATAAACTTCCTTGCTTCAAATCCACGAACTCCTGGTACATTCTAGAGATACCAGCAGACGACATATATCGCTACTCGAACACTTCCGTGAAACGACTCCAAGTGAACTCATCCGTCGGCTCATCCAATGTAATAGCTTCCCACCATACTAACGCCTCTTCCTGGAATTGCCAGGAAGCTATCAATCGCATCTGATCATCTTCCAACTTTAATCCCTTGAAAATCCATTCGCACGATCGGATCCAGGCTTGTGCTTCGATAATAGTTTCTTTGCCAGTGAATGGTTTTCCACCAAGTCTAGAAAAGCTTCGATATAAATCAGCCAAATTTGATTGATATTGAATGGGAATATCTGTTGTTGCAGGGCCTTGACCACTTGAAGTGGTACTTCCCTGTCCCCTATCTCGTCCTCTTCTTCCACTCATTCTTACTATCTGTGAATAGCAAGAAAACTGATTTAGGCATTCGTGAATATCTTAGAGAATAACAACAGATAAAGAGAATAGACTAAGTAGTTTAGGTTTTGGTTTCACTGGTTGTACTCATTCTAGGGTATACTTCACCCTATCTCTGATGAGCCATCTAATGTGTTACACTCCGTAGCTAAAGTTCTTACTCAACCTTTAGCTCTGATACCAAATGTGACGACCCGAATTCAATGTCCGACAAACAACAAAAAACTCGTATCGCCGGAGCTTGCAACAACATTAGATGATAATAATACAGCGGAAACAAACGATGATATCATTGATACAACATGAATACAATATCCGATACATCAATTTGATGCAATGATAATCATCAACATCAGAGAATATACAACACAAAATACAGCGGAACATGACACAATATGAGATGAGTCTACTACAGAATCAAATACTGCAACTCCAATCCAAACTCCAAAGCTAGAGCTCCAAAACTTCAAGCTCGAATCTCCATCAAGGTTGCACAAAACTAAGCATGTGCAGTCGTGGATTCCAAAGACTCCAAAATGTATCAAATAGAAAGCTGAAGGTTACCAAAACGATATCTACTACTTGACTATCTGAAAAACCAAACTCTAGACTGCCCGTGTGGAAAATTGTGGGCACCCAGAGTTTAGGAACAGAACAATAAACTCCGAGTCAGTCGTGGGACTGGTGTGAGCAAACAAAAACATTTGGTCTTTAAAGACAATCAAAAGATTTAAAATTTGAAATCCGCAATGCTTTTTGGAAAATGAAACTACCATAAGGCCTCCCGGCACGCACACCATGCAATCCCACACTTGGGGGGGGGGGATTTCTCCTTATGATAATCAAACATGATTAATACGAGAAAACTCCTTGATATTATTACTAGTGCATAGTGGAAAACATTTCAAAAATATAACATTAGTCTTAGCCAGCATAGGTACCATTCTACTATGCCTACTATAGCTACCACCTGAGGTGGCAGGTAATACAACTGCAATCATAAAGGCTCGTATTGGATGTTTGATTTCCAACAAATGGTCAGGCTAAGGAACTTCCTATTGCCACATGGGAATGCCTCTGGAGGGACGCCCTAAGAACCTACCCGGCTCACTGCTAACACAAGGCCGGTTACCCCCTTCCCGGGAAGTAAAACCCAAGATATGCCACCCCCGGTCGTTTGCGACCTTTATCTAAGGATCCTGTACACCAACAACATCATACAGTAATAAATATACTACAGTGTCCACATGAGTAAGTATCTGGGCTCCATACCATGATACTACCCTTTTCAGAAGAATGGATATACCCTAGGGGAGCTACCCCTGAAACCTTGCTGCATCTTTCCTATTTCGACCATTACCGGTTTGTGAGGCTCGATGAGGTGTCATCCACAAAGCTACGCTTTTTCACAAAGCCATGTTTCGATCAACAAATGATCAGCAGCACTTCGTATGCCACATTACCAAATTGGGAATGTATCACTAGTAACCATCAACTATATGACCTCTGAGCTCGTACGTCTCAAAGAAGGGTGTTAAGCTAAGAGAATAATCTCCGCCACCAAACAGAAATGTATTTGATAGAAACCAGCTTTACATCTCAATGTGTAACGTCAGACACACAACCATAAAATCTGTTCCGGTTTCAAACAGAACCGAAGGCACTTTCGAAGAAGCCCTTGCAATCCAGGTATTCACAATCCCGGCCGGACTTCCCATCACTTAGGGAATCTCTATACCGTAGCTACTCAGTGCAGAGACAATCGATAGGTCATCCTATTGTTCTCGCAAATACTCGGTCTTCACCACCGGTCTTCAAATGCTATCCATAACGTCGTATCATTATTCGGAATGGGTTATATGACGCAAGGTCCTCTCCCGGCTAAACCGAATAATGAGCGCAATATTTGAAAACATATGGATATAGGATTTCAATTAAGTCACAACTTTAAAATTCAAAACTATTTCAAATGGTTTAAACAAATTACCATTTTAAATCTTTTAAACAAAAAGATTCATTTCAAAAAGTTCACCTATTTTCACAAAGATCCATTCACAGTTTTCAAAAAAATGCGTTTTAATTGGATTAACTCATTAAGTCTTTAAATCAAGATTTAACTTATAGCTTTCAAAACCCGTTTCCAAATATTCATTCATAACTTGAAAAATCATTTTCAATTTAAACTTGAAATTCCTTTAATACAAATTGGAAATTCATTTCTTATATGAAAGCTTATAACGTTTGAAAACAAAAGGTCTTTATTTCGAAAAAATCTGATTTCATTTATACAAGTTAAAACCTTGGGTTAATTCAAATTCCCAAAGCAACACTTTCTAAAATGGTTTAAATTCATGTAAACTTATAAAACCTTTTTAAAATCATAAGTTCTCAACATAGAATTCAATTTCAAATTTTGAATTCAAATTTAAATCAAATTCAAACTAAATTAAGTTGTTTAAAAATAACTTTTATCTTTGAAATTCCTTTTCAAAAGTTTTTTTCCACTTTAAATCCGATCTATTTCCAAAACCACTTGGATTCAAAAATTCAATTTTAAAATTGTTTCAAAAATCTGCGACTTAACCAATTTCCACGTGCAATCCATATTTGTGCGTGTATAGTGTAGTCCAGGGGTTTAACACAATTGTGCACAACATCAATCATCACAGATTCATAGGTAAAGTAAATTTATCAATCACAAAGATTCATCATTACGATTCGATGTGGGTTTCGGATAACCAACTGGAATTCGACTCCCTGTTGCATCGAAATTCAAATGTCGTTTTACGGGTCAAGGGTTTTTCATATTCATACAACAGTATATTCATCACAGATATAACAGCTCTGCACAAAGCATTACATAGCATCACATTACATATCAAATATATCAATCTATCACACATCATTCAGTAACAATCTTCAATTGAGATGAATAAATTGTGTGGTTTTTAAATTTATCAATCACATAATTACTTTCATTAGAAAACTTTGATTAATGATTAATTATCATTAACTACAATTGATTAAGTCTCAATCACCTTCAATAATTAATTATTTCTTAATTAGTTATCTAAATTAATTTATCCTTAATTATAATTAATTAAATATTAATAAATTATTCCTTAATTAATTACTTTAATTAATAAACCCTTAATTATTAATTAATCAAATCTTAATATTATTAATAAATTAACCTTAATTGTTAATTACTAAATATAAATTAACTTACCTTTAAGTTAAAATTTTAAAACTTTTGATTTATCCCTAAATCACTTTATTAAATTTTATTTAAAATAACTTGCTAAAAATATAAGTTTAAAACTTAATTGTTTTAAAGATCCTTTATTTCAAAACCTTTAATTTATACCTTCTAATTTAATAATAAAATCATCATTTAATAAAAAGAAATAATTTCAGAAATTTATTTAACTAATTTGTTAAAGTATTTAAAACTGGAAACATAAAAAACCAAGTCAAACCCGAGCTAAATACTGAAGAACTCGAGCCCTACTTCGAGTTTCCTCCTAAACTCACCCGTATCCCCTTTCGAATTTCAAAAATTCATTTAAGTGTTTGAAAAAACTCGGCGCTACGCAAATCCACTCGAGTCAATACTTGAGTCAATCCATCATCTTCCCGAAACTTGCTTTGAGTCCTCCCTTTCTTCCCCAGGCCACTGTCTACTGACACAACCCAAGTTTCATACACGTGCACCGATGCTCCGGCCACCTCTGGTCCATACTACGACCATTAACACATCGACGCTGATCATCCAACCCTATCGATCATCCAAAACCCCAAATCAAACACAGAAACGAGATCGAGCAATCCCACTTAAAACTGGAACCCACCTCCATCAGTAAATCGCCTCGCCACATCATGTCATGCCACCGGACGCCATACAATCACTACCCAAGCTACTCCGATAACCCACGAGTTGTTTCCCCCTGACCGATACAACCCCTTGCGACATTGATGTCGCAGCAACCTATTTCCTCATATCGATCAAAACTAGGGTTAAAACACTAAATCACGTCGTAACGCCACGCCGACCATCGATAAATTCAATAATCAATTTTACGATGATCCCCTACATGCAATCCTCCTTCCACCCTGATCGCGATGTTCAATTTGCCGTCGATCGACTGAAATCGACCAAAACAAGTTTTCTGTTCAACCCATAAATTCTACCTTGAATCAACACTAAAAATCATGAAATTATTGTCTAAATTCATCATTTTACAATTTCTGGCTATATATTCAAAACAAAATATTACCAACATTAATTTTATGACTTTAATTACATGTTACAGTAATATATTATGCTCGAGAAATACACTGAGTATTTTCACTCGCAATTATTTTTGAAACTAAAATTACATT
Organism: Allium cepa; assembly: GCA_030765085.1. Lineage (NCBI taxonomy): Eukaryota > Viridiplantae > Streptophyta > Magnoliopsida > Asparagales > Amaryllidaceae > Allium > Allium cepa. Next base: position 184,559,936 of record CM060934.1, read on the forward strand.
GTAGTGATCAGCTTTCATTTTAAAATCTTAGCCTAACATTGATTATTCAAAGAGAATTTGAATTGTTTTCTTAATTTTTAAACCTATATCTACAATAGGAGTCTGTGCATATATATAATCCAAACATGCTTGCAAAATTTTCTACACTCATGCAAACACTTTCACATCATATCACAATGACCATCACAAGCATAAGGTTAATAAACAAATTTAGGTTTCAAACTAAAGGTTTGCTCACCTGTATATGCACAGAGCAGAGAAGCTTTAATTTTTCCTGAGTATTTTGAAAATCTTGCTTGATTTTGTTTTTCTGGGTTGTTCTACTTGATGATGAACTGCTTTAGCTTTGCTTGTTGTGATCTTACTTTTGTTTGACTCTAGAACTTGATCTTGTATTTGTTTCTGATGCTGTTGTTTAAAATCCGAAGCTTGATCTTCTGTTTTTTTTTTCCAGATTCTTATTTTCTTCCAGATTTTGGTTTTGAAGAGGATTTTGTTTTCTTTCCTCTGATTTGCTATGCTATGTTTGAACGAGCAAGAACTAATATGGATGTGTATATATAAAGGAAATAGTTTGTACAGGGGAGGTGTCTTCTGGTGTAAGCTTATTCTTCTATCTCCTTTGGCTATCGTAGTTTGAATTTCGAGGACGAAATATTCTAAGTATTGGAAAATGTATCAATCCGAAAATTTGAACACTTTTCTTCAAATATGAACTGCTTTGAAATATTGTTTAAGTGTTATATGGGATTTAATAACCTTGTTAAACATCATTTAATTAATGAATAGTGATATGAAACTTGTTTTTGAAACTTGTTTACAAAAAAATATTCTTCGAAGAAAAACCGATAATATGACCAATAATCGATCGGTAAACAGCTTTTTTCTTCAATTAAGTTGTTTGAACTCTTGTACACTTATCCAATGATCAAATGAACACATTAGTAACTAATTAATAAACTTTAATTCATAAAGCAAATGGAAGGTTCTAGAAATTTCAAAGTGGATAAGAGATATTATATGTCAAGGTTATTAAAGTACTTAGCTAAAAGAAAGAGGTATAAAGGACAAGTGAGGGGCATGTTGGGGAGAGGGCCTGAGCCTTCCATGGCACGGTGGGGGTGAGAGTAAGCTTAGGAAACTCTATGTGAAGCTTATAAAAGGAGAGGCATACCCTTCAATTATTATTACAAATTTACAAAACAAAAGCAAGCTCTCTTTCATGTCTTTCTCTTCACAAAATTCCTAAACAAAATAATTTCAAAACACATCCAAATCAACTCAAACTTTTCCACAAGCCTTTCAACACCTTCCATTAAGTTAGATCTCAAAAAACCAAAGCAAATCTCAGCCCATCAAGGAAGGTCGTGAGCATTATTCAAAGAGAGGAGGACAAAACCAAGTGCAAAGCTAGGAAGAAGGAAGGAGCTAGGTATTGCAAGGAAGAGATTGGACCTTGTTTGCTTGGACTTTCTTATTTCAAGATGAGCTAATTCACCGCCTTGAACGAAAATTTTGGGTATATATGCTTGTGTTGATTGTGTATATGTTGTTTGAATTAATATTGACATATGTCTTGATATTGGTTTTGATTCTTGCGTTAAAAGCAAATGACATATGTAATCCATAAGTATGGACTTGAATGGGCTTGAATGGACTTCTATGGCTTGTAACATAGCCTTGCAATAAAGCATATAGGTTGTAGTTGAACTTTGGTTTAGATTGGACTTGGATTTAAAAGTGCACTTATAGTAAAAATCGATATGGATGCACTTAGAAATTGCCTTGTGTTCGACAATTTGTATTGGACTTGTAGAGAGATCATTAGGGGTTCCTCGCCATATTTATAATATTTTATATATATGCTTGCTTCCACAAAAATTTTGGATGGCAAAAATTGAAGTAACATATGGAAAAGTGGCCAAAACGTTATTTGTGCAAAACCGCCCCTTTTAGCCTTGATTTATGAACTTCAAAAGTTTGAAAAAGGACTTTTAACTTAAGTATTTTGTTTGATTCATTTTACCAGTGTTATCTGACTCATATTACAGTATTTTAAAAGTGGTTTGACAATTTTATGAACTTTTAAAAATTAGTTGTGAATTTTTATAATAGAGGTTTTGCTTTAAAATATAAGAAAAGCTTATTTTTTAATGTTTTAAAAGATTTTATAATCTCGTTATTTTAAAGTAATATTTTGGATAAATGTTTTAAAACCAATTAGAAGTATTTTTAAGTATTTTAAAAGTATTTTTAAGTATATATAGTTTCGGAAAATTTAGTTAATTATTGTTAAAGTATAAGTATCTTATATTATAAAGTACCTTTTAAATTGTTTTATTAAATATCTAGTTTATAAATAAAACTACTATACGTATGTGTGTAATCTCTAAAAGGGTGTTAAAAGTATAAACAAATAATTTTAAAAAGGGGTTATAAATTGCTTAACAGCTAAATGGTTAACTGTTTAATTACTTATTTGAAAAGTAATTAACTATACTGAACACTAAAAAGCCGACGAAGTAGGCCTATATATTTGTAAGAGTTAAGATTGATGTTTAAGTAGGGATATAGCAATAAAGCTCTAACCTACCAATATCCCTCTTGACCAAGGAATATTTAAGTTGGGAATGTCGAAAACGTGTTAATCGTATTGATTACTTACTCGTTTATGAAAGTCATTAATATTAAACACTAAAAGTCGACGAGGTAGACTTGTCTATTTGTGAGATTCAAGAATGAAGTGCCTAAGCAAGGATTTGATATGTAACCAGTGCTCTAACTTACCAAGCTTCACTCTTGGATGAGGAATAGTTAAGTTAGAATGTTGAAAATGAGTTAAGTATACGAACTGTGCTTTCTATAAATAATCACTTTTAATTGGATAGTCAATTAATCAACTATTGAATTTGACTAAAATAACTTAGGAAATATCTAGAAGAAACACAAGGCCTATATGGAACAACTATCTTTGTAGATGCTATACTGTACATACTCATCTTGCTTTTTTAGGACTAATGTTAAGGAAATCCATTCGAATAGGAGATTATCTCCACGCATATGTATTGTCTATTTATTTCTGAAAGAACCGGGGTTAAGTTAACCGAAAATTTATCGATTGATTTTGGAGCATCCTGTAAGCGGGGTACCGTACTCATACAAGATAACTCGAAATGCAACCACTGCGAAACCATATATGCGATCAATGTTCTGGGAATAGTTGTGAAGTGAAATGTTATAGAGTTGAACTGTCTATCCTAAGATTAAGTCCAAGGGAGAGGTCAACATTAACATTTCAATTTATGCTATTGTATGGGGATGTCTATCTTAAGGAGTATTCCAAGAGAGAGGACATCATTAGCGTTCTTCAATGAATTATGCTAAATCTATGTGGAGATTCAAGCTCTATTCAATATGCTTGAATCCATGTAGCGATTCGTGAACTGTTTGAGATGATGGAATCCATTTAGGATTCGTGGTTTGTTAGAGCAATGAAGACTCATGTAAGAGATCTGAACATAGCCTTGACATTGAAAATGACTAAAACTAGAGTAGGATGCACAATCTCGGGTTTAGCTAACCTATGAGAGTATATCAACTCTAGATCTTGAGTATGCATTGAATTATTGGATGTTTAGAGCTGGTTATACTTAGTACCACGTAGTTCATCATTGGGCAGGTTGTGTTTACCTTATAGTATATTCTATCTAGAGATATACGATGCTCGGAAGGAAGTTTCGGATCCTTGTCATGGAGTTCGGATTCGAGTAGACCAATGAGATCTCTATGAAAAAAACCATATACGAGCACGCCTTAGCGGTATTGATTGTATACCAATTATTGTTGTGTCATATGCATAATAGCTATTTTTCCATTTATGTTCTACACCCTAGATATTATTTATTATACCAATATATTCACTCATCGGATGGTTGTTTTCATTTGAGGAAAACCTTTACGGTAATTTGTGCGGTTTTAATAGTTACTATTACATGTCACACATATTTCTTGAGTTTCTCGTGCTGGTTTACTAGACTGATCTGGGTGTTATTTTATAATAATGATCAAGTCAGCTTCATGTATATTTCTCGTTTACTTATGGATGTTGTAGGTTTATGGAGAGGAGCCAGATGATTACTTATTGTAATATTCTTATATTTTATATATTAGCATATGTGAGGACGGGTTGTTATAACTGTCCAAACTGATGGAAGTATTTAGGTTTTGTAACTCATAAATTTCTACATTAAGAGTAACGCTTTGTACTATACTTTCGATATTATATATTATCATTTCGCTGTGAGATTATAATGATTTGTTCTTTTTTCTTATTCTATTCTTTTTTTTATCCTTTATGTCTTTCCGGCACTTAGTTGCTTAGCATACGAATACCATGGATGTATTTAGTGTCGACATTTGAGGGTCGAAAAGTCAGGTATTTACAATTTTTCTTTGGTTTATAAATTTGAAATAAATAAATTTTATGGAACTTTTATATCAAAGAAATTTGAGTCTGAATTATTTACAAGTGTAAAATAATGGATTTCTATTAAAATTGAATTCAAAATCCTACATGAATATTTTTATTTGGATTTTGAAGTAGAAATGCTTTTTATATATTAAGGATTGATTTATTTTAGAAATAGTTTGAATTTAAATTTAAACCATAACGGCTAAATGGTTTATTTATACAAGCTTTTCTATACAAGGAATTTCAGAGAATTATTCAGTGGGTTGTTTTACAGGTTTTGTATAAAATAAACTAGAGGTAGTTTGATAGTATTTCTACTGCTAAGAATTTTCAAATTTGAAAGAAATGAAATTATAATTTTGTGCAGTTCCCATTTGGAAATGGTTTTGATGGTTTTTTAAAAGGATTGATACTTGTTTTATAGTCCTTTTTGGATATTACTGCTTTTGATATAGCTTAAAGGTAATGCCAAGGCCTGGATCGTAGGAGTTGGATTAAAAGGTTCCTTCTTCGGGTGTCGATTGCAGATGAGTAATGTTGTGATTTTTATAATATGTTATGATCTATTTTGACAAGTACCCTTATGAGGATATTTATTTAAACTAGGTTTGGTGAAACCAAATTTTGAAATATAGTTTTGATGAAATTATTGATTATTTTGGAAATGGTTTCAATAAATGAAAATAGCAATTTTAAATAAATATATGGAAAACACTATTTTATACAATATTCTGAAAAAGTATGTTGGGATAAATTAGATTTGCAAATTGATTTGAAATATATTGCTAAAATTGGTTGTATACAAATTGAAAAATATTTTGATAAATTATTTGTATGTAAAACTAGTATTTTGTTGTTTTTTGCAAAATAGACCTCCGGTATATATTCTAAATATATCGGATTTTCATGAATAAACTAATTTTATATAAGTTATTTGGAAATCTGTAACGACCCAGAATTTCTGTCAATTAAAATCTGTATATTTAATTGATTTTAAATATTAGTAAGTAAAATTTGTAAGTCAAATAAATTTTATTTCGAATATCTAGATTTAATTGGATAAATAAATCGATAATTTAATATTTGAAATTCCAGAAATAATTGGAAATTGGGTTTAATATGATTAAAATTGATTCGTAAAATTTTATTTAAATCTTATTGAAGTTAGAATAATGTTATAGAACTTTTAAAATCGAATTAAAAGTTAATTTGCAGAGATTGAATATTTTAATATTTAATTGACGAGTTAAAATAGCCATTTTTCAAGCAGTCTCGGATTTTGACGAAACCAATTTCATCGGATCCGTAATGTTATATTATTGTATGATTTCAAATTTCGTGTCAATCGGATTTACCGTTTGTCCGAAACAAGCCAAAACGCATAGAAATTGGTTTAAATCGATTTAATTTAAATCGATCGTTTATTGCCGTTACTCGCACAGATGATCGAATTAGCTCCCGAAACCTATTCCATTGTGTCCGGAACATGGGGTAAACCCTAGAAATGCCCGTCACCGCACGAGATTTGGAGTTCGGAAAAATCAAATGAATAGTGTTTTTGGGAAAATTTCTATAAAAGAACCCCTTCTCTTCAAAAATTGCAAACCCTAGCTACTTTCAGCCCTAGCCGCCACTAACGTTACCAATGGCCGAAAATTCATCTCTTTCATCTCCAATTATCTTACAATCCACACTTCAATTCGAAAAACTTTCAACTACAAAGTTGAAGAACGTATCAAGATCTTCAATCTCAACGGTGGAGATCGAAAATAGGCGAGTATATCGTGAGAAAATTCGCCGTGTTCAACTCAACTTCGTGCACGGTTTTCGATACCATGGCTCAACCGAGCTCCACCATACTCGGGCCGTGGGCGAAATGGAGGCATGCGCACGAAATGGAGGCTTCTGATCGTGGTAGAAGTCGTCGAATTTGTCGTATGATTTAGGGAAAAAGGTCGGCTTCATGGGTTCGAGCTCGCGTATTTTACCTGATGGAGGAGATGAAGTGCGCGTGCGGTCTAGATCTATAGGCAAAGAAATGGATGGCCCTGATGATGTAGGTTTAAAAATAAAATAAAAAAGAAATTGTAAATTATTTATATTATAATTCGTTCGAACTTTAAAATGATGTAACTTTTTCATACGAGGTCGGATTTCGACGAAACAAATTGCGTTGGCTTCGTTTTGACGAGCACTGCGCTATGGAACTAGATTGGAGTCGTTTGGAGCTAGTGAAAATTTCAGGTAAAATTAAACGCACGTTTAATTTTATTCGAAATAAAACGCTACAACTGTTATCGGAAACTCAAGGTGAGAACTTCTCACTCAATTGAATTAGTTTCGATTTAAATTTTAAATAGTTGGATTTAAAATTGCTTGATTATATGATTGAATGATAAATTATTATCTATTGTTTGAAATAGACATTATACACCATATATTAAGCGGAGGTTATTTATTAAATATATATACCGCGATAATTTCACCGTAAAGTGGAATTGGTATTATATATGTACTTGGAGTTGATTTCCCGCATTATATAGCGGATGAGACCCTATTGCGCCGCATAATAGCGGATAATATTTTATGAATCCCACATACCGCGATATTCCGTATTGGAACGGAATTGGTATTGTGCCAACGTCTGTGCATGTAGGGAAACAGGTTGGAGGGATCCAACTGGATTCCTCGCCAGTATATATTTGATTACAAATATTGTGATGTTTGTTGATTATCATATTGATATATGATATTTGGATGCCGTGATTGATTACTTGGTGATGTTGCATCATTGGCCCTATTTTGAAGTTTTAAAAATGTTAAAGTAACGATTTTTAATTTAGAAGGGTTTTAAAGTGATTTTTGAAAATATACGTTTTATTAGATTTTGGAATTGATTTATTTTAAACAAATAAACGTTATAACTTTTAATGTTATAAAAATTATGATTTTTGTAAAATATAACCGAAATGTGATTTTTGAAATAAATAGTTGATAAATTTATAAGATGGTTTAAATTGGGATTTTTTTGAAATATTATAAACGATTTATATAAAAAAGATTTATAAATTGATATTTATAAATTTAAGATATTGGAATTATAAAACGAGTTTTTATAAGTGTTAAAATGAAATAAAAAATGGACTTCATAAGTGAATGAAATTTATAGATTTACAAATTGTGAAATTTTAAAATTAATAGATTTTCGTAAAATAAAAGATTATAAGTAATTAACTTATAAATTAGATTTTTGGTATAAAATTGAGTTATAAATTGAATTGGTAAATAAAAGTGATTTTATAAGTTGAAGTTTTTATAAAATATGTGTGTGTGTGTGTGAATTTATAAACGTTGTTTTATAAATCCGAAATCAATTGAATTTAATAAATTAAACATAGAAGTTTATAAAAAGGGATATATTCGCGATTTTGGATAGCGAATTATCAATTATATGATAGGTGTAGTAATGAAGTGTTTGGTTGGGAATTATATTCACGATTTTGGACAGTGAATATATTATTAAAGAAAATCGATATGTTTTTGGGGAAGTGATATTATAAAATGAAGTTAATTGTTTTAAAGATGTTTTAAAATGTGTTAAGTATCGAATACATAGATTTCAACATTCATTGTTGAAATAGACGTTTCGAGAAATAAGGAAATGGTGGACTATAACACTGTTGTTATAATAAATGATTTCCGAAAGGGAATGTTTTATATAGTATTGGGATTTATATATCTATCTTAATTTTGAATCCCTATACTAGTGATTTTGGGTCGTCGTAACGATGTTTTATGCAACATTCATTTTGACTCAAATAAATGTGTTTAAGCGCACGTTTTCCTTAAAGAATAAAATATATACTTAATTTCGATTTAAGTATATTGAATATTTTCCAAGTGTTGAAAATAAATGGATTTGTGAATTACCTATTATTAAATAAGTATGGAAATGATTTTCAATATGAAGTGAATGTTTTGAGATTTTATCTTTTAAAGATAAATTGAAAATGAATATTAGAAATCGATTTGAAATTCGTATATTCATAGATATTTTGGAAATGTGAATTCATTATGGAATTTATAAAAGAAAGGGAAATGAATTTTACGGATTTGGAACGTAAATCAAAAGTAAATCGTTAAGGATTTATTTAACTGGTTTAAATGAACCATTTTGAAATGAAAGTATTTCCGCGTAAGGAAAATGATTGAAATTTGTTTTCAAAAGTGGTAAAGGTGAAAAGTGATTTGAAATTTGTTTTCAAATGGTTGAAGTGTGGAAATTATATATCTAGTAAAGATATTTTGGAAAATAAATAATTTGGAAAATTATTTGGAATCTGGTGATGTTGTGCATGCCTATTGATAGTTAAATAACCGACTATCAATATTTACCTTTGAATGGGTATTTGTTGTGATTTGCTTGAATTTGAATGCTACACTTATTTTTAAAATAAGCGCTTACTATTCGGGTTAGCCGGGAAAGGACCTTTGGGTGGTATAACCCATTCCGAATATGTGATACGTCGTTATGGATTGCATTTGAAGACCGGTGTTGAAGACCGGGTATTTTTGAAAACGGAAGGATTACCGTCGAATGACTCTGCATCGGCTGATCTCCGATATAGAGATTTTTATCACCCTTAGTGACGGGAAGTCCGGATGTGATTAGTGAATATCCGGATTGCAAGGGGTTCTTTGGAAGTGCCTTCAGTTCCGTTCGATCCCGGAACGGACTTGTATGGATGTGTGTCTGACATTATAATTTGATATGTGAAGCTGGTTTCTATCAAATATATTTCTGTTGGTGGCAGAGAATTTATTCTCTTAGCTTAACACCCTTCTCTAAGACATACGAGCTCAGAGGTTATGTAGTTGATGGTTACTAGTGATGCATTCCCAATTTGGTAATGTGGCATACGAAGTGCTATTAAGCATTTGATGATCAAAGCACAGCTTTTGTAAAAAGCGTAGCTTTGTGGACGAGACTTCGTCGGACCTCACACCCCGTAAATGGTCAAAACAAGAAGAATGCAGCAAGGTTATTAGAGTGTAGCGCCCCTTTAGTGTATGTCATTCCTTCTGGATAGAGGTGGTATCATGGTATGGAGCCCAGATACTTAACCTATGTTGTTGCTGCAAATTTATTACTTTGTGGTTGTTGGAATCGAGGATCCTCGGATATAGATCGGTTACGATCGGGGGATGGCACATTCGTGTCAGTAGTTACCCAGTTAGGGGTAACCCGCCTTGTGTTGGCAGAGATCCGGTTAGGTTCTCGGGTCGTCTTTCCAGAGGCATGCCCATGTGGCAATGGGAAGTTCCTTGGCCTGACCATTTGTTGGAAATCCAAACTTCAATACGCATCTTGTACGGTTTTAGTTGTAGAACCTGCCATTTACTTATGGTGGTCACCACTATTTAGATGGTAGCTATAGTAGGCATACGTTAATGGTCGTATGTTGGCTAAGATTTATATCTTTACTTTCGAAATGATTTTTTCCTACACTATGCACTAATAATAATATCAAATGTTTCTTTTTAATGCGTATCAAGCATCTTTGACTATCATAAGGAGAAATCTCCTCCAATTCTGCGTTTGCATTGTGTGTGTGTGCGGGAGGCCTTATGGTAGTCTCATTTTCCAAAAAGCACTGCAAATCTATTTTAAAATATTCCTTGGTTTGTTTTTAAAGATAAACTGTTTTAAGTTCTCACACCAATCCCATGACTGATCTGGAGTTTATTGTTTTCCTTCCTAAACTCTGGGTGCCCACCAATTTCTACACGGGCAGTCTAGAGTCAGGTTATCAGGTTATTCTGGAATTCAGGAGTTGCTGTAGAAATCTGAAGGCAAGCTTGATGGCGTAGTATATCAACTAGTATATAGTATTTCTTTTCCGCTATTTATTGTTGTTTGTTGTTGTACACTCTGATGATGTAATGTAATGTAATATGATGTAATGTAATAACTAATATAGTTCTTTGTTTAAAGATTATTCATTTATCTATTATATGTTGTTCCGCTGCAATTGTGAGATTCAGATATTGTTCTGTTGTTTCTTTCTGTTTTGTTCTATCTTTTTCTCTCTTCTTCTATCTTTTTCTTCTTCTTTAACCATAACATTTCGGTTTTCCGGCATTCGATTGCTCGACAGTTGGTACAGTGGAGTATTGATGTCGGTTTTCGAGCGTCGAAAAATCGTGATCGTTACAAAATCCCTTTTGAAGTGATTTTGTGATAATTGATTTGAATGAAAACCATTTCTGGAAATCTATTTTAATAACGTTTTTTATTACCGAGCTTATATTGAATTACTTATTGGTGTTGACAATAATGACAATTTGTTTTTATAATTGAGTAATGTTTTGTAGTGTAGCATATTTAAACCTGTCATACTAATTATGAAATTATTCAAGCTCAATTAGACTCACAACTAGAATTCTAGCCTGAATTGGGGTTTGTTATTTATTTAACAACCTCAGGTCAATCCGAGGTTGTTTTACAGGTCAATATTCCGATTGTACATGTTTTTTAGACTACAACATGGAGTTGGAGTAGATGATGAAGGCGAGTAGTTACTTTATTTGTAGTTATATTGAGATGTCATTGTATTAACTGATAAGATGTGATGAGTTGTATGTATATATGTGAGAAGAAGTATTAAATTTTTAAATATGATATAAAATTCATTATTTTTGTTCACTTCAATTATGTCAGTTGGGAATTTTTATTTGTCTCTAATATTGTATTATTCCATTCTAGAACTCATGTACATGTCTTGTATTGAGATGAGATACATATTATTTTAGATATATTTAGGTATTGAAACGTATCCGTGTTGATCCAAAGTAATGTATACGATAGATTACTCATTCCATGCCCACTGATTCGAGTTATCAGATGGTAAAATCCCTTTGATATTTCGGTTGTTGGGGCTGGGTTGTCACACAGTTGCTTTGCACACACCGTTATACCTCATTGTAAGTATTACTATTTTCCCAATAGGTGCCATACTTTGAAAAGAAATTGCTTGTAAATACAAATGACTGGAATTGCAAAAATAAGCATTGCTTGTATATTTTTTTAAATCGCAATTATTCAATAATTTTGATTACATACCAAAATAAAGCTAGTCAAGAGCAGAGTGATGAGGCCATTGCCTTTCCTTACCTCAAAAAGGACTAAAATTTTGTCATTTGCATACATCTTGGACTTAAAATTGAGTAGACGTTGACCTAAGGATAAAAATTTGAAGGACAACCAAATCGGATTGAATAAACTGAATTTGAACCTTTAGTTTGATCATTTTATTGTAGGGTATTTGGTCGATTTCTTTTGTAAACAACAGTGATACGTATGATATTTGAAATCTAATGATATATTAAGGGACACTAGACAAACAATTGAAAATTTGAGTAGTCTCATTCTTGCAAGTTTATAATCAATTTTATTCTTGAAATTAACTATTTAATTTTATTTGCAAAATCTATATAACCGAGAGAGTACATTTTTTGAAACAGATTCTCCTAAAGATTAGATCGTGGATATATATAGTAAGAATATTATAATGTTTTTGCAAAAGTTTTGGTGATCTGCGAACCTTTATAATTGGACCACTAGAAAAAGAGATTATAAAATACCCGTAAAACATTAGTTGTATGCTTTTATGAATAGCTAAGAGACCCTCTTCCCCTTCAATTTGAGATTATCAACTAATAAAGTATCATCGAGTTAGATATTTTATTTTGAATTGAGAGCTACTTTTGTCAAGAGTAAGTTTAGGATTTTCTTTGCTTGTATTTGATCAAAAATAAGCGAAAGAAGTTTGAGCTATCATAATTTTCCTAGGGGATCTCAAGTAGGTAAAAACTTTTCAAACAAGGTAGATCAACATATTCTGATGTCTCAACTTGGGAGAGAATTGGCCTTATCTCTTCATGATCAATGTTATCCAACTAGGACTGTTCAACCTTCGGTTAAAATCTATCCACTAGCCGAAGAAAATAATTTTATGCTAAAACATTCTAGGATTGTTCAACCTTCAGCTATAATATTTCCACTAGCCGAAGGAAATAATTTTGAGCTAAAACATTCTTTTATTTAAATTGTACCAAAATTTGTAGGTTTTGAAAACGCTTATGAGATTTTTAGTAAATTTGACTTGTATGCATTGACAAATAAAATGCAACAATTATCTTTGGAATTAATCAAAGGCTAATTCTATTTGCACATCTTGAGAGCGAAAAAGATGGATAAATTCTCTTCCTATACTGTAAAGAATGGCTTTTCAACCACTGAATTTCGACACTAATAGATCCACGGTATTCATGTGTCGAGCACCGAAGTGCCGGAAAGATGGAACGTTAGGGTAAAGAAAAATAAGATAAGAAAACGAATAAGAAAGGGGTGAACAAAAATATCATAATCGCACAACGTAATAATAACATATGATATCAAAAGACAATGCATAATGTTACTCTAATATACATAGTATTTTAGAGTTACTAATCAGGGTACCATCATCAGCTTGGACGGTTATAACAACCTGTCCTTGCAATTGCTGACACACACACAAGTAATGCACGGGAAATAAGAATACTATGGTATATAAACATCCAACTCCTCCCCAAGAGCTCAATGAACATCAGCATAAACCTGCCTTTCTCAAACTAATTAAAAGAGCATACAAGGAATTTAGAGGAAACAAAAGTCATGTGTCTGGCATATGTCTGGTGTAAGAAACTCAAGAAATATTTATACAATATATAACAACACCTTTTGTGACCGTCGTAACGTTTATCCCCTCAAAAGAGCCAAACCAGTTAATAAGTACATATTGCGCTATAACAGATAATGTCTAGGGTAAAAAATATAAATTAAAAAAATAGCTGTGATGATTACCATGATGACACCACAACAATATAGAAGTAAAATCAAAATGCTAAGGCGCGTTCGTATAATGGATTTTACATGAAGACCTCTCTAGTAAATTATCGACTGATCTCTTATGATAAGGATTAGAAAATACCTTTCGATTGTTGTATATCTTTGGATAAAATATACTATAACGTAAACACAACAGGCCCAACATTCAAACACTTTCGTGAACAACATGAACCAAATATCAACAACTACCCACGCTGTAACGACCCAGAATTTCTGTCAATTAAAATTTGTATATTTAATTGATTTTAAATATTAATAAGTGAAATTTATTAGACGAATAAATTTTATTTTGAATAATTGGATTTAATTGGATAATTAAATCGATAACTTAATATGTTAAATTTCAGAAATAATTGAAAATTTGGGTTAAATATGATTGAAAATGATTTGTAAAATTTTATTTTATCATATTGAAGTTATAGTGATGTTATAGAACATTTAAAATTGAATTTAGAATTTATTTGTGAAAATTGAATATTTTAATATTTAAATTGACTAGTGAAATTAGTCATTTTTCGAACAGTCTCAGAATTGGACGAAATCAGTTCCATTGGATCCATAATAGTTTGTTATTATCGGATTTCAATTTTCGTAGCAATCGGAGTTTTCGTTTGACCGTGGCAGCTCGAAACGCATCGAAATTGTTTTAATATTAATTTGGCGAGTTAAAATAGCCATTTTTCAAACTGTCTCGGATTTCGATGAAACCAGTTTCATCGGATCGTAATGTGATATTATTGTATGGTTTCAAATTTCATGTCAATCGGATTTACCGTTTGTCCGGGGCAAGCTAAAACGCCTAGAAATTTGATTTACCGATTTAATTTAAAATCGAACGTTTATTGCCATAACTCACACGGATGATCGAATTAGCTCCTGAAACACGTTCCATTGTGTTCGGAACGCGGGGTAAGCCTTAGAAACGCCAACCAGCACGCTTCGTTTTGAGTTCAGAAAATCCGGGATGAATAGTGTTCGTTGAATTTTCTATATATGCCCCTCACGTTTCTCATTTGCAAAAGAAAAATAAAACCCTAGGGTTATATGTTCAGCCGCCTCCAATAACAATCAATGGCCGAAAAACTGTCAACTTCCCCCTCGTTTATCTCCTCATCCATCGACTTTTACCAAAAACCTCCAACTACAAAATGGAAGAGCACATCCTCCTCTATAATCTGAACGGTGGTGATCGATTTTTATTGCGTGGATTAGCGGCAATCTTCTTTCAAAGCCGTGCGTTCAAGCATGTCATTCGAGGCCAATTGGCAACCAAGTGGGGCCGTAATCTGGGCGTGGGTGGCTCACATGATGGCGCGCGCATTGGAAGTGTTTGATCGTGTTCAAGTTCGTCGTGGAGGCCGATTGAATTAGGGTTTGTGAATGTGCTATGGGTTCTACGTTGCGTGCACGGTTACTGGAAGGGGAAGATAATGAATCACGGCTGTGATTTGCAATGAGGGATCTAACGGATGGAATTAAATTAGGGTTAGAAATATAATATAAATGTTGTAAATTTATATTAAAAAAATCCGTGTAACTTTAAAAATTCGTATCTTTTTCATACGAGGTCGAAAACGCACGAAACAAATTGCATTGGAATCGTATGGACGAGCACTACGCTATGGAATTGGATTGGAGTCGTTTGGAGCTAGCGAAAATTTCGGGTAAAATTAAACGTCCGTTTAATTTTATTCGAAATAAAAGCTGAAAACGAAATTGAAATCAAGGTGAGAACTTCTCACTCAATCGAATCGGTTTCGATTTAATTTTTAAATAGTTAGATTTAAAATTCTTGAATGTATGTTTGAATGATGATTGTTATCTATTGATTTGTTAAAATAGACATTATACGCCGTTAGTAAGCGGAGGTTATTTATTAAAAACATATACCGCGAATATTTCACAGTACAGTGAAATTGGTATTATTTATATACTTGGAGTTGATTTCCCGCATTATATAGCGGATGAGACCCTATTACGCCGCCTATTAAGCGGATAATATTTTAAATCCTATATACCGTGATAATTCCGTACTGGAACGGAATTGGTATTGTGCTAACATCTTTGGATGCAGGAAAACAGGTTGGAGGGATCCAACTAGATTCCTGAACTGTATTATTTGATTTCAGATATTGTGATATTTGATTGATTATCATATCGATATATGATGTCGTTGTTGTCGTGATTGACTATTGGTGTGTAGCATCATTGGGCCAATTTTGGAATTTTAAAAGGATTTTAAAGTGATTTTTGAAAGTATACGTTATGAAATATTTTTGGAATTGATTCCTTTTAAATAAATAAACGTTATAATTTTAAAGTTATTAAAATTATGATTTTCGAGAAATATAGTTAAAAGTTGATTTTTGAAAATATGGGGTTAATGATTTTATAAAATAGTTTAAATTGGGATTTTTGAATTTATTGTAAAAAGTTTAAAATATAGGATTTATAAAATTTGATTATTTTAATAAATCAAAATGATGAATTTATAAAGGAGTTTAAAGACGTTTTAAAATAATAATATAAATTGATTTATATAAAAGATTTATAAATTGATATTTATAAATTAAAAATATTTGAATTATAAAACGAGTTTTTATAAGTGTTAGAATGAATTGTAAATGAATTTCATAAAAGAATGAAATTTATAGAATTATAAACAGCGAAGTTATAAATGGAATTTTATAAGCAGTAGATTATTAAATTTGTAAAGTTATTAAAAGAATAATTTTGGGTAAATAAATGAATCTTATAAGTTATAAGATTTATAATTGGGGAAGTTTAAAAGAACGATGTAAACAAATAAATTATAAGTATTTAAATTATAATATGAACTTTTGGTATATAATTGAGTTATAAATTGAAATAGCTTAATAAAGGAGATTTATAAAAGGAAGTTGTTATAAAATAAATAGAAATGGAATTTATAAACATTGTTTTATAAATCCGCAAACGGCTTATTTTGATAAGTAAATTGTTATAACTTATTAATGGAGTTATATTCACGTTTTAGACAGTGAATAATCCTTTAAAATAAAATGTATAGAAATGATGAAATTGGTTAACGAGGTATATTCACGTTTTTGAATAGTGAATAATATGTTAAAGAAAATATTTTGGATGTGATGTTTTAAATAAAATTAAAACAATCTAACGAAGTTTTTAAAATGTGTTAAGATTCGAAACCATAGATATCAACATTCATTGTTAATATAGACGTTTTCGAGAAATAGAAGGAAATGGTGGACTATAACACTGTTGTTATAGTAAATGATTTCCGAAAGAAAATGTTTTATTTAGTATTGGGATTTATATATCTATCTTAATTTCGAATCCCTATACTAGTGATTTTGGGTTGTCGTAACGATGTTTTACGTAACATTCGTTTTGGCCCAAATAAATATGTTTAAGAGAATGATTTCCTTAAAGAATAAAAGATATACTTAATTTCGATTTAAGTATATTGAATATTTTTCAAGTGTTGAAAATAAATAGTTTTTGAATTACTTATTAATAAGTAAGTATGGAAAAGTTTTTTTCCATTAAGAAATGAAACGTTTTTGAGAATTTATCTTTATGAAGATAAATTGAAAATGAATAATTGAAATTGTGTATTCATAAATATTTTGGAATGTAAATTCACTATGGAATTTATAAATGAAAAGGGGAGTTTGTTTAAAAATAAACGTTAATTTATTTTTGAAGTGTGGGAATTAATTTATGGATTTGGAACGTAAATATAAAGTAAATCTTTAAGGATTTATTTAATGGGTTTAAATGAACCATGTTGAAATGAAAGTATTTCTGCGTAAGGAAAATGTTTGAAATTTGTTTTCAAAAGTGGTAAAGGTGTAAAGTGATTTGAAAATTTGTTTTCAAATGGTTGAAGTGTGAAAATTTTATATCTTGTAAAGATATTTTTTGGAAAATAAATAATTTGGAAAATTATTTGGAATCTGGTGATGTTGTGCATATCCATTGATAGTTCAATAACCGACTATCAATATTTACGTTTGAATGGGTATTTGTTGTGATTTGCTTGAATTTGAATGCCACACTTATTTTTAAATAAGCGCTCACTATTCGGGTTAGCGGGAAAGGACCTTGGGGTCGTATAACCCATTCTGAATATGTGATACGTCGTTATGAATTGCATTTGAAGACCGGTGCTGAAGACCGGATATTTTCAAAAGTGAAAGGACAACTCGTCGAATGTCTTTGCATCGACTGGTCCCCGGTATAGAGACTCCATATGTGATGGGAAGTCCGGTCGTGATTAATGAATATCCGGATTGCAAGGACTTCTTCGTAAGTGCCTTTGGTTCTGTTCGATCCCGGAACAGACTTGTATGGATAGTATGTCTGACATTACAAATTGGGATATAAAGCTGATTTCTTTCAAATATATTTATGTTGGGGCGGAGAATTTATTCTCTTAGCTTAACACCCATCTCTGAGACATACGAGCTCAGAGGTTATGTAGTTGATGGTTATCAGCGATATATTCCCAATTTGGTAATGTGACATGCTGAGTGTTGCTGTGAAATGATAATTGTTTGATTATTTGTGATATGATCATTTGTATGATCATTTATCTTTGTGATCATTACTTTGATCATTTGTTGACCCAAAGCATGGCTTTGTACCAAAGCGTGGCTTTGTGGACGAGACTTCGTCGGACCTCACACCCCGGAAATGGTCAAAACAGGAAGGATGCAGCAAGGTTATTAGGGTAGCGCCCTTTAGTGTATGTCATTCCTTCTGGATAGAGGTGGTATCATGGTATGGAGCCCAGATACTTAACCTATGTTGTTGCTGCAAACTTATTACTTTGTGGTTGTTGGAAATCGAGGATCCTCGGATGTAGGTCGTTTAGGATCGGGGGATGGCATATTCGTGTCAGTAGTTACCCAGTTAGGGATAACCCGGCCTTGTGTTGGCAGAGATCCGGTTTGGTTCTCGGGACGTCATTCCAGATGCGTTTCCATGTGGCAATGGGAAGTTCCTTGGCCTGACCATTTGTTGGAAATCCAAAGAAACAATACGATCTTGTACGGTTTTAGTTATAGAACCTGCCATTTACTTATGGTGGTCATCACTGTTTAGATGGTAGCTATAGTTGGCATACGATAATGGTCATATGTTGGCTAAGATTTATAACTTTACTTTCGAAATGATTTTTCCTACACTATGCACTAGTAATAATATCAAATGCGTCTTTTTAATGCGTATCAAGCATCTTTGACTATCATAAAGAGAAATCTCCTCCGATTCTGCGTTTGCATTGTGTGTGTGTGCGGGAGGCCTTATGGTAGTCTCGTTTTTAAAAGCATTGCGAATTGACTTTAAAAATATTCCTCTATTTTGTTTTCGAAGATAAAATAAACTGTTTTAGTTCTCACACCAGTCACATGACTGACTCGGAGTTTATTGTTTTCCTTCCTAAACTCTGGGTGCCCACCAATTTCCACACGGGCAGTCAAGAGTTAAGGTTTATCAGGATATTCTAGATTTCAGGAGTTGCTGGAGGCAAGCTGGATGGCATGGCATATCATTTAGTATATAATATTTCTTTTCCGCTGTTTGTTGTTGTTTGATAATTGTACACTCTGATAATGTAATATAATGTAATGCAATGTGATGTGATGTAATAACTGATATAGTTCTTTGTTTAAAGATTATTCATTTATCTATTATATATTGTTCCGCTGCGATTGTGAGATTCTGATATTGTTCTGCTGTTTTCTTTCTGTTGTTCTATCTTTTCTCTCTTCTTCCACCTCTTTTCTTTTTTTTCTTTTTTTTAAAAACCTTAAGAATTCGTATTTCCGTTCATCTTGAGTTAGTCAATGGAGATTAGTGTCTATTCAAGGAGTACGGATTTGCGGGTCCTCACATCTGGTATCGGAGCATATGGTTAAGCGACAACCATGGCTCTGTTGGGTATTACTCATTAGAGATAGAGTCAGTAGTACTCTAGAATGAGTTTGAGTGTAATAATTGCTATGAGAGCGTATTTGTTAGTGAATGTAAAATTGTTTTATATTGTGATGATTGGTTTGTTGAGTGGTATACGGATTCTGGTTAATACGAGTAACTAACGTTGTTGATAGGGATCTCTAAACACTTGTACAGAACAATTCAACACGATATTGTTTTAAATTGGGTAAATGAAATAATTTTACCTTGAGTATATTTTATATATAAAGGAATAATTTTCAGAATTATTAAAGTGTATGTAAGTTGATTGTTTGGTTGTTGAAAATGTAAGAATATATATAAGTAAAATTAAAAGATGTTTGAATAATCTAAATTAAGGAATTATTGTATAAGCAAAAGAATTATAAGAATTGAATTATAATTAATGTGATTTACAATTGTGAAATAATCTTATATATAAGAAGTGAAACTATATGAATATATTCATGAATATGAGTTGTAGGTAAAAAAATGAGTTTGAATAAGTGATGAATTTGACTTCGGTAAAGGTTAAATAAAATTTTACTTTAGAATTGGAATCTGAATTTGATTTATAAGTTGGAATTTAAGTTAAGTAAAGCCAAATAATGTTTAAATGGAATATAACTTCAGTGATGTTGAATGGAGTTGATTTTGGTATCAAAGTAAATTAATAAAGTGAAGTGATGGATACAAACTTGAGTTATATAAATGAAATTCAACTTTTGTAATTGCATTGAATTAATCAATTGAATGTAAATAATTGATATGAAATAATGAATGTAAGTGTTAATTCATTAAAATCTAAGGTTATTGAAAATTGAATAATTGAATGAAAATCAATTTAATTAAACCAATTGAAAGTAAAGGTGTTAAACCAAATTAAATGAATATAAGCAAAGGAATTTGGTTGTAATTAATATACATTGGTTGTTATATGATTGTTAGTTGATTGTATATAATTCATTAAGTATTAATGAAATTGAAAGCTAAAGTAATTGAAATCCAATTGGAAGTTAAGTGAATCTTAAATAGAATTGAATTTGATTTGGAAGTGAACCAACTTGAATATGAATTAGTGAATATAAACTAATTGAAAATGAATGTTAGTAAAAACATCCACTATTAATGAATCAAATGTGATTAAATTGAAAACCCATTTAATTGAATATTAATGAGAATATGAATGAATATTTATTGGTTATGGATGTTGGTTGGATGTTAGTTGGATGATAGTTGGTTGATGGTTGAATATATTGCTTTTACTGCATTTGCTATGTTGGCATATATAGTTATTATGTTACTATATGTTGTATATGGATACTATTGTCTATATACATGTTTCTCATTGTTTGTTGAGTGTTTAGTAGGTGCGGATCGTGTTTGCTTCGCATTTGGAGCTCGCTTTCGCGCTATATTAGCCGTATATGCTCGCTAATAAAATATAAGGTACATATCTCGGATTAAATATCATACTTTTACACTTTTTTCCCTGCGGGATGCCTCATCACTTGATGAGATGTATATTTGTGATATATATACTGTCATTTTTTTTCGGATCGAGCCGCGCAAAGGAGACTATGGCGAATTTTTCCGAAAATTTAAGGCGTTAGAAAAATTTAAGAAAAATTTAAGAAAAATTGAAATTTTTTGAAAACTATAATTTTGATTTGGAGTTGAAAGTTAAACAATAGTAGTTGTTTTTGAAAAGATAACTAAGAATGATTTGAAAACTTGGTAAAGTTATTGTAAGAAGTTTAACTATGGATTTATGGAAAGTTAATAGATTCTGTAACTTTTCTTACTTGGTAATTTCGAGGACGAAATTCTTTTAAGGGAGGAAGTATGTAACGACCCAGAATTTCTATCAATTAAAATTTGTATATTTAATTGATTTTAAATATTAATAAGTGAAATTTATTAGTCGAATAAATTTTATTTCGAATAATTGGATAATTAAATCGATAATTTAATATGTTAAATTTCAGAAATAATTGAAAATTTGGGTTAAATATGATTGAAAATGATTTGTAAAATTTTAATTTATCATATTGAAGTTATAATGATGTTATAGAACTTTTAAAATTGAATTTAGAATTTATTTGTGAAAATTGAATATTTTAATATTTAAATTGACTAGTGAAATTAGTCATTTTTTGAACAGTCTCAGAATTGGACGAAACCCGTTCCATTGGATCCGTAATAGTTTGTTATTATCGGATTTCATTTTTCATAGCAATCGGAGTTTTCGTTTGACCGTGGCAGCTCGAAACGCATCGAAATTGTTTTAATATTAATTTGGCGAGTTAAAATAGTCATTTTTCAAGCAGTCTCGGATTTCGACGAAACTAGTTTCATCGAATCCGTAACGTGATATTATTGTATGGTTTCAAATTTCATGTCAATCGGATTTACCGTTTGTCCGGTGCAAGCTAAAACGCCTAGAAATTTGATTTACCGATTTAATTTAAAATCGAACGTTTATTGCCATAACTCGCACAGATGATCAAATTAGCTCCCGAAACACGTTCCATTGTGTTCGAAACGCGGGGTAAACCTTAGAAACGCCAACCGGCATGCTTCATTTGGAGTTCGGAAAATCTGGGATGAATAGTGTTCGTTGAATTTTCTATATAAGCCCCTCACGTTTCTCATTTGCAAAAGAAAAATAAAATCCTAGGGTTGTACGTTCAGCTGCCTCCAATAACAACCAATGGCCGAAAAACTGTCAACTTCCCCCTCGTTTATCTCCTCATCCATCGACTTTTACCAAAAACCTCCAACTACAAAATGGAAGAGCACATCCTCCTCTATAATCTGAACGGTGGTGATCGATTTATATTGCATGGATTGGCGGCAATCTTCGTTCAAACCCGTGCGTTCAAGCACGTCGTTCGAGGCCAATTGGCGACCGATGGGGCCGCAATCTGGGCGTGGGTGGCTCACATGATGGCGCGCGCATTGGAAGTGTTTGATCGTGTTCTAGTTCGTCGTGGAGGCCGATTGAATTAGGGTTTGTGAACGTGCTATGGGTTCTAGGTTGCGTGCACGGTTACTGGAATGGGAAGATAATGAATCACGGCCGTGATTTGCAGTGAGGGATCTAACGGCTGGAATTAAATTAGAGCTAGAAATATAATATAAATGTTGTAAATATATATTAAAAAAATACGTGTAACTTTAAAAATTCATATCTTTTTCATACGAGGTCGAAAACGCACGAAACAAATTGCTTGGAATCGTATGGACGAGCACTACGCTATGGAATTGGATTGGATTCGTTTGGAGCTAGCGAAAATTTCGGGTAAAATTAAACGTCTGTTTAATTTTATTCGAAATAAAAGCTGAAAACGAAATTGAAATCAAGGTGAGAACTTCTCACTCAATCGAATCGGTTTCGATTTAATTTTTAAATAGTTAGATTTAAAATTCTTGAATGTATGTTTGAATGATGATTGTTATCTATTGATTTGTTAAAATAGGCATTATACGCCGTTAGTAAGCGGAGGTTATTTATTAAAAACATATACCATGAATATTTCACAGTACAGTGAAATTGGTATTATTTATGTACTTGGAGTTGATTTCCCGCATTATATAGCGGATGAGACCCTATTGCGCCGCCTATTAAGCGGATAATATTTTAAATCCTATATACCACGATAATTCCGTACTGGAACGGAACTGGTATTGTGCTAACATCTTTGGATGCAGGAAAACGGGTTGGAGGGATCCAACTAGATTCCTCAACAGTATTTATTTGATTTCAGATATTGTGATATTTGATTGATTATCATATCGATATATGATGTCGTTGTTGTCGTGATTGACTATTTGGTGTGTATCATCATTGGGCCAATTTTGGAATTCTAAAAGGATTTTAAAGTGATTTTTGAAAGTATACGTAATAAAATATTTTTGGAATTGATTCCTTTTAAATAAATAAACGTTATAATTTTAAAGTTATAAAAATTATGATTTTTGAGAAATATAGTTAAAAGTTGATTTTTGAAAATATGGGGTTAATGATTTTATAAAATAGTTTAAATTGGGATTTTTGAATTTATTGTAAAAATTTTAAAATATAGGATTTATAAAATTTGATTATTTTATAAATCAAAATGATGAATTTATAAAGGAGTTTAAAGACGTTTTAAAATAATAATATAAATTGATTTATATAAAAGATTTATAAATTGATATTTATAAATTAAAAATATTTGAATTATAAAATGAGTTTTTATAAGTGTTAGAATGAATTGTAAATGAATTTCATAAATGAATGAAATTTATAGAATTATAAACGGTGAAGTTATAAATGGAATTTTATAAGCAGTAGATTATAAAATTTGTAAAGTTATTAAAAGAATAATTTTGGGTAAATAAATGAATCTTATAAGTTATAAGATTTATAATTTGGGAAGTTTAAAAGAACGATTTTGTAAACAAATAAATTATAAGTATTTAACTTATAATATGGACTTTTGGTATATAATTGAGTTATAAATTGAAATAGCTTAATAAAGGAGATTTATAAAAGGAAGTTGTTATAAAACAAATAGAAATGGAATTTATAAACATTGTTTTATAAATCCGCAAACGGCTTATTTTGATAAGTAAATTGTTATAACTTATTAATGGAGTTATATTCACCTTTTAGACAGTGAATAATCCTTCAAAATAAAATGTATAGAAATGATGAAATTGGTTAACGAGGTATATTCACGTTTTTGAATAGTGAATAATATGTTAAAGAAAATGTTTTGGATGTGATGTTTTAAATAGAATTAAAATGATCTAACGATGTTTTTAAAATGTGTTAAGATTCGAAACCATAGATTTCAATATTCATTGTTGAAATAGACGTTTTCGAGAAATAGAAGGAAATGGTGGACTATAACACTGTTGTTATAGTAAATGATTTTCGAAAGGAAATGTTTTATTTAGTATTGGGATTTATATATCTATCTTAATTTCGAATCCATATACTAGTGATTTTGGGTTGTCGTAACGATGTTTTACGTAACATTCGTTTTGGCCCAAATAAATATGTTTAAGAGAATGATTTCCTTAAAGAATGAAAGATATACTTAATTTCGTTTTAAGTATATTGAATATTTTTCAAGTGTTGAAAATAAATAGATTTGTGAATTACTTATTAATAAGTAAGTATGGAAAAGTTTTTTTCCAATAAGAAATGAAACGTTTTTGAGAATTTATCTTTTTGAAGATAAATTGAAAATGAATAATTGAAATTGTGTATTCATAAATATTTTGGAATGTAAATTCACTATGGAATTTATAAATGAAAAGGGGAATTTGTTTAAAAATAAATGTTGATTTATTTTTGAAGTGTGGGAATTAATTTACGGATTTGGAATGTAAATATAAAGTAAATCGTTAAGGATTTATTTAATGGGTTTAAATGAACCATGTTGAAATGAAAGTATTTCCGCGTAAGGAAAATGTTTGAAATTTGTTTTCAAAAGTGGTAAAGGTGAAAATTGATTTGAAAATTTGTTTTCAAATGGTTGAAGTGTGAAAATTTTATATCTTGTAAAGATATTTTTTGGAAAATAAATAATTTGGAAAATTATTTGGAATCTGGTGATGTTGTGCATATCCATTGATAGTTCAATAACCGACTATCAAAATTTACCTTTGAATGGGTATTTGTTGTGATTTGCTTGAATTTGAATGCCATACTTATTTTTAAATAAGCGCTCACTATTCGGGTTAGCCGGGAAAGGACCTTGGGGTCGTATAACCCATTCCGAACATGTGATACGTCGTTATGAATTGCATTTGAAGACCGGTGTTGAAGACCGGATATTTTCAAAAGCGAACGGACAACTCGTCGAATGTCTTTGCATCAACTGGTCCTCGGTATAGAGACTCCATATGTGATGGGAAGTCCGATCGTGATTAGTGAATATCCGGATTGCAAGGACTTCTTTGTAAGTGCCTTCGGTTCTGTTCGATCCCGGAACAGACTTGTATGGATAGTATGTCTGACATTAAAAATTGGGATATAAAGCTGATTTCTTTCAAATATATTTCTGTTGGTGGCGGAGAATTTATTCTCTTAGCTTAACACCCTTCTCTGAGACGTACGAGCTCAAAGGTTATGTAGTTGATGGTTATCAGCGATATATTCCCAATTTGGTAATGTGACATGCTGAGTGTTGTTGTGAAATGATCATTGTTTGATCATTTGTGATATGATCATTTGTATGATCATTTATCTTTGTGATCATTACTTTGATCATTTGTTGACCCAAAGCATGGCTTTGTACCAAAGCGTGGC
This sequence comes from Allium cepa, assembly GCA_030765085.1. Classification (NCBI taxonomy): domain Eukaryota; kingdom Viridiplantae; phylum Streptophyta; class Magnoliopsida; order Asparagales; family Amaryllidaceae; genus Allium; species Allium cepa. The sequence goes on from CM060934.1 coordinate 184,585,625, forward strand.
TTTGTGGACGAGACTTCGTCGGACCTCACACCCCGGAAATGGTCAAAACAGGAAGGATGTAGCAAGGTATTAGGGGTAGCACCCTTTAGTGTATGTCATTCCTTCTGGATAGAGGTGGTATTATGGTATGGAGCCCAGATACTTAACCTATGTTGTTGCTGCAAACTTATTACTTTGTGGTTGTTGGAAATCGAGGATCCTCGGATGTAGATCGGTTACGATCGAGGGATGGCATATTCGTGTCAGTAGTTACCCAGTTAGGGGTAACCCGGCCTTGTGTTGGCAGAGACCCGGTTTGGTTCTCGAGATGTCATTCCAGAGACGTTTCCATGTGGCAATGGGAAGTTCCTTGGCCTGACCATTTGTTGGAAATCCAAAGAAACAATACGATCTTGTACGGTTTTAGTTGTAGAACCTGCCATTTACTTATGGTGGTCACCACTGTTTAGATGGTAGCTATAGTAGGCATACGATAATGTTCGTATGTTGGCTAAGATTTATAACTTTACTTTCGAAATGATTTTTCCTACACTATGCACTAGTAATAATATCAAATGTTTCTTTTTAATGCGTATCAAGCATCTTTGACTATCATAAGGAGAAATCTCCTCCGATTCTGCGTTTGCATTGTGTGTGTGTGTGTGTGCGGGAGGCCGTATGGTAGTCTTATTTTTAAAAGCATTGCGAATTGACTTTAAAAATATTCCTCTATTTTGTTTTTGAAGATAAAATAAACTGTTTTAGTTCTCACACCAGTCACATGACTGACTCGGGGTTTATTGTTTTCCTTCCTAAACTCTGGGTGCCCACCAATTTCCACACGAGAGTTAAGGTTTATCAGGATATTCTGGATTTCAGGAGTTGTTGGAGGCAAGCTGGATGGCATGGCGTATCATTTAGTATATAGTATTTCTTTTCCGCTATTTGTTGTTGTTTGATAGTTGTACACTCTGATAATGTAATGTAATGTAATGCAATGTGATGTCATGTAATAACTGATATAGTTCTTTGTTTAAAGATTATTCATTTATCTATTATATGTTGTTCCGCTGCGATTGTGAGATTCTGATATTGTTCTATTGTTTTCTTTCTGTTGTTCTATCTTTTCTCTCTTCTTCTACCTCTTTTCTTTTTTTTCTTTTTTTTAAAATCCCTAAGAATTCGTATTTCCGTTCATCTTGAGTTAGTCAATGGAGATTAGTGTCTATTCAAGGAGTACGGATTTGCGGGTCCACACACACGCATAACATATCGATAAGCATACTTTAAATATATAGTTGCTAAAACCCCCTTGGGTTAGCTATACCCGGCACCATGCATCCTACTCTGTCTTTAATCATTTTCCAATGATGAAGTTACGTTCAGCATCTCAACACACTAGCCACAACTCGAACAGAACATGAATCCTCCAATGGATTCCTGCATCTCGAATAGAACTCGAAACTATACGTGGATTCCATCATCCCGGACTGATCCACTTCCAAAAGATAGAACACGTATCTTGGTCTTAAAGTGGTTTTTGATAAGTAAAACACTTACGATCACTGTCTCTTCAAGACCGAATCGATAAATTTCAACAACAGTGAGAACAATCACATATGGAAACTAAGTCTTGTATACTTATCACGTTTCCAACTTTAACTTCCGTTATCCCCCGGTCAAGAGTGGAGTCCCATAGGTTGGAGCACTATTGCATTTACCTTGTACTCGAATCATCATTCTTAAATTTTAAGGATAGAAATAAGTTTACTTTGTTGGCTTTAATGCTAAGTACATGACTAAATACTTTCCGTACACAATTAACCACGCAAAGCATGATTCATGCACACAAAGCACAATCAAGCCACAAAAATGACTTTTAATCCTCTTTTTAGTTAATTAATCTTGTATTAGTTAAAACCTCTTTTATTAGTAAAACTCGTTTCATTTAGTATAACTTCTTTCATTTAATTTAAACTCCCTTCATCAATTAATACTCATTTATTAATTAGAACTCCTTTATTAATTAATACTTTTTTTATTGATTAATCTTTGTTTATAAATTAAACTTCACTTATTTAGTTACACTTCCTTGCTAATTAAAACTTAACTCATTTAAACTTATATATTAATTTACTTTCACTTTATAAAGATATATCCTAGTATTTTTTATTCACGTATTTTACTATTCACGTATTCTACTATTTACGTATTCTCTTTTCAATACTTCAAAAAGTATTCATATACTTATCTATAATGGTATAAGTATATTCACAAATCATTAACAAGACTTATTTACTTTAAAATATAATCAAGGAAGTTAAAAACAAATGTTACAAAAACATCGTTATTATAAACCCATTCTTTTTTATAAATTAAACACATACCTTTTTCTATCTTTTTATAGAAGATGCCGTATTTGTTATTATCTTTAAAATTCTATTATTAAAGTTCTAAGTAAATCTATAATCATGTAACAGTATTTTTCCACTTTAAATATATAATTTAAGGGTTTAAAAGAAATATTAAAACATTGTTCACTACAAATCCAAATCATTCATACTTCAAACATTATCTTTACAACTTGCTTTTAAAGATCTAGTTACATTTATAAGGTTTAATGACAAATATTACTTAAACATTATCACAACAATCCAAAACTATTCAATTATAATTTTATCTAAAATATTCATTATTTTAGCTCTAATTATGTTCCAAATTATAATTCTAATTATATTCTAAATTATATTTCAAATTATAATTATAATTATAATCTCAATTATACCTTAGTTATATCTTAATTATAATCTTAATTATATTCTTTATTACATCTTAATTATAACGTCAATTGTAATCTTAATCGCATCTTGATTATAATCTAAATTATAAGCTTACACTAATTTAACAAGTTACAAAAATTACTTGACTTTACAAAACCATTTATTTTAACTCAAATGTTATAATCCAAATCTTATGTTTTTTCTTTATAAAAGATTTGACTTATATTTCCAATTTATATATTTACTGACAACCATTTTAAAATGATATATGTGTGCGTGTATGTATATGTGTGTATATATATATGTATGTATACTAACTTATTTATAAGACAAAATATCTAATAATAATAAAAAATTAAAAGGACATTATATTACACAAGTTTCTATTCATTTTGTTAAAATATTTAACTATTTTTCTAAAAATTATATATATATATTTAAAAATACATTAAAAATACTTGTACTATGGTTAAAAAACATTTATATTATACTTAAGAATACTTATTTTATAATTTATTTAAAAACTATAAAAATATGTTTTATAATTTATACCTTATACTTTACAAATTCATAAATAATCATTGAAAATATATCTCAACCTTGATATTTTTCTAATAATAAATACCCTTATAATATTTATTAAAAAATACAAAGATGCCCTACGATGTCTTTCAAAGTTAACTTTAAAATCGCTGAACACAAAACGACTTCAAAGTGCATCCACGGTGACTTTTACGCTTCTAACTATCACAACTTCCATTCATAATTTCTATAACTTTCCATACCAATTCCTTTATGTCAAACACACCAAAACATGTAAAATGAATAACTAAATATATATCTCCAAAATATATTCATATTTTAACCAATTAAACATATGTCACATACAAGGGATTTCAAGGTGCGTTTGTACCGACTATTTCGCTTCAAACATTTACAATACATAATCAAACAGTAAGCAACAAGTCTCATCCATGTCACATATTTTAAAGGGTTTAAAAGAGAGAGTATACTACATATAATGTTGTTACTTGCTTTCAAAAGCAAGGAGGGATCAAAAGGTAATAACTTGCACTGTTATCTATTTAATTTATATTTAACACAATAAACAATTATATACACAACATATACAAAATTAAATGGTGAGTTAATTCACCTAAGCCCAATCCAAACTAAGACGTAAAAAATCTTGTTATGAGTGCAATGGCAAAAACGACATCTCAATTGGACCTCGTATGCAAAAGTTATTGATTTGTTAAGAATTCAGATTAATTATATTAATTCATTACTTAATTAAATATTAATTACCTCTTCAATTATCTTCCCCAAATAAATGTGCATGATGATGTGGCTGCATAAGAAACCTACTATTTTCGATCCAATCTCTCCTCCCTTTTTCCCTCCACACTTCATGAAATCAGATGCCACCACTTCCGTTCATCTTGTCTTCGCAATATCTTCGCTTCCAACCCAAAATTGTTACGCTGATTCATCTCCTAAGAATCATGACCTATGCATCTCGTGGGACTAAACCAATTTCGCATTATGCCATAGCTGATCGGAGTCCCTCCAGTTGCCTCCAACTGACTTCACTTCTATAACAATCTGCCTTTCTTACATTCGAAGATGACACTTTGTACATCCACGTATTCATGTGCCGATCATTTAATTGCTCGAATCTCACAACGGAAGGCAATGATATATAATAGTCAAGATAAGATAATACATAACATCATTCCCAAATGAATATCAGAGTTACACAAATACCAACTTCAGCCAAAGACAGCTATAACTGCATGTCCCCATATGCTGATACAAAACATACACATACACCGTGGAAAATAAAAAAAGTAACTTACTAACGTCGAAGCCACTTGCTCCATGCTCCTTCAAAATGCATCCGTGAGAAACCTGGACTACTTAGCTGCTCGTGTAAATTTGAGTTCACAAGAGTTTAGGGAAGGAAAATAAAACTCTAGGCTAGACATGGGTCTGATGTGAGTAAACATCAAATAACTGAATTATTATACTTGTAAAACCCTTTTAGAAATAAAAGTATCTCGTAAGACCACGCTGCACATAAACACGGACGCTTTTTTACCTTACGATAATCAAAACATTTCAAATAGAAAATCCAGTGATATTTTGATAATGTCTAGGGTTTAAAGTAAATAGACAACATAGCTGGAATGTTTGCATCTCACATTCTGACGTATCTGGGAACAACTGAGACCATAAAGGCACTTATTGGAAATTGGGTTCCGTTAATGATAGGCTACCAGGGTACCATCTATCACTGTACACCTCTAAAAAAATATGCTGAGGTTAACAAGAACATCTTGCATCCTTGCTACATAGGACCGGTTGACCCCTTATTAGATAGTATCGAATATAATCATCCCTCGGTTGTAGTTAATAACCGCACTAGGCATTGAAGCATATATCAATAGAAATAATATCGATCTAGATTAGGGATGACCATACCCTAATTGGTGGAACCCATACGTTTTAGTTTTTTATATAGCTGCCCACTTGGAATGCTAACACTACCCTCCATGCAACAATGCAAGTTAGCATTCGTCCATACAAGTTGTTTAGAATATGAGCAAACCGAAGGAATTACTTCTTTTACATTCATTTTGGAATCACCCTGAGGATTAGTAGCAAGTATCCCTTGCACTTCAAAGACCTTTATCTTTGATTCTGTCATCTTCAAGATGTTTTCAATTCGAACGCTTACGTTGGTTCGAAGTAATTTTTAGATAACTCATGCTATCTGATCCTAGTATCTCCGAACCAGTATTCGATAATTTTAGAAGGCTCAAGTTATTGATGGTGGACAACTCCACTATCAGGGGTATGTATAGATTTGTATATGAAAAATAAGACATCCTATACTCATCCCTACTTTCTAACGGTTCTATCCCTTGATTAACAATAAAGTCGAACAAGTTAGAAAAACTAACATTGACTCGACGTACATTCTTACTTTTGGGATAGGGACGAGTCTCCATACCTTGGAATTTAGAGTGAAGTACACGATAAAATATCTTTCGTATACTTAATTTATCATGGCCCATTTATCAGAATTAACTCTCTTGTATTTATCATGTTTCCAATATTTCAACTTCTCTATACCTCACCTAGAAAATCAAGTACTAGATTTCACAGATAGAGAAAAGCTTACTCATCGGCTTTTAGTGTTAAATACAAGACAACTTACTTCCAATAAAACGTGTCAATATTTTAGCATAACTTTTTCATATTTGTTTGGCTTCTTAATGGCACAGACAAATAGAAATCCTTGCATTTAAACTATTCTTTATAAAAGAGTGCTGCTTTTTAAAATAAACTGATCCTTGGAAATAAAATAGCTAAAAATAAACCTTTATTATATAATAATTAAATCTTAACTTAATTAGCAATTAACTAATAATTATACCCTACCTAATTAATAATTAATTAGTAATTAATTATTAATTAGTAATTAAAACTTAATTATCAATAGTTAATTCATACTTAAACCTTCCTTAAATAATAATTTATTAAATAGTTAACCATTTACTTAGTTAATAATTAATTGACCTCACTTAATTAACTAATTACAATTATCTTACTTAATTAATGATTAAGTACTAATTTCCATTACTTAACAAATAACTAATTACTAATTATCTTTACTTAATTAATAATCATTAAAACCTTACTTAATTACTAAGTAAAAAATTACCATTAACACTTATAGTACGTTAGATTTCTTTTCAAAAATATTTAGAGTGAAAAACTTTTAGTTTACAAAAATTATTCATTTTTTACGAACTACAACCATAACGACTAACATTATGGATACCATAACCTCAAAACTAATTTTGTACATATCAAAATCCCTTTATACCCTTACCTTTTTTGTATTTAAATTACTTTATAAACTTGAATAAAGTTTTGGAAAACAAAAGTAAAAGTTTGAACAATTTATAAAACTTTTCTAGGAAATGCATAAGTAAAATAAATTTAAAACCATGGGAATCTCTATGTCACACATAGAATAAGATCACATGCTAACTTTCCTTTAGCATACAACATCATATGCATGAGCATAAACATATATACACATTCCAATCATCATACAACAAATAAAAATCGTAACTTGTCAACTAAACTAAACTAAACTTTTGATTTCATTTCTAAGTCTAAAATCAACATTGCATATAAACACACATATGTGAAATACAACAATCATTACTCTTCAATCAAACAACCATTAACTAGAAACAAAATTTAGCAACTAAAATAAAGTTTAAAACTTTGTTTAAAAAGGTGAGCTTTACTCGCCAAAAATCAACCGAATCAAACCAAAACTATTACAAATTCTTCACCCAACACTGGATCTTAGATTAAAATTTTGATTTTTATGGACTTAAAGAGGCCTAGATGGTTTATCCTATTTAATGAATGGCTCGACCTAGGGTGGTGAAGGGAGTTTAGGCTTTGTTTTGAAAAGAAAGGAAGTGTATGAAAAAGAAGATGTATGTTTTAGCTTGGTTTAAAGGTTTAAAAATGGGAAAGGTAAGATTTTTGAATTTTAAAACTTTAAGAAGCCATAAAAATGGAGAATGGAGCTTTTGAAAAAGAAGGGAAGATTTTGAAATGAATAAAAATGAAGTGGAAATGAAAATTATGAAGAGAAATTTGCTTTTATATAAATTGAAATAAGAAAATTACCTAAATACCCTTTGTTCCTTTTCCCTCCACATTCTTTTGCCACATCATCACCCTTATCCACTATTTCCTTGCTCCATGTATTTTTCATCACCTCTCCCCCTTCTTTTCATCATTTCATCACTTTTTAGCAATGTGAAGTAACCTTTCACATCTTTTCTCCTTTTATTTTTATTTTGAAAAAGAATAGCCAAATCTTTATTTTTTACTTAAGTAAATATTTTAACACATTTTACTTTAACTATTTTATATGTTACTAATATATATGTGTGTGTTTATTCTAGTATACACAACGTTTTCAGATAACTTTTCAATGATGAAAAGTCAAAATTTTGGATTTTTCCTCGAATTGTAAACTAAATTCCAAAACAACTTCACCATCATCAGTTACTATTTAAAAAATGTTTATTTGAGTTATAAATAAATAAATTAATTATTTAAAAATATATTAAATATTTACATTTAAAGTGATTAAGTTACGGGTTGTTGCAACTTCACACCAAATGGCACCTTCGGTTTCACTAATCGACATCTCAAGCTCCGCTAACGACAAACCTTAGCTCAGTCATTGTTACGCTGACCACCTCAAACAACACCACACCCAACTTTAACACCATGGATTTGAAGCCCAAGTCTAACGGATCCAATTTCGGCCTTTGAAGTGACCTATAGCTCCAGGATCAATTGCTTTTATGGGGCTGTTGTGTTTCTTCTTACAGGCAAAAAAATTAAAAGAAAGAATGATGGAAAAGAGGAAGAGTGAGAGAGAAGAGTAAGGGTATGATATTTAAATAATATGTTTTATTTAAATTCCCTTTTTAATCATTTCACGATTTGAGCTCGCACGGTCACACAACTTGTTTGATCGCCACGAAACTTGTCGGCGTACAACACCTCGTTATTCCGGTTTCGATGACATTGTTTCGTCACAATCCAAGACAGTGCCCCAAAATGATAACTTCATGAATTTCAAGATCGTTTATCGATAAAATGATTTTCATTCATATTATCAAAATTTATTCGAACTACTTATTTTTGTAAATAAATTTCGAAAATAATTTTTTTATCATTAGTTATTATTTAAAAGGGGGTTAATAGGGTTATTAAATCAATTTAAGCACATTAAATTCAAGATTCAAATATCTAAAGAATTCATATATTTAAATACGAAGTATTCAAAATTCTGGGTTATTATAAAAACATTCGATAAGAAGTTGGGATGAATTTTTCACTGAATTTTTAAAAAGTTTTTTCCTTTTCATAAAATTTTAAAAGTTAGAACAGAAATAAATTAGTTCTCTCAAAATGAGGGAGAAACTTTTTCGAAATACTTTGAGAGATTCAATCAATTATTATATAGATGTCCTCATCATGCAATCCCAAAGCACCATTTGTGCCAAATTGCATATAAAGGGCTAAATTTTCAAGCAAGAACCCAACTTGAATCAATGTGTGGAGGAGAGTTTATGTCTAAAATAAACAATGAGGCTTGGGATTTCTTAGAGGACTATACTAAAAAAGACATGCAACGAGAATCAGTTTGTGTCCCCACCCATGCTGCTACTAGAGGAGTGCATGTCACGGCTCCAAATCATCTTCCCTTAGAAACCCTAGAAGAAGGTCTACACCATTATTACACTCAAGAATAAATTAATGTTATATCTCAAAATAGTCCTTATTCATCCACTTTTAACCTTAGTTAGAAGCATCATCCAAATTTCTCTTGGGCATATCCTAATATTTCGGCTAATCGATCTCACACGCAGCCCATGATACCGAATCTGAATTATCAAGCTACATTAGCTAGTGCCAAAACTTCCCAAGTTGAACCTCAATCCAAATCTTCAAATCAACCATATATGCATCCTAATTACCATTCATCAACTTAGCCTTCTCAATCTTCTCAACCTTCACAAGAAATTATTCTATTAGAATAACAAATGAACAATCAAATAATTAAACAAATAGTGGATAAGATGAAATAACCAATGAAAAGTAATGAGAAAGGAAAATTTCCTAGTCAACCCAAAGTAAATCCAAAATATAATTCTCGAGATGTGAATTCTCGTAAGGATGAAAACTGTAAGCCAGTAAACACTGTCACCATTCTTAGGTCTAGAAAGAAGATTGACAACAATGTTGGCAGCCCTGACAACCCTTCAAAGCCTACCTCAATTCAAAATCTCAATACTCGTCAAATGACTACTAATATTGGTTCTTCCAAATCCTTATTTTCTTTAAATGTCGGCATATCCCAACATTTGTTCATCTGATGTCGGCAATCCAGACACATCTTTGACGACAAGTGTTGGCAACACTAACAATTCATCTTCTATGCCTTTACCACCTTCACTTCCCGTGGTGACACCTTCTCTTTCTTCAAATGATAAAATTACTTAAATAGTCGATAAACCGATAGCCATGTTTCCTTATAGACTTAGTAATAAGAAGAAATCCATAAATTTTCATAAAATTTTGGAAATTTTCAAACGTGTCCATGTCAACATTCCCCTTTTAGACACCATTGAACAAATTCCTCAATATGCCAAATGTCTTAAGTAGCTATATGCAGAAACATGCTATTAATGCTCATAAAACCATATTTCTAATTGCAAACACCTAGCTTCATTCTTTCAAATTTTCCCCCATCAAGTATAACGACTTAGTTGCCCTACATTTGATTGCAAAATAGGCAACACACAACATTCATGCCCTACTTGATATTGGTACAAGTGTCAATCTACTGCCTTACATTGTTTACTATTAACCAAGACTAGGGGAGATAACACCAAAAAACATCACAATTCATCTAGCCGATCAATCAGTTAAAAAGGTACCAGGCATAATTATAGTTTTTCTAATACAAATCGAATAATTTTATCACCCTATTGATTTCATAGTCCTAGAAACTGAACCTGATTCAAATCCCAATGGAAAAATTCCATCGATGTTAGGTCGCCCTTTCTTAGCAACCTCAAATTCTATCATAAACTGTAGAAACGGTCAACTTTAACTTTCCTTTGGGTACTTAACCATTAAGCAATATATCTTCAATCTTAATAGATAACATAAGGATTTTGAAAGAGAAGATATTGACATGTCTTAGATGAAACCCTTAGTGACATGTCAGAGTCTTTGAAGATGTGTCTTAATCATTTCAATTACAATTTCGATGAGCGTGAATACATTTTTGAATTAAATGAAATACTTGAATCAAATCTCATGTTACTAGAGTTTAATCAAGAGATGTAAACTGAAGTAATTATAAAAGGACATCCTAAATTTGGCCTTAAACTGCTACCGAAGGATCTTCAATATGCATACTTAGATCCTACAGAAAATTTCCCTATAATCTTGGCCTCCAATCTCATAGAGACCAGAAAGAAAAATTATTGAAGATTTTAAGCGAAAATAAAGAAGCGTTAGGATGAGTAACCGCATATATTAAAGAAATAAGTCCGTTAATTATAAAATATTGCATACATTTAATTAATGAGGCTAAACCTACTTACAAGGCTTAAAGGCAGTTAAACCCAAACATGAGAGAAGTGGCTAAGAAAAAAATAATCAAGTGCTTAGACAATGGCATTATCTACTTATCTTTGACAGTACTTAGGTGAGTCTAATATAAGTTGTAACAAAGAAATCAGGAGTGATAGTAATCACAACCGAAAATAAGGAACTAAACTCTACAAAAATCAAAATAAAATGGCGTGTGTATTGTCTATCGAAAACTCAGTTTAGCAATAAGAAAATATCATTTTCCCCTTCCTTTCGTTGACCCAACGCTCGAATGCTTAGCGGGACAAGAGCATTATTGTTTACTTGACCCATATGATGGCTATAACCAAATTCTATTGCATTAGAAAACCAACATAAAACCACCTTCACATGTTCCTTTGGAACTTTCACTTATTATTGCATGCCTTTTGGCCCTTTTAGTGCTCTTGCAACCTTCCAAAGATGTATGATGAGTATTTTTTTCCTATATGGTGGAAGAATTCATAGAAATATTCATGGACAATTTTTCAATCTATGGATCATCATTTTTTCAGCGCCTCTATCATTTAGAACTTGTCTTAAATCATTGAAAGTAGAAATCACTTATGCTTAATTAGGAAAAATGTCGCTTCATGGAAAAAAGGAATAGTCCTAGGTCATGGCATCTCAAAAGATGGTCTATAAGTCAACAAATCCAAGTCTATTTAATTGCAAACCTTCCTCCTCCTATGTCTGTTAAGTATATTCATTCATTCTTGGTCATGTAGGATTCTTTAGGATATTCATTGGAGATTTATTGAAAATTTAAAAACCTCTCTCAAATCTACTTGCAAAATACGTAAAATTTGATTTTTCCAATGAGCATAAAACATCTTTTGAAATTCTTAAATCGACCTTGACTACAACACCTGCCATCCATCCCTAGGTTTGGACTAAGCCTTCCAAAATTATGTGTGATGCTTTTGATTTTGAAATACGAGCTATCTTAGGCCAATTAATCGATAAACTTTCTGAGTCGTCTAGTATATAAGAAAACCCTAAACGAGGCCCTGAGTTACTCAACTACCAAAAAGGAGTTTCTACCTCTTGTCTTTGCCTTGAGAAGTTTGTGCCATATCTCATAGGTTCTAAGGTCATAATTTACACTGATTATGTCACATTGCAGTATTTGCTCTCAAAAAAAGATGTTAAGGTCTACTTTATCTGTTGATCCTTCTTTTTCAAGAGTTTGACCTATAAATATAAGGAAAAAATGGTTTCTAGAATGTTGTAGTCGACCATCTCTCTCGCATTTTGCATGAAAATATTGATGGCACTCAAATCAATGATCATTTTCTAGACAAACAAATACTTTCCATCTCTAATGCACCATGGTATGCCGACATTGTCAACTATCTTGTTACACACAAAACACCTCCTCATTAGTCAAAATAGGATAAACGAAAGTTTCCCTCCAATGTTTGCAACTTTTATTGGGATGATCCATATCGTTGCAAATATCGTCCAAACCAAATAATTCGAAGATGTGTATCTGAACATGAGTATTAGAGTATCCTCTCCTTTTCACATGATCACATATTAAGGTTCATTTTAGAGAAAGAAAAACTACTACTGAAATGTTGTAGTGTGGTTTTTATTGTCCCACACTCTTTCATGATGCCTACAATTATTGATCTATATGCGATCTTTGTCAAGGAACAGGACGAATAACAAAACGTAACATGATGCCCTTAAACCCTGTTTTAGTCATTGAATTATTTGATGTTTGGGGCATCAATTTCATGGGATCATTCCCAAACTCATTTGAGAACCTTTATATCTTACTAATGGTAGATAATACCCTATAAATGCATTGAAGCCATCCCTACCAAAACAAATGGTAATAAGATTGTCATTAAATTACTTAAGAAAACACCTTTTCACGCTTCGACGCACCTCAAGCTATTATCCGTGATAACGGCACTCACGTTTGTACCATTCCTTTGAACCTTGGCTTAATAAATTCTCAGTCATACACAAGTTGTCTACCCTAGAAGTTTCTGATAGAAAAATCAATCAAATTCTTGAAAAACAGCGAATTCTAACGGGAAGTGCAACGATCCGGAATATTAAACACTTTGAATTTAAATATCTGAATTTTTTAAATACTTGAATCTTCATTGGATATGATTAAATAGATTTTAAAACCTAGTCGATCCTCTTTTTTTAATAACATAGGATGGTAAACTTGTTTTTGAAATATCTTTACAAAAGTGAATAGTTTGAAGAAATATCGATAATGCATTCGAAAACCGTGTTAGCGATAAAGGGCTCTTTACTCGATATAAGTGGTTCAACCTTTTGAACTTGCTTAAAATATTAATTTATAACTAATTATCAACTAAAAATATTTTGATTTTTATGGCTAACTAATGGTGATTAGTGGGGTATGCATAAACTCATGGGTGATGTTAAGGTGGGGGTAGAAGATATGTTTGTGTTAGGAGAAATTTTGGTGGTAGGAACATGTGGAAAGGAGGGTGCTTAGTGACTTTGAAAGGTGGCTTGGAGCTGGTGGTGACCTCTTGCATAAACTCTATAAATACACTCTAATAGCCTTAGAAATCCATTTTCAAACGGTGAAAAAAAAATCTATTCTTCATCCTCTCATCTCTTCTCTTTAAATTCCTAAACAATATCAAATCAACTCCAAACTCTCTCGAACTTTGAAAAAGGGCCTAAGACAACATAGGAACATTTAAAATCAACATAAAGCATGAAGAAAAATAGCACAACAACCCCAACTATTTTAGGCCATGAGCAATTTATGGGGCTAGGAGCATGGTTGAGAGCTTTTGGTGCTAAAGGTAGTGTCTTTGGTTGTTTGATAATAGTAGGAAGCGTTCATTTGTTCTTATGTGCTTATAGATGGGGATAGAAAGGTTTTGGGATGAGTTTACTCATCGTTGAAGTGTATATATTATGTTTATATATTCTTGTTGTGTGGATATAAAGTTAAAGTAAATAACTAAATGCAAGTTATCACTTTTGGACCCTCTTGCTTTGGAAAGATAGTGATAACTTTATATGTAGTATAATCACTTCTATTACCCTCTAAATCATGTATTATGGCCTAGAATTTATGTTTGCTTGTTTGGTTTGATTGTGCGACGTGGAAGTGTGTGAACTTTCTTGTAGCGAAAGAGTCCCTATAAGTGCACTTATAGTAATCTATAGGACAGCGAGGAAAAGATTTGGCAAGTATAGAAAAGGTTGAACAAAGTCACAGAAGTTATAGTGAAAAGGTCACTATATAAACACTTGTAAAAGGCCTTGTTTTGGAAATATTTAATACGGTTTTGAAAGATATCCTTTAGCTTTTATTTACTACTTCATAAGTACTATATGTGTACTACTTACCGTAAAAAATTATTTTTTCAATCATTTTAAAACTGGTTTAACGAAGTTGTAAAAGTTAGTAGCGGAAAGATCGCTATACGTGCACTTTGTAAATAACTTATTTGTGAGGAATTTTTAATTTAAATTTGGAAATATCCTTAGGGGTTTCTATGCATGGTTTTTAAGTACTCTACTTATAGTACTAATTGTAAAAAATTAAATCTTAGATCATTTATTTAAATGGAGAAAACTGGCCATAAATTTCACGTTCTTCCTAAAATGGTCTCTATCCAGATCTTTTACAGCAATTATAAATGTTGCCTTTGACCTAAAGTAGCATTTATAGGTTGCTACAGCACTATTTTGGTTTTTTTATTTTAAGGAAGTTTTATGATTTTAATGAGTTTAAAATGATATTTAAATCAATTATTTTTATGAGATATTTTTAGGGAAGTTTAATAGCGGGTTTTAAAGTATTTTAAAAGTGGGTTCAAGTATAAATATATTTTTATAAATTATTTTAGAATTTTTAAAGTAAAGGGTTTTTAATATAAAACATTCTTTTTTAACAATTCTTGTTGAATTCTAAGTTTTTTATTTTAAGTAACATTTTATATATTGATGAGTATTTTAAAAGAATGTGTGTGCATATATTTATGTATGTGTGTGCGTGTAAGATTTGAAAAATGAGTTAAGTAGTTTATAAAAATTGGTTTTAGTTTTAACACTTGGTTATAATGAATGGTTTTGGAGAATTTATTAAAAAGTGCATTACTTTGCAAAATAAGTGTAGATATACATAGATTTTTAAAATGAGTACTTAAAGATATCGTTAAGTATAAAAAGGTTTATAGTAAAGAATGTTTAAGTAACTTTTGTTTTTCACCCTTCTGAATATGAGTGAATCTTTAAAGAGCATGTTTTTAAAGATAATGATAAGTATGAATGGTTTGGGCTTTATAGTAACAATGTTTGAGCAACATTTGTTTTAACCCTTTTGATTTTACTTTTGAATGTAAATAGATCTTTAAAAGATTCTTGTAGAGATAATGACAAGTATAAAATATTTTGGGTTTATAGAAAACAATGTGTTAGTAGCATTTGTTTTTAGCCCTTTTGGTTATACTTTAAAGTAGAAAATCTTGTTATGTAATTTGTGAATATTCTTATCTTTGAGATAAGTATATAAATATATTTTGAAAGTTTGAAAAGAGTATAAATGAATAGTGAAATAGTAGTATACATGTATATATCCTTTGTAAAGATATTTTAAAGATATATACAAGTAAAAAAAGAAAGTGAATAAAAGCATCATAGATTTATACGATTTGAGATCCTCATAGGAGAACTCATTCGTATAAAACGTCTCTTGATTTTTATATGCATGCATTTGAGATTCCTGGGGAAGACTCCTATATATCGTTCGCTTACTTTTAAAGGAAGTATTATTTGATAAAAGAAGTTTTAATTAATAAAAGCATTAATTAAATAAAAGGGATTTATGTGACTTATATGAGAAATGCGGATTACGGATCTTAAGGCTAGGAATAACACTAGAGGGGGGTGAATAGTGTTAATAAAGAATTACAAAATCTTTTTCGATTTATGTTAATTTAGACACCGATGTATGCAATATATAGACACAGATATGATCACAGAAACAAACATAGATGCAGAAATAAAATAAAAGTAGTAAAGGAAAGAACGCACCGGATTTTATACTGGTTCAGAGTTACCCTACATCCACTCCCGCAACACAAGTACGGATTTCCTTTCAAAAGCAATTATACAATTACACCCTCGGTTTCAAGGCTACGAGGTACACCCTCCAGAATTTTGATCCTCTAGGTAAAGATACTTGATTTCCGGGCCACAAGTTTACCCAATTGATTTACCAAGGCTACAATCACACCTTTTCTTTCTTGATTGATTTTCAAGGCTATAATCACACCTTTTCTCGCTTAATAGATTACAAAGAAGTCTATAACTCTGAATAGCACTAAGAATCTTGTAGAGAAAGTGATAGAGAATCAAACTAGAAGAAATAGAGTTCGATTCGATGTTGATTTCGGTAGAGTAATGATAAGAATATGTATTAAGAAAAGTGAAAGAAGAAGAGGAATTAAAAACCAGAAAATCTGATATAAAATTCGTTGAAACTAACCTCTATTTATAGAAGAACAACAGCCATGTTCATTCGTGAAGAGTTATGGTGAATAGACACTTTTTTGCAATTTAAATTGTGAACTCAACTGACACCATGTCGACATGGGGTATATAGGCATGTCGACATCCCAAAGCATTTTTTGATGTTTTGATTTTCTTTGAAAATAACCTTTATCTTATATTAAAACTAATTTAAACTTTATAAATATACTTGAATATAGTTAAAATTCATAAGTAAATATAGAGAATAATATATATAGAATTCAACTCTAATTTTATATTTTAAATCTAAGTATAAATATTTAAAAGTTAAATATATTATATTAAAAGATAGTTTAAAATCAGGAGTAATTTGACTTTGAAATTAAAGATAATTTGAGGCTAAAATTATTTAAAATCAGGATAGAGGGTTTTGAATCTTTTAAAAGGAAAGTTTTGAAAACATTTTGAAAACAGGATATAATTTTGAAAAATCATTTTGAATAAAAAGTTAGCGAATACAAAACAATGTTCCATTAGATTTTTCGTAGGTTCCATCCTACTTAGGGTTCCATCCCTTTAACAGGCTCGAAGTGGATTCCATTCCACGAATAAATTGGATTTTAAGATGCTAGTGCTTTTCAACGAGTTTTAACAAAATTCCTAATAATAATAAAAATACTTAACTTTGAAATCTTGAACTCTTTATAATCTTGATATTCATGAGTCTTCTATCTTGATATCTTGAATCTCTATATTGTACAGTCTTCTTTCTTAGTACCTGCATGGTTAAATCCTGCATAAACATATATATCTAAACTTATAATGTTAGTATTTATATTTTATAAACTATTCTAAGGTTGTTGTCATCAAAACCATCATTTCACGGACTAACAATCTCCCTCTTTTTTTTATGATGACAACCTCTGTTTATAAAATTTTACTTCCATCCTAATAACTCCCCCTAAAACTAATAACTCCCCCTTAATCTATGCCTAACTACCCTATTTTATATTTCTCCCCCTTTGTCATCAAACAAAAAATTCACTCCCCCTCATTCTTCAGTACCTGCATTGATAAACTATACAACGGAATATATAGATTAAGAAATAATTATATTATGAACATGATAACTAATCAAAGTCTATATACATTTCAATGCACATATATGTTTTATACAAAAAAATTCAAACCAATATCAAGAAATCAATCCACACAGAGTATCATTCGAAACCAAATCAATTCAAGCAAATCAAACAAAGCAAAGAAATAAAAATCAACGTTATGTAGAACTTCCACCCATCCTTCTTCCCCAAAGATTGGGTCTGCCTTAATAGCATCCCAATTATCATTGTCATTGGTGAGAGAGACATGAGGATGTGCTTCGTTATCATCCTTGTGCAGAGAGGAGATCATCCATCGTATCGCATTAAAGCGCCTTTCTTGTTCCTTGATCATCTGCATTTGACTCAATTCTAAGTGACGCTGGTTTCGTAGAATAAACGAGAGAATATTCTTGAATGAATTAAGAGTTTCTTCAAGATTTTCGGATAGATTGTGAATAGAATTAGCCATAGTTGAATTTATGAAAGAATAAAGGATATAGATGATAAGAAATGAATTTCAGTGAAGAATTCTGGAAGAAACAGGTATTTATAGGTGTAGGAATTCATTTTAAATGAATAGACATTTGATAGTTATTCAAATTTCAAATTCAAAATCAGTTGTCATTTCTGACCAGTACATGTCGACATGGTCATATAGGGGATGTCGACATGGGTCAGTGAAAAATTATGACTAATTTGATTTTGTGAATAATTGTGTGTATATATATATATATTTATATAATATACTAACATTTATTCTGGAGATAAGATAAGGTAGATAACAGAAAGGAAATTTCATTTCATTGCATACTACGATAATACAACGATTAAGCACACAACAAACTACATGAACATTCGAAATAAAGCACACTAAAACAAATACAACAAGATACGAAAAGATAAAACTAGTTAGAGGATGATGACGATGAAGATAGTCCAAGTTTCTTGTTGACTTTGGAAATGAACTTGTTCATCTTGGATGAAATTTTGTCCAACTTCTTACTAACGGATCTTTTAAGAATCCGTTGATTCTCAACAATCGTCTTTTGGTTTTTGAGAAGGGTTTTGGTGGATGAATTAGGAGGATAGTCAATGCTTTCCAAAGAGGTTTCACCTTCTTCTTCAATTTTCATTTCATCCCCTTCTTCTTCCTCTTCTTCCATTTCCTCATGAGCCAAACACTCTTCTTTTTCGGCAAGGGTCTCATAAGGTTGAAAAACAAAAGGAATTTTCATAAGCGAAATATTGGAATGGTTGAAAACTTTTCTAAAAACAAATTCTTCCCCTTTGAAATCCACTCCAAAATAGTTAAAAATCCAAGTGAGATAAATTCCATGGTATAAGGTATTCTCACCCAATTCAAGATTTTTAGGACGAAGTTCAACCAAAATAACTTGCGCCCAATTTATGTCATAATTTCCGAAAATAGCAAAAGAGCTTTGCAAACTTTTGAAGTAGGATTGTTAAAATTCCCCGATCTTGGGGTTAAAGTACGTTGCAAAAGAAGATTGACAATTTTTGCCTTCGGTCGAAAATTTCGATTTTTGAATTCAAAATTATCAATCCCTTCGAAAATGTGATGAAATGTCTCACGATCATTTTCATCGATTTTAAAATTAGAAAGATCCATTCCCGTACACTTGCAATTGAGAATGGTACCCAAAAGATCACAATTCAAAACAATTCTAGTGCCTTTGACACTACTTCAAATTTCATCCTCATTTCCATGATAAAATCCACGGTTTAAATTAGCATAGAAAATTTGGACAAGATTTGGATAGCAAACAAAATCATTTTGAGAAGCATCAATAAGACTAAGAATCTCCATTGTTTGCAAAAAGAGAATCAAGTTCATAAGAAGAAAAATCTTAAAAATAGCAAATTTTCCGGGATGGACTTTGGCATAGTTAGCATAATTGATGTATGCTTTTATTGCCTCCGGATCATTGAATAATTGCTCTTTGATTTTTTGGAAATTCTCATGGTGGACGGGTTGCTTGAAGAAGCCATTAAAGTTGAGAGTAGAGAGTTTGAAGTTATAAAGAGAGAGTTTGAATTTGAAAATAAGGGTGAAAAAATATGATAAAAGATAGTGAATAAATAGATTCTCAAAGGACATATTCTCTGGTCAAAAAGTAGCTTTTCATAGAATTGAATGAAGTGAAAAGGTGGAGGGAAATTCAAACATTTGAATTCAAATTTTGAAATTCAAATTTAGGTACCCATGTCGACATCATGGTGGGGACCATGTCGACATGTGCCTTTGAATTTTCAGGAATTTATTTTTCCTAAGTTCTCTAATATATATAAATATTATTATTTATTATTAATGCCTATATATGTCTGAAATATTATTAAACTTCAAGTATATTTCAGAAAATATTATTATACTATTAAAAAATAATAAAAATAATAAAATAATAAAATAATAATAAAAATAGAAAATTAATTTTAAAATTCAAACAACACACCAATTCAAAACCAATCAATCAAACAATCAACCAACTAATTATAAGCAAGCAATTTCAACCAATTGTATTGTAAACGTGTACCTTTTTCTGAGTCCATTTCTTTGAATTCGTCTGAGTCATGAACAGCTGTGAAACACAAATTCGAATTATCTATTTTCTGATCATCATCACTTGAGGATGAGTCTGAGTCATCTAAATAGTAGTAAATGCACGCTTTCGTTTCTTTGTTGGATCATTGATCATAGGAGAATTTTGCCTATCTGGATACGGACAGTCTCTTTTGAAATGGCATGGTTTATCACAGTTGTAGCATTTGTCATTATTTGGCACTACATTCTGATTTCCAGAATTATTGTAGTTGTTTCTCTTGAGATTATTCGTCTTTCTGTATTTCAGGAATTTCCTAAAATTTCTGGTCATAAAGGCTATCTCTTCATCATTATCGTTGTTTGAGTCTGATCCATCGGTTAATGCATTGAATGCCATTGATTTCTTTTCAGATGCTTTACTTTATCTTCTCCCGATCATTTGAACTTCATACGACATTAGATTCCAATTAATTCTTCTATCTTTAAAGTACTGATTGTCATAGGTGTAGAAATTCGTTTGAAATGAATAGACATTTGATAGTTATTCAAATTTCAAATTTAGAATCAATTGTCATTTCTGACCAGTACATGTCGACATGGTCATATAGGGGATGTCGACATGGGTCAGTGAAAAATTATGACTAATTTGATTTTGTGAATAATTATGTATATATATATATATATATATAATATACTAACATTTATTCTGGAGATAAGATAAGGTAGATAACAGAAAGGAAATTTCATTTCATTGCATACTACGATAATACAACGATTAAGCACACAACATACTACATGAACATTCGAAATAAAGCACAGTAAAACAAATACAGAAAGATACGAAAAGATAAAACTAGTTAGAGGATGATGATGATGAAGATAGTCCAAGTTTCTTGCTGACTTTGGAAATGAACTTGTTCATCTTGGATGAAATTTTGTCCAACTTCTTACTAACGGATCTTTTAAGAATCCGTTGATTCTCAACAATCGTCTTTTGGTTTTTGAGAAGGGTTTTGGTGGATGAATTAGGAGGATAGTCAATGCTTTCCAAAGAGGTTTCACCTTCTTCTTCAATTTTCATTTCATCCCCTTCTTCTTCCTCTTCTTCCATTTCCTCATGAGCCAAACACTCTTCTTTTTCGGCAAGGGTCTCATAAGGTTGAAAAACAAAAGGAATTTTCATAAGCGAAAATGAAATAAAAAATGGACTTCATAAGTGAATGAAATTTATAGATTTACAAATTGTGAAATTTTAAAATTAATAGATTTTCGTAAAATAAAAGATTATAAGTAATTAACTTATAAATTAGATTTTTGGTATAAAATTGAGTTATAAATTGAATTGGTAAATAAAAGTGATTTTATAAGTTGAAGTTTTTATAAAATATGTGTGTGTGTGTGTGTGTGTGTGTGAATTTATAAACGTTGTTTTATAAATCCGAAATCAATTGAATTTAATAAATTAAACATAGAAGTTTATAAAAAGGGATATATTCGCGATTTTGGATAGCGAATTATCAATTATATGATAGGTGTAGTAATGGAGAGTTTGGTTGGGAATTATATTCACGATTTTGGACAGTGAATATATTATTAAAGAAAATCGATATGTTTTTGGGGAAGTGATATTATAAAATGAAGTTAATTGTTTTAAAGATGTTTTAAAATGTGTTAAGTATCGAATACATAGATTTCAACATTCATTGTTGAAATAGACGTTTCGAGA
Source organism: Allium cepa (assembly GCA_030765085.1). Classification (NCBI taxonomy): domain Eukaryota; kingdom Viridiplantae; phylum Streptophyta; class Magnoliopsida; order Asparagales; family Amaryllidaceae; genus Allium; species Allium cepa. Next base: position 184,607,519 of record CM060934.1, read on the forward strand.
AATAAGGAAATGGTGGACTATAACACTGTTGTTATAATAAATGATTTCCGAAAGGGAATGTTTTATATAGTATTGGGATTTATATATCTATCTTAATTTTGAATCCCTATACTAGTGATTTTGGGTCGTCGTAACGATGTTTTATGCAACATTCATTTTGACTCAAATAAATGTGTTTAAGCGCACGTTTTCCTTAAAGAATAAAATATATACTTAATTTCGATTTAAGTATATTGAATATTTTCCAAGTGTTGAAAATAAATGGATTTGTGAATTACTTATTATTAAATAAGTATGGAAATGATTTTCAATATGAAGTGAATGTTTTGAGATTTTATCTTTTAAAGATAAATTGAAAATGAATATTAGAAATCGATTTGAAATTCGTATATTCATAGATATTTTGGAAATGTGAATTCATTATGGAATTTATAAAAGAAAGGGAAATGAATTTTACGAATTTGGAACGTAAATCAAAAGTAAATCGTTAAGGATTTATTTAACTGGTTTAAATGAACCATTTTGAAATGAAAGTATTTCCGCGTAAGGAAAATGATTGAAATTTGTTTTCAAAAGTGGTAAAGGTGAAAAGTGATTTGAAATTTGTTTTCAAATGGTTGAAGTGTGGAAATTATATATCTAGTAAAGATATTTTGGAAAATAAATAATTTGGAAAATTATTTGGAATCTGGTGATGTTGTGCATGCCTATTGATAGTTAAATAACCGACTATCAATATTTACCTTTGAATGGGTATTTGTTGTGATTTGCTTGAATTTGAATGCTACACTTATTTTTAAAATAAGCGCTTACTATTCGGGTTAGCCGGGAAAGGACCTTTGGGTGGTATAACCCATTCCGAATATGTGATACGTCGTTATGGATTGCATTTGAAGACCGGTGTTGAAGACCGGGTATTTTTGAAAACGGAAGGATTACCGTCGAATGACTCTGCATCGGCTGATCTCCGATATAGAGATTTTTATCACCCTTAGTGACGGGAAGTCCGGATGTGATTAGTGAATATCCGGATTGCAAGGGGTTCTTTGGAAGTGCCTTCAGTTCCGTTCGATCCCGGAACGGACTTGTATGGATGTGTGTCTGACATTATAATTTGATATGTGAAGCTGGTTTCTATCAAATATATTTCTGTTGGTGGCAGAGAATTTATTCTCTTAGCTTAACACCCTTCTCTGAGACATACGAGCTCAGAGGTTATGTAGTTGATGGTTACTAGTGATGCATTCCCAATTTGGTAATGTGGCATACGAAGTGCTATTAAGCATTTGATGATCAAAGCACAGCTTTTGTAAAAAGCGTAGCTTTGTGGACGAGACTTCGTCGGACCTCACACCCCGTAAATGGTCAAAACAAGAAGAATGCAACAAGGTTATTAGAGTGTAGCGCCCCTTTAGTGTATGTCATTCCTTCTGGATAGAGGTGGTATCATGGTATGGAGCCCAGATACTTAACCTATGTTGTTGCTGCAAATTTATTACTTTATGGTTGTTGGAATCGAGGATCCTCGGATATAGATCGGTTACGATCGGGGGATGGCACATTCGTGTCAGTAGTTACCCAGTTAGGGGTAACCCGCCTTGTGTTGGCAGAGATCCGGTTAGGTTCTCGGGTCGTCTTTCCAGAGGCATGCCCATGTGGCAATGGGAAGTTCCTTGGCCTGACCATTTGTTGGAAATCCAAACTTCAATACGCATCTTGTACGGTTTTAGTTGTAGAACCTGTCATTTACTTATGGTGGTCACCACTATTTAGATGGTAGCTATAGTAGGCATACGTTAATGGTCGTATGTTGGCTAAGATTTATATCTTTACTTTCGAAATGATTTTTTCCTACACTATGCACTAATAATAATATCAAATGTTTCTTTTTAATGCGTATCAAGCATCTTTGACTATCATAAGGAGAAATCTCCTCCAATTCTGCGTTTGCATTGTGTGTGTGTGCGGGAGGCCTTATGGTAGTCTCATTTTCCAAAAAGCACTGCAAATCTATTTTAAAATATTCCTTGGTTTGTTTTTAAAGATAAACTGTTTTAAGTTCTCACACCAATCCCATGACTGATCTGGAGTTTATTGTTTTCCTTCCTAAACTCTGGGTGCCCACCAATTTCTACACGGGCAGTCTAGAGTCAGGTTATCAGGTTATTCTGGAATTCAGGAGTTGCTGTAGAAATCTGGAGGCAAGCTTGATGGCATAGTATATCAACTAGTATATAGTATTTCTTTTCCGCTATTTATTGTTGTTTGTTGTTGTACACTCTGATGATGTAATGTAATGTAATATGATGTAATGTAATAACTAATATAGTTCTTTGTTTAAAGATTATTCATTTATCTATTATATGTTGTTCCGCTGCAATTGTGAGATTCAGATATTGTTCTGTTGTTTCTTTCTGTTTTGTTCTATCTTTTTCTCTCTTCTTCTATCTTTTTCTTCTTCTTTAACCATAACATTTCGGTTTTCCGGCATTCGATTGCTCGACAGTTGGTACAGTGGAGTATTGATGTCGGTTTTCGAGCGTCGAAAAATCGCGATCGTTACAAAATCCCTTTTGAAGTGATTTTGTGATAATTGATTTGAATGAAAACCATTTCTGGAAATCTATTTTAATAACGTTTTTTATTACCGAGCTTATATTGAATTACTTATTGGTGTTGACAATAATGACAATTTGTTTTTATAATTGAGTAATGTTTTGTAGTGTAGCATATTTAAACCTGTCATACTAATTATGAAATTATTCAAGCTCAATTAGACTCACAACTAGAATTCTAGCCTGAATTGGGGTTTGTTATTTATTTAACAACCTCAGGTCAATCCGAGGTTGTTTTACAGGTCAATATTCTGATTGTACATGTTTTTTAGACTACAACATGGAGTTGGAGTAGATGATGAAGGCGAGTAGTTACTTTATTTGTAGTTATATTGAGATGTCATTGTATTAACCGATAAGATGTGATGAGTTGTATGTATATATGTGAGAAGAAGTATTAAATTTTTAAATATGATATAAAATTCATTATTTTTGTTCACTTCAATTATGTCAGTTGGGAATTTTTATTTGTCTCTAATATTGTATTATTCCATTCTAGAACTCATGTACATGTCTTGTATTGAGATGAGATACATATTATTTTAGATATATTTAGGTATTAAAACGTATCCGTGTTGATCCAAAGTAATGTATACGATAGATTACTCATTCCATGCCCACTGATTCGAGTTATCAGATGGTAAAATCCCTTTGATATTTCGGTTGTTGGGGCTGGGTTGTCGCACAGTTGCTTTGCACACACCGTTATACCTCATTGTAAGTATTACTATTTTCCCAATAGGTGCCATACTTTGAAAAGAAATTGCTTGTAAATACAAATGACTGGAATTGCAAAAATAAGCATTGCTTGTATATTTTTTTAAATCGCAATTATTCAATAATTTTGATTACATACCAAAATAAAGCTAGTCAAGAGCAGAGTGATGAGGCCATTGCCTTTCCTTGCCTCAAAAAGGACTAAAATTTTGTCATTTGCATACATCTTGGACTTAAAATTGAGTAGACGTTGACCTAAGGATAAAAATTTGAAGGACAACCAAATCGGATTGAATAAACTGAATTTGAACCTTTAGTTTGATCATTTTATTGTAGGGTATTTGGTTGATTTCTTTTGTAAACAACAGTGATACGTATGATATTTGAAATCTAATGATATATTAAGGGACACTAGACAAACAATTGAAAATTTGAGTAGTCTCATTCTTGCAAGTTTATAATCAATTTTATTCTTGAAATTAACTATTTAATTTTATTTGCAAAATCTATATAACCGAGAGAGTACATTTTTTGAAACAGATTCTCCTAAAGATTAGATCGTGGATATATATAGTAAGAATATTATAATGTTTTTGCAAAAGTTTTGTTGATCTGCGAACCTTTATAATTGGACCACTAGAAAAAGAGATTATAAAATACCCGTAAAACATTAGTTGTATGCTTTTATGAATAGCTAAGAGACCCTCTTCCCCTTCAATTTGAGATTATCAACTAATAAAGTATCATCGAGTTAGATATTTTATTTTGAATTGAGAGCTATTTTTGTCAAGAGTAAGTTTAGGATTTTCTTTGCTTGTATTTGATCAAAAATAAGCGAAAGAAGTTTGAGCTATCATAATTTTCCTAGGGGATCTCAAGTAGGTAAAAACTTTTCAAACAAGGTAGATCAACATATTCTGATGTCTCAACTTGGGAGAGAATTGGCCTTATCTCTTCATGATCGATGTTATCCAACTAGGACTGTTCAACCTTCGGTTAAAATCTATCCACTAGCCGAAGAAAATAATTTTATGCTAAAACATTCTAGGATTGTTCAACCTTCAGCTATAATATTTCCACTAGCCGAAGGAAATAATTTTGAGATAAAACATTCTTTTATTTAAGTTATACCAAAATTTATAGGTTTTGAAAACGCTTATGAGATTTTTAGTAAATTTGACTTGTATGCATTGACAAATAAAATGCAACAATTATCTTTGGAATTAATCAAAGGCTAATTCTATTTGCACATCTTGAGAGCGAAAAAGATGGATAAATTCTCTTCCTATACTGTAAAGAATGGCTTTTCAACCACTGAATTTCGACACTAATAGATCCACGGTATTCATGTGTCGAGCACTGAAGTGCCGGAAAGATGGAACGTTAGGGTAAAGAAAAATAAGATAAGAAAACGAATAAGAAAGGGGTGAACAAAAATATCATAATCGCACAACGTAATAATAACATATGATATCAAAAGACAATGCATAATGTTACTCTAATATACATAGTATTTTAGAGTTACTAATCAGGGTACCATCATCAGCTTGGACGGTTATAACAACCTGTCCTTGCAATTGCTGACACACACACAAGTAATGCACGGGAAATAAGAATACTATGGTATATAAACATCCAACTCCTCCCCAAGAGCTCAATGAACATCAGCATAAACCTGCCTTTCTCAAACTAATTAAAAGAGAATACAAGGAATTTAGAGGAAACAAAAGTCATGTGTCTGGCATATGTCTGGTGTAAGAAACTCAAGAAATATTTATACAATATATAACAACACCTTTTGTGACCGTCGTAACGTTTATCCCCTCAAAAGAGCCAAACCAGTTAATAAGTACATATTGCGCTATAACAGATAATGTCTAGGGTAAAAAATATAAATTAAAAAAATAGCTGTGATGATTACCATGATGACACCACAACAATATAGAAGTAAAATCAAAATGCTAAGGCGCGTTCGTATAATGGATTTTACATGAAGACCTCTCTAGTAAATTATCGACTGATCTCTTATGATAAGGATTAGAAAATACCTTTCGATTGTTGTATATCTTTGGATAAAATATACTATAACGTAAACACAACAGGCCCAACATTCAAACACTTTCGTGAACAACATGAACCAAATATCAACAACTACCCACGCTGTAACGACCCAGAATTTCTGTCAATTAAAATTTGTATATTTAATTGATTTTAAATATTAATAAGTGAAATTTATTAGACGAATAAATTTTATTTTGAATAATTGGATTTAATTGGATAATTAAATCGATAACTTAATATGTTAAATTTCAGAAATAATTGAAAATTTGGGTTAAATATGATTGAAAATGATTTGTAAAATTTTATTTTATCATATTGAAGTTATAGTGATGTTATAGAACATTTAAAATTGAATTTAGAATTTATTTGTGAAAATTGAATATTTTAATATTTAAATTGACTAGTGAAATTAGTCATTTTTCGAACAGTCTCAGAATTGGACGAAATCAGTTCCATTGGATCCATAATAGTTTGTTATTATCGGATTTCAATTTTCGTAGCAATCGGAGTTTTCGTTTGACCGTGGCAGCTCGAAACGCATCGAAATTGTTTTAATATTAATTTGGCGAGTTAAAATAGCCATTTTTCAAACTGTCTCGGATTTCGATGAAACCAGTTTCATCGGATCGTAATGTGATATTATTGTATGGTTTCAAATTTCATGTCAATCGGATTTACCGTTTGTCCGGGGCAAGCTAAAACGCCTAGAAATTTGATTTACCGATTTAATTTAAAATCGAACGTTTATTACCATAACTCACACGGATGATCGAATTAGCTCCCGAAACACGTTCCATTGTGTTCGGAACGCGGGGTAAGCCTTAGAAACGCCAACCAGCACGCTTCGTTTCGAGTTCAGAAAATCCGGGATGAATAGTGTTCGTTGAATTTTCTATATATGCCCCTCACGTTTCTCATTTGCAAAAGAAAAATAAAACCCTAAGGTTATATGTTCAGCCGCCTCCAATAACAATCAATGGCCGAAAAACTATCAACTTCCCCCTCGTTTATCTCCTCATCCATCGACTTTTACCAAAAACCTCCAACTACAAAATGGAAGAGCACATCCTCCTCTATAATCTGAACGGTGGTGATCGATTTTTATTGCGTGGATTAGTGGCAATCTTCGTTCAAAGCCGTGCGTTCAAGCATGTCGTTCGAGGCCAATTGGCAACCAAGTGGGGCCGCAATCTGGGCGTGGGTGGCTCACATGATGGCGCGCGCATTGGAAGTGTTTGATCGTGTTCAAGTTCGTCGTGGAGGCCGATTGAATTAGGGTTTGTGAACGTGCTATGGGTTCTAGGTTGCGTGCACGGTTATTGGAAGGGGAAGATAATGAATCACGGCTGTGATTTGCAGTGAGGGATCTAACGGATGGAATTAAATTAGGGTTAGAAATATAATATAAATGTTGTAAATTTATATTAAAAAAATCCGTGTAACTTTAAAAATTCGTATCTTTTTCATACGAGGTCGAAAACGCACGAAACAAATTGCATTGGAATCGTATGGACGAGCACTACGCTATGGAATTGGATTGGAGTCGTTTGGAGCTAGCGAAAATTTCAGGTAGAATTAAACGTCCGTTTAATTTTATTCGAAATAAAAGCTGAAAACGAAATTGAAATCAAGGTGAGAACTTCTCACTCAATCGAATCGGTTTCGATTTAATTTTTAAATAGTTAGATTTAAAATTCTTGAATGTATGTTTGAATGATGATTGTTATCTATTGATTTGTTAAAATAGACATTATACGCCGTTAGTAAGCGGAGGTTATTTATTAAAAACATATACCGCGAATATTTCACAGTACAGTGAAATTGGTATTATTTATGTACTTGGAGTTGATTTCCCGCATTATATAGCGGATGAGACCCTATTGGGCCGCCTATTAAGCGGATAATATTTTAAATCCTATATACCGTGATAATTCCGTATTGGAACGGAATTGGTATTGTGCTAACATCTTTGGATGCAGGAAAACAGGTTGGAGGGATCCAACTAGATTCCTGAACTATATTATTTGATTTCAGATATTGTGATATTTGATTGATTATCATATCGATATATGATGTCGTTGTTGTCGTGATTGACTATTTGGTGTGTAGCATCATTGGGCCAATTTTGGAATTTTAAAAGGATTTTAAAGTGATTTTTGAAAGTATACGTTATAAAATATTTTTGGAATTGATTCCTTTTAAATAAATAAACGTTATAATTTTAAAGTTATAAAAATTATGATTTTCGAGAAATATAGTTAAAAGTTGATTTTTGAAAATATGGGGTTAATGATTTTATAAGATAGTTTAAATTGGGATTTTTGAATTTATTGTAAAAAGTTTAAAATATAGGATTTATAAAATTTGATTATTTTATAAATCAAAATGATGAATTTATAAAGGAGTTTAAAGACGTTTTAAAATAATAATATAAATTGATTTATATAAAAGATTTATAAATTGATATTTATAAATTAAAAATATTTGAATTATAAAACGAGTTTTTATAAGTGTTAGAATGAATTGTAAATGAATTTCATAAAAGAATGAAATTTATAGAATTATAAACGGCGAAGTTATAAATGGAATTTTATAAGCAGTAGATTATTAAATTTGTAAAGTTATTAAAAGAATAATTTTGGGTAAATAAATGAATCTTATAAGTTATAAGATTTATAATTTGGGAAGTTTAAAAGAACGATGTAAACAAATAAATTATAAGTATTTAAATTATAATATGAACTTTTGGTATATAATTGAGTTATAAATTGAAATAGCTTAATAAAGGAGATTTATAAAAGGAAGTTGTTATAAAATAAATAGAAATGGAATTTATAAACATTGTTTTATAAATCCGCAAACGGCTTATTTTGATAAGTAAATTGTTATAACTTATTAATGGAGTTATATTCACGTTTTAGACAGTGAATAACCCTTTAAAATAAAATGTATAGAAATGATGAAATTGGTTAACGAGGTATATTCACGTTTTTGAATAGTGAATAATATGTTAAAGAAAATATTTTGGATGTGATGTTTTAAATAGAATTAAAACAATCTAACGAAGTTTTTAAAATGTGTTAAGATTCGAAACCATAGGTTTCAACATTCATTGTTAATATAGACGTTTTCGAGAAATAGAAGGAAATGGTGGACTATAACACTGTTGTTATAGTAAATGATTTCCGAAAGGAAATGTTTTATTTAGTATTGGGATTTATATATCTATCTTAATTTCGAATCCCTATACTAGTGATTTTGGGTTGTCGTAACGATGTTTTACGTAACATTCGTTTTGGCCCAAATAAATATGTTTAAGAGAATGATTTCCTTAAAGAATAAAAGATATACTTAATTTCGATTTAAGTATATTGAATATTTTTCAAGTGTTGAAAATAAATAGTTTGTGAATTACTTATTAATAAATAAGTATGGAAAAGTTTTTTTCCAATAAGAAATGAAACGTTTTTGAGAATTTATCTTTTTGAAGATAAATTGAAAATGAATAATTGAAATTGTGTATTCATAAATATTTTGGAATGTAAATTCACTATGGAATTTATAAATGAAAAGGGGAGTTTGTTTAAAAATAAACGTTAATTTATTTTTGAAGTGTGGGAATTAATTTATGGATTTGGAACGTAAATATAAAGTAAATCTTTAAGGATTTATTTAATGGGTTTAAATGAACCATGTTGAAATGAAATTATTTCCGCGTAAGGAAAATGTTTGAAATTTGTTTTCAAAAGTGGTAAAGGTGTAAAGTGATTTGAAAATTTGTTTTCAAATGGTTGAAGTGTGAAAATTTTATATCTTGTAAAGATATTTTTTGGAAAATAAATAATTTGGAAAATTATTTGGAATCTGGTGATGTTGTGCATATCCATTGATAGTTCAATAACCGACTATCAATATTTACGTTTGAATGGGTATTTGTTGTGATTTGCTTGAATTTGAATGCCACACTTATTTTTAAATAAGCGCTCACTATTCGGGTTAGCCGGGAAAGGACCTTGGGGTCGTATAACCCATTCTGAATATGTGATACGTCGTTATGAATTGCATTTGAAGACCGGTGCTGAAGACCGGATATTTTCAAAAGCGAAAGGACAACTCGTCGAATGTCTTTGCATCGACTGGTCCCCGGTATAGAGACTCCATATGTGATGGGAAGTCCGGTCGTGATTAATGAATATCCGGATTGCAAGGACTTCTTTGTAAGTGCCTTTGGTTCTGTTCGATCCCGGAACAGACTTGTATGGATAATATGTCTAACATTACAAATTGGGATATAAATCTGATTTCTTTCAAATATATTTCTATTGGGGGCGGAGAATTTATTCTCTTAGCTTAACACCCATCTCTGAGACGTACGAGCTCAGAGGTTATGTAGTTGATGGTTATCAGCGATATATTCCCAATTTGGTAATGTGGCATGCTGAGTGTTGCTGTGAAATGATAATTGTTTGATTATTTGTGATATGATCATTTGTATGATCATTTATCTTTGTGATCATTACTTTGATCATTTGTTGACCCAAAGCATGGCTTTGTACCAAAGCGTGGCTTTGTGGACGAGACTTCGTCGGACCTCATACCCCGGAAATGGTCAAAACAAGAAGGATGCAGCAAGGTTATTAGGGTAGCGCCCTTTAGTGTGTGTCATTCCTTCTGGATAGAGGTGGTATCATGGTATGGAGCCCAGATACTTAACCTATGTTGTTGCTGCAAACTTATTACTTTGTGGTTGTTGGAAATCGAGGATCCTCGGATGTAGATCGGTTACGATCGAGGGATGGCATATTCGTGTCAGTAGTTACCCAGTTAGGGGTAACCCGGCCTTGTGTTGGCAGAGACCCGGTTTGGTTCTCGAGACGTCATTCCAGAGGCGTTTCCATGTGGCAATGGGAAGTTCCTTGGCCTGACCATTTGTTGGAAATCCAAAGAAACAATACGATCTTGTACGGTTTTAGTTGTAGAACCTGCCATTTACTTATGGTGGTCACCACTGTTTAGATGGTAGCTATAGTAGGCATACGATAATGTTCGTATGTTGGCTAAGATTTATAACTTTACTTTCGAAATGATTTTTCCTACACTATGCACTAGTAATAATATCAAATGTTTCTTTTTAATGCGTATCAAGCATCTTTGACTATCATAAGGAGAAATCTCCTCCGATTCTGCGTTTGCATTGTGTGTGTGTGTGCGGGAGGCCTTATGGCAGTCTCATTTTTAAAAGCATTGCGAATTAAATTTAAAAATATTCCTCTATTTTGTTTTTGAAGATAAAATAAACTGTTTTAGTTCTCACACCAGTCACATGACTGACTCGGAGTTTATTGTTTTCCTAAACTCTGGGTGCCCACCAATTTCCACACGGGCAGTCAAGAGTTAAGGTTTATCGGGATATTCTGGATTTCAGGAGTTGCTGGAGGCAAGCTGGATGGCATGGCGTATCATTTAGTATATAGTATTTCTTTTCCGTTGTTTGTTGTTGTTTGATAATTGTACACTCTGATAATGTAATATAATGTAATGCAATGTGATGTGATGTAATAACTGATATAGTTCTTTGTTTAAAGATTATTCATTTATCTATTATATGTTGTTCCGCTGCGATTGTGAGATTCTGATATTGTTCTGCTGTTTTCTTTCTGTTGTTCTATCTTTTCTCTCTTCTTCCACCTCTTTTCTTTTTTTTTTCTTTTTTTTAAAAACCCTAAGAATTCGTATTTCCGTTCATCTTGAGTTAGTCAATGGAGATTAGTGTCTATTCAAGGAGTACGGATTTGCGGGTCCTCACATCTGGTATCGGAGCATATGGTTAAGCGACAACCATAGCTCTGTTGGGTATTACTCATTAGAGATAGAGTCAGTTGTACTCTAGAATGAGTTTGAGTGTAATAATTGCTATGAGAGCGTATTTGTCATTGAATGTAAAATTGTTTTATATTGTGATGATTGGTTTGTTGAGTGGTATACGGATTCTGGTTAATACGAGTAATTAACGTAGTTGATAGGGATCTCTAAACACTTGTACAGAACAATTCAACACGATATTGTTTTGAATTGGGTAAATGAAATAATTTTACCTTGAGTATATTTTATATATAAAGGAATAATTTTTCAGAATTATTAAAGTGTATGTAAGTTGATTGTTTGGTTGTTGAAAATGTAAGAATATATATAAGTAAAATTAAAAGATGTTTGAATAATATAAATTAAGGAATTATTGTATAAGCAAAAGAATTATAAGAATTGAATTATAATTAATGTGATTTACAATTGTGAAATAATCTTATATATATAAGAAGTGAAACTATATGAATATATTCATGAATATGAGTTGTAGGTAAAAAAATGAGTTTGAATAAGTGATGAATTTGACTTCGATAAAGGTTAAATAAAATTTTACTTTAGAATTGGAATCTGAATTTGATTTATAAGTTGGAATTTAAGTTAAGTAAAGCTAAATAATGTTTAAATGGAATATAACTTCAGTGATGTTGAATGGAGTTGATTTTGGTATCAAAGTAAATTAATAAAGTGAAGTGATGGATATAAACTTGAGTTATATAAATGAAATTCAACTTTTGTAATTGCATTGAATTAATCAATTGAATGTAAATAATTGATATGAAATAATGAATGTAAGTGTTAATTCATTAAAATCTAAGGTTATTGAAAATTGAATAATTGAATGAAAATCAATTTAATTAAACCAATTGAAAGTAAAGGTGTTAAACCAAATTAAATGAATATAAGCAAAGGAATTTGGTTGTAATTAATATACATTGGTTGTTATATGATTGTTAGTTGATTGTATATAATTCATTAAGTATTAATGAAATTGAAAGCTAAAGTAATTGAAATCCAATTGGAAGTTAAGTGAATCTTAAATAGAATTGAATTTGATTTGGAAGTGAACCAACTTGAATATGAATTAGTGAATATAAACTAATTGAAAATGAATGTTAGTAAAAACATCCACTATTAATGAATCAAATGTGATTAAATTGAAAACCCATTTAATTGAATATTAATGAGAATATGAATGAATATTTATTGGTTATGGATGTTGGTTGGATGTTAGTTGGATGATAGTTGGTTGATGGTTGAATATATTGTTTTTACTGCATTTGCTATGTTGGCATATATAGTTATTATGTTACTATATGTTGTATATGGATACTATTGTCTATATACATGTTTCTCATTGTTTGTTGAGTGTTTAGTAGGTGCGGATCGCGTTTTCTTCGCATTTGGAGCTCGCTTTCGCGCTATATTAGCCGTATATGCTCGCTAATAAAATATAAGGTACATATCTCGGATTAAATATCATACTTTTACACTTTTTTCCTTGCGGGATGCCTCATCACTTGATGAGATGTATATTTGTGATATATATACTGTCATTTTTTTTCCGGATCGAGCCGCGCAAAGGAGACTATGGCGAATTTTTCCGAAAATTTAAGGCGTTAGAAAAATTTAAGAAAAATTGAAAAATTTTGAAAACTATAATTTTGATTTGGAGTTGAAAGTTAAACAATAGTAGTTGTTTTTGAAAAGATAACTAAGTATGATTTGAATACTTAGTAAAGTTATTGTAAGAAGTTTAACTATGGATTTAAGGAAAGTTAATAGATTCTGTAACTTTTCTTACTTGGTAATTTCGAGGACGAAATTCTTTTAAGGGGGGAAGTATGTAACGACCCAGAATTTTTATCAATTAAAATTTGTATATTTAATTGATTTTAAATATTAATAAGTGAAATTTATTAGTCGAATAAATTTTATTTCGAATAATTGGATTTGATTGGATAATTAAATCGATAATTTAATATGTTAAATTTCAGAAATAATTGAAAATTTGGGTTAAATATGATTGAAAATGATTTGTAAAATTTTATTTTATCATATTGAAGTTATAATGATGTTATAGAACTTTTAAAATTGTATTTAGAATTTATTTGTGAAAATTGAATATTTTAATATTTAAATTGACTAGTGAAATTAGTCATTTTTCGAACAGTCTCAGAATTCGACGAAACAAGTTCCATTGTATCCGTAATAGTTTGTTATTATTGGATTTCATTTTTCGTAGCAATCGGAGTTTTCGTTTGACCGTGGTAGCTCGAAACGCATCGAAATTGTTTTAATATTAATTTGGCGAGTTAAAGTAGCCATTTTTCAAATAGTCTTGGATTTCGACGAAACTAGTTTCATCGGATCCGTAATGTGATATTATTGTATGGTTTCAATTTTCATGTCAATCGGATTTACCGATTGTCCGGGGCAAGCTAAAACGCCTAGAAATTTGATTTACAAATTTAATTTAAATCGAATGTTTATTGCCATAACTCGCACAGATGATCGAATTAGCTCCCGAAAAACGTTCTATTGTGTTCGGAACGCGGGATAAACCTTAGAAACGCCAACCGGCACGCTTCATTTGGAGTTCGGAAAATCCGGGATGAATAGTGTTCGTTGAATTTTCTATATAAGCCCCTCATGTTTCTCATTTGCAAAAGAAAAAGAAAACCCTAGGGTTATACGTTCAGCCGCCTCCAATAACAATCAATGGTCGAAAAACTGTCAACTTCCCCCTCGTTTATCTCCTCATCCATCGACTTTTACCAAAAACCTCCAACTACAAAATGCAAGAGCACATCCTCCTCTATAATCTGAACGGTGGTGATCGATTTATATTGCGTGGATTGGCGGCAATCTTCTTTCAAAGCCGTGCGTTCAAGCACGTCGTTCGAGGCCAATTGGCGACCGATGGGGCCGCAATCTGGGCGTGGGTGGCTCACATGATGGCGCGCGCATTGGAAGTGTTTGATCGTGTTCAAGTTCGTCGTGGAGGCCGATTGAATTAGGGTTTGTGAACGTGCTATGAGTTCTAGGTTGCGTGCACGGTTACTGGAAGGGGAAGATAATGAATCACGGCCGTGATTTGCAGTGAGGGATCTAACGGCTAGAATTAAATTAGAGATAGAAATATAATATAAATGTATTAAATTTATATTAAAAAAATTCGTGTAACTTTAAAAATTCGTATCTTTTTCATACGAGGTCGAAAACGCACGAAACAAATTGCTTGGAATCGTATGGACGAGCACTACGCTATGGAATTGGATTGGAGTCGTTTGGAGCTATCAAAAATTTCGGGTAAAATTAAACGTCCGTTTAATTTTATTCGAAATAAAAGCTGAAAACGAAATTGAAATCAAGGTGAGAACTTCTCACTCAATTGAATCGGTTTCGATTTAATTTTTAAATAGTTAGATTTAAAATTCTTGAATGTATGTTTGAATGATGATTGTTATCTATTGATTTATTAAAATAGACATTATACGCCGTTAGTAAGCGGAGGTTATTTATTAAAAACATATACCGCGAATATTTCACGGTACAGTGAAATTGGTATTATTTATGTACTTGGAGTTGATTTCCCACATTATATAGCGGATGAGACCCTATTGCGCCGCCTATTAAGCGGATAATATTTTAAATCCTATATACCACGATAATTCCGTACTGGAACGGAATTGGTATTGTGCTAACATCTATGGATGCAGGAAAACAGGTTGGAGGGATCCAACCGGATTCCTCAATAGTATTTATTTGATTTCAGATATTGTGATATTTGATTGATTATCATATCGATATATGATGTCGTTGTTGTCGTGATTGACTATTTGGTGTGTAGCAACATTGGGCCAATTTTGGAATTTTAAAAGGATTTTAAAGTGATTTTTGAAAGTATACGTTATAAAATATTTTTGGAACCGATTCCTTTTAAATAAATAAACGTTATAATTTTAAAGTTGTAAAAATTATGATTTTTGAGAAATATAGTTAAAAGTTGATTTTTGAAAATATGGGGCTAATGATTTTATAAAATAGTTTAAATTGGGATTTTTGAATTTATTGTAAAAAGTTTAAAATATAGGATTTATAAAATTTGATTATTTTATAAATCAAAATGATGAATTTATAAAGGAGTTTAAAGACGTTTTAAAATAATAATATAAATTGATTTATATAAAAGATTTATAAATTGATATTTACAAATTAAAAATATTTGAATTATAAAACGAGTTTTTATAAGTTTTAGAATGAATTGTAAATGAATTTCATAAATGAATGAAATTTATAGAATTATAAACGGTGAAATTATAAATGGAATTTTATAAGCAGTGGATTATAAAATTTGTAAAGTTATTAAAAGAAAATAATTTTGGGTTAGCCGGGAAAGGACCTTGGGGTCGTATAACCCATTCTGAATATGTGATACGTCGTTATGAATTGCATTTGAAGACCGGTGTTGAAGACCGGATATTTTCAAAAGCGAACGGACAACTCGTCGAATGTCTTTGCATCAATTGGTCCCCGGTATAGAGACTCCATATGTGATGGGAAGTCCGATCGTGATTAGTGAATATCCGGATTGCAAGGACTTCTTTGTAAGTGCCTTCGGTTCTGTTCGATCCCGGAACAGACTTGTATGGATAGTATGTCTGACATTACAAATTGGCATATAAAGCTGATTTCTTTCAAATATATTTCTGTTGGTGGCGGAGAATTTATTCTCTTAGCTTAACACCCTTCTCTGAGACGTACGAGCTCAGAGGTTATGTAGTTGATGGTTATCAGCGATATATTCCCAATTTGGTAATGTGACATGCTGAGTGTTGCTGTGAAATGATCATTGTTTGATCATTTGTGATATGATCATTTATCTTTTTGATCGTTACTTTGATCATTTGTTGACCCAAAGCATGGCTTTGTATCAAAGCGTGGCTTTGTGGACGAGACTTCATCGGACCTCACACCCCGGAAATGGTCAAAACAGGAAGGATGCAGCAAGGTTATTAGGGGTAGCGCCCTTTACTGTATGTCATTCCTTCTGGATAGAAGTGGTATCATGGTATGGAGCCCAGATACTTAACCTATGTTGTTGCTGCAAACTTATTACTTTGTGGTTGTTGGAAATCGAGGATCCTCGGATATAGATCGGTTACAATCGGGGAATGGCATATTCGTGTCAGTAGTTACCCAGTTAGGGGTAACCCGGCCTTGTGTTGGCGGAGATCCGATTTGGTTCTCGGGACGTCATTCCAGAGGCGTTTCCATGTGGCAATGGGAAGTTCCTTGGCCTGACCATTTGTTGGAAATCCAAAGAAACAATACGATCTTATACGGTTTTAGTTGTAGAACCTGCCATTTACTTATGGTGGTCACCGCTGTTTAGATGGTAGCTATAGTCGGCATACGATAATGGTCGTATGTTGGCTAAGATTTATAACTTTACTTTCGAAATGATTTTTCCTACACCATGCACTAGTAATAATATCAAATGTTTCTTTTTAATGCGTATCAAGCATCTTTGACTATCATAAGGAGAAATCTCCTCCGATTCTGCGTTTGCATTGTGTGTGTGTGTGCGGGAGGCCTTATGGCAGTCTCATTTTTAAAAGCATTGCGAATTAAATTTAAAAATATTCCTCTATTTTGTTTTTGAAGATAAAATAAACTGTTTTATTTCTCACACCAGTCACATAACTGACTCGGAGTTTATTGTTTTCCTTCCTAAACTCTGGGTGCCCACCAATTTCTACACGGGCAGTCAAGAGTTAAGCTTTATCAGGATATTCTGGATTTCAGGAGTTGCTGGAGGCAAGCTGGATGGCATGGCGTATCATTTAGTATATAGTATTTCTTTTCCGCTATTTGTTGTTGTTTGATAGTTGTACACTCTGATAATGTAATGTAATGTAATGCAATGCAATGTGATGTCATGTAATAACTGATATAGTTCTTTGTTTAAAGATTATTCATTTATCTATTATATGTTGTTCCGCTGCGATTGTGAGATTCTGATATTGTTCTATTGTTTTCTTTCTGTTGTTCTATCTTTTCTCTCTTCTTCTACCTCTTTTCTTTTTTTTCTTTTTTTTAAAATCCCTAAGAATTCGTATTTCCGTTCATCTTGAGTTAGTCAATGGAGATTAGTGTCTATTCAAGGAGTACGGATTTGCGGGTCCACATACACGCATAACATATCGATAAGCATACTTTAAATATATAGTTGCTAAAACCCCCTTGGGTTAGCTATACCCGGCACCATGCATCCTACTCTGTCTTTAATCATTTTCCAATGATGAAGTTACATTCAGCATCTCAACACACTAGCCACAACTCGAACAGAACATGAATCCTCCAATGGATTCCTGCATCTCGAATAGAACTCGAAACTATACGTGGATTCCATCATCCCGGACTGATCCACTTCCAAAAGATAGAACACGTATCTTGGTCTTAAAGTGGTTTTTGATAAGTAAAACACTTACGATCATTGTCTCTTCAAGACCGAATCGATAAATTTCAACAACAGTGAGAACAATCACATATGGAAACTAAGTCTTGTATACTTATCACGTTTCCAACTTTAACTTTCATTATCCCCCGGTCAAGAGTAGAGTCCCATAGGTTGGAGCACTATTGCATTTACATTGTACTCGAATCATCATTCTTAAATTTTAAGGATAGAAATAAGTTTACTTTGTTGGCTTTAATGCTAAGTACATGACTAAATACTTTCCGTACACAATTAACCACGCAAAGCATGATTCATGCACACAAAGCACAATCAAGCCACAAAAATGACTTTTAATCCTCTTTTTAGTTAATTAATCTTGTATTAGTTAAAACCTCTTTTATTAGTAAAACTCCTTTCATTTAGTATAACTTCTTTCATTTAATTTAAACTCCCTTCATCAATTAATACTCATTTATTAATTAGAACTCCTTTATTAATTAATACTTTTTTTATTGATTAATCTTTGTTTATAAATTAAACTTCACTTATTTAGTTACACTTCCTTGCTAATTAAAACTTAACTCATTTAAACTTATATATTAATTTACTTTCACTTTATAAAGATATATCCTAGTATTTTTTATTCACGTATTTTACTATTCACGTATTCTACTATTTACGTATTCTCTTTTCAATACTTCAAAAAGTATTCATATACTTATCTCTAATGGTATAAGTATATTCACAAATCATTAACAAGACTTATTTACTTTAAAATATAATCAAGGAAGTTAAAAACAAATGTTACAAAAACATCGTTATTATAAACCCATTCTTTTTTATAAATTAAACACATACCTTTTTCTATCTTTTTATAGAAGATGCCATATTTGTTATTATCTTTAAAATTCTATTATTAAAGTTATAAGTAAATCTATAATCATGTAACAGTATTTTTCCACTTTAAATATATAATTTAAGGGTTTAAAAGAAATATTAAAACATTGTTCACTACAAATCCAAATCATTCATACTTCAAACATTATCTTTACAACTTGCTTTTAAAGATCTAGTTACATTTATAAGGTTTAATGACAAATATTACTTAAACATTATCACAACAATCCAAAACTATTCAATTATAATTTTATCTAAAATATTCATTATTTTAGCTCTAATTATGTTCCAAATTATAATTCTAATTATATTCCAAATTATATTTCAAATTATAATTATAATTATAATCTCAATTATACCTTAGTTATATCTTAATTATAATCTTAATTATATTCTTTATTACATCTTAATTATAACGTCAATTGTAATCTTAATCGCATCTTGATTATAATCTAAATTATAAGCTTACACTAATTTAACAAGTTACAAAAATTACTTGACTTTACAAAACCATTTATTTTAACTCAAATGTTATAATCCAAATCTTATGTTTTTTCTTTATAAAAGATTTAACTTATATTTCCAATTTATATATTTACTGACAACCATTTTAAAATGATATATGTGTGCGTGTATGTATATGTGTGTATATATATATATGTATGTATATGTGTGTGTATATATATATGTATGTATACTAATTTATTTATAAGACAAAATATCTAATAATAATAAAAAATTAAAAGGACATTATATTACACAAGTTTCTATTCATTTTGTTAAAATATTTAACTATTTTTCAAAAAATTATATATATATATTTAAAAATACATTAAAAATACTTGTACTATGGTTAAAAAACATTTATATTATACTTAAGAATACTTATTTTATAATTTATTTAAAAACTATAAAAATATGTTTTATAATTTATACCTTATACTTTACAAATTCATAAATAATCATTGAAAATATATCTCAACCTTGATATTTTTCTAATAATAAATACCCTTATAATATTTATTAAAAAATACAAAGATGCCCTACGATGTCTTTCAAAGTTAACTTTAAAATCGCTGAACACAAAACGACTTCAAAGTGCATCCACGGTGACTTTTACGCTTCTAACTATCACAACTTCCATTCATAATTTCTATAACTTTCCATACCAATTCCTTTATGTCAAACACACCAAAACATGTAAAATGAATAACTAAATATATATCTCCAAAATATATTCATATTTTAACCAATTAAACATATGTCACATACAAGGGATTTCAAGGTGCGTTTGTACCGACTATTTCGCTTCAAACATTTACAATACATAATCAAACAGTAAGCAACAAGTCTCATCCATGTCACATATTTTAAAGGGTTTAAAAGAGAGAGTATACTACATATAATGTTGTTACTTGCTTTTAAAAGCAAGGAGGGATCAAAAAGTAATAACTTGCACTGTTATCTATTTAATTTATATTTAACACAATAAACAATTATATACACAACATATACAAAATTAAATGGTGAGTTAATTCACCTAAGCCCAATCCAAACTAAGACGTAAAAAATCTTGTTATGAGTGCAATGGCAAAAACGGCATCTCAATTGGACCTCGTATGCAAAAGTTATTGATTTGTTAAGAATTCAGATTAATTATATTAATTCATTACTTAATTAAATATTAATTACCTCTTCAATTATCTTCCCCAAATAAATGTGCATGATGATGTGGCTGCATAAGAAACCTACTATTTTCGATCCAATCTCTCCTCCCTTTTTCCCTCCACACTTCATGAAATCAGATGCCACCACTTCCGTTCATCTTGTCTTCGCAATATCTTCGCTTCCAACCCAAAATTGTTACGCTGATTCATCTCCTAAGAATCATGACCTATGCATCTCGTGGGACTAAACCAATTTCGCATTATGCCATAGCTGATCGGAGTCCCTCCAGTTGCCTCCAACTGACTTCACTTCTATAACAATCTGCCTTTCTTACATTCGAAGATGACACTTTGTACATCCACGTATTCATGTGCCGATCATTTAATTGCTCGAATCTCACAACGGAAGGCAATGATATATAATAGTCAAGATAAGATAATACATAACATCATTCCCAAATGAATATCAGAGTTACACAAATACCAACTTCAGCCAAAGACAGCTATAACTGCATGTCCCCATATGCGGATACAAAACACACACATACACCGTGGAAAATAAAAAAAGTAACTTACTAACGTCGAAGCCACTTGCTCCATGCTCCTTCAAAATGCATCCGTGAGAAACCTGGACTACTTAGCTGCTCGTGTAAATTTGAGTTCACAAGAATTTAGGGAAGGAAAATAAAACTCTAGGTTAGACATGGGTCTGATGTGAGTAAACATCAAATAACTGAATTATTATACTTGTAAAACCCTTTTAGAAATAAAAGTATCTCGTAAGACCACGCTGCACATAAACACGGACGCTTTTTTACCTTACGATAATCAAAACATTTCAAATAGAAAATCCAGTGATATTTTGATAACGTCTAGGGTTTAAAGTAAAAGACAACATAGCTGGAATGTTTGCATCTCACATTCTGACGTATCTGGGAAGAACTGAGACCATAAAGGCACTTATTGGAAATTGGGTTCCGTTAATGATAGGCTACCAGGGTACCATCTATCACTGTACACCTCTAAAAAAATATGCTGAGGTTAACAAGAACATCTTGCATCCTTGCTACATAGGACCGGTTGACCCCTTATTAGATATTATCGAATATAATCATCCCTCGGTTGTAGTTGATAACCGCACTAGGCATTGAAGCATATATCAATAGAAATAATATCGATCTAGATTAAGGATGCCATACCCTAATTGGTGGAACCCATACGTTTTAGTTTTTTATATAGCTGCCCACTTGGAATGCTAACACTACCCTCCATGCAACAATGCAAGTTAGCATTCGTCCATACAAGTTGTTTAGAATATGAGCAAACCGAAGGAATTACTTCTTTTACATTCATGTTGGAATCACCCTGAGGATTAGTAGCAAGTATCCCTTGCACTTCAAAGACCTTTATCTTTGATTCTGTCATCTTCAAGATGTTTTCAATTCGAACGCTTACGTTGGTTCGAAGTAATTTTTAGATAACTCATGCTATCTGATCCTAGTATCTCCGAACCAGTATTCGATAATTTTAGAAGGCTCAAGTTATTGATGGTGGACAACTCCACTATCAGGGGTATGTATAGATTTGTATATGAAAAATAAGACATCCTATACTCATCCCTACTTTCTAACGGTACTATCCCTTGATTAACAATAAAGTCGAACAAGTTAGAAAAACTAACATTGACTCGACGTACATTCTTACTTTTGGGATAGGGACGAGTCTCCGTACCTTGGAATTTAGAGTGAAGTACACGATAAAATATCTTTCGTATACTTAATTTATCATGACCCATTTATCAGAATTAACTCTCTTGTATTTATCATGTTTCCAATATTTCAACTTCTCTATACCTCACCTAGAAAATCAAGTACTAGATTTCACAGATAGAGAAAAGCTTACTCATCGGCTTTTAGTGTTAAATACAAGACAACTTACTTCCAATAAAACGTGTCAATATTTTAGCATAACTTTTTCATATTTGTTTGGCTTCTTAATGGCACAGACAAATAGAAATCCTTGCATTTAAACTATTCTTTATAAAAGAGTGCTGCTTTTTAAAATAAACTGATCCTTGGAAATAAAATAGCTAAAAATAAACCTTTATTATATAATAATTAAATCTTAACTTAATTAGCAATTAACTAATAATTATACCCTACCTAATTAATAATTAATTAGTAATTAATTATTAATTAGTAATTAAAACTTAATTATCAATAGTTAATTCATACTTAAACCTTCCTTAAATAATAATTTATTAAATAGTTAACCATTTACTTAGTTAATAATTAATTGACCTCACTTAATTAACTAATTACAATTATCTTACTTAATTAATGATTAAGTACTAATTTCCATTACTTAACAAATAACTAATTACTAATTATCTTTACTTAATTAATAATCATTAAAACCTTACTTAATTACTAAGTAAAAAATTACCATTAACACTTATAGTACGTTAGATTTCTTTTCAAAAATATTTAGAGTGAAAAACTTTTAGTTTACAAAAATTATTCATTTTTTACGAACTACAACCATAACGACTAACATTATGGATACCATAACCTCAAAACTAATTTTGTACATATCAAAATCCCTTTATACCCTTACCTTTTTTGTATTTAAATTACTTTATAAACTTGAATAAAGTTTTGGAAAACAAAAGTAAAAGTTTGAACAATTTATAAAACTTTTCTAGGAAATGCATAAGTAAAATAAATTTAAAACCATGGGAATCTCTATGTCACACATAGAATAAGATCACATGCTAACTTTCCTTTAGCATACAACATCATATGCATGAGCATAAACATATATACACATTCCAATCATCATACAACAAATAAAAATCGTAACTTGTCAACTAAACTAAACTAAACTTTTGATTTCATTTCTAAATCTAAAATCAACATTGCATATAAACACACATATGTGAAATACAACCATCATTACTCTTCAATCAAACAACCATCAACTAGAAACAAAATTTAGCAACTAAAATAAAGTTTAAAACTTTGTTTAAAAAGGTGAGCTTTACTCGCCAAAAATCAACCGAATCAAACCAAAACTATTACAAATTCTTCACCCAACACTGGATCTTAGATTAAAATTTTGATTTTTATGGACTTAAAGAGGCCTAGATGGTTTATCCTATTTAATGAATGGCTCGACCTAGGGTGGTGAAGGGAGTTTAGGCTTTGTTTTGAAAAGAAAGGAAGTGTATGAAAAAGAAGATGTATGTTTTAGCTTGGTTTAAAGGTTTAAAAATGGGAAAGGTAAGATTTTTGAATTTTAAAACTTTAAGAAGCCATAAAAATGGAGAATGGAGCTTTTGAAAAAGAAGGGAAGATTTTGAAATGAATAAAAATGAAGTGGAAATGAAAATTATGAAGAGAAATTTGTTTTTATATAAATTGAAATAAGAAAATTACCTAAATACCCTTTGTTCCTTTTCCCTCCACATTCTTTTGCCACATCATCACCCTTATCCACTATTTCCTTGCTCCATGTATTTTTCATCACCTCTCCCCCTTCTTTTCATCATTTCATCACTTTTTAGCAATGTGAAGTAACCTTTTCACATCTTTTCTCCTTTTATTTTTATTTTGAAAAAGAATAGCCAAATCTTTATTTTTTACTTAAGTAAATATTTTAACACATTTTACTTTAACTATTTTATATGTTACTAATATATGTGTGTGTGTTTATTCTAGTATACACAACGTTTTCAGATAACTTTTCAATGATGAAAAGTCAAAATTTTGGATTTTTCCTCGAATTGTAAACTAAATTCCAAAACAACTTCACCATCATCAGTTACTATTTAAAAAATGTTTATTTGAGTTATAAATAAATAAATTAATTATTTAAAAATATATTAAATATTTACATTTAAAGTGATTAAGTTACGGGTTGTTGCAACTTCACACCAAATGGCACCTTCGGTTTCACTAATCGACATCTCAAGCTCCGCTAACGACAAACCTTAGCTCAGTCATTGTTACGCTGACCACCTCAAACAACACCACACCCAACTTTAACACCATGGATTTGAAGCCCAAGTCTAACGGATCCAATTTCGGCCTTTGAAGTGACCTATAGCTCCAGGATCAATTGCTTTTATGGGGCTGTTGTGTTTCTTCTTACAGGCAAAAAAATTAAAAGAAAGAATGATGGAAAAGAGGAAGAGTGAGAGAGAAGAGTAAGGGTATGATATTTAAATAATATGTTTTATTTAAATTCCCTTTTTAATCATTTCACGATTTGAGCTCGCACGGTCACACAACTTGTTTGATCGCCACGAAACTTGTCGGCGTACAACACCTCGTTATTCCGGTTTCGATGACATTGTTTCGTCACAATCCAAGACAGTGCCCCAAAATGATAACTTCATGAATTTCAAGATCGTTTATCGATAAAATGATTTTCATTCATATTATCAAAATTTATTCGAACTACTTATTTTTGTAAATAAATTTCGAAAATAATTTTTTTATCATTAGTTATTATTTAAAAGGGGGTTAATAGGGTTATTAAATCAATTTAAGCACATTAAATTCAAGATTCAAATATCTAAAGAATTCATATATTTAAATACGAAGTATTCAAAATTCTGGGTTATTATAAAAACATTCGATAAGAAGTTGGGATGAATTTTTCACTGAATTTTTAAAAAGTTTTTTCCTTTTCATAAAATTTTAAAAGTTAGAACAGAAATAAATTAGTTCTCTCAAAATGAGGGAGAAACTTTTTCGAAATACTTTGAGAGATTCAATCAATTATTATATAGATGTCCTCATCATGCAATCCCAAAGCACCATTTGTGCCAAATTGCATATAAAGGGCTAAATTTTCAAGCAAGAACCCAACTTGAATCAATGTGTGGAGGAGAGTTTATGTCTAAAATAAACAATGAGGCTTGGGATTTCTTAGAGGACTATACTAAAAAAGACATGCAACGAGAATCAGTTTGTGTCCCCACCCATGCTGCTACTAGAGGAGTGCATGTCACGGCTCCAAATCATCTTCCCTTAGAAACCCTAGAAGAAGGTCTACACCATTATTACACTCAAGAATAAATTAATGTTATATCTCAAAATAGTCCTTATTCATCCACTTTTAACCTTAGTTAGAAGCATCATCCAAATTTCTCTTGGGCATATCCTAATATTTCGGCTAATCGATCTCACACGCAGCCCATGATACCGAATCTGAATTATCAAGCTACATTAGCTAGTGCCAAAACTTCCCAAGTTGAACCTCAATCCAAATCTTCAAATCAACCATATATGCATCCTAATTACCATTCATCAACTTAGCCTTCTCAATCTTCTCAACCTTCCCAAGAAATTATTCTATTAGAATAACAAATGAACAATCAAATAATTAAACAAATAATGGATAAGATGAAATAACCAATGAAAAGTAATGAGAAAGGAAAATTTCCTAGTCAACCCAAAGTAAATCCAAAATATAATTCTCGAGATGTGAATTCTCGTAAGGATGAAAACTGTAAGCCAGTAAACACTGTCACCATTCTTAGGTCTAGAAAGAAGATTGACAACAATGTTGGCAGCCCTGACAACCCTTCAAAGCCAACCTCAATTCAAAATCTCAATACTCGTCAAATGACTACTAATATTGAATCTTCCAAATCCTTATTTTCTTTAAATGTCGGCATATCCCAACATTTGTTCATCTGATGTCGGCAATCCAGACACATCTTTGACGACAAGTGTTGGCAACACTAACAATTCATCTTCTATGCCTTTACCACCTTCACTTCCCGTGGTGACACCTTCTCTTTCTTCAAATGATAAAATTACTTAAATATTTGATAAACCGATAGCCATGTTTCCTTATAGACTTAGTAATAAGAAGAAATCCATAAATTTTCATAAAATTTTGGAAATTTTCAAACGTGTCCATGTCAACATTCCCCTTTTAGACACCATTGAACAAATTCCTCAATATGCCAAATGTCTTAAGTAGCTATACGCAGAAACATGCTATTAATGCTCATAAAACCATATTTCTAATTGCAAACACCTAGCTTCATTCTTTCAAATTTTCCCCCATCAAGTATAACGACTTAGTTGCCCTACATTTGATTGCAAAATAGGCAACACACAACATTCATGCCCTACTTGATATTGGTACAAGTGTCAATCTACTGCCTTACATTGTTTACTATTAACCAAGACTAGGGGATATAACACCAAAAAACATCACAATTCATCTAGCCGATCAATCAGTTAAAAAGGTACCAGGCATAATTATAGTTTTTCTAATACAAATCGAATAATTTTATCACCCTATTGATTTCATAGTCCTAGAAACTGAACCTGATTCAAATCCCAATGGAAAAATTCCATCGATGTTAGGTCGCCCTTTCTTAGCAACCTCAAATTCTATCATAAATTGTAGAAACGGTCAACTTTAACTTTCCTTTGGGTACTTAACCATTAAGCAATATATCTTCAATCTTAATAGATAACATAGGGATTTTGAAAGAGAAGATATTGACATGTCTTAGATGAAACCCTTAGTGACATGTCAGAGTCTTTGAAGATGTGTCCTAATCGTTTCAATTACAATTTCGATGAGCGTGAATATATTTTTGAATTAAATGAAATACTTGACTCAAATCTCATGTTACTAGAGTTTAATCAAGAGATGTAAACTGAAGTAATTATAAAAGGACATCCTAAATTTGGCCTTAAACTGCTACCGAAGGATCTTCAATATGCATACTTAGATCCTACAGAAAATTTCCCTATAATCTTGGCCTCCAATCTCATATAGACCAGAAAGAAAAATTATTGAAGATTTTAAGCGAAAATAAAGAAGCATTAGGATGAGTAACCGCATATATTAAAGAAATAAGTCCGTTAATTATAAAATATTGCATACATTTAATTAATGAGGCTAAACCTACTTACAAGGCTTAAAGGCAGTTAAACCCAAACATGAGAGAAGTGGCTAAGAAAAAAATAATCAAGTGCTTAGACAATGGCATTATCTACTTATCTTTGACAGTACTTAGGTGAGTCTAATATAAGTTGTAACAAAGAAATCAGGAGTGATAGTAATCACAACCGAAAATAAGGAACTAAACTCTACAAAAATCAAAATAAAATGGCGTGTGTATTGTCTATCGAAAACTCAGTTTAGCAATAAGAAAATATCATTTTCCCCTTCCTTTCGTTGACCCAACGCTCGAATGCTTAGCGGGACAAGAGCATTATTGTTTACTTGACCCATATCATGGCTATAACCAAATTCTATTGCATTAGAAAACCAACATAAAACCACCTTCACATGTTCCTTTGGAACTTTCACTTATTATAGCATGCCTTTTGGCCCTTTTAGTGCTCTTGCAACCTTCCAAAGATGTATGATGAGTATTTTTTTCCTATATGGTGGAAGAATTCATAGAAATATTCATGGACAATTTTTCAATCTATGGATCATCATTTTTTCAGCGCCTCTATCATTTAGAACTTGTCTTAAATCATTGAAAGTAGAAATCACTTATGCTTAATTAGGAAAAATGTCGCTTCATGGAAAAAAGGAATAGTCCTAGGTCATGGCATCTCAAAAGATGGTCTATAAGTCAACAAATCCAAGTCTATTTAATTGCAAACCTTCCTCCTCCTATGTCTGTTAAGTATATTCATTCATTCTTGGTCATGTAGGATTCTTTAGGATATTCATTGGAGATTTATTGAAAATTTAAAAACCTCTCTCAAATCTACTTGCAAAATACGTAAAATTTGATTTTTCCAATGAGCATAAAACATCTTTTGAAATTCTTAAATCGACCTTGACTACAACTCCTGCCATCCATCCCTAGGTTTGGACTAAGCCTTCCAAAATTATGTGTGATGCTTTTGATTTTGAAATACGAGCTATCTTAGGCCAAGTAATCGATAAACTTTCTGAGTCGTCTAGTATATAAGAAAACCCTAAACGAGGCCCTGAGTTACTCAACTACCAAAAAGGAGTTTCTACCTCTTGTCTTTGCCTTGAGAAGTTTGTGCCATATCTCATAGGTTCTAAGGTCATAATTTACACTGATTATGTCACATTGCAGTATTTGCTCTCAAAAAAATGTTAAGGTCTACTTTATCTGTTGATCCTTCTTTTTCAAGAGTTTGACCTATAAATATAAGGAAAAAATGGTTTCTAGAATGTTGTAGCCGACCATCTCTCTCGCATTTTGCATGAAAATATTGATGGCACTCAAATCAATGATCATTTTCTAGACAAACAAATACTTTCCATCCCTAATGCACCATGGTATGCCGACATTGTCAACTATCTTGTTACACACAAAACACCTCCTCATTAGTCAAAATAGGGTAAACAAAAGTTTCCCTCCAATGTTTGCAACTTTTATTGGGATGATCCATATCGTTGCAAATATCGTCCAAACCAAATAATTCGAAGATGTGTATCTGAACATGAGTATTAGAGTATCCTCTCCTTTTCACATGATCACATATTAAGGTTCATTTTAGAGAAAGAAAAACTACTACTGAAATGTTGTAGTGTGGTTTTTATTGTCCCACACTCTTTCATGATGCCTACAATTATTGATCTATATGCGATCTTTGTCAAGGAACAGGACGAATAACAAAACGTAACATGATGCCCTTAAACCCTGTTTTAGTCATTGAATTATTTGATGTTTGGGGCATCAATTTCATGGGATCATTCCCAAACTCATTTGAGAACCTTTATATCTTACTAATGGTAGATAATACCCTATAAATGCATTGAAGCCATCCCTACCAAAACAAATGGTAATAAGATTGTCACTAAATTACTTAAGAAAACACCTTTTCACGCTTCGACGCACCTCAAGCTATTATCCGTGATAACGGCACTCACGTTTGTACCATTCCTTTGAACCTTGGCTTAATAAATTCTCAGTCATACACAAGTTGTCTACCCTAGAAGTTTCTGATAGAAAAATCAATCAAATTCTTGAAAAACAGCGAATTCTAAAGGGAAGTGCAACGATCCGGAATATTAAACACTTTGAATTTAAATATCTGAATTTTTTAAATACTTGAATCTTCATTGGATATGATTAAATAGATTTTAAAACCTAGTCGATCCTCTTTTTTTAATAACATAGGATGGTAAACTTGTTTTTGAAATATCTTTACAAAAGTGAATAGTTTGAAGAAATATCGATAATGCATTCGAAAACCGTGTTAGCGATAAAGGGCTCTTTACTCGATATAAGTTGTTCAACCTTTTGAACTTGCTTAAAATATTAATTTATAACTAATTATCAACTAAAAATATTTTGATTTTTATGGCTAACTAATGGTGATTAGTGGGGTATGCATAAACTCATGGGTGATGTTAAGGTGGGGGTAGAAGATATGTTTGTGTTAGGAGAAATTTTGGTGGTAGGAACATGTGGAAAGGAGGGTGCTTAGTGACTTTGCAAGGTGGCTTGGAGGTGGTGGTGACCTCTTGCATAAACTCTATAAATACACTCTAATAGCCTTAGAAATCCATTTTCAAACGGTGAAAAAAAATCTATTCTTCATCCTCTCATCTCTTCTCTTTAAATTCCTAAACAATATCAAATCAACTCCAAACTCTCTCGAACTTTGAAAAAGGGCCTAAGACAACATAGGAACATTTAAAATCAACATAAAGCATGAAGAAAAATAGCACAACAACCCCAACTATTTTAGGCCATGAGCAATTTATGGGGCTAGGAGCATGGTTGAGAGCTTTTGGTGCTAAAGGTAGTGTCTTTGGTTGTTTGATAATAGTAGGAAGCGTTCATTTGTTCTTATGTGCTTATAGATGGGGATAGAAAGGTTTTGGGATGAGTTTACTCATCGTTGAAGTGTATATATTATGTTTATATATTCTTGTTGTGTGGATATAAAGTTAAAGTAAATAACTAAATGCAAGTTATCACTTTTGGACCCTCTTGCTTTGGAAAGATAGTGATAACTTTATATGTAGTATAATCACTTCTATTACCCTCTAAATCATGTATTATGGCCTAGAATTTATGTTTGCTTGTTTGGTTTGATTGTGCGACGTGGAAGTGTGTGAACTTTCTTGTAGCGAAAGAGTCCCTATAAGTGCACTTATAGTAATCTATAGGACAGCGAGGAAAAGATTTGGCAAGTATAGAAAAGGTTGAACAAAGTCACAGAAGTTATAGTGAAAAGGTCACTATATAAACACTTGTAAAAGGCCTTGTTTTGGAAATATTTAATACGGTTTTGAAAGATATCCTTTAGCTTTTATTTACTACTTCATAAGTACTATATGTGTACTACTTACTGTAAAAAATTATTTTTTCAATCATTTTAAAACTGGTTTAACGAAGTTGTAAAAGTTAGTAGCGGAAAGATCGCTATACGTGCACTTTGTAAATAACTTATATGTGAGGAATTTTTAATTTAAATTTGGAAATATCCTTAGGGGTTTCTATGCATGGTTTTTAAGTACTCTACTTATAGTACTAATTGTAAAAAATTAAATCTTAGATCATTTATTTAAATGGAGAAAACTGGCCATAAATTTCACGTTCTTCCTAAAATGGTCTCTATCCAGATCTTTTACAGCAATTATAAATGTTGCCTTTGACCTAAAGTAGCATTTATAGGTTGCTACAGCACTATTTTGGTTTTTTTATTTTAAGGAAATTTTATGATTTTAATGAGTTTAAAATGATATTTAAATCAATTATTTTTATGAGATATTTTTAGGGAAGTTTAATAGCGGGTTTTAAAGTATTTTAAAAGTGGGTTCAAGTATAAATATATTTTTATAAATTATTTTTGAATTTTTAAAGTAAAGGGTTTTTAATATAAAACATTCTTTTTTAACAATTCTTGTTGAATTCTAAGTTTTTTATTTTAAGTAACATTTTATATATTGATGAGTATTTTAAAAGAATGTGTGTGCATATATTTATGTATGTGTGTGCGTGTAAGATTTGAAAAATGAGTTAAGTAGTTTATAAAAATTGGTTTTAGTTTTAACACTTGGTTATAATGAATGGTTTTGGAGAATTTATTAAAAAGTGCATTACTTTGCAAAATAAGTGTAGATATACATAGATTTTTAAAATGAGTACTTAAAGATATCGTTAAGTATAAAAAGGTTTATAGTAAAGAATGTTTAAGTAACTTTTGTTTTTCACCCTTTTGAATATGAGTGAATCTTTAAAGAGCATGTTTTTAAAGATAATGATAAGTATGAATGGTTTGGGCTTTATAGTAACAATGTTTGAGCAACATTTGTTTTAACCCTTTTGATTTTACTTTTGAATGTAAATAGATCTTTAAAAGATTCTTGTAGAGATAATGACAAGTATAAAATATTTTGGGTTTATAGAAAACAATGTGTTAGTAGCATTTGTTTTTAGCCCTTTTGGTTATACTTTAACGTAGAAAATCTTGTTATGTAATTTGTGAATATTCTTATCTTTGAGATAAGTATATAAATATATTTTGAAAGTTTGAAAAGAGTATAAATGAATAGTGAAATAGTAGTATACATGTATATATCTTTTGTAAAGATATTTTAAAGATATATACAAGTAAAAAAAGAAAGTGAATAAAAGCATCATAGATTTATACGATTTGAGATCCTCATAGGAGAACTCATTTGTATAAAACGTCTCTTGATTTTTATATGCATGCATTTGAGATTCCTGGGGAAGACTCCTATATATCGTTCGCTTACTTTTAAAGGAAGTATTATTTGATAAAAGAAGTTTTAATTAACAAAAGCATTAATTAAATAAAAGGGATTTATGTGACTTGTATGAGAAATGCGGATTACGGATCTTAAGGCTAGGAATAACACTAGAGGGGGGTGAATAGTGTTAATAAAGAATTACTAAATCTTTTTCGATTTATGTTAATTTAGGCACCGATGTATGCAATATATAGACACGGATATGATCACAGAAACAAACATAGATGCAGAAATAAAATAAAAGTAGTAAAGGAAAGAACGCACCGGATTTTATACTGGTTCAGAGTTACCCTACATCCAGTCCCGCAACAAAAGTACGGATTTCCTTTCAAAGCAATTATACAATTACACCCTCGGTTTCAAGGCTACGAGGTACACCCTCCAGAATTTTGATCCTCTGGGTAAAGATACTTGATTTCCGGGCCACAAGTTTACCCAATTGATTTACCAAGGCTACAATCACACCTTTTCTTTCTTGATTGATTTTCAAGGCTATAATCACACCTTTTCTCGCTTAATAGATTACAAAGAAGTCTATAACTCTGAATAGCACTAAGAATCTTGTAGAGAAAGTGATAGAGAATCAAACTAGAAGCAATAGAGTTCCATTCGATGTTGATTTCGGCAGAGTAATGATAAGAATATGTATTAAGAAAAGTGAAAGAAGAAGAGGAATGAAAAACCAGAAAATCTGATATAAAATTCGTTGAAACTAACCTCTATTTATAGAAGAACAACAGCCATGTTCATTCGTGAAGAGTTATGGTGAATAGACACTTCTTTGCAATTTAAATTGTGAACTCAACTGACACCATGTCGACATGGGGTATATAGGCATGTCGACATCCCAAAGCATTTTTTGATGTTTTGATTTTCTTTGAAAATAACCTTTATCTTATATTAAAACTAATTTAAACTTTATAAATATACTTGAATATAGTTAAAATTCATAAGTAAATATAGAGAATAATATATATAGAATTCAACTCTAATTTTATATTTTAAATCTAAGTATAAATATTTAAAAGTTAAATATATTATATTAAAAGATAGTTTAAAATCAGGAGTAATTTGACTTTGAAATTAAAGATAATTTGAGGCTAAAATTATTTAAAATCAGGATAGAGGGTTTTGAATCTTTTAAAAGGAAAGTTTTGAAAACATTTTGAAAACAGGATATAATTTTGAAAAATCATTTTGAATAAAAAGTTAGCGAATACAAAACAATGTTCCATTAGATTTTTCGTAGGTTCCATCCTACTTAGGGTTCCATCCCTTTAACAGGCTCGAAGTGGATTCCATTCCACGAATAAATTGGATTTTAAGATGCTAGTGCTTTTCAACGAGTTTTAACAAAATTCCTAATAATAATAAAACATACTTAACTTTGAAATCTTGAACTCTTTATAATCTTGATATTCATGAGTCTTCTATCTTGATATCTTGAATCTCTATATTGTACAGTCTTCTTTCTTAGTACCTGCATGGTTAAATCCTGCATAAACATATATATCTAAACTTATAATGTTAGTATTTATATTTTCTAAGGTTGTTGTCATCAAAACCATCATTTCACGGACTAACAATCTCCCCCTTTTTTTATGATGACAACCTCTGTTTATAAAATTTTACTTCCATCCTAATAACTCCCCCTAAAACTAATAACTCCCCCTTAATCTATGCCTAACTACCCTATTTTATATTTCTCCCCCTTTGTCATCAAACAAAAAATTCACTCCCCCTCATTCTTCAGTACCTGCATTGATAAACTATACAACGGAATATATAGATTAAGAAATAATTATATTATGAACATGATAACTAATCAAAGTCTATATACATTTCAATGCACATATATGTTTTATACAAAAAAATTCAAACCAATATCAAGAAATCAATCCACACAGAGTATCATTCAAAACCAAATCAATTCAAGCAAATCAAACAAAGCAAAGAAATAAAAATCAACGTTATGTAGAACTTCCACCCATCCTTCTTCTCCAAAGATTGGGTCTGCCTTAATAGCATCCCAATTATCATTGTCATTGGTGAGAGAGACAGGAGGATGTGCTTCGTTATCATCCTTGTGCAGAGAGGAGATCATCCATCGTATCGCATTAAAGCGCCTTTCTTGTTCCTTGATCATCTGCATTTGACTCAATTCTAAGTGACGCTGGTTTCGTAGAATAAACGAGAGAATATTCTTGAGTGAATTAAGAGTTTCTTCAAGATTTTCGGATAGATTGTGAATAGAATTAGCCATAGTTGAATTTATGAAAGAATAAAGGATATAGATGATAAGAAATGAATTTCAGTGAAGAATTCTGGAAGAAACAGGTATTTATAGGTGTAGGAATTCATTTTAAATGAATAGACATTTGATAGTTATTCAAATTTCAAATTCAAAATCAGTTGTCATTTCTGACCAGTACATGTCGACATGGTCATATAGGGGATGTCGACATGGGTCAGTGAAAAATTATGACTAATTTGATTTTGTGAATAATTGTGTGTATATATATATATTTATATAATATACTAACATTTATTCTGGAGATAAGATAAGGTAGATAACAGAAAGGAAATTTCATTTCATTGCATACTACGATAATACAACGATTAAGCACACAACAAACTACATGAACATTCGAAATAAAGCACACTAAAACAAATACAACAAGATACGAAAAGATAAAACTAGTTAGAGGATGATGACGATGAAGATAGTCCAAGTTTCTTGCTGACTTTGGAAATGAACGTGTTCATCTTGGATGAAATTTTGTCCTACTTCTTACTAACGGATCTTTTAAGAATCCGTTGATTCTCAACAATCGTCTTTTGGTTTTTGAGAAGGGTTTTGGTGGATGAATTAGGAGGATAGTCAATGCTTTCCAAAGAGGTTTCACCTTCTTCTTCAATTTTCATTTCATCCCCTTCTTCTTCCTCTTCTTCCATTTCCTCATGAGCCAAACACTCTTCTTTTTCGGCAAGGGTCTCATAAGGTTGAAAAACAAAAGGAATTTTCATAAGCGAAATATTGGAATGGTTGAAAACTTTTCTAAAAACAAATTCTTCCCCTTTGAAATCCACTCCAAAATAGTTAAAAATCCGAGTGAGATAAATTCCATGGTATAAGGTATTCTCACCCAATTCAAGATTTTTAGGACAAAGTTCAACCAAAATAACTTGCGCCCAATTTATGTCATAATTTCCGAAAATAGCAAAAGAGCTTTGCAAACTTTTGAAGTAGGATTGTTAAAATTCCCCGATCTTGGGGTTAAAGTACGTTGCAAAAGAAGATTGACAATTTTTGCCTTCGGTCGAAAATTTCGATTTTTGAATTCAAAATTATCAATCCCTTCGAAAATGTGATGAAATGTCTCACGATCGTTTTCATCGATTTTAAAATTAGAAAGATCCATTCCCGTACACTTGCAATTGAGAATGGTACCCAAAAGATCACAATTCAAAACAATTCTAGTGCCTTTGACACTACTTCAAATTTCATCCTCATTTCCATGATAAAATCCACGGTTTAAATTAGCATAGAAAATTTGGACAAGATTTGGATAGCAAACAAAATCATTTTGAGAAGCATCAATAAGACTAAGAATCTCCATTGTTTGCAAAAAGAGAATCAAGTTCATAAGAAAAAAAATCTTAAAAATAGCAAATTTTCCAGGATGGACTTTGGCATAGTTAGCATAATTGATGTATGCTTTTATTGCCTCCGGATCATTGAATAATTGCTCTTTGATTTTTTGGAAATTCTCATGGTGGACGGGTTGCTTGAAGAAGCCATTAAAGTTGAGAGTAGAGAGTTTGAAGTTATAAAGAGAGAGTTTGAATTTGAAAATAAGGGTGAAAAGATATGATAATAGATAGTGAATAAATAGATTCTCAAAGGACATATTCTTTGGTCAAAAAGTAGCTTTTCATAGAATTGAATGAAGTGAAAAGGTGGAGGGAAATTCAAACATTTGAATTCAAATTTTGAAATTCAAATTCAGGTACCCATGTCGACATCATGGTAGGGACCATGTCGACATGTGCCTTTGAATTTTCAGGAATTTATTTTTTCTAAGTTCTCTAATATATATAAATATTATTATTTATTATTAATGCCTATATATGTCTGAAATATTATTAAACTTCAAGTATATTTCAGAAAATATTATTATACTATTAAAAAATAATAAAAATAATAAAATAATAAAATAATAATAAAAATAGAAAATAAATTTTAAAATTCAAACAACACACCAATTCAAAACTAATCAATCAAACAATCAACCAACTAATTCTAAGCAAGCAATTTCAACCAATTGTATTGTAAACGTGTACCTTTTTCTGAGTCCATTTCTTTGAATTCGTCTGAGTCATGAACAGCTGTGAAACACAAATTCGAATTATCTATTTTCTGATCATCATCACTTGAGGATGAGTCTGAGTCATCTAAATAGTAGTAAATGCACGCTTTCGTTTCTTTGTTGGATCATTGATCATAGGAGAATTTTGCCTATCTGGATACGGACAGTCTCTTTTGAAATGGCATGGTTTATCACAGTTGTAGCATTTGTCATTATTTGGCACTACATTCTGATTTCCAGAATTATTGTAGTTGTTTCTCTTGAGATTATTCATCTTTCTGTATTTCAGGAATTTCCTAAAATTTCTGGTCAGAAAGGCTATCTCTTCATCATTATCGCTGTTTGAGTCTGATCCATCGGTTAATGCATTGAATGCCATTGATTTCTTTTCAGATGCTTTACTTTATCTTCTCCCGATCATTTGAACTTCATACGACATTAGATTCCAATTAATTCTTCTATCTTTAAAGTACTGATTGTCATAGGTGTAGAAATTCGTTTGAAATGAATAGACATTTGATAGTTATTCAAATTTCAAATTTAGAATCAATTGTCATTTCTGACCAGTACATGTCGACATGGTCATATAGGGGATGTCGACATGGGTCAGTGAAAAATTATGACTAATTTGATTTTTTGAATAATTATGTATATATATATATATATATATAATATACTAACATTTATTCTGGAGATAAGATAAGGTAGATAACAGAAAGGAAATTTCATTTCATTGCATACTACGATAATACAACGATTAAGCACACAACATACTACATGAACATTCGAAATAAAGCACACTAAAACAAATACAGCAAGATACGAAAAGATAAAACTAGTTAGAGGATGATGATGATGAAGATAGTCCAAGTTTCTTGCCGACTTTGGAAATGAACTTGTTCATCTTGGATGAAATTTTGTCCAACTTCTTACTAACGGATCTTTTAAGAATCCGTTGATTCTCAACAATCGTCTTTTGGTTTTTGAGAAGGGTTTTGATGGATGAATTAGGAGGATAGTCAATGCTTTCCAAAGAGGTTTCACCTTCTTCTTCAATTTTCATTTCATCCCCTTCTTCTTCCTCTTCTTCCATTTCCTCATGAGCCAAACACTCTTCTTTTTCGGCAAGGGTCTTATAAGGTTGAAAAACAAAAGGAATTTTCATAAGCGAAATGTTGGAATGGTTAAAAACTTTTCTAGAAGCAAATTCTTCACCTTTGAAATCCACTCCAAAATAGTTATGGATCCGAGTGAGATAGATTCCGTGGTATAAGGTATTCTCACTCATTTCAAGATTTTTAGGACGAAGTTCATCCAAAATAACTTGTGCCCAATTTATGTCATAATTTCCGAAAATAGCAAAAAGAGCTTTGCAAACTTTTGAAGTAGGATTGTTAAAATTCCCCGATCTTGGGATCAAAGTATGTTGCAAAAGAAGAATGACAATTCTTGCCTTTGGTCGAAAATTTTGATTTTTAAATTCAAAATTATCAATCCCTTCGAAAATGTGATGAAATGTCTCACGATCATTTTCATCGATTTTAAAATTAGAAAGATCCACTCCCGTACACTTGCAATTGAGAATGGTACCCAAAAGATCACAATTCAAAACAATTCTAGTGCCTTTGACACTACTCCAAATTTCATCCTCATTTCTATGATAAAATCCACGGTTTAAATTAGCATAGAAAATTTTGACAAGATTTGGATAGCAAACAAAATCATTTTGAGAAGCATCAATAAGACTAAGAATCTCCATTGTTTGCAAAAAGAGAATCAAGTTCATAAGCAAAAAAATCTTGAAAAATAGCAAATTTTCCGGGATGGACTTTGGCATAGTTAGCATAATTGATGTATGCTTTTATTGCCTCCGGATCATCGAATAATTGCTCTTTGATTTTTTTTGGAAATTCTCATGGTGGAGGGGTTGCTTGAAGAAGCTATTAAAGTTGAGAGTAGAGAGTTTGAAGTTATAAAGAGAGAGTTTGAATTTGAAAATGAGGGTGAAAAGATATGATAAAAGATAGTGAATAAATAGATTCTTAAAGGACATATTCTTTGGTCAAAAAGTAGATTTTCAGAGAATTGAATAAAGTGAAAAGGTAGAGGGAAATTCAAACATTTGAATTCAAATTTTGAAATTCTAATTCAGGTACCCATGTCGACATCATGGTAGGGACCATGTCGACATGTGCCTTTGAATTTTCATGAATTGATTTTTCCTAAGTTCTCTAATATATATAAATATTATTATTTTTATTAATGCCTATATATATCTAAAATATTATTAAACTTCAAGTATATTTCAAAAGATATTATTATACTATTAAAAATAATAAAAATAATGAAAAAAAAATAGAAAATAAATTTTAAAATTCAAACAACACACCAATTCAAAACCAATCAATCAAACAATCAAGCAACTAATTCTAACCAAGCAATTTCAACCAATTGTATTGTAAAAGTGTACCATTTTCTGAGTCCATTTCTTTGAATTCGTCTGAGTCATGAACAGCTATGAAACACAAATTCGAATTATCTATTTTCTGATCATCATCACTTGAGGATGAGTCTGAGTCATCTAGAGCAGCAGTAAATGCATGCTTTCGTTTCTTTGCTGGATCATTGATCATAGGAGAATTTTGCCCATCTGGATACGGACAGTCTCTTTTGAAATGGTCTGGTTTATCACAATTGTAGCATTTGTCATTATTTGGCACTACATTCTGATTTCCAGAATTCTAATAGTTGTTTCTCTTGAGATTATTCATCTTTTTGTATTTCAGGAATTTCCTAAAATTTCTGGTCATAAAGGCTATCTCTTCATCACTATCGCTGTTTAAGTCTGATCCATCGGTTAATGCATTGAATGCCATTGATTTCTTTTTAGATCCTTTACTTTCTCTTCTCCCGATCATTTGAACTTCATACGACATTAGATTTCCAATTAATTCTTCTATCTTTAAAGTACTGATGTCATTTGCCTCTTCGATCGCAAGCGTCTTTTGATCCCATTTTGGAGTTAGAGAATTTAAAATTTTTCTGACTTGATATTCTTCAGAAAATTCCTTTTCCAAAGATATTAGAGAATACACAATATCCTGAAATCTACTATACATATCTGAAGTAGACTCATTAGGATTCATTTTAAATAATTGAAACTGATTTTTGAGCATAGAAATTTTGATATGTTTAACTTTCCTTGTTCCTTCGTGAGTAACTTGCAAAGTTTTCCAGATTTCATATGCAGACTTACAAACCGACACTTTATTGAATTCATTTCTATCTAGTGAACAAAATAGAATATTCATTGCCTTAGAATTATTTTGTGCAATAGTCTTTTGCTCAGTAGTCCACTGTGCAAAATTAGTTGTGGGTTCAGAATATTTAGTTTGTGTGATATTCTAAGTTTCTAATCCTATAGATTGTAAATATATTTTCATCCTACATGCCCAATATTCATAGTTACTGCCATTAAAAAGTGGTGGTCTGACAGTAGACTGGCCCTCTACAAATGAACTAGTGACAGGGATACTAGTGTTAGTAACAGTACCAGTGTTGGTAGCCATTTTGAAAATTTTTCAAAAATCAGATTATGAAACTTTGAAAACCTTGCTCTGATACCAATTTGTGAGAAATGCAGATTACGGATCTTAAGTCTAGGATTAACACTATAGGGGGTGAATAGTGTTAAAAAGAATTACTAAACCTTTTTCGATTTATGTTAATTTAGACACCGATGTATGCAATATACAGACACAGATATGATCACAGAAACAGACATAGATGCAGAAATAAAATAAAAGCAGTAAAGGAAAGAACACACCGGATTTTATACTAGTTCGAAGTTACCCTACATCCAGTTCCGCAACACAAGTACAGATTTTCTTTCAAAAGCAATTGTACAATTACACCCTCGGTTTCAAGGCTACGAGGTACATCCTCCAGAATTTTGATCCTCTGGGTAGATATACTTGATTTTTGGGCCACAAGTTTACCCAATTGACTTACCAAGGCTACAATCACACCTTTTCTTTCTTGATTGATTTTCAAGGCTGCAATCACACATTTTCTCGCTTAATAGATTACAAAGAAGTCTATAACTCTGAATAGCACTAAGAATCTTGTAGAGAGAGTGATGGAGAATCAAACAAGAAGCAATCGAGTTCGATTCAATGTGTATTTCGGCAGAGTAATGATAAGAATATGTGTTAAGAAAAGTGGAAGAAGAAGAGGAGTGAAAAACCAGAAAATTTGATATAAAATTCGTTGAAACTAACCCCTATTTATAGAAGAACAACAGTCATGTTCATTCGTGAAGAGTTATGGCGAATAGACACTTCTTTTGAAATTTAAATTTTGAACTCAACTGACACCATGTCGACATGGGGTATATAGGCATGTCGACATCCCAAAGCATTTTTTGATGTTTTGATTTTCTTTGAAAATAACCTTTATCTTATATTAAAACTAATTTAAACTTTATAAATATACTTGAATATAGTTAAAATTCATAAGTAAATATAGAGAATAATATATATAGAATTTAACTCTAATTTTATATTTTAAATCTAAGTATAAATATTTAAAAGTTAAATATATTATATTAAAAGATAGTTTAAAATCAGGAGTAATTTGACTTTGAAATTAAAGATAATTTGAGGCTAAAATTATTTAAAATCAAGATAGAGGGTTTCGAATCTTTTAAAAGGAAAGTTTTGAAAACATTTTGAAAACAGGATATAATTTTGAAAATTCATTTTGAATAAAAAGTTAGCGGATACAAAACAATGTTCCACTAGATTTTTCGTAGGTTCCATCCTACTTAGGGTTCCATCCCTTTAACAGGCTCGAAGTGGATTCCATTCCACGAACAAATTGGATTTTAAGATGCTAGTGCTTTTCAATGAGTTTTAACAAAATTCCTAATAATAATAGAAAATACTTAACTTTGAAATCTTGAACTCTTGATAATCTTGATATTCATGAGTCTTCTATCTTGATATCTTGAATCTCTATACTGTACAGTCTTCTTTCTTAGTACATACATGGTTAAATCCTACATATACATATATATCTAAACTTATAATGTTAGTATTTATATTTTGTAAACTATTCTAAGGTTGTTGTCATCGAAACTATCATTTCACGGACTAACAACTTAATCATGCTTTGTATGTTTACTTGTCTATGGGAAGTATTTAATTATATACTTAGCACCAAAAGCCAATAAAGTAGGCTTGTTCTAGCTTTGAGAGTTAAGAATGATATTCGAGTAGGCCATGAAAGCAAATAATGATCTAACCTTTCGGCTTCACTCTTGACCGAGGGATGGTGTAAGTTGGGAAGGTCGGAAACGTGATAAGTATATGAGACTTGGTTTCCATATGCGATCGTTTTCATTACTATCTGAATTTGACCAAATTAAATTAGGAAATATCTAGAAGAAACATGAATATTATATATACGGTTATCCTCGTAGTGATGCTATATTCTACGTATAAACTTATCATGCTCTTCTAGGACAAAAGATACGGAAATCCATTCAAATAGAAGGTGATCTCCATTAATATGCACTGCTTGTTTATTTTTGAAAGAACCAGAGTAGCGTTGACTATTCTGAGGGTAACTCTAAGGGAGAGGTCGACCTTAACATTTTGAATAATTCTATCATGTTTTACTATTTATGTTGAAGGTGATTCCAAGAGAGGACAACGTTAGCATTCTTCGGATGACGTATGCTTAAATCCATGTAGATATTCATGAACTCTTCAAGATGTTGGAATCTATGCAGAGATTCAAGATATGTTCAAGGTGTTGGAATCCACAAAGAGATTCAAGATCTGTTCGAGTGATGAAGACATATGTGATGAGAAGTTGAACATGAATTCACCGTCGAAAAATGATAGAATCCAAAGCAGGATGCATAACTAGTGGGTTAAGCTAACCCAATGTTATATTAGCTCTATATCTTGAGATACTTACGGATAAGCATGTGAGGGTGATGATATTTGGTATTACGTGTTATAAGCATGAACCGACTATGTTTACCTTATGGTATATTCTATCAAGAGA
This sequence comes from Allium cepa, assembly GCA_030765085.1. Taxonomy (NCBI): domain Eukaryota; kingdom Viridiplantae; phylum Streptophyta; class Magnoliopsida; order Asparagales; family Amaryllidaceae; genus Allium; species Allium cepa. The sequence continues at coordinate 184,650,006 of CM060934.1, forward strand.
TATACACTACTGGAAGGTTATTTTGACCCTTATTAAGAGTCCCGCCTTGATGTACTGAAGGAATATCCAATAGAAATCCATATGCAAAGACACCTTTGCAGTTTTGATTGTATACTTAATATTGTTGTGTTGTACAAACAACACAGCTATTTGGTGATTTATATTCTACACCTTGGATATTACCTGTTATATTGCCATGTTTACTTATTATATGGTTTGGTTCATTTGAGTGGAAACCATTCCGGTGATTCGGTTGGTTTCAAAAGTTACTGTTATATGCGGCCACATGTTCCTTGAGTTTCTTACTCCAGACTTATGTCTAACTCGTGGTTTTATATTTTCCTTAAATCCTCGGATGCTATTACAAGCAGTTTTGAGAAAGACTGGTTTTCATTGTTATTCTTTGGAGCTCAAGAAGATGAGCTGAATGCTTTCACCTACCATAATATTTCTATTTCTGCTGCATTACTAATATGTATATATCAGCATTTGAGAGGATAGACTATTATAATTGTTCAAGTTGATGATAGTACTTAGGATTGTAACTCTAAAACACTACGTATCTTTGAGTGACAATTTGAATTTTTTTTTGATATTGTATGTTATCGTTCCATTGCGAGATTTAGATGTGTTGTTCTCTTCTTCCGTATTCTTTTTCCTTTTTATTTTCTTTTACCTTAACAATCTGTTTTTTCGATAGTTGGGTGTTTGGCATGTGAATACCGTGGATATAGTAGTATTAAAATGTGGAGGTTGAAAAGGAGGGTCATTACACTTAGTATAGCTGCCCCTCGAATTACGCTATCGAACAAAACTATACCACATATATCGCAATCTACACAAAGGTTGCGTCACTATCCCAGTGAAACCCAACGTAGACTGTAGGCAATCACTGCCACCCGAATTACGCTATGGAACCAAATCATAAAGATCACAAATCTACCGATGTTACGTCGCTCTCATGGCGAAATCAAATGTAGATTGTAGGCATTCACTACCACTAGAATTACGCTATGGAACTGCGATAGATCATAGTTACACAAAGGTTACGTTGCTATCACAGCAAAACCCAATGTAATTATAGGTATCAGCACCTCTCCACTTACGCTACCCAACAATTGATCACCAGGAACTCATGAGTTTTGTCCAGATGTCCTCTAGGATCCCAATTTTCATTGAACCCACTCTGTGGATTTCCAGGCATAACCACCCAGTGGATCTCCTTTTATAAGTTTCGACTTTTATGGAGTGCCTTTCCATACTTTCGGTTTCAAAACATATCATACTATATATATAGTACCTTTTAAATCATACTCTTTATATGTATCACACATAAACTTTATCTATATAAAATCGATAGTTTTAAATTCGTTTTACCCAATTTCCAAAATTGACTATTTTCCCAAAATCAAATGTCTTTAAATATCAATGGGTTCCAAAAAATTTCAGTTTCATTCTCATATACATATGAGGTCATTCCTTTCAACTCGAATAATTTTCGGATCAAAAATTTCTGAGTCCATCTCATACTAATATAAACTCCATTTAGTATTTCAAATATCTTTCAAAAGATTATTTCTTTTGGGTTATAAATTCAACGAGGGGAGTTTGAATATATAACTAATTTTTATAATCTCATTTATGCCAAATCAAATCTCCATGTTCGATTACTTTACAAAGTTATTTGTAACATTTCTTACCTCCTATAAAGTAAGTTTCGGTTATAGTAACTATTCAATATTTATTTTAATATCATCATATTTAATCAAAATATATTATTTCACTTCAAGATCATTTATGCCTTAATATCTCGATTTCGGTTTCAATTCAGAATTGCTTCGAATTTCCATTTGGGTTATAAATTCAATTTTAACCCAATTTGTATTTAAATCCACAAATTCCATTCTGACCAGTTTGAATTTAGAAAATAGCTTGAATAGTTTTAAAATAGTTAAATAGTTAATATAAGAAAGTTTGAGTTTTAAAAAAATGTTTGTATAGTAAATAGCTTGCAAAATCAAAATAATTGGAATATTTAAGAAGATAGATTTTAAAAAGTTTATATCAAAATAATTTATTTGAAAATAGTTTCAATGTCAAACTGATTCAATACCCAAACTTCCAGTTCAAATCTATTTCCATTTCCATTTGATTTGATTCAATCATGATTCCAATTCGGATTAGCTTGATTCCCGTTGTAATTCAAATCAATTCCCATTTTGATTACAATTCCAATTAATTCAATCCAATTCCAATTTGAATTATTTTCAATTCAATTTTCAATTTTAATCCATCTCGATTTATTTAAATTCGAGTTCGATTTTCAAAATATCGATTTAAATCACTTATATCAAATTAACCTTCACCATTCAATTTTAAAAATCCGATTTTTTTAAATAATTCAGTTCCGATCCCAATTGTCGAAATATCCATTCAAATTACATTGACTTGGATTTATTTCAAGGTTCGAGTAAGAGTTCAAATCTCTTTTTAAAACAATCAACTTTCGAAATTCAATTGATTTCTTAATTGTCACTTCAAAAATTTAAACCCGATTATTTAAAAAAAATCGGAATTCAACACCCAGTATTTATTTCAAATCAACTTTGAAATCACATATATATATATATATCTTATTTACATACCCAATCACGCTTTAAATTTTAAACCAATCTTGGTTTCTATCCAAAAAAAATTCCTTCGGAATTTTCAATCAACTCTTGTTTAAAACAAAATTTTCCATATAAAAAATATTCGAAATAATACTACTTATTATTTCCTTAAACACATTTCAAAATTTTAGGACATAGATTCAAAATCTCACAGTTTAGATCCATTTTAATTTATAGGTCATATTTATAAATGATGCTTATATAACTTCACTTCCTTAAAACATTTCACACATTTTTATCATTGTTTATTCTATAATAAACATCCTTTATTAAGACACAACAACCAATTTATGATAATAATTAATATTACCATATCTAAAAACCAAACACATCATATATTCCATAATAATTTCCGGAAAAATTATTTCTATATATAAAATATAATCAGGGTAAAATATTTCATTTCAGAACACTTTGAAAAACACTTCTGACATTTTTGGAATTTTAATTATTTTAGCTTAACCCATTTGTATAGTTCATTCTTATCCTATTTTCTATTTGTTTATATATATATATATATATATATATATATATATATATATATATATATATATATATATATTACCACTTAAATTTCATAATCTTATTTGATTATAATAATTACAACCAATCACCTTAATATACTATAATAATTCAAAAATACTACTTATTTTTATATCAAAATATAATCTTACATAGAAATTATTTTAAATCGTTTCTAAAATCATTATATAAGAAAATAACAAGTACACCCTCGTATATTATACACTCAACTCATTCTAGGGTACTACCGACCCTATCTCTAATGGGTAATCCCCACTAGAGCCAAGGTTCTCGCTTAACCTTCAGCTTTGATACCACCTGTAATGACCGGGCGGTTTCCAACCCTCAAAAATCGATACTAATACATTCACTGTATAGAGTGCCGGAAATACCAGGTTGTTTAGGTTTAAGAAGAAAAGAGATACAAGAAGACAGAAATAACAACATAGAATCTCATAATCGCAACGAAATAAAATATAATATAAAATAACAGCTTTTATACAAAAGAAAACTATAACTACTAATACATATACAAGTTATCAGAGTACAATCACCAATATATATATGGACAGTTATAGCAACTTGTCCCTAGAAATGCTGAATATAAAGCCTAAAGTACACGGCGGAAAATAAACATGTGCAATACGTCTCTGTCATTCAGCTCGTCTCATAAGCTCCAAAGCAACCTAACCTGAATTTCATAATACTCAGTCTGACCCGAGCATTACAATAAAGTAAACCCGAGTTAGGCTAGAACCCAACATGAGTAAATCCACTTAATTTGAAATACTTAAGATATCAACATCCTTTGAAACCAGGGTATCTTGTACAAATATGATGAGTTTTTACCTCAATATAACCAAAACACTTTTATAGAAATCCATCGATATTTTTATGGTGTCAAATTACAATACTTGTTTAAAATAGCTGAATTTGTTACATTAAACAAAATCTTGTATATTAGACTCTATAATTAAAACTGTAAAGGTTTGTAGTGGATATTTGAACGAAGTGGTTTCGGATAACATAGATATCCGATCCCCGTCTCTCCGAGATTTAAGTGATAAATTTTAAATGTCTAAGTCGTTTTGATAAACAATTCATGTTCAGGATGACAACATTCACATATGGGAATTTATTACATATGTTTATTTCAAATAAAATGTATCAACATTTTATTCCAACCATTTCATTTCGTTTGGCTAATAAATGGCATAAATAAGATCGGTTAAATAAATATCTAAGAGAAATAAACCAAAGCATAGATTATTTACTCAATCGACAATTTATAATTGGTATTAAATCGGCTTTACAATTCAAGATTGGGTTGGATCCAAATAATTGAATCGTATTATAAATTTTAAACCAAATTACTTATTAATCGAAGGAATTAAATAAATAACTTATCCTTAAGTAATTAAAATTCTAAACAGATCATTTAAAAATTAATTAATTAACATATAATTAATTTAAAATAAGAAATTGCTTATTCGTTTACTTTCAATTTTATAAGTCTTTAAATTTTGACTTTTCAGAAAAACTTGACAATATCATTACAGATAAAAAAATTCTTGACAATATCAGTACAGATAAAATTACTCGAAGATACAGTCTTGATGCAAAAATTCGCTCGTCGATTCGATTCAAACAAAAGAGAATTTGTGTTATAAGTTATAGATTTATTAAATATAAAATTAATTATATTTACTTCATTTTTTTTCAAGACCAACCCCTCATTTTGGCCCGTGAAGAAAAAATCTCGGCCCAACTTTTTTTTTCTTCCCTTTCATGCTTCCTTTCTCTCCTCCTTCTTTTTATTCGAGAACCCAGACATTTGCATGCAGACGTGCACGTACACGTGAACAATTGCCTCAGATCACTGTAGCTCGATGCCGACCATCCCTACGAGTCGCCGCTGACCCCCACGACCATGTTCCACCACCGAAAGTTCAGCAAAATTACACGTTCGAAAACCTAACAGTTCAACCCAACACCAGGAATGAAGCTTCCCATTCAATCACCTCGCCTCATCACCCACGGCCACCATCGACCGCCGAAATTTTCCAAAATGCTCGCCACCGCCTTCCCTTGCTTTTCCTCCTATACTGCACGTCTATAGCCATTTATCAACGCTTCAATTAGCTCAAAACCCAACACGAAAGAGGACGAACTCAAAACCTTAAAACAATTTGAACCCCATGCCACATACGCCTAAAAATTTCCGTAGCATTTTTCCTCGGTTCTCTATCACTTATGCCTAAAAATTTTTGTAGCATTTTTCCTAGGTTCTCCATCACTTACGCCACCTTCTCTACCAATCACGTGGCATTCCACCACCTTAACCGCCAAAAAACGACCAAAAACCATATTTTGGTCATCTCCCTTTTCCTCATTCAATATACCATTAAAAATCACCAAATCACTTCTAAAAATCATCATTTTCAGTGACAAACACACTCATGTACTTGAAAACTTTAAATTAGATATTCGAATTTTGGTTTAGTTACTTACTGTAATATATTCCTTTCTCCTCCTATGCTACATAATATCAAACGAAAGGTTTGTAGTGGACATTCAAACAAAGTGGTTTCAGATAACACTGATATTTGACTTCGGTCTCTTCGAGCTCTAAGTGATAAATTTTAAATGTCCAAATCGTTTTGATAAACAATTCATGTTCAGGATGATAACATTCACATATGGAAATTTATTACATATGTTTATTTTAAATTAAATGTATCAACATTTTAATCCAACCATTTAATTTCATTTGGCAACTAAATGGCACCGATAAGGTCAATTAAATAAATATCCACGAGCAATAGACCAAAGCATAGATCATTTACTCAATCAACAATCTATAATTGGTATTAAATCAGCTTTACAATTCAGGATTGGGTTGGATCCAAATAATCGAGTCGTATTATAAATTTTAAACCAAATTATTTGTTAATCGAAGAAACTAAATAAATAACTTATCCTTAAGTAATTAAATTCTAAAAAGATCATTTAAAAATTAATTAATTAATTAACATATAATTAATTTAAAATAAGAAATTGCTTATTCGTTTACTTTCAATTTTATAAGTCTTTAAATTTTGAATTTTCAGAAAAACTTGACAATATCAATTCAGATAAAATTACTCGGCGATACGGTATCGGCACAAAAATTTGCTCATTGATTCAATTCAAACGAATGAGAGAATTTGTGTTATAAGTTATAAATTTATTAGATGTAAAATTATTTATATTTACTTCATTTTTTTCAAGACCAGCCCCTCATTCTGGCCCACGAAGAAAAAATCTCGGCCCAACTTCTTTTTTTTCTTCCCTTTCTTGCTTCCTTTCTCTCCTCTATCTTTTCATTCGAGAACCCGGACATTTGCACGTACACGTGCATGTTGCCTTTAATCACCGTAATTCGACGTCGACCATCCTTGCGAGTCGCTGCCGACCCCACCGACCATTTTTTCCACCACCGGAAGTTCAGCAAAATCACACGTTCGAAAACCAAATAGTCAACCCAACACCAGGAATGACAACCGCCCATTACTTCATCGCCCACGGCCACCAACCACCGAAATTTGCCAAAACGCTCGCCACCCCGCCTTCCCTTTCTTTTCCCCCCATACTGCATGCCTATAGTCACCTCTCGTCTCCCTTTTCCTCATTCAATACACCATTAAAAATCACCAAATCACTTATAAAGATCATCATTTTCAGTGACAAACACACTCATGTACCTGAAAATTTTAGATTTGATATTCGAATTTTGGTTGTTTTTTAGTTACTTGTTGTGATACATTCCCCTCTCCTCTTATGCTACATAATATCAAACGAAATTAATTTTAAAATGAACTACACTCGAAGACAACCAAGTTTCCTTGTTGAATCATAAACTAAAACTAATTAGGTAAAGAGATTTTGAATTTTGAAGTTACAAGGTCTTATCTTTTTTTTAAGGAAAACAGAGCTGTTTATGTTTTGAGTTTTACAGGGTGTTCAAACTTGATTTAACACATATATGTAAGTCATAAATACTTATTACCACATGAATGTTTGACAAAATACAAGAGTCCAAATTTCCAATCAAATGTATGCAAACTTAGTTTTCCAGTAAGTAAAGGGTTTGGTTTTACTCACAGTTTCAAACACAGATGAATACTGCTGCTCTTTTTTTTCCTCCTCTGTTTTGTTTCAATGGAAGCACTTTTGTTTTCTTTATTCTTTTTTTCATATGCATGAACAAAGCCTGGCTATGCATATATATGTGTGTGTATGTATGTATGTATATATGTATGTATATAAGAAAGATGGAAGTGAATAGGAAAGTATAGGTTGGCTGAAATCTTTGCACAAGCTTCACATTTTTTCTTAGTTTTATTTTCTTTTCTTTTGTATGATTTGATTTTTTAATGATTTGATCTTTTATAAGACTTGATTTTATGTTTTGCTTTGACTTGATTAAATGTTTTGTATGCTTGAATTAAATGTTTGTCATGATGATGTTCCCTTATGTGTTTATTTATACATTTATACGTATTGGATATATATATATATATTCTCATATGCCTACTTTTTACCATGTACATGTTGCATAATTACATATTCAATTGTTTTTCATACTTATTTACACACATATTTTTATCATAAGGTTTTTCATTTATATGTATATATATTTACACATTTGTTTACATTTACATATTCACTAATTTATATAACATATATACATATACATATACTTATGCATATTTTGTCATCATATATATATATATATATATATATATATATATATACATATATATTTACATGTAACACCTTCACTATTCCATATAATATATACACACACACACATATACTTATGTATATTTTACCATCATATGTACATTTACACATTTACATTTACATATACACTATTTACATTTAGATATATACTATTTTATAAACACACACACACACATATATATATATGGATATACATACATTCACATATACATATTTTCCCTATCATACTTACATATATAGATGTGTATATATATTCCCATATGCACTATATTTTATAAACATATAACCATATATATATATATATATATATATATATATATATATATATATAAGTTTTGAAATTTTCCATTTTGGAGTTTATACATTTACGTGTTTGTTTGTCTATATATATTTATTTATTTATGTTCATATACTATATTTTTATACCCATATGTAAACATCATGAAGCTTGTATGTATTTATATATATAGATTTATGGATATTTTATCTTGAATTTAAATGTTGGAGTTTATATACATATTTCAATAAAATTTATCATATCCAGAAATTTATAATTCAATATTTAATATGGTTTTTGTCAGTTTTTATATTCAGATATTTTAAATATTAGAAAATTCATCTACTCAACTTATAAAAATCAATATTTCAATAATTAAAAATCAGTTTATTACCCCAATAACAGGTGACTAAAAACTCGGGTCTTTCGAGGAATGTTTTCCTCTCCTCTAAGGTCGACTTCAAAATATATGAATATTCTAAGGGGACACACACCATGAACGAGTGTGTTCTCGTGCCTAGAGATATTCTTAGGAAAGAATTCGTCCAAAATGACTTAAGCTCAACTTATGTTGTAATGACCATAAGTCGCAAAAAGTGCTTTGAAAACCTTTTAAGTCAGGTTATTATAATTTCCCATCCTTAGAGTTATGCTTTGTTGAAAAATAAGACTCATAATTCTCGCTTTAGGATGTAAACTTTTGTTTTTAAACTCAATATCATCATTGCTTTCAAAATATCATGAATAACTTCACGATTTTGTTTTTTAATTTTAAAAGACAAATGGTCTATTCCACTAGATTTGTATCACAGAATGTGACCTAAAAGTTTACAATTCAAATCAATTTGAGTGCCTTTGACACTACTCTGTACTTCAACTTCATTTTCTTCATAAAATTTTCCTTTTAAATTAACATAAAACATCACTAAGTTCAAAAAACACACAAAATTATTTTAAGAAGCATAAACTAAACCAAAAATTCCATCTTGAGCACAAAGATTGTAATGATCATAAGAAGGAAAATCGTCGAATTTGGCAAATCTTCAAGAAAGACTTTTCCAAAAGAAACATATTCCATATAAGCTTCAATGTCCTCTTTTTCATGGAAAAAATAGCCTTTGGTTTTCTTAGAAAGCTTTATGGTTTTTGGAGTATTGCTTGAGCAAGCCTTTGATGAATTTTTTGAAGAGATAAGAGAGATAATGGATTTTTGTATTATAAAATAAGAGTGAAATGAATGGATGGCAATACAGTAATTAAATAGAAAGTAAATGGACATCTTCTCTGGTCAATAGATAGCTTTTTAGAACATAGGGGTTGGTGAAAAGGTGGAGGGAAATTCAAATTTTGAATTCGAAATGAAAATTCAAATTTCTAAATTCATATGCATATGTCGACATAAGGTAGAGGGTATGTCGACATACAGCCCATGAATTTCAAAAGGAGGAGTTGAATAAATTATTTCTATTTACTTATATATGTATATGTCTAGTTATCATATAATTATTTCTGATCTATATACTTAGTAAATAATTTAAAATTAATTAAAAAATATACATATATTATATTTATTCAAAATTATATTATATTTTTATTAAAATAATTTATAAAATTATATATATATATATATATATTATTCGTACAATATTGTTATTAATCTAATCTTATCAAAAGCAATCAAAAATCCAATCAAAAAATTAAATCTTAAACGCGTACCTATTTTTGCTCCGTTTCTTCAAAAAAAATTGAATTTAATTGATTATTGATGTGAAGCACACATTAGCATTTTCATATCTAGTCCATTATCACTTGAGGAAGTATTTGAATCATCTAATATTGCATTATAAGCCCTTCTCCATTTTCTGGATGAATCAGTTTTTAGTGAGATTTTCGATTTCTCCTGTTATGGACGGTCTCTCTGTATATCGTTAAATTCATTGCAGTTAAAACATCTAACAACATTTCCACTTCTTGGAATTTTGTTATCATTTCTCGTAAGATTATTTATTTTTCTCAATTTTTGAAATTTTTTGAAATTTTTGATCATGAAAGCAATTTCCTCATCATCATCGTTGTTTAAATCTAGATTATATATTGTTGCATTAAAAGCGGTGGATTTCTTTTCCATGCCTTGCTTTTTCTTCTTCCCTGCATTTGTGCTTCATGTGACATTAAATTGCCAATTGACTCTTCAAAATTCAGAGTGCTAATGTCATTAGCCTATTTAATGGCAAGAGTCTTTTGGTCCCATTCAAGAGTAAGTGAATTGAGGATTTTTCTAACTTGATCCTCTTTAGAAAAACTTTTATCCAATGCAATTAGTGAATGTACTATATCTTAAAACCAACTACACATATCAGAAATGGACTCATTTGGACTCTCATTAAATAAATGAAACTGATTAGTTAACATGGAAATTTTGGTCAGTTTGACATTATTAGTGTCCTCATGTACAACTTGCAATGTTCTCTATATTTCACATGCAGACTTACAAAAATACATTCTATTGAATCCATTCTTATCTAATAAACAAAATAAGATATTCATGGCTTTAGAGTTACTTTGTGCAAGTGCCTTTTGGTCAGTAGTACATTGTGAAAAGTTAATCTAGGGTTCAGTGTACTCATTCTATGTGACATTCCCAATATCTAGACCATTTAACTGTAATATATTTTCATTCTACACGACCAATAGGTGTAATTACTACCATTAAAAAAATGTGAGTCTAGCAGTAGATTGTCCTTTGACAAAGGTGTTACTAACAAGTGAACTAACAATGTTGTTAGCCATTTAAACTTTTCAAAAATCAAAATTATGAATACTTTGAAACCAATGCTCTAACATCAAATGTTAGTTTGCGTAAGAAGGATCTTAAGGCTAATTTCACTCTAGAGGGGGATGAATAGTGTTTACTAATTTTTATGAATCATTTTGAATTCTTTTAAGATTATAATTTAAACAACGCAAATTGACATTCATTGATGCAAATACGGATAGATATAAATGCAGTAAGTAAAAAATAAAAAGTTGGAGAAATCACACCAGGATTTTTCTACTGGTTCGGAGTTACCCTACATCCAGTCTCATATTTTTTCTTATACAGATTTCCTTCCAAATATCAAAGTCTATACAGTCTCGATTTCAAGGCTACGAGACACACCCTTTAGATTTTTCGAGCTCTAGGCACACCTAAATCGGGACACCAGCACACCCACTTGTATTCAATCGGGACGCCAAGCATACTGCTTCATTAAAATAGGACACAAACACACGAACACACCTACCTTGATTTTAGGGACACCAAGAACACCCAAGAGTATTCGAGTATGATTTGATAGAGTATAGAAAATCAAATTCTTGATCTTAAATACGAATAATCCTATAGCCTCTTGAATAACACTTTGACCGTGATTTGAATAAGAGAGATCAGAGAGTATTCAATAGAGAATTAAATCAATAGAGTTTGAATTTGATTCTGATTGAATTTGAGAAGATGTTGATTATGATTTCTTTTAGAAATCAAGAGAGTGAAAGAGGAGAGAAAATATAAGAAAGTAGTTATATAAAATTCATTAAGAGAACCCTTATTTATAGAGAAACAATGTTCATATTCATTCGTGAAAAGATACGACGAAAAGACACTTCGATTCAAAATTTAGATTTTGAAGATCTCAGCCTATACATTGACTTACATAAGGAGGATATGTCAATGTATCCTTTTGTATTTTGAAAAATTACTTTGTCAAAATTACTTTGAAAACATTAAGCTTTGTAAAGTCTTTTGGTAGTTTGTAAAATCACTTAAGCACAATTTATACACATTTTAATCAATACAACGTAAGAAAAGTTTATGAAATTATTCTAAAATATTTTAATATATAAAGGATTTAAATATAAATTTCTTTTAAAAATAAAATAATACATAAGTATAAGTGAATATATATATATATATATTAAAGTATTAATGAATGTCAAAATATACTTCTAAATGTCATAAACATTTAAAAAACCAAAAACTATATCTAAATATAATAAAATAAATTAAAAAATATATTAAAATATAAAATAGTTGAAAACTTAATATAACAATCATGTAAATAAATAATTAAAAGGTTAGGAATCATTTGAAAGCTATTTTGAAAAGATGTTTGAAAAATCATTTTGAAAGCAGGAATTCTTAAAAAACATTTTTCTTGAAAACCAGGATATTTGAAAATCAAAGAATACAGTTTTAAAAACCCTTTCGAGAAAAAACAAAAAGAGATCAAAGAAGTGCTATCAGGGATTTAATGAAATAATTTATGACTCTATAACTTATTTTGATATCTTGAATCTTCAAACTCTTGAGTCTTCAATATCTAACTCTTGAATCTCTATATCATCCTCTTGAGTCTGTTCTTGATAATGTACAATCTTCTTAATCAACACCTATCTAATATCCTGCACTATATACTACATATAACAAGATAAAACATTAGTATCTATATTTTATATGATCTCATGTGGTTGTTGTCATCAAAACCAATACTTAAGTTACTAACAATCCCCAACTATTTAGGCCATGAACAATTTATAGGGCTAGGAGCATGGCTTTGAGCTTTTTGCACTACAAAATTTTATTCCTAGTTCTAACAAGGTGCATTTTTTAGAGCGTTTTCGTAATGTTTATTCTTTTTGCTTATATTAATAAAATTTTGATTATGGCTTGTAGAGGTTTGTTTAAAATAAGTTCGTTCTTGTTTCATTTTCATGATGCAATTGATATTGTTGATTCATTGTCTCTCCGCATAACTTAGGAATTATAAGAAGCAGCTAATGTTCCCATGCTTGTTTATTATCTGCTTAATTGGTTGCATTAACCTTGTAAATTTGCATATTCTTATATTTGTATACCATTATTACAGAAATAATGGAACGAATCATGCGACATTTGAGAGATAAGAAGGATATGATATCAAAAACAGTGAAAACTGCAAGAATGGAGTTAGCAATAGGCTTGATTTATGGTGCATCCATTGTTAATTTTGAACTACCGCAAAATGGTATGCATGCACTATTCGATATATTTGGTAATGTGTTTGTAACTTTACCTCCTATTTGCTTGAGTTATGTATACATCTTAACTTGTTATTTGTAAGCTTCTTGATTTGTTTTTTGATTGTTATTCTTTGAATTATTTGATATTTTGATGTTGTTATATATGGTAAATTGTTGTATGTTGAATTGTGATATATCGAATGTTGGTTATATATGGTGAGTGATGAAGTTGCTTTATATTATGGAATCTAATATGATATTATGAAAATTGATCATATAATTATTGTTTTACAGTTGAAACTTTTATATGAAAATTACCTGACACCTTTATATGAATTTGAATGCTAAAATTTTCTTAAGAAAACATGATTCCAAACGGTTGTAAGTGTTAGTAATTTTGGAAAAAAGGCAACTCTAGGCATACCCTTTCTGATGGATATTCCCGTTACTAATGAATAAATTGTAATGGCGTTACGTTGTAGAATGTTCATTTGATTTAATAAGAATAATCGTTACCATTTTTTCATTAATAACAATAATAACCGTTACAATTTCAATGACAAAAATTTGTCATGCATAGGCTAATAATGGTTATAACCGTTACAAATATATTTTGCAACAGTTATAACCATTACAAATACCCATGTTCCGGTGTTGTGAAATCATTCGCTCATACTCACCATTTCATGATGGCCTAAGTATAATGCCCATACCTTAAGTTTGCTCAGCAAATATGTGCATGTATCTTACCTCGTTAAACAATATATCAATGGTACTACATATTACATCCTTAGCTTGAGTTTGCTCTATAACTAGTTTGTATGCAAGCAATCTATAAATATATAAATGGTAGATGACAACATTATAAATCAAAGATTTATAATATTTAATATATTTATACCGAGTGATATAGATTTAGGGAATAAATGTAATTCTTGTGAAATACCCTAGTTGTAAAGGCCCGTATTTTACGTATCGACGGATCGTAAAATAATTCTATTTAATTTATTTGTGGTGTATCATTCTAATACTTTGGGATATGGTTCTTAGGGATATTTTACACTCTAATGATTTTTTTTTAATCTCTATGTGACTATTTTGTCCCTAAAAATCTTATTTTGGCCATAACTTTTGATAGGAACAGAATGAGATGTTCTAACCCACTTCATTGCTTCGAAATGGTGGTTTCCCATTCGATAGAGTGGTCATATAGGGAAATCGGATAAGTAATTTGGAAGTTATAGTGGTTTTAAGTGTTAAAATCTACTGACCAGAATTAGAAAGGGAATTAATGGGCTGAATTAGCAAGCCCATTAGTCTAATCAGGTTTGGCTATAAATATGTGGCGAGAGAGACCATCTGAAAGTTTTCCTTTCATTTGATGTTAGCCCTAAATCCCAATTCCTCTCTAATTCTCCATTCATTTTATTGGATTTCATCTCAAATCATCCCTAATTGCAAATTAGAGGCTTGATCTTCAACGAGGAGCTTGATTTCATCATTGGATTGCATCTTTATCCGATTTGTCGCTGTTCGAGTCATATCTTCATCATATTTCATAGATTTGGTAGATTTGGTGAGTGGTAATGATCTCTCACTAGTCTGTGATGGAATATATGTCGTAATTAGGTGATTATAAGTTAGGATTGTCAAATTAAACTATAAATTGATTTGACATATGTAATTTGAGATTTAGAAACCCTAGATTGACCTAATTAAACATGTAATATGGATTAGATCATTGGATAGTGTCATTTGTGCATTTATGACTATGTAATTCTATGACTTAGATTAGATCTATACTTGTTTATGATCACTGATTGAATTAGATGACTTGAATGTTTATAATTGGATGTAACTGAACGATTTGCTATGTTTGATTCATTGTTGTGTTTGGAATTGTTTGTTATGCTTGATTCATTTGCTAGTGTTGTGCATATTTTAGGACTTAGATTAGTGAATGGAGCATATCGGGAGCAAAGTTCGTCAAATTCGCACGAAACTTGGAGGATAGGCACTGCAGCAAGCAAGGAAGGCGCCTTGAAAATTTCACGAAGATTGGAGAAAAATATTTGGATCGATACCAATCCGAATTTTGTGCACCGAGCGAAGTAAGATCTTAGGGAATGGCAGATCATGGGTTCCAGTGATGCTCTATGAAGTTGGATTGGAGGATATGCTAAGTGTTAAAGATATGATGGATCGGCTATAAAAGCATAGATGGAAGGACCAAGAGGCTAAGAGGGAAAGCTAGGGGTCTATGGATTCTAGAGGAAGTGTACTAGAGGCTAGAAGTGAGAGGGAGCCAGAGTTGGCTAACTGTTTGGATCGATACTGATCCGATCCAATTGGATCGATACTGATCCAAACTATGGGCTTCAAAGTTGATGAGATCCGAAGGGACCACTCTAGGATGGTTATGGATCATGCTAGAAGTTTTGGCTCGCTGATTGCTTTTATGATTTGGTAGTTACGGCATGATGAAGTTTTAGCACTTCAGTTAGAAACTCGGATAAGAAGTGGGATCGAAGGAGTAGATTGATTGCTCCGGATGGAACGAGGCTGTAAGATAATGGACTGGGGTGAGTAGTAGGCTGGTGTCTAGAAATGGATTGTTGTTATGGAAAGCTCTGAAGATTTGGGAGTGCTAAAGAACAATTGATGACTTGGAGTGTTCTAGTTTTAATTAAAGCAAGGGTACTATATACGGGGGCACCCGAGGGCTGGTGGCGCCAGTCATGTACTCTGGACCGACAGGGTCTAGGTTAGGTGGTACAGAGGTATCACAAGGGACAATCGTGTGGGGTTTCTAACTAGTCAGTACGGTGAGAACAATCAAGAACTGGGATATCCATTAGTCTCCAGCAAAGCGAGGACGAGGCCATACGAATTATCATATTTTCAAGGCTTTTGAAGATGTTATCTAGGTTTTGGATTCTTTGGTTGCTATGATTACTATGTCTGCTTTTGGTAGAGTATCATTTATAGGAATGCTAGAAAAGTGATTGGGGATAGGGCCAATGGAGGAGGCTGCTTAGATTCTTCTATCATGTTCTGTTACAGTATCCTATTAATGTTTATTTTGAGTAGCATATTATATCTTATTATTATGTGCTAACTCTTTGGTTGTAGGGATAGGTCAGGTATGGTTTTATGTACTATCTAATACCATATTTTCTAGTATAGATTTTGATAGTCATTTATCGCTCACATCAAACTGTTGTCTGACCTAAGGTTTTATATTTTGCTTCTTATCATCTTGGGTGCTCTTAAATGAACAGGCTAGATGATAGGTTAGTGATGTCATTACTGTACAGGGACAAGCTTGGAGGAGCTATAGCGTATTACTCAATATTTCTAGTTTCTGTTGTTTGTTGTTTTATACTCTGAGGGATGCAGTGAGGAAACGTTGTACTGAGATATTATGACATTTGTACTATAACTCATGATGTTTTAGTGGAAATGTTATCTTTCATTTGTTATTGGTCAGATACTTTCTATGTTATATTTTATCTATGTGTTGTGAGATATGCAACAGGTTTTCTGCTTTAAATCTCAACTTTGATGATCTTTTCATATCAGTCTGGCATGGTTACAGCGCTCTTTTAGGTCATTGATGTGCGGGTGGTAAGAGGCGATCGTCACACTAATGGTTTAAGTGTTAGATACATCCAAAATCAGAGTATGTACATTACGTATTTACTTATTCCTAAAATCTAAATTGAGTTTCTTATAGTTCCACTCTATGTTTTATACATTCACATTATATATGTATAATTTATTTATAATTGTTTATAATTTAATTAACTATATAATATTCTTACATATATTATTAATCAAATCGTATTTAGTTAATTTTTAATTTATATTTAGTTAACTAATTAAATTATTTTAAAATTTCAAAACTTAATTGTATTTCATTGCAAACAATTTACGATGAATATTAACTATAAGACTTTTAGATTTATATATATACACATATATCATTATATACATATATAGAATTATTAATTAACATTTAATTAATGTATATATTTATCAAAAACATATTCATTTAAACTAAAACATTCTTAATTTAATAGTTCCTTGATAATATTTGAAAATTAATATATAATTTACCTTAAACATTTAAGATATGCATACATATATACCAGTATATGTGTGTGTGTGTAACACAACAAAAAAACCATCTTATTAATGGTGTGTGACTTTATATCACTAGCGACTTTTCCACGAGCTCCTTAATTCCCGCTGCCTCATCCTCCTGATCATGTGCCTTCTCCTGATCCTGCGCCTTCATCTCCTATTCTCTCTGCTCTTCCATATCTTACTCTCCCTGCGTTAACCCCAAGGCGGCGTATCCACCTTCGATGACAAGATCTAGCCATTCATTTAGTGACCCATTATTTTAGGCCATTTTTGTTCGTAATTTTTTTATGGCCCCTCATTTGGATTCTCGATCTAACAAGCTAAAATTGGTTGGTTCAGTATCGTCAAACCCGTGAGTTACTCCTGACATGTTGGTAGATCTGAACTGTTCTTTATCCAAGAATGCTTATCCAAAAGCTCCAATTTCTATAATTTCTGTAAATATTGGTGAGCATTTGATCTCCCCTTTGTCCCCGCTGTCGGCGTCTGTTGCAGGCTGTGGCGATGGCCGTTGGTCATCTACAGTTTTGCATATTCTAAGCTCTATTTTGCATAAGGAGTGTGGTGTAGGTAATATAGTAGAAGGTTGTTACTTTCAGTTTGAATGGCTCTGGTAGTGTTGGTTGTAGTGAAACAGCTTCTCCATCTATTCGCATGCCTAGTGCTCGTGTTATTGCACAAGTCAAACCTACTACAGCTTGCCAATCTTTGCCTATAAATTTTTAAACTCCATTTCAACCCTTGCCTGATGTTATTCCTAACGATGATCGTATGATGGCACCTCTAATTCCTAATCATGTAACTTCCCCCGCTATTCTTAATAAATGGTCTTCATTGTTTACGTCATTACCTAGAAATGCCGGTGCATACATTCCTAGATCCTTTTAGAATATTTAAATAGATGGTTCCATAGTTCCTTCCACTGAGGTAATTCAAGCGGGTATCGATTATTGGTCCGATTACTTGGCTGGCCTCTTTCTTGATTCCAGCCCAACTTACTGTGATGTTAGAGAACATTGTTGTCGTATTTTAAATCTAAGAGGTGGCCTTTGGGTGCAGTTCATTGATGATATGTTTTACCTCAAATTCTCTAGTGTGGATGAAAGACTTCGTGTTCTTGAAGCGGAACCGTCTATCATAGTTGGGAAGCCTTTTATTATTATGATGTAGAGTCCATCGATCGATATTGATAGAGAACAGGTATTGTCTATTCCTATATGGACTCATTTCTCTCATATCTCATCTGTTTTTCAACCTTTCATAGGACTAAATTGGTTAAATTGCCTTATTGGCAAGTTCAAATGCTTTGATTCTAATATTATGGCCAGAAAGAAGTTAGTTTACGCTAAGGAATTAATTGAGATTAACCCAAATAAGCCTTTTCCTTCTAGGCTTAAGGTCTGTGTCACTGAGGGGCGGGATGTATTTGTTGATGGTAGCTACAGTTGGAGACCTAATGTTTGCTAGATTTGTCACCCTTTTAGTCATATTGCTGATTCCTGTAAGCATGTTCTTGATGATTTCCCCATGCTTATTTTAATGAGGTTCCTTTTTCCTCATCATATAGTTAGGAAGTGGGTTCCCAAGCCTAAGGTCTTTATCCTCCATGTCTGTGGCTACTGATGATGCTCACACTATGGATGGTCCTAGTATTTCCTCTGTTATCGTGCCTTCGACCATTACTATTCCCTCCAGTGATGTTTTAGATGATCGTTTTGTTGATGCTATTGTGCTTTCGCCTCTTACCATCGTGTCTTCTACCATTGATGTTTTCTCTGTTGATGTTAAGGTTAGCTCTACGGGGATTTTGGTTTTGGATCCCTCTTTGGATGACTTCTTTTGGGGTTCTTCTAAGAAGGCTTGGAATCTTGAGCCTTCTAAAATGAGATTGACCCTAAGGGTGGTAGGTTCTATAAGTATGTTGGTGGAGATGACAAAGAAAGGTGGTTATATTATCATGTTGAGAGTGATGGCCATGTGCTCTCGGTTATAGGTCAGTTGGGTGATATGAATCATTTTGTTCTCTCGAATACATCATGGGATGGGAAATACCTTTACGGTGTTGATTTAGTGGATTTTGTTCCTATGTTAACTTCTCTCTTCTCTGGGATTATCATGTTATTGGGCCTAATTTTTGGATGAGGGGAGTAGATCTTCCTCCATGGAAGGAGACTAGTTTCAGTTTTATTTTTTAGTTAGTGGTTTACCACTTTCGCTAAACTCATGTGCTTCATTTTTTTTCATTTACTTGTTCTGGTGCTTGTACCTGAACATCTATTTCAAATTCATTGATACATGTGGACGGCCCACTATAAAGCTTACTAGCTTTGCTAAAACTTAAAATATATACCTATATATATATATATATATATATATATTGTATGTTTATTTTAATTAATTAACTGTCAATTAATTATTCATTTAATTGATCAAATTAATTAAATTATTAAGTGATTTTCAAAAATATTAATTTATTTTCAAAATAATTTTGTAAAATATTTTATAACTTTATACAATATATTTTATGTTTTAAATTTATCTTATAAATTCAAAATATAATTTTCAATTTTCAAATTGAATTTTGAAAACTATCCCTAGACCCAAATCAAATTCGGCATTTATATTTGGGATAATCTTTGGACTTACTTCGTCTTTCGGGACAGACTAGTAGGCAGGTAGGATATAACCTGATTACCCAAATCCAACCTTTGACATTATCTTTCCAAACACCCTACCAAATAGGTGTACTTTAATAAGTTTGCCATAATATTACTAATTTAGACTGTAAAGGTTGTTGGGCCCTGATACCGTTGAAGGAACTGGGCTGGATCTCAATGAGTTAAATAGGTGAATTTAAGAAAAAATCCTATTTTGGATCATAGGGGCCTATGAAGTCTAATGGGTTAAACAATATCCAACCTGGATTAATCAAATAAAATTTATTTTAATTGATTGATGAATTTTAATGAATGAATGATTGATGTAATTAATTGGTATATAGGTATATACTCGTATGTGTTAATGTGCAAGTGCAACATATAATGCGTACATGGGTAATGTCTACGTATATAGATGTTGGGATTTGCGTCTATAACATGTACATTCGTCATTTATATAAATGTGATGATTGTCTCAAAACAATGTCTACTATATTTATAAAATACATAATTTCAATTATAAATTCAAAATTATTTATATATGATAAATTATAAATTATCTAATCTAATTTTGACTAAGTCGCTAAATTTTAAATTCAAATTTTATATTCAAAATATTTAATTAAGAATTAGTAAAATATTTTAAAATTCAAGACTATATCTTATAATATTATCTAAAATATCTTTAATTAAATTTAATTAGGTATATTTGTACTCGAAATTAATTTATACATACATACATACATACATACATATATATATATATATATATATATATATATATAATTTTTTTCAAAATACACAACACCATTTTAATATGTATAAACAATTCTTATATATATATATATGTGTGTGTGTGTGTGTGTGTGTTAAAATGAATATTTTAAATCAAATATATGTGTGTATGTGTGTGTGTAATTCTTATTTGGTACATATAAATTATTATTTCTATTTTAGACAAAAATAATTTTATTAAAAGAATATATCTATTATATAATATAAAAAGCAAACATTGCAATAAAGAATAATCACTATATATTATAATTATATAAAAATCATGCTTTAGGCTAGAGAATAATTTTTTGTTAATTTTAATTATTGTCGAAACATATTTTAAATAATTGATTATATACATTTTTTAAAGACTAGATTAAACTATTTTAGGGTTTAAAAATAGAAAATATTCATTTAAAATAAATAAAAAATATTTGAACTATGTAACAAAATTATATATACATAAAAAAATGATTTATAGTTGAATAACTTATTCACGTATATTTTTATTTTTTATTTAAAATTTTGATTTTAAAATCAACAGATTCATGTAGATAAATTGTTTAAAATTATTAAATGCCTTAATATTTAAAGGGGACAATTATCACATATATAAAATGGATTTAATAGGTTTAGCTATAAATAAATATGTAAAAATAAGATTATCTTGTCAGATTTTGCCTTAGAACCACACTTTGATATATCAATCTCCTAGATTCTAAATCGGCACCATTGTTGCTAACGTCGCTGCTTCACCACTATATCTAATTGTATTTTTTTGAATGGATGTGAATTAGGGTTGAAAAATGGAGTTATGGTACAGAAATAGTAAAAAAGTAAAGTGGAGGCTAGGGCTTGAATTATAGTATAAGCTACATGTTTCTCTCTTACAAATTCAAACTCCAAGGCCCCTCTTTCTCCCCGTTTTAGGTCAGCCATAACTTGATCTAAAATGGACTAAAAAACCCATGAAACCCCTTAGCAATTTATTTAACTTAAATCCAATTTAAATCCTTATCGATATTATATATCGATATGCATGGATGTAACTTCTATATATGCATCTAATAAAGTACTAGCACTACCCCAACAATTATAGAGGTAACTCTATTTCACTAAAGACACCCTCATGCAAAAATACAATAATTATTAATATTTCACAAATATTACATAATTTATATCTATTATAAATCAACTAAATCAAGTGGTGTTTCGGAGAATGATTAGATATGGTTATGCGACTTATATATGTGAATTTTTCCAATGGTTAATATTTGAATAATACTTATATCGAATACTAATGTTTATGCGTTATTTTAGCTAGTGGTATGATGGTTTGACTTAATTCACTGATTGCTAATCCCATCGGTAACATCCAGTTTTACTTAATTAATAGATTATTTGCATAATCTATAGTCTTTAAGCTCTCTTTAACCCAGAAGTGTTATGTATAGTACTATTAATATATTGAATAGACGAAGTAAGATAACTTATTTGTTGAGCTTTAATCAAGGTATGTGCATTATATTTAGGTAGTCGCGAAATGGTAGGTCCAAGTGAATAGTCCCACTTTACTTATTGAGCTTTCCTCAAGGTAAAGGTGAGATTAGGACAAGGAACTATGGGTTAGGAGTTTTATGTGATACAATCGATAATTGTTATACATCATATATGGACCTATGATTTGTTGAGCTTTCCTTGAGGTTAAAATCCCTGTAACAACCCGGTATTTAGGGGTAATTAATAATATTATTTAATTAGTCAAAATGGATTCTGGAATTAAAAATGAATAATTTGAATCTATATTAGAATAAAAAAATGTTTGTAATTATTGATGAAATCAAACAGTTTGAGAATAAATGGTTGTTTCAAGAATTGTGAAATAAATTAGAAATTATTTAATATCGAGCTTAAAATGAGAATCTTGGATATTTAAATTAAATAAGTAAAATATAGGAAACAAATTCTATAAAATTTCACAATAATAAGTAAATTCTTAAGAAATATAAATATTATCTTTGTTAACTTTATAGTGCTTTGTATTGAGTAGAAAATAATGTTAAGAGGAAAAGAAAAGAGAGAAAAATTAAACGTTTTTATTTACTAACCCAATCGCAACATTCCTAAGTCCAACCAAAATTATTCTCTCATGATTTTCTAAAGTTTGGAAATTTCTAACTCCAAACAATTCATCTTCATTTATAATTACAACCAAAACAAATACTTTACTGATTTAAAAAAATCATCCTCCTACCCACACTTCACAACTTTAAAAATTAAAATAAAATCCTAATAACCCGACATCAATATACACTTACGCAAAGAGATAATTTGGATTTCGTTTTGCATTTGGGCTATTAGTGTGAATAGAGAGGGAGAAGAAGATGAGCATCAAGTGAGTAAACGCACTCACTAATCTATTTCTATGCTATGTAATTCTTTGCATGAGACGTGTTTATATTGTTGTTTAATTGAATACGTTGTTTGTACATTGAATTTGAGAAGAAATGATTGAAGGAGGAGGAGTAGATCGCCTGAATCGGCAACCAGTCGACCGCCTAGGGTTACCGGTTGGCTTCTTTCGGTCGACAGGTGGCAGCGACTGATCGTGCCATTTTTTCATGTGTCTTTGTGTGTTTTTATTTGTTTATTTATTGAATTATATATATATTAGTAATATTATAAATAAACATGTTTGTAAAGAAAAGGTGTTATATATATATATTTGATCATAGAAATTTTTTATTTAAATTAAATATTTATTACTTAATTATAGTTATTATTTATTAATGATAATTCGGTTTTTAAATTAAAATGATTAGTTTAAAATTTCATAAAATGTTGGGAAAAATATAAAATAGTTGCCAATTATTATTTTTTATTTTCTTTGTGTATTCCATAAAATTTTAGATAAAATTAACTGATTTGAATGTTATAAAAATTATTTAAAAATCATAATTTTATTTATTTATTTTTTATTTAAAAATCATAATTAATTATAGAAAATTATAAAATGATTATTATGAGTAATATTTAATTTTATAATGTAATTTTAAAGATTTATGTATGGTAATGGGATTTTGGTAGTGATTTATAGATAATAAAATTATTTTTATTTATATATAAAATAAGCTATTTGATTTAAGCAAGTTTTATAAAGGTTTTATTTAATTATGGTATATTGAATTAGAGTTATTTATTTATATATGTGAATATTTATTTGAATGTTTCACTTTATATTTATCATATCCTTTTCAATGATTGACTTTGGATATACGAGTGATTCACTGTGGATACTGAGTTCATTAATGTTTTGAAATGATATGGTGATGACATTCTTATGTATCGGTTCATGATATTGTATTTTTGTAATATTTTTGTTTATGATGATTTTAATTCTATTTAGCAAGAAATCGGAATAAACAAAGTCATAATACCGTACAGGATAAGGCATTTGTTAATATTTTTCTGGTTATTCTTTGGACTTATCATATAGAATATTATGGAGATTAAGTGTACTTTGTAAGTTGTGAATAAACATTTGAGTATCACGTAATGGTATGAGACGTTGTTGTGATATTTATTCGGTTATCCATTGTAACTAGATGACACTCACATGATGGGGATATGTGGAGAGGCTCATTGTAGTGAGTTAGTATTGAGCCATGTGTCGGCGATTTTATTGAGTCGTGTGTCGACGAATTATACCAAGCCATGTGTTTGCATTATATGTGGCTATGTGTTGGAATTTATATGGAGCTATGTGTTAGCTATAGAATACAGATACTATATGTCTGTTTTTCTTGTCCAGCTTCCATTATTTTTCACCTTGGTGGTCCGATTACGGTGGTCGCTCCCTGGATCTGTGACACCATTATATATATGGCCGTGTGTCGGCCTCTTACCACATATCGGTATACGTGTGTTTGTTCCTATGTCACATAGGCCAGTAGTTCGTTACCTATAGGGGAATGTGCTAGATCATGACTATGTAGAGTCCTCTTGTAGACAAGTATAAAGGTGGATCTTGTCACGACGTCGAGGGGGAATGTAAACGATGACTGTAGGAGCAGTGTCAAACGGACAGATGTGAGACTTCTGGAGCAGGCAGACGTACTGTCAGTCTCCCATTTGGTTCCGATGTGTGGTAGATAGGCATATACTATATATATTCTTATAAGATATGGCTCTACTAGGACTTTGTGTCTTACGTACAGTTAGTCATTCACCTATCACGATACATTCTGTTTTATTCCATATGAGGAGATGAGATTATACCTGTGACAATGTCCAGAATATAATGGATTCTTGTATCTTTTATTCTGTACAATTCATTGATAGGCAGCCTGTATTTCTATGCTTTATATTGATGTTGATATTTTATTATTAAGATTGATTGCTATACTTAGGCAATGTTATATGCTAGCCTAACCATACTTGGGGATATCTCGTAGTTGATGATTTCTGGTTTTGATGATGATTTCTAGATATGGATGATCATCTTATTGATGTTGATTTTTAGATTTCTAATTTAATGTGTTTTCTTATGGGTGATGACATCTTTATACATGACATCATGATATATGTGTTATGTGATGTTTCGATGATTTATATACCATGCCTACATTACTTTGTGTGTGTGTACATACTTACATATATTGACACTGTGATCTTTGACTTGTTTTACTATGCTGGTATTATTATTCTTAGTATAAACTTTGTCGCATATATATATTAACCCTTAATTTAAACAAAATCTATCCCGTGTGTTATTTACGTCATACTTGGGTCAGTCCGAACTTTTTCAAGAACATGGACAATAGGATTAGCTTATGTTTACTGGGCATAGTGATGGCCAGTTATAATTTAGTTACATGTTATTACTATATAAGATGCAATTACTATATGTATATTCTTAAGTTGTATTATGGACCTGCATTGTATATTATATATTATCCCTGTGAAATGACCCTCAAAGTTTTTACCTCAATTTTTCAATGATTTTTTTTATGTACATACACATACCCATTTAATTTATATGTATCTGAATGTCCACATATATTTCATTTGCACTTTTAAGTTTGATTTAAATTTCCTTTGAATTATCAGAGTCATCTTCTTTCAAACAAATCAACCAGGATTCCTAGTTCATTACCAATATAAATATATCAGTTTATTCCTAAAAATATACACATACATATGAAGATGTATATGTTCCTCTTGTTTAAAATCAGAGTATGTATTTGTTAAACAAGAGCATGCTGTTTGGTTTGGATTGAATAAATCTGCCTACAGATAATTACAAATGGTAATTAAACTATTTGTATTATATTAATAAATTCTGTGCATATTTAATTCATATGAATTTGGTCATTCCAATTTATTAATATTAATTTATTTTTATCAGTTAAATCCCTAGATACTTGAGATTCACAGGTCATAGTTCAAATATGTTTGTATTTGACTAAGGCCGGAAAATGATATATTCACTTATCATTTTCCACTTATGTATTTTTCTTTGAACCCTTCTTGTTTTGACTCAATCTATATGACTTGTTTGTTTAATCTTAGTCTAAATGTCACACTATAGATTTTTCATTTACATATAGGTCTGTTATCACAAGAATATAACTTCTTAATATGTTAAGTGTTTCCAGGTTTTGCTTATTCAAAACCAGTTCTCATAGCATATCTTTCATGGCCTTTAAAGTTGATTGTGGTGAAACAATTGCTAATAAACTAAACTTTTTAAAAATGCATTTTTACAGACAAAACACCCTCAAACATGATCTACCAAAACTTCATTCTTTTGAAGCTGGTTAACTCATGTATCTTGTGTCTACTTGACACTTGTTCAAAGCAATTGAGACACCATTCATTACATTTTATTTAAAGCTTCACAAAACATTCACTTTTCTCAAAACAATTCAGAAATGAACATAAACTTATTTGCAAAGTAGTTCAGTAAAAAGAACTTAAATCCTTATAAGTTACTTTTAGTTAAATCCATATCTTATACTAAAACTCAATGCTTTGCTATGTCTCAAGATTGACTAATACATAATATAAGTTATGTAAAACAGCTGCTCACATACACACACATATTTCTTTTCCAGGCTTCCATATCTAATACTTAAGCATGTTCTTCTTGTTATTAACTCAGATATTTCTTTTAGTTTTCAAACCTTAATGCATAGCAATATTCAACAGAAAACAACTAGTTCAACTTATCATAATAAAATTCATTACATAGCATCAGGTTCAAACACAACTATCTCATGAATACATGCAAATAAAATCATTTTAAGCTCTTATTAAAGATTAGCAGGCATGTTCATTCAATTCTTTTCCATTAGCCACAACTTCACTTTCTACTAAAGCTTGGTACTCCCTGCAAGAACATTAGAGGCTGCCTCATTTTAAAGTGAGACACGTCCATATGCCATGAGAAAATAAGGGTCAAATCTATGATCTGGTATAAGCATCATCATTATATTCATAATATTAAGCAACAGAGAATGTAAGTGTACTAACTTATTATTTAAGCAAATTTCTGTAATCCATTACTTTAGCCTGGTATAAATAAATTGATTTAGGTATGATATATTCATCAATCATTCTTACACATGCATACATAATCTTGCAAACATGATTATCTATCTGTAACATTTGCATTCACAGGAATAATCATGGTTTCATACCAACCAACCTAAGAAATATTCATATTCCTATTTCCTCATTTATAGGTTGTATAATTCAATTTAAATTCCTGTCTCATCTGCTATCAAGGAGTCACAGGGACACATTGCAATGAACTAATTCACATCATTGCACAAAGATCTCAGGGCTTAAACAAACCATGTGTCAACTTGCATACATCAAATATAGCAAGCACTCCAGCATCCTTCTTGGCCTCCCCTTCCTTAGTTTATTTACTAGTGCATTTATTTAAATCCTACAATCAATTGTGCTAAGTGAACAGGTTACTGCAAACATGAAAACATCCATAATCTTTCTAGCACAATTTTTTCTCAGAAATAGGTAGACTGTCATTTCCTAAAATGTGGTCATTATGTCCCGATCTCAGTAAAATTATATAAGAATATTTTCAACTATAATAAGAGGCCTGGCATGACATGTTATATTAGTCTGCAAGCCTCTATGATTGAATCAGATTCATGATCTGGCTCCATCATAGTTCTAGCTTGTGAGGTTATATATATATTTTTCTTTGATTAAAGGCTCGGCACCTAGAAAATTTCTATTGCACCCTTAATTAATTTCCTTTTAAGCCTCAGCACTTATACAAAGTATAATGCAACTCACACATTTTCCCTTGATAAAATTTTCATGCCATAGATCTTTAACAGTGGGGAATATTCTCTAGATAATTTTAAGATTCAGGTTCTTGGCATTTCTGAGCAAACTAAAATAGTAAGTTGCACATACAAAGGCAAACATCTCAACAAATCAGCTATCACCCAGAAACATCCATGGTAAAATTATATCAGATCCAAAAACATCTAAATAGCATTGATAAAATCATATTCCCAAAATCAGAAACATGTAAAGAACAATACAAAAATTGGCTGCCTCATCTCGGGTCTTAATGCCATAAATATAGTGTGATAACTCACTTAATATTGTCTTCTTTTGATCCAGAAAACCCTTGTGTGTGTTTTCTCCTCCCTTCCTATGTTTTTCTTTCTTTCTTATTTTTGTGTAACTCAGGGTAAAGATAACTTTACTGGCCAAAACTGCCTATTTATATCAATGTTTCCCACTAGGGTTTTGTTGAAACAAAATTCCATTTCTATCCTAGTTTGCATCTTGTATTTTTCACATTTTCATCCCAGCCATATTAGTTAGTAAAAGGGTGGTATTTTTCTTTCTTCTACTTTTGCAGAAAATGGCCACTCACCTAATCATGTTAAAAGCGTGACTGCCATATTTTATATTTTAATTATTTCTGAAAATCCCCTTTGCTATTTTTGCGTACACAAGCATATTGACTTGTATTACATTTCATGTCATTTTGATGTTTCTTTCCTACTGCTTTGCTTTAACACTTTCTGCTTACAGAAAATGTACATGTACATAGGGGTATATATATATTTGATCTTTCTTTGCCTTACAGGAAATATACACACATATATACTTTTTCTAATTTATAATGAGTTAGATTTGGTAAAAGAAAATCATATGCTTTAAGAAGGATTACTTCTTGCTCAATAAAATCTTTCTGCCTCTTCATTACTTTATTTATTTTTTCAAAATTATACATTGTAATCTGAGGACAAAATGATTCACATCTCAAAACTACATTTGAAATGTTTTCTTTTCCCTATATTATTATTTTCCACAAATTCTTGGATTTTTCCCCTGTGCTATTTCCAGTGTGCATGTGTACACATCTCCTTGCACATTTTCTTTTTTCTTTTTAATTTCAAGAATTCCATCATAGTTAAATCCAATTATTTCAAGATTAAATTATTTTATTACTATAATTTATCACAAGATTTTGGGGTATTACATTCACCCCTCCTTTTTAGGAATTGTGTCCTCACAATTTTCCTAGTACTTATAATAAGCATTATCTTATTTTCTGAATATCTAACAGACATATGCATAAGCAAGCAATTTCAACCACAGCAATCATTCATATCAAATTAAAAATTACCTTTTTATTTGCAAAAAGCTTAGGATAATCCCTCCTAATCTTGTCTTCTAACTCCCATGTACAATCATTAGGATCAAGACTCCACTGTACCTTCACAAGTTTCAGTGATTTATTCCTCAATTTCTTCACATCCTTTGCCAAAATTCCCACTGGATCCTTTTCATAAACCAAGCTAGATTTATTTGCACTTGGGTTGGGGTCTCAAGAATTTCTGCCTTATCATGGACCCACCTTCTCAATTGTGATACATGAAAAGCATCATGTATTCCTTGCATGTTTTCTGGTAATTCCAACTTATATGCCAAGGAACCAATTCTTTCCAGAATTTTGTATGGCCCAATATATCTTGGGGTTAACTTTCCTTGTCTCCCAAATCTCAGTACATTTTTCATAGGTGAGATTTTAATGAAAACAAAGTTTCCTACTTCATATTCCACCTGCCTCCTTTTCATATCTGCAAATTTCTTTTGCCTATCTTGAGCTGCTGCCATTCTTCTCCTTACCAACTCAATTTTCTCTTTAGTTTCTTGTATGTACTCAGGCCCTAAAATAGCCCTTTCTCCTGCTTCTACCCAACAAGCAGGTGACAGACATGGTTTGCCATATAAGGCTTCAAATGGAGCCATTCCTATGGTGCTTTGATAACTATTATTGTATGTAAACTCAGCTAAATGAAGATAGTCTTCCCAGTTGCCCCCAAAATCCAATACACATGCTCTCAACATGTCCTCCAAAACTTTATTCACTACCTCAGTCTGCCCATCTGATTGAGGATGGTAGGCAGTGCTTAAACATAATTCACTTCCCATGGCTTCTTGAAAGCTTCTCCAGAATTTTAAGGTGAAGATGGTATCCCTATCACTCACAATGGTTTTGGGAATGCCATGCAATTTTACCACTTCCTTTATAAATACCTACGCTAATTTTGGTGCTTTCCTTTCTGATTTGACTGGGATGAAATGTGCCACCTTAGTTAGCCTATCAACTATCACCCATATGCTTGTATTTCCTCTCTTAGATCTAGGCAGTCCATCTATGAAATTCATGGATATATCTTCCCACTTCCACTGTGGTATGCTAAGAGGTTGCAACAATCCTGATGACTTCTGTGTTTCAGCCTTGACTTGTTGGCAATTCATGCATTTGGCAATATGTGTGGCTACATCTGATTTCATTCCCTTCCACCAAAAATATCTTTTTAAATTTTGATACATCTTGGTACTACCTGGGTGTATGGAGTACTTACTTCTATGATATTCATTTAATATCTCCTCCTTCAATTCTATGTTCTCTGGCACACACATTCTATTTTGGTTTCTCAAATAACCATCTTTATCAATATGGTGATTTATCACTTCCTCCCCTTTTGATATGAGAACTTTCTTCTCCAATAAATTTGTGTCTTGTTCTTGCATTTTTCCTACCTTCAAAATTAAATCTGATTGAAGTGTCATCAAACTTAACTTCCCTCTATTTTCCTGTGCACCTTGCACCTGCACATCCATGTGCACACAACCATTCTCCCCAATTTCTAACTCAGTCAGCAAAGACAAGTCCTGAAACTCTTTTATCATCATCATAGCTAATTTAACATGTTGTCTACTTAGAGCATCAACAACCTTGTTTGCTTTGCCTGGTGTATAATTTATGTCAAAGTCATAGGCAGCTAAGAATTCCACCCATCTATGTTGCCTCATGTTTAGATCTTTTTGTGAAAATAAATACTTTAGAGACTTGTGGTCAGTGTAAAGTTCAAACTTAGTTCCTAACAAATAATGCCTCCAAAGTTTCAGAGCATAAATCACAGCTGCTAATTCAAGATCATGTGTGGCATACCTTACTTCATGGGGTTTGAGTTGTCTGGATGCATATGCAATGACTTGGCCTTGTTGCATCAACACTACACCCAAGCCAAACCTACTAGCATCAGTGTATACAACTAATTCTTCATTTCCCTTGGGTACTTTCAAAATTGGAGCATTCACCAATGCCTCCTTCAACTGTTCAAAAGACTTTTCACACTTTTCTGACCAAACAAAGGCTTGGTTTTTCCTGGTTAGGTTAGTAAGTGGTGTAGAAATTTTTGAAAAATCTTTTATAAATCTCCTATAATACCCTGCCATCCCCATGAATGATCTCACTTCACTCACAGTGCTAGGCCTTTTCCATGCTTGAATAGCCACTACTTTATTGGGGTTTATGGAAATTCCTTTGGCAGATATGACATGGCCAAGGAAATGTACTTCCTGTTTCCAAAATGCACATTTTGAATATTTTGCCTTTAAGTCTTTTTCCCTCAGTCTAGACAAAACCATATGCAAATGACTTTTATGTTCTTCCACTATTTTGGAATAAATTAAAATGTCATCTATAAAAATAAGCACAAATTTGTCTAAATAATCTCTAAAGGTTCTGTTCATTAAATCTACAAAATTTAATGTGCATTTGTCAAGCCAAATGGCTTAACCAAAAATTCATACAATCCATACCTAGTGTTAAAGGCAGTGTACTTGATACTTGATTCTTCCACCTTCATTTGATGAAAACTAGATGCTAAATCTAGTCTAGAAAACACTCTTGCCCCAGCCAATTGATCAAAAAGATCATCTATTCTTGGCAATGGATATTTATTTTTAATGGTTACTTTGTTCAATTCTCTATAATCTATACAAAGTCTCAAGGAACCATCTTGTTTCTTAACAAATACCACTGGTGCTCCCCAGCAAGAATTACTGGGTCTTATAAAACCCTTATCTTCTAATTCTTCTAACTGTTTCTTTAATTCTTTTAATTCATTTGGCCCCATTCTAGTTGGCTTTTTAATCACTGGACTTGCTCCTGGAACTAAATGAATTTGGAATTCCACTGGTCTACAGTTTGGAACACCCTTAACCTCCTCAAAAACATCCAAGTATTCATTGACTATGGGAATTTCTTCAATAATATGTTCACTGAAATCTTTTCCCAATTCAATCAAATGATACAATTTCCTACCCTTAGCCACTTCACATAAAACTGTGATCCTTTGGCCTTTAAAGTTTTGCAATGATATGGTGGATGAGTCTAAGTTAATTATTGCTTTAAATTGTCTTAACCAATCTACTCCCAATATAACACCTATGTTTGGGTAGTTTAAAACATATAAATTGGAAATAAAAGTATCTCCTCCTATGTTTAATTCCACATCCACACAAATCATGTCTAAAACACCAGAACTCCCCAATGGACTTTGTATATGTAATGGGGTTTCAACCAATTTGCAATTTAGTTTCAGCATTTTAACTAATTCATAAGAAATTAAAGAGTGAGTTGCCCCGGTATCATATACTACTGTTATGGGTATATTACAAATAAACAGTATACCTTCCACTTGGCTGTGTTTCTCAGCATTAATCTCCACTGTGGATTTGCCTTTGTCTTCCAAGTTTGCTAATTTTCCTTGCTGTTTATAC
The DNA here is from genome assembly GCA_030765085.1 of Allium cepa. Lineage (NCBI taxonomy): Eukaryota > Viridiplantae > Streptophyta > Magnoliopsida > Asparagales > Amaryllidaceae > Allium > Allium cepa. The sequence continues at coordinate 184,683,011 of CM060934.1, forward strand.
TCAGGACAATTTCTCTTCATATGCCCCTCTTTCCCTCATAGATAGCACTTGAAAGCTCCTCCTTTCAATTCTGGACATCTTGGTTTGATATGTCCTTCCTTCCCACATTGGTGACACTCAATTTTCTTCTTGGTTTCCTTAGCTTTTATATCTCCAGTGCCCTTGTTACTGACCTCTTCTTTCTTCTTATCATAAGGGTGATACCTTCCCTTGCTCTTCTTAATGTTATTATTCTTGAAATTTCTAAACTTTTCCCTTTCCTTGTCATGCTGCTCAAATTTCAAAGCCAAGTCTATTACTTGATCAAATGTCCTGTCAGCATAAGGTAACATGGCTCTGCTAAGTCCTGGGTTCAAACCTTTGATGTATCTATCATTTTTAGATGCTTCATCTGCCACTAGCATTGCTCCATATGTGGAAAGCCCTTCAAACTTTTGAGTGTACTCAGTGACATTCAAATTTCCCTGCCTGAGTCTAATAAATTCTTCAAGTAAAGTGGTCTTGGCTGATGCTGGCATAAATCTTGCCTCCAACATCTCCTTGAATTGATTCCAGGTGATTTCATTCTCATTTCTCCCTGTAATGATTACTTCCCACCAGCTTAAAGATACTCCTTTCAGCTGTCTTGAAGCCACTTGCCTCTTCCTTTGATCATCAAGTTGCATGTCATTGAAAATCCTATCCAATGTTCTCAACCATGCTTGAATTTCCATCATATTTTCAGTCCCTTCAAAACTTTTGCGTCCCAAATTGGTGTAAGCCTTTAGTAGCTTTGGAAGTTCCTCATGTGGGTTTTCAGGCCTATGCCCAATTCCTTCCCTTAAAACCCTTACAAACTCTTGCATATCAAGCATTTGTGGTGCACTTGTTCCTGCATGATGTGATCCCCTTCCTACCATAGTTTGCTAATTAAGTTATGGGCAAATGATATTAGTACACTGTGAGTACTTTCTATAATTAATATTTTCCTATCTATTTCATCCAAGCAAACAGACATAACATATTTTTAGCACCAACAATCAATGCAACCAGGTGCTCTGATACCAAATGAAATGACCCTCACACTATAGATTTTTCATTTACATATAGGTCTGTTATCACAAGAATATAACTTCTTAATATGTTAAGTGTTTCCAGGTTTTGCTTATTCAAAACCAGTTCTCATAGCATATCTTTCATGGCCTTTAAAGTTGATTGTGGTGAAACAATTGCTAATAAACTAATCTTTTTAAAAATGCATTTTTACAGACAAAACACCCTCAAACATGATGTACCAAAACTTCATTCTTTTGAAGCTGGTTAACTCATGTATCTTGTGTCTGCTTGACACTTGTTCAAAGCAATTGAGACACCATTCATTACATTTTATCTAAAGCTTCACAAAACATTCACTTTTCTCAAAACAATTCAGAAATGAACATAAACTTATTTGCAAAGCATTTCAGTAAAAAGAACTTAAACCCTTATAAGTTACTTCTAGTTAAATCCATATCTTATCCTAAAACTCAGTGCTTTGCTATGTCTCAAGATTGACTAATACATAATATAAGTTATGTAAAACAGCTGCTCACATACACACACATATTTCTTTTCCAGGCTTCCATATCTAATACTTAAGCATGTTCTTCTTGTTATTAACTCAGATATTTATTTTAGTTTTCAAACCTTAATGCATAGCAATATTCAACAGAAAACAACTAGTTCGACTTATCATAATAAAATTCATTACATAGCATCAGGTTCAAACACAACTATCTCATGAATACATGCAAATAAAATCATTTTAAGCTCTTTTTAAAGATTAGCAGGCATGTTCATTCAATTCTTTTCCATTAGCCACAACTTCACTTTCTACTAAAGCTTGGTATTCCCTGCAAGAATATTAGAGGCTGCCTCATTTTAAAGTGAGACACCCCCATATGCCATGAGAAAATAAGGGTCAGATCTATGATCTGGTATGAGCATCATCAATATATTCATAATATTAAGCAACAGAGAATGTAAGTGTACTAACTTATTATTTAAGCAAATTTCTGTAATCCATTACTTTAGCCTGGTATAAATAAATTGATTTAGGTGTGATATATTCATCAGTCATTCTTACACATGCATACATAATCTTGCAAACATGATTATCTATCTGTAACATTTTCATTCACAGGAATAATCATGGTTTCATACCAACCAACCTAAGAAATATTCATATTCCTATTTCCTTATTTACAGGTTATATAATTCAATTTAAATTCCTGCCTCATCTGCTATCAAGGAGTCACAGGGACACATTGCAATGAACTAATTCACATCATTGCACAAAGATCTCAGGGCTTAAACAAACCATGTGTCAACTTGCATACATCAAATATAGCAAGCACTCCAGCAGCCTTCTTGGCCTCCCCTTCCCTAGTTTATTTACTAGTGCATTTATTTAAATACTACCATCAATTGTGTTAAGTGAACAGGTTATTGCAAACATGAAAACATCCATAATCTTCCTAGCACAATTGTTTCCCACTAGGGTTTTGTTGAAACAAAATTCCATTTCTATCCTAGTTTGCATCTTGCATTTTTCACATTTTCATCCCGGCCATATTAGTTAGTAAAAGTGTGGTATTTTTCTTTCTTCTACTTTTGCAGAAAATGGCCACTCACCTTATCATGTTAAAAGTGTGACTACCATATTTTATATTTTAATTATTTCTGAAAATCCCCTTTGCTATTTTTGCCTACACAAGCATATTGACTTGTATTACATTTCATGTCATTTTGATGTTTCTTTCCTACCGCTTTGCTTTAACACTTTCTGCTTACAGAAAATGCACGTGTACATAGGGTGTATATATATATTTGATCTTTCTTTGCCTTACAGGAAATATACACACATATATACTTTTTCTAATTTATAATGAGTTAGATTTGGTAAAAGAAAATCCTATGCTTTAAGCAAGGATTACTTCTTGCTCAATAAAATCTTTCTGCCTCTTCATTACTTTATTTAATATTTATTTTATTTTTTCAAAATTATACATTGTGATCTAAGGACAAAATGATTCACATCTCAAACTACATTTGAAATGTTTTCTTTTCCCTATATTATTATTTTCCACAAATTCTTGGATTTTTCCCATGTGCTATTTCCAGTGTGCATGTGTACACATCTCCTTGCACATTTTTTTTTTAATTTCAAGAATTCCATCATATTTAAATCCAATTATTTCAAGATTAAATTATTTTATTACTATAATTTATCACAAGATCTTGGGGTATTACACCCTGCGATTCTAACTCTTTTTTTTCTATTATATATTGTATATTGTGTATTTTTCTATCCTGAAGATACGCATGTGTTTTACTTTGTGTTGATACTGTGTACATATAAGTGAGTTACTTATTCAATGTTTTAATACGTACCAGTGTTATCCCAAGAAAATATTCACAAGTGTACCCCATATTGCCTCATTCTCCATATTATCTGATAATATTACTTAGTAATACTTTTAGGTAGTATGAGTGTAGAGGTAAGGGTGTTACATTGGTATCAGAGTTGGTTCAGAATAATACATAACATATAAGAAACGTGAGTTTTGACCTTAGAGTGGCTTAGAGTCCATGTCCCCTTGAGTGTGTTGGGTAGTTACCCTATAATTAGGCAGATTAGGTGTATATGTTGATTACTGGTGCATATGATGGTTACATGAAGTTGAAAGACTTCTATGTTTTTCTTAGGGTTTGGTGAAATATAAAAGACAAGTGGAAGCCTTATTAGAAAATGAAACGATAACATTTTACCTTTCTAATATTGTAAGAACATATGCTACATAAAATTATAATAATCTACATTGGTAAAATTTGTGCATTTAATATAATTGATGAAATTTTTATCAATTAAGATATATAATTGAATTGAACTGAAGATTGACAAATAGAAATATAATATATACTTACTAATAAATGCTTATTACATGTTAATGTTTCTACACCCATGTAAGCACATGATTTTGCAACTACTAAATATGTTCTTAATTTGGTCGCTTACATTTTCATTTGTTCAAGAATGTATATTGCATTCTATGAGTTTCCAACTCAAAAGTAATATAAGATTAAGGAATTTGATCCATATAAAACCGCACGAAATGTTATATGGTAAACGGTCGAAGTTCATAGTGTACGGTATTTCGATGAAATTAGTTTATCCGAAATAAACAAATAAACCATACTGTGAGATCAAGTATTCAATTTTGTTGATTAATATAAAGATCATATTGTGTTAAATGTAACACTAAACCAAAATTACAAGAAAATCTAAGAATTGGATCGCTGAACTTTTAGTTTGATCAGTTTATGCAAAGTGCAACGTATTTGATATCCTTAAATGTTAAGGATGATTGAGTGCACTTTTGTAACGAGTTTTTTATGATGTTGTAGTAAGGGTATTCTTTTGAATAGTTCGACCATTTACAAAGAAAAATGAGTGTACAATAGTAGATGTGATATAAGTTACAATTGGGATGAAGAGAATGAATAGTCACTTTTGCTTCATAAAGAAACTTCAAAAATAAGAATTTTGATAATAATAATTGATACTTAACATTGGAATGAGAAATACGATTTCCATTCCAAAATGTATTTCATTAAAGAATTCTCTATGTAAACTAGTTGCAATACATGAAATAAATAATTTATATTAAGGGAATGACGAACCTTCGAATTTAGTATGCTATTATAACAATGGCAGAAATAGTGGGAGCATGCCATATAACACTTATTGGTTGCATCAAATTACAAAAATTGTTTTCGTAAAACATATCGAACTTTATTTATGAAATAATGACTATTTTTCGGTGTCGACTGAAAAGTAGACATATTTATATTTCAATGTGAATATTATGCATATTCATTATGAAATAAAACTATAATGTGGTATTTGTTTTCACAACAAAAGTGATGCATTATAAAATACTAAAGTATCTAAAATTATTTACAATTGTTTCGGAATTACAGACAAAGTGAAATTGGATTTTACGAAAACCAAGTAATAAATTTTGCCAAAATGTCACACCACCCTCTAAGTGACATGAGAATGCTAATATTTGAATAGTTTAATATTAATCAGTGACCAAATTTACACTTGACGAGTCGCAAAACTGAAATGATGAATTCTTCTTCGACCAAACGATTTAATTAATTTATAATTGTTATAGATTAATTAAATTAATTAATTTTTATGAAATATTAACTATAAAATTTGATTATCATTTGAGAAACAAATATTGCCAAATATATTTATAATAGTTATAAATATATCAATCGACAAATGGTATCGATAAGCAATTAAATTGGATTTAATTACATAATATTTTATATGGGATTAAATGGGTTTAAGAACCATCATAGGGCTTGTTAATATCGAAAGCACACATGGGTATAGTGGCTCAATTTTGGTAAAAGGGGGCTTGATTTTGGATTGCTCGGATTGAAGGAGAAAGGGTATGAGATTAAATCCACTTTTCTCTTCTTTCTATCCACTATATAAGCATCCCTAGATATGATCTTTTTTTGCTACTTCCTATTCACTTACTTGTTGGCCGAAATTATACCCTTGCTTATCCATCACTACAAGCTCAAATTAAGTCAGATCTGATCGTTATCTAATAGTTGTAGGTCAATGGTTCAAGGACTAGTAATATGCCGAATTGGAAAGAGTTTTAAATGGAAGAGTTTAACTTTTCAAGGTGTACTTCAAGGCTTTGAAATTAAGTTATGATTTTATTCGATTATACTTATTGATCTTTATTATAATGTTTTTATCATATGTATGTGTGTATGTGTGTATTATTGCTAGTTAGGTGATGGTTCTGATATGCAAGCAGTGTTCTCACAAAATAGTTTGGTTATATGTATGTGTGAATTTATGTTTGAAATTTCTTTTTATCATTTATGTTAGGTGAGTGTAGCCATATCCAAAAAAAATTATATTTTATAAAATAATATATATTATTTAATTACATATATATGGTTTATAATTAGTTATAATATCATATTATGGTTAAATTCAGTCGTAAATTTTTATATATAATGTATTATTAATTTTCGGTAGTAGTAAATAATTTTTTATAAACTTTTTATTATTATTTAATATTATTTAGATCAATTTACTTCATAAATAATATATATTGATTTGAATATGTTAGGAAAAATATATTTTTAATTTTACAAACTATATTAGCACTTGTTAAGCTCTCAGTCAAAAAGTGAAGAAAAAAAAATTATTTTTCTATTTTTATAAAGTAATTATTTAAAATGGCTAAAGTCAAATAAATTAGTTTAAACCAAGAAAAATATGAAAAAAAATTCAAACTTCAAAATATCATTTACGATTTACTGGAAATTTAAAATTTAAAATAAAGTTTCATAATTAATTGTTTATTAATTTTCAAATGAATATTTAATTAAAATGAATTTTTGAATTTTAAATATATGTATATATAATTATTTCCGAGTTGCACGCATGACCTTGGATTTTAAAACAAAATTTATTTTGAATAATTTTATTAATTAATATATACAACTATATATTATAAATATATTTGTGTGTGTGTGTATATATTTATAAAAAAATTACTTTATTCTTATATATATGTATACATATATTATTCGCCATTTAAAATAAAATTATTTTAATACTTTAAATAATTTTTTATATTTAAATAAATATATTAATAATATATATATATAACATTAATATTTTATCTATAAGATTATTTATATATATATGTATATGCAAATATGTGTGTGTGTGTGTGTATTTGTGTTTGTGTGTATCTGTGTGTGTGTGTGTGTATGTATGCATTTGTATAAAATTATTTAAACAAACTTAACATATGTATATATATATAATACTTATACCTTACCTTTATTAATAATTGAAATAGAAACACAAACTTTTGGTTCGACCACGAAGTACCAAAAATACCCTTATATATAAATAAATAAGAAGTTTGCTGTAAGGACCCGTTTCTTCGACTTCCGAAAAACCGACATCAATACGTTCACTGTATCAACTGCCGAGCAATCGAATGCCGGAAAACCGAACACTTAGGGTTTTAAGAAAAAGAAAGAGGTAGAAGAAGAAAGAAAAAGAAAGAGGTAGAAGAAGAAAGAAAAAGATAGAACAAAACAATATCAGAATCTCACAATCGCAGCGGAACAACATATAATAGATAAATGAATATTCATTAAAACAAAAGAACTGTATATTTTATACATTACTTCACATTACATTCATTGTCGGAGTTTACAACAATAAACAACGGAAAAGAAATACTATATACTAGTGAATATGTCATGCCATTCATCTTGCCTCCAGCCACTCCTGAATTCCAGAATATCCTGATAAACCTGACTCTAGACTGCCCGTGTGGAAATTGGTGGGCACCCAGAGTTTAGGAAGGGAAACAATAAACTCCAGGTCAGTCATGTGACTGGTGTGAGAACTTAAAACAGTTTATTTTTTCAAAATAAAGAACAGGATAATTTTAAAATCAATTTGCAATGCTTTTTAAAAATGTAACTACCATAAGACCTCCCACCACACACACAATGCAAACGCAGACTTGGAGAAGATTTCTTCTTATGTTAGTCAAAGATGCTTACTACGCAAAATCAAATCATTTTTGATATTATTATTAGTGCATAGTGTAGAAAACATTTCGAAAGTAGAATATAAATCTTAGCCAGCATAGGTACCATTATATTATGTCCGCTATAGCTACCTCCTGAGGAAGCAGGTTCTACAACTAAAACCGTACAAGATCGTATTGTTTCTTTGGATTTCCAACAAATGGTCAGGCCAAGGAACTTTCCATTGCCACATGGGTACGCCTCTGGAAAGACGACCCGAGAACCAAACCGGATCTCTGCCAACACAAGGCCGGGTTACCCCTAACTGGGTAACTACTGACACGAATATGTATCCCCCATTCGTAACCGATCTATATCCGAGGATCCTCGATTTCCAACAACCACAAAGCAATAAATTTGCAGCAACAACATAGGTTAAGTATATGGGCTCCATACCATGATACCACCTCTATCCAGAAGGAATGACATACACTAAAGGGGCGCTACCCCCTAATAACCTTGCTGCATCCTTCCTATTTTGACCATTTCCGGGGTGTGAGGTCCGACGAAGTCTCGTCCACAAAGCCACACTTTATACAAAAGCTGTGCTTTGATCATCAAATGCTCAACAACACTTCATATGCCACATTACCAATTTGGGAATGTATCACTAGTAACCATCAACTATATAACCTCTAAGGGTGTTAAGCTAAGAGAATAAATTCTCCGCCACCAACGGGAATATATTTGATAGAAACCAGCTTTACATCTCAAATTATAACGTCAGATACACATCCATACAAGTCCGTTCCGGGATTGAACGGAACCGAAGGCACTTACAAAGAAGTCCTTGCAATCCGGATATTCACTAATCACGACCGGACTTCCCATCACAAAGGGTAATAAATTTCTATACCGGAGATCAGCCAATGCAGAAACATTCGACGGTAATCCTTCCGTTTTCACAAATATTCGGTCTTCAACACCGGTCTTCAAATGCAATCATAACGACGTATCACATATTCGGAATGGGTTATAAAACCCCAAGGTCCTTTCCCGGCTAACCCGAATAGTGAGCGCTTATTTTTAAAAAATAATGTAGCATTCATTTCAAGCAATCACAACAAATACCTATTTAAAGGTAAATATTGATAGTCGGTTATTTAACTATCAATAGGTATGCACAACATCACCGGATTCCAAATAATTTTCCAAATTATTTATTTTCCAAAAATATCTTTACGAGATATATATATATATATATATATATATATATATAATTTCCATACTTCAAAAATAAATCGATATTTATTTTTAAACCAATTTTCCCAATTCATTTATAAATTCCATGTTGAATTTACATTTCCAAAATATCTGTGAATATACGATTTCCAAATCGATTTCAAATATTCATTTTCAATTTATCTTTAAAAAGATAATTCTCAAACGTTCATTTCGTATTGGAAAACATTTCCCTACTTATTTAATAATAAGTATTTCACAAATCTATTTATTTTCAACATTTGGAAAATATTCGATATACTTAAATTAATATTAAGTACATATTTCATTTCTTAAGGAAAACATTTTCTTTAACACTATTATTTGAGTCCAAACAAATGTTGCGTAAAACATTGTTACGACGACCCAAAATCTCCAGTATAGGGGTTCGAAATTAAATAGATATATAAATCCCAATACCATATAAAACATTTCCTTTCGGAAATCATCTACTGTAACAACAGTGTTATAGTCTACCATTTCCTTCTATTTCTCGAAAACGTCTATTTCAACAATGAATGTTGAAATCTATGGTTTCGATAGTTAATACATTTTAAAACATCTTTTAAAACAATTAACTTCATTTTAAAATTTCACTTCTCCAAATCATACCCGTTTTATTCAATAATATATTCACCGTCCAAAATCGTGAATATACCATATTTTCCCAATTCAATGTTTCTACACATTTATCAAAGATTTTCCACAGTCCAAAATCGTGGATATAATTCCTTTAATAATTTCTATGTTTACTTATCAAATTTATTTGATTACGGATTTATAAAACAACGTTTATAAATTCCATTTCTATTTCATAACTACTTCGATTTATAAATCTCCTTAAATAACCAATTCTATTTATATTTTGTTTACATGTCGAATCCAACTTATAAGTAAATTACTTATAATCCATTTATTCACAAATCCATTCTTTTATATCATCGTTAATTTATAAATCTTAAATTCTTATTTACTTATAAAACTAGGCACAACTTGATTTTAACACTTATGAAAGCTCGTTTTATAATTCCAATATCTTTAACTTATAAAATATCAATTTTATAAAAAAAAATATAAACCGTTTATAATAATTCAAAAATCCCAATTTAAACCATTTTATAAATTTATCAAAAATCATGCTTTGGTTATATTTCACAAAAAATCCTAATTTTTATAACATAAAAATTTATAACGTTTTAATTATTTAAAATGAATCAATTCGAAAATTTAATAAACGTATAATTTCGAAAATCACTTTAAAAATCCCTTAAAAATCAAAATCGTTATTTTTAAACTTCAAAAGTGGATCCGATGATGCAACACACCAAATAATAAATTACGGCATCTAAACATCATATATCATCATATGATAATCAACAAATATCACACTATATGTAGATAAATAAATACGGTTGAGGAATCCAGTTGGATCCCTCCAACCTGTTTCCCTGCATCCACAAACATTAGCACAATACCATTCCCGTTTCAAGACGGGATATCGCGGTATATGAGATTTATAAAATATTATCCGCTTAATAGGCGGCGCAATAGGGTCTCATCCGCTATATAATGCGGGAAATCAACGACTCCAATATATACATATTCCAATATATATATATATATATGTGTGTGTGTGTGTGTGTATATATATATATATATATATATATATATTGCTATATATAGATATATCCTACTATATCTAATATCACAACCAAACAACAATCAATAACTGCAATCCAAATTTTCAATTTGTGTGAGAAGATCTCACCTTTGCTTTTATTTTGCAATCCACTTCCATCTTGACTCAATTTTCTTGATTTATACCTTGTATAATTATTTACACAATTCATTAATATTCGAATCAACTGAACAATTAATTTCCGTTTAATAGTTTTTGATTAGCTGAAATTCTTTTTAAATAAATTTTCTCCTTTAATAAATTTATTTAACTAACTATTAAATTTCCTTTCTTTTAATAAATTTAATTAACCAAAAATTATATTTTAAACTAATACTTTCATTTTAAATTAATTCCTTTTAATAAAATCATTTAACTAAAAGTTTTAATTTTTAACAAATGATTTCCCATAAAAAAAATTACCATTTAAAATGATGAAATATGCTTATCAAACAAATCAGTCATCATATATACATATTCCTGCTTTCTTAACCTATCATATATAATTAAATAGATTAATCAACTAATAATTTATTAAATTTCAAAATTAAATTGTAAACTAAAAAAAAATACCTTACTGCCAAAACACCCCGGGTTCGAACACCACCACCATCGCACTGCTCGACATCACCATTGCTCACGCGACGTCACCACCTTCTGCTCGCACGCGAATCCATCAGCATGGCCCTAATTTCGAAATCGCGACTTTGCTTTGCTCAGGTTCGAGCTTCACCAGTATCATTGCAATCGAACAAACCCTAGCCTGCTCGCGTGATTTCAAATCCATCATCGCCGACCTCGGCAACGTCGCGCCTCCCCCCTTCAGTTGCTTGAACCGCCGCCACACCTCGTCAATCACGAGGCTGCTTCGCCCTCGTGCTCGCTGATGCTGCCGCCCCTCTTTCAATTTGATGTCGCGACCACCATTGATTGATTTTTTTTTCGAAGTCAATTTCGGTTCATCTGCTCGACATTGGAGGAGGAAGAAGGGAGAAGGAGTACGTGATTATTTAACTAAGGAATTTTAAGGAAGAAGGGAGCGGCCATTTTTTTTTATTTCGTGATTTTGTTTTCTGAGCGAATTTGAAGAGGGAAGAAAACGAGCTCGCATAATAAAAGGAAACGAAGTATGCTCTGCACGATTTTCTCCCCGTGATCCTAGGCGTGATTAATGGAAGCTACAATGTTTTGATTTTGACCAAATTTAGATTTAAAAATTAAATTGAATTCGATTTAATCTCAACGCGTTTACTTACCGTGTGCTCACATAACAACTCCGAATAATACGAAATTTGAAATCCAGTAATAATTCAATATTACGGATCCAATGGAACTAGTTTCGTTGGATTCCGAGACTATGCCTCGGAAGGCTATTTTCAAATATCGACTCAAACGATATAATTTCAAAACTGAACAATTCACTTTCAAATTCAATTCTGAAGCTTCTGTTATCTCCAGTATTATCAGTATGAATTTTACAAGCCTTTGAAATATTTTTAATCAGCTTAAAACTGAAGATTCAAATTATTATTCATCATTCTGTAGATTAAATTTTATAATTTAATTGCCAATTTCAAAGTTATATTGAAAATTCAATTCAAACCATTATTCAAATATGTAAAATTCATTAAATATTTTCAATTTAAATTGTTCAAAATTCTGGGTCGTTACAATCTTCCACCCTTAAAAGAATTTCGTCCTGAAATTACAAGTTAGAAAAAATGGTCCTTAACCCGTTCGCTCTCTTTCTAAAACTAATCAGTTTTATCAACTTACCAACTCAAATCTTTTATTAAAGATCCATTATCATTTCAACTAGATTTCCCACTTCAATTATAAGTTTCAAACAACATTGTTTTACTCAATAATTCGAATTTAGATTCAAATTCAAATTTCTAACTTCCAAAATTTTCTCAAAATTTTTCTAACACTCTAAATTTTCGAAAAATTTCGTCAGCGTCTCCTTTGCGTGGCTAGCTCGGTACGACTACAAAATGGCACCACGGCCTCTTAGATTCAAAAGAAAACAAAAGGGCAAGTGGCTGGACAAGAAAATCACCACTTTCATACTGAAATTGAAATACGTACCTTTTTGTCGAGCGGTTCAATTTTATCTTTGAAATCAAAATCCCAATTCCATTTCTTTTAATACACCTGTATATCCTGCTAGCGGTAGTATCCAATTCCAACATTCAAATCATTTTACCAATTCCATTACAAAATTTTCAACATATGCTTCTTATACATTTTTACTTCACTATTGAAGTTACATATTCATTTTCATCCAATTTTGCATTTGAATTTCATTTGAATTCAATTTATCTTCTATTCTGAATATTGAATTTTATCGATTAACCTTCATTTACAATTGATCCATATCACTATTTTTAATTAGTTTCATTTACTAATTCATTTCAATTCCCAATTTGAAATCGTTTGTCGTTAACTAAAATTTTCAACAATTTTCAAAAAAAATTCTAACTCCCAAAATTTTCGAAAAAATTTGGCAGAGTCTCCTATGTACGGAGGGGCTTTTGCAATTTGACAAAAGATATAAATATATATACATCGACCCACTCGGTCAGAAAAACAGAAAAACAGTTCATATTTCCTATTTTCTATTGCATAGGCGTACCTTTTTAGCATTTTTAAGCAAAGCAGTTTATTTTCAACATTTGCGCAACCCAAAATACAGCCAAACGGCTTCCAAAACCTGCACTTACTCAGTTTAAACACGTCAGTGACAAATATAAGAAATCTATTAACATTTCATTCATTTTCAATAACAAATATATAGATTTCATTAGCAATACATATGGTTTCAATTCATCTTTAGTCGCTTACGACCAATTCACATGCCATTTCCATTAAATCAAGTGGTTTACAACTCATTTTCTCATTCTATTCATTTCTAAGCAAAGCGAATTCATACCATTTTAATTGATTGAAAAATCAATTTTATTTGCTTTCATTAACTTATATAATTTTATACAATCTCGTTTGTGTCAAACGACAATTATTTCTATGCAAATTTAATGATATTCACTTAATAGAATATCCATTCTAGTTTATAACTAATTTTAAATTGATACCAACTCAATTTACATTTTATCTCATTTCCATTTGATTTCGTTCAGTTCAATTTGCATTTCATATTCACATTCATTTTGAATTTATTTTATCAACAACAATGTCATATTCAATTTATTTCAACTTACTTGAATTTATCTTCAATTTCGAACCATTTTTGTTTAGCTCACAATTCAAGTTTTAATTTAATTAATTCAACTTCCATTTCAGTATTTCATGAATTTATAAATTATCATACTAGTATACTCGAATTCAATCTATTTTATTTTACCCAAGTTTGGATTTTATTCAACTTGATTCAAATCTCATTCCATTTTTCAATTTCAATTCATTTATTTACAAATGTTACTTCATTTGTTCATTTACAAACACATTTAATTTCAATTCACCATTTTGATTTATAATCAATCACATATATTTAAATTGGACTTCAATTCTATGTGAATTCAATTCTTTTAAACCATATTAAATTTGTCATTTCTTCAATTAGTTTTGCTTACTATTTTTTTTTATTTCAATACTTCACTTCGTGTCCTTAGACATTTCTTCCAATTCACTTTATTCAAATTTATTCACTTATACTTAATTTAATTTAAACTCCATTCTTTAAATTAAATTTATTCTATTAAAATTTAGTTTGTATAAGTTATTAACTTATTTATTATTTCCATAAATATTTTAAATAGGATTCCAGAGTCTTTTCTATCTTTCAAAACCATTATTGAAAACAATTCAAACTATCCTTTGAATTTCCAAAACCAAACCCAATTTTTCCAACAACTTTCACTTAAAACAATTTGGCAGCAATCCCTCCTTTGGAAACCCAAAAATGAACACCGATGATGTCATGATCATCATTGAAATTATTTTCCAGCGACCGAAAAGAGTTTAGAGCTTTTCATTCCTTCATAACATTTTTTTCCAAAAACCTTTGAAAATTATTTTCAAATCAAAAGGAATTTAATTTCTAAAATTTTCAATTTCTTTCAAAAACATTTCCAAATACTTCCTTGGAATTCTATTTCTAATTATAAATCACATTTATAATTTACATTCACAATTTTATTCATATATGAGTTCATTTCCTTATACTTTCAACTAATATTTATAAATTTCATTTGTTAAATGAATTTATTTTCAAATCTTTGGTTATACCATTTTATTTCTTATTTAATTCCATATAACAATAATAATAATTCAATATTATCACTTCCAAACAACCAAACATCCATATACTATAATAATTCATAGAAAATCATTTCTTTTCTATACAAAAATAGTTTTAGGCAAAATTATCTCATTTACCCGATTCAAAAATAATACTGTGTCGGTTTATCTTGTTTAAGAGTTCAGAAACTCCTGTCAACACAGTTAGCTAGACTGCACCGACCAGAATCTATAAACAATCAACCGATAAGTCAACACAATACAAAACAATTTCATATTCACTAACAAATACGCGCTCATATCTATTATTACTCTCAAACTCATTCTAGAGTACTGCTGACTCTATCTCTAATGAGTAATACCCAACAGAGCCATGGTCGTCGCTTAACCATATGCTCTGATACCACTTTGTAAGGACCCAATTCTTCGACTTCCGAAAAACCGACATCAATACGTTCACTGTATCAACTGCCGAGCAATCGAATGCCGGAAAACCGAACACTTATGGTTTTAAGAAAAAGAAAGAGGTAGAAGAAGAAAGAAAAAGATAGAACAGAACAATATCAGAATCTCACAATCGCAGCGGAACAACATATAATAGATAAAAGAATATTTTAAAACAAAAGAACTGTATATTTTATACATTACTTCACATTACATTCATTATCCGAGTTTACAACAATAAACAGCGGAAAAGAAATACTATATACTAGTGAATACGTCATGCCATCCATCTTGCCTCCAGTTATTCCTGAATTCCAGAATATCCTGATAAACCTGACTCTAGACTGCCCGTGTGAAAATTGGTGGGCACCCAGAGTTTAGGAAGGGAAACAATAAACTCCAGGTCAGTCATGTGACTGGTGTGAGAACTTAAAACAGTTTATTTTTTTTAAAATAAAGAACAGGATAATTTTAAAATCAATTCGCAATGCTTTTTGAAAATGTAACTACCATAAGACCTCCCACCAAACACACAATGCAAACGCAGACTTGGAGGAGATTTCTTCTTATGTTAGTCAAAGATGCTTACTACGCAAAATCAAATCATTTTTGATATTATTATTAGTGCATAGTGTAGAAAACATTTCGAAAGTAGAATATAAATCTTAGCCAGCATAGGTACCATTATATTATGCCCGCTATAGCTACCTCCTGAGGAAGCAGGTTCTACAACTAAAACCGTACAAGATCGTATTGTTTCTTTGGATTTCCAACAAATGGTCAGGCCAAGGAACTTCCCATTGCCACATGGGTACGACTCTGGAAAGACGACCCGAGAACCAAACCGGATCTCTGCCAACACAAGGTCGGGTTACCCCTAACTGGGTAACTACTGACACAAATATGTATCCCCCGATCGTAATCGATCTATATTCGAGGATCCTCGATTTCCAACAACCACAAAGCAATAAATTTGCAGCAACAACATAGGTTAAGTATCTGGGCTCCATACTATGATACCACCTCTATCCAGAAGGAATGACATACACTAAAGGGGCGCTACCCCCTAATAATCTTGCTGCATCCTTCCTGTTTTGACCATTTTCGGGGTGTGAGGTCCGACGAAGTCTCGTCTACAAAGCCACGCTTTATACAAAAGCTGTGCTTTGATCATCAAATGCTCAACAGCACTTCGTATGCCACATTACCAATTTGGGAATGTATCACTAGTAACCATCAACTATATAACCTCTAAGGGTGTTAAGCTAAGAGAATAAATTCTCCGCCACCAACAGGAATATATTTGATAGAAACCAGCTTTACATCTCAAATTATAACGTCAGACACACATCCATACAAGTCCGTTCCGGGATCGAACGGAACCGAAGGCACTTACAAAGAAGTCCTTGCAATCCGAATATTCACTAATCATGACCGGACTTCCCATCACAAAGGGTAATAAATTTCTATATCGGAGATCAGCCGATGCAGAAACATTCGACGGTAATCCTTCCGTTTTCACAAATATCCGATCTTCAACACCGGTCTTCAAATGCAATCATAACGACGTATCACATATTCGGAATGGGTTATATGACCCCAAGGTCCTTTCCCCGCTAACCCGAATAGTGAGCGCTTATTTTTAAAAAATAAGTGTAGCATTCAATTTCAAGCAATCACAACAAATACCTATTTAAAGGTAAATATTGATAGTCGGTTATTTAACTATCAATAGGTATGCACAACTTCACCAGATTCCAAATAATTTTCCAAATTATTTATTTTCCAAAAATATATTTACAAGATATATATATATATATATATATATATATAAAATTTCCATACTTCAAAAATAAATCGATATTTATTTTTAAACCAATTTTCCCAACTCATTTATAAATTCCATATTGAATTTACATTTCCAAAATATATGTTAATATACGATTTCCAAATCGATTTCAAATATTCATTTTTTCGTATTGGAAAACATTTCCCTACTTATTTAATAATAAGTATTTCACAAATCTATTTATTTTCAACATTTGGAAAATATTCGATATACTTAAATTAATATTAAGTACATATTTCATTTCTTAAGGAAAACATTTCTTTAACACTATTATTTGAGTCCAAACAAATGTTGCGCAAAACATTGTTACGACGACCCAAAATCTCCAGCATAGGGATTCGAAATTAAATAGATATATAAATCCCAATACTATATAAAACATTTCCTTTCGAAAATCATCTACTATAACAACAGTGTTATAGTCTACCATTTCCTTCTATTTCTCGAAAACGTCTATTTCAACAATGAATGTTGAAATCTATGGTTTCGATAGTTAATACATTTTAAAACATCTTTTAAAACAATTAACTTCATTTTAAAATTTCACTTCTCCAAATCTTACCCGTTTTATTCAATAATACATTCACTGTCCAAAATCGTGAATATACCTTATTTTCCCAATTCAATGTTTCTACACATTTATCAAAGATTTTCCACAGTCCAAAATCGTGGATATAATTCCTTTAATAATTTCTATGTTTACTTATCAAATTTATTTGATTACGGATTTATAAAACAACGTTTATAAATTCCATTTCTATTTCATAACTACTTCGATTTATAAATCTCCTTAAATAACCAATTCTATTTATATTTTGTTTACATGTCGAATCCAACTTATAAGTAAATTACTTATAATCCATTTATTCACAAATCCATTCTTTTATATCATCATTAATTTATAAATCAAAAATTCTTATTTACTTATAAAACTAGGTACAACTTGATTTTAACACTTATGAAAGCTCGTTTTATAATTCCAATATCTTTAACTTATAAAATATCAATTTTATAAATTTTTTATATAAACCGTTTATAATAATTCAAAAATCCCAATTTAAACCATTTTATAAATTTATCAAAAATCATGCTTTGGTTATATTTCACAAAAAATCCTAATTTTTATAACATAAAAATTTATAACGTTTTAATTATTTAAAATGAATCAATTCGAAAATTTAATAAACGTATAATTTCGAAAATCACTTTAGAAATCCCTTAAAAATCAAAATCGTTATTTTTAAACTTCAAAAATGGATCTGATGATGCAACACACCAAATAATAAATCACGGCATCCAAACATCATATATCATCATATGATAATCAACAAATATCACACTATATGTAGATAAATAAATACCGTTGAGGAATCCAGTTGGATCCCTCCAACCTGTTTCCCTGCATCCACAAACATTAGCACAATACCAATCCCGTTTCAAGACGGGATATCGCAGTATATGAGATTTATAAAATATTATCCACTTAATAGGCGGCGCAATAGGGTCTCATCCGCTATATAATGCGGGAAATCAACGACTCCAATATATACATATTCCAATATATATATATATATATATATATATATATATATATATATATATATATTGCTATATATAGATATATCCTACTATATCTAATATCACAACCAAACAGCAATCAATAACTGCAATCCAAATTTTCAATTTGGGTGAGAAGATCTCACATTTGCTTTTATTTTGCAATCCATTTCCATCTTGACTCGATTTCCTTGATTTATACCTTGTATAATTATTTACACAATTCATTAATATTCGAATCAACTGAACAATTAATTTCCGTTTAATAGTTTTTGATTGGCTGAAAATTCTTTTTAAATCAATTTTCTCCTTTAATAAATTTATTTAACTAACTATTAAATTTCTTTTCTTTTAATAAATTTAATTAACCAAAAATTATATTTTAAACTAATACATTTATTTTAAATTAATTCCTTTTAATAAATTCATTTAACTAAAAGTTTTAATTTTTAACAAATGATTTCCCATAAAAAAAAATTACCATTTAAAATGATGAAATATGCTTATCAAACAAATCAGTCATCATATATACATATTCCTGCTTTCTTAACCTATCATATATAATTAAATAGATTAATCAACTAATAATTTATTAAATTTCAAAATTAAATTGTAAACTAAAAAAAATACCTTACTGCCAAAACACCCCAGGTTCGAACACCACCACCATCGCACTGCTCGACATCACCATTGCTCACGCGACGTCACCACCTTCTGCTCGCACACGAATCCATCAGCGTCGCCCCAATTTCGAAATCGCGACTTTGCCTTGCTCAGGTTCGAGCTTCACCAGTATCATTGCAATCGAACAAACCCTAGCCTGCTCGCGTGATTTCAAATCTATCATCGTCGACCTCGGCAACGTCGCGCCTCCCCCCTTTAGTTGCTTGAACCGCCGCCACACCTCGTCAATCACGAGGCTGCTTCGCCCTCGTGCTCGCCGATGCTGCCGACCCTCTTTCAATTTGATGTCGCGCCCACCATTGATTGACTTTTTTTTTCGAAGTCGATTTTGGTTCATCTGCTCGACATTGGAGGAGGAAGAAGGGAGAAGGAGTACGTGATTATTTAACTGAGGAATTTTAAGGAAGAAGGGAGCGGCCATTTTTTTTTATTTCGTGATTTTGTTTTCTGAGCGAATTTGAAGAGGGAAGAAAACGGGCTCGCATAATAAAAGGAAACGAAGTATGCTCTGCACGATTTTCTCCCCGTGATCCTAGGCGTGATTAATGGAAGCTACAGTGTTTTGGTTTTGACCAAATTCAGATTTAAAAATTAAATTGAATTCGATTTAATCTCAACGCGTTTACTTATCGTGTGCTCACATAACAACTCCGAATAATACGAAATTTGAAATTCGGTAATAACTCAATATTACCGATCCAATGGAACTAGTTTCATCGAATTCCGAGACTATGCCTCGAAAGGCTATTTTCAAATATCGACTCAAACGATATAATTTCAAAACTGAACTATTCACTTTCAAATTTAATTCTAAAGCTTCTGTTATCTCTAGTATTACAATATGAATTTTACAAGCCTTTGAAATATTTTTAATCAGCTTAAAACTGAAGATTCAAATTATTATTCATCGTTCAATAGATTAAATTTTATAATTTAATCGCCAATTTCAAAGTTATATTGAAAATTCAATTCAAACCATTATTCAAATATTTAAAATTCATTAAATATTTTCAATTTAAATTGTTCAAAATTCTGGGTCGTTACATTTGCATCCCACAAAGAAAAAATATTAACATCTATTTTCTAATGTAAATTTTGAAATATAAATAAGGTTACAAGTTCGAAACTATTTTCAAACAAAAAAGTTTCAATTTAATCCTTATATTTTTCAATTATTTTTATCAAAACTACGTAGAGATTTTAAATTTTATGATTTTATTAGAATTTTTTATATGCACGTACCATAAAATATCGTAAAATAATAGTTTATATACATACATATATTTGGACAACATATGCTTATATATTGGATGAGCTAACGTGTCCATTGCGGTGTAAATCACAAAATCTACACACAAACATGTGATACATTACATGGATTGATATGCTACACATGCGCATATACACGTATATATGTGTATATGATACGTACACACACACATATTAAACTATATTTTTTATAAATTTAAATAATATAAAAGATTTTATCTAAATGAAATTTAAAATTATTCTAAATAAATTAGACTTCATAAACCAAATAAAGATCCAATATAGTGTAAAAAAATTGAAATTCACCCATAACTTCCATTGCGGGCTGGCTCAGTTCCAACATTAGATATATGTAATAAATTGCATAATTGTCCCTAGGGCATACCCCTAACTCTATCAATATGAACCGAATATAAATGGATAAAAAGAAGATGCGATATATTGAAATAGGAATTGAGAAGAATTTAAATTAAATGTTTTTTTTTTATATTATTTATTAGTGACTTAATCTACCTATTACATAAAGCAAATACTTTAACATGGTAAATTTTTTGAAGAATACTTAAATATCCTTAGCTTAAATTGTCTATAAACTTATACGTTTATTTAGAAGAACATTGTAGATCCCATTTCAATCAGTTTTCCTTTCTGTTTTATACCTACCTATTAATATTTTACCCTAAATTTATATCTATGTTAAAATACTTAAATTATAGGGAATTTTCATTTAAAGGTCTTTTAGTTTAGGATAATAAGCTTTTATAACAAAAGTTCGAATAATTTGCTTTAAGGATAAAGGATAAAAGAAGTATCATTAAGTAAACATTGGCTACACCAAGCAAAAGAAATCCTGGTTCACCTTTTGTTTTGAGATTATGATCAGATGCTTTGAGTTAGTTTGAGACGGAAGCAAGTAGTCCAACCGCTGGTCGACCGTTGGAACAGATCGAAAAGTCAATAGTGCGAGCTATTCGATTTATGCTGGTAGTATCATTTTTATTTTACTTTAAAAAATTATCTTTTGAACTTATCCAACTTATTCTAGAGTGATGTCCTAGTTTCAAACTAGTTATTCTAAAGTGATGTCCTAACATCTAATTATCTTGAGCTGATAACCATTTGGCATAATTTTCTGTAAATTATATTTTGTTTCTCAATAATCTTTTTAAATTTGAGTTGAAATACTAAGGCCTTGTTTAGTTAGCCATTTTCAGTTTTGGGTCCCCGACTGAACAAAAACGCGCATGGTACATGTCTTTTTGGAAAACTTCTTATTTTGAAAATGAAGTAACATACAAAATAGAAAACAAATTTATTTTGTTTTCATTATCTTGGAAGATAACAAAAGCATGGAGAACAATCCATTCACTCCTCTCTCCCTTCATTCCTCCTCAGTCGTCCCTCCAGCGTCATGATGGTTTAAAATTTTAAATATTCTTCATCCGCTCTTTTTAATTTAAAAATAAATATTGAAAACGGAAAATACAAAACTCAAAATGAACCGAGCGGCCCTAATATTTTTCTATGTGCACTTGTGTTTCTTCCACGTAAATTTTAATCTTTTTGGCTTATGGATGAAAGTTTTGCTGAAAAATCCAAATTTGATTTTCAAAGGTGAAACACTTTTCAATTAAAGCAAAGCAAAATTTTCTTTTGTGGACAAATGGGCAAATATTATTTTAAATAATGTATCATTAAGGATACGTTCTTTTATGTTTCCACTATACGGTATCATATGAAGTAGTTATAGGCGCTAATGGCGCTAATGGCACCCTATTTTTGCCTTCCTAACTTCAAATCCACCCAAGCTCGCTAAATCATACTACCCGATCCGAAGCTCGGCGAAATCGTAGTACCCGATCCGATATGATAATTACACACGCGTGTACGGCACGTGCAAGCAAAAATCAATAATAAATTTGCCCCTAAACACAACAGGAGAAGGACGAGAATACAAGCAAATTCATTTTTAAGTCAATTCTTGATTTGGGATTCAATTTTTTTATCTTCCTCAAGTATCCGAACTAAAAAAACCAAATGGACGAGCAAGCAAAATTGCAGCGCAAAACAATAAGACTAGTGTTGGAGCAGTGCCAAAGGACACTTGAATTGCTCCAAAGCGCGGATGCGATTCAAAATCGTGTCGATTCTAGTGAAGATGATGGTGAAAGTAGGGCGTCTGATGATCAGGAAGAAGCTGATACGGTATTATAGAAAAACTACTTATAAGTGTGAGATTTTTGAGTTTTAGGATTTATGTTTGTTTGAATCTGTTGTAAGGAGATTAACTTGTCAACTTTAATGTGAAATATAGATATATTATGGAATAGTGTCATAAATATTTAGATAGATGGTAAAACAATATCATGGTAGGTAGGACAAGCTAAATGGTAGATATGATAAGCTAAATGGTAGATAAGATAAGTTAGATGACTTGATGTTATGAGTTGGAACCTATGCTTGAATTGAGCTCTGCAGTATAGTTACCTACCCATCGCAAGTAATCTTAGGTTGCAATTTGAATTGATCCGTATAAGAATGCCTAGTGAAACATGAAGAAAGAAAAGAAAAAGGAAAAAAAGAGCGATTGAAGCAACGGAAGGTGGTCTATTAACTTTTCATTCGGTATAAGATGGTGTGTATTTAAAGCAGAATTGATTAAATCTGTGCGAATAACACAAAACACATACTGCATTGGAAACAACAAGATGAACATATCGTGGTGGAAGTAACAATGCTCAAAAAAAAAATTCCTTAGAGCAGTCCCGATAGGGGGGGGGGGGGGGGTCAGTCAATGAGTGATCGACCCCCAAAAAGGGTCGGTGAGCCCAAATTTTGGGTTCACAACTGACTCACAGGGTCGCTTTGGTGATCCTGTGAGTGAGTGACTTAGCCGACATTAATATTGTCGGCTTAGTTATCTGGTAGTACTAATGCCGGATAACTTGGTGTGCAACTATAAAAATTATTGCTGTTGCCTATTTATCCGCCATTATTAATGTAGCGCATCAAGTTATCCGGCATTAATAATGCCGGATAAACTTAGGATTGTGATTTCATAGCGCAAAGCAAGCGGATCGCAAACTTTGCGGTTGTGATTCAACCCATGTTTATCCGGCATTGTAAATGAACTTGGCTGTTAGGACTGTTGAAATTGTGTTTGTTATGGGCACTTGGGTTGAGTCAGTCAAAATTGCTGAGTTGGCCAACACTGACTCACCCCAGTGTTGAGAATGCTTTTAGTTGGTTGTTAAAGGCAAATTTTTAATAAAATTACTCCAAATAAGGATTTATAAGAAGGTTCTCAAAACTCAGCTTGAGTTAGCCCACATAATAAAATATATTGTTTTATTACATCTGTTCCGGCTATGCTCTTATTCAGCTTAACCAAAATCAAAATTTTGAAAAAGAAGAAGGGTGTTGAAAAAGATCTGTTTCATTTGGGCTTTGGTGTACTATATATTTTTGTTCCTTGGTGCACTGATGTTTGCAGTTGTGCAGTTTATATTTTCTGATCCAGCTCTGAGCAGTAATGATGATGATATGGTTTGTTTGTGTATGTCAAATAAGAAAAATCTACTAAATAAAAATGTGTCCCTTCATTAATCCCAACAATATTGAATACAAGGAGATCTTCTTGTGAGAGTACTCTCTTCTTTAAATTTGAAATCCATTTACCATTTTTCTTGTTTAGCATAACATATTGTAATGTCATAATGCGCACTTCATCTTGGAAAGTGTCACCTGTTGGCTCCTTCATTTTTGTTTTCTGACTTTAACATCTAGTGTTCCTGTCCATCCATGGCATCACATGTTGAGCCTACAAAAACTAAAATTTGACATGTGACACCCCTGTGTTCAGTAAATTTAAATTAAATTTATAAATTTTAAGTAAATTTAGAAGTGCGGAAATATCTGAATTTAGGCCCGTCTCCTTGTTGTAGATTATTTTATGTAATTGGACTGGACATGAAGGATTACGTGTCACATCTCTCCGCTACACCTCATGTACACCCCTATGATTTTTCAAGCAATACAATTTGCCATTTAGCGAAAATTTGTAGATATGTTCGTACATGTTTCGAGATCATCTCCATAAATTGTTGGTTAATTTGAATTAATATTTCATGTCAACGATTAAAATGTTTTAATGATTTATATCGACTTAACATTTTGAACATGTTGGAAGTGTCGAAATGATACCATTTTGAACATGTTCACGATGTAGATTGAACATTTCCAAAGTTTCTTTTGATGTTGAATAGCATAACACTAAAAGCTGTAGGATAATGAAATAGTTGTTGAAATTTTCGGCACTTTCTCGCATTTTCCGCTATGCGAGCACTTCATTTAGTGTAGAAGATGCAAAACCACCGAACGAAGCTCTTTTGGTGGCAGCGTCATGATTGGACGTTTCTACATCCTCCTAGAGGACATATATTTTCACAGCAATATTTATTTGTAATAAAAGGAATCCTTTGTTATTAAATATTACCAATTACATATATATGTTCATCGCTTTTAGAATATCTTGCGATGTGAGACTAATCATAATCCAACTACCCATTTACTTTATGTCTCTAATACAATGCGAGTCATACCCAACAAGAGTGATGCAGATATGTGAGCCAAAGAGAGAGAATGTTCAATAACACAGTTTCTTTTGATTATCATCTCTACAAAAAACAAATGTTTATTATTTTTTATTTTTTAGCTTCTTCAAAATTATAAATCAATTTCACAGTTAAAACGTTGATTTTAAACATCAAATTTATCATATTAAATATATTAAAATAAACTCAGTTTTATCGAGATGACCTTAAGTATGATACAAATATGGATATAAAATTTTGTGGCATTTGGAATAGCTTAAAATGTGTTAGGGGTGCTAAAGGCGAATCATTAAACCTTCCCCTATACAATGATTTTGAAAGAGTTTTCCAATATGTGTGTGTGTGTATGTATATGTATTTATGTATGCACGCGTGTGTATGCGAATGTGTCCCCTCTCTTTGTGTGTCACTCAAAAAAGCAAGCATGTGTATAAGTGTAAAATGTGCAAATAATATCCCTTGCATCATTATTGTGTTATTCTGGTTAAGTTTGTTGCTATCCTTACCGACATCAGGTGCATAATGATAAATCTAAAACTAAGAATTCTAGCTAGAAAATTAGGACAAGTCATCAAATCGTAGACAGACAATTCATGAACTCCCGATTGTATTTTTGGAGTTTGCACATCCTAAACTGTTCTGAATGAATAGTCTACAATGTTTATCCAGCTATTTTCCGTCTTCAGTTGAAATGGATAAAAATGGCTTGTCTTAGAATTTAGCGTATTTTTTAAAGCTTGATACTAAACATGTAATATATTCAAGAATGATGTCGCAAACGACATATGATGAAAGGATCTAAGATCCCATCGTTGAATCAAGATCGTTTTCTGAAAACAAATCCAAGATTTATATGCTAAATTAAATATAGTTTCTTGCCTCTGGATTGAATGTATCCTGTAGAAGTTCACATAATAGGTAAATCTAGAAAATTGTTTTTTGTTTTTGTTGATTTTGTTTGTTTAAATATCAATTGATGGATCAAAGCCTCCTTTTGGAGAATTTTCTTCAAATTTTAGAGCACAAATGCACCTGGATCGAAGTTGAGTTATTTTGTTAAATTGTCTTGCTGTTAAAGGATAAGATGGTTTATACGTAATTATAATAATTACATGGAACTTGGAGCAATAACGTAAGTAATCCAAGTGTTTACTATGTTTTACAACTTCGCTGTGTTTCTGGTACTGCTACACGAGCCACTGTTAACTTGTTTACCCTAAATCAGCACCTCTTCAGTTCTCTACCATCTTGTTTTATGAATGTTTAGGTTGGTTGGCTTTACTGTTGAAGCACAAATGTATTGCTCGAAGGCTTACCATGGTAGATAAGTTTTGCAATGTCAACGTTATTCTTTTATAATGTTGATCTTATTGTAAATACATGCACAATAGTCTGTTATATGAATAATCACTAAATCTTCTGCTAAAGTTTGCTAGATAAGATCTTCATCGTATTTACCCATGGATCAAATTTTGTTTAGTATACTTATTGCAAAGTCTATTGTGTTCTCTTCAAGCAGTTAAGAGAGCTTGTGAAGTCCAAAGTTGAATCAGCTGATTTTCTTGAAAAGCTAGGAAGCATGCATATGTCGGTATCTAATAATTCAGGTATGATTATATTATCTAATATGGTGTGTAATAGGTCATATACAGACGTACATGATACTTAAGTACCCATATGTTTTTCTAAAGTTATCACTTAGCTTTTCTCATTACATTATGATGTAACTCAAAAATATTATGTACAAGGGCATTATGATGTCAAAAAAATTTGAATCTTCTACATCGTCTTGGTCTATTTATTAGTACAAGCTAAAAAAATTTATCAAAATCATGTTGATTTTAACTGTATTTTTTGTTCATTATTTCTGTAATAATTAAATCAATTCTCACCAAAAAAATCATTTCATTTTCCTTACCAACTTGATTTCAAACTGGTTTTCAATTTTAATTTTCAGTTGTTGATTGTGCATCCTGGGATATGATTAGTTCTAAAGATACATGGGAAGACAAGAATTTCGAGGATCAAGAAGGTTATGTTCTTGTAAATCAAGAAGATATAGTTGAGGCAATTGCAAGTTTCATGGCTGCATACTTGCTCTCACTCAAAGAAACTAAAGTATGCTTTATTTCTACCCTTTATTCATCACTATATTTGAAATTGTAATTTAGTTTTGCTCGCATGACATGATTGATATTATTTGCAGGACCTACCCCCAAATAAACTACAAGAGGGTTGGTTTTTCTCCCCTAGTACCTTTTTTATTTTTCTGTATTTTATATATCAGATAAAGGAAGCTGCGCTAATAGTACAGATTTCTTTCTTTGTTTTTTGTTACATATCTGTGTTTTATTTTTTAAATATCAAACAATAGGCCTTGCAAGTTTCAAACTTTATTTCCTTGCTATGACAGCACTAAGCAAAACATTCTCTAAAAAAGGGAAGAAAGGAAAGCTTCGAAAAGCATGGGATGGAAGCATTGTTGTTTACAATGTCGCATCTTGGAGTGCAACTGCCATTGGGTAAGTAATGCTTTATATGTGAATATGCCAAAAGACAAATGATACTCGTAAACATATTAATACAATGCTTATTTTGATTCTTTCAGGATGTACCATAACCCAGCAATAAACATATTAATACAATGCTTATTTTGATTCTTTCAGGATGTACCATAACCCAGCAATATTTAGCGCAGCATCAGCAGCTATTTTGTCGACTTGCCGAGTCATATCAAAGTTGTTTTAGGGATGCATGTGTAATAAAAATGTTAGAACAGCCGATCTCTTCCTTCACAACTGCGAATATGTTAATTTGTGATTTCATTAAATGTAAATTACATTTCTGCTCTTTGTACATATGAATTGTGATTATTTGTCTAAATTGAGTTTCAAAGTTCAGGATGGATTATCTTCAGATGATATATGTACTAGATCAGTCAATTTTACATGAGCATAAACACAAGCCAGGAGCATTTTTCAATAGCAGACTCAGAAGCGAGAAACGTGCAACAAATCAAACAAACTACAAATAAAATAATATGCAAACAGCATCTCAAGTATATCAACAGTGCAAAAAAATCCTTCATTCAACCATGAATACATATGCTAGGACTCCCATCCATGTTTGTTAAGTAAATTCACTCAATTGCTGCAAGATACACAAATAATTTACTTAGGCTAAAAGACCATGTTTTTAAGAAAATATAACCTATGATATCTACAGTAACTGCCTTTAGCGCAGAGGCAAACTATACACATGAAACTTGGCCTCTGAAGAAACATTTGATCCCTTATTTCAACTTCTCGTTTCGCATCCAATCGAGCATAAATTAAGCCGAAGAGCTCATTCTAACTTCTCATACTTCAAAGAAAACCGATCTTGAATTCAAAGATCAAATGAAGTGTTTAATTTAGTAGTAAAAGTTCGGGTCCTTGTGACTTGTAGTATCCTTGCAAAGCACAGATCGAGCTTCCTTTATAGAATTTGGTGGTTCTACGTCCCTCTCTTGCAAAGAATTTCCGAGAAGTTGTTGCATTTGTGATGCAAATGTCTTGTTCAATACCTATATAATATACAGTATAAATATGTTTCAAAGCCAATACACGTGCAAGTGACACCTATAAGAGTTACTTACAGATAATGCCACTCGAGACCCTTTATACCAAGCTCTGTTTTCTTTACGATTTTCTAGGAAATTAAGCACATCCTGTTTTCATCGATGTACAATTGATATCAGAGGATGGCATATCGAAAATACATAAAATTAATCTTATGTACGAAGTATAATTATCAATGTAGGTACCTGTCCCATACGGTCCCAAAATCCTCGACATAAGGCCACAAAGACCTGTCCCTCAAAAATGGTATGGAGTTGATTTATTGCCTGAACGAGGTGATCCTTAAGGGGTTGCATTCTGGCGGCGATGTCTGATTCAAGTACAACATCCTTTGCTTCTTGAATTATTTTCTTTAGCTTTGTTGTACTCTGCACTCGAGTCTGAAGTAAACTTATGTCAACAAAGTTTTTTATTACCAGGGAATAAAAGCATTGATTCATCTCTGGGTACAATAATCTGTGTTTTGAAACTGATTTTGATGGTCCGAGTGTATACAATAAATTTCATTGTGTAATTTCGATCAAGCATCCTTGTACTATTTTGATGGTCTGAGTGTATACAATAATAAACTTCATTTTGATGGTCTCAAGCATGGATTGAGATATCAACTACAGTCGAATCAAAATTAATGGGGATTCGGTTTTAAGATTCTGTTGAATAGTAATGTTGATGGAATAATACTGAAATCCATTGACAAAATGCAATAAATAATGAAAATACTGCTGTAAGGGACTTTCTTGATTCTTTCATTATCCAAGCTCCTTAAATTTTTTTCAGTTTTTTAATAAAATAAGTTTTAAGTTGCATTTAAAATATACTCACATTCTCGGCAAGTTTTTCCACAACAGCTTGCAAGTAATTCCTGAACTTGGCTCTTAATGTGACAGTGAACTCATTTAGGTGCTCACCAGCAACATTATTCCCACCATCAGGCATATACTGACTCCAAGCCTTGAACTGTGCTTCTACTTTGGGCCTTAATACATCAAGTAGCCTTTTCATTGTATTCAACAGAATGCCAAGCTGTTTGTATCAAATCCGAAAGCGATTACGATATGATAAACAGATAAAGCTTTACTGAACTTAGAGGTAAGAATTCAACCTCTTCAGGCACATTGTAAGGGCAAAGTGAATTGCGCTTCGCAAGTTTTTGTACATATTTAAGACCGAACTTTTTAGGTGCCATGCTATCTTTTAGAGGAGACAGAACATCAGCATACTGTCGTTCTAAAGCCTCAATAATTGCTTTCTCAACATCCGCGATAGCCTACAATTTGAAGGTAACACAAGTAGTCAATATCAATGGTAACAAGTTTAACTATATTCTAAAACATACTACAAATAGTGTTGCACTGTGCTGTTTGAAATAGCTCCAATGTAGAGTTTTTTCAAAAAAGAAGAAATGCACAGGACTTGTTTGCTAGCACAGGTAGTCACTTTCTGCAGTGTTGGTTGAAAGTGGACTGTTTTTACTTAGTTTGCCAGCTGTTAAATTTGTAATAACTTCTAGAATGTGGTCTGAATTAATAAAAAAAATAAAACAAAAGGAAATTGACTAATAGGAATATACTTACATTCTCAAGAACAAAAGTGTATTCTGGCCAACGACAAATTATAACCTCATATTCATTAAGAGTCTCGTTTATACGATCAAACATTTCATCAACAAATGGAGTTGTGTTATGCCGAGTCCTGACTCCTGACCACTTTACCTAAAATAGAGGCAAAATAATTAAATGACCACATATCCACAACATGTTTATGAGGTGATGATATTCCACTATTTGATGTCATTACCAACATCTGGTGAAGCGTACAGGTTTGAAAATATAAGATATATGTGGTGATATTTCACTGCTTAATATGTCCTTGGCTACATTTGGTGAAGCGAACAATTTTGGAACAAAAGAAAAGGAAAAAAAAAATTGCTATGGGTAGCTCACCTTATCTAGCTTGCAAGCTTCAAGCAATGCAAGACGCTTATCTTGAATCCATATGACAATATAAAGATGAAAGAGTTCTTTTGCATCAACACCTCCTTTAATGGGACTGTTTGAAGATTTTAAAAAATGTGTATTAAAACGATGGATATATAAATAAGGTATAATTTAGCAGGAGCATGTTAAAAAAGTAACGACTTACGATATGTTCCAACGAGCAAGATCCTTCTGAAAATCGGCAGTTGCAATGACAACGTCAGTCACATGGGGTGATGGGCCGGTGGGTGGGCATGC
This sequence comes from Allium cepa, assembly GCA_030765085.1. Taxonomy (NCBI): domain Eukaryota; kingdom Viridiplantae; phylum Streptophyta; class Magnoliopsida; order Asparagales; family Amaryllidaceae; genus Allium; species Allium cepa. The sequence goes on from CM060934.1 coordinate 184,714,117, forward strand.
AACAAGAAAAGCACGCAATCGATTGCACAAATCCACACTATAAATTGAGGCACATATGTTTGGCAAATCTACAAAACTGAGAAGAAAAATATCCTTAGAATATGACTATAAGACCTACAAAACTGAGACAAAATGTATTGACCTTAAAATATGTTTATAAGATGATAAAACTGACTAAAAATAATGATGCACAAGCTGATTACTTTCTTAAAATACGTAAGTAATGTTTGCATCGTCATCAATTAGAAAGTGAGATTTTTCAGAGGCCTTGTGGTACAGCAGCTCCAAATTTTATATGAAAGAGTTTAGAAGATAGTGGCGAACCCAGTAATTGAAAATATCACTTGGATCAAAATGTTTTAGTTTTCAGTTCATAACTTTTAATTTAGTACATGATGTTACATTTTGCAACACAATAATTTCTAAAGAAGATGCACCCTTCCAATTTTCTATTCCAGTATGGTTTGTAGTACTAATTTAGCATTTGACAATAAAACTACACTAGCCAAGGAATTTAATCAGCACCATTGAAACGCAGCATAATGCAGCATAATTGTTCACTTGACTCACAAAGACGGAGAGAAGAAGGCATTCGATTAATTTAATTATATATGCATATACGTAAATATAGAAAGATAGACAGATATAGATATGTGCATGAGAGAGAGAAAGGGAGGGAGCAAACGAACCACAAATTCCCTTTTACTTCAAGTGTTGGATTCATCAAATCCATGGGCAAGAGAGAATGGAACCACATAGAAGAAAGAGATTTCTTTTGTCTTTACTCATTTTGTTTTCACTCTCTCATCCATGGATTTGATAAATCCAATGGTTGAATTAAGGGGCATTTAGGGTACTCAACAAAGATGTGCTATTGCACCTTGCGCACTCTCTGCGTGTGTGTGTGTGTGTTAATAAGAGGTCCATAGTTCAAATTAAAATTGGATGCCAATAATTTTTTGTTAAAAACACACATAAGCCACACACGCTCACACATACATACATAAATCTCGACATTATATGGTAGCGAAAACTGTACCTGGGGAGTATGTGTTGATCATGGATTTGAATATCTGTAAATATCTCTTTCCTGATATTTAGGCATAAATTCTTCATCTTCTGGTAAGCAGTAGACACGGTAACAGAATCTAGAAGTGTACCCTCACTGTTGGTTGCCACAAACTCATCGGTTTCTAGTAAATATTGTCTTGACCTTGTCTTAGCAGCAGCCTGAAAATTCAAATAAATTAGTATATTAAATTTACAGCAGAACACTCAAGCAAGACCACGTTCAGTGTGACAAGAAATCCTAAATTCATACATAGAATTATCAGTAAACACTGATGTTAGAAGAAATAATCAATGGGATAATGATATTTTATCCAACTAAGCATTTTGAGTCTATTTAAGCACATTAAGAGTATAAAACTAATGACAGATGAATATAATAGATACATTAAGTCACTTTCCAAATGTGAAAGAAAGAACAATTTATCAACAGAAAAGGCACATGCGGCCTACTGAAATTTACTTTTCTTTAATCTAAATCTTTATAAGCAGATAAATTTCACCATATACTAGTGACTGACCCACCTGAAAATAGCCACACAACTTCAATTGCACTTCAGGTGCCAACACATCGTGAAGAAGAGTATACAGCTTCACTGCAGGTAGAAGCGCAGGAGCAGGAGTTCCAGATCCTGATCTGAAAACTTCAATAACGCCTGTAGGCGATGACTCATCTAATGACTTGTAATTCTCAAATACCATTGCCAGAATTAACTCGAGCTGTTCCTCAATTTCACCAAGTATGCGATTCTGTAGGACAATAAATTACGAATTAAATTTAGGAAGAATACAACTTGCGGAAAAAGGAGGGTGGTGTATATTAAAGTACTGCACGGTATTAAATATAAGATGATAAGTACCTCTTGATGACTTAGAGGGGTCTTACTGCGGCTCTTCAGTATTACAGGCAATAATAAATCATGTACCAGCATAAGACAGTCTGCAGTAGGGGTAGCCACATCCATAATGTAAGAAAGATACCTGAAATTCAATGGAAAAAAGTCATATTTGCTGTAGGTTCCAACTAACATATCTCACTAATTTTGTTAAGGTGAAGAAAAGTAACAGGAAAGGGGAATATTGGTCACACCTCAGTTTCGTGTACACCTCTGAAACGCCATAATAAGATGCAAATTCAGTTAATAGCCATTTCCAAGATCCATGCAGTAGCAACTGGCGCTGTTGAAAATGTTGTACTTTCATTGCAACTTCGAGAACCAAATCATATGCTACTGTTTCTGCTATAGATCCGCACTGGAACCAATATAATCGGATATAGTAAGGATTGCGTACCATAAAGACAAATGCAACGATAGTGCATTGAAGAGGAAAAAAACAAACAAACAAACAAACATAATCCGATATAGTAAGGATTGTGTAACAAGCTTGAGATACTAAAGCAAGAGAGAGATATAGATTGAAGAGCTGAAAGTTTTAGAAGTAGACTAAAAGTTTTCGCGTGAAATGATAAGTATAGTTTATACAATTATGTTATTCTATTCCTTTTAAACACCAAAAATCTTCATTTTGAGTACTAGAACTTACTTTCCTGTTTTTAATACATGCGACAAGACTTATAATTACTCCCAAGTCAGTATATGAGAAAAAGATGAAGCTCATATAAAATGGCAGTCTTAAATCTCATTCTTGAGCTCAAATAATTAACTTAAAAGAAGCTTTCACACAAACAGTAAAGCACTTGCAACATTCGCAACACCTGCATACACACATGCATACATACACACACATGCACACATACACACATGCAATAAACACACACAAACACAAGCCCCACATTAAAGTATTAAATGCCAACTCTATTTATAAGGAACAAACCAATGTGAATGCATATCATCATGCTATAGGCAATTCAAACAATAATTACCATAACCTAGTAGGAGGTGCTTTCACACAACAATCATGATAAAGCAAATTCAAGAATTGTGTGCAAGCAATCTCACTAAACATTATATGCCAAAAGCAGGTATACAGCAAATAAGTTTAAAGGCTATAGCACATGTCATCTTACTAAAGACGGCTATTACATTGGACATTTAACAAACTAGTCCTTTCTTACGATGATATTAACAATGAATTGCAATTGCAAACAATTTTTTATTATTGCTGAATGAATGGCTCTAGAACTCAACTTGATGAGTTTACAAGTTATAATTAAGCACTTGCATAACTTAGAACAAAAAACGAAGAATAAGGTACTCCAGCTTGGAAAAGACATAATATGCAAGTTTTTAAATCGATGTTATCTATTGCATTTATTTTTATTCATTGAATAGGACCAAAATTTATCGCTTGATAGAGGGAATATGTTGGACAATTAACACTGAAAAGGCTTCCGAACAGTTTCTGTAACGACCCTGGATTTTGGCCCTATTTATTTTAATAAATATTTAATCTGATCCAATCAAAAGTAAACTGATCAGGATTTTTGGGGTAATTGCCATTCATTTGTATTTTTGAAGGGAATTTGATTTGAAAATTTAAAATAAATCTCGTAAAAATATTTAAAATAAAATCTATCTTGTATAATTGAATTAAGATACTTTGTCTTGTTAACATCTGATAAATATATATATATATATAGATAATAATGTTTGAAATAAAATCAATTTCTACCATCATAAAAATAAGTCTAACACATGAATATAACTTAATTATTGATAGTTAAAATACATATGGAAATAAATATAAAAATAAGTATAAATGTAAGTAAATCCTATTGTACATAATTTAAATATTGATAGTTAAAATACAAATACAAATATAAGTATAAATAAACCATATGAATATTGATAGTCAAAATATAAAATAGAAATGTAAAATATAAAGCAAGAATTAAGAAATTAAAGTATGCATACAACATAAGCTGATTTTGTAAACAAAGCATAAAAATAAACACAAAATATAGAATAGAATAAAAACAAAGTATAAAAAAATAAGCATAAGGTATACAAAGTTAAACCAGACAAATATATATACATGAGTTCAAGCTAGAAGTATTACCAGATAAAACAAACATGTAAATATAAAACAGAACCTGACAACCATGTATATTGTAGTTCAACTAGAAGTTAATAACAAAACAAACATTTTTATTCAAGTATCTTCTTTTACAAGCCATATGTTTACCTGCCATATGTATGTCTTCATACAAAATATCTTTATACATGGTACAACATAATTATAATGCGTAGACTAAGTTAGAAACCAAAGCATTTAATTACTATCAACTCAGCCAATATTTTGTTCAAAAGCAAATTTTTACAAATCTTTACTTTGCAGAAGAAAATCTATTCATATAAAACAAAGCTAAGAAACAACCTAACTTCTTTTTAGTTCGTTCGGTAATTGTGACCATCTTCTTTTTAGTTCATTCGGAAAAAAAATAAAGAAAACTAGGTTAACCTGAGAAAATTAAAAAGAAGAAAAGTAGCAAGCAAACTCAATTTTATGCAAACTAAAAACAGATTCAAGACAATTTCATACTTCAGATTTGCAAAAGGAAAACAAGAAGTGTTCTTTGCTCGGAAATTTTGCTGGTGAGTAAACAAGAATTTTAAAGCTTTAAGTTATTTAAAAATAGATCAAGATTCATTTATAATCTGGCTTGTGTATATTTCAGTTTGAATATAATTCTGTGCATATGTATGTGTTGCTCTGTACATATATTTCCCTGTCATTTGATACGTGATTCATGTTTCTGTTTAAACAAACATTTTTAATCTGTAAGTTGTCAACTAAAACAATATGTTTCAACTGAATTAAGATTTTAAAAGCCAATTAAAACTATGTTGTAAGAATATACTACTGTAACTTGTTCTACGGGTAAATCAAACATTTCTTTGATAAATTTGAATGCTATAAAATGCTAATTCAAGTTTATATGTTGAATTATTACTGCAAGTTGTGATTTTTAAAACTAGAATGAAGATTTTTAACTCAGTATTTCAAGAGCAGTTCGCATTTGAATAAAAATTGAATTTTTACCAATTTCTCGTAATTGAATCAATAATAAATGTTGAAACTTGAATTTAAGCAAGTGTAAACGATTGTGAACTCAAGAAAAATGTACAATAATTTTTCTATTGCGTGAAATTAGGATACGAGATCAAATTAGGGTTTTAGTTGGAGTTTTTGGTCCTGTCTGTTAGGTGTCGTGTTCATCATCAATTATGCGATCGAGTTGCACTGAATTTTGGTGGAGGGTTGCTTGGTGGGTTGTCGTAGTGTGGCCGAAGTTCGAGTGCCTCCAATGGCTTATGCGGCGGTGGCGAGACGATTTAGTGGATGGACGAGTTTACAGTTTTTTTCGAGCTGTGGGCTTAATTTCGAGTTCGAATTTTTGTAGGCGATTCGACCTTGGATTTCGAGTTCTTGGATGATTCGTGACTTGCCTGAGAGGTTCGGATTCGCCGGAGTCGAGTCGTGCCGTCGTGCACGTGTACGGCACGAAGACTATCAGCGTCGTTGCCAAGAAAATGATCTCGAGTCAATACTCGAGTCGTCTAGATGTTTGCTTCGGGTTTTAGTTTGTGTGCGTGCATAGGTTTCCTGATGTTTTGATTGTACTTAAGTTTTAAAACTTTAACTTACTGGATATAAAAAAAAAGAGGAGGAAGAAGAATTGCGTACAGGGATGTGGCTCGGGAATGTTGATGAAGGACTCGAGGTACCACTCGAGTTTTAATAGGGAGTGTCTCGAGTTGTTTTTAAATTGCAGCAATATTATAAAATTTTGTAACATGATTTTCTACAAGTTTAAGCACTGCAATTTAATAAAGGTTTAATTGCTTAAGTCAAGAATTTAACACAAGTCGTAATTATTTTTGTTAATACTTTAACGATTTTTCAAACACTTAATTATTATTAAGAAATTAATTTAAGTATAAATTTAATTAACATTTAAAGTTTGTAGTTAACAATAAATTGGATTTCAAAATTTAAAGAAGACTTATAAATTGTTAATGAGTAATTAATATAAATTAATTACTTTTGGAAAGTAATTAAGAATACTTACATTATAATTATAATTAGAGTTTGGGTTAATAAATGATTAAGTAATAAATATATTTATAATTAACTACTTTAAGTTAATGATCAATAGTTAAGTAATTAAGTAATTTAATTATGAATTAATAATTAATTAATTAAGTCATTAATGGTTAATCAATGGATAATTAAGATTTATTAATTAATAATTAAAGTTATTAATTAATGATTAAGGGCAAGTAATTAAGAAATTAAGATTTAATAGTTGATTAAGAAAATGATTAATTAAATTAGATCACTTGAAAGAAATAAGTAATTAAATGATAATTAAGGATTAATTAAACCAGGTTAAGTAATTAATTCTCAAGTAATTGGTTTAATTGAATTGATTAAATTAAGAATTAAAGATGATTTCTTGTGGATGTTGTATATGTAGAATATCTGATTGTGATATTTACTGATGATATTCTGTGATGTTCTAGGTTATGCTTTTGATATATATTTATGATGACTGTGTATGATTCATCTGTGATAAATGCTATGTGAATTCAAATCATTGAATTAAACTATTTAAAATTAATTAGACAACTTGGCCTTTAAAATGGCATTTGGATTTCGATGAGACCGGGATCGGATGTCAATTTGATTATCCGAAAACGACATCGATCCAAATTAAACGTTAAGTCATGAATTCTCAAGTGGAGATCGAGATGGTGTTTTCAGAATGCAAGGGTTATTGTCGTTGACTCTGAGGGTGATTCCAAAATGAGTGTAACGAAATAATGCTTTCGATTTCGTTCGAACCCAGAACGAACTTGTATGGATTGAACGCTTTCAGCATATCGTCAGGCGGACGATGAGCATTCTAAGGGATATGTTCTGTAAAGGTAATCGCAGCCTCAAGCCTCATCAACCGGGAATGTCTAAAACAGAGGATGTGCAGCAACGTTAGGTGGGTCATGCCCAAGCAGGACGAGATATACCCATGTCTAGATGTCTCTTTTTATTTCGGTTCTGTGGGGCAGTTGATTGCAACAACTGCCAGGATTATCTTGTTCGGGACTGTTCAGTAAGTAATGATTCCGACCTTGTGTTGCAGGGGAGTTAGGGTGGCTCATCGGTACGGTGATCTAGGCCACGTACTGTGACGGGCGGTTCAGTAGCTCTGCCATTGTATGAAATCCAATCTCCAATAAGCGCCGTACGTTTGATTGTGCCCAACTATGTTGTAATGTGAGATGTAAGCATTTCAGCTATTTCTGTATTTTACTTGAAAACCCTAGACACTATTATATCACTGGATTTCCTATAAAATGTATTGGTTAGCGTAAGCTAAAAACTTACCCGTATTTATGTGTGGAGAGTCTTACGTGATACCTTTATTTTCAAATGTTTTTTAAAGTTAAACAATTTAAACCGTTTACTCATATCAGACCCATGTCTGACCCGGAGTTTATATTTTGTTTTTCATAAACTCTTGGATACTCAAATTTTTATGAGTAGCCAAGTGATAGGTTTAGATTGTTGATTTCTGGAGGAGCTTGGAGCAGGAGTTTCAGACGTATCTATATATCTATCTAGTTCCGCTGTGTTAGTTGATGTATGTTGTATCTCTGATGTATGTAGTGACAGATGTATATATGACTGTCATGTGTATTGATATTGTATAACTCTGATATATGTAAAACTATGTAATAGTTATGTGATATATTATATTTTGTTTCGTTTCCGCTGTGAGATTCTGATGTTGTTGTTCTTTCTTTCTATTCATTTCTATTTCTATCTCTTTCTTTCTTAATGATGATACGTCTTTCTGAAAGTAGATGGGCGGGTCGTCACAACTCAAAAGAATTTGCATATATTCATATTCTACAGAAAAAAAGTGACTACTGGTAATACAAACATCTGATACCAAGAACCAGGCCTATCTTGCTAATTAGTAACGTGCTTCTTACTCTAATTGATAATTTAGTAAATATTAATTCCAAGAAAAAATTAGAACACTTGAATGCAATAAAGATATCGAACAAGATTTTAAAACCAACCTTCAATCCACTGTTTTCATCTACACTAGTTGTGTAATTGACATAGAGTTGTATACGCCCCACAAGTTCATGCTCTGGTTCGTGGTAGATAGACCACCACCGAACTTTATCACTCTGGATTTAAACATATAGTTTAGCGCAGAAAATATGTACAATATTTAGCTTGTCAAAATCAGAGATATAGTTCAAAATTATTACTGGATTCTCAGCTATGTTTGCAAGTTGAGCATTTACTCGGCCCAGCGACTTCCCTTTGGAGTCGTACACTTCAACAAGTAGATCGTCGCTTAAACTGTCTGGGAAGCTGTATTTTAAGGTTTTTGTAAAGTGTCAGCTAACAGAAGTAACCATTTTGATATGACTGGTAAAGAAGACTAATATGGTTCAACGAAGCAGTTACATCATACAAGCCAGCCAAGAAATAAATGTGAAAATACAGACAATACCGTTTATCAAACAGGATACTTGGCACAGTTTACATACAATGGAATAAAATATGGTAACACAAAAGGTAATTTGAAAAGATATACACGTACAAGACATGTGTTTCACCAGAACCTGCTTGCAACCGCACAGCATCCTCTTCAGATACACTTTTCAATCTCAGAACACAAGAGTAAGTTTCTGACGGAAAAATAAATGTCATCAGAAATAAGTTTTTTAAATTATTTAAAGTAGATTATCAGTACCTTGCACCGCTTCATATGAACTACTGCGCAGCGTGGTTACACCGATTTTGAGAAGACCAGACACCTGTTTGATATATTGTGTGCTTGCTTGCATATATGCCAAGCTATGCCTTGAAAAAGAGCTATTGGCAGGGAGACGTGGTAAGACTCGAACTTTTCTAAGTGATTCCCAACCAGTTGAAAGTGTTGAGTGCAAACTTGACATCCGATATTTGAAAGATTCTAGTTTGACTGCTGGAGTTGTTAAAGATAGATAATGGCAACCTGATGGCATGTCTGGAGACATTCTGACCTTCCGAGCTTCAAAAAAAAAGTAATATAAGAATACATTCATAACACACACAGAAATTGGTACTTTATGAGAAAGTAATCGTTAGCAGCATAATAATGTTATTATAGTGAAAAAACAAACAAACAAACCTTGGACTTTCATTTTTCCGATAATCTTTTTGGGTTTAAAAGCTGTTCCTTCGTTGCCAAGCCCACAAGACCGTTTAGCTAGAAGTTCCTCCTCAGATTGTAGTACGATATGCTGCAAACTGCAAAAACATTGATTTAACGGTTAAAAAGAACAGTATGCATAAAACTTATGATACAAAGTATCAACTTAAGCAAAAGGTGTGATTGTATACTTTCTTTCAGGTTTTCACTTAAATAATCACGTTTCGTATGCCTGCTGTAGAAGAAAGTTTCAAAAAGTACATGGTCTACAGAACTAAATACCATGACTTACCCAAACGAATTTCTCAATAGAGCACATTCATTTTCCAAAAAACTTGGAGCTTCAATGCAGCCTCTAGCCCATGAATGCAAACACAGACGAACACATGCTTCATAAGCAAGCACAGAATACCAAGGTCCTTGTCCACTGTTGCAAATAAAATTATACAAAATGTATATAGGGCAACTGATATCCAAACAGGTAGAAAAGAGCATAATTGGCATAAGCACATGCAATCAGCATAACATTTAGACAACTGGAATAAAATAATTACATGAAAGTTGTATTACTGTAGGCATACCTTGCATGAAAAGTTGGCAAGCGAGCAGGCAAAGAGCCTGAAGATGCGGCTGCTTCAGCCTGAACAGGAGCACTTAAAAACACATTGAGTGTATATATATTAGTAAACATTAGATCATGTAGCCATATTCGTTTTGATCTGCGCATTACACAAAACAGGATCAAGTGTTACCTATTATTTGGGATAGGTGCTCTGCTTTCTGTGCTTTGCTGAGAAAGTGGCACTTTCTTTCTTGAGTATCCATTTGAACCCACATAAGTTTTTAGAGTTGGACCAGATTCACCTGACATTTGATCAGAAGCCTGGCTAATTTCTTCTTGATGGATATGAAAAGGGGGAGCGCTTGGAACATCAGAATGCTCATTCTGAATTCAAATATATAAGATAAGTTCTCGAAATATATAAGATAAGTTTTCGAAATTAATGATGGTAAATTTTACTTCTAGAAGAAAGAGTTATATTAAAGAGAATATTTTATGAAAAGAAGAAAAGAAAAATATAGAAGAGCTTCCTTCTATACAATCGTTCAGAAGAAATTATCTTGGATCAGTTTTCTATGATTAAGTATTAATATAAATGAATACAAATATCTGAAGAAACAGCTCATAATTCCCCATATTTAAGTTGCAACTTACCAAAACTATGCACATTGAAACTGACCCAATTTTTCAAATGAAATAATATAATATATTATTGTGATTGATACAGTCTACTAGAATAAGTACTGGCCAAATAAAATTGCAGTGTACAAGTTTAGTCGGTTTTTGTTCAATTGTTACTTTCTTGGTTGGCTAGAATCATGAAAGTCTATATAGACTTGGACAATGTCAGTCGCAATTAGAATCCTTAGTAAAATAGTATCAATCGTAGACAATATAAGTCTGTGCTTTTATCGACAATGTCAATCACAATTAGAATTGTATTTTTTATACTTGCTCTACCTCTTAATTATCTAATTTGCTAGATAATACGGGCAACACTTGGACAATATCTCAGTTTGCTAGCTGATATTTTTTTAATACGTAAAGGTAACGGTTAATCATATAAAGTCGTAAATAAATAACAATATAAACACTTAGCTTTAAAGAGTGCATTTCTAATTATTCTTTATTATTCATTCATAAAAGCATAAATAATTATGTGTGTGTGTACACACACATATATACGCATATATATGTACATATATATACACACACATATATACATACGTGTGTGTGTGTGTGTATATATATATATATATATATATATATATATATATATATATATATAATTCAATCCTTTGAAGAATTCGTATTCATTTTTAGCTCCGCAATGGTACATATTCTAATTTTTCTTTCTCCTCTATTTATCTTCAAAAAAATTCTTGACTTTTGAAAATGATTTTTGATCGATTCTAATGGAATTGATCTCTATTACAAACAGTAGGAAATCATGCAAGTTATTATTTTATTTATTTTTTCCTTCGATTTGCAAAATTTATTCAGAGGTTCGACGATGATAATTCAAAATTTTCCTTTAGTGGCAATTGAGAAAATTCATTATGTAGTTCTCGATCGTTGTTTCAAAAACAATCTTACCTACTCATGCCGATGTTGAAATTGAAAAGTGGAAAAAAAAACACTAACTTTTATTTTCCTAAATTTTGTTCTTTTTTTGTTTACCATTAAATAATTGAAGTTCAATACCTGCTGCCGATGTCAATGTTTACAACTAAGGATTAAAAAAACTCTTCAGTCACATGCCTCGATAGTATGAGACGTGCGTTGTATGCTTCATGTCTCAAGTTATTGTAGCAAAAGCCTCTCAAGGTAGAAATCTTTTTTGAGAGAGCCTTAAGGCGTTTTTTCCCCTACCTTGAGGCGCTTCTTGTGGTGGGTATCAAGGCAAGTTTTTTTTAAACAATGATATGAATATAACAGTAATTGAATCGAATCTCAATCCAATAACGCCGAACTACACTCATCTAATCTCAATGCAATAATGCCGAACTACACTCATCTGATGTCACATGTTCACTCAACGGACTTTATAACCAGTAACTGGAATATTTAACTAAACACGATACAAAACATGACTCATTCACCAAATAACCTGAAACGGCTAAGAAATTTTTTTTACCAACCAGTTGTAAATGCTCAGGCCAGTTCAATAAACATGATCAAATTCCCTCTTTTATACTAAAAATGAAAATTATTACCATTGCAGTTACCAGACTATATGTTTGACTTTGTCAGTTTTGCAAATGGAGGTTTGATTTTATTCTCTTTTTGAATGTTGTGTTAGGCAAGTTTTAGTACAATTTTAGGCAAACACCTGTAGTTGATTGTTATTTGAAAATGAGTTTTGAATATAACTTCTCAGCATTTTTGTGTTCGCTTTAGCTATATATCCCCTTCGTGAAAAAAAATGTGACCATAATTCTTGTTGGCGTCAATATTGACCACCAACACTCAATTATGTAAAGTACCAATATCTAATCCAATCATAGAAATATGAAGAGAAATTAATGAAGAATAAAATTAAAACAATCAGAAAGCAAGTTAAAAGAGACAAGATTTATAGTGTTTTGGCTAACTCCGACCTACATCCACTTTCAAATAATACTTATTATTATACTCAAGTTTGTTTACAGTTACAATCTAAAACCCAAGAATAAAATTGGCAGAATGTAGCCTAGGATGAAGATAAAGAGAAGCGGAAAGAAGACTCATTTTCCGTCATGCCTGCTGTATTTATGAGAGAAAACATGCATGGGTCGGGCTGAAATTTTAACAGAATATTCGGAAAACCAAGACGAGACCATCCAAAAATTTCCATGTCCATTGGGGCCCACAACATGGATCGGTACCGATCCCTATTAGTGTGTTCAAATGGGCTGCGATTCCTATGAGGGGTGCCTCATGATGTTAGCTACCCGCCCTTCAAATTTCATGTCATTTCGACTTACGATTTATGATATATCGCGTTCTCCATGAAGTGGTGTTGCTTGAATTCTGATTTCTACTGATCCCTTTGGAAGGATGGGTACCGATCTCTCCAAGCTGTTTCAAATGCTATGCAATCCATATGGGAGCTTCTCCATATTGTACTATGTTTAGTCTCCAAGTTTCACGCCAATTGGATTAGTAGAACATGAGCTATTGATCAATCTTTGTTGCAGTAAGTTGTGAAGGCTGATTATAGCCGATCCCTATGGAGGGATAAATACCGATCCCTCCAACTTACTTCAAATGATATGAGATCCCTATGGAGTGTTCCATATGTTGTAATTAGCTTGTGCTCCTGGTTTCATGTCAATTAAATCAGTAGATATTGAGATATTGACTCATCACTACCAGAATTTGAATATAGCCGGCCCCTACAAGGGAAGAATGCCAACCCCTATAGAGGGATCGGTACCGATCTCTTCAAGTTGCATGTTTTGGGGTGCGACTTCTAGGGTGAACTCCCTAGGTCCTCTCTTCCTGTTCCTAGAGTTTCACTTCGATCCCTCCTGTGGTTGTTAAGCACTGTTCTAAATCTCGGATATCTCGACCGAGATCTCGATTGAAGGCATGGACGAAACGAAACATGAGATATCGATTGATATCTCGTTTTGAATATATCGGTTGAAATTTACAAATATCGGCCGATATTTGGAGCGAAACGGTATTCCGAGATCTCCTCGATATTGTTTTAAAAAAAAGATATAGGCCCATCTCAGTTCAAATTCAAAAAATAGATAGCCCTTTTCTCCAGTATCCGATTAAACTTCTCAAAAATCACGTTGCTCATCAAAAATATCGAGCTCCCTCTTCTCCAGAGAAAAAATCGAGGTCCCTCTTCTAAAAAAATCGGACGCCATCTGCTTAAAAAAATCAAACTTCATCTTCCAACTTCAAATGTCTCGCGATTGCTTTCAATTTCTGACTGCTCGATCGCTTTTGACAGTCTGCAACTTCGTCTTCGATCAATCTCTCTACTTCTTACATATATGTAAATTAGGTTTTTTTTCTATTTTAATGAAATTCAAAAATTGAATTTAAAGTATAATTTAGAGTAAAATTGCAAATAGATTTAATTTGCAAGCATAATTTCATGCTTATTCAAACATTTATTTTGTGAATATTGGTGGCGATGTGAATGCTATGCAGCATGAAACAATGCAAGCATGAAGGGTAGAATTTCCTTGTTTATATGGTGGAAGTAATGCAAACACGATGGATAGCGTTTTCTGCTTTTATGTTGGTATTCACATAACAATGGTTTATGTCAATTTAGAACTTTAACCATGTAAGTGGTGTTCATTCAATATTTTTGTAACGTTTAATTAGATATGTACGTGTTGTTAACTTGTTTTAGACTTTTAGTGTTGTGTAAACTTCATGCATATGGTTCTTTAATATTGTTTATCATATTTTAGTATTGTGTGAACTAATTTGAAACAATGAAATATACGCCGATATGGTTCCGAGATGAACTTTAAGGTCCGATATGTAAATCCGGTATTGGCATCTGAGATGCACTCGTCTCGTCCGAGATCTCCCCCGATAGGATACCGAGTCACTAAAATCGTCGAAACGAAACGTGACCGATATCCGAGATTTAAAATCTTGTTGAGTTTTTAATTGTTTTCTATCGAAATGCACTTGTTCCTTATTAATTGTTTTCTATCGAAATGCAATTGCTCCTATGTGTTGAACCATATTCCATACTTTGAACATTCTGTCTTGCATATCTATCAATTTCCATTCAATCTCGACTTCATATTATTATTTGTATTTGATTTTTGGGTCCTACAATCATCACTCACTCTAGACTCATCGGGCCTCGATAATCACGAAAAATGTTGAGTTAAATCCACATATATACTGCCTTGACAAAAGGTGGGTTAACACTTCTTTTCCATTTAACCCTAAGTATATTGGCATCAAATACAATTTCACTTTGGTTTTATACAATAGTTTGTTGCGCTCAATAATTACACGTCTCATTCATGCCCTTATATATGGCCTCAAACACCTCCATCAAATTTGGTAACATGTTTATTTTCTATCAGATTTTCAAATTGCACCTACTTTCAGCATTTGATAAAATTTTATGTGTATGTTCAATCGGATGGTTTTATCTAATTTTCTTCTTACGTTTCTAATTCCATTGTTTCCAATTTGATTTTGCTGTTATAATTAGTTTAGTTCGATTCTCGACCTGTTTCCGACTTGAATTTAAGGCAAATGTTTTCAAATGAACCACTACTTATCGTGGCAGTAATCTAATATCGGTTATCATAGGAATAATTAGGCCACACATTGCATTACTCCATATAGTTGGATGTTTCGATATTCCATAACACTTGAGTGTTTCCGGACTTTACATTAGAACTTCTTTACACATATTCTGAAATTGTTCCCAAAATCATTATTTGAAAGTGAAATACAAAGATATCATATCAAACAAGTAATATCCTAAATTATGTTAGTGACAAACTTCATATGCTAATATTGTGAATATGTTACATTAGCTTCAACTCTTCGTATATTAAAAAAAAATTGTTGCGATAATATACAAATGTTTTACACATCATTTGTACAAATAGTAGATAAATTATGCTTTTTTGAAGCATATATAAAACATAAAAAAATTGTTCTCTAGACGAATAAAAGAAGCAATATTTTGAATCTTATTCATAATGCAATTTATCTACTAACACTATTCATATTTTGAATTATCTATAGTAACCTTATTTCTTTGAATCTTTAGAAATATTAGTATAGTAACCTACAACTACCTCACACTTTTATAACCAATAATAAATAAACTTAGCTTTTGAATCCTAAAATCTTCGTCCTCTCTTGTTGTGGCATCATCAAACATTATGTCATTGTATGTTTTTAATTTTTTCTCAATACCATTTTGAACTTAGTTGATGTCAGTCGTCCTATGTATATTTTATTTGTAGAAATTATTGAATCTACCCTTCAACTTAAGGCTTTTAGGCACCTTCATTCAGCTTACAAATCATTAATTCTCTTTTTTGATGTGTATATAGTAGTTGTTTGTGTTAATTTTTTTTGTTTGGATTTTAGTTGAACAATTTTTCTATTCTCTTATCCTATGTTATGATGGTCAACTTGGTTAATGCCAATCTGAGAGTGATGATTGGAATTCTAAAAAAGTGGGCAAATGATGGTACAACAATATAAGAGTAAATATTTTGATGTAAGAGTTAATGTTAAACTGGCAATTGCAATTACAGTCGCAATTGGGAAGGTGAGGGTCGGTGGTAATTATTCATTATTATATATGAATCTATCTCACGTTACCATATCTTAAGAATATGAATGTATAGCTTGGTACTTTGTGGTATCGTATTTTCCTTCATTTGGAATTTTGTGTGCATACACACACATATATAGTTTACTTAAATATCAATATCATGTAATGTATAAGTTAATTTATGACATAACTGAAGTTATACATTATTTCTGCAGCAGATTTCTAGCTCTGACATTTCATTTGTCTTGGCTTTGGTTTCCTTCTACTTGCATTGAGCCTATGTGTCCCGTTTTATGTTTATGGTTTATGGCTATAAACAGCCTTAGCGTTATATTGGTCCTCGCATTTCAGCCACTTTCGATTTAAATGTGGACTACATTTACATTTGGATGTACCTAAAAATTGTTCATATTTGATTGGAACTAACATTAGAAAATGAATAGCATAGAATAAATTTCACAGTTTACGCTCAATTCAAATAATAGTCTTATTATTAGTCTAGTTTATTATCCATATATTAATCAATACTCTTTATACACACACATATTCTCAATAATAACTCATACTCTGTTTTTTCATGTTATAGATAACTAATTTATCTCTAGTCATGTCTACCTTACTATAGGGTTAAAAATTAGTATAAAGTTGAAATGGTATCTCTTTCTCTCTCTCCCCCCTTAGTACTCGCACTAATACGTCTTTTTCTGTAAATATATAATGCTTTTCTTCCTCGTATTTAAGCCAATATAATATGTTTTCTCCTGTTTTCCTATTGCTGATATGTTGATTGCTGTACAATTTTTCTTCAGTTATCCAAATAATACAACTAAACGTAAAGCCGGTGTATTTTTTTTTCAAAATCATACAACTATACATTCGGTTTCTCCACCGTTGCACGGTTGTACTGGTGTAAAACACGGCTTATTCGCCAAATAACCTGGAACAGCCGAGGAACATTTTTTATCAACCAGATGTAAATTCTCATGCCAGTTCAATGAACAGATCAAACTGACCCAAAAAACATTTATATGTAAATATAAACATTTTTAGCATGATAATGCTAATTTGAGTTCAAAAACCAACTATAGTAACAAGTAATATTAGCTTTTATGTTGTATTAAGCATTAATATTTTTATTATCATAATTAATTTATATTGTAGCATATAATATCAAATATTACTGATATTTGATATTAGGGTGGTAATAGAATACTGTGTAGTATATCATATCATATAATAGTAAACACAGGTAATATCCGGTGTCAATATTCCAGTAAATGTAACAAATATAGTTAAGATTATAACTTAAAGGTGCAAATTCAAGACAGGAAAAAATCACAGCTAGTTACCTAATTCACAGCCCAATGTCTGAAACACTAGCCCACATGAAATATAATATTTTATATTTAGGAGATATTTCTAGGTTCGCATACTGAATCTAGTATATCAGCCTTGATAGAGGAAGTAGTTTACTGAGGAGCTGAGGTGTAACATCCAAATTAAAATTTTACAACAAAGCATATATGTAGTGCCTACAATGCTCATATTTTGACCAACACTATCTAGTACTAAGGGAATTTATTTTCATTATAGAGCATTATATTTCTAATGCGATACCTGCTTAACGAGGTTAGCTTACATCAACTCCCCTTATTATAAATATATAATATAAAGGCACATCACTTTCAAAAATCTAAGGACAAAAAATACCTCTTTAGCAACAACCTTTACATCCTCGCGAACAGGAACCTTTCGATAGCCATCCACCCGATATACATTCCCATTCGAGCTCACACCTCTCACACCATTTCCAACATACTCGCTGCTCCCTCCTGAATCACTCTCCTCTTCCTCACAATACCCATTGCTACCAACAACCACATTCTTCCTCAACTGCTTCTGCTGCTGTAACCTAATAGTCTCTCGGCTCGAACTAAACTCCGAATTCCCAGAATACCCATCACTTGAATAATGATATATGTTCTTCACCGGAGCTTTCCGCCTCAAAATATCATCTTGAGGTGAGGTGTCAATCGAGTATCTTCCTCTAAGTATCTCCTCTTCAGTATCAGAGGACTCATCCATATCGGAACCACTATATTCTTCAACCCGCATTGTTCTAGAAGGCGGCACCACACCACGTGGAAACTGCGATCCTCTTCCACTGAATTTCTCAGGAGGCGGAATCCCCAATCCCCGACTCGTATTTTGCTAAAACACCACCAAAAATTAATATTTGCACAGCTAATTTTGACAGCTTGGATTTCTACTTCATGCATTGTTGATATTTTACCTGACGTACCCAGCGTAGAGAGTGAGGATCCAGCCCTTCCGTGAACATTGCAGATTCTTAACCCTAGATCAGTAAATTGAAATGTAAATATTAGAGGTTTGAATATTAAATGGAATTGTTTCTATAACTTCGAACTTAACCGAAAGTTATTGTAAACATGGAAGCAAATGAAAATCAAGTGACGATTCATTGCATCTAATTAACCAGAATTAAAGAAACTTTTCCTAATCAACATTAAATGCTACAATAAATCAGCTTTCATACTCTAAATTCTGATACTTTCTAAAATTCAGAAGTTGTTTACGCGAAAACAGGACGAAGAACAAAATAATCAACAAATGAATTTTGCAAATTTGAAAATTGGAAGAAAGGGACAGTGAGAAATAGAAGAAGACAGCAGTAGATGTTTTTAGAGTGTGAAACTTTTTACAAAACAATTGAAAATCAACGTTATGTTTAACGGTGATATGACGTGGCAGATGGCTTCCGTCAAGCTTGTAACGGTCGAAATTATGATAGTGGAGTTGTGGGTCCTGTTAGCTAGGGCACGTAAAAAAGCGACGTGGTGGCGAAAGAAGCTCGTGGACCCCACTACTGGTTTTAGAGCAAGGGTTGTTCATGATACGTGGAACCCACTAGTTGGATGGGTGAAAAGTTCGGGTGGATAATGGGTTGGTGTAAGTGGGAAGGAAATAAGCTTGAGTTTCTCAAGTTCCATTCAGCGTGTAATGACGGAAATACCCCGTTGAAAAGGCACCGAATTGAAGGACCATGTTTGATTAAAATAGCGGTGAAAAAGGGATAATTATGTGCTGTCGGAATAACAATACGAACGAAGTTACCCAAAAAAAAATTAATTTATATTCGCAGAGCGAATCCAACGTTAAATATTTTTTCGCCTCCAAAAAAAATCACATGTCTTTGATTTCGATGTTGTTATAAAAAAAGTCTCTATTGAAATGAATACGTAAATTAAATCTCTATTTTTGAAAAGTAGAAAACGCAAGATAAGTTGTGCTTTTCTAGAAAAGATATAAGGGAACTTGCAATTTTTGAAAAAAATAAAATAAAATTCTATAAAATTCAATAATTGTGAAAAACTTTTGTTATTCATTAAAATTGTACTTAAATAACAATTATTATTATTTACGAATAAAGAAATTTGATTTTTTAATTTTTGAAAAACTTTTTAAAAAACGCAAGTTAACTTTGCATTTTCTATCAGGAAGCCACAAGGTATTTTGTACTTTCTGATTTAGAAAAACAAAAACCTAATTTATATACTCATTGCTACAAGAATTTTTCTTGTAACAACATCAGGAATTTTAGACCTTATGTGCAGAACCCTTTTATAGGATATTCATGAAAGAAATGTTTTGGATAGAAGAGAAGTGTTGAGCTACTATAACTATTTTACACTTTTAATGTTCATCAACGACATGCGTTCTGTATCTAAATCGAATACCAGCGAAGAAAATTTGATATGATTAATTTCACTTTCATTAACTTTTTACGATTATAATTTACGGTCTATTAAGTAGTAGTAAAACATAAAACTTATCAACTTTCTTATTAATTATAAGGATTTCTTCCCTTTTTTATTGATTATTTTCATATATTTTATTTTTAAATCCCTACAACATATAATTATACAATTATTTATAAGGTTTTAATAATTTATTCATTATTATTTTAATTTAAGTGTCAAAATTTAATAATTTCTACGATTATTTATAAATTTCTTCTAAATATTATTATATTATTTACACTCAAGTCCGTATAGTTAATTAAGTGATTTAAAATTTGAACTTTTAAAATAAATCAAATTAACTGATAATTATTATTTGGTCTAACAAACCTAGAAATCGACAACTCCATATATTATATACAACACTTATATTGACAAAATTTTAAAACTAATACTTCATTCAAGTCCATGTGACTTAAAATTTTCATGCTAATATACAAAATTATCTTTAGTTCTCTTAAACTATTTTATATTCAAATTTATATAATTTACTTCTTTCTAAAATTATTACTTTATTATAAAGAAAAATATACATAAATTTTCTTTCTAAAGTTAATATTCCATTACAACCAAACATATACACAATTTTTTCTATCTAAATCGGGTATTATTACAAACATATACAATGTTCCTTATTTTTAAATTTGGTGAATCAAGTGAATTTTTTATCATTAATAAAAAATATTTTTGTTGAGAATGACATTAGATTAATGTAAGTGATCAATGTAGTAGTTTGAAATTTTAAAAACTAATTAATATTTTCAATTGATACATTTTGTGACAATGTTTAATTTTAATTATATATATTTATATTTTATGTTAATTAAAGGGTAAAAACATAAAATATTTTGATTAGAAATTTCTTCCTTTGTATTTTATTGTCTTTTTGAAACAAACGTTAATTATCTTTTGAAAATTTTGTTAGAAATTAAAAATCATCGAGGTATAAAATAATGGTTCAAGAACTAAGTTATAATTTTTACATGATTAAAATAACAATATGATTCATATTTTGTATCACTCTGAAAACGTAACATACTTAGATCTAATGTTCATATTGACTGCAAGAGCTCTAACTGCATAAAAATATACTGATCCACTGCTGTTATGCTTTCATTTTTAATTATTTTTGTCGTTCTTTCAAGTAATATTCGAAATTCAATCTGCATATTATTTATCCTTTAAACAATGTTAAACTCAAAATCTATGATGTATGTCGAAATTTATAAAAATCTTAATTTTAAAATTAATTAAGCATGCCAACTTTCATTTATTTTCTTAACAAATATTAAATGCTAAAAATTAATAAATCAGTACCAAATTCATCATTATCTACAAAATGACAACTTATTTTTGTAGATCCTTAGTTACAAAAACAGCAATAAACAACGACAATCAATGCACACAGATGCATAGATGTCGTGCACAAAGATTCACAAACACTACACAAGGGTGCAATGATAACAATGCAGTGAACGGAGAAGATGAACAGAAAAATAGAAGACAAGTTATAATGCAGAAATTCAAAAATAAAATAATTTCACCGATTATAAGGTAGTTTCGTCTGATGCTGTCCGTAACAATTTCCTTAAAACTTTATTTGAAGTCTCCCAAGTTATAACAAAAGATGATCTGCATGAGAGTGCGATGAGTATGATAGCTCTGTGATATGAGATTGTGTTGGTTTTGAGAACATGAACAAGGAGGAGGAAGATGAGTGAAAAAAAAAGAGTTAGAATGTGATCGATATTCTCCACTTTTGTAGTGTTCTCTTCAACGGCCGTGACTCTTTGGAGTTCTGTCTTTCGTTTGAATCAAGTTGTTATTTGCAATGGTCATACCCGTTGGTAATTTGCAACGCTATTTGCAACAGTCACGTCTGTTGGGAATTCACAACAGTCATTTTGCAAAAGCTATTTGCAACGGTTAAGAATCCCGTCTATTCAAACAGTCATTTGCAACGGTTAAAAGTCTCGTCTATTCAAACAGTCATTTGCAATGGTTTATATCTGTTGGGAAAAGTCATGTCCATTCAGACATACTGTTTGAATTTAAATAGGTAAAAATATAAAACAGTTCAATCTTATTGGACTCGCTACTGGCCCGGTTCGGTACAGGATGAGCGGACGGCGTGCGCATGTTAAACCATGGCTATATAAATCTTCCCCATCACATAAAATTATCTGACCCTAAGGGCCAATATTGGCTGATGGGAAATGATATATAAGCATGTATATGTCTTCTATTTTTGCCAATGTGGAACTTTTAAATGTATCTTCATTAGCTTCTATGCAAGGTTCTCTAATAATTTTTACAGAAATATAAAAATACATAAATCGCATAACAAAAATTACATACTAAAAAATAATAAGTTCGCTACATAACTCGGTTATATTAATAAAATCACCGTGTATTACATAATAAATTCAATTCTTTTAAAAAATACGTATACAATTATAATTCTAAAACATATCGTGTGCAATCACAGATTACACACTAGTATGATGACTTTTGATATATGTTTATTATTTTAGCAAAATTAAATTTGGCTTATTCTTTTGTTAAAAGATATGCATATACTTATTATTAGTATTTTTACATTGGGAAAATATTTAACACGGTAGAAATGTATTTATATATTTAAAATAATAGTCCATGCATATTTTTCGGAAACATAAATAGAAAAAATGAAGCAAATTGGGAGGGCATGCAGAGGAAAAACGTTGCTGAACACGTCACATGCCCTCCTAATTTTGCATCGTTTTCTCTATTTATGTTCCTAAAAAATATAGTTATGCATGGACTATTATTTTAAATATATAAATTTATTTTTATCGTGTTAATATCTTTCCTAATGTAAAAGTATTAATAGCAAGTATATGTCAATTTTTTAAACGAACGAATCCATCATATTTGATTTTGCTAAAATAATAAATGCATAAAAAATCATCATCCATAGTGTGTAATCTTTGCGTTACAACGATATATTTAAAAAAAAAAAATCATTTAAATATTTTTTAAAGAATTGAATTCATTATGCAATATATGGTAAATTTGTTCAGATAATTGAGTTGTGTGGCGGACTTATTATTTTTAAGTATGTAAATTTCATTATATGATTTATGTATACAAAAATAAATTGTCATTTATTTATGTTCCTAAAAAATACACTCCTCCGAGAGGTTTACACTGTGGGTACCACATAGGTATGATACAAAACAAACTCGTAGAAGGCGTGATAGGGCATGCGACAAGGCACTCGAGGCAATGTCAGGGTAGATATATCATTTGTGGATCCGGACTGGTAGCAACGCATAGCAGCTACTACCACCCACTTCATGACACACTCCAAAATCAAAGGTGCACCCAATCAAATAACAAAAACAATAGAATGGTATCGAAGAAATGTGTCCGATAGGAGGAACGACCTCACTTGGCCCGGTGTGGCTCCTCATTTAACCGCGTCAAGCTGACTCACGGTAGTCAGGGCTACTTAAATACCATATAGAACCGTCACCAAACCTTCCTACTTCATTCTGGAATCTCCATCACGTGCACAGTTGTTAAAGTGGTTTTCAGTATTGACAGAGAGTATGACAATATCTGATCCCGGTCTCTTTAACGACCAAATGTTATTATAACACCGTGGACATTTCTTTCAAACAGTTCATGATTCATATCAAAATATCATAAATATATTCCAAAATCGTAACACTTTAACAGTTATAACGTTTTTGAAATCATAGCACTTTTGTATTCATAATAGTTTTGAAATCATAACACTTTTGAAATCATAACATTTTGGCCTAAATAGCTTAGATGTTAAAAATAGTACATATATTAAAATATTTTATAAATTAAAATAGTTTCTCAAATTTCACAAATCAATTCAAATCAACTCGAATAACAAAATTCAATTAAATTCAATCTTAATTCACACACTTAAATTTAATTCAACATCTCAATAAACCATTAATTTATGTCGATTTCAAATATAGATTTGACTACAAATCAAACTAATCCGATTTCAAAAGATTTCAAAGCTTTAAGTATTCAAACATTTACAAAACTAAATTTTCAATTATATTTCAACATTTAACTTTAAGTTTATTCAAATTGAAAAATATCCACTCAACCATTTCAATAATAATCTATTTCAATACCAATTTATATATTTAAATCAATATCAAATATTCAATCTCAATTTTATTTAAAATTGAGAATATTCGTTTAATCACTTTTTATCAAATCAAGTTATAAACCAAGTTATAATCATATCTTTGCAAATCTCAAAACCAATAAATTTAAACGAATTCTTTCTTAAATCCAACAATTACCAATTTAAATTCCAAGTCAACGTTTATTTATCTTTCCAACCTTTATTATTAAAGTTATAAATCCATTTTAGAATATTAATATAATTTTTAAATAAATATTTTAAACATATTATATACTAGTTAAATTAAATTTTATTGAATTAGATCTTATTATATATATATTGAGAAAATAAAATTATAAGAAAAATCTTAAAATTTGTAATTTCAAAACTAACTTATAAATTTAAAATTCCAAACATATAATTTTTTAGAATCTACAACTTAGACATATATAAAAATAATATTTATATATTTTAAAAATCAATATTTATTTAAACCATATATCTCCTTCCAAACCTTGGAAATCATTTTCCAATATATATATATATATATATATATATATAGACCAACGGTGTTTGTATTTTATCCTATGGTTAAGTAATACGGATATTTATCATTTCAATCTGCAATTTAAATATTTACGCGTATATATCATTTCAACCCACAATCCCAAATTCATATCAATGAAAATCGCTTGGGTTTATCATTTCAACCCATAATGTTTTTCTCCTATTCTACAAAATCGTTCGGGTATATATCATTTCAACCCAAAAGGGCATTCTATACTAAAAGAGAACTTGTAGAGTGAGAACAGTGATTATAATAATACAACATATCAATAACATGCATAAATCATCAATAAAAATAACAGATAATGGTGTCAGATGTCACAGTTGAACAGTAACAAATAATGGCATGTATATAGCAATTAAATAATTAACAGTTCAACTTAGCAACATATTTCAGTTGTCGTTTCAAGTGAAACTGAATTTAATAAGTATAAGAATGTTAATCGTGATTGATTGTTCACCTTTAGAAGCTAGAGATGAACAAGAGTAAGATGAGTTACGATCCCAGCATGAATTTCAAAGCAAATCAAGATTGGCACGAATTCGACGATCAAAGCTGATGAATTGGAAATCAAGAACCAGCTTGATGTAAACAGAAACGAGATATATATATATATATATATATATATATATATAATCCAAAATTAAATTTATAAATACACTTTTTTTTTATAAATTTTCATTATATATATAAACATAACATATTAACAATATATACACACACACACACACACATATATTCTTACACAATCTTTACTCAAAATTTAAACACATATATTATTAAAATCAAACCCACACACTATATGTATAGACTAACCTAAACTGACATACAAATTTATACGCCTGAACTAACAGATCTAAATAACATATATATAACTATGTTTTTTCTTTTGCAGCAACCAAACATCTCATATATATATAAACATGTCTATGCACACTTAATGCTTGTGAATAAATATGCGCAGACCCTATTTATAACTGAATATGCTTATATATATATATATATATATATATATATATACAGAAACCGGTTTAATAAAAGTACTTTATCCCTATGTTTATTACAGTAGAAGTATATATTATCTATAAACATGTTACATATAAACTATCAACAAAACATACATATGCAGATTAGTATATATACACATACCTATGTGCAGACCATACAACAAAACAAAATATGTAGACAATATACATAACAATATGTGTAGATTATCCATTATATATAACAACTTAAAATATGTGCAGACTTGAATAAATATAACATATAAATCCAACGCAACTAACATAAACTTATATTGTAAACATATTATTTAACTAATATATATACACAAATTTATATACATCCGATATTAAAATTCAATATAACCTTTCTTTATTATAATACACATATAAATTCAAGTAAGTCAGCTATAAACTTATATATACACTTATGTGTACAAGCAGATAAGTTATATAAACATATATATCAATATTACAAATCTGTTTGAATACAAGGAGATTATAAAGTGCTATATAACAGTGTATTTAAACTTACACATAACTAATATGTCTCAAACCATATCCATATAAATACTAACAGCATAAATAAAATACTGTAACTTATAAACTAATATGTGTGTGTGTGTGTAATTTAAACTTATACTTGTATAGTTTAACAACATACAACTAACAGATAGTTTAAACTAACATATACATAATTTATATAATCTAACATACAAACACAAATTATGTAAACTTACCTATACGTTATATAAAACCGCCATACCTAGTGAACAACCGAAAACAAAAGGAAGGAAGGCACTATTGTGAGGAGGAGAGGCTCAGGCAGTAGAGTAGGAGATCGGGTCATCGTGGTCGATAGAGGAAGACGAGACTTGGGGTGGAGAGGCTGCTCAGTGAGGCAGTGGGTGGGCATACGGTTCACAGCATAAAGAGAGGGGACGCGTGGCAAGGCATTGAAGTATTGGAGATCTAGGTTGATAGCTTGTGATGGGACAGCTGAATAGGAGGTGAAGAGTGGGCAAAGCCATGGAATAAGTGAAGTAAGAATAACATAGTTTGGTGGAAAGAAAGAAAAAAAATGAAGGAGGCAGAGCTTCATCTCAGGCAATAGTATATATGTGATACATATTTATGTTATAGTACTTTTACAAATGAACAGTTATATCTTTTCCAAATGTTAGAGGATTTGAAAAAAATGAAAAGACTTCGTAGAAAATACAATAAACAATGGGATATGAAAATGTCATGAGTGAATTCCGGAAAGATAATTAATGCAAGTTATGTTCAGTTGGCATTTGAAAAGACAAGAGACAAAATTTTAAATACGGGACCAGTACGACAACTGTTTGTCGTATTCTACCGCGTAACGTACACCGAATCACCTAAATGAATATAATGCGGAGATCAGCACGACGCGACGATTAAAACGGTATACAAATATCAGTGGTACGATCATCGTATCAAAAGTCCTAATCGGTACCGAAAATGCTGCTAATTTGCCAGAAATAAGATAGTTGGAGCAACAACAGTCCAAATTTGAAGAAACGAAATATGATGCCTCACTCAAAAGATGATTTATTTATTATGTAAAAATATTCAGGTTTGAAAAACATTTTGTTAACATCTAATTCTAACTGATTTAAATTTAAATAAAATTACAAAAAAATAAACTTCCATATTATCCGAAGAAATTTTACCTTTTGCTATATTTATATAGATGTATTCCAAATATTAAATTTTTATTTCCAAATTCAATTATTTACAATTTCACAAAATTTTCAGTTAAATATATTATTAAAACAAATAAAATATGCGGGTCGTTACAATTAATACATCCATGATATTCACGTGTCGAACATCCAAGTGGTACATATTGTTAGGGTAATAACAAAAAAATAAAAGAAAACAAGGCAAGAAAGAAAGAGCACAATATCATAATCTCACAAGCGGAACGATGATATACAATATCTAAAAAAAACAGTTAAAAGGGTTACTCCAATACAGAGTAACTTCAAAGTTACAAAATCTAAGTATTATCATCTGCCTACATAATAATAATGCAACAGAGATAGAATTAGATCGATAGGTGAAAGCTTCTAGCTCCTCTTATGAAGCTCTGCAGCGTCCATGGTAAAACCTGCTTTATCCACACATCCATATAACAGTAACTACGTGTTAAACATAAGTCTGATATGAGAAACCCAAGATATACGCTTCCATATAACAATAACTTATGAGACCGTACGAATCCCCGAAATGGTTATTCCCTCAAAAGAAACTAAATCATCTAATAAGTAAATATACAATTAATAATGTCTAGGGTGTAGAATATAAATTAGAAAATGTTGCTTGCATCTCACGACACAACAATGTAGAAGTACATCTAAAACTAATAAAATTCGTTTGCATATGGATTTTCTATTGGAGACGTCCTTAGATATACCGAGGCAGGCCTCCTGACAAGGGTTAGAAAGTACCTTTTGAGCAGTGTATAACTCTCGATAAAACCAGTACGCATGCATGTTTGATGGACATATGCATAGAAAAAAGTTTCCAAAGTTGGAAATGAATGTTTAATTGGACGGTCATTAAATATTATGTTCACGAAGAAAATGTTGAATGGCATGGTTTGAGTTTTCACTGCTTTCTTTTATTGAATTATTGAACATAAAAATCTTTCTGTCATACATAATCTTACAACTTTAAACAACTTCAAACATTATGATTATGTAAAATAGACAAATGATGAAACCATCCTTTATCTAATCTCCCAGTCTTATAAATTAATATAGCAACATAATCTACTGATACATACATTAATAAGATGGGAAAAGAATAAGAATCTAAAAGACACCTAAAAACACACTCCCGTTATAATATATATTTCATGAGCATATCATGCGAGGAAGAGCACTTTAGGTATCCATTTTATTTTGAAATTAATTTGAAGCATCAAGTAAGATAAGCTATTCCAATATTCCCGCATTGAGAAAAAATATAGTCATGAAATTATTATCCAGTCTAAATATAAAAGCCATCATATAACAATTTTGGTTTTAAAGTCCTTAAATCAATACAACTTGAATGTTTGTTGATGGTGCTCAGACTTCAGATTATACATATCAAGGAGAATAAAACTAACACAACAGATGAAAATTTATCCAGTCCACATTGCAACAATATCATTGAGCGAACAAAGTTGAAGTCAATCTTGAATCTATTCTCATATCAAGATCCTTCAAAATAATAAATTAATGTCCAATAGGTTAAAAAATAAGTCCTGTGGTTTTAGTTTCATACCTATAGATTATATGAAAAAGTTCATTGAAATGAATACTAACCTTTAGTATTTGGATATATTATACGTATTTGGATGCTTTATTGGAACATATACTATAGATTTGTGTATGCTAAATCAGAAAAACTCATATGTTTGTTGTCTCATGATCTTACTACAAATATCCATGTTGATATGATCAATGATTGGCTACTGAAGATTTTTGTAAAACTTTCATAAATTGTTGAAAATTCATTAAAGGACTAGAAACAATAAGTACTGCGGCAAATTTTACTTACTATAGATATTCTCCCTTGTAGCTCTGCAATTATCAGTACATGTAATGGTAGGTTGGAGTTTTCATATTATTTACTATAACATGCAGTTTGTTAGAATAAGCGTATGATTATTACATCATGACTCACAGCATTATATGAGTTTGTTACATAAATATATATTTAGTTTAAGGATAGGGAAATGGAATGAAATATCCTAAACAACTGTTAAAATGAAACATGGCCTCTGAAGATAAGGTTAATTTGCATAAATTTTATTCATTATTTGCCGGAACTTTTTAAATATCCTTAATCAACATTAGGTTGCACTTGCATGTAGTTAGTGAACGATAATAATTTTTTATTCTTCTAGTTTTCATACGGAGACATGTATACACACATATAAACTGAAAAAATGTGCATAATATCAGAAAAGAAATGTGGCAATTTCTCATTCTTCTTTGTTAAATGCTAGTAGAGATACATTAAATTCTTATTAGTACATATAATATAACATTAAAAACTAATTCACATGTGTTAATTCGCTTTTTAGCCAAGCTGATTTCAACTGAACATAGAAGGCCAAAATAAAGTCGAGAAGAGTCATGAACTTGGAAATATGCTTAGAAAGGCTAAAAAATCAGACTCAAGAAGTTTGATGGAAATCGGGGCTAAGTAGACCACTCGGTACTGAGAGGAACTTCTCAATAACGAGAGATTTTCTTCCACTTGGCACTTTCAAAGCTCCTTGTACTTTAAGTACTTCTTCAAATGACCGTGATGATGTGCTTTTTCTAAAATATAAATGAGCAACATTAAGGATTTCAAAGAAGAAAGCAAAGAAAGCAGGAACAAATAAGCGATATCGGTGAATCATCAGGAGGAACTTGATCTTTAGAAAAGAAGAGTTTGGAATGTATCAAATTGGAGATTGAAAGGTAAGATAAATAATATAGGATTTTCACCACGTAAAAATACTAAGAGGAACCTCTAGACATCGAGAGATTTTTATTGAAGTTTAGGACGACATATTCACTCCTATACACTTTGACTTGCATCTAGATTTTATTCTATGTGAGCTTCTGGGTTTATTGGCGAGTTTCTCTATAAATACCAATCCTATAGCAACTAAAGAGGGAATTCACATTATGCATCTTCTTCTTCACTCTTATCTCCTGCCTTAAATATACTCTAGAAACCTCGTTGTAAATCTGAGATCCACTAGATTGTGGTTGGATCTAATAAAATTAGTTGCAATCAAGTGAGAAAATGGCTAATAACAAAGATTAAAGTGGACATAGGCTGGAGAATTTTCCAAACCACTATAAAAATCATGTCTCCTTTTTTGCTTTTACCGTTATTTTATTATAATTGGTACTTTCTTCTGATATTTGAGTGTTGGTTCCATTTTTAGCGTCAGCATTTTAGTGTTTTCACGGAGAAAGAGCTAAATTTCATAACCTAAAGCTTAGATCTGAAGTTTGGAGAAGATGAAGAGGTCTAACAGAAGATGTAGGATTGGAGGGAGTCAACTAGAGCATGGAGATAGCCATGAGTTTTCTTCAAATTCTAATCATTCCATCTATATGAATAGAGAGGAGATGGAGAGAATGATGAAAGAAATAAAAGATGGAATAATGGCTCGATAGCAGGAGATACTATATGGATTTTTCCAAATGTTAGGACAATAAGGAAAAATTGGAGTTGCTGGAATTCAGAACCAAGGACCAGGAACTGATGCAGAAGCATCTGGAGTTAGAGCCGAGCAAGTCAGAACAATTCCCCCACGAATAGGACCTAATGGTACCAATCCCAATCTTCTCGGTATCGAGAGGAATATACTCGGGGGCAATGTTGGATTGAGCTTAGGGCAAGCTGGGATGCCAAGAATGGGCAATGTCGGATCTAGGAATGCAAGACAGAACACTGGTGCACAACAACCAGAGGAATATGTGCCTGTATTTCCTCGTAGGAATAGAGGATGGATGAAGCCAGAGGTGCAGATCAGAACGTAAATGTGCAGGCAGAGGAGTATGTGCCAGAATATATTCCAGATTTCCTCCCATAGGAGTAAGGAGAAAAATGCAGCTAGTGGCTAAAGATTTCTGTTAAATGATAACAACTGAATGGCTGAGATAATCAGAAAGATAGTTAGAGGTGGACCCCCAGACTAATGCTTGGTGGACATGAATAGAAATCCATTTATCACTAACATCCAAAATGTGAGAAATCCTCCCGATCTCATGCTTACGACATTAGAAATGTACGATGGGAAGATGGATCCTACAATTTATCTAATGAGGTACATCTGACATATGGAGGTGTTGGGTGCTTCTGAGTGGTGATGGGGCGGTGCTTCCCATTATATTTGACAGTTTTAGTAGTAATAT
Source organism: Allium cepa (assembly GCA_030765085.1). NCBI lineage: Eukaryota > Viridiplantae > Streptophyta > Magnoliopsida > Asparagales > Amaryllidaceae > Allium > Allium cepa. Next base: position 184,745,697 of record CM060934.1, read on the forward strand.
GGTTCAAACAGCTAGAGCATGGGTCCATAAGCACATGGACCGAGTTAGTGAACAAGTTCTTAAGATAGTTTAGGGTTCATATCTCCAAACAAAAAACGTGATGATGCTATAAAGCGTAAAGAAAATGGTCGAAGAGAACTTGAGAAGCTATCTAATGGGATTTAACGCAGCAATCCATCGATAGTATTAATGGCAGCAATGTCTGGAGTCGCAAGCAAAACTGACTTCAAAATTGCATCGGAAAGGGATCCGCCAATGGATCTCGTGGATTTTTACCATAAAGCTGAAAGATATCTACGTCAAGAGGATGCTGAGACTGATAATGCTGAGATTAATGTTATGGAAGATGGAGGACTGTCCGGAGAAGGATATGAAAACAACAAAGGAAATCGAAAAGCTAATTACGACTACGAAGGACCGAAACGACAAAAGAGGGAATTGAAGTTCTCTTTTTACACTGACCTAACCGAAACCTCGGAGAGGATATACCTAGCACCTAGGGACTGATCCCCTATCGAAGACCAGTCAAGTGGGTACCGATGGATCAGGAGTGAAGGTTTGGAAAGTTTTTCCTGTTCCACGAGCTGGATAAACATAAAATAAAAGAATGAAGACACCTTCATGATCTGATAGAAGAACTGGTTTAGAGCAACCGGGTGCAGTAATATATAAGGAACCAAACTATGATGGTGCAGTCGGAGCAGCCACCATCTGCAGTGAATGCATTAAGGAACAGCCAGGGTTCTAGGTCGAGATTCGAAATCCCATGATCGGGACGGACGAGAGTCGGGTTAAATTCCCATGGTTTGCTTTTCATTTTGAATAATTAAGATAACAATAATCTTAGACTACTTACAAATGTATGAGATCTCAATTGGTCTCTAGGCTTGCTTTGAGTTAGATGTCCAAGATGAATAGATAAGATAATAATAACCTCAAACAGCTTACATGTGTACAAGATCTCGATCGGTCTTTAGGCACTCTCTGGGTTGGATGTTTGAGATGAATAATTAGGACTCTTATTTGCTTGTTTGCTTTAATTTTAATATTTGATTTTTGGAAAATCTACTTGAACGTGATGACTGATATTGGTTGTGGTAGTCCCGTCTGGAGAGACGAGGAAGTGACTGCAAGGTGCAAGTTCCCTTGTCAAAGAGCGAGTGGATGGACTTATATGAAAAGTAAGTCCCCTTACCGGAGAGTGAGCAGATGGGTTTGCTTGGTCGTTCGGTCCCCTCATCGGAGAGCGAGCAGATTGGGTTCAGCAAGGATCTAAAGAAATCAAAAGTAAGTCCCCTCACTGGAGAGTGAGCAGATGGGATTGCTTGGTCGTTGGTTCCATCGCTAGAAAGCTATTATATTAGGCTCAGTAAGGATCCAGAGAGATCAAAAGTAAGTCCCATCACCGGAGAGTGAACGAGTGGGCTTGCTTGGACGTTGAGTCCTCTTGTTAGAGAGCAAGCAGGTTGGACTCAACAAGGATCCAAAGAGATTAAACCCTAGACTGGACGTCAAACAATCTAAAGAGACCGAACCTTGAAACAGAAGTTGACTTGATAAAAGGTTTTGAACACCTCGTAACCGAAATGGATGGATGAATCCCAAGCGAACATAGGATAATTTTGATGCACAAAATGATACCTATGGATGAGAGATAAACCGATCATGATTCACAGCTGATACTTAAGCAAGGATTGGAGTCAAAGCTATAATAGGTCTAGAACGACCTTTGGTCCGTAGGAGAATCCAAAGGAGCTGGACAATTCACCAAGATCAAGGTTAATGGATGGCCGAAGATCTTAACTATCGAAGATTGACTAATGCTAAAACTTTTTCTTAAACAAAGCACACCTTACATTCGAAAGACATACGTTAGGGGGCAAGTGTTGACGCCCTTTTTAGCCAAGTCGATTTCAACTGGACTTAGAAGGCCAAAATGAAGACGAGAAGAGTTACAGACTTGGAAACATGCTTAGAAAGACTAAAATATTAGACTTGGGACATTTGATGGAAATTGGGGCCAAGTAGACCACTTAGTACCGAGTGGAACCTCTTGGTACCGAGAGGTTTTTCTTCTACTTGGCACTTCCCAATTTTCTTATACTCTAAGTACTTCTTCAAGTGACTATGATCAAGTGTTTTTCCCAAAATATAGATTATTAATATTAAGGATTTCAGAAAAGGAAGCGAAGAAAGTAGGAAAAGAGAAACGATATTGGGTGGATCATCAGGAAGAACTTGATCTTTAGGAAAGAAGAGTTTGGAATGCATCGAATTGGAGATAGAAAGGCAAGAAAACAAGATAAAGGATTTTCACTCTGTAAAAACCACCTGGTACCAAGAGGAACCTCTAAATACCAAGAGGTTTTTATTGAAGATTAGGCCGGTGTATTCACTCCTCTACACTTGGACTTGCAGGACTTTATTTTGTGTAGGTTCCTGAGTCTACTAGCGAGTTTCTCTAACAATACCAGCCCTATAGCAACTGAAGAGGGGATTCACACTCTACATCTTCTTCACTCTTATCTCCTTCATCAAATATATGCTAGAAACTCCATTGTAAATCTACGATCCACTAGATTGTGGTTAGATCTGCTAAAATTGGTTGTAATATAGGGAGAAAACGGCTAATAACAAAGATTAAAGTGAATATAGGCTGGAGAGTTTGCCGAAAACACTATAAAAATCGTGTCTCCTTTTCTGCTTTTACGTTTATTTTATTAGAATCGGTGCTCACATCTAATATTTTTGGGTGTTAGAGCCATTTTTGGCACCAACAACATGTAAAACCTAATTCAAAATATATCATCTCATTTTCATTACAAAATCTCTATATATGCAAATATCGCTGAAGTTCACGAGATTAATCATCCAAGTCCTTTTGTTTATAGTTTCATTCCAACATAACATATAGACTTTTCATAAACCCAAAAAAAAGCTGAATATCATATACTAATTCTAGCAAATGCAGTAATAATAGATAAAAAAACTCATGTTTCTTGGATATCCTATGATGTGAGAAAGCCTTTTCTTCCCATTAATAGACACGTTTCATCATCGTTCTGATTGTTTATTTATGACCTTTTTCCTTACTGAATCTAAATCTGATCAAACAATAAGCTCAAACTATATTGTAAAATGATAAAATCTTTTGATTTGTTCATACAAAAAATGAGATGGAGAATACCAATATAAATTAGTTGATAATTTCAAACAATGCAGAAATAACAGGAAAAACTCACATTTTTAATGGTATAGTTGAATGTGAGAAAACATTTGCATTTTATCCAAACAATCACCTTTCGTCATCAATTTAGTTATTTACTTCGACCGATCTTAGTTACCATTCTTATCTACCGAATTTAGATCCAAAAATTAAGTGTAAATTTAATTTCATTGTAGAAAAACCTTTTTTTGGCAAAGCCAGTTAGGTTAACTTGGCCACTACCAGTTTATTGATGTGCTTGGAAATTACAAACAATATAAGAAAAACCCTAACCAAAACATACACTGGAAGGATAAAAAAGAAAATACAGTGTTAATAAGGCATAACAATGCACTAAGGAGAAATAAACAGAATAGAAGGAAAAAAGAAAGAACAAAAAGAACGGATTCAGATAAAAGCAGCCTAAATATCAAGGTCAAAAACAACCTGACTATTCCAATTTTTATTTCATGCACTATAATATGTTGAAGCTGGAGAGCCGAGTTTCTTTTTCCTTAAAAATAACTATATTTCTTTCATTCCATATTACCTTAATAAAAACCTTGAGAACAAATAGTAGAGCGTAGGTAAGCATACTTCTCCATCACGTAGCCTTATAAATCAATGGCCATCAATAGCACTATCCCTAGCCAAGTTGGATCTATCCAATTTTAACATGATGAAATGCTAGAGCTTAAAAACAAAGGGACAGTTGGAAAAAAATGCATAGTGTCCTTAACATCAGCATTACAAAATGAACATAGGCAATCAATGCTTATGCCATTGTGATATTGCTTGGATTTGGTGTGAAGAGCATTTCTAAAAACCTTCCAAAGTAGTAAATTTTCTTTTTCATTATTATGCTTCAACCAGATTCTTTTACTCCAGCTGAAGTCCAAGACAAAGTCATGCTTAGCAATGGACATGTACACATCACTGATGTTGAAGCAGGTTCCTTTGACTGTCCATTTAACACTATCACTGTTAACTAGAGGGTGATTCTTTCCTTGAAAATGAGACCAAAGCTATCTAATTACTTGGTTACCGGAGTAAGGTAATTGTATGCAGCCCTCATGGATGAAATTAATTGACTTAGATTGACTATTGATACCCAACCACTGATTTAGCTGGAAGTTTAGGTGATGGCTCAGAATAAAGCCAGGTTCCATCCGTGGATCATGCGAGAAAATAATAGTCCCCCCCAATGGTCACTTCATGGAGGATTTTGTGTAGCATGACTTCTCTAAGCTTAAGTATGTTCCTCCATGTCCAATTGCTATTTTGTAGGGTGCATACGCCAGAAGTTCTTGCTACCCAAGATGTACTCGACTGACCTTTTAACCCCTATTGTCCTTCTTGCACAATAAATCATCAAGGTGTTTGGCAGAAGCAGCTCTATTCCATATCAGCAAATTTTTAATGCCAAGGCCACCCTTGTATTTAGGCAATTCCGCTTGTTAAATGAACAGGGAATCGATTTATTTAAGTGAATGGAACCATGACAAAAGAATTTTCATGGAACTTCTTATCATTATGATTAAATTAACTGGGAGAATAAATGTCCTTGACCAATATACAATCACAGAGAAAATAACAGATTTAATTAGAGATAGTCATCCTGCTTGACTAAGCTCTTGTTAGCCTAGTTGTCCATCCTTGCAAGGATATTTTCATAAAGAGGCATACATTGTAATTTGGTCGTCCTAGATGAGGCAAAGGTAATGCCTAAGTAGTGTAGGGTTTCATTTCTTGGCTGTAAGGAGGTGACCTATAGTATAGCTTGATATTGAAGATGACTGACCCCCAACAATTAGGATATCTAATATGGAGAGGTACGCTTTAAGGCCCGTGATCCTATAAAAGAGATCAAGGCCACCAAGGATAACATTGATTGAGGATATTTCTGGCTTGTAAACACTACCAAGTCATCAACAAACATCAAGGATGTTATCTAAGGGTCCTTGCACTTTGGGTGTAATTTTTATAGGCCATTAATTACAAACCGATTAAATATTTGATTCAAAACATCCATAACAATGATGAAAAGATAGGCAAACATGGGATCTCCCTATCTTATACCATGTCTGCTTTGGAAGTACCTAACATTGGAGCTGTTAACTATTAATGAGAACCTGGTAGTTGGAATACAAGCATATATCCATGCTACCATATGTTTAAGAAAATTCATCAAGGCCATAATCATGACTATGGAGTCCTAGTGCAAAGAATCAAAGGCCTTAGTATGTCTAACTTCAACATAGCCCTGGGAGAGATATGAGAATTATTGTACCCCTTTAGCTGTTCGTGGGACATCAGTACATTATCTAATATACTCCTAGATGGCAAGAAGGTAGCTTGGTTAGGAGAAATTAAAATTGGCATGACAGTCTTCAACCTAGAGGTTGTGATTTTGGAGAGGCATTTATATATAATGTTGCGATAAGCTATTGGCATATATTAATGAACTGAGTCAGCATGCTTAACCTTTGGTATCAATGCAATATTAATAGCATCGATAGAACTTGACATTTTACACTTATTGAAAAAATTGTGGACTGCTTTATATATGTCATATTCTGTTATACTCCAGCATGATGTGAAAAGGTCCACATTGAAACCAGCTGTCCCCCTACTGATTTAGGATTCATGGTAAAGAGATCTTTGTTGATTTTAGAATTAGGAACAATAGTGCTGAGAAAACTAAAGGCCTAGGGGCATGATCTAAGAAGAGATATGTTATAAAGAGCTTGAAGGTTTGGGACGGAGTTAGATGAATTACCGAGCAAATCCCTAAAGTAAGTAAGAAACAACTCATTGATTTTGGATGGATTAGAGTGTAAATCACCCACATGGTCAAAAAAGCACTGGTATTTTCTCTAGCATGCTTGGACTTTAGTTAGAATGGAAAAAGTTGTGTTTCTATCACCTTTTATATACCATCTCAACCTTAATTTTTTGCTTGAGCATACTTGCTTCCAGCAACAAAGCTTCATTGTATTGAAATGATATAGTGGCTTCAAGTTGAAAGATGGTTGGGTCATCCATGTGTTTGAGCATAAAGCTCTGAACCTTCTTAAGCTTGTCTCTCAAAGTTGATGATAATGAAATGCCTCCACCAAACTTGCTCTTAGATCAAGACTTCAATTCTTCCATAGTAGCTTTTAACTTTTTTTGCAAAATGAACATGGAATTGCCATAAAATTTGTTAGTCCAAGCTTGCTTCACAATATCATGAAATTTAGGATCGCTAATCCATGCATTAAAAAAATTTAAAATTTGATTTTCCTTTCATAGCAGCAACACCAGAGGAAATGATTTGTGGGGAGTGATCGGATAGCGCAGGCATAGGTTGGAACTTCAGCATATTAGGCTAGGTATTCAAGGAAGATTGGTTGAAGAAAGCAAAGTCAATTTTGGAGAAAGTCCTAGTGTTGTTCCTGAAAGTGTGTAGGACCGTGTAATATGGATATAATGATGCAGAGTATAGTAATGTAGTAAATAGTGCGAAATATAAAAGCAGTAATATAATAAAAATAACACCCGAGATTTTTATACTGGTTCGGAGCACCGTCCTACGTCCAGTCCCAGACTCCTTCTGGAATTTCACTAAAACAACAATCCTCACTTAAGCCGGTGGAACAGGTATACACAGTCTGAGCAGCAGAATAGACACCTGAGCAGCAGAACAGGATTTTCACCTCAGCAGCAGAAGAGGTCTTTACTAATGCAAAAGAATGTCTGACAATGTGTGTTCTTGATAACACTGATTTGTCTCTGATAGTGCAAACCTCCTATAATCAAATCCTCAAGTATGTGAAGTGTCTGTGAAGATATGAAGAGAAGGTAATGATAAGAATCGAATATTATGAAAATTTATTTGAAGATTCAAAGCAGTAAAATGCTTGTTTGCTGTTTGAATGTAAGTATGAGAGCACAAGAAGAATATAAGAAAGTTAGAATGAATTTCGGTGAATGTGAAGTGTTTGGGAACATGTATATATAGTAGACAGAGAGTTACAACCATTGGTGAAGAGTGCTGACCAAAAGGAGAACCATTTCCATTCAGAGAAGGATCACAACCTTTCGCAGAATGAAGATGTCTATTCAAAAAATGACAGCTTGGCTCAGGTCAGTCGACTGGTCATTCTTGGTCACTCGACTGACTATGAAACAAGTTTAAAAAAATAAGTAGTGCATACTCGTGTATGTACACCAGTCAGTTGACTGGTTGTTTATAGCCAGTTGACAGGCTGTAGTGTTTTTTACACAATTAGCTCTGTTTTGATTAAAAACTGAGAACAGTGAAGTGCAAACTACTTGAGGAAAGATTTTAACAAATTTCTAAGACTCAATCATAAGTAATAGATGGTGAAAACATAGATTCAAAGTCTCGATATCACCATAGTTCTTTGATTGTCTCTTTTTGTCGAGATTAATCGTGTATTCTCTTTTTCTTCTAAATTGCTTTGTCATGAATCAAAACTAGTGATTCAACTTTCTTCCCCTTTTTGATTGATGACAAACCTGTATATAATAATCCTAGAGAACACATATAAAAACTCCCCCTGAATATATGACACTTCTTGTACCTGCATCAAAATGGTTAGTACAATTATTCTCCCCTTTTGTCATCGACAAAAAGGAGATATATCAAAATAGTTTCAATACAAAGTGCATAAAGAAAATCCAAAATGAGACTAATTAGTACTTAGTACAAATCTCAAAGATAATCAATAAGCAAACAAACATCCAAATGTTCAAACTAAAAAATAGAGGTTCCAATAAGCAAATAACAATAGTACATACCAAACTTACTAACCAATAACTTATTCATCAAGATCCCAATTATACTCTCCTTCAAGTGCAGTCTCCTTTCCAGGTCTAGAAGTGGCTTGAGCACCACTGCCTGCTCCACTAATGTCGCTACTAGTATGCTCCTCTGATGTAGACCATGTAAATCGAGGTGCTGGACGCTTGCCTTGGGCGACAGATGTGGCAACAGTGGAAGAAGAACATGATAAGGCATCCCATAAAGTAGAGAAGAAGCCTTTGATCTTATCAAGCTTCTTATCCATTTTCTTTAGCCTTGAATCCAGTATACGTTGATTTCGGGAAAGGATTTCAATGGATTCACGGGTGCTGGAGGAGGTAGCTAAACGAATTTCGCCTTCTTCTTGGTGTGCTTCCGGTTCTCTAATTGTAGGACCTACAGATTGTTGTTGAGCTTGTTGATGCTTCCAATCTTCAAATGTGGTAATAGGTGGAGGTCTTGTTGGTAGCTTCATAAGACTGATGGTTCTTATATTTATCATTCCAACAGTAGATAATTCGGAATCAGGTTGACGAACACCAACATATAGAAGAAGTCCCATTATATATTCTCCAAAGTAAATAACATTCATATTCTATAGGGGAATGCGAGAAATTCATCCAAAATATGACGTAACCAATTTACGCGTATATTTCCCCATATCGCATAGAGGGCTTTGAAATTTTTCGGATATATTAATTCATATTCCGGTTCGTGGGTGAATAGATCGCATAAGAGTCTTATGCAAGATTCTTGCTTTAGGCCGTAGAAGCTTAGAACGCAATGCAGTCATGTTGTCACTCATGAACATGTGACTAATTCTATCTCTTTGTCTTGTATTGCACTCGACATCATTTAAATCAATACCTTCATTTGGAGATTGAAGGATTTGTGCCATTCGATCAAGTGAAAAGAAAACTTGTTGTCCACAGACCAAACTCCATACACAATTATTTGGATTAGATGGTTATTGGTGGCCAAGATTGAGATTTGCAAAGAATATTTTTACCATTAGATGGTTAATGTTGTGGCGATTTAAATTGTAGTCGAATGGCGACTCTAATCCACATCTATGCATTAATTCTTGAAGATAATAAGCTCCAAAATCAAAATATACCATTAATGAACCTTCAAAGATTTTAGAATTTTTCATCTTCTCCCATCTTTCTATTGCGGTTGCGTCATACAGCCAATGAGCAACATGAGTATCAACAAAATATGAAGAAGCTTGTTTTGAATGTTTTGATTTTGGAGGAGCCATTAATTTGATGTTTTTGAGAGTTTTTTGGAAAAAATGGGGCTAGGTTTCTGGAGGAAGAAAAAATTATGAAGAAGGTAAAGTGAAAAGAAAGGTAAAAGCGGTTAAAAAAGACGATACAACAGTTATTTTGTACAACCAGTCGACTGGTTGGGGTAAGTCAGTCGACTGGTTACCAACCCGAGAGTTATTATCTCTGCAAATAGTCGACTGGTTGCCAATCCAAGAGTTTTTTACCCCTATAAACAGTTGACTGACTATATGTTTCAGTCGACTGGCTGTAGTCAAGAAATTCAGTTAATTATAAAACAATTTTCTGTTAATTTTATTCAAAGATTAATGAAACAAACACATACATGAATAAAGTAAACACGAATATAGAACAATAAGACACAAGACGATTGATTATTTTGGAGTCTTAGGAGAGCATTCATCTGGTTTAACCTTGGTGATCTCAACATGAGGTCGTAGAGGAGACCAATAGTTTTGGCGTTTCCAAGAGTTTGGAGATGCCAGAGTTTGCTACCCTTGATTCCAGTTAGATGTATGTGGTTGACGAGATGTTGAGGGTTCAATAACGTCATTCTTTGGTGATTTGCCACAGAATTTGAGGGCAATCGATTTTATAAGGCTAAGACGTCTGGAATTCATTCGTTGTTCATAGTACATCTCTCTTTGCAAGTTGATTTGCTCCCTTTGATAGTGGTGGATGTCGTCTATTTTTTCTTTAGTTTTTGGAGAAATAAAAAGTGATCTCCATGACTTCTTGTTTTTTGGTGTATATCCAGTGCGATATTGTCCTCAATCATGAGCTGGTTCATTTCTAGGAGTAGGAGTGGCCAAAGAAGAGTTGAGCTACTTGAAGAGTGGTAGCTACTAGAAGATGTTGGTGTGGCAAAAGATAACTTAGAGTTGGAGGAGTCATACGAATCGTAAGAAGCCATTGAAAAATATTAAGGAGCTTGAATATGTAATTATAAAGATGATAGCCATAATATGAAAAATACATATTTATAGATGAGAATGTAGCAGAGTTTTATGGTCAAAAATTGCAATGAACTAATAGCCAGAGAAAAAATATATGTAGGGAATGAATGAGAAAATTTTAAAGATTAATGGTTATGGGTTGATGAAGTATAAGATAAAGCAAAATATGTAGCTCAACAAGAAATAGAATATAGCATAACTGGTAAAGCATAGACTTACCAGCCATGAGATCAGAGTTCGAGCTCCAGTAGCTACATTATTTTTTGTTAACCGAAATTTTCAAGAATAATTAGAATCAAGCTTCTAGTTGAGACAAGAAAGATACATAGCTCAAATGGCAAGAATCAATTATAATTCTATAACCAAGAGATCATGTGTTCAAGTCTCTCCAAAGTCATAAAATTTTATTTTTGTCAAAAATTTACATGAAAGTTTTTATATATATTTTATCAAATTATGCTATGAAAACTGCACAAATACAAATAGTGTATATATATATATAAAATAACGAAAAATTTATAAATCTTTAAAAGAGACAATTCCAAGTTCTCGTCTTAAATTGATGAAAGTATGTTCATTTAAAGGTTTTTTAAAAATATCTGCCAATTGTTTATCAAAGGAAACAAATTCTAGATTTATCAAATCCTTTTTAATATTATCACAAAGAAAATGATGACGAATGTCAATATGTTTTATTCGTGAGTGATTGACAGGATTTTTAGATAAATTTATAGCACTAGAATTATCACAGTAAATAGTTGACTTGGATAAATTAAAACCAAAATATTGTAGTGTTTGTTGCATATAGATAACTTGAGCACATGCCAGAGCTGCAGAAATATATTCCGCTTCACATGTTGATAATGAAACACAGTTTTGTTTCTTTACTAAACCAAGATACAAGAGACCATCCAATGAAGTGACAAGTCCCACTTGTACTTTTTCTATCTGTCCGGCTTCCTCCAAAATCATCGTCACTATAAGACACTAATTCATAAGGACATTCCTTTGGATAGAATAGTCTAAAATCCTTGGTTTTATTAAGATACCGTAGTATGCGTTTCACCGCTCGTAAATGTGATTCTTTGGGATCTGCTAGAAATCATGCACACATGCAAACACTCATCATTATGTCAGGTCTACTAGCAGTTAAATATAGTAATGATCTGATCATACTCCGATATAATTTTTGGTCAATACTTTTTCCACTTTCATCTTTATCAATATGTATAGTTGTACTCATAGGAGTTGGTTTGGTAGAAGTATTTTCCACACCAAAGCTTTTAATTAGATTGTTACAATATTTTTCTTGATTTACAAAAATACCATTTTCTAATTGTTTTATTTATAAACCAAGAAAATAATTTAACTCACTCATATGTGAAATTTCGAATTCTTTGGTCATTATTTTAGAAAATTCTTGACATAATTTTTCATTTATTGATTCAAAAATAATATCAACAACATAAATTTGAACAATTAAAATATCTTGCTTGGTTCTTTTAATAAAAAGAGTTTGATCAACCTTCCCAATTTCGAAGCCAGAATTTATTAAATATCTTTTAAGACGATCATACCAAGCACGAGGTGCTTGTTTCAAACCGTATAAAGCCTTTTTAAGTTTATAGACATGGTCAAGAAACTATTCGTGTACGACTAAAGTAGGTTGTTCAACATAAACTTTTTATTTTATAAAGCCATTTAAAAAGGCACTTTTAACATCCTTTTGATATAATTTAAAGTTATAAAAACATGCATAAGTTAATAAGATTCATATTGCTTCTAATCTAGCAACTGGAGCATACATTTCTTCATAGTCAATCCCTTCTTCTTGATTATATCACTGTGCAACTAATCTAGCTTTATTCCTAGTAATATTTCCTTATTCATTTGCTTTATTTTTGAAGTCCCACTTTGTACCAATAACTGATTGATCACTGGGCCTTGGAACTAAATCCCAAACATCATTTCTTTCGAATTGGTTTAGCTTTTCTTGCATAGCGATTAACCAATTTTCATCGGTGGATGTTTCTTTAATATTCTTAGGTTCAATATGAGAAAGGAAAGCTACATGACCCATTTGATTTAACTGACTTCTTGTTTTAACAGATGAATTGAGTTCTCCAATGACATTAACGGAAGGATGATCCCTTAATAATCTAGGTGGAGATCTTAATTCATTGTTATTGTGAACTATGTTTTCATTATTTTCAAGATTTGAAATTTCTGTATTTGTGATATTATCAGGGAATTCTTCATAATCTCTTATACTTGGGATTTGTTTGAAATTTTCATCGAAGGATACATGAAGTGTTTCTTCGATGATATTGGTTCTTTTATTATAAATTCGATAAGCTTTGCTTCGATCTGAATATCCTACAAAGATTCCTTCTTCAGATTTTGGATCGAATTTGCCAAGCTGATCTTTTGTGTTTAAACCAAAACGTTTTGAACCGAAAACTTTAAAATAAGAAATATTCGGTTTTCGACCATTAAGAAGTTCATAAGGAGTATTCTTAGTTAGTGATCGAATAGAAACACGATTCAAAACATAACAAGCTGTTGCGACTGCTTCAGCCCAGAAATATTTTGGTAATGTACTTCCATTTAACAAAGTCCTTGCACATTCTTGTAAGGTTCAATTTTACGTTCTACAACTCCATTTTGTTATGGAATTCTAGGAAACGAAAAATTATGGAATATTCCCTTTTTCTTACAAAAATGTTCAAAGGCTTCGTTTTTGAATTCACCTCCATGATCACTCCTAATGTTTTTGACTTTTAATCCTTTAAAATTTTGAATTCTTTTGAAAAAAGTTTTGAAATTATCAGAAGTATCACTCTTATTTTCCATAAAAATAGTCCAAGTATATCTAGAAAAATCATTAACAATTACAAACACATATCTACTGTGATTAAAGGATTTTATTTGTGTTGGTCCAAATAAATCCATATGCAATAATTCAAGTGGTTGTAAAGTTGAAATAACCTTTTTAGATTTAAAAGATGACTTAGTTAATTTTCATAACTGACATGCATCATAAATATGATCAATTTTAAAATTCATTTTTGGTAGACCTTTTACTAAATCATTTTTAGAAAGCTTATTTATTTCTTTGAAGTTAATGTGACAGAATTGTTTGTGCCATAGCCAAGGGTCATTTACTTTGGCTATTAAACACATATCTGAATTATGGTTTATTTTCATATTCAGAACATAGATATTTCTGTCTCTATTTCCTTCAAAGATAAGATTTTGATTTTGATCAAAAATACTACATTTATTTTCTAAAAATGTGATTTTGAATCCTTTGTCACATAATTGGCTGATACTAGGTAAATTATGTTTCAAATTTTTGACTAGTAAAACATTTGAAATAAGAGGTAAATTTGAAATACCATTGTTGCTCACATCGCTTTTGCCGATGATATAGCCTTTGGAATTATCTCCAAATGTGACAGAGCCTCTATCTGAGTAAGTAATGTTTTATAGCATATCTTTGTCTCATGTCATATGTTTTGAGCAACCACTGCCGAGTATCCATTTTCCTTTCTTTTTAAGTGAGACCTGCAAAAATAAGAAATTATATTGGTACCCACCTTTTGTTGGGGTTCTAAGAGTTAGATCTTAGAAAACCAAACCCAAGAAGGTTCAGTGTCCCATTTGAAAATATAATTTTTATTTTCATGAACTGTTTCCAAAAAGTTGCTAATATATTTTTTTCTTAATCAAACCGTTGTTTGTTTTGGGAACCCAAATTTTTATGCTTTTTGGGTAAGAATTCCTTTTTGTTTGTATTGTAGTAGGATTAACATTTCTCCTAATTTCCTTTTTAGGTGGAGTTGTTGTTTTCTTAACATATCCTAATCTTTCCTACTTGAAACAGATTGAGAACCATCAATAAGTTTAGATAGAGTTTCTCTTCTTTTATTAAAGTTCGAAACATTTTTGGTGATTCTTTCTAACTTAGTTTTGAGACTAGTATTATCCAATTCTATCAATTTTACTTTTGTTTTTAGTTCATGATTTTAAGAAATAAGAGTGTCATTCTTCTCTTTTTGATTTTCAATTTCTCGACTCAAAAGAGTTAGTTGAGAATTGATATTAGATAATGATTCTTGTAATTTTTCATGTTCTTCCTATAGTATTTTCTTCTCATCTTTAAGCATCTCTTTCGAATTCTGCTTTGTTCTAATGTTCATGAGTCTCCTTATATTTTCTTTTGAGATTTTTCAAAGTGTCAACTAGCTCTGAATTTATCTCTATCATATCATCAAAAGTAAAATCACTAACCTCATTTTCTGTAGCCATGAAACAGACATTAGCTTGCTCGTTTTCACTGTCACTACTGTTATCTGATGAAGAGGTATCTGAATCATCCCATGTTACGGAGAATGCTTTCCTTTTCTTATCTTTTCTGCCCTTGTTGAAGTATTTTTTCTTTAGTTTTGGACATTCTTTCTGGATATGACCTTTCTTATGGCAATTAAAACATTCTAGAACTGAAGATGATGGTTTGTTTGGAAAGTTCCCTTTTCCATTATTTCTGTTGTTTTTCCGGAATTTCAAGAACTTTTTGAAATTTTTGGCAATAAATGCTAGATCTTCTTCATATGAATCTTCATCCTTTTCTTCTTCAGCATGGAAAGCTATGTTCTTTTTGTCTTGTATTTGTACTCGTTTTGCCTACAAATTCACTTCATAGGACATTAGATTTCCTATTAACTCTTTTGGTTTTATGGTAGAGAGGTCACTAGCTTCTTCAATAGTCAAGACTTTTCTTTCCCATTCACCCGTTAAAGAGTTTAGGATTTTCGATACAATATCAACATTAGTAAATTTTTCACCTAATCCTAGTAGTGAATGATAGATATCCTGAAATCTGGAGTACATGTCATTGATGGATTCATCTTGCTTCATTCTAAAATTTTGAAACTGATTTTTGAGCATGGAGATTTTGCTTTGTTTCACTTTATTAGTTCCTTCATGTGTGATTTTAAGCGTTTTCCGTATTTCATAAGTAGTTTGACACATGCTAATATGGTTAAATTCATTTCTATCTAGTGCACAAAATAACATGTTCATAGCTTTAGCATTGGCAGAAGCATCTAATTTTTGTGTGTTTGTCCACGTGGAATATTCTCCTGTAGGAAGAGTTTATTCATTTTGTGTGATATTCCATGATTCAAAACTATTTGATTGCATATAGATTATCGTACGAGTAGCCCAATAATTATATTTCAAACCATTGAAAAATGGAGGTCGTGCAATGGATTAACCTTCTATAAAACTGGTGTTAGTGCATATAGTGTTAGTGCTAGTGCTAATGTTATTATCCATATTAACAAAGAATCAAATAACTATGTTACGGTTAAATAAAACCTTGCTCTGATACCAAATGAAAGTGTGTAGGACCGTGCAATATGGATATAATAATGCAGAGTATAGTAATGTAGTAAATAGTGCGAAATATAAAAGCAGTAATATAGTAAAAATAACACCAGAGATTTTTATACTGGTTTGGAGCACCATCCTACGTCTAGTCCCAAACTCCTTCTGGAATTTCACTAAAATAACAATCCTCACTTAACCCGGAGGAACATGTATACACAGTTTGAGCAGCGGAACAGACACCTGAGCAGTAGAACAGGATTTTCGCCTCAACAGCAGAAGAGAACTTTACTAATACAAAAGAATATCTGACAATGTGTGTTCTTGATAACACCGATTTGTCTATGATAGTACAAACCTCATATAATCAAATCCTCAAGTATATGAAGTGTATGTGAAGATATTAAGAGAATGTAATGCTAAGAATAGAATATTATGAAAATTTGTTTGAAGATTCAAAGCAGTAAAATGCTTGTTTGCTGTTTGAATGTAAGTATGAGAGCACAAGAAGAATATAAGAAAGTTAGAATGAATTTAGGTGAATTTGAAGTGTTTAGGAACATGTAAATATAGTAGACAGAGAGTTACAGCCATTGGTGAAGAGTTCTGACCAAAAGGAGCATCCATTTTTGTCCAGAGAAGGATCGTAACCTTTCGCAGAATGAAGATGTCTATTCAAAAGATGATAGTTGGGCTCAGGTCAGTCGACTGATCGATCTTGGTCAGTCGATTGACTATGCAACAAGTTTACAAAAAATAAGCAGTGCATGCTCGTATATGTACTCTAGTCAGTCGACTGGTTGTTTATAGCCAGTCGACTGGCTGTAGTGTTTTTTACACAATTAGCTCTGTTTTGATTAAAAACTGAGAACAATGAAGTGTTGACTACTTGAGGATAGATTTTAACAAATTTCTAAGGCTCAACCATAAGTAATAGACGGTGAAAACATAGATTCAAAGTCTCAATATCACCATAGTCCTTTGATTTGTCTCCTTTTGTCGAGATTAATTGTGTATTCTCTTTTTCTTCTAAATTGCTTTGTCATGAATCAAAACTAGTGATTCAACTGTTCCTTCTACAGTTATTCCAAGAGAACCGAGCTCCAGCTATTTTAATTTCTATTACATAGGAGGAATCAATAACATTGTTGAGGTGCTTAATTTCAGATAAGGACAAAGTATTACCATCGCGCCTATCAGATAATCTCAAAGAGCGGTTGAAGTCACCAAAGGCTATCCAAAGATGAGAGTCTTGTCTTAAGAAAGGGAGAAGATCAAAGAGGGATTGTCTTGAAGAGATAGAATTGCCAGCATAGATAATTGAAATGTAGAAGGAGGTAGAAGAAGGACAGCATTAAATGTGGTGATGAATTATTTACATAGTGGCAAGAATTAGAGTAAGGGTAGACTCGGGGGTCATGAATGACCATGATCCTACTATATAGTGCCTCATTAAGATTATGTGACAACTACCAAGATGGATTAATGTATCTCGCAACCCCGGAAGTTAGAGGATAGTTATATTTATTTTTAAGAATAGTTAATAGTTTGAGGTTGTGGGTTTGATTGAGTTCCTTACATTGATCGAGCTTAATATCACAATGCACTCCTCTAATATTTCATGCTTCGATATTGTGTATCATTGGGTAAACTCTTAGTTGATGAGAAGCTTATTCTTACCGCTCCTTATTACAGGAGTATTGAATTCTTTGGTCTCAGGGAATATATATGTTAAAGGGGTGTTAGCACTAACATTTAAATCACTATCAAGTGATTTGCCTCTCTTGAGGTTTTTCTTTTTTTTGCTATGGATAGAAGAACAAGTAGAATTAGAGATAGATGAAGGGACAATGATAAGGGAAGGTTGAGAAGATGCAAAGGAGAAAGAGAAGGGATGAGGATCTTTCCAAGCAGTTGGAGGGATGATGTGATAATATGGAGCTTTAGTAGATGTGGCCAAATGAGATGTAGCGGGCTACATAGGTAAATTTTGGTTAAGGTTTCAATTGAAGGAGTAGATGTTGAAATTGATGATATGTTTGCATGCATGAATTAAAGGTTTGTTTGTTTAGGGCCTTGTTATTCTGGTTGAGGATTACTTCAAGTACAAGGTCATCAGGAGAAGTTAAAGAGTCAAGAGTAGAAGCATTAATGATATGATTTTGCATTTTCTCATCCACATGCACAGCTTGTGCATTTATTGAAGCAACTGATTCAAATAAAGTGATAGAAATACTCTTTATTGGGAGAGGAAGCATCATTTTAGAGCATGGATTCATTATTATTATAATGAAGTGTATCGGCAAAACCAGCTTCAGATTCATTGGCAATAGAAATAAAGTCTACTAAGGAGGCAACCTTGTTATTATTCCTATTAGCTACTTCTTTTTGCAGATCATAAGTATCTGAAACATCATTCATAGGGCCACCTTCACCAAACCATCTAGTTTATCCATTACTCATGTAACTGAAACTTATTACTTATGGAGAGCATATTTTCCTCAACCACTTGCTCTATATCCTTAGAGGATTCATGGATCATATTCTCCTCACCGCGTTGCCCTACACCAATAATCTCTCCATCCTCAAATTCCTTGTCATCTCCAACCATTTCAACATTATTTCTATGACTTGATACACCAGCAGTTCCAACATCTTGCACGTTAACTCTCTTTCTCTTTGACTTATTTCCTACCTCCCATTTTTGTTTTTTCCTACCATTTCACTTACTATTATTAGTTTTTTCCTTGTTTCAGTGGCATGCTAGAATCTTACTTCACCTCTAGGCACTCACCTTGATATTTAGTCATGTCACAGTTTTGTAAACAATGCCCGAAAATCTTACATTTAGTACATATATCAGGTTTCCAGAGATACCTAACCTCAATCTTTTAAGCTCCTCCATCTATAAGTTGAACATAAAAGCTATTAATAATCTCTTTTTCTGGATTAACCTCTATCATACATTTGGTATAATCTAGCCCCTCAAGCCTCTTGGTTGAATCATCCATACAAAGCAGTTTTCCAAACCTACTAGCTAGCTAGTTAATACCCATGTGACCAAGCAAAGATGGGTATATTATAAAATTGAACCCAGACAGGAACAGAGGAGATGCTATCATAAACATTTCCAACAGTAGGATCCTAAGGCTTTATAATGAATAGCTTATTACACATTATAATTGGATCTCCTTAGAGAATCTTACTTTTGTCTTCATCATAAGATAATAGGAACAGAAAGACAAAGCCATTAGATTTAGCTTTGACTGAAACCTTTAGTTTCCAGATTTATTTAGTGTTTTGAACTACTATAGTGTATGATAATGTCTTATCAATAAAAAAACCTATCAGAAAATTTCTCCACATGTTAGAACCTACTGCAACAACATCAGGAGGCGGTACATGGTTGTCACCAGAGAAAAAGGTATCATATCAACAGGGATGTACTTCCCCACATTATATGGCTTGTTTTTAAAAAAAGAAGTCTATTTCTACCAACATATGTCATTGGAAGGATGAACGTAGGAGGTTGCATAAGGAAGCGAGGAGTCAGAAGAAGTGGCGAGGGGAGGAACAAGGGAGGACAGTGAAGGAGGAGGTGGGTTAGGTTTGGGCAGAGGTGGAGGAGGTGTGGCAGGGACATGTCTAGTAGGTGATAAGGGAGCTATAGCATGGGGAGATGACGAAGAAAAGATTGAAGTATGGGTTGGAGGTAAGATAGATGCTGTCATGATTCAAGTAGAAAAACCATTTAATTAGTTTTTAGGTTAAGAAATGAAATAGAAATTAGGGCTAAAACATGAGAGGTACTTGCATGTAGCTAACCCGATGCTTCTTTTAGTGGAAAAATAGAAAGCATTAATAATGCGTGGGTTGATTACTGATGGCTAACGGCATTGGAAAGTGGGTGAAGGAAGTTGAAAATGATAACGACAATAATATTAACATGCTAAGTAGGAAGGAGAAGGAAATGACGAAAAAGTAATGCTAAATAATATTACTTTCATAGGGGCATTTTCGAAAGTTCGAAAAAGGCTTCACTTTGACGTGTTGATCTAGGGTTCTACTTTATAGTATAAGATATACACCATAAGGTAGACATAGTTGGTCCACCCCGGAACATATGATACCGAATATCATCAACTCCTGCTAGCAACATCGATAAGCATCTCTAGATATAGAGTTGATATAACCTTGGGTTAGCTAAACCTACTGGCTATGCACCCTACTATGTTTTCAATCATTTTCAATGGTGAAGTCACGTCCTGCATCTCTCACACGAGTCTTCATCGCTAGAATAGATCACGAATCTCTCCATGGATTCCAATACAAGTCATCCCAACAAATGCTAACAATGACCTCTCCCTTGGATTAACCTTAGGATAGATGGTTCAACTCTATAACATTCCACTTCACAACCTCTTCCAAAACATAGACTCATGTACTAGTTTTGAAGTGGTTTTTGGTACGTAATACATAAGTATACTTATCCGATCCTAGACTCTTCAAACTAAATCGGTGAATTTTCGGTTAACTCAATTATAATTCTTTCAGAAGTAAGCGAATAATACAAAGAAGTCCTCCCCGGGGGATCATGTATATGTGTTCTTAAAGCTAGAGACGTTTCATACCCAAGAGTCCTCCTCAGGGGATCTCAAACTATATGAAGCCATGAAGCTTTTAGATGCTTCCTAAGTTATTTTAGGTTAAGTTTGATAATCGAATATCTAGTTCTAAAATGATCGCATTTGGAAATCAACTCTTGTATACTTATCACGTTTTCGGCCTTCTCAACTTACTCTATCCCTCGGTCAAGAGTGAAGCCCATAGGTTGAAGCACCGTTGCTTCTAAATCCTACTCGAACATCATTCTTAACTCTCACAAATAGAACAAGTCTACTTTATTTTCTTTTACTGCTATGTATAGTATTAATTACTTTCCACAAATAAGTAAAGAAACAAAGAACGATTAAGCTACTTAAGCAACCCCTAATCCCCCTTTTAAAACATGTGTTCATAATTTAAAAGCAAGTTCAAAATGATATATGTATACACACATACATATATACATATATATGCATATATATGCGTGTGTGTATGCATGTATGTATGCATACTAAGTTATTTGTAAGCTATGATATTTAATAAAATTCCATAAACAATTTAAAAGATATTAAATTACATAAGCTTTTTAATACTTTAATAAAATAATTAACTAATTTTTAAATACTATATATAAATAAAAATACTTTAAAATACTTATAATTATGGTTTAAATACTTATTTAAAGTATAACTTAAAATAACTATTTTATAATTTATTTAAAAACTTCAAAAAGCATGTTTTCATTTATGAAAATAAACCTTATACTTTAATAATTCATAATTAATTACTAAAAAAGTATTTAAATTTTAAACCTAGTTTAAAAATACAATAATATAAGTTATTAAATAATACTAAAAATATTATAAAAAAAATACTTGATTAAAAGCTATTTTAAATAACTTAAAGTTTCAAACAGAAGCTATAGCATTTCTATAGTGTTGTAAAAAAGGCTTAGGGTTACTATAGTGGCACGAAAATGCTATTGTTAAATGCTATAAAAGACTATGAACTAGGCAGTTTTATATATTAGAAAGTTTGGCCACTTTTCAATATGTTAAAAATCTATTTATTGTCCAATCTTTTTGCAATACACAATACACTCGGTATATATCACAATCATGGCAAGATACTTAGGGATCTCTTTACAAGATATTATAGAAATTGTCAAGCATAGGGCAATTCTAAGTGCTTCTAAGGTGATTATTTGCCATAAAACCATTCCATATTCAAGTCCCATTCAGTCATCTTTCAACCAAACCTATGTGCATCATTTCAAGGTCATGTCACAAGTCATAGTAGGCCAAATGCACAAATTACATAGCCAATTGCTTTCCAAAGCAAGGATCACAAAAGTTATAACAATATATGGTCAAGCACATTACCATAGTTTAAACAATCATATCATGCACTTTATATGCATTCAAATGGTGAGTTTTCTCACCCTTAAACAAATACACAACCAAGGATAAGCCTCTACCTTTGCAACCACTTCCTACCTTAACCAAGCAACTCCAAAATTCCTCCTACCCTTCACTTGCTCGTGGCCTAGACTGGATTCAACCTATAATTGCTCATGGCCTTGGCTATTAGGGGTGTGTGTCTCCTATTATTCAAGCTTCAAGTTGATAATAGTTGTTGATATGTTGTTTAAGGATTATAACAAGAGTTTGGTGCAAGTTTGGGTTGATTTTTTTGTTATAGAAAGTTATGTATAAGAGAATAAGAAGATGAAGAGCTTTTTTTAGTTGCTTAAAATTGTGAAAGGGTTTCTATGAGCTATAAGTGGACTTATATAGGCAACAAGAGGTTACTATAACCTTCTTCCATCACCTCCAGCCGACCAAAGCCTATCTCGCCATGTGACTTACTTTCCACCTCATAAGCCCATGGAAATATCTACACTAAATACCTTTTAGAAGCTTTCCAAAGTAGAACTAGTTAACCGTATTAGTCAAATTATTTTTATTGGCTATTAATTAATCCGTACTTATTTAGACATGTACATTTAGTTTAAACAACTTATATTGAATAAAAAGCTATTTATCGATAAAATGATTTTCGATCACATTATTGATAGTTCTTCAAAGTGTTTATTTTTGTAAACAAACTTCAAAATAAGTTTTTTATCATTGGTTATTACTTAGAAGGAGTTTAATAAGGTTTTAAAATCACTTTTATAACACCTAACCATATTTCAAAAGTTCAGATATTCAAAGATGAAGTGCTTGAAATTACAAGTTGTTACATTCTCCCCCACTTAAGACATTTCGTCCTCGAAATTCAATCAAGAAAGACAACACAATTGAACAGAAGAAACAAGTACATATATAGAGTACTATTGAAACTACATACAAACCAGAATGCATACTAAGTGACTCCACCGCAGGCGGTGGGTACACTACCAAAGCTATAATATAAAAGAAACCACTAGTCTAGAAGCAACTCCAAATAGGACTTCCTCACAGTATCCTCAGTTTTCCAAGTGCAATCTCTAACATCCTCACTCCACTGCACTTTAACGAACTTCATGATCTTAGTCCTCAATTTCTTTGTATCATGGTCAACAATGCGATTAGGTTGCCTCATTATAGTCAAATTAGGCTCAATCTCTAAGGCCTCTTGCTGTGATGCTTCTACTATCAAAAAAGGAACGTGCACATATTTACGCAAATGCGGTACGTAAAACACATCGTGCACCCTCGATAGCCTAATCGACAACTCGATCCTATAAGCAAGTGTACCAATCCTCAATATCGGAAATTGTCCTGCATGGCAAGGAGACAACTTCCTAGCCTTCCCAAACTGACTAACATTCCTTATTGGAGAAACCTTTATGAACACAAAGTCTCCAATTGAGAACTCCAAATCCATGTTCCTATAATTTGCATAACACTTATGCTCATTCCGTCTTTCTTTATACATTTCCTACCTAACCATATATGGCCCAGGCATTAGGCAATCTTCGAGTTATACCCAACACGATGGAGATTTACAAGGTCTATCATACAATGTTTCAAAAGGTGTCATCCCAATGCTAGCTTGGTAACCATTGTTATTTGAAAACTCAACAAAAGGTAAGTGCTCTTTCTAAGAACCACCAAAGTCTAAGATACATGCTCGAAGCAAATCCTCCAACATATGGTTAACCATCTCCGTCTTCCCATTAGTCTGTGGATGGTATGCTATACTTTAACTCAACTCATCCTTAAGGCATCATGTAACCCTTTCCAGAACTAACAAGTGAATACTGAATCTCTACCGCTCACGATATCATAAAGAACCCCATGAAGTCTGGTGATCTCCTTGACATACGACTTAGTTAAACTAGAAGCCACTTTCATTGTCTTCAATGGTAAGAAGCGTGCACTCTTGGTTAGTCGATCGACTATAACCCAAATGCCAAAATTACCCTTCCTCGATCTAGGTAGTCCATCTATAAAGTCTATAGATATCTGCTCCCACTTCCAGTTTGGAATCTCAAGTGGCTGAAGCAGTCTAGCTGTGTTTTCATGGCTGCCTTTGACTTGTTGGCAGTTAGAACACCTACTCACAAATAAGAAAACATTCATCTTCATACCTTCCTACATTTCCTACCTAACCATATATGTCCCAGGCACTAGGCGGTCTTCAGCTTATACCCAACACAATGGAGATTTACAAGGTCTATCATACAATGTTTCAAAAGGTGCCATCCCAATGCTAGCCCGGTAACTATTGTTATATGAAAACTCAACAAAAGGTAAGTGCTCTTCCCAAGAACCACCAAAGTCTAAGATACATGCTCGAAGCAAATCCTCCAACACATGGTTAATTATTCCGTCTTCCCATCAGTCTGTGGATGGTAAGCTATACTCAAACTCAATTCGTCCTTAAGGCATCATGTAACCCTTTACAAACTAACCAGTGAATATTGGATCTCTATCGCTCACAATATCATAAGGAACCCCATGAAGTCCGACGATCTTCTTAACATACGACTTAGTTAAACTAGAAGCCATTTTCGTTGTCTTTACTGGTAAGAAGCGTGCACTCTTAGTTAGTCAATTGATTATAACCCAAACGCCTTAATTACCTTTTCTCAATCTTGGTAGTCTATCTATAAAGTCTATAGATACCTTCTCCCACTTCCACTTTGGAATCTCAAGTGGCTAAAGAAGTGTAGCTGTGTTTTGATGGTTGTCTTTGACTTGTTGGCAGTTAGAACACCTACTCACAAATAAGGAAACATCCGTCTTCATACCTACTCACTAGAAACTCCGCTTCATATCTTCACACATCTTTATAACTCCAGGATGTATTGTAAGTCGTGAATGATGACTCTCTATTAATAATTCTTGACTAATCCCATCAATATCTTAAACGCATAGTCTCCCGTCCATCCTCAATATACCATGACTATCAACCTCGAATCTTGGCCACGTCTCGGATGCCTCATTCTCACCTACCGCTTTAATTATCCTATAATACGAAGATCTCTCGGTTGATTACCTTCAATATGATTGATAACAGTTGGGCGCACTTCTGATTTGTCATAGTTGCTTACATCTTACTAAGTGCATTAGCTATAACATTCGCTTTCTCGGGCGTATACCAAAATATCAAAGATCATAAGCCATGAGCAACTCTAACCACTATTGTTGTCTCATGTTAGGGTCTTTATAGGTGAAAGGATAGTTTAAGGATTTGTGGTCCGTGTATAACTCGAACTTCTCACCAAGTGAGTGATGCCTCCATATTTTCAAAGCAAATACAATTGCTAATAACTCCAAGTCTTGAGTTGGATATCTCGATTCATGCGGCTTAAGTTGCCGGCTGGCATAAGCAGTAACCCTTCCACGCTGCATCAGCATTGCACCTAAACCTATCCTAGATGTATTAGCATAAATAGTTAAACCCTCATCTCTATCTAGAACAGTCAGAACAGGAATAATGGTCAACCTTGCCTTCAACTCTTTGAATGCTTGTTCACATTTATCAGCCCAAAGATATTTGACGTCTTTCTTCATCAAATATTTTAAGTGTGAAGCAATCTTCGAGGAATCCCAAATAAACCTCCTAAAATAAAATGATAATCCCAAGAGGCTTTTGATCTCAGTTGCGCTTTTTGGTCTTTTCCAATCCTAAACAGCCATAACCTTTACCGTATCAACAGAAATACCATCCGTCCAAACAACATGTCCTAAGAACCTATTCCATTCACAAAAGTGACACCTTGAGAACTTAGCTCTCAACACGTGCTCTCTCAATGTAAGTACAATCCTTAGATGGCGACTATGCTCCTCTTTGGTCTTAGAGTAAACCATAACATCATCAATAAATACAAGAACAAACTTATTCAACGCATCCCTTAAAACTCGATTCATCAAGTCTACAAAATATGTTGGTGCACTGGTTTGGCCAACGACATAACCAACAATTCATAAAACTTACCAGACTTGTAAGCTATCAAAGGCATGCTCTCCTTTACTACCCTCAAACGATGAAACCTTATGGCAAGTTCTAGTTGATAAAGTACCCAGGCACCATGCAGCTGATCGAACAAGTCACCTATCCAAGTCAACGGATACTTGTTCCTAATTGTCCACTTATTCAGCTTACGGTAATCCACATAAAGTTTAAGGACTGTTCTCCTTCGTAGCAAAAACGATTGGTGCTCCCTAATTTAAATGACTAGGTCGGATCAAGCCTTTACGCAACAAATCGCTGACCTGGTTAGATAATTCTAACTTCTCCTTTGGTAATAGCCTTTGCACATGCAACATAATAACTTTAGTATTTTGAACTAAATCAATACGAAATTCAATCTCATGGTGAGGTGGTAGAATAGAAACCTCTTCGAACATATCCGCAAACTCTTGCGCAATAAAGATCGACCCTAAATCTTATTCGGCCACATCAAGAGGATAAGGAAAACAACTCATAAGTGAGCTAGGATCTCCACATTACACCATAAGATTTTTCCACCCTTCTTTCTTTAGTAACACTGTATGTTTACTACAATCCAAGATAGCATGATTCCAAGACAACCAATCCATCTAAAGTAATACATTAAATCTTAGAATACGAAGATCATACATATCGCATAAAAGGAGTTGGTCATGGTTAAGTAACAAAAACTCCTAAACACATTATACTAAGGTTGGTCGATCCCACATAGGGTTCGACACGAAGATAGGGTCAAAATCCATACTAGTTTTTAGTTTCAATCTATCAACAAATTATATGAAGCACCAGTACAAAACATGAATAGGAATGCCATACACAAATAATATACCTTCAAAAACCTACTTCCCCTTTGTAGCTGCAGTAGTGGAAGGTGCTGAAGCAAGTGTGAAAACTCTAGGCTGCTGTACATTCTAAAGCATCAAATAATCTCCGACCATATGACCTGGCTGGTAGCAGTTATAACAACCCTGCCTCGGAACAAACGATCCTTTGGCTATATGTGGCTCAAGCTTTGGTACCTTTGCAGTCGGCACTTAACTATCGTCGCTTTTCCACTTGTCCTCCTCTACCTGACCAACAATTCCTAACAAATGTCCCTTCTGTTCACACTTACAGCAAGCTACATTAGAAACATCCTTCGACGGTTGAAACTTACGCTTGTTGTTTTTAGTTGGTGCTGATGTAGACGGCCTTGGAGCCAAACTCTCGAACGGTAAAGCCATACCTACCAGATTCACAAACGATCCTTAGATATGATTTGTCATGTCTCTTTGAAACTCTAGGCTCACACCTAACACAAACACCTCGTTTTTCTTCGATGGTGTGTCTATCAACCCTAGCCCAAACCGAGACAAGGCATTAAACCTAGTCATATACTTAGCAACCGACATAGCCTCCTGTTTCAGATCTATAAAGCTCCTAACAAACTTAGTTTTTCTGGCTTCTGAAACAAACTTATTTTTAAACACATCCTTGAATTATGCCCAAGATAAGTCATTCTCCTAGACATTTGCATTGACTGAACTCCATTAATCCATAACAGCATCAGGCGGATGTCGCGATGCCAAACAACGCTTCTTCGCATCGTCCAACTCCATGTCTCCAAATATCCTATCACACAAACTAAACCAAGCCTAAACTTCGATGATAATCTTAGTACCATTGAACCTCTTACCGCCCAAGCTCTCAAAGTCAGGACATAGTGAGAAAAGCTCATCCATGGACAAACCTGCATGACCTCTTCCACAACACTCATGCTCGGTTCCTCAATAGGAGTGGCATTCCTCTATGCCTGATTCCCCATATTAGTAACAGTACTTCTCCACCCACCTCTACCTCTAGTAATAGCAGCTCTAGTACTCATCATTTTCACTACCTGAACATAGCAAAACATCTTTACGATACTTTAAGAATAAAGTTATTTTTAAGAAAGAGTTGTTCCTAAGGAATACTATAAAGGGAGTAGGTTTAGAAAAATACAAATATGCTCTCTTATATATAATATACTTAAATCATTCTAGGGTATCACTTATGCTATCTTTAATGAGCCATATCCAACCAAAGCCTAGGTATTCACTAAACCTTCACTTTGATACCAAATGCAATGACCTAACTTTTCAACCCTCGAATGTCGACTCTAATACATCCACGAAATTTATGTGCCGAGCATCCAAGTGCCAGAAAAATAGATTGTTAGGGTAAAAATAAAAAGAAAAATAAATAGGGCAATGAAGAAAGAACATAATATCAGAATCTCACAAGCGGAACGATGATATATAATATCCAAAAAGATGGTACAAAGGGTTGCTCCAAAATATAGGGTAATTTCAGAGTTACAAAACCTTAGCATTATCAATTGCCTGGATAGTTATAACTGGCTGTTCTCACAATGCTGATACATACATAATAATAGTGCAACATAAATAGAAATAGATAGATAAGTGGAAGACTCCATCTCATCTCATGAAGCTTTGAAGCATTTATGGAAAAACTTACTTTACTCAGCCTACTCGAAAGAGTACACAAGAAATTTATGGAAAATAAAAACCACATGCTATACATAAGTCTAGTATGAGAAACCGAGGATACATGCATCCATATAACAGTAACTTATGAGACCGTATGAATCACCGTAAACAGTATCTCCTCAAAAGAAACCAAACCATGTGATAAGTAAATAAGGTAATATAATAGATAATGTCTAGGGTGTAGAATATAAATCGAAAACCAGTTGTGTTGCTTGCATCTCACAACACAACAATATAGAAGTACATCTAAAACCATTAAGGTTCGTTCGCATATGGATTTTCCGTTGGATAAATCCTCAGATATACTAAGGCCAACATCTTGACGATCATCAGAAAGTACCTTTCGACGATGTATATCTTAAATAAAATATACCGTAAGATAAACATAATTGGTCCACGGCCGAACTCATGATACCAAAATCGTTAACTCATGCTAGCAACATCGATAAGCATCTCCAAATATGGAGTTGATATACCCTTTGGTTAACTAAACCTACTGGCTATGCATCATACTCAATTTTTTTATCATTTCTGATGGTGAAGTCAAGTCCAGCATCTCCCATATGAGTCTTCATCACTCGAATAGATCACGAATCTCTCCATGAATTCTAGCACAAGTTGTCTGGTGAATGCTGACACTGACCTCGGATAGACAGTTCAACTCTATAGCATTAGTCTGAAATGTTAATGTTGGCCTCTCCCTTGAACTTAACCCTACGATAGACAGTTCAACTATACTACATTGCACTTCACAACCGCTTCCAAAACCTAGACTCGTTATACTAGCTTTAAAGTGGTTTTTGGTAAGTAAAACATAAGTATATTTACCAATCCCAGACTCTTCAAAACTAAAATGGTGAATTTTTGGTTAATTCAATTCTAGTTCTTTTAGAAGTTAGCGAACGATATAAAGGAGTCCTCCCCTGAGGATCTCATATATACACTTTCTTAAAGCTAGAGATGTTTCATACCAATGAATCCTCCTCGGAGGATTTCAAGTTGTATGAAGCCGTGAAGCTTTTAGAAACTTTTTGAAGTAATTTTGGGTCAAGTTTGATAGTCGACTAATCGACTATCTAGTTCTAAAACGATCACAAATGGAAATCAAGTCTCCTATATTTATCACGTTGCTGATCTTCTCAACTTACTCTATTCTTCGGTCAAGGGTTAAACCGATAGATTAGAGCACTGTTGCTTCTAAACCCTACTTGAACATCATTCTTAACTCTTATAAATAGAACAAGTCTACTTTATTGGCTTTTAGTACATAAGTATAGTATTAATTGCTTTACATAAACAAGTTAAGAAACAACGCACGATTAGGCTACTTAAGCAACTCCTAATCCCCTTTTTAAAAAAATTATTTATAATTTAAAAGCCTTTTAAAAATGATATATATATAGTATATATATGGATGTATACTAAGTTATTTGTAAGCTAAGATATTTAATAAAATTCCAAAAACAATTTATAAGATATTATATTGTATAAGCTTTTTAACAATTTAATAAAATAATTAACTAATTTCCTAAAAACTATATATATAAATAAAAATACTTTAAAATACTTATGATTATGGTTTAAATATTTATTTAAAATATTACTTAAAAAATAACTATTATAATTTATTTAAAACTTCAAAAAGCATATTTTCATTTATTAACCTTCCACTTTAATTATTCATAATTAATTGCTAAAAATATATTTAAATTTCAAATCACTTTTAAAATACTCTAATATTAGTTATAAAATACTATTAAAAAGATTGTAGAAAAATTACTTAAATTAAAAGTTGTTTTAAACAGCTTAAAGTTTCAAACAGAAAATATAGCATTTCTATAATGTAGTAAAAAGGTTGAGAGCTACTACAGCGGCCAAAAATGCAAGCATTAAGTGCTGTAACAGACTATGTACCGGGTAGTTTATATATCAAAAAGATTGGCCACTTTTTGCCATGTTAAAAATTCTATCCAAAGTCCAATCTTTTTGCAGTACATAATACATAAAATATATGTCACAGTCATGGTAAGAAACTATAGGGATCTCTTTACAAAATATTATAGAAATTGTCAAATACAAGACAGTTCTAAGTTCTTCCATAGCGACTATTTGCTAAAAAACCATTCCATATTCAAGTCACATTCAATCGTAGTTCAACCAAACATATGTGCATCATGCCAAGCCCTTACAACAAGTTATAGAAGTCTACATACACAAATTACATATGCCATTAGCTTTCCATAGCAAGAATCACAAAAGTTATAACAATATATTGTCAAGCACATTACTATAGTTTGAACAAGCATATTATACACTTCATAAACATCCAAATGGTGAGTTTTCTCACCCTAATACACAACCAAACGCAAGGCTATACCTTTGCAACCACTTCCTATCTCAACCAATCAACTCCAGATTCCTCCAACCCTTCACTTGCTCACGACCTAGGCTAGATTAGCCTATAATTGCTCATGGCCTTGGCTTGTACGGGGGTGTGTGCTCCAATTCTTCAAGATTTAAGTTGACAATGGTTGTTGCTATGTTATTTAGGGCTTATAGCAAGAGTTTGGTGCAAGTTTAGGTTGATTTGCTTTGTGTTATAGAAAGTTATGTAGAAGAGAATAAGAAGATGAAGAACTTTCTTTTAGTTGCTTAAATTGTGAAAGGGTTTTTATGAGCTATATGTGGACTTATATAGGTAAAAATAGGTTACCAAAACCTCCCTCTAGCACCTTTAGCCGGCCAAAGCCCATCCCTCCATGTGACTTACTTTCCACCTCATATGCATATGGAAATATCTTATACCTTTTTCCTTCTAAAAGCTTTCCAAAAGAATTAGTTAGCCATATTTGGTCAAATTATTCTTATTAGCTATTAATGACTTCTTATGTTATTTAGACATGTGCACAAAGTGTGAATATTGAATAAAAAACCATTAATCGGTAAAATAATTTTTGGTCACAACATCGACATTTCTTCGAAGTATTTATTTTTGTAAACAAATTTCCAAAAAAAGTTTTATTTCATTTGTTATTACTTAAAAGGAGTTTAATAAGGTTATAAAATCACTTTTATAACACTTAAACATATTTCAAAAGCTCAGATATTCGGAGAGGAATATTCGAAATTATGGGCCCTATAGTACATATGTTTAAATATAATATATGTATATAGTTTGTATACACATATTAACAGTACAATATAGTACATATTTTTAAATATACTATAATATATATGTATATGGTTTGTATACACACATTAATAGTACCATATAACTTATATATATATATATATATATATATATATATATACACATAAGAGAGTTCGATGACACCCGTAATAGTGCGGCACCCCTCTTGCCCCTTGATTTCCACCACACAATCCGGGGAAGGGAAAAATGTAGCATTCTCTTTCTCTTGGATTATGTGGTAGAAATCATAGGGCAAATGGGGCGCTGCACTACTACGAGTGCTACTGTACTGTTCTTATATGTATATATTATAATTTAAAATGAATTAATAATTTTAAATATATTTTTTAAATAAGTAAACCATAAAATTACTTAATTTGAAACTACAATTGACTTGGACAAAATATTTTACTATTTCAAATAACATAAAGATACTTAAAAAAATTCAAATATTTATATATCCAAATTTTAAGATTCTTTTATTTCGGCCTAAAATTATATTTATATATGTATATACGTATGTATGTATATTAAAAACTACTTAATAAAAAAATTATATAAAACATTTATAACCAAATATGTTTATGTATATATGCATGCTTGGCTGAACTAAAATAAATAATTTTTTTATGTAGCATTGATCTAATAACAAAAAACTCCTTTTTTAAAATTATATATATATATAATTGCCAAAAATTAATAATTATGTATATTTATTTATGAGTTTCCTAATATATTTTAAATAAAATAATAGTTGCATATATATAAGTATAGTCGAAATAAAAATCAATCAATTATTTTATTTTATTTTATAAATAACTATGTTTAAATAGTTTTAAATTATATCCACTATAATAGGAGTAAAATATTCACATACATATAAACGCAGGTCGGGTTGAATAGTGTGAATGAATAATATAAAATGGAATTATACCTGAATAGATCCCCCCAATTGTAACACCTCGATTTCTGACTCGTCTCCTAGACTCCTTGAATCAGCACCCAATATTGCTAGAATCGAATGAGCCACTTTATTTTAATCTTATTTGATATTGTACAGGTATAAGTTTGCCAAGGGGTAGTAGGCTTAGGTATGGTAACCAAAGAAGAAGCTAGAATAATAAAATGAGGGTGGATGACTATGTATTAATAGAGGGCAAAAAGAGAACCAAATCTGTCACTTTTTCCTTATTTTCTTTTACCAATTCCACCTAGATCGAGATCCAGATCTAGACCATTCCAACCTCACGTTTGACCATCAATATTTGATCTCTTATATGGATCAACAATGTTAAAGCCTGTTAAGTAATTAATTATATTGAAAACCTATTTAAATATATATTAATATCATACAACGAATCATGCATATATTACATTTATTTATATGTCCAAATAATTACTATCAGCATTTAGAAAATTTCCATAAGCTACACTACTTACTAATAACACCCCAAGTATCAAATACATTAGTAATTAGTATTTCTTAAATATTAATTAATTTAACTTATTTATAATGTTTTATAAACTAGTTAAATTGCATGGCATTTCAAAGGATTCACAAATAAGGTTGTGTGACTTAGATGTGTGAATTCAATCAGCAATTAATATTGAAAAATTCAAATGTTAATAGTCACACATTACCGTAGTTAGTGGTGTGAAGTTGGCTGAATTCGTCGGTTACAAAACTTTGCGGTAAAATCATATTTTACATCACCTCGGGTGATAATAATTTACACATGTTCTCTTCGTCAATACTACATCACTATAGGATATATATTGAGTTTGGTATCAGTAAAAACTTTAATACTATCCAAATTCTACTTAGTCCATAAACAAAGTCTTTGGTTTAATAATAACATTTATTATTAACCACTTAACTCTGGCTAGAGATTTTGACTTTGAATTGAGTACAATTGACCGTGATACTACACATAAAACCGAGTAGTTGAATTCTCTAGTTAATAATGTTTCGCTTTCCATGCTTCAACAACTAACTATGGTCGTTCGGCGGTCAATATGCCATAATTTAACTATAATTAAAGCGGAGCATCCACATTGAAGTTCAACAGTATTCCCAATGTGGGAACTATATAACATTGTCATATTAAGATTTTCGGTTTAACGTAGTTGTTGCTAACCAATAGGAAACTCTCGATCAAGTCATTTTATAGTTATCCAATAACTATAAGTACGTAATTGTGAAAAATGCAGATTACAGATCTTAAGTTTGGAATAACACTCGAGGGGGGGGGGGTTGAATAGTGTTTTATGGATTTTCTAAATCCTTTTGAAACTTATGTAATTTAATCACCAACAAATGCAATTCACAGACACATATATAATCACAGAATCAGGCACAGATGCAAATACTAAATTAAAGCAGCAAAGGAAAGAACACACCAGGACTTTATACTGGTTCAGAATTACCCTACATCCAGTCCCGCACAATTGTACGGACTTTTCAAAATAATCTCCTAGATTACACCCTCGGTTTCAAGGCTACGAGGTACACCCTCCTGTATTCGAGTCCGAGGCAAACTCTCTAGATTTAACTAGGCGACAAGATCACCTAATCGATTTCCAAGGCAATGATCACACCCAATTGATTTCAAGGCTCAACCGCACCTTTTACTCAACAGTTTGACTTACAAATGATCCTATAACTCTGAATAGCACTGACATCTTATAGACAGAGTGGCAGAGAATCATTCAAGAGATAATCAAGTTTGATTCACTTGGTGTTTTGGCAGAGTATAGTTTTGGATTCTTTAGAATAAATGAGGAAGATGAAGATCAGAGAAAATAATTCAAAATCTGGTAAAAATTCATTTAGAACTTACTGGTATTTATAGAGATCAACAGCCATATCTATTCGTTAAAGGATACAACGAATAGACACTTCTTTTGAAAATTTGAAATTTGAATTTAACGGGTACTATGTCGACATGGGGATAGGGGTATGTCGACATGCTCAAGGCAAAATTGATGTTTTGATTTCTTATTAAAATTGGTTTCTATAATTTGTCAAAACAAATTTTAAACTTTGTAAATATATTTGGATATAGTTTAAACATATAAAAGAGTTTAGAAAGTAATTTTTAATATATATAATCTTAATCTGTAAAGTGATTTAAAATCTGAGTATATAAATAATTTAAAGCTAAATATTTAAAACAAGAGATGGTTTAAAA
This sequence comes from Allium cepa, assembly GCA_030765085.1. Classification (NCBI taxonomy): domain Eukaryota; kingdom Viridiplantae; phylum Streptophyta; class Magnoliopsida; order Asparagales; family Amaryllidaceae; genus Allium; species Allium cepa. The sequence goes on from CM060934.1 coordinate 184,780,307, forward strand.
ACAAGGACAACTTTGAAATCAAAATATTAAAAATGATAAAATAGTTTTGAGGCTAAAATATTTAAAACCAAGAGAGATGTCTTTTTGAAAAGAAAGTTTTGAAATCATTTTTTGAAAACACGAGATATATTTTTGAAAAGCATTTTTATAAAATTAGTGGATATCAAAATAGGACCACTATATATTCCACTAGATATTGTCATGAGTTTCATCCCGCTAGGGTTCCCTCCTTTTAACAAGCTCGAGGTGGATTCCATTCCACGAATAAATTTCGAATAAAGATGTAAGTGCTTTCAAGAAGTTTTAACATAATTCTAGACTCAATACTTATCTTGTACTTTGAAATCTTGAACTCTTGATACTCATGAGTCTTCAATCTTGATATCATCAATCTTGAATCTCTATACTGTACAGTCTTCATTCTTGGTACCTACATGGTTATATCCTGCATATACATATACATCTAAATTATAATGTTAGTATTTATATTTTATAACACTCAAGGATAAAACTATATATATATATCTAAACTATAATGTTAGTATTTGTATTTTATAAAACTATAATGTTAGTATTTGTATACATATTCTTGGTACCTGTAAGGTTGTTGTCATCAAAACCATCATCTCAAGGACTAACAATCTCTCCTTTTTGATGATGACAACCTATGTTTATAAAATATACTTCACCTTCACTATAACTCCTCCTAAAACTAATAACTCACCCTAAAACAAATAATTCTCCATTAATCTAAGCCTAACTACTCTATTTTATATTTCTCCCCCTTTGTCATTAACAAAACCATCCTAAAACCATAATACTATAAAACTCCCTCTTAAACTAATACTAGAACAAAGTATAGTAAATGGAATGTGAAAGACATTAACATAATTATACTATAATTATTCAATACATAAATACGTATAAGTATATCTCAGACAATCCAATCAATACACACATCAAATCCAACCATGTCAAATAAGTCAAAGAAATCAATCAAGTCAAACAAGTCAATCAAGTCAAACAAGTGAAAAAAACATACCAAACAAATCAAAAACTAATAATCCTATACTATAAGACAATACTACAAACTGCCCCTAAATAAAATATACTCGTTATGTATACATGTATGCAATATGTAGTTTGTAATTCAGTAAGAAATGTATGACATATGCAATGTAGCATGAGATGATATGCAGAATAAAGTGCAACTTGTGATGCATATGATTATGATATTTCATGCATTATAATTTATGATGTAATATGCAATGAAATGTGATCTGAAATAGAATGCATAATGATATGTAATATGAAATAAAATGATAACGAAGTAAAAATAATAATATGCAGAATGGTATGATAATATATATACTGCGATAAGAGATATTCATATTATAAGATAAATATGAGTGATAAGTAATATATAATTGATAAGCATATATATAGTGTATGTATACATATATCAAACTATTATAAATCACTTCAACCAAACAAAGGTAATACACATCAATTACTAGACTTAGGTTAAGGAAAACTAATAAGTGAGACTAAAAAGTGTAAAGACAAGAGTTTAAAGGTAATAAATGATATTAAAACTATAACATATTCATGAAAGTTAGTAATCAAACTCAATATCAAAATCAAATTGCTAAGAAATATGGATTTAAACTATTTATAAAAAAGTTAGTACCCTCCTTGTTTAATTTTTTTAATTAATTGTTTTTTTAGAAATCCAAACTTCCATGTTTATAACTTACTTTACTTACTAGTTAAAACCTATATATTAAATTACTATTGATTAAAATATTTAGAAACATGTTTAAACACCTTTTAAATTTAAAAAAAATATCATAACGAAATATTCAATAAAATAACAAGGATTGAAAAACTAAAATAAACATGTGTTATATTAAGCTCTCTTTCATTTAAAATTTAATTAAATACTAAAAAATGTCCAAACATTAATTTTAAAATTTTCTAATATAAGTTAGAAAATAACTTCTAAAAAGAATAGAGAAAAATACTTAATTTAAATATTATTTTTACATAGTTTAAAGTTTCAAATACAAAAGACAACATTTATAGAATGCTGTAAAAAATATTTGCAGTAAATATATTCAAAACATTATAAACAGAAACTGCAGCATTTACCAAATGCTTTAAAAAGTTTCTAAAACACTACAGTGTTTCAAAGCACAAAGATGTTGTAAAAATGAATTTGCAGCACTTAAGAAACGTTCCAGAAGAAAAGATAACATTTCAGATATACTATCTATTGTTTTGGGCCTGATTTTAACATGATTTTGCACTAATTTTACGACTAGATGTTGACATGTAAATAATTGATTTTTTGACCCAATTTTTTATAGTATTTAATATAATTAAAGTACTTAAAAAACATAAAAAACTAATGAGAAAACATGTGTAAGGACACTTTGCATTATGCATGTAAAAACGATTTTATTAAAGAAAAAGTGTAATGACACGTGTCATTTTGCATGTATGTCACTATCTATTTATATGACAAGTGTCATATGATGTGGCACAATCTTATTAATTGAAGAAATCTATAAATATACCCTTATTCTAATATTCTAAATTCCTTACATTAATTTCTTAAAAATATAAAATTTGTATCTTAAAAGAAATAGAGTACGAGAAGTAAAAATAACATTAGAAATGTCGAAATCACGAATGATGGTATGCTTTTCTACTTAGTATAGTTGAATTAATTAGTAGCGAGATTTTATTTCAAAGGAAACAGATTTTAGAAGACCTTCTTAAAAAACAAATTAGACCGGTATATCAATATGTAAACTACGGGGTGCCGATATATGGACCAAAATATCAAAACTTATAAAAGAGATAAATTTCTATACCTAACTAAATGCAACAATAAAGATGAAATAATAGTAAAGCGTACCACTTTTTGTAATCCTCCATCTTTCTAACTTTGTTTTTCTTACATTGTTGTGAACCACACATTTATATCTTTCAGAATTTGATGACGAGATCTGCTCTATTGCGACGGACTTGTTTTATGATCATCGTAGTATATTCATTTGCTAAATTTGAAGACCCATGAGAAAGATACATATGATTTAGTAGATCGACCAACTTGCCGCCATAACTATGAATTCGAATTATCAATGAATGGACACTTTAACCATTATAAAAGGCTCAACAATCACCACTTTTCATAAAAGTTTCTCTTCTTCTTCTTCCCGTTTTTCTGTTTACTATCAAACTTCTAGAAGGCATATTCCTTCGTTTCTTAACGGAATTGGATGAAACCAGTGGAAAATTGAAGAGGAAGGTAAGGACTACGATCTAGTAAAAGTTTGGTGACGAATTTGGATAGTATTATGGTGCAACAGGCCGAACAGTAAGAGAAATGCAGGAAATCCCGTACACAGTTTTCAGTTTTGAATAGCCAACTTCAAACTGTCATATCTCACTCAATTTTGATCGGAATTTGATGTTCCACCCATCAAAATGACCGTGAGAACAAGAAATACAATATGGAAAAGGATTTGGGACAAATTACTCAAATCACTGGATGCAATGTGAAGAATACCATTGATAGTTTTTCTTTCTTTTTCTCTTTGTTCACCAAAATTTCATTTGACCATAATTTTGTCATTTCTTGATGGATTCGCACTAAACCAGTGGCATTGCAAAGCAGATGGAGAGAGGTAAAGTAATAAATAAAGTTGTAGATGAGAATCAAAAGTTTTGTAATGATCTGGTACCCATTTCATTGTTGATTGCCATTATATATCCATTCGTTCTTCTTGATCGATGAATAATTATGTGGTATCTTTTAACCAACAATCATTAGACATAACTCTTCTCCTGCAAAACAACATAACTTTTTAAAGAATCAAGTGACTTTTCAAAATAACTAAACATAATTTTAAAAAACAATATCATGATGATTCTGTGACATATCCATATGAAAATAGTGTTAACAATTTTATCAAAAAAAATGTCATCTTAAAATTTTTCAAAAATCTGATTATGAAATTTTGAAAACCTTGCTCTGATACCAAATGTGAGAAATGCGGATTATGAATCTTAAGGCTGGAATAACACCAGAGGGGGGTGAATAGTGTTTTATGGATTTTCTAAATCCTTTTGAAACTTGTGTACGCCGACAAATGCAATTCACAGGCACAGATATAATCACAGAATCAGATAGAGTAAAGGAAAGAACACACCATGATTTTATACTGGTTCAGAGTTACCCTACATCCAGTCCCGCACAATTGTACGGATTTCTTTTCAAAATAATCTCCTAGGTTACACCCTCGATTTCAAGGCTACGAGGTACACCCTCCTGTATTCGAGTCCCGTGCAAACTTTCTTGATTTAACCAGGCCACAAGGTCACCTAATTGATTTCCAGGGAAACGATCACACCCAATTGATTTCAAGGCTCAACCACACCTTTTACTCAATAATTTGATTTACAAATGATCCTATAACTCTGAATGGCACTGAGATCTTATGGAGAGAGTGGCAGAGAATCAAACAAGAGATAACCAAGTTTGATTCACTTGGTATTTCGGCAAAGTATAGTTTTGGATTCTTTAGAATAAATGAGCAAGATGAAGAGGAGAGAAAATAATTGAAAATCTGGTAAAAATTCGTTTAGAACTTACTGGTATTTATAGAGATCAACAGCCATATCTATTTGTGAAAAGATACGACGAACATACACTTCTTTCGAAAATTTGAAATTTGAATTTAACGGGCACCACGTCGACATGGGGGGTAAGGGTATGTCGACATGTTCAAGGCAAAATTGATGTTTTTATTTTCTTATTAAAATTGGTTTCTATAATTTTTCAAAACAATTTCTAAACTTTGTAAATATATTTGAATATAGTTTAAACATATAAAAGAGTTTAGAAAGTAATTTTTATCACATATAATCTTAATATATAAAGTGATTTAAAATCTAAGTGTATAAATAATTTAAAGCTAAATATTTAAAATAAGAGATGGTTTAAAAATAAGGACAATTTTGAAATCAAAATATTAAATGATAAAAATAGTTTTGAGGCTAAAATATTTAAAACCAAGAGAGATGTCTTTTTGAAAAGAAAGTTTGGAAAACATCTTTCAAAAACAAGAGATATATTTTTGAAAAGCATTTCTATAAAATTAGTGGATATCAAAATAGGACCACTATATGTTCCACTCGATATTGTCGTGGGTTTCATCCCATTAGGGTTCCATCCCTTTAACAGGCTCGAAGTGCATTCCATTCCACGAATAAATTTCGAATAAAGATGTAAGTTTCAAGAAGTTTTAACATAATTCTAGACTCAATACTTATCTTATACTTTGAAATCTTGAGCTCTTGATATCTTGTTACTCATGAGTCTTCAATCTTGATATCTTCAATCTTGAATCTCTATACTATACCGTCTTCATTCTTGGTACCTGCATGGTTATATCCTGCATATACATATATATCTAGACTATAATGTTAGTATTTATATTTTATAACAAGTCCTAAGGTCGTTGTCATCAAAACCACCATCTCAAGGACTTATAGTAACCCTTGGTGCTCGCAACAGTCATGAGTAATACATTGACCAGCAATTGGAGAGTGTTACATACTCTGGTCATAATACCTTTCTCAAAATATCTTGATTAGGAATATTTACATCAAAATATTATTTTATATTGTAACTAATTACTCAGTATTGCAACCATTTACAACTACAATCACATAATATTTGATTTAAGGATTTCCTTATTTATATACTTCAAATTAATTACTTAATTAACTATACCATAATACAAAATAGTAAATAATGGAAAATAAGCATCTTTGTTACGAACAAGATTGATTGTAGAGATAGATAATATACAATAAATTGCATAAATGTACCAAAGGCATAACATTAACTCTCTCATCCTCTCACTTGCAATTAGAGCCAATTATAGATTCTAAATGCCATATCTTCAATCAGTTTACTTAGAATCGATCAAGCTAGTTCCTTCATAATTAGATCTGCTATGTTGTTCGTCCTATCTACTCCGGTCATCGTCACTTCTCCATCGTTGGAAACTTTTTTGTTGGATGGAATTTCCTAAATATGTGCCTTGATTTTTGTGAGCTCTTGGCTCTTTCATGATTTGCATTGCACATTGTTATCGCAGAACAATGTTATGGGATTCTCAATGTTTGCATTCACCCTTAGCTAAGTCATAAATTTACGCATCCAGACCGCTTCTTTAGCTGCTTCATTTAGGGTGATATACTTAGCCTACATCATTGAATTAACTACTATCTCTTGCATAGAATTTTCCAACTCACTACTCCACCATTTAACGTGGACCGTAACCCGGTACTAATTTACTGTCATTAATATCCTGGATGTTGAGTCTACATACCCCTTCATAAGGAGATCTTCATTTATGTAGATTACAAATAAGTCTTTAGTATCTCGTAAATACTTAAAATTACATTTCATAGTTGTTTAACATTTTTATTCTAGGTTCAATGGTATCGACTTACGCATCCTAATGCATAAGCCACATCCAGTCTCGTACATAACATAACATACATACTCGATTCAACTGCAAATGCACTCTTTACGCGGATTTTCCGCTTATCAATATGAGGAGCATCCTTCTTCGAAGGAACAATTCCCAATCGTGTTGGAACATTTTCGCGTATGTGATTCTTCATATTAAACCATTTTAGTACGTTATTTATTTACAAGGATTGGATAGTTTTAGCAACCTTTTAGATCTATCTTTATAGATCCTAATACAAAGTACATAAACCGCTTTACCCAAATCCTTCGTGGAAAAGTCTTGTATACCCAAGCTTTAATAGATCGTGACAATTGGACGTCGTTACCAATTGGGAGAAAATCATCGACATAAATGTCAATAAACACTATAGAATTTTCTTGTTCTTTCTGGTGTACATATGCTTCCTCCATGTTCTGGTAAAAACCAAACCGTTTGATACTTTATCAAAATAATTATTCCAACTCCTTAAAGCTTGTTTAAGACCATATATCAATCTTAATAACTTATAAGCTTTTCCCTTGCTCCCATTGACCTCAAAACACCCTCGACTACAGCATGTAAACGGTCTCTTCTAAATCAGTAATACCCTGTAATTTGGCATTGATTATTTAATTACTTAGTTTGTTAATTAATTGGGCTCCAAAAATAATATTTATGCAAATGATGGAATTTGACCATAAAACTTGCACCATTGTGTTCGTGACAAAATTCCGTGAAACTTTCATATTTGAACTTTTGCGATCAGAGTCCAAACGAGGAAGTTATTGTTAGTCCGTAAGATGATGGTTTTGATGATAACAACCTTAGAATAGATTATAAAATATAAATACTAACATTATAAGTTTAGATATGTATATGCAGGATTTAACCATGTAGGTACTAAGAAAGAAGACTGTACAGTATAGAGATTCAAGATATTAAGATAGAAAACTCATGAGTATCAAGATTATCAAGAGCTCAAGATTTCAAAGTTAAGTTTTTTTATTATTAGGAATTTTGTTAAAACTCATAGAAAAGCACTGACATCTTAAAATCCAATTTATTCGTGGAATGGAATCCACTTCGAGCCTGTTAAAGGGATGGAACCCTAAGTAGGATGGAACCTATGAAAAATCTAGTGGAACATTGTTTTGTATCCGCTAACTTTTTATTCAAAATGATTTTTCAAAATTATATTTCAAAACTTTCCTTTTAAAAGATTCAAAACCCTCTATCCTGATTTTAAATAATTTTAGCTTCAAAATCATCTTTAATTTCAAAGTCAAATTACTCCTGATTTTAAACTATCTTTTAATATATTTAACTTTTAAATATTTATACTTAGATTTAGAATATAAAATTAGAGTTAAATTCTATATATATTATTCTCCATATTTACTTATGAATTTTAACTATATTCAAGTATATTTATAAAGTTTAAATTAGTTTTAATATAAGATAAAGGTTATTTTCAAAGAAAATCAAAAAATCAAAAAATGCTTTGGGATGTCGACATGCCTATATACCCCATGTCGACATGGTGTCAGTTGAGTTCAAAATTTAAATTTCAAAAGAAGTGTCTATTCGCCATAACTCTTCACAAATGGACATGGCTGTTGTTCTTCTATAAATAAGGGTTAGTTTTAACGAATTTTGTATCAGATTTTCTGGTTTTTCACTCCTCTTCTTCTTCCACTTTTCTTAATACATATTCTTATCATTACTCTGCCGAAATCAACATGGAATCGAACTCGATTACTTCTAGTTTGGTTCTCTATCACCCTCTCTACAAGATTCTCAGTGCTATTTAGAGTTATAGACTTCTTTGTAATCTATTAAGCGAGAAAAGGTGTGATTGTAGCCTTGAAAATCAATCAAGAAAGAAAAGGTGTGATTCTAGCCTTGGTAAATCAATTGGGCAAACTTGTGGCCCGGAAATCAAGCATCTCTACCCAGAGGATCGAAATTCTAGAGGATGTACCTCGTAGCCTTGAAACCGAGGGTGTAATTGTACAATTGCTTTTGAAAGGAAATCCGTACTTGTGTTGCTGGACTGGATGCAGGGTAGCTCCGAACCTGTATAAAATCCAGTGTGTTCTTTCCTTTATTGCTTTTATTTTATTTCTGCATCTGTGTTTGTTTCTGTGATCATATCTGTGTCTGTATATTGCATACATCGGTGTCTAAATTAACATAAATCGAAAAAAGATTTAGTAATTCTTTATTAACACTATTCACCCCCTCTAGTGTTAATCCTAGCCTTAAGATCCGTAATCCGCATTTCTCACAGTTATGGGCGAAAAATGAATTCAAAACGAAAATAAATAAATAAGAAAAATTAACGTTTATTAATTAATCGCCCAGGCCTACAGGCCGACCTGCCATTAGGACCGGTTGACCTCTAGCGCTCGACCGGTGCAAAATGGGCGGTCGACCAGTCGCCTTCAGGCGGCTAGGGTTAACCTAGGCCACAATGGCCCGGATCTAATATTCAAATCATATGGTTCTGGTTTATTCTGGCACCTATAAATTCAGGCCTAGCCCTTCCATCTCTTCTTATATTTTTGTGGAGGCAGTAGTGAAGCTCTACTATTTCTTCTTCTCCACTTTCTTTTTAAATTATAAAAATAAGATATTTGTATCTATATTCGTACAAATCGGAGAAGAGTAGTAATCTAATAAAAAAGAGAAGATAAGAGAATTAACCATATGCGTATTTGAAGTAACATATACATACATATATATATATATATATATATATATATATATATAGATACATACATACATATATATATATGTATGTATGTATCTATTTTCTCTCCTTATCCTAAATCTTCTCAGATTTGTAATTCTAATTTATGTGTATACCCTTTTATACATATCTCTTGGATTAAAAAGGATTTGAAGATGAATCAAAGGCTCTACTTTAGATCTGGAGATTTGGATCGCTTTTTAAAGATAAGTGAGAAACTTTATAGATTGTTATAATACGAAAATTATCCTATTGGTGTTTATTTGATTTTTATGCCTAATTTGATAATTGTATATAAGTTGTAGGTAATGTATTAAATATGATCTGAATATAATAAATATCTCCTGCACATACTTGTTTATGAATTGATTTAGCATTGTTTACAACCTGATTTGGAAATCAGTCCTAAATGAATGAATTTAGAATATTGATTTAAATGAAATTTAGTCCAAATCTGAAATAGGTTGTATAATAATGTTATAAATTTGGATTATTACCCTAATCTTGTTGGAACGTAAACTTTTCTATGTTTGGAATTGCTGGAATTTAGATCCGATTAATATTTGTAAATTAGTTTGATTTCTTTTCCTTTTAGAAAAATACAGCATTTGATCTAACAAGGAATATATGTAGATAGAAAGTGAAAGAGATGTGTAAAGTATGAATTCATTGTAGTTTACATTGTCTATTTCAGTAATAAAAATAATAATTATTCCTTGTAATTTCAAACAATGTAATCTTTTAAAGTTAAATCTTTTGTTTTGGACTAATTTATGGAAATTATAGCGGATGGTCTTTCTAACAATTTAACAAGGAAAAGAATATCTAGTGAAGATATATAATTAGAATGTATTTTATAACATAAGTAAATAGTTTTTCGCAATTTACCAAGCTTATAATAATTAAAAAAAAGCTAATAATGATGCTTGCACGTATATTCGCATTTAGAATAATTAATTAATAGGAAAACAATTTAAAAGATTGTAACCCCAATAAATGGTAATAAATATAGGGGTTGCAATAAATTGATAGGGTAAATGGATTAATGTGACTGATAAAAATAAAATAAATATAAAAGGGTACTAATTTGAAACTAGTAATCATACATAAATGACTTAGGAAATATTTGCTAGGATTTTATGGACAAATTGATATTCATGAGCATTAAACTGGGATTTATGGATAGATAAATATTTAAGGTAAATCTTACTGCCTTAAATAAAAAGAGAGTTAGTAAGCTAAGTCCAATGTCTTCCTAAGATAATATAAGTAACTACTTTGGATGGTTAATTGGACTTAGTGGATTAGTGATGCGTGATTAGTAGGGTCACTCGATGGAAGAATGCCCTTCTCTTTGAAGCTACCAGTAGTCAGACACACTTAGTACTAATGTGAGATATCATTAGTCCTAGGACCCATGACGATGTGAGAGATTAGGCCTGCTTTCTTAATTGGAAAGTACAAAATGGTCCAAATTTAGAATTAGAAGCGGTGAGGGATATCTCCATAGGGGTTCGCTTCTGGTTTGAGGTCTTAAGTGGCTGTAGGGTCTGCCTCTCTCCTAAATAGAAGTATTAAGTAACATAGTGAGATTCTAAATAAATAAATAAGGTTGTCACTAAAAAGGGTTTACTTCAGTGTTGAGGTCTTAAGTGGCTATAGAGTCCTCCTTCCTGCCGAAAGAAGTAACCTAATGAGATGCCATATTTATAATTAAAGAGTGATAGTGGATATCTCGGGAAGGGTTCACTTCAGGTTTAGGATCTTAAATAACTGAAGGGTTCGCCTCTTTCTTATAAAAGATCGACCCCAAATCCTCTTTAGCCACATCAGGAAAATAAGGAAAACTACTCATAAGCAAGCTAGGCTCTCCACATGACACCATAATATTTTTCCACCCTTATTTCTTCAGTAGCACTGTATGTTTAGCACAATCCAAGATAGCATGATTCCAAGACAACCAATCCATCCGAAGTAATACATTAAACCTTAGAATACAAAGAACATACATATCGCATGGAAGGAGTTGGTCATGTTAAGTAACCAAAACTCCTAAACACATCATACTAAGGTTGATGGAGCCCACATAGGGTTCGACACATAGATAGAGTCAAAAGCCATACTAGGTTTCAGTTCAGTCTATCAACAAGGCTACAGGATATAAAATTATGTGAAGCACCAGTACAAAACACGTATAGGAATGACATAGACAAATAATATACCTTCAAGAACCTACTTCCCCTTTGTAGCTGCAGTAGTGGAAGGTGTTGAAACAAGTGTGAAAACTCTAGGCTGCTGTACTTTCTAAAGCTTCGAATAATCTCTGACCATATGACCGGCTGGTAGCAGTTGATGTGCACGTAAATGTGCATATTTTTACTTCCATGTTTTATCGCATTTAATTAAATTAACGATCATATAGGGTGTTTTAACATGTTTAAACCAAAATTCAAATTATCTTCAAATTATCATTTATCCATCTTTATATAGGAGCAAAATGATCATTTTTGCGCACGAATTAATTTGAGAGTATTTATGTGTGGATTTTATTTTTATTTGTAAGAATTTGAATGGAATTATGAAGAGGTCTACATGAAAATATGCATACACAAGTGAAAATAAGCAAATGAAGATGGAAATAATTCATTTTATGAAGCATGGAGGACCCCACCTACCTTCATGTATGAATTAGAAGCTAATCCATATGTTAATGGCCATTACACTTTCATGCACATTTAATGGAGGATTATCTCATGCTAATGATTAATTTAAGTCACCGCACTTCCTAATGGTAGTTTGGGTAGTTTCCAAAAATTGAATTAGGGTTTCTAACATGTACAAATACCCTATATGCTTCATGTAACCTCTCTTCTCTTAGTCTCTTTTAAGCTCTCTTCCTCTTAGTTAGTTTTAGCTTAGATTAAAAATAAAAGAAAGCTCACTTTCTCTTTTCATGGCCACTTAGTCATTTTTATCTTATGTAATTTTCTTTTTTATGCAATGTTAGTTCTTATTTCCTTTTAATTACATGTTCATTTCCTTTCATGCTAGTAGTGTAGTTTAATTTATTCATGTAAGTAGAACAGTTTTATTTCTTTTTAGTTAGCTCTTTTTTTACTTTGCTTTCTTTTTCCTTTTCTTTTTATTTAATGTTGCATGCTACAATTGTTGATATGATAACAAAAATGAGAGGCAAAACCCCTTCAATTTAGGGGTAATGAGCTCTCTAACCATGTAGCTTCAACATTTTGATAATTATCTCTCTCCTTTTGTGCTTAATGACAATGCTTGAAGTGGTTTAACTTGTTGTTTTGCTTTTAATTTGATAGCCTATATTTTTGACACCAAATAGGCTATGCTCAAACAATCACTAAACATAAATTACATCTTCATCTACATATGATTATAGTAATGAAGTGAATGTTGAAATCGAAATTTGATGGTCTATATTTCTAATTAATAGTTAATAGGCCATGCTTAAAATAGATTTTACTTTCAACTTGTTGTCATTATTTATGAGAATTAGTAAGTGGTTTAACGGATGTGTTATATTTGATGGCTTATGTTGAGCTAATTAATAGCACAAATATGCCATACTTATAATAAACACATCAATTAAACTCACTAATGACAAAAAAAAGAGATCATAATTTCATGTTTTGTTGAACTATTGATCTAGATAGTGGATTTATCTCTAAATTGTCATTTTATTCCCATAGTTTTCATTCACCTTTGTAGTTATTAGTTTGTTAGTCTTCTCATTTTCTAGCTTAACACTCTCCTCAACCTTAGTATAATTTGATTGAATAGAAATTTAAAATCTAACAATTCTCCGTGGATCGACCCATACTCGTCACATACTAACATTTGTACGCCGTGCGCTTGCAGGTAATTTTATTATAAATTCATTTTGCTAATTTTCTAACTAGATTGAATTTGGACGACGAACAACAGTTATAACAACCCTACCTCGGAACAAACGGTCCTATGGCTATATGTGGCTCTAGCTTTGGTACCTTTGCAATCGACACTTAACTATCGTCACTTTTCCACTTGTCCTCCTCCACCCGTAACAAAATGTCCCTTTTGTTCACACTTACAACAAGCTACATTAGAAACATCCTTCAACGGTTGAAACTTACGCTTGTTGTTTTTGGTAGGTGCCGATGCAGATGACCTTGGAGCCAAACTCTCAAACGGTAAAGCCATGCCTACCATATTCACAAAAAATCCTTAGATATGATATGTCATGTCCCTTTGAAATTCTAGGCGCCAACCAAACACAAACACCTCATTTTTCTTCGACGGTGTATCTGTCAACCCTGGCCCAAAACGAGACAAGGCATCAAACCTAGTATTATACTTAGCAACCGACATAGCCTCTTGCTTCAGGTCTATGTTGCTCCTAACAAACTTAGTTTTGTTGGCTTCTAAACAAACTTCTGTTTAAACACTTCCTTGAATTGTGCGTAAGATAAGTCATTCTCCTAGACATCTGCATTGACTGAACTCCATCAATCCATAGCAGCATCAGGCAAATATCACGATGCCAAGCAATCCTTCTACGTATCATTCAACTCCATGTCTCCAAATATCCCATCACATATACTAAACCAAGCCTAATCTTCAATGATAGTCTTAGTACCATTGAACCTCTTACTGCCTAAGCTCTCAAAGTCAGGACATAGCGAGCAAAGTTCATCCGTGGACGAACCTGCACGACCTCTTCCACGACATTCATGCTTGGTTCCTCAATAAGAGTGGCATTCCTCTATGCCTGATTCCCACCATTAGTAACAGTACTCCTCCTCCCACCTCTACCTCTAGTAATAGCAGCTCTAGTGCTCATCATTTTCACTTCCTTAACATAACAAAGTTCTTTAGGATACTTTAAGGATAAAGTTATTTTTAAGAAAGAGTTATTCCTAAGGAACTCTATAAATGGAGTAGGTTTATAGAAAAATACAAATATGCTCTCTTACACTATCCGTGACTTGAAAATCAAGTGGATGTGCTTGTAGCTCGAAAATCAAGTGACTCTACCCAGAGGTCGAGATTCTAGAGGGTGTCGTCTCGTAGCCTTGAAATCGAGATTGTATTTGTATTTAGTAATTGAAAAGAAACCCGTACAAGGAATTGTTTGGAATTGGATGTAGGGTGATTCCAAATAAGTATAAAATTCTGGTGTGTTCTTACCTTTTTTACTTTTACTATATTTACTTTTATATGTACTTTCATTCTGTGATTGTCTCTATGATTGCTAATTACATCATTCCAAGTAGAACCTTAAAGAATTTGAAAAATATTCATATAGTCAATTAAACACTATTCACCTCCCTCTAGTGTTAATTTAGCCTTAAGAACCTTATTTCGCTGACTTACATTTGGTATCAGAGCATTGGTTTTCGAAGTATTCATCATCTGATTTTTGTAAAAGTTTAAATGGCTACTAACACCGGTAATCGTATTGTTAGTATCACTATCAATACACTTGTTAGTAACTCATTTGCCGAAGGACAATCCACTACTAGACTCCACTTTTTTAACGACTGTAATTATATATATTGGTCATGTAGAATGAAAATTTATTTGTAGTCATTTGGTTTAGACATTTGGAATATCATAGAAACTGAGTACATTGAACACGAGTCTAATTTTGCATAGTGGACTGCTGACCAAAAAGCAGTTGTACAAGGTAAATATAAGGCCATGAATACAATATTTTGTTCATTAGATAGAAACGAATTTAATAGTGTATCTATATGTAAGTTTGCTTTTGAAATTTGGAGAACTTTGCAAGTTACACATAAAGGGACAAATAAGGTCAACAAACCAAAATTTCCATGCTAACAAACCAGTTTCAATTATTCAAAATGAGTACATATCTGATATGTATAGTATATTCTAAGACAAAGTACACTCACTTATTGCACTGGACAAAAGATTTTTTAAAGAGAATAAAGTTAGAAAAATCCTCAATTCACTTACTTCTGAACGAGATCAAAAGACTCTTGCAATCGAAGAAGCCAATTGTAACGACCCAAAATTTTTAATAATTTAAATTTGAATATTTAATTAATTTTAAATATTAATAAGTGAATTTATAAGTCAAATAAATTTTTATTTGAATTATTGGATTTAATTGGATTATTAAATCGATAATTTAATACGTTAAATTATGGAAATAATTGAAAATGGAGTTAAAAATGATTGAAAATAATTTGGAAAATTTTATTTTATCATACTGGAGTTATAGAAATATTTTAGAACTTTTAAAATCGAATTAAAAGTTAATTTGTGAAAATTGAATATTTTAATATTTAATAATCGACTGTAAAATAGTCAATTTTTGGACAGTCTCAGAATTGAACGAAACCAGTTTCATTGGATCCGTAATAGTTAGTTATTACCGGATTTCAAATTTCGTGTCAATCGGAGCTATCGTTTGATCGTGGCAGCTCGAAACGCATCGATTTATTTTTAATTTAAATTTGACGAGTCAAAATAGCCATTTTTCAAAAAGTCTCGGAATTCGACGAAACCAGTTTCATCGGATCCGTAATGTGATATTATTGTAAGGTTTCAAATTTCAAGTCATTTGGATTTACCGTTTGTCCGGTGCAAATTAAAACGCCTAGAAAATCGCTTAAATCGGTTTAATTTAAATTGAACGTTTTCAGCCATAACTCGCACATACTTCCGAATTAGCTTCCGAAACCTGTTCCATTGTGTCCGGAACGCGGGATAAACCCTAGGTACGCTGGTTACGGCGTCTAAATCGGAGTTCGGAAAATCCGGGATGAATAGTGTCGCTCGTTCCTTATAAATAGCCCCTACCTCTTCATAAAAATTAAAAAAAAAAAAATACAAACCCTAATTAACCCTAGCCGCCACCTACAATTGAATGGCCAGAAAATCATCAACTTCCTCCCTCAAAATCTCTCAATCCGTTCATCGATTCACGAAGCCATCAACTACAAAGTTATAGAGCTTCGCAAGATCTTGAAATCCATACGGATTTGATGATGTTTGGAGCTGTGTGGTGGTCGTGGGGGAGCCACGAAGGCAGGCCGTTCGGCCTCGTAGTGCGTGCTAGGGGGGTGACCGAGTTCTATGGCTTTAGGGCCGAGTGTAGAGGAAGCCAAGGCGCTTCGATTGGTGGAGGAGTGATGAGCTCTAGCTCGTCGTAGGTGATGCATAATTAAACCCTAGCATGGATGGAATGGGTTCTTGAGTCGGCCTTGCTTCCTGTAGGTTACGTGAGAGGGAAGAAGCAAAGAGGGACGGTCCAGATGTTGTGATGAAGGATCTTGTGGCTTGGATTTGCTGTGGGTTTAAAATAGTTAGTTTATATGTTGATTTGTGTATATAAATCGTGTACGATCTTTAAAAATTCGTAACTTTTTCATACGAGGTCGAAAAAATGCAAACTCAGTTGCGTTGGAATCGTATGGACGAGCACTACGCGATGGAGTTGGTTTGGAGTCGTTTGGAGTTAGTGAGAATTTTGGGTAAAATTAAACGCGCGTTTAATTTTATTCGAAATAAAAGCTAAAACGGAATTTAAAACCAAGGTGAGAATTTCTCACTCAATCGAATAGATTTCGATTTTATTTTAAATAGTTAGATTTAAAATATTTGAATGCATGTTTGAATGATGACTGTAAATTATTGATTGTTAAAATAGACATTATGCGCCGTTAGTAAGCGGATGTTATTTAATATAAACATATACCGCGAATATTTCATAAACAGTGAAATTGGTATTATATATAATATCAATATATATATATTGGCATATGTATATATTGCAGTTGTTGATTTCCCGCATTTTTTGTTTAGCGGATGAGACCCTATTACGCCGTTAGTAAGCGGATAATATTTATTAAGAACATATACCGCGATAATTTCGTACTGGAGCGAAATTGGTATTGTGCTAATGTTTTTGGATGCAGGAAACAGGTTGGAGGGATCCAACTGGATTCCTCAACAGTATTTATTTAATTTCAGATATTTTGATATTTGATTGATTATCATATCGATATATGATATCGTTGTTGTCGTGATTGACTATTTGGTGTGTAGCATCATTGGACCCAGATTTTGGGATTTTAAAATGTTTTTAAAGTGATTTTTGAAAAGATAAAATATCTTTGGAATTGATCCATTTCAAATAAATAAACGTTATAATTTTTAATGTTATAAAAATTATGATTTTTAAGAAATATAGTTAAAAGCTGATTTTTGAAAATAAGGAATTAATGACTTTATAAAAGAGTTTAAATTGGGATTCTGAACTTGTTATAAAAAGTTAAATATAGGATTTATAAAATTTAATTATTTTATAAATCAGAATGGTGAAGTTTTTTTTAAAGGAAATTAAAGACGTTTAAAGAATAATATAGATTGATTTATATTAAAGGATTTACAAATGAATATTTGTAAATTAAAACGTTGGGATTATAAAATGAGATTTTATAAGTGTTTGAATGAATTGAAAATGAATTTCATTAAAGAATGAAATCAATAGAATTATAAATGGTGAAGTTGTAAACGAAATTTATAAACAGTAGATTTATAAATTTTATGAAGTTATTTGAAGAATAGATTGGGTTAAATAAATGAATCTTATAAGTTATAAGATTTATAATTATGAAACTCTAAGGAATGATTTTGTGAAATAATCGTTTATAAGTAGTTAACTTATAATATGAACTTTTAATCTAAAATTGAGTTATAAACTGGAATAGGTTAATAAAGGAATTTGTAAAAGGAAGTTTTTATATATAAATAGAAATAGAATTTATAAACGTTGTTTTATAAATTCGCAAACGACTTATTTTGATAAGTTAATTGTTATAACTTATAAATGGAGTTATATTCACATTTTTAAATAGTGAATAATCCTTTGAATTAAAATGAATAAAAGGATGAAATTGTTAACGTAGTATATTCACGTTTTTGAATAGTGAATAACACGTTAAAGGAAATATTTTAGATTTGATGTTTTAAATAGAATTAAAACAATCTAGTGATGTTTTAAAAGGTGTTGAGATTCGAAACCATAGATTTCAACATTTATGATTGAAATAGACGTTTTCGAGAAATAAAAGGAAATGGTAGACTATAACACTGTTGTTATAGTAAATGATTTCCGAAAGGAAATGTTTTTAATAGTATTGGGATTTATATATCTATTTTAAATTCGAATCCCTATACTAGTGATTTTGGGTTGTCGTAACGATGTTTTACGTAACATTCGTTTTGGCCCAAATAAATATGTTAAGTGAATGATTTCCTTAAAGAATGAAATATATACTTAATTCGATTTAAGTATATTGAATATTTTCTAAGTGTTGAAAATAAAAGATTTGTGAATTACTTATGAATAAATAAGTATGGAAATGTTTTCCAATATGAAGTGAATATTTAGAATTTATCTTTTTGAAGATAAATTGAGAATGAATAGTTGAAATCGTATATGCATGAATATTTTGGAAATATAAATTCATTATGGAATTTATATGTGAAAGTGGAATTTGTTTAAAAATAAATATTGATTTATTTTTGAAGTGTTGAAATTATATATCTTGTAAAGATATTTTGGAAAGTAAATAATTTGGAAAATTATTTGGAATCTGGTGATGTATGCATATCCATTGATAGTTCAATAACCGACTATCAGTATTTCCCTTTGAATGGGTATTTGATGTGAATATGATTGAATTTGAATGCACACTTATTTTTGAATAAGCGCTCACTATTCGGGTTAACCGGGAAAGGACCATGGGGTCGTATAACCCATTCCGAATATGTGATACGTCGTTGTGAATTGCATTTGAAGATCGGTGTTGAAGACCGGTATTTGCGAAAGCGATAGGATGAACTATCGATTGACTCTGCACCGAGTAGCTACGGTATTGAGTTCTCCATATGTGATGGTGAATCCGATCAGGATTGTGAATATCCGGATTGCAAGGACTTCTTTGTAAGTGCCTTCGGTTCTGTTCGATCCCGGAACAGACTTGTATGGATTGTATGTCTGACATTACAAGTTGAGATATAAAGCCGATTTCTTTCAAATATATTTCTGTTGGTGGCGGAGAATTTATTCTTTGCTTAACACCCTTCTTTGAGACGTATGTGCTCAAAGGTTATATAGTTGAAGTTATCAGCAATATATTCCCAATTTGGTAATGTGACATGCTGAGTGATGCTGAAATGATCATTGTGTTGATTATTGTGATAGGATCATTTATTTGATCGTCTATCTTAGTGATCATTGTGTTGATCATTTGTTGACCCAAAGCATGGCTTTTGTATAAAGTATGTTTTTGTGGACGTGACTTCGTCGAGCCTCACACCCCGTGAATGGTCAAAACAGGAAAGAAGCAGCAAGGTTATGAGGGGTAGCACCCTTTAGGATGTGTCCATTTCCTTCTGGAAAAGGGTGGTATCATGGTATGGAGCCCAGATACTTACTCATGTTGAAAACACTTTGTTATGATTGTGTGAATTGATTAGAGAGCGCTCTCGGAAAAAGGTCCCAAAGGACCGGGGGATGGCATATTCGGTCAGTTGTTACTCAGTTAGGAGTAACCCGGCCTTGTGTTGGTTGAGATCCGGTTTGGTTCTCGGGGATGTCCATCCAGAGGCATTCTCAGTGGCAATGGGAAGTTCCTTGGCCTGATCATTTGTTGGAAATCCAATTCCCAATACGAAACTTGTACGGTATTAGTTGTAGAACCTGCCATTCACTTATGGTGGTCACCACTGTTTGGATGGTAGCTATAGTAGGCATAGTTCGAAATGTCTATGTTGGCTAAGATTTATATTCTACTTTCAAAATGAATTTTTCCCCTACACTATGCACTAATAATAATATGAAATGTTCTTTTAAATGCGTATCAAGCATCTTTGACTATCATAAGGAGAAATCTCCTCCGATTCTGCGTTTGCATTGTGTGTGTGTGCGGGAGGCCTTATGGTAGTCTCATTTTTAAAAAGCATTGCGAATTGATTAAAAAAATATTCCTCTATTTTGATTTTAAGATAAATAAACTGTTTTGAGTTCTCACACCAGTCACATGACTGACTTGGAGTTTATTGTTTTCCTTCCTAAACTCTGGGTGCCCACCAATTTCCACACGGGCAGTTAAGAGTTAGGTTTATCAGGATATTCTGGATATTCTGGAGTTGCTGGAGGCAAGCTGGATGGCATGGCGTATTACTAGTTTATGTAGTATTTCTTTTTCCGCTGCATTGTTTGTTGATGTATGTTGTTATACACTCTGATGATATGATATGATGTAATGAAATATAATGTGATGTAATAACTGATATAGTTCTTTGTTTAAAGATTATTCATTTATTATTATATGTTGTTCCGCTGCGAATTGTGAGATTCTGTTGTTGTTCTTGTTGTTCTGTTGTTTCCTTTCTGTCCGTCCTATTTTTAAAATTTTCTATCTTCTGTTTTTCTAATTCTCTGTTTTCTAAAAAAATTGTCTATCTTCTTTTCCCTCTATTTTTCTTTTTCTCTCTTCTTTCTTTTCTTTCATTTTAAAACCCATAATGGTTCGGTTTTTCGGCAACGAAAAATCCGCGTCGTTACATTTGGTATCAGAGCTCTGATGGTTAAGCGACAACCATGGTTCTGTTGGGTATTACTCATCAGAGATAGAGTCAGTAGTACTCTAGAATGAGTTTGAGTGTAATAATAGCTATGAGAGCGTATTTGTTAGTGTATATAAAATTGTTTTATATTGTGATGAT
The DNA here is from genome assembly GCA_030765085.1 of Allium cepa. NCBI lineage: Eukaryota > Viridiplantae > Streptophyta > Magnoliopsida > Asparagales > Amaryllidaceae > Allium > Allium cepa. The sequence continues at coordinate 184,801,370 of CM060934.1, forward strand.
TGGTTTATTGAGTGGCATATGAACTTTCGTCAGCGTGGTCCGCAAGACTATGCCGAAGGGGTTTCTAAACACTTGAATAGAACAATTCGGCACAATATTGTTTTAAATTGGATAAATGAAATAATTTTACCTTGAGTATATTTTATATATAAAGAAATAATTTTCAAAAATTATTAAAGTGTATATAAGTAGATTGTTTAGTTGTTTGAATAGTCTAAATAAAAGAATAATTGTATAAGTAAAAGAATTATAAGAATAAAATTATAATTAAAGTGTTTACAATTGTGAAATAAACTTATATATATAAGAAGTGAAACTATATAAAATATGAGTTGTAAATAAAGGATGTATAAATGGAATATAACTTAAGTTATGTAAATGAAATTCAACTTTGTAATTGAATTGAATAAATGAATTGAATGTTAATCGATTGAATGAAAATAATTGATAAAAAATAATAATGAATATAAGTGTTAATTCATTAAAATCTAATTTTATTGGAAGTTGAATAAAATTGAATGAAAATCAATTTAATTAAACCAAATTGAATGAATATAAGCAAAGTAATTTGGTTGAAATTAATGTACATTGGTTGTTACTTGATTGTTGATTGATTGTATATAAGTTCATTAAGTGTTAATGAAATTGAATTAATGAAATTGGAAGCTATGTAATTGAATTCAAATTTGGAGTAAATAAATTTGAATAGAATTAAATGTGAATTGGATTTAAATTAGTAAATGTAAACTAATTGAATTGAGAATGAATGTTGATAAAATCCAATGTTGATAAATCAAATATGATTTAGAGTGAAAACCAATTCATTAAGTATTAATGAGAATATGAATGAATTTGTTGAATGTTAGTTGGTTGATGGTTGAATATATATTTCTATTGTTGCATTTGCTATGTGACATATATAGTTATTATGAGATATATGTTGTATATTGAGATTATTTGCATATGTGCATGTTCTCATGTTGTTTGTTGAGTTTAGTAGGTGCGGATCGCGTTTGCTTCGCATTGGGAGTTCGCTTTAGCGCTATATTAGCTGTATATGCTCGCTAATAAAATATAAGGTACATATCTCGGATTAAATATCGCACTTTTATATTTTTTTCCCTTCGGGATGCCTCATTACTTGATGAGATGTATATTTGTGATATATATACTGTCATTTTTTTTTTCGGATCGAGCCGCGCAAAGGAGACTATGGCGAATTTTTCCGGAAATTTAAGGCGTTAGAAAAATTTTGAGAAAATTGGGAAAATTTTGGAAAACTTTAACTTTGTTTTAGAATTGAAAGTTAAATGATATAGTTGTTTTTGAAAAAGATAACTAAGTATGATTTGAAAACTTAGTAAAGTATGTTAAAAAGTTTAATTATGAATTTTGGAAAGTTAATAGATTCCGTAACTTTTCTTACTTGTAATTTCGAGGACGAAATTCTTTTAAGGGGGAAAGATTGTAACGACCCAAAATTTTTAATAATTTAAATTTGAATATTTAATTAATTTTAAATATTAATAAGTGAATTTATAAGTCAAATAAATTTTTATTTGAATTATTGGATTTAATTGGATTATTAAATCGATAATTTAATACGTTAAATTATGGAAATAATTGAAAATGGAGTTAAAAATGATTGAAAATAATTTGGAAAATTTTATTTTATCATACTGGAGTTATAGAAATATTTTAGAACTTTTAAAATCGAATTAAAAGTTAATTTGTGAAAATTGAATATTTTAATATTTAATAATCGACTGTAAAATAGTCAATTTTTGGACAGTCTCAGAATTGAACGAAACCAGTTTCATTGGATCCGTAATAGTTAGTTATTACCGGATTTCAAATTTCGTGTCAATCGGAGCTATCGTTTGATCGTGGCAGCTCGAAACGCATCGATTTATTTTTAATTTAAATTTGACGAGTCAAAATAGCCATTTTTCAAAAAGTCTCGGAATTCGACGAAACCAGTTTCATCGGATCCGTAATGTGATATTATTGTAAGGTTTCAAATTTCAAGTCATTTGGATTTACCGTTTGTCCGGTGCAAATTAAAACGCCTAGAAAATCGCTTAAATCGGTTTAATTTAAATTGAACGTTTTCAGCCATAACTCGCACATACTTCCGAATTAGCTTCCGAAACCTGTTCCATTGTGTCCGGAATGCGGGATAAACCCTAGGTACGCTGGTTACGGCGTCTAAATCGGAGTTCGGAAAATCCGGGATGAATAGTGTCGCTCGTTCCTTATAAATAGCCCCTACCTCTTCATAAAAATTAAAAAAAAAAAAATACAAACCCTAATTAACCCTAGCCGCCACCTACAATTGAATGGCCAGAAAATCATCAACTTCCTCCCTCAAAATCTCTCAATCCGTTCATCGATTCACGAAGCCATCAACTACAAAGTTATAGAGCTTCGCAAGATCTTGAAATCCATACGGATTTGATGATGTTTGGAGCTGTGTGGTGGTCGTGGGGGAGCCACGAAGGCAGGCCGTTCGGCCTCGTAGTGCGTGCTAGGGGGGTGACCGAGTTCTATGGCTTTAGGGCCGAGTGTAGAGGAAGCCAAGGCGCTTCGATTGGTGGAGGAGTGATGAGCTCTAGCTCGTCGTAGGTGATGCATAATTAAACCCTAGCATGGATGGAATGGGTTCTTGAGTCGGCCTTGCTTCCTGTAGGTTACGTGAGAGGGAAGAAGCAAAGAGGGACGGTCCAGATGTTGTGATGAAGGATCTTGTGGCTTGGATTTGCTGTGGGTTTAAAATAGTTAGTTTATATGTTGATTTGTGTATATAAATCGTGTACGATCTTTAAAAATTCGTAACTTTTTCATACGAGGTCGAAAAAATGCAAACTCAGTTGCGTTGGAATCGTATGGACGAGCACTACGCGATGGAGTTGGTTTGGAGTCGTTTGGAGTTAGTGAGAATTTTGGGTAAAATTAAACGCGCGTTTAATTTTATTCGAAATAAAAGCTAAAACGGAATTTAAAACCAAGGTGAGAATTTCTCACTCAATCGAATAGATTTCGATTTTATTTTAAATAGTTAGATTTAAAATATTTGAATGCATGTTTGAATGATGACTGTAAATTATTGATTGTTAAAATAGACATTATGCGCCGTTAGTAAGCGGATGTTATTTAATATAAACATATACCGCGAATATTTCATAAACAGTGAAATTGGTATTATATATAATATCAATATATATATATTGGCATATGTATATATTGCAGTTGTTGATTTCCCGCATTTTTTGTTTAGCGGATGAGACCCTATTACGCCGTTAGTAAGCGGATAATATTTATTAAGAACATATACCGCGATAATTTCGTACTGGAGCGAAATTGGTATTGTGCTAATGTTTTTGGATGCAGGAAACAGGTTGGAGGGATCCAACTGGATTCCTCAACAGTATTTATTTAATTTCAGATATTTTGATATTTGATTGATTATCATATCGATATATGATATCGTTGTTGTCGTGATTGACTATTTGGTGTGTAGCATCATTGGACCCAGATTTTGGGATTTTAAAATGTTTTTAAAGTGATTTTTGAAAAGATAAAATATCTTTGGAATTGATCCATTTCAAATAAATAAACGTTATAATTTTTAATGTTATAAAAATTATGATTTTTAAGAAATATAGTTAAAAGCTGATTTTTGAAAATAAGGAATTAATGACTTTATAAAAGAGTTTAAATTGGGATTCTGAACTTGTTATAAAAAGTTAAATATAGGATTTATAAAATTTAATTATTTTATAAATCAGAATGGTGAAGTTTTTTTTAAAGGAAATTAAAGACGTTTTAAAGAATAATATAGATTGATTTATATTAAAGGATTTACAAATGAATATTTGTAAATTAAAACGTTGGGATTATAAAATGAGATTTTATAAGTGTTTGAATGAATTGAAAATGAATTTCATTAAAGAATGAAATCAATAGAATTATAAATGGTGAAGTTGTAAACGAAATTTATAAACAGTAGATTTATAAATTTTATGAAGTTATTTGAAGAATAGATTGGGTTAAATAAATGAATCTTATAAGTTATAAGATTTATAATTATGAAACTCTAAGGAATGATTTTGTGAAATAATCGTTTATAAGTAGTTAACTTATAATATGAACTTTTAATCTAAAATTGAGTTATAAACTGGAATAGGTTAATAAAGGAATTTGTAAAAGGAAGTTTTTATATATAAATAGAAATAGAATTTATAAACGTTGTTTTATAAATTCGCAAACGACTTATTTTGATAAGTTAATTGTTATAACTTATAAATGGAGTTATATTCACATTTTTAAATAGTGAATAATCCTTTGAATTAAAATGAATAAAAGGATGAAATTGTTAACGTAGTATATTCACGTTTTTGAATAGTGAATAACACGTTAAAGGAAATATTTTAGATTTGATGTTTTAAATAGAATTAAAACAATCTAGTGATGTTTTAAAAGGTGTTGAGATTCGAAACCATAGATTTCAACATTTATGATTGAAATAGACGTTTTCGAGAAATAAAAGGAAATGGTAGACTATAACACTGTTGTTATAGTAAATGATTTCCGAAAGGAAATGTTTTTAATAGTATTGGGATTTATATATCTATTTTAAATTCGAATCCCTATACTAGTGATTTTGGGTTGTCGTAACGATGTTTTACGTAACATTCGTTTTGGCCCAAATAAATATGTTAAGTGAATGATTTCCTTAAAGAATGAAATATATACTTAATTCGATTTAAGTATATTGAATATTTTCTAAGTGTTGAAAATAAAAGATTTGTGAATTACTTATGAATAAATAAGTATGGAAATGTTTTCCAATATGAAGTGAATATTTAGAATTTATCTTTTTGAAGATAAATTGAGAATGAATAGTTGAAATCGTATATGCATGAATATTTTGGAAATATAAATTCATTATGGAATTTATATGTGAAAGTGGAATTTGTTTAAAAATAAATATTGATTTATTTTTGAAGTGTTGAAATTATATATCTTGTAAAGATATTTTGGAAAGTAAATAATTTGGAAAATTATTTGGAATCTGGTGATGTATGCATATCCATTGATAGTTCAATAACCGACTATCAGTATTTCCCTTTGAATGGGTATTTGATGTGAATATGATTGAATTTGAATGCACACTTATTTTTGAATAAGCGCTCACTATTCGGGTTAACCGGGAAAGGACCATGGGGTCGTATAACCCATTCCGAATATGTGATACGTCGTTGTGAATTGCATTTGAAGATCGGTGTTGAAGACCGGTATTTGCGAAAGCGATAGGATGAACTATCGATTGACTCTGCACCGAGTAGCTACGGTATTGAGTTCTCCATATGTGATGGTGAATCCGATCAGGATTGTGAATATCCGGATTGCAAGGACTTCTTTGTAAGTGCCTTCGGTTCTGTTCGATCCCGGAACAGACTTGTATGGATTGTATGTCTGACATTACAAGTTGAGATATAAAGCCGATTTCTTTCAAATATATTTCTGTTGGTGGCGGAGAATTTATTCTTTGCTTAACACCCTTCTTTGAGACGTATGTGCTCAAAGGTTATATAGTTGAAGTTATCAGCAATATATTCCCAATTTGGTAATGTGACATGCTGAGTGATGCTGAAATGATCATTGTGTTGATTATTGTGATAGGATCATTTATTTGATCGTCTATCTTAGTGATCATTGTGTTGATCATTTGTTGACCCAAAGCATGGCTTTTGTATAAAGTATGTTTTTGTGGACGTGACTTCGTCGAGCCTCACACCCCGTGAATGGTCAAAACAGGAAAGAAGCAGCAAGGTTATGAGGGGTAGCACCCTTTAGGATGTGTCCATTTCCTTCTGGAAAAGGGTGGTATCATGGTATGGAGCCCAGATACTTACTCATGTTGAAAACACTTTGTTATGATTGTGTGAATTGATTAGAGAGCGCTCTCGGAAAAAGGTCCCAAAGGACCGGGGGATGGCATATTCGGTCAGTTGTTACTCAGTTAGGAGTAACCCGGCCTTGTGTTGGTTGAGATCCGGTTTGGTTCTCGGGGATGTCCATCCAGAGGCATTCTCAGTGGCAATGGGAAGTTCCTTGGCCTGATCATTTGTTGGAAATCCAATTCCCAATACGAAACTTGTACGGTATTAGTTGTAGAACCTGCCATTCACTTATGGTGGTCACCACTGTTTGGATGGTAGCTATAGTAGGCATAGTTCGAAATGTCTATGTTGGCTAAGATTTATATTCTACTTTCAAAATGAATTTTTCCCCTACACTATGCACTAATAATAATATGAAATGTTCTTTTAAATGCGTATCAAGCATCTTTGACTATCATAAGGAGAAATCTCCTCCGATTCTGCGTTTGCATTGTGTGTGTGTGCGGGAGGCCTTATGGTAGTCTCATTTTTAAAAAGCATTGCGAATTGATTAAAAAAATATTCCTCTATTTTGATTTTAAGATAAATAAACTGTTTTGAGTTCTCACACCAGTCACATGACTGACTTGGAGTTTATTGTTTTCCTTCCTAAACTCTGGGTGCCCACCAATTTCCACACGGGCAGTTAAGAGTTAGGTTTATCAGGATATTCTGGATATTCTGGAGTTGCTGGAGGCAAGCTGGATGGCATGGCGTATTACTAGTTTATGTAGTATTTCTTTTTCCGCTGCATTGTTTGTTGATGTATGTTGTTATACACTCTGATGATATGATATGATGTAATGAAATATAATGTGATGTAATAACTGATATAGTTCTTTGTTTAAAGATTATTCATTTATTATTATATGTTGTTCCGCTGCGAATTGTGAGATTCTGTTGTTGTTCTTGTTGTTCTGTTGTTTCCTTTCTGTCCGTCCTATTTTTAAAATTTTCTATCTTCTGTTTTTCTAATTCTCTGTTTTCTAAAAAAATTGTCTATCTTCTTTTCCCTCTATTTTTCTTTTTCTTTCTTCTTTTTCTCTCTTCTTTCTTTTCTTTCATTTTAAAACCCATAATGGTTCGGTTTTTCGGCAACGAAAAATCCGCGTCGTTACACCAATAATGTTAGCACTCTAAAAATTGAAGAGTTAATTGTCAATTTAATGTCTTTTGAAGCGCAAATGCAAGGTAGGAGAATAAGCGAAGTGATAGACAAGAAATATATAGCTTTTAATGCAATAACGGATAATCCGAATTCAAACAGCGATGACGATGAAGAAATTGCTTTCATGACAAGGAATTTCAAAAACTTTCTAAAATATAGGAAGATGAACAATTTCAAAAGAAATAACAACAAAAATCCAAGAAGAAGAAGTGGAAATGGAAATGGCATTAAATGTTTTAACTGCGATGACCCAGGCCATTTAAAATGAGAGACTGTCTTCATCCCGATAAACTGAAAACTACACCTAACACTAATTCATCCAAAAAACGGAGAAGAGCCTACACTGCAACATTAGACGATTCAGACACATCCTCAAATGATAATGAATCAGATACATAAATTGATAACATATGCTTCACAGCAATACATAATTCAGGACAAAATGGTAAAATGGATCAAAAAAGGCACAATTTTATATATCAAAAGTTTTTTAATTTCTTGAATGAATTTCTCTTAACTTTTGGTTGCTGCTTTATTGGTTGTTAGGAATTTCCTATAGATTAATAATAATATTGGTTGAATATTATGTGATTGTATTTTAAATATAAATTATTTTATATATTTTAATAATAAAATAAAATATATTTAGAATTATTTTAAAATTATTTTTCTGAAAAAAGAATACATATAAATAGATCTATACAATAAAATATGGTATATTTAAACAAAAATCATTTTTGAAAATTTCGACCTGTACGTCGAAATATCCCACAAGCATATGTCGACATATATAGACAGATTTTGAATTTCAATTTTAAATTCAAGATTTGAATTTTCCTCCACCTTTTCACCAACTCCTATGTTCTGAAAAGTTGTTTTTTGACTAGAAAACATGTCATTTGATTCTCTATTTACTTACTCTATCTCCATCCATTCGTTTCTCACTTTCATTTTCAAGTTCAAAAATAATACACTCTCTTATCTCGTCAAACTATTCTTCAATGACATCCTCAAGCGATACTAAGGCAACCATGAGGCTTTCTAAGAAAATAAAAGAATATCTTTTCAATGATAAGGAAGTCTATATTGAGCATTTATCTTTTGGAAAAGTCTTTTCTGAAAGATTTGCAATTTTTGAGGATTTTCCTAGTTACGATCTTTGCAATCTTTGTTTGCAAAATGATTCTTAGTGCAATTGTTGCTTCTCAAGCTAGTTTCATCTTTTATCCACAATTATTAAAGATGTTTTATGCGCATTTAAAAGGAAAGTTTTATGATGGTAGAGAAGGAGAAGTTTGGAGTGATGTCAAAGGGACACAAATTTTTTTAAATTATAAACTTTTGGGTCGCATTCTTTGATGCAAATCTAGTGGAATAGACCTTTCATCTTTTCAAATTGATTTTCAAAACCGTGAAGTAATTCATGATATTTTCGAAAGTGATGATTTTGAATTTAGAAACAAAAATTTTCGTCCAAAAGCAAGAATTTTAAGTCTTCTTTTGCAACAGAGTATCCCACCTAGAACGGTTAATTATAATAACCCAAATCAAAAAGTTTTCAAAGCTCTTTTCGCCATTTATGGTCAATACGACATAAATTGGTCTCAAGTCATTTTGGATGAACTTTTTCCTAAGAATCTTTCTAAACATGAAACACGCTATTTCATGATGTGTATCTTACTCGTGTTTTCAAATATTTTGGTGTTGACCTTAAATGAGAGGAAACAATTCCTCAAAAAATATTTGACAAGGCCAACATTTCACTTAGCATATTTCACCCTTTTTTGAGGCTTATAAAATGCCTGTGGAAAAGAAACAAAGGTTGGCTTTGGAAGAAGAGCATGAAATAAGAGAAGAGGAGGAAGAGGAAGAGGGAGGAGAGGAAATGGAAGTCATGGAGGATGAACAAGAAGAGGAAGAGGACACTTCTTTGGAAAGTACCAATAAGCTATCAAATCCATCCAACAAAGATCTTCTCAAAAATCAAGAGAAGATTATCCATAACCAATGGAAGCTTGAGAAATCATTTTCAAAGAGATTTACTTCAATTTCCAACAAAATGGACAAATTAATTGGAAAGATCATCCACAAGCTTGGTGGCTCTTCTTCATCTTCATCCGTATCTTTCTAGTTAGTTGTCTAAACTATCTTTGTATTTGGATTTTCTAGTTTTATTTTATGTTGAATCTCATGTATCTTTCTTTTATTTCTTGTACTCATCCTTATTATCAATATATACTATCAACTGTCTCTAGAAAGTCGTACAAATATAATATCATAAGCCAAATACAATAAAAAAGCAAAGTAAAGTGGTTTTGAAAATTACAGTGTATATGTCAACATATGCCAGCATGTATGTTGACATATAACATCCATATTTTCATACATTTTCTTAAAATTAAAAATTAATAACCAGCAAACACTCATTCATTTCAAACGACTTCTTAACCCTACATATACATATTCACTATAGAAAATATTTATTTTCAAATTCCATCTTCACTCCTTTTCATTCTTAAACTCTAATAAAAATCAATGGATTCTTCTATTTAAAAACTAACCAAAAACCTCGAACAAACTCTTGAATCATTCAAGGACATTCTTATTTTCATCCTAAGAAACCAGAGGCACTTAGAATTACGTCAAACGCAGATGATTAAAGAGCAGGAAAGACATTTCAATGCAATTTGGTGGATGGTTTCTGCCTTGAACAAAGAAGAACCAACCACTAATCCCGAATATACCATCAACAAAGATGATGAAGATTGGGATGCTATCAAAGCAGATCCAATCTTTAGTGCAGAGGGATAGGTTGAAGTTTTTTGAAATGTATAGTTTAAATAAGTTTGATTTTATATAAATAATAATACTTGATTTGGTTTGGATGTGATTGGTTTGATTTGTGGGATTCGTTTGAATAGTATGTGACATTAACTTTGTTGGATTGGATGAAAATTTGGATTGATTATGATTATTTCATGATTATCTAATTTAAAATATCACTAATTATTTTTACAATCTTTCTCATCATCGTTATATATAATTCTTATACATATTGATTAGTATTTTATTTAGGGGGAGTTAGAGAGTGAGTACTAGGTTATAGTTTTAGGTGGTTATTTTTGTTAATGACAAAAGGGAGAATTGTATAAAATCTAGGCATAGATTAAAGTAGAATTTTGTAACGTAAGGGTAGTTATATTATATTTTATATACAGAGTTGTCATCATTAAAAAAGGGGATATTGTTAATACCTTAGGTTTTGATTTTTATGATAACAACTATAGGACATTATATAAAATATAGATACTAATGTTTTCTCAAGTAATATACAGTATATAGTGCTGGATGATAGACATGTATTGATTAAGAAGACTCTACAGTATCAAGAGTAGATTCAAGATGCTAATATAAAGTTTTAAAAGTTCAAGAATGAAGATTCATGAATATTAAAGAGTTTAAGCTTTCAATATATTTCAGATATAGAGTCATAGAATTTATGTTAAAACCTTGATAGCACTTTCTCGATCTGTTTCACCTTCTTTAATTTTGTTTTAAATTGTTTTTCAAATACTCTGGTTTTAAAAATAATCTTTTCAAAATATTTCCCAAAATAATTTTTAATCTCTTACTTATAACGATATCATCTTAATGTTTTTAAGTTTATATATATATGTATATTAAGTTATTGCTTATGTTTTAAGAAGTTATAATTATATTGATTTTTTATATATTATTGAATACTCTTATTAAATTTTTCAAAATTATTTTATAAAGTTTTATTAAATTATATTTTGATTAAAATGTGTATCAAATATACTTAAATCATTCTACAAAGTATCAAATTATTTTACAAAGTAAGAGACTTTCAAAATAATATTGTTTAAAGTGTTTTTCAAAATTATGAAGAGTATGTCGACATACTCTATAGGCATATGTCGATATAGTGGCCATAAAATTCAAAATTTGAATGAAATTGTCTTTTCGTCGTATCTCTTCGCGAATGGACATGACCATTGTTTTCCTATATATACCATTTTTTATTAACTACTTTCTTATTTCTCTCTCCTCATTTCACTCTCTTGATTTATAAATCAATTTTTACCAAAACTCTACCGAAATTCAACCAGAACCAAGTTCATTCATTACTAATTCGATTCTCTTTCATATACTCTCTAATTTCTCTCATTTCTCTCAAGATCAAAGTGCTATTCGAGAGTTGTAGGATCAATTGTAATCAATATCAAAGATCAAACTTTGTAAACTATATCAAATCATACTCTCATACTTTGTGGTATGCTTGATATTCTTGAAATCCAAGTAGGTATTATTGTAGCCTGTAAAATCAATTGGGTGTACTTTGTAGCCTATAAATCTAGTGGGTGTGCTTGTAGCCCAGAAATCAAGTGACTCTACCCAGAGGTCGAGATTCTGGAGGGTGTGTCTCATAGCCTTGAAATTGAGATTGTATTTGCATTTACTAATTGAATAGAAATCCGTAAAAGGAACTGTGCGGCTGGATGTAGGGTAACTCAGAACTAGTATAAAATCCTGGTGTGTTCTTTTCTTTTTACTTTTACAGCATTTACTTTTGTCTGTACTTTGATTCTGTGATTGTTTCTATGATTGTTAATTACAGCATTCCATCTAGAATCTTAATGAATTTGAAAAAATATTTATATAATCAATTAAACACTATTCACTTCACTTTAGTGTTAATTTAGCCTTAAATTCTTATTCCGCTGACTTACTATGTTCATAAAAATAATTAATTCAACTAAGTACACAAAAACAACCTTAATATTCAATGTATATTAAATGCTTTGTGCTTAGACGTGATGGAGTGATGGAAGTGAGTAAGTGGGGGGAGGAAACATGTAGCTTAAGGTAGTATTAGAAGAGATGGTGATGAGGTAGCAAAAAGTTAGTGGAGGGCATGGTACAAAAGGGTAATTTTGTAATTCTATAACTTTGTTTTAAATAAACTAACTCAATTTTCTCTCTCGTTTATCCATTTTCATTTTCAACCTTTTTAAAAAGTTTTTTAACTCATTTAAGTTTTTGAAGTTTTAATGGCTTCCAAAATTTCAAAAGTTTAAATTTTCTTTTCTTTTCCACCTTTAAATGCTTGAAAACTTGTTTTAAACACTTTTTCTTCTTCCTACATCTCTCCTCTTTCCAAAAACAACCCATACTCACCTCCTACAACCTTGATCGAGCCCATGATGATCATGGATGAGCCTAATTGATTATAGCCGAGCCAAAAAGCTTGTTCCGAGGTCCAAAAATCGAGTTTTGTTTTGAAAAATCCAATATCTATGCACTTTTCTAGTTTTAAAAAGACGTGCTAACGTTTGGCAATTACGCTCAAATCCTTTTTGTAAAAATTACATCTTTTATTTATGTTGATGTTACTATGTGATATTGCTTGGTTATTGGTTATTTACATGCTTTGTATGTGATTATATATGTGTTGTACTTGAAAATTGTCCCAGACTTGTTGATTAAGTCAAATTGTATTATGGATGTGATACGGTTTGGGTTTTTATGGGTGTTTATGATTGTTGTTATGTTGTATGTTCTATGGACAAGTGTATGTAAGAATTTGCTAAAGAAAGTTAGCACCTTTGTATTGTTTGACAACTTGGAACCCTTGTGTTTATAAAACTATGGTTATTAGTTTAAAAAATCAAATTGTTTTCAAGTTTCAACTTTGTTTTACTTTTAAAAAATATTGCCTTATGTTTGTGGAAAGTATTAAGTATGAAAAATGTTAGCTTTTCAAAAAGAAAGCTAAGAAAATATTTCCTAGTTATAACATCCATAACGATAGTCACTATGGATGCAGTTTCGATAAAAGTCCAATTTTTGGCAAAATTAAGTTTTATACTTAAAAGTATTTAGAAATATAAACTTAACAAATGATGTTTAAGGAAGTTAATGAAGAATTTAATAATTAATTAGGTTTGGTAATTAATAATTAATTAAGTATTAAATAAGGTTTATTAATTCTAATAACTGGAGATATTTACTAATTAATTATCTTTTAAAAGCAAAATTTAATTTAATTAATTATTGATTAAGTAAGATTAAATTTTGATTAATTATGAGTTATGTATAAGATTATATTTAATTCTTAATTAAGTATATGGTTAATTATAAATTAATTATTAAGTGTTTAATTATTTTTAATTATCAATCAATTAAGGTTTTAACTTATAAATATATTGTTAATTAAAGGTTTAATTATTAGTTTAATTAAGATTTAATTATTATTTAATAAGGGGTTTAACTTGTAATTAATTATTTTGAAAAGGGGTTTAAGTTTTTAATTTGTTTGTTTTTCAAGGATCAATTCATTTAAAGACAATTTTCTTTTACAAAGAATAGTTTTGAACATAAGGAATTCGATTGTCGACACCATTAAGTAATCATACAAATGTTAATAAGTTATACTAAATTAATAACATATGTTTAGCAGAATAAAACACCTTTCTACTATCATTTGATTAGATAAAATACTAGTGACATCTGTTTAGCAGAATAAATCTCAATTCTGCTATAATTAAATTAAGTAGATTATTTGGACATCCAGCTGCAGAATAAATCTTTGTTCTACTATTATATGGATTTGGACATTGAATTGTATGCTAATATATTCATATTAGATAAGAGATGTTCTTTAACTATGTCTAATTGTCAATTGCCTTTATATTTGTGCTCACCCTTATGTTTTGTGATGTTTGAATGGAAATGTTATCCCATTTGAAATATTTTGTTAAATTTTGTGCATGGGTTTTACAAAGATAATTAATTACTTAAATAAAGATGGTTTAAAATAGATTAATCATTTCAATAATAAATTTTTAAAATTAATTGATTATTTTAATAATAAGGATTTAAAATCAACCGATTATTCTAATAATGGTATTTTAAAATTGATTATTCACTTTAATAATGATGTTTAAAGATAATTAATTATTTAAACAAGGATGTTTTGAAGTTAATTAACCTTTTTAAATAGTGTTGTTTGAAATTATTAATCAGGATAAAGCTAATTAATTACTTTAAATGAATGTTTGAAGTAGTTAATCATTGATTAAAATTGATTTATCATTTTAAGTAATGGCATTGAAGGAATTTATTAGTTTAAAAAAGGAAACTAATTTGTGTTTAAAGTAAATCAATTCATTTTGATAAGGTTGTTTGAAGTTATTATTTAAAATGTGAAATTCCAGCACAAGTTTGGTTTTAAAAGTATAAAAGGTTGATTCAGTTATGGAAAAGAAGTTTCTGTAATCCGACATCGCTTATTTGGAAAGGATTTAGTCATACTTTGAACAATAAACGTCGAGGCATGGACTCATTCTATCAAGAAGGTTAAAAATGTTGTGAGGGCAATGCCTAATGGTTTCATTAGCGCAACTTGCCCGACTTCATTTTCAATCAAGGGTTAACACTTGTTTGGAACCGATGAGTAGTGGTAAGAATAAGAAATTTAATTTCCATATACGATCGTTTTTAATTATCTCTGATAGTTGATTTACTATCAGTTCAGCTTTCTCTTTGGATATTGTTGGTTTTAGATGATTGATTTCTCATTTGAACTTTGTTACCATTGTTAGAATTGGCTAAAACCAGAAAGCGAGTGGGGGCCAAGTTACGTGGGGTTTCTCCCATTAGGGTATATTCACATCTACTCTAGGTTGGTTTCGGTTATATGCGCATTAAGATGTGAAACACTCAGATTCTCGGTAAGGTTGGCGGGGTCCGGCTTGGAGTTCCCGAGAGGAGTCACAGCAGAGAATGACCCTCTTAAGTATATTGACTAAAGGTATACTTTCAGTAAGGCGCACCCTCCTAGTCATTTGTTGGAAAATTTCCCATCCTTTCCTCTGATTCCAAAATTTGAGATTTACTTCTTTCTTAATTGCATCAGGAAGTGTTGTGAGCACTTTACAATGTTTAATTATTTGTATCCATTATTGCGATTGGATGTTGATATTGTGAGGGAAAACTCATTGCACAGTTGGCGGCATGGTCTCATAACTTTATTTATTTCCACCCTTTTTGTTTAGAGATTTACTCATACCGGACTTATTATCTGACCCGAGTTGTTTATTTTTCCTAAACACTTGGATACTCAATTATATTTGGATAGTCCGAGGATAGAAGGTTTTTCTTTAGGCTATTTGAAGACGATGGATGTGCAGGAGGCTCCTTTATCTATCTAGTTATTTATTTCCACTGTTATTCTGTTATGTATGTGTATTTTGTATCATTATGTGTAAAGGCAGAGTATATAACCATCTAGTCTGATTGTTATAGTACTTTTGTGTAACTATGATAACTCCATGTAAGGAGTAACCTTGCGTACTGTATTATTTTGTATTATATGTAACTATTTCGTTGCGATATTTTTATATTTTGTCATGTTCTGTTCTTTTATTTTATCCCATGACAACTTGTCTTTTGGACACTTCGGTAATGGCACACGAATACCGTGGATGTATTAAGTGTCATTCCTAGAGGTCAAAAAGGAGGGTCATCACAGACTCTATGTAAAATTTCCCAATGCCTCTTGTAAGTTCTTCCAAAACCCATTAGTGAACAACATGTTTCAGCCATTTATAATACTCTTCAACACACCATGGAGTCAGACAATCCACTTCACACATAACTCGACTAATTTGGATGTCATTATACTAGACTTAAAGAATATAAATTTAGCACTCTACATCAATCTATTGACTATGACCCAAGTGCTAAAATATTCTCCTCTAGTCCTCGGCCTTCTATAGATGAAGTCCATCAACATCTTTCCTTATTTCCATTCGGGAATCTCAAGTGATTGTAGCAAACCATTTGGTTTCTTCTGCTCAGCTTTTATTGGCTGATAGTTCATGAATCTCGAGATGAACTCCCGACATCCTTCACCCCTTCTCAATAAAATGTATGTCTCGAATCATGGTACATTTTATTATCATCGGGATATATAGTCAATCTCAAACGAGAGCATTTCCATAGCACCTCATCCCTCAACCCATAGACATCGGGAACAAACATATCTCAACCTTATGGAGCCAACCGTCTTGGTCGAGTCCACGCTGCGTAACATTTACAAATACTGCTCATTCTTTTTATTTAGCCATGATCTCTGCTAGTCTAGCTTCACACCTGTGACTAGTACCGATCCACTAAATCTAAGCAGGTCTGATAGTCAAACTAGCCATCATCTTTGGCCGTATCTCACAACGAGTTCTGATGTCATAGCCAGCAATAGACTTAAGCAATGTCCACTCTAGGAATATCGTTCCCAAACCGGTATGTTTTCCTCTTAAAGCATCAATGAATGCATTTCCCTTACAAGCATACGGGAATGTCAAAATCATAAGAGGCTAAGAATTTCAACCATCTCTACTGGCGAAGGTTAAGATCCTTGTCGAAGAAGAGATACTTCAATGATGTGTGATCAGTGAACGACTCGGACCCTCTCCTAATAAATAGAGCCTCCAAATCTTTAAAGCAAGTACTATATCTACCAACCCCAAATCAAGAGTCGGATACTTTTTCTCGTGCAGTTTCAATTGTCGACTAGCATATGCAACAACCTTACCTTTTTTCATCAATCACATAGTCAAGTACCACATGCATGTGTGTGCTACAAAATCCTCTTTCCCACTTCGAATAAGTAACACCAGTGCACTCGTCAAGCTGTCTGTTAGACTCATAAACGTGTGTCTACACCTTGTGTCCCAAATAAAAGTTCGATTCTTCTCAACAAGTTGGTTAACAGTGCCACTACCATTGAGGAGTCCTTGGTAAATAATATCCCACTAATCCATGAAAACTTCTCATATCCATAGCACACTTGGGTCTATTCCAATCATGTGTTGTTGTAACTTCCAGGATATACAGCAAAGTCCTATTATGAAACAACGTAACCTAAGCATGCGACTTCCCTTCTTTAAAAGTGATACTTCGAAAATCCCACCATCAATCGATGTTTTCTCAACACCTCGAACACAATCGTCCTTCATGTATTGTTCTCCTCTTTCGTCCATGAGTAAACAAAAGTATAATCAATGAGTATAAGCACAAACAAACTCAAATGATCCCTTCAAACACGAACCATGAGATCAACAAAGCATATTGATGCATTAGTTAGCCCGAATAGCATAACCAACCAATCAAAAATCAAGGTAGCATACGAGATGTTGCCATCGACACACACTCTCTAGCTACTCTTAGTGGATGAAACCCTATTGCAAGGTCCAACTAAGAGAAAGCCCATGTGCCATAGAGCTGATCGAACAAGCCATCCATACATGGGAGAGGATACATTTTCATCATCCTATTTGGCTTATGGTACTCTATACGTAACCTCAAAGAGCCATCCGCCTTAGCGGCGAACACTACACGTGCAATCCACTCAAATGTGCTCTTACAAATAAACCCTCACCTCGGTAGGTCATTTGCTCACACCTCTAGTTTCCTCCGCTCTTTGGCATCATATGCCTTAAAGGCATAACCACTAGTCTATCACCTCTAACCAGATTAATACTGAACAATATCTTCCTATGTGGTGGTATCCTACCATCTTGTCGAATATGTTCAAATACTCTCAAGCTACAAGCACAGATGACAACTCGTCATGTGGGATATTGAGCGAATATAAAAAGCTAACCATCACCTCATCATTCAATGGGCAGCCCAGCACTACTCGCTGCTCATCATCAGTCCCTATCATCACCAAGGGCCTCTCATAATCCACCACCACCCCGAACCTCTTCGGCTAGTCCATTCCTAGAATATAATACCGAACCATATTAAACCCAAAAAAATCAATAAAAATAGAAAAACATCCATGACTCGATATGGCTAAGTCTCTATAAACCTTGCATAGCTGGCTGAGCACCCAGGTTTGTCGCATTAAAGGTCGGCCAACTATCTTGGGTCTCAATCTCAATCTATCTACCAAATCACTAGATGTGAAGAATGTGAAATCCTATATTGAATAAAACACTTATGAAACACCATAAATTGAAACCATACCCTAAATAATAATGCCCTTTCCTTCACTTTCAACGATGGAGCACTCGATGGAATCAGAACGACGTTCAGTGCATATGCTTCCATTGTGTGCTCACACTTAACTAGTTCAGGTTACACTAGGTACAAGCACTCATGTTGTAAAGCCTTCTTGATCTACTTCTCAAAGCTCTCATCAATATGACCAGGCAATCGCTTCCTAAGATGATCACTTAACCCAATGATAAACTTTCATTCTTTCTAAGTGGAGTATCAATGAAAGATAGACCGTACTTTGACATCATATTGAATTTGACTACATATTCTGAGATTGACATGTTGCCTTACTTCAAGTTGGCGAACTTCTTAAATAGTATCGATTTCTAAGCAATCGAGATAAGTTTCTCTGTGAAGTGAATAATGAATTGATCCTAAGTAAAGTGTCCTAGGAAATCAAAGCTATAAGGACACCCCATTAGTTCATTTTTTATCTCTAGAGTTATTTAGAGGTCAACTTCTACATCACGGCGTTGTCTAACTCCAAGTCATGAAGATCCTTTTGCAAGTATCCATCCAGCCTTGCACCTCAATAGCCGACTCCATTACAAGGAACGGTCTGCCTCTTAGACTCACGTAGTCTTTACATAGCTCAGCAAATTCGACTCTAGGCATTTGCACCCGATCACCATAATCATTTGGAGCAACTTAGGCATTCTAGATATTGTTTCACACCAACTCGGCGTACATATTCTATAAATCGGGGTTAGTGGACCCCGATCTTGCCCACTCCTCAACTCCATAAATGGAGTCAATATCAGCATTTCTCGTATCCTAGGTCACTCTTAATACATAATAAGTATGACTAGTGTCTCATAAAGAAAAGCTGCGTCAGTGGTAGTGATGTGCAATATAACTTATATATTATATATACTACTATATACTTTTGAAAACCAAAATATATAACAAATATGAACTCTCTTGTATATGGTATACTCTTGATCCAATCTAAGGAAACAACTTATTCCCAATCTTTACCGTATCATAGTATCAATTCAGGTTAAACGTAACTTATGCTCTAATACCAAATGTAATGACTACCCTACACCAACGATGCTCATATGACCGAATAATACATTTTAGGAGCATTCAACCGATGTAGAACAATTGTCAAGGGAAAGAAAAGAAGAGGAAAGAAATGAAAACAATAGAAGAGAAGAGAAAAGAAACTTATCATACAATCATAGAACCTATCATATGTCTCACAGTGCATTAAATAAAATATAATATTCATCACAGATATAAAATAGTCGAGACGGCAATAACTACATGAACCAAGAACTAGAGTACACGGCCGTATATAGTTATAGAAAACAATAATAGAGTTTATACAACTGATGAATAAACTCAATTGATAAACTATCCCTAATAATAGTAATTCAAGCATTATCAAGGCTAGATGATGTCATGCAATTGAATAAGCAATAATAAGATTAAAAATATAGATATGAGAAAGCATCTCCTCCTGGTAGCCCATCTGTAAAACTCCATATGCCATTTACACCTATTATATATCCTTTGAGAGAAACCAGTGTAATAAGAGAAAAAGCACAAAACCTTGAGTCAGGTAACTGTCTGGCGTGAGTGATAAAAATCTCAAAATACCATAAAAGTTGATATAGTATATGGAACATAGGGTATGGAGAATCACAACCGACCCGTCCCTGCATCCAAAGTGCTAGCACATAACATAGGGTATATGCTACTCTTTATCATAGTCATCATGGGTGTACTATACCTCAAATTACAAAGGGGTGTCAAATATATATGTAACGGATCGCAAATTCGTACCCATATGAGCCGGCAATATTCTCCAATAGTTCAACTCAGAGTGGACGAAAATACGAACCATTAGGGTTAAAGAAGAAAGAGGTAGAAGAAGAAATAGAAAATAGTATCATAATCTCACAATCGCAGCTGGACAATATATAATAGATAAATGGCTAAATATTTATACAAAAGAACTGTATCTGTTATATACATTATAGTATAAAAAATTTCATAGCACACAACTGGACAATTATCATAACCATTCCTCACAAAGACTGACTATGCAATTAATCATACACCGTGGAATATATATCAATACGTGTGATACGTCTCGCCATCTAGCTCGCCTCCTGAGCTCCATAGCAGTCCATCCAGAATCTGTATTCTATAATACTCGGTCTGACCTGAGCATTATAATAAAATAACACCCGAGTCAGTATGGAAAACCAGCGTGCGAAAACATACCCAATTGGATTATTAAAGTTTTTAAAATCCTTTGAAATCATAGGTATCTCGTAAGATCATGCCACAAACAAACATGCCGGGTTTTTACCTTACGGTAACCAAAACAATTTTATCAAATCCATCTGATATTATAATAGTGTCTATAGAAAGTAAAATAGAATCTAGCTGAAATGCTTACATCTCACGTTTCAGCAATAGTTGGGCACAATCAAAACCGTACAGGCGTTTATTCGAGATTAGATTCCATACAATGGCAGAGCTACTAGGGTACCAACCGTCACAGTACCTGATCTAGATCAGTGTACCGAGGATCCACCCTGATCCCTTGCAACACAATACCAGAGCTATCCCTTACTGGATAATCCGAATAAGATCATCCCGCGGTTGGGATCAGCAACTCCCCATACAACCGAATAAAAGGGACATCTAGACAGAGATGACCTTACCCTAATTAATTGCTAGCCACTTAGTCTTGGTGCACCTCCCCTGTTTTAGCCATTCTCGGTTGATGAGGCTCGAGGCTATGCGTTAACTTTTTAGCACACGTTCACTTAGAATACTCACCGTCCTCGTGAGGATGTTCTGATAGTATTCATTCATACAAGTCCGTTCTGGGTCCGAACGGAACCGTAGGCGCTGCTCCTACTACATCCATTTTGGAATCACCCTTAGGATTAGTTGCGATTAGCCCTTGCACTTCACTGCTCCATTTTCGACTCCAAGCTCTTGTCTTCCTCATGAAAACGTTCAAACCAGATCGAAGTGGATTTTGAAAAATTAATCCATATCCCGGTCTCCTCGAAACGATCAGCGCATTGGCCAATATTGATAGTCGGTTATTTAACTATCAAATCGCACAATCATCCAAACAATTGTTTTATTTCTACTGAAAAGCACCAAGTCCTAATAACTTAGATTTTAAATAATTTAAATCACTTTATCCAAAGATATATATATATATATATATATATATATATTAAAACATTTAAAATAAAACTACTTAAAAGACTTTATTCAAAATAATAGTTATGAAATTCCATAATAATTTTCAAGTAAAACTTAGCCAAAACTACCTTTAAAATAAAAGTTATTTATATAAAGTATAAATATTTATTAACTATCTTTTAAATCATAATACTAGTTTAATTTTTATAATAATTACTACTATAACTAAATTAATAAATATTTACTTTAAATTCTTAAAACAATTTAAATAATAAATTCCTTTAAAAAATTCTTTTAAACAACCTTAAAACTTTTAACTTGTATTTAAAAATATGCTTTGAAAACATACTTGGCTTTTCACGAAATTTCATATTCTATTCCATAACAACCGTCTAATCATTTATAATAAATCATTCTTGATTTATCCCAATTTAATTTACGTCTCAACCCGTAAATTCTTTTAACACTTTAAAAATAAAACCACTTTTTATTTTTAAAACACATCTCCCATCTTCTTAAAATCACTTTCAAAAATATATACTTAAATTATTTACATTAAGGCTACTAAAATTACTTAAATAAAAATAATACTTAAAAAATTCTATAAGTGTTTTTGAGTAAAACTTAAACCAAAATTTCCTTTTAAAATAAAGTTATTATATCAATATTTATGTTAAAATCTCTTTTTTTAAAATCATAATACTAATTTACCTTTAAAAATAATTATCTACCATAATTAACTTAAATAAATATTTACTTTTCTCTTAAAAATAATTAAAATAATAAATTTTCTACACATTCTAAAAAAACATTTTTAAACTTCTAGTTTATACTTTGAAATCTTTTCTTCGAAAATATACTAAGTTTTCCAAGAAAAATGTACTTTCCAACTTTTAAAAATAAAATCACCTTTTTATATTTAAAATGAATTTCACCTTGGAATTTATATTTTCGAATTTTATCCACTGATAAATATTCCACTTATTTATAAACCAGTTAATAAATTTCCGTTTCTCATTTTCCCTTAAATCACAGTTTCCAAACACTAAATCGATTTCAAACCGATTCCTGGTTTTAAATTCCCTTAAAATTTATTACTCGATTTCCAATTCCCAATAGTTATTTACATAAGAATTTTCTTTTCATTTCCTTTAAAAGTCCAAACTTTATATATATTATTCCATTTCTCAAAATACCCTATATATATATATATTCTGCCATGCGTAGCATTCAATACATTTTAATCCCCAATATAATCAATATAATATATCACAGATCATCAAATAAATCACATCGTTGAATATAAAATAAATTCAACGTTTTGAGGAATCCAGTTGGATCCCTCCAACCTATTTCTTTGCATCCACAGATGTTAGCACAATATAAAATTCCAATCCCACTTCGAGGGGGATATCACTATATATAGGGTCATCTGCTATTATGCGGGACGCATAGGGTCTCATCCGCTATATAAATTGGGAAACCAATCACTCCAATACATACATACATACATACATACATACATACATACATACATACATACATACATACATACATACATACATACATACATGCATACACACACACACACACACACACACACACTACTATATATAATATCACATCCATACAAATAATAAATCATAAATTCAAGTAATTCAACCAATAATTTTAAATTTAACTATTTTAAATTTAAAGGGTAGTCTAAATGAGTGAGATTAACTCACCTTTCATTTTATTAGCAATTCGATCCAATCCGGCTTGTTTCCACGATTTATACCTGAGAGCCTTCCTTAAAGCGATCAGATGTCTTTTATCAAACCGACCGTAGGGAGGTTTGCCTACTTCTACTAGCCAAAATCAATTTTCCTGAAGCCAAAAAAACGTGGATCTTGTCTCATCGCGGTTTCTCTAAAAACGTGGATCTTGTCTCATCGCGGTTTTCCTAAACTTTCTCCTTTTATTTTGCTCATCAAAGATTTCAAATTTATCAAACCGACCGTAGGGAGGTTTGCCTACTTCTACTAGCCAAAATCAATTTTCTTGAAGCCAAAAAAACGTGGATCTTGTCTCATCGCGGTTTCTCTAAAAACGTGGATCTTGTCTCATCGCGGTTTTGCTAAACTTTCTCCTTTTATTTTGCGCATCAAAGATTTCAAATTTAAATCTATTATGATTTTAAAATTTTAAACAATTTTGAATGTTTTGATTAATATTTAAATTTGAAATTCATATTTTCAGATTCAAATCTCAATTTATTCTTTTCCAAAATATTATCACTTAATGTTTAAGTAATATTAACAAATTTTTTAAATGTATATTTCTTATCAAAGTTATACAATCGAACGGTCGGTTTCTCCACCGTTGTGCGGTTATACTAGTAATAATCAACTCTTATGCTGTCCTTCATTGCAATTTTTAGTTCCATGGTAGAATCATTATTCTCAATGACGCTACGAATTATTGAGCTATTATGAAAGCCGCTTTCGAAGAGCTTTACAACTCTGACATTGTCAACATTAAAATTTGTTGGATTCTTGGGGCATACTTGAATGCAAGCATCGGCAATAAGTGGGCATAAATATCTTCTTGACCAAACCGGTTGCCAGCAACTGCAACCTTTATGGATAAATTACTTCGTCCTTATTCCCGACATCCATGATCTCTGATCCATTCTCAATTGACTCCTCTAAAAGTTCCACTATCTGATTTGGAAGATTGCAAACCCCTAGTAAGGTGTTTCGCCTGTTCATCTCGTTAAGACAAAAATACATTGTTAGGCAACTCTGATTCTTCACCAGAGACGAGTGACTGCCAAAATCCATCAACTGAGTCGCCGATTCATTACCATCGATGGAGGCTTCAGACTCGACCGGAGGAAAAAGTAAAAAACAGTGGAAAAAAACCACTAATGTCGATAAAGGGCCTGAATCTCAACTTCTTATGCCTAGCCGTAGGTCGACGAGCACAATCGTAATCATTACAGATTTGACGGGCATTGGAAAAACGGAAGAGAATATAAGGGCACGGTTGGAGATTAGAGAGGTCTAGTTCCCACTATTCGACCGCCATTAACATCAAATTTGAACAAGCAAGAAGTTGACGGATTTAGGGTTCCATTTGGGATTTAGGGTCGTACTGCACCTCCCCACTCATGCAAATATCCACCTACATCCACTTATGCACGTAGCTCCCCTAACGCAGCTTCACCAGGACTTCGCTGGCGTCACCGCAACAACGGCCATATACACAGGCCCGGCCCATGACATAGGCAAGCGATACATTTGCCTAGGGCAACACTTCACGGAGGGGCAACAAATCAGAAAAAAAATCGATTCTCCTATTCTCCACTGCAAAAGGCGAATCTGCAATTCACACCGAATTCCGTTCAACTGACAAATCAGCTTCGCCTTGGCCCCTCAATCCTCAAGTCCGTCATCGCTGCCTTGTCCTGGTGTCCATCGCTGCGCTGGCTCGTCGTCAATTGTATCAGGCCGATTTGTCTCCTGCCCTAATTCTCAAATCCTAATTTCTAAATTATGTGAGTATTTTTATCAATTATCGGTTTGGCAGTTTATGGGGTATTGATTGTTTGTTGATTGATACCGATTTTGATGCCCTAATCCCTAAATTAATTTTTTTTATTTGTCATTTCACTAATTTGTGTATAATTGCATAAGAATTGGCTGTTAAATGTTAACAAAACTTTATTCGGGTACAATCTAAATTTCCAAAAAATATTTTTTCGGGTACGATCAAAATTTTCAGAAAATGCTTTTTTCGGGTACGATCCAAATTTAATTTGTGCTATTTGATTGAACCCGTGCCGCAGCGCAGGCCCCCTCATTCAGATTAGCTACATAATAATTTAATTTGTGCTATTTGATGTTAATTACTAATTAGCTAGTTAACAATTGATAGTTTAAAAAAAATTATTTCAAAATAAGTGATGAAACTTTTATTCAAAACATTTGATTATTGTGTTATGCAATTAAAATGTAAATAATACACAATTGAAATTTGCTATATTAATATTGTGTTATATCACAATTTGAGATAGGAATCGAAGACAAAATTCTGGATATCAAAATAGAAAAAAAAGCAACGGAGAGATGAAGAAACAAAGTCATTAGTTGGCTCAATATCAAATTTATTTCAAGTAAGAAATAAAAAAATTCAGACTTCAAGTCAAATTGAAGAAACCAATTGGGAGGAGGATGAGAATATAAATATTGATATTGACAATGATGAAGAGCCTATAAATGAAAATGTTGTTGTAGAAATTGATAATCAACATATTGTAGAAGTTATGGAGGATGAACATAACGTAGATGTTGGCAACTCTTTTGATGAAGACAGTAATGATGCAACCACAATTGATCTTGAAAAAGACGTTGATGTTAATTATAATCCGGGGTTATGGGGAGTAATTAGTGATACCAAAAGAATTATGCTAATTCAACATGGTCCGATTAAGATTCTACAAGAAAATGATGCATTTCCAAGAAGCAAGATTGATGGAAGACATTTTTCTTCTAAACATTACATTGGTGGCTATCCGCGTAGAGAAGAGCATGAAAGAAAATGGCTTGTATATTCAAATGAATGTGATAAAGTTTATTGTTTTTGTTGTAAACTTTTCAAGCATACACAAAAGGTATCTCAATTGGCCGGTGAAGGATGCAATGATTGGCATAATTTATCTAAAAAGCTAAGAGAGCATGAAAGTAATCCATCGCACAATGCAAATCTTATAAAATGGGTTGATTTGCATAATGGACTTCAACAAAAGAAAACAATTGATAAAGCAATGGAAGCTCAAATTGACAAGAAAGAAAACATTGGAAAAAGTACTTGTGCGTATAATTGGCGTTGTCAAAACACTTTCTAGAAATAACTTGCCATTTCGTGGATCAAATGAGAAGATTTATGAGAAAAATAATGGGCTTTTCTGTCAACTTATAGAATTTGTGGCCGAATTTGATCCAATTATGGAAGACCATCTTAGACGTGTGGTAAACAACGAAATTAATCATCATTATCTTAGCCATAAAATTCAAAATGAATTGATAAGTTTGTTGGCCAACAAGATCAAAATAACAATGCTTGCAAAAATAAGGAAAGCAAAATATTTCTCAATCATCCTTGATTGCACTCCGGATTTAAGTCATAAGGAGCAAATGTCCATTATTATAAGATGTGTGAATGTTGAAGATGCAAGTGATATCAATGTGGAAGAATACTTTCTTGGATTCATAACCGTCGACGATACATCCGGACTTGGTATTTTTAAAGAACTTGAAAATGTTTTGGATAATCTTAAACTTGATATTAATGATGTGAGAGGACAAGGGTATGATAATGGTTCGAATATGAAAGGTAAATTATTAAATTTAACATAATACTCTTAAACTTGATTTCAAACTATTAACTATTATGTTAACTAATTTTATTGAATTTGTAATAGGTAAACATCAAGGGGTGCAAAAAAGACTACTTGATGTAAATCCTAGAGCTTTCTACATTTCATGTGGATGTCATAGTCTAAATCTTACATTATGTGATATGGCGAAATCATGTATGAAAGCCAGAAACTTTTTTGCGTATGTGCAAAAGATTTATACTTTATTTTCTGGCTCAACTCATCGGTGGGAAATACTCCGAAGTCATGTGAAAGGTTTGACTCCAAAACCATTATCTGCAACCCGTTGGGAAAGTCATATTGAAAGTGTTAAAGCAATAAGATTTCAATCATCGGAACTAAGAGATGCTTTGATTGATATTGCAAATAACTCTAAAGAGGACGTTGTGATGATGGAGGCAAAAGGATTGTGCCAAAATGCTTTGGAAAATTTTGAGTTTCTAATTAGCTTGTGTATTTGGTATAAGATATTAGACAATATTAATCGAGTAAGTAAAATACTTCAACGAGAGGAAATGAATATTGAAGATGCAATCTCCAAAATTAAAGAGCTGGTAACTTTTTTAGAAAAACTTAGAGAAGATGGATTTGAACCCATGATGGAGGAGGCTAAAGAAATTGCAAATGATGTTGGTATTGATCCTAAATTTTTTGAAAAGAGAATTGTGCGTAGAAAAAAGCAATTTGATGAAGACATTGTAGAGAATTGTAATAGACAATCTCCAGAGGAAATTTTTAGAGTTACTTATTTTCTACATATAATGGATCAAGCTTTAACTTCGCTTAGAGATCGGTTTGAGAAATTTAAACATTATGAAGGAATTTTTGGCTTTTTGCTAAATTTGAGATTCAAAAATGTTGATGATGATAAATTGAAGGACAATTGCATGAATTTGGAAGATTTTTTGACGCATAAGGAAGAGAAAGATATTTGTGGTAATGAGTTGTTTTATGAGCTTCAACAATTAAAAGGAATTCTACCATCAGAAATTACTACATCAATTGGTATTCTTAATTTCTTGAGGTTTTATCGAGAAGCAAGTGGATTTCTCAATGTTTGGATTGCTTATCGAATCCTATTGACTATTCCAGTTACGGTTGCTTCGGCGGAAAGAAGTTTTTCAAAATTGAAATTAATTAAAACATATCTGCGAACTACCATGTCACAAGAGAGATTAAGTGGATTAGCTATGATTTCAATTGAAAATGAGTACTTGGATATGCTTAACTATGAAGAGATAATAGATGAGTTTGCCTTAAAAAATGCAAGAAGAAGTTGCTTCCGTTAATGTCTATTTATGTATTTTCATATCAAGTTGACATTTAGTTTTTTTTATGTGATCTAAATGATTTGTCTAGTATTTTGTAATCAATGTGAACTTTCTATTATAGAATTCACATTTTGTTTCATACATTTAAGTGTATTGTTGTTTATTAAATTTTGGGGCAACAAAAACATAATTTTTTTTATTGGCCTAGGGCATTGAATGTGTTTGGGCCGGCCCTGCATATACACCTCCGCTTTACACTACCGTCAGCCTCTGAAGCTCCTCCTGCCTCTAGCCATCTCTAACCCCCTCCCCATTCTTTGTTTTCTTTTTCTATTCACGTCCATTGTTTCTCACCCCCACACATCGCAACACCGAGATTTCTTTCGATGCCTCAACGACCCTACAGCGTCACCCGGCATCTTCACCGATGTCGATGATGACCAGTCACCACTCTAGCCTCCGCCTACACTTTCATAATTCACCATGTCATCTCTCTTGTCTTCCATTTCCTCTCACTCATGTAGATTTTTTTTCCCTGTAGCTTGTGCATATACTCATGCAAACTTCATTCACCTAGCACCTCCATATATTTATGCCAATCACACAAACCAAACACTGCCTCGCAACCCTATATGCTAACTACTGCACCATCGCCTCGCTTCCACTACCACGCCTGAGCTCTGCCTACTTTCATCCAACTCCGACCATCATCAAAACCCATTCCCGATCTCCTTCGAAACCAAATTACTTACTGGTTCTGCAATTTTCGGCCACCGTATCCAAAGTTGGGTCACTTCGAGGCCATGATTGCGTAGCCCATGAAAAAATACAAAGATTTAAATTTTATTTCGTCAGAAACGGTGATGATTTGGTGGAAAAGAGGAGGAGAAGGAAGAAGTAGGATGTTGCTTAATTTGTTGCAAATGTAAAAATAAATACTTTTGAAAGCTTTTAATTTAAATTTTTCCGAACCATTCCTAAATTTAATTGAAAAGAGGCCACCATATACAAAGCTTTTATTTTAAGGTTTTTCGAACCATTCCTAAATTTAATCGAAAAGAGTTTTTTGAATGAAAAAGAGATAATTTCCGATTCTTGAAATGCCACATGCTTAGCATAGGGAAAAATTGACTGATTAATAAGTATAAAGTTTAACGTGCAGCAGAAGTGACAGTAAAAGGTATTAGTAATAAGGAAAAAAAATTGTTTTAGCCTTGGAAATTCTTTTTCTATACCTTGTCATGGGTATACCAAATTTGTTTTAAAATAACTCTATTTTAAAGTTTTGAAATTTCCTTATGTGGACCATACTTGAAATGTTGAAAAAGAATTGGGGCAAAAGCGAAGATTCCAAGTTACAGAGGAATTGGTACATAAGTGAAGGATGAAAAAATGGAATTCTCCATCTAAACCCATTTCCGACATAGAGAATATAGGTTTAGAAAAACTGAATTTTCAAAATTTTGGATGTTAGCAATGGTGTGCTAGGATTTTGGATGGTGGAGATTGGATGTAAAATTGGTTAAACTATACTTTTATTCATAGAGTATGGGAACATTTGGATGCGAAAACAAAGATTTTTGTTTTTCAAAAATTGCATACATACAGAATTATCAGTATATGTAGATTGTATGCATCGTATTTTCAAAATTAGTTAAAAGAATTCATTCATATAGGAGGCGCCAATTTAGTACAATTCTACATACATGTTATATGTGTTGGATACACCGTGCACTTATACACGATTGGTTGTAAAATTAGTTGTACACTTATTGGTTGGATAGCTTAAAATGGTTATGCGCTATATTACATGATTCGATCCTTAGAGAATTTCGGAGATGAAATTCTTCTAAGGGGAGAACGTAACATCCCGTAAATTTAACAATATTTAATTATAAAGAAATTAATAACAATTAGTAGTTTTAAAAATAGAATTTTTGCAAACATCAAAATTTGGCTACAATGCTTACACCTTAAGTTCATGGTGATTTTATGATCAATTTTCGTATATAAAGTTTTCTAGATCAGAGCTCAAATGAAAATTTTATTAATGTTTGAATATTTTAGATCGGAAATAATTATATATGTAACTAGGGAAATAAAAAAAATTAATAAACATTAGCAATTGCGTAAATTTTAAGTAAAGTTAACGTTAGTCGAAGCAGAAACAAATCAATCTCGATCAGGTTGTTTAAGGAATTATTTAACGACCCGTAAATTTTCGATGATTAAAATAGCTAATTTAATAAGATTTCATGATTTAATGTTAGAAAAAAAATTGTAACTCGTTTGGAATAATAATAAACGGAATGAATTGCAACAATAATTATCCAAGTAATTATTTATAGATTGAATGGAGTTCCAATCTAATTGAATTGACTCAAATGTTATAACTTGGTTATAAGGGAATATATGGAAAAACAAATGTAAACAAGTGAATAAGAATTGTGAATTATTTAGGTAGAAATACAAATTTTAATAGATTGGTTTCGAAGATTTGAATAGTAATAAGTATTGAAAAATAAATGCTACTTAGTGAATGCCTTTGAAATCAATAGTTGGATAGGATAACAAATGTTGAATTCATTGGGTATAATAGAATAATTGATTGATAAGTAAAATCTATTTAAAATCAAATATTGAATATTGAACAGGTAAATTATTCAAATTAAATATTTAAAACTTATTGAATAATTGAATAACTGTAAAATGAAAATAGGGTTCCAAGATGTGGATTGGTTTTAAAGGTTAAATTTTATAAGTTCGTTTTGAATATTTCAAAAGATAGTGATTTAAGAATAATCAAATTTGTTTAAAATTTAATATTACAAATGTTTGAATAATTAAATTTCGAATTTGATATGATTAATTTGATATTGAAATTTAATATATGAAAATAGAGTGAATAATTGAAATTTGATTTAATATGATTCAAATTGGTTTCCAAAGTGAATGAAAGTTATATTGGGATTATAATAGAGTTAATAAGATTTTTAAATTGGAATTTATTGGATAATTGAATAACGGGTTTAATATGATTAAAAATGATTTGTAAAATTTTATTTTATCATATTAAAGTTAGAATGATGTTTTAGAACTTTTAAAATCGAATTAAAAGTTAAATTGTGAAAATTGAATATTTTAATATTTAATTGACGAGTTAAAATAGCCATTTTTCAAACTGTCTCGGATTTCGACAAAACCAGTTTCATCGGATCCATAACGTGATATTATTGTAAGATTTCAAATTTCATGTCAATCGGATTTACCGTTTGTCCGGGGAAAGCCTAAACGCCTAGAAAATCGTTTAATCGATTTAATTTAAAATCGATCGTTTATTGCCGTAACTCGCACAGATGATCGAATTAGCTTTCGAAACCTATTCCATTGTGTCCGGAATGTGGGGTAAACCCTAGGAATGCCAGTCACCGCGCGAGATTTGGAGTCCGGATTTTGGAGTGAATAGTGTTTTTCGTTATTTTCTATAAAAGGATCCACTCTCCTCTATTTTGCAAAACCCTAGAAGACAAAGCTTCAGGCCGCCACATATATTTTCAATGGCCGAGAATCATCCTTCTTCCTCCTCCCTTTTCTTCAAATCCGCAAAGTAAATCGAGAAACTCCCAACTAGAAAAACGTAGAGGGCACCGATATCTCTCTATCCAACGGTGGAGATCGTTGTAGGCGAAGCGGATCGATGAGAATTAGCATCCAAAGACGCACGAACGGGCACATTTTCCCAGGCCTTGTGACAGCCGAGCTCCACCCCATGGCAGCCGAGTATAGTGCTCTTGACGAGCTTTGCAATGGTGGTACCTGATCGGCCTCTCGTCGAGAAATGGCGGAGTATAATTCAACCCTAGGTGATGGCTCATGGGTTCTATGTTCGTTCGTTTACTGGAAGCAAACGCGTGAAAGGGAGAAGAGAGTGATGTGGGCGGGCCTGATGTGGAGGAAGCAAAATGGACGGCTACGATTGAAAGGTTGAAAATTAGATAAGAAGTTGAAATTAAATTGTATATTCAATACGTATAAACTTTAAAACACTGTAACTTTTTCATACGAGGTCGAAAATGCACGAAACGAATTGCGTTGGCTTTGTTTTTTCGAGCACTATGCTATGGAATTGGATTGAAGTCATTTGGAGCTAGTGAAAATTTCGGGTAAAATTAAACGCTCGTTTAATTTTATTCGAAATAAAACGCTGGAATTACATTGAAATCAAGGTGAGTGTTTTATAACGCTCACAACGTACTAAATATCTTTATGCTAGTTAAATTTGACATTATGAAGTGTTATGATTTTATTTGTCGTTGTTTGATAAATTTAATCGTCATATAGATTGTCATTTGAATTAACCGTTGAAAATTAAATTGACAGTTAAATTGAAATTAAAATTGAATTGCGATTAAATTACCTGACATTGATAACTATGAAATTGCCATGAATTGTATTGTCTATTGGATGATATATTTCGATGGATGCTATTGGTTGATATTTAAATGTTTGGATGTTTATTTGCTTATATATATATATATCCTGTTATGCATACATATGAAACTGTGATTTGATTTAAGTGATATATATTCATCACTGACATTTAATTGAAATAAATAATCACTTGGTCATAGGATAGAAAATTATATACGGACACCGGATTGGCAAAATTAATAATTTTTGAAATCGTCGATTTGAAATTTATTTAAATGTTTGGATTTAAAAGTTATAAATAGAAATCAATTTATAGAAATCGAATTTATCGAAAAATTGAGTTTGGAATGTTGAAATAAATTTTGGTTAAAAGAAATTGTTAAAAATTTAAAGTGGAGACTTTGGAATTTTAAATCGGGATATGATTGAATTTAGAAAATTGATTTGTTTAAAGATTTAACCTTAATTCGAGCTTTGAATATTACTAAGTAGAAGTGATATAAAAATGATATTTTGAAATGGAGCTTGGAGTTGAATCATATTTGAAATTTGGATTTAAACTTGAATATTGATGGAAAATTTTGTTAAGTGTTATAAATGGATATTTTGAAAATCAAGCTCCAAGTCGATATAAATTGAAATTGAATTAATTGAAAGTGAATATAAAATTTAATAAATTTGAACTCAAAGTTGACATTGATTGAATCGAAATCGAAATTGAATCGGTAGAAGGGAAATTGAAATTGTTTTGAATTGGGAAGTTATAATTGAAATGGTTCGGTTTTGAAGCTGTTTTATTTGTTTTCCAAATTACTCAGCTATATAAACCATTTTTGAATACTTAAATTATTTTAATCTATTTTAAATCTACTTAACCCAATTTAAATTATTTTAAACTAATTTATCTATTTTAAATCCATTTTTAGATTTTAAGTATCTTTTACCATTTTAATTATTTAAAACTACTTTTAAACTACTTAAACTATTTTCTAAAAATTTCAAGCTGGTTAATAAGGTGAAATGTTTATGTTTAAATCTTGAATTTGAATACGAATTGGATTAAATTAAGTTGCAACCTAAATTGAAATTCGAAATGATTTTGAACTCGAAATGAGATATTGAGGCGAAAAATGATTTTTGAAACGGAATCTTATATTTTGAATAGATATGATGATATTTGAAATGGATTTGATTTTTGAAGCGAATATGATACTTTGATATCAATTATGAATTGATTGAAATGTAAAAGAGCCACCGGTGTAATAATACGTAGTTATTAAAGAGACCGGGATCGGATATGGACATACTCTCTTTCGATACCGAAAACCACTTTAATAACTATTATACGCGGAGTGTTGATCTAGAATGAAGTGGATGGTTTGATGAACGCGTTGATTGAAGAAAGAGAACGATATTGGATGACCCCTGACATGACTAAAACAGGAGCCGCGCCGGGCCATTGAGGTTCGCCATCTCTAGCGGACACACTTCTTCGATACCATATCTATTACATTTGTGATTCGATTTGGGTGCACCCCTTGATTTGGGAGTGTTGGGGTAGCTGCTGGCTATGCTCAACATCAGTCCAGATCACGCAACTACTAGTATCCTAGTTGGTATCGCCTCATGTACCTTGTCATACTGATTATCCTATTCGCGACCACTACGTTATGTTTTGTGTTATACCTATGGGGTACCCTCTGATAACCACCAGTTTACGGTGGGGCTTACGGTGCTGTATAGACTATGGCATTATAAAAATGTGTTAAGGGGGATTATGGTAACGCCTTAACGCTATTTTGATACTTTATATTACTGATAGGCATTATCTACTTAGCGTATTGTACTACATAGTGGATAGTTTAACCAATCCTTAAGAGATGGAAAATCTCGTAACATCTCTTGAGTTATTGCACGCACGTTGACACTGGATATGAGATGTCAAACCCTGTAAACATCTCTGACGCCGTTACACTCATATTTATTTACGATTGGTTTAACTTTCATAAGGATATTTTAGTCCTGACTCGAGTGTTTTGTCTTTTCATTACGCTCGGGTCAGTCCTGAGTTTTTTTTCCAGATTTTTAAAGATCTATTCTGGAGGATGAAGACGAAGATTTGGTATACTATTACTATTATTACCCTTGCATCATGCTATCTGCTGCATTATTTTAATTATTCTGTTGTATATGTATAACTCTGATAAATGCTGTATAAATAATTGTCAAAGTATAGTAAACAGCTTCATGAACTGTTTATTTGACTATTATATTTTATCGTTCCGCTGCGATATTCTGTGTTGTTTCTTTTCCTTTATTTCTCTTTCGTTTCTTTTCTTATTTACCCCAATAACCATCTGCCCTTTTGAATGGTTTGGAATCGGCATGTGTATTTGATCGTCAGTTTAAACTGTCCAAAAAGGCAGGTCGTTACAAATTAAATCAACATAAACGGCATTAAACAAAACGTTAAATATTAATTATTACAATAAAATAATCGGTTGGCCCATTTAATGAGACTAGTTGACTGCTAGCGTCGGCCGGTAGATTATGGTGATAGTGTTTTTGACCTAGACCAAACGGTCTGGATTTAAAATAAAATAATCTAAAGGCTGGCATTTATTCAAACCCTCATAAATACGGGATAACCCTCCACTTTTTATTCATTTTCTCTGAAGTACGATGAAGCATGGCCATTTTCTCTTTTCCGCAAATTCTTAAATCTAAATAAAACTATAGTCCATATACATGTATACAAGTAGAGAATAACGAAGAATAATAGAGAACAAGAATAGGATCGAATCGAATTGCCAAAACTAAGGTAAACTATAAACCTAAATCTAAAATAAAATCAAATCTCTTCTCAGATCAAAATTTCAAATATGTATGTATGTGCTTGTGGTTCATATTTCATTAGGGAGAAAAAGGGAATCAAACAAAATTTTAAGGTTTAGATATGGAGATTTGGATAGCTTAAAGTGAGTGGGAAATTATATATTTTTATATCATATTGGATTTATTCCATTGCAAATATGCTTCTTATATGCCTAGATATAATTATTTGGAGTTGTAGGCTGAATTATATACATGTGATGAAATTTAAACCCATGCCTATATATTCTATGAACTATTAACTTAAATCTGGGAAGTAAGGGTGTAAGTTGTAGTCCCTAAATTAACAAAAAATTATAGATATTCCAGGTTTGTGGATTTGAATAGCATATGTTAGTTAATATTAAATTGAAGTTATTATAACTTGAATTAGGATTTAAGTAGTATTTTGATTTATTGAAATGAAATGCATTGCAATGTAAATTTATATACATTATTACTTTTATAAATAGGAATAAATGTGTAACGCTTGAAATAAAAAGGAGTATGCCTAAAAAATAGAGATATACAAAATGAGGATGTTTATGTTTATTTTATTTTGTACCATGTATTTCAACAATAAAAACAAATAATTCCGTGTGATTTCAAATGTAACACAAATCCCTTTTTGGGTAAATTATAGAAGTTTACATTGTTAACAATTCGTTTTGGGAAAGATGTAATTCCAATGCATTAAATGCAGAATCTCTAGGTATAAACTAAAGAATTATAAGTAGGGACAACAATAATAGTCTAAATGTAAAATTAATATATGCAATAAAAGACAAGTTAGAGATTGAACAGTAAGCGACAAAATGTTGGTAAACTGTTGAAATGAGTATGTAGTGAAATTAGTAACCAAAGAAGATAGCATGAGATAAAAAGCAATAGAAAATAGATCTAATAATTTGAAAAAGGGAAATAAATGGTAAATGATATTTAAATGTTTTAAGTTAAAATTAAGCGGTAAACGACACTAGATTGACTTTAATGAAATAAGAAGTAAACTCATGAAAAAGTAAAGGAATATTATTAACCATTGGACATTGAAGGCCTAGTAAATAAATGGGTATAAATATATATATGTGTTGTCTCAAGTATGCATTTATGATAGATGTGAATTATTAAAATTAGCTAATAGCTTTGATTAAATAAGAATGACATAGTCATTAAAATGAGTTAGAGTATGAGGTCAGTAGTGTTACATAGTGGTCTGCCCACCGCAAGGGGCTACCGGTAGTTGTGCATACATATAATGATGTGGGACATATCCAACTGTAGGACTTGTGGAATTATACACTCATGTATAGGTGAAGGGAATGCCAAGTATGATGGTTTGTCTTGGTCGAAGCGTCAAAGGACAAATATAGTATGCTTCACCTTTTAAGGGGTATTAAGTAATAAGTGGATATTTATTAGATTGCATTAGGTAATCTAAATATGATGTTGAGCAAGCATCGGCGCTATGACGATGAGATTGGTACCCTATACGGCAATAGATGCAATTTTATAGGTCGAGAACGTCATCGGGCCTGAGCGGTTAGCGGAAATATGAGGGATACCCCTAAATGGGCTACTTCTTCTTCCAGCGTAGATAAAAATTAGGCCATGCATCTCCATAATGTTTTGTTGATTTGTTTGTTAAGAGGCAAGGCTAGATAACCATTCATGGAGGTCTTTCAAAATGAATAGGATACGGCTAAACATTGTAACACCATTATTAGGCACTACGGTTATGCCTTAGTATGCATGATGATGAGGACGTGATACTACATTGACAATGAATCTAGATGAGGTGCTGAGTTATAGATATTAGCATGGAAGTAGCTTAGTCCAAAGGGGAACTGTGGTACTCATACACACACACACATACAAACATACATACACACATGTATATAGTTGTTGTCTACTTTGAGTAAAAACATATAATGGAAGGCAATCGGCATAAACTACTATTTTGTATAAAGTGTGTAATTTACTTGTCAT
The DNA here is from genome assembly GCA_030765085.1 of Allium cepa. Taxonomy (NCBI): domain Eukaryota; kingdom Viridiplantae; phylum Streptophyta; class Magnoliopsida; order Asparagales; family Amaryllidaceae; genus Allium; species Allium cepa. The sequence goes on from CM060934.1 coordinate 184,838,732, forward strand.
CAGAATGTTGTTCTGACCCCTTCTTCATTACAACCCACAATATAGCTTTAAAGGGATACGTACTGGTGCAAGGCGGGAATGGTGAAAGGATAGATTTCCATATGCATGGTAGATACTGATAAAAACACTAGATCAAAAGTGTCAACCTTGGTCAGTAGCTATATGTTTTATTATATTTTACTATTCCGCCATGATTTTATATTGGTTGTATTCTGATATGCATTTGTTTATTTGCATAATATCAAAACCAACGATCCGTACTTTGATGGACTTGGGTTTTTGATTTAGCGAAATTTGGGCACATGTGCGGGTTGTCATGTGATATGTCTTTCAACATAATATTATACTACTTTACGACCTTATTAGCTTTGATTTTGATGTATTTAAAAGAGAATTTGAATTTTATGGCTGATTCTTTTGACAGTGAACCTTTGTTAAACAAAAGAACATAGTTCACGTAACAACCCAAAAATTTAAGATATAATAATTAATTAACGAGTTAATTAAATAATAAAACAAGTTTGTGAAATTATCAGAATTGAGCCATGGGAGTTGCACCATTGTGTCCATGGTAATTTTCTGGTCAATTTTCAATTATAGTTTGTCAAAATCCTACCTAAAACGAAGAAGATGTGAAATAAACAAAAAATGAAGGATATATATATATATATATATATATATATATAAATAAATATATATAGGTCAGGTCGACCGTAAGGTCGACTTCTAATATGCGTAGGTCAACTTATAGGTCGACCTTCCGCATGTATGGGTCGACACCCAGGTCGACCAACCCTTGTAATTAGACGATGTTTCGTCTAGTTTCAACCGATGACGTGTTTTTCCACTTTTCTTTAATCCTATGTGTTCGTGCTTTCACCCGACGGTTTCCAATGAGCCTATGACGTGGTTGCACAAGATTTAATCTTCTAATTCAATGGTCTGAGATCCATAAACTACACTATAAATAAGACCCTAGACCAATCTATTTTCCTTATTCAGATCATCTCCTATCTGGTTTCATTGCTTGAGGCTGGACCCTAAATAAAATTAAGGAGAAGATCTTTTTGATAAAAATATTCTATGCTCTAGAAGTGGATCAAGGAAGACCAAGGAAAAGTGCTAAGGACCACATGTGAGTGTTTAGTAATCATTTTAGATTTTTAAGTAATTTAAAATAACAGGGTTCTCAATAGTTGTAGTTTTTCTGCAACTTTGAGACAATTTCTATATAAGTTATTTACAGCTAGTTTTTAAAGTTCTTTTCAGTCGATTTTATTTAGTTATTTATATTCAACGATTTTATTTAGTTATTCACAGTTATTTTCATTGATTTACATCCGTTTTACATTAGATTTAGCTTGTAAATTTTAGTTTCTTTTTATTCCTTTTTGCTTGAATAAAATCAAAGAATATTAAAAAAAGAATAATTCACAAATATGGATTAAAATAGAAAACATTAAACTTACAGAAATCGGATGTAACATAAAAACTATAATAAAAATAAAATAGAGTGAAATAGGCAAATTTGAGACATTTGGAAGCATGTTTATAACTAGTGGTTATAACTAAAAAGATAAAACAGAAGATTAACAATTATAACTCAGGTTATAATTAAGCAAAAAGAATAGAAAGGCTTATTTTAAAACTTGACTAAGTTAATAAGCAAATTATAACATAGGTTATAATTAGAAATAACTGAAAAGGCTTATTTTAAAGACTTATAATAAAATAATAAGCAAATATAATAGAGATAACAAAAAAGGCTTATTTTAAAGATTTAGATTAAGTTAATAAGCAAACAGAACATAAATAATAGAAGAGCTTATTTTAACAACTTACACTAAGTTAATAAGCAAGAATAGAAATAGGGCCCATACCAACAACATTCCTTTTCAGACTACGACCGATGGTCTCACAAAAGATTAGGTGAGTCTGGGCAGGAGCCTTTCAGACTAGGACCGACGGTCTCACAATAGCTAGGTGAGGCTGGGATATGCTAACTAGGGTAAATAAGTGGCCAATAGATAGAAGCTCAAATCGGAGGATTTGGACAAGGGACGCAACTAGATTTTGTTTGATATGACCCGCACCAACAACATTCCCTTTCAGACTAGGACCGGTGGTCTCACAAAACACTTAGGTGAGGCTGGACAGGAACCTTTCAGAGTAGGACCGATGGTCTCACAACAGATTAGGTTAGGCCGAGCATCTTATGCTGATAAGATAGGTAAGAGTTCACAAGCGGAAGCGACAGTTAGTGTGTACCGGCGATGACCGAGCGTGTGACATCAATAAGTCACAACTGCGTTCCAAGCGCTAAACAGATGTCTTTTGTTCTGGGACCTATAGGATGAGACTAGCTCACATTGGCACAATAAATATAGAAGGCCGACCAATGGGTAGAATTAGGATTTCGGTCTAATTAAAATAGGATTAGGATTTCAGCCTAATCAAAGTAGCAATCTGAGATAAGTGCAAAAAATCACAATCAAAGCAATCAGTCAAACAAAATCAGTGTTTTCTCCCAATTTTATCTTTTTATACTAGAACTGTTGCTAAGTCTATTATCTTTATCTTGCTTAAAAATTCTAGTAATTACTTCCACTCATCAGACTTATAGTCTGACCCACTCCTCTATTTCCTTTTTCCCCCGTAGGCGAGCAGAGGCAAGGATAGTAGATACAAATTTCTTGGAGACTTAGTTGCAGTCTTTTTCTTCATATACTCTTCTCCTTTTAGTTTTCTTTTCATTTGGCTTTTGATGTACTGGTACTTATGAGAGGCATGATTATTTTTATTGTACTTTGATTTTTTGAGACTGAGATCTATTTTTCATAAGATATGTGTATTTGGTATGTGATGTTTTTCAGACTTATTTTATGAAGTATTTTAAATGTTTCCGCTGTTATTATTTATTTGTCTTGTGAATCTTAATCTCTATGATGATTTAGCTATACCTATAACGCACCATATCCTTTAGTGTGTCCTTTTTAGGTATACTAAGGGATGTAGTGTGTTTCACTTGGTATCAGAGTCTAAGGTTATAGGATTCTAAAATCTTGTTTTAAAAGTAAATTATTTTTCAAAAGTAACATATCTTCAAACTAGAAGTATTTTTCAAAAAGGAACTCTTATTATAGAAATGGATTTCATGTATAAAAGAGTTTTTATAAAAATCCCCTCAAAGTCCGGTTTAATCTTCTTTCTATTCTTTTAAGCCTAAAATTTCTTTTTTTGCATAGAATGGCAAACGCCCCAAATCTCCCAGAAGGTGTTCAAGTCCCTGGCTGGTTCTATAGATACCTCCAAGCTATGTCACCAGAGGTGCAAGTGCAAGCGCCCAATACAGAGCCAGTGAGTAGAGATCCCATTAATCCACCTACAGCAGCCAATTTTTCTAAGCTATGCAAGGGCTTCGCTAATCTAGGAGGCAAGGCGTTTTCGAGCATAGAGGATTTCGTGGAGGCACGAGCTTGGTTGAGGAATACAGAGTGGATATTTAGGATGTTAGGATTGGAGGGCCGCCAAAGAGTTCAACTTGTATCTTGGCAGCTAAAAGGAGAAGCTAAATATTGGTGGAAGATCATGGAAATGGATGGTAGAGACATTGGTTGGTTTGGATTCTGAAAAAGGTTTGAGAGGAAGTTCTTGTCACAAGCCGAGGAAAGCATGCAGTTGGAGAAGTTCATTAGTTTGAAGCAAGGGAGTCTTTCGGTGAAGGAGTATATAAATCAGTTTATCGAGTTGTTGTGATTCGGGATGGAGCTTGTTAATACACCACATAAAAAGGCCATTAAGTTTGCTAAGGGTTTGAATTAGCCCCTCCAAGGATTGTTATTGATGCATGTACTTATGGGAGCGACGTATGTGTCACTTGTTGAAATGGCTCTCATGTTAGATGCAGCTAAAGAAGCGGAAGTTAAGGAGGTTCCTAAGTCAGAGAAAACTAAGAAGCAGTGGTGGAAGAACAAAAAAGATAAGGATAGGAGTAAAGGAGGAGTGTAGAATATGCAACTACATGGTTTTTGTTTGATAATAATAAACATATATATATATATATATTCATTTAAATGAATTTGCTATTATACTATTTTATTTTTCACATAATTAAATAAATATTTGTTGAATAAAATAAATAACTCAAAATTCAAAATTAAACTAATATTTTATTCAAACAAATATTTTATTACAAATTCGAATAGTGCAAATTTGAGCTCTCACTACATTTACACATTTTCAATCACAATAAAATTTCAATTACAACACAATTTTAAATTTACATATTACACCTCACTACATATTCACCAAACACTCGTATTTGATCTTCAACTCTGTTTCAGCCTGTATCTAGCATCTGAATTATCTGCAAAATAAACACTAACATAGAAAATTGAAAAAAAATATTTTGCAGTGCAAAATAAAGTGCATGTGTTTTGAAAATGTTATTTACCTCAGTTATTTGGGTTGTTCGTCATCATTTATTTTTAATCCATCAAACACGAACAACTTTTGACATGCACTGTGTGCCACTGTACATGCCACAAGGCCATGCACACCGATATACACTTGCTTGTTAAAATCGCATGGACAGGTGAGCACAAGGTCAAACCCAAGCCGAGGCTGGATTCAACAGCAGGTGCAATCCAAAATACAAAATAAAATTTAGTTTAGAAGGCAGCACAGTGAACATGTTCGAATATATATGGATATGCATGAAAACACACATCAATGCAGAAGCAAGCATTTCGAATATATCTGGCTCTTGAGTTTAAGTGCACAAGCAAAACCATAATGCAAAACAATAGTGATGCAACAGAGAGTTCAACTCCAAATATATAAAGTGCATATGCGAAAAGACTTCCAGTGGAACCAAATATGCATGTGTGGAATACAACATTCAGAGCTACCACCAGACAAAGATTTCAAATGGCATGACCACAACAACAGTTCAAATATGAAGACTATATGAACAAGTCGACCATGCCAACAAGACTCCAAAGACACACATGCAAGCACTTAATCTCAACAAGCCAGTGAAACAAAAAAATGAACAACTTCAAGATACCACAAGCAAACCATGAAATGACTCGAAGCAGCACTGCAATAAGACTTCAAAACGACCCAGACCAGAGTAGTTCGAATGCATGAACACAAGCATGGATGGTCGAGCTACAGAAACATCAAAATGGAAGGCAACATCAAAGAAACAGATCAATTTGAATACATCAACATACAATATCTATAACAAGTGCACAGGTGTAGCCTCAACAGTGCAGACCACACATACAATTATTTCGACACACACCAACATTAGATTCATATACAACCAGAGAGCATGCAAGTGAAGCTCACCCAAGACAGCAGTAGCTAATCCAGTTTAATGAAATACTCGAATGAACACACAAGGGATGCAATAAGGAGAGACTCAAGTTTAACTTGAAATAAACATATGCAATGGTCACTACATTCAGACAACAGGTTCAGAAATAAACCAAGACAACAGTGATTGGAAAAGACTTCAATGATTTCAGACTCAGTTGTAATAGAGACTGGGCATCAAGTTTATAACTTCAAGTAAAAAACCAGAAATCAGACTCCATCAAGCTACAACATGGCATGTACAACATTTCAACCCAACATGATAATATAAATGCAATTGGAATGCAAAACATGAATCTGAGGAAACATGAAATGCAAGTATGAGCACGCAGTTCAACATGGACTGATACAAGTGCACTTGTCACAACAATATGCAGTGACAACCAGTACAACGCAAACCAGAATGAAGTGCAACCAAGAATATCAAGCACATTGACATGAACACGTGAAATGTAATGAACAAATAAAACATGACAACAGGTACAAGCAATATAGAGCTAATAATACCAGAAAAGTTGAAGCAACTATCATTTGAGTATGAAGCTGTTACAGTTCTACAAAATAGCGAAGTACAAGTTCGAACTTAACAAGTCAAGATTCAAAGTCCAGAGTATCTCAAATATTTAAATGCCGAAGTTAATTTTTATCTCGCAATAGATAATATGATGAACATGAATTAACCAAGTCAATTATCTCAAGAATTCAAAGCGCCAAAGTCATTGATGGCATGAATGAGAAACAAATTCAAATGCCAGAAAAGAACGGAACCAAATCCAACTAAGTATGAAATGAACAGGTCATACCATAGTTCGATTAAAAAATCACAGTCAAGTAAATTTACGAAGAATTCAAATGAGAAATATACGAACGTAATTTTAGGGATTCAATCCCTATACAACCATATTACATCATCGGTAGAAAATGTATTCGAGTTCAAGCAGACCAAAGTGCAACCATTAAATTAAGTCACAAAACTCGAATCGAAGTCGAGAATAACCAATAATCAATCAAAGGCATTCACGTACCAGTTCAAGCAATCTTTCGATCTCGACTTAGTGAAGCAGCCACGAATTGAATCAATAAGAAAAGCATCGACGTGAATTGAGAAACAACGTCGAACAAAGCAGCAATCGATTTGAAAAAGCAATCCAAAGCAAACACATACTTCGATTGAAGCAAAAGATCAAGCGGTGGATTTAACATAGCAAAGCCCTAATTTCGAAAGAGGAACATAACGAATCGACTGAAGTGAAGTAACAAAATAAAATAAAGGGGAGATAGTTTTTCTCTTATTATTTGTGGGCCGATCATTAATATTATATTGGGCTTCAAATTTAAAAAATAGGGTTTTGTTTAGACTGTTTTATTTATTTTGTAATTTTCTTTTTTAAAATGTGTAACTTTCTAGTCGTGTGACTAGGTTACGAACTACGATGGTGCAGTTCGAGAATTCGCAACTCAGTGGCTGAGTTGTGGTAGGGTTTTGAGCGTAGAATTAGGTTAGCCATTAGAGGATGTCGTAAGTTTATGTGTGTAAACATCTAACTACTTAATTTCTAGAAGAAACCTTGGGGGCAGCACGTAGGTAGGGTTTTGCCGAAGCTGGGTAAATATGTGTGTGGTCTCTTCTGCATTATTATTTGTGATTGTTTTTTAATTTTCGAATTAATTTTTATTATTATTAGTATCACCTTATTCACCCTCTTCTATGGTGAAAACGATCGTACAAGTGGTATCAGAGCTAGGTTAAAACCATTTTCTAATTAAAAATTTGATTTTTTTTCTTTCAACTAAAATTTTGATTTTTTAAATGGCTTCCTTTAATAATGCTTTTGCTAAAGGTCAGTTCATAGTTAGGCCACTAATGTACAATGGTGAATACGCATATTGGAAAAATAGAATGATTTTTTTTAGAACCATAGATGCGTGGAATATTGTTGAGACGGGATATAGCACACCAGCAATAGTAGTAGATAATCAAGAAGTTGAAAAACTAATGGATCAACGAAAAGATCTTGAAAATAAACTATAATTTGCTAACGTTGAGGCTATGAATTCTATTATCTGCTCATTAGATCAAATTGAATTTAATCGTGTCTCACATTGTCTAACTGCGTAGAAAATTTGGCACACACTTGAAGTGATCCACGAAGGAACCTTCCAAGTCAAAGAATCTCGCCTTGCCATGCTCTGTAGCGAATATGAGAACTTCACAATGGAAAATGATGAAAGCGTCAAAGAAATGTATGGATGAATTTCAAATCTAGTATACAAATCAAAATCCCTTGGAAAAACATACGGGGAGCTAGAAATAGTTCGAAAAATCCTCAAAATTCTTCCACGATAATTGGAAGCCAAAGTGACTGCCATTTAAGTATCAAAAGATCTGAAACAAATTAAAGTTGAAAACTCATCGAAAATCTTATCACTTATGAGCTAGAAATCAAATTCAAGGAATAATGTAAAGGAGGAGATACTCGAAAGAAATCAATAGCTCTCAAAAAAACAACGGAAGGTGAAGATGATGATGATGATGATGAAGCAGCAGAACTGGCGTTGATAATAAAGAAATTCAAAAGGTGGAATCACAAGTATGAAAATCCAGCTCTAAATCAACTACCGAAAAGCAGAATAGTAAAAGTTCTAGACGACTCAGAAGAGCATGAGATCATTTGTCACAACTGCAATAAACCCAGTCACATCAAGCCAAATCATCTTCAAAATCGACTTAGCAAAGGAAATAAACCGAAAAGGAGAAGTTTTGCAGCTACTTGGGATGAAACTGATGAAGCTAATAAAAGCACTGGCAGTGAGAGTGAAAAAGGAAATCTGTGCCTTCAAGGAGAAACAACTGATAGTGATGATGACGAGCCAAGCGAAGTATCAAAACTTGCGCGTTCTAAATTACTTATATATTTTCACGAAGTAAATGGTTGTTTTGAATGACTTAGGGAGAAGTACGTTAAAATTGAATTACTAAGAGATAGTTTGATAGAACTAAATAAAATGATTGATCAGTTGGTTAAAAACTATCGAAACAAAAGCTCTAAGTGTGTTAAGTTTCCATCATTTGAAGTGGAAATGAAAAAATCATAAATTAGAATTAAATCACTTGATAATGAAATTCTAATTTTGAAATAAAGTGAAAACACTAAGAGAGAAAATTATATTAAAAAGTGCACCTTGTTATTGAATGAAAATGAATCTCTCAAAATACAAGTCCAACAATTGTCTTCAACTTTAGGAAAATTCTCTAAAGGAGAAAAATCACTAAATATGCTATTAGGGAAATAAAATGTAAATACTGTTAGACAAGGACTTATCTATACTTAATCTGAACGTGTTAAAAGCGAAATTAATAAAGTCAATTCCAAGTGCACGATTTGCGGAAAAATTGGACACAATCACAACAATTGCTGGTATAGACCCAAACACACAAAAACTATACCAATTTGGGTTCCAAAGGCATGAATGTAAAATCCCTTAGAAGTAAACAAATCTGGGTCCCGAAAGGAACTAACATAGACTATCTTGGTTCTACACAAATTTTTTCTTCAAATATTTTGTCACTAACAATCATGGACCTATAAAAACAAATAGGTCACAAAAATCTTTCCTCGTGTAGGAGTGTTGGTAGGCTAAGAAACAACAAGAGTGGTACTTGGATTCTAGCTATTCCAGGTACATGCCGAGTGACAAATTTAAGTTCCTTAGCCTAGTACAATAGTGGCGGAATCACAATGGGAAATAATGATAAATGAAACATTATCGGTAAAGGTAAAATAGGTAACGGTACATTTATCTTGAATGGTATATTATATGTTGAAAATCTGCATCGTAATCTGATTTAAATCAGCCAGTTATGTGATAAGAAAATGAATGTTGATTTTGATTCTGATTTATGCAAAAATGTTGACCAATCATCTTTTCATCCTTGAACTAATTCATATAGATTCATTTGGACTAACGATATTGAAAGTTTAGGTAGTAAGAGATAGTGTTTTGTGTTGGTTGATGATTACTCAATAGGTGCAATCCAAAATACAAAACAAAATTCAGTTCAGAAAGCAACAAAGTGAACATGTTCGAATATATATGGATATGCATGAAAACACACATTAATTCAGAAGCAAGCATTACGAATATATCAGGCTCTCGAGTTCAAGTGCACAAGCAAAACTATAATGCAAAACAATAGTGATTCAACAGAGAGTTCAACTCCAAATATACAATGGCATATGTGAAAAGACTTACAGTGGAACCAAATATGCATGTGTGGAATACAATATTCAGAGCTACCACAAGACAAAGATTCCAAATGGCATGACTACAACAACAGTTTAGGTATGAAGACTACATGAATAAGACGACCATACCAACCAGACTCCAAAGACACATATGCAGCACTCAGTCTCAACAAGCCAGTGAAACAAAAACAAATGAACAACTTCAAGATACCACAAGAAAACCATGAAATGACTCGAAGAAACACTACAACAAGATTTCAAAACGACCCAGACCAGAGTAGTTCGAATGCATGAACACAAGCATGGATGGTAGAGCTATAGAAACATCAAAATTGAAGGCAACATCAAACAATAGATCAACTTAAATACATCAACATACAACATTATAACAAGTGCACAAGTGTAGCCTCAACAGTGCAGACCACACATACAATGATTTCAACCCGGACTAATATTAGACTCATATACAACCAGAGAAAATGCAAGTGAAGCTCAACCAAGACAACAACAACTAATCCATTGTAATGAATTACTCGAATGAACAGACAAGGGCAGCAATAAGGAGAGGTTCAAGTTTAACTTGAAATAAACATATGCAATGGTCACTACATTCAGACAACAGGTTCCGAAAAAAATCAAGACAACGGTGATTTAAAAAGACTTCAATGGTTCAGACTTCATTGCAACAGAGACGAGGCATCAAGTTTAAAACATCAAGTAAAAAACCAGAAATCGGACTCCATCAAGCTACAGCCTGGCATGTACAACATTTCAACCCAACATGATAATATGAATGCAAATGGAATGCAAAACATTAATCTGAGGAAACATGAAATGCAAGTATGAGCAAGTAGTTCGACATGGACTGATACAAGTACACTCGTCAAAGCAGTATGCGGTGAAAATTAGTATAGTGCAAACCAGAATGAAGCGCAACCAAGACATATCAAGCACAGTGACATGAACATGTGAAATGTAATGAATAAATACAACATGACAATAGGCACAAGAAATATAGGGCTAACAAGACCAGATGAGTCGAAGCAACTATCATTTGAGTATGAAGCAGTTTACTATTCTACAAAACATTGAAGTACATGTTTAAACTTAACAAGTCAAGATTCAAAGTCCAGAGTATTTCAAATATTTAAATTCCAAAGTCAATTTTTATCTCACAGTAGATAATCTGATGAACAAAAATTAACCAAGTCAATTATCTCAAGAATTCAAAGCGCTGAAGTCATAAACGACGTGAACGAGAAAAAATTCAAATGCCAGAAAAGAACGGAACCAAATCCAACCAAGTATGAAATGTACAGGTCAAAAATAAATACCATAGTTCGATTAAAAAATCAAGGACAAGTAAATTCCCAAAGAATTCAAATGAGAAATATACGAATGTAATTTTAGGGATTCAGTCCCTATATAACCATATTACATCATCGGTAGAAAATGTATTCGAGTTTAAGCAAATCAGAGTGCAACCATTAAACTAAGTCACAAAACTCGAACAGAAGTCAAGAATATCCTATAATCGATAAAAGGCATTCACATACCAGTTCAAACAATCTTTCAATCTCGACTTAGTGAAGCAGCTGTGAATTGAATCAATCAGAGAGGCATCGAAGTGAATTGAGAAGCAATGGCAAACGAAGCAGCAATCGATTGATAAAGCAATCCAAAGCAAACACATACTTCGATCGAAGCAAAAGATCAAGTGGCAGCTTCAACACAGCAAAGCCCTAATTTCGAAAGAGGAACACATGGGATTTGTTGAAGTGAAGTAACGAAATAAAATAAAGGGGAGATAGTTTTTCTCTAATTATTTGTGGGTCGATCATTAATATTTTGTTGGGCTTCAAATTTAAAAAAGGGCTTTGTTTAGTTTGTTTTGTTTATTTTGTAATTTTCTTTTTTAAATTATGTAACTTTCTAGTCGTTTGACTAGGTTACGAACTACGGTGGTGCAATTCGAGAATTCACAACTCAGTGGCTAAGTTGTAGCAGGGTTTTAGTGTAGAGTTAGGTTAGTCATTAGCAGGTGTTGCAAGTTTACGTGTGTAAGCATCTGACTACTTAATTTCTAGTAGAAACCTTGGGGGTAGCACGTAGACAAGGTTTTGCCGAAGTTGGGTAAATTTGTGTGTGATCTCTTCTGCATTATTATCTATGATTGTTTTTTATTTCCATATTAATTTTTATTATTATTAGTATCACCTTATTCACGCTTCCCCCTTTAGGGTGAAAACGATCCTACAAGGAGGACCTCAAAAGCAGATCAAGAAGGGTGAGAAATGTCATAGTTGTGGATTGGTTGGTCATTTCACAAAGGACTGTAAGAAGGACACGATGAAGGGGAGGTATTACAACTATGGGCAGCCTGGTCAACGTAGTAGAGCTTGTCCTCAAAAGACAGGGCAGACAACAGGCGCACCTACAGTGCAAGTGCGGGCTTTGGATGTAGAACCTTCTAGTAGTGGACCAGATCGAGGTAGGAAAGTCTATTTTGAAGGTTGGATCTCTATTTTGTATTTTCCTATTCAGACTCTTTTTGGTTCTGGAGCATCGCATTCTTTCATTTCTAGTTCCTTGGTTGATTGTTTGCACTTAGATATTTCTCTATTAGTAGATCCTGTAGTAGTTAGGAGGATCGACACATTTATCCATGATTTGTAGGGGTTTGAAATTTTTTATACTAGGCGTAGAGTTTGATTGTGACGCCTATGTATTGATATTTCCGGGATATGGGATGAGTTTGGGGATGGATTGGCTATCCACTTATGGAGCAATATTGGACCACGAGAGGAGAGCCATCAAACTAGAGGCATGCAGCAGTAGGACTCTCGAGATTTCTTGCGACCCATAGGGGTCAGTCATGTTGAGCTTCCTTTATTTCCTTGATTCATCACTAGGAGAGTTTGATTTAGTTTCAGTCGTTAAAGATTTTCCAAACGTTTTCGAGGAGGTTAGGGACTACCCCTTGAGAGAGAGAGAGTGAATTTTGGCTCTATCTGAATGACAATGCTAAGCCATTAGCATTGGCCGTGAGACATATGGCTCCTAGGGAGAGGAAGGAGTTAATAAGCAAATTGGTGAGCTTTTAGAGAAAGGCTTCATTAGACGGAGCATATCAGTGTGGGGAGTGTCACTCGTCTTCACTATAAAGGCGAATGGTTCCCTTCGACTTTGCGTAGACTATAGAGAGTTGAATAAGGTCAAGAAGAAGAACCGTTACCCACTTCCTAGGATAGACGATCTTTTCGATCAGTTTGCTGGTTCTTCAGTATTTTCTCAGCTTGATTTTCCTACTGGATTTCATCAGCTTAGGGTCGCTGATGGTACGTAGCATTGATAAGACAACATTTAGGACACCCGATTGATTCTTTGAGTGGTCGGTTATGCCGTTTGGGTTGACCAATACCCCAGCCTATTTTGTAGATCTAGTGAGCGTCATTTTCCGAGATGTCCTAAATAAGTTCGTAATAGTATTCGTGGATGACATTTTTGTGTTTTCCAAGTGTATGTAAGAGCATGCTATTCATCTAAAAGAGGTCCTTCGTACACTTCATGTTCATCAGTTGAGGGCAAAGTTCTTGATGTATCACTTTTGGCGTAAGGAAGTGCGTTTCTTAGGGCATGTAGTCTCAAGAGAGGGTCTAGCGGTGGATCCCGCTAAGGTATTAGCAGTGCAATATTAAAAGGCCCCCAAGAATGCTACTGAAGTTAGAAGCTTCCTAGGTTTGGCTGGCTACTATAAGAAGTTTATTAGATATTTCGCTAAGATTTCAACACCGCTTACTCGCCTCACTAAGAAGAATGTAGCATTCATGTGGGATGTAGATTGTGAGGATTCCTTCACGATGCTAAAGAGGGTACTTACTAGTGCATCAATGTTAGTTTTACCCAATGGAGCTAAGCCTTTTACAGTATACACGGATGCATGTGGGACTGGTCTTGGAGCAGTATTGATGCAAGAAAGGAGGGTAGTATGCTATGGAAGTAGGTATGCTTTGGAAGTAGACAGTTGAGAAATCATGAGAAGAACTACCCTACCCATGATTTGGAGTAAGCTACTATTGTTTTCACGTTCAATTCTTGGAGACATTATTTGCTAGGAGTGAGTTTCAAGCTTTCCACTGACCATAATCATTGAAGTATCTATTCTCACAGAAGGATTTAAACTTAAGGCAGCAGCGTTGGATGGAGTTTTTGGCATCTTACGACTTTGAGATAGCCTATACCCTTGGAAAAAGGAACGTGATTGCAGATGCGTTAAGTAGGAGGAAAGAAACCCTTAGTCCAATGTTCATGGAGTGGAAAAGCCTAGAGTTTATTTCCACCTTTGATTTTAACTATAGACATTACCTCTGGATTATTGGCAGCACTTGAGGTTAAGCCTACCTTTATAGATCAGATTGGCTCAAGGCAGTGAGAGGATTCTAAGCTTATGGATATTATAGAGAGGATTAGCAGAGGAGAGGTCTCTAGACATCTCCAATGTTATTTCATAGATAGTAAAGGGTGGCTAAGGAGAGATGGAAGACTTTGTATCCCCTGCACTAGTGACCTGATGGGAGCTGCTCTAGAAGAAGCACACTATTTTCGAACGACTATTCATCTGGGTGGTTATAAGATGTATAGAGATATGAAGAGAGTGCTTTATTAGAGTTGCATGAAGAAGGATGTAGCAGAGTTCATGGCTAAGTGTCCAGTATGCCAAAGAGTTAAGGTAGAGCAGCAGAAGCCTGGTGGATTGCTTCAACCATTGAATGTACCCGAATGGAAGTGGGATAGTGTTTCGATGGACTTCATAGATGGCTTACCTCGATCTAGGAAGGGGAATACCAGTGTTTGAGTGATTGTAGATTGTTTGACTAAGAGCGCCCACTTCATTCCAGTCAAGAGTAAGAAGACAACACCTTATTTGGCATCCTTATACGTTCGTGAGATGGTTCAACATCATGGAGTTCCATCTAGCATAGTGAGCGATAGAGATCTTATCTTTACTAGTGAGTTTTGTAGAAGCTTGCAAGAGGCTCTAGGTACATAGCTTAGATTTTATACGGCCTATCATCCTCAGACGGATGGCCAAACTAAGAGAGTTAACAGAGTTGTTGAGGATGTGTATTCTTGATTTTGAAGGAACTTGTGAGGAGCATCTTCCTTTAATGGACTTCGCATATAAAAATATTTTTCAGACTAGCATTGGGATGACACCTTTTGAAGCTCTCTATGGAAGACCGTGCAAGTCACCTTCATGTTGGTTGGAGTCTATAGAAAGATTGCTACTTAGTCCCGACATGATTAGAGAGACGTCAGAAAAGATTGATTTACTTAGAAGAAGAATGAAGAAGGCTCAAGATAGGAAGAAATCTTATGCAGATAAGTGGAAAAGGGATATTGTGTTTGAGGTAGGAGACTCGGTTTTCAATAAGGTGTCTCCGCTAAAAAAGGTAGTAATATTTGGATCAAGTGGGAAACTTGCTCCCAAATTCATAGGACCGTTCCCCATTGTGGAAAGGGTAGGGAAGATGGCGTATCGGATAAAACTACTAGTGAGGCTCGCAGGAGTTCAAGATGTTTTCCATGTTTCACACTTCATAAAGTGCTTACATGATTCAGCAGAGGTAGTAAAACCTAGTCAACTTGAGGAAGTTGAAGTGGAGAGAGAAGCATCGGTTCATCGCATTCCTACCAAAATTGTGGGACGTGATATCAAGAAGCTTAGGAATAAGGAAGTCCCACTGGTTAAGGTGCAGTGGGGAGACAACATTGAAAACGTTACGTGGGAGGCTGAGGAGAAAA
The DNA here is from genome assembly GCA_030765085.1 of Allium cepa. Taxonomy (NCBI): domain Eukaryota; kingdom Viridiplantae; phylum Streptophyta; class Magnoliopsida; order Asparagales; family Amaryllidaceae; genus Allium; species Allium cepa. The sequence continues at coordinate 184,854,166 of CM060934.1, forward strand.
TACGTATCTCTTATCCGTTTCTTTTCGATCGTATATTTTGAATTTCCTATTTCAACTTTTAGTTTTGAATATGTTCTTTCCTTTAGTATCATTTGGAAGGGTAGATCTTAGAATTTAACCTATGGATGGTAGGATTGAATGTAAACATGTTATGTATGATGGACGCCAGTGGTTGCAAGTGTTTGCTAGTGGATGCTAATGGACGCATATATATACACTAGGCACTATTATTACTTAGGGATCGACCTAACAAGGTCACTAAACCATATGCATATGGATGTGTGCTTATTTGCATTTTTATTTCATTTCCATAGTTTCTATAAATGGATGATTAGCATATAATTGTTGCATTTGGATGATGATTGCAGCACATATATGGAACTATCAGTTGTATTAGAGAATTTGCATTCATTTAGATACATGTCACAGACATGATTTCATAAAAAGGAGGTCAACTATATCAGTAGACCGCCTAATCTTTTGCATTAGTTACTGACATTGACACCACACTATTGCATATATCATAAATTTCATTAGAAAATTTAAGGACAATGGATGTAATGGATGGTGGTTGAGTATATGGTTGTAAAAATTGGATGAAAATATTTATTTCATTTTTCTGTCCTTAGAGATTTCGGGGACGAAATCCTTTAAGAAGGAGAGAATGTAACAACCAAAAAATTTAAGGTATATAAATAATGAATTAATTAAATAATAAAATAAGTTTGTGAAATCATCAGAATTGAGCCACGGGAGATGCAACATTGTGTCTGTGGTAATTTTCTGGTCAATTTTCATTTATAGTTTGTCAAAATCCGTGCTAAAACGAAGAAGATAAGAAATGAAGAAATATATATATATATATATATATATATATATATGTATGTATGTATGTATGTATATAAATCTATAGTTCAGGTCGACCTTAAGGTTGACCCCTAATATGCATAGGTCGACCTATATGTCGACCTTCTACATGTATAGGTCGACGCCCAGATCGACCTGCCCTTGTAATTAGATGATGTTTCACCTAGTTTCAACCGATGACGTGTTTTTCCACTTTTCTTCAATCTTGTGCGTTTGTGCTTCCATCCGACTGTTCCCAGTGAGCCTATGACGTGGTTGCATTAGATTTAATCTTCAAATCCAATGGTTTGAGATCCCTAAACTACTCTATGAATAAGATCCTTGCCCTAGCTATTTTTCTCATTCAGATTGTCTCCTATCCGGGTTCATTGCCTAAGGCTAGACCCTAAATAGAATATTTTTCTAAGGAGAAGATCTTTTTGATAAAAATATTCTATGCTCTAGAAGTGGATCAAGGAAGACTTAGGAAAAGAGCTAAGGACCAGAGGTGAGTGTTTAGTAATTATTTTAGATTTTTAAGTAATTTAAAATAATAGGGTTCTCAATAGTTGTAGTTTTTCGACAATTTTGAGACAATTTCTATATAAGTTATTTACAGCTAGTTTTTAAAGTTCTTTTCAATCTATTTTATTCGATTGTTTTTATTCAGCTATTTTATTCAGTTGTTTATACTTATTTACTGTTATTTGCATTTATTTGCATCTGTTTTATGTTAGAATTTAGCCTGTAAATTTTAGTTTCTTTTTATTTCTTTTTGCGCGAATAAAATATAAGAATATTTGAAAAAAAGAATAATTCGCGAATATGGATTAAAATAGAAAACATTAAATTTACATAAATCAGATGTAAAATAAAAACGGTAATAAAAATAAGATAGACTGAAATAAGCAAATTTGAGACATTTGCAAGCATGTTTATAACAAGTGGTTATAATTAAAAAGATAAAAAAAAAGTAACAATTATAACATAGGTTATAATTAAGCAGAAAGAACAGAAAGGCTTATTTAAAAACTTTGATTAAGTCAATAAGCAAATTATAACATAGGTTATAATTAGAAATAACAAAAAAGGCTTACTTTAAAGACTTATGATAAGTTAATAAGCAAATATAATAGAGATAACAGAAAATAATTATTTTAAGGACTTAGATTAAGTTAATAAGAAAACAGAACAGGAATGACAAAAGAGGCTTATTTTAAGAACTTACACTAAGTTAATAAGCAAGAACAGAAATAGGGCCCGTACCAACAACATTCCCTTTCAGACTAGGACTGATGGTCTTACAACAGATTAGGTTAGACCGGGCATGACCCTTTCAGATTAGGATTGATGGTCTCACAACAGATCAAGTGAGGTTGGTCACGCTTATGCTGATAGGGTAGGTAATTGGTCACAAGAGGGAGCGGCAGTTAGTGTGTACCAGTGATGACCGAGCATGCGGCATCAGTAACTCGCTACTGCGTTCCAAGCGCTAAACATGTGTCTTTGCTGTGGGACTCATAGGATGGGACTAGATCATAGTGGCATAATAGAGATAGAAGGCCGATCAATGGGTAGAATTAGGATTTTGGCCTAACTAAAATGGAATTAGGATTTCAGCCTAATCAAATAGTAATCTAAGACAAGTGTAAACAATCACAATCAAAGCAATCAGTCAAACAACATCAGTGTTTTATCCCAGTTTTATCTTTTCACTATTTCTTTTCATACTAGAACTGTTGCTAAGTCTATTATCTTTATCTTGCTTAAAAATGCTAGTAACTACTTCCACGCACTAGACTTATAGTCTGACCCAATCCTCTATTTCCTTTCTCCCCCGTAGGCCGGTAGAGGCAAGGACTGTAGATACAGATTTCTTGGAGATTCAGTTGCGGAGTTTTTCTTAATGTATTCTTCTTCTTTTCAGTTTTCTTTTTATTTGGCTTTTGATGTACTGGTATTAATGAGAGGGATGATTATTTTTATTTTACTCCGATTTTATTAGACTGGAATCTATTTTTCGTAAGACATGTGTATTTGGTATGTGAGACATGTGATGTTTTTCAAACTTATTTTATGAGGTGTTTTAATGTTTCCGCTATTATTATTTATTTTTCTGTGAACCTTAGTCTCTGTGATGCTTTAGCTATACCTATACTGCACCATATCCTTTAGTGCGTCCTCTTTGGGTATACTAAGGGGTGTGGGGCATTTCAGTTCAGACTTTTGGTAAAACTGTAGAAAGAGAAGTTGTTTGTTATAATAAAGAAACATTCAGTACAAATCATCGTTTAGGCCTATTGAAAATGCAAGAGTGATAAACTACATCTAAAATATAGAAATCCTAGTAATAAAATCTCACCACTGCACACTTTACATGCAAGGGAATCTATATGTAGCTTATATGAAATTTTGAGGAAAATGTCCACAAATTATTCGACCACTTTATGTTTGAAAGCTTGAAATAATTATGTGTTACCTTAAAGTTAGTCAAAAATAGCTTTAACAAGAATGCAATATTGTTGTTTCACTAAGTAAATGCAACACTCACTAAATCCTAATATATGGGCCTTTTTTTTTACTGAGTTGAGAAGAGTTAAAAAATGGCAACTTGGATTGGAATTTGATGCATACTCACTTTTGCTCGCATAAAACTAAATAAATTGCTTTAAAATGCTAAAAAAAGTATGTTTTTACTTAAAAAGTTTTATATACAATGGCTTATATACCCGATGGTATGTTTTGATATATAAATTGTTTAAGACCATGTTATGGTCGATGTATATCTATTTTGTCATATTGTAATTATTCAAAAGCCTCTCCATATGAATGAGACTTTGCCGAAATTTATCAAAATTTTCAATATAAAATATTTTTGGGAATTTTATACTTTTTAAACTTAAAGAAAATTTTGAAGTTAAATATCTATCGGACCTTATGTTTATATATGCAGTTAATTTGAATGGATCGAAGTATTTCTTATGTATGATTGTATCAACGAATTAAATTCAAATAAGTAATATATTATATGATATTTTATCAGAGTGATGCAGTGAAAGTGTAGTAAATAATGACATATATATATATATATATATATATATATATATATATATATGTATATGTATATGTATATGTATATGTATATGTATATGTATGTGTATGTGTATGTATGTATGTTTGTGTAAATATTTATATTATTATTATTTGGCAAAATCAGTCGGTTTACATTGGACCGCCATTTTTATTACTAGAAAGCAATAAATACAAATATAAGATAGGAGCTAGGCCAAATTGCCAAAACCACTAAAAGAAAACAATAAAAAGGCAGCTAAAAGCAGAAATCCTTCAAATTAAATTAATAAGCTTTCAAATTTGGCATCAAAAACCCTAACTAACTGTTGTAACAAACATGACCCAGAAGTCATCTTTCCCTGAAAGAGATGTATGTTTCATTCAGACCATACCACATATAAGTACTTCTTAAGAACCTTGAGCAACAACATGCCTTCTGTATTTCTCCATCTCGTAGCCTAAAAAATGTGGAACCATTCTATCTTTGAATCATGAGAGGGACTATGCTGTTAAATTTTGGTGACACAAAATCACAAATAGAAGGAAACAAATATGCAAAAGGGAAAGTAATCATGTTTGTTCATTATGGAAATGCATAAATAATTGGATTGCATTTGAATGAGATGGCAAGGAAATATATGCATGCGCATGTTATGGAATAATATATATGCAAAAATATATGCATATTATTTATTTCTTCGTAATCGCGTTGCTTTGGAATTATTTTCTCCATCTTTGGAACGAGTGAATTACTAGCTATGTTTGCGCGATTTTTTACCATTGTAATTTGCCTCCATTATCTCCTTACCATATTTTGGTAATTTGATTGATGATTCACATGAATTTATGTTGGCTATATATTGAGGGTAGACTTCATTGTAAACCCATCCTGGTATTCAGCCAGCGATCTCCAGATAGAGTGTCTCTTCTTGTTATCCCTAATTTGGGGCTTTGGTATGTAAACTCTTATTTTGTAATCTCTTGTAATTCTCTCAAGTGTAATAAAATCTCTCTCTTTTGGACTGGACGTACACTATCTAGATGATAGTGGAACCAGTATAAATATTGTGCGTCTTCTTTTTTCTTTATAGTTATTTACTATTTATTTGGAGTATAGAACAATTGCTGCTAGATTACGTGATGTTCAAATTGGCAAATCTAGATTCTGTTTATTGTTTTTTCGCATTTGTGCAATTTTTACACAACATATGCAAGTTCAACATACCAAGAAGACTCTTCCAAATAAAAAAAGAATAAGGACATGTAAATAAAATATGATGAGTGTTTTTAGGGCTATTTCTACATAATAAAAAAGAAGAGTTTCGTATTTCCATTATTCAATAATTTATCTTGAGTATGAATTGCACTATTGATGGTCTTCCATAAAAGCAGATTTTCCTTCGGGCTAGAATCCGAAGTCCAGATTCTTGAGTGCCAAGGAAAGGCATGCATGGTAGTGTCACTAGGAAAAGAAATGACCTTGCGTACATTAGAGATTGAGTGAAGTTTACCACACCATAAAATAGAGGTCGGTTCAAAGTACAGACCTTCAATGGCTGACCAAAATGATCTAATCAGAGCAGCGCTGGAATAAAGCAATCTCATTCTCTAATCAATGTAGAAATCAGATGCCTTAGCAGATTTTGGTGTTCCAGAGAGTTTTCTAAGATTACAATCAATGAAGTTAGAGAAAATAATCCATTTAGAAAACCATGGGTCACGCCAGAAAGAAGGATTACAAGGAACTGCCATAGAGTATTGGAATAAAGGAAGAAATATGGATCTTAATTTCAAAACAGATCTCCAAGTCTAACTGCAGTCTAAAGGAAAATGCATAGTCCAAAACTGATTTTTCTTCATTAAATTTGATATGGTCTAGGATACCGAAAGGTTAGGAGAATCAGATAGCAAATTTTTTATAAAAGAGAAATATGTAGCTTTATTCCAAGCTTTAATGTTCATAATTCCCAGGCCTCCATAATCATATGGAAGGGCAATTTTGTTGAAGGAGATAAGAAACGATTTATTTAAATGAGGGTTTACGTGCCATAGAAAGTGTTTTATTACTAAATTAATCATGTTGATCAGTTTGCATGGCAAAATATAGATATGGCCATAGTAAAGACACATCGGAATTGCATAGGTTCCACTATAATCAATCTACCAACAATTGATAATTTGGAAGAAGGCCAAGAAGAAAGCCTACTTACAATCTTGTCATACAATGGAAGGCACTGGCTAGTGGTAATTCTTGATGTAAGAAGAGGAGCTCCTACATAAGTATCATTTAGAGAGGGAGCACAAAGAGAGAGATGATAGGCTAAGAAGGAACGATATTTCGGTTTCAGGAATGCCAGCCATTAACATATTGGATTTACCCCTATTAATAGATAACCCAGTGATACATAAGAAATTGTTAAGAGTTTGAATACAGTTGACAATTGATTTGCATCAGGTTTAGTGAAGAGAATAAAATCATCAGCAAACATTAGGGATGTGATTATAAGAGACTTACACATAGGACGAAGATAAATTTCTTTATTAATCACTTCTCTATTTATCATATTAGTGAGGAGCTCCATAGAATCAATAAATAAATAAGGAGAAATAGGGTCCCCATGCTTAATTCCTTGGACGCCCTTAAAGTATCCAAAAGTGCTGCCATTAAGGGATAGGGAGTAGAACAGGGGTGGAGATAAAAGAGTAAATCCAAGCCAAAAAAGGTAATGGAAAATTATGGCATGAAGAATATTGATAAACGATTTACATTGCATAGTATCAAAAGCTTTTTGAATATCAAGTTTATGCATGCATCTGGGAGAAATATTTTTCCTCGAATAACCCCTCATTAATTCCAAAGTTAAAGGGATACTATCGATAATATTTCTAGATGGAAGAAAAGCACTTTGATTCGGATAGGTTATGTAAGAAAGATCCAATTTCATTCTGCCTGCGAGAGTTTTTTAAATGCATTTGTAAATAATATTACAACACACAATAGGCCGGAATTGAGTAACATTGGATGGTTGATCAACTTTAGGAACTAAAGCCAACTTTGTAAAGTTAATACTAGAGATCATTTTATTGCTTTTGAAAAGAAATCGATTACTTTGATGACATCCTCACCAACAATATCCCAAGCATATTTGAAAAAATAAGCATTAAAGCCATCAGGATGTGGGGAACTAGAGGAGTTCGTGGAGAATATGGCTTGTTTAATATCAGAGGGGTAATTTCAGATATGAGGGACTATTTAGATAAGTCAGAGATTGCAGGCAAGCTGAAAAGTGGAAGAGATGACATAGAAATATTGAGTGGGGAAGGGTTAACAATCATGCCTTGAAAATAATCAAGAAGAGAATTTTGAATTAAATAAGGGCTTTCACAAATCTGATTATTTTTATCAAGAATGGGCTGAATGTTTTACAAGCCATAAGAAATCTTTAGAGCATTATGGAAACATTTTGAATTTCTGTCCTCATGTCTATTCCATTTATCTTTGAGTTTTTTTAGCCATTTTCCCTTCATCAATTATTGCCTTTTGAAGAGAATACTTAAATTTATGTTCTTTCATTCGAAAGCGTGTGTTATTGGGGGTATTCATTAGAGAAGACTGACCATAGATGGATTTATTCTTATGCTGGAGTTTGCCATCAACAAAATGCATGTGAGTCCAGTCCTTCAAGACGGCCTTCGATTTCTTAAGTTTTGCCTGCAAAATGTACATAGGGTTACCATAGTAAACCGGTTTCCCTAAGTCACACACAATTTGCTTGAGGATGATCAGTCCAACGGTTAAAAGAAGAAAAGAAGGAATGGCAGTTCATGTTAGCTTTTCCCCAGTCCAAGATGATTGGAGAATGGTCTGATAGAGAAGGGTAGGGAAATGAGCCATAAGATTAGGCCGTAAGGATAGGGAATCAATATTGTGGTAAGCTCCGTGGAGCTTGCAATAAGTTCTAGGTCCATTTCTACTACTATTGTTCCAAGTATAAAAACAGCTAGTGGAATTAATAGAAGTAGGGTTAAGGCAATGAATAAAATAATTTTATGGTTTATTAGCTTGATAAGTTGGAGGAGAGCCGCCAGATTTTTCGTGGGAAAATTGCATACAGTTCCAATCACAAAAGCAAATCCATGAAACATTTAAAGGTTTAGGTGAAGGGATTAGGTTAATCATGACTTGTCTATGGTCATTGTTTTTACAGCGTAAATGGAAGTAAGGTTAAAGTAAGAATTAGAAAGGATGTGAGAAATTAAAGAGTGGATCATTTATCTATTGTTGGGAATTTTGCGATTCGAGACGGATTTGATGACGATAGTGATGAAGACAATGCTGTACTTCCGACTTCAAGGATCTATGGAATAGATTCTTTCAGACAATAGTTCAACCCACCAGGTACAAACGGGTCATTGAACTATTGAATTTCAGGATTCAATGAAGCCCTATAACAGCGTAATCGAATTCAAAGTTTGTACAACTTTGATCCGACCAAGAACACTTTAGAACGGTTTCTGATGATGCAATTTGTAGAAAAAGAACGAAGAGGAAGAAGAGAACAATTCTGCAACGGTTTCTGAATTTGCAACACCTTGGAGGCGTCACAAAACAGAGCAGCGGATTAATGGCGTCGCAGAACCGTTTGGGAAGGAAAAGAAGAATTAAAACTGTTGCGAAATGAATTCTAGGCGTTGCTATTTATAGTGTTGAAGAGGTGTCCATTCGCGAAACGTCGCGACCGTTAGCAACGGTTTGCAACCGTTATGAATGGATTCAAAAACCAGCGGATTAATGGCGTCGCAGAACCATTTGGGAAGGAGAAGAAGAATTAAAACTGTTGCGAAATGAATTCTAGGCGTTGCTATTTATAGTGTTGAAGAGGTGTCCATTCGCGAAACTTCGCGACCGCTAGCAACGGTTTGCAACCGTTACGAATGGATTCAAAAACCAAACGTCGCGTCCATTCGCATATGTAACGTTCAGAAAACGTTATAAATTCCCGCCATCATTCAAATTCTGAATTCCGGTTCTAGGTCCTTAATGGGCTGAAATCTGGCCCGTTACTGTTCATATTTTGATCCAAAAATATTTTCGGATCCGAACCCGAAACCCGGCCCGGTTCGGTTCGGTCGGACGGACGGACGGCGGCGGTGCGCGTGTGGTGTTGCATGACTTCTCTCCTCACAACAAAGCAAACATGTGGGAGCCCCAAGGCCCCAACATCCACTTGAGAGAGCTATACTTATACAAGATTCTTGTATAAAGCTCTAGAATGTGGGACTAAACTCTTCTTTCTTCTTATTTCTTTTCTTCTACTCTTCAAATACAAAAAACCCAAACCCCAAAGACTCTCTTTGAAAATTTTCAACAATCTCCCCTAATTTTCAAAATAAGAAAATAAATAAATAGGACGGCTGAATCACTAGAGTGACTTCCTACATACCCAAGTGGGATCAAGCCTATGTAGTTTTAAGATCAAGTTTTGCATCATCGTGAAAACCAACACATAAATAAAAGGTATCTTTTGGATTTGAATCCTTACTTAGTGTAAACCATTCAAAGCCTTATCGAGATTCTATGGTGAACGAATCTTGAACCAAGTATCCCTAATGATAAAACCGGAACAATCACACATGTTGATTTCCTTAGGTAAAGTGTTCTGTATTGCTCAGCACATTAATGGCCATGTGCTTAAATCCTGGTTCATGAGTCTACTTAGAAAGCGGTCTTACTTCCTAGGAAACGGCCTGATTTCTATACTCATATAGGTAAGTCTCTTAAGGTGTTTCTGTGATACACCTTTTAAGGTTTCTAGACTTATTAATGATATATATCCATCCTTTGTTCTTGCAGAATTCAACACTAAATATTATGGGATTATCAATTTAGTGTTCCATAATCATTCTCTTAACTTGTTGGTACCCATTGAACTTTGTCTATCCTTTTCAAGACATAAGTTGGGTTTCTGTTAAGGATGATCAACCTTCATTCACAGACCTTAGTCCTATTTCTTATGACTTTATAAAAACCATTGCCTTTGGAAGACCTTTTGTAAGTGGGTCAGCCAAGTTTTTCTTTCTTTCTATGTAGTCAACAGTTATAACTCCTCTTTTGAGTAACTGTCTCACCATTTGATGTCTTAGACTCACATGTCTAGACTTTCCATTATATGTCTTATTAGACACATTGTATATTGTTGCTTGATTGTCACAGTTAATCAAGACTGCTGGAGATGGCTTCTTCCACAAAGGGATTTCCATTAATAAATTCCTAAGCCATTCCGCTTCTTTACATGCATTTTCTAGTGCAATCAATTCCGACAACATTGTTGAGTCAGAAATACAGGTGTGCTTCTTGGAAGCCCAAGACACAGCAGTGCCTCCTAGTGTAAAGATCCATCCAGTCGTAGACTTGGATTTGGATTCTACATTGTTCTAGGTTGCATCACTATATCATTCTATTACAGCAGGATATCCTTTATAAGATAAACCATATTCAATGGTTCCTTTTAAATAAGCTAAAACTCTGGAAATGGATTTTCAATGTTCGAAACCTGGATTACTCGTAAATCGACACAATATACTTATAGCATGCGCGATGTCTGGTCTAGTGCAATGCATAGCATACATAAGACTCCCAATAACACTGGAATACTCTAGTTGAGAGATAGTACGTCCAGTGTTCTTTACTAATTTAATACTAGGATCTAAAGGAGTTGGTGCTGGTTTGTCATCGTAATGACCATACTTTTGTAGGAATTTCTCTATGTAATGGGATTGAGTTAGTAATAACTCCCCCTCTTTCCTAACAATTTTAATTCCCAGAATTACATCAGCCTCTCCTAGATCTTTCATATCGAATTTAGAAGACATAAACTTTTTAGTTTCATTCACACAGGATATATTGGAACCAAATATTAGCATGTCATCAACGTATAAACATATTATAACAATACCGTTGTTATCCGATTTGCTATAAATACATCTATCAGCATCATTAACAATGAATCCATATGACAGTGCAACTTTATCAAACTTCTCATGCCATTGCATGGGAGCTTGCTTCATGCCATAAAGAGATTTTACTAATTTGCAAACTTTCTTTTCTTGGTCTGGGGTTTTGAAACCTTCAGGTTGTTCCATATATATCTCTTCTTCTAAATCTCCATTTAGAAAAGCAGTCTTTACATCCATTTGATGTATGACTAATTTATGAATTGATGCAAGTGCAATTAAACATCGTATAGAAGATATGCGAGCAACTGGAGCATATGTATCAAAATAATCTACTCCATGTCTTTTCTTATATCCCTTAGCAACTAATCTGGCTTTAAATTTATCAGTGGATCCATTTGTATTCAACTTTTTCTTGAATATCCATTTACATCCTATAGGTTTAGCACCAGGAGGTAAATCAGTTAAAACCCAAGTTTGGTTTAACATTATGAAATTCATTTCATCATTGATAGCTTCTTTCCAAAAATTTGAATCTCTAGAACTCATAGCTTCAGAATAAGTTTTGGGATCATCATCAACGTTCATTACATATTTAGTCACATTAAGGACTTCGTCCTTACTGCCTTCTACAAGATATGTAATGAAGTCAGGACCATAGTCCTTCTCCATTCTCGCTCTTTTACTTCTCCGTTGTTCAGTACTATTATCTGGTACTTACACTTCCTTGCTGTTTTGAGCAGGAGCATAATCATCGTCATTGATATCATTAGTCATACTACGTTCTGGACTAGATGATCTCAATGGGATCTCAACAGTTTAATTTTCAAAAAATTCTACATCTATAGATTCTATAACTTCTAGGGTGTCAAGAATAAGAAATCTATAAGTTATACTATTAAGGGAATATCCTATGAAAACACATTTAAATGCTCTATTTCCTAACTTTGGTCGTTTAGGGTCTGGTTTTCTAACATAAGCTAAGCAACCCCAAACTTTAAGTCTAGTTAGGTTAGGTTTCCTATTAAACCATGATTCATAAGGGGAAATATTATTCTTTTTAAGTGGTACTCTATTTAAAATATAACATGCAGATAACATAGCATCACCCCATAGGTTATAAGGTAAATTAGAACTTATGAGCATGGAATTAACCATTTCTACTAAAGTTCTATTCTTCCTTTTAGCAACACCATTTTGTTGTGGTGTATATGGGGCAGTACATTGGTGAATTATACCTTGTTGTTTACAAAACAAGGTGAATTCATTTGAGAAATATTCACCAACACGATCTGAATGTAATATTTTAATTTTAACTCCTAATTGTGTTTCGATCTCTGCTTTGTAAATTTTGAATTTATCAAAAGCCTCATCTTTAGTTTTCATTAGATATACATATGCGTATCTAGTATAATCATCAATGAATGTTATATAGTATTGGTTACCACCATAGGTGATATGACTTTTTAAGTCACCTACATCACTATATACCAAATCAAGCAAACCGGTTATCCTTTCTACGGATTTAAAGGATTTCCGGTGTATTTTTGCTTGAACGCATATTTCGCATTTAGAGATGGTATCGAAATCACAATCAGAAATTAATCCTAATTTATTCATATTCCTAATGGAATTATAATTAACATGTCCTAATCTACCATGCCATAAGTCAATAGAATCAACAATATAAACAAAAGATTTCTTTATTAGATTCAACTTAATCATGCCGTTACAAGAGTATCCATGTCCAATGAATTTACCATTCTTAGACAACACTAGCTTATCAGACTCATACACCATCTTGAATCCTCCTTTGTTAAGAAGGTATCCATAGACGAAATTCTTATACATATCGGGTACATAGAATATATTGACTAATGTAAGAACTTTTCCAGAGGTGAGAAGAAGTTCTATAGTGCCTTTTCCCAGAACTTTGCTTGGAACCTTATTTGCTCCAGTAACTTCGTCGGCTTCTCCTTTATTTTCTTCGTAACTCTTGAATGTCTTTGCAAATGTGAATGGTTGCTCCAGTATCGAACCACCAATCATTATCATTGCCAGTAACGGAATTTGCCTCTTGCACTACAGCCACAAGCGAGTCTTCGACCACATTCACTTTTTGTTGTTTCTTCCGCAGACGGCAGTCTCGGGCATAGTGGCCGGGCTTGTTACAAAAATAACAAGCACCTTTCTTTTTGTTGTTAGTTTTGGAATGATTTTTCTTAAACTGTGTCTCATTCTTTGGCTTTAATTTATCGGTAATTTCAACATTATTTGCCTTAGAATGGGACTCAGTTTGCGGATTATCATCTAGATCGCGTTTGCGAGAGTCTTCTTCAATACGAAGATGACGCTGTAAACCATCTAAATTATAATCCATTTCCGCATGCTTCATCTTTTTCTTATAATCATTCCAACTATGCGGAAGTCTAGAAATTATAACTCCAACAACAAAAGATTCAGGGAGATCAATTCCAGCATCTTTAAGTTGATTCACCAACAGTAAGATTTCGCTTACTTGTCCAATTATGGACTTATTGGTGACCATTTTGAAATCCATAAAATTAGAAATAAGAAACTTTTTATTACTTGCCTCGGATATGAGGTACTTATTCTCCAGAGCAGTCCAGAGTGCCTTCGCTGTTTCCAAGGTCCTATAAGCATTGTAGACTGTGGTAGATAGCGCATTCAAAATATGGCCTTTGCATAGGAAATCGTCCCCTTTGCGCTTTGCACGTTTAGCCTTTAGAGCAGCATCATCCTTATCAGTTTCCTCCGGGATTTCTTCCAAGTCATCTTCCAAGATGTAGAACAACTTGACGGTGACCAGGAAAAATTTCATCGTCTCTTGCCAACGAATGAAATTGTCGCCATCAAAACGCTCGAATCGAGTTAGATGCTGATTCATAACTTGTAGAGCGCTCGAACCTTCCATGGTTGAAGAATATTGTCTGAAAATTTTGTTGGGAATTTTGCGATTCGAGACGGATTTGATGGCGATAGTGATGAAGACAATGTTGTACTTCCGACTTCAAGGATCTATGGAATAGATTCTTTCAGACAATAGTTCAACCCACCAGGTACAAACGGGTTATCGAACTATCGACTTTCAGGATTCAATGAAGCCCTATAACAGCGTAATCGAATTCAAAGTTTGTACAACTTTGATCCGACCAAGAACACTTTAGAACGGTTTCTGATGATGCAATTTGTAGAAAAAGAATGAAGAGGAAGAAGAGAACAATTCTGCAACGGTTTCTGAATTTGCAACACCTTGGAGGTGTCACAAAACAGAGCAGCGGATTAATGGCATCGCAGAACCGTTTGGGAAGAAGAAGAAGAATTAAAACTGTTGCGAAATGAATTCTGGGCGTTGCTATTTATAGTGTTGAAGAGGTGTCCATTCGCGAAACGTCACGACCATTAACAACGGTTCGCAACCGTTACGAATGGATTCAAAAACCAAACGTCGCATCCATTCGCATTTGTAACGTTCAAAAAACGTTACAAATTACCGCCATCATTCAAATTCTGAATTCCAGTTCTGGGTCCTTTACGGGCTGAAATCTGGCCCGTTACTGTTCATATTTTGATCCAAAAATATTTTTGGATCCGAACCCGAAACCCGTACCTGACCCGGTTCGGTCGGACGGACGGCGGCGCGCGTGTGGGGTTGCATGACTTCTCTCCTCACAACAAAGCAAACATGTGGGAGCCCCAAGGCCCCAACATCCACTTGAGAGAGCTATACTTATACAAGATTCTTGTATAAATCTCTAGAATGTGGGAGTAAACTCTTCTTTCTCCTTTTTTCTTTTCTTCTACTCTTCAAATACGAAAAACCCAAACCCCAAAGACTCTCTTTGAAAATTTTCAACATCTATGAACTAAAAGTGGAAAAATAGAGAATATACATGGGTTCCATTGAATAAGAAGTCTACCATATGGAGCTTGAACAAGATTGTGAAGTACAGATCACGAGGTTTGATATAATGAGTAGTTTTGTAAGAAAGTTCAACATTAAGTTTTGTTGTGGATAAGCTTTTTGATTTTGATATGTTTGTCTACAGTATGTGTATCTCTAAAGTTCTAATACCTAATTTTATCTATCATTAAAAGGAAGATTTGGAAGATGATTTGGTTTTGACATCAGAAGAAGTGAAAGAAATGTCTATAAATTTTAAACTAGTTTGGTCAACTGTAAAACTTTTCCCTTTTTCAAGGTCTAATAGGAGAGATGAGTGGGAGTTTATTTTCTTTAGACGACCTTTTCTTTTTTAGGAGATTGGGGTTTCAATTGAGTGTGTCAGATCAGAAGTGTTATTGATATGATGGGAAGATAGGATATGATCAAGAGGTTTCAAGGAAGAGTAAGGGCTTTGAAGAATAAGTTTGAAGGATCGGAAAATGGGATAAAATTGATGGGAGAGGAGGCTGATTGCATAATGTTATGGAAAACAATGTTCATGTCATTGTGCATGTCACTAGGTAGAGTTATTTCAGGGATAGGGATTTGAGGAGTATGAGCATTTGGAGTTGAGGCAGTATGAGTAATTTGAGAGGTAAGGATTGAATTTGAATCTGAAGAGATAGTTGCATGCAGGTTAGATCAGTTGCATGATACCTCTATGTTTACCGATAGAAGAATGTTAAATAAAATGAATATCAGCATTATCAGTATCAATACATGCATCCACATCAGATGGATCGATAAATTCACCTTCCTCTATATCCCCATGTATAACAAATTTATTGTATCGGTGAGATTTCCAATTCCCATAAACATCATTAATTCACTTTGAACATTCCTATTTGCATGAATCTCATCATCAATGCTTTGTGCAATAATAATGTCTCTTTACCCAGAAACAATAGGCATTTGCATATCAGGCATATCACCAATCTTTGTACTTGTTTCAGGAGAGCACATTTTTTTAATGAATAGTCTCTCTCCAAATTTATTGAAGCTTTTTTGGTTTCCTTTTAACTTCCACAAGCTTTACATTTTCATGGTTAACAACATTCTTTTCATTAACAACATCCTCTTTATTATTTCTTCTGTCTATAGAATCTCCTTCCAGAGCATCATTTCCATTTCTACCATCAACCAAATAACCAGGATCTAACTCACAAATAATTATGGCATGGAAAAACATCTTACAATGAGCACAAATCAAGGGTCGTTAAGAGTATTTTGTTTGAACATTTTCACTAATTCATCACCCACACTCATAAAATTTGGCAGTTCCTTGTCAGAAGTGATTCTCTACCAGGCATTTTGCATACTCAAATCACATTATTTTTTCCATGTTTTCATCATAGCATACAAGGCCTAAGTGACATCAAAGCCAGTTAATTCCAATCAATATCCAAGCCATTAAGGGAATTTTATATAGATGTATCCAGATTGGTACTCTTTTAATTTTAGATTGTGTTGAACCAAAACTAGGGTTCCATGAAAGATAATAAACATATGACCTTTTATGAAGGTGGGATCCATTTTAAGCACTTAAGTTTATCTTCTTCACAAGAAAACATAAAATAGAAGTTTTTATCGTCAGAGAGCATTTCGTAGGAGTCTCTTAGTTTCCATTTCCTTACAAGACGAGATTTGGCAGCCATAAAGTTGACAACATCACCTAGAAAGAAACCTACAAGCCATCTGACCATGATTTGATGCTAGCATTGGTTACTTCAAGAGGGTAGTACCATTATAAGCAGTGTCAAAATGGATAGGAGTGTATACATGTAACGGCCCAGGATTTCAGTCATTCAAAATTGGAATATTTAGTTGATTTAAATATTCAAAAATAAATATTATAAGCGGAATAACTTATATTTCGAATATAGTGATTTATTGGATATTTAAATTATTTAATTTAATATTTGAAATTATAGAAATAATTGGATTTTAAATTTAATTTGAATGAAAATGATTTATAAAGTTAATTTAAAATCTATTTAAATTAGAATGAAGTTAGTGAACTTTTAAAATTGATTTAAAAGTGAATAAGTGGAAATTCGAATTTATTTGATTTAATTAACGTGTAAAAATAGTCATTTTTGACACTATCTCCGATTTCGACGAAACCAGTTTTATTGGATCCATAATAGCGAGTTATTATAGGATTTCAAATTTCACGACGATCGGACTTACGGTTTGGTCGTGCGAAGGTAAACGCATAAATATTTATTTATCTAAATTTAATTAAAATAACTCGATTTGAAAACCTATCTTCTGTATATGATGGAAATGGCCTCCGATATATATATTCCACTGTGTTCGGAATAGTGGTAAAATATTCGAAACGCTAGGCGGCACAATTCGTTTGGAGTTCAAAAATTTTAGTCCTGAATAGTGTTTTATAATTTTCTATATAAAAGGAGCTTTACTTTTTATTTTCAAACAAAAACCCTAGACCTAATTATAGCCACCGCCACATTCATCACGAACGGTCAAAAAGCTCGAAATTTCCTCCTCATTTTCCGACCAATCCATCCACAATTATTAAAAACTTTCTACTGCAAAGCTGTAGAGCTCAGCACGATCTTTCAATCCAATGGTTGAGATCAACTATGAGGCAATGGATCAGTGGCAGTTTTCGTTTAAACCCACGACGTTCTTTGGAAAAATCGCAGCGACTCATCCGAAGGTATTGGGCTGCACCACCATCTATGGAAGGAGAACGAGGTCTGCGTTCATATGAGGGTGGTTGATCGATGTCCAGTCATCGATTGGAGGAGTAGTTTTGGGGCAAGAATCGATGGGGAGGGTTTCTAAACCAGGAAGAAGGAAAAAGGAGTGGACGGGATGGATTGGATCTCACAGGAACGAAGTTCCAGATTTTAGCAAGGTTAAGATAAAAAAATTAAAAGAATTTGTAAATTATTTTATAAAAGAATCGTGTAATCTTATATAATTCATAACTTCTTCATACGAGGTCTGTTTCGCACAAAAAGAATTGCGTTGGATTCGTATTGATGAGCACCACATTTTAGAGCTAGTTTGGATGAATTTGGAGCTATTGAAAATTTGAGTTAAATTCGAACGCATGTTCGTTTTTAATTAAACCGGATCGCTATCACGATGACTGCAAGCAAAATGAGTAAAACTCACTCTCTCTGACCCGCTTGTATTTTTATATAAGCGGGAATAATTTTATTATGTTGTTTAATGATTGTTTGGATGTTATGCTATATTATTAGTAGTTGGATATATTTTTCCCATTGGAGCAGATGAGACCTGTATGTTTTCGTGTATGAGCGGATGACCCTTTGTACGTATGTCTGCCTCGAAGTAGACATTGTACATATTTTGTCATATGTATATTTGTTGGTGGTTACTGGTTGGAGGGATTCAACTGGATTCCTCACCATTGTTGATTTTTATTTACACATATTTTTATATATGTTGTACCATGTGATGTTTGATGTGATGGATGCCATGTTTGCTATTATTGATGTGAATCCCCTTATTTAGCTCTTTTGCAACATTGGGTCGTATTTTTGGAAATTTAAAATATTAAAATGATAATTTCAATTTAAAAAGGATTTCAAAGTTATTTTGAAAATATATATGTTTTAATAATTTTTGAATTGTTAAAGAAATGATTTTTTTTTTAAATGAAAAAAATTTATAATTTTTATGTCATAAAAATTATGGCTTTGTGAAATATACTTAAATATGATTTTTGAAATATGAAGTTAGCTATTTTGTAAATAAGTTAAATTGAGAATTTTGAACTTGTTATAAATGGTTTATATATAAGATTTATAAAATTGATATTTTATAAATAAAAGTAATGGAATTATAAACGAGTTTTATTAAGTGTTAAAATGAAAATTTATAAAGGAATTCTATTAATAAAGAGATTTAATGAAATGGATTTTTATAAACAGTGCTTTATAAATATTAAAAATGGATTTATAATCAAATTTGTAAATGGATTTGCAATTGAAATTTAGAAATGAATTTATAATGGACTTTATAAATAATAAGATTACAAAAGAATGAATGTGTGAATAAAGAAATTTATAAGTAAATAAGCTTATAATGAGATTTTGATATATAAATGAGATAAATGGAAAATTGGTTAATAAAGGAATTTTATAAATGGAAGTTTTTATAAAATAGAAATGTGAATTATAAACACTGTTTTATAAATGTGAAATCAATTTAATTTGATGAGCTAAATATAGATTTTTATAAAAGGAAATATATTCAATTTTTTAAAGTGAAAAATACGTAAAATGAAAGTTTTGTAAAGTGATATTTTAAAATGGAGTTTTAATGGTTTGAAAATATAATAAGTTGTGAATTCGCTTATTTTTAAAATAAGTATATGGAAATGTTTTCCAAATATTGAAATAGTTTTGAGAATATATCTCTTAAAGATAATTTGAAGTAAATACATTGGAAAGTGAATTGATTTATAAATGATCTAATAAATCTAGCCTAGTGACTGTTTAAGTGCTAAATTATATTTTTGGCCATTTTAGTTTTTCGATTTGATGTGGAAACTATTTAGTCGTACACTTAGTATGTATCCATCTGTGTAGGCTTGATTATCCTTTGGCGTAAAGGATGTTGATTCGTGTAGTGCAGAGTGATTACTCCTATCTACCAAGCTTCCTTCTTGGTCGAAGGATAACAAGTTAAAGTTGAAAACGTGATAAGTCTACGAGACTTAGTTTCTGTACGAGGTTGAGTAACGCTTTTGCGTTGTTGGTGCGAAGAGACCAGGATCGGATTTTCCAAAAACCACTCCGGACCAACCTTTATGCGACGATTGTGCATGTTTGTTGATGATATTGATATTTAGGATTTTTATAGTGAAGGACTGCTTGTTGATCATTTGGGATTAAAATACCAATACAGATATAGTAGCTGTAGTCACTTCATTATGAAATATCCAATGTAAGGACTATTCGCTATCAATCCTAGGAATTTTCCGATAGGATATGGTAGGAAAGTACCTTCGTTTTGTCCTGTTCCTGGACAACTTGTATAAATGGATGTTTGACAGTGCATTTTCTGAGATTACGTACGTTGGTTTTTACAAACATACATCTGTGGTGGCGGAGAAGGAAACTTCTCTTAGCTTAACACTTTCTTTGAGACGTATGAGCTCAAGAGTTGTATTTTTGTGGAAGGCAATTAGCAGTCAACGGAGATGGCAATGTGGCACTCAAAGATGGTGTGATGTGTGGAAGATATTCGATACCTCTTTTGGCCTCACACTAGGAAAAGACTAAAACAGGGTAGAAGCGGCAAGGCTAAGTGGGTCACTCTCATTAGGAGATGTCGTCATCCTTCTAGATTTATTCTACACATGTCTAAGTATGTGGTGAATGTATGACTCAGGTACCCATTAAAGGTCGGTAACAACTGAGGTGATGACATATTCGGTACTATCTACGAAGGGGTAGGCCAGTCTTGTGTTGGTTTAGGCGGGCATCATCTACTCCCTAGGTGTTTCCCTCTAGAGGTGTACTGTACGGAAGGTAGTCCCTTACCTAGTCATTTGTATGGAATCCAATATCCACTACATGCCTGCCATGTTGTTTGTAAACCTATTATGCTGGAATTTGATAATGTAAAAATTTCAATTATGATTGATTATTATTCGTGCAATAGACACTATTATAATACAAGATAATTTGATTTGAAATGTTTTGGTTATCGTAAAGGAAAAACCCGTCCGTGTTTATGTGTGGGTGTGTCTAAAGAGATACCTTTGTGATAAAAGAATGCTTTTTAAAACTTTAAAATAAATTCAATTGAGATGTGTTTTTCTCACGCTGGTTTACCAAACTGATCCGGGTGTTCTTCCCTTTCAATGCACAGGTCAGACCGATTATATTTATAGGTTCAGATTTGGTGCTTTTGGAGCCTTAGCAGACGAGCTGGAGATCTTCATGTCGTATACACTATCGGTTTATTTTCTGCTGCTTTGTTGTTTTAATTATCAACGTTTGTGAGAGGAAAAGTTGTTATAACTGTCCAAGCTGATGATTATTTATTTCTGTACTCTGATTGATGTATGTATATTAAAGTTTCTCTTTGTAAAGAAATATTAATCTATGTTATATGTTATTCCGCTGCGATGTGAGATTCTGTGATTGTTTTGTTTTGTTTATTCTTTTTTTCTTCTATTCTCTTCTTCTTTCTTTCTCTCTTTCTTCTCACCCTCTCTTTTCTTTCTCGTGACTTTCTGTCATTCTGTTCGCTTTGGATTGACATGTGTGGTTTATTATCGATTCAAAGGGTACAGATTTGTGGGTTGCCACATTTGGTATCAGGGCTTAGCATTTCGCTAATACGTAGGCTTTGATGGGTACTCAGTATAGATAGGGTCAGTAGCGCCCTAGATTGGGTTTGAGAGTATTATATATATGAGCGCGTATTTGTTAGTGATATAAAAATGTTTTATATTGTGCTAATGTATCTGTTGAGTGGCTTATGAATTCTGGTTGGTAGCCATTCATCGATAAAGGTTTATAAACACTTGAATAAGGCTTATCGACATAGTATTTTTTTTAAATTGGTTAAATGAAATAATTTAACCTCGATTATATTTTATATATAAAGGAACAATTTTTTAGAAATTATTATAGTGTATATAAACTGATTGTTTGGTTGTTTGAAAATGTAAATATATATAAGTTAATAAAAGCTGTTTGAATAATCTAAATAAAAACAACAGTTGTAAAAGAATAAATTATATAAGCAAGTGAATTATGAAGTATGGAATTATAATTAAAATGATTTACAATTGTGAAATAATCTTATATATAAGAAATGAAACTTCATGAGTATTTTTATAAATATGAGTTATAAATAAAAATGGATTTAAAATAAGAATTTGAGAATTTGAATCCCGTTGATTTTGACAGTTGTCATTCAAAGTTTGAAGATGTTATATTATTATGTAGAAGTATTTTGATTAGAAATGATTTTTAAATGATTTTTAAAAGAATTTAAACCACTGAATTCACTACAGTTACTGGAAAATAATAAGAATGATGACGGTCGAATCATCATTATCATTTTTGAGTTTCTGTGTAATGGATTTGCTACCTTAGTAAATTGATACTGAAGTTTTGGTGTGACAAACAAGAATTGAAATTTAAGATCCAGGCATGGTTTGATAAACAAAGGAAAATGAGTTTTGAACCTATAAAATTTAACGTGGCATAGATAAAGATATAAAATTGAATTCAACTTACGTGAAGTTAAATAAATAGGAGTGGTGAACTGAAGTAAATTGATTACATGAATTGAAATTAAACTTAAGTAAAGTTAAATGAATTGAATTTGAAATGAATATACCCTTAAGCTTTAAAGTGATTATATAACCATGAATTTGAAATAAAGAACTAAGTTATATAACTTATACATTTAGTAATAACAAGTTAGAAACAAGATTTCAAAATTGTTAAAATATGAATGTTAAGCCATGGAAATCCAAATTTGAATTGTAAGATGAAACTTAAGTAATATAAAATGATGTTTGGAAAGAAATCTAACTTAAGCAATGTAGATGAAACTGAAATTTAAATTTTAACTCGAAGATTAAAGAAATGAATGAATTAAATGAGTTAAATGAATTAATTAAATGAAGATCAATTTAAGTTAAATAAAGTGAATTAACGAAGATAATAATAATTTGGAATAAGCATGAACTTGAGTTAATAGATGAAATTCAACTTAAGTATATAAAGAATTGGATATAAGTTGAAATGTTGTTTGATAAGATTGTAAATAAACTTAAGTAATGAAGTGAAAATAAACATAAGTGTTGTGTAAAATGTTTAAGTAAACTTAAGCAAATTTAGAATGAAATAAAATAGTTGTTAAGTGTTATTAGCATTTTAAAAGAATTATACTAAGTGAATAATGAAATGTTGTTAAACAAGAATTGGAAGTAAGTTTAACAAAAATAAAGTGAAAGTTAATAAATTGAAAGTAAGTATATGTTAACAAATGAATGTTAATAAATTTGAGTTGGATTGAATGTTAATTAGTTGAATGTAAACTAACTGGATGAAAACTAAATGGTAAATGAATGAATTTCGTGGATGTTATTTGTTTGTTGATTTTTTAAGTTGCATGTGTTTCATTTGCATATGAGTATTGTATTAGCTATGTTGTATATTGATATTATTTTCTATATACATGTTTCTCATATGGTTTGTTGAGTGTTTAGTAGGTGCGGATGGCGTATGCTTCGCATTTGGAGCTCGCTTTCGCGCTGTATTGCTTATATATGCTTGCTAATAATATATGAGGTACATATCTCGGGTTACATATCGTACTTTTATATTTTTCCCTACGGGATGCTCGTCCTCGAAGATGTGATGAATATTTGTGATATATATTGTGATTTTACTATGATCGAACCACGCAAAGGAGACTCTGGCGAATTTTTCTTAAAATTTAAGGCGTTAGAAATTTTTTGAAAATTTTGGGAAAATTTTTTATAACTAAAAATTTTGGTTTTGAGTTAAAAGTTAAACGATATTAGTTGGTTTTGAAAAGATAACTATGAATGGATTTGAAACCTTAGAAAAGCTTTTGTAGAAGTTTAACTAATGGATTTTTGAAAAGCTAAAAGGATTAAATGCTTTGGTAATCTAATTTGAAAAAATTGTTTTGAAAAGTTAATAGGATTTTGTGGTATTTTTCTTACTTGATAATTTCAGGGATGAAATTTTTTTAAGGAGGGGAGAACGTAACGACCTAGAATTTCAGTCATTCAAAATTGGAATATGTAATTGATTTCAAATATTCAAAAGTAAACTTTATAAGTTGAATAACTTATATTTCAAATATAGTGATTTATGGGATAATTAAATTACTTAAATTAATATTTGAAATTGCAGAAATAATTAGATTTTGAATTTAATTTGAATGAAAATGATTTATAAAGTTAATTTAAAATATATTTAAAATAGAATGGAGTTAGTGAACTTTTAAAATTGATTTAAAAGTGAATAAGTGGAAATTGTAATTTATTTGATTTAATTAACGTGTAAAAATAGTCATTTTATACACTGTCTCAAATTTCGACAAAACTAGTTTCATTTGATCCGTAATAGTGAGTTATTATAGGATTTCAAATTTCGTGGTGATCGGACTTATGGTTTGGTCTGCGAAGCTAAAATGCATAGAAATTTATTTAAGTAAATTTAATTAAAATAACTCGATTTGAAAACCTATCTTCTATATATGATGGAATTTGCCTCCAATATATATTCCATTGTGTTTGGAATAGGGGTAAAACATTAGGAATGCTAGGCGGTATTCTTCGTTTGGAGTTCGAAAATTATAGTCGTGAATAGTGTTTTATAATTGTCTATATATAAGAACCTTTACTCTTCATTTTCAAACAAAAACCCTAGACCTAATTACCGCCACATTCATCATGAACGGTCAGAATGCTCAAAATTTCCTCCTTGTTTTCGAGCCAACCCATCCACAATTATCAAAAACTTTCTACTGCAAAGTTGTAGAGCACGACATGATCTTTCAATCCAATGGTCGAGATCAACTATGAGGCGATGGATCGACGGCAGTTTCCATTCTAACTTGCGGCGTTCTTTGGCGAAATCGCGGTGACTCGGGTGCAGGCAGGGGCCACACCATCGTCGATGGAAGGAGGATGAGGTCCACGTTCGTATGAGGGTGGTTGATCGATGTTTAGTCGTCGATTGGAAGAGTAATTTTGGAGGAAGAATCGGCTGCGAGGGTTTCTAAACGGGGAAGAATGAAAAAGGAGTGGACGGGCTGGATTGAATTTCATAGAAACGAACGGTCCAGATTTTAGCAAGGTTAAAATAAAAAAAGAAGTTGTAAATTATTTTATAAAAAAATCGTGTAATCTTATATAATTTATAACTTCTTCATACGAGGTCCGTTTCGTACGAAACGAATTGCGTTCGATTTGTATTGAAGAATAATTCATTTTAGAGCCCGGTTGGATGAATTTAGAGCTGTTAAAATTTTTAGTAAAATTCGAATGCCTGTTCTTTTTTAATTAAACCAGATCGCTATCACGATGAATGCATCCAACAAGTCTGCTAAATGCAATATAATACTATATGGTGACATCATATGCTAAGGTCGTCACTAAAACATATCCTACACCCAATCATGTGCACACGATTGAGCCCAAAGTTCTAACTCGCATGCCGAAATCATATGCCACTCGTTACCAAGGGATTATACATCTCTGCTCAGGACTCAACTACTTTAAAATTATTGTATCGTCAAATCATGTGCGACTCACTACTGAAGAACTACATGTCTTAGCTCGTCATTGTTAGACATCATTGGTTACACCAAAGAACTCATTTTATTTAAAACATGTACCGCAGTACCTGCACTATCGAAATTGTGGTCATTTGAGATCACTGGTCACATCGAAGAACTCATTTCCTTCGAAAAGTGTAACTTTCCAATCATCATCAAACTGTGCATTAAAGAACTCATTTTCTCTGAAAAATGCACTTCAAGGCCGTATTAGAGGTCATTGTTACCCCGAATAACTCAATTCCTCTGAAAAATGTACCATCATGCCTATATTTGTAATCGCCATTCCTAAAGATCACCGGTTAATCAAAGAACAAGTTTCCTCTGAAAAATGTATTTTAATGCCTGTACTCATAATCGCCATTGTTAGACATAGCCGGTTACACTAAAGAGCCCATTTCCTCTGAAAATGTACCGCAACGCCTACGCTCATAATCGTCAATCAAACAATGTATAAAGAACCTACCCAAGTAGGAAAATTTTCTAAAGTATCTTAAAACAAAGCAAACGACATAATAAAACGTTCCTCACCTCACCACGATCACAATGTCACGAACCACACATGAATCAGAGGTTGTATGTGAGAGTTGTAAGTGTGTGAAGTTAAGGGGTACTATGATAATTATTTAATATAATAACTAAATTATTATTTTTCATTCGCTATAGTACTCCCTTCTTCACACTGCCGAACCCAAAATCAACCTTCATTCACTTCAAGTTGACATCGGCACCACCTAGGAGCATTGTTCTTTGATTGGGTACCACCAACGACGTGCCCACGTCGTGCGCCACCCGGAGGCAACAGCCACCTCACCTTCGACTGCCCATATAGCCCTCATCGTCGCCAAGC
Source organism: Allium cepa (assembly GCA_030765085.1). NCBI lineage: Eukaryota > Viridiplantae > Streptophyta > Magnoliopsida > Asparagales > Amaryllidaceae > Allium > Allium cepa. Next base: position 184,880,202 of record CM060934.1, read on the forward strand.
TTTCAGCATCAGATTTGGCAAACTTTGACGCCTTCAGACCAATCAACTAATAGTGAGTTTACCTATTCATCCTCCTCTACATAACCCGCTCCACGATCGTTGTATCATCGTTGTTTCACCATTGGTTCGAAACGAAAGGGTCCAAGTTTACTAAACTTCTAATGGTTTTCTAGTCAATCCGTAAACCCAATCGATGAATGAATACTGCCAGTAGATCGTGCAGTTGAAACAATAATTTTGATATATAACATGTCTAATTTCGAACACGTTTGTTTTTTGCAGCTTTTAATTAAATGGTGATAAAATTTCGCTAAATACAATCATTAAAAATTTACTTTTTAATCATCTGGCCATGATGTACTACTACCGCATATTCAGTTGTATATAAAAAAATTGGTTTTAAATTATTAGTTACATCATTATAATTTGGTTTAAATCATTATGTGAAGTTATGATTTTGCCATTTTTAATTTAGTCCCGAAGCCTAATTCCAACTCCTGTGCAAATTCACTATTTTATCCCTTGTGTAAAATTGCCATTTTAACCTTATTAATTTAATTATTTACTTTTGTAAAATTATGGGGTGTTACATTTTCCCCCTTTGAAAGAATTTCGTCCCCAAAATTTCTTGAGATGGATAATGCAACTTGCATTAGAGCGTACAAATATACAAACAAACATTGGTACATCCATCTAGCATCCATAATACAATACAAGAAGAAAAAAACCAAGAGTATATTATATATATAATAGATAAAGTATGATGATATGATATGAGATGAGTGCAAATGAAACTAAATTGGCCTCATATATGAATGCAAACGTAGTGAAAACAACACAAACATCCTAATATATGTATGTATGTATATTTGTGTGTGTGTTTGCGTGTGTTTGTGTGTATGTGTGTGTGTATGTGTGTATATATTTCTTATGCATCATACATCTATATGAAACATCCATGTCAAAGTGCAAGTAAATAATTGTTCCCATAAAAACAATTAATTAACACATACATAATGGAACAATAATTAACATATATAAAATTATCTAGCATAAGTTAAAACATCTAACTATGAGAATCTATCCTAAGTTGGAATGTACATACATACATGCCAACATGATGTAAACTAAATTGGTATAATCCAAATAAAGCAACCAAAACACATCGTAAGGATGTGTATACAACCAATCCTTACATCCATATATCCATGCCTATTTTAACTAGTTAGCTAAAGCAACCATGCAAATGTTCGAACGAACTAACGAGCAAACTAACTAAAAGAACTTATTGGAAGAGAGCTCGTGATGGGGAAACTTGGATTACCTCCTCGAGTTCCCACATACTCCCATCCAAACCTTTTTCTCGCCTTATGCGAACTAACTTCTTTTCTTCATTTTTATTCCATTACCTCAAGTCATAAGGTGTGAAAACAACTACATAATATGTTGAACTCCATCTCTACATTCTCATATAAGATGACTAGTTTTTACCATAACTGCTAGATCATAAATGTACGTTCACAGATGGAAAACTCAAAAAACATGTGAACCCCCACCAACTTTTCAAGAAGCCCACTCAAATGCGTTAACTTCCTTATTTCTATATAGTTGGAAAGCCCAACAACTTATGGTGCTGGATTTCCCATATAACATATCTCAATTGTGAATCCTTCGCCTATCTTGCTACCCATTGAAAACTCTTTATGCATGCCTATCATATGCGGTTTCCCTTCCTTAGCGTATCACTGAGGTGTCTCTAGGTATATAATATCGAAGCATAGCTTAAAGTTACATAGATTGCACTACTGGTTCCTTCATCATCAAATACCATGCTATGTGCTCCGCTACTTGCATCTTTGTCCTCGACCAAAGGGAAACCTCTTTGTATCCTTTAACATGCCTCACCGAATTCCTTCTTTAAGTCCATTGGCATGATAGCACGATGTTAGACTATGTCTTATCTTTAAGTGGACTAACATTTTGAATTCTTGGGTGAACCCCATACTCCATCACCATTTAGTTTATATATATCACAAATGGATTATGCCTTAATTTCAGTGAACATGGTATTACTATAACGAACTCATAGACTATGTTGTGCACTTTCCACTTATTTTCATGTGCATCGAACACTAAAAATAGGTTATGCACAAAAGGTCACTATTTCGTAACACTGACTTAATAAGGTAGTTCTTTCAATTCAAGTAATGATCGAAAAGAACTAATCTTACCATGTAATCAGTTTTCTTCCAAATATCCAAATCCCACCTTCCTTAAAATCACCTTCATATTATAGTACGTGCAAGCCAATACATTTACTTCATTCCTTGAAATCATACAACACTAAATACTTTGGAAAATAATATTAATTCCACATGGTTGCGAAGTCCTACAAACTAATACATAGTTAGAGTACCTTATCCGTCGTACTCTAGAAACACTTTATCTAGAAGTGTAGTCATCGTTTGTCGGCAACCGTCTGATACAACCAATCTTCTATTATTTAACCGTTTAAGAAACTTTTTACTTAACTACTGTCTCCATACATCTTATATAAGCTTATCCCAACACTTAACTTTATGTTAATTTCAAACAATATTTAATAACATATGTCTCTACAATTCAAAATAGTAACTTTAATCCAGTTATCTTCTTCTTAAGTATAAATCATCTCAATACTGTTTATTATAAGAATACCTTTTCTCTATCTTCTCAAAAATAGTATATATTTTTTCCTAACTCGATAATATACTTCGAAATTCATTATTTTCAACGTATTACTTTAAATATCTCAACACCAGTATTTTCCATCATATTTTCTTCAAAATTATATTATTATCATTCTACATCAGAACAATAATATTTATTTAAGTAGTTCTATTGGTCATGACCACTTTATTGTTAGATATCATTCAACAATAAAAACATTCTACATTAAATCCCAAAAATCATTTTTAGTGTTATTTGCATCAAAAATAGTAATAATTTGTTCCAAAAATATTCATAGAAAATATCTCTTTATTATTATCATCATTCTCATAATACCTCTTATTTTTATTTCTTAAATAATAAACTTAATTTTTTTCATAAACTCCATAAAATAATTATATTATTTATTGCTTAAATTTTAGATAATCTTTCAAAAATCATATTGTTATTTGTTTAAATTCCACCATACTTCATAAATAATATTAAATTCTCGATTCAAAATCGACTTTCATTATTTTTTCAAAATTTTCCAAAATTCATAACAATATAAATCCATGTCTTAAATCCATAATGTCCATTTCTAGCTAGTCCTAAGCATATTGGCATATTGACTATCCTAGCCAGTTCATATTAATCGATTTAAATACTACACTACACCAAACAGTCCATTTTGTAATATTTTTCCGTCCCAATTTGTAACGGTTATATCCGTTACAAATTACTAACGGTTATTACCGTTATAATAGTTTACCATGCTTAATACCGTTACTACTGTCGATAATACTGCAAATATGGCAAAATAGAATGGATAGCATAGTAATTTTATTTTCTACCCTAATTTCTAACGTTTCCCCTTCTTCCTTTAGATCCACACCTCAATCCACTAAATGGCCTTCCCTAACTCATTCGAACTTTCGACGCCGCTTATTATTGCTGATCGTTCGCCATAATCGAGTTAGATCTAAACTCACCAGCACAACCATCAACCAATCTTCCATCTCCAGATCTATCGCAAGATCTATTGCTTTAGAACGAGAACTTCCATCGCCCGATTTAACGCCAAATCTATGATTAAGTTCCGAAAAGCTAACTGAAGATGAATATTTTATAAGTATAAAATTATAATTAACCTTTTTATGTTGATTACAAGTTGCCGCTCTTCTGTGATCCAATTGATGATTAAACAGTGGCTGAGTTCCTTGTAACGAGCTAATTATATAATTTTTCTTTTTGGTGATTTATCTGGCAATGATGATACGCACACAACTTCATATACCAGTTCTACTTCTAAAAATTCTTGACCGAGAAGCTGAAGGTAACTGAGCCCTTATAGTTTTAAATAACTAGTGTTATTTCAAATGGTGGTCTTATAAATATGTTACCATCTATGATTTTTTTTAAGTTGATTATACGTGGATGGATTTAAGGTTCTTTTTTATGGACATAAACTATTTAAATTTCTTTACCTTCATATGATATTTGTAGTCATTACTGAGGTAATTATTTTATTTTATTTTTGATGCTCGTAGATTTTAATAGTAATTTTAATGTAAGTGCAATTTATTTAGATAGCTTTCCATGGGTGTGGTAAATTCATGACACCCATAGGCGAAATGATCTCAGAAATATATTTGTGTTGTCATCAGCTTAAAACTTTCGCATTTACAACATCCGAGTTCAGTAACAACACTACATATTATTGCTTTATGTTCTTCAAAAAGTTAAAAATAATTAAAATTAGTATAACAGTCAAAGACTAGTTCCTGATGATGATTTAGCAAGTTAATGAGGTGTAGACAGATTTAAGCCTCTTTTACAGAGGGAAGCTACTTAAATCTCCTACATTCAGAAGATATTATTTGTCATCACTGAAGCATGATATACACTGTTAATAGGAAAGATTTTATAACTAGTTTAAACTTTTAGGTCATTTTATTAAGATTTAACTATCCTTGAGCTTGGCAATGTAGTAATGCTCAGAGGCTGAAAAATCTCATAAAGGGATCTGTTTTGTCATAAAATTATTCTTTTGCATTCACAAGATTTGAGTCAAATATCAACACTACATTTTAGTTTTGTGTTCCACCTATGATTTTTGAGTTTTGTCGCCTTTTCTTTTTTTGGATGGACTGCCACTTACAGTGCCTCATCAATTCAGAGTGAAAATTCAAACGGTGAACACTGTGCTTGTGATATGGTTTGTTGATTCTAAGATATTCTTGGTGTGGTACAACGATAAAATAATGGTTGAATTTCTTATTATGAGCTAACAATTTTTCATTTACTTATCCGTTGATTTATTTATAAAGCATGAGGTTAAGTGGTTAATTTTCTTAACATCTGATTTGAATGAAAGTTTTGATACACAAATAAGATCACAAATTCAAATCATGATCTAAATATAATGTTCATAAAATATTTCTATACATTTTCAACTTTTACCTATCAACACTACATAAAAAATTAGAAGTTAACATATCATTATACAAAGGTTTTCCAAAAAAAAAATCTCATATTAGCATAAAACCTTTTCATCCTTTTAGTTATTTTTCAGAAAATATATATGCACCTGTACTTGTTGATGTTTTATCTTCAAATGCAAACAAGTAATGCAAAACAATTTGTTCAACAAAATATGTTATCCTGATGAAAAATAAAAGTTGTGTGAATTAAAGTTATGCGACGATCCCAGTTTTGAGTCAAATTTAATTTGGTAATTAAAATAAATTTTTGGATTAAATTGTGAATTAATTTGAAAATTTTCCAAATAAATAAAATATGTATTTATTTTATATAGTGTTAACGCTAAAATGTGAACGCTAACACCCCGGTGTGTGAAGTGTAGTTGTGAAAGCACCACCCGATAGATCGGGAAAGAATTACAAGCAAGTAATAGAAGAAAAGCAGTAAACAACAACGATTTTATAGTGGTTCGGCTTAAGGGTATAGCCTACGTCCACTCTAAGTACTTTTATTAATAATCCCGTTACAAGCTGATACAATTCTTCTCAAGTACAATATACTTCAAGTTACAAGTGATTTGGAACAAGTCTTAAGCTTCAATGTCGATTAAAGTCCTTAGATTCATGTTGAAGATGTGTGGTTTCTTCGTGAATTTCTTTGATGTATTCCTCTAATCTTGAAAGCTCTAAGTGTTGATGAAGTTCTCAATGCAGCAAGGTAACGGTGTATGAAGAGAATGTGCCAAAAGTCCTTTGAATGTTGGAGGTGGGTGCCTATTTATAGAGAGTTTCGGCCTGGAATTATTGCCAAGTCCTAAGTCGTCGCCGATTTAAGTTAAGTCGCAGCCGACTTAATATGAGTCGTGGCCGGTCCATCTGGCCCCTTCATGGCTTCACAGGATTTCACTTGCACAAGTCCTAGGTCGCCTCCGAGTCAACACCACCCCTCCTTAGTAATACGGCCTCGGGTTTATATTAGGTCGTGGACGAGTTAACTTGGTAGGTCGCAAGTCACGGTCCAAATGATAAGTCCTGGATCGTGAACGAGATAACTGGGGAGCTGGATCGGTTGTGACTTGGGTCGGCAACTATTCTAGGTCGCCAGCTTGGTAGGGCATTAGATCAGTAACTCGGTCAAGTCACTGAGTCGGTATCTTCTGAGTCTTAGGCCAGTACCCACGTTAGGTCGGCAACTGTTTTAGCCTTAACTCGGTATTTCTCAAGTTGGTATGCCTCTCAATCCTACTAGGTCGGTAACCCCTCGAATCTTAAGTCGGTCTCCCTTGAGTCGCTGTCCCTTCTGAGTCATTAAGTCGGTAACCATTGAGTCGCCATTCATTTTAGGTCGGCAATGAGCTAAGGCTGTTGGGTCGGTATTTATGTTGAGTCGGTAGCCTCGTTGAAGTGTTAAGTCGGCATAACCCTTAGGCCTTAGGTCGGCAACCCCTGTTGAGCCTTAGGTCGGCACGCTTCTAACTGTTAGGTTGGAACCTCTTGATGCACTAGATCGGTGAGTCATGGTCAAGGCGGAGTTAACATTTGCCCCTCGAAGTATACGCCTAAATATTAGGTCGTGTGCTTCGATAGCCCTTAACCCGTCCCCTCTTAGGTCGGTAGGTCGTATGCGACCTAACAGTTAGACCGTATGTGTTGCTCCAAATTTTCCACTGCAGGGTATAAGTTAACTTTCTTCTTCTTTCTTCGTCACTTACTCACTTGCCTGATTCCGCCATTAAAGTGTTCTCAAATTCCTAGAAGCAATTTCCTTCCAATTAATCATCGATAACCTCTACCATCCATTGCGTAAGTGATTTTATCCCTCTTTCGATTGTAGATTACTGTCGATTCATGAATCCTGTCGCTCAAACACGAATCGCCTCTTTGCGTGATGCTCCATCAAGATTACCATTGTTTTCGTGATTGGTGAAGTTTAGGTTGCTTGGTTCGATTTCGACTGATTGATGGGACGATGAATATGGTTTACTGATTTAAGCTAGCTGATTTTGATTCGTGCTAGGATTGCAAGGCGCTGACTTTGCAGAGGTTTCGAGTTGATGTCTTGGATGATCCGAATGCATGAGATAGGATAAATGGAGTGAGATTTTTTGGTTGAGGGAGTAGCTAACGGGTTAACAGGTTGAGTAGGGCGAGGTATTGTTCTAGATGCGACCCGGTGATTTGAAGTGACTTAGCTTTTGGCCGACCCAATCCTTAAATCGTGGCCGTGTTAGCACTTGAGGGAGATCTACCGACCTAACCTTCTGCCGATCTAAGCCTTAAAACTGTGGCCGAGTTAAACCTTGGGGAAATCTGCCGATTTAACCTTCTACTGATTTAACCTTGAACCGCAGCCAAGTTAACCCCTAAGTCGTGACCGAGCTAAGCCCTTAAACCGTGACCGAGTTGGCTCTTAAACCGCTGCCAAGTTAACACTTAAGCTTTGGGCATGCTGACTTTTTGAGAGCATAGATCCACTTTGAGTTTCTAACTTGAACTGCCAAACTAAGTTGCCTAAATTTTGAACTGCCCCAACTTTAAATTTGCTTGAATCTCAGTGTATTATTTCACAGATCACATTAACTTATAAGCTGCTAACCTGCTGAAAATAACAAACAAAGAAAACCAAGGCGAAAATACTGCCATTGACTGCCCATGTCAGATGACAGATTAGTCAAGACAAGACAAACAACTTAATTACACTGCATGAAATGTTTGTGAATCAATCAATTAAAGTTAAACATTAATGCAAAGTATCAATAATCTGAACTGATTTATCTGCATCAACATCTTACTTGCATATTCAGGCTTAAAACAATAGTCCCTGAATTTCATAACTAACGAATGCTTGCTAGTTTTCATTCCAGTTATATTTGTTCACTGCTTGATTGATTTTACACAACACTTCACACACTTTAGGAAACGTGCACCTTCATGTTTGAATACCCAGTTGTTTATGTAGAATGACTTCCCACCGAGAAGAAGAAGTGGTAACTCAAGAGGAAGAAACTTTTCCGATAGCTGTTCCCATAGAGAATCCTCCGGAGAGAACCTCGACTATTCTAACTTCGAGAGCGTTTGTCCAGCTGCGCACTCAATTTGGCTTTGCTGAAAGTGATGTTCTTCTCCCTGGGCCAAGTGATACTGCTGACAATCCTCCCTATGGCTTTGTTGCAGTCAATCGCCAAATGTTCTTAAGTGGGGCGATTCCTCCTTTTAACGACTTCCTTCGAACTCTTCTCCTTCGGTTGACAATCTCTCCGTTTCAACTTCATCCCAATGGCTATGCCATCTTGACGGGGTTATGTGTTTTGTTTAGAAGAACCCTTGATCGCCTACCGAGTTTTGAAGAAATTCGTTATCTGTGCTCGTTTGCAAAGAGTAAAGATCATCCTTCCCTCATTATTGTGAGAAGTGCCAGAAACCGCAAGCTCATTTCCGATCTTACTGAAAGCGTTCATGGATTTTTGAACCAGTTTTTCTTTGCCCGCTGTCCCTCAGGGTTTTATGCCATTTGGAGAGTAGGAAGTAAGATTAGTGTTTCTATTTTTTCCGTTTTGAAACTTTTTCGAGATCCGAACTTTCAGTTGCTAATTTCATTCTTTGTTCCTTTCAGCACTTCCTCTCCCTTCTAGAGACCCAATTCACAAGCAAGTTTTTGAGAGGTTGAGTGCCGTGGCCACAGAAGAGAGGAGCATAAAATTTCTGTTGAGGGATGAATTTTTACATCAACATGGGCTTCTACACACTTCTCGCTCTATGCATGCTCATGAAGTTCCAACGGAAGTCCCCGATTCTCCGATAAAGACTCCTGAATCTTCGCTGGTGAAGTGCTCCACTTCTGTTGATGTTGCGGGGCCATCTGGTAAACTTGCCCCGGTTATCGAGGAAGAAGAGCCTCAGGGATCCTCTCACCATTCACAAGAATCTGGTGAAAAGGCTAAGAAATCCAGTCCTGTCAAGCAAAGCAGGGACGATACCTTCGAAGGATTGAGCGACCTCTTCGCTACTTCACAAGAGATCTTTAAAGATGACCCTACTACTGTCGGGATTTCTTCTTCAGTAGTTGAAGCTACTTCTATTTTGCAACAGTCGTCGTCGACTCAAGAGTTGACGTTAACTATTACACCCACAACCACTCCCCAAATAAAGAGTGGTTCGTAGATTAATGCGCGTAGTTTGCACAACACACACACTTAGAATTTCTCATCACTTCTATGCACTTATCTTCTTGTACTTTAAAGATTTCTAAAGCTTATTATTTTAATTCCAGATTCTCCTATGGGGCGCAGCGGCTCGTACTATGACGATTTCCAGCGCTACGGGAGGCGTAGCCAGTATGATTACAGGCGTTACCTTCCTTCTTACAGAGAGTCGGATGAAGAGAGGGCTGCCCGAAAGGCTCATGAAAGGAGGACTGAAGAAGAACATCGTGAAAGAAGGGAGAGAGAAGAGCGCCATGATTCTTGGCAAAACGGCGATGACTCCCACAAGAGAAAATCTCATGACGATCGAGGAAAAGGTCACATGGGTGAAGACTTAAGCAAACGAGCCCGTCACAGTGAAAAGCAGGCCTCTACTACTCCTGAGAAAGTTACTACTCCTGCCTCGCTCGACATTCCTTCTGACTCTCCCGCTCTTGGGAAATCAGATATTCAAACGATAATTAGCAGGCCCAAATTTCAAGTTGGACCGGGTCCTGCTACTCTGCAGAGCCGGTTCCCTCAATGGTGCCTTAAGGGAGTGAGGTTCGACCTAGACTTGGTCCCCATCGACAAGTCTGCCATGTTGCGCAATCTTGACGCCGTCAAACTTGATATCGAGAGGATGTCAAACTGGCAGAAGCTTGTCGATGAGCTTCAAAGAGTTAACCGTGCCAACATAGAGGCCATGCTTACTATGGAAAACGATAAGGCCGAATGGCAAAAGGTCGTTGAGCAACACGACACCGAAATGAGGAGCATTGCTTCTTACAATGAGGAGCTTGAAGCAAAAGTCGAGGAATTGAAACATGAGCTTGCTGCTTCCTCTACTTCCTATTCTCAAAAAGAAGAAGTGCTCCTGAAATAAGTGAGAGACGCTCACGCTAGCCAAAGGGATGCCGACGACAGGCTAGAAGTACAAAAAAGAATCAGTGAAGGCTATGCTACTGATATTGCTGAGCTCCGAAAGAAAAACAACTCCCAGGAGGCGGAGATACAAATGCTTAAGCTTCAGCTTGCCAAAACTGAAAGGGAGCGTGATGAGGCTGTCGCCGACAGAATCGCAGCTGAAGAATCTCATGAGGCGACCAAAAACAGCATCAGCTCAACATTATTCGACTTCTACTTGCACAGCGTCTTGGGGCGTGGAAGCCTTGCCTTTCTAGGCCCCAAGTATGAAATCACACTGGCTGAAGTTTGGGAGACAGCACTTGATATGCTCGGTGGTAAAGGTGCTGGATATGCTGAGTCAGCCCTTGAAGAGCATTATCTTGATGACGAAGCCCGCGCCGCTCTTGCCAAGGGTAAGGAGCAGCTTGCCAGAGCGCGGGCCGGGATGGCGGAAGAGGAGCGTTCTGAAAAAGAAGTACCGCCTACCATCTCCGAACGTCCTCTAGTTTCTCTCGAGGTGGACATTACAGGCCCTAGTGCTCATTTGCCGCCTCCTACAAGAACTGGGGTGATCACCCCTACTGATGAAGAGGCTTTGGAGGACATAGGGGCTCAGAATTATGAGATTGAACTGACAAAGCCAATATCTTCAGGTAATTTCGACATTGGTCCGATTCAGGTGGATTGCCTGCTTATTCCTCAAAAATTTGATGAGCTTCTCGATTACCTCTTGAATCTCGATGAACCCATATCTCCCTTCTTTCGGGAAGATACTAACATTTTCAATTTTTCTTCTTCTGTAGTTGAAACAACAAGTGCCGTGCAGACTTCGCCTTCTCTGGTTATTCCTCCTCCATCTCTTCAGGTGACTCCTCCTTCTGCTTCACAACCTGGGTCACAAGAGGAGAAAATTGAGGCTCTTCATGGTTTGGATGACCCTGTTGCCTCGCAGGAGCAAAAAGATGAGGGACTCGAAGGAGGCGAGATCTCTCCGGAGCGGACTCCTTCTGACGACGTAGTTTTGTCCGCTCTCGTTACTCCGGGGAGTGAGTCTTCTTCGCAGAGAAGAAAGAAGCATGGGACATCGAAGAGGAGGGGGAAGAAAATTATCACCACTGAAGAGGAACCGGAAATTGCGCCAGTTGTACCTCCCTCCCCTTCTTCCCTTATGCCTTCAGACCAACCTGGAAGACCCGAAAAGCTAACCACTCGGCCGGGTAAAGGGTCTAAAGGCGGCAAGAAGAAATGAAGAGTTGAGCTTTTTGATTCCTCTTTTGTGTAATGGTCGGATGTTGTGCAGGCACCGGCCCCTGCTTCTTATTTTGAAACCTGTATCTGCAATATCTGCAATTGAATAAAATGATTCTTTATTTGTACAGACTTTTGTTTGAATTTGAGAATGCATTTATTATTCATTTTTGCACAAGTTCTTTTTTTTTTTGCACAAGTTTTATTTATACGATGTTGCGGTGAGCTTGTGGTATGTTGTTTGAGCGTACTTTACCGACATAGTTATACCGCTTTGTATGTAACTATACCATGTTGCCCCTATACCATGAGCTTACTGCAATATCGTATACTTTAAAGGGACTTGCACTCTCGTTTTCTAAAGAATAATTACTTCATTCTCGAGAAGAATTTTCGTAGAGTGCAACTTCCTTCATATAAGTTTCTACGCTTTGTCCTTCGAAGAAATCACTTTCTCTTTTTGCGTATGTATATATTTTGCCAAGTGAATTCTTCTATGTGGCAAAGCGGACCTCTGAATGTACTTTAACCCCCCCTCTCTTTTTTTTTTTTTTTGAGGAAGATCATTCTCCGTAATAGGTAAATTACTCTTCCTTTGGAAGTTAAAGTATGCTCTTGATGAGGTTCTTTTTTTATATATATATAGAAAGTTGTACCTCTGAGGAGGGATTTTTCACGTTTCAACACTTGGAAGTTTTATTTCAACCTCGGTGAAATGTGTACCTCCAAAGAGTTATGCCTTAGAAATCCTTTTCACGTTTCGACACTTGGAAGTTTTATTTCAATCTCGGTGAAACGTAGGTTTCCGAAGAGGTCTTTCTTCTTAATTGCGCCTCCGAAGAGGTCTTTATTTTGTTTGCATTTCAACTCTGGTGAAGTGAAATTCCGAAGAGCGGCTGTTACACTTCAACTCCTGGTGAAATGTGCCTCCGAAGAGGTCTTTCTTTTGTTTGCATTTCAACTCTGGTGAAGTGGAATTCCGAAGAGCGGCTGTTACACTTCAACTCCTGGTGAAATGTGCCTCCGAAGAGGTCTTTCTTTTGTTTGCATTTCAACTCTGGTGAAGTGAAATTCCGAAGAGCGGCTGTTACACTTCAACTCCTGGTGAAATGTGCCTCAAAGAGGGTTTTCATTGCCTAGAAGTTACTCTCTCATGGTTGGAGGGTCATGACTCCTCCAATCTTTTTTGTTGAGTAGAGAACTTTCTTTTTTGTGGCATATGACCCATTAGAGGTCTTTATCCTCCGAAGAGTTATGCCTCCGAAGAGGACTTGTGCCGCCAATGATGGTTTTTGGTTGTATTCTTGTCTTCTTGCTTATGCCTTTTCAGCGATCCTCTTTTTTCCTTTTCAAGTTTTCATTCCCCTTTTCTCGCAAGTAGCTTGTTTAATCCAAGGAAGTGTACTTCATTGACAGGCAAGTTCGTGAGAACGGGTACTAGCTCCCTAATTGGATGTTTGCTCGTTCAAACAATCTCAATTTATTAGCAAGGGCTCGTTTCTATCGAAATCATAAGCCGTTCAATTGAAGTATTTCCTATCTAGGATTTGAATTCGGGGCCTTTATGACTTGAAATTTGTTTGTTGAACGATGGTGAGAATCACTCGGTCTTATTATGAGCAAGTTTTATTTCCATTGTCTGCAAAAATTTAAATCGACATTTCAGCAATACATTTTATGTACTTTTATATCGAAAATAAAGCAAACATGTAATAATAATAAAGAACACAAGATTTATAGTGGTTCGGCCAGAAATTTGGGCCTACATCCACTTTATATTCATTCATTATTCACTTGCATTAGTTTTACAATTGCTCTCAATTACAAGAATCATACATCCACAACTCTTTTACATTATTTCAACAAAATTTTCAAGTAAAATATGGACGCAAGTGATTGCTGTTCCATGCCCTTGGAATTTGAACTCCTTCAACAGTAGTGAGTTTGAATGTGCCGTCAAGAAGCTTCTGACCTATCACATATGGTCCTTCCCAATTGGGCCCAAACACACATGTCGCGGTCATAATTCTTTTTAGGACTAGATCTCCAATTTCAAAGCTGCGTTGACGAACTTTGGAATTGAAATGTCTGGCTATCCTTTGCTGATGAGCTGCAACTCTGAGATTAGCTTCGTCTCTTCTTTCATTAAGGAGATCTAGCGCTTCAAGTTGTAGCTTTTCATTTTCTGCTTGATTGAAATGGATTCTCCTGTGTGAAGGGACCTCTGCTTCAACCGGAATCATTGCTTCCGATCCGTATGCTAACGAAAAAGGAGTATGCCCAGTCGCAGTTTTGTGAGTAGTTCTGTATGCCCATAGTGCAAGTGGTAGTTTATCGACCCAACCACCTTTTGCTCTTTCGAGTTGCTTTTTGATGGTTGATTTGATGATCTTGTTCACTGCCTCCACTTGCCCGTTTGCCTGCGGATGAGCTACTGCCGAAAAGCTTTTCTGGATTTTGAATCGTTTGCAAAAATCCTGGAATTCCTCGCTTTCAAACTGAGTACCATTGTCTGTGATTATTTTCTGAGGCACACCGTATCTGCAAATGATATTCTTGGTCACAAAGCTTATCATTTTCTTAGAGGTGATAGTAGCCAATGGTTCAGCTTCAGCCCATTTAGTAAAGTAATCAACTGCAACAATAGCATATTTAATCCCTGATTTAGCAGTTGGTAGCGGCCCAATGAGATCCATTCCCCAAATTGCAAACGGCCATGGACTGACCATCTGTGTGAGTTCGGTAGAAGGTGCTCTAGGAATTTTGGCAAATCTTTGGCATTTGTCACATTTTCGGGAGTAATCTGCAGCATCTCGATTAATTTCTGGCCAAAAATATCCGTATCGGAGAATTTTCTTTGCTAATGTTTGACCACCTGAATGATCACCACATTCTCCTCCATGCACCTCCGCTAGGATTGTTTTGGACTCTTCCCGGGATACACATCGAAGCAATGGCATTGAGAATCCCCGTCTGTACAATCGGCCATCCTGAATTACATAGCGAGAGGCTTTCCTTAGTAGCTTTCGTCTTTCTATCGAATTTTCTGGCAGAGAACCTCTGAGTAGGTAGTCCAGTATTGGAGTCATCCATGACTCTTGTTCTCGAGATACATTCATAATCCAGTCTATATCCATCTCGTCTATACTTGGTGCTGAAAGGACTTCTACAGGGACCAATCCCAATAGTTGAGCTTCACCAGAACTTGAATACTTTGCGAGGGAATCTGCCTTCATATTCTCTTCCCGAGGAATGTGGCTTATTGAATAGTGATCGAGTTCACATAGGAGTTCCCAAGCCTTTGACAAGTAGGAAGGCAGGTTTCCACCTTTTGTTTGAAATTCCTTCTTGACTTGGCATACAATAAGCTGAGAATCACTGAAGATTTGTAATGCTCGAATGTTTAGCTCTTTAGCGATTTTCAGACCTGCAATAAGAGCTTCAATTCTGCTTCATTGTTTGTTGAAGGAAATTCCAATCTTAGTGCATAACATAATGATCGACCTTCAGGAGTTTCAAGTACCACTCCGGCTCCAGAACAGTAGTCATTTCTTGCGCCATCAACATACATCTTCCACTGGATTGGGGAATCACTGATCGCTTCATCCTCACCATTATCCTTCTCTGTGAATTCTGCAATGAAATCAGCTAAAGCTTGTCCGTTGATTGCTTTTCGGGGGTGATAAGTGATGTCATATTGACTGAGTTCAATGTTCCATTTTAGAAGGCGACCCGAAGTTTCAGGGCGAAACAGGACTTGCTTTAGAGGTTGATCAGTAAGTACCCTGATAGGATGAGCTTGGAAATATTGCCTCAGTTTCCTTGATGCAACTAGTAGGCAATAGGCGAGTTTTTCCAACTTGGAGTAATTCAGCTCTGCCCCAGTGAGTCTTTTGCTGATATAGTAAACCGGATGTTGAATCCTTTTGTCTTCCCGTATCAGCGCTGCACTTAGAGCATGAGATGATACTGCCAAGTATATAAGAAGATCCTCACCATTGCCTGGCCTAGAAAGTATTGGAGGCGTTTCCATATGACGGATCAACTCATCGAAGGCTTTTTGGCATTCGGAAGTCCATTCAAAATTCTTCTTTCCTTTCTTCAGGGCGTCAAAGAATGGGATGCATTTATCAGTGGCTTTGGAAATGAACCGACTCAGGGCGGCGACCTTTCCGTTGAGACTCTGCAATTCCTTCTTCGTTCTAGGAGCTTTAACTTCTTTCAAGGCAGTAATTTGAGCTGGACTAGCCTCTATGCCCCTAGCACTGACGATGAAACCTAAGAACTTTCCGGACTCGACCCCAAATGTACATTTCAGAGGGTTAAGTTTCATTCTGTATTTCCGAAGGACTGCGAACATTTCTGCTAAGTGTTCAATGTGATCTGCTGCTTTCCTGGACTTTACTAACATGTCGTCGACGTAGACTTCCATAGTTTTGCCCAATTGCGGTTTGAACATAGCATTAACCAGTCTTTGGTAGGTTGCCCCTGCATTTTTCAATCCGAAGGGCATAACTCTGTAGCAATAAAGTCCAACATCTGTGATAAAGCTTGTATCCTCCTGATCCGGCTCGTGCATCATGATTTGGTTGTAACCGGAGTAGGCATCCATGAAAGATAACAATTCATGTCCCGCAGTTCCGTCTACCAGTTGATCGATCCTGGGTAACGGGAAGCAATCTTTTGGGCAAGCCTTGTTTAGATCAGAGAAATCGATGCACACTCTCCATTTTCCATTAGCTTTCTTGACCAGCACAGGATTTGAAACCCAATTCGGATATGTAGATTCTATGATGAAGTTATTTTCCATGAGTCGATCGACTTCTTCTTTTAATGCTGCTGACCTTTCTGGACCTTGGGTTCTTCTTTTCTGTTTAACTGGCGTAAACTTTGGGTCAATATTCAGAGCGTGTACTGCAACTTCTGGAGATATTCCACACATATCGGCATGAGTCCAAGCAAAGACATCCAGATTTGCTTTCAGGAAAGATATCAAGATATTCTGAATTGACATATTAAGCTGTGAACCCACATTCAACACCTTATTTGGGTCCTTCGGGTCAACAGGTACCGGAACTGTCGTTTCCACCGGTACCACTCTATTCTCCCCTGCACTGGCTTTTCTGGGATCCATTTCTTTCCATGCCCCGCTGTGCTCTCCAGTGCAGGGTCCGCCCCGTAATTGCTACAAGGCTGGTTCCTTGATGCGGACTGGGATTGCCGCATCCTTTCCCATTCCTCTTTTTCTTGACTCTCGCAGCTCTGTCAAATAGCACTCCCGCGCAGCATTTTGATCCCCTTTTATAACTCCTACTCCATTGTCAGTAGGGAATTTAATAGTGAGGCACCACGGGGCTAGGATAGCTTTGAATGCTGCGAGTGTTGGACGGCCAAGAAAAGCATTATAAGCAGAAATCTCATCGACAATCACAAATGTTTGCTTGCGGACCACTTTCCTTTCTGCTTCCCCAAGTTCTACAAGCAGATCGATGGTCCCAATTGGTTGCTTTGGCTCCCCAGTGAAGCCAGCGATCTTCTGTGATGAGGCTTGTACATCGATCATAGGGATTTTCATCTGGTCAAATGTCTTCTTGAAGAGGATATTACATGATGCTCCGCAGTCGATGAGGACTCTTCTGACAATGGCCGGTCCAATACCGGCCGAGATGACCAAGGGATCTAGGGTAGGAGCTTCTATACCTGTGGAATCTCTGGTTCTGAAAACAATATCATCGCTGAAAGTTTTCTGTTGTTTCAGGGGCGTAGTGTCTTCTAAAACAAAGACGTCTTCTTCGGCTGGAGCATATTTCAAAGCCCTGGAATATCTCTCCATCTCACCCCAGCTCTTGCCAGCTGGGTGAGGCCCTCCTGTAATGACATTGATAACGGGCCTTCCAGATTCATGTCCCGTAGCTTTCTCACCTGTCCTAGGCTGATGAACAGGAACCTGTTGCCCCTGACTTGACGATGCAGGATTGTTGCTATTTTTCTTCACGAATTGCTGCAGTTTGTTTTCTCTTAGCAACTCTTCAATCAGATTTTTCAACTGGCGGCATTCATCAGTCTCATGACCGGGTTGATTGTGGAAGCGGCAGAATTTCCCACTCTGTATGGCTTTTTTCCCGGTTCTCAAAGGGATAGGTTTAGGGAAATCGACGGAATCTTTAGTGGCCAGGTAGATGTGCTCCGGTGTATGTGATAATGGAGTATATTCTGATGGCTTGAAGGATCGGGGCTTCTTCAGATTACCCTGTTTCTTCCCATTATTATTCTCCCTTTTTTGCCCCACCGATTCATTCTTGCGTGGAGCGACAGTGTTGTCTTCTGCTTTCTCCAACACTGTCTTTACTGGTAAAGGACGGCTTTCCAAGCGAATGAATTCATCTGCTTTTTTGTAGAACTTTTCGAGAGAGGTTGGCTCCTTCATATTTAACCATTTCCCAAATTCGCTTGACTTATCAATAGCCCTCATCAGATAAGTCAATATCATTCGTGGTTCAGCATTGTCCACCTCAGCCAGCGCTATATTAAAGCGGTTCAAGAAGGATCTGATAGACTCACCAGGATTCTGCTCTAAACTCGATAGTGACATAATGTCCTTGGCCTTCGAAGCATATAGTCTAAACTGCTCCTTGAATTTTCTGGTCAAGTCTGAAAACTGATCGATAGATCGGACTGGCAACTTGGTGAACCATAGTAGAGCCACACCTTCCAGGTATACGGGGAAATATCGACACTTTATTTCGTCAGAGGCCCTGGCACCTGTCATGTGCCAATCATATTTATACAAGAACTCATTCGGATCACTTGTCCCTTTGTAAGCTGGAATAGTCGGAGGGACAAACTTCCTTGGAAATTCCGCCTTCAAGATTTTTTCAGTAAACGGAGTTTTACTTGGGGCATAACCCCATTACTTCTCATCTTCAACCCTTTGCATACTTTCTTTCATGATCTGCCGGACCATTCCAGAAAGATATTCCTCATCATGCCGAGTTCTAGATCCACCAGCCTCAGGAACTGCCTGCTCAAAGGGACTAGTAGCCCTTTCAGGAGCATTCCTCTCACTAACATCATGAATGTTGCCAGCATAGTTCCTTTCATTACCAGCTAGTTGATTGTTTGCCCCAAGTAAATCGTTCAACTTATTCAGAATCAGAGCATTCTGGGCACTTTGAGCCTCTAATTGTGCATTTTGGGCGTTTATCTGCTGGTTTAGCCCTAGAATCACAGCATCCAACTCCGCTTTCGTAACTCCAACAGACGGAGTGGGTTGATTAGGTACAGGGGAAGCGGAGGTTCCCTCTTGAATGTTTCCAGATCTGATAGATCTACTTTTCCTTCCAGGAGCCATAATCTCAGATAGACTTCTGGTTTTTAAGGAAATTCTTTCTTCAAATCTCTGTGAAGCAATGATGACATTTTTCCTGAGTTCAGTTCTCAGTGAAAAGCACCAAAAATGTTAACGCTAAAATGTGAACACTAACACCCCGGTGTGTGAAGTGTAGTTGTGAAAGCACCACCCGATAGATCGGGAAAGAATTACAAGCAAGTAATAGAAGAAAAGCAGTAAACAACAACGATTTTATAGTGGTTCGGCTTAAGGGTATAGCCTACGTCCACTCTAAGTACTTTTATTAATAATCCCGTTACAAGCTGATACAATTCTTCTCAAGTACAATATACTTCAAGTTACAAGTGATTTGGAACAAGTCTTAAGCTTCAATGTCGATTAAAGTCCTTAGATTCATGTTGAAGATGTGTGGTTTCTTCGTGAATTTCTTTGATGTATTCCTCTAATCTTGAAAGCTCTAAGTGTTGATGAAGTTCTCAATGCAGCAAGGTAACGGTGTATGAAGAGAATGTGCCAAAAGTCCTTTGAATGTTGGAGGTGGGTGCCTATTTATAGAGAGTTTCGGCCTGGAATTATTGCCAAGTCCTAAGTCGTCGCCGATTTAAGTTAAGTCGCAGCCGACTTAATATGAGTCGTGGCCGGTCCATCTGGCCCCTTCATGGCTTCACAGGATTTCACTTGCACAAGTCCTAGGTCGCCTCCGAGTCAACACCACCCCTCCTTAGTAATACGGCCTCGGGTTTATATTAGGTCGTGGACGAGTTAACTTGGTAGGTCGCAAGTCACGGTCCAAATGATAAGTCCTGGATCGTGAACGAGATAACTGGGGAGCTGGATCGGTTGTGACTTGGGTCGGCAACTATTCTAGGTCGCCAGCTTGGTAGGGCATTAGATCAGTAACTCGGTCAAGTCACTGAGTCGGTATCTTCTGAGTCTTAGGCCAGTACCCACGTTAGGTCGGCAACTGTTTTAGCCTTAACTCGGTATTTCTCAAGTTGGTATGCCTCTCAATCCTACTAGGTCGGTAACCCCTCGAATCTTAAGTCGGTCTCCCTTGAGTCGCTGTCCCTTCTGAGTCATTAAGTCGGTAACCATTGAGTCGCCATTCATTTTAGGTCGGCAATGAGCTAAGGCTGTTGGGTCGGTATTTATGTTGAGTCGGTAGCCTCGTTGAAGTGTTAAGTCGGCATAACCCTTAGGCCTTAGGTCGGCACCCCCTGTTGAGCCTTAGGTCGGCACGCTTCTAACTGTTAGGTTGGAACCTCTTGATGCACTAGATCGGTGAGTCATGGTCAAGGCGGAGTTAACATATAGATTGTAAATAGAATTTTGGATTTGAAATTCAATAATAAATATTTTGTAAAAAAAATAAATTGAATTTGAAAACTCTGTAATTTAAAGTTAATAAAAATTTATTTTGCAATAATAATATTGATGAATGTATTTTTCTGCATTTTAAACCGTTTGTTTCATATGTTTTTATTTTAATAAAGCGGTATTATACGGGTATTTTGTTGTGGTTTTGCAGATTATAGATTTCGGAGTGCAACGTTGAAATTAATCGGTTGCGCCGTCCATTGGTTCAGATGACAAGCAAAAAAGAGTGCAGCATTTTGAGCACCGAATAAATCAAAGCAAAGCGCAAATCATTTCAAAAATGCCAACTCACCATCATACTTAGTTCAAACACGGTCATGTTTTGTAAAAAAACGGGACAAATTCAAGGAGCAGCTAACGTATGTAATTGGGCTTCATTTAAGATTAAAGCATGGTCAAGATTTCAAGTAAGGTGGGGCCATTTCAAGAAGCAGCTCACGTTTTCTTTGGATACCATATTTCAAAGCCAAACATATATTAATTTCAAAGCAAGGTGGCGTGAATACCTATTCAAGCAAAGGCCACGTGGCCACATTATTTTCTTCCACTAATTGAAGCTTCAAAAAAAAAATCTAAGTGAGAACAGATCAGTACGTATATTTCGGCAGAGCAAGTAATGTGGACCCGTTCTTTTGTGAATAGTTGGACTGACATCATAAGGCTGGAAAGTCTATAAATAGAGAACGAGATAGCAACCAGAGGGATCATCTCTTACCCCATCACTCTTCTTCAAGTTTAATTTTAAATTCAGCTGTGTTTTTATTTTCGAATAGAATACGTAGGATTGTTGATTAGATTTAGCAATTTATTTATTCTGTTCTTAGTTATTGCACTCTTTTCAGTTAGTTAATAAATATTTCAATTGTTTGCTCTGTTATTTTCTTTCCGCAATTTCAATTTCTGTTCTGAATTTTATAATTTTGTATTTTGGTTGCAATTTCAATTAGTTTCGGAATCGATTCGGAGTATATTATTGTTTTTATTTCCTGTTCAAGATCCACCATCGAATTTGTTTAACACGCCTAAGATTTAAATAGGGATTTCAATTATTTTAAAACACAATTCCCTGTGTTCGAACTGCATACTACACACTTATGCGCTTGTAGAATTTATTAAAATTTATGTTTTTCTAATCAATAGAAAAGTCACAACAAGTTTTGGACGCCGTTGCCAGGGAGTTGCTATTTTGAAATTTTCGATTTTTCGTTTTTAAGTCTATTCGTGTTAATTTATTTGTTTTTGCATTAGTTTTCGAAAAGAAAAAAAAATCGTTTTCGCGTAACTGTATTAATGTTGCATGTTTCATACATTAGTTTAGTTTTCATACTTCTACTTGCATTAATTTAGTTTTTGTTCATATTTGCATACCTTATTCTCATATTCACGTAACCATCTTTTAGTAGCTTGCCTTTTCACTTTCATAACTCATCTAGCTTGCATTTTCACTTTCAAGTATTCATTTTTTTGGTCCATACGTAAGGTTCACTTTCTCTTCAAATGAAAATATTCGTTTTCACTTTCAAATATTTCACAAATTTTCACACGTAAGTTCATTTTCAACTTTCAAGTATTCATTTCCAAGTATTCATTTTCACACGTAAGGTCATTTTCAAAATAGTTCACACGTAAGGTCATCTTCAAGTATTCGTTTTCACTTTCAAATATTTCACAATTTTTTTTTGCATATATTTATTTACTCACATAACATAGCAGTGCGTAGCAGTTTCATTTAGTGCACCAATCTCATATTTCACATTTAGTGATTACTGTTACTATATTTCAGGAAAAAAACATTTTTTTTCGTTCATGTTCCTTTTGTTTGCTATATTCATTCACATTTTCTCTCTTTCATTTTGCATTCATTCACGTTAGTTCTATTTTAATTTTATATGTTTTAACTTTTGCATTCACATTAATATTTTTTTGGCCACATCAGTTTTCACAAAAGCATTCACATTAGTTTGCATATTTTAATTTCCAGCACCTACAATATCTCGTCCTCTACATACTTGTCTACCACGCATGTTTTAATTATCATGTTGGCACTCACATCCAAGTTAGTTTTAACTTTTTGCATGAAATTACTTTCGTTTTTTTTGTGTGATTCACGTGACTCATAGCTTCGTGTGTTACAAATTGTGCTTTTCATTTTTTTCTGTGCCACCTTGCCCACTTTGTGCCTTCTTTCTTCACTTTTGTGTTTTTATTTTATTTTGTGCAACATTTACAGATTTATGTGAATCACATCAACAACATCAAGTAATAAACAACATACCAACTCAGTGAAATTAAGCTCCAACTCAGTAGATCTCAACCATTCGCTAGCGCTACTCAGTTGTACTCTGGACGGACTGCCATACCCCTCTGTGAGTAATTTTCTACTCTACAGGTGCCCAACTGAAAACTGATTAAATCTACTTTTGGCTATTACACCTTGATTTGTTCGTGTTTGGGCAAGAAATAATTTTAACCGTTTAGAAAGCCAAAATATTTTATTAAACAAATCAACGGAAATTTCAAATCAAACAAATATGAGCAATCACGGTTCACAACACGGTTCACACCACAATTCACCAAAATTATCACCTAAATCACATGTTGGAAATAATGAATTTCACGAGAACCGACCGTTATCCCTTAGAGACCGATGCTATCCAACACAGATTGTTCAACCTTCGGTTATTTCATTTCCACCCGTCGAAGGAAATAATTTTGAGCTAAAACATTTTTTTATCCAAGGGGTACCAAAATTCACTGGGTCTGAAAATGCATATGAATTTCTTAGTGAATTTGAGTTATACGCTTCTACAACTAAAATGCAACAACTTTCTAATGAATCCATCAAGTTAAGACTTATTCCATTCGCGCTTCTAGAAAGCGCGAAAAGATGGCTTAATTCTCTTCCTAAAAATTCAATTAAAAGTTGGGACAATTTCGTTACTATATTTTTGATAAAGTTTTTTCCTTTCCACAAAACTGTTAAAACTCGAACTGAAATCAACCAATTCTCTCAGAATGAAGGAGGAACTTTTTCAAAATATTTTGAAAGGTTCAATCAATTGTTATATAGTTGTCCACATCATGCAATCCCTAAATACGTTTTGTGCTAAATCGTTTATGAAGGGCTTAACTATCAAACAAGTCCCAACTCGAATCAATGTGCGGAGGAGAATTCATGGCAAAAATAGACGAGGAAGCTTGGGAATTTTTAGAAGAGTATTCGAAAAAGGATATGCAATGGGAAATAATTCGTGTTCCAATTCGTACTCCAAACAGAGGAGTACATGTCATTGACCCATCACATCTTCCTATAGATGCCCAAACTCCTCAAGAAGGAGAGGGACTACCCCATTACTACACACAAGACCAAATCAATGCTATAGCTCAAAACAGTCCTTATTCATCCACATACAACCCTAACTGGAAGCATCATCCAAATTTTTCATGGTTAGATCCTAACAATGTGTCTAATCCATCGCATATGTATCCGATGATACCAAATCCGAATTATCGAACCCCAACATCTAATGCTCAAAATTCACAACCAACTCCTCAAACAAAACCTTCGAATCAACCATACAGGCATCCTAATTTCAATCCATCAACCCAACCTTCTCAGCCTTCACAAGAAATTGCTCGATTGGAAAAACAGCTCTCTAAATAAAATGAACAAATCACTAACCAAGATGCAAGAATTGAGCAAATTACCAAACAAAATGAACAAATGTTGATAATGATGAAGGATCTCATGAAAATCAATGAGAAAGGTAAATTGCCTAGTCAAACCGAAGTGAATCCAAAGTATAACTCTCGAGGAGTAAATCTTTGTGAGGACGAAGATGTAAATCTGATTAATGCTGTCGCCACATTAAGGTCTGGAAAGAAGGTGGACAACCATGTCGGCAACCCCGACGTCCTTCTTAAGTCTTCCCTTGTTCAAAATTCTGAAACTCATTCAACACCCACCGTTGTCAATCCAAACAACTCTAATTCTTCATCCAAGGTCGGCAATCCCGGCCACTCTTCGCTTTCTAATGTTGGCAACCCCAAAATTTCTGCGCCCTTATCTTCACCCTCTAATATCATACCTTCTTCTTCGAATGATAAAACTACCGAACGAGTCTATAAACCCATAGCTCCATTTCCTCATAGACTCAACAAAAAGAAGAAGCCCGCTAATTTTGACCAAATTCTTGAAATCTTCAAACAAGTTCGAGTCAATATTCCACTTCTTGATACCATCGAGCAAATTCCTCAATATGCCAAATGTCTGAAAGAGCTATGTACTCAAAAACGTTCCACTACCATTCCTAAGACTGCATTTCTAACTGCAAACACTAGCTCTGTTCTTTCAAATCCCTCCCCAATCAAGTATAAGGACCCCGGTTGTCCTATAATCGGCTGTAAAATAGGTAACACTCACATTAGTCATGCCTTACTCGATCTTGGAGCGAGTGTGAATCTTTTGCCTTATACTGTGTACTATCAACTTGGACTAGGTGAATTAAAACCTACAAACATCACAATTCAACTAGCCGATCGATCTGTCAAAAAGCCATTGTGCACAATTGAAGATGTTTTGATACAAATCGAACAATTCTATTTCCCAGTCGATTTCATAGTCTTAGAGACTGCACCTATCTCAAATCCCAATGGTCAGATTCCTTTGATATTAGGTCGTCCATGTTTAGCAACATCAAATGCTATCATAAATTGTAGGAATGGTCAACTCCGACGTTCCTTTGGGCACCTAACCATTGAACTAAATATCTTCAATCTTAACAGACAATCAAGGGATCTTGAAACAGAAGAAGTTGACATGATCCAAACCATTATAGAAAATAATTTTAGTGATACTACGGAGTCTCTTAACATGTGCCTAGATCATTTTAATTCCAACTTCCATGAAGATGAATACATTTATGAATTAAATGATATGCTCTGCTCTTTTCATAATTCACTAGAATTCAATCAGTTTATGTCTACCGAAGCCTCAAAAGAAGAACGCCCTAAATTAGATCTCAAACCTCTTCCAAACAATCTTAAGTACGCATACTTAGATTCTTCTGAAAATTTCCCTGTAATCTTGGCATCCGATCTCCTTAAGGACCAAGAAGAACAACTTTTGAAAATTTTAAGGGAAAATAAAGAGGCATTAGGATTGGTAATCGCTGACATTAAGGGAATTAGTCCATCAATCATTGAACATCGAATACATTTAGTCGACGAGGTTAAACCCACCCGCGAAGCTCAAAGGCGATTAAACCCTAATATAAGAGAAGTGGTAAAGGAAGAAATTATCAAATGTTTAGAAAATAACATTATCTACCCTATCTCTGACAGTACTTGGGTAAGTCCGGTACAAATTGCCCCAAAGAAGTCTGGAATCACTGTGACCACAAATGAGAATAACGAACTTGTTCCGACAAAGGTCAAAACAAAATGGTGCATTTGCATCGACTATCGAAAACTCAATGCAGCAACAAGAAAAGATCATTTTCCCCTTCCTTTCATTGATCAAATGCTCGAACGCTTAGCCGGTTATGAATATTATTGTTTTCTTAATGGTTACTCCGTCTATAATCAAATCCCCAATGTGCTAGAGGACCGACACAAAATGACGTTCACATGTCCCTTCGGAACTTTCGCTTATCGTCGCATGCCCTTCGGTCTTTGTAATGCTCCCGCTACCTACCAGAGATGTATGATGAAAATATTTTCTGATATGGTGGAGGATTTCTTAGAAATATTCATGGACGATTTTTCAATCTATGGGTCATCTTTTGATCAATGCCTCCTTCGTTTAGAACGTGTCTTAAAGCAATGTAAGGAGAAATCTCTTGTGCTTAATTGGGAAAAATGTCGTTTTATGGTTAAGCGAGGAATAGTCTTAGGTCATGTTGTCTCTAAAAGTGGCCTAGAAGTTGACAAATCTAAAGTTGATATTATTGTTGACCTTCCTCCTCCAAGGTTCGTCAAGGACGTTCGCTCATTTCTCGGCCACGCAGGATTTTATAGGAGGCTCGTTAAAGATTTTTCAAAAATTTCAAAACCTCTTTCAAATCTTCTGGCTAAAGACGTCAAATTTGACTTTTCCAATGAATGTAATGTGAAATATGCGCTTTGCGCTTATATGATTTTTGTTTGATGATAATAAACACATATATATAGTTCGTTTAAATGTATTTGTTAATGTACTATTTTAATTTTCATATATTAAATAAATATTTGTTGAATAAAATAAATTACACAGAATTTTAATTTGAATTCAAACAGAACAAGTTACACAGATTTTGAATTCAAACAGAAATTTTATTCAAACAAATATTTATTACAAATCTTGAAAAGTACAAATTCATGCTCTCACTATATACAATTTTGAACTACATCACATTTCATATTTACATCATTATCCTCACTACATATCACTCACTCTCGTATTTGGTCTTCAACTGCATTTCAGTTTGTATCTAGCATCTGAGCAAATCTGCAAAAATATTCACTAACGCAGTAAAATTGATCGAGAAATATTTTTGAAGTTTAAAATAAACGATATTTTTGAAAATAATGTTTGCCTCAGATATATGGGTTGTTCGTCATCATTCACACTTGAATTTATCACAAAGTCGTGCACATAGATATTACAGGGACAGGTAATCACAAGTGGCTGCAATACACACGTGTACATTCATACACGTGTGCACTGCCTCGCCAACTCGTGTGCGCAGCCAACAAGAGCAAGTGTGAAAATGCAAAGGTCAAGCCATCAATGCAAATTCGACTCAAAGCAATTCAAACTGCAAGTCCAAAACAGATGCACTATGCATTGTACAACAAATTCAGGCAGCAAGCAGTGGAAATAGTGGAATGAATGCAAACATGTCAACGGCTACATGAAACAGTGGGACAAATGCAACAAGTCTCAAGTGTCTAGTTACAATATCAACAAGACAGTGATAGGGTTAAGAAAATGCAGACCGTGAATGTGCAAATGTTCAAGTTAAAATCATTAGAGAATGCAGACCAACCACTACAATAATACGAGACAAGTTCATGTTTGAACCAATACAAGTGCAAATGGTCTCGACCAAAATTCAATGGTTACTGTAACATTGAAATATGCATGTACACAGTAAAGAGACTCAAGTGACAAACATTTTAAAGTTGAATGCAACATGGTGAACAACATCAAAGTGCAACAGAATAGGTGCAAAGATTCAAAATGAAACAATGAACAGTGAATAACATGGCAATGTTGAATACATGAATGAAGATTACAAGTACAGTGATACAAAACAAGCACTACCAAGACCACATGCACGTAGACATCAAGCAATTAGGCCGAAACAAATTGCAACAGCACCAATGCAAATGAATATATGTATCAAGTGATGCATTTGTGTCAAAGGCATAGCAACTACAGAACACATGCAACAAGACAAGTTCAGGTCAGACACACTTCAATAACGCAGTCACAATGAAGACAACGAATGATCAGAGAACATGCTCGAAGACTACACAAATGACCAAGCTACAGCCAGAGACAGTGAAGTTCAGGTAAAGGTTATGGAGACCAGAGCATAGAAATGTGCAGACCCAACCAACAAACTCAAGTCAGAGAGACAGCAAAGGTCAGTGATAAAGTGCAGACAGATGAACACATATGGCCTAAATATGATCATGATCAAGTACAACTGCAATGTCAACAGAGACAATGCCAATGCCAATAACAAAGTCCACAAGTGCAGACACAAGAAAAATGATCAAGTGTAACACAGCATAAATGACAAGCCCAACTTGTTTCAAGTCCATGAAGCACAAAAAAAAATTCCAAGGCTTCAACAGAAACAATGACTGCAACAATTAATTATATGTAGAGAACAGGCTACAGCAAGCATGCAACAAGGTGCATGGTCCAATGCCATTATCAAATGCATGTACCAAGACAGTACAACTTCACAAGAAAACAAAGTCTCTGCAACAATACATGAAATCATACAAATGCAACACAAGAATTGATGCAAATATGCTCAAGGTAAAGGGACTGGAACAAACATGTACAACAAATCCAAATACACAAATGTGCAGTAGCAAGATCAACACAGTAGCAAGCTACAGGTGATGCAATGCTCAAATGAACAACAAGCTCCACTGACCACAAAGCAGAGATCATCATCAAATGAAATTACAAAAATGCAATGGTGAAGCTACTGTATGCAACATGATGAATACAGATGCAAAGTACAACAGTGAAGCATGCACATAGGCCACCAGTGAATTACATCAGTATGCAAATGAACAAAAACAGCAGCTGTAATCAAGTGTAGCATCTATAAAAAATACATACCAAAAGAGGCATGTGTTCAAATATGGGCCGAAGTCAAAAATTGCTTCAATTCAGGAATTTATTTTTAGAAAGATATCTCGGCATCAAATATCTCAAAATTCATATATGGTATGTGTTAATTCATAAAGGGGCCGAACCAACAAGTATGGAAAGAGATTTTCGAATTAATTAATTCGAATACAAATATGGATAGCAGTAATTCAAAATTGATTTCAAGAAAAAATCAACGACATGGAAAAATCAAGTATGACAGTGATTAGGAGGGTTTCAACCCTATAAATAAACCCAAAAGAAATCATCATCGGCATCGAGTTATGAAGAGAAAAAGGCAAATAATCAAACCAGCATACGAAAATCACATACCACAATTCAACGAACTCGGTCAGCTGCAAGTACAATCAATCATCAGAGAACGAACGAAGCAGTGAGCAAGAGCAACGTGAATCAAGCAATTGATCATCAGAGAACGAACACAAGAGCATCACAAACCAGCCGAAAACCCAATTTGGATCGCAAGAGACGAACCCTAGTTTCAGAAAGAAGGAGATCGGTCGCCATTATTTTTCACAAAGCAAAAGAACGAAGTGGGTCGGGTTAAAGGAAAACAAGGGGCCGGCTTTGTTAATGATAAAAGGGGTTTAAGTTTTAAAAGGGGTTTGCTTTATTTTATTTCAAGCAAAAATTAGGGGTTCAAATTCATATTTTAATTTTTGCATCGGGTTTTATTTTTGAAGTTGTTCTTGTTTTTATTTTCGAGTCAACAAATTTGTAAATCACCACCTAGGGTTTAGGTAGTGTCAGATTGTCTAGTTAGAATTAGTTCAGTGAGCAGGGTGTGCGAGTTTGCGAAGCTCTAGAGGCGGAGCAGAGTTTGCGAGTAAACAAAGCTCTATAGGCGGAGCAGGGTGTGCGAGTCTGTGAGAGTGTTTGTGAGCGGGAGCAAGGGTTTGCGAGTCTGGTAGAGTGTTTGTAAGCGAGATACTGTTTAATTCTAATAGAAATCTGGGAATGCAGCAGTAGGCAGGGGTTGCCGAAGCTGGGTAAATTTTGTGTGTGATTTACTTTTCAGCATATTTATTTCTGCAGTTTGTTTCTTTGTTTTAAATCGAGAAAATTTGTTATTAACCCTATTCACCCCCCCTCTAGGGTTAATCTAGATCCTACAAGTGGTATCAGAGCCTGGTATTTTTTATTTAACTCTAGAGTCATGAGTCTACCAAATAATGCTTTTTCTGAGGGGCAATCTATTGTCAGGCCACCCATGTTTAACGGGAATGATTATGCTTATTGGAAAGTTAGGATGGGTATTTATCTTAGTTCAGTGGATTATGATGTTTGGGATATTATTGAAACTGGCTATAAACCTCCTACTATAACTGTTGGTGGTACTGAGATTCCTAAACCTAAGGATAGGTGGGATGAAAACGATAAGAGATTGAAAACGATAAATGCTAAAGCCATGAATGCTTTGATATGTGCTCTTGATAAAAATGAATTTAATAGAATTTCTCACTGTACAACAGCACAGGAAATTTGGCACACTTTGGAGGTGACACACGAAGGAACTTCTCAAGTCAAGGAGTCTCGTCTAGCCCTATTCAGCAACGAATACGAGAACTTTGTGATGGACAAAGGCGAGAGCATAAAGGATATGTTTGGACGCTTTTCAACCTTGGTATACAACGCTAGAGCACTTGGGAAGGTCTTCACTGAGGTAGAGCTTGTGCGGAAGATTCTACGAGTCTTACCGATGAACTTTGAGGCAAAAGTCACAGCAATACAAGAATCGAAAGATCTGAGTAAGCTAAGCATGGAGGAGTTGATCGGCAACTTGATGACATATGAGCTTGAGCTAAAAGCAAAGGAAGAACGCAACAACTCCGAACCAAAGAAGAAGACAATTGCCTTAAAAATCAAACAAGAGAGCGATGAAGAAGGAGAAGATCCAATTGAAGAGCTTGCAATGGCTGTCAATAATCTTAGAAGATGGTCAAGATTCAAGCCACGCAAGAAGAAAACAAAGGGCAATTCGTCAAAAGATTCTGAAAATTCCGATAATGAGCTGACGTGTTATAATTGCAACAAACCTGGCCACATCAAACCAGAATGCCCACTTCTCAAATATAACAAAGGAAAGAAAAAGGAAAAGAAGGTTTTCGCAGCAACTTGGGATGATGAAGAAGGAGTGGAAGTTTCGGATAGCAGCTCAGAGGAGGCTAACTTGTGTCTTATGGCAAAATCAGATTCAGAAGCAAGCTCGGAGGAATCAAGTGAGGAAGGTGAATATACCTATAGAGATCTTGTTTTTATGTGTTCTGATCTTACTAAAGTAGTTGATGCTCTTGAATCTAAAATTGAAAAACTGAACTCTAATAAGAGAGAACTTGCTCGTGAAAATCTTAGGTTAGAAACTGAATTTGAAAATATTCATGACTAAGAATGTGAAAAATGTAGAATTTTAGATTCGGAATTGTCAAGACTCAAGAATAGCTTTGAGAATCTTGAAAAAGAAAACTTGAGTCTTATGGAAACCATTGACACTAGGAAAAAGGATTTCATAAATAGATGCGCCTCACTTGTAACTGAAAACTCAACACTAAAAACCAAAGTCCAAAATCTTGAAAAATCTCTGAATAACTTTTCAATAGGAGAAAAATCATTCAACATGTTATTGGGAAATCAAATTCTTGCTAACAACAGAAAAGGACTAGGTTTTGGGAAAACACAAGTTGAGGATAGTGCAAAAGGAAGGAGTGTCTTTGGTAGATGTGAAATAATTGGACATCATGTTGAAAATTGTAGACATAGGAACAAGAACACAAAATTTATACAAGTTTGGGTTCCTAAAAATTCTACAAACAGATTTCATGTCTATTGGAACAAGAATGAAAGGACAAAACAAGTTTGGGTTCCAAAGGGTTTGTTTATTCATAATGCTTCTGCCACTAACAACCATGGACCTATAAATAGGTCACATAAATCTTTTCTCGTGTAGGTATGGTGGCAGGCTAAGGAACATCAACGGTGTTTTCTGGATTTTGGCTGTTCCAGAAACACAATGAGTGTCAAAGCAAAGTTCCTTAGCCTAGTATAAAGGTGACAGAATCACAATGGGCAATCACGTAAAATCATCGTAAAGGTAAAACAGGTGAAGATATTCTTATGTGATAATCTGTACCATTTTCTGAATGAAATCAGCCAAGATTGAGATGATGATTTATTCTGACTTGTTCACTGTTCAAAATTGAGTGTAAGTTTCTTATGCATATTTTCATGGTCTTGTTTATCAAGTTAGTGATATTTTGAAGTGAAAAAGAAATTCAGATGCAGTTCATTCTGGTAATCTAGTTGATAGAAAATTTACGAGTTGAACGTGATTTATGGTGAAACATACATTTGCTGCATCGTTTTTTCAAAGAAAATATCTGCATATTTTTCACTTGAAATAATTTTCATTTAGCAGATTTTTTTCTCTCATATAACCCCTTCGTAAAAATAATTGTTTGACCATACTTTCAGATTAGTCATGTTTATTTGATTTTAAATGACAAATGTTGACTAATCCGACTCCCTGCTGATTATCGAAGAGATAAATTGTGATTCAAAAAGTGATTAGTGTTGATAATTAACATACATTACTCAAAAGAGTATATTTGGAAAATTTCTTTAGGAATTTAATCAAGAGTTATAAAACTTTTTGTTGGGTAAAAATTCCATGACCATTTCTATATCTACCATTATTTCTATGGACCATGATTTATCAAATATTCAAGATAGTTTGTCAATAGGTGGTACTATAATCAGGGATCATTTGCTTTTCATTTCACATTTTTTTTGTAAAAATAAATAAATATCCAAAGTATCCACTCTCATTTAAAAGTCCTCACGGTTATGCATGGGTGAATTACTTGGATTTTTGATTATGTGCTTCCATGCTCATTTAAAAGTCCTTATGGTTATGCATGTATGAAATGCATATCAAAATTAATTGATTTAATAGACAAGTTGATTTTAATCCCATTTAAAAGTCCTCACGGTCATGCGTGGTTAGAAGATACTTGATTTCATTTTTAAAAAAAAAAAAATTAAATTGGAATACTACTAATCTCATTTAAAAGTCCTAACGGTTATGCATGATTAGTAGATATTCAAATTCCTGATATAAATGTACCACAAGAAGATTTAACTGTATGATATTGTATAAGAATTTTATTTCCGTCATTTCTAAAAGTGGAATATGCGCCTAACAAGGGTCGTTATGATTTTTGTTTGATTCTTATTTGAGTTTAATATTTATATTCAATTTGAGTTTAATGTTGGATTAATATTGATCACTTCATCTCTATTTTCTCTCACACTGTTATTCTTTTGCTGATAACAAAAGGGGGAGAGAAAAGTTAAGATTTTGTCAAATAGAATCAAGCAAAGGTCAAATAATTTTCCATATGCATCTAAGCTCATTTGTATATATTTTTATTTGTATGCATATATGTAGGGGGAGCATCATGTAGAGAGAAAGCATTTAAATAGGGGGAGCAAATTAGAGTATACCATGGATCAAATACATTTAACACGGTCAAAATCTTAAATATATGTTTGTTATCATCAAAAGGGGGAGATTGTGAAATATGCGCTTTGCGCTTATATGATTTTTGTTTGATGATAATAAACACATATATATAGTTCGTTTAAATGTATTTGTTAATGTACTATTTTAATTTTCATATATTAAATAAATATTTGTTGAATAAAATAAATTACACAGAATTTTAATTTGAATTCAAACAGAACAAGTTACACAGATTTTGAATTCAAACAGAAATTTTATTCAAACAAATATTTATTACAAATCTTGAAAAGTACAAATTCATGCTCTCACTATATACAATTTTGAACTACATCACATTTCATATTTACATCATTATCCTCACTACATATCACTCACTCTCGTATTTGGTCTTCAACTGCATTTCAGTTTGTATCTAGCATCTGAGCAAATCTGCAAAAATATTCACTAACGCAGTAAAATTGATCGAGAAATATTTTTGAAGTTTAAAATAAACGATATTTTTGAAAATAATGTTTGCCTCAGATATATGGGTTGTTCGTCATCATTCACACTTGAATTTATCACAAAGTCGTGCACATAGATATTACAGGGACAGGTAATCACAAGTGGCTGCAATACACACGTGTACATTCATACACGTGTGCACTGCCTCGCCAACTCGTGTGCGCAGCCAATAAGAGCAAGTGTGAAAATGCAAAGGTCAAGCCATCAATGCAAATTCGACTCAAAGCAATTCAAACTGCAAGTCCAAAACAGATGCACTATGCATTGTACAACAAATTCAGGCAGCAAGCAGTGGAAATAGTGGAATGAATGCAAACATGTCAACGGTTACATGAAACAGTGGGACAAATGCAACAAGTCTCAAGTGTCTAGTTACAATATCAACAAGACAGTGATAGGGTTAAGAAAATGCAGACCGTGAATGTGCAAATGTTCAAGTTAAAATCATTAGAGAATGCAGACCAACCACTACAATAATACGAGACAAGTTCATGTTTGAACCAATACAAGTGCAAATGGTCTCGACCAAAATTCAATGGTTACTGTAACATTGAAATATGCATGTACACAGTAAAGAGACTCAAGTGACAAACATTTTAAAGTTGAATGCAACATGGTGAACAACATCAAAGTGCAACAGAATAGGTGCAAAGATTCAAAATGAAACAATGAACAGTGAATAACATGGCAATGTTGAATACATGAATGAAGATTACAAGTACAGTGATACAAAACAAGCACTACCAAGACCACATGCACGTAGACATCAAGCAATTAGGCCGAAACAAATTGCAACAGCACCAATGCAAATGAATATATGTATCAAGTGATGCATTTGTGTCAAAGGCATAGCAACTACAGAACACATGCAACAAGACAAGTTCAGGTCAGACACACTTCAATAACGCAGTCACAATGAAGACAACGAATGATCAGAGAACATGCTCGAAGACTACACAAATGACCAAGCTACAGCCAGAGACAGTGAAGTTCAGGTAAAGGTTATGGAGACCAGAGCATAGAAATGTGCAGACCCAACCAACAAACTCAAGTCAGAGAGACAGCAAAGGTCAGTGATAAAGTGCAGACAGATGAACACATATGGCCTAAATATGATCATGATCAAGTACAACTGCAATGTCAACAGAGACAATGCCAATGCCAATAACAAAGTCCACAAGTGCAGACACAAGAAAAATGATCAAGTGTAACACAGCATAAATGACAAGCCCAACTTGTTTCAAGTCCATGAAGCACAAAAAAAAATTCCAAGGCTTCAACAGAAACAATGACTGCAACAATTAATTATATGTAGAGAACAGGCTACAGCAAGCATGCAACAAGGTGCATGGTCCAATGCCATTATCAAATGCATGTACCAAGACAGTACAACTTCACAAGAAAACAAAGTCTCTGCAACAATACATGAAATCATACAAATGCAACACAAGAATTGATGCAAATATGCTCAAGGTAAAGGGACTGGAACAAACATGTACAACAAATCCAAATACACAAATGTGCAGTAGCAAGATCAACACAGTAGCAAGCTACAGGTGATGCAATGCTCAAATGAACAACAAGCTCCACTGACCACAAAGCAGAGATCATCAT
Organism: Allium cepa; assembly: GCA_030765085.1. NCBI lineage: Eukaryota > Viridiplantae > Streptophyta > Magnoliopsida > Asparagales > Amaryllidaceae > Allium > Allium cepa. Next base: position 184,915,474 of record CM060934.1, read on the forward strand.
CAAATGAAATTACAAAAATGCAATGGTGAAGCTACTGTATGCAACATGATGAATACAGATGCAAAGTACAACAGTGAAGCATGCACATAGGCCACCAGTGAATTACATCAGTATGCAAATGAACAAAAACAGCAGCTGTAATCAAGTGTAGCATCTATAAAAAATACATACCAAAAGAGGCATGTGTTCAAATATGGGCCGAAGTCAAAAATTGCTTCAATTCAGGAATTTATTTTTAGAAAGATATCTCGGCATCAAATATCTCAAAATTCATATATGGTATGTGTTAATTCATAAAGGGGCCGAACCAACAAGTATGGAAAGAGATTTTCGAATTAATTAATTCGAATACAAATATGGATAGCAGTAATTCAAAATTGATTTCAAGAAAAAATCAACGACATGGAAAAATCAAGTATGACAGTGATTAGGAGGGTTTCAACCCTATAAATAAACCCAAAAGAAATCATCATCGGCATCGAGTTATGAAGAGAAAAAGGCAAATAATCAAACCAGCATACGAAAATCACATACCACAATTCAACGAACTCGGTCAGCTGCAAGTACAATCAATCATCAGAGAACGAACGAAGCAGTGAGCAAGAGCAACGTGAATCAAGCAATTGATCATCAGAGAACGAACACAAGAGCATCACAAACCAGCCGAAAACCCAATTTGGATCGCAAGAGACGAACCCTAGTTTCAGAAAGAAGGAGATCGGTCGCCATTATTTTTCACAAAGCAAAAGAACGAAGTGGGTCGGGTTAAAGGAAAACAAGGGGCCGGCTTTGTTAATGATAAAAGGGGTTTAAGTTTTAAAAGGGGTTTGCTTTATTTTATTTCAAGCAAAAATTAGGGGTTCAAATTCATATTTTAATTTTTGCATCGGGTTTTATTTTTGAAGTTGTTCTTGTTTTTATTTTCGAGTCAACAAATTTGTAAATCACCACCTAGGGTTTAGGTAGTGTCAGATTGTCTAGTTAGAATTAGTTCAGTGAGTAGGGTGTGCGAGTTTGCGAAGCTCTAGAGGCGGAGCAGAGTTTGCGAGTAAACAAAGCTCTATAGGAGGAGCAGGGTGTGCGAGTCTGTAAGAGTGTTTGTGAGCGGGAGCAAGGGTTTGCGAGTCTGGTAGAGTGTTTGTAAGCGAGATACTGTTTAATTCTAATAGAAATCTGGGAATGCAGCAGTAGGCAGGGGTTGCCGAAGCTGGGTAAATTTTGTGTGTGATTTACTTTTCAGCATATTTATTTCTGCAGTTTGTTTCTTTGTTTTAAATCGAGAAAATTTGTTATTAACCCTATTCACCCCCCCCCCCCTCTAGGGTTAATCTAGATCCTACATGTAAAACGTCTTTTGAAGCCCTCAAACCGATCTTGACCACTGCACCTATCATCCAACCTCCAAATTGGACTTTGCCTTTCGAATTAATGTGTGACGCTTCTGATTATGCCATTGGAGCCATCTTAGGTCAACGAATCGATAAACTTCCTCGAGTCATCTATTATGCTAGCAAAACTCTTAATGAAGCTCAATTGAATTACTCAACCACAGAAAAAGAGTTTTTAGCAGTTATCTTTGCCCTCGATAAGTTTAGATCATACCTCGTAGGTTCTAAGGTCATAGTTTACACCAATCATGCCACCTTGCGGTATTTACTCATGAAAAAGGTGCAAACCCCGCTTAATCCGTTGGATTCTCCTTCTTCAAGAGTTTGACCTAGAAATACGAGATAAAAAGGGTTCTGAAAATGTTGTAGCTGATCATCTTTCTTGTATTGTTCATGAAAACTATGATAACTCTTAAATCAACGATCATTTTCCCGATGAACAAATTCTTTCCCTCTCCAGTGCACCATGGTACGCGGACATCATAAATTATCTTGTCACAAATGAAACACCTTCCCATTGGTCAAAACAAGATAAACTAAAATTTCTCTCCAATGTTCGAAACTTTTACTGGGACGATCCTTATCTCTTCAAATATTGCACCGATCAAATCATACGTAGATGTGTCCCTGAACATGAATTCCATAGCATCCTCTCTTTTTCACATAATCAAGCATGTGGAGGACATTTTGGAGCAAAGAAAACTGCTGCCAAGGTGTTACAGTGCGTTTTTATTGGCCTTCTCTTTTTCGTGATGCCCATGAATTTTGCTCCAAATTCGCTAGATGTCAACAAACAGGTCGTATTTCCAAACGTAATATGATGCCCCTAAACCCAATCCTTGTCATCGAAATTTTTGATGTTTGGGGCGTCGATTTCATGGGTCCTTTTCCAAATTCTTTTGGAAATCTCTACATCCTACTTGCAGTAGATTATGTGTCTAAATGGGTTGAGGCCATTCCCACCAGAACAAATGACAATAAAGTTGTTGTCAAATTTTTGAAAGAAAACCTATTTTCTCGTTTTGGCACAGCTCGAGATATTATAAGTGATAATGGTTCTCATTTTTGTAATCGTGCTTTTGAATCTCTTCTTAAGAAATACTCTATCACTCATAAACTATCTACTCCATATCATCCACAGACTAATGGTCAAGTCGAGATTTCCAATAGACAAATTAAACAAATTCTTGAAAAGACGGTTAACTCCAACAGAAAAGATTGGTCATCTAAATTGATAGACGCCCTTTGGGCATTTCGCACTGCTTATAAAACCAATCTAGGAATGTCACCATACCGATTAGTCTTTGGAAAAGCATGCCATTTACCTGTTGAGCTCGAGTACCGCGCACTTTGGGCAATCAAATACCTTAATTTTGACATAGAAAAAGCTGGATCGCATCGTAAATTACAATTGTCAGAATTAGAAGAACAAGAAATGAAGCGTATGAAAATGCAAAGATTTATAAAGAGAAAACTAAATTATATCATGATAAATCCATACTTCGTAAGACATTCGAAGTAGGTCAGAAAGTTCTCTTATATAATTCCAGACTTCATTTATTTCCGGGAAAATTGAGATCTCGATGGACAGGTCCATATATTGTGAAAACAGTATACCCTTATAGTGCAGTTGAAATTGGAAATCCTAGGGACAGTTCCGTTTCAAAGGTCAATGGATAGCGCTTGAAGCCATTTCTAGAGTTTGAACAACACGAGGACGACGAGTTCGTGGATCTTCACGAACCTAGCTATTCGGCATGAGCCACTCACTATCTTGTACATATCAGAATGTATATTTTTTTATTATTTTTCTGTTTTACATTTGCATTTGCATTCCATTTGACAGTTGGGACATTATCTCATTCCAGGTGTGGGGCGCATATCTCATTCTGTTTTGTTTGTTCATATTCCATAGTGTGGCATCATTTTAAAAAAAAAATCATCTCATTATTTGTTTTCAAATTTCCTTTCAAATTTTTTCTCATTTCCCATTATTTTCAGGACTTCGATTTATTTTTAATTAGTCAAGACAAAGTAAGTAAGCAGTTGAAGTCAATTGATGAAATTTTTTGTGAATCACTAATTTCAAATGTAAAATATAATGAAAATTTGAATTACAAGCGATAATAGTGAGGTTAGTATATAAGGGATTCGTAGGTGATGGTTATGAAATCCTTTCTAAACTATAGTCTTTGTTTTAAAAAAAGTGGCAGATTTAAAGTACATGCGTTGACATTTCAAATCATTGAAGTTAAGTAGTGCTAAGTTGATTTGCATAACTCTCTTTAGTTAATTTCAAATAATAATAATAATAATAATAATAATAATAATAATAATAATAATAATAAGAAACACCTAGAGTCGATAGGTGTGCACACTTGTGAAAGTGTATGCACTCGCCACGCTCTGTACTCTTCTCACGTAAGCCCGCAAGGCAGTGCATGGATGGTATATCTAGCCTCAGCATTCTGAGTTAGGTGTGTAAATAATTAAATAAATAATCACCTAAGGATTACCGACCTTTTCTGACATAGTCAGCGTCGGTTTGCACAATTCGCCAAGCTCTATCCCAACTCTCACGTAAGCCCGCGAGGCAGTGCATGGGTAGTATACCTTGGTCCAAAGGTTAGGTGTAAAAAAAGAAAAAAAAAGTAAATAGGGACTAAGCTTTGAAACCCAAACACTTCTTCACTTTGTTGATTTGACTTGTTATACAAATGGAAATGAAAAATACCATTTTGAAAAAAAACTATGACTAACAGTGAAGAATTTATTTCATGACTGCACTATGTTATCGACCGAAACAACTGGCCAAACTAGAATCTAATGTATGAAAACTTGAGTTATATTGAAATTTGTGTTTAGTGAGGAACCAATAATTTCTAAAAGTTGACTAAAACTGATATACATTATTTTGTGGCAATTATTCTGACGTAAATCGAGTCTCCATTTGTTTAAAATTTTGCAATCATGTAGTACATTAGAATTATCACATAATGCATTTGGATTTTGTGGGTAGTATCCGCTGAAAACCCTCACGAGACAACACTCGTCCTACTAGGGACACCTAGAGGTTTAACGGCTTGTTGCATACCCTCAATGCAATCGTGTTTCCTACGAAAAAGGATTCAGTTAGTTTTTATTTTCTTACTTATTCGAGGACGAATAAAGTTCTAGTATGGGGGTAATTGATGAACGTATTTTTCTGCATTTTAAACCGTTTGTTTCATATATTTTTATTTTAATAAAGCGGTATTATACGGGTATTTTGTTGTGGTTTTGCAGATTATAGATTTCGGAATGCAATGTTGAAATTAATCGGTGGCGTCGTCCATTGGTTCAGATGACAAGTAGAAAAGAGTGCAACATTTTGAGCACCGAATAAATCAAAGCAAAAGCGCAAATCATTTCAAACATGCCAACTCACCATCATACTTAGTTCAAACACGGTCATGTTTTGTAAAAAAATGGGACAAACTCAAGGAGCAGCTAACGTATGTAATTGGGCTTCATTTAAGATTAAAGCATGATCAAGATTTCAAGTAAGGTAGGACCATTTCAAGAAGCAGCTCACGTTTTCTTTGGATACCATATTTCAAAGCCAAACATATATTAATTTCAAAGCAAGGTGGCGTGAATACCTATTCAAGCAAAGGCCACGTGGCCACATTATTTTCTTCCACTAATTGAAGCTTCAAAAAAAATTCTAAGTGAGAACAGATCAGTACGTATATTTCGACAGAGCAAGTAATGTGGACCCGTTCTTTTGTGAATAGCTGGACCGACATCATAAGGCTAGAAAGTCTATAAATAGAGAATGAGATAGCAACCAGAGGGATCATCTCTTACCCCATCACTCTTCTTCAAGTTTAATTTTAAATTCAGTAGTTTTTTTATTTTCGAACAGAATATGTAGGATTGTTGATTAGATTTAGCAATTTTTTTATTCTGTTCTTAGTTATTGCACTCTTTTCAGTTAGTTAATAAATATTTCAATTGTTTTCTCTGTTATTTTCTTTCCGCAATTTCAATTTCTGTTCTGAATTTTACAATTTTATATTTTGGTTGTAATTTCGATTAGTTTCGGAATCGATTCGGAGTATATTATTGTTTTTATTTCCTGTTCAAGATCCACCATCGAATTTGTTTAACACGCCTAAGATTTAAATAGGGATTTTAAATATTTTAAAACACAATTCCCTGTGTTCGACCTGCATACTACATGCCTGTGCGCTTCCAGAATTTATTAAAATTTGTGCTTTTCTAATCAATAGAAAAGTCGCAACAAATATGTATTACATTGTAATTTGAATGTTATATTTTGAATTTAATATAAAATTTTCCAAAAGCTATTAAAAGAGTTAAATTCAAATATATACATATTATATATTTATTTATTGATGTTTAATTGATTTTAAATCATATTCTTTAAAGTTATGATTATGTACGTGAAAGGAAATGGATTTATTTAAATTTAAAATATGATATAAAAATTATATTTAAACATAAATACATGTAAAAGACATGCGTAACCGTAATAATATATAAACTTACACGTGTAATCATCTTAACAAGGGATTAAACAATTTGTAAGTAAAATTAGCATGCACAAATCCAAGTGTCATGTTTGGTTTTATTTTTTTCTTTTTATTTTTGAAATTAATATTAAAGGGAAATCAAAGTTGTATATATCATGATTCCTACTCTCCCTCATTTTCTTTGATCTTCAAACTACAAACCTGGAAAACAAAAACTCAAAAGCACACAAAACCAGATCAAAAGAAAAAGCAACAAAAGAATATCAAAACCCTGGAAAAGCTTATACTAGAGAAAAAAACAAAACAAAACAAAACCTGAATTCAAAACAATCTTTTCAAGTTTCAAATCTAAAGCTAAAACAAAGATCATCTCAAAAAAAAGATTCAATTCAACAAATCAAGTAGCAGATTCAACTCTAAAAACAACAAGCAAGACTCAAAGCTTCAGATCAAATCAAATACATCAAGTTAAAGGTCAAAATTCAATTCAGATCAAATAAAATAGGTTCTAGATCGTTTGAAAAAGCTTAAGCCTGTTCTTTGTGTTCTCTATGTTCTCTGTTTCCCAAGACCAGGTGAGTAAACTACTGATCTATAACCTTATGTTGTGATTAATGGTTGAAGTATGTGGTGAAGAATGTTCAAATGAATATGCAATATGTTTGCTAGTATGTATATAAACCTGTATTGATCTGTGCATGACTGAGTATATATAAAGATATGTCTCTGTTTAGTAACAGGTTAACAAATTCAAGAAAAAAATTCATATCTCAAAATATAAAAAGATTTAGGTAATCTTTAAATGAAATTTGGCTGTATTTACCTGATTCAAATTTTAAAAACATTTGGAAGTATAAATAGCAAACAACATTACAGGAATCAGGGAAATACAGTGAAAATAAATAAATGCCAGAAAAATCGATGGACAAAAATTTATATTTTGAATGTATAACTGGTTTCGATCTTGAAAATCATGAATTTTGGCCGTAGTTTCCAGATTTTAAAGATTGGGGATAATTAGAAATTGCGAATGGATCGATTTATGTTTTTTTGTCGATTTTCGATGATCGATGATGAATGGTTCGTTGTGCTTTGGTCTGAAGGTGGTTCGAGCATCGATGATCAAGGGAAAAATGGTCTCTGGATTTTTAGACCATCATGGTGAATGTACGGCAAGGATTTAGGGTTTAGGAGCTACTTGGGTTGGCCGGGTTTTGCGAGGTCGTATCGTCGTCGAGGTTGCATCGGGTTGCACCGGTCTGGGGGGAAAAGGTAAGAGGGGAGTACGGTGAAGCATGGTTCAAGGTTGCGTGGCGTCCGATGGTCGGAGTTGTCGTGGCGGAGTGGTTTTTGGTGATTGGGTCGATTCCAGATTTTGATCGAGATGCTCAATTTTTATTCTAGACAAATTTGATCGAACTGGGTGGTTGTTTGGGGAGAGGTGATCATCGTTGACATGTCGGAGGTTACGACAATGATCAAAGTGACAAAATTCAGGCGTGCACGTGCACGCATGAGTATTGTCTCAGATGAAGTTGTGGGTTCGTGGGAGAAGAAGGATGCTCGGGTTTCGACTCGGAGAAATGATGGCATGGCTTAAAGTTGTGTGGTGTGGGGTTTAGCTCGTGAGCTTCTTGGGGATAAGCTCGGGAATTATAAGGGTTGACTTTTAAGTTTTAGATTTCAAAACTTTAAAGGAAAGGATATACCAGGTTTTAAATATATAAAATGATAACCACATTTAAAGTTTAAAAAGAATAAGTTTTCAAAAGCAATGATAACCAAATTTCCAAAGTAATTGTTTAAAACAAGTTTTAACAAATTTTTCAAAGATTTAAATTTTTAAATTAAATGTTTTAAATTTGTTTTGTCTTGAGTAATTATATATATTAGTTAATTTTGAAATGAATTTCTAAGTGTTTTCATAGAGATATAATTAAGTAATTAATTAAAAAAAAGGGTTTATCTTTACTTAACTAAGGTCTTAATTAATTAAGAATCATTAATTAGTGAATAAAGGATAATCAATTATTGAATGTGATAAATTAAAGTTTAATTAATATGAGTATAATTAATTACTTAATTTATCAAGGTGATTTATTAATGAATAATTAACAAATGTGGTTAATTTAAAAGGTAATTAACTTATGCGAGTAATTAAGGGTTAATTTAATTGATTAGTAATTAAAGATTAATTACTTAATTGAAGGTTAATTATTTAATAATAATTAAAGAAAAATTAATTAATTAAAGGCTAATTAATTAATAATTGAGGATTAATTATTAAATAATTTATGAATAATTAATTAAGGGTAATTAATTACTTAAAGATAATTGCTTAATGAAAGTAATTAGGGATAATTAATTAATGATTAAAGGTTAATTAATCAAGTGATTAAAGAATAATTAATTAAAGGGTAATTAATTTATGTGATTATATAATAAAGGCAATTAATTTGAGGATAATTAATTAATTAAAGGTTAATTAATTAATGAAAGTAATTAAGGGATAATTTATTTATTAAGGGTTACTTAATTGATGTACTTAATTAAGGATAATTAATTAAAGAATAATTAAATAATTAAAGGTTAATTATTTAATGATCAAAGGTTGATTCATTTATTAATTGAGATTGGTTAATTAATAATTAAAGGTTGATTAATCTGTTATTAAAGGTTAATTAATAAATGATTAAAGGGATAAAGGATAATTAATTAAAATGGTTTGTAATTAATGTTAATTAACCAGGATTAGTAATTTATTCATAAGTAATTAATTTGGTTTAAATTAATCAGGTGATTAATAGATCATATTTATGGATGTTTGGATTGTATTGAATGCTTTTAGTTGTTTGATATCACTGATGTGTGTTGTGCTATGATATGATTGAGTTATGAACTGTGATTTATTTATATGTGATGAATTTACAAATTTATTTATGAATCTGTGAATGCGTTATAGGAATTATACCGCTTATCGATATTGTTGTGCTCGAATTGATGTTGGTTGTGATATGTTATTATTGTGCGTAAAACCCCTGGACTACACTACACACACAAATATGGATTTCATGAGGTATTGGTTAAGTCACAGATATTTGAATTTAATATTATTTTATTCAAAATAATGAAATGGTTTTAAAAGTTGAATTTTGAATCCAAAATAGTTTGGAATGATTTGGGTTAAACTTTTGAAAAGAAAGTTTTTGGAATTAAAATTATTTTGAATATAATATGGTTTATTAAAGTTTTTGAAATTAAAGTTATGGGAAACTATGGTTTGAAAAGTGGTGATACAAGCTATAATATATATATATATATATATATATATATGGATTTTTAAACCATCTTTAAAGTATTTTAAATATATTATTTGAGAATTTGAATTTAACCCAAGTTTATACTTTAAGGGCTATAACTTGAGTATATTGAATTGCATTTTCCCGAAATCGTTTGTTTTCAAATGATAATACCTTTCATAAAATGAAAGAACTTCTAGTTTTTGTGGAAAGAATTTCAAGTTGTAAATCAAGTTTGAAGTGGAAATTGTTTTGAAAGCAATAAATGAATCTTTGTGAAAGATTGGTGAACTTTGTTTTAAATTGAAGAGGATCTTAAAAGGGTGAATCTTTTGTTTTAAAAGATTAAAGTGGAAATTTGTTTAAACCATTTGAAGAAAAGGTTTTGGGCAAAAATCGTGACTTAACTAAGATCCCATATATTCGTATGTTTTTAAAATAAGCGCTCATTATTCGGTTTAGCCGGGAGAGGACTTTATGTCATAAAACTCGTTTCGAATAATGATACGACAAAATGGATAGCATTTGAAGACAGTGGTGAAGACCCGGTATTTTCGATAATGATAGGATTACCTGTCGAATGTCTCTGCTCTGAGTAGCTACGTTATAGATATCTCCATATGTGATGGGGAGTCCGATCGGGATTGTGAATACCCGGATTTGCAAGGGCTTCTTTGAAGTGCCTTCGATTCCATTCAAACCCGGGACAAACTTGTATGGATGTATGTATGACATTACACTTTGAGATGTAAATCTGGTTTCTATCAAATACATTTCTGTTTGGTGGCGGAGAATTTATTCTCTTAGCTTAACACCCTTCTCTGAGACATACGAGCTCAAAGGTTATGTAGTTGATGGTTACTAGTGATACATTCCCAATTTGGTAATGTGGCATACTAAGTGTTGTTGATCATTTGTTGATCAAAGCATGTCTTTTGTGAAAAGCGTAGCTTTGTGGACAAGACCTCGTCGAACCTCAAAACCCAAAAATGGTCTAAACAGGAAGAATGCAGCAAGGTTATGAAGGTCGCGCCCTTTAGGGTATGTCCATTTCCTTTTGGAAAAGGGTGGTATCTTGGCATGGAGCCTAGATATTTAACCTATATGGTTGTTGGAATTTGTTGGTGTTGAGAATCCTCGGATAAAGGTCGGTAACGACCGGGGGATAACATACTCGTGTCAGTAGTTGCCTAGTTACAGAGGTAACTCGACCTTGTGTTGGCAGAGAGCCGGTTAGGTTCTCGGGGTATCCCTCCAGAGGCGTACCCATGTGGTGGGGAAGTTCCTTAGCCTGACCATTTGTTGGAAATCCAAACAAAACAATACGAGCCTTTACGATCGCAGTTGTATAACCTGCAACCTCAGGTGGTAGCTATAGCAAGCATAATATAACTGACCTATGCTAGCTAAGATTAATATTATACTTTCGAAAGGTTTTCTTCACTATTCACTAATAATAATATCAAAATGTTTTTGCGTATCAAGCATGTTTGACTATCATAAGGAGAAATCTCCTCCAATTGCACGCTTGCATTGTGTGTGTGCGGGGAGGCCTTATGGTAGTTTCATTTTTCAAAAAGCATTACGAATTTCTTTTTGTTTGTTTTTGTTTAAATAAACTGTTTTTGTTTGCTCTCACCAATCCTATGACTTACCTAGAGTTTATTGTTCCATTTCTATACTCTGCGTTCCCACAATTTTCCACACGGGCAGCCTAGAGTTAGATTTTCAGTAGGTTCAGGAGTTAAGTCAAGAATAATAGATATGGATCTAGAAGTCTTTGGGTTGATGCACCGGGTTTGCTAGAAGTTCAGCATGATGGGGGTTTCGAGCTATCTTTGGATTGGAGCTTTGGAATTGGAGATGCAGATGCAGTTGTTGAGTTCTTTCTTTTGGATGTCCAAGCAAGTTGATGTTATTGTTCTGCTGTGGTGTTCCGCTGTTGTATATTTGTGCTCTGTTATTCTTGGTATCATTGTTGTATTGAGATCATGTAATTCATTGAGGGTATATGTGATATATTCATTTTTCTTCCGCTGTGTTGTTGTACTTAATGTGTTATAAGCTCTAGTGCGAAACGGGCTTCGACGTTTGAATCTGCAGCATTCGAATACGGGTGAAGTATGGATGTCGATTTTCGAAGGTCGAAGTGCGGGTCGTGACAAGTGGCATCAAAGCTGAAGGTTGAGTGAGAACTTTAGCTCAGGAGCATAACACATTGGGTGACTCATTAGAGATAGGGTTACAAATGCCCTAGAATGGGTATCCCTAAGATATCCGTCCATATGCCTCAGTTAATTCTCTTACTATTCACTTATAGTGAGAATGAGTGCAAGAAGAGGACGAGGTAGGGGATAGGGGAGTACCACTACAAATGGTCAATACCCTGCAACACATGGAAACAACTTTTTCTCCTCGATCTCTTTTGATCATCACTCAATTTCGATTCTTTGATGGCTTCGTGGCAGCTCCGGGAAGAGGCTTTGGTGTGGTGGTGGCCCTGTGAATCTTTAGTTTCCTATCAGTCTTTTCGTTTTAACCTTAACGAATTTGAAATTTTATTTGGAATGAATTGGTTAACAAAATATGAAGCTGAATTAAATTGTACATGTTGTCTATTCTTTGGGTTTTCGATATATTCTACGAACAGTTAGTTATCCCTTCGGACTAACAAATGCCCCTGCACATTTCGTAGATCGGATGACCCAAGTATTTCGTAGAGTATCAAATAGTTTGTTCTCATATTTATTGATGATATTCTGATTTGATAAGCCAAATGCAGAATAAATATTCAGCTTGATCTGGAAAGCTATATCTTTATATTTTTATCTGTTCTTTGTTTGTCTCACTGTCTAGCAAATTTCGAGGACGAAATTTTCTTAAGGGGAATCTGTAACGATCCCGGTTTTGAGTCAAATTTAATTTGGCTATTAAAATGAATTTTTGGATTAAATTGTGAATTAATTTGAAAATTTTCCAAATAAATAAAATATGTGTTTATTTTATATAGATTGTAAATAGAATTTTGGATTTGAAATTCAATAATAAATATTTTGGAAAAAAATAATTGAATTTGAAAACTATATAATTTAAAATTAATAAAAATATGTTTTGCAATTATAATATGTATATATATACATACATTGTAATTTGAAAGTTATATTTTGAATTTAATATAAAAAAATTCCAAAAGCTATTTAAAGAGTTAAATTCAAATATATACGTATTATATCTTTATTTATTAATGTGTAATTGATTTTAAATTATATTCTTTAAAGTTATAAATATGTATGTAAAAGGAAATGGATTTATTTAAATTTAAAATATGATATAAAAATTATATTCAAACATAAATACATGTAAAAGACATGTGTAACCTTAATAATATGTAAATGTACATGTGTAATCATCTTAATCAGGGATTAAACATTTGTAAGTAAAATTAACATGCACAAATCCAAGTGTCATGTTTGGTTTTATTTTTTTCTTTTTATTTTTGAAATTAATACTAAAGGGAAATCAAAGTTGTATATATCATTATTCCTACTCTCTCTCATTTTCTTTGATCTTCAAACTACAAACTTGGAAAAAAAAAAATTCAAAAGCATACAAAACCAGATCAAAAAAAAAAGCAAACAAAAGAAAATCCAAATCTCGGAAAAGCGTAGACCAGAGAAAATCAAAAACAAAAACAAAAACAAAAACCTGAATTCAGAACAATCTTTTCAAGTTTCAAATCTAAAGCTAAAACAAAGATCATCTCAAAGCAAAGATTCAATTCAGCAAATTAAGTAGCAGATTCAACTCTAAAAACAACAAACAAGACTCAAAGCTTCAGATCAAATCAAATCAAATACATCAAGTTAAAGGTCAAAATCCAGTTCAAATCAAATACAATAGGTTCCAGATCATTTGAAAAATCTTAAGCCTGTTCTTTGTGTTCTCTGTTTCCCAAGACCAGGTGAGTAAACTACTGATCTATAACTTTATGTTGTGATTAATGGTTGAAGTATGTGGTGAAGAATGTTCATATGAATATGCAATATATTTGCTAGTATGTATATAAACCTATATTGATCTGTGCATGACTGAGTATATATAAAGATATGTCTCTGTTTAGTAATAGGTTAACAAATTCAAGAAGAAAATTCATTCTCAAAATATAAAAAGATTTAGGTAATGATCTTTAAATGAAATTTGGCTGTATTTACCCGATTCAAATTTTAAAAACATTTGGAAGTATAAATAACAAACAACATTACAGGAATCAGGGAATACCATAAAAATAAATAAATGTCAAAAAAATCGATGGATAAAAATTTATGTTTTGTATGTATAACTGATTTCGATCTTGAAAATCATGAATTTTGATCATAGTTTCCAGATTTTAAAGATTAGGGATAATTAGAAATTGTGAATGGATCGATTTATGTTTTTTTGTCGATTTCCGATGTCGACGATGAATGGTTCGTCGTGCTTTGGTCCGAAGGTGGTTCGAGCATCAATGATCAAGGGAAAAATGGTCTCTGGATTTTTATACCATCATGCTGAACGTACGACAAGGATTTAGGGGTATAGGAGCTACTTGGGTTGGTCGGGCGTTTTGCGAGGCCGTATCGTCGTCGATGTTGCATCGGGTTGCACCGGTCTGAGGGAGGGGAAAGAAAGAGGGAAGTCCGACGAAGCTTGGGTCGTGGTCGCGTGGAGTCTGGTGGTCGGAGTTGTCATGGCGGAGTGGTTTTTGGTGATTGGGTCGGTTCCAGATTTTGATCAAGATGCTCAATTTTTATTCCAGACAAAGTTGATCGAACTGGGTGGTTGTTTGGGGGAGAGATGATCATCGTTGACATGTCGGAGGTTACGGCAATAATCAGAGTGACGAAATTCAGGCATGCATATGCATGCGTGAGTATTGTATCAGGTGAAGTTATGGGTTTGGAGGAGAAGAAGGATGCTTGGGTTTCGACTCGGGGAAATGATGGCATGGCTTGAAGTAGTGAGGAGTGGGGTTTTGCTCATGAGCTTCTCGGGGATAAGCTCGGGAATTATAAGGGTTGGGTCGGGTTTTTATTTTAAGTTTCAGATTTCAAAATTTTAAAGGAAAGGACATACCAGGATTTAAATATATAAAATGATAACCACGTTTAAAGTTTGAAAAGAATAAGTTTTCAGAAGCAATGATAACCAAATTTCCAAAGTAATTGATTAAAACAAGTTTTAACAAGTTTTTCAAAGATTTAAATTTTTAAGTTAAATGTTTTAAATTTGTTTTGTCTTGAAGTAATTATATATATTAGGTAATTTTGAAATTAATTTCTAAGTGTTTTCATAAAGGTGTAATTAAGTAATTAATTAAGAAAAAGGGTTTATCTTTACTTAACTAAGGTCTTAATTAATTAAGAATCATCAATTAGTGAATCAAGGATAATTTATTATTGAATGTGATAAATTAAAGTTTAATTAACACGAGTGATAGTTAATTGATTAATTTATCAAGGTGATTTATTAATGAATAATTAATAAATGTGGTTAATTTAAAAGATTATTAATTTATATGAGTAATTAAAGGTTAATTTAATTGATTAGTAATTAAAGATTAATTACTTAATTTAAGGTTAATTATTTAATAATAATTAAAGGTTAATTGATTAATAATTGAGGATTCATTATTAAATAATTAAAGAATAATTAAGTAATTAATGGTCATTAATTACTTAAAGATAATTACTTACTGAAAGTAATTAGGGATAATTAATTAATGATTAAAGGTCGATTAATCAAGCGATTAAAGAATAATTAATTTAAGGATAATTAATTTATGTGATTAATTAATTAAGGTAATTAATTTGAGCATAATTAATTAATTAAATTTAATTAATTAATGAAGTAATTAAGGGATAATTTATTTATAAAGGGTTAATTAATTGATGTAATTAATTAAGGATAATTAATTAAAGAATAATTAAATAATTAAAGGTTAATTATTTAATGATCAAAGGTTGATTGATTTATTAATTGAGATTGGTTAATTAATAATTAGACGTTGATTAATTTATCATTAAAGGATAATTAACAAATGATTAAAGGATTAAAGGATAATTAACTAAAATGGTTTGTCATTAATGTTAATTAACCAGGATTAGTAATTTATTCATAAGTAATTAATCTGGTTTAAATTAATCAGGTGATTAATAGATCTTACTTATGGATGTTTGGATTGTATGGAATGCTTTGAGTTGTTTGATATCCCTGATGCGTGGTGTGCTGTGATATGATTGAGTTATGAACTACGATTTATTTATCTGTGATGAATTTACATATTTATCCATGAATCTGTGAATGAAGATAAGCATTATAGAAATTATACCGCTTATCGATATTGTTGTGCTTGAATTGATGTTGGTTGTGATATGTTATTATTGTGTGTAAAACCCTTGGACTACACCACACACATACAAATATAGATTTCACGAGGTATTGGTTAAGTCACGGATATTTGAATTTAACATTATTTTATTCAAAATAATGAAATGGTCTTAAAAGTTGAATTTTGAATCCAAAATAGTTTGGAATGATTTGGGTTAAACTTTTGAAAAGAAAGTTTTTGGAAATTAAATTATTTTGAATATAATATGGTTTATTAAAGTTTTGAAATTAAAATTATTTTGGGAAATCATCGTTTGAAAAGTGGTGATACAAGTTATATAATATATATATATATATATATATATATATGGATTTTTAAACCATCTTTAAAGTATTTTAAACGTATTATTTGAGAATTTAAATTTAACCCAAGTTTATACTTTAAGGGCCATAACTTGAGCATATTGATTCGGATTTTCCCAAAACGAAATCGTTCGCTTTCAAATGATAATTCCTTTCATAAAATGAAAGAACTTCCAGTTTTTGTGGAAAGAATTTCGAGTTGTAAATCAAGTTTGAAATGGAAATTGTTTTGAAAGCTATGAATGAATCTTTGTGAAAGATTGGTGAACTTTGTTTTAAATTGAAGAGGATCTTAAAAGGGTGAATCTTTTTTTTTAAAAGATTAAAGTGGAAATTTGTTTAAACCATTTGAAGAAAAGTTTTTAGGCTAAAAGTGTGACTTAACTAAGATCCTATATATCCATATATTTTTTGAAATAAATGCTCATTATTCGGTTTAGCCCGGAGAGGACTTTATGTCATAAAACCCGTTCCGAATAATGATACGACGAAATGGATAACATTTAAAGACGATGGTGAAGACCGAGTATTTTCGAGAAAGATAAGGTTACCTGTCGAATGTCTCTACACTGAGTAGCTACGGTATAGAGATCTCCATATGTGATGGGGAGTCCGATCGGGATTGTCAATATCCGTATTTGCAAGGGCTTCTTCGAAGTGCCTTCAGTTCCGCTCGAACCCAGGACGAACTTGTATGGATGTATGTATGATATTACACTTCGAGATATAAAGTTGGTTTCTATCAAATACATTTCTGTTTAGTGGCGGAGAATTTATTCTCTTAGCTTAACGTCCTTCTCTGAAACGTACGAGCTCAGAGGTTATGTAGTTGATGGTTACTAGTGATACATTCTCAATTTGTTAATGTGGCATACTAAGTGATGATGATCATTTGTTGATCAAAGCATGACTTTTGTGAAAAGCGTAGCTTTGTGGACGAGACCTCGTCGAACCTCACAACACGAAAATGGTCAAAACAGGAAGAATGCAGCAAGGTTATGAGGGTCGCGCCCTTTAGGGTATGTCCATTTCCTTCTGGAAAAAATTGATATCATAGTATGGAGCCTAGATATTTAACCTATGTGGTTGTTGGAATTTTTTGGTGGTGAGGATCCTTGGATAAAGGTCGGTAATGACCAGGAGATGACATACTCATGCCAGTAGTTACCCAGTTACAGAGGTAACCCGACCTTGTGTTGGCAGAGAGCTGGTTAGGTTCTCGGGGCGTCCCTCCAGAGGCGTACCCATGTGGTGGGGAAGTTCCTTAGCCTGACCATTTGTTGAAAATCCAAACAAAACAATACAAGCCTTTACGATTGCAATTGTATAACCTGCCACCTCAGGTGGTAGCTATAGCAGGCATAATATAATGGTACCTATACTGGCTAAGATTAATACTATACTTTCGAAAGGTCTTCTGCACTATGCACTAATAGTAATATCAAAAGGATTTTGCGTATCAAGCATGTTTGACTACCATAAGGAGAAATCTCCTCTAATTGTGCGTTTGCATTGTGTGTGTGCGGGGAGGCCTTATGGTAGTTTCATTTTCCAAAAAGCACAGCGAATTTCTTTTAGTTTGTTTTTGTTCAAATAAAATGTTTTCGTCTCATACCAGTCCTATGACTAACCTGGAATTTATTATTCCCTTTCTAAACTCTGCGTGCCCACAATTTTCTACACGAGCAGCCTAAAGTCATATTTTCACAAGGTTCAGAAGTTAAGTCAAGAATGATAGATATGGATCTAGAAGTCTTTGGGTAGATGCATCTGGTTTTCTAGAAGTTCAGCATGATGGGAGGTTCGAGCTATCTTTGGATTGGAGCTTTGGAATTAGAGATGCAGATGCAGTTATTGAGTTCTTTCTTTTGGGTGTCCAAGCAAGTTAATGTTATTGTTCCGCTATGGTGTTCCGCTGTTGTATATTTGTACTCTGATATTCTTGGTATCATTGTTGTATTGAGATCATGTAATTCAATGAGGATATATGTGATATATTCATTTTTCTTCCGTTGTGTTGTTGTACTTAATGTGTTATAAGCTCCAGTGCGAAACAGACTTCGACGTTTGAATCTGCGGCATTCGAACACGGGTGAAGTATGGATGTCGATTTTCGAAGGTCGAAGTGCGGGCCGTGACAAGTTACAGCATTGTCTCATTTTTTTATTTTTTGTATTACTTATAAGTGTTGCTTAACAAAATCTAAAATCGTTCTCTCCCTTGCATCTTCCACTTTCTTTCTCTTCTCACAATCTCAATCATTACTTATATAGTAATTGCCGCTTTCTTCGGCATAGTCATCAAAGAAATCAACCTAAACCAATGACTTCTACCGATGCTTCTAGATTCTCAAAGCTAGCACCTTTCTCTTCTCTTGCCGAGAATAGTTCTGCAAACATTTATGGAGCAGCACCTACTCGAGAGTTAGAGGGTAGGCATATTTGTTATGTTGTTGGTTGTTATATTGGTTTGAGCTATTTATTCGGTGATTAAGATTTGATTGGAAAATTTTAATCGTGATGTTAGTTCCAATTTGGGCCTATATAAGTTACTAGGGAAGAATGTTTGTAATTCTAAAAGTAAACAAGTCTTATTAAATTAGTGTAAAAAGAGAGGATCTTATTCGAATTTGATTCTTTGTTGTTTATGCTGATCAAAATGTGTATACACACATGTTTCCTTTGGGACTTTCAATAAATAAATTATAAATAGATGAGTAATAAAATTGAAAATTATGTGGTTATAAAGACTCCATAGATGTAGATACAAAAATAATTGAATTAATCAAGAAAAAATTGAGAACACATGTGCATGAAATTTTTGTACCAAATATTTTATTATGCAGGTAATTTTTATTTTCATTAGCGATATCTAATAAGAAGCCACATGTATCATAATAATCAGACTTTACTATTTAGTGTCTAGATATTAATAATATATACATTGTATCACTTAGTCAAGTGCCAGCTCGGTCATCGCTTCCATATAAATAGATAATGTGATATTTTATTTGTTCTAATACAGTAAAGTCATGCTTAAGTTATTAACGTGAATTTGAGTGCAACAGTTTTTTGATATCCACTATTCAATATTTAAACTAAAATTAAAGGTATAACATTATTAAATTAATAATGGCTCTTATTCATGGCTAATTATTTTATTCGATGGCTTAAAAGATTCATCACTAGGTAATGAATATAGTCTTCCTCGAAAGAAATAAGAGATACTATAGATGCACCTCCTTTTCCCCTGCTCTAGTTTTCACTTTATCAAGATAAAATCCATTTCTTAAAGCATAGATTTCTCCCACTATCAGCAGATCTTGCAAGACTAGAATCGGTGTAATAATGATGGAAGCTGCAATACACGAATTAGAATGTATGTTATGTTTAAAACATTTTAGAGTTGATGTTCTTGTATCATTTTTCCTTTCCTTTTTTATATACATCGTTATTAGGCATCTAAAATATAATATTTGAAATTTATAGTCATGTCATATTACATGGGATGGAAATTCATAATTTATTGGATGATGGTACATTAGGACCTGGAAAAGAGTTGCAAGGCTACCCATATGGTGCTATGACTAATTTTGTCATCTAGTAAAATCCAAAACATGTCATCCTAATTTTATATATTAGCTTGTCATCGATATTTATTCACATATGTATTTTCCATTTTTGAACATAAATAGTTTAAAACATATGATTTCATGTCAACAAATCATAGTATACTATACATGATATAGATACCAAAAACCAATACTGCTGCCTAGAAACAACCCACCCTAACACCTCTCCACCTCCCAAAAAAACGTTATTGTGTTATGGAAGGTGGCTTAAAGGGAAAGTCGGTATCAAGGCACTCACACTGGTTTGGTTTTTGCCAAAGGTAGCTTAGCCGGGTCGAATATTTGTGATTTTACATGTGTGACCTTATCCAGAGAAAAATTCAGACTTTTTTTTGCATATATGGTCAAGTCGAATACGATTTTAGATTGTTTTTATGCATATTGCAATCTAATTCTCGAGCTATGTAATTTTTATATTTATATTCTAAATTTGTTTCTTAGGCCAAGGTATCGTTCTTATAGCGAACTGGATAGACAAAGTAGGCGTTTGCGTCCGACTCGAACGCGTCGAAGGTGAACCCTGCTAGTTTGCCCAGTTTAACTTAACTGTTGAAGGGGAGCCATCCGCGTCCGATGCGAATCGGACGCGAACAGCTACCCTAAAACGACCCCCTCCTTTGTAGTAGCAACCAAATAGACAATTTTATGCAAAAATTTACATATGAAATGAACTAGTTGCTGCTGGGTTACATTATGAATTGTCTATATTTTTTATTATGCATTCTTCATTCTGTAGTTTGCATTTGTAAATTCTGCTTTGTATTTCGTATTTTGTATTCTGCATTTTGAATTCTGAACTATGTATCCAGTATTATGCATTTTGTACTCTATATTTGGTATATATCTATTTATTTAAAATAATTAACACAAATAAAATAATAATATAAATAATAATTTTTCCCCTTTCGCGTTGCCCCTTCGTAAAAAGATCGCATTCCCCTTTTGCGAACTTGCCCCTTCCCCAGCCCCTTTCATTTAGAAAAAGAACGCACCCTTAATGTATTGGTCTTAATTATATGCATGCTCGGCTATACCTAAACTTTCTTTTAACTAATTAGATCTCATGATGGTCAACATTTGTCCTTCGTTGTTCCAAATGATGGGGTAATTTACCAACTATCAATATCCTGGTCCACTAGTTTTTGTTAGTTTTTCTCATTATTAACTATTATGGGGCTTTGCACCGAAGGTCCCTGTTTCTGATGTTGTTGTAAGAAAAGTCCATATGATAATGAGTATGTAAATTAAGTCCCTATTTTTTCAAAACCAGAAAGCGCAAACTATCTTTCACTTTTCTTATAAAAAGTGCAAGTTAACTTGCGCTTTTTAAAAATTTAATTTTTTTTGAAAATTTTAAAATTTCCAAAAAAATTCAACAAATGAAAAAGCGCAAACTAGCTTGCGCTTTTCAGATAAAAAGTGCAAGTTAACTTGCGCTTTTCAAAAATTTCAAAATTTCTGAAAACTTTAAAAATTTAAAAATCAAAAAGCACAAACTAGCTTGAACTTGCTTTTTTCAAAATTTTCAAACATTTCAAAAAAAAATCAAAAAAAAGCGCAAACTAGCTTGCGCTTTCCTGATATAAAGCGTGGGTTAACTTGCGCTTTTGAAAAATTTCAAAATTTTTAAAATTTTCGAAATTTTCAAAATTTTCAAAATTTAAAAGAAATTCAAAGTCTAAAAGTTGCAAGTTAGCTTGCATTTTCTGTCAGAAAAACGCAAAGTACCATGCGTTTTCTATTTTTCAGAAAATATGGACTAAATTTACATATTTATATCTACAGGGACTTTTCTTATAACAACAACAAAATTAGGGACTTGTAGCTCGTTTCTTGGACTATTATTATTTATATGTAAAAGCAGGAAGACAGAAGTATCATGCCTATATATATGGGTTGCTGATGTGGAGTCTGAAAAAGCAAAGCCGCTTTTCACATCGCTAGATATACACTTAAACGCTATTTCTGACAAGTAAGAGAGTTTGTTTTCATATTAATATCACTTGCTTCCTTTTCTAATATTAATATTTCTTTTGTGATGCGGTTGTGTTTGGGTTGATAATTCTATGTTGTTATCGTTTATCATCCCTCTTTCTCATGGATCACTGCAAAAAAACTTTTGTTCCTTTTGGTGATACAGTCGTGTCTAATGTGATTTGTGTTACAAATGCTTATGCACGACGGATACGTTTAAGTTATTATTTATATTAGTTTATGTTTAAGTTAATATTTATATTAATTATAAGCGATCTGATTTATAGATCCAAATTCCAACTACGCGTTTTGTGATGCTTTATCTGTGGTTTACGAAAAATGCTGAATTATACTAAAACTATATTTACGCCATTGGCACTGTAAAAAGTGAGCTTGTAAATGAGACTATTTTAAACATGTTACTCATGTCATCATATGTTGGTATATCTTTAGCGAAAAACAAAGATGCTGGATGCTGCTTAAGCATATATGTTGGTCATGAAATAACACAGATTGGGTTTGCTTTGAAGTCATCTTAGAGAATCATTTGTTATCGCAAAATTAATTGATAATATGAAAACTGATATCTTAGAATTTATACATGATCGGATCAGATCAGATATGTTAATACCTAGATGTATTACTATTGAATATTTGGTCATATGGTCAGGGTCCAAGTTTGACACCTGGGAATAAATCATCCCTAAGTCTAACAATTTACACGGTTTATGGATAATTAGGTAAATATTTGATAATTAGCACAGGTTTATGGGACAACTGTGATTCCTGACTTCATTTAATTTTTGTGGTTTTTATAAGATTCTTTATGCATTAGACATTTTGTGCATGCATTGTGATAACCCAGATTTTTGAACATCTGATAATTGAATAATTAAATGATTTTTACTATTAAGATACTGATTTTATTTGGTTAAACAAATAAATCTGATAATAAATAATTATATCAACTTATAAATAATTTTGATTTAGAACTCTATATTTTAAAATTAATAAAAAGTTGTATTGTAATTATAATATATGTATATATATGTATATATAGTGATTTGGAAGTTATATTTTGAATTTAATAGTATAATAGCTTTGGTTAAAATAAAATTTAATAAAAAGTTTAAAATACCTTCTTTTAAAAAAAGTTATATATAAATAAATATAGTTATATGTATATATAATATGTTAATATAAAAAGAAAATGCATTAATTAAAAATAGAAAAGTATAAAACACACACACACACACACATACACACATATATATAACTAATTGAAAATATAATATAAGAATTATACAAGCATATTAAAAACATTTAATTACATATGTAACCATTTTAAACATGGAATTTAACAAGAATTTAAAATTCATTTAAACATTTGTAACAATATTGTCATGCAAATAAACATGTGTCACTTAGTTTCTTTCCATTTTTTTTAATTACTAATAAAAAGGAAACAAGATTTATAAATACATCTATCTCCTTCTCTTCTCAATTTTCTTTCAAACATTCAAAGAAGAAAATCAAAACCTGGAAAAGAAGCTAAAACCAGAAAATAAAATTTAAGTTTTAGTTTTATAACCAAGTTGCTATTCCATAGAAAATCAATTTCAAAACTGAATCAAAGCAACAATCTTTCCAAAATCTCAAACCTGAGAAAACTCAAAAGAAAACCAGAAAGAATCAAAAATCAAAACAAAGTTCAAGTTTGAAAGCATGTAAATCAACTCAGTTAAAAACAAGACCTAGATCAAACAATTTCAAACCTGAAGCGTAGATCATTTCAATTAAGCTAAAGATCAAAGCCAAAGCAATCTGCAGTTTCAAGTTTCAGTTTTCAAAGTGGCAAATCAAATTCTAGTTTCCAATCAAATTTCAGTTTTTCAAATTTTAAAAGCCTATCCTCTGTTCAACATATACCGGCGTGTAAACATTTTTCTTTAAACTAAATATCTTTTAGTATTGATGCATGTGATAGATCTATGCAGTAATGATGTATATATGGTTTGCATGAATGTTTCTAACTTGAATATAGTTTGAATTGCTTTGTAAAATTGTGTGCAATATCTGTGTATGTGTATATATAAGCCTCTGTGTGTACTACAGGCTCAAACTTCCCTAAAGAATATTCAAATGCTCTTTATACAATCTATTTTAGGCTATGATATCTGAAGAGAAAATGATGGTAATAGTGTGATATCAATTTTAAAAATGGTTTTAAAAATTTATATTAAGTAATTATTACAAGAATAGAAAATTACAGTGAGAAACAAATATATGTCGAAAATCAATGTTCATAATTACATGATTTGATTTCATAAATAGATTTGTATTGTAAATTGATGAATTGTAGTAATCGAAACATGATTGTTAGTACTGTATATGATTAGATATTCTGAGTTGATCAGATTTGGCACTTTCGTCGATTTCCAGCGATCGAGAGGTGGTTGGGCGTCGTGATCGATGCTAAAGGTAGCTCGTGTGGCATGGAGTGGAGGAAAAACGACCACAGAGGTTATCGATCATCGGAGCATGCTGGGGATGGTAAAGTAGGGTTTGTCGTCTGGTTTTGGGTGTCGATGTTCTCGATATTCTGGAGGCGTTGATGGTGCACCGAAGTGGATCGCATGGGGGAAACAAGGCTTGGGGTAGTAATGTAGCTCTGGTGTGGTCGGTGTGGATTCTCAGAGTCGGGATCGTCGGTGAATGCCACGCCGAGTGGTGGTTTTTTCGATTGGGATGGATTCCAGGTATTGGTAGATTGGCTCGATTTTGTGTTGCTGTCGATTTCGTTGAACTGGGTGATCGAGGGGATCGGTGAGGTCGGCGACGACTGGTCGAGGGTTGGGAAGTTGGTCGGAGGGGCGTGGGTATGGCGTACATGTGTACGCAGGAACGTTCGCATATGGAATTGTTTGTAGGTTTGGGGGAAAAGGGTTGTCTCGGGTTCTTGCTCGAAGATTTTCGTGGATTGTCTTGAAGTCAAGTGAGGGTGCGAGTTGACTCGGGTATGAGATCGTGGATTTTCAACTTAGGCCCGGGAATTTTGTTTAGTGTCTAACCAGATTTTTAAAGTATAAAGAAGTATGAACAAATTTTAAAAGCTAAGAAAATATAACCAAATTTTAATGTGCATTTAAATGAATGAGTTATCAAAGGACGATAACTAGGTTTCTAAAGTAAATTATTAACTAAGTACATTATTAATCTAGTTTTCGAACAAGTTTTCTAAAGATATGTATTTATCAAATTTTTAAACAAGTTTCAATGATATAATTTTTAGTTAAATGTTTTAAAAATTGTTTTGTTTTAAGTAATTTTATATTAGGTAGTTAATTCCTAAAAGTTTTTCAAATGAAATTTAATAATGTAATTAACATGTGATTAAGGTAACAAGTAACAAAAGAATAGTTAGTCGATGGAAGTAATTAAATGATAAGTAAGTAATTAGTTAAGGTAAATAATTATCTTGATTAATTAAGGTCCTATTATAATTAATTAAGGATCATTAATTAATTAGAGGATAATTAATGTAAATAATTAAAGGTTAATTAATGACTTTATGTAATTCATGAATAAATAAATTAATATGAATAACTAATGGACGATTAATTAATTTCATTAATTGATTAAAATAATAATGATTTGGTTTATAATTAATTAATGTTAAATTTAAGCAGGATCAATAAGCAATAAATACAATTTATTTGGAAATTTAATTTAATTAATTGGAAATGGTGATACATTGATATGCTTATGGATAATTGAATTGTATTGAATGATTGGATTGATATCTAGTCCAATAATTTGTGATGCATTGTGATATGATATATTTGGATTGAACTGAGATATTGGGGTTATATATCGGTAATGAATTACTGTGTAAATGTGATATCCTGTAATTAAAATTGAATTGCACGCACTTAAACAACTAGAATTAGAGATGACATAGGATTCGAAGAGACCGGGGTCGGGTATCAGTAAATACCCGAAACTACTTCGATTTGTAATCTAAAATAATTCAATTTGATTTTAGTATCAAATGGGCTGGAATGGAATAAATTATGAAATATGACCATTTAAACCGAGTAACCTTCCTTAAATATTGTTTTGTAATAAGTATTGATTATAAACAAGATAAGAACTCGTAATGAGGTATGAGTTACCCCGGGTTTTCAAATAAGTTTTAACTTAGTATTTCAAATCATATAGGTTTTACTCACGCTGGTTTCCAGCCTAACTCGGGTGTTACTTGATTGTAATTCTCGGGTCAGACCGAGTATTACAGATTTTCTGGTTAGGACGTTCTAGAGCTCAGGTGGTGAGCTGGATGGCAGGAACGTATGGAGTTTATTCCGCTGTGTATTGAAATTATATTGTTATTGACTGGGACAAGTAAATTTCAACTGTCCAGTTTATATGTGAATGGTTGTACTCTAATGTATTGAATGTAAATTGACAATTACAGCTTTCTTTGTATAAATGATATTATTTGATATTATACTTTGATCCGCTGCGAATGTGAGATTCTGTGTTTTGTTTCTTTTTCTTCTTCTACCTCCTTCTTTCCACTAACAATTTGAGATTTTCGACGTTCGATTGCTCGGCACTTCTACAGTGAACATATTAGTGTCGAATTTTAAAGGTCGAAGATTCTGGGTCGTTATTGCATACGTAAACTACCATTATACATATTTCATTTATGGAGCTTGTGAAGAAGCAGTATATGTTCTTAGATAAATGGAATCATAAGTGTAAATAAATTTACCAAGCCTTGTAAGGCTAAATTTGTTGGCCAATGCATATGATATTTTTGAAAGATATTAGGGACATTATATTTTTGAGCACATCATGTAAATTGCAATCTCGTCATTGAATTTCTCATTTATAGGCTTATTGAAAACCGAATGTGGCTAGTCAAAAGACTTGACTGAAGTTTGAGTTGCACTGCACACATTTGGATATAGGCTTGTTCGAAGGGAGAGGTTTGTAGAGATCTGATGTGAAGCTAGCACTGAGCTGGCTGAAACTATTTGCAAGGATCCGATCTGAGGATAGGAGGCCGACTTTCTTTTTCGTGTGATGGCTGATATGTTACATAGTTTGCTGAAAATAAATTAGTTCAAGTGCAATAACAGTGTGCTAGTTGGAGGTCTGATGAATAAATTTGAAGCTGTCACGATGAATTTTGTAGAATTTGATATGTACCATTTTGTATGTTTGATGTTTTTTTGTAATTTGATGATATTTTAGTTTTGAAATTTAGTTTCTTGTTTTTTATTGTTATAAATTTGCATAGATATAGTTGAATGAAATATTATTAGATGCTGAATAAGACATGGTTCAAATTATACCAAATTTGCAACACTTATAAATGTTGGTAATTTTGCCATATACATATCTGTGCGAGGAATTCACAATAGTTATAGCTTTTGTAAGTTAAAAAATTCTCAATGGTTATAACATTGGGAATATGAAAATGGTCGTAGGTTATAATCGTAATTCCCAACAGTTATAACCACTGAAAAGGAAAGAATCTCAACGGTTATAACCGTTGGAAAATCCAAAATTCCCAATGGTTATAACAGTTGGGAATACCAAAGTTCCCAACGGTTATAACCATTACAAAATATGTAAAAAAAAGATTATAATGTACTTGCTAACAGCAGTTATAACGGTTGGGAATTTGATTACCAATGATTATAACCATTACTAAATGACAATTCTGCTGTTGTGCTATAGGTCGTGTAGTACTTTTCCAGTTTCAATCAAATTTCAAAAAAAAATATCAACTTTTTAGTCAGTCTTTAAATCAAAATCATTGATCTTAAATCTTATTCTTTACACAATGTGTAAGATTTGGAAACCATAAAATTCTATGTTGATTTTAATAAACATTTAATAAAATCATACCACATTTTTTTCACATCAAATTATTTAAATTCCACTTAAATAAATTTTAATTTTTTTTACCCTAGATGTTTCTTATTTAATTATTTCATAAGAAATCCAAAGTAAAATTATCTCAAGTTAATCACTTCATATCAATTCCTAACTCTCCCTATAAATAAAATAAAATAAATTTTAATTTCCAAAGATAATTCATATTTACCGTTTCTTTAAAATATCATTATCTAGAAACATTTAACTTTCAAACTTGGTTCTTTATTGCTTAACTAATTAAATATTAATCACTCGAAATTAATTTTGAAATGACTTTGTTATTTTTTCTAAATATCCATATTTCATGTTTATAAACTTTTCTCATATAATTTATAATCACTTTTCCATATTTATAAGGATATATCATTTTATTTTATAATTAGCTAATTTTCAATGCCTTTAAATAATATGTCAAGTATAAATAATTTTTTTTTAAATTCACTTTTGGCTACTAACTATATTCATATCGAGTTCAAAAATAATTTCCAAACTCTTTGACTTATTTATTAATGCATGTTTTCAAAAGTATACATCACAAACCCTTCAATTTCCATTCAAAAAACATACATATTACAATTTAAAATGTCCTCAAGTTTAAATAATAATATCAAATTCTTCTTTTAGTTCAGATTCTATCCCAAATTGTTCAAATTTGACTTAGAAAAATAAACTTATAACACACATCTTTTTAAATTTTATAAAATAGAAATTTTCACACAAGTGTAAAATTTTAGTTAATTATTTTTTAAAAAAAGTGTGATAAAAATATTTATATAATGAAAGATGTTCAAGAGGGTGCATTTTACTTATTCCTATTTACCTATCAAAAGTTCCTTTTGTCGAAAGCAGAGTACATATCAAAATATAGGTGTAAAAAAGTGCCTTACATGTGACGACCCACCTTTTCGACCCTCACAAATCGACATTAATGCATCCACAATATTCACGTGTCGAATATCCAAGTGCCGGAAAGGATGATTGATCAAGGGTAAAAAGAAAAATAAAGACAGAAAAAAATCTTACACAAATGGAATAACATACATTATTTCAATATATAATCATTATAGCAGAAATTTTGAATACATACATCAGAGTATACCTTAATCTCTGCTCGGACAGTTATAATCTTTATCCTTATTAATGTAGAATACAAATAATAAATAAATGCAACGGAAATGAAAATGGATAACGATCTCCAAAGGAAACTCCAGCTCCTACTCCAAGCTCCTCCAAAATGTTCCAAGCTAGACTTGAACTACTTGGCTGCGTAGAAAAATAGGGCACCTAGAGTTTAAGCAAAAAACTCTGGGACAGTCATGGGACTAGTGTAAGAAAACTTAAAACACAGATATTTATGAAAACAAAGGGTATCTCATAAGATCATACCGCACATAAATACAGACAGGTTTTTACCTTATGATAACCAAAACATTACTATGTAAAATCAAGTGATATTATGATAGTGTCTAGATTACAAATACATATTAATCATAGCCAAAAATGTTACATTAATTAAATTCTAGCATAACTGGTATACAACTAAGTCCGAAGGCACTTATTGGAGAATGGATTCCATACAATGACAAGGTAAGGAACTACTTCCGTACATTACATCTCTAGAGGAATCCACCAAAGACCCACAGATGATCCTCTACATCTGGCAAGACTGGCCTACCCCTTACCTTGACCAACACAATCCTGAATAGTACCGAATATGACATCACCCTGGTCATTCCCGACCTATCTATTCCACAGCATACACAACAAACCAAATCTATAGGGGGTAAATAAGAAAGGTGATGATAATACCCTAATGGGTACAACTCACGTAGTCTTACGGCATACCCTGTTTTAGCATTTTTCAGGTGTGAGGCCTGACGTAACGTATTGTCTTTTACAAAACAAATTCCACTTTGAATGCCACGTTTCCATTTCTAATAACACAATTGATTTACACAAATGTACAACCGTCGAGTTCATACACCTCAAGGAAGGATACTAAGTGTAAAAGGGGTTACCACATTTACCACCAAACAGATGTACGTATATAAAAATCAATGTACATAGTCTTAGAAATGCAATGTCAAACACTTGTTCATATAAGTTGTCCAGGAACAGCACAAACTGACGGCACTCATCCTACTAAATCCTATTTGGAAATCACCCCTAGGATTAGTAACGAGCAGTCGTTACATTGAAGATTTCAAAATGAAAATCTCACTGCCACCAAATATATGATATGGAAATTACCCCAGAGGTTAGTTGCAAGCAGCCCTATATTATGAAGATCTCCATCTTCAAATTCATTGTCTTCAACATGTCTTCACTTTCGTACGCGTATATTGGTTCGAAGTGGTTTTCAGATGGGAATTACCCAAGTCCGATCCTAGTTTCTCCGAACCAATTATCGATAAAAGATGTCAAGTATATGGGTGGTTATTGTTCAATTAATCTATATCTTTTATCGAAGTAAAGTACCTTCTTGGAGATATGTCTTTAAACAATTTTCTTTTTCAACATATATAGGATTATTAAACCTTTTTTGTATTCAACCTATACTAATTATACTCAATACTAATCTATGTATTCAACCCGTACTATTCATCAAATAACGATGAAATCACCATTTAAATTCACATGGATAGTATGAGTTCCCTACCTGGAATTTAATATAGAATTTAAGTGTTATGTTACCTATATCACTAAACATCTTATTATTTTAAAATATGGTTTAACCTTTTGGAAAACTCCAAATATCCTTTTCTTTCATATTATCAAGACGCAGTCCGAGTAAATCAAATTTACTATCTCCTCCGTCGGACCAATTCGGATAGTTAGGGAGGGCAGGAAATTAGTTTTCCAAACCCAAGCCTTAAGACTATCTTTATGTCACACATAAGGCGGTCAAGTTATTTGATCAACTCTAAACCCTTTAAAAATACTTGATTTATTATTTGAAAATATGTATAAAGGATTCGGGAAGAAAACCCAAGTTCAAATTTTATTTTAGAAATTTCCAAATTCCTTTGTTAATTACACGTGAATATTTTTCTTTTAAGGGCTTCATATCACAAATCCCACTTAAACCTTTATCTATCCAATTTTTCCATTTAAACTCTTTTCAAATATTCTAACATATTTTTAGAATTTATCTAATATTTTAAAAGATTTAAAAATATCTATTTTTAAAGTTGAAATCCATATTTAACGAACTGCCAAAACGCGGTGATTTTAAAAACTTGATTTGGACATTTCTCAAATTTTACAGAATGTAATCTTGATTTTTCTCATTCAATTAGAAATGATAGTTATAAGAGTCGTAAAATTCTTATTTCTAATAATTCCGAACTTTATTCCACTCTACACATTGATTTAATTTCTATGGCATAAAATCGCGAACTACCGTCATGCTAGACGTCTATTTTGACTCTAATTTCGTATCTTTTTAAAACTTTGTCGAAATGAGTTTTAATGTTTATAAAACATTTATAAATCATTTTTATTCATGTTTAAAGAGGTTTACGCTATAAAAAATTTATAATTCATAAGAGAAAGTGTTTTCTTTGTATAATTTCGACGTGTATTTACCGTGAATTATGTCCATTACCAAGAAAACATATTATCGCATCCAAAACATGATGATAAAACATAGAAAGCACTCACAACAAACATATCATATCATCACATGTTTATAAAATAAATTAGTAGAGTTTCTCACTTTCGCTTGTCTCTAGATATACTAAAATTGACTAGCTATCATCGCACTAAAGCTTATGAATCCTATCCTGGGACCCTTGGGTGTGCTCGGCTTTGTACTAGAGAGGGTGGAAAGGTGGTGGTGGCTCTTGATGTGTTCGACCAAGCAAGGAGAAAGAAGAGAAGGTGATCGCTCACTTAAATTTCAAACTAAGGCGATATCTTTCTATATTTGAAAGTGTGTTTTCAACATAGCTTCACTACGACTTGTAGAATAATTTATAAGGACAATGAAGCCATTAATGAACTCATGGAGAAGATGAAGAAAGCCTAAGAATCTATGAATAAAAGTGTAAATAAATGATAGGGCATGCCTCTCTTTTTATAATCAAAGATGTGTAAAATGTCTAAAATAACATCTTTACAAATCACATCATCACTTTCCACCTCAACATCACCACTCCCCCTCTATGTGGTTCGGTCGTGCTCTCCCACCCCCCATACATTATCTCTATCACTTCCTTTATCTCTTAAGGCATGCATTTGGATTAGAATGTGGACTAAGGTGGAGATTTGTCATCATTAGCTAAGATTTCCTTTAATAAATATCATGATATTTTTTTCAACTTACCATTAGTAATCTTGAGATGTAAATATTATTCTAATGTGTATGTATTGTACATGGATGTATATATATATGTATATGTACACATGTATGTCACATATAACACATAACGTTGCATAACTTCTTGTCAAACCGTTACGAATTCGAAATCAGATATCCGATCACATTTTTACTACTTAGTTATTATATATATGTGTGTGTGTGTGTACGTATGTATGTATATGTGTGTGTACGTATGTAAAAAAATTTAAAAATGACATTTCTATTATTATTTAATAATTAAAAGGGCCTCATATGATTTTAAAACAATTATTAAAACCGTTAAACTCAATGAAAATTTATAAATCAATCATTTAAAAATGATAACATCACTGATGATGTCATTAAGCATTTTATTTCAAAAATAAAATAAATAATTTTATTACATATTCTTTCTTAAATGGAGAAATAAGTGTATGTATCCAATTTCTCATCATCTAATATTGAGAAAATCTCAATTTTACCGAAAACTGGTTTTTGTCGCTTTTCTAAATAAAATCCCAAATATATATATTTATAAATATATATTTAAAACAAGTTTGCCATCGGTAATTATTTTTCAAAACATTATAATTTGTGTTAAAAAAATCTTATATTTGAATATTTAAAGATGATATGATTTTTCAAAGTGATAAATTTATGAATGGTTAGATACTTCCCCCTTAAAAGAATTTTGTCCCTGAAATTTTACCAAACCCAAAATCCAGTAATACTTACCCAATTTTATTTTCCAAGCATAAACCCATGTCGTCCGCACAGATTATCTGCATGGTATATCATATTCGATCTTAAATTTGAAAATACCACTTTGCTTCTGATCTAGTATTGATCCTCCGATTCTCTAATGCGGACTCTGATCATGCTCAGAAACTTTTATTTTCTTTGCATAGCCCTCAACTATTATAGAAAATGTAACTATCCGAATACAAATCCACATCAATGTTCACCATCGAGCATCGAGTGATAAATTCTTTTCGGACATCAAATTCCTACATCTGAATCGTAGGCTAAATCGTGTGCTGAATTAATCTGTGTACGACGCATTTGCTTTTTATCCTTTCTAAAATTTCTACAAAAATATTTTGCAAAATTTTGGTTTAAGTTCTTAAATATTCCATAAAGATATAGTTTTATCTTGCAAAGAAAATCTCCTTTTAAATTTTATTTCCTTTATCAAGAATTCCTCTAAATTTTCTTAAGTGATTTATGTAACTACAAACGGGGAAGTCATAAAAAAGACCATATTTATATTATACAAGCCTTAATATCTTACATAAATTATCCTTATCTTACATAAGTCATCCAAATCATACTTAGGTATTATATATACTGGGAATATACAACCATATTAGAAACATACTTAAGATACCATAGACTAATACTTAAAATACTATATTAGATAGCTATCAACTAATCTTCAAATCTCATCATAATACCCAACTATCCTTCCGATTTCTAATAATGATGGTCCATCAAAATTCCCAGACTTATATA
The DNA here is from genome assembly GCA_030765085.1 of Allium cepa. Taxonomy (NCBI): domain Eukaryota; kingdom Viridiplantae; phylum Streptophyta; class Magnoliopsida; order Asparagales; family Amaryllidaceae; genus Allium; species Allium cepa. Next base: position 184,948,839 of record CM060934.1, read on the forward strand.
CTACAATTTCTCCCATATTGTCTTCATCTTCATTATCCAGCTCGTCAACTGCTTCATTCCCATCCTCATTCTAATGAAATAAATTTCATCCCATCGGTTACCAATTTTGTCCTTAAGGGACCTATGGAACATGACCCAATTCAGCCGAAACTCATAGTAAAACTACTCATTTAGTCAATTCCTCTAGACCTTGACCTTCCTCCTCCCAAGAATTCTCAAACTTTTCCTCGAACTCTTCCATATCATCCCAATCGATGCCTGAAACTGGCGATTGTTCTTCCCAAACGACATTATCATTCTGGCCCATCTCCCTAATGATGTTATTATCATCATTAATGGTATCTGCTTCATTCGACATTTCATCCATCCATGCATCATATGCAGCAGAGTCTTGACTATTTATTGCGGTACTTGGATCTTCCTCTGGTTTGGATTCTTCCTCTATAGTTACTTCTTGTTTGTGAATTGCCTCCTCATCTTGTTCTGGTTCCGAACTTTCTGGACCTGTTATCCACATTTCGTCTGAGGAATCCTGGTGCAACTCCACAGGTTCTAACACCATGACTATCTCTACGTTGTCTAATGTTTTCATCATTGGATATCATAACAAGCTCCGAAGTCTCTGGCGGTATAAGCATATCAGCCATCGTATAACCATCATCATCTAGATGAGTATACTGATCTAGCTCTTCCTCTATATATGGCCAACCGTTGCTAGACAGTCATCTTTCATGTTCCTCTTTGTCACTAGAAAGAATTATCGAATCATCTTTTTCGCCCCAGTTGGCCCTTGAGGATTCCCCCTTGGAATAACTTCCCCTGTAACTAGAAGGCTTCTAAGAAATAAACAACAAAAACATAGAGACATATACCAAGCATTTAAATTACCCTAACCCAATCTAATGTCAGATTATTAACATATTACCCAACTATTTATTGATTATTAATTTAGGTTTATCCTAGCATAAATTTGTTTTGACGATGATAAAGAGAATAATTTACTAAGCACTTGATACTGCTTCCCCAAACCAATGTTCTATCAATACTTGGAAGATTATTTGGAGTATCACGAAACAAATCGAGACCTTTGTTCAACTAGTTATTAAAGATAGCTTTTCTAACTTCGATCTCTTCTCATGATATCTACATCCAAATGTTTTATTTCTTCCAAAAATCCTTTGAAATCTTTGCCAAAATAATTCCTAAACATTATTATTATCGCCTTTCAAAATCTTTTGAAAACTCTTTTTCAAAAACCTTTTAGATTAATATTCTAAAAATCCTTATTTTCTAAACATTATCCAACTTACCAGGTTTTATTTATATCCCTCACTAGTTAATATTCTTAATCTTCTCAGTATTATTATTAAACATCTTATAGTCAAACTGTGAAATTCTAATCACAAGATGTTCATACTTAGATTTAACCAACCTGATTTTAAATAATTATCCAATTTATAGCTTAACAACATAGATAACTATCTCTTTCAAACAGTATTCAAAATATTCAAAATATAACCCTAGGTAAAATTATTTTGTTTATTATATTTTCAAAACAAACATCATTTATACATATATGTGTTCTTATACAATACTCTCAACTTATTCTAGATGTCACTTATCCTATCTTTAATGAGTTACTCATCCTAAGCATTACTATCCCTATCTCCAATGAGAGTGTATCCTTATCAGGCTCAATTGTTTGCTTAACCTAACCTCTGATACCAGCTGTGACGACTCACCTTTTCGACACTTAGAAATCGACATTAATCCATCCACCGTATTTACGTGTTGGATATCCAAGTGCCGGAAAGACAGATTGATTAAGGATAAAAATAAAAATAAAGACAGAACATAATCTTACTCGAATGGATAACATATATTATATTAATATATAATCTTTACATCGGAAATTTTGCATACATCAGATCTATCCTAATCTCAGCCTGGACAGTTATAAATCTCTGTCCCTACTAATGTTGAATACAAACAGTAAACAAATGTTGTGGAAATGGAAATGGGTAACCATCTACAGAGGAAACTCCAGCTCCTACTCCAAGCTCCTCCAAAATGTTCCAAGCTACACCCGAACTACTTGGATGCTCGAAAAAATTGGGCACCCAGAGTTTAAGTAAATACTCTAGGTCAGTCATGGGACTGGTGTGAGAAAATTCAAAACATTGATATTAAGAAAAGAAAGTGTATCCCATAAGACCACGCCGCACATAAACACGGACGAGTATTTACCTTATGATAACCAAAACATTGCTGCGTAAAATGCAGTGATATTATAATTATGTCCAGATTACAAATATATATTAATCATAGCCGAAATTGTTACAATTAAATTTCAGCACAATAGATATACAACTAAGTCTGTAGGCACTTATTGGAGAATGGATTTTATATAATAATAAGGTAAAGGACTACCTTACATACAGTGCATCTTTAGAGGAATGTACTGAGGACCTACAGATGATCCTATGCATCTGGCAAGACCGGCCTGCCCCTTTTCGGTGACCAACACAATGATCCTGAATAGTACCAAATGTGACATCACCTCGGTCATTCTTGACCTATCCTTGGCCATAACATATACAACAAACCCGATATATAGAGGGTAATCTAGAAAGGTGATGATCATACCCTAATGGGTGCGACCCACATAGCCTTGCTGCATACCCTGTTTTACCTATTTTCATATGTTAGGCCTGAGGTAAATATTGCCTTTTACAAAAAAAATCCCACTTTAAATGTCATATTGCCATTTGTAACAACATATTATTGATTTCCATAGAAGTACAACCCCACAATTTATACATCTCAAGGAAAGGTGTTAAGTGTAAGAGGGGTTACCTCCCACACCACCAAACAGATGTACGTATGTAAAAATCAATGTATGTGGTCATACAAATGCAATGTCAGACACTCGTCCATAGAAGTTGTTAGTCCGTGAGATGATGGTTTTGATGACAACAACCTTAGAATAGATTATAAAATATAAATACTAACATTATCAGTTTAGATATACATGTATATGCAGGATTTAACCATGCAGGTACCAAGAATGAAGACTGTACAGTATAGAGATTCAAGATATCAAGATTGAAGACTCATGAGTATCAATATTACCAAGAGTTAAAGACTTCAAAGAATAAGTATTTTAATTAGGAATTTTGTCAGAACTCCTAGAAAAGCACTGGCATCTTAAAATCCAATTTATTCGTGGAATGGAATCCACTTCGAGCCTATTAAAGGGATGGAACCCTAAGTAGGATGGAAACTACGAAAAATCTAGTGGAACATTGTTTTGTACCTACTAATTTTTATTCAAATGATTTTACAAAAATTATCTTGTTTTCAAAATGATTTCAAAACTTTCCTTTTAAAAGAATCAAAAACCTCTATCCTGATTTTAAATAATTTTAGCCTCAAAATCATCCTAAAAATCATCTTTAAATTCAAAGTCAAATTACTCCTGATTTTAAACTATCTTTTAATATAATATATTTAACTTTTAAATATTTATACTTAGATATAAAATTATAGTTAAATTCTATATATATTATTCTCTATATTTACTTATGAATTTTAACTATAGTCAAGTATATTATATAAAGTTTAAAATAATTTTAATATAAGATAAATGTTATTTTCAAAGAAAATCAAATCATCAAAAAATGCTTTGGGATGTCGACATACTCATGGTGACCATGTCGACATAGTGTCAGTTGAATTTAAAATTTCAATTTCAAAAGAAGTGTCTATTCGCCATAACTCTTCACGAATAGACATGACGGTTGTTCTTCTATAAATAGGGTCAGTGTCAACGAAATTTAACATCAGATTTTATAGTTTTTCACTCCTCTTCTTCTTCCACTTTTCTTAATACATATTCTTACCATTACTTTGCCGAAATCTACATTAAATCGAACTCGATCATTCGTAGTTTGATTCTCTATCACAATCTCAACAAGATCCTCAATGCTATTCAGAGTTATAGGCTTTTTGTAACCAACTTAGCGAGAAAAGGTGCGATTGTAGCCTTGAAAATCAATCAAGCGTGATAAGGTGTGATTGTAGCCTTGGGAAATCAATTGGGTGAACTTGTTGCCCGTAAAATCAAGTGGGTGAACTTGTTGCCCGAAAAATCAAGTATCTCTACCCAGAGGATTGTGATTCTGGAGGGTGTACCTCCTAGCCTTGAAATCGAGGGTGTAATTTTACAATTGCTTTTGAAAGGAAATCCGTACTTGTGTGTGGGACTGGATGTAGGGTAACTCGAACCAGTATAAAATCTGGTGTGTTCTTTGCTTTATTGCTTTTATTTTATTTCTGCATCTGTGTTTGTTTCTGTGATCATATCTGTGTCTGTATATTGCACACATCTGTGCTTAAATTAACACAAACTCAAAAGATTTAGTAATTCTTTATAAACACTATTTACCCCTCCCTCTAGTGTTAATCCTAGCCTTAAGATCTGTAATCCGCATTTTCTCACAATTGGTACCGGAGCAAGGTTTTTAAAGTTTCATAATCTGATTTTTGAAAATTTCTCAAAATGGCTACCAACACTGGTACTGCTACTAACACTAGTATCCCTGTCACTAGTTCATCTGTAGAAGGTCAGTCTACTGTCAGACCACCACTTTTTAATGGCAGTAACTATGCATACTGGGCACGTAGGATGAAAATATATTTACAATCTATAGGATTAGACACTTGGAATATTACACAAACTGAATATTCTGAACCCACAACTGATTTTGCACAATGGACTGCTGAGCAAAAGACTGTTGCACAAAATAATTCTACGATAATGAATATTTTGTTTTGTTCTCTAGATAGAAATGAATTCAATAGAGTGTCAGTTTGTAAGTCTGCATATGAAATCTGGAAAACTTTGCAAGTTACTCACGAAGGAACAAGCAAAGTTAAACAGACCAAAATTTCCATTCTCACAAATCAATTTCAATTATTTAAAATGAATTCTAATAAGTTTATTTCAGATATGTATAGTAGATTTCAGGATATTGTGCATTCTCTAATATCTTTGGGAAAGGAATTTTCTGAAGAAGATCAAGTCAGAAAGATTTTAAATTCTCTTACTCCAGAATGGGATCAAAAGACAGTTGCTATCGAAGAGGCAAATGACATCAGTACTTTAAAGATAGAAGAATTAATTAGAAATCTAATGTCATATGAAGTTCAAATGATCGGAAGAAGAGAAAGCAAAGCATCTGAAAAGAAATCAATGGCATTCAATGCATTGACTGATGGATCAGATTCAAACAGCGATAATGATGAAGAGATAGCCTTAATGACCAGAAATTTTAGGAAATTCCTGAAATATAGAAAGATGAATAATCTCAAGAGAAACAACTATAAGATCTCTGGAAATCAGAACGTAGTGCCAAATAACGTCAAATGTTACAACTGTGATGAACCAGATCATATCAAAAGAGACTGTCTGTATCCAGATAGGAAAAATCCTTCTATGAGTAATGATCCAGCAAAGAAACGAAAGCGTGCATTTACTGCTACTCTAGATGATTCAGACTCGTCCTTAAGTGATGATGATCAGAAGACAGATAATTCGAATTTGTGTTTCACAGCAGTTCACAACTCCGACGAATTCAGAGAAACGGACTCAGAAAAAGGTACACATTTACAATATAATTGGTTGAAATTGCTTACTTAGAATTAGATGTTTGATTGCTTGATTGATTGATTTTTAATTGGTGTGTTGTTTGAATTTTAAAATTCATTTTCTATTTTTTATTCTTATTTTATTATTCTATTATTATTTTTATTATTTTTTGTAATAATATAATAATACTTTTTGAAATATATTATTTGTCCAATAATATTCTAGAAATAAATAATAAAGTATATATATTTATTAGAGAACTTAGGAAAAATAATTCATTGAAATTCACTAGCACATGTCGACATGGTCCCTACCATGATGTAGACATAGGTACCAGAATTTGAATTTCAAAATTTAAATTCAAATGTTTGAATTTCCCTCCACCTTTTCACTTCATTCAATTCTCTGAAAAGCTACCTTTTAACCAGAGAATATGTCTTTTGAGAATCTATTTATTCATTATCTTTCATCATATCTTTTCACTCTCATTTTCAAATTCAAACTCTCTTCGTAACTTCAAGCTTTCTACTTTCTACTTTAATGGCTTCTTCAAGCAACCTATCCACCATGAGAATTTCCAAAAAAATAAAAGAGCAACTATTCAATGATCCGGAGGCAATAAAAGCATACATCAATTATGCTAATTATGCCAAAGTCCATCCCAGAAAGTTTGCTATTTTTCGAGATTTCTCTTCTTATGAACTTGATTCTCTTTTTGCAAACAATGGAGTTCTTAGTTTTGTTGATGCTTCTCAAAATGATTTTTTTTCTATCCAAATCTTGTCAAAATTTTCTATGCTAATTTAAACCGTGGATTTTATAATGGAAATGAGGAAGAAATTTGGAGTAGTGTCAAAGGCACTAGAATTGTTTTGAATTGTGATCTTTTGGGTACCATTCTCAATTGCAAGTGTACGGGAATGGGTCTTTCTAATTTTAAAATCGATGAAAATGACCGTGAGACATTTCATCACATTTTCGAAGGGAATGATAATTTTGAATTCAAAAATCGAAATTTTCGACCAAAGGCAAGAATTGTCGATCTTCTTTTGCAACATACTTTGACCCCAAGATCGGGGAATTTTAACAATCCTACTTCAAAAGTTTGCAAAGTACTTTTTGCTATTTTTGGAAATTATGACATAAATTAGGTGCAAGTTATTTTGGATGAACTTCGTCCCAAAAATCTTGAAATGGGTGAGAATACTTTGTGTCATGGAATTTACTTCACTCGGATTTTCAATTATTTTGGAGTGGATTTCAAAGGCGAAGAATTTGTTTCTAGAAAAGTTTTCAACCATTCCAACATTTCGCTCATGAAAATTCCATTCGTTTTTCAACCTTATGAGACTCTTGCCGAAAAGGAAGAGCGTTTGGCTCATGAGGAAATGGAAGAAGAGGAAGAGGAAGAAGAAGAAGAAGGGGATGAAATGGAAATTGAAGAAGAAGAAGGTGAAACCTCTTTGTAAAGTATCGACTATCCTCCTAATCCATCCACCAAAACCCTTCTCAAAAACCAAAAGACGATTGTTGAGAATCAACAGATTCTTAAACGATCCGTTGTAAGAAGTTGGACAAAATTTCATCCAAGATGAACAAGTTCATTTCCAAAGTCAGCAAGAAACTTGGACTTTCTTCATCATCATCCTCTAACTAGTTCTACCTTATCGTATCTCGTTGAATTAGTTTTAGTTTATTTTGATTTGAATGTTCGTGTAGTTCTTTATGATTAATCGTTGTGTCGTCTTAGTATGAAATGAAATGGAATTTCTTTTCTGTTATCTAGCTTTTCTTATCTCCAGAATAAATATTAGTATATTATATAAATATATATATATACACAATTGTTCACAAAATCAAATTTGTCATAAAAATTCACTGCCCCATGTCGACATACCCCCCTTTACCATGTCGACATGTACTGGTCAGAATTGACAATTCATTTTGAATTTGAAATTTGAATAACTACCATATGTATATTCATTTCAAACGAATTTCTACACCTATAAATACCTGTTTCTTCTAGAATTCATCAATAGAAATCATTTCTTATCTTCTCTATCTCTTATTTCTTTCACAAATTCAAGTATGGCTAATCCAATTCACAATTTATCCGAAAATCTTGAAGAAACTCTTAATTCGTTCAAGAATATTCTCTCGTTCTTTCTTCGTAACCAGTGACACGTAGAATTGAGTCAAATGCAGATGATCAAGGAGCAAGAAAGGCATTTCGATGCAATACGATGGATGATTTCCTCCCTACACAAGGACGATAACGAAGCACATCCTCCAGTCTCTCTCACCAACGACAATGATAATTGGGATGCTATTAAAGCAGACCCTATCTTTGAAGAAGAAGGATGGGTGGAAGTTCCACGTAACGTTTAATTTTATTTTGTTGCCTTGTTTGAATTGTTTGCTTTAATTAATTTGATTTCATTTGCTTTGGCTTGGTTTGAATGTGCTTCATATTTAGTATGGATTGATGTTTGTTATACAAAACATGTATAATTATACATTGACATGTATATAATCTTTGATTCATTATTATGACAATCAATTCTATATTCCATTGTACAAGTTTATTAACGCAAGTATTTTCATCCAAGAATGAGGGGGGATTATATAGTTTAGTGTTATATAGTTTAGAGTTAGTTTTTTTTGTTGATGACAAAGGGGGAGAAGTATAAAATAGGGTAATTAGGGGATAGATTAAGGGGGAGTTATTAGTTTTAGGGGGAGTTATTAGGATAGAAGTAATATTTTATAAACAAAGGTTGTCATCATAAAAAAGGGGGAGATTGCTAGTCCGTGAGATGATGGTTTTGATGAGAACAATCTTAGAATAGATTATAAAATATGAATACTAACATTATCAGTTTAGATATATATGTATTTGCAGGATTTAACCATGCAGGCACCAAGATTGAAGACTGTACAGTATAGAGATTCAAGATATCAAGATTGAAGACTCATGAGTATCATGATTATCAAGAGTTCAAGGCTTCAAAGAATAAGTATTTTAATCAGGAATTTTGTTAAAACTCCTAGAAAAGTAATGGCATCTTAAAATCCAATTTATTCGTGGAATGGAATCCACTTCGAGCCTGTTAAAGGGATGGAACCCTAAGTAGGATGAAACCTACGAAAAATCTAGTGGAACATTGTTTTGTACCCACTAATTTTTATTCAAATGATTTTACAAAAATTATCTTGTTTTCAAAATGATTTCAAAACTTTCCTTTTAAAAGAATCAAAAACCTTTATCCTGATTTTAAATAATTTTAGCCTCAAAATCACCCTCAAAATCATCTTTAAATTCAAAGTCAAATAACTCCTGATTTTAAACTATCTTTTAATATAATATATTTAACTTTTAAATATTTATACTTAGATATAAAATTATAGTTAAATTCTATATATATTATTCTCTATATTTACTTATGAATTTTAACTATAGTCAAGTATATTTTATAAAGTTTAAAATAGTTTTAATATAAGATAATGGTTATTTTCGAAGAAAATTAAATCATCAAAAAAAGCTTTGGATGTCGACATACTCATGGTGACCATGTCGACATGGTGTCAGTTGCGTTCAAAATTTCAATTTCAAAAGAAGTGTCTATTCGCCATAACTCTTCATGAATGGACATGACTGTTGTTCTTCTATAAATAGGGGTCAGTTTCAATGAATTTTAACATCAGATTTTATAGTTTTTCACTCCTCTTCTTCTTCCACTTTTCTTAATACGTATTCTTACCATTACTCTGCCGAAATCTACATTGAATCGAACTCGATCATTCGTAGTTTGATTCTCTATCACTATATCAACAAGATCCTCGGTGCTATTCAGAGTTATAGGCGTTTTGTAATCAACTGGGCGAGAAAAGGTGTGATTGTAGCCTTGAAAATCAATCAAGCATGATAAGGTGTGATTGTAGCCTTGGGAAATCAATTGGGTGAACTTGTTGCCTGTAAAATCAAGTGGGTGAACTTGTTGCCCGGAAAATCAATTATCTTTACCCAGAGGATTGTGATTCTAGAGGGTGTACCTCGTAACCTTGAAATCGAGGGTGTAATTGTACGATTGATTTCGAAAGGAAATCTGTACTTATGTGCGGGACTAAATGTAGGGTAACTCCGAACTAGTATAAAATCTGGTATGTTCTTTCCTTTACTGCTTTTATTTTATTTCTGCATTGGTGTTTGTTTCTGTGATCATATCTGTGTCAGTATATTGCACACATCTGTGTTTAAATTAACATAAACTCAAAAGATTTAGTAATTCTTTATAAACACTATTCACACCCCTCTAGTGTTAATCCTTGCCTTAAGATCCGTAATCCGCATTTTCTCACAAAAGTTGTCCAGGACAAACCAAAGGTGCTTCTCCTACTACATCCTATTTGGTATCCACCCCTAGGATTAGTAGCAAGCAGTCCTTGCATTGAAGATTTCAAAATGAAATACCACTGCCCACTATATATGGTATGGAGATTACCCTAGCGGTTAGTGGCAAGCAGTACTACATTATGGTGATCTTCGTCTTTAAAATCATTATCTTCGACACGTCTTCACTTTCGATGGCGTATATTGGTTCAAAGTGGTTTTCGGATAGTAATCACCCAAATCAGATCCTAGTTTCTCCAAACCATTTATTAATAAAAGATGTCGAGTATAGGGGTGATTATTATGCAATTAAGCAATATCTTTTATCCAAGTAAAATATATTGTTAGAGATACATGTCTTTAAATCGTTTACTTTTTAGCATATACGGGATTATTAAACCTCTTTTTAATTTTGGAAATACAAAATCATTTCTCTTTAACTACACAGGAAAACAATATTGAGTAAAAGGGGATCCATGGAAATTATAATGATTATACTTAATACTAATTTCTATATTCAACCCGTACTATTCGTGGAATAATGGTGAAACCATCTTTTAAATTCAAACGGATTGTATGTGTTCCCTCCTTGGAAGTTAATACAAAATTTAACAAGAATGTTACCTATGTCACTAAACTTCTAATTATTTTAAAATCTAGTTTAATCGTTGGAAAACTCCAAATCTCCTTTTCTTTTATCTTAGCAAGACGTGTTCCGATTCAAATTTACTATCCCCTCCGTCGGGCCAGTCCAGATGGCTAAAGATCATCTCTCTATCACTCATAAGACGGTCAAGTTATTTGATCAAGTCTAAACCGTATAAAATACTGATATATTATTTGAAAAACATTTGTAAAAGATTTAGGAAGAAAATTCAAGTTTATATCTTATTTCAGAAATTTCCAAATTCCTTTGTTAAACTGCCGGTAAATAGTGCTTTTAAGAGCATCGTATCACAAATCCTATTAAAACCCTTTATATGTCCAATTTTTCCATTTAATACTCTTTTAAACTATTTTAACATATGTCTAGAATTTATCTTATATTTTCAAAGACATAAAAATATTTATTTTTAAGAGTTAAATCCATATATTACGAACTGTCAAAACGCGAAGATTTTAAAAACTTGTTTTGGACATATCTTAAATTTTGCTAAATGATATCTTAATTTTTATCCTTCAATAGGAAACTATATTTATAAGAGTTCGAAAAAAAATTATTTCGAATAATTTCGAGCTATATTCCACTCTTCACATTGATTTAACTTTTATGGGGCGAAATCGCGAACTACCATTGTACGACGCGCCTATCTTGACTCTAATTTCATATCTTTTCAAATCTTTGCGAAGATGAGTTTTAATGTTTATAAATATTTATAAACCATTTTTATTCATGTTTAAAGAGATTTAGCTATGCCGTAACACTTTTATAATTTAAAAGAGAAAGTGTTTTCTTTGTGTAAATTCGATGTATATTTACCGTGAATTATTTCCATAACCAAGAAAACATATTATCGCATCCAAAACATGATGATCAAATATAGAAAACACTCATATCAAACATATCATATCATATGATTTATAAAATAAACTAGTAGAGTTTGTCACTTTCATTTGTCACTATATGTACTAAAATTGACTATAGCTCCACTATCATCGCAACGAAGTTTATGAATCCTATCCTAGGACCCTTGGGTGTGCTCGGCCTTGTACCATAGAGGGTGGAGAGGTGGTGGCTCTTGATCTGTTCGACCTAGCAAGGAGAAAGAAGAGTAGGTGATCGCTCACTTTCAAACTAAGGCGATATCTTTCTATATTTGAAAGCGTAATTTCAACTGTGCTTCGCTATGACTGTAGAATAATTTATAAGGGCATGGAAATCGTTAATGAACTCATGAAGACAGTGAATAAACCTTAGGAATTTAGGAAGAAAAGTGTAAATAAATGAGAGGGCACGCCTCTCCTTTTATAGGCAAAGATGTGTAGAATATCTAAAACAACATTATTAAAAATCACATCACCACTTTCCATCTCAACACTACCACTCCACCTTCATGTGGTTCGGCCATGATCTTCCACCACCCTTACATCATGTGCATCACTTCCCTTATTTCTTACGGCATGCACTTGGATGAGAATGCGGACTAAGGTGGAGATATGTCATCATTTGCTTAGATTTCCTTTAATAAATATGATGATATTTTGTTTAATTTATCATTTGTAATTTTGAGATATAAATATAATTCTAATGTGTATGTATGCGTATACGGATGTATATAGGTATATGTGCACATGTACGTCACATATAACACATAACGTTGCACAACTTCCTCTTGTCAAATCGTTGCGAATTCGAAATCAGATTTCAAATCACATTTTTACTTCTTAGTTAATATATATATATATATAATCCAAAATGGAATTTTCTATTTTTATTTAGTTATTAAAAGATCCTTACTATATTTTAAAATAATTATTAAATCATTTAAGCTCAGTTTAAATTCAAAAATCAGTTATTCAAAAATGTGGACATCATTGATGATGTCATAAGGACATTTTATTTTTAAAAATAAAATAAATAATTTTTTCACATATTCTTGCTTAAATGGAGAAATAGGTATGTATCCAATTTATCATCCAATATTGAGAAAATCTCAATTTTACCGAAATATGATTTTTGTTGCTTTTTTGACGGAATCCCAAATATCTATATTTGTAAATATAATTTTAAAATAAGTTAACCATCATTAATTTTTGTTAAAAAAATTATAATTTGTGTTAAAAAATCTTATATTTGAATATTTAAAATAAATATTATTTTTCAAAGTGATAAATTTATGGGTCATTATATTACACTAAACTTTTTACAAAAATAAAACCTTTAAATATTTATGACAGACTACCTCTTACAAGAATTTCTCATATTCTACGATTAAATATGGGTTATTTTTTCAATTCAATAAACAAACTTAACTTCTATCTTTTTCCTTAAAATCTCTGACTATTTCCAACTTTATAGGGAAAACATTTAAAATAATTTCAATTGATTTAATTTCTTTAATTGAAATAGACCACAACTTACACAAGCTTAGCTACAATCTCAAAAAAATGCTTAAGTACCTTCATTATGCACCATTAACATCATATTATATCCTATGGACTTAAGGGTACTGCTCTTCTTTTTATTCATTCCTAGTTCCATAATTTACTCCACTACTTCTTTACATCTGGATGGTCTTTTAGCAATTCTCTATAGAATAAATTGCAACAAATATGATGGATTTATTTTCCTTTCCAAAACTATTTTTTAATTTTAACTCTAATTTAACTTGCAATTGTTTACTTCTATAGGGGATAAGCCAATAACTACCTCTACGAGTCAAAATATATGTGGTGTGGCATGAAAATAATACAATATAATATAAATAATAAAAATTACAAGTACGCACTCATATATGCCCTAACTTAGTAGGAATTACCTAACCTAAGCCCTGATACCATATATATCAACCCGCCATCTACGACATCCTAACCTCCATATAAAAGTGGAACTGTCATCGTGGACCTCGTAGATAGCGGGGCGTTTTTGAGTAAATTATAAAACAGATTATAGAGCTATCTAAAGTATTCTACACTTTCTGATATTCATAGTGGGAGGAATAAACTATAATAATCCCTGAAGAACAAAATAATACAAGAAAAAATAAACTTCACTTACAATATATCTTTGTACTAATAAAAAAATTAGCTTAACGTCTAGGAATAATTGAGATAAAATAGAAGATAACTAATGGATAAATAAATACATGCCTTCGTCACACCATCATGCCTCCAAGTCACCACCAACCCTCTCTATTAACCTATTAGAGTATAACTAAAAAGAAGAAAATGATAGAGGGAGTCAAATATACATCTGGTGAGTGAAATGCATCATATAACTATATAATACCAATAAGCTAGTAAAATAACATTTATTCTCGAAACCAATACCTTAACCCATGTCACATGCACCCGTCAAGTTAGCTAAATGCAATATAGCACTATAGTGATAACGTATTTAAAGGTCATCACTAAAACCTATCTTATGCCTAGTCATATGCATACGATTAGACTAAAGTCCCAATTTGCATGTCAAAATCATATGTGACTTGCTATTGAGTAACTATATGTGTAATGACTTGGAATTTCAGACACGTCCCATTTAAATATTTAAGTTATTTAATTTTTTTAATATTGGATTTAATGTGATTAAATTGATTTGATAACCTTGTTAAACCTCTTGTAATTAATAATTAATGATGGTAAACTTATTCTAGAAAATGTGTACAAAAATAAAGACTTCAAAGAAATATCGACAATGTGACCAAAAATCATTTTATCGATAAATGACTGTTTTCTCGATAAAAGTTGTTTGAACTTTTTGAACTTTCTTAATATATTAATGTGTAATTAATTAGAAGCTACAAATATTTTCCATAATATGGCTAAATAAATGTGAATATTAAAAAGGTAAGCAAATGGATTAAAGGAAGATATTCTACTGAATAATGTTTTAGAAATTTTGTTTTCAAGAGTGTGAGGTGTAAAGAAAACACATAGGGGTTTCTTCAACAAGGTAAAAGGGGGGTAAGAGAGGCCATCTCACCTTTGTTAAGTTCACACAATATATCTCATTTGTTTCATAATTTATTTGCCTAAGTTTTGTGAAAAAAAACTAAAGTATTTAAGCCACTTCTCTATTCATGAACTCATATCAAAACAACTCCAATCTCCGCCAAACTTTGGCAAAGCCTAGCACACCATCGAAACATAGGAAATCAAAGCAAAGTTGAAGAAAAAGGGGAAAAAGTGGGATACCTCAACATGGCCATGAGCAAGGAAGAGCATATAAGGCATGGACCTAAGGTTTTGAAGGCTAAAGGTAAAGTCTTACAAGGTATGGTGATAATAAGAAGCAGTTCTAATTTTCTACTGGCTTGTGTTGGTGATTGGCTTGGTTATGGGGGAGTTATCTCACCATTGAATGAGTGTGTGTGTGTGTGTGTGTGTGTGTGTGTGTGTGTCTATGTATGTATGTTATTGAAATATAAAGTTAAAGTTAAAAGTTAACTGATGAAGCTATAACTTTAGACCCTCATGTTTTTGAAAGCAAATGACACCTCTATAATGTATAACATCACTTATATTACCTTCTATAACATGTTGTGTGGCCTTGACATTGTGTCTATATGGTTTTTTGACTTGTGTGTTGAATTGATGTGAATATGAAAGTGTTTGTATAGCGATAGTCATTATAAGTGCACTTTGAATCCCTTTGTGTTTAAACTTGTTCAATGTGGTTATTTATGAATATATTGTGAATGTATATGTTTGGTTTGTTCTTTAAACTTACAAATGTATATGGGACAACAAGGAATTGGTTTGAAAAGTTGTCGAACTTTTGAAACAATGTTCTGAAAGTTTGAAGTAAAATGTTCGCTATGGATGCACTTTGAAATCATCTTCTGTTCGATGATTTTTAAGTTAAATTTGGAAGATATCCTGAGGGGTTTCTTTGTTGTTTTAATAAGTAAAATATGTGTACTTATATTAAAGTTTAAATAGTTATAGAAGTGGTTGAACGAAGTTGGAAAAATGTAGAAGCGAAATAGTCACTCTAAATGCACTTTGGAAAAATACCTTGTTTTTAGGATTTTTCTTTAATATAATTTTAGAAGATATCTTTAGTGATTTCTTTATATGGTGTTTAGGTAGTCTATGTATATTATATTACTTACTGTAAAAAATTGGATTTTAAAATCATTTATTTATGTGGTGAAAATTGGCCGCAAAGTTTATGCTTTTCCTATGTTGTTCTCTGTCTAGGACATTCTATAGCACTTATAAATGTTATCTTGGTCTACTACAGCACTTATGGGCTTTTGCATTGCTTTGTTTTAATGCGAATTTTGACTGGTTTCTCATGATTTGAATGGTTTATAATTTATTATCATTGCGTTCTCTTTTACGAAATTCATAATAACATGGTGTAAAGTATGAAAAAAGACTAGAAATTTAAATGTATTTTTAATAATTATTTATGAATTTTTAAAGTAAAGAGTTTTGAAATATAAAACATGATTTTTAATGATTTTTGTCAAATTTCTAAATTAGTAACTTTTAAGTAATATTTTGTATAAATATTTAAAACCTATTTATAGGTATTTTTAAAGTATTTTTATATGTATATAAGTTTGGAAATTTAAGTATTTTATAAAAGAATAACGGTAGTTTTAATTTTAACACTTAATTATAGTAAAATGGCTTTTAGAAGTTAATCAAAAGTAAGTTATCTTGTTAATAAGTATACATAGATCATTAAAAAGAATCTTTTGAAGAGCATTTTAAGTGTAAAATGGTTTTGGGTTTATAGTAACGATGTTTGAGAAACATTTGTTTTAGCCCATTTAAATAAAATTTTGAAAATAATTAGCTCTTTAAAAGAATGTTTTAAAGATAATGCTAAGTGTAAATGGTTTTGGGTTTATAGTAGCAATTGTTTGAGCAACATTTTATTTATACCAATTTAAATAAACCTTTGAAAATAACTAAATTTTTAAAAGAATATTTTAAAGATATTGCTAAGTGTAAAATGATTTTGTGTTTATAGTCACAATGTTTGAGCCAAAATTTATTTTAACCCATTTAGATAAACTTTTGAAAATAATTAGATCTTAAAATAATTTTTAAAGATAATGCTAAGTGTAAAATGGTTTCAGGTTTATAGAAACGATGCCTGAGCAAAATTTGTTTTAACCCATTTATATAAACTTACGAAAATAGTTAGATCTTTAAAAGAATAGTTTAAAGATAATACTAAGTGGAAATGTTTTGGGTTTATAGTAATAAAGTTCTAATGACACTTGTTTTTAACCCATTTAAATATACGTTTGTAAATATAAAATCTTGTTTAAGATTTGTGAATATCCTTATACCTTTGGAATAAGAATATGGAAACATTTCTAAGTATTGAAAAGAGGTATTTAAAATATATATACATGTATTCACAAAAAAGTTTTAATTAATTAAATAAAAAGGGTAATTAGAAGTTGCTTATGTGAGTTAATCGTGCTTAGTGTAACTTGATCACACTTTGTGTGACTTTAGTGTGCTTTGTATGTTTACTTGTTTATGGAAAGTATTTGATCCTATGCTTAGAACTAAAAGCCGAAAAAGTAAATTTCTATATGTGAGAGTTAAGAATGATGTTCGCATAGGGTTCAGAAGCAAACGATGCTCTAACCTACCGGCTTAACTCTTGATCGAGGAATAATGTAAGTTGAGAAGGTCGGGAACATGATAAGTGTTAAAACCTTAAGGTTTGATGTTTTGATAATGACAACTACAAAAGAGTATATTTTGTATATAGTCAATTTTGTAGCAAAATATATCAATCAGCTAAGAGATCCACATGATGAAGATGAGACGAAGATGACATACGGTATAATATTAGTCAAAGTGTGATTGTCTAAATCTCTTCAAAATGGTACACACATGAATACATTTAAAATATCTTTACCATTTTAAAAAAAGGATATTACACTTAAACAGTCGACTAAAAAAGGTCAACCAGTCGAGTATCTCAACATCAATCGACTGGTTAAACCAATTAGTCAACCGATATAGTGCACTTATTTTTATTATTTTCAAATCGAAAAGCAGTCAACTAAAAATCATAATCAATCGACTAAATGGTAAAAGAAGTTGATTGGTAGCAACATTTAGTCGACTATAGGCTATATTTGCACCATTTTTTTCTTTTTTAAAATTCAAAAAATTGACTGTAACCAATCTACTATTCAACTGGTTGATGTATATGGGCTATATATTTTAAATTTTCTAAAGGGATCGTCTTGCTCGCAAAGAGTCACTTTCCTCCATGAATAGTTTCAGCACTTCTAATGGTAATTATTCTTTATGAAAGCTTGCGACTACTCAAATACTACAAATAGAAATCACACTTTAGAATTTAAAAACAATTCTCCTTGCTTTCTATCTCTAATTCTTATTGAATTTGATTCTTGCATTCAAAGTCACACATTACTTTTTCACAATCACTTGAACATTCAAGTTAAGTCTTTGAAGTGACCATCTACTTCCATTTCTTCAAATGTACACATTACCGCTTACGAAGAAGATTATAGGATGGTTGTACTATATCGACTCATTTGTATTATTCAAGAGCACATAAAGTCAAACACTTTACTACTATTTGTAATCAAAGTCATGTTGGAGATCTTCAGGCATGAACTCCTATTCGATGGTTCAAGCGGTTCATAATGTACTATTCCTCTAGGTTAAGTGAGGGTATTATTTCAATCTAGAATGAGTCCGGGACTGGACGTAGAATGGGAAATTTGAACCAGTATAAAAATATATGGTGCACCTTACTATACAACAATTATTCTAGCAATATTCATACAAAGTTTAATCAAGTAGAAATATTCAAATCACTCGATCCATAGATACTTTCATTTGGTATCAGAGCAAGGCTTTTCAAAAATAGTAAAATCATTTTTGAAATTAATATGGCATCAATTTCTACTTTTCAAGAAGGCCAATCAACTGCATGACCCCTACTTTTCACTGGTACACATTATTCATTTGGGCTATTAAACTAAGAATTTATATGCAATCTAATACTTTTTCTATGTGGAATATAACACAAATTGAATACACAGAACCCCTACCAAATTTAACACATGGACTACTCAACAAGTTGCTTTAACTGAAAATAATTCTAACGCAATGAATATATTATTATTTGCATTAGACAAAAGTGAATTTAATAAGGTTAATGTGTGTAAGTCTGCAAATAAAATTTAGAGAACTTTGCAGGTTACACATGAAGATACTGACAAAGTAAAACAGAGTAAAATATCCTTATTGAAAAATCAACTACAATCATTTAGAATGAATGAAAATGAGTTAACTGTTGATATGTACCGACGCTAGCAAGAAATCACACACACCTATGCAATTAGAAGAAAATACAACTTGATTTAATATTGTTTCAAAAATTTGAAATCTTTAACAAATGATTGGGAAAAGAAAGTACCTGCAACCGAAGAAGCAAATGACCTTTCCAAACTCAAAGTTGAAGACTTAATCGAAAATCTTATGTCTTATGAAGTAAACATGCAAGTAAGAATATAGCAGGAAAAAGAAAAGAAATCAATTTCTTTTCAAGCCAAGGATGATTTAAATATTGATTTCAATGATTTAGCCTTCCTTGCAAAAGGTTTAAAAAAACTTAAAATCAAAGAAGGGGTTCAACAATTATAACAAGAACAACAACTCATCAACTCAGAAATGTTTTGAACGTGATAAGATGGGTCATATAAAAAGGAATTTCCCAAAACCAAAAAATGAAAACAAGTCCAAGAATCAACAAGAGGCAAACCAAGGAGAATGGCATTTCAAGTCACTTGGGATGATTAGAATTCTTCTTCATCTAACATGGAAAGTGACTCTGAGGAAGCAAATTTTTGTTTATGTTAACCAATGATGAGGAATGCCAAACTTACTCTTGTAATGACTTGCAAATCATTATAGGTATTTTAGATGATAAGAAAAATGAGAAGAATTTAAGAAAAGTAGCCGCTGCTAAGTTAGATAGAGGAAATTTAAAAATAGATATGGTAAGAGGTGAAAAAGTAGTTCTTGAAGAAGAATTACAGAAATCATAAGAGCCTAATTAAAATTTGAATTAGCTTTAGAAAAAGAGCTAAAAAATTTCGTAATGAGAATGTCAAAATTTGAAAGGAAAATTGTGATTTACAATCATCTCTTGATATTTCTAAAGGTCAAGTTATTACTTAGAATCTAAAATAAATGATTTCTCATATAATATTTCAAAACTTAATAAAGATAAAGAAAACTTGACAAACTTAATAAATATTTCAATGACTATCTTTAATCAAAAATGGTTTAGGATTTAAAACTTCTAATACTAATAATTGTGGTTCTATAAAGAAACATGCATCTTCGTATACTAATTTTAGAAATCCCAAAGTTATTAAAAGTCAAATAAAATCAGGAAATTCTTAGACTTAGTATTTGGGTTTCGAAAACTAATAAACACTTATTAGAAATAAATATATAAATAATTTATTTCTGAAGTTCATTTGAATTCAAATTTCATTTTCAAAGGTTCAACCAAACCCTCTTACGTACGTTTACTGAAAATCTAACCCCCGGACTGTGACGACCAACCTTTTCGACCCTCAATGGTTGACACCAATACATCCACCTTATTCAAATTTGAGCATTTAAGTGCTGAAAGATAGATTGTTGGGGTGAACGAAAAAAAAGATAGAGCAGAATCTCGCATCATGGTGAGTAATATATAATATCCAAATGATCTTTACGAAAAAAAAACTTCACAGCCATTAGAGTCTACCATATCATCAGCTTGGAATGTTATAACAACCCATCCTTGCAAATGCTGATAAATACAAAAAAGAAATACGGTGGAAATAAAAATACATAAATACATCTTGGAAACATCCAGCTCATCTCCTGAAGCACCAAGCCTCCAAAGCTAACTCGGGAAAAATACTTGGGTATGACCCGAGTATTATAAGAAAATAACGCCCGTATCAGCCTGGTAAAACCAGTGTGAGAAACACAAATCATATGGATTGTTATATTTATATAACCTCTTCAAAAATAAAGATATCTCGTAAGACCATGCTGCACGTAAACACGGATGGATTTTACCTTACGATAACCAAAACACTTCAAATAAAAAATACAATGATATTATAATAATGTCTATGGTCTAAAATAAATATTGAGTCATAGCCGGAATGGTTACATTAACATTCAATAGCATATTTAGTATAAAAATAAGTCCATAAAGGCATGTATTACAAAATGAATTCCATACAATGACAAGGCACTAGGTTATCATCTTTTATAGTACACCTTGATAAAATGTACCGAGGGCCTCGTCGGGACCTCTTGCTAACACAAAGCTGGCATACCCCTTACTGGATAGCACTGAATATGTCATCACCATGGTTGCTTTGCAAACTTTTCTATGAGAGCTCTCATGTGCATACCAAATCCATAAATAATGATCTAGAAGGGTGATGGTCATACCCTAATGGGTGCGACCCACATAGACCTGCTGCTTATCCCATGTTTATTCATTACTGGGTGTGAGGCTTGAGGCTACATTTTACCTCTTTAGCAATTACCACTCGAATGCTAGCACTGTCCTCCAGGCAACAATGCAATGCTGGCACCCATCCATACAAATTGTTAAAGTTATGAACAAACCGAAGGCACTACTTCTACTATATCCTTTTTGGAATCACCCTCAGGATTAGTAGCAAGTGACCCTTGCACTTCAAAGAACTCCATTTTTTATTCCATCATCTTCAAGATGTTTTCAATTTGAATGCTTATGCTAGTTAAAAGTGGTTTTTGGACAACTCTTGCTTATCCAATCTCGGTCTCTCTAAACCAACAAACGATAGTTTCTTGCTGATTCAATCCCAGTTCTTTCAGAATTAAGCGGACTATGAGAGTGTCTTAATGGATCTTGATTATATCCCCTTAAAGCAAGATACTTTTTACAAGAATGAGCTCTCCCAAGGGAATCTCAAACCGTATGAAATCGCAAAGCTTTCATATACTTTCTAAGTCAAAATTGGTCAAGCTATCGATAGTGGATAAACCAGTTTCTAGTGTAAGTATACAATTTGCATATGGAAAATCAAATATCGTATACTTGTCACCACTTTTCGATTCAACCCCATAATGTACCTCGACTAACAATGAAGTCGGACAAGTTAGAGAACTACCATTACCTCGACATATATTCTTAAAATCTCACATATAGAAACGGGCTTACATACCTCGAAATTTGGTGTCGAGTATAAGAAGAAGTACCGTCCATATACTTAATTAATCATGACCTATTTATCTAAATTAACCCTTTTATACTTAACATGTTTTCAATATTTCAGTTTCTCTATCCCTCGCCCATAATCAAATTCAGGTAAGTCGGAGCACTGTTTGGTCCGGCCTAGCCTTAGTTAAATTACTATGATTTTAGATCTTATAGATAGAGGAAAATTTACTCATCGGCTTTTAATGCTAAATATAAAATGACTTATTTTCCATAAAACATGTCAACATTTTAGCACTGCTTTATCATATTTATTTTGTGTTAGTTAATGGCACCAACAAAGAAATCTCTTGCATAAAAAAAAGTCTTTTCCGAAAAACCAACTCCGAAAACTTCTTTCTAGTCTTCAGTTTCAAACTAGTACTTTTCATCCATCAGAAATGCAACCGTTCAAGTCGTGCTATCATTACCTCTTAAATCTTGACTTGATAGCACTTCTAGCTTTCAAAATAGAAACATGTTTCATACCTCAAAGTCCAGAAATTAAAACAAGATCTGAGAGTTCCAATATACTTGTTCTTAAAATATTTTCCAAAATCACTTATTTAAACCAAAGTTCGATTAAAAAGGCAACATCTTTTCCTTCATAAAAGTAAACACTTTATAATTGATAATTTCGTAGCCACTCTAAAACATCTTCCCTTTACACAAGTAAACTAATTATTTAATAACAATAAACTGTTATAATCAACGTTCCTTCCAATTTTCTGAAACTATTTGCTATAATAAAAATGTTATAGTCTATAATTTCTTTCCTTTTCTTGGAACATTTATTACAACGAAAATGTTGAAATCCATGCTTCCTTCCTTTTTAAAAAAATACATTTAGACCTCTTTAAAAAAAATTTGAAAATTGTATTTAAAACATCCCCTTTAAAGATGGTCACTTTTAACAAAACTTGACTTGGAAATAAAGAAGTAAATTTAAACCTCTTATTTAAATAACTAAATAAATATTTAAAAATATATAAAACTTCGAACTTCCTTTTAAACACTTATACTATTTTTATAAAAAAATTGAAAGAGAATTTATAAAATATTTAAAATAGATAACCTTTTATACATTAACTAAAACACAGATTTCCAAAACTGCATCCATAACGACTACCGCTATATGGACTGTAACTTTTAAAACATGTTTTGTAAATCACATAACTTTTAAACTCCGTTTACTTTCTATATTTCAACCGCTTTTATAAATTTGCAAAAGGTTAAACAAAAACCAAGTTCGGAAATCATTTCAAAACACTTTAGAAAACAAGCATTTAATCTCTTAAAGGTAAGCACGGGATTTCAATGTCACAATAAAACTAACAGCTAGTAAGTTAACTGTAACTAAGGAACATTTACCTTCCATATACACAAACATTTATATAGCCAATAATATATGTGAATAAAAATTAACAGGAGGAGGATTCCTTTAGGATCCCTCTACAAATTTTTCATTTTTCGAAGTGCTTCAGTATTGACTTATTCACTATAAAGATGCTTTGACTTCCATTCACTTTGCTTTTGTCCTCTGCAACACAATGGTTATTTATGTCATCTGCTTTCAAGCTGGAATCATCAACAATATTTGATACTATGTATAAAATATTACATGCAAACAACTAAATCGAGCAACTAATTATTACAACATGTAACTTAACTTTTAAATCTAATTTAAAGTGAGATATCTCACATTCAAATTAAACCAAAACTCTTCTAAAAATCTACCACTTCACCTCACAACCTAACAACCAACACCACATCAAACAATCTATCACCTTGCAACTTCGCCAAAGCCCTCCCTAAATCCTTACATGCTCACCCATAAGCCCTCCAACCCCCTCTAAAGCTCACCACCTAAGTCCATTTTAGGTTTTGGGTGCTAAAGTTTGAATTTTTAAGGTGGTGCTGATGGTTGCTATGTTACTACAAGGCTGTTTTTGAATTCTGATAAGGTGAGGATGAGTTTTCCTTTATGAAATTTAGCGAAACAAGAGTGAAGGAGAAATGAATTAAAGATGGAAATGAAGTAAAGGAGGTCTTATTTATAAAATTTGTAAAAATGGAAAATTAATTCATTTACCCTTTAGCTAAATTACCATTTTATCCTCCAGACCCTTATATGCCATGTGAACAACTATACTTTCCATCCAATCACCAAAAAGAAGCATTTAAATTAATGTACTTTAACTTTTTACACTTAAAATAAGAAATAAGTATCTTTTCCTTACTTTATTATGTTAATTGATTACTTATTAAACACTTTAATCGCATTTACTTTTATAAACCATTTTTACTTTATTTAATTACTTATAATATGTATGAGTGTATGTTACAAAAGTGTACACATGTGTGCAACAATATTGCAATGACTTTCGTTTGATAAAAAGTTGAAAATCTGAAAAATGATTTTCAGTCACATTTTCAATTTTTTCATCGGGCTATTTATTTTTATAACAAACTTCAAAAATGAGTTTACTAACATTACTTAATAATTAAAAGATGATTATTTGACCATTAAAAGCAATTAATCGAATATTCAAATAAATTAAATATTTTCAAATCAAAGTAATAAAATTCTGGGTTGTTACACGGACCCTAATGTAGGAAGTGGGTACTATAATTCTGTCTTACTTTGTTTGCAGGTACACCACATATTGAGGGGGAGATGTATTTTGAATTTTCTGATGCATATGAAAATGAAGTTACAAATGTAGGGAAATCGGTAGATTTTATAATTCTATCTTTAACTTGATTTTATGAGAATTATTTTTAAGCTATTACTAATTTTTGGCAAAACATAGGGTTTATTTTAATAACCTAAAGTAATTGTCAAAAATAAATGATTTTTTTAAAGAAAAATTATATTTATGGGTATAATTATTAAAGTCTTACATAACTCCTATTGATATATATATATACACACACACACACTCTTTTGGTTGATGGTAAAAGAGGAGAAAACTATACAGCCATATCGATAGGAGGAGTATAAACTTATGGGGAGAACTAACTATGTTCTATAAAAATAACTTTGAATTGTATAGTTTTCATCATTAAAAAGGGAGAATGTTAAAAACCTCATAGTTTGATGTTTTGATAGTAACAACTACATACGAAGGGAATGAAGAAATCTTTTTTTGAAAGATGTTCGTTCATTCCCGCTACTTATCCTAATTTCTTTTTAATTTCTTAAATTCATACATTCTATTATTGCTAAGTCAATCCATATGGGTCGATGAATAGTGAATCAATAATTGAGTTTTTTCAATAGAAATAAATAGGAAACTCAAGATTAAAACCTGATCCCTACGGAAAGGAAAAAAAATTTCACGTCTTCCTTTCGGGAAGGGAGGATTAGGGAAATCCTATTGATTGTTGCTTTCTCCAGACCTCTGGTAAAAGCATAAAAAAAGGTTCTGTATATAATTAATTTTTACAGGAAAACATATTAATTAAGAAAGAGATCTACACGATGAAGAAGAGACAAAGATAGCGTATAATGTAATATTAGTCCTGGTATGATTGCCTGGGGTATATAAGTATTAAAATCTCTACAAAGTAGTATACACACACATACATACATTTAAAAAATCTTTTCCATTTTAAAAAAAGAATATCACACTTATGTAATCGACCAAAAAAGGTCAACTAATCGACTATTTCAATATCATTCGATTGGCTAAACCAATTTAATCAACCGATATAGTGCACTTATTTTAATTATTTTCAAAAGGAAAAGCAATCGAATAATGTTCATATCCAGTCGACTAAATGGTAAAAGAAGTCGACCGGTGGCTACTTTTAGTCGACTAAAACAGGCCATATTTACAATATTTTCTTTCTGTTTTAAAATTCACAAAATTGACGGTAACTAGTTGATTGTTCAACATATAATAGCTATAGATTTTAAATTTTCTAAAGGGATCTTCTCCCTCACGAAGAGTCATTTTCCTCCATGAATAGTTGCAGCACTTCTAATGGTTACTACTCATTATGAAAACTTGCAACTGCTCAACTACTATAAATAGCAATCACATTTTAGAAATTTAAAATAATTCTGCTTGCTTTCTATTTCTAATTCTTGTTGAATTTGATTCTTGCATTCAAAGTCACAAATTGCTTTTTCACGATCACTTAACATTCAAGTTAAATCTTTAAAGTGATCATCTACTTCTATTTCTTCAAATATACACGTTACCACTTACGAAGAAGATTATACGAAGGTTGTACTATACGGACTCATTTGTGTTATTCAAGAGCACATGAAGTCAAACACTTTACTACTATTTACTATCAAAGTCCTCTTAGAGATATTTAGGCACGGAGTCTTGTTCGGCAGCTCGAGTGATTTGTAATACAACTATTCCTCCTGCTTAAGTGAGGGTTGTTTAAATCTAGGAGTCTAGGACTAGGCATATAATAGGAAGTTTGAACCGGTAAAAAAATATACGGTCTATATTATTTTACAACATCTCTTTTATTCTAGAAATATTCATACAAAGTTTAATCTAGTAGAAATATTCATATTCCTCGATTCATAAACACTTTCAACAAGTATATGAGACTTGATTTCCATATGCAATCGTTTCTATTTTGTACTTGGTAGTCAATTAGTCGACTATCGAGTTTGACCAATTTAACTTTGGAAGTGCATGTAAGCATCATGTATTGATAAGGTTTGAGATCTCTTGGGGAGGATTCATTCATATGAATCATCTCTTGCTTTAAGAATGTATGTTTATGTGTGTGTGTGTTTGTGTATAGGTTCCCTAAGGAGCAATCCTTTATTTCTTTCATTTACTTCTTAATGAAAAAATCAACTTAATAAAAAATTCATCGATTTAGTCTTGATGAGTCGGTATCATATTAGTGTATTACTTCCAAAAAACCACTTCTAAACTAATATACAAGTTCTTTGTGTTAGAAGTGATTATGAGTGAAATGTTATAGAGTTGAATACTCTATCCTAAGGTTAAGTCCAAGGGAGAGGTCAGCATTAACATTTCAAAAGATGCTAGCGAGGGTACTATCTATCTTGAGGTTGATTCCATAGAGAGGATAGAGTTAGCATTCGTCGAATGACTTATGCTGGAATCCGGGGAGAGATTTGAGATCTGTTCTTGATGCTAGAATCCAGAGAGATTCGAGATTCATTCGAGTGATGAAGACTAGTGTGATGAGATGCGAAACGTGACTTTACCATCAGTAATGATAGAAAACAAAGGATGGGCATAGATGGTGGGTTTAGCTAACCTAAAGGTACATAACTACAAATATATAGAGATTCTTTTGATTATGGTTGGACGAAGTTGATGGTATTTGGTACCATGTATTCATTCATGGACCAGTTATGTTTTACTTGGTGACATATTTTATCTGGAGATATGAATGGTTTCAGAAGGTAATTTCCAACCCTTGTTAGGAAGTCTGCCTCGATGTACTGAGGGCGCCTCCAATGGAAATCCATATGCGAATATACCTTAGCGGTTTTAGTTGTACTTTTAATATTATTGCGTTGTAAGATACAAGTAGCACGACAATTTTTTGATTTATATTATATACCCTAGACATTATCTATTGTATCACCGCACGTACTTATTGGATGGGTTTGGTTCTTTTGAGGGGATAAATGTTATGGTGATTCAAATGGTAACAAGAGTAGTGTTAAATGCTAGCGACTTTTGTTTGACTCATGGTTTTATCTTTGGAGCTCGAGGAGACGAGCTGGATGCGTTCACCACTGTAGTATTCTTATTTTCGTTGCACTATTAGTATGTGTATATCAGCTTTTGTAAGGACGGGCTATTGTGACTATATAGGTTGATGATCACACATAGGATTATAACTCTAAAATGCTATATATTTTAGAGTTATGTATTTTAGAGTAAACTTTGACTTTCTTTTGATATTATATGTAATTGTTCTATTGTGAGATTCTGATATTGTGTTCTTCTGTCCTTGTTTGTTTTATTTTTTTATTTTTACCCTAACAATTTGTCTTTTTGGTAATTGAGTGCTTGGCAAGTGAATACCGTGGATATATTAGTATCGACATTTGGAGGTCGAAAAGGCAGGTCATTACTGTTGGTATCAAAGTTAAAGGTTAAATGAGAATCTTGGATTTGGTTGGGTATATCTTATTAGAGATAGGGTCAGCGATGCCTTAGAATGAGTTGAGTGTATTATACATATGAGAGCATATTTGTATTTGTATAAATGTATGCCTTATAGTTAATTCCAACTACGAAAATCAAAAGACCTTATATAGCGTAGCTTATATAAGTATGAATTATTAAAATGTAGTTTAATCAATGTAGGGATTAATGACATTCATTCGTTATCCCTCATTGATTAGTTTAGCCATGATTGTCCAATTTATGAGCATTACCATCCCTTGTAGTTTGATTTGACATGCTTAATAAGTTTATGAGCATTGTTATCATTTGTAGATTGTTTATATATGCTCGGCTAGTTTTTGAGCATTTAGAATTGTGTATTGGTTGTTGATTTATGCTCAAGAAGTTTATGAGCAATTTACCCTTTTTGCATGGGTTAGGTAGGTAATAATTGTAGATGCAATGAAACAAACACCTTCTGAATTGAGTTTCACAGTTTGACTATATGACATTCGTTGATAATGTTAGGTTAGAAGTTTACTCTAATAGAAGAAGTTTAGCACAAATTTCTAATTATGATTTATAAAATATCATTTATAAACAAAAAGGATTTAAATAGATATTTTGAGAACTCAAACCCCCGGTGACTTTGAAATTGATTTTCAAAATTAAAAAAAAACTAGTATTATTTGAAAGTATTTGTGAATACTAATGCTTTGAAAGTAGTTTAAGATTTGTTTGAGCTCGGGATTGCTCTTGATATTGACAAGTCGGTTCAATAACAAAATATTTTTATGCTATCTAGTTCAAGTGGCTCGAAAGTGACTAAAAATGGGCAAGAGATGTGTTCGGTTGGTAAGCACTTCTCGTGGGCATCACCCTTCTTAGTAGGGGAATATATGGTATAACTTGGTAGAACCCCTTTCCATGGTATCATTTTTGTTTTACTTGATTAATATATCTATTACTATGGATTTCAGAGCAAATATTTAGGATATTGATTTATAAATTGAGATCGTGATACTTAGTAATATTTACAAAGTATTTGATACCGCTTTGAAAGTGATTTTGGTTTAATCCCGAAAGTATGATTTGATATAAAAAGTATATGTATATATTATTATTTCAATTAATTTAGAAATAAAAACTCGGTGTTAAGTTTTAAATGTTTTCTTTTAGGAAATTTCATATAAAATATAGAGTAGTTTTAGGTAATACAGAATTAGATATAAGCTTTTTATAGAAAAAATCTGTATGTATGTTATGTAAAGAGCCTGAGTGGTAGTGGCATAACCTGAATAGTTATGAAGCAATGTATTATTTTCTCTTTTAAGAAAAGTTGTCTAATAAATAGGTGAAACTTTGATAAGTTGTTTTATTAATGCATGTATAATATGCATTAGGACAGTGTGAGATGTTCATCTTCTATAATATGATTGTTTGATAGCTATTACTTTTTAGAATGAAACATATTTTTTGACGATTTTGGACAGCCTGAAGCTTCTAGATCATTGTAGAACTTATAGTTAAGTGTTTCTGAAAATATAATGTAGGTTTATACAACTCTTGAATGGTGACACGTGTTTTAAATTTGTTGAACATTCATGTTAAGCAGAACATTCAATGTTATTGGACCAACTAATAAACGTCTTCAATTTAAGGCTGTCTAAGGAAATTAGGCTCTAGACATGAGTTGGAATACTAATGTCCTGTTATTCCTAGCTACTTGCCTAACCTGAAGGGTAAAGAAGTCAAAAGGTTGATTCAATTATAGAACCAAACTTATTTTCAGCCTTCATCTGAATTTTAATAATTAAAATGAATTTGATGTTTTGTATATATTCGTAGGATGTAGTAAAGTATTACACGAGTATCATCGGATTCATTGGAATGCATATCAATTAAAAAGGTATTTAAAATGCTATTTTTAAATACTATAAGTTTCTAACTAAATTAATACGAGATTTAACCTTTTTAAGATATTCATTGAAATTAATATTATTATCTTTCATCACATTTACATTTGTTTTCATATATTTAAGCTTAAAATCAATGTCCGCTTCTGGCGATTCTCGATTGAGGTCTCTGCTTTTTACCTCGTCGTGATTTCCCTCTTCTTTTCGCGTCAGATCCTCCATGTCCTCTTCTTCTCCTCGTCCCTCTCCATTGCCCCTTTCCTCTCCCTCTTCGACTAGGTCTGGGTGACCCATCAAAACCGTGTCCGCTGCTATGCCAATAATTCATTCGCTCTCCGATTTTCCTCCGCTTCGTGCTTCCAACCAATCAACTGCTGTCTCGTGTGAAAGTATTGGAGTTACGACATCTGGTTTTGATCCCTCTCGCGCAGTGTCGCCTCTCCCAGGAACCAATGCGTGTTTTCCTGTGAACGCAAACTGTGTTATGGGTAACATCGGTAAGACGGATTTGTTGTATGAGTGTGATGGTCACAGTTCGTCTGCATTGATCAATGGGTGTGGTGTTGGTGGCCTGATTGGAAGTGAAGTGGGGTTGGGTGAAGCAGCTATCTCCGAACAATGCACGCCAACTGAATGTTTAAATGCTACAGGGGATTTTGGTCCAATTAATACTGATGTTTGTTTGGATGCGACCAAGGTTGTTGATCAGCCTGTATTGCACTTTGATGTGGGTCGTCCAATGCCTTCTGTAACTATGCCAGCATGCCCTAAGCCTTGGACTTCTTTATTCAATTCGCTTCCTCGAAATGCTGGTGATTATATTCCTATTGATTTTGAAATTGTTGAAGAGCATGGAGTGAAGATCACCCCTCCTAATGCAATCCAAGCCGGAGTTGAGTTTTGGTCTGATCATTTGGTTGGTTTCTTCCTGGAACATAACCACCGTCTTAGAGATCCGTCATTGTTATTACGAAAGGTTTGGAAGCTGCGTGGTAATCTGAAAGTGAAATTGATTGACTCCTTGTATTATCTCAAGTTTTCTTCTGCTGAGGATCGTCGGTTAGTTCTTAGTGCTGAGCCTTCTTTTTTCGCTGGAAGGCCTTTTATTGTCACCCCATGGTCACCTACTGTGGCGAGCGCTCGTGAGCAAGTGCTATCCATCCTCGTTTGGGTGTACTTTTCCCAGATACCCTCTGCTCTTCAGCCCCTGCTTGGGTTGAACAGGTTAGCCTACAACATTGGAAAATTGAAGTGTTTTGACACTAATACGGTTGCCCGAGATAAATTGATGTATGCTAAGGCTCTAATTGAGATTTCTCCATTTAAGCCTCTCCCTGTTTCTACTCCGGTCCAGCTTGCTGTTGGGCATGTTGAGGAAGTCCGTGTTCGCTATGGTTGGGTTACGGATATTTGTTCCTCCTGTCAGTCCTTTGGCCACCTTGCTATCTCCTGCCTGCATTCCAAATTGTCTGTGGCTGCTCCAAAGATTCCTCTGCCTCGCCCTCCGCTCCAGAAATGGATGCCTAAGGTCCCCTCTTCTGCTTCCCCTATCCTTTCTATGTCTGATCTGTGTCATCCTCTATCTGGAGATATGTCTGCCTCTCCTACTGTTGCTGTGGTACCTTGTGTTGCCTCATCTTCTGCTGTAGCTGTTCCAAAATCTTCCCGGATTTTTTGGGATGAGTCTGAGAGGTGTTGGGTTGACTGCATTTCTGATGTGAGATATAGCCCGGAGAATTGTTCATTTTTCAAATTTGTTTCCGATGATCATAAGGACCTTCGCTGCCTTTACTACCGATCATCTGGTGATTCTTTACATCTAAACTTGGATGGAGTGAATGCGAGTAAAAATTCAGACATGCTAGCTGATCTTTCTTGGGATTGTTCTTTCATTTACTCACCTGATGCTAAGGGATATGACCCTTGTCTTGCTTCCCTATTCAGGCCCTTTGCTTGTCTTTGTGGGGATGTGCTTTTGGTTACTGATGATGTTGGTGTTTCTTCCTCTACGGAGGAGCCCTAGTCTTGTTTATTTAGTTATTGTGGCTAGTCTGCCACATACCTGTGCTGTATTTTTCCAGTACTTTTAGTAGTGTAGGTGCTCTTACCTTACTCCTGTACTTCAACTTTATTACTTTCGTAATAAAAGTGGACAGCCCACTATAAAACCGACTTGCTTTGCAAAATAATAATAATATTATTATCTTTATTATAACCATGGTTTGAAATTCAATTAACACAACACAAAGAAATTATATATATATATATATATATATATTAAATTGTGTGTTGGAGTATTTATATTATTAAAAACCCTATGATTCCTTTTAAACCATAAATACTAACATATTATAGTAAAAATAGTATCAATTATTAATCTATAAAAACCTTTATAATCAAGCCTAAACTTATTCCAAAAGAATTCATAATTAATTCATTATTAATTGCATTAAAGTAAAAAAATATTAAGGCCATTTATAAGAATATAATTAGTGATATGACACTCAAAATATGAATATGAAATATTTTCCATTCCCATATTATAGAAAAAACATTTATCATCAGTAACTATATTTTTCTTTTCTAGTACTCTACATTATTTAATTTTCCATGTATAATTAGCCATATATGTACTTTAGCTTTATATGGAGTACTACCTTTCCAAATATATCTAACATATTCAATTTTGTACCTGAAAAGTTAAGAAATTTATAAAAAGAGTGCACAATATAGATCTTATTATTATCCCAATGCCATACATTAATGTCATTTTTATTATCAATGTTATATAATTCTACTTTAGCATAAAGTACGGCAAACTTCGATAATGTATTTCTAGCTATAGTACGATTAAAACTAAATTCCCATAAAAAATTTAAGTTTGGCTATATAATTATGAAATCAACAATTACTTAAAATTACAAATTTCATAAGTTCATTACATTCTTCCTTTAAGGGAATTATCAATATCCAACTATCATGCTAAAAAGAGATATTATTCCCCAAATGTATTATTAATTCTTAATTTATAAATATCATAATTTTTATTATTGATTTCCAAAAATGGGAGATATTATTTGTATTATTAATAGAAGTATGTTTTATATTATAAGCAACATTATACCATTATTCGATATTATTCTTTCCAAATTAAATTCTTATTATTACCTACAAATTTCCATATTTTCACTGTCCTAATAAAGAAGTGTTTAAATTATGTAAGTTTATAATACCTAATCCTCTCTCATCTTTAGATTTACATGCTATTTTCGAATTTACTATTTGAACTATTATTAGGATTATTATGCCTCTATAAAAAAATTCCTCCTAATTTATCTATTTTGTTAATTACTCATTCTGAAAAGCGATAAAATGAAATCCAGTAAATAGGTAATGCTGACAAAACAGAGTTAATAAGAACTATCTTATCGACCCTTGATAAAAGTCTATCTTTCCATTTAGCTAATGTTTTGTTAATTTTATCTATTATTATTAACTAATCATCATGTTCGAGTTTATTTGGCCTCATTAAAAATCCTAAAAATTCTATGAGAAATTTCCTAGTTTTAAAATTTAATGTACAAGGGACTTGATTTTCTATCTTATCTATATTATTCAAAATTAACATGGAACTCTTATCAAAGTTAATCTTTGGTCCAGAGAGAAATTGAAACCATATAATATAGATTTAAGTGATATAATATGTCTACGTGAGTGTGATGTAAAGAGTATGGTATCATCCGCAAACTGTAGATGGAAATTCCATTGCGTCAAATTTCATTTCCAACATTATATAAAATCTCATTACTACTGGCTAGTTTGATGATTCTAGCAAAAACATCCACTGCTAAATTAAACAGAAGAGGTGATAACGGATCACCTTGCCTAAGTCCATGTTTTGATTGAATTTTATTTCCTAATATACCATTAATCATAATACTTAAATTTCCAATTTTAAGTAAAGACATAATCCAGTCTAATCGTCTAATACTGAAACTCCTAACCAATAATAAATTCTTAAGAAAATCATAATTAATTGAATCAAAAACTTTTGCAAAATCAAGTTTTAAAAGTGCACAAGTGATATTATTTTTACAATAATGATTAATAAATTCTTAAAGTACTACTGCCTCATCAGTATATTTCTACCTTTGATAAACGCAGTTTAAGTAATATAAATTAATTCATTCATTTTAGTATTTATCCTATTAGATAAAACCTTAAAATGAGTTTGAACGAACTACTTAATAGTGCAATATGCATGAAATATTTTAACTCGTTTGCTCTCATTTTCTTATGTAATAAGATTACAATAGCAAAATTAAACTTACTTAATTGTAATGACCCGTTATAAAACTCATAATAAATATTAATTAAATCATATTTTAAAACACACCAAAAATTTCATAAAATAATATAGGAAACCCGCCTGGGTCAAGTGATTTATCATTTGGCATATCTTTTATAGCCCTCAAAATTTCCGCTTCCGTAAATGGAAAATCAAGTACATCTAAATCAATTCTAGCATCATTAGGATATAATTCATCCCAAAAATTTATAATCATGTTTACTTAGAGAAACCATTTGTTTGCAATTAATTATGAAAAGTTATTTTCTAATAACCATACTTTTACTAAATCTAAATATTTTATTTCTATTATTTTGGTTAGTACAAGATAAAATAATTGGACAATGATCCAAGTAAATACTCGAAAGCCTAACCACCTTACAAACAAATTTATCTTCAACTTCATTGCTAATAAAAAATCTATCTAAAAGAGTCATCGATGCGTCATCTCTTTTATTCGACCAATTGTGTCGTTGGTTGTTCAAATGTAGTTCAATTAAATTGCTATTAATAATGAATTTATCAAAATCTTCCCTAGTAGAAAAATATCCTTCTCTAGGAATTCATTCTCTTATAAATCTAGTGACATTTAAGTCCCTACCTATCACCCAAGTACCTGGAGCGAGTAATCTAAACTCTAGACACTCACTCTAAAGAATCCTATGATTTAATTTAGAGTTTGGTCCATAAACATTAGAAATATTTAGAAATGAACCATCGCCAATATTAGAAAAAATTAAATGTATCAATTGAGATTTAACAGTAGACTATAAAAATTTGACACAATTTTCTTTCTAATCAATCATTAGTCCTTCAGAGCTACCCCTAGCTGGGAGATGAACCCAATGACTAATATAAAGACTCCTTAAACTCCTATAAAATCTATAATCAGAGTGTAAAATTTTTGTTTTTGTAGTAAAGCAATATCAATGTTATTATCTTTACCAGATCGTGTAAACCCCAAACATTCCAACTGATATATCTCATGGTCCAACTAATCGAACCCGCTCTAACTCCTTACTCCTAATACTCAGTGTCTATCTGAATATCATCAAAAATAAAACTGGAACTCCTAACTAAATATTGCATATAACTATTGGATAAACTACTCAAAACATAGAGACTATATGTACTACCCAAAAGTAAATCCATATCTGAGTTGGAGCTATCAAAAACTCTAGTAGTTGCTCGACAAAGATGAGCACTCCACCTTCCCTATCTAGACGCACTCAAACAAGATCCAAAATCTCTGTGCACTGTAGAATTAGCCTCTCTATGCAGTGAAGTAGAGTATTATATAAGTAATATGAAGTAAGTTTTTATGAAATGTTTTGTAAAGACATGTCCTTATAAAATGTTTATAAACCAAAGTTTATATGAAATATTTTATGAACAAAGATACGTCTTTATAAACGTTTGTAAGCTTGAGTTATATTTTAAGAAATGTTTCATAAAAAAATTTAGTATTAAATGATATACTATTAGTGTAAATGAGTGTGATATAAAAGGTAATCGGTTAATAAACCAATAGGATAAAGTACGTATTTGTACTTATATTGTTTATTCGTATAAATGTTCTTGATTTGGGATTCGAGTACATGGTTTCTAGGTGATTTGCGCCAGTCCAAACAAGGATTTTTCACTCGATTATTGGCGATGAACACTTGAAATGAATTCTTGATACGATCCTTAGGTTTTCTATCATAGTATATGACTATGTAAGGGAAACGAAGCTTTCTAATCAAATAACCTGATCGAAGCCCACACTAGTGAGGTTAAGTGATCTATACTATTTAGAAAGTGAAAATTTTCCAATTGAGAAAGTGATTAGATTTAATATTGCATATGGATAATCCATGTGCATCGTACAAGCTTAAGCCTATGCATATTATGTTCCATTGGCTTATGGAGAGTTTGGGGAATGACTATTTGATATGTTTTGGGTAGCATGAATAATCATCTAAGTAATACCTAAGGCTGATGAATGTAAGGTACAATTAATATACTATTTATCATCCTTGTGCGATGAGGGTTTTGACCCTAAGAAAACTGTGAGTCTTGTTTGCTATTAAGTTTGAATACTGTTGATTATTAATTATGCTTTATTCTTTTGGGTGTTAGTCATGTTGGTATTTTGAGGGCGAAATGTTTTAACATGGGAGAATGTAACGACCCGGAATTTTGAACTCTTTGTATTTAAAAATCTGAAATATTTGAATCTTGGAATTAATATGATTAAACTGATTTAATAACCTTTTCAACCCCTTTAATTAACAGCTAATGATGGTAAAAAAAATTTGGAAAATGTTTAAAAAATAAATATTTCGAAGAAATATCGATAAAGTGACCAAAAACCATTTTATCGATAAATGACTGTTTTCTCGATAAGAGTTGTTTGAACTTTTTGACTTGCTTACAATATTAATGTGTAATAAACTCGAAACTAAAAATATTTTCCATGATGTGGCTAACTAAATTTAAGTAGTAAAAAATTAGCAAATGAATTAAGAGAAGATATTTTGATGAATAGTGCTTTAGATATTTTGTTTTCAAGAGTGTGAGGTGTAAAGCAAACACGGTTTCTTTGGTTGGTCGAAAGGGGGCAAGGGAGGTCATTTTACCTTTGTTAAGTCCACACAACATATCTCTTTTGTTTCATAATTCATTTGCCTAAGTTTTATGGAAAAAAACTAAAGTATTCACGCCTCTTCTCTCTTTATGAACTCATATCAAAACAACTCCAATCTCCACCGAACTTTGGCAAAGGCCTAGGAAACCATAGCAATATAGAAAAGCAAAGAAATTTGAAGAAAAATATGAAAAAGTTGGACACCTCTACATGGCCGCGAGCAAGGAAGAGTGTATGAGGCATGAACTTATGGTTTTGAAGGCTAAAGGTGAAGTTTGGAAGGTTTGGTGATGGTAGGAAGTGCTCCAAATTTCTAATGGCTTATGTTGGTTATTAGCTTGGTTATGGGTCAATTATCTCATCATTTAATGAGTACACATATTTGCGTTTTTTGTTGAAATATAAAGTTAAAATTTAACTAATAAAGTTATAACTATAGACCCCCTTACTTTTGAGAACAAATGAAAACTCTATAATGTATAACATCATTTTTATTACCTTTTATAACATGTGGCATGGTCATTAAATTTTGTTTTATATGTTTGGTTGGCTTGTGTGTTGAATTGATGTGAATTTGGAAGTGTTTGTATAGCGATAGTCGCTATAAGTGCACTTTGAATCCCTTTGTGTTTAAACTTGTTCAGTGATGGTTATTTGTGATATATTGTGAATGTTTATATTTTAGTTGTTATTTACACTTATAATTGTTTATGGGACAACAAGTAATTGGTTTGTAAAGTTGTATAACTTCTAAAACAATGTTGTGAAAATTTGAAGCAAAAAATTCACTATGGATGCACTTTGAAATCGCCTTGTATTCAGCGATTTTTAAGTTAACTTTGGAAGACAAACGTAGGATTGTCTTTACTATTTTAAAAAATAAAATATGTGTACTTATTACTATAAAAATATCAAGGTTTAAAAAGTTATAGAAGTGGTTGAAAAAAGTTGAAAATGATAGAAGCAAAATAGTCGATATATATGCACTTTGAAAAATATATTGTTTTCGAAAAATTTTAATATAATTTCGAAAGATACACTTAGGGGTTTCTTTGTATGGTTTTTAAATAGTTAAAGTATAATACTTGCTGTAAAAAAAATTGAACTTAAATAGTTTATTTAAGTGGTGAAAACTGGCCACAAAGTTCATGCTTTATCTACATTGTTTTCCGTCCAGGACTTTCTACAGCACTTATAAATGTTGTATTTGGTCTACTGTAGTACTTTTGGACTTATTGCACTGTTTTTTTTAATACGACATTTTGACTAGTTTTTCATGATTTAAATGGTTTATAATTTATTACATTGGTGGAATCATTTTAGAAAAGTTCCAATAACATGGATTAGTGTATGAAAAAAGATTAGATGTTTAAATATATTTCTAATAAAAAAATTGTGAGAAATGTGTGATCCTCTAAAGTAGAGGAGAGCACACATGTGTGTGTGTATAACACCAGTAAAAAAGGAGCTGTCAACAAGCCTGACAGGTAGCCAAAAAAACCCATATAAGAAAACATAAAAATAAAAAACCCACCCAAAAGCCTATAAAATTAAAGACTCACCCTAAACAAACAACAAAAACAAGAATCAAAATGCCAGAAACGCCTCCACGAAAAGAGCAGCCCTCTATAACAACTCTCACGACCTCAACTTTAACAAAAAACAAAAAAAA
Source organism: Allium cepa (assembly GCA_030765085.1). Taxonomy (NCBI): domain Eukaryota; kingdom Viridiplantae; phylum Streptophyta; class Magnoliopsida; order Asparagales; family Amaryllidaceae; genus Allium; species Allium cepa. Next base: position 184,987,510 of record CM060934.1, read on the forward strand.
CCTCAAAGTATCATACCACATTTGCTCAATCCACAAACGGTCTCCAAAATGACAAAATGCATAAAAGCTCCCCAAAAAAGTCTCGATCCTCAAGCATATGACTTATAAGCTTTAAGTTTCAACCGAGGCTTCTTCTAATGTTAATTGCTGAAGAACGCCTACTATTTCTACCATCTTTGGGTGAATGAGTGGAATCATCAGAATGGATGGTAGATGGCGAAGATTTTCTTAAAGATGCGAGGCAGCAGTACAAAATAAATTTGTAAGGCCCAATGTAATAATAAATGACCTTTCTAGAATCACTATACAAATCTCCTTCAGAATAAAGCCTCCATGTATTTACTTCTATACGCAGTCTCACCTGAAATCTCATCACTCCATTTACAACAATACTCAATGAACTCAACTCCTTGGACAAAAACCTACCACTAGAAACTGACCACAAAACTTTCTTATCAGATCTCCCAACCTTCTGTTCATCAACCATCAAAAGGATTCCAAAGAAGTTGCTCCAGTCTAAAACAAAAAAAGGCATAGACCCCATATTATACATGCACATACCCTATATTATAACAACAGCAAAATCCAAAAAATTCTTGAAAGAAAGATGAGCATCTTCATGCCAACCGCAAGTATACAAGTCATCGTCCTTTATAATAAAACACAACTGAACTGTAGCACTACTTAAAAAAGGACCATCAAAATCCTTACTACCACCAATACAAGTCAAAATTCCTAAGACCCCTTGATTCAAGATAACATTGGAGCATTCTCTAACCACTTCTCTCTCAACTACTTCATTAACATAATCAGCCAAAAACAAGTCATGATCCTTTATGATAGTACCCGACTGAACATCATCACTACTAAAAGAAGAATCATCACAATTTTTACTACCACCATTACAAGTTATAAGTCTTGAATCCCCTATACACAAGTCAACAATAGAGAAGTCACTTCTCACATCCCATACAACTTCATCATTAACTTAATCATCCAAACTCACTGACATATGCCCATCTCTACCCAAGCTCTTAATATCATTTACCATAAAATCATCATCATATATACACTAGTTTATCCCCTGCTTTGCCACCATAACGCTACTTTTGACATTAATAATCTCAGCCTCAAGATTACCAACTTCAAAAGAGGCCATATTATTAATCGATTCAAAAAACCAGTTGAACTAGAAGCCTTCTTATTCACATCTAAATTTAACACTGGGGGATCATAAAGCATACAGTCAAAAGACAATATCTTAGAAGACCCGACAACCATTAATTTACTAATATCAGAATCTGAAAAACCATCAGGCGGTGAATTAACCTCCATACAAACATCTAGCTGATCATCAGAAAAACCTAATCCATCATCATTTAAATCATTTATTCTCTCCGAGTCACCAAATTTATTCCTATAATTCAATCCAATTTTCACTTATTAATGGAATCAAAGTGAATAAACGCTTCTACCAAGAGATTAATTCCCTCATTTCTAAGAACCCATAAATGATCTAAAAGAATTCTTTTTAATTTCATAAACTTTAAAACAAATTGAAACCCATGTCCAGGTATACTTAGTTGCTCAAAGAAACCATAAAATGACTCATTAAAATCCCTCAAACATCGATCTCTTCTGTGCCCAAAAAGACCACACTTGAAGCACCACGCCTGCTTCTTACATTCTCTGGAGAAGTGCGAATTACCCCCACACCTATAGCAGAAGAATTTCTTTCTTTTGGAATCAATCTAGTCTTTGAAAATGGGCTTTGAAGGAATGGAATGTTGAGAATTCTTGACGAATCTTGTGCGAGGATAAGAATTATTGGATGAATTATAATATGAATTACATTGCTGATTGAATTGTGTATTCAATCGACAATATGAAGAAGATCGATAATAATTGGGGAAGAGGTGGAAAAAATTAGCAGATGTGGAAGCCATTATTCTTCGTTAACTATTTATATTCCTAAATATATTTCTAATAATTATTTATGAATTTTTTAGGTAAAAGGTTTTTAAATATAAAACATGCTTTTTATTGATTTTTGTCAAATTTCTAAATTAGTTATTTTTAAGTGATATTTTATGTAGATATTTTAAACCTATTTATAATTATTTTTGTTGCATATAAGTTTGGAAAAGATAAGTATTTTATGAAAGAATAAAGGTGGTTTTCATATTAACACTTGGTTATAGCAAAATGGTTTTGAGAAATTAATCTAAAGTATGTTATCCTGATAATAAGTATACTTAGATCTTTGAAAAGAATGTTTTAAAGATAATGATAAGTGCAAAATTGTTTTGGATTTATCATAACGATATTTAAGCAACATTTGTTTTAACCCATTTAAATAAACTTTTGAAATTAATAAGATCTTTAAATGAACGTTTTAAAGATAATGCTAAGTGTAAAATGGTTTTGAGTTTATACTAACGGTATTTGAGCCATATTTGTTTTAACCCATTTAAATAAGCTTTTGAAAATAATTAGATCTTTAAAAGAATGTTTTAAAGATAATGCTAAGTGTTAAATGGTTTTGGGTTCATAATAACGATATTTAACAAACATTTGTTTTAACCCATTTAAATAAAATTTTAAAAATAATTAGATCTTTAAAAGAATGTTTTAAAGATAATGAGTGTAAAATGGTTTGGTCTTATAGTAATGATGTTTGAGCAACATTTGTTTTAATCCATTTAAATGAACTTTTGAAAATAATTAGATCTTTTAAAAAAAAGTTAAAGGTAATGCTAAGTGGGAAATATTTTGGGTTTATAATAACAATATTTTATTGAGATTTGTTTTTAACCCATAAATTCATACGTTCATAAATGTGAAACCTTTTTTAAGATTTGTGAATATTTTTATACCATTGGGATAAGAATATGGATACATTTTTAAGTGTTGAAAAAGATAGAAATGAATAGTGAAATGGTTGTATACATGTATATATCTTTTGTAATGGTATTTTAAATATATATATATATACACAAGTATTTACAATGAAATTTTAATTAATAAATGAATTGATTAACAAAAAGGGGATTGGAAGTTGCTTATGTGACTTAATCATGTTTGTGTGGCTTAATCATTCTTTGTATGACTTAAGCGTGCTTTATGTGTTTACTTGTTTATGGAAATTGTTTAATCCTATACTTAGCAGTAAAAGCCGACAAAGTAGATTTATTCTATCTGTGAGAATTAAGAATGATGTTTGAGTAGGGTTTAGAAGCAAATAGTTATCTAACCTATTGGCTTCACCTTTGACCGAGGGATGGTGTAAGTTAAGAAGATCAAAAATGTGATGAGTATACAATACTTGGTTTTCATATACCATCGTTTCTATTTTGTACTTGGTAGTCGATTAGTCGGTTGTCGAGTTTGACCAATTTAACTCGGGATGTGTATGTAAGCATCACATATTTATACAGTTTGAGATCCCCTAAGGAGGATTTATTCGTATAAATTATCTCTTTCTTTAAGAATGTATATATATAAGATTCTTAGGGATGGCTCCTTTATATCGTTCATTTACTTCTTAAAGAACCAGAATTGAGTTAATCGAAAATCCATCGACTTAGTTTTGAAGAGTCCAGGATTGGATAAGTGTGTTAGTTACCAAAAACCACTTCAAAACTAATATACGAGTTAAGCGGTTATGGAGTGAAATGTTATAGAGTTAAATTGTCTACCCCTAAGGTTAATTCCAAGGGAGAGGTTAGCATTAACATTTCAAATGATGTCAGCGAGAGTATTATCTACCTTGAGGTTGATTCCAAGAGAGAGGACAAGTTAACATTCATCAGACGACTTATGCTGGAATCCATGGAGAGATTCGAGATCTGTTTTAGATGTTGGAATCTAGAGAAAGATTCGAGATTTGTCAAGTGATGAAGACTGGTGTAATGAGATGAAGAACGTGGCTTCACCATTGCTAATGATAGAAAATAGAGTAAGAGCGTAGCCAGTTGGTTTAGCTAACCCAAGGGTACGTCAACTCCAAATATATAGAGATGCTTTCGATTGTGGTCGATGGGAGGTGATGGTATTCAGTATCACGTGTTTGGACATGGACCGTTTATGTTTTCCTTTGTGACATATTTTATCTAGAGATATGCGTGGTTTCGAAAGGTAGTTTCTGACCCTTGTCATGAGGTCCGCCTCGATGTACTAAGGGCGCCTCTAACGGAATCCATATATGAACATACCTTAGCGGTTTTAGATGTACTTTTAATATGGTTGTGTTGTGAGATGCAAGCGGCATGACTATTTTTTGATTTATATTCTACATCCTAGAGATTATCTATTATACCATGTCATGTAGTTATTGGATGGGTTTGGTCCTTTTGAGGGGATAACTGTTATGATGATTCGAACTGTCTCAAAAGTTTGCTATATGCTAGCTATATTTTTTTTGAGTTTCTCATACAAGACTTATGTTTGATTCGGGTTTTATCTTTCCCTTAATTCCATAGGGGCTCTTTTTAGTGGTCTAAGAAAGGAAGTTTTTGTTGATATCCTTTGGACCTCAAGGAGATGAGCTAGATGCTTTTAGCTATCATAGTATTCTTATTTCTGTTGCACAGCTAGTATGTATATATCGTCATTTATGAGAATGGACTATTATAACTATCCAGGTTGATGATAGTATATCGGATTGTAAATTTAAAATGCTATGAATCTTAGAGTAACACTTTGTACTGTCGTTTGATATTATATGTTATCCTTATATTGTAAGATTTTGAAATTATGTTCTTCCTTCCTTGTTCGGTTTTTACCCTAACAATTTGTCTTTTCGACACTTGAGTGCTCAGCTGGTGAATACCGTGAATGTATTAGTATCGACATTTGAGGGTCGAAAATGTACAATATATGTCTCAGCCCACTATCACTAAACCAGACACCAAGGACTCAACTACTCTAAACGTACCATATCGTCAAATAATATGTGACTCGTTACTGAAAAACTACATGTCTCAGCCCGCTATCGTTAGACGTTATTAGTCACACCCATAAACTCATTCTGAAAAAGTAATGCCTACATTATTAAAAGCATCGTCATTAGAGATCACCGGTTATACCAAAGAACTCATTTCCACTTAAAAGTGTATTGTACCCAACATCATCAACCTGTGCATCTATGAACCCATTCCACTAAAAAAAATGCATTGCAACGCTATCGTTAGACATCGATGGTCACACTGAAGAACCCACTTCCTCTAAAAAATGTACTACCATGCCTATACCCGCGATCGTCATTGTTAGACATCATCGTTTACACTAAAGAAAAATATTCCTTTGAAAAATGTATCCTAACGCCTATACTCGTAATTAACATCTTTAGATGTCATCGGTTACACTGAAGAACTCATTTCCATTGGAAAAATATATCGCAATGTCTGTCGGCGTAATCATTAATCGAACAATGCATAACGAACTTACCCGACTAGGACAATTTTTTGAAGTGTCTTAAAACATAGCAAACAACGTACTAAAATGTTCATCACCTAGCCATGATCGTAATGCTGTAACTGTGGATGTAACAGGCTTGTATATAAGAGTTATACGTGTTTGAAGTTAAAGGGCATTATGGTATAATTTAATTTAATAACTTTATTATTATTATTATTCGTTCGCTATAGTAATCCATTCTTCACACCACCGAACTCGAAATCAACCTTTGTCCACTTCAAGTCGACCCACCACTGCCTAGGAGCCTAATTCTTTGATCGGGCACCACCAATGACATGCCCGGCATGCGCCACCCAAAGTCACTAGCCACGTCATCTCCGCCCGTCCATACAACCCTCGTAGCCCCCAACCAATGAGCGCCAGATCTGGCAAACTCCAATACCTTCTGCCCAATCAACCAATGGCTAGTTAACCTACTCATCCTCTTCTACATAGCCATGCTTCTCGATCGTCATATCATCACCATTTCACCATTGAATCGAAATAAACGGTCCACGTTTATCGAACTTCTGACACGTTTTCTAATTAATCCACAAACCCAATCGAAGAATGAATACCACAAATGGATTAGCATAGTAGAACTACAATTTTGATATATAATATGTCTAATTTAGAATACTTTTGTTTTTCGCACATTTTAATTAGAGGTTGATTAAGCTTCACCAACAAAAATCAATACAATTCACTTTTGAATCATCTAGCCACGACATATACTATCTTATATTCAGGTGTATATAAAAAACTTTAGTTTTTAAGTATTAATTACATCATTATAATTTGGTTTAAGATCATAAGAGATGAATTATTACGTCTTACCAATATATACGCGAATATAAAAATCCAACTCATCGATTAGCCATGCATTTTCTCCGATCCGAGGCGAATCCTCCTTCTGCTTCCCTATACAGAAATTCCTTGACTTGAAAATTTCTCGATAGCTTCAATTTATTTGCGTAGCTCTCGTTACGTGATCAGTTCGATATATTTATTTATTCAATTTGGATTTTGTTTTGTGAATTTAGAATTGATTTAGAGATTAGAGATTAATAAGTGGAGGCAAGATTATTGAGAAAAAGGAATAGGGTTAGAGATTTATTTATAAGCTGAAACATATAATATTTAAGCTAAAATCTTTTGATCAACATATTACGAAAATGCCAATATATTTGACTTCTTTTAATTTCTAGCATAATCAACCAAATTCAGCAAATTATATATATATATATTTTGACTGTAAATGATGTTCTTAAGCCTAATTCCAACACCTGCGGAAATGTATTATTTTTTCCTTTATGTGAAATTACGATTTACCTTTTTAATTTAATTATTTAATTTCATAAAATTACAGGGTTTTACAAGAACCATATTTCTTTTATCCCTCTCATACATCATATTGAAATGCTCATTCACCTTCTTGTTAGTCTCTCCACAACATCTTCTACTAGTACCATTGGCGGTAGAAAATGAACAACACTCCCATCTAGATGAAGATTGATATATGATTCCAAAATTTGGATCAGGCTGTATATCCGGTGGTGCAAGAGGAGTGTAAAACTCTTTATACTCCAAAGTTTGTTCGAATTTAGTTTCGTCAGCTTAGCCAAGCGGTGGAGATTGATGTGATTCATCTTAATGTGTCATAGTGGGCACAAACTCTTGATTGGGTCTCGTGTACAAAATAGCACTACCGTGCTGTTGAAAACGAAAAATAAAGAATGTTTTGGTAATTAATTCACGTAAAATGTAAATACATTGCAAAGAAAAATATACCCTTAGACAATGGAACCACCATTCATCGCTAATGCGTATAATTCCTTTTAAAAGATCTCACTCAACCCATGTTTTGTTGCACAAATATTTCCATTGGTGTCATCCTTTATTGACTCTGTCATATTTGTGTCGAACCTTATCTTCGGTAACTAGTGGTTCTCCAGTAATGTTGAACATAACTTGATTGAAAGCTGTGTAATTAATGCCTCGTTATTACCCCGCTATAACTCCGCTATATCTCATAGGGATTTCTACCGCTACGATTTTTCCATATAGCCCCAAAATATAGCATTTCCGCTTTAAGCCGCGCTATTTCCGCTATATACCGTTATTCTCGCTATATCCCATTATTCCCGCTATATCCCGTTATTCCCGCTATATTTCGTTATTTCCGCTATATCTTCTTTAATAAAATGAATTGAAAAATTGCATTTACGCATTATAAAAATTATGAAACTAATTTATTTGATTTAATTTTTTAACATATTTTCAGAAATGTAAATACTCTAATATTCTAGTAAATTCAATTATGTTATATAATAGTTTTACGTTTATTTAAAGTATATTTGCACATGTTTTGATTTAAAATTATGTATGTATTAATTATAATTCAATCGAATGATGATTTTTCATTTAATTACCATTTATGTATTTGTAAAAACATTAAGTACGAGTTTTATATGCTATTTTAGAGCCATCCGCTATATCCCGCTATATCCTCGCTGTATCCCCGCTATGGCATTTTGCACCTCCACCGCTTTGACTATGCCGAGCGCATTAACTGCACAGATTGAACGTTAATGTTATTTATTTTTTAATAATAAAAGTGATACTTTATTTAAGCAGAACATTCATTTTGATGTCTTGAAGATTCAAACTCATAATCTGTAGAATCTATATTTAGGGCATCATACCACTAACCAGTTAAGCTAGTAGTCCTTGACTATTGAACGTTAAATGTTATTGTTAATATTTTTTCACTCTTTTCTTGTTATTTCGAACTACATCGGGCATGTGCACATCTTTAGCATATAAGGTAAATTGGGAAGGTCAATATGTTGGACTCTAACATGGTGCTTTGTGATATTTTCTCCGATGGAACGTAAAAGAGAAAAAGATGGTAGTTGTTGACTAGATTTCAGAATAATGACTAAAGCATGTCTTGAGTGACGGTTACGTTCTAAAGTCACATTTAAATATGGACTGAAGAATAAATATGGGTAAAATACGGTGCAAGTAGGCACATACACATAATATAAGAATAATTACTTTCAAGTATAAAGTCAGCAGTCTATCTACTTTCAAGGACATAATTTCATAGGTTTTTAGGTCCTAAAAACTAATTATTTTGTGTTTTGTCCTTAAAGAAATTATTACAGTTGTGTGTCCTAAAAACTAACTCCACTTGCTAAAGATGCCATTGTGGCTAATTTCCACTAATAATAAATTGGTTAGGCCTAGAAGAAATCCATGTCTGCTATGCCATTTTACATTATTGCTTTCTAGAGTTTATCGTTGCAAAGGTGGAGAATAATGACTTCTTCAAGAGTACGGATGAACAATAATCTAGTTGCAAATGAAAATGAATTCAATTTTCGATCTTTTGCAAGTGTATAGGTTCTAATATTTATATTCACGGGGATCATACTCTGAAGGGCTCAGATTGATTTTGATAGATCCTTTGTCTGCATATGACAAACTGAGGGGTGTAGAAAGATTAATCATGAAGAGAATTTGAACGGCTTTGGCGTCCACTGCATCATATATTCAACATTGTATCACAAAAGCTTGCAAGCGCATGCGTATCACGCCATACCGTTAATACTTCCCAGCAATTAAAGGAATAGGTTTATGTTTATGCGATGATTAATCAATTGATACGAGGGGACAAACTGTGTGACTTCGACAAACAAAGACTTTCACAACAGTCGGTCCTCTTGTTTCTTTCCCTTTATTGTAAAAGCAAAGAATCAAATGACGAGGAGACTTTAGGCCTTGGCTTTCACATGCACTTGCATTCGAGCGTTCAAATCGCTATAGTATGACCATATTTTAATAAGATTCTAAAGTGAACATGCAGACTTCATTTTCGTTTCAAATCCACAATACCACTGCACGACAAAAACGATTGGGTGTCAAGTTAGGAAAAAGGTTGAACAAAACTTTTGTTGTTGATGTCTAGCATGTGGATTTTGACCCATACATGCAAATCTGAAAGTGCCGTAAACGATAAAGTTTAACCAATTTCATCTTACTGATCCCGCTGTTCAATCGTAATCATAATCTATTGTGACATATGCAATAACGTTCAGTGTTTTTTTTATATAATAATGTTTAGGTACAAGACTTGGGCTTGGAAAATTAATCACTTAAAAGCACTTCAAGAAACATTCACCATTTCTAACTGATATCACACTTGATCCACCTACTTCAACACCACACAATCGGAAAATCCAAATAAAGTTAAACGATTTTTACAAAAACGGACAACTTTGTGTAATCATTAAATTGAACATAGAAAACCAAAATATGGCACATAGGACTACTAGCGATAGTGATAGGAATGAATGTTAGACAAACTATTTGGACAAAGATTATAAAACAAAGGCAGTATCACGCTAAAACACAAAAGATAAAATGTACAGCCATCAATTTGTTTGTTATACAGTGGATACAATGCCATGAGAAAGGATGCTTAAGGTTATCCTCATATTTGTTTTTTTTTTCATACAGCATACAACGGCAGCAACATCTAATGCATAGGATTCAAACTTTCACAAATTTCAGGGTACTGCATCAGTTTTCCCGGGTGTTACTCTTGATCCATTCAAGGTACTTGAGATTACCGCCAGTAATGGGTAATGAGATGACTTCAGGTACCCTGCAAAAATACAATAGCATTATGTGCAGACATTACTAAAATCATTGTTCTACAACTTCACCTTCTCAATCACCATATAATTACATGTACGGATTCATCAATGTATCTTAAGAAATTAAAATAGTTTTCAGTAATATGTAACCAAAGACTTACTCGTATTCATGGTTAGACTTAACATGCTCTGTTAATGCTTCAAGAAGAGATTCCCTTGTTTTGATTATCAGCAGTTCTTCAGAATCGGTTTGTACCTGGACAGAGCAGACACAAATATGCACAGTTCAGCACTATACCCTATTTATTTGGAGCTTCGGAGTTTGGACAATAACTCTCTTTTATCCAAATAAATTAAATAGTGATCAGATATATCTACCTTGCCATCCCACCAATAAACAGATTCAATTCCTGAAACCACAAATATGACATCATATTAGCATCAAACTGATATAAAATTCAAGGACAGAAATGTCCAAAATAAAGTAAACATAGATAATGACAATAATAGCGATATCTTTTGGCTTGAGAGAGCATACTGGCAAGATCGCAAAGTCATGCAGACTAACTAATATATGATATATTTGAGATACCGAGGGAACAACAACCCTGTAGCCCAAAATTATTTAGCAGAAATAAGTTATATGTTTGAATAGCATATCACAAAAGGGAGAAAAAGAATATTGTTTTAAAGCATAAAAGAACATTGTTTTAAGTAGAAATTAGGATCCACCCCTTATTTTCAAGTTTCATGAGCGAAAAACCCTCATCAAAAACATGTTTTAAATAACACTTCTATTTTTATTTCGGAGAAAATATATTCTTCTTTTTTCCAAAAACTAGATCTGGAATTAGTCGCATATTTCTATACACTCTTTTTTTTCCTGGAAGAATTGCAAATATTTGGCTGAAACTAAGGAAAGCCGTTTTTTTTTTAAAACCTGTTTTTGAGGAGGATGACTGTATTTTTGAAAGTTAGAGGGGGGTCATTTGAAGAACCAAAAGAAGGGTTGAAAAACTTTGCATGTCCATAAAGTATCAACTGGCTGTACTAATAATCCTATAATAGCTTGTCTTTACAGCGTAAAAGTAATTAAAGAAAAACACAATTAATGCATTCCTGGTACACGGTTGACACATGCAGCAAGCTTCTCCTTAATAATGCTTTCTGAAAGTTTCTTGCCTGCAATTTATAAGTTCCAAGAACAAAATCAAATAAAATAGAAATGGACGACCTACAAACATAAACTCTAGTGGAGTAAAAGAAAAATCAACATTATCTACATAATAGCATGCTAGGTGGTGTGTTACATATGTTATTTTTCAACTACATTTAGTCAAGAAATTGACACGAAAAATCCAGCAATTACTATATATGTCGGTAGAGTGCATCCAAGACTCTTACATAAACAGAGGTAAAATTTAAATAGTTTCCTTTTTAACAAGAACAACCGAGTTATGTCCTAGAATTCCAAATGTCATGTTATTTATTTTCTAATCTGGTATTATAAGAAGTATAATCCTCACATCAAACTAGCATCTGACATGCGAACCACTTCCCTTACCCATCTTTGTTAAAAACCAAATTGGGTGAACACCGCTAATAATAATTTACTTTCATATTCCTGAAAGGGAAAATATATTTGAACACAAACAAATGACACAAGAGATGTCAACCATTAGATCTCCTCCTGAATTCAACCATCAATAAGATCCAACGACCAACATCTATTGTGTCCACATTTCTCGTTTGCTTTGTGTTCTAGTAGTTGCCCCCTTCATTAATTTACCACTGATCTTTGACTTTGTCACGCTTTAGATTAGTGCTATCAACTTTTCTATGGATATACCTTAGCTTTGCACTAATTCCTTGACTTTAGCCTAAACAAACTCTGACGTACACCATATTGATTGAACATGTGATGTAGATTTTAGGAATGTCGCGAAGTTTCTAAATTACAATCTAAAAGAACTCAATCATTCTAAAAGATCCTTGATATTGTAAAACACTCGGAAAGTAACAGTACGGAAATATATTTAAGGTTCTTGACGTTTGTAAAAGTGCCTAAGATGACACGTGATATATGATCTTCTTCAGTTTCAAGATTAGGTATTTACATATGTATGACATCCGATGTATACAATTTATCCGAAATATGAATGTATAAACGAATGAAGATATCATGTTCTGGAACTTTTCATACAATAATGCCCTTTGGAGTGCATATTATAGCCTCAAATGATCACGTAGACTGCTGGTGTATAAATGTTTTGTAGACATGGAGGGCATATTCACAAGAGTCTTAAAGGCGCACACCACATAATAAATAGCGAACCCTCAATGCACATGGCGTGGCATGTGATGTATGCGGTGCAAGTTAAAATGTGATCTACAAAATTATCATACCAAATCGACCACTCATAATTGTACCCAGAAATAAACACACTCCAAAAAAGAAAAGAAAAAATCATACAAAAAAGATACAGTTATTCAGATCAACAATTTATGTATATAACGATTAAATAAATTAAAGACATCCAAACCAAGGCTTCTCATTCTGGCCAGCATGCTGGATTTCGGCCATTCCAGTTCAGGACTTGACCGGGCAGGAATTTGTTGAGAAGAGGAATTAGAAAATGATTTCCATCAAGCAGGAATTGGGGTCAACGGAATTTGGGAATTGATTTATTTTACGGTTTGGGCTTTTATGAACGAAATCTGAACCCGGGCTCATTGTCATGAAATATGGAAAAAGAGAAGCTCGATGGAATGAGATAGGGAACAGCGAGAAGTTCAAAATACTTTTTAAGTGGGCTTGTGTTTGGTCATTGGGTATAGTTACATTGATATATTTAGCTGTATTGATTTGGTTATAATTATGTTAATAATTGATTAGTTGTTGTATGATGCATATAGATGAGTTTAATTCAATTAATTAGTCTATAGTATGATCAATTATAATTGATTAATTAATATTCATGAATTGATAAAGGAACTATTTTGTTTATGATTTCATGTACTTAATTATGGCAAATCGTGGTATCACACTGGTATTCACAGATCAGAATCAAAAAAAATTCCCAAAAAAATTTAAATGAAACTGAAATTTAAAAAATTACCAATAACCGGAACGGAAAGAGAATGTAAAATTTTGAACCTTGATATAAACATCCACATCCACTGAGATAAGAAAGAGCATCAAAAAAATTGGGCAATAAAAATACGTTATGTAATTTCGTTGAGCGTGTTCGGTTAAACAGTACAAAAAAACAAACTTATGTCATTTAGATCTTGAAAAGAATTGCAAAATATATTATAGTATATAATTAGTCAAATGTACGAACAAGGTGGTGCACTTTTTGTAGAATGCACAATTCTTTTTAAGTTATATATGGCATGTATCTTTGGCGTACCTTCTTATGTGTGTCATTCTCGAGTGAGAACATCACTAAACTTGCATCATGCTACATGTAAATTTTGGATTATCTTATGATTTTTGATGAAATGCACACTAACGAAAATGAATAAAATGCAAGAAAATTATGTTTCAAATACAAAAATTGAAGAACACATTTAAGAAATGATTCGAGCTCTATATGCAAGTGGACTTACAATAATGTAACTATAATATAAAAGCGCCAAACAAACTAAATATACAAACCACGTGTATCTCAGATAACAAGCAAATGTGCACGATCAACTAACCAAATAAGCCTACTCCCCTTCACCAACTCTTCTAAGCGATTCGACAAACTAATAAGACTAAATAAAATATATTGATACGGTTGGCACTATAACGTCTATCAGAATAAAAACAGATATGAATATTGTTACATCAGCATCAGTATTCAAAATCATTTTCGAACATTGGATATTCGTATTGTGGATAAAGTACGGATAGTGGGTTTCTATCTGTCCAACAACATTTGATAAATCTAATAAAATAAATAATCCATTTTAATTCAATATAAAATCAAGTTAGTACCAGTACTGTAAAACTAAAATGAAAACAAAAAAAAATGATAAAAACCAAGTTTTAGTTGCATTATGCAATCATTTATACATATATAACATTAACAATCACTTGATGAAGTCCAAGATCATGTCCCTCTGGCAACACACCCAGACTTTGGTTTTAACGAATCCTACATAACGTGACGTAATTTGAACCTAGTGCATATTTAGACACACACATACATACATACACATAAAACCTAAGACTTGTGGTATCATTAGATATTACCACTTCTAAGTACCAACTTAAATAAAAAAACGATTATTTGATGAAACATCAAATATCAATCATCGATATAATAATATATATTATACACATAATACAAATTGTAATTTTAATAAAAGCTGGACTGATAACAGTATAACTTGATGAGAATTTAGGTATTATAAACGGAGTTAACATTTAAAAAAACATTTGAATTTTAGAATAGGAACAGTATAGTTTGCCAACGAGACTTAACTTATAAAACATTGATGTGCAGTGAAAGTGATCCAAATATATTGTTGAATGGCATTTCAAGCGTTCGACCACAAATGTTGCAACTTCTTCAAAACATTTGAATCAAAGCATTGATGAAAGGTATGGTTGAGATATAAGCAATAAATTTATGAGCACACCAGTTGTCTCCACAATAAAGAAAATCTTTGAATTGGTGGAACTTTTTCAAACTCTCCAAAATACCAACAGGTGTACTCAGTATACATTTTAGATGGTGCATTAATCTGTTCACCAAGGCAATTTTGTAGTTTAGCTTGATCAACTGTCCCGTTTATTTCATTCAAAAGTTAAGGAGACAAGGAGTTATTTTTCTTAAATTGCGCAACTTTACACAAAACACACACACTGCATGGGTAAACTTCTGGTAGTTTAAATAAAGTTAATAAAAGAAGTAGAGAAAGAGCTTAGATTCAATCATCGGTCATAAAAAAACTAACTGATCGCAAATTGAGAGACGAAATAAATGGTAAACCAGGTTCAAGTGAAAAACTTTTATATAAATTTTATAACTAAGAATATGAAATTTAACAAATATTATAGATATTACATGAATACCTTTTAAAACCATATACATTCAAATTTCAAAAAAAAAATTACTATTTCAGATATGAACAAAGATAATTTGTATTTAATATCTAAACTGATAAAAAAGAAAATACGTCCACCGGTTATATTTATATGCTTGAGAAACATATAGATCATGCATTGTTCAACTAGCACTGTTTTTGCCATATTCTAAAATTTACTACTATTTTCCAGAACGTTTAAAATATCTACTAGACAACAAAATCAGAATAATACAAAGGATGACACACCGTGAATTTGATCTTCTACACTGTTTCCCTCATTTACCTAAAAGTTGCATGCTTACAATATGATTGCTTATCAACCTAAGTTGGACTGCTTATAACTTCTCAACGTAAGTAATAAAAACTTTTACTTTCCATTGAAGCAACGGATCAATCTTGTAACTGTACTAGACAACTAAATCAAATAACATGAAGAATGATACACCGTGACGCATCTTCTACAATATTTCCCTCATTTACCTAAAGCTGCATGCTGGCAATGATTACTTATCTCCTCCTATAAACTGTAGACTATTCACTTCGGCGTGGATTTTACTTTCAATTTCTTTGCATCATATACTAAACAACTGCTAGATGGTCTGTTTTGAATCTAAGTATGAAACAGACACTTCTATCCAAGCTCATAAAAAATTGTCAACCTTGGATCCACTATATCCAGAATTAAAAATCAAAACAACAGTGATAAATACCTGCATCTTTATTCGGAACAGTAACATAAACAACAATAGAAGGCACAGTGTTCAACGAAGCAGAGGCATCCATTTCCTTCGAAAAAGAATGAAGAGCTCTGCACACCACAAGAAAAAAAAACGAATGAATTAACAAATTCAGATTTAAACAGTAAAAACAGTGGATCAAACTTAACTAATTAGGATACCTAGCAATCTGTACTCTGCGCTGTGCCAAAGCGCCACCTGCTCTGTAAGAGACAGCTGCAATAGCGCCAATACTAATGATACAAAGAACTGAGAACAGCGGTGACCGTCTGCGGACAGTGAGAGATGATGACGTGGCGGGGAAGGAAGGCGGAGAGTGGTGATTTGTAGGAGCTAGGGGAGCCCTATTGTTGATTAGGGTTTTGAGAGGCATTTATGTGGATTTGGGGCTTCGGCTTTTCTGTATACAGATTTTACTAATTACCGTCAATAACTTGGGCTTTGCTTAGAGTGCTGTGGGCCATCACTCGGAAAAATAATTAAAACCTAATACGTTATTATTCCTCATTCCATTGGTTGGATTATGCCAACCTAACCTAAACTTATGATTGCTTCCAAAAATCGTTCCTAACAGTTGATCGCTAGGTGTAATGCTACTAGATTACAAATCTGTAGTATATACTGGCCAATGTTGGTAAACATGACAGTTACAAACTAGTTGTTACGAAACCGTTGCATACTAGTTATTTTGACACAACTTTTAGGATCGTCTTTTACCATCTATGAAAAAAACTAGTTGTTACTAACCGTTACATACTAGTTGTTCCGAACGAGACAAACAATATTCAATTGAGTATCGAGAGATATCAAAGCTTATGGCAAATATTTTGTTGTCAAACTAAACACTTTTAAAAGTTAAGGTTCGAATGTACATCAAAAAGTAATTGATACCGTGAGAATGCTAGCATAAGGGATCTTGTTAGTGCGTTAGATGACTCTTAGCTGTTAAGAGAGGCCGTAATATTATTAACTATGCAAAAATTATGTATAATTATTGTCGACGTTTTTGACGATCAACATTTGCGAAAATCAAATAAAGCTAACGTTGTCAATTTTTTATAAACTCAACCCCGAAGGAAAAAGCCCCAACCTAATGAGTCCGCCAACCCTAGAAGGGATTTTATGCCAGCCCCAGCACAGAGGTTTGATGTTCCCAACCATTATCAGTTTCTGGGAATCCACCTCCGCGCCTTGAGGGGAGTATGGCAGACGGGTATCGAACTCGCGACCTTGTTAACAGGAGGCAAGTGTCTCAAGAGTAAAGGATGATTTGGTATGTTACGAAATAAGGATTGTATGCATTGGGAATCAACATTTGCCCAAAAGCGCTTCAAAGAGCGTAGAACGGTAAAGAAAATAACCTAATTTAGTTCTTGAAGCGGTTGCTTCGTATGATCAATGGATCTGATATGTTTTTTTGCATGCTCGAATTTAACAATGTTGTTACATTGGTTAAGATATTGTCTATATTTAATGAATTAGGGCATGGTAATACAAATGCATATTTTGTTCACTATTAATGGTAACACATATTATTGACCAGATCCGTTTAATAGTGGGTAAATTGGGTAGGTTTTCAAAACTTTCCCTTAACAAATCTTTATTGGGCTTATATAATAAGTTAATTTATATTAAATCAAAACTAATATTAATATATTTCATTTTCATTGAGATAGATATATGCATAAATGTATATTATATATATACATTAGTTTGTAATATGTATAGACTGTAGCAAATATAATAACACGTCTGCATTAAATATACATACATATGCAGTTATTGGGATTAACAACTAATGTATACATTTATATATTAAACTAAGATACATACATACATCTTCAATATTTCAACCATATTTATATATAAATATAATTATAATTTTGAAATTTATAATTTATGAAAGATTATATATATATATATATAAGTGTTTTATTAATTATATAAACACATAATAATTATATTTTAAAATTTTAATATATTTTATAACAAAGTCGAAAATATTATAATAATAAATAAATATAAAACCAAAAAATTATATACATACATACACATATTTATATCTGTGTATGTATGTATATATGTATGTGTTTGTATTTATGATTTCGAATTTATTTAATAAAACCGAAAATTAAATCCATTTAAAATTATAAATAATTCTAATATATATAATACTTTAAATAATATTATATTAAAAAAATTATTAATACATGCATAGGCCGAAAGTAAAGTTCGTTTTTATTTTATAACCGAACATATTTAACTACACATACATAATAAACATTTTTGGTTTAAATTATCTATATATGTGTGTGTGTGTATAAAATATTTTATATATATTATATTAAATACACACACATATTAATACATGTTTACAAAGCATGGCCATGAGCCAAATTATGTTTCATTATTATTAAAATTCGAGCATTTAAAATATATAAATAATATAAAATTAATATTTAAATCCATGTTATTATATAATACATATTATTTCATGTTATTTAATAATACACCAGTTAATGACTGAAATAAATGTGATTAAAGGTAGGGAATTTTATTGGATCTAAATAAAATTACTACCATAGACTTTTTGTCATTCGTCAAGTTGTGATTTAGCAATCTCTTCTTTGAAATTCTCAATTCCGGCGGCTAAGGTTTGCAAAGTCTAGTAGATCCACCTTGATAGACGCTTATAAAATTAGGTTTATAACATGGTAGAGAGTTATGGAAATTTCTATGTATTTCTAATGAGTGGGGTCGTGGAGGCTCAGTTTATAAAGAAGATTTCAGAAATATCTTCATATAAGAATTTCTCCTCCTTTTACTCTTTCTCCACAAATATCTCATCCCAAATATCTTATATATGACTAGCCCTACGTACCCCCTTTTAAAAAAAGTGGCATATATATCTAACTCAAATTTTAATTAACTTATAAATATTAAATCATTTATTTAATATTAATACATGTCGTATAAATAAAATAATTAAATACCTAACCGTTGTATATATACTTAAACAATTCATAAAGGCCATTAAAATTTATAAAGGCTGCTAAAATTGCTGAAATACATCATATTTACTATGAACACCCGTTATAATTAATATAACTTTTATAACTCATTAATTTATAATAGTTATAAATTAATTAAATCAGGTTTTGCTTCCGGGACTACTCAAGTTTGGTTGTGCAACTCAAAGGTGTAAATTTGATCAACAACTAATATCGAACATTTAGAATTAAAATTCACACGTTACCATAGCTAATAGTGTGACATTATCATCACATTTATCGCTTGTAGATTTTCAAGGAAAATCGTATTTTAAATCTTTTAAATAACATCGTTTAGCAACAATGTTATATGGACATCCTCTTCATCATCATTGTGTTACTTCAGATATATAGATTTTGGTTGTAATGACCTAAAATTTTATCGTTTTGATTGTGCATATTTAATTAAATTTAAAAATTTAAATAATTAAATAATTTGATTTTAAAAACTTAATAAATCCTTTTGATTAATAAATAATAATAATTAATTATGTGAAATTTGGTTTCGAAAATTTATTTACAAAATTGAATAATTTGAATAAATGTCGATAGTGTGATCGAAGATCATTTATCGATAAACGGTCTCAAAAAGCTTGAAATTATCATTCTGGGACGCTATCTCGGATTTTGACAAAACTAATGACATCAGAACAATAATAATATGGCAATGTGTGCAGACGAGTTTCACGATAATTGGACTTGCTGTGTGATCGTGCGAGCTCGAAACGCACAACAAGTAAAAAGAGTAAATTAAAATATTATATTTACCATTATATAGGCCACTAAACCCCTCACTTCGCTCTCTCCTCACTTTTCTTCTTTCCTTTTCTTTTTCATTTCTCCTTTTCCTACAAGTGAAAACACAACCGCCTCCATTTATGAATTGTTTTGAGAGCTAGGATGCACGAAACCGAGCAATGTCGGATCTGTTGAGTTCGTACAAGCGAGGGCTTCAAATCCAAGTAGTTGATGATGGATGTGATCGACTTTGGTGGTGATCGATGTTGTCTTGGTCGAGTTAAGGTCGGGTTATTCCGACGATTTAGGTGACGGTTGGCTAAGGCGAAGTTGGCATCATGTTTCTTGTGCAAAGGAGCATCGTCCCACCATGTTTCGACATCTCCAGTCGACCATAGCAGAAAGCGACTTTGTGAGGGGGGTGCAGCATGGATCAAGTCGCGATTTAATAGCCTCGACCAAGCTTCGAGTGATGGTGATCGGGGTGGAGAGTATGCGTCGTGCAACGCGTAGGAACCGACGGTGCACGATTTCGTCGAGAAATGGAGGAGAATTTGATGATGGAAGGAGCGGCTATGATGGGTTTATGCACATATCAATGTGCATGATCAAAAAGAGGGAAGAAGAAGGATTTAAAATAATCAAGATAATTATTTGTTGACGATGTTTAATTAAAATTAATTAATTTGAAATCTTATAAAATCAATAACTTCTTCATATGAGATCCAACCAAGATGCAGTCTTTTGTATTGCACTCGCAGGAGCATTATCTACGCATTAGAGTTGACTTCATCAAATTTGGAGCAAGTAAGATTTTGAGAAAAATTCAAACACTGTTTGGTTTTAGATTAAGCAGAAACGCGTAAGCATCAATTGGAGTTTTAGTGAGTTAACTCACCTTTGATTGAACAGTATATGATATATGTGTTGATATGAACTATCGTTTGTGTATTTGAATGATTTCTTTGGTTAAATTTTCGCTTTGTAAAGCAGATGGCATATAAAGTGAAATATGGAGAATTTGGTAGAGCGATTTGGATTCTTCATCATTGTTGATTTTAATATCTTTTATGTACTTGTTATATAAATTGATGAATGCTAAAGTTTGGTGGTTGGCCATATTGAATATGACTTTGATATGTGACTTTGAAATTGGTCTTATCGTGTTACATTTGTTACATTTATATGGAAAGCACTTGTTGAGTGTTATGGTAGCTATGGACCTCAATATAGTATTTTGAAATATTATGGTTTGCGGATTTGATTCGGAGAATGATTTTTAACGTGTTTTTTGGAATTCTCTATGACATTTATTTAGAAATAGATTTTGTACATCTCTATTTCACTTCAACCTTTTTATTGATCTTTTCTAACATATATGGAAATGCTTTAAAGATATTTTGGAAGTATTTATTACACAAAAAAGTTAATATAATGTTTATTTTGAAAAAAAATAAGGAATTTATCTTTTATAATAAAGTGATTCTATTTCCAAAGAAGATAGAAATATTTTGGAATAAATATTTGAGAAACGTTTTATATAAAATGTTGTATGGTAAGAGAGATTATAAACGGTATTTTATAAATAAAAAGATAGATTTATGAATGATATTTTATAAAAAGGGAAATGATACCATTTAATAAATTGGAAAATAAATCACATTTGTAAATTTACAGTGATATATTGAACGATCATTTTGTTGAAAAGTATTTAGTCCTATTTTGAAACTGAAAAATTTGTGATAAGTATATGAGATTTAAAATCAGAATATTTATGAACAGAAAGGAGATTTATAAAAAAAGTTTCACAAATATAAAGGAGATTTATAAAAAAAGTTTTGCAAATATAAAGGAGATTTATAAAAGGAATGTTGCAAATATAAAAGCAGTTTATAAATGGAATGAGATTTGATTTCCATAATGATTTTTATAACTTATAGTGGTATGGAAAATATTCTTTTCATACTTAAGTTCTAAGATATGGAAACTCGTCCCTATCTCTAAGAATTAAGAATGTATGTCGAGACAATGATGGTTTTCTAACTTGTCCGATTTCATTGTTAATCGAGCGATAACACAAGTTTGAAATCAAGACGTGATGGTAAGTATATTTGATCTAATTTTTATGTGCCTATTTACTTATACCAAAAGGATAGTTGTTTGGGTTTACAGTAAACAATGTTTTTAAATGACATCTGTTTTTGACACATTAAATATGATTTTGGAAAAAGGGGAAATCTTCCTTAAAATTGTGAATATATTTATACCATTGATAATTAAGCATGTGGAGATGTTTTTGAAGTATTGAAAGTGAAATGGTTTGTGAATATACTTATACCGTTGAAATAAATATATGAATATTTTTTAAGTAGTGAAAGAAAGTAGAGTGGGTTTGTAAATATATCTTTTGAAAAAGGTATTTTAATACGAATATTTAAAAAGAGATTTTATTAATGAAAGGATTAATTAAAAGGGCTTAGTGGTTGCTTATGTGCTTAATCATGCTTGATTTCCATATGAAGTTAAATCCATGATTGGATTGTTTGTTTATTTGATAGTTAAATAACCGACTATCAAATCTTGGCCAGTTTTGAAACTATCGTTGTTGGTTTAGAAAGACGAGATCAAATAAGCATGAGTTAGCCGGAAACTACTTCAAACCGGCATAAGCATTCGAATTAAAGACATCTTGAAGATAATAAAATCGAAGACAGGGTCCTCTGAAGTGTAAGGCTACTTGCTACTAACCT
This sequence comes from Allium cepa, assembly GCA_030765085.1. NCBI lineage: Eukaryota > Viridiplantae > Streptophyta > Magnoliopsida > Asparagales > Amaryllidaceae > Allium > Allium cepa. The sequence goes on from CM060934.1 coordinate 185,009,988, forward strand.
CGAGGGTGATTCCAAAATAGATGTAGTAGAGATAGTGCATTCGGTTTATTCATACCCTCAACAACTTGTATGGATGAATCCTGACATTGCATTGTTCCTTAGATGGTAGTGTTAGTATTCTGAGTGGAATTCACTAATAAAGTAAAACATGGCCTCAAGCCTCACACCCGGTAATGATTAAAACAGAGGATATGCCTCATGGCTATGTGGTTCGCTGCCCTTAGGGTATGATCATCACTGATCTAGGTTGATATTATTTTTGAATATATGCTTCAATCCCATTATGGTTGTAGATTCAACCAAGGGATGATCATATTCGATACTATTTAGGAAGGGGTAAACCGATCTTGCCATGCAGAGGTCCACGTGAGGCCCTCGGTACATTTTTCTAAAGGTGTACTGTGATAGACGGTATCCCAGTGGCCTTGTCATTAATGGGATCCATTTTCAAATACGTGCCTTACAGACTTAGTTATGTACCAAATATGTTGGAATGCAAGCATTTCAGCTATGCTATATATTAATTTTAAACCCTTGACATTATTATAACATCACTGGATTTTCTAATAAAAATGGTTTGGTTATCTAAGGTTAAAACCCGTCCATATTTATGCGTGACGTGGTCTTATGAGATACCTTTATTTTTGAAAGGTTTTATAAATACAAAAATCCATATGATTTGTGTTCTCATGCTAGCTTACTAGACTGATCTAGATGTTATTTTCTTATGATGCTCGGGTCAGCCCCAATATATTTCAGATTTAGTTATAGATGCTTTGGAGCTTAGAAGACGAACTGTATGCCTCCAAGACGTATTCACATATCTTTTATTTCTAGTGCATTTCTTGTATTGTATTTATCAACATTTATAAGGACAGACTGTTATAACTGTCCACACTGATGATATATTAGTTTACTCTGATTGATGTATGTATATTACAATTTTCTTTTGTAAAAGTCATATGTATATTATAAATCACACATCACGACGTGAGATTCTATTATGTTTTTTCTTTTCTTTCATCCCAACAATCTGTCTTTTCGACGCTTAGATGCTTAGCATGTGTATATTATGGATGTATTAGGTCGACTTTAGTGGGTTGAGAAGGGCAGTCGTCATATTTGGTATCAGAGCTTAGTTGAGCGAATAGGCCTTGGTGGGGTAAACTCATTAGAGATAGGGTTGGTAACACCCTAGATTGAGTTTAGTGTATATATATAAGAGCACATTTTATTAGTGCTATAAAATTGTTTTATATTGTATTGATTGATTATTGAGTGATTTATGAATTCTAGTCGAAATGTGGATGACACGGTATTGATGGGGGTTTCTAAATACTTGGACAAGATAGACCGACACAGTATTGTTTTTAAAAACCGTAAATGAAATAAATTTACCTAGGATTATATTTTGTATACAAAAGGATAATTTTCAAAAACTGATTTAGTTATTTATAATATGTTTATTTGTTAGGAAACGATAATATTCAATTACTATCATTTATTGTTTGATTATTTGTGCCCGGCTAGTTTATGAGCATTAACTATTGTTCGTTGATTTTTGAATTATTTTCGATTAGTTTATGAGCAGTTTTACCTTTTCACTTCATGAGTTGGGTTGATAGTAATTGTGGAAATGTTGAAACAAACACATTGTGAATTCAGTTTCATAGTTTGGCTGTAAGACCTTCGGTGATAATGTTGGGGTTAAAAATTTAATTTTAATAAAAATATTATTTATTATAATCTAAACAATGATATACGTTTGTGAAATGATTTTATACAAGAGAGTGAAATTATATAAGTATGGTCTATAAATTTGGTTTACAAATAAAAAAGGATTTAAAATTGAGAATTTGAGAACTTAAATCTTGGTTTTTTTGAAAATTATTTTTCATAGTTTTTGGGATAATAATAATATTGTTATTCGAAAATATTCATGAATAGAAATATTTTTAAATGTGTTTTTTATAGGAGATAGAAAGTATTGACCTTACTTCTGTCACTGGAAAATAATTCCATTGATGACTGTAGCATCATCGGCGTTAATTTTCGGGTTTCAAAGTGGAGAAATGCTACCATAATAATTTGTTATAGGGTGGTTTTGGTAAAACAAATTTTGATTGACTCCTAAAAGTATGATCTGATATGCAAAAGGAGTTATGTATATTATTATTATTATTATTTCAAAATGGTTTGAAATAAAACCCGGTGTTTATTTCTTAAGTTTTCTGTTAAAGTTATTTTATAGAAACATGTATCATATGCATTTAGTTAGTTTGGATTGTGCATATCATTATGATATGTTGTTTGGTTGTTCTTATTTATAGGAATGAAATGGAATTTTCGATCATTTTAGATAGTCGAAAACTTCCAAATTAGTTGAGAACTAGAAGCTAAGTGTTTGTGAGCATATAATAGTAGAGTTTTGGAACTCTAGAATGAAAAGATAGTAAGTTAAAATGAGTTTCAAATTTGTTGGACATTCATGTTAAGTAAAGCAAATTGATACTGTATATATACTCTTATTGATGTAGGAGAGTGTTATATGAATATGAATAGAAGTCCTGAAATGTTTTAAACAAAAATTTTTCTTAATGAAATGTTTTAGAAGTGAAGATAAGTCTTTATAGAATGTTTATAAAATAAAGTTAGTGTTTTATGAAATGGTTCATAACTGATTTTGGTATTAAAGGAAATATACTATAAGTGAAAATTAATGTGAAATAAAAAGATATTGGTGTATCTAAGAAACCAATGGAATAAGCACGTAAGTTGTACATAGATATTTTTATTCGCATAACCGTTCTTGATCCATATTTGAATATATGATTTTGAGGTGATTTACACCGATCCGAACAAGGATTTTTCACTTGATTCTTGATGGTGAACATTTGATATAGATTCTTCATGTGATTCTAATGTTTTCTATCATAGTATATAACTATATAAGGAGAACGAATATTTCTAATCAAGGAACATGATCAAAGTCCACACTATGAAAGTCGAGTGAGCAATACTAGTTCGAAAGAGATGTATATGCGATCAAGCAAGTGATCGGATTTGATATTGCGTATTGATGACAAATGTACATCGTACCGGCTTTAAAATAATCGTATGCTTCTTAAAGTTAGAAATGCAAGTTACAAGGTTTGATATGACATGATTATGTGAAGTGATTATTGTATAGGATTTAGCAGATTTAGATTCATGACATATGATGGATGATTTGCTATTTATTTTAATTGTCATGTTTAACTCTATTTTGGTTATGTAAGTGAAATATAGGTAAATGGAAGAAAAGGCTTGCTAGTTGCTTTTGGTTTCATGAGTAGACTTAGCTTGCTTGCAAATCAGTATGTATTTATGCTTAATGGGAGCATTTGCTATGTGACATACACACTCTATACGGTATATCGTATGTATATATTGTTGTTATGTTGTCTCAAGATATGGAAGGTCCCAGATATAGGCTTATATTGATGTTGTGATTTTTTCGGATCTAGCCACAAAGAGAAGGTGTTGTCGAAATTTTTCATAACATATGAGACTTTATAAGGTTGATTACTCATTTTAATTAATTGACTTTTAGTGCTTAAGGATGTGAAGATAATTTTCTTTCTTTGGGAATTTCAAAGACAAAATTCTTTTAAGGGGGATGTATTTAACGGTTTGGAATTTTATCTTTATGATTATGAATATTTAATTAATGTTAAATATTTAAATAATTGATTTTAAAAGCATAATAATTTATTTTAATTAATAAATAATAATGAGAAAAAAATTGAAATTTATTTACAAAAATGAATAGTTTGACTAAATGTCGATGGAGTGACCGAAGATCGTTTTATCGATAAACAGTCTCGGAAAGCGTTAAATTATCATTTTGGGGAACTGTCTTGGATGTTAATGAAACTGGTGCCATCAGAACCAGAATAGAATGGCGATGTGAATAGGCGAGTTTCGTGATGATCAGACATGTTGTGTGATCGTATGAGCTCGAAAAACACAATGATTAAAAAGAGCAAATTAAAATATAATATTATTATTATATTAACCACTTAAACCCTCACTTCTCTCTCTCTCTCCTCACTTTTCCTCTTTACTTTTCTTTTTCATTTTTCCTTTTCGTGTAAGTGAAAATACAGCCGCCTCCATTTTTGAATTGTTGTGAGAGCTAGGATGCACGAAATCAAGTGGCGTCGAATCTATTGAGTCCGTATGAGCGAAGGCTTCAAATTCCTATAGTCTATAATGGGTGCGGTCAACTTTGGTGGTGATCGACGTTGTCTTGGCCAAGTTAGGGTTGGGTATTTTCGGTGATTTGAGCGACGATTGGCCAAGACGAAAGTGACACCGTGTTTCTCATACAAAGGAGAACATTCCCACAGAATTTCGTCATCTCCGGTCGACCATAGCAGAACGTGGCATTGTGAGGAGATGCGGCGTGCATTAGGTCGCGATTTGATAGCCTCGACCGAGCTTCGAGTGATAGTAACAAAGGTGGAGAGCACGCTTCGTGTGACACATAGGAATTGACGATGCGCGATTTCGTCGAGAAATGGAGAAGAATTCGATGATGAAAGGAGCGGCCATGGTTGGTTTATGCACATATCCCTGTGCACAATTGAAAAGAGGAAAGAAGAGAGATTTAAAATAATCAAGGTAATTAATCTGTTATTGATGTTTAATTAAAATTAATTAATTTGAAATATTATAAAATCAATAACTTCTCTATATGAGGTCCAATCGGGACGCGGTCTTTTACGTCGCGCTCGTAGGAGCGTTATCCACACACTAGAGCTAATTTTATCAAATTTGGAGCAAGTATGGTTTTGAGCTAAAATTGAACATCATTCGATTTTCGATTGAACAGGAACGCATAAGCGTAGCTAAAGTTTTGATGAGTTAACTTACCTTTGATTGAACACTATATGATATATGTGTTGAAATAAATTATTGTTTGAATGATTTCTTTGGTTGGTTTGGTTAAATTTCTGCTTTGTAAAGTGGATAACATATAAAATGAAATATAGAGAATTTTGTAGAAGGATCTGGATTTCTCTTTATAGTTGATTTTAATTTTATTTATATACTTGTATAAATTGTTGAATGTTAAAAGCTTGGTAGTTGGCCTTGGATATGACTTTGATATGTGACTTTGATATTAGCCTTATTGCGTTACACTTGTTAAATTTATATAAAAACACTTGTTAAGTGTTATGGTAGCTCTGGCCTCATTGTAGTATTTTGAAATATTATTGTTTGCTGATTTGATTTGAAATTGGATTTTATTCGGAGAACGATTTTAAATGTGGTTTCGAAATTTTCTATGGCATTTATTTAGAAATGGTTTTTGAACTTCTCTATTTCACTTCAACCTTTTTATTAGTCTTTTATAACATATAAAATGTTTTAAAAGTATTTTGGAAAGTATTTACTATACAGAAATGTTAATACAATGTTTATTTTGAGAACAAAAGGAATTAATCTTCTATAATAAAGTGATTCTATTTTTAAAGAAGATAGAAATATTTTGAAATAAATATTTGGAAAATGCTTTATATAAAATGTAGCATGGTAAGAGAGATTTATATATGGCATTTTATAAATAAAAGGGTAGATTTATAAATGATATTTCATAGAAGGGAAATGATGTTATTTAGATAAATTGGAAAATAAATCACATTTGTGAATTTATAGTGATACATGAAATGATCGTTTTTATGAAAAATATTTAGCCATATTTTAAAATCGAAAGTTTGTGATAAGTATATGGGATTTAAAATCGGAAGTTTTCTAAATAGAAAGGAGATTTATAAAATAAGTTTTATAAATCGAAAGGAGATTTATAAACAAAGATTTATAAATATAAGGGAGATTTATAAAACTAGTTTTGTAAATATAAAAGCAATTTATAAAAAGAAGTTTATACAAGGATGAGATCTAATTTCCATAAATGATCTTTACACCTTATGGTGGTACGGAAAATATATTTTTTATACTTAACATCAAATTCCAAGGTATAGAAACTCGTCCTTAGCTATGAGAATTAAGAATGTATGTCGAGGCAGAGATAGTTCTCTAACTTGTCAGACTTCATTGTTAATCGAGGGATAGCACAATAAGTATATTTGATGTAATTTCCATACGACACATTTACTTACATCAAAAGGATAGTGGTTCGGGATCAGATAAGCATGAGTTATTTGAAAACCACTTCAAAACTGACATAATCATTCGAATTAAAAACATCTTGAAGATGATGGAATCAAAGACGAAATTCTTTGAAGGACAAGGGCTAATTGCTACTAGTCCCGAGGGTGATTCCAAAATGGATATAGTAGTTGTAGTGCTTTCAGTTTGTTCATATCCTAAACAACTTGTATGGATGAATGCTATGCATTGTTGCCTGGAGGACAATGCTACCATTCCAAGTGGGTTTTCTAAAAGGGTAAAACGTAGCCTCTAGCCCCAAACCCAGTAATGACTAAAACAGGAGATATGCCGCAAGGCTATGTTGTTCGCTACCATTAGGGTATGGTCATCCTTGATCTAGATCGATATTATTTTTGGATGTATGCTTCGAGCCATTACAATTGTGGATTCAACCGAGGAATGATCATATTCATACTATCCAGAAATGGGTAGGTCAGTCTTTCCATGCAGGAGGTCCGTGTGATGCCCTCGGTATGTTTTTCTACAGGTTTACTATGATGTACGGTACCCTAGTAGCCTTGTCATTGACGGTATCCACTTTCAAGTACGTGCCTTATGGACTTAGTTGTGTACCAAATATGTTGGAATATGAGATTCAAGCATCATCTATGTTGTATATTTATTTTAAACTCTAGACATTATTATAATATCACTGGATTGTCTAATAAAAATGGTTTGATTATCGTAAGGTAAAACCCATTTTTGTAACAACCCAGAATTTCTGTCATTTGAAATTCATATATTTAACTGATTTTTTAAATATTAACAAGTAAAATTTGTAAGTCTAATAAATTATATTTCGAATATCTAGATTTAATTGGATAATTAAATCGATAATTTAATATTTGAAATTACAAAAATAATTGAAAATTGGGTTTAATGTGATTAAATTTTATTTGTAAAGTTGTATTAAATCATATTAGAGTTAGAATGATGTTATAGAACTTTTAAAATTGAATTAAAAGTTAATTGTGGGAATTAAATATTTTAATATTTAATTGACGAGTAAAAATAGTCATTTTTCAAACAGTCTCGGATTTCGACGAAACTAGTTTCATTGGATCCGTAATGTTAAATTATTGTAAGATTTCAAATTTCGTGTCAATCGAATTTACAGTTTGTCCAGGGCAAGCTAAAACGCGTAGAAATCGGTTTGAGTGAATTTTAAATTTAAATAATTCAATTCGAAAACTTATCTTTCAAATACGACCGAATTGGCTTCTGATATATACTCCATTGCATTCGGAATAGGGGTAAAATATTATAAACGCCGGACGGCACGCTTCGTTTCGAGTTCGGAAAAATTTCGGGTGAATAGTGTCGTGTAATTTTCTATATAAGGACCTCATTTCTTTCATTTTGCACAAACCCTAGGGTTTCTGGTTACAGCCGCCACCTTCAGATTTAATGGCCGAAATCTTTCTCTTTTCTTCCCTCAAAATCTTTCAATCCGTAAACATTTACGAAAAGTGTTCAACTACAACATCGAAGAGGGAGATGAGACCTTCGTTTTCAACGGCTGTGATCGAAAACGGAGCTACGAATCAATGGCAAATCCCTCTCAAATAGCCGTCGTTTTTTCTCGATTTGCATGATAAGGAGGCGACCGAGTTCATCGGCATTCGTGCCGAAAGTGGAGTAGGCAAAGGGCTTTGAAATGATAGTGGTTGATCGTGTTCTCGACATTCGTGGTGGCCTCGAAAATTGATGGAAGATCGGTGGCGGTGGGTTCCTATTCACATATGAAGAGCCTGGGGAAGAAACAATGATCGGTCAGGATCTAGGGTTCGAAAATGAACGGCTCTGATTGGGTAGGGTTAGAAAAATTGAAATGAAATTGTAAATTATTATATTATGAAATTCGTATAAACTTTGTAATAGCGTAACTTTGTCATACGAGGTCGAAAATGGACGAAACGACTTGCGTTGGGTTCGTATGGACGAGAACTATGCAATGGAGCTAGATTGGGATCGATTGGAGCTAGCGATAATTTTGGGTAAAATTAAACGCGCGTTTGATTTTATTCGAAATAGAACACCGCGACTGTATTGGAAGCAAGGTGAGAACTTCTCACTCAATCGAATTCATTTCGATTTAAATTTTAAATAGTTAGATTTAAAATTGCTTGATTTGTGTGATTGAATGATGTTTGTTATCTGTTGTATTGAAATAGACCCTATACGCCGCATATTAAGCGGAGGTTATTATATTAAACACATATACCGTGATATTCCACCTTGAAGTAAAATTGGTATTATATATGCACTTGGAGTTGATTTCCCGCATTATATAGAGGATGATACCCTATTGCGCCGCATAATAGCGGATGATATTTTATATAAACCCATGTACCGCGATATCCCGTCTTGAAACAGGATTGGTATTGTGCTAACATCTGTGGATGCAGGAAAACAGGTTGGAGGGATCCAACTGGATTCCTCAAATAATTGAATTTGTTTCAATATTGTGTGTTGATTATTTATACTCTCTGTGTGATTATCTTTGTGATTGAAATCATTGAAAGCTAAAATTTAGCCGAATATAACTTTGGTATTGTTGGATACCGGAAATAAATAAATAAATTGATTTTTGAAAATATGAAGTTGATTTTTTTATAAAATAACTTGAATGGTGATTTTTGAATTTATTTTAAAAGCTTTATATATAAGATTTATAAAATTGTATTTTTATGAATCAAAGTGATGAAATTATAAAGGAGTTTTGAAAATGTTTTAAAAATAATGTTATAAATGAATTTTATAAAAGAATAGAATCTACGATTTGTGAAGTTATAAAATGAATAGATTTTGTAAAATAAAAGATTTATAAGTAGTTAACTTATAAATTGGATTTTGGCATTTAAATGAGATATAAATAGAATTCGTTAATTAAGGGATTTTATAAGTTGAAGTTTTTATAAAATATATATATAAATGTGAATTTATAAGCGTTGTTTTATAAATCTGAAACCAATTGAATTTGATAAGTAAATATGAAAGCTTATTAAAGGAGATATATCCAAGATTTTGGACAGTGGATAATCCTTTAAATTAAAATATGTAGAAGTGTTGAATTTGATAAACGATTTATATTCACGATTTTGGACAGTGAATAATATATTAAAGAAATGTTTTAGGAAGTGATATTTTAAATAGAATTAAAAAAATTTGAAGTTGTTTTCAAATGTGTTAAGTATCGAAACCATAGATTTCAACATTCATTGTTGAAATAGACGTGTTCGAGAAATAAGGAAATGGTGGACTATAACACTGTTGTTATAGTAAATGATTTTCGAAAGAATGTTTTATATAGTATTGGGATTTATACATCTATCTTAATTTCGAATCCGTATACTATTGATTTTGGGTTGTCGTAACAATGTTTTACTCAACATTCGTTTTTGACTCAAATAAATGTGTTTAAGAGAATGTATTCCTTAAAGAATAAATTATATACTTAATTGTGATTTAAGTATATTGAATATTTTTCAAATGTTGAAAATAAATAGATTTGTGAATTACTTATTATTAAATAAGTATGGAAATGTTTTCCAATATGAAGTGAAATGTTTTGAGATTTTATCTTTTAAAGATAAATTGAAAGTGAATATTTGAAATCAATTTGAAAATCGTATATCAGTGGATATTTGAAAATTTAAATTCACCATCCAATTTATAAAGGAAAGAGAAATTTGTTTAAACATAAACATTGATTTATTTTTGAAGTGTGGAAATAGATGTACGGATTTGGAACATAAATTTAAAGTAAATCGGTAAAGATTTATTTAATTGGTTTAAATGAACCATTTTGAAATGAAAGCGTATTCTCCCTGGAAAGCCGAATAAAATTTCTGAATAGCTTTGAAAAATATATATACATATCTATATATAAAATTCTAGAATTGGTTTTGAAAAGGATACTTTGGAGAAATTAACTTCTTAAATTGTTTTAAATCCTTTAAGCAAAGATTTATTAAGTTGATATAGAAATGATTATTTCTAAGATTTAATCAATAATTGTTTTAGAAAATAGTTATTTAAATAGTTATACTCTATCTACTAATTTTTATTTTGAAAATTAGTTTGGACTTAAGTTATATGTAATATTGGTAAAAAAATTTATAACTAATATTTTAAGTAAAGTGTTTAAAGAAAAATAGTTTTATTTTAAAGTGTTTTCCTGATATAATTTGGATAGGTGTTATAAATTATTTTAAAGTATTTGAACTCGACGGATTTCCAGTGAAAATGAAAATATATTTGGAAGTGTTTCCGCTTAAGGAAAATGATTTGAAATTTATTTTCATAAGTTGTAAAGGTGAAAAGTGATTTGAAATTTGTTTTCAAATGGTTGAAGTGTGGGAAAATATATCTTGTAAAGATATTTTTGGAAAATAAATAATTTGAGAAATTATTTGGAATCTGGTGATGTTGTGCATATCTATTGATAGTTAAATAACCGACTATCAATATTTACCTTTAAATGGGTATTTGTTGTGATTTGCTTGAATTTGAATGCTACACTTACTTTAAAAATAAGCGCTCGTTATTCAATTTAGCCGGGAGAGGACCTTTGGGTCATGAATCTCATTCCGAATAGTGATACGTCGTAATGGATAGCATTTGAAGACCAGATATTTTTGAAACGGAAGGATTACCGTCGAATGTCTCTGCATCGGCTGATCTTCGATATAGAGATTTTATCACCCTTTGTGATGGAAGTCCGGACGTGATTAATGAATATCCGGATTGAAAGGGTTTCTTTGGAAGTGCCTTCGGTTTCGTTCGATCTCGGAACGGACTTGTATGGATGTGTGTCTGACGTTACAATTTGAGATGTAAAGCTGGTTTCTATCAAATACATTTCTGTTGGTGGCGGAGAATTTATTCTCTTTGCTTAACACCCTTCTCTGAGACGTACGAGCTTAGAGGTTATGTAGTTGATGGTTACTAGTAATACATTCCCAATTTGGTAATGTGGCATACGAAGTGTTGAAGATCATTTGTTGATCAAAGCATAGCTTTTGTGAAAAGCGTAGCTTTGTGGATGAGACTTCGTCGGACCTCAAAACCCGGTAATGGTCAAAACAGGAAAGATGCAGCAAGGTTATAGGGAGTAGCGCCCCTTGGGGTATGTGCATTTCCTTCTGGATAGAAGTGGTATCATGGTATGGAGCCCAGATACTTAACTTATGTGGATGTCGCAAATATATATGACTTTGTGATTGTTGTTGGTTGAGGATCCTCGGATAAAGGTTGTTTACAACCGGGGGATGGCATACTCATGTCAGTAGTTGCCTACTTTTGCAGAGGTAACCCAGCCTTGTGTTGGCAGAGATCCGGTTAGGTTCTCGGGGCGTCACGCCAGAGGCGTTCCTATGTTGCAATAGGAAGTTCCTTGGCCTGACCATTTGTTGGAAAATCCAAAGAAACAATACGAGCCCCGTACAGTTTTAGTTGTATAACCTGCCATGAAATGTGGCGGTAACCTGCTATTGAACATGGTAGCTATAGTAGGCATACGATAATGGTCGTATGTTGGTTAAGATTTATATTATACTTTCGAAAGGTTTTCCACTTTGCGCTTATAGTAATAATATCAAAAAAAAAATCTGCGTATCAAGCATGTTTGACTATCATGAGGAGAAATCTCCTCCGATTCTGCCTTTGCATTTTGTGTGTGTGCGGGAGGCCTTATGGTAGTTACATTTTCTAAAAGCATTGCAGATCTATTTTAAAAATATTTCTTTGTTTGTTTTAAAGATATAACTGTTTTTAAGTTCTCACAACAGTCCCATGACTGACCTGGAGTTTATTGTTCCCTTCCTAAACTCTGGGTGTCCATCATTTTCTACACGGGCAGCCTAGAGTCAGGTTATCAGGTCATTTTGGAATTCAGGAGATGCTGTGGAGATCAGGAGCGAGCTGGATGGCGTGGCGTATCAACTAGTATATAGTATTTCTTTCTGCTGTTTGTTGTTGTAAACTCTGATAATGTAATGTAATGTATAAAATGCACAGTTCTTTTGATTTAAAAATTATTCATTTATCTATTATATGTTGTTCCGCTGCGATTGTGAGATTCTGGTATTGTTTTCTATTGCTTCTTCTTTCTTCTTCTTCTACCTTTTTCTTCTTCTTAAGCCCTAAGGGTTCGGTTTTTGGACATTCGATTGTTCGGCAGTTAATACAGTGGACGTATTAATGTCGATTTTCGGAAGTCGAAAATAGCGAATTTTGCAGTTTGTGTTTGTGTGCAGCATGGTCATTTGAGATACCTTTATTTTTGAAGGGTTTTAAAAATATAAAAATCCATATGATTTGTATTTCTTAGACTGGTTTACCAGACTGATCCAGACGCTATTTTCTTATGATGCTGGGTCAACCCCGAGTATATTTCAGATTTAGTTATGGATGCTTTGGAGCTTCATAAGACAAGCTGATACCTCCAAGATGTATTCACGTATATTTTATTTCCGCTGCATTTTTTGTATTATATTTGTCAACATTTTGAGGACAGATTATTATAACCATCCATGCTAATGATAGATTAGTTTACTCTAATTGATGTATATATACTACAGTTTTCTTTTGTAAAACTCATGTGTATATTATAAGTTACTCGTCACAAGTGAGACTCTGTTCTGTCTTTTCTTTTCTTTCACCCCAATAATCCGCCTTTCTGGCACCTGGATGCTCGGCACCTGGATACTATGGATGTTTTAGTGTCGACTTTTGAGGGTCGAAAAGGCCATTCGTCACATTAGTCATGGTCAAATCTCTAATAATATCCACATATACATATCAAGCCTAACTTTAAATTCCTATATTCAATAAGAACATTATATTAACTTTTGTACCCTGGATAGAGATTTTGACTTTGAGTTGACTATAAATGATCATGATACAACCTCTTATAAGAATGAGATGAATTCTCTATTGAATAATGTTTTACTTCAAATGTTTCAACTCTGACCCATATATAGCTATAATATGAATTTTATGTCATGATTTACTATAATCAAAGGGGAGAAATCACTATTAAGTTCCATGATGTTCACAACTCAAAGGAAATCATATATCGCCACACTAAGATATCCTATTTGATCTAGTTATAATCAACCGGTCAAAAATTCTCAGTTGATTCATTCTGTAGTTACCAATAACTACACAAACGGAACCCCTTAGTTCCCCCAACGGTTATGAATATTACGCTGCCCAACATTTGGTGAGCATTATGTACAACTATCTTAATGGATGTATCGATTTCCTTTTTCTCCAAACATCTAGATCGTGAGTCATTTAAAACAAAGTATCAGTTAATTTACGATTTAATACTCATGGTTACAGAAATTGGGGCCGAAATCATATAATTCTTTATTTAAAGATTTTCTACTTATATATGTATAATAATTTTGGTCATTATTTATGTCACATATACCAACATATGTGTGTGCACGTATATGTCTGTATGTATATGTATATAGCAGGAAAAAAACCAGAAGCTTACTTCAATTCGGATAAGATTAGTTCTAAAGTTGGATTATGTAACAAATTATATAACCCGTAGGGAAAAACCCCTAAACGTTCAATATCCCACATGCACTTGGAGGAAATATTGGATTTACAACCCAATACCTGTTGAATATGCGCTTATATGTTTTTGTTTGATGATAATAAACATATATATTCATTTAAATGTATTTGGTAAAGTACTATTCTATTTTTCATAGATTAAATAAATATTTGTTGAATAAAATAAATTACACAGAATTTGAATGGAATTTGAATTCAAACAGAAATTTTATTCAAACAAATATTTATTACAATCTTGAATAGTACAATTTCAAGCTCTCACTATACATATACATTTTTGACTACATCACGATTTCAATTTACATTTATAACCTCACTACATATCACTCACACTCGTATTTTGTCTTCAACTGCATTCCAGTTTGAATCCAGCATCTGAGCAATCTGCAAAAATATTCACTAACGCAGTAAAATTGAAAAAGAAATATTTTTGCAATATAAAATAAAATATGATTTTTGAAAGTATGATTTGCCTCAGTTATTTGGGTTGTTCGTCATCATTTACATTTGAATTCATCACACACGAACAGTGTGACATGCACAGTGTATCACTGTACATGCCACATGGCCGTGCATATTGGTATACACTTGATAATGCTATAGGGACAGGTGAGCACAGGTCAAACCCAAATGAAAAGCCGGGTTCAACTCACATGCAATATATTGAAAATCACGACACGAGCACAAGGTCAAACCCGAGTTTTAAAACTGGGTTCAACACAAGGCAACATGAAAAATGCAAAGCTTTGACAAATCAAAAGTGCATCAAAGCCAGTTCAATGTGAAGATCAACAACAAAATGGACTGCAACAATCATGTATGCAGATCAGGTCCAGTGCCAACAAACATCAAGTCAGACCAACAGCAACATGGAACTATGCAAGACCAGAGTAGTACAGCATGCACAAAGTGCCATAAGATACAGCAATGCAACTCGACTACAAAAGCCATCAAGTATACATTACTGCAAGCTCAAGTGATAAAACATGTGTCCAGTAACCAACACAATGAAAAGACCCACAATGAAAATCAGGTTCAACAACATCAGATATGATCAAGATCAAATGCACAACTTCACAACATGTTCAGTTCCAACACAACAAACTACTGAATCAAGTGACCAACCAGAAGTACAACATGACCAAAAGTGTATGCAAACAGTCGAAGACATGAATGCAACAAAGTTCACAAGTGCATACACAAGGGCAGTGGACAGTACAAGTAAACTGGCAACAAACATGAAATGAATCGAGTCAGTAAGGCAATGCACAAAGTAAGCTCATGTATGCAACAGGTAAAATGCATCAGTACAGTTTCAATGATAAAAGCCCAAGTACACAACCAAGTAAATAAACACAGCCTCAAACATGAAACAAGACTAAAGCCAGAAACAGTGCAACAGATCAAGTGACACAGTGAATCGAAAAATGCACTTGTAAATGAGCAACTACAAGATGAACAACAGGAATGCATGTACAGCAAAGTCAGTATCAAAGAGACAACATAAGTATACAATACAGCATGTGCAACAGTGAAGTCGTAATTCACAGTAAAGCCGAAGTCAGAACTTTCGAAAATAGGATGCTAAAGACAAGTCAGAGAATTCAACGAAAATATTCGTCTTTGAAAAAGTCAGCAATGAAAATGGGGAAAGTTGTTGCCGTGTGAATCAAGAAAATCGAACGCAACACAATCAAAGCCGTGCGCATCAAGGTTGTAGTTATATCAGGAAAATCGTACGCATCAAGCAATAGAAAATCAGGAAAGTATCGAATTAATACAATGAATTCAAGTGATTCGAATTCATATAAATACCACACCCAAGTCGTCATCATAGGCATCGAGTTTAATACGACAATCAATAGCAAAAACAGAGAAATTACATACACAACAACTCGATCATCAGAGAACGAGCGAGCCAGTCAACGCAACTCGATCATCAGAGAACGAGCAAGCAAAAGCAACGCAAATCAATCATCAGAGAACGAGCGCAAGCAAGAGCATCACAATACAGAGCCGAAGCCCTAATTCGAGAAAGAAGAACAAAGCCACAATTTTACAGTAGCAAAGAAAAAGGGGGAACGATGCCCTAATTTCAAGAGGAACGACCGCATTATTCTCTCAACCATAGGAGTGGATCGGGCTAGTGAAAGAAAACAAGGGACCGGCCTTGTTTGTTTTTAAAGGGGTTTAGTTGCTTTAGTTATTTAGGGTTTTTGTTTTTTATAAATAAGGGCTTTATCTTATTTTTAGTTTTGAATTTGTTTTTAACTTTTAAATCTCTTTTCAAACCGTTGTATTTGCTAGTCGTGTGACTAGGGGACAAGCTACTGGCGTAGCTTGAGAATTCGCAACTCAGTGGCTGAGTTGTGGCAGGGTTTTGAGCGTAGAGTTAGGTTAGTCAGTAGCGGGTGTCGTGAGTTTACGTGTGTAAGCGTGTGACTATCTAATTTCTAGTAGAAAACTTGGGGGCAGCACGTAGGCAGGTTTTTGCCGAAGCTGAGTAAATTCCGTGTCGTTCTATTTCTACATTTATTATTCTGCTTTTATCTGTGCTGCTACTATTCTATGATCTGTGTTGAAATTATTTTATAAGCTTCTGCAATTAATTTTTATAATGAATACTATCACCCTATTCACCCCCCTCTAGGGTGAAATCGATCCTACAAGTGGTATCAGAGCGAGGTTTAAAAGTCAACTTCTGTTTTAAAAAAATTCGTTTTTCAAAAACCAATTTTTATCTTAAAAATTTGAATTTTTAAAATGGCTTCTTTTAATAATGCTTTTGCTGAGGGTCAGTCCATAGTTAGACCACCAATGTTCAATGGTGAATATGCTTATTGGAAAAATAGAATGAAAATTTTTCTGAAAACCATTGACGCTTGGAACATTGTTGAGACAGGTTATAGAGCACCAACTATAATTGTAGATAATCAGGAAATAGATAAACCGATGGATCAATGGACAGAACTAGAAAATAAATTACAAAATGCTAATGCTAGAGCTATGAATTCTATCATCTGTTCATTGGATCAATTTGAATTTAATCGTGTCTCACATTGTCTAACTGCACAGGAAATATGGCACACACTAGAAGTGACTCACGAAGGAACATCTCAAGTCAAAGAATCTCAACTTGCCATGCTAAGCAACGAATACGAGAATTTCACAATGGCAAAAGAAGAAAATGTCAAAGAGATGCATGGACGACTTTCCAATATCGTATACAAATCAAAAGCCCTTGGAAAACCATATACAGAGTTGGAGATAGTCCGAAAAATCCTCAGAGTCCTTCCACGAAGTTTTGAAGCCAAAGTGACTGCCATTCAAGAGTCAAAAGATTTGAAACAAATGAAAGTCGAAGAACTCATCAGAAACCTCACTGCTTATGAGCTTGAAATGAAATTCAAGGAAGAACGTGAAGGAGGTGATACTCGAAAGAAATCAATAGCTCTTAAAGGAACAACAGAAAGTGATAGTGATGATAATGATGATGGAGCAGCGGAATTGGAGCTGATAATAAAGAAAGTCAAAAGGTGGAATTACAAATACGGAAATTCAGCTCTAAATCGAAAATTGAAAAGCAGAATAAATAAAATATTGAACAATCCAGAAGAACAAAAGATCATCTGCCATAGGTGCAACCAACCCGGACACATCAAGCCCAATTGTCCTCAAAATCGACGCGACTTTGAAAAGAAATCAAAAAGGAGAAGTTTTGCTGCCACGTGGAATACAAGTGATGAAGATAATCAAAGTGCTGACAGTGAGGATGAAAAAGCAGACTTGTGTCTTCATGGTGAAATAACTGACAGTGATGATGACGAGCCAAGTGAGGTATCAAAACTTTCTCATTCGGAATTACTGATATATTTCCACGAAGTGAATGGTTGTTTTGAACGACTTAGGGAGAAGTATGCCAAACTTGAATCACAAAAAGATACTTTGATAGATTTAAATAAACAACTTGACCAATTAGTTAAAACCTATCAAAGTAGGATCCCTAAGTGTGATAAGTGTCCAACATTCGAAGAAGAAATTAAAAAATCAGAAATTAATATAAAATCACTTGAAAATGAAATTCTGATTTTGAAAGAAAACGAAAATACTAGGATAGAAAATTCTATAAAAAGTGCACGCAATTATTGAACGAAAATGAATCTCTCAAAATACAAGTTCAACAATTGTCAACAACTTTAGATAAATTTCCAAAAAGTGAGAAATCGTTGAATCTTCTATTAGGAAAGCAAACTGTTAATACAGCTAGACAAGGACTTGGATATAATCAATCTGAAAATGTTGAAAGCGATATTAATCAAGAAAATTCCATGTGCACAATTTGTAGAAAATATGGACACGATCACAATAATTGTTGGTATAGACCCAAACATGTGAAAACCATACCAATTTGGGTTCCAAAAGGCACAAATATAAAATCTCTCAAAATTAAACAAATTTGGTTGCCAAAGGGAACAATTATAAACAGTTTTGGGTCTCCACAAAATTATTTTTCGAAATATTCTGCCACTAACAACCATGGACCTATAAAAACAAATAGGTCACATAAATCTTTTTCCGTGTAGGTGTGGTGGCAGGCTAAGGAACAACAACGGTGTTTTCTGGATTTTTGGCTGTTCAAGAAACACAACGGGCGACAAAGCAAAGTTCCTTAGCCTATTATAAAGGTGACAGAATCACAATGGATAAACAACGAAAAATATCGTAAAGGTAAAACAGGTAATGATATATTTATTTGAACGATATATTAAATGTGATTATCTGCACCATATTCTGAATCAGCCAATATCGAGATGGTGAAAAGATGATGACTTTGATCCTGACTTATTCAAAATAGTTGGCCAATTACATTTATGCCAAAAACACTAATCTTTGAATTACTTCATACATATTTGTTTGGATTAAATATTGTGTTTTTTTTTGGATGATAATGCATTTGGTTATAATTCGGCTAACTCTATATTCACAGTTTTTATGTTATTTACACGGCTTCAATCCAAATTCAAGAGAATGCCATTTAGAATGCGTTTTGAGTTTTTATACACACTTTATGATCTGGTCTATCAAATATAGTTAGTGATATTTTGAAGTGACAGAAAAATTCAGATGCAGATTACACTGGTAATCTAGTTAATAGAAAAATTACTAGTTGAACGTGATTTATGGTGAGACATTTAGTAACTGCATCGTTTTTCAAAGAAAATATCTGCATATTTTTCATTACAAATAATTTTTAATTAGCATAATTTTTTTCTCATATAACCCCTTCGAGAAAATAATTGTTTGACCATATTTTAGATTAGTCATTTTTATTTGATTTTAAATGACAAATTTTGACTAATCCGACTCCCTACTAAGTATTAAAAAGATAAATAGTGATTGAAAAGGTGATAAGTGTGGATATTTAACATGCATTACTCAAGAGAGTATATTTGGAAAATTTCTTTAGGAATTCAAACAAGAGTTATAAAACTTTTTGTTGGGTAAAGATTCCATGACCATTTCTATATCTATCATATTTCTATTGACCATGGTTTATCAAAACTTAAATATAGTTGGTCGATATGTGGTACTATAATCAGGGATCATTTGCTTTTTTCATTTCATATATTTTTTTAAAATAAATAAATATCCAAAGTATTCACTCTCATTTAAAAGTCCTCACGGTTATGCATGGGTGAATTACTTGGATTTTTGATTATGTGCTTTCATGCTTATTTAAAAGTCCTTATGGTTATGCATGTATGGAACGCATATCAAAATTAATTGATTTAATAGACAAGTTGATTCTAATCCCATTTAAAAGTCCTCACGGTCATGCTTGGTTAGAAGATACTTGATTTCATTTTTAAAATTAAATTGGAATACTACTAATCTCATTTAAAAGTCCTAACGGTTATGCATGATTAGTAGGTATTCAAATTCCTGATATAAATGTACCACAAGTTGATACAATTGTATGATTTTATATTAGAACATCATTTCCATCATTCATTCTAAAAGTGGAATATGCGCCTAACAAGGGTAGTTATGATTTTTGTTTGATTCTTATTGAAGTTTAATATTTATATTCAATTTGAGTTTAATGTTGGATTAATATTGATCACTTAATCTCTATTTTTCTCTAACACTATTATTCTTTTGCTGATAACAAAATGGGGAGAGAAAAGTTGAGATTTTGTCAAATAGAATCAAGCAAAGGTCAAATAATTTTCCATTTGCATCTAGGCTTAATTATATATTTCTATTTGTATGCATATATGTAGGGGGAGCATCATGTAGAGAGGAAGCATTCAAATAGGGGGAGCAATTAGAGTATATCATTGATCAAATACATTTAACACGGTCAAAATCTTAAATATATGTTTGTTATCATCAAAAGGGGAGATTGTTGAATATGCGCTTATATGTTTTTGTTTGATGATAATAAACATATATATTCATTTAAATGTATTTGGTAAAGTACTATTCTATTTTTCATAGATTAAATAAATATTTGTTGAATAAAATAAATTACACAGAATTTGAATGGAATTTGAATTCAAACAGAAATTTTATTCAAACAAATATTTATTACAATCTTGAATAGTACAATTTCAAGCTCTCACTATACATATACATTTTTGAATACATCAAGATTTCAATTTACATTTATAACCTCACTACATATCACTCACACTCGTATTTTGTCTTCAACTGCATTCCAGTTTGAATCCAGCATCTGAGCAATCTGCAAAAATATTCACTAACTTAGTAAAATTGAAAAAGAAATATTTTTGCAATATAAAATAAAATATGATTTTTGAAAGTATGATTTGCCTCAGTTATTTGGGTTGTTCGTCATCATTTACATTTGAATTCATCACACACGAACAGTGTGACATGCACAGTGTATCACTGTACATGCCACATGGCCGTGCACATTGGTATACACTTGATAATGCTACAGGGACAGGTGAGCACAGGTCAAACCCAAATGAAAAGCCGGGTTCAACTCACATGCAATATATTGAAAATCACGACACGAGCACAAGGTCAAACCCGAGTTTTAAAACTGGATTCAACACAAGACAACATGAAAAATGCAAAGCTTTGACAAATCAAAAGTGCATCAAAGCCAGTTCAATGTGAAGATCAACAACAAAATGGACTGCAACAATCATGTATGCAGATCAGGTCCAGTGCCAACAAACATCAAGTCAGACCAACAGCAACATGGAACTATGCAAGACCAGAGTAGTACAGCATGCACAAAGTGCCACAAGATACAGCAATGCAACTCGACTACAAAAGCCATCAAGTATACATTACTGCAAACTTAAGTGATAAAACATGTGTCCAGTAACCAACACAATGAAAAGACCCACAATGAAAATCAGGTTCAACAACATCAGATATGATCACGATCAAATGCACAACTTCACAACATGTTCAGTTCCAACACAACAAACTACTGAATCAAGTGACCAACCAGAAGTACAACATGACCAAAAGTGTATGCAAACAGTCGAAGACATGAATGCAACAAAGTTCACAAGTGCAGACACAAGGGCAGTGGACAGTACAGGTAAACTGGCAACAAACATGAAATGAATCGAGTCAGTAAGGCAATGCACAAGTAAGCTCATGTATGCAACAGGTAAAATGCATCAGTACAGTTTCAATGATAAAAGCCCAAGTACACAACCAAGTAAATAAACACAGCCTCAAACATGAAACAAGACTAAAGCCAGAAACAGTGCAACAGATCAAGTGACACAGTGAATCGAAAAATGCACTTGCAGATGAGCAACTACAAGATGAACAACAGGAATGCATGTACAGTAAAGTCAGTATCAAAGAGACAACATAAGTATACAATACAGCATGTGCAACAGTGAAGTCGTAATTCACAGTAAAGCCGAAGTCAGAACTTTCGAAAATAGGATGCTAAAGACAAGTCAGAGAATTCAACGAAAATATTCGTCTTTGAAAAAGTCAGCAATGAAAATGGGGAAAGTTGTTGCCGTGTGAATCAAGAAAATCGAACGCAACACAATCAAAGCCATGCGCATCAAGGTTGTAGTTATATCAGGAAAATTGTACGCATCAAGCACTAGAAAATCAGGAAAGTATCGAATTAATACGAATGAATTCAAGTGATTTGAATTCATATAAATACCACACCCAAGTCGTCATCATAGGCATCGAGTTTAATACGACAATCAATAGCAAAAACAGAGAAATTACATACCAACAACTCGATCATCAGAGAACGAGCGAGCCAGTCAACGCAACTCGATCATCAGAGAACGAGCAAGCAAAAGCAACGCAAATCAATCATCAGAGAACGAGCGCAAGCAAGAGCATCACAATACAGAGCCGAAGCCCTAATTCGAGAAAGAAGAACAAAGCCACAATTTTACAGTAGCAAAGAAAAAGGGGGAACGATGCCCTAATTTCAAGAGGAACGACCGCATTATTCTCTCAACCATAGGAGTGGATCGGGCTAGTGAAAGAAAACAAGGGACCGGCCTTGTTTGTTTTTAAAGGGGTTTAGTTGCTTTAGTTATTTAGGGTTTTTGTTTTTTATAAATAAGGGCTTTATCTTATTTTTAGTTTTTAATTTGTTTTTAACTTTTAAATCTCTTTTCAAACCATTGTATTTGCGAGTCGTGTGACTAGGGGACAAGCTACGTGGCGTAGCTTGAGAATTCGCAACTCAGTGGCTGAGTTGTGGAAGGGTTTTGAGCGTAGAGTTAGTTTAGTCAGTAGCGGGTGTCGCGAGTTTACGTGTGTAAGCGTGTGACTATCTAATTTCTAGTAGAAACCTTGGGGGCAGCACGTAGGCAGGTTTTTGCCGAAGCTGGGTAAATTCTGTGTCGTTCTATTTCTACATTTATTATTCTGCTTTTATCTGTGCTGCTACTATTCTATGATCTGTGTTGAAATTATTTTATAAGCTTCTGCAATTAATTTTTATAATTAATACTATCACCCTATTCACCCCCCCTCTAGGGTGAAATCGATCCTACAATACCTTCTTAATCGATCTTCCTATATCGGATTGAGAAATAGGCCTTGATGAATGGATTTGTAATTATTAGGTTATATCCGTCCATTAATCCTGCTTTATTCGTTTACTTGATAAACTATTCACCATATGGCCGTGATAGATAATGCATCTTGACTTTTCATGAGTTCTTAATTCCATTTGCAATCTCCCATGCATTTTTGATGTCACAATATATTATTGGATACTCAATCGAGGGAATCACTCTTTACATTACTTATAAATTTGCACATACATGTTTTATTCCATCACTATTCTAAGTGATTTACTCGTCCCACTAGAATTTGCTGCAGTTTTCTTACTTGGAACCATCTCCAACATAAGACCTCAATCAAGGTTGATCTTTAGTTCAAGATTGTCTTACCATACTCGATATTACAAATGAAATTTTAGTGTGAACACCCTTCACAAGGATTATAAAGTTTCCATAAACATTTTTGTGGTATTTCATTACCCTATAATACTTCAACTTTCACTTTGTGAAATTCCCAAACCTGATTTTCATTTACCTTAAGCAAACCCGATTGTCACGACTCGCCATTTCGTACCATTCAAATCGACAATAATCCACACATGTCGGACTTGAATGATGCAAAATAACAGATTGTAAATAAATTTGGAGCAAATGAAATCAAATACACAGAATCACAGACACAGAACAATCAGAATAACTCGCAACGGAATATAAAAATAACATAGTAGTTCATGAAGCTACTATAGCAGAGTCTCAAACCAAATACATAATAACAGCCTGAAAACAACATAATAGGAATCCCAAATACATAGAAGTTCACTAATACATGAGATAAACTAGAACAGCTGAAACAGAAATAGATATAAATGTAGATAAGCAGAAACTCCAGAAAAGACTAGCTCCAGAAAGAGAATCCAAAGCTGTGAATACTCAGGCTGACCCGAGCGTAAAGCAAAACACAAAGACTCGAGTCAGGAC
This sequence comes from Allium cepa, assembly GCA_030765085.1. Classification (NCBI taxonomy): domain Eukaryota; kingdom Viridiplantae; phylum Streptophyta; class Magnoliopsida; order Asparagales; family Amaryllidaceae; genus Allium; species Allium cepa. The sequence continues at coordinate 185,033,825 of CM060934.1, forward strand.
AATATATACTTATATAATGTAAACCAACTCAAGTGAATTGTAATAAGGTACAAGTAACTTAAAGGATGCCTGGGACCGCCCTTCCTCTAAGGATCCATCAAACTATTTACTATATAGTAATATTGCGCTATTAGTAATATTGCGCTATTATAATAATGTCTACAGTAAAATAAACATACTTTTAAATAGCGTTCCGGGCTACCCATATCACCATTCACATATAATAGTCCTAGTAGTCCATCCAGTATCATCATATCTCTAGATCGGAAGACTACCCTAAATACTCCATGGGTTACGGGAGAAAAACAAACTCGTAGTAAAGGCTCGGTATGGTAGGTGACACGGCACACAAGGAAATGTCAGGGTAGATATACCAATTACGCACATGGGCTGGTGGTAACGCAACAGCCACATATGCCCACCTCGAACAACACTCCAAAATTAAGGGGTGCAACCAATCGATCACAACAGTAATAGAATGGTATCGAAGAAGTATGTCCAGCCAGAGGTGCTACCTCCTTTGGCCCGAGATCGCTCCTGTTTTAGGCACCTTAAGCTAACTCACGGGAGTTAGGTCCACGTAATGTACCTTAGGAACACCGTCACCATCCTACTTCATTCTGGAATCTCCACCGCGTACACAGTTGTTAAAGTGGTTTTCGTTATCGATAGAGGGTATGTCCATATCCTATCCCGGTCTCTTTAACAACCAATCATTATTATAACCCGTAGTTATAATTTAAAAATGATATTTATATTTCAAAAATCAAACATCATTTAACAATTCAATATCATTTCAAGTCCATTTCAAAATATCCAACTTATCATATCATTTCAAAACTACATTCATTTTATTCAAATTTAAAATACCATTTCAATTCACATTTCAAAACAGTTTATATTTCAAATCGAATTACTTTATTTAAATCATTAGAAATGAAGTTATTACATTAAATTATTAAATTTACAAAGTTTTAATCTTTCAAAATTTATTTATTCACTTAAGTTTACCAAAACCATGAAAATTCACCTTTCGCGGCATTTGAAAAATACTACAGAAAGTTATTTTCAAAACAGTTCAATTTAACAAAAGACAACATTTAAAATGCTGTAATAGGATTACATTAGTTCAAATAAACCTTAGTTAAATTCAACAATTATAGCACTTACAAAGTTCTATAATATCCCTTTAATTCAATTTAGCCTTTTAGTTATATTAACTACATCATTTATAAACGCTGTAATATCCTTTACATTAGGAAATAATAGCATTTCAAAAATGCTGTTAATTAAATTTTCAAATATCCAATATAATTTCATAAACCATTAAGTTTTCATTTAAACCATTTCAAACTTATAAAATAATATATTTTCACTTTTATAACCAGCATTTAATTTTCCTTAAATTCATGATTTTATAAAGTCAAATTTCCATTCAAAAATCAATAATTAATAATAATTCACTTATTATATTCCAACATTCAATTTCAATTCATATAATTAAAATTTTAACTTAACACTTAATTTAAATTTTCAAATATAACTTAATTTCATTTTATTTACTTAACTTAAAAATTCACTTTTAAACCAAATTCATAAATTTCCAATTTAAGTTATATTTTTAGATTCAACTCAATATTCATTCATTTAACATTTTAACTTTACTCAAAAATCATTAATATAATATAATTAATTCATTTTAATCCAAATTATCATAAATTTATTATATTTCCAAATTTAATTTAAATTCCTTCTAAAATCAAATCAACATTTCCAGAATAACTTATTTCAAATATCTAACTTTATCGTTAATTTATTTCACTTATAAATTCTTAGGAAATCAATAATACTTTACATAAATACTTTTTAGTTAAGTTTAAATCAAAATATTATATTATTTACATTTCTAAAATATTTTAAATTTTTTTAGAAAAACATATTTATAACTACGGGTCTGTATTTCATTTTCTAGCCTAGGTAAAGTGATACAGGTAATATATCATTTCAACCCGTAATTTACAAATAAAACCCGGGTTTTGTCATTTCAAACCCAAAGTCCCAAGTAAAATGAAATAATTGAAAATCGTTCAGGCCTATCATTTTAACCCATAACAGTTTTCCCCTATTCTAAAGTCCGTTCGGGTATGTATCATTTCAACCCATAGTGATTCTAGTCTAAAGGGAACTTGTGACAAACTGATATAAATAACAGAATAACATCATATAACAGTAATAGATGATATAACGGGTGTTTAAGCATGGGTGAACATCATATGATCATAGCATAGCAAATATAATATGGTGATGCATTTTACAGATTCACATGTGATCGATTTACTAGTTATATAAGTACAAAACTGTCTAGTGAGAATAACTCATTGGTATAAGTTGGAGATGACAACACACGAATGAACAACTGAGATCCACAAAAGCACGATAAAGATTCGAGTGGGAGAGCCAAAGATTAATTTCCTTGAAACAATTCAAACAAAACAATATAACAAACATAAGTTTTCAACTCAAAATACGATTAAACAATGTTTGAATTAACTGCATAAAACAAAGCCAAAATCTTTGCACTTTCTTTCGACCTTCCCTAGGCTCGTCCCTACGTTAGAATACATGGCTAAGGCATGGGTTTTGATCTGGTTTTGGGTTCATAAGAGGTCGCCCATTCATGGGAAAAATGGTGCAAAGGTGTGCATGAACTAGAATACACAAAACAAGGCCACTACAAGTGGTGTCAATGCCTAAATAAGCTCGGCCAAAACAATGGTGGGCATGGCCATCTCTGATGGGGTTAGGGGATGACAAGGAAGAGGTGTCAGGTCAGGATGGAGGTGGTGGTGGTGGTGTAGGTGGTGGCCCAGGGGAAGTTGAAGGCGGTGGATGCATTGTGTGTTCGGCTATGATATTTCAAGAGGAGTTTGTGCCTTTTTGTGGTGGATCATCAAACTAGGGTGGCTCAGCATGGGATGGTCAGTGAGAAGGAGGTGATGGGTTCAAGTGGTGGTGGAGGAAGCATAGCTGATGGAGATGGCAGGCCGATTCTAGAAGGTGAAGTAGCAAGTGCAAATCAATATAAAACAATGAAAAAGTAAACAAAGAAAGAAAGCTTTTACCAATTTTTTTCACAAGGAAGGAGGCCGATTTTTTTTTCAGAGTTGAGGAGAAAATATTCACGTGAAATGATATGGGATTCGGCTGAAGATATGGGGTGATATGGCAGCAAAATTAAACAGGTGTTGGTTGGAGTTGAAAAGGTGTGAATACAAAAAGGCTAAAGTAAATCAATGGTCACTAAACTCTTCAAATAACCATATTTCTTTTTGTAATTTTAAATAACTGAAATATATATATAAATTCAGATAAAAACACGAAAATTTAATAAATAAACAAAAATAAATAAATAAATATTAATTATATATAATTAAATTAAGAAAAATGACAAAAATTGTAAACTAATCTAGAAAATTTGAAAATAAATGGAATAACTTTGAAAATTTTTTATGTACTTGAAAAATATTTATAAATAAAGATAAGAACACCAAAATAAAATGCATTCATAAAAAAGTTAATAAATAAATTTTAATTAAATATAATTTAAATGAAGAAAATAGCAGAAAAATGGAAATTAGGCTTTAAAATTAGGAAATAAATACAATAAATTTTGGAAAAATTCTATTATCACTTTAAAAATATTTAGAAATGAAATATCACGATAAAAAAAATTTAAAATAATTTCAAACAAAAAAATAAAGTCAGATTTAAATTATATTCAAAAATTTAGGGTTGTTACATTCTCCCCCACTCAAATCTTTTCGTCCTCGAAAAGAACGGCAAGGAAAATAAAGAGAAACAAGATAAGAAAACAAAATAGTACCTGAAACGAACAATTCCGGATTCGAAGCACGAATGCTCTCTTCCGTTTCCCAGGTACAATCTCGATCGTCAGCACTCCACTATACTTTGACCAGATTAACAGATTTCCTTCTGAGCTGCTTCGTACCTCTATCGACAATACGAAGTGGCTTCCTCTCAATAGTCAAATTAGGCTCAATATCCAAACTATCAAGAGCAGAAGGCTGGACAATAAGAGATGGGTCATGAAGATGTCGGCGAAAATGCAAGACATGGAATACATTATGCACTCCAGAAAGCTTCTCAGGCAAATCCAGATGATAAGCCAAAGAACCAACTCTTTCCACAATATGGAAAGGACCAATGAACCTAGGAGAAAGCTTCCCTCTACGCCTAAAGCGAATGACATTCCTCAAGGAAGAAACCTTAAGGAACATCTGATCACCAACAGAAAATTCCAAATTCCGCCTACGCCTATCAGCATACTTCTTTTGCATATCCTGAGCGGCTCTCAACCTCTTCTTAATCTCCTCAACTCTTTAAGAAGCTTCCAAAATCACATTAGGACCAAGAACCAAACGATTTTCGGATTCAATCCAGCAAGATGAGGATCTATAAGGTCGTCCGTATAGAGTAGCAGACAGAGACATTTTGAGACTGGCCTGAATGCAAATATGGAATGAGACAGATAAAAAGATCAAGAAAAGACTGAAAAACAGAAGATAAGATTATACCTGATAGCTATTATTGTATGTGAATTCGACAAGATGGAGATGATCTTCCAAGATCCTCCATAATCAAGCACACAAGCACGAAGAAGATCCTTGAGAACCTGATTCACTCTTTATGTTTGACCGTCGGTCTGTGGATGGTAAGCACTGCTCAAATTCAGACGAGTACCCAGAGATTCCTTAAAAGCTTTCCAGAACTGACTGGTAAAGATAGGGTCACGATCACAAACAATACTAAGAGGAACACCATGGATACGAACAATCTCTTTCATGTAGATCTCAGATAAGCTAGAAGCAGATCGAGTAGACTTGATCGGAATAAAATGAGCAGACTTGGTCAGTCTATCCACAATAACCTAGATATTCTCATTACCCCTCCGAGTCCTTAGTAAACCATCAATGAAATCCATGGAAAGCTGTCTCCACTTCCAATTGGGAATCTCAAGGGGCTGCAACAAACCAGGGGTCTTTTGGTGATCGACTTTGACTTGCTGACAAGTCGCACACCGACTAACAAAGATAGAGATATCCCTCTTCATCCCCTTCCACCAATAAAGCTTCTTCATATCCTGATACATCATCGACACACCAGGATGAATAGAAAGTCTGGATCGGTGATTCTCCTGAAGCAAGTTCTGCCTCAAACCATCAACATTCGGGACACAAATCCTGCCATTAATCCTCAAAATCCCTCTATCATCAATTTGAGCTCCACCACTACCCCTACTGCTATCAACAACAATGCTACAAACGCTCTCCTTCATCAATATAAGCATCTCATCCTCATCCTGCTTAGCCATAGTACGATCCAGAAGAGGAGAAGAAGAAACAACAAGCTGACACAACAAAGCCTTCTTCCGACTCAAAGCATCGGCCACAACATTAGCTTGACCGGGAGTATAGCTAATATCGAGGTCGTAAGAAGCCAGAAACTCAAGCCAATGAACTTGCCTCTGATTCAAATCCTTCTGGGAGAAGATATATCTCAGAGACCGATGATCAGTGAAAAGCTCAAACTTGGTTCCAAGAAGGTGACGCCTCCAAAGTTTCAAAGCAAAGACAACAGCAAGTAACTCTAAATCATGAGCAGCATAATTTTCCTCGTGGATTTTCAACTAACGGCTGGCATAGACAATGACCCTACCATCCTGCATGAGAACAGCACCCAAATCGTCATGAATAGCATCAGTGTATACCGTAAATCCATCACTTTCGTTCCGAATGGTAAGAACTGGTGCGGAAGTTAACTTGCTCTTTAACTCATTAAATGCAGCCTTACATTGATCACTCCAACAAACTTGGCATTCTTACGAGTTAAAGCTGTGAGAGGTGCAACAATCCGAGCAAAATTCTCAATGAATCTCCGGTAGTAACTGCCAAGGCCCAAAAAACTACGAATATCAGATGGAGTCTTTGGAGTTTCCCAATCATGAAATAGAATAAGGAGACAATAAGGACAACAGGATAGATAGAATTATTAAAATGTTAAAGAAGAAGAGAAAGAAAGACTTACATTGATCGCAACGATCTTGATTGGATCAACAGAAACTCCATTACTAGAAACAATATGCCCGATATATCGGACTTCATCCTTCTAGAAATGACATTTAGAAATTTAGCCTTCAACTGATGATTTCTGAGAGTCTCTAGAACATAGTTCAAATGCGAATCATGCTCTTCCTTGGTCTTAGAGAAGACAAGGATATCATCAACAAAGACTTGCACAAATTTATTAAGCACATCACGAAAAACACGATTCATCAAATCAACAAAGAAAGCAGGAGCATTAGTCAAACCAAAAGGCATGGCTAACCATTCATAAAAACCATTCTCAGTGCGGAAAGCAGTCTTGGGAATGCTATCTTCGGTAACCCTGAGCTGATGAAAACCAGTGGCAAGATCAAGCTGAGAGAAAACTGTGGCACCATAAAGCTGATCAAACATATCACCGATACAAGGCATTGGATATCTGTTTTTCATAGTGAGCTTATTCAGCTCCCTATAATCAACACACATCCGAAGAGAACCATCAGACTTGGTGACAAAAACCACCGCGGCTCCCCATTCAGAAAAACCAGGCCTAATCAGACCCTTGGAAGACAAGTCCTCAATTTGCTTTCCCAACTCAACCTTCTCGCGGGTTGCCATTCTTCTAGGAGGAAGAACAACAGGTCGAGCACCAGGAATAAGATCAATCCAAAAATCAATTTTCCGCTTCGGAGGTAAAGAAGTGACTTCACTAAATACATCAGGATATAATCTAACCACAGGAGTCGAATCAAGGTCACTGGGAGAGGAATCCAGAGAGTAAATAAAGTTGACAGCAAAATCCTGAGGCATGCGGCACTGAATAATCAAGGAATTCCCTTGATCATCAACAAGATGAACGGTCCGGGCTTTACAAGAGATACGAGCATCATGATGCACTAACCAATCCTGACCAAGCAACCGATCAAAAGCATCGAAGCTCAAAACATAAAAATCACCACAAAAGTGATGATCAGAATGGAGAAGTTTCACTTGCTTACAAATCCGATTAAGATTAGCATGACCTCCAATAGGATTTGAAACACATAATGGAACATAAGCATACTCAGGAGATAGGAGATGCTCAAACTTATCACACAAAGCAACAGAAATAAAACTGTGGGAAGCTCCAGTATCAAATAAAACACGAACAGGATGATGGAATAAAGTAAATGAATCTTGGAGAGTACCTTGGTCATCACTAGGAGCAGGAGCAGGAACTGGAGATGATGCAGAAGTGAGAGCCAAAGATAAATTAAGATAAGACAAGAGAATTCACTTGGATGAATATCCTAAAGAAATAAAAATCTAACAAGGTAGATACGAAAGAAAGGAAGTTAGAAACATTTGAAAATCCTTTAAAACAAGAAAATATTTTATATCAAAATAATCTTTGAAAATCTTTTAAAAACATTTTTGAAAGATCATTTTATACTTTGAAAATACGTCTCTCACAAAGATATGATTCTGAGATTGATTTCACTCATTCTAGGGTAGAAATACCCTATCTCTAATGAGTTTTTGCTCTGCAGAGGCAATGGTTTGCCAAAAAACCAAAGCTCTGATACCAACTGTCACGACCCGCCATTTCGTACCATTCAAATCGACAATAATCCACACATGTCGGACTTGAATGATGCAAAATAACAGATTGTAAATAAATTTGGAGAAAATGAAATCAAATACACAGAATCATAGAAAGAGAACAATCAGAATAACTCGCATCGGAATATAAAAATAACATAGTAGTTCATGAAGCTACTATAACAGAGTCTCAATCCAAATACATAATAACAGTCTGAAAACAACATAATAGGAGTCCCAAATACATAGAAGTTCGCAAATACATGAGATAAACTAGAACAGTTGAAATAGAAATAGATATAAATGTAGATAAGCAGAAACTCCAGCAAAGACCAGCTCCAGAAAGAGAATCCAAAGCTATGAATACTCAGGCTGACCCGAGCGTAAAGCAAAACACAAACACTCTTGTCAGGACAATATATACTTATATAATGTAAACTAACTCAAGTGAACTGTAATAAAGTACAGGTAACTTAAAGAATGCCCGAGACCGCCCATCCACTAAAGATCTATCACACTATTTACTATATAGTAATATTGCGCTATTATAATAATGTTTACAGTAAAATAAACATACTTTTAGATAGCGTTCCGGGCTACCCATATCACCCTTCACACATACTAGTCCTAGTAGTCCATCCAGTATCAGCATATCTCTAGATCGGGAGACTACCCTAAATACTTCATGGGTACGGGAGAAAAATAAACTCGTAGTAAAGGCTTGGTATGGTAGGTGACACGGCACACAAGGCAACGCCAGGGTTGATATACCAATTATGCACACGGGTTGGTGGTAACGCAGCAGCCACATACGCCCACCCCGAACAATACTCCAAAATCAAGGGGTGCACCCAATCGATCACAACAATAATAGAATGGTATCGAAGAAGTGTGTCCAGCCAGAGGTGCTGCCTCCTTTGGCCCGAGATCGCTCCTGTTTTAGCCCCCTTAAGCTAGCTCATGGGAGTTAGGTCCACGTAATGTACCTTAGGAACTTCATCACCATCCTACTTCATTTTGGAATCTCCACCGCATACACAGTTGTTAAAGTGGTTTTCGGTATCGACAGAGAGTATGTCCATATCCGATCCCAGTCTTTTTAATAACCAATCGCTACTATAACCCGCAGTTATAATTTAAAAATGGTATTTATATTTCAAAATCCAAATATCGTTTAACAATTCAATATCATTTCAAATCCATTTCAAAATATCCAACTTATCATATCATTTCAAAACTACATTCATTTTATTCAAATTTAAAATACCATTTCAATTCACATTTTAAAACAGATTATATTTCAAATCGAATTACTTCATTTACATCATTAAAAATGAAACTATTACATTTAATAATGAAATTATTAAATTTCCAAAGTTTTAATCTTTCGAAGTTTATTTATTCACTTAAGTTTACCAAGACCATGAAAATTCACCTTTCGCAGTATTTGAAAAATGCTACAGAAAGTTATTTTCAAAACAGTTCAATTTAACAAAAGACAGCATTTAAAATGCTGCAATCGGATTACATTAGTTCAAATAAAACCTTAGTTAAATTCAAAAACTATAGCACTTACAGAGTGCTATATTATCCCTTTAATTCAATTTAGCCATTTAGTTCAATTATATTAACTACAGCATTTATAAACGCTGTAATATCCTTTACATTAGGAAATAATAGCATTTCAAAAATGCCGTTAATTAAGTTTTCAATATCCAATATAATTTCATAAACCATTAAGTTTTCATTTAAACCATTTCAAACTTATAAAATCATATATTTTTCACTTTTATAACCATCATTTAATTTTCCTTAAATTTGTGATTCTATAAAGTTAAATTTCCATTCAAAAATCAATATTTAATAATAATTCACTTATTAAATTCCAACATTCAATTTCAATTCATATAATTAAATTTTAAACTTAACACCTAAGTTCAAATTTTCAAATATAACTTAATTTCATTTTATTTACTTAACTTTAAAATTCACTTTTAAACCAAATTCACAAATTTCCAATTTAAGTTATATTTCAAGATTCAACTCAATATTCATTCATTTAACATTTTAACTTTATTCAAAAATCATTAATATATTATAAAATCCTTTTAATTCATTTTAATCCAAATTATCATAAATTTATCATATTTCCAGATTTAATTTAAATTCCAGTTAAAATTAAATCAAAATTTCCAAAATAACTTATATTTCAAATATCTAACTTTATCGTTAATTTATTTCACCTATAAATTCTTAGGAAAATCAATAATACTTTACAAAAATCATTTTTAATTAAGTTTAAATCAAAATATTACATTATTTACATTTCTAAAATATTTTAATTTTTTTAGAAAAACATATTTTTGACTACGGGTCTGTATTTCATTTTCTAGCCTAAGTAAAGTGATACGGGTAATTTATCATTTTAACCCGTAATTTACAAAGAAAACCCAGATTTTTTCATTTCAAACCCGTAGTCCCAAGTAAAATGAATTAATTGAAAATCGTTTAGGTCTATCATTTCAGCCCATAACGATTTTCCCCTATTCTAAAGTCCGTTCGGGTATGTATCATTTCAACCCATGGTGATTCTAATCTAAAGGGAACTTGCAGTGTGATAATCTGATATAAATAACAGAACAACATAATATAACAGTAACAGATGATATAACAGGTGTTTAAGCATGGGTGGACATCATATGATCATAACATAGCAAATATAATATGGTGATGCATTTTACAGATTCACATGTGATCGATTTACTAGTTATATAAGTACAAAACTGTCTGGTGAGAATAACTCACTGGTATAAGCTGGAGATGACAACATACGAATGCACAACTAAGATCCACAAAAGCACGATAGCACGTCAAAGATTCGAGTGGGAGAGCCAAAGAATAATTTCCTTGAATACAATTCAAACAAAACAATATAACAAACATAATTTTTCAACCCAAAATATGATTAAACAATGTTAGAATTAACTGCATAAAACAAAGCCAAAATCTTTGCACTTACTTTCGACCTTCCCTAGGCTCAGCCCTAAGTTAGAATACATGGCTAAGGCATGGGTTTTGATCTGGTTTGGGTTCATAAGAGGTCGCCCATTCATGGGAAAAATGGTGCAAAGGTGTGTATGAACTAGAATACACAAAACAAGGCCACTACAAGTGGTTTCAAGGCCTAAATAGGCTCGGCCAAAACAATGGTGGGCACGACCATCTCTAATGGGGTCAGAGGATGATACGGCAGAGTTGTCAGGTCAGGTTGGAGGTGGTGGTGGTGTTGTAGGTGGCGGCCAAGGGGAAGTTAAAGGCGGTGGATGCATTGTGTGTTCGGCTATGCTATTTCAAGAGGAGTTTGTGCCTTTTTGTGGTGGATCATCAAACTAGGGTGGCTCGGCATGGGATCGTTAGTGAGAAGGAGGTGGCGGTGATGGGTTCAAGTGGTGGTGGAGACAGTATAGCTGATGGAGATGGCAGGCCGATCCTAGAAGGTGAAGAAGCAAGTGCAAATTAATATAAAACAATGAAAAAGTAAACAAAGAAAGCAAGCTTTTACTATTTTTTTTCACAAGGAAGGAGGCCGAATTTTTTTTCTTCACAGTTGAGGAGAAAATATTCATGTGAAATGATATGAGAGTCGGCTGAAGATAGGGAGTGATATGGCAGCAAAATTGAATAGGTGTTAGTTGGAGTTGAAAAGGTGTGAATACAAAAAGGCTAAATTAAAGCAATGGTCACTAAACTCTTCAAATAACCCTATTTCTTTTTGTAATTTTAAATAACTAGTATATATATATATATTCAGATAAAATCACGAAAATTTAATAAATAAACAAAAATAAATAAATAAATATTAATTATATATAATTAAATTAAGAAAAATGGCAAAAATTGTAAACTAGTCTAGAAAATTTGAAAATAAATGGAATAAACTTTGGAAATTTTTTATGTACTTGTAAAATATTTATAAATAAATAAAAGAACACAAAAATAAAATGCATTCACAAAAAATAAATAAATTTTAACTAAATATAATTTAAATGAAGAAAATAGCAGAAAAATGGAAACTAGGCTTTAAAAATAGGAAATAAATACAATAAATTTTGGAAAAATTCTATTATCACTTTAAAAATATTGAGAAATGAAATCTTACGATAAAAAAAATTAAAATAATTTCAAACAAAAAAATAAAGTCAAATTTAAATATATTCAAAAATCTAGGATTGTTACACCGATTCAGTGCGTAACATATGTAATGAACCTATTATCAATGCATAAGGCAACTATTTATCCGCTTTTTTACCAAAGCATCCAACTTAAAACGGACCTAGAGAACTCATACAGAATCATATTAGCTTGAATTTATCGAAGAATACTTAGAATACACAAAATAAGGCTGATAGAAAACAAGATCATTTGGAGGTTGTTCGATGGATCGCTAGCGACCTAAATAGATGGATTGCTCACGATCCATGTAGATTGTGCCCCACAACCCAAAATTTATAGGGTTAGGTCCCACACACATTAGAGAGAGTACCTACAAAGTTTCGTCTGACTTTGTTAAGTTTTGAGCGAGTTATGGGAGATTCTTCTTTCAATTGGCCAGTTTGATCCATCGGGTTCGACCCATGAGGAGTGTGCCCCATGACTTATGATCTATAGGAGAGGCTCTCCTACTCATCTACATTGCATGTGTGAAGTTTTGTGTGTTGAATATGCGAATATATGATTTTTGTTTGATGATAATATATATATATATATATATATATATATATTCATTTAAATGTATTTGTTAATGTACTATTTTATTTTTCACATAATTATATAAATATTTGCTGAATAAAGTAAATAACACAGTATTTAAATTCAAACAGATATTTTATTCAAATAAATATTTATCACAATTTTGAATAGTAAAAATTTGAACTCTCACTATATATATATACAATTTCAATGACAATACAATTTTCGATCACATCACAATTTATAATTTACAAATACACCTCACTACATATCGCTCATTCACTCGTATTTATCTTCAACTTTATTCCAGACTGAATCCAACATCTGAGCAATCTGCAAAAATAAATACTGACGCAGTAAAATTGAAAAGGAAATATTTTTGCAGTATAAAATAAAATGTGGACTTTGAAAATAATATTTACCTCAGTTATTTGGGTTGTTCGTCATCATTTAAATTTGAATTCATCATACACGAACAGCTTGTGACATGCACAATGTATCACTGTACAGGCCACAAGGCGGTGCACATCGATATATACACTTGGTAAAATTACGGGGACAAGTGAGCATAGGTCAAACCCAAATGAAAAGCCGGGATCAACTCAAGTGCAATATAAATAAAGTCACAACACAAACACAAGGTCAAACCCGAGCTGCAAGCTGGATTCAGCACAGGTGCTATTCCAAAAATCAAGATGAAGTTCAAGTGTAAACAACAGTTGACAATCCAATACAAATGCAATACTGAAGCATACATGACAACCAGGCTACAGCCGTGAGACCAGACCAACAATGCGACCCAAATGCAGAAGTACAGGCCGAGACAAACTTAAGAAAGAATTTTCATAAATGACCAAAGTCAAATGTAATAACAATTTAATATTAAAATTCAAGTCGAAGCCGTGAACAACTGACCGGAGTCAAAATGAACAAAGACAGAGATGCCAGACATTCACAACCGTAACGACCAAAGATCAAACAGTTCAGAATCGAAGCCGTGGCAATCAAGGAATCGAGCGAGTTCAAAATCAAAACCGTGTCAATCAAGTAAACGAAATTATACGATATGAACAAGTCAGAAATCATCATCAACATCAAAACAAAATCGAGTGGCCGAGATAAATAAATTGACAAATTCAAATAAATGTATACGAACGAAAATCAAGGGTTTCAAACCCTATATAAACGATGAACATCATCGCCAAATTGTAAATTCGAGTTCAAGCAATAACAGAGAATATTATATCAATAACTCGAATCATTGATCGAGTTCGAGCAAGCATTTAACCAAGAAAGCAAAAGGAACAAATCAAATAGCATTATAGCCAAACTCGATCAGATAGAGCAGCCGTGTGCAAAAATAGAAGAGACGATCATTCGATTGAGCAACCAAAGCAAGATTGTATAATCGAACGATCAATTGAAGCGGCGGCTCAATTGCTTGGAAACCTAATTTATGAACGAACAAGCAAAGCATCATTTTTCACAAAGAAGAAGGACAGGCCGAAGATTAAAAAGAGAAAGGGATATTATTACTTATATTGGACCGACCTTTTTTTATCTACTTGGGCTTATATTTAAATTAGGGTTTTGATTTCTTTAAATTGTGTTTAAATTGTATTTTCCTTTTTAAACTTGTGTATTGTCTAGTCGTGTGACTAGGGGACAAACTACATGGCGTAGTTTGAGAATTTGCAACTCAGCGGCTGAGTTGTGACAGAGTTTTGAGCGTAGAGTTAAGGATAGTCGATAGCGGGTGTCGCGAGTTTACGTGTGTAAGCGTCTGACTGCTTAATTTCTAGTAGAAACCTTGGGGCCAGCACATTGGCAGGTTTTGCCGAAGCTGGGTAAATTTCGTGTCATTCTATTTCTGCATCTATTATTCTGTTATTATCCGTGCTGCTATTATCTTGATATATCTGCATTGAAAATATTTTATATAAGCTTCGTCAATAAATAATTTTTATAATTGATAGTATCACCCTATTCACCCCCCTCTAGGGTGAAATAGATCCTACAAGTGGTATCGGAGCTAGGTACAAAAGCCATTTTTGTTTTAAAAAATTTAATTTTTCAAAAACCAATTTTTGTTTTAAAGATTTTGAATTTTTAAAATAGTTTCTTTTAATATTTCTTTTGCTGAGGGTCAGTCCATAGTTAGACCACCAATGTTCAATGGTGACTATGCCTACTGGAAAAATAGAATGATATTTTTTCTTAAAACCATTGACGCTTGGAATATAGTTGGGACTGGTTATAGAGCACCAACTATAATTGTAGATAATCAGGAAATAGATAAACCGATGGATCAATGGACAGAGCTAGAAAATAAATTACAAAACGCTAACACTAAAGCTATGAATTCTATTATCTGTTCGTTGGATCAATTTGAATTTAATCATGTCTCACATTGTCTAACTGCGCAGGAAATATGGCACATACTAGAAGTAACTCATGAAGGAACATCTCAAGTCAAGGAATCTCCTCTTGCCATGCTGAGTAGCGAATACGAGAATTTTACAATGGCCAAGGAAGAAAATGTTAAAGAGATGTACAGACGACTTTCCAACATCGTATAAAATTCAAAAGCTCTTGGAAAATCATACACGGAATTGGAAATAGTCCGAAAAATCCTCAGAGTCCTTCCACAAAATTTTGAAGCAAAAGTGACTACTATTCAAGAATCGAAAGATTTAAAAAAATCAAAGTTGAAGAGCTCATCGGAAATCTCACCACTTACGAGCTAGAAATGAAATTCAAGGAAGAACGAGAAAGAGGTGATACTTGAAAGAAATCAATAGTGCTTAAAGGAACAGCTGAAGATAATGATGATGATGTTGATGATGGAGCAGCTGAGCTGGCATTATTAATGAAGAAATTCAAAAAGTGGAATCACAAATATGGAAATCAAGCTCTAAATCAGAAATTGAAAAGCAGAATAGCCAAAGCACTGGACAACCCGAAAGAGCAGGAAATCATCTGCACAAGTGCAACCAACCCGGACACATCAAGCCCAATTGTCCTCAAAATCGACACTACTTAGAAAAGAAATCAAAAAGGAAGAATTTTACAGCCATGTGGAATACAAGTGATGAAGATAATAAAAGTACTAGCAGTGAGAGTGAGAAAGCAGATATGTGCCTTCAAGGTAATATAACTGATAGCGACGATGACGAGCCAAGCGAGGTATCAAAACTCACTCACTCAGAATTACTTACACATTTCCACGAAATAAATGGCTGTTTTGAATGACTTAGGAAGAAATATGCCAAACTTGAATAACAAAAAGATACTTTGATAGATTTAAAAAAATAACTTGACCAATTAGTTAAAAACTATCAAAGTAGGATCCCTAAGTGTGATAAGTGTCCAACATTTGAAGAAGAGATTAAAAAATCAAAAATCAAAATTAAATCGCTTGAAAATGAAATTCTGATTTTGAAAGAAAGTGAAAATACAAGAAGAGAAAATTCTATTAAAAAGCGCACACAATTATTAAACGAAAATGAATCTCTCAAAACACAAGTCCAACAACTGCCAATGACTTTAGAAAAATCTTCCAAAAGTGAAAGATCGTTGAATATGCTATTAGGGAAACAAACTGTTAATACAGTTAGACAAGGACTTGGATATAATCAATCTGAAAATGTTAGAAATGAAATTAATCAAGTCAATTCAACATGCAAAATTTGTAGAAAATATGGTCACAATCAAAATAATTGTTGGTATAGACCCAAACACATGAAAACCATTCCAATTTGGGTTCCAAAAGGCACAAATATAAAATCTTTGAAAGTTAAACAAATCTGGGTACCAAAAGGAACACATATAAATAGTTATGGGTCTCCAAAAAAATTATTTTTCAAAATATTCTGCCACTAACAACCATGGACCATAAAAACAAATAGGTCGCAAAAATCTTTCATCGTGTAGGTGTGGTGGCCGGCTAAGGAACAATAATAGTGTTACTTGGATTTTGGCTGTTACAGGGACACAACGAGCGACAAAGTAAAGTTCTTTAGCCTAATACAAAGGTGATAGAATCACAACGGGCAACAATGAAAAATTATCGTAAAGGTAAAACAGATAAAGATATCTTGAACAATATATGTGAAAATTTGCACCATAATTTGATTTAAATCAGCCAGTAATGTGATAATGAAATGAATGTTGATAATGATTCTAATTTTTTCAAAATTGTTGGCCAATTATATTCTTATGCCAAGAACACTATAAAAATCTCTAGAGTCTTTGAACCACTTCATATATATTAGTTTGGATTAATAATAGTGTTTTATTGGTTGATGATAATACATTTGATTATTTTACGGCTGACTCTATATTCACGGTTTTTGATTATTTACACGGCTTCAATTAAAATTCAAGAGAATTTCATTTAAAAAGTTGTTAAAAATGATTTTGAGATATTTTGTTGCATAACTCATGATCTGGTTTGTAACATTCAACTAATAATAGGTTTGAGTGAAAAGAAATTCAAATGCAGATTACACTGGTAATCTGGTTGATAGAAAAATTACTAGTGGAACGTGATTTATGATGAGACATTTAGTAACTGCATTGTTTTTTAAAGAAAATATCTGCATATTTTTCACTTTAAATAATTTTCAAATTGCAGACATTTTTTTATAAAACCCCTTCTAGAAAATCATTTTTGACCTTGTTTCAGATTAGTCATTTTGGAAATTTTAGTTTTATAATTATTTTTGGATTTGATTTTAAATTATTACATTGACTAATATGACTCCCTACTAATTATCGAAAAGATAAATAGTGATTGACAAAGTGACGAGTATTGATATTAATCATATATTATAACTTGAGACGGTATAATTAATAAATTTCTTTAGAAATTTAAACAAGAGTTATAAACACTTTTTGTTGGTAAAAATTCCATGACCATCTCTAATTCTATCATATTTCTATCGATCATCACTCATCAAAATCCGATATACCATGTCAATATGTGGTGATTTAAACTGGAATCATTCGCTTTTCATTTTATATTTTAAAAAAAACACCAAAGTATTCACTCTCATTTAAAAGTCCTCACGGTTATGCATGGGTGAATTACTTGGAATTTTATATGTGCTTCCATGCTCATTTAAAAGTCATCATGGTTATGCATGTATGCAACGCATATCAAAATTAATTAATTAAATAAGCAAGTTGATTCTAATCCCATTTAAAAGTCCTCACGGTTATGCGTGGTCAGAAGATACTTGAATTCATTTTTCAAAATAAAATTAGAATACTACTAATCTCATTTAAAAGTCCTAACGGTTATGCATGGTTAGTAGATATTAAAATTCCTGATATAAATATACCACAAAAAGATACAAATATACATTTTATATGATGACATTATTCCTATCATTCTAAAGTGGAATATGCGCCTAACAAAGTATTTATGATTTTTTATTGAAATTTAATATTTATATTTGATTGATTTTTTAATGTTGTATTAATGTCTATCACTTTATCTTTATTTTTCTAACACTATTATTCTTTTGCTGATAATAAAAGGGGGAGAGAAAAGTTAAGATTTTGTCAAATAAAAGCAAGTAAAGATCAAACATTTTCTATTTGCATCTAGGATCATTTGCATATTTTTAATTACATGCATATATGAAGGGGGAGCTTTGTGTAGAGATGGAGCTTTCAAATAAGGGGAGCAAATTGAATGATCAAATACATTTAATAAATTTCAAATCTTAAATATATGTTTGTTATCATCAAAAGTGGGAGATTGTTGAATATGCGAATATATGATTTTTGTTTGATGATAATAAACACACACACACACACACACACACACACACATATATATATTCATTTAAATGTATTTGTTAATGTACTATTTTATTTTTCACATAATTAAATAAATATTTGCTGAATAAAATAAATAACACAGTATTTAAATTTAAATAGATATTTTATTCAAATAAATATTTATCATAATTTTTAATAGTATAAATTTGAACTCTCACTATACATATACAATTTCAATGACAATACAATTTTCGGTTACGTCACAATTTCTAATTTACAAATACACCTCACTACATATTGCTCATTCACTCGTATTTATCTTCAACTTTATTCAAATCCAGCATCTAAGCAATTTGCAAAAATAAAAACCGACGCAGTAAAATTGAAAAGGAAATATTTTTGCAGTATAAAATAAAATATGGACTTTGAAAATAATATTTGCCTCAGTTATTTGGGTTGTTCGTCATCATTTAAATTTGAATTCATCATATACGAACTGCTTGTGACATGCACAGTGTATCACATGCCACAAGACCGTGGACACCGATACATACACTTGATAAAATTACAGGGACAAGTGAGCATAGGTCAAACCCAAATGAAAAGCCAGGTTCAACTCAAGTGCAATACAAATAAAGTCACAACACGAGCACAAGGTCAAACTCGAGCTGCAAGCTGGATTCAACACAGGTGCTATTCCAAAAATCAAGATGAAGGTCAAGTGAAAACAACAGTTGACAATCCAATACAAATGCAACACTGAAGTATACATGACAGCCAGGCGACAACCATGAGACCAGACCAATAATGCGACCCAAATGCACAAGTACAGGCCGAGACAAACTCAAGAAAGAATTTTCATAAATGACCGAAGTCAAATGTAATAACAGTTTAATATTAAAATTCAAGCCGAAGCCGTGAACAACTGACCGGAGTCAAAATGAACAAAGACAGAGATGCAAGAAATTCACAACCGTAACGACTAAAGATTGAACAGTTTAGAATCGAAGCCGTGGAAATCGAGGAATCGAGCGAGTTCAAAATCAAAACCGTGTCAATCAAGTAAACGAAATTATTCGATATGAACAAGTCAGAAATCATCATCAGCATCAAAACAAAATCGAATGGCCGAGATAAATAATTTGACAAATTCAAATAAATGTATACGAACGAAAATCAATGGTTTCGAAACCTATATAAACGATGAACATCATCGGCAAATTGTAAATTCGAGTTCAAGCAATAACAGAGAAGATTATATCAATAAATCGAATCATTGATCGAGTTCGAGCAAGCATTCAACCAAGAAAGCAAAAGGAACAAATCACATAACATTATAGCCAAACTCGATCAGATAGAGCAGCCGTGTGCAAAAATAGAAGAGACGATCATTCGATTGGGCAACCAAAGCAAGATTGTATAATCGAACGATCAATTGAAGCGGCGGCTCAATTGTCTGTAAACCTAATTTCTGAATGAACAAGCAAAGCATCATTTTTCACAAAGAAGAAGGACGGACCGAAGATTAAAAAGAGAAAGGGATATTATTGCTTATATTGGGCCGACCTTTTTTATCTACTTGGGCTTATATTTAAATTTGGGTTTTGATTTCTTTAAATTGTGTTTAAATTTTATTTTTCTTTTTAAACTTGTGTATTGTCTAGTCGTGTGACTAGGGGACAAACTACATGGCGTAGTTTGAGAATTCGCAACTCAGCGGCTGAGTTGTGACAGGGCTTTGAGCGTAGAGTTAAGGATAGTCGATAGCGGGTGTCGCGAGTTTACGTGTGTAAGCGTCCGACTGCTTAATTTCTAGTAGAAACCTTGGGGGCAGCACGTAGGCATGTTTTGCCGAAGCTGGGTAAATTTCGTGTCGTTCTATTTCTGCGTCTATTATTCTGTTATTATCTATGCTGCCATTATCTTGATATATCTGCATTGAAAATATTTTATATAAGCTTCGGCGATAAATAATTTTTATAATTGATAGTATCACCCTATTCACCCCCCTCTAGGGTGAAATCGATCCTACAAGTTGTATCGGAGCTAGGTACAAAAGCCATTTTTGTTTTAAAAAATTTAATTTTTCAAAAACCAATTTTTGTTTTAAAGATTTTGAATTTTTAAAATAGTTTCTTTTAATATTGCTTTTGCTGAGGGTCAGTCCATAGTTAGACCACCAATGTTCAATGGTGAATACGCCCACTGGAAAAATAGAATGATATTTTTTCTTAAAACCATTGACGCTTGGATTATTGTTGAGATTGGTTATAGAGCACCAACTATAATTGTAGATAATCAGGAAATAGATAAGTCGATGGATCAATGGACAGAGCTAGAAAATAAATTACAAAACGCTAACGCTAAAGCTATGAATTCTATTATCTATTCATTGGATCAATTTGAATTTAATCATGTCTCACATTGTCTAACTGCACAGGAAATATGGCACATACTAGAAGTGACTCATGAAGAAACATCTCAAGTTAAGGAATCTCATCTTGCCATGCTGAGTAGCGAATACGAGAATTTTACAATGGCCAAGGAAGAAAATGTTAAAGAGATGTACAGACGACTTTCCAACATCGTATAAAAATCAAAAGCTCTTGGAAAATCATACATGGAATTGGAAATAGTCCGAAAAATCCTCAGAGTCCTTCCACGAAGTTTTGAAGCAAAAGTGACTACCATTCAATAATCGAAAGATTTAAAACAAATCAAAGTTGAAGAGCTCATCGGAAATCTCACCACTTACGAGCTAGAAATGAAATTCAAGGAAGAACGAGAAGGAGGTGATACTTGAAAGAAATCAATAGTGCTTAAAGGAACAACGGAAGATAATGATGATGATGTTGATGATGGAGCAGCCGAGCCGACATTATTAATCAAGAAATTCAAAAAGTGGAATCACAGATATGGAAATCAAGCTCTAAATCAGAAATTGAAAAGCAGAATAGCCAAAGCACTGGACAACCCGAAAGAGCAGGAAATCATCTGCACAAGTGCAACCAACCCAGACACATCAAGCCCAATTGTCCTCAAAATCGACACTACTTAGAAAATAAATCAAAAAGGAAGATTAAGCAATAACAGAGAACATCATCGACAAATTGTAAATTCGAGCTCAAGCAATAACAGAGAAGATTATATCAATATCTCGAATCATTGATCGAGTTCGAGCAAGCATTCAACCAATAAAGCAAAAGGAACAAATCACAAACCATTATAGCCGAACTCGATCAGATAGAGCAGCCGTGTGCATAAATAGAAGAGACGATCATTCGACTGAGCAACCAAAGCAAGATTGTATAACCGAACGATCAATTGAAGCGGCGGCTCAATTTCCTGGAACCCTAATTTCTGAACGAACAAGCAAAGCATCATTTTTCACAAAGAAGAAGGACGGGCCGAAGATTAAAAAGAGATAGAGTATTATTACTTATATTGGGCTGACCTTTTTTCATCTACTTGGGCTTATATTTAAATTAGGGTTTTGATTTCTTTAAATTGTGTTTAAATTGTATTTTCCTTTTTAAACTTGTGTATTGTCTAGTCGGTTGACTAGGGGACAAATTACGTGGCGTAGTTTGAGAATTCGCAACTCAGCGGCTGAGTTGTGACAGGGTTTTGAGCGTAGAGCTAAAGGCTAGTCGATAGCGGGTGTCGCGAGTTTACGTGTGTAAGCGTCCGACTGCTTAATTTCTAGTAGAAACCTTGGGGGCAGCATGTAGGCAGGATTTTGCCAAAGCTGGGTAAATTCCGTATCGTTCTATTTCTGCATTTATTATTCTGTTATTATCTATGCTGCTATTATCTTGATATATCTGTGTTGAAAAAATATTTTATATAAGCTTCCGCAATAAATAATTTTTATAATTGATAGTATCACCCTATTCACCCCCCTCTAGGGTGAAATCGATCCTACATTGTATGATTTGGTTAAGCATCGAGTGCGTTATGGGTGGTTGTTCTAGACTAGATGACCCATGAAGACGGGTGATCAAACGGACTCCAAACGACTTGATATTTGGAGAAGGCACTTAAATAAAAGATAGAAAGACAGCCAAACTAAGATCACTCAAATATATGTTAAGTGGATGGATAACTAGCGATCCATCCCTATAGATAACTAGCAATCCATCAAGGTAGGTCAGATCACCCTCAAACTTTCCGAGCTCCTTCATAGCACTAAGTAAATGTTTCTGGTAGAAAGATATGCTAAGTTGATGGATAGCTAGCAATGCATCCTCTATGGTTAACTAGCGATCCATAGAAATGATTTAGATTGATTTGATATTTTCAGTGATGACTTGGCATAACAACCGGGCTCTTCTACACTTGGAATTCTGGTTCAATACTCACTGAATTTCCCTATAAATACTCATCTACCTACAACTAGGGATGGATTTTTTCCAATGAGAGAGAGCCTCCATTACTCTACTGGAATTACTTCACTTCTTCAACTTTCTTATCCCTCACAATAGTCATCAAGAGTGTTGCTATGGTTCTCCAATCAACCCTTGTACTTGTGACTTATTCTAACTTATTTAACTTAGATCTAAGCCTAACTAGTTGATATCCAGAGAGATTCAACTAGTATAATCATAATAAAGATGGATTAAAGTGGACGTAGGCTAGCGTCAGTCGAACCACTATAAAATTCTCTTTTTTCTCCTTACTTCCACTTTTTATTTGTTGTTTATCTGATATTTTTCCTGCTAATTATCTGCACTGGTGCTTTCACACTCGATTTAGGGAGTTGATTCATTTCTTGGGTTAACATTTTGGTTCTTTTCACGAAGAAAACTGAACTCAGGGCTAGATATGAAGACTTGAACTTTGAATATAAGAATTGGAGAAGATGAGCATGCCTAATACCAAATCTAGAGCCGGAGCAAATCAACCAGAGCCTAGGAGCAGGCAGGATGTGTTCTCAAATTGTCATCAATCTAACTATGTGATTAGAGAGGAGATGGAAAGGATGATAAAAGAGATGAAAGATGGAATCTTAGCTAGACTACAGAAGATGATGGACGGCTTCTTCCAAAAGATGAAGCAGTAAGGGATGTCTAGATCTACAGGGAATAGGAATCAAACTGCAGGGAACAACACAAGAGCTGCCGAAGTTGGATTGGAACAAGATCGACTCATTCCCCCACGCCTAGAGCAATTGGTACTTGGGGCAATGCTAGAATAAAAATGGGAATCAATCCTAAAACCGGAGTGACCGTTGAAACACCAGGAACTGGTGGTACAGGAGCCCAAATTCTAGGATGCAACCGACAGAAGAATACGCACCAGAACTTCCTCGACAGAATGCAGGTCTGAATAAAGCTAGAGTTATGAATCAGAACATAGGTGTGTGACTGGAAGAGTATATCCTGGGATACCCCCATTGAAACAGGGGCAAAATATTGCTTTAGGAGGGAGACCACTGATCGAGAGAAAAGAAAGGAAAGTTTTACATCTTCCATGAGCTGAATGAGCATGAGACAAATGAGTGTCGACGCCTTCATGATCTGATAGAAGAACTGGTTCGGAACAACCAAATGCCACTAGATACGAGGAATAGAATTGCAGTATAATTGCAAGAACAACCACCATCCACGGCAAATGCATCGAGAAATGCCTAGGGATTTGAGCCAAGACAAGTTATCCTATTGGGGTAGATGGGAGTCGAATCCTGCTCCTATGTTTTGCTTGTTCGTTTCTTTTTCCACACTTTTCTTTTGGTATTTAGATAATAACAACCTTGGGCTACTTACACTTGTACGAGATCCCAAGTGGTCCCTAGGCACACTTAGAGTCGGATGCCTAAGATTACTATTTAGACAATAATAAACTCGAGGCGCTTACACGTGTATGTGATCCCGAATGGTCCCTAGGCATGCTCTGAGTCGGATACCTGAGATGACTATCTAGGACAATAATAACCTCGGACCGCTTATATGTGTACGAGACCCAGATTGGTCGCTAGCATGCTCTGAGTCGGATCTCCGAGGCGAACATTTTGGATTTATGCTTATTTTGATTCTTGCTTTTTTAATTTTTGCTTGTTTGTTTTGATTTGAATATTTGAGTTTTGAAAAATCCACTTTGATTGTGATAACTAATATTGATTGCCATAGAGTCTCGATACGGGACCGGAGTGCAAGGTGCAAGTCCCCTTGCTAGAAAAGCAAGTGGATGGACTTGTACGATATTTATTGCCTTAGAATCCCGATATATGACCGGAGGGCAAGGTGCAAGTTCCATTGAATGGAATTGTACGATATTGATCGCCTTAGAGTCTCGACCAGAGAGACAGGACAAGAGTGCAAGAAGTAAGTCCCCTCACTAGAGAGTGAGCGGATGAGCCTACTTAATCCCTTTTAACTTAACAAAAAAATGATCATAGAGATCATCCCCCTTAACTTAAACATTAAACTAAACAATAAACAATTCGGAGAAATTGAACCGATTTAAATAAATAAAAGGACCTTATAAATAGAGTAAAACTGATAGTTCCTAGATTAACACAAAATGATTTTGATATATGATGTGATTTTGATATATGATATGATTTTGATATACAATGTGATTTTAATATATGATGTGACAACTCTGAACGAGAAGTGAATGATAATGATGCAAATCCCGAATGCACATGGGATAATTAGAGATATGTGATGTAGTTGGAGATATGCGATGTATTTGGAAACATGTGATTTAATTAGAGATATGTGATGTAATAACTTTGAATGAAATCGGAATGATTGTGATGTATAGATTACACATAGGCAGAGTCTAGAGTCTTAGGCTGTAATAGGCTTGGAATAACTTGTTATTGGCAAGAGAATCCCAAGAAACTGGACGATTCACTAAGGCTGAAGTAGCTAAAAACCTAAACTATTGAAGACCAGAGATGGGAACTTGTTCTTAAGCAAAGCACACCTTTCATTCAAAAGGCGTACTTTGGGAGGCAAATGTTTACCCGCTTTTTGACCAAAGCAGCTAACTTAAAACGGACCTAAATAACTCATATGAAGTTGAATTGACTTGATATTTCGTAAGAACATTTAGACGGCATAAAAGGAGGCTCATAAAGAAAATGGAACCATTTGGAGGTTGTTTAATGGATCGCTAGTGACCTAACTAGATGGATCGCTAACAATCCATGTAGGTTGGGCCCCACAACCTGAAATTTATAGGGTAGGTCCCACACATCCTAGAAAGAGTACCTACAATGTTTCATCTATTTTCATTAAGTTTTGAGTAAGTTATGGATGATTCTTCTCAGAATTGGGCCAGTTTGATCCATCAGGTCCGACCCATAAGGAGTTGTCCCCATGACGTATGATCAATAGTAAAGGCTCTCCTACTCATCTAAATTGCTTGCATGTAGTTTTGTGTGATTTGGATAAGTATTGAGTGAGTTATGGATGATTCTTCTGGACTAGATGACCCATGCAAACGAATGATCAAACGAACTCGAAATGACTTGATATATATAGACAAGGCAATTAAATAGAAGATAAGAAGACAACCAAACTAAGATCACTCAAAAGTATGCTAAGTGGATGGATAGCCAGCGATCCATCCCTTATGGATAGCCAACGATCCATCCCTTATGGATAGCTAGTGATCCATCAAAATAGGTGGGGTCGCCCTCAAACTTTTTGAGCTCCTTCGTAGCACTAAGTAAATGCCTCTCATAGAAAAATATGCTAAGTTGATGGAGGGCTAGTGATCCATCCCCTATGGATAGCTAGTGATCCATAGAAATGATTCAGATTGATTTGAGATTTTCGTGATGACTTGGCATAACAACTGGACTCTTCTGCACTTGGACTTCCGGCCTAATACTCACTGAATTCCCCCATACATACTCACCTACCTGCAACTGGAGACAGATCATTTTTGGGGAGAGTGCTGCCATTACTCTACTGAAATTCCTTCACTTCTTCAACTTTCTTATCTCTTACAACAACCGTCAAGGGGGTTACTATGATTCTCTAGTCCACCCTTGTACTTGTGACTTATCTAACTTATTGTAACTTAGATCTAAGGACTAACTAGTTGATATCCAGAGAGATTCAATTAGTATAATCATAATAAAGATTGATTAAAGTGGACGTAGGCCAGAGTCAGTCGAACCGCTATAAAAATTCTGTCTCTTTTCTTACTTCTATTTTTTATTTGTTGTTTATCTGAGATTTATGCTGCTGATTATCTACACTGGTGCTTTCACACTCGATCCAGGGTATTGATTTATTTTTTGGGTTAGCAACAACTATCTCATATACATCATTCCTTAAGAACATTTATTGTTTATAATTTATATTAAACAATTTTAACATTGGAATTATGCACTGCGATTTCCAATATATCACATATATGGGACATTAGCATCAAATCTTTGATCGAGGATAGCCATGTTGTTTATTTATAGTCTTAGATTATCTAATACCTTTTCATCTTTCTTTATTATAGGGACAAACTTCCTCTGTAATAAAATATTTTGATTTTTTCAATCAAGATAGTGTTTCAACTTCTAGATGTTAGATTTGGGATTAAAATTAATCTTAAACTCGTATGCATTTTATCACTCCCATTGATCTCCAGACATCTTGCATGCGATGTGCTAATAATCTTCCTTGAATTTCCAGTCAGATAAACTATCATAACATACACTCACTAAATGTTTGTATCCAAAATGTGCGATATCTTGCAAGTGAAGTCCTTATGGAATTAAGTACGGTGATCTGTCAAATCAATTTTTTGGGTTCAATATTTGAATTGACTGAATCGTTTCCAGCTATCTACTTAATAAGTTTGTAACTTTCCAGTTACAACTATTTACAGTTGATGGATCATATCCCTTTGGGTACTACCTCTAAAATCATATTTTATCAATTGCTTAGACTCCATTTCAAACCCTTTCAACGCCAATGCTAAGTGGCAAAATTTACGATCTCCATAGCTTACAGGCAACCGAAGGGATTACCATTCAATCCACTTTCTCGTCCTAAGAAAATCATATTTTCTTTTTAGCATACATGATTTTCTGTTAGACGTTCTAGTAAGTCATGTCCATATTATGCTAGGTTAATTATGTACATCTAAACATTTATTTTCACCTCATTATCTTGGACCTTATCCAAGTCAGCCACATTACCACTAATTTCTTCGATTGAAATCCCTTAGTTAATTGGTGGCATTTCTTGAAATATCATTTTATTTTTTATTGTAATCGAACAAGCTTCCAAAAGACTAAATAATTCACATGACAATATATCTAGGTTTGAGTTTATGCAACTAATGTTCTAAACAAATGTCGAAAATCTTTGTACCATATCTTATACGAAATTGCGAACGTAGCTCTAGATAATAAACGATTCAATATATGTATTTACTTATAAATATATATATCCCTTAAGAAAGATTTAAGTCAACTTTACTCATGTAAATTAAATCGCATTTAACTTGATTTAATTACTCCTTACATATCATAATGTGTCATAAATGGGAGTAACTTGAGATCACTACAAGAAAATTATCCATTAATTGCAATGAACTATAGTGTTTGAACGCAAGCTGCTGCTTTATAACACTTAATACACAAAATAAATTAAAAAAATACTATGCAATGATTATGTGTCATAAATTTTATCTGATCACTCTTTCCTAATGTTTTTCCCTTTCCCACCTTTCATTACCTAAATTATAGTTTTGAAAGAATCTTAATTCATTTTCTTCCTTTGTAGATTTCCTACTCCGCTATGCTCTACTTATTCACCTTCATTGGTTACTCCTCCTTCAATATAGCTACTTTACCTCCATGATTGTTGTTTCCCCACTATGACTGTGCATCGATTTCAATTTCTTAAATGTTTACTATGCTTTTTCATACGCCATGATATATATTCCAATCTTGTTTTACAGAGGGGCTGCACTCGACCTGAAAACAACCACATTGCCGGTCTAGTAGCTAAGGAATGACTCATAAATCATAATATTTCCTTGTTCCAACTTTTCAACTACTCTTATATTTTTGCTTATTTATGAATAATGCATAATTTTTCAAAAACAATACATCATATATTTTTGTTTGTTCTATTTTTAGTTCTCATAAAATCCTGTTATTTGATGTAGTATTGTTTCATTCTCCTCAGTATATTTTAAATGGATATACTTGATGACACCATGTAGAACGTGGATGATGGTTTTCCAGTTAGGTTATTGATGTTGGGAAAATTTATAGATGGACAGTACGTATCATATAATTTGAATTTCTGGAAGTTCAACTCTTAAATGCAGCCTAGATAAAAAATAGTGTTTATATGATTAATTAATATAAAGATGCCCATGTGTTATTCGACTAAATGTTAAAAAAAGGAAATATATCCCTTGAATGTCAATGCTTGTCCTGCTCTTTCTATTCATTAGGCAAGCCTTTGAAGGTAATAACGGCTTAAAACTTCTTTTTATGCTTATGAACTTAAATAATTGAAGAAGTTGAATTTTATTTAGTAAGCATTTCTGTGTAGTTTAATATTTAGTTGTACGACAATCTATTAAGTAACTTTGGTTTCTAATATAATTTCATGGCGGTTGATATGATTATTTTCTTATCTACGCACGTGTATTTTTATTTAACTATAATTTATGTTATGATACATTAACTTGTAAGTACCTAATAATAATGTTATTACATATTCAGGTACATGAGTACATTATATTGCATTTTTCTAACGAAGTTCTACCTATTTTATTTCCTACTACTTTGTAGATGCGTTATAATATACAATAGTACAAACCATACTAGAAATTTATATAGGATAATCAAGTATTACCATTTCACTAATGGGTCTAATAATGTTTTACTAAATTTATATAAGCAAGCTCTAAGCATGTAGTGTATATACATGGTTGCTCCTTTTTATACACTACAAGAGAAACGGCTCTTTCCAACGGCGGGCGGCCGTTGGAGTCCATTGAAAAGCCGTTGGAGGCCGTTGGAAAGGCCGTTGATATACATTTCAACAGCTTCCAACGGCATCAACGGGGTTATACCAATGGCTTCCAACGGCAAGTTTGCCAACGTGGCAAATCCTGTTTACCAAACTACCATTGGAAATCCATTGGAATGCGTTTGAATTTGCCGTTGGAAGCCGTCGGACATTTTGGCCGTTGGTCGCCGTTGGAAATCTGGGTATATTATTTTTTATAAAACCAGCAGTGCGTGCTTCCAGCCACACACAACCACAATTATATCAAAACAGCTCCATTTCGAGCATATATATATAACAACTATATCAAAACATATCCAAACATATATATATAACCAAATCATGCATATATTTCAACATAAACCAATATCCAAACATAACACAACATAACCAACATCAAAAAATCCAAACCAACATCAACAAATCAAAACCAACATCCACAACCAAACCATCAGAATGTATCAAATTCAAATATACACAGAAACCATCAGAATGTATCAAATTCTCACCAACTCCAAAATATACATGCCAATAACAAAACATACCTAAATCACTCCGCACCAGAACCACCAGATGAAGGAGGCTGTCCATACTATGCGATGAACTCCGCCGTACACCGGTTCATCTCCTCCGTCCTTGCTTCATGCAGCAAATTGCGTTCCCGCATCTCGGCAAGCTCGGCTCGTAGCTGCGCAATCTCTTCCTTATCTTGAGCCTTTTGATATTCTCTTTGGGCTGTTTGAACTTGTAAACAAATTTAAATTATCAACTACACTAAAAAATTAGTATTAAAATAATTGCAAATTAACTAACCTATATATATTCACTAACAAATTCATAAAACAAACTAAATCATGATAGTTCAAAATATGAATGGAATGCACTAGTATAAGGATATTTACTAACTTAAACCCGAGTTCAAGCCAATTAAAGAATTGATTAACACACACTAATAATTAACACACACATATGATTAACACACTAATTAATCAGAATAATTATTTTAAAATTTAACTTAAAATTACCGATTGGCTTCCATATCCATAGCGTCTGCCGCGGTTCACTGGATCCATGACAGACTCAAAAATGGCGTCCTCCTCATCGGGGGTCAAGTGAGCTCGTCCCGTATCCTCAAGTAAGGCTGTCTGCGCTTCCTGGAACTTTTGCTGTCATGCAAAATATAATTGAATTTAGTTAACGTTATTTCAATTAACTTGTAAGTTTTAGTTACTTATGTTATACTTACATAGGTAGCACGTGCTTTGTCATTGTGGTCCCAAGAGTAAGAAACTGCGCTGGAATCATCGACCTGAGTCAAGGCATGTGTATGGGTAAACACATCCCAATAACTAACAGCTCCCCTCCCCCCCGCGTTGTCTCTCCTGAAATATGCACATATAAATATACATTATTTATATTTTAACAAATTAAAACTTAAAATAATTAACTATTTATCTTATTTAATAATTATACCAAATCTTCCCGGTGATGCTGGAAAGACTTGGAACCACCGCGATGTGTAACGAGGTTCCTGCTCCTGTTTGCAGAATTCCTCTCGGACTGCCTGTGCAAATTTAAATTGAAAACAAAAATTGTTTTGACAGTTTTAATTATTTATATATTATTTGCCTCAAACAATTTAAATTAAATATATGATAGATTCCCAATATATGATAGATTCTCATTATGCATCACGTCAATATTATGACGAATCAAGAGATTTTTCCAATAAGGCAATTCCCAAAATATGCTCTATTTGCACCAATTATGAATCGATGATTTACCTTGAATTTCAATATGTTCTCCGGTTTCATGTATCTTTGGGTAATCCTTTACAAGTTCATAAATTTCTTCGCTTGATCAAACCGTAGGTGGTCTCAAAGTTTCATGTCTATTAGCTGTAAAGTTTCTTTTATCTCTTCTAAAAGGATGATTAATATGAAGAAAACATCGATGACAGTCAAACCACGAAACTTTCTTTCCATGAGGTAAAAAAATTGCTCGTGTTTCTTCCATGCAATAAGGACAAGCTAGACGACCGGCCGTACTCCAACCTGAAAGCATTGCATATGCAGGAAAATCGCTGATTGTCCACAATAAAGAAGCATACATGCGAAAGTTCCTTTTTTGGAAAACATCATATGTCTCTACTCCCTCGTACCACAATTTTTTTAATTCATCAATCAATTGTTGTAAATAAATATCGATTCCTTGTGTCGGATCATCAGGACCAGGGGACGACAACTGTAAGAAACATATATGGAGTTTTCATACACATCCAAGAAGGTAAATTATGAGGTATGACAATTATAGGCCAGACGAATATTTCGAACCAAATTGAGAGAATGAGAAAAATCCATCCGTACATAAACCAAGTCTAACATTACGAATTTCGGACGCAAAATCAGGATATTTTTGGTCAAAATGCTTCCATGCTTCCACATCAGCTGGATGTGTTAACGTATCTTCTTCCTGTGTTTTCACACCGTGCCATTTCATATATTGCGCAGTTACAGAAGATGCATATAACCTTTGAAGTCTAGGAGTAATTGGTAAATAATGCAGATGCTTATACGGGACTTCCTTTCCCTTTTTTTTTCTTGGTTTGTATCTTTGCTGATTACATATTTTACAATTTCTAAGATTGATATCTTCTTTCCAAAACAACATGCAACTATTTAGACATGTATCTATTTTTTGATACGGTAAACCGAAAGCCGACATCAGTTTTTTTTACTTCGTAACGATTTTCGCACATTAGATTATTAGGAGGCATATGTCGTTTTGCAGCTTGTACAATAGCCGTAAATCCAGATTCTGTGAGGTTGTATTTGGATTTCGTCGCAATGTATTCAACAGTTATTGATAACTGGGTTTCGCTTGTGCAGCCTTCCCAAAGGGGTTTTTTCGCGGCATGTAAAAAATCATATATTTTTTTGCCCCAATATTTGGTTCTTCTTCAGCATTACTATCATCATCAGTTAATTGAGGAACATGAAACATTGAACGTGCAACATCTTCAACCATATGTTCTACAAGATTTGTCGTACCAATTTCATTACTCACAACCTCCTCATCTTGTACATGATTAGATGCTAACTGTTCCCCATGACGATCCCAAATCAAATAGTTCGACACGAAACCGTACTGACGCAAATGAACTCTAACCATTTGTGGTATCAAATGCTTTAACAGTTTGCATTTACTACATGGACAACGGATTTCTTTGTAGTTTCCGTTATTATGTAAAGCAAAATCCATAAATACGCTAACACCATTATTAAAATGTTCACTTGTTTAGCCTTCAGTATCGACCCTTCGTTTTTTTGTACATCTAGCTCCGATCAGTAAAATAATTGTCCATTTACCTACGTATATAATTAAAAAGTACGATATAAATTTGCATTGACATTTTTTATTAAAACAATTTTATAAACATTCTTCTTGTTTTTGTTATATCTGTTAAAATAATACTTAAAGCTTATTTTGAAATGAACATTATATTCTACTTAAACAATTTTATTAGCGAATTTGATATTAATTGATCATTGACACTTTGTTGATGGGTCATTCTACCTCCCATTACAAATACAATAACGTAATTAAATCGCATAAATCATTTCAATTTAAACGATTCAACAAAATTTCGACAGCACTTCGCTTTAGTTCCCTGAACAGTACACAATTGCATGTACACAGGGAACATAAAGGGAAGCGCTGCCGAAATTTTGCGAACCATTTAAACTGAAATGATTTACGAGATTTAATTACGTTATTGTTTTTGTAACTTGTCCAATACATGGACAAATCCAACAAATACTGTATACGATGAATATAGATGTCTGTTCTGTTAAAAAAACGAATATCCACACAACAATCATATACAATACTTATCAGACGGGGCCAAAAACACTCTAAGGGTTTAAATTTTAAAATTAGCGATATAAAAGTTTAAATTTTATTTTCATAAAATTTAAACTTTTATATCAATAAACAATTTGTTGAATCAACGCATATATAATGATTTTTTCCTAAAACAAAAAAAATCCAGTGTGTGCGCAACGTATAAAATAAACAAACAATGTTATACATATAATTGCATCACAAATCACATCCAGTCATGCACAAAATGTATCACGTATATATCGTATCATAACATGTCAAAAGTGAACAATTTATATGTCAATATCATCACTTTCTACATACGCTTTTACGCAATTCAATCACCAATATAATAACAAGTGAGGTTCATGCTTAGGTTAGTAACAATTATTAAGTTTGAAACTAATTCAATAATAAACCTAATTTAACAAATCATAGTTAAACATGCAATAATTAGTTTAATAACAATAATTAAGATCCAATACACTACACTACACAAACAATAGCACAATACATACACAAAAATACCCAATTTAACCTAAAATTAAAAATTTAACAAAATTAGGGTTTTAGCAAATAATACCTGATTTTGGAGGTTGTGAAGCTTGCAAACGAAGATGGAGATGCTAGAACGTGTAGAATATGATAAAATGGGGTTGGAAATTTGTTAGGATGGAAAAATTGGGGTTTTTGGTTTTTTTTTTGGGTGGAATGGGAATGAGGAAGAAGAAGATTGATCTGTACGTAAGTCGTGGATTTCCAACGGCGTGCAACGGCCGCCAACGACAATATTTCAACGGCTTCCAACGGCATGTGTTTTTTGTTATTAAAAAATTCCGAGAAAAAGCTTGTCGTTGCTCGCCGTTGGAAGCCGTTGGTCAAAGCCGTTGGCGGCCGTTGCCCCCTCGTTGCTATAAACAGTAATTCTTGTAGTGATATAAATTCATACTTTACTTTTTTTAACTATTATTTAATATCTAAATATAAAGTATTTGGATATATTTTTTAAATTCATGCACTAGATTTCTAGGTTATACCATGTTTGAATACATTCATGAATATGTAGTTTAATGATTGAACATACAGATATAGACTTGCATGAATTCATTACTCCCTTGCTCCTCATATTTGCATGTTTGTGGTGAATTAGTGGTGAATTAAATATTTAGGCCTTCTCATATTTTGATTAATTTAGATTATTCTATATAAATCTAGAGTGTTTTTGAAGAGATTTTTCTTATGATTTTAAAACCCTTTGAAATTATTAATTATTTTTTAATGATTATTTTAGCAGCACTTTACTTCTTTTTACCACTTTAACTAAGTTTAATCATTAGGCTATAAGTAAGCTTTATAATGCAATTGTTTGCATTAACCATCTTTATTGTGAACAAACTATAACTCAACAAAAATCTTAGCACGGATCAACCTTCAATCCTTTTCATTTCCAACTGTATTTATATTTGTTTGTATAGTACTAGTTTATGTGTATCTTCTTCTTCTTAATTAACACTATTATAGGAATTTTTGGAAGGAACACCAATAATCCAAACTTGATCAGCAATCATAGCTTGATTATCATCATTCCTATTCCACGTCTATGAAGCACGAGTCATGTTCGTAGCCTGCAATCTTCACTGGCCAAAACTAGCCTCTCTGAATATCGAAATAGCAGGAGCTAGTTCTATGTAATCCATAGCCAACCCAATTATGTTGCCACTATCTCCAATATTTATGTACGTTGACCCACATTCATCATACTTATAGTTGTGCACACTTGCAAATCACTCATAGGCATGCACATGATAAGAGAATACATATCAACCCTAGCAGTGTACGACAGCTCCTTTATGGCCTTCCTCACGTCTTCACCTTCACCTTTATGTGCATTATCGTTGTTATACCAAGGAGCATGAATTACTGCTATCAACTGCTTTACCTTTGTTCTATCCACCTCAGCTAAGTCAGCCACAAAACAGTTGTACAGATTCGATCCCAGCCCATAGTCAGCATAAGAGCCAAACATGAGTACATGGACCGAGCTTGCTATGTCAAATGTGTAGCACAAGTTGGACCCCATCCTGCTTATTTCATAAGGCATTCTACATCTGGCATTCTAGGCAGTGAAGAGTTTTAGGATGATAGGTATCTTCTGGACTTCATGGTTGCCTTGAGCGACCAAGCATGGTCTTTTGCTTGCCATGGGTTTGACCGATTTGCCAAATGTGTCCCATATTGGTTGGAGTAAGTCTACATAGGGTAAGTCCCTTAGAAGGATCAACATGTAATTATTGTCGCTTATTATGTGGGACAGCGTAGAGTTTGTACAGTATGACTAAGATCACCCGTGACAGTAGACTTGATCCATAACTATGGTGGGGTGATTTTGAAGAAAAAATCGCCAGCAGTGTTACCGCTAAAGGAAAACTGAGTAGCAACGTTGTTTTAATGAGTTTACCTAATGTGCTAGGTTGATGATTGTAAAGATGATTTGACTAATGCTAAGAACTAACAAAGAAGGAACGGATATGTGAAACTCATAGTAAGGGAAAACTAGTTAGTTTTTACAAATTTATACGCTATACTTTATGATTATAATGAAATAAAAGTTTATGTTGGTGATCAAATTTCGTACACACATCTTTAATTTGGCTAGTACGATAATTTGGTTGTTTTTCTAGTAGATATGTATTGTCACACACATACACACACATACATATGCATATCCATATACACACATGCATATAGCCTATATTCTTAACTTGAAAAATCAATACTTTTGCACTTACGTCATTTGTTTGCATCTGTATCAAAAGTAATCCGACCACTATCGAAATAATATGCTTACATTTTTATTTAACTTTGGCTATCACATTTGATTTGATTATTTAATGTTGCTTCCATCTTTCTGTAATTTTGGGGTTCCCCATGTTAATTTCCTACAACTTTATATCATATTCAACTATGCAATTTGTGCATTTATTAATCTAGAACTTTCTTATTTATATTTCTTTTAGTTTGTCATAACTGTTATTGTTAACATTGTTATTTATGCATATAACGATCTTTCCATGCGTTCTTTTAAATTAGTATTCTGGACCTAGGCAATGAAACGAAGACCAACAAAGAACAATTTAAACAATTTGAGAAGCAAGATGTGAAGTATAGAGAAGACTTCAAACATATAAAGCACAAAACCAAGAAGGTCAGTGATAAAATTGAGAAGGTGTTACTATTCATATCCGTTTTATCTAAATATAATTTATATATTATCTTCATTTTGTTTACTTTTAGGATTCCTCTAAAAATTTTGAAATTAAAAAAGATTTTGAGGAGTTATCAAGCCTAGTTCAAAGCTTGAGGAAGAAATACCGAAACTGCAAGAACAACTAGTCGATGGAGAAAAGCTTTTGGAAGGAATTATATAAAGTGCTAAAGGTTTATTTCTTTTATTAGCACAGATATATATACCAAGTTTTACTTCTAGTTGCTTAAACTGAACATGCTGTGATTCCAGTTTGCCTTACCTTAGTTTCCTACAGCCATATTACACTGTGATTTAGGTTTAATTTCCTATACTCTGTATAATGGCATTAAAAATATAAATGATTCACATCATGCAATTTGATATTTGATGATGGATGGGTAACAACTTACCTATCATAGCTTCTGATATACATAATTTATATATGTCGGTCAAGTTTAATTTAGAAGTCATTATATGGATTGTGTGTAATAAAATTTAAATAAATGACTATGACACTTTTTTTTATCTTGAATCTCATATTCTAAATTACTTGAATGATGACTCCTTTGCAGTCCATATGTAGTCCCGATGCCGATTTGATATGATTCATTATAATTAAGCATTTTATACTGAGCCTTTTTCTTTCCGCCCTTTAACCCTTCCCCTGTTATTTATTTGCACAACTAAAGCTGCTAGTAAATTAAGATATGTTGTGAAAAATTTGAATGATCGGAAGTATATTTGATCAGGATCCAGTATTTCCTATTTGAGTATTAGTGCAACTTAAAATCAACTACGAAATCACACAAGAATAAACAATGGAAAGAAAAAGATACTACAACAAAGCAGTCATTTTACAACGGGCAATGCCGGTTGTAATATGAATTTCGCAACGGGCATAAGCCCGTTGTATTAAGCCTCGTTGTAATAGGCCGTTCATATTTTACAACGGGCAATGCCCGTTGTAATACTCCTTTTTACAACGAGCAATGCCCGTTGTAATACACCTTTTTGCAACGGACAATACCCGTTGTAATACATGATATTGCAACGGTTTCTGACCGTTGCAAAATAAATGCAAATTTAAAAAAAAAATACAGCAGCATACATCCATACCAATAATGAATAATTTAATGAGTAATAAATATTATCATAAAACAACCAAAATCACATACGAAAAGACTAAAAGCTAGATTCATAAAATTCCAACGCATTCCAAAAAGTTAGATAAGTTTACATTGACATAGTTCTAATATACACATGACGACTAGTTTCATAACAACCGTTGAGAATTTCAGTTGTCAGCCTACACCGAGCTTTGACAATATCATGTGTAACATGAGTTAAAACTAATTCTTCTTAATTCTTACCATTTTTGGATCATAGACAACATATTCATTGTACTCAAGTGGGCTATCCTTGTACCCGAAATCCACGATGCTCCCACTTTCATGTCATTCTTCCTTGTCAAATATAGAAGATATGACTGAGAATTAAAATGTGGATGCGCTCCATGCACTGCAGGGTCGATTTGAAGTTCTTCATCATCATAATCTTCTTCAGCGGTGCAACTGTGAGACTCTTCGTGTTCATCTTCATTGTCATGACCATGCTTCTTGATCTTTTCTTTTATCCTTTTCACCTTTTCTTTCACTTTCTTTATTACAGTGTGTGTTCCTGAGTAACAATGGAACTCGACTATTGTTCCACCATAATACCTAAATGAATGATATGCCAGTATTATATAACTTCTTCGTATTAAACATGTTTCACTTTGTTCTGTAGCATGTGTACTGAAATCTGAAATGCTAAATATAAAAGAGCAAAGATAACATAAAAGAGCAACAGTTTTCTATAAGAGAAAGAAATGAACCATTTTGTAAACTGTAATTGTAACCAAATACTTTGCATAATCGTACCAAATTGACAAATGTCATGATAAACATGACAAATCAATTTTCATATGGTGGTGGGATATTTTATATTTCTAAAATTCACTAAAATAGAGAAAAATTACACAATGGTTTGTTGTGGGAAGACAATTAACTTCTACAATAAGCACACACAAATAAGTGCAGCTTTCAGCCTGCCAAAGCATGGTAACACTATACAGACACAATGAACATTACCTCTTATCTTGAGGGCACCATATTCTTACGGCTTCCCAAATGCAATTCTGTGAAGTGGTTTTCTTTTTACATGAGAAATGTTGAAACCCTGTATCATCAAGAAGAATCTTCATAATCTAACATTTGAACTATCACCATCATCATCTACTGCATAACAACTTCCTCAGCCATATACCACACCCCCTTCGTCATCTCCTGCAGTCACAACAACCAAACTTCAACTTTGCTTCTGGTTCACCTTCCTGCAAAATTTGAACTATCACCATCATCAAGATACACCATCCACTTCATACATTGCAACTATCACTTTCCTGCTACTTCTCCATTCCAAAACAACCTCTTACAACTCCCTCTGTTAATACAACCAGAAACTGCACACCACCAACTTCCATTACCATTCACCATCATAACACATTCCATTACAACTCTGAAACCACACCTCAGAACTACTATCAACATTCAGACTACCTTCAGCACCTCCTTAATCTCAGACCACCTTCAACCTGGTCCGCCACCTTCTCACAACAAACATCACTTCATTAACTCCCACTGCCTCTACAGTCTCATACACCGTCCGACTTCAAAACTGCTTTTAAACTACAACCTCCACAACTGCAACCTCCCTGCCTCAATTCCTCAAACTTCAACCAACCTGCAGCCGCATTTACGTAACTTCGATAGCACAACCCACTAGCTTCACTATGATTAGGTTCCCCAAATCCCAAATCAACGCTTCACCCTTAGACCACAACCATGTAGAAATCGAACTTACTGCCACTGCTTGAAATCACCAGCAAACACCTTAACCCTCTATAATCCATCACCTTGAATCACCACCAAAAACCCAAATTCGTCGCTCCTTCAATCACCGAAATCAATTTCCTGAATCGAACCGCCACCAAAATCCTCACCTTTCTGCAATTCGCCTTTAAGCCTCAATCTAAGAATGCAAAATCACCACCCAAATTCAATTTCAGACTAATATCCACGTCGTCGTTGACTGAAATCCCCAAATCACCAAATCCGAACAATAACCGTTTACCACTACGAAGCCACGATCTGCCTCTCCAAATCGCGATAATCGCGACAAACTTCCACCAGCATCTTCTATCTCCGATAATCGCGAGTTTCTTCTTAATGATGAGCGTTTTGTGGGACGGCTGTTTATAAAATGGTTAACGGTGATCAGATCGATCATTGCTCGTTGGTCAATAGAGAAAACAGGAAGAAAAATATAAGGCGACAAAAAAATAGTCCCATTTTTTTCTGCTGTGCTCAAAGGAGGCAGCTAAAACCCTAAATTCGAGATGATGAATTCAGTGGTTGTTATAAAGGAGGTATTGAGCTGTGTTTGTCTAAACGTTGGACCATTATCTTTTCTTAGTTACAGGCCAAAATGTATTTTATATCCTTCCTAATTTAGAGTCCAATTGTCGCTTTAAAAAAAATCATGTGGATCCAGCTCATCATTTTACAGTTATAAAATAGTTATTCAAAAAGTTGTTAAATTTGATTTTATGAATTTTTAGTAGATCATTACTGAATCTAATATTTAGTGAATGTAAAGAAAATTTTTAAATTTTGTCTTTAAGTTCTATAAATATTTTTTAATTTATTATAAATTTCTATTTTCCTTAAACATTAGATATAATTATTAAAATTTTAATACTAAATAATAAATATTACTTCCTCATCATTAAATATTATTCTTAAACATTAAATATTAATTTTACAATTAATTATGTAATATTATTAATTATTAATTATTAAATTAAGTATTAAATACCAATAGTAATTATTAGTTATTTATATATTTATTACTAATTGTTAATTACTAATTATTAAATTAACTATTAAATATTAATATAGTAATAGCAATTATTTAACATTAAATACTAATAGTAATTATTGAAAAAATATTGATAATTTATAAATTTTAAATTTATTCATTTATAATAATTATTATAAATTATTTAGTAAGTATCTATTATTTGTTATTAACTATAAATTACTGATTGTTACAATATTTGAAAAAATAATAAATATATTCAAAAAAAATAACGTTAATTTGGAAATTTCTTTTAGTGAACGTTTCCTCACAAAAAAAATTCAACCCATGAGTAAAACATTTTTTATTTTAGTAAACTAATAATTGCAACTTTTAGGTACAAAGTTGTTAAAAGCAATATTTTTGCAACTTTTTTATAATAAAAGTTGTTAAAAGAGTACGATTACAATGTTTTTATTATTAAATATTACTTTATATTTATTAATTATAGTTTAATGTCAATTATTAACTGTTAATAATTAATATGTATACATTATTAATTTTTAATATTAATTTTTAATTTTTAATAGTAATTATTAATTTTTAATAGTAATTATTGATCATAAATGATTAATATAACATTATTAATAACTAATTATTATATATTAAATATTAATAAATAATATAATATTATTAATGTTAGTAATTAGTAATATAATATTATAATTGGTAATTAGTAACATATGATTAATTAATATAATATAATTAATGATTAATTATTAAACATTAATAAATATTAAATATTACCTTTATGAAATCTTTTTAATTATTAATTATTGATTGTCGAAAGTTGCAACAGAAATTTATTATAACGGGCATTTATGATCGTGGTAAAATTGGCATCGGTTAAAACGAGCATTTTACGACCATTGTAAAATTGGCACCTATTACAATGGGCATTTTAGCCCATTGTAAAATTGGCACCTATTACAACGGGAGTTATAAGCGTTGTAAAATAGGCACCTCTTACAACGGGCATTTTGTGACATTGTAAAATTTGCATCTATTACAATGGGAAATTTGTGAACGTTGTAAAATTGGCATCTATTACAACGGGCATAAAAGGACCGTTGTAATAGCATTCTATTACAACAGGCATTCATTGCCCGTTGTAAAACGGGTTTTGTATAGGGAATCTATTACAACGGGCAACAAATGCCCGTTGTAAAAAAGGTGTTGTAATAGGGTATTTTTGTTGTAATGAGAGAAAAAGACACAGAAAATTTAACGTCGTTCAGATACAAGTATCTTACATCCATGGATACATGAAAACCTTTTATTATTTTTTCACTTCGAGGGAGAGAGAGAGTACAACATGAGAAGAGTATGAATCACTTAATAAATATCACTCACCCTAAAAATTACAGAAATATGGATTTTATTGAGGATATTTTGGTGGAGAACACTCTTGTTGGTTTGTTGTGATGAAAAGATGAGCAAATATCTTCATATTTATAGGTGCAAGATGAAGATTGCCTTGGAGATAAGGATGAAATATTTTCAGATTTGCTTGATTTGATTTCAAACAAATTTAACATATTTGTTTTCGTTTCCACATATATCCTTAATTAATTTCTCAAATCAATTAATATCTCTTCCAATACTAATTGATTATCTTTCCAATTTGTTCCCAAAAATCAATTAATATCTTCTCCCTTATAAATTTGCAACAGATTTAAATCGTCGAAATTTAACACTCTACCTCGGTTTAAATACATTCATAAATCAACAAAATTGGTTGTTGAGTTAGCGCCCCATGGTGCTCAAGCAGTTGAAATCAAATCGATCAACTTTGAAAATGCTCAAACTTATCCTTAGGAAGTGACTTTGCATTATATCTAAAGGATTATCCACAGTACCCACCTTCACCAACTTGATCTTGCTTCGTTCTTCTTCAAGCATAAGATAGAATCCTCTAACATTTACGTACTTCGTCCGATAACTATAAGCTTGATTCTTTACAAGATGAATCATACTTTGACTGTCTGAATATAGCTCTACTGTCTGTTGCACCATAGAAAGATCATTTAATAGCTAAAGTAAATATAATCCCTCATTAGTCGCTTCATAATCGATATCAACTCGGCCTCGGTAGTCGATGAAGCTATTATAGACTACACTTTTGATCTCTACAAAATCAAGCCTATGCCAAGTGTAAAAACATAACCCGACACCGACTTTCTTGCGTCTCTATCCGCATCATAATCTGAATCATATTAACCTCCAAGAGAGATGTCTCCACTTACTCCACCATACAACAAGCCAACTGAAAAAGCGACACATAGATATCTAAGTATCCACTTCACTGCTTGCCAATGGTCTTTGCCTGGATTAGGCATACATCAACTCATAACACCTATTGCATAGGCCAAATCTGGTCTCGTGCACACCAAAGCGTACATGAAACTACCAACAACACTAGAAATAAGGTATATCACCCATATACCTCTTGTCTTCATCCGATGTGGGAGATAAGTCTTTCGACAACTTGAAATGAGAGCTTAATGGAGTGCCAACCGGGTTAGCTTTCTCCATACCAAGTCGAGAGAGGACTTTCTCGATGTACTCCGCCTAAGTGAGTCTCAACTCCCTCTATTTCCTATCTCTATATATCTTCATTCCAAAAATTCTTTGTGTTTTTCCCGTATCCTTCATGTCAAACTCCTTGCTGATCCGTAATTCTGACCATACTCTGAGATGCAATCAACATATCATCAACGTACAACACAAGATATATCATATCTCCATCACACCTCCTAAAGTAAATACACTGGTCTTTGAAGCTTCTAGATATCCTTATGAAAGCATAAACTTATCAAATCACTTACACCATATTCTAGAAGACTTCTTTAGTCCATATAGATATTTGTTAAGTTTACAAACATAATCCGGCCTGCTGTTATCAATGAACCCCTCTGGCTGCTTCAGATAGATCTCTTCATCTAGATCACCAGGTAAGAATATAGTTTTGACATCTAGTTGCTCAAGTTCCATGTTATAATGAGCAACTAATGCCAACAGAATACGAATGGATGTATGTCTGGAAACTAGAGCAAAGATAGCTTGATACTCTACCCCTTTCTTCTGCACACACCCCTTTGCTACTAACCTTGCTTTGTATCTAAGATCACCATTGCCGTCGTCCTTCACTCTTTAGATCCACTTACATCCAATAGCTCTTTTATCGGTGGAAAGAGGCATTAAATCCCAAGCATGATTTTTCTACAAAGATTCAATCTCCTTTTCCGTAACAACTAACCAACTGGAACTATCAACTAATGAAATAGCGTCTCTATAATCTCTGGGGTCATTATGGAAAATATTCAATGCGTATGTGTCCAATTCATCGAAGTCAATGTCTTCGATGCTCAATCCAACAAAATCTTCAAGCTACTTAGGCTTCCTTCTCTGTCTAATAGGCTCACTCTCTGAATCTGCTCCATCTTGATTCCGATCCTCTATACCAACATATGTACTATCCTCATCAACTATGGTGCTATCAGAAACACCATTTGTACATATACGTAAAGAATCTGAAAATGACTTGCCTCATTTCTGGTATTCTGAATTTTTCCCCATATTATCATCGGATGAGGAAGGCTCCACCTTCAACATAGCCTTCTCATCAAACATCATATGCCTGTAGATAATGATCTTCTTGTTAATAGGACACCATAACCTATATCCCTTCACTCCTCTCCTATAATCTAGAAAGATACATTTGCAAGCTCTAGGTTTCAGCTTTCCTCTACTCTCATGTACATAACTGGACATCTAAACACTTTAAGAAATGAATAGCCAATAGGCGCTCATTTCCATATTTCTTCAGGGACCTTCATATCTATGGTAGTAGAAGGTGTGCGGTTGATTAGAAAAGCTTCCATAGATAAAGTTTCTGCTCAAAATTCCTTCTTCAACTTAGCAGTCAATTTGAGGCAACAAATTCTCTCCAATAATGTCTGATTCATTCTTTCAGCAACTCCATTGGACTGATGGTCATTAGGTGTGGTGTAATGCCTCTTAATGCCTTCGGACTCATAAAAATCGATGAATTCTTGTGATACAAATTCACTACTTTTATCTGAATGGAGAACTTTCAACTTCTTTCCTGATCGCTTTTCAACCATAGATTTCCACTTTCGAAACCCGACAAAGGTTTCACTCTTAGACTGTAGGAAGTATAACCATACTTTACGAGAGAAATCATCCATAAATGAAACGAATTACCTGGCTCCACCTAAGGGTGGGCAAGGGAGGCCCCAAACATCTGTATGAACATACACCAAGACAACTTTTGCTTTTTGCTCACTAGTGCCAAAAGAAATCTTTGTTTGCTTTCCAAGAATAAACTCTCCACAAAATCTAAGCTTTAAATGCTGAACACCATCAATCAGACCTCGCTTTCTCAGCTCATCAAACTACATTCACCAGTGTGTCACATCCACAGCGCCACAATCTAGAAGAATCTGATCAATGGAAGTAGCAGAAGCCAATTCACTACATATAGT
This sequence comes from Allium cepa, assembly GCA_030765085.1. Classification (NCBI taxonomy): domain Eukaryota; kingdom Viridiplantae; phylum Streptophyta; class Magnoliopsida; order Asparagales; family Amaryllidaceae; genus Allium; species Allium cepa. The sequence goes on from CM060934.1 coordinate 185,078,652, forward strand.
AGCACCCTTCAATAAATAATGATTTCCTACCCTCACACCTTTCATAACAATCATGGAACCCTTCGATGTCTTCATCTTCTCTTCCTCAACTACAATCTTCAATCCAACCCTATTTAAAGACTTAATAGTAATCAAGCTCCTTCTCAAATCAAGTACATGTCTAACATAAGTAATAATACAAATAACACCGTCAAACATCGTAATCTTCACGCTGCCAACACCAACCATATAGCAAGAAGCATCAAAACCTCTCGTTCATCAGTCTCACAGTATATACAGAAGCAGTTCCTATCAAGTGTCATATGATAGGATGCTCCAGAATTAATAATCCATAGGTTTCTCTTCCTAGGAGACCAAAAGCTATAAACATAACAATATCACTCTCTGTATTTGATTTCTCTACAGTAGATGCTGAAGCTTGCTTTGCATCTTTTCTTCTTCCTTTGAGCTTGGGACATTGTGCTATAAAGTGCCCTAGTTTCTTACAATAATGGCAAGTCAATCGCTTAGTTCCACTAGATCGAGATCTTGAATTACTTCGATTTCCACTATTCTTTGACTTGCTTTGACTTCCACCACTATGAACAGATAAGCCTTCTGCATCACTATCCAAACTAGTGCTCAACAATCTCTCAACATTTCGTTATGAAGACCAGCTCCAACAACCCACCCCATAACAGACTTAAATTTCAACCCAGAAAAGACCCATCGAAACTTAGATCCATTCTAAGATAAGCTTTTAGTAGTAAAAAGAAATAACATTACAGAGCCATAACTAAACATTCAAAACTCATAGTGGATGGAACAAAATATAATACTAAAATGTACCTATTTATTTCAAATTCATGACAATGTCAAAATACAAGATACCATCAAAACGTAACATAAGCCGTTAGAATAATAGTCTGAAAAACAGGGGTATATATATGAAAGCAAATAAAAATGGTAAATACTACCGCAAGTCCACCACCTCCGTCTCCAAGCATCACCTTTTCCATAAACGTCTTCAATACATGCTGTAATGAGGAGGGAGTCAGAACAACAATGTTTGGTGAATAAAAATCTCGATTCTTACCTTTTCAGTACTTGGGCAGTATATCTCAAAATAAGAATATGTCTACGTAAATAGACCATTAAACTATTTAATACTTCTTTATAAGAAATGTGGTGGGTTCAACCGTTTAATACCTTCCATTTCAGAAGTAGGCTCTAGAATCTCATATCCCAATCATACGTCCTAAACAGTTAATAATGTGAGAGGCGGTAACTAAGCCACGTAATACCTTTTATTGGAAAATAGGCAGACTTTGGTCATTTAATACCTTAATTAAGACAGACCCCATTATTTAATACCAATTTCCAAGGTGTGCTCCTTAATGGTACTATCTAGCTAACATCATATAGGACACTTAACACTTCCTTGTGGAGAATAGGCAGACTCTGGTCATTTAATAACTTAATTAAGGCATACCCCATCATTTAATACCTATTTCCAAAAGCGGACCCCCAATTGAGATACCACCTAATGTAACCCCTTGACCATTTAATACTTTTATAAGGAAAAGAGGCGGGCCCTCAAACAACCACTTAATATCTTAAGACCCCGAATCAGGCTCTTCGTCTTATGGCACATACTCATAATGACGCCTCACATTAGTCCGACTATTCATAGGAACTAGTAGCCAGATTAGCTGGGAAAATTTTCCCTATAGAATTTGAGATTAACCTCACGTCATTACAAATATTTATTATAAGGATATCTCACATCAATCAAAGTGTACACAACTGCTGGTAGCCTCAAAGTGAAGGGTAGACTTCCATTATGTAATTCTATTGACCTCACATCCCTATGACTTAGCCATACATCAATTACTCTCCATACACACACACACATACTCATCTCACAGTTTCATAAATAAGGCCTTATAAGGAGTCTTCCTTGTTATGCCTTCAAATAATAGTTAGGCTATATAAGAGTTTCCTTTTATTTCCGCCTACAAATCAATTACCTTCCTAATGAGGAAAAATAAATTAAAATAAATGCATAATTAACTATTTACACAATAATTATATGTTAATTACGCGAATAGAGATAATAAATGTTCATACCTAATAAGTTCTAAACACATGGATTTTACGCTTTAAACTAGTGTTAAATGTCGATTCCCTAACCAAATATTATTATAAGTCCTATCTCTTCAAATTTCCAATTTCAGCATACTAAAATAAAGGATTCCAATATCCAAACAGGGAATAATAATCAAAACTGCAATTATAGAGCTGTAAATAAATTAGAAACTCAATTTACTGGTCTTAATAAAAGGGTCAACCGGTATGTTTGTTTTAGGACTGTTTTTATTTCCGTTGCTTTTTCATTAGTTTTATACCCTAATTAACTTTAACGTTAATTGTTGATTAAATGTTTTCTTAACACCCAGGCTAATTTTTAGAATTAAAATCCTAAATTTGAATTCTCATTTGTATTTGAGTTCCAACTAAATTAATTTAAATTTGAAAACTTAAAACGTTTATAACTTATTCGTTTGAACTCCGTTTTTAACATATTATATATGAAAACAGATCATAATTTCACCACTAACGCAACATAGTAATTTTCGTGATCAAATTCCAACTTTTATAAAATTTCCATACTCAGCCCTTATCGTATTTAATTCAATTTACTTCATTTATTTACGATTCCTTTTATGAGGTATTACATTCTCCTTCCTAAAAAGGATTTCGTCCCGAAATCTTCCAAAGGGCGAACAACGTAACGCGCAATTACATCCATGTTATACAACCAAGTTCTCTACACAACCATCTACTCAATCAATGGTGCAATATAATTATGTACTACAGACATGCTAAAATGAGCTCAACCGTAGCGTGAGCGTGTAATCGTGTCACGAAAGTATGTATGCAAATATCCTAAATATGCATAAATTTTTTATATGAGTGTAAAGTGATTGTGAAAAAGTGCAACAACCATCTCCTACCATCCAATCTAGCAACCATGATGTAACCAAAATTCAAATTTTGGAGAGAGAAATTACCAGTGAAAAGCTTCGAGTGAGTTCTCTTCATCTTCTCCTTGATTTCCCATGTGCTTTCCACTGGATTATCCCTTCATTATACTAGGACTAGCCTAATTATTTTATTGTGGAGTCTCCCAGTATCGTGCTCCATAATGCATGCAGTGGCATGGGGCACTGTCAGCTCCATCTCAAAATCCCTCAACTGATTAGGCTCTATTCTATAAGTTGTCATGAAGACATTTCCAAAGGTAAGAAACGTGGAAAACATTGTGGACTCCTGCCAACCTGTCGGGAAGTTCCACACGGTATGCCAATTTTCCTATTCTTTCCAACATTCTGAATGGCCCAACGAATCTAGGCACTAATTTTCCAAACATGCCAAACCTAACAACTTTCCTAAGAGGGGAGATTTTAACAAACACCATATCTCAAACCTCAAATTCAAGCTCTTTCTTTCTTTTATCCACATAAGATTTCCAATGGTCTTGCATAACCTTCATCCTTTTCCTAATCAACTCTACCTTTTCCATGGTGTCATGGATCAAATCGGGTTTGAATAATACTTTATCAGTGGTTTCCCACCAACAGCTAGGCGATATGCATAGTCGTCCATAAAGTACTTCAAAAAGGGCCATGCCAATCGTCGCTTCATAGCTATTATTATATGCAAATCCAACCAAAGGTAGATGTTGCTCCCAATGTCCTTCGAAGTCCAAAACATAAGCTCTCAACAAGTCCTCCAAAATTATATTCACCCTCTATGTTTGTCCCTCAGTTTGTGGGTACCATGCTAAGATTCAAAGAAGTTCCCAAAGCTGTTTGTAGGCTCCTTCAAAACTCGCTAATGAACAAGCGGTCCTTATCACTGACTATGCTTATAGGAATTCCATGTAGATGATCTATCCTTAATGTAAATATGTGCGAGAGAGGCGCTAGTCCTATTTCTTCTAATCGGAACAAAATGGGCACTCTTAGTGAGTCTGTCTCTAACAATCCAAATAGCCTCATTGCTATTCTGACTTCTAGGCAATCCTTCCACAAAATCCATTGAAATATGTTCCCACTTCTAAGTTGGTATTTCCAAAGTTAATAATAATCCACCAGGCTTCCCTTACTCGGCTTTTATTTTTTGACATGTCAAACACTTAGCAACAAACCGATCCATGCTTCTCTTCATTCCATCCTAAAAGAAATTTCTCTTCATGTCCTTATACATCTTATCTCCTCCAAGATGAATGGTCATCCTTGAGTGGTGACGCTCCATAAGCACATCTCTCATCAAATCATTGATCATCGAACAAAGATTCCATCTCTTCTCAAACATCCCCTCTCATCAAATGAATACCTCATAACATTGGTAAATGCTCTCCTTTTCTCAGTTTCTCTAAAATCTCTACTAACCCCTCGTCCTTCCTTTCTCATGTCATATACGATCCATCAAGGTTGGTCTAATTTCCATGACTGCTAGAAAACCTTAGATGAGTTTTGTTGACAATTGGAGGTTAAAATTCGAGAGAAACTCTAAATGTCTCCATTCACACATAACACTTAGGGTAGCGTGTCCCTAACTAAGGGAGTCGACGACTACGCTCTCTTTTCTAAGATTATATTGAATATTAAAGTCAAAAGATGCTACATACTCCATCCACCTCTAATGCCTAAAATTCAAATCGTTTTGGAAAATAGTTATTTGAGTGATTTATGATCAGTGAATAACTCAAACCTTTCCCCTAAGAGATAATGCTTCCACATCTTTAAGGCAAAAACAATGTCTGCTAATTCCAAATCATGCACCAGAAACCTTTTTTCATGGTCAGTTGTCTACTAACATAGGTGACCACCTTCCATTGTTGCATAAGGACTGCCCCTAATCCTATGCCACATGCATCTGTAAAAAACCGTAAAGGGCTTGGTTCCATCTAGAATAGTGAGCGCAGGTGCACTAATCAATGACCTATTAAGCTTTTCAAATGCCTTGGTGCACCTATCATCCCAAACAAAAACTATATTCTTCTTAGCCAATTAGGTTAAAGGGACTGCTATTTGTGAAAAGTTCTTGATGAATTTCCTATAGTAGCCAGCAAACCCTAGAAAAATCCTAACCTCAGATGCATTACTAGGAGTCTTTCATCCTTGGACAGCTTCCACTTTAGCAGTGTCCACGGCCAATCCTTGTTCCGAAACAATATGCCCATAGAATCTAACTTCGTTTTTCAAAAAGTGGCATTTTGAAAACTTGGCTTTAAGTTGATTTCTTCTCAAAGGTCTCCAATACCTCCCTAAGGTGGTTCCCATGCTCCTTCTTGCCTTTGGAGAAAACCAAGATATCATCAACAAACACCATGAAAAATTTAATAAGTTGCCATCTAAATACTCTTACTTATCAGATCCACAAAGTATGCTGGGGCATTCGTTAGTGCAAAAGGCATTACTTTTCACTCATAGAGTCCATCTAGAGTACGGAAGGCGTTCTTCGACTTGCTTTCCTCTGTAATCCCTAACTCATGGAATGCCGTTGCTAAGTCTATTTGGGAAAATACTTTAGCTCCTACAAGTTGGTCGAACAAGTCATCTATTCAAGGAAGAGGGTACCTATTCTTCCTTATCAAATTGTTCAATTCTTTATAATCGACGCAAAGTCTCAAAGAACCATCTGGCTTAGTAGCAAAAACAAAAAGGGTTCCCATTCAAAAGTACTCCTACAAACAAATCCTTTCTTCAATAGCTCTGAGATTTGTTTATCCAATTCCCTTCTTTCTTTGGGGGCCATATGTCTCAAAGGCAGAGCGATGCATCTTGCATCCTTCTCCAAATCGATTCGGAGCTCAATCTCCTTATGGGGTGGGAGACCCGAGACCTTCTTGAAGATATCAACAAATTCACAAATTACGGGTACAGAGGATGGCTCTCCAACAACAGATAGACTTAGTGAATATAAATGGCTTAACTTAACTAAATCTTTGGGTGTACAAATAACTTCTGGTCATGACCTTCATAATTCCTTAATAATACTACCCTCTTATAATAGTCAAGAATGACTTCATAGTATGACAAGCAATCCATATCCAAGATAAGATAACACCCCTCGAAATTTAGAACGCACTTAGTACATATGAAATCAACATCGCGTATGTCTAACACTAGGTCTTTACAAATAAGAAAAAGATGGGTTGAAACCCCAATGGGAATGGAAATCTCTCTTGGGCTGTTGACCATCTGGATTTGAAGGTTTAAGAACTTTACTACATTCCTAGCTATAAAGGAATGTGATGCTCCTGAATCAAATAGGGTACGAATATTAAACCCAAAAATAAGAGTTATACCTTCTAAAGATGCTTTTCCTTAGTCTCATGGTAGCTTACTAGCAATAGGGACAGTTTCAATAATGTAGGCATGTCCCCTCGATCCTTCCTTAGCCATCCTAGGATATTGGTTCTTGTGATGCCCTTCCTCGTGGCAGTTAAAGAACCTACCTTTAAAGGATTCCTTCATTAGACTCATCCTACAATCTTTAGCTTCACGATCCTTCTTTTGGCATTTCTTACACACCTTTCCATCATTCTTAATCTTCCCCTTCGACTTCTTATTGGCCCATAAGCTCCCTTCTTGGATTCTTCTTGCTTTTGTGTCAGTGAAAACTTCTCCTTCTCTATTCCCTTATCTTCCTCATTGGCCGGGTTCAGCATTGCCATTTCTACCAACATCTCATACATGGCCCTAATAGGTACTTGGGTCAACAATATTTCTCTTAGTGGGGAATTTAAGCCCTTCATGAACTTCATGGCCTTTTTCATAAATGTGTCTATTAGGCTCGTCCCGAATTTATCCAATTCAATAAACTTAGCTATGTACTCCTTAATGGTAACTGAATGAACTTTTCCAATTGCAAGCTAACCTCTTCTCTAGACATGAATCTCATCTCAAATCGGCCCTTGAATTCATCCCAAGAGACTATCCTTCCAGGGTGGTCATAAGTCACAAAGTTCCACCAATTCAAGTCTTCTTCTCTGGGGTTCCAAGTTATTATTCTTCTTCTTAGCTGATCATCCTAACTAGCTCTCTAAATATCTTCTCACAGTTACACAACTTAGGAAAGTCGATAGGACGGGGTGTCGCATCAGCGGGTAGGGCAGTGGGTGCTACCGGTGCAGCTGGAGAAATATGAATCTACTCGACAGTCCTAAGATATTGTTTAAACAATTCGAGCATTCCACAAAATGGGTGGTCTTCCGCGGGTAGGGTTCCCTTGTTCGAAAGAAGATTGATTATCAGCCATATCAACTACCTGAAGGTTAAACCTTTAGCAATGATTTCCTAAGACAATATTATATGCTAAAAGAAAAGGGTTGCCTAGTGTATATGCGTATGTTCTAGAAAATAAAGTATATATAGAATTTTGAAAATCCTTTCTTTGAAAAAACCATTTTCAATACAACAAATACGTCTCTCATGCGCATAGTTTTTCCCCGCTGACTGAGTAAGTAGGTGCTGATAACAAATGTAACAACCAACCCCGGAATAGGTCTAAATTTTGATCCAGAAAAGGCTCACCGAAACTTAGACCATTCTAAGATAAGTTGTTGGTAGTAAAAAGAAATAACATTGCAGTAAACTTTCAGAACTCGCAGTGGATGAAATAAAATATAATAATAAAATGTACCCATTTATTTCAAATTCACAACAATGTCAAAATATAGGATACCATCAAACCGTAACGTAATTCGTTACAACAATAGTCTGAAAACATGGGTACATATAACAGCAAATAAAAATGGTAAATACTGCCACAAATCCACCACCTCCGTCTCCAGGCATCACCTTTTCCATCAACGTCTTTAACCTGTAGACCCTAGTTATTTAATACATTAATTAAGGCAGACTCCATCATTTAATACGTATTTCCATGATGTGCTCCTCAATGATACTATCTAGCCGACATCATATGGAATCTCTTAGGCTACTTAATACTTCTTATGAAAAATAGGATGACTCTAGTCGTTTAATATCTTAATTTAGACAGGACCCATCATTTAATACCTATTTTCAAAAGTGGACCCTCCATTGAGATACTACCTAACGTAACCCCTTAGCCATTTAATACTTCATCTGGGGAAAAGAGGTGGGTCCTCAAAGAACAACTTAATACCTCAAGATCCCAAAGCAGGCTCTTTATCTTATGGCCTATACTCATAATGACGTCTCCCATTAGTCCGACCATTCGTAGGAACTGGCAGCCAGATTAGTTAGGCAAATTTTCCCTATAGAATTTGGGACTAACCTCGCATCATTACAAATATTTATCAAAGGATATATCACATTAATCAAAGTGTACACAACTGCCGGTAGCCTTAAAGTGAAGGGCAGACTTCCGCCATGTAACTCTATTGACCTCGCATCTCTATGACTTAGCCATACATCAATTACTCTCTATATATTTATATGCATACTCTTCTCACTGTTTGATAAGTAAGGCCTTATAAGAAGTCTTCCTTATTACACCTTAAAATAATAATTAGGCTACATAAGAGTTTCCTTTTATTTCCACCTACAAATCAACTATCTTCCTAATGGGGGGAAAATAAATGTAAATAAATGCCTAATTAACTATGTCATATATGCAGTAATTATACGTTAATTACCCAAATAGAGAAAAATAAATATTCATGCCTAATAAGTCCTAAATGCATAGATTTTACGCTTTAAACTACCGATAAATGTCAATTCCCTATCCAAATATTATGACAAGTCCTTTTTCTTCAAATTCCCAAAATTTCAACGTACCAAAAATAAGGGATTCCAAAATCCAAAACAAGGAATAAATATTCATAACCAATACTGCAATAACAGACTTGTAAATAAAATAGAAACTCAATTTATTTCACCAATTCAATGGAATATTCTAATTAATAAGAATTTTAATCTAAACTCCATATTCTATTCTGAAAGAGGATATGCGGTAGGAACGTGTAATATGGAATATTGAAATAGTCTAGGTAGATAAAGTAGGTAAATGCAAAGAGACACCAGGATTTTATACTGGTTCAGACCTATCGTCCTACGTCCAGTCCCTAAGCTTCACTTAGGAATTTCACCAACTAACACCCTCACTTCACCCGGAGGAATAGGTTTACAACTTACCCGAACAACCGAACGGGATTTCTTGCCTCAACTACCGAAGAGGACTTCAACTCAATTACTAAAATACAATATTCGACTTGTTGTGTTCATGTCAACACTAATGAGTCTAATGTAGTACAATATTCCTATAATCTTATCCTCGAGAATATGCAATGTGTTTGTGAAGATTTAGGAAATGTGAATTGCCATGAATCAAAAGAATGTTATAAAAACAGTGATTCAAGCAATAGATTGGTGATTGCTTTGAGAATATCTAGAGAATATGAACAAGAGAATAGTAAGATTAAAGCAAGAGAATTCGGTTAAATTAAATGATGTTATAATCATGTATTTATACTTGTAGAAGAGATGCATATGTTGTCAAAGGTTGCAAACAAGAGATGCTTCCATTTCCATTGATGAAAGGTTGCAACTCTTGGGAGGAAGAAGGTGTCTTTTCAGAGAAAATTCATAGGTTCAAATTCAGTCGACTGAGCAGGGAATTCAGTCAACTGAAAATATGGAGTAAAATTTTTGGGACCAAATTCAGTCGACTGTGCAGGAAATTCAGTCGACTGAAACTGTGCACAAATATGTTAAACTGCACAGATTCAGTCGACTGACTCAGGTTATTCAGTCGACTGAATTCTGTTGTTAAACAAAAACAGTAGTAGCTCATTTGGTTAGAGTACATGCCTTCCAAACTAGTGACCCGGGTTCGAGCCTTGCTTGATGCATTTTTTGAAAACTTGATTTTGATTAAAATATGCAAGCAAGTTTATATGAATGTGAATGATGATTCTTGAGGAAAGATTTTAACAAAGCACTAAACTAGACTCTATATGCATATTTGATGACTCTTGTTAAAATATATAACTATACAAACCATATATTGAGCCGATGAGTCTGGATGTTATCGTAGTCGTAGATTCGTGAACTGTTGTGTATTGTCAGCAATCAAAACCTTTGATCCAACATTCTCCCTCTTTTTGATGACGACAACTTCATTTGCTACGAACGATTTTTTGACAAGCTTTGTTGATCTTATCTCCCTCACTGAATATATTCCTGTAATTGTGCTTTAGATTTCTCCCCTTGAATCTATGCTATATATTCCTGTAAATATTTTATCTTTTCTCCCCCTTAATCTGTGCTTGCATGGTTTATTCCTGCAAATAGTGTTAGAGCAATATCTTTCTCCCCCTTTGTCATCGACAAAAAGAAGAGTTTATATGACGATATAAAATATATTTTACATAAGTGTTAACATAGAGCAATATAAAACAAAATAACCACTACTTATAATGTAAGGTATCAAAAAAAATTAACATTTAAAGCATGCGATATCCAAGGTTCTTATAATTCCTAATTGTTAGGAAACCATACCCATTTGGGTGTGGTTGAACCTTTATAAATATAATTTTCATTATTAACTACCACATCAAAATAATCATCAATGTATTTTTCTCTATTTTTCCAATTAACAGGAACACAAATACTTAGATAATTTTTATTCATATTTCCTGTTAATGATTTTGTACTTCTAAAGAAATTACCAACATTATAGGTCATAGTAGTATTTGAATTTCTATAAAAATTGGATTTAGGCTTTACTCGAAATTTAGTACTAGCACTATCATTTTTACTATACATGAAAGCATATCTAGTGCTATTTCTACGATCAGTTTTATTATATCCTAAACCACTTTTATCATTGTGAGCTTTTGAATTCTTAACATAACCTAATCCCTTCTTATTTGAAGCAGGTTGAGAATTTTCAATAATCCTGGATAAATTTTCTCTCCCTTTATTAAAATTGGAAATATTTTTATTAATGTCATCAAGCTTAGTTTTGAGACTAGTGTTATCTATCTCAACAATTTTAATTTTTGTTTTTAACTCATGATTCTCAGAAGCTAGACAATTATTCTTTTCTTTTTGAGCTTCTATTTCTTGACTTAATAGAGCGAGTTGAGAATTGTCAAAGAGTGAATCTTGAATTTTCTCAAGTTCTTCTTCTAATATTTTCTTCTCGTCTTTAAGCATATCTCTTTCGAATTGTGCTTTCTTCTGATTTTGTAGAGCTTCCTTATATTTTCTTTTGAGACTTTTTAAAGTGTCTAGAAGTTCTGAATTTATTTCTATCATATCCTCAAAAGTTAGATCACTAACCTCATTATCTTTTGCCATGAAGCATTTGTTTGTTTGCTCCTTTGATTTTTCTTTATTGCTCTTCCTCTTCTTATTGCCTTGACTAGATCTCTTTATAGCCATTTATTCTAGGATGTTGTTACGATCTCTAGAATACCAGGCTCTGATACCAATTGAAAGAGGCTATGCGGTAGGATCGTGTAATATGGAATATTGAAATAGTCTAGGTAGATAAAGTAGGTAAATGCAAGGACACACCAGGATTTTATACTGGTTCGGACCTCTCGTCCTACGTCCAGTCCCTAAGCTTCACTTAGGAATTTCACTAACTAACACCCTCACTTCACCCGGAGGAATAGGTTTACAAATTACCCGAACAACCGAACGAGATTTCTTGCCTCAACTACCGAAGAGGACTTCAACTCAATTACTAAAATACAATATTCGAATTGTTGTGTTCTTGTCAACACTAATGAGTCTAATGTAGTACAATATTCCTATAATCTTATCCTCGAGAATATGCAATGTGTTTGTGAAGATTTAGGAAATGTGAATTGCTATGAATCAAAAGAATGTTATAAAAACAGTGATTCAAGCAATAGATTGGTGATTGCTTTGAGAATATCTAGAGAATATGAACAAGAGAATAGTAAGATTAAAGCAAGAGAATTCGGTTAAATTAAATGATGTTATAATCATGTATTTATACTTGTAGAAGAGATGCATATGCTGTCAAAGGTTGCAAACAAGAGATGCTTCCATTTCCATTGATGAAAGGTTGCAACTCTTGGGAGGAAGAAGGTGTCTTTTCAGAGAAAATTCGCAGGTTCAAATTCAGTCGACTGAGCAGGGAATTCAGTCAACTGAAAATATGGAGTAAAATTTTCGAGACCAAATTCAGTCGACTGTGCAGGAAATTCAGTCGACTGAAACTGTGGACAAATATGTTAAACTGCACAGATTCAGTCGACTGACTCAGGTTATTCAGTCGACTGAATTCTGTTGTTAAACAAAAACAGCAGTAGCTCATTTGGTTAGAGTACATGCCTTCCAAACTAGTGACCCGGGTTTGAGGCTCGCTCCATGCATTTTTTGAAAACTTGATTTTGATTAAAATATGCAAGCAAGTTTATTTGAATGTGAATGATGATTCTTGAGGAAAGATTTTAACAAAGCACTAAACTAGACTCTATATACATATTTGATGACTCTTGTTAAAATATATAACTATACAAACCATATATTGAGCTGATGAGTCTGGATGTTATTGTAGTCGTAGATTCGTGAACTATTGTGTATTGTCAGCAATCAAAACCTATGATCCAACATATTCAATTCCTCCTTTACAATGAAGTAGAAAAGAATAAGTGGTGTAAACTACGAATTGAATTCATAATCCAAACCCTTTATTTCATTGAAGAATCACAATTTGAACAAAGAAAAAGGAAAACAAAAAAAATTTCATCAAATTAATGTAAATAATTGAGAATCTCAACATAAAATCGACATTTCGGAATTAAAAGGAATTTTAAGGGATTTTATCTATCGTATTTTGAAATCCCAAAATCCCTAAGGCATACTCAAATCCAAAAACAAATACACTAAATAATTACTAAAAAGAAATACTAAGGTCTCTACTTATATATTAACCATAGTTTTACTTAGTGGATTCGGCCTTCCAATCTCTTCCTGAATCTCTCTCTTTTGATATACACACATACACATTAGGGAATATGTATATATATCCGTTAAATTCAAAATAATTGGAGAAGAATAGGGTAAGAATATATTGGAGGTAGAAGAAATAAGTTGTATTCTTACTTGAATTCTCTACGAAATTTCTGAATCTTATAAAGAGATAGTAATGGCAGAGGGGTTGAATCACACCAAAACCATAGGATGAAAAATAGTTTAAAACGGAGAAATCTGGACCGTACAAATAAATAGTACACCCCTTCAAACCCTAGCTGCCACCATCAAAATTCGGCTTTGATTAATTGACCGTCTCTCTTCAACCGGTCGACCACTTGGGTCGACCGGTATGTTTGTTTGGGAATGTTTTAATTTCTGCTGCTTTTTAATTAATTTTATACCCTAATTAACTTTAATGTTAATTGTTAATTAAATGTTTGTTTAACTCCCAAGATAATTTTTAAAATTCAAACCCTGAATTTAAATTCTCGTTTGTATTTGAATTCCAACTAAATTAATTTAAATCTTAAAATTTAAAACACTCATAATTTCATCCTTTGAGCTCTATTTTTTAGCATATTATATATGAAAACATATCAGATTTCATCACGAACGCAATGGAATAACAGTGGCGTTCAAATTTCAACTTTTATAAAAAAAAATATTATACCCTTATCATATTTAATTTACTGTACTTTATTTATTTATGGTTCATTTTACGGGGTTTTACATCATCCTTTACATCTGATAAACTAATCTTGTTGCAACCATATATTATGGAATTAACAAAAGTAGTATACTCCTTAGGCAAGAAACACAAAAGGTCACTACTTGAGCCTCATCGGTAATATCAACATCTACTGCCTTTGGTTCATAATCAAAGTGGTCAAAGCATCTACATGCTCCTTAAGATCGGTTTTAGACTTTATCTTAAACCATTGTTGCTGAAGAATAATCCGATTGGTGAGAGACTGGTCTTGATATGCATTAGATAATGCATTCCATCACTGTCTTCTTTTGAAAGAATTCTATAAGAACTTCATCTGAAAGACTCAACCTAATTGCTTTAAGAGCTTCATCTTTCATCTTTTCCAAAACAGCTACTTCAATATCTTTTAATTTCTCAAACGCTGAAACAATTTTAAAAGTCTTCTCCTTCTTCAACTCTTCCTCCATCTTCATCTTTCAAGTTCCAAAATCTCTCTTTCCATCAACGTATGAAGACATAATTGACACCGGATCTACCAATAGACTTTCCAGAAGTAGCCATTAAACCCAAACACACTACTAGAAACGGCTCGTAAAGCGATAGAGCATAGCGACGGCTAAAAAAGCGGTCGTCGCTAGCCGTCGCTAGTCGTTGCTTGTCGTGAATATACAGATCTGGAGCCGAGAGAAACATTTCATTTCCATCCCCAAATTCTCTCAGCTCCTTCTCCTCCCTCCTGCAACCAGCAGCCGCCATCCGCCACCAGAAGCCGTCGCAACCTTCCGTTTCTAATTTGAACCTCTCCAAACTTGCCGGTATCTCCTATTTTCCATTATCTTTGTTTAATTTAGGTTTAAATTAAATTAGCTGATGACTTAGGGATTTGGAATTGGATGATTTAGGAGTTTGGAATTGATGAATATATGTTATTAGTTTATGATATATAGTTTATTATTTGAATTGGGTATATAATGGTAAACCTAATTTAGAAAATTAGTTGATTATACGTTTGAAAATGGTGATTATTGCGTATTAGGTGATGATAATTAGTGTTGATTTGATGATACTAATTAGTGAATTTATTATTCACTTTTGTTAAAAATTATGGCTAATTTAAAATCCAAAAAATAGTACATGATCATTGAATAATATGTTTATTGATAAGTTTACGAGAATGTTGTTTTACTGTTGTAAGTGCTAACTACTTATTTAGTTCACAAAATCGTTAATTAAAATTTATGTAGTTAAACAAAAGTTAAAATACGTTTTAAAATTTTAGATTTAATTATTAAATATTTAAATATTTAAATGAAATATAAAATAGTTTTTGTAGTCGTTAAAATGGAAACTCATAGTTTCCATTTGTGAGATAAGCAATATTTTCCGAGTTACCGATAGTTTCCATGGATTTTGATTCATAATTAAACGAATTCTATTTGGCTACATTACTCAAAAAAACTTAAGATCATTATTTCACTGTAGACCACTAACACTTCAATATTAATATTTTTTATTTTGTGCTTTATTTATGTGAACCCCTAAGAGAATTTTTGGCCCCGTCTGACAAGTGTTGTATATGATCGTTATATGGATATTCATTTTTCCACAGAACGGACATTTATATTCATCTGATACAACATTTGTTGCATTTGTCCTAGTATTTGGATAAGTTACAAACACAATATAAAGTAATCATATTTTATAAATCATTTCAGTTTAAACGGTTCAGAAAATTTCGATGGCACTTCCTTTTTTCCCTGTGTACACGCATTTGTGTATGATACAGGGAAAAAGGGAAGTGCTGCCGAATTTTTTTAGAATCGTTTAACTTGAAATGATTTATAAAATATGATTACGTTATTGTGTTTGTAATGGGAAGCAGGATAACCGGCCGTCAAAGTAATAAAACAATAAACTTAAGAATTGAAAATTTTAATGCAGTATTTATTTGAATTTGTTAAAATAGTAAAGGGTTATATATGAATTTTTACAAGACTTTAATATGAAGCGTGTTATTCAATCTTCTAACCTACATTTTACAAATCAGGAAATAAGTTCGATTATTTTCTGTAGGATCGATTTCACCCTAGAGGGGGGGGGGTGAATAGGGTGATAGTGTAAATTATAAAAATTAATCGCGGAAGCTTATCAATTAATTTCAATTCAGATCACAGAATAGCAGCACAGATATCGCAGAATATACATAACAGAATAAAACAGAACAACACAGAATTTGCCCAGCTTCGTTAAAAACCTGCCTACGTGCTGCCCCCAAGGTTTCTACTAGAAATTAGATAGTCCCTCGCTTACACACGTAAACTTGCTATACCCTCTATTGACTAATCTAACTCTACGCTCAAAACCCTGACCACAACTCAATCACTGAGTTGCGAATTCCCAAACTACACACCGTAGTTTGTCCCATAGTCACACGACTAGAAAATTAAAACGGTTTAAAAGAATTTTAAAATTAAAAGAAACACAAACATAAAAAGCAAATAACCCTAATTAAAAAACAACTAAGCCCAAAAATAAACAGCCCACTAATTAAAAATATGTCTCCCTTTTATTTTATCGGCCCGGTTCTTTTTCTTTGCTTGAGTATAATGGCGACCGTTCCTTTTGCAAAATTGGGGCTTTCGTTCTTGATGCCGTGCTCTTAAATTAGGGTTTTAAGTTGCTGCCTTTGTTGGTTGATTGCAATTACTGTTTCTCTGATTTGCTTCAATTTGTTTGCGGCTTCTCCTCCTTGATCGAGTTCGATTGCTTCGGTATGTATTTTCCTCCTTTTGCTTTGCTGGTTGATTCTTGAACTCGATAGATAAGATTGCCGATGATGATTTTCTTATATAGGGTTTGTAACCCTAGATTTTCGTTCGCACAAAATATATTTGATTTTATCTCTGCCGATCGTTTATGCTTGGATGATTGCGATTTACCTTGACTAATTCATATGCGACTTATTCTTATTATTTCTTGGTTGACTTGGTTTAAAATCGACGTCTTTGAATTTATGTTCAATCATGGCTCCGTGAATTTCTCTGACCTGACTCGATGCCTTGAATTTGAGATGTTTGGTTATCACTGGCTTTGACTTGGTTACACGGCAATGTGAATCGCTTTATTGCCAAGGCTCTGACTTTGAATCGTGAATTCAACTTCTTTTACCTGATGACTTCGGCCATTTTGAATTTTTTAAACTGCACTTTTGAATTTATGATACCATTTAGTTGACTTCGGTCACTTGAACTATTTTGATTTGGGAATTCATTGCACTGCTGGCTTCGGTCATGACTTGAGATTTCATGTGCTTGCAATTGTTTGTGATGTTGTACTTCACTTTTTCCTGGTCTTGTTTGTTGGTTTAGTGGTGCACTTGCTTGGCCATTTTGTACTTCTGGTCTTTGCATGGTGGTCTTGTGGCACTGTTTACAGTCATATTGAGTTTGATCTGATCATGTTTTCATCTGTGTTCATCCCTGATCTGTGCATGGCATGACTTTGTGGTCTGGTTTCACTTCACTACGCTATCTTCATTATTGTGGCTCTTTGGTCAGTGCATGTAGTCCATTATGTTTGATCTACAAGTTGTTTTGCATATAATACTCCAAATTGTCACTGTGCATTGTTGCTCTACATCTTGTAGTTTGCTTTGGTGCACTGTTTTGGTTTTTCTGGTTCTTGTGCTACCTGTTCACTTGAGTCTGCTTCACCATTGAGCCTCAATGTAGCTGAAGTGGCTTCTGTGCATTTGCTTGATTCACTTAGACCATATATGTGTTTGTTGCAGTTTGCTGACTTCATGTCGCCTTAACTTTGGTTGATGCACTGAGTTGAAGTGTTTCATTTCTTGTGCCCGAGCTTGCATGCTTCATGTACACTGTGTCATTCTTTGCATTGTACATTTTACTGTCTTTATTGTGGCATTTTGATCTGGTTCCATATTTGTGAGTTGTTCGGTGCACTGTTCATTTGCCTCTGGTTTAAACTATGCTTTGATTTATTTTCATTGTCACTGAGTTTATTTGAATGGTCTGACTTGAATTCGATTCACTTGTGTTGAATCCAGTTTCAAAACTCGGATTTGACCTTGTGCTCGTGTCCTATTTTTGAATTTATTGCACCTGAGTTGAACCTGTCCATATATTTGGGTTTGACCTTGTGCTCACCTGTCCCTGCAGCATTATTAAGTGTATATATCGGTGTGCACGGCCTTGTGGCATATACAGTGATATACTGTGTATGTCACAAGCTGTTCGTGTATGATGAATTCAAATTTAAATGATGACGAACAACCCAAATAACCGAGGCAAATATTATTTTCAAAAATCATATTTTATTTTATTTTGCAAAAATATTTCTTTTTCAATTTTACTGCGTTAGTGAATATTTTTGCAGATTTCTCAGATGCTGGATTCAAACTGGAATGAAGTTGAAGATAAATACGAGTGTGAGTGATATGTAGTGAGGTGAATTGTAAATGTGAAATGTGATGTAATTGTAATCAAAGTTGTATAGTTATAGTGAGAGCTTGAAATTGTATACTATTCAAAATTGTAATAAATATTTGTTTGAATAAAATATTCGTTTGAATTCAAATTCCGTGTTATTTATTTTATTCAGCAAATATTTATTTAATCTGTGAAAATAAAATAAAATAGTATATTATCAAATACATTTAAACGAATGTATATATGTTTATTATCATCAAACAAAAATCATATAAGCGCATATTCAACAATCTCCCCCTTTTGATGATAACAAACATATATTTAAGATTTTGAATATGTTAAATGTATTTGATCATGATATATCCTAATTGCTCCCCCTATTTAAATGCTTCCTCTCTATACGATGCTCCCCCTACATATATGCATGCTCCCCCTACATATAAATAAAAATATGCAAATGATTCTAGATGCAAATAGAAAATTATTTGACCTTTGCTTGATTTTATTTGACAAAATCTTAACTTTTCTCTCCCCCTTTTGTTATCAGCAATAGAATAATAGTGTTAGAGAAAATAGAGAAAAAAAGCAATCGATATCAATCCAACATTAAAAACTCAATTGAATATAAATATCAAATTTCAATAAAAAATCAAACAAAAATCATAAATATTTTGTTAGGCGCATATTCCACTTTTAGAATGATGGAGATGATGTCATCATATAAAACCATACAGTTGTGTCTATTTGTGGTATATTTATATCAGGAATTTGAATATCTACTAACCATGCATAACCGTTAGGACTTTTAAATGAGATTAGTAGTATTCCAATTTTATTTTTAAAAAAATGAATTCAAGTATCTTCTAACCACGCATAACCGTGAGGACTTTTAAATGGGATTAGAATCAACTTGTTTATTTTTAAAAAAAAAATCAACTTTTGATATGTGTTCCATACATGCATAACCGTGAGGACTTTTAAATGAGCATGAAAGCACATAACAAATTCCAAGTAATTCACCCATGCATAACCGTGAGGACTTTTAAATGAGAGTGAATACTTTGGTATTTATTTATTGTTATTTTTTTTTTAAAAAAAAATGTAAAAATGAAAAACGAATGATTCCTGTTTAAAGTACCACATATCGACAAACTATATAGAATTTTGATGAGTGATGGTTGATAGAAATATGATAGGTATAGAGATGGTCATGGAATTTTTTACCAACAAAAAGTTTTATAACTCTTGTTTACATTTCTAAAGAAATTTTCTAATTATACTTTCTCGAGTTATAATATATAATCAATATCAACACTCATCACTTTTTCAATCACTATTTTTCTTTTCGATGATTTGTAGGGAGAAAAAAAATGTTAAATATTCAGCAAATTTCTAAAACACCTAGACTGAGTCGTAGTTTACAAAAACTATTTTCTGGTAAGGGTTTTGTAAAGATGTCTGCCAATTGAGAATCAGTTGAAATAAAATTTATGCAGATATTTTCTTTGGAAATATGATCTCTAATAAAATGATGTCTTACATCTATATGTTTTGTTCGCGAATGATGTACAGGATTATTTGTGAGATCAATTGCGCTTTTGCTATCACACATTAGTGGTACACGTTTAAAATTTAGGCCATAGTCATGCAAAGTTTGTATCATCCATAAGATTTGAGCAGAGCAACCGCTCAAAGCAATATACTCTGCCTCTGTTGTGGATAATGCAATACAATTTTGTTTTCTACTCGACCATGCAACTAATGAATGTCCTAACATAAAACATGCTCCACTAGTACTTTTTCTATCAACCAAATTTCCAGCATAATCAGCATCTGAAAAACCTTTCAATTCAAAATTATCATTTGATGGATACTAAAGACCAAATCGTGGGGTGTGCAATAAATATCTTATAATTCTTTTAACAGCTTTTAAATGAGATTCTTTTGGGTTAGATTGAAAACGCGCACATAAGCAGACAGAAAACATGATGTCAGGTCTAGAGGCGGTAAGATAAAGGAGTGATCCAATCATACCTCTGTACTGCTTTTGATCAACTGTCTTACCCTTTTCATCTTTGTCAAGTTTAAGTGTTGTACCCATGGGAGTTCTTGCTGGTTTAGCATCTTTCAATCCAAATTTGTTGACAAGTTCCCTGATATATTTTGTTTGAGAAATGAATGTGCCTTTATTGCTTTGTTGGATTTGAAATCCTAAAAAGAATTTTAACTCTCCAACCAAGCTCATTTCAAATTTTTCCTGCATGACTTTTTCAAATTTCTCATACAATAACTTGTTAGTAGCACCATAAATGATGTCATCAACATATATTTGAACAATCAAAATATCATTGTTTTCATGCAACAGAAATAGTGTGGTATCTACACATCCCTTTTTGAACCCATTTTCAAGGAGATAAGAAGTAAGACATTCATACCAAGCTCTGGGAGCTTGTTTTAATCCATATAATGCCTTCTTTAGTTTGTATACATGGTTTGGATATTCATGACTTTCAAAACCTTCTGGTTGTTCAACAAACACATCTTCTTTTAAAACTCCGTTAAGAAAAGCACTCTTAATGTCCATTTGTCTTAGTTTAAATCCTTTGTAACAAGCAAAAGCTAACAATATTCTAATTGATTCTAGTCTAGCTACAGGCACAAAAGTTTCATCAAAGTCAACTCCTTCAATTTGATTGTATCCTTTAGCAACTAGTCTAGCTTTATTTCTAATTATATTTCCAGATTCATCATATTTATTTTTAAAAATCCATTTTGTTCCTATAACTGGATAATCCTTAGGTCTAGGTGCTAGACTCCAAACATTATTTCGTTCAAACTGATTTAGCTCTTCTTGCATGGCCATGAACCAGTTTTCATCATTAAGGGCTGAATCTATGTTATTTGGTTCTATTTCTGAAATAAATCCACTATATAAGCACAGATCACATAGATTTTTAAAGGATGAACGAGTTTGTATACCTGCTATAGGGTTTCCAATTACCAATTCTGGTGGATGGTCTGTTTTGTATTTCAGCTTTTCTGGATCCAGATTTCTTCGGACTTCTTGAGTTGTGGTAGTTTCTCTAGCATCAGCAGTTTCTTTTGGTTTTTCGAATTCATCTTTTTCTTTCTCCTCTTCAACGTTGCTTTTGGATGTATCCTGTTCGTCAATGCCTTCATCAAATTTCACATTGATTGACTCTACGATTGTTTTAGTCTTTTTGTTGTAGACTCTATAAGCTTTGCTTCTCGAAGAGTAACCCATGAAGATGCCATCATCAGCCTTTGCTTCAAATTTTCCTAACTGATCACCTGTATTAAGAATATAGCAAGGACATCCAAACACTTTGAAGTAAGCGATGTTTGGTTTTTTGTTGAACCATAGCTCATAGGGGGTTTTGTTAAGAATCGGTCTGATGATAACTCTATTCATTACATAACATGCTGTATTTACAGCTTCTGCCCAGAGATGCAGAGGTAGTTCATATTCATTTAACATAGACCTAGCCAATTCTTGTAAAGTTCGATTCTTTCTCTCAACTACCCCATTTTTTTGTGGAGTACGTGGTGCAGAGAACTCATGTTTGATTCCGTTTTCATCACAGAAAGTTTCAAATTCATAATTTTCAAATTCTCCACCATGATCACTTCTTAACGAAACAATAGAGACTTCTTTTTCATTTTGCACAAATTTTGCGAATCTTGTGAAGTATGAAAAAGTTTCTGATTTTTTAGCTAAGAAGTATACCCATGTATATCTTGAGTAATCATCAACTAACACAAAGCAATATTTCTTACCTCCTAAGCTAGCAATGTCATTAGGTCCAAATAGATCCATATGAATTAGTTCAAGAACTCTAGAAGTGCTTACATTGTTTTTGGCATGAAACGATGATTTTCTAAGTTTTCCCAAAGTACATGCTTTACAGATGTTTTCAGTTTCAAACTCATGTGATGGCAACCCTCTTACCAAACTTTTCCTTTTTAATTTGTTTAATAAGTTCATACTAGCATGCCCTAAACGTCTATGCCATAAATTCACTTCTATATCCTTAGCTACCAAACATTTAGAGAGGATGAGATCATCAAAAGATAGAGAATATATATTACCTTTCCTTTTTCCTGAAAATAAGATTTCTTTTGATGATTTGTCAACAATTTTGCACATGTCAGAATCAAAGATAACATTCATACCTTTATCACATAGCTGGCTGATTGATATCAAATTGTGGTGCAGATTTTCAACACATAGAACGTCATTCAAGGTAAATGTATTGTTACCTACCTTACCTTTACCGACAATTTTACACTTGTCATTGTTCCCCATTGTGACTCTGCCACCTTTGTACTTTTCTAGGCTAAGGAACTTCGATTTATCGCCTGTCATGTGCCTGGAACAGCCAGAATCCAAGTACCATTGCTGTTGTTCCTTAGCCTGCCAGCATACCTACACGAGAAGAGAGTTTAGTGACCTATTTGTTTTTATAGGTCCATGATTGTTAGTAACAAAATATTTAGAATAATAATTTTGTGGATACCCAAAACTATTTATAATTGTTCCCTTCGGCACCCAAATTTGTTTAACTTTGAGAGATTTTATATTTGTGCCTTTTGGAACCCAAATCGGTATAGTTTTCATATGTTTGGGTCTATACCAACAATTATTATGATTGTGTCCAAATTTTTTACAAATTGTGCTCATAGAATTAACTTGATTAATATTGCTTTCAACAATTTTCGAATTATTATATCCAAGTCCTTGTCTAACCATATTAACAGTTTGCTTTCCTAATAGCATATTCAACGATTTTTCACTTTTTGAAAATTTATCTAAGGTTGTTGACAGTTGTTGGACTTGTGTTTTGAGAGATTCATTTTCGTTTAACAACTGTGTGCACTTTTTAATAGAATTCTCTCTCCTAGTTTTTTCATTCTCTTTTAGAATCAGAATTTCATTTTCAAGTGATTTTATATTGATTTCCGATTTTTTAATTTCTTCTTCGAATGTTGGACACTTATCACACTTAGGGATTCTACATTGATAGTTCTTAACTAATTGATCAAGTTGTTTATTGCATTCTATCAAAGTATCCTTTTGAGATTCAAGTTTAGAATATTTTTCCCTAAGTCGTTCATAACAGCCATTTACTTCATGGAAATAAATTAGTAATTCAGAATGAGTGAGTTTTGATACCTCGCTTGGCTCGTCGTCATCACTGTCTGTAACTTCACCATGAAGGCACATATTTGCTTTTTCACTCTCACTCTCGGTGTTATCACTTTCATCTTCGTCAGTTTCATCCCAAGTAGCCGCAAAGCTTTTCTTCTTTAGTTTCTTTCCTTGATTTAATCGTTTTTGAGGACATTGTGGCTTGATATGGCCGGGTTTGTTGCATTTATAACAGATGATTTTCTGATCTTCTGGGTTGTCTAGTGCTTTGCCTATTCTGCTTTTCAATTCATGATTTCGAGCTGGATTTCCGTATTTGCGATTCCACTTTTTGAATTTCTTTATTAGTAGCGCTAGCTCTGCTGCTTCATCATCATCGTCATCATTCTCATCATCACTTTCAGTTGTTCCTTTGAGAGCTATTGATTTCTTTCGAGTATCTCCACCTTCACGCTCTTCCTTGAATTTCATTTCTAGCTCATAAGTGGTGAGATTTCCGATGAGTTCTTCGACTTTGAGTTGTTTTAAATCTTTCGATTCTTGAATGGCAGTTACTTTTGCTTCAAAGCTTCGTGGAAGGACTCTGAGGATTTTACGGACTATTTCCAATTCGGTGTATGTTTTTCCGAGAGCTTTTGATTTGTATACGATGTTGGAAAGTCGTCCGTACATCTCTTTGACATTTTCTTCTTTCGCCATTGTAAATTTCTCGTATTCGCTGCTTAGCATGGCAAGGCGAGATTCTTTGACTTGAGATGTTCCTTCGTGAGTCACTTTTAATATGTGCCATATTTCCTGCGCAGTTAGACAATGTGAGACACGATTAAATTCAAATTGATCTAATGAACAGATAATAGAATTCATAGCTTTGGCATTAGTATTCTGTAATTTATTTTCTAGTTCTGTCCATTGTTCCTTTGGTTTCTCTATTTCCTGATCATCTACAGTTATAGTTGGTATTCTATAACCTGTCTCAACAATATCCCAAGCGTCAATGGTTTTCAAAAAAAATTTCATCCTATTTTTCCAAAAAGCATATTCACCATTGAACATTGGTGGTCTAACTATGGATTGACCTTCTGAAAAAGCATTATTAAAAGAAGCCATTTTAAAAATTCAAATTTTAAACAAAAACTGATTTTTTTTTAAAAAAAATAGAATTTTTTTTTTAAAAACAAATGTTGACTTCTATTCCTAGCTCCGATACCACTTGTAGGATCGATTTCACCCTAGAGGGGGGGGGGGTGAATAGGGTGATAGTGTAAATTATAAAAATTAATCGCGGAAGCTTATCAATTAATTTCAATTCAGATCACAGAATAGCAGCACAGATATCGCAGAATATAAATAACAGAATAAAACAGAACAACACAGAATTTACCCAGCTTCGGCAAAAACCTGCCTACGTGCTGCCCCCAAGGTTTCTACTTGAAATTAGATAGTCCCTCGCTTACACACGTAAACTTGCTATACCCGCTATTGACTAATCTAACTCTACGCTCAAAACCCTGACCACAACTCAATCACCGAGTTGCGAATTCCCAAACTACACACCGTAGTTTGTCCCCTAGTCACACGACTAGAAAATTAAAACGGTTTAAGAGAATTTTAAAATTAAAAGAAACACAAACATAAAAAGCAAATAACCCTAATTAAAAAACAACTAAGCCCAAAAATAAACGGCCCACTAATTAAAAATATGTCTCCCTTTTATTTTATCGGCCCGGTTCTTTTTCCTTGCTTGAGTATAATGGCGACCGTTCCTTTTGCAAAATTGGGGCTTTCGTTCTTGATGCCGTGCTCTTAAATTAGGGTTTTAAGTTGTTGCCTTTGTTGGTTGATTGCAATTACTGTTTCTCTGATTTGCTTCAATTTGTTTGCGGCTTCTCCTCCTTGATAGAGTTCGATTGCTTCGGTATGTATTTTCCTCTTTTTGCTTTGCTGGTTGATTCTTGAACTCGATAGATAAGATTGCCGATGATGATTTTCTTATATAGGGTTTGTAACCCTAGATTTTTGTTCGCACAAAATATATTTGATTTTATCTCTACCGATCGTTTATGCTTGGATGATTGCGATTTACCTTGACTAATTCATATGCGAATTATTCTTATTATTTCTTGGTTGACTTGGTTTAAAATCGACGGCTTTGAATTTATGTTCAATCATGGCTCCGTGAATTTCTCTGACCTGACTCGATGCCTTGAATTTGAGATGTTTGGTTATCACTTGCATTGACTTGGTTACACGGCAATGTGAATCGCTTTATTGCCAAGGCTCTGACTTTGAATCGTGAATTCAACTTCTTTTACCTGATGACTTCGGCCATTTTGAATTTTTTAAAATGCACTTTTGAATTTATGATACCATTTAGTTGACTTCGGTCACTTGAACTATTTTGATTTGGGAATTCATTGTACTGCTGGCTTCGGTCATGACTTGAGATTTCATGTGCTTGCAATTGTTTGTGATGTTGTACTTCACTTTTTCCTGGTCTTGTTTGTTGGTTTAGTGGTGCACTTTCTTGGCCATTTTGTACTTCTGGTCTTTGCATGGTGCTCTTGTGGCACTATTTACAGTCATATTGAGTTTGATCTGATCATGTTTTCATCTGTGTTCATCCCTGACCTGTGCATGGCATGACTTTGTGGTCTGGTTTCACTTCACTACGCTATCTTCATTATTGTGGCTCTTTGGTCAGTGCATGTAGTCCATTATGTTTGATCTACAAGTTGTTTTGCATATAATACTCCAAATTGTCACTGTGCATTGTTGCTCTACATCTTGTAGTTTGCTTTGGTGCACTGTTTTGGTTTTTCTGGTTCTTGTGCTACCTGTTCACTTGAGTCTGCTTCACCATTGAGCCTCAATGTAGCTGAAGTGGCTTCTGTGCATTTGCTTGATTCACTTAGACCATATATGTGTTTGTTGCAGTTTGCTGACTTCATGTCGCCTTAACTTTGGTTGATGCACTGAGTTGAAGTGTTTCATTTCTTGTGCCCGAGCTTGCATGCTTCATGTACACTGTGTCATTCTTTGCATTGTACATTTTACTGTCTTTATTGTGGCATTTTGATCTGGTTCCATATTTGTGAGTTGTTCGGTGCACTGTTCATTTGCCTCTGGTTTAAACTATGCTTTGATTTATTTTCATTGTCACTGAGTTTATTTGAATGGTCTGACTTGAATTCGATTCACTTGTGTTGAATCCAGTTTCAAAACTCGGATTTGACCTTGTGCTCGTGTCCTATTTTTGAATTTATTGCACCTGAGTTGAACCTGTCCATATATTTGGGTTTGACCTTGTGCTCACCTGTCCCTGCAGCATTATTAAGTGTATATATCGGTGTGCACGGCCTTGTGGCATATACAGTGATATACTGTGTATGTCACAAGCTGTTCGTGTATGATGAATTCAAATTTAAATGATGACGAACAACCCAAATAACCGAGGCAAATATTATTTTCAAAAATCATATTTTATTTTATTTTGCAAAAATATTTCTTTTTCAATTTTACTGCGTTAGTGAATATTTTTGCAGATTTCTCAGATGCTGGATTCAAACTGGAATGAAGTTGAAGATAAATACGAGTGTGAGTGATATGTAGTGAGGTGAATTGTAAATGTGAAATGTGATGTAATTGTAATCAAAGTTGTATAGTTATAGTGAGAGCTTGAAATTGTATACTATTCAAAATTGTAATAAATATTTGTTTGAATAAAATATTCGTTTGAATTCAAATTCCGTGTTATTTATTTTATTCAGCAAATATTTATTTAATCTGTGAAAAAAAATAAAATAGTATATTATCAAATACATTTAAACGAATGTATATATGTTTATTATCATCAAACAAAAATCATATAAGCGCATATTCAACATTTTCTCGATCGTAGTTGGATGTATGAACCTCGAAAAGGTATGAAAGGATCAATAAAAGAACGTTTCTGTAATGGTGTGCATGTATTTATTAGATTTGCTCAATCTAATAATCGAAATAACATAGACATTCGTTGTCCATGTAGTAAGTGCAAACATCAGAAGCATTGGAAACCAGATGTAGTAGAAGTACATTTGTACAAATTTGGTTTTGTGTCGAATTATTACTTATGTGATGGTCATGGAGAACTTGTTCAACCTACACCTAATCCTGTAGTGTTAGATGACGATAATACTATGTCCAATCCTATAGAAAGCATGGTGCAAGATGCTGCACGATCAATGTTTCCTACCTTTGACCAAGATGATGATGGGAACGAAAATTTTGACAAAAAGCCGACTGCGCAAGCTAAATTTTTATGATTTATTGGATTCTGCTAAGAGGACATTGTGGGATGGATATACAAGCGGAACCGAATTATCTATAACCGTCGAATACATCACTATGAAATCAAAATTTAATCTTACATAAGCTGCATTTACAGCAGTTGTACAAACTGCAAAACGACACATGCCACCTACTAATTTGATGTGTGATAGTCATTATAAAGTAAAAAAGCTTATGTCTGCTTTTGGATTGCCGTACCAGAAGATAGATACATGTGTAAAAGGTTGCATGTTGTATTGGAAAGAAGACGCTCATCTTATTAAATTCGGAATATGTAACGAGGAAAGATACAAACCAAGAAAAAAGAAAGGAAAAGAACATATAAGAGGATGTATTATTTACCCATCACTCGCAGACTTCAACGGTTATATGCATCTTCAGCTATAGCATGTCATATGCGATGGCATAGTGTGAGAACACTAGAAGAAGGAACTTCGGTACATCCATTTGATGGAGAAGCATGGAAACATTTCGATAAGATTTATCCTGAATCTGCGGCAGAGAGTCGTAATGTTAGGCTTGGCTTATGTACGGATGGATTTTCGCCATTTTCTCAGTTTGGTAGTAAATTTTCATCATGGCCTATTATTATTACTCCTTATAATTTACCTCCATGGATGTGTATGAAAACTCCATATATGTTTCTAATGATTGTCGTCCCCGGTCCCGGTGATCCGACACAAGGAATTGATGTTTATCTACAACCACTAATCGACGAGTTGAAAACACTGTGGCATGAAGGAGTTAAAACGTACGACATTTCGAGAAAAAGGAATTTTCGTATGTTTGCTTCTTTATTATGGACTATTAGTGATTTTCCCGCACATGGCATGCTTTCAGGTCGGAGCACAACTGGACATCTAGCTTGTCCTTATTGTATGGATGAAACACGAGCATTTTCATTAAAGTATGGAAAGAAAATTTCTTGGTTTGACTATCATCAGTGTTTTCTACATGTCAATCATAAATTTAGAACAGATAAAAAGAAGTTTTAAGCTAACAGAGTAGAGAGTATGCTACCACCTAAGGTTTGAACAAGTGAAGAGGTATATGAAATTGTAAAAGACTACCCAAAGATACATGAAACTGGGGTACATGTTGAAATTCCAGGTAAATCAGACATTCATAACAGGTGCAAGCAAAGTATATTCTGGGAGTTACCATACTGGAAAAATCTCTTACTCCGACATAACATTGATGTCATGCACAACGAAAAAAACGTGTTTGACAACGTGTTTAATACAATTTTGAATGTGAAGGGGAAAACGAAGGACGATGCGAATTCAAGACGTGATATATTATACTTTTGTAAGCGGCCCGAACTTTAAGTATACGACGATAATAAGAAACCCAAAGCATGCTATGAGCTAGACAATAAGCAAGTAAAACTCGTTCTAAAGTGGGTGGAAGGACTTAGATGTCCTGATGAGATTTGTTCTAACCTCCGTAGATGTGTTGACTTTAAAAATAGCAAATTGAGTGGGATGAAAAGTCACGATTGCCACATTATGATGGAGTATTTTTTTCCGTGATTTTCAAAGAACTGTTGCCTGCAAAAATATGGAGTGTTATAACAGAATTAAGTATGTTTTATTAATGGCTTTGTTCTACGACGTTAGAGGTAGATCGTATACGTGAACTTCAAGCAGAAATCCCTGTAGTTTTATGCAAAGTGGGGAAAATATTTTCGCCTGGTTTTTTAATGTAATGGAGCATTTACTTGTTTATTTTCCATATGAAGCACTCCTTAGTGGTCCTGTGCAATATGGATGGATGTATCCATTTGAGAGGTATAATTTCGGTTTTTGTACCACCATATAAATTTAATTAATTTTGTTTTAGGTACCTGAATCATTTGAAGAAAAAATTAGACAAAAAGCACGAGTAGAAAGTTCGATTTGTAAATCATACCTTGAAGAAGAAGCTTCATTTTTTTCTCACATTACTTTAGTAACGATATGAACTTATCGTTCGTAAGTGTTCCCCGTAATGAAGAAACTATTGAGCATGATTCTTCTCAAACAATGTTATCTATTTTTAGACAACATGGAAGACCTGTTGGAAAATGTGTGGAAATATGGTTAGATGATAGAGATTACCATGTGGCACACAAATATGTTCTTCTAAATTGTTCTAAAGTTGCACCATTTGTCAGGTAATTATGAATTCATATATAATTCAGTTATGCATGTATATACTAATTATAAAGTAATCTAAGACATATTTGCAGCATATACAAATCACAACATCCATCTGGCGATCTCAGTAAACAATTTGCGGGATGGTTTTCAAACTACGTTCATGATACAGAAAACTGTGTTGTTGACGAAGGATTACGACATCTTGCTATTGGACCAAAACGAAATGTCAAGACTTATCCAATATTCTTCGTCAATGGACTTAAATTCAACACCAAAGATTACGAGGCTAAAAAATTAACATATAACAGTGGTGTATTTGTCAAAGGAAGTGACGATCCAGAGAAGCATATAAAAGATTTTTACGGCGTCTTAACACAAGTATTAGAGTTGACATATTATATACAACCTGCAGAGAAAGTTTTTTTTATCCAAATGCAACTGGTTTAGCAATGTTCCTGGCTCTGGAATTAACGTGCACAAAGATTATGAGCTAATTGAAATAAGGCATACGTCGCATTACTATAAGTATGATCCTTTTGTATTAGCTAAGCAAGCTTTACAAGTTTATTTTGCTCCGTGTGCGTCCTTAAAAAAAGATAAAGCAGACTGGTAGGCTGTTTTTAAAACGAAGGCAAGATATACATTTGATGGAAATAATATTCCAGATGAAGCATTGTATCAAGCGGATCTCGAGCCAAATACTGAAATAGTGATAACCGATGACATTGATGTAGCGTCATTGACTGATAAATCGAATGTTTTAATAGATGCATTTGTAAGTACCAAACAAAATGATATAGAGTATGAGACCGAGTCTGACTCAGAATATGACGAGACTGATCATAGATGGCATCGCTTGTTGTATAAATGTGAACTATGTATTAACAGTAATGACTATGTTCTGTAATATTCTGAGATATGTAATAATAATGATTGCTATATATAATCTATATCATTCTGAGTTATGCATTATTCTTTTCATGTACGCTTTTTTCGATGATTATGTGCAGAGTATGCTTATGTGATAATTATCACTTGATTAATAATTATGTGATGATTATGCGATGATTAATGATTATGTGATACTGATTGATGATTATGTGATGCTTATGTTATCAGTGCTCTTTTCTAAGCAGTGTATGATATTATATATATGTTTGTCAGTTATGTTTGATAGACGACATGATCAACGTAGTACATCTCGGTCACCTTCACTTGGAGCAGGTCCGAGTACCTCTGAGCCAGATCTCCGTCGGGTTGCGGAGCTAGTTTCAAAAAGTGCTGGGTATGTATCAAACTTATTTGAATTATATTATATGAAATATATTGAATATATACATCAACATTTCTACAGAGGGTTCGAGGTGGAGCCGTCCGATTTCATTTTACAAGTATCGAAGGAGGCATACAAGAGTAGGATGTCCGGGTGTTGGCCTCAATGAGATAACATCCCAACACATATAAAAAACGCAATATGGGCCGATCTTATGGTAAATACAATTTTGTAATATGCCATCATGCCTTATGATATCAGTTTTACGTATTCTGTTCTGCTGATTGTTTTTTAATTATACAATCTCTTTTACATAACACGTATGATAATTCAATATGCAGGCAGCTGTACGTGTGGATCCGCAGGATATGGATGTTTTTGTAAATCATTGGAATAAAAAAATGCGGAAAAATTACAGAGAGACTCTGTCAAGGGCTAAGAGTTCAGGGAAAAAGCCAAGTTGGATGGGGGATGATATTTGAGCTGGATTCCAACAATATTGGAAATCTGAAGCATTCAAAGTAAGTTATATTGTCACTATATTTTTACATTTAAATGTGTTGAATTATTTTACTTAATAGTGTGTATAAATTAATAGGAATTGTCGGCAAGAAACAAGGCTAATAGGAACAAAAATCCCGCTTTACATCGTGGTGGCTCGAAATCCTTCCAACAACATAGGCGGAAATTGGTAAATAAATTAACCAATATTTATGTTATGGATGTTATATTTACTAGTGTCTCTTTACCATATATTCTATTCTTGTATATAATCTATTCTTGTATATACTCATGCAAATTATCAATATAATCTGTTCTTGTATATATTCAGTGGGCAAAGTATGATAGGGAGCCAACAGCGGTTGAGGTTTTCAAAGTCACACATGTAGTGGAGCATGCAGGTGAGGATGGGAATGTTTCATATGATTCATCGGACGACAAGGCTGCTTCTGTAATGGTAAATATGTTTATTTCCGTAATGAAAATATTTCATATTCGTTTATTTCACAATAAATAAGTAAATTGTATAGCAATTGTGTCAAATATCTGTTCGTAATTGTAGGAGAGATATAACACAGAGTATGCACGAGCGATACAAGCGAGTGGACGGGAGTCGCTTAAGGTTGATGAGTCTAATCGGATATGGGATTCAATCATTGAACCGGCAAGTCGAAACAGGCGTTACAGTTTCGGCAATATGGTATGTACTCAATGTTTACATAGTAGAAACCTTTATGCCATGAACTTCTTATTCACTTGAGTTTATTACCAATAACTTGAGTTTTCTTATTGTTATTGTATGCCATGAACTTCTTATTCACTTGAATTATT
The DNA here is from genome assembly GCA_030765085.1 of Allium cepa. Lineage (NCBI taxonomy): Eukaryota > Viridiplantae > Streptophyta > Magnoliopsida > Asparagales > Amaryllidaceae > Allium > Allium cepa. The sequence goes on from CM060934.1 coordinate 185,111,052, forward strand.
TCACAGTCTCTTAATTTCCAAAGGGCATATAGGAGATCCATACACGAGGAAGAGATTGCTCGGATGCAAACACAATTGGATGAGCACAATGATTGGCGGAAGAGTCAGTTGGCGACGCAGATAGATGAGCGTATTGCCGCGTTCTATCAGAAGCATGGGTCAATGCCCGGGGAAGGAGGTGTAGATGATGATGATGCTTAGCTGGTTTGTTTTGATGGGTAGACTTTATATATATGTGTGTGTACATATTATGATGGGTTTGACATTTGGTACTATGGATGTTGTGATTGATACTTAGTGTTTTGGTGGGTTTGGTATTTTGGTTGTTGTGATTGATACTTGGACAATGTGGTTTGGTTGGTGGATTTTCATATATGGTTATGTTGATTTTCTTATATGATTTTGTAAATATATGTTAGAATATGCAATATTTGATGATTTGGTTGTGTTGATATTGATTATATGGTACGATGGAATGGTATTATATGTGTGCAATGATGGAATTATATTATTTGGATTGATTGAGATTGAGGGTTAAAGGTGCTGCAAACTGGCTGGAAAAATATTCCAGATTTGCAACGGCTAGCGATGGCTAGCGACGGCCATTTTGTGACGATTCGGAATTTCGGACAATTAAATTGGGATATTTAATTGATTTTAATATTTAAAAGTTAGTTTGTAACTTAAATTTCAAATATCACCATTATTTTGAAATTTAATTATCGAACTTTAATTATTGGATTTAGTTACTGAAAATTGGGTAAAATGTTGAATCTGGAGTTTTAAACCAGTTAAAAATAATTTGAAGGCTCATAGAATTCATATTAATAATATCGAAGGTGATAGAACTTTCAAAATTGAATTTAAAAGTGTATTGTTAAGTTTTGAAAATATATAGTTTAAATCGATATTTAAAATAGCCTTTCGAGGCATAGTCTCGGAATTCGATGAAACCAGTTCTGTTGGATCCGTAATATTGAATTATTATCGGATTTCAAATTTCATAGTGTTTGAAGTTATCGTGTGGTCGTACGGTAGATAAACGCGCTGAAATCTATATTAGAAATTTAATAAAATATCTGGGTCCAAAGGGCTATCTTCGCCATACGATCGAATTAGGACTCGAAACCTTTTCCATTGCATTCAAGATAGGAGTTTAACGTTTTAAACGCCTAGCGACACATCTCGATAGGAGGTTGAGATTTTGAGTTGCGAATTCAAGTCAATTTAAATTTAAATATAAGGTATATTGTTTGCCTAGTCAAAAGAATTTCCATCACCCCAAAAACTTTACCCTTCTTTTCAGGGACGCTGTAGCTTACCTTCTGGAATACGCCATTTTATATCCATTCAAACACGCAACTTTCATACCTCATCCATCTTTCACGCTGTCCACTTCTTTTAATTTAAAAGAGCACGAGCCTTCCTCCTCTCGTCAGTGAAACAAAACTAAGAACTCTGAAAGAAAAGAAAATATGGCAGGCGAAAATCAAAATTCCCCTCTCTCAATAACTGGGAAAACCCAATTTAAATCGAATCGTTTTCGATTCAGAGAACTTTAGGGCCAAGCTCTTTTTTTTGGATCTCGATTTTGAGTTCGTCGGTAGGAATGGATTTCGAGAGTGAATAGTGGAGTGCCGCGTTCGAACGTTTGAGATGGCGCCACGATTTTGGTCTAGGGGGTTTCGCGGTTACCAGATTCACGAGAGTAGTGGATCGAGCGAGGCATTTGGGGATCGCTCGCGAAGATCTAGGGGAGTTTGGTCGAAGTTCGATTGCAGTGGAGGGAGGAAGTCTATCGCGAGCGTGACATTAGGGTTTTGGGAAGAGGTAGGCATCGCAACTTCGGCCTGGGGATAAGGGGAGGTCGGCGTTCGATTGGGATGTGATGTCAGGTGTTGGCAAGCGCGAGGGTGCGGCGCAGTTCCTGGCATTGCAGTAAGGTATATCGTTTTTTTATTTTAATAATTAAATGCTTATACATACAGAGGAATGAATTTTAAAATTAGGTTTTTACATTTTTACATATATATATATATATATATTAAATAGAAAAAAAGTTTTACAGTAAAGCAAACTACAGTTTTGCTTTTTGTAGGAAAATATATATACACACACACTCACACATACCTATGTAATTTAAATATATATATGGATAAGGCTTTGAAAAGGAAATATATATATATATATATATATATATATATATATATATACACAAACATATCTATACAAAAATATACATACATATTTTCACAGACTAGTTTATTTTAAAATGATGAATTATGGTGATTAACTCATTTAATAAACTTATTTAATTACTTTAGTCACTATCAATATTTTATTAAAAGAAAATTAGTTTAAAATTAAATTATTGGTTTAAACCCAAATTATTAGTTAAATTAAATGCATAAATAGTGATTAATTGTTTGACTAATTCAAATGTTAATAAATTGTATAAATATTTATACAAGGTCAATAATCGTGGAATCAAATCGAGAATGAAGTGGATTTGCAAATTTAAGGGGCAAAGGTGAGTTAATCTCACTCTTCTGGATTGCTATTTAAATTTAAATGGTTAAATTTAAATAATTGGTTGAATGATTGAATTGATTTGATGTGCTACACTATATATAGTAGTGATATATAGTATATATTGGAGTAATTGATTTCCCGCATTATATAGCGGATGAGACCCTATACGCCGCTTAATAGTGGATGATATTATATTTTATAAACCCATATACCATGATATTCCACCTCGAAGTGGAATTGGTATTTTATATTGTGCTAACGTCTATGGATGCAGGGAAACAGGTTGGAGGGATCCAACTGGATTCCTCAAAATATTTAGATTTGTTCTAATAATTCCGTGTTATAATTATTTGATATGTTGTGATGAACTATATTGGTAATTGGAATATTGGATACCATGGTTTGATTGAATATTTCGGTACACTAAGTTATCAATATATATAGAATTGGATTTTTGAAAGAAATATAAGAGTAAATTTTTAAGTGAAATAATTATAGAGAATTTGAATAAAAATAAGAATGAATTGGAAAGGAATAAAAGGGATTTTTAAATCCTAATAAATTCCACGTATGAAAAAGGGATTTTGAATAAACAGAGAAATAATGAATTTTAAACTTAAGTGATGTTATATCAAGAAATAAAGAATTTATTTTAAAATTCGAGGTTTGCATTTATTTAAAAGGATAAAGAAGGAATTTGGGAAATCGGAAATTGGTGTTTTCAGTTAAAAGATTTTAAATCATAATTAAGGAATAAAAATATGAAGTCAATGGGTTTTGAAATAAATGAGTAAGTAAAGGAATTTATTTCAAAATGGAGTAAATTGGAAATAAATTTGAAAATTGATTTAAGTGTTTGAAATTGGAAATTTAAAGGACAATGTGACTATGAAATTTATAAACTGGGTTTATAAAAGTGAAGTAATATCTCAGTGGATATTTGGAAGAATAAATTCACAGTGGAAAACTGTTAAAGGAATGGGTAAATTTGTTAAAAATAAATAGTGATTTATTTTCAAAAGATGTGGAAGGGAAGCGTATTTTCCGGAATAGCCAAGTTCGTTTCAAACAAATTTTAAGTATAAGTAAAAAATTTAAGTTGTTTAAAAAGTATGTTTAGAAATTTTATTATTTCTAGATGTTTAAATTCTAAAGTAAGTATTTTTCAAATCTATTATCGTAGTAATTATTTAAAGGTGACTTGGTATTTTGTTTTAAAAAGAGAAAATCTAGTTTTATATTTTATAAAGTAACCTCATTTTAAATATTCCTAAAGTATATATTTTTAATAAAGTATTGAAGTAGTTTTCAATTTAAATGTTAAAGTATATTTTATAATAAAGTGTTTTAAATTATTTTAAAAATCTAAAGCTTTGTACTTGGTATTTTCAGTGGAAATAAATAGTTGGGAATTCATCCCATCAAAAGAGTATGGTTTGAAAACTGTTTGCAAAAAGGGTTGAAAATGGAAATATATCTTGCGAAGATATTTTGACGATAATAAATAATTTGGAAAATTATTTATGTTTGATGGATGTTGTGAATGTTAATTGATAGTTAAATAACCGACTATCAATATTGGCCAGTGCGCTGATCGTTTCGAAGAGACCTCAATCGGGATTAATTTCTCGAAAACCACTTCGATCCGGTTTGTACGTTTTCGTGGAAAAACGAGTTCGGAGTCGAAAATAGAGCAGTGAAGTGCAAGGGCTAGCCGCTACTAATCCTAAGTATGATTCCAAAATGGATGTAGTAGGAGTAGTGCCTTCGGTTCCGTTCGAACCCGGGACGGACTTGTATGGATGAATGCTTTCGGAACATCGTCAGGTGGGCGATGAGCATTCTAAGTGACATGTTCTAAAAAGGTAACGCTTAGCCTCGAGCCTCATCAACCGGGAATGACTGAAAATCAGGGCAGCAAGGCTAAGTGGGTAGCACCCATTAGGGTGAGGTCATCCCTGTCTAGATGTACCTTTTTTTATTCGGCTTAGTGTGGCGGTTGCTGATCCCAACCTCAGGGTGATCTTACTCGGGATTATCCAGTAAGGGGTAGTCCCGGCCTTGTGTTGCAAGGGATTCAGGGTGGATCCTCGGTACGGTGATCTAGGCCACGTACTGTGACAAGTGGTACCCCACTGCCTAGTCATTAGTTGGAAATCCATTCTCCCTACGTGCCCTTTACGGTTTTGTTTGTATTACCCACGACTGTGGCTAGTATGCTGGAATTTAATTAATGTAACAATTTCGGCTATTTTAATAAGTATTTGTAAATAGACCCTATTATAATATCAGAGGATTTTAATAAAAATGTTTTAGCTATCGTAAGGTAAAAACCCGACATGTTTATTTGTGGCGTAATCTTACGAGATGCTTTTGATTTTCAAAGGATTTTGAAACTTTAATAATCAATTTGAGTGTGATTTCTCACGCTGGTTTTCCAGACTGATTCGGGTGTTATTTAACTATAATGCTCGAGTCAGACCGAGTATTGTAGGATACAGGAAAGGATGATGTGGAGCTCAGGAGACGAGATGGATGGTGATACGTACTTCTGTATTTGTACGAAATATTTCGTTGTGTTGATTAGCTGTGCATTCAGTTTTGTGAGGACAGGTTATGATTACTGTTCAGCTGTGTGTTATGTATACTCTGATGATCTAATGTATAACCAGATGTATTTGCTTTTGTGTAAAGATTGGTTATTATCTATTAGATTTATTTCCACTGCAATGGTAAGATTCTGTATCATTTGTTTTCTCTTCTTCTACCTATTTTTCTTTAATCCTCATGGTTTGGTTTTTCTGGCATTGGAAAATCGGGTCCTGACATTTTGGTATCAGAGCTTAGGTTGGTGATAACCTTGGCTCTGGTGGAGATTACTCATAGAAAATAGAGTCTGTAGTACTCTAGAATGAGTTTGAGTGTATTAACAGTATGAGCGCGTATTTGTTAGTGGATATAAAAGTGGTTTTATATTGTGTTGATTGATTTATTGAGTGGCATATGAAACTTCGTCGGCACAGTCTGGACAACTGTATTGAAGGGGTTTCTAAAACACTTGAATAGAACAATTCGACACAATATTGTTTTCGAAAGCAGGTGAATGAAATAATTTTACCCAAAATATATTTTGATATAAAAGAAGTATTTTCTTAAATTGATATATAACTTGGATGTTTGGATGATAATATTTAAAAAAAATAAGATTATAAAAATTGGAATGAATTGTATAATCAAATGGAAAAAAATGGTATGAGCATAAATTATACAAATGAATTATAGTTAAAATTTGATTTAAATCAATTCTGTAAATTTAAAACCCGGAGATTTTGGAAGTGTTTTTCGAAGTGTTTTGAAGATAAATAATAGCATTATTGTTTTAGATGTATTTCTGAAAGGAAATTGTTTCAAATAAATATTGGAAAGGGATATAGCAATGAGCTCACTTCAGTCGCTGGAAAATAATTTCGATGATGACTGCAGCATCATCGATGTTCATTTTCGAGTTTCTAAGTGACGGATTGCTGCCAAGTTGATTTGTTCAGAAGAACTAGTTTTGTTTTGAAATTTCAAAGGAAAATTGTTGGGGATAAAAACCAGGATTGGTTTAAAATTTTGAGAAGTATGATTTTGAGATAATTTCAAAATGATTTGAAAACCAAAAGCCGGGTGTTTAAAATCTTGAAATCCTTATGTAGACAATTTAGACATCATCAGGAGATGAGTTATAAACTTATAAATGGTAAATGATTTTGATGAGGGATATGGGGATTGGATTTTGGAATTAGAATTTAAAGGTGAAAAATAAAAATGAGGATTTAACTTGGATTAAGACTAAACTTTGAAATTTAATTGATGATTGGAAGAAATAAATTAGTAAATCTTGAATGTGATTGGAATGGGAAAATAAAAATTAAATATGGATTGAGCAATAAAATTAATTAGAATTAAATTAACTTAATCAAAGTTAATAGTAATGAATTGGATTTGAGTTAAGTTGAAATTGAATTGAAATGAAATAAATTGATATGTAGATGATATTAAGTGAAAGTAAGTTCTTACTTAATTTAAATTCAAGTGGATTGAGTGGATTAAAGAGAATGGTATGATGCTAAATTTAACTGAAGTTAAGTTAAATAAAATTGAATTGAAATAAATTCAGTTGAGTTATAGATAACGTTGAATGTAATAAAATTCTTACTTAAATAAATAAACGTAAACTAAGTAAGTATTGAATTGGGATAAATAAGCTTTGGAAGCTTATAAAAGAATTGAAGAGCATTGAAATAAAAATATAATCCCTAGTTAAGTAAAGTGAAAATGTGATTGACTGTAAATGGATGGAGAAGTATGAATATTAATAAGTGAGTAGCTTATAAAAATGTAAAAGGGGATAAATAAGCCGAAATAAAAGTGTTGGAATTTTGGAAAATGGAAGAAAATCCAAATTGGAAGTATGAAAAAAATTGAACTCAGGAAAATTTAATGAAGTGATTTTTGTAATAAAATCAAATATTGATTTAAAAGTTGGAAGTAAGCTAATTAGCTAAATAAATTATTTGATAGAGTATGTTAATAAAATTTAACTCGGTTAAATAAAATGGATTGTAAGTTAATAATGAAGTTTGGAAATAAACTCGAATTATAAGTAGAATTCGACTTGGATTGATAATGAATTAAAATAAGTGGAGATGTTGTAAAAATAAAATGGAATTGGATTATAATAGAAATGATTTGAGTTACAAATAAAATCCAATTCGAGTATAAATGAGTTAAATATGTGCTTGGATATTATTTTGATAAATTAAGAAGGTGAATTAAAATAAAATGGATGGGCTAACTGAATTAAATGGAATTTGATTAGATGAGAATCAAATAGAAGTGAACTTAAGTTTGAAGTTAGAATAAATTAAAGCAAACTAACTTAAGTTTAAAATTTATAGAAGCTTGGCTTCAAGGAAGGGTAAAAGTTCAGTAAATAAAAGTTTGGGTTAAATTAATTTGGGAAATGGTTATTAATATTAGCATGGAATGCTTTCAAGCTCAATGAAATGGTTTTAAAATGAAACCAATGCGGAGATGAGATGAAATGCAAATGTATGGTTGGTGAATAAAACAGAAATAGGATGGAATTCAAAATAAAATGAGTTGGAATCAATTGGATGTGGATAAAAACTAAAATGGATATTCTATTAAATGAATATCGTCGAATTGCATAGAATAAATTAGTCGTTCGACTTAAGCGGAAGAATAAAAATTCTATGAATTGATAGAAGTGAAATAAAATTGATTTGAAATCAATTGAATTGAATATGAGCTTGTTTGGGTTAAAAATAAATTGAATGTAAGAAATTGAAGTGTAAACCATTATAATTGAATGAAATGGCGTATGAATTGGTTGAAAACAATTGAATTAGCTTTGAAATCATATAAATTGCTCATGGAAAGTGTTTGGTGCATGTTGCTTATGAAATTCATGTGTTTAGCTATTGAAAGTAAGTGAAATGTTACTAAATTTCATATATTTAGTACTTACATGTTTGAATTGAGTAAGTACAGGTACCGGGAAGCCGTTTGGTTGGATTTGGACGCGGTAATTGCTAAAATAATAAGCCACTTGCCTAAAAATGCTAAATAAAGGTACGCCTACGCAATAAAAATAGGAAATATGAACTGTTTTTGTTTTTCCGACCGTGTGGGTCGATGTATATATATTTATATCTCTTGTCAAATTGCAAAAGCTCGTCCGTACAAACGAGACTCTGCCAAAAGTTTTCGAAAATTTTGGGAGTTAGAAAATTTTTGAATTTTTTTTTCATTAGCAACAAAACGATTTTAAATTGGAATTGAAATAAGGGATTTTGGAAATGGAGATTGTAACTAATTGTTTAGTTGGAACTAAAGGATTAGGAAAGTGAATAAGGGATTTTAGTTAAGTGTGTTTTAGTAAGTTAGTGGGTTTGGGACATTCTTTTGCCTTAGTAATTTCGGATACGAAATTCTCTTAAGGGGGAGGAATATGACGACCCAGAATTTTGGACAATTTAAATTGGGATATTTAATTGATTTTAATATTTAAAAGTTAGTCTGCAACTTAAATTTCAAATATCACCATTATTTTGAAATTTAATTATTGGATTAGATTACTGGAAATTGGGTAAAATGTTGAATCTGGAGTTTTAAGCCAGTTAAAAATAATTTGAAGGCTTATAGAATTCATATTAATAATACTGAAGGTGATAGAACTTTTAAAATTGAATTTAAAAGTGTTTTGTTGAGTTTTGAAAATATATTGTTTAAATCGATATTTAAAAATAGCCTTCTGAGGCATAGTCTCGAAATTCAACAAAACCAGTTCCATTGGATCCGTAACATTGAATTATTATCGGATTTCAAATTTCGTAGTGTTTGGAGTTATCGTGTGGTCATACGGTAGATAAACGCGCTGAAATCTATATCAGAAATTCAATAAAATATCTGGGACCAAAGGGCTATCTTCTCCATACGATCGAATTAGGACTCGAAACCGTTTCCATTGCGTTCAGAATAGGGGTTTAACATTATAAACGCCTAGCCGCATGTCTCGATAGGAGGTTGAGATTTTGAGTTGCGAATTCAAGTCAATTTAAATTTAAATATAAGGTATATTGTTTGCCTAGTCGACAGAATTTCCATCACACCAAAAATTTTACCCTTCTTTTCAGGGACACTGTAGCTTACCTTCTGGAATACGCCATTTTATATCCATTCAAACAGCAAGCTTTCACACCTCGTCCATCTTTCACGCCGCCCACTTCTTTTAATTTAAAAGAGCACGAGCCTTCCTCCTCTCGTCAGTGAAACAAAACTAAGAACTCAGAAAGAAAAGAAAAATATGGCAGGCGAAAATCAAGATTCGCCTTTCTCAATAACTGGGAAAACCCAATTTAAATCGAATCGTTTTCAATTCAGAGAACTTTAGGGCCGAGCCCTTATTTTTGGGATTTCGAGTTCGTCGGCAGGAATGGATTTCGAGAGTGAATAGTGGAGTGCTGCGTTCGAACGTTTGAGATGGTGCCACGATTTTGGTCTGGGGGGTTTCGCGGTCACCATATTCGCGAGAGCAGTGGATCGAGTGAGGCGTTTGGTACTCGCTCGCGAAGACCTAGGGGAGTTTGGCCGAAGTTCGATTGCAGTGGAGGGAGGAAGTCGATCGCGAGCACGGCGCTAGGTTTTGGGAGGAGGTAGGCATCGCAACTTCGGCTTAGGGATAAGGGGAGGTCGGCGTTCGATTGGGATGTGATGTCAGGTGTTGGCAAGCGCGAGTGTGCGGCGTAGTTCCTGGCATTGCATAAGGTATATCGTTTTTTATTTTAATAATTAAATGCTTATACATACAGAGGAATGGATTTTAAAATTAGGTTTTTATATTTTTACAAATATACATATATTAAATAGAAATAAAGTTTTACAGTAAAGCAAACTACAGTTTTTCTTTTTGCAGGAAAAAAAATATATACACATACCTATGTAATTTAAATATATATATGGATAAGGCTTTGAAATGGAAATATATATACATACACACAAACATATCTATATAAAAATATACATACATATTTTCACAGACTAGTTTAATTTAAAATGATGAATTATGGTGATTAACTCATTTAATAAACTTATTTAATTACTTTAGTCACTAAAAATATTTTACTAAAAGAAAATTGGTTTAAAATTAAATTATTGGTTTAAACCCAAATTATTAGTTAAATTAAATGAATAAATAGTGATTAATTGTTTGACTAATTCAAATGTTAATAAATTGTATAAATATTTATACAAGGTCAATAATCGTGGAATCAAATCGAGAATGAAGTGGATTTGCAAATTTAAGGGGCAAATGTGAGTTAATCTCACTCTTTTGGATTGCTATTTAAATTTAAATGGTTAAATTTAAATAATTGGTTGAATGATTGAATTGATTTGATGTGCTATTGTAATATCCCGGAATTTCAATAAATTTAAAATGTGATAATCTCTTTATTAAATTGTTTAAATTTGATAAAGTTGTTATTTTCAAATATAAATAGCCAAACAATTAGTAATGTGATGTTTTAAATTATGATTATAGATTGATTTTTAAATAAGAATAATTATTTAGTTTGTATAAATAAATTCTAAAATTTACTTATTGTTTTCAAAATTAACGAGTGTGTTCAAATATATATATCTGTGTATCAAATTGATTCTAAATAGAATAAATTATTTATAAATAATAATGAGTTTGTTTAAAATTGATATCTATATTTATTTAAATTGACTTTAAATTTGGATTTTGAATTTGAATTTAAAAAATGGAATTTAAAGGAATATATATATCTTAAAATAATAATATAGGGATTTAAATTATATGGATAAAGTTTTTATGTAAAAATAAGATTGTTTCATATTATTATTCTCTTTAAAGAAATTATTTATATAGATTTGGAAAAGTATTTATTTAATAGGAATAAATACAAAGGCTTTTTGAAATAGCATTTAAAAATGAGTTAAAAATATTATATACGATTTTTCATTTAATTTATAATTGGTTTTATTTTATTTTCTTTTAAAGATTTTATTTATATAAAATTTAGAAAAGTGTTTATAGATTATTAAATGTATTTGTTAATTAGAAATTTAATAAGAAAGCATTTATAATTAATATATGTATTAATTAATTAGGGAATTTAATTTAAAAGCCTTTAAAATCATTTATAAATAATATAAAAATAATTAGGACAAGTGTTAAAACTTTAAACCTCTTAAGTAACAAGTGTTAACATATTAATCTAAGCAAGAGACACGTGTCATTACTTGTTTTTATTTTCTTTAAATTTTAATTAAACCAAAATTTAATCTATATAAAACACTTTCACTTTCTTCCTTCATTTTTTATGTACTTTGAATTCAAACAAGTAAGTAATGTCCACAAACCTGAAAACTTCCTCATACTAAAATCAAAAGTTCCTCAAAATTAAAATCAGTAAATTTCTTTCAAAAATTACTATCATCTTCTTTGAAACAAATCAAAGCCTGAAATTTACTTCTCAAACCAAATTGCAAACCTGAAATTCATCCCCTCAAAAACAAATGCAATCCGGAAATGAATTAAAAGCCTGAAACCTTCTGTTATCAAACCTGGAACACCTTCAAAACTGCAAGCCTGCAACATGTTTTCAAAAGTTCAAGCAAGTCAACCTGTAACAAATTTTCAAAGCAAGGAATATTTTCAGAAATGCAAACCTGAAGCATTTCAGTTTTAATGCAAGCACTCCAGTGTTTTAAAGAATGAAAGCAAATTCAGTTTTCTGGAATCAAATACAAACGCATGCAAATTTCAATCCAGTTTCTAAAGCTCTGCATTTCCCATTGCGAGTAAACATTTTTACCAAAACTTAAGTGGTTAATTATCTGTTGCTTGACAAATTTCTGTGATGATGATGTCTTGCATGTGTAGATAGAAGTATAAATCTGTGTATATGAATGTATTTGAATATATTTGTCTGATTGTTTGAACCTCTCTGTTTCTTTCTTCTGATTACAGAGATTTTAAAACAAACAGAAAAAATTTAAACTCTCAGTTTAATCACTGTGAAACTATGGTGTTTAAATCAAGCTAGTTTAGTTCAAACATCATCTAGTTTTTAAAACAAGTTCTAATATTTTAAGTTTATAAAATTACTGGAAACAAGAAAACACAGTTGGAATCTTAAAATGTAATAAAATCAAATGTTAATTTATATGGATTCAAGTATATATCTTGGATCATCTTGGAAAGTTAGGATTTTTAAGACAAAAATCACAATTTTTAAAATTGAAATGAATAAGAATTTGGTGATTAACTGGAATTTAGTTTCTGGTCGATTTCTGAAGATCAGAACATCTATGGTGATCGGGATCTCTGGTGGAGATGGAGGAAGGATTTGGGGGTATGAGAAAAATGTCAGGTGGGGTCCCTGATCTTTATGGCGACGGCGGCGTGACGATCTAGGTTCTAAACCTAGTTTTGGTCAAGTTGGATTTTGGGTCCGTGCTTCTCCTCTGGTTGATCGAGTGGTTCGAGACGTGGGGTAAGGTAGCGTGGAAGGTATGGGGTGGTGTGGCCATAATTTATGATGTTCTAGTGATCGGCGACGGCTGTTCGAAGGTTTTCTGGTGATGTGTGGTTTCCAGTTTTCAACTGGATTGCTCAATCTTGATCGATGGGTCGTGCGAGTACTTTGGTGACCGTATTGGGTTGCATCGTTGATGAGGGACGTGCCAAGGGTTCGTCGACGGCCGGGGTGGTTTCTGGTGGCGGTGCACATGCACAGGCAGGTGTGTGTGTCAGTGGATTGTGGTAGTTTGGGAAGGTGAATTATCTCGGGTTGCAACTCGAGATTTGGGGTAGTTCGCTCGAGTTCAAACTCGAGTAGGGCCTGAGTTTTATTTAACAACTTGTTAACAGTTTTTATTTGTTACAGGTTTTAAATTTTTTAACTTAAACTAATCAACTAAAATTTTAGAAAGGAAAAGGAACTCGGGTTAGACCCGAGTGGATTTCGGGTATTACCTGAAGCAAGTAAAAAGGGTTATTAAAACTTGTGTTTTGAAATTTAAAAATGAAATTAATTTAAACTTCCTTTATAAATTACTTATATAATAATTTGATTCTTTAACATTGTCTATGAAGTTTAGAAACTTCATTTAATTTTATACTTTGCTAAATTAAGTTAAGATTAATTAAACTTGTGTAGGAATGAATTTTAAGAATTTAAATAGCAAGATTGTTAATTTAAATTGATAATGGATTTAAAACAATTACTTGATAATAGTTTAAAGCATTGAAAATTAAGTTGTGATTTGTAACTTTTAATTTATCAAGTTAAATAAGTATTTAAAACTTAATTAATAATTTAATTAAGCAAGGTTAATTTTTAAAGTTAATTGTTTTAATAGGCATAATTAAGATAAGGTTTTATCTTAAGATAATTATGGTTAAATAATTTGAGATTAATTAAGTTAGTTAAGAAATTTAAGTGTAATTAATTAACTTAATTAATTAAATATAAAAGGGGTAATTAAGTAATTAATTAAGGATAATTATTAATTTAATTAACTAAAAATTATGATGGATTAATTAATGATTAGAGATTAATTAATTTGTAATTATTTATTAATTAATTAAGTAATTAAGGGTTAATTAAACTAGAAATTTAGAAATGCTTAATAAAGTTTTATTAAGTAATAATTGGGTTTTCTTAATCAATAATTAAGAGGTTATTAATCTATAATGCAAGTTGATTAAGAATTAATTAACTATTATTAAAGGTTAATTAATTGTAATTAAGGATTGATTAATTATAATTATGGATTAATTAATTTGTAATTAAGGTTGTTAATTAATAATTAAGTTTTATTAATTAATGCTTAAGAGATAATTAATTAGTTAATTAAGGTTAATTAATTAATTATAAAAGTAATTAGGGATTGATTACTTTGTATTAAAAGATTAATTAATAATTAAGGTTTATTAATTAATAGTTGAAGGATAATTAATCTGTAATTAAGGATTAATTTGGTTAAAGAGTAATTAAGGGATGAATTACTCGGTTATGATTTGTGAGATAAATGTGATTAAGTTAAGTTAATTAATTTGTTAATTAATTAAAGATAGTCACAAGTTAATTGATTAAGTATGCTTACTTAATGAGATTTGATAAGAGTAATAACTTAAGGTAAGTAATTGATGAATAAATTACTGGAGGTAATTGAGATAAGGGAAATTACTTAATAGGAAGTAATTTCAAATGGATAATTACTTGGTAAAGTAATTAAGGATTTATTACTTGGTGTAATAAATCAAAGGATTTATAGATGTAATTAAAAGTAATTAAGAAGTAATTTATTACTATTTATAATTATTAAAGTTGATTTAATTAATTTAAGCATGATTAATTAATGTAACTAATTAAGGAATAATGTAATTAATTATAGTTAATTAATTAATGGAAGTAATTAATTAAGGTTCATTAATTAATGTGATTAATGAGAATAATTAAGGATCGATTAATTAAGGTTAATTAATCTATAATAAGTTATTATAAGGTAATTAATTAATTAAGGATTAATGTCATTAATGATAATTAATAGAGTAATTAAGGTTAATTACTTAATGGTTTGAAGATAATTAATTTGTATAATTAATTAAGGGTCAATTACTTAATGTATTTAAAGATATTTAATCAAGGTTGATTAATTAAGATGATGATTAATTAATTGGTTTAATTAATGATTCTGTAAGCATGATTTGTGTGATGAAGGTAATTAATTTAATTAATTTTAAATTAATTAGAGATGAAGTAATTAATTTAATTCATTTTAAATTAATTATAGATGGTGTGATTAATAGATCATTGCTTATGGATGGCTGATTGATATTGGATAGCTTGATTGTTTGATATCTCTAATGAGATATGTGTGATATATGTTATAAGATGATTTGGTTGAATTGTGATGATAATATGAATTATCTGTTGTGATGATAAGTAGATTATCTATTATGATATTTTGAATTATCTATCTGTGTGTATATAGATAATAGAATGGAATTGTTTAACCTTAAACAACTTGGAACTAAAAGATACGTTTTGGATTTCGATGATACCGGGATCGGGTTTCCAGATTTGGATATCCGAAAACCACATTGATCCAAATTTACGATAGGTCGTGAATCTCAAGTGAAGATGAAGATTCAGAGTGCAAGGGTTATTGTCGTTAACTCTGAGGGTGATTCCAAAATGAGTATAACGAAATAATACCTTCGGTTTCGCTCGAACCTGGAACGAACTTGTATGGATTGAATGCTTTCAGCACATCGTCAGGTGGACGATGAGCATTCTAAATGATGTGTTCTATAAATGTAATCGTAGCCTCAAGCCTCATCAACCGGGAATGGCTAAAACAGGGGAGGTGCAGCAAGGCTAAGTGGGTCATGCCCAAGTAGGATGAGATGAACCCCTGTCTAGAGTCCCTTTTTATTCGGCTGTGTGGGCGGTTGCTAGCTACAACCACGGGGTTATCTTATTCGAAACTGCTCAGTAAGGAATGGTTCCGACTTTGTGCTGCAGGGAATTGGGAGTAATCCTCGGTACGGTGATCTAGGCCCCGTACTGTGACGGGCGATACCCCAGTAGCATTGTCATTGTATGGAATCCAAAATCCAATAAGTACCAACGGTTTTGATTGTATTACCCACTTTCGTGTCTAGTAGCTGGAATTTAATCATGTAACAATTTCAGCTATTTCATATTTATTTGAAAACCCTAGACCCTATTATAATATCACTAGATTTCCTATCAAATGTTTTGGTTAGCATAAGGTAAAAACTTGCCCATGTTTGTGTGTGGGGAGTCTTACGTGATACCTTTTCTTTAAAAAGGTTTTCAAAGTTAAGCAAATTTATTCGTTTACTCACCAGACCCATGTCTGACCCGGAGTTTATTCTGTTTTCCTTAAACTCTTGGGTACTCAAATTTTTACGAGTAGCCAAGGGATTCAGGTTAGGTTTGACGAATTCTGGAGGAGCATTGGAGTAGGAGGCTTCAGCGTATAGACATATAGTATTCCGCTGTGTGTTCTCTGAATCGTTTATCTGAATTGTATATTGAGTTGTATAATTAGACAGGTGTTTATAACTGTCTAGTGTGTGTTGTATAAAATGTGCATCTCTGATGTATATGATACTATGTAATATATTATGTGATTAATATAATTTATTCGTTCCGCTATTTAAATTTTGATGTTGTTCTTTCTTTCTTCTCCATCTTTTCTCTTTCTATCCCTTTCTTTCTTAAAAATGATGCGTCTTTCTGTGTTAAGAAAGGCGGGTCGTCACACTTGGTATCAGAGCATAGGTTGAGCGAATACCTAGGCCCTGTAGTGGTGTCTTTCTTGAGAGAGCGTATTTGTAATTTTTATATATATATATATATATATATATATATATATATATATATCTATTTCTACCTATCCGTTGGGTTACCTGTTCGGGATTTCCAACATAAGTTATAAAGGTAGATAGGGTAGTGGTGTGTGTAGTACGACTACCAATGGTTGGAATTTGAATGTTTAAGGTTGGAAATGTATCTGTCGAGATTGTAGACCTAATACCGTCTCGAGTAAGCTTTACAGTTTGGTGTAAGAATTTCATTGATCTCTGAAGGAAACCTGTTAAGGTTCGGAGTTCATCTTTGAAGTGTAAGTTTGATCACGCTCATATGAGCGGATTTTTGAGAGTTTGGATCTGTTGGTTGATCAGAAGCAAGTGGTGGTATCTTGGTAACCCCAGGAAGTAGTAGCTGCGTGATGAGACGCAGTGACTATGGATGTCTCTGAAGATGTTTTCTTTTGGAACAAGTTTAAGGGAGCGTGACTGCTTCGGTGTTGGGGTTGAGTTTCTGAAGGATGTTTGTGTTTGATTTGGGGCTCAAGTTTCTTGAAGAGATGACTGCACATCTCAAGGTCCTGTGTGTGATTGGTTGATCTGGTTTTGAGGATCAAGGAGCTTGGATTAAGAAGTCTTTGGCATCTGTGTCAGCGGTGCAGCTTGGGAGTGTTCTGTGTTCCAGCAGGAAGATCTTTTGGCTTAGCAGTTTCCTAGAGGTGGAATTCAGAAGCAGCAGAGAGGACTCGTTTCTTCGATGGATTAGTTGTTCGAGGATAAGCTGTTCTAATTAGTGAAAAGAGAACAGTATCTTTGGAATTTAGGTTGGGTTGATCGCAAAAGTGTCTTGCGATGGTTTGGGTGATTATCTTAGATAATCTTTTGCTTGGGTTCGAGGCATCTCTAGAGGATGTAGGAGTTATGGAGTTGTCGAAGATTTTCCGTATATCTTCAGGGAAGTTAGAGATTTGCCCACGTTGAGGATTGAGTTCCGTATTGACTTGGTTCATGAAGCTACCGATAATTCAGCTGGGTAGAAGGATGTCTCCTAGGTTGATTGTTTGGTGAAGCAGCTCTGTATTTATTGGAAATTCTATTGAACTTTATTTTTGGAATGTGCTGTTTAGTCTGTGCTCATGTTCATCGACGACATTCTCATCTGATCCAAATCAGAGTTGTGCAGCGGAAGCAAGGTGGAAGCTGTTCTAGAGTAGAAGCAACCGGAAGTTGCAGTGTTTTGGATTTGAGAGTTTCTACTAGAATTTTTCAGGATCTGAGGCAAGTTGGCGAGTGATCCTGTTCTATCTTTTCCAGATAGGAGAAGTAGGTTGTATTCTTCTAACGATTCTGAAGTGGAGTTTGTGGTTTTAATTTTGGGTATATCTTGTGAGGATCTGTGTGTTGGATTGTTTTTGATCCAGTTTGTCTGTAGAAGCATCAGTGACGGTTGAGCTGATCAAGAAGGATCTGTAAACAGCCAGGATCGTAAGTAGAGTTTTGAGGTTAAGAGATGGAGGAATTTGGAATTCAAAGTTGGAGACTTCATTGTTATTTCTCCGGTAAAGGGAGCAATAAGATTTGGTGAGATTATGAGGTGAGCTCCGAGGTATATTGGATTCTTATGAATTTTTGTAAGGATTAGTGCTTGGGTCTGAAAAGTTGAATTACCAGTTTGGATGACTGGAATTCAAAGTATTTCACGTGCCTCTGAGGGAGTACGTGTCTGGTCCATCACTGGTTTTGGAACCAGTAGTTCTGTGAAGGATTTAGTTGTGGATTAGTCTTGTCTGTGGTCTGATATCTTATGCAGATTATAGATCTAGATGAGTAGGAGCTCAGTAGCTTAGCAGTATAGCTAGTTTGGATTTAGTAGAGTGAGTATCCCTGTGTCTGTACCTGGGAAACTCGAGATAATTTTAGGAAGCTTATCCGGATCATTGACCGGATAGCTAGTGTTGTTTGTTTGATTTAATTGTTGTTTGGATGAAATTATTTGTTTGGTTATGTATGGCTGATATGTATGTTTGAATTGGTTGAAATAAAATAAAACTTTGGATTATCTTTGTTTTAAATTTCGAGGACGAAATTCTTTTAAGGGGGAGGAATGTAATATCCCGGAATTTCAACAATTAAAAATGTGATAATCTCTTAATCAAATTGTTTAAATTTGATAAAGTTGTTATTTTCAAAACTAAATAGCCAAACAATTAGTAATGCGATGTTTTAAATTATGATTATAGATTGATTTTTAAATAAGAATAATTATTTAGTTTGTATAAATAAATTCTTAAATTACTTATTGTTTTCAAAATTAATAAGTTTGTTTAAATATATATATATATATATATATATATATTCGTGTATCAAATTGATTCTAGATAGAATAAATTATTTATAAATAATAGTGATTTTGTTTAAAATTGATATCTATATTTAGTTAAATTGACTTTAAATTTGGATTTGAACTGACTTTAAATTTGAATTTAAAAAAATGGAATTTAAAGGAATATATATCTTAAAATAATAATATAGTTTGGATTTAAATTATATGGATAAATTTTTTATGTAAAAATAAGACTGTTTTATATTATTATCCTCTTTAAAGAAATTTATTTATAGAGATTTGGAAAATTATTTATTTAATAAGAATAAATACAAAGGCTTTTTGAAATAGCATTTAAAAATGAGTTAAAAATATTATATATGATTTTTTATTTAAATTATAATTGGTTTTATTTTATTTTGTTTTAAAGATTCTATTTATATAAAATTTAGAAAAGTGTTTATAAATTATTAAATGTATTTGTTAATTAGAAATTTAATAAAAAAGCATTTATAATTAATATATGTATTATTTTTAATTTAAAAGCCTTTAAAATCATTTATAAATAAAATAAAAATAAATTAGGACAAGTGTTAAAACTTTAAACCTCTTAAGTAACAAGTGTTAACATATTAATCTAAGCAAGAGACAAGTGTCATTACTTGTTTTTATTTTCTTTAAATTTTAATTAAACCAAAATTTAATCTATATAAAACACTTTCAATTTCTTCCTTCATTTTTTTTTATACTTTGAATTCAAACAAGTAAGTAATGTCCACAAACCTGAAAACTTCGTCATACTAAAATTAAAAGTTCCTCAAAATCAAAATCAGTAAATTTCTTTCAAAATTTACTATCATCTTCTTTGAAACAAATCAAAGCCTGAAATTCACTTCTCAAACCAAATTGCAAACCTGAAATTCATCCCTAAAAAACAAATGCAATCAAGAAATGAATTAAAAGCCTGAAACCTTATGTTATCAGAACCTGGAACACCTTTATAACTGCAAGCTTGCAACATGTTTTAAAAAGTTCAAGCAAGTCAACCTGTAACAAATTTTCAAATCAAGGAACATCTTCAGAAACGCAAACCTGAAGAATTTTAGTTTTAATGCAAGCACTCCAGTGTTAAAGAATGAAAGCAAATTCAGTTTTCTGGAATCAATTACAAATGCATGCATATTTCAATCCAGTTTCTAAAGCTCCGCATTTCCCATTGTGAGTAAACATTTTTACTAAAACTTAAGCGGTTAATTATCTGTTGCTTGACAAATTTCTGTGATGACGATGTCTTACATGTGTGGATGAAAGTATAAATCTGTGTATATGAATGTATTTGAATATACTTGTTTGATTGTTTGAACCTCTCTGTTTCTTTCTTCTGATTACAGAGATTTTAAAAAAAAAGAAAAATTTAAACTCTCAGTTTAATCACTGTGAAACTATGGTGTTTAAATCAAGCTTGTTTAGTTTAAACGTCATCTAGTTTTTAAAACAAGTTCTAGTATTTTAAGTTTAGAAAATTACTGGAAACAAAAAAATACGGTTGGAATCTTAAAATGTAATAAAATCAAATGTTAATTTATATTGATTCAAGTACATATCTTGGATCATCTTGGAAAGTTAGGATTTTTAAGACAAAAATCACAAATTTTAAAATTGAAATGAATAAGGATTTGGTGATTAACTGGAATTTAGTTTCTGGTCGATTTCTGATGATCAGAACATCTATGGTGATCGGGATCTCTGGTGGAGATAGAGGAGGGATCTGGGGGTATGAGAAAAATTTCAGGTGGGGTCCTTGATCTTTGTGGCGACGGCGGCGTGACGATCTAGGTTCTAAACCTAGTTTTGGGTCAAGTTGGATTTTGGGTCCGTGCTTCTCCTCTGGTTGATTGAGTGGTTCGAGACGTGGGGTAAGGTAGCGTGGAAGGTATGGGGTGGTGTGGCCAGAATTTATGACGTTCTAGTGATCGGCGACGGCTGTTCGAAGGTTTTCTGGTGATGTGCGGGTTTCCAGTTTTCAACTGGATTGCTCAATCTTGATCGATGGGTCGTGCGAGTACTTTGATGACCGATATTGGGTTGCATCATTGATGAGGGACGTGCCGGAGGGTTCATCGATGGATGGAGTGGTTTCTGCTGGCGGTGCACATGCACAGGCAGGTGTGTGTGTCAGTGGATTGTGGTAGTTTGGGAAGGTGAATTATCTCGGGTTGCAACTCGAGATTTGGGGTAGTTCGCTCGAGTTCAAACCCGAGTAGGGCCTGAGTTTTATTTAAAAACTTTTTAACATTTTTTATTTGTTACATGTTTTAAATTTTTTAACTTAAATAATTAACTAAAATTTTAGAAAGGAAAAGGAACTCGGGTTAGACCCGAGTGGATTTCGGGTATTACCTGAAGCAAGTAAAAAGGGTTATTAAAACTTGTATTTTGAAATTTAAAAATGAAATTAATTTAAACTTCCGTTGTAAATTACTTATATAATAAGTTGATTCTTTAACATTGTCTATGAAATTTTGAAACTTCATTTAATTTTATACTTTGCTAAATTAAGTTAATATTAATTAAACTTGTGTAGGAATGAATTTTAAGAATTTAAAAAGCAAGATTGTTAATTTAAATTGATAATGGATTTAAAACAATTACTTGATAATAGTTTAAAGCATTTAAAAATAAGTTGTGATTTGTAACTTTTAATTTATCAAGTTCAATAAGTATTTAAAACTTAATTAATAATTTAATTATGCAAGGTTGATTTTTAAAGTTAATTGTTTTAATAGGCATAATTAAGATAAGGTTTTATCTTAAGATAATTATGGTTAAATAATTTGAGATTAATTAAGTTAGTTAAGAAATTTAAGTGTAATTAATTAACTTAATTAATTAAATATAAAAGGGTTAATTAAGTAATTAGTTAAGGATAATTATTAATTTAATTAACTAAAAATTATGATGGATTAATTAATGATTAGAGATTAATTAATTGGTAATTATTTATTAATTAATTAAGTAATTTAGGGTTAATTAAACTAGAAATTAAGAAATGCTTAATAAATTTTATTAAGTAATAATTGGGTTTTCTTGATTAATAATTAAGAGGTTATTAATCTATAATGCAAGTTGATTAAGAATTAATTAACTATTATTAAAGGTTAATTAATTGTAATTAAGGATTGATTAATTATAATTATGGATTAATTAATTTGTAATTAAGGTTGTTAATTAATAATTAAGTTTTATTAATTAATGCTTAAGAGATAATTAATTAGTTAATTAAGGTTAATTAATTAATTATAAAAGTAATTAGGGATTGATTACTTTGTATTAAAAGATTAATTAATAATTAAGGTTTATTAATTAATAGTTGAAGGTTAATTAATCTGTAATTAAGGATTAATTTGGTTAAAGAGTAATTAAGGGATGAATTACTCGGTTATGATTTATGAGATGAATGTGATTAAGTTAAGTTAATTAATTTATTAATTAATTAAAGATAGTAACAAGGTAATTGATTAAGAATGCTTACTTAATGAGATTTGATAAGAGTAATTACTTAAGATAAGTAATTGATGAATAAATTACTAGAGGTAATCGAGATAAGGGAAATTACTTAATAGGAAGTAATTTTAAATGGATAATTACTTGGTAAAGTAATTAAGGATTTATTACTTGGTGTAATAAATCAAAGGATTTATAAATGTAATTAAAAGTAATTAAGAAGTAATTTATTACTGTTTATAATTATTAAAGTTAATTTAATTAATTTAAGCATGATTAATTAATGTAATTAATTAAGGAATAATGTAATTAATTATAGTTAATTAATTAATGGAAGTAATTAATTAAGGTTCATTAATTAATGTGATTAATGAGAATAATTAAGGATTGATTAATTAAGGTTAATTAATTTATAATAATTTATTATAAGGTAATTAATTAATTAAGGATTAATGCCATTAATTAAGGTTAATTACTTAATGGTTTGAAGATAATTAATTTGTATAATTAATTAAGGGTTAATTACTTAGTGCAATTAAATATAATTAATCAAGGTTGATTAATTAAGATGATGATTAATTAATTGGTTTAATTAATGAATATGTAAGCATGATTTGTGTGATGAAGGTAATTAATTCAATTAATTTTAAATTAATAAGAGATGAAGTAATTAATTTAATTCATTTTAAATTAATTATAGATGGTGTGATTAATAGATCATTGCTTATGGATGGCTGATTGATATTGGATAGTTCGATTGTTTGATATCTCTGAAGAGATATGTGTGATATATGTTATGAGATGATTTGGTTGAATTGTGATGATAATATGAATTATCTGTTGTGATGATAAGTAGATTATCTATTATGATATTTTGAATTATCTATCTGTGTGTATATAGATAATAGAATGGAATTGTTTAACCTTAAACAACTTGGAACTAAAAGATACGTTTTGGATTTCGATGAGACCGGGATCGGGTTTCCAGATTTGGATATCCGAAAACCACATCGATCCAAATTTACGATAGGTCATGAATCTCAAGTGAAGATGAAGATTCAGAGTGCAAGGGTCATTGTCGTTAACTCTGGGGGTGATTCCAAAATGAGTGTAACGAAATAATGCCTTCGGTTTCGTTCGAACCTGGAACGAATTTGTATGGATTGAATGCTTTCAGCACATCGTCAGGAGGACGATGAGCATTCTAAGTGATGTGTTCTATAAAGGTAATCATAGCCTCAAGCTTCATCAACCGGGAATGGCTAAAACAGGGGAGGTGCAGCAAGGCTAAGTGGGTCATGCCCAAGTAGGATGAGATGAACCACTGTATAGAGTCCCTTTTTATTCGGCTGTGTGGGCGGTTGCTAGCTACAACTGCAGGGTTATCTTATTCGAAACTGCTCTGTAAGGAATGGTTCCGACTTTGTGCTGCAAGGTATTGGGAGTAATCCTCGGTACGGTGATCTAGGCCCCGTACTGTGACGGGCGATACCCCAGTAGCATTGTCATTGTATGGAATCCAAAATCCAATAAGTACCAACGGTTTTGATTGTATTACCCACCTTCGTGGCTAGTAGCTGGAATTTAATCATGTAACAATTTTGGATATTTCATATTTATTTGAAAACCCTAGACCCTATTATAATATCACTGGATTTCTTATCAAATATTTTGGTTAGCGTAAGGTAAAAACTTACCCATGTTTATGTGTGGGGAGTCTTATGTGATACCTTTTCTTTAAAAAGGTTTTTAAAGTTAAGCAACTTTACCCGTTTACTCACACCAATCCCATGTCTGACCCAGAGTTTATTCTGTTTTTTTAACTCTTGGGTACTCAAATTTTTACGAGTAGCCAAGGGATTCAGGTTAGGTTTGACGATTTAGGAGGAGCATTGGAGCAGGAGGCTTCAGCGTGTAGATATATAGTATTCCGCTGTGTGTTCTCTGAATCGTTTATCTGTATTGTATATTGAGTTGTATAACTAGACAGGTGTTTATAACTGTCTAGTGTGTGTTGTATAAGCTGTGTATCCCTGATGTATATGATACTGTGTAATATATTATGTGATTAATATAATTTATTCGTTCCGCTGTTTAGATTCTGATGTTGTTCTTTCTTTCTTCTCTGTCTTTTCTCTTTTCTATCCCTTTCTTTCTTAAAAATGATGCGTCTTTCTGTGTTACGAAAGGCGGGTCGTCACAGCTATATTATACATAGTAGTGATATATAGTATATGTTGGAGCGATTGATTTATCGCATTATATAGCGGATGAGAAACCTATGCGCTGCATAATAGCGGATGATATTATATTATATAAACCCATATACCGCGATATTCCACCTCGATGTGGAATTAGTATTTTATATTGTGCCAACATCTGTGGATGCAGGGAAATAGGTTGGAGGGATCCAACTGGATTCCTCAAAATATTTAGATTTGTTCTAATAATTCCGCGTTATCATTATTTGATATGTTGTGATGAATTATATTGATAATTGGAATATTGGATACCATGGTTTGATTGAATATTTCGGTACACTAAGTTATCAATATATATAGAATTGGATTTTTGAAAGAAATATAAGAGTAAATTTTTAAGTGAAATAATTATAGAGAATTTGAATAAAAATAAGAATGAATTGGAAAGGAATAAAAGTGGTTTTTAAATCCTAATAAATTCTGGGTATGAAAAATGGATTTTGAATAAACAGAGAAATAATGAATTTTAAACTTAAGTGATGTTATATCAAGAAATAAAGAATTTATTTTAAAATTCGTAGTTTGAATTTATTTAAAAGGATAAAGAAGGAATTTGGGGAAATCTGAAATTGGTGTTTTCTGTTAAAAGATTTTAAATCATAATTAAGGAATAAAAATCTGAAGTCAATGGGTTTTGAAATAAATGAGTAAGTAAAGGAATTTATTTCAAAATGGAGTAAATTGAAAATCAATTTGGAAATTGATTTATGTGTTTGAAATTGGAAATTTAACGGAGAATGTGACTATGAAATTTATAAACTTGGTTTATAAAAGTGAAGTAATATTTCAGTGGATATTTGAAAGAATAAATTCACGGTGGGAATTTGTTAAAGGAATGGGTGAATTTTTTAAAAATAAATAATGATTTATTTTTAAAAGATGTGGAAGGGAAGCGTATTTTTCTGAATAGCCAAGTACGTTTCAAACAAATTTTAAGTATAAGTAAAAAGTTTAAGTTGTTTAAAAAGTATGTTTAGAAAATTTATTATTTCTAAATGTTTAAATTATAAAGTAAGTATTTTTCAAATCTATTATCATAGTAATTATTTAAAGGTAACTTGGTATTTTGTTTTAAAAAGAGAAAATCTAGTTTTATATTTTATAAAGTAACCTCATTTTAAATATTCCTAAAGTATATATTTTTAATAAAGTATTGAAGAAGTTTTCAATTTAAATGTTAAAGTATATTTTATAATAAAGTGTTTTAAATTATTTTAAAAATCTAAAGCTTTGTGCTTGGTATTTTCAGTGGAAATAAATAGTTGGGAATTCATCCCATCAAAAGAGTATGGTTTGAAAACTATTTTTAAAAAGGGTTGAAAATGGAAATATATTTTGTGAAGACATTTTGAGGATAATAAATAATTTGGAAAATTATTTATGTTTGATGGATGTTGTGAATGTTAATTGATAGTTAAATAACCGACTATCAATATTGGCCAATGCGCTGATTGTTTCGAAGAGACCTCAATCGGGGTTAATTTCTCGAAAACCAGTTCGATCCGGTTTGTTCGTTTTCGTGGAAAAACGAGTTCGGAGTCGAAAATGGAGCAGTGAAGTGCAAGGGCTAGTCGCTACTAATCCTAAGTATGATTCCAAAATGGATGTAGTAGGAGTAGTGCATTCGGTTCCGTTCGAACCCGGGACGGATTTGTATGGATGAATGCTTTCGGAACATCGTCAGGTAGGTGATGAGCATTCTAAGTGATATGTTCTAAAAAGGTAACGCTTAGCCTCGAGCCTCATCAACCAAAAATGACTGAAAATCAGGGGTTATGCAACAAGGCTAAGTGGGTAGCACCCATTGGGGTGAGGTCATCCCTGTCTAGATGTCCCTTTTTTTTATTCGGCTTAGTGTGGCGGTTGCTGATCCCAACCGCGGGGTGATCTTACTCGGGATTATCCAATAAGGGGTAGTCCCGGCCTTGTGTTGCAGGGGATTTAGGGTAGATCCTCGGTTCAGTGATCTAGGCTACGTACTGTGACAGGTGGTACCTCAATGCCTAGTCATTAGTTGGAAATCCATTCTCCCTACGTGCCTTTTACGGTTTTGTTTATATTACCCACGATTGTGGCTATTATGCTGGAATTTAATTAATAGCAATTTCGGCTATTTTAATAAGTATTTGTAAATAGACCCTATTATAATATTAAAGGATTTTAATAAAAATGTTTTAGCTATCATAAGGTAAAAACCCGACATGTTTATTTGTGGTGTGGTCTTACGAGATGCTTTTGATTTTCAAAGGATTTTGAAACTTTAATAATCAATTTGAGTGTGATTTCTCACGCTGGTTTTCCAGACCGACTCGGGTGTTATTTAACTATAATGCTCGGGTCAGACCGAGTATTATAGGATACAGAGAAGGATGCTGTGGAGCTCAGGAGACGAGCTGGATGGCGATACGTAATTCCGTATTTGTATGAAATATTCCGCTGTGTTGATGGCTATGCATTCAGTTTTGTGAGGACAGGTTATGATTACTGTCCAGCTGTATGTTATGTATACTCCGATGATGTAATGTATAAACAGATATATTTTCTTTTGTGTAAAGATTAGTTATTATCTATTATATTTAGTCCGCTGCGATGGTAAGATTCTGTATCATTTGTTTTCTCTTCTTCTACCTCTTCTTCTTTAATCCTCATGGTTCGGTTTTTCGGGCATCGAAAAATCGGGTTGTGACACATTTGGTCAAATTAAGCGACAACTAGCGACGGCTAGCGACGGCCTATTGGCAACGGTTTGCATCAACAACCTGGGAAACCAACAACCCAACGGTTGCTTCCACGTGGGCACTTAGCCGTTACAAGCAGTTGCAAAAGAACAACGGAGCCGTCGCTAAGGCCGTCGCTTTCTTTAGTTGCAACAAGGTATTTTGCAGCGGCTTTTAGCGACGGCTAGCGACGACCGCCAATCGTTTTTTGTCATCGCTAAACAGTGTGTCTTTTGTAGTGATAGGACAATAACACTAGCTCTGATACAAGCTGTTGTGAAAATTTTGAACGAGCGGAAGCATATTTGATCAGGATCTAATATTTTCTATTTGAATACCAATGCAACTTTCAACTATGAAATCACAACGAACAAACATTGTAAAGAAAAAGAAAAAGAAAAAGAGACACAGAAGATTTAATATGGGTCGGATACAAATATCCTACGTCCACGGAGACCCGACAATCCTTTATTATTTTTTCTCTTCGAGAGAGTAGAACATGAAAAGAGTATGAATCACTCAATAAATTTCACTCACCCTAAAAATTACAGAAATAGTGATTTTATTGATGATATTTTGGTGGAGAACACTCTTATTGATTTGTTGTGATGAAAAGATGAACAAATGTATTCATATTTGTAGGTGCAAGGATGAAGACTCACCTAGAGATAAGGATGAAATATTTCTGGATTTGCTTGATTTGATTTCAATACAAGTTTAGCACATATATATATACACACGCATATACACACACACACACATATATATACACATATATATATACATACATATATATATATACATACATATATATATATACATACATATACATATATACATACATATATATATATACATACATACATATATATATACATATATATAGATATATTGATTCCTCAAATCAATTAATATATCTTCTAATACTAATTGATCATCTTTTCAATTTGTTTTCCATATTTGATTAATTACGGGAATCGGTTAATATCTTCTCCTTTATAAATTTGGAATAGATTTAAATCATCCAAATTTAACAAGATATACCATCAAATTATGTGCTGACGTTGCAGGAGATGCCAAGCTTCGAGAAGTGGTCTGAGAATGAACTAAGGATGCGCGCGCGGTGATATAGTGCAAGAATATTGAACAAAAGAGACATAGAAGACATGAGCGGCTACAATTATGGTGGCATGCATGAATAAACTATATGGGTGCATGCAAGAACTTCTGTAGCATGATGTAGTATGAGCTGGTGCGCATGAATGTTGCAAGGGGGCTGTCAAGGTTGAAAATATGGTTTATAGTTGCAGAATAAGGAGACTGCTGCATGGACAATTACAACATGATACAAACGAGATGATACGAGTTGAAGTTGCGTGTGGGAATTAAAGATGCATCACAAGATTAGAAGAAATTGGATTGAGTTGCTGCTTGACAAGAGGTTCATCTGAAGATACAGAGTAAACTACTTAATGATGCACAATTGGACTCTCAAGGATGTAAGAAAATGTCAGTGGATGAAGAACTAGTTAAATGTGCTGTAAGAAAATGTTAGAAAAAACATTTAATCATTACTTGTTTTCTCAAGTTGATAATGATACAAGAGTATCCTTAAGGTATTTCCTAGAATTTTATCATAAAGTTGGTTGAATCCTGCTCTTTACTAAAAAAGATTTATAGATATTAATGTTCCTATGCGAAAATTAGTTTTTTTTATTGTTTAACCAATACATCTTGTTCTTTTAATTGATACTAGTTTATGAACATACACGATGTGAACACACATGCACGTGATATAGAGATGCAATAGGATATGAAATTTCTGAAATATATATGTATAACTTTGATGATTACTGAAATGGCGAACATAAGTTAATCCTACAGATTCAGTTCCTTATATTAAGTAGTGATGCTATATTTCTGTCATGTTATTTTCTTTGATAATTAATTAAGTACTCCTATAACCATAAATGAACTACCATGTAGCTCACTTTACTAGTCTAAATTTTAGCCTACAAACTTTCATTTGATAATTCTAGACTAATGCTTTTATATTCCTATCTTGAGTTCTTCGGTTGGTGCTTTAAGATTTAAAGTCAGAAAATTTAGATCTGGCTATTTCATTGGATGTAATGATAACCTAAATGCAAGTGATTATCCTATTGCAATTTTTTAATATAGTAGTTTAGTGCAATTTTTTAAGGTATATCTGCATTGTAAAATTCCCAAAGAAAACCGATTTCCCTAATAAACACCAACCTGATCCTGGAGCTGTTAATGAAACCATCTGTTTGCTATTTCACATTTGTCATATTTAAGTCATATTCTTCCTTTTAAAGTTACATGTCTATCGGGTCTTATTCCTTATAGCACTATTTGTTTAAACAATGAAGTTGAAACGGTCTATTTCACGATGATACCTAATCTATCAGGCAATCCAACCTTATCAAAGATTTTATTTGAGAAACACCAATAACGGAAAATCATAAGAAGGGAAAGATTTACGCCTTGGTAGAAAGATATCAGTTACCAGATGTTTTTCTCTCTTTTGGTAGACATATATGATTATGGTTAATCAATCTAATGAAATGAGAAGTGTCATTGCCTGGATGCTCAAGTTATATCGCGAACAACAATAACTTGTCAACTTATAAATTTATTTGAAAGCATATATATATATATATATATATATATATATTGTATTCATCGGTCTTTTAAATACAATGGTGGGCTATAAACTATTAAATGATATACCTCTCTTTAGTCTTAATAGAGAATCAAATGTAGAAAGTTGAAGCTTTTAGAATTTAAAGATAAGCCAGTAAAGGGAAAATATACATGAAGTATTGTTTTGTAAAATAAGCGATATAACATACTGGAGATAAGTGTATTTCATCACCTCATATAATTGTTCTGTGGTATAATGTAAATGCGGGTTGTATTTATCTTTTGGGCCAACCCGCAGCACAATTCAGTCTTTGCTTATAAATACAATTGTAACGTGGTTGTACAGAGATTGTATCACAACTTTGTATTACAAGTGAACTCAGTTAAGTAACAAAATCAATATCATATTTTTTAATTTCTTCAACTTGGTATCAGAGCAAGATAAAACTGCTTAACAGCAGATTGCTCTCATTAGAAATTAAAATCATCATTTGAGAGTATTTTTCATCACTTGAATCTTGTGCCGTGCCAAGAAGGAGGCATCTCAGAGAAATCTCATCATGGATCACTCCATCGGCTGCACTTAATTCATCAGAAATATCAAGATCTTGATTACCTTAATGATTGTGCCATACCAAAGAATAGGCATCAGAGAATCTTTCATCATCTGCCTGATTCTGGTTGCATCTCACTTTCTGTTTTCATTTCTTGATTCCCCAAAATAGCTGATGAGAACAGCAATGCAGCAACACCTTCCAATTCAGTTTTAAGAACTGCTCAAGATCAGTCAAATGACACTCAAGATTTGATCAAGTCTATCATCAAGCCACAAAGTCGGATCATCACCATCCAGTTGAATGATTCCAATTATCTGTTATGGAAATTTCAGTTTGAAACAGCTATAAGGGGCTATGGCTTGCAGGAATATGTTTATGGCACCATAATTACCCCACCAAGATTCTCTGCAAATAATGAAGGAAATCTTGTCAACAATATAGATTATATTACCCATGAAAGACAAGACAGTCTAATTAGTTCTTGGCCTGTAGGTGCAAATCTCACGCCAAAATTGGTTGGGTGCAAAACTGCACATGAAATTTGGCACACAATTGAGCAAATATTCATTTTTTTTCAACGAAAGAAATATTATAAATATACCTCAAAAACCGCCAACAAGCCTGACGGGTAACAAAAGATGAGAACCAACATACCTAAAAAACTGTCAACAAGCCTGACGGGTAACAAAAGAAGAAAACCAAAAGACCCGGAGTTACACCATAAAATAATAAACCGAAAAGAAAAAAACCCAGAGGAACAAACAAAGACATAAAACCGTACGAAACCCAAAGAAAGACAGATGAACAGAGATCCGAAAGAAAGCGATCCGAGCCATCCATCGCTCCGAAGCAGAAAGATAGAAAAACCAGCTCCAGCCAAACAAGAAATACCTAAACCTGAAACCAATAGCAGCGAAATAAGATGGAAAAACGGGAGGGGGGGGGGGGGAGGGAAAGGCGAAGGAAGCGCCAGCACCACCTGGCTCGCAACCTAGCGTCAACCAATTCCCGCTTTATCGGACGACTAGAACAGGAAATAGACAGTAGGGGCACAAGAGGGCCAGAGCGGGAGCTAACCGATCTCTTGAAAGGTCTACCACGAAAAGCCAAAAAAACATCTTTTCTAACCCGACGAATAATGGAAGCGGGATCCATGGGAGATTCGTCAAATATGGCCTTATTTCGCGCACACCAAAGATGCCAGCAGATCAGACAAGGAATCAAGCGAAAAATGACAGAGCACAAAGATTTACCAGAGATACCGTTCCACCAGGTGCTCTGTAAGTCACCCGGCGAGCCGTATCTACCTCGGATGCCTATCAGATTACCGAAATAATTCCAACAGGCTGTAGCTGTGAAGCCCGAAAAGGGTAAATGATCAGAAGATTCGGACGCCCCGTTGCCGCAGCATCTGCAACGAGATGCGAAAGGAATGCCAATCCGTTGCAGGTTCTCATCAACCGGTAACCCCTTATGAAGGGTTCGCCACATAAACAGGGACACTTTAGGAGGGATTCTAGCGTCCCATATGAAAGAGAAAAGAGGGATCACCGGAGCCGGCGTACGAGTGGAACTCCACGCTTTGAAGATGGAAAACGTTCCACCATCCCAACCGGAAAGGCCTCCGTGAGAGTCAGAGAAAGATTTGATCGATTGCATGTGCTTCCAAGTCTCACTAGCGAAACTTGGAGAACCAAAATAGCCAGCGGAGGCCAGCCTTCGATACTTGGCATGCAGGAACTTCGCCCATAAGGAATTGTTTGCCCCAAATCTGCACCACAACTTGCATGCAAAAGCCGAACAAATGTCCTTGGGGTTACGCACACCAAGACCGCCCTCGTTCTTGGGACGACAGACCACATCCCAAGAAACCCAGTGATGACGATGGTTGTCAACCTTTGTCCCCCAAAAATAGGAAGAGGCCAAGGATCGAAAAGAAGGAAGAAAGAATCGGTGGGGGCCATCGCAGCGAAGACATGAGAACCTAGCGAGCCTAAAACGGACTTGATAAGCACAAGTCTTCCTGCCTGAGAAAGAAGCGACGCGTTCCAACGCAAAATCTTACCCCTAACCTTGTCCGTCAGAGGGTCGAAAATAGCGTTCAATTTCCTACCTCTGTAAAGAACTACACCCAAGTATGGAAGAGGAAGGGAAGCCTCCCTGAAACCGGTGAAGTATTGGACCCATGAAACCCGGGAAGGAATCATGTCCTTCGCATGGATGAAGCAACTCTTCGAAGAGTTAACGAGCTGGCCCGAACATCGCTCATACCGATGTATGAAGCAAAGTAGCCGGCGAACGGACGAATGATTTCCGTTTGAGAAGATAACAATGTCATCCGCAAAAGATAAGGAAGAGACTAGAAGGCACCCTCTCGGAAGGCCAAAACGGTGAACCTGACCGAAAATCGTCAGGGTGTGAATCCCTCGAATCAAAGCTTCAGCCGCGATGACGAAAAGAGATGGAGATAGAGGATCCCCTTGACGGAGACCTCTATCCGCCCGAAAGAATCCGTAGGCCGATCCGTTAATCAGCACGGAAAACCAACAGTTAGAGATTAGCCGCCAAACCAAATCGATAAGGGTTTCAGGAAAACCAAAGGCACTCAGAACTCTAATGACAAAAAACCAAGACATACGATCATATGCCTTAGCCATGTCAAGCTTGAAGATTACATTTGAGCCTCTTACCTTCCGGTCAATCTGGGAAATCAGTTCCTGAGCCAATAAGACGTTATCAGTGATTAAACGTCCTTTAACAAAACCCGCCTGAGAAGAGGAGATGATGCGATCAAGGAACGGAGCTAAACGAGTGGCCAAAACCTTAGAAATCACATTGTTCGTGAAATTACACAGACTGATAGGTCGATATTCCGCACATGATTGAGGGTTATCACACTTCGGAATAAGGACCAAGTTGGTGGAAGACCAACTAATGGGAAGAATGCTGCCGGCAAAGAATTGCTGGATAGCCAAGCAGAAATCCGCCTGAATGATAGGCCAAACACTCCGATAGAAGGAGCCGTTGAAGCCATCAGGGCCACTGGCACTGTCCTTACTTAGAGTGAAGACGCAGGCACGGATTTCTTCCGGAGATGGCGGAGCAGCTAACGAGTCATTCCCCACAGCAGGGACCAAACGGAGAATGTAAGAGAGGATAGCCTGGTCCGGAGCGGACACAGAAGAAGAACCCAAAAAGGATTGAAAGTGAGACAAGATGATCTCCTTGACCTCAGAAGGAGACGAAGCCATCGAAAGATCCGGCCTCAAAATTTCACGAATGGAAAGGAGGTTAACTTTCTTGCGGATAGACGAATGGAAAAATTTAGAATTCGAGTCGCCGTCTACCACCCACTTGATCCTCGCCTTCTGGCGAAGATAATCGGTTTCAATACGGAGTTCCGAAGAGAAAAGCAATTAGGCAGAGGACCATATCTCCTTGTTAACGGCAGAAGGGTTCTCGTCGAACAACGATTCAGCGAGGATGAGGGACTCCTCCGCTGCCCGAACACGATCAAAAATGTTCTTGAAAACATTGGAATTCCAAAGCTTAAGGCGAGTCTTTAGACGTTTCAGCTTTTGGGAGAAAGACCCCATAGGAGAGGCTGAAACAGGAGCGGACCACGATTCCTCTACAACCTGAAGAAACGAGTGGTGGGACCTCCACATGCTAAGGAACCGAAAGGATGAGGGACTCGAAAGAGAACACGGAGAACAGCGTAACACCAGCGGAGCATGGTCAGAACAAGATCGATGAAGATGAGAGGTCGAGAAGGAAAAAGGGAGATTCAACCAATCAGGAGATCCAAAAATTCTGTCCAACCGGGATAAAATCCGGTTCGGACCCTCTTGGTTGTTAGACCAAGTATAAGCTGAGCCTACGAAAGGGATTTCTGATAACCCAGAACTGGCAATGAACGAGTTGAAGTCAGAAACAGAGGATCGGTTGATGGCGATCCGCTCTAATTTTTCGGCCTGACAAGCGACGACATTGAAATCTCCACCCACAACAGAACAAGAGAAACCCATCTCAGCTAGATAGAGAATATCATCCCAAAGGGATAATCTCTCCATCCTATCGCACTTGGCGTATACCGCCGAGAAGAGGAAAGGTTG
This sequence comes from Allium cepa, assembly GCA_030765085.1. Classification (NCBI taxonomy): domain Eukaryota; kingdom Viridiplantae; phylum Streptophyta; class Magnoliopsida; order Asparagales; family Amaryllidaceae; genus Allium; species Allium cepa. The sequence goes on from CM060934.1 coordinate 185,145,673, forward strand.
GGGAAAGAAGGAGGACGAACAAACCGCAGAGAAAAGTTGATCCGAGTCAAAAACAGAGCGAACCTCACAAAATTTGGACCAAATAATCCAAATCTTACCTGATACATTGGACATGGCACCTCCAAACCCAAGCGACATGACAATCTTGTTAACCTCTCCTGGACCCACAAAAGGTTCTAAGAGAGCTACCAAGCAGACAGAGTGTTTTCGGACAATACGCTTCAAACGGGCGCATGAAGCCTCATTGCAAATACCACGAATATTCCAGAATAGGAAGTTCGACATTAAAGCCGAAATATACAAAGAAGCCGAGAAAAACAAGGAGAACCAGCGCAAGCACTACTCAGATAAGATACAGGGAGTGAAAAGCAGACCGATCAGTCTGCTCAGTCGCCGCTATAGAGCGAGTACGGATAGTGCGAGGAATGATGTGCTGACCTCTAGACCTGCCACGCGAGCATCTAAGAGGAATCGGGGCCGAGATCCGAGGGATCGGCTCGACAGAAGCTCCAGAAGAAACAATCGAGCCCGACTGCCTAGAGGAAGAACTGGACGGGGCCGAGTTCTTAGTCAGGCGAGCTAAGCGATCATCAATGGTTGCAATTTCCGCTTCGCTAAGAATCGGAATGGAAATAGAAAAAGAGCAAGAGGATGAAGGAAGGGAGCACAGAGAGGAGCAACAACCAGACGGAGAGACAGAGGAGTCCGCGACAGGCGGAAGGAATCGGAAAAATGTAGGGGAGCTGATAATGCGCAACCCACGATGCTGTAGGAACCTAACCCATGCCGGACTGTCACTAATCAGACAACCCCGCGATACAGGAAAGGTTCGCACGTTGGTCCTGACTGAGAAATCATCTTGGCGGATCAAAGAAAGCTGGCAAAATTCCCGGCTGTCCGCATAGTGATCCGAGACAGAGACCACTATGCGTCCAGACCAAGAATGTCGCCCGAGCCAATCGATCCAGGCTAGATGAAATCTCCGAAATAACCAGAGTAGATCGGCCAAAAACTGCAGACTCAAGACCGCCATGAGCGACACTGAGAAGGCCTCGCCATGGCTCAATACCAGAAACCAAAAAGAGGACCCGCACTGTCCGCTCCAAACGGAGCGCTTAGTACCAATAGGACCAGACGCGTCACCAGTCAAAGACTGGGCAACATTGTCAGGAAGCACACACCTAGATGTGTCATGGCTCATAATCACACAAGAAGCACCAACAACTACTACCCAAACTGGCACTGCAAACCCATCAAAAGGGGGCAAAAAATAAATGGTAGGCGAGACACTCACCTGCCTGCTTCGAGCGATACTCACCTGCTGCTCCCGAAGTTGGCAAAAGGCAACCTAGCCAACCAACATCTGATCAACAAACGGAACGGCCAACACACTCGGATATTCGGAATCCCCAAAGAAAGATGCACCAAAACAATCAAAAAACTGCAGCCCCACAGAAACAACACAAGAGCAAAACCGAGAGGGCACAGGGCAATTTCCAAAAAAGGAATCACCTTCAACAAAACCCTCAGGCGGAGCATCCAAACCAACACAGCCAAAAGACAGCTGAGACGAAGCTGAGCAGGGAGCACTCTCAGGGCCACATGGGGTGGTGAAATCCCCATCAGCCGAAAACAGCTCCAAACAACCACCATCACAAACCACCGAACCCACCAGAACCGGCTCCTTCCCACAAGACGGCAGCGCACACGACGGCGAAAAACTCAAGGTAGGTTCAAATTGGGCGGTGAAACCCCGCTTCGACACCTCTTCGAGACAGCTCCTTTTCTCCGGCGCCGCCACAAGCAGGTAACACCGCCAAGTAGGAGGATACCGAGACTGCAAATCACCGTTGAAAACAGGCAAAATTTCCATAAAGCAGCCCAAAACCAACAAGAATCGCGAGCGACATAGATCCCCAAAATGGGCAACAGAGAAAACCCTAATCTCCACCGAACAAGCGCCAGAGAAGGTAACGCCATGGGACCATCCACAACTGCCATGAGGGGAGAGGCAATGTCGGAGAAAGGGGGGCAAGCTCACAAGAACGAGCCAGAAAGAACGAATTCGCCATCATTCGAGAACGGCATCGGGGACGAGCCCACCACACACAAAACCGACAGCGGAGACAGTAAGCAACGACGACAAAGATCTTAACACAAGTGGAAAATACGAGAAAGATCCAGGAGAAAAACGATCGCAGAGAAGAGAATTGGGAAATCAGAGGAAAGACACCATTTTTAAGACCGTTGGTTTAATTATCAGTTGATTGAGCAAATATTCAGTTCTCAATCTGCAGCAAGAATAATGCAGTACAAAAGACAGTTGCAGAACTTAAGAAAAGACAGTGCTTGTATGAGAGATTATCTATCAAAGGCAAAGACAATATATGATCAATTAGCCTGTGCTGGCCACAAAGTGGCAGACACTGAACAAATACTATGTATATAAAGTGGTTTGGATGAGGAATATGAAGCAGTGGTAGCTATAATATCATCTAATGAAAAATTACCATCACTCACTAATGTTCAGTCAATGCTTCTTGCTCATGAAGGAAGACTAGAGCAAAAGAAGTCAATAAACTTGGAGTACAATATCAATCAAGTCTCTGTTAGCAAGAATAGAAATCAAGAAAAAAGCCAAAGTAACAAAAACCAGTCAAATAATTACAGAGGCAGTCAACCCAACAGAGGCAGAGCAAGGGGTGGTAGATGGAATTACAGAAATAACAAGCCTAGATGTCAAATATGTGAAAGGTTTGTTCATATTGCAAACAAGTGTTACTTCAGGTTTGATGCAAATTTCACACCAGCACAACAAAATAACAACAATGCAAGATCACAAAATCCAAGTGCAAACATGGTGAACATGCATCAAGAACCAAAATCAAAAGATACAGATACCAGCACTGCAAGAATAGAGGATATACATGATGACAGTTGGTATCCTGACTCTGGTGCAACTAATCACGTGACTAATAATCTGAGTCAGTTGAACCTTGGCAACAGAGAATACAAAGGTAAACAATTACTGTATATGGGTAATGGTAAAACCAAACACATATCTCATATTGGAAATGCAAGTTTTAATGGTACTAGACAATTATACCTCAGAAACTTACTGAGGGTGCCATTAATTAAGAAAAATTTGATGAGCGTATCTCAATTTGCCAAAGATAATAATGTGTATTTTGAATTTCACTCAACACACTGTCTGGTGAAAGATAATCTGACTGATGAGGTTCTTTTGCAGGGTAAAGAACATAAGGGGTTATACAAATTTGAGATTGCAAGATCAAGAAATTTTGAGTATGAGAGTAAATGGTGTAATGTTACTGAAACAAGCAATACTGAAAAGTACACAGAGAAATTCAATATGTGGCACTGTAAACTAGGACATCCTAGTGTAGACATTGTAAAACATGTTCTGAATAAGTGTGATGGCATTCTTGTTGAGAAAATCCCTACTTCTTATATATGTACATATTGTCAGTTAGGCAAAAGTCATAAACTTGCATTTCCAAACTCTGAGACTATGTACAATAACACTCTTGAATTAATTGCAGCAGATCTGTGGGGACCTGCCCCAATTTGTACTGATTACGGTTATAAGCATTACATTTCATTCATTGATGCTTACTCTAGATTTGTATGATTTATTTCTTGAAATCAAAATCAGAGACTAACAATGCAGTGATGCAATTTATTACAAATGTTGAAAGACGGACAGGTAATCAGGTAAAAATCTTTCAGACAGATGGAGGTAAGGAATTTGTGCCACTAAATAAATTTATTGAAAACAAGGGAATCACACATAGAGTTACATGTCCCTACACTTTAGAGTAAAATGGTCTTATAGAAAGAAAACATCGACACATTGTTGAAACAGGTTTAACTTTACTAGCACAAGCATTTATGCCACTTAAGTTTTGGCCAGATGCCTTCTCTACAGTAGTCTATCTGATTAATAGACTGCCTACAAAGATTCTCAAATATAAGAGTCCTTTGAAAGTGCTAACTAAAGTTAAACCAGATTACAAAAGTTTGAAAGTATTTGGATGTCAGTGTTTTCCTTGTTTAAGACCATATAACTTACATAAATTAGATTATAGATCAAAACCATGTACAGTTATAGGCTACCCTATAAATCAGAAAGGCTATAAATGTCTTGACAACAATGGTAGAGTGTAAATATCGAGACATGTTGTATTTAATGAGAATGAATTTCCTTTTAGCAATACATGCATCAAAACATCTCAGAAGATATACAATGCAAAGTATTCCATACCTCCAATACCATTCTCACCTGAGATAATCATACCAATCCAGAGTGAAGGTGATGATGATAAAAAGGACTCCTGCTCACAACACACTATGCTCAACAGTGAGCCAGGTCATGAGAAAATTGAAGAATCATCAAAGACTGACAATACTGGTTCTAACCACAATTATTCAGATGATTCATGCTCAGTATTAAATGATCAACAGTCAATCAATACTCAACAAGAGATCACCAGTGAAGATCGAAACCAACCCACTGTTCCTGCAAGCACTGGTCATCATATGATAACTAGGGCAAAGAGTGGTATCTTTAAACCAAAAATATATAGTACTGGATTTGATACAAGTGAGCCAACTACTTACCAGCAAGCAATTACTGATGACAATTGGAAAAGTGCAATGATAGAAGAATATGATGCACTAATCAAAAACAAAACTTGGGATCTTGTTCGATTACCAAAAAATAAAAATGTCATAGGATGCAAATGGACATATAAATTGAAGAAAAATCCTGATGGCTCAATTCTTAGGCACAAAGCAAGATTAGTGGCAAAAGGGTATTCACAACAGAATGGGTTTGATTTCAATGAAATTTTCTCTCCAGCTGTAAAACCCACATCAATTAGGATAATATTAACAATTGCTTTGCATAATAATTGGGCCATTCAATAATTGGATGTTAATAATGCCTTTCTTAATGGTGATTTGCAGGAAGAAGTATACATGGAGCAACTGTTTGGATTTATACAAAAAGGCAATGAGCAGCTGGTGTGCAAACTTAATAAAGCACTTTATGGGCTCAAGCAAGCACCAAGAGTCTGGTTTGACAAACTTACAGCTATTCTATCCGGTCATGGCTACAATCAAACAAAATTCGATAACTCTCTATTTATTAATTTTTCTGATCATGCAGTAACTTATGTGCTAATCTATGTAGATGATTTTATTATTACAGGAGACAGCAAGGTTGAAATCAGTCACATAACACAATGCCTAAAGAAGGAGTTCTCTATTAAAGACTTAGGAGAGCTAAATTACTTCCTTGGCATTGAAGTGAGAAAAATATCAAATTCTGAAATACTGCTAAGCCAGAAAAAATACATCAATGAAATTCTAGTGAGAGCCAAGATGGATAAATCAAACCCACTTCCTACTCCGATGACTAGCAACTTACAGTTATCAAAGAACAAAGGAGAACCAATTTTAAATGATAAACAATATATAAGCATAGTGCGAGCACTTCAGTATGTCACAATTACCAGACCTGATATATCTTACTGTGTTAATAAAGTGAATCAGTTCATGCAAAGGCCACTAGACAATCATTGGAAAGCTGTAAAACGTATTTTAAGGTATCTGAAGGGATCAATCAATCAAGAGCTAATATTACAATCATGTTCATCTCTTCATATCAATGGTTATGCTGATTCAGTTTGGGAAACAGACATTGATGATAGGAGATCCACTACTGGTTACTGTATATTCTTAGGTAACAATTGTATATCTTGGTGTGCAAAAAAACAACCAACAGTGTCTATATCCAGTACAGAAGCAGAGTACCGTAGTTTAGCTAGTACTATTGCAGAGATTAGGATAAAATCTCTTTTAAGTGAACTACGTATTGCGCATAATGTTAGAGCCATGATATGGTATGATAATCAAAGTGCAATTGCACTCACTGTCAATCCAATTTTGCACTCTCGTACGAAACATATGGAATTAGATTTATACTTCGTACGAGAGCAAGTAATTAAAGGGGAGCTTAAAGTTGGTTACATACCTTCTACTTACCAGAAAGCCGACATTTTTACCAAACCGCTCTCAAGACCTAACTTCACTCGCTTCAGGCACGAGATTAACGTTAATGAAGAAAACATCAATCTGAGATCTAAAGCTCAGATTTATATTCCCAAGGCACCTCAGTCAGAAACTAAGGCACCTGATGATTTTGGAAAGACTAAACTTTGGTCATCTCATGAGTGAGCTCAATATCAACAACACTTCCGCTAATCTCCATAAAGCAGCCCAAAACCAACAAGAATCGCGAGCGACATAGATCCCCAAAATGGGCAACAGAGAAAACCCTAATCTCCACCGAACAAGCGCCAGAGAAGGTAACGCCATGGGACCATCCACAACTGCCATGAGGGGAGAGGCAATGTCGGAGAAAGGGGGGCAAGCTCGCAAGAACGAGCCAGAAAGAACGAATTCGCCATCATTCGAGAACGACATCGGAGACGAGCCCACCACACACAAAACCGACAGCGCGGAGACAGTAAGCAACGACGACAAAGATCTTAACACAAGTGGAAAATACGAGAAAGATCCAGGAGAAAAACGATCGCAGAGAAGAGAATTGGGAAATCAGAGGAAAGACACCATTTTTAAGACCGTTGGTTTAATTATCAGTTGATTGAGAAAATATTCAGTTCTCAATCTGCAGCAAGAATAATGCAGTACAAAAGACAGTTGCAGAACATAGCTGCTTGCTGCCGAAGTTGCTGAGCGAGGGGGTCGACTGCTGTGGCGGCCTTGATTTGTTCGGTGAGAAGAAATTTAGGTGTTAGAATGTTGTGGAGATGGGGCGAGGTTGTGGCGGTGGAAGGTGAGAGTGGTTGGAGATCGGCTGAGGTTGGCTGTTGCTGGCGATGCGGAGGGTTTTGCGCGGGTGGCTATAGTGGGGCGAGGGGAATTTGGGTGGAGTGGTGGAGTTGCAGTTGAGGCGGTGTGATTTGTGATGGTGGAATTGGAGGTAGCGGTGTAGCTGCAGATGTAGGGGAAGGAGGAGGTGAATTAATTTGGGTGGATGGTTCATGAATTGCTGAATTTGTGGGAAATGAAGAATTGGAAGGTTGGGCCTGTAAGTTAATTGTGGATTTGGGCTGGGCTGTAGAAGTCCAGCGGGAAAGTGCATCCGCTACAGTGTTAGACGAACCTGGTTGGTAAATGATGGTGAAATCAAATCCTAGTAGTTTAGTCAGCCACCGATGTTGCTCCGGAGTTTGTATAATTTGGGTAGTGAGTTGGCGTAAGCTTTGGTGGTCGGTTATGATGATAAAATGGCGGCCGAGGAGGTAATGACGCCAACGTTTGACGGCAGAAGTAATGGCATACATTTCACGACTATAGGTGGATGCCCGTTGAAGGAGGGGAGGGAGAGTTTTGCTAAAGTAAGAAATTGGGTGTTTATTTTGAGAGAGAACGGCGCCTACGGCGGCGATGGACGCGTCGGTGTGGATGGTGAATGTTTGAGTGAAATCGGGTAGGGCTAAGATTGGAGTGGTGGTAACGGCGTGTTTGAGGGCATTGAAAGCTTCGATTGCGGCATTGGTCCAAAGGAAGGCATCTTTTTTAGTAGATTGGTAAGTGGGTTGGCGATTTTGGCATAGCTTTGGATGAACTTACGGTAATATCCCGTGAGACCTAAGAATCCATGGAGTTCCGTTGTATTTTTTGGAACGGGCCAATCAAGCATGGCTTGGATTTTACTGGGGTCGACTCAAACTCCTTGGCTTGAAATAATGTGGCCCAAGTAATCAATTTCGGTGAGGGCGAAGGCACATTTGGATAGGTTGATGAAGAATTTATGGTTGGATAGTATTTGGAGGGTGATTTGGAGGTGTGAAATGTGAGTGGTAAGGGTAGGGCTATATATGAGGATGTCATCAAAGAATACTAAAATAAATTTCCGTAGGTATGGGTTAAAGATGTTGTTCATGGTTGCTTGGAAGGTGGATGGAGCATTTGTGAGTCCAAAGGGCATGACGACAAACTCGTAATGTCCTTCATGAGTTCGGAACGCTGTTTTAGGGATGTCGGGAGGGTGCACACGTACTTGGAAGTAACCGCTTCGCAAATCTAGTTTGGTGAAGTATGTGGCACCATGAAGTTCATCCAATAGTTCGTCGATGGTCGGGATGAGAAATCTATCTTTGATTGTGATGGCGTTAAGAGCGCGATAATCAACACAAAAACGCCATGTTCCATCCTTTTTTTTTGCGAGGAGGACTGGTGATGAAAATGGGCTAGTGGATGGTTGAATAAACTTGGTGAGGAGCATTTCACGGATTTGTTTTTCAATTTCATTTTTTTGAAAATGGGGGTATCGATATGGACGAACGTTCACCGGAGGTTGGTTGGGCTTTAAATTGATGTGGTGATCAAGAAAACGATGAGGAGGTAGTTCGGTTGGTTTTTAAAAGATGGTGGTGTGTTGGTCCAATAGCTTTTGAATAGGAGGTGGAATGTGTTTGGTGGTTTGAGTAAAAGGCGATATTGGGGTGATTTGTAAGTGGAAGTATGACGCGATGGAATTTGTGGAGTCAAGGCGTTTTAATTGGTGTAGAGAGATTTCTTTGGGGTGTGAAAAATTAGAAAGGCCGGATAGGGTAATAAATTGCTGGTTGTAGACAAAACTCATGGTAAGTGCCTTTAGATCGGTAGTAATTGGGCCCAATGTTTCAAGCCATTGTATTCCCAAAACAATATCAGCACCCATAAACTCCAATAAATGTAAATCAGCCACAAATGAAAATTGCTGTACCATAAATTGGACATTTCTGCAAATCCCTTTGCTAAGCAATTTAGCTCCATTCCCAACCGTGACATAAAATTGCGATTTCTCTTCGAATGGTAATTTAAGAAACGAAGCGACACGTGGGTGGATGTAGTTGTGAGTCGATCCGGTGTCAACTAGGGCTAGGATCTGCTGGCCGGAGATGTTAGCTGAGAAGCGCAGGGCGCGGGCTGGCGGCACCAACCATGGAGTGAAGGATGAAGTCGGCAGGGTTGGTGGATAGGTCGATGTGGGTTTCTACGGCTGGTGGTTGGTTAAGGGGGTCAAAGACGTCGGTGGTAGGTTCAGTAGATGGTTCGGTTATGGCCAGATCTGGGTCATTTGAATCGGTGGTTGTGTCTGGAAGGAGAAGGAGGGCGCGTGGGGTAGAGCAACGGTGGCCGGGGGTATATTTACTGTCACAGTAAAAGCACAGTCCCTGTGCTTTGCGCTGGGCCATTTCGGATGAAGTAGAACGGCGAACAGGGAAGTTTGTGGAGGTGGATTGATTATTTGGTGAGCTGTGGTGAAGAGTTTGAGGTTGGGTGGACTGAGTGGGAGGGGCAGATGATAACAAAGGTGGGTTTGTATGTGAGGAGCGTGGGCTTGGTTTGTAGAAGGTGGAGCGTTGGTCGGCGAATTTCGTTTCAATAAGTTTCGCTAAATCGATTGCTTGGGAAAGTGATGTCGGTTGAAGTATGTGTAGCTCGTTTTTGATTGGTGTTTTGAGGCCGGAGAGGAAACAATGGAGGAAGGAGTCGGGAGAGAGAGATGTAATACGGTTGCTTAGTGTTTCGAATGTTGCTTGGTAATCGTCTACGGATCCGGTTTGTCGGAGTTTAAATAGAGAAGATTGAGGGTTAATGAAGGTAGAGGGGCCGAACCTTTGTTCGATTGATTTTGTGAGAGCCGGCCATGAAAAAAGTTGATTGTTCCGGTACATCCATTGAAACCATGTCAACGCTTGTCCTTCCATGTAGAAGCTTGAGAGTTCAATTCGTTGTTCTTCCGGTGTGGCATGATAGGTGAAGAACCGTTCCACTTGAAATATCCAATCCAGGGGGTTAGATCCATTAAAGCGGGATAATTCGCATTTTGGGGTTCGGACGGCTATTGGGTTGGGGTGGAAGGTTTGATGGAGTGGAGTTGTAAGTAGTGGTGGTGGTCGGCCATTGTTTGGTGAGGGTTGAGGGTTTGTTTGTGATTGAGGTGGTGGGGAAGTGACTTTAACGGTGAGGTCTTGTATCATTTGTGTTAGGGTAGTCATGGAATTTTGAAGGTTAGAGATGTCGGAGCGCATGGAATCCATGGAGGTTGTATGATTGGTGGAGTCGTCGCGGAGTTGAGAAATGGCTTCATCAATGGCTCGATTTCGGTCTTGTGCTGTGTGAACCATGGTGGTATAGGAGTGGGAGGAGAGTGATGAAAATGAAAGCACCAAATTGATAGGATTCAAGTATTCAGTGCAGACATTAAGGCAAGTAAAGAAAAAGAAACAGAGAAAATAGAATTGGAGAAGAAGGTTGTATATTTTTCTTGTTCATTTCGAATACATAACCATCCTCTTATAGCTGAAGCCTAGGATTCTTAGCCACTGGATTATAACAAACTAAAGGAAAGTGGTCCATTCACTACTATTTCAGGTGTAACCACCTTTCCTAGCTAAATTATAAGAAAATGCAGAAATTGGTTATAACTAACATTTGTTTTTACTGCCAGACGTGGTCCCTCTTGCTTTTAACTATTTGTTGCTTGGCAGCCTAAATATCTTGCTGGTTTGTGTATTGCACGTTTTGGTCTAGTAGTATCAGGTGCATTATCAGCTGGTGCATCACAGGCACTAATTAAATGGGCTGCAAACTAGAAATGAATTGTTAGTGGAGTAGACTGAGCGGAATGGTTCTATTGATGGTGCTGATGAGTGTGCATTAGTGAATTGCAATTCATGTGTTGGGTTGGAGTCAAGTTGGCATGAAGATTGAAACCTAAAGAAAACCTAAAGAAGGATGTGGCATGAAAACTAAAACTAGGTTCACTATATTATACACAAAATGTTATTTTGTTCTTCTATTCCTGCTACCATTTGCATCATTATACAGTTTTCTATTTTATGTTTGAAAATAAATCAGATCATAAGCCATATTTCTATTATTGTCAAAACTTTGCATGTTAATAATGTATTAGACTATTTTTTATCACTTATCAGGCTAAGTTTTCTAGATTTCTGATCCCTAAATTATTTTTTATGAATATTTTTGGGTCATGTATAAGAATTAATACTATATATATATATATATATATATATATATATATATAACAAATGTATATTATATAAATGATACATAAATTATATTATATATCTATACATATAATTGCAAAATTTATAGATTATATATGTAAATTGCGCGCGTGCCATATAATATAAATATTTTACAAATAGTAATACTTATCGTAGTAATTAATAATAAAATTATTATTATCTTGATAAACTTATTAAAGCAAATAATGTAAACATACCATAGAATTATATGTATGAAAACAATACAAAATTATATATGAATTATTATATATTAAATTATAAAATATATACTAAATAACTATATGTGGACTTGCTCTTTAGGATCTATTATATGTGATCATTATGTTATTCATGGATTGAGAAAATGAAGTCAAGTTTTTCATACATATTTTACCAGCATTTTATGATATATAGATGAATCTAAACAAGTGATTACACAAATTGAAGGGTCACGTCATGGAACACTGTCTGTATCATGACAGTTTTAACTGTAATTTATATAAATATTTTGCAATATTGAAATCATTCATTTATAAATGAAATGTTAATTAAACTTATAATGAAACATTGATTGAAACTGTAGTTCACTTTGTAGATTATAATGGATGTTGGTAATGAAACATTGAACTGCAATAAAAGACATTATGATCGGTTGTCAATCAAAGTCTAAACCTATCAAATACTTATGAAACAATGAACAGGCATAAAACTGAGGCAAGGCCTGAAATTTGCAGAAAGTGGACACATAATGGTTTTAATGAGGACAAAGTGGTTGTATAATCTTTGTACGGCTGGGTGAATGGAATCAAATGCAAAATTAAATGTAGAAGAAGTACGACCGATGATAAACTGGCCATAGAGTGCAGACAACGGGGCAGAACAAGAGCTATGTTGAGCTGAAATGTTAATTTTAGAGGAGATATCTAAGCTCAGGGCGACTGTAACGAGTCTGGGCAAAAGCAAGAAGCCTTTTGAGAAGAGCTATAATGCTTCTCTAGTAAAAGTGGCAATAACTTCGTTTTAGTTTGCATTCTTAAAACACTGTCAGTGAACTACAATGAACATTTAGTGTGTGTTTTGGTAAATGAATATTGTGCAATTTAGTTACGGTTAATATAATGTCTGTTAATTTATTAGTTGTGCTGTTAAAATAATGAGTTGATTATTAAATGTTTATAGATGTGACAATTATAGCATATGGAATTTTTTGGAATTTAAGCATGATTTCATGGAGGATCCTGACGTCTTTTATTAATACAAAAGAAAGAAACTCATACAAACCCTAAAAGCAGTAACAAAAACAAAAGACATTAAATACAAAAGCTAGCCCATCTATCATATAGACTCCTATCACTCAAAGTATTAAGATGATTTGGGCCCAAAGCTAAAGTTTTCCTCCTAATTCCTTTAATACATGCCAAAAATGAATAAAGCCCTGATGTTGTCGCTCTTTTATTCTCTAGCCTCTGGATTCCTGCCGTTGTTTTTCATCTGATGCAATCTGGACTGCTTATTTTGCCTGTGTTAAAGGAGTATTTAGGCTGTATCTATTTTCTAGCCCAGCACTGTATCTGTTTATATATTATTCATTTTGATGCTGTGTAATGTACCATTCGTATTCTCAAAATCATTTGTAAAAACAATCTTCTTGCTGCAACTTCATTATCAATAAAATGTAATATTCGTTCTCTTTTAATCCTCCAATATAATCTCTGTTATATCCTAATATGGTATTAGAGCAGCACGCTTAACAGCACAAGATTAAAGAAGGATTCAAGAGAAGGATATCACAGTTTCTCCATCAGAGTTTTTTCATCATTTGGAGAGCCATTTTTTATCCATCAGATTGTATAATCATCATCTGGGTAAAACAGGTCTATCTTCTCAAATCTAGTGCCTCGCCAAGCGTACATTGGCTGCGGTCAAATTCTTATTGGAGACAACTTGTTCAAGAAAGCAACAAAAACCAAATTCAAGAAAACAGAAAACCATTACATCAAGTTTGAAAACAAGGGTAGCGCCACGCCAAGATCCATCGGACAATACTCATCATCACTTAGATCTAGCTGCATCATACTTGTTTTTATTGTCTTCTTGAGGATTTTCTTGTTCAAAAATCATATCTGAAGCCTTCCTTTTATTCTGATCCAAGATTCTTCATCATGACTGATGATCATTCAGCAACTTCTGATAATGCCACTTCTGAGAAGCATTCTAATGCAACAGGGAAGCTAATCAAATCTGTCACAAGCCCGCAAAGTCAGCTCATTACAGTGCATCTTGATGAAAACAACTATTTGTTGTGGAAACTGTCAATTGAAACTGCTATGCAGGGTTATGGCCTTGAAGGTTTCCTTCTTGGCACAATACCAATTCCACCAAAATGCATCACTGTTCAAGAAAATGAAATCATCAACAATGAAGAATACATCAAGCATCACAGGCAAGATAGACCGATATGCTCCTGGTTACTGTCATCAGTAAACACTAATCTTTAATCATATGTTATTGGATGCAAATCTGCTAGTGAAATTTGGCCAACTATTGGAAAAGTTTTCAATACTCAATCTACATCTTAAGTTATGTATCACAAGAAACGGCTGCAAAGCATCAGAAAGGACAATTATTCTATGAGAGAATATCTATACAATATCAAGACAATTTGTGATCTGCTTGAGGCTACAAGCCACAAAGTATCTGATTTTGAACAGATCTTAACCATATTAAATGGTTTAAGTGATGAATATGAAGCTGTGATGGCAGTTATAGCATCTCATAAAATCTTACCATCAGTGGATGATGTTCATTCTATCCTACAGGCTCATGAGGCTAGAATAGACACTAAAAGACCTCAAGAATCTAAGTTTACTATCAATTACACTGCCAACACAAGAAACAAGAATCAAAACAACAACAAATGTGATCAATCAAAGAGGAGGATACTCCAATAGGTCAAGGGGAAGAGGCAGATACAACAACAGCCAAAATGTCAAATCTGTGAAAAAAATTGGGCATACTGCTGTAAAATATTATTTCAGATATTCAAATAGGAATAACAACAATCAAAGAAATGGCAACTACATTGTCAATGTGGCTCAAGCAAGTTCCAGTAATCAAGAAGACAACAAAGATCATAGCTCAAGTGAAAATGGTTAATCAGAACATGTGAATGACGACTGCTAGTACCCTGAATCAGGGGAAACTAATAATATAACTAATAATCTTGGAAATTTAAATCTTGGCAACAAGGAGTATAGAAGTAAATAGTCTATTTGCATGGGTAATGGTAAGTGTATCAAAATCTCTCATGTAGGAAGTGCTGTTATTAAAGGAAAGAAACAATTATTCCTACATAATTTATTGAGAGTGCTAAAAATTAAAAAGAATCTTATAAGTGTATCTCAATTTGCCAACGACAATAAAGTTTACTTTGAATTCCATCTTAGATATTGCCTTGTTATAGATATACTAACTAAGGATATTTTATTGCAGGGTGATGCTGAAAAGGGATTATATAAATTTAAATCTATCAACTGTACAAATTCTATAAAGGAGCAAAACTATTATATCCAGTGTGAAATGAAAAACTGCGGTAGTGTATTTGAGCTTTGGCACCGCAAACTTGGTCATCCTAGTGTTAAAGTTGTTAAACAAGTTCTTACTGAAAATTATATACCTTGTGATAATGTTTCTCTTCCTTATATATGCACACACTGGCAAATGTGTAAGAGTCACAAATTGCCATTTAATGACTCCTTAACCAAATATTTTAAACCTCTTGAACTTGTTGCTACTGATCTTTGGGGACCAGCATCAACATATTCAGATTATGGTTATAAATACTATATATCTTTTGTAGATGCTCATACAAGATACATTTGGATATATTTCTTAAAAAATAAATCTGATACATACAAAGTTGTGTTGAATTTTATTACTATAGTTGAAAAGCAACTTGGCTCACATGTTAAAATTTTACAATTAGGTGGGGGAACATAGTACGAATCCCTTAAGGATTACTTTAAAGAAAAGGAAATAATCCATAGGATTACATGTCCCTACACATCTGAACAGAATGGTTTAGTTGAGAGAAAGCATAGATACATAGTTGAAAAAGGGCTTAGCTTATTGGCTTATGCAAATTTACCCCTAAAATTCTAGCCTGAGGCTTTCGACGCTGTAGTCTACCTTATAAATAGACTGTCAACCAGAATTTTAGAGGTTACAACCCCCATAGAAAAATTACAAGGGTTAAAGCCAGATTACTATAGTTTAAAAAAATTTGGATGCTTATGCTTTCCATACTCGAGACTTATAACAACAATAAGTTAAATTTTAGATCAAAACCATGTACATTCCTTGGGTATGCTACTAATAAAAAAGGATACGAATGTCTTGATGACAGCGGAAAACTTTTTATTAGCAGGCATGTTGTATTCAGTGAAATTTTTTTCCCTTTAGAAATTCTGAAGTGAAAATAACAAGTAAGGTATATAATCCATGTATGTCAACACCAAAGCTGCCTACATAGTCTGAGAATGAGGATCCAACAGAGGTGAAGAGGACTACTGGAGATCATCAAACTCATCATGCAGCTTCTGTTCAACAAAATTTTGAGTGAGTAGATAATCTCAGTTATGCCAGTCACTCGCCTGCACACTCAACATATGAAGAAAATCAAAATACACAAGATCAATAGACTGATTCAAGGGACAACACTAGTCATGACACAACTGATAGTTTACCTCATATCGATGCCCTAGTCAAACCAAGCCATTCTAGGGTCACTAGAGCTAAAAGTGGCATCTTCAAGCCAAAAATATACATTACAGACACAACTTAGATGAACCATTAAGTTATGATCAAGCTATAAAAGATAATAACTGGAGAGCGGCAATGGATGAAGAGTATAATGCTCTTATAAAAAATAAGACATGGAATCTTATATGTCCACTGGCACATAAAAATATTGTTGGCTACAAATGGACATACAAGATAAAAAGAAACCCTGATGGGACTATCAATAAATACAAGGCAAGACTTGTTGCCAAAGGTTATATCCAACAGTATAGGTTTGACTTCACTGAAACTTTTTCTCCAGTAGTCAAACCCTCTACTATAAGGCTTATACTCACTATTGCACTACACAAAGTTTGGGGCATAAGGCAGCTAGATGTTAACAATGCCTTTCTAAATGGCATATTTGAAGAAGAGATCTATATGATGCAACCACCTGGCTATTAAAAAAATACAAATCTTGTGTGTAAACTAAACAAGGCAATATATGGCCTTAAACAAGCACCAAGAGTATGGTTTGATAGACTGAAATCAACTCCAATGTCAAAGGGGTATCAGCCTACCAAATCAGATACTTTATTGTTCATCAAAATCAATCAGTCATCAACTATATATATTCTAATGTATGTTGATGATCTTATAATTACAAATGACAATCAAGATGAAATCAATAAAATTATCTGCTATCTAGACAAGCAATTCTCAATTAAAGATCTTGGAAACCTAAACTATTTTCTGGAAATTGAAGTTCACAGAACAACAAATTCTGAGATAACATTGTGTCAAGAAATACATATCAGAACTTCTTGCTAAGACAAAAATGGAAGATGAAAAACCCATGTCAACAACAATGATAAGCAATCAAAGTCTGTCAAAAAAAAGGAGAGAAGCCATAAACAATGTTAAACAATATAGAAGTTTTATCGAAGCATTAAAATATGCTATTATAACAAGACCTGATATTGCGTTTAGTGTTAAAAAAATTCTCAATTTATGCAGAATTCACTGGATGAACACTGAAAAGTAGTCAAGAGGATACTCAGATACTTAAAGGAAACTATAAATCATGGCTTATCTCTCAAAGCTTGTAAAAGTCTTAATATAACTGGATATGCAGATGTTGACTGCGCTATAGATCCAGATGATAGAAAATCTATCACTGGATATTGTATATTCATTAGTAAAAACTTGATATCATGGTGTTCTAAGAAATAATCAACTACCTCAAGATCTAGCACAGAAGTGGAGTATAAGAGTGTAGTAAGTGCCACAACTGAAATAATGTAGTTACAATCAATTTTGAGAGGTTTAAAACTAGAATCAAATATCAAGCCAACATTATGGTGCGACAATCAAAGCATTGACCGCTAACCCTATACTACATTCTAGAACCAAACATATTGAGATAGATTTTCATTTTGTTTTAGATTAAGTTTTAAAAGGGAACTTACAAGTTACTCATATGCCTGCTACCTATCAGAAAGCCGATACACTCACCGAATCTTTGTCAAAGAAGAACTTCACAAAGTTCAGGTCAGAGCTAGGAATCACTGAAATTCAGACCTCCCTCAAGCTCAATAAATCAAATTTCCACCAAATTGAGATGCAGAGAAGAAGGAACATCAAAGGCGTCAACATGCTTTCGACTTAAATTGGAACTGTTTAGATCTTCAAGAGACTCAAGAGCGCTATTCAAATAAGACATCAGAAAGACATGAAACTAAGAAGAGACCATAATTTTGTGAATCACATCAACTAAATCAGAGAATCAAATGATTTCGTCTCACAAACCCTAACCTTAGAAATCGGGTTAGGGTTCGAAGGGGGAAAATGAATAAAGCCCTGATGTTGTTGCTCTTTTATTCTCTGGCCTTTGGATTCCTGCAGTTGGTTTTTATCTGATGCAATCTGGACTGTTTATTTTGCCAATGTTAAAGGAGTATTTTGGACTGTATCTATTTTCTAGCCCAACATTGTATCTGTTTATATATCATTCATTTTGCTGCCGTGTAATGTAACATTCATATTCTCAAAATCATTTGTAAAACAATCTTCTTGCTGTAACTTCATTATCAATAAAAATAATAATATTCGTTCTCTATTAATCCTCTAATATAATCTTTGTTATATCCTAATAATGCCATAAATAACACGTTGGCATTTCTTTCAACCTTATCAAACTTCCTTAAATTCCTTTCCCTCCAAATTTCAAACAAGCAAACTTTAAGGGCAAGAATCAGCACCTTTTCTTTATAATTCCTCCATCTCATGGACAGGAAAATTAAGTACCAATTATCTCTACCTTAATAATCAGGTATATTCATCATAATCAAAAGAGGGACTTCCTTCCAAATTTCAAAAGAATAGGAGCACTGAAAATACAAATGAGTGTTCGATTTATTATACTGCTTGCATAAAACGCAACAAGTACTTGTTAGCGTGCCAGAGTGACATAGCTTGTCTTTAGTTAGAATCACATTTTTGATAACTCTCCACATGAATAAATTTTTCCTTGGATCACGAGAACTGTCCCAAACTCTGGTATGACAAAGATTAATGTTTCCACTATTTACTAGGAGCTTATAGACATATGTAACAGTATGATCTTTTTGCTTGCTGCCCCACTTCAGCTCATCAAGTTCCCCTAAAATAATATTGGATGAAGTGACCATATTGAATGAAGATATGGAGCTGCAGTATATATCACAAATGAGCTAAAAGTATTTGTATTGGGTCATGTTATATTGGGCCTTCATGTAGCCCATTTATCTTTTATAAATACAAAACTGTAACCTATACATTTCATTATTCAGTTACTCAAACAATTTTGTAAGATCAGAAAGTTATCAAATACATTTTCTACATTTCAAATACTATCAATAAAATCAAGATTCAAATTCTTTCTTGGTATCGGAGCTACTTACATTGCCTAACAGCAAACAGAAGATCATCAAAAGTCATCGGAGAAGAAAAAAAACAGAAAATAAAAGGAATGCCATGCCAGTAATCTCTCAGAGAAGATCTCATCATAGAGATTAGGCTACACTCAAAAATCATCAGAAAATTAGTATTTTCACCTTTTTTTTCATCATCTGATTCTTTAAGTCATTAGAGAATCAAATATTCTCATCACTTAACTGTGTATGTTTTGATCTAACCTTGTTTTGTCAAACCATCTTCCTCTCAGTTGAAATCGACTGTTTTTAATATTCAGTTGAAATCATTCAAGTGCCTTGCCAAGAAACCAGTCGTCGGAATCATTCTCATCATTCAATTGATTTCTGGCTGCACCTTTTCTTGATTAATCTTTTGTCTCAGTTTCAGTAAATTTTCTTGATTTCACAAAGTTCTTGCACATGGCAGAAGGGGACATTGATAACTCGGCATCTTCTGAAACAAGAACAGCCAACACAGCATCTCAAACTGCAACTACCCAAGATCTCATCAAGGCTATCATAAAGCCACAAAGTCAAATAGTCAGTGTTCAACTAGATTTAAACAACTACTTGCTTTGGAAATTTCAGATAGAAACTACAGTGAGAGGCTATGGCCTTGAAGATCATGTTCTTGGAACACTGATTACACCATCGAAATACACTGCAAATAAAGATGGAAAACTGGTGAGCAATCAAGATTATGTTCAACACCAAAGGCAAGATAGCCTAATCAGTGCATGGTTATTGTCTTCCATAAGTGCAAACATTCTACCACAGTTAATTGGGTGCAAGAGTGCACATGAAATATGGTCAACAGTGGAGCAAATTTTCAACACACAATCTGCTGCAAAGATTATGTACTACAAAAGACAACTGCAAAACATAAGGAAAGAAAACATGCCAATGAGAGATTACCTGTCCAAGATCAAGACACTCTGTGATCAACTTGCATCAGTGGGTCACAAAATTTCAGACACTGAGCAAGTTTTATGTATTCTAGGTGGTCTAAGTGAAGAGTATGAAGCAGTGGTAGCAGTCATTTCTTCAAAAGAAACAACATCCAGTATACAATATGTGCACTCTACATTACTAGCACATGAAGGGAGAATAGAACAAAGAAGATCAACAATTTCAGATATTTCTGTTAACTTCACCAGTAACAACAGATTCAAGAATCAAGAAAGAAGTAACAACAGTAAGAATCAGTTTAACTTTCAAAGAGGTGGTCAATCTTCCAGATCCAGAGGAAGAAATGGAAGATACAGCAATAGCAATAATAGACTAAGATGCCAAATTTGTGAAAAGTTTGGTCATGCAGCCAACAAATGCTATTTCAGATTTGATGCCAACTACATTCCATCTCAACAAAACAACAACAGTTCAAGAAATCATAATCTTAGTGCAAACATGGTGAATACTCATTCAGATCCAAAAGATCAGGCAGATGTTAAAAGCACAGAGACTGCAAAAATTGATGATATTCAGGATGAAAGCTGGTATCCAGATTCTGGAGCTACCAATCATGTAACAAATAATCTCAACAATCTGAATTTGGAAAGTAGGGAGTACAGAGGTAAACAATTAATTCATATGGGTAATGGTGAATCAGTGAAAATCACACACACTGGAAATGCAAGTTTCAATGGCGAAAAAGAACTCTTTTTAAAAAATTTACTAAGAGTTCCATCTATTAGGAAAAACTTACTAAGTGTTTCACAGTTTTCCCAAGATAACAATGTGTATTTTGAATTTTATCCAAAATACTGTTTAATTAGAGATATTCTGACTAAGGAAATAATTTTGCAGGGTAAGGAATTTAAGGGATTGTACAAATTTGATGTTGCAAAATCAGGAAACTCTGAATGGAAAATGGTGTAATGTTACTGAAATTGAATATGAGAACAACTGTAAAGACTTTGATATTTGGCATTCCAAACTTGGACATCCAAGTGTAAACATTGTAAAGAAGGTGCTTAGTAATGATAATATTACTGTAAAAGATAGTGCAATGCCTTATGTATGTACATATTGTCAAATGGGCAAAAGCCATAAACTTGCATTTCCAGTCTCAAAAACAAATTACATGAAACCCTTAGAATTAGTTGCTTGTGATTTATGGGGCCTATCTCCTGTTAATACAGATTATGCATACAAATACTATATATCATTTGTTGATGCATACTCTAGATATTCATGGATTTATTTCTTGAAAACAAAATCTGAAACTTATGATGCAGTATTGCAGTTCATAACTCAAGCTGAAAGGCAAACAAATTGTCAATTAAAAGTCTTGCAGACAGATGGTGGAACTGAGTTCCAACCAATTAAGGAATACCTTCAAAAGAAAGGTATAATACGTAGAACAACTTGTCCATATACATTTGAACAAAATGGACTGGTTGAAAGAAAACACAGACATATTGTTGAAACCGGGCTTACTTTGTTAGCTCAAGCATCTCTACCCTTAAAATTTTGGCCAGATGCCTTTGCTAATACTGTGTTTCTAATAAATAGATTACCCACTAAGGTTTTACAGTTTAAAAGTCCATTGGAAATTCTATATAAAATTAAGCCAGAATATCATAGTATGAAAGTATTTGGATGTTTATACTTCCCCTATCTAAGACCATATAATGCACATAAGCTAAGTTTTAGGTCATCACCTTATACCTTCCTAGGCTATGCTGCCAATAAGAAGGGATACAAATGTTTGGATAGCAATGGAAAAGTTTTTATCTCTAGACATGTGGTGTTTAATGGGAAAATATTTCCTTTTAGTCAGTCAAATATAAAAACATCGCAGAAAGTGTATAATTCAAAATTTTCCATACCACCAATACTTGAGCAACTTGATGTCATAACTCAAGTTGAAGAAAGAAGATTGCAGGGCAATATAGATCCAGAATCCTCTGTCAAGTCCACTTCACAACACACAGTGCTCATGCCTGAGCCAGGTCATGAAGGAGATGATCAGAATGGAAGCACAGGTCAGACATCACATATGTGTCCTACTGATCAGCCAGACTACAGTCAACCATTAGATGATTTGCAATCATCTAATGATCAACAAGAAACCACTGCTGGAGCTTCACATCAATCATCTGCTCAAACCAGACATCATATGATAACAAGAGCCAAGAGTGGTATATTCAAGCCAAAAATATTCAGTGCTACTATGAATACTGAAGAACCAGATACCTATCACCAAGCCATACAGAATGAAAACTGGAAGATGGCCATGGAAGAGGAATACAATGCATTGATAAAAAATAAAACCTGGGAATTAACTCCATTGCCAAGCAATAAAAATGTTATAGGCTGCAAATGGACATATAGAATAAAGAGAAACGCCGATGGTTCAGTTTCTAAATATAAGGCAAGGCTAGTAGCTAAAGGGTATTCACAACAAAGTGGCTTTGATTTTACTGAAACTTTTTCACCAGTTGTGAAACCCTCAACTATTAGAATTGTTCTTACCATTGCCTTGCATAAAAACTGGAACATCAAGCAATTAGATGTAAATAATGCTTTTCTGAATGGTATTTTACAGGAAGAAGTCTATATGGAGCAGCCTCCAGGTTTTGAGCAAAAGAAGGTAGACAAACTTGTATGCAAATTGAACAAAGCAATTTACGGACTCAAACAAGCACCAAGAGTATGGTTTGAGAAACTGAAGTCAACACTAATCAGACTTGGCTACAGTTCAACAAAATCAGACAACTCTCTATTTACAAAATCTAATAATAATGTAATTATGTATGTACTAATATACGTTGATGACTTTATTATTACAGGCAGTAGTGAATCAGAAATGAGCAAACTCACAGAGCTTTTAAATAAAGAATTCTCAATCAAAGACTTGGGAAATCTGAATTACTTTCTTGGCATTGAAGTTAAAAGACTGTCTCATACAGAAATATTTTTGAGTCAAAGAAAATATATTTTTGAAATCTTACAGAGAGCAAAAATGGATCAAGCAAATGCAATATCAACACCTATGGCAAGTAATTCACATCTGTCCAAGTACAAAGGAGAACCCATATCAAATGACAAGCAATACAGAAGCATCATAGGAGCTCTACAATATGTAACAATAACCAGGCCAGAAATTTCATTCAGTGTCGATAAAGTAAGTCAATATATGCAAAATCCACTGGATGAACATTGGAAAGCAGTTAAAAGAATACTAAGGTATCTAAAAGGAACTATAAATCATGGACTAAAGCTGCAATCAAGAAAAACTATCAATATAAAGGGGTATGCAGACGCGGATTGGGCAACAGACATGGATGACTGAAGATCTACTTCTGGTTACTGTATATTTCTAGGCAATAACGCAGTTTCATGGTGCTCAAAAAAACAGCCCACTTTATCGCGGTCAAGCACTGAAGCCGAGTATAGAAGCGTTGCTAACGCAACTGCCGAAGTATTGTGGATAACTTCTGTACTCAATGAACTCTATATCAAGATGACTGACAAACCAACAATCTGGTGTGACAATCTAAGCACTGTTATGCTCTCGGCAAATCCAGTGCTACATGCTCGAACTAAGCATATAGAACTAGATCTGTACTTCGTCGGAGAACAGGTAACAGAGGGAAAGATTAATATTAATCACTTACCATCAACTCACCAAATCGCTGATGTCATGACAAAGCTCCTATCAAAACAGAATTTTGTTCGCTTCAAGAAAGATCTAAAAGTAACTGAGCTCAACAATAATATCTGAAACGACATAGCATCATCTATTCCAAGCAAAGAGAAATTCCAGGTGGCAATCAACTGAAATTTCCCTTAGTTGGAATAGCATAGCTCAATTCCGCCACAATCAGGGGTCCATGGCTTAATTCTCACCTTCTTCAGCTTCCGCAACAGAAAGGAGAGCTTTTTCATCACCAAAGGGTAGCATGTATCAGATCTACACACTTTTCCAATCAAAGCCCTCGTCTTTCTTTATGCGGCTAAAGAAAATTGCAAACCCTAACCTGAAGTTAGGTTTGAGGGGAGGTATTGAATGAAGATATGGAGCCGCAGTATATATCACAAAGGAGCTAAAAGTATTTGTATTGGGTCATATTATATTGGGCCTTCATGTAGCCCATTTATCTTTTATAAATACAAAACTGTAACCTGTACATTTCATTATTCAGTTACTCAAACAATTTTGTAAGATCAGAAAGTTATCAAATACATTTTCTACATTTCAAATACTATCAATAAAATCAAGATTCAAATTCTTTCTGACCAGCTGCCATGACTCTCTCACCCTAGTGCGACTGCAACGTGGCAATGCAACAACACCATCAATAATGTAATTTGCAGCCCTAACATTAAAGGGGATGCCTTTTTGTAAAATATCAAGATAATCTAAATTTTCCCTTAGAATAGTACCTCTTGCACCCCAAGGGGGACACCAAAAGGAAGCTTTAGAACTTGTTAATAAAGCCAGCTGAAACTGATTTTTCAGTTCCTCCAACTTCAAAAGACTTCTCCATACCCAACTAGCATTTGGCTTAATTCCATTTTCCAGAAATCCTTTCTTCCTAGGAGCTGTTATTTATGACATTGGAAAAATGGACAAAATTTGTAGCTTTATTCCACCTGATCATGCTAACAATTTTCAATCCACCTTGCTTCAAAGGAGGCTAAACTTTGTTGAAGGAGATAGGGATAGTTTTCCTTGAGAAGGGAGAATTGGACCATAGGAAATATTTCACGCTTGTTCAATCATATAAATTAATTTTTTGGGAAGAACTAATACCCTAGAATAATAAATTTGCATGGAGAAAGCTATTGAATTTGTAATGGTAAGCCTACGAACTAAAGAAAATGTTTATTATACCACATACACAACTGGCTAGTTAATTTTTTCATATAACTGCATACAGTGGTGTTTCCTAATTCTAGAAGTTATGAGAGGAATACTAAGATAAAGCATGTCCCTGGTTTGTACTCTAAATCTCATATGGAGAAACAAGGGATAAAATTTCATGTTCTTGAATTCCATAATACAAAATAGAAGATTTTGCATTATTTATTTGCAGCTCAGAGGTCAATTTAAAGCTTTGCAAGATTCCAAAAATATTGTTAAGAGAATAGGAATTAGGTTTAGAGAAGATTAGCAGATCATTCAGCATAGCAAAGGCTAGTAAGTTAGGGGTCTTTGAACATGGGATGAAAATCCATGGGTTTACTTGAATTTTTTTTGATTTAGTAGGGCAGTAAACAGCTCCATGATGGTCAAGAAAAGATAAGAACCGAGGAGGTCAACGTCTTATGCCTTGCTTCCCTTCGAAACAATCACAAACTAAAGTTTGCTTAAACAGAAAAGCTAGTAGTTGTAATGAAAGCCTCCACCCACTTAATAAACTTTATGGGAAACTCCATCCTAGTTAAAGCATATGAGATGGCTTTCCGTTTAACGGTGTCATAGGCCTTCATGAAGCTAATTTTTAAACAGCACCTAGGACTTAAATACTTGATGTTATAACCCTTTAGCAATTCAGGAGTTAAAAGATAATTATCAACAATATTCCTGCTTGGAAGGAAGGTACTTTGATTTAAGGAAATGAGTGAAGATAAGACTAACTTGATCTTTATGGCAAGAACCTTAGAGATACACGTATAAATAGTACTGTAGCAGCTAATGGGTCTAAATCGATTTACATTCATAGGGGACACAACCTTGCGAACAAGACATATAATAGTGGAGTTGACCTTTTTGAGCATTTTCCCACTTGAAAAAAAATGAATCGCCTTCAGAAACACTTCACTTATAATGGGCCGGAAAGTTATGAAAAACTAGAATTGAATCCATATGGACCCCTAAAGTTGTCTTTAGGAATAAAGAACAAAGCATCCTTTATCTCTTTATCTGTTATGTCTTGGCTCAAGGAGGAAGCTTGAACTTGAGTGAGAGAAGGCAAAGGGAGATGATCCAAATGGGCTGGTTAATATTTTGATCTCTTGTGCTGCTTAAGATGGAAGTAAAGAGACTCACAAAAGCCTGGATGACTGCTTCATGGCCCTTATGAATTGAATTGTCAGAGTCTAGAATTTTGATGAATCTTGCTTTTACTGGATTTGATATTGAATAAGTTATGACAGAACTAGGAGTTCTCGTTACCATATCTATCCCAATTATCTCTACAGTTCTACTTGATCATAGCAGCTTCATCATCGTGGGCTTCTTTTAACTTAGAAGTTATCTCTTGTTCCTACAAAGCTAAAGTTAGACAAGTAGGGTTTTGATAAACATTAATTTGAACCCGATCAAATTGCTCTTTTGAAAGAGTGGATTGCTTGTTTCCTCTTCCATAGGTCTCTTTATTCCATTTTTTAGGTGTTAATTTGGTGTGTTTTAATCATAGTTTTCATAACTCGACCCGACCGCGGTTGAACCGCGAATAACCGCGACCGTGGGGGTCAACGGCCGTGAACTCAATCAAACCTCCTTCATGTAAGATCTTGATTCGACCTTTGAATTGGAAGTTTTAACCTTCATTTGAACCTGGTTAAACCGTCCCATATACTCAATTTCTTCAATCCAAAATATGTTTTCAAATCTCCGCCCGTTTCATATACGTAATTAGTGCAGCTAGTGTAACAAATTTTGTTTAATTTTTTCATAATAGAATTAGTGTGTGGATTATGAATTAATATCGTATATTTTATTGAAGATGTTGGTTTATTATGTACTTAAGACTGATACATTACATCTAAATGTTTTAATTTTCAAAAAAGAGTATGTGTGGTTCTTGACGGTTCGACTGGTCGAACCCTCGAAACCTTGAACCTTGAGTCCTCACGGTTTGATTCATAGTCCGGTTATGAAAACATTTGTTTTAATTTATGCTGCATCCTGAACATATGACTATCATGAACTGGGTAGTCCAAACAAGAGAAACAACTGAAAAGAAATCATGGTGATTTGCCCAAGAGTTGAAGAATCTAAAGGGAGAGGGAATTTTGCCAAAAGAAAGAAAAAGTGGGTATGATCAGACAAGCATAGAGAAAGGACCTCATATATGTTAGGCCAATTAGAAAGTGTAGGACTACTCATAAATATCCTATCTAGCCTTTGAGAACCATTTATAGACTTGTTTGACCAAGTATGGAATAGACAGGGAAGTTCTATGAGATCATAATTTAGAATTGCATTGTATAAGGGAATAGTGTCTTTAACAGAAAGGGGGTACCTCCTAGCCTGTCATGAACATAAAGCATGTTGTTCCAATCTCTAAGGGCAAGCCAAGGAAAGATAGAAGGTTTCAAAAGATGTAGCTTATCAAGGAAGTCTTGCCTAGATGAGGAGTAGTTATCAGCATAGACAAAAGTAACAACAAAAGTAGCAACAAAAGGATGATTTAGATTTTTTTATGGAGAATAAGGTAGTAGAATGATTGCCCGCATGAAGATGTAGGAGTGACTTTGAAGATAATGAGGTTCCAGATCAAGGAAAATGGAGCATAATCTAGATTGTGTTGATATTCCCAAGAAGAATCGATGTAGGAAGTTGCAGCATGGATGGATTTATAATTCTATTTATTTTCAAGAAGAGCAAGCATGTTAAGAGACTGTGAATGGATTAGATTCTTAACTTCAAGCTATTTTGCAAGTTCATTTCCTCTTATTTTCCACACACATATTTTTCTATTCATCATGACTGGTTGTGGAGAGGGTGAGAGATTGATTGTCATTGGTGGTGGGATCAGAAAAAGTTGGGAGTTGTTGATCCATCAAATAGACGTTGTGTACATATATTTATTGATTCCTTCTAGAAGTTTTGTTTTGTCTCTATATTTTGAAGCACTTCTAGTCTTTCTTATGGAAATTATACTATTTTGAGACTGATTACTAGTGGCTTGTTTGTTAGTAATTAATATGGAAGGATTTTGATGTACAGGAATTGTAGAAGGATTGTTATCATGAGAGGATTATAAGTTTACATGCACTTTTTGTGCATGCCCTTGCATTTGATCAACATTACTTAGGGTGGAAGAACATACTGTAAATATGGGTTCATTAGTGGACAAATTATTGACTTTGATAGCACATGTGATGTGAAACTTTTCATGAACACTAACACTAGAAGCGGGAATTTCAGTAGGGGAATGGGTAGAAAAGAAAAAGGGATGGGTGGAACATGCATGCACTCAGAAGTAACAATCTCTTGATTTGCAAGAAAAACCTCTTAATTTTCAGCAATAAAAAAATCTGTTCTTTGGCTAACATGATCTCGACTAGCTGCTCACTTGCACCTATTTCAACTACATTAGCTTTTTGCATTAGATTAAAATCTCCATCTCCTCCATTTCACCTAAAACTTGATCAACATCCTCTTCATGGCCTTCTAAAACATCAAATTTATTAGCAACATTCAAACATACTTCACTTTGTCTCCTCTCTATAGCTCCATTGACATACCTGTTCCTTTATTAGCATGGATAAGTTTGAAAACCTATTTTTAACAAGCTCTTTATCTTTATTCCTTTGATTAGAAATTACATTAGTCCATCTCCTACCCTTCTCACTAGCACTATGCAGAGATTTTTTCTGACTTCTTCTTTCCTTCTCAACTAACTTTTCATTAACTTTTGTAGCATCAATTTTTTTTTTGTTACTTTCATAATCCTTCTTAACATGCCCAAAGACCTTACATTTTTCACATATATCAGGCCTCCAAGCATATTTGATCCTAAGTGGCAATTTTTCCTTCAGTGAGTTGAATGCATATTTGATTAAGAAAAAGCTTAGTGCATGGAACTTCAACCAATACTTTTTCATATTCAAATCTCTCGAGTCTTTTTGTAGACTCATCAAAACATATAACATTACCTAAAGAGCTTTCTATCTATTCTATGGCAACTAGGGTCCAATTAATAGAAGGATTTTAGAAAGAAAAATTCAGAGAGAAACACATTTTATCTTCTCTTTTATACAATCAATGGAAGGATCCCATTGGGATATGATGAATACCTCACCCCTGATAATTAGAGGGTTGGCTTCCAAATTTTGGAACGCCTCCTATCATCTTCAATTTCATAAAAGAAAAGTCCGCTATCAGATTTAATTTGAATCCCATTAAGATTATCCCGATCTAGCCTTAAAAGATATGTAAAACTGAGAAGGGTAGAGCTTTATCCAGAAAAAACCAACAAGATGGTGACCCGAGAAGGATGAGCCAGCTTCTAGTGCTTTTAAAGAAGGGATTAAGGCATTAGCTGCACTAAAATTCAAATAAAATTTTCTTGTCTTGTACTTAACAGCGTTCTTAGGCAATTTCTTAAAAATGGAGGACCAAGGAGATGGGGCAGAAGAAAGAGGAATAGAAGAAGAATGAGGGAAATATGAAGGAAGAGTGGCAGAAACAAGGTTCTTTGAAGGAGTGGGTTCAAAAACTAAAGGGAAGGAGGAGAGCATAGGATATAGGAAGGGCCGAGAGATGGGTTTGGAGGGAATGGTGGAGTAGGAGCAGAGCAGAAGAAAAAGGCGGGAGATTTTGGTTGGGAAAAAAGAAGCAGGCCATGAAGGAAGAAACGAGCTTTTTGATTAATTATATTTATGGAACCCGATTAATGGATTTTTATTAGATGATGTATATTTATCGAAATTGAGCCACTTTGATAGTGAAATGGACGTATACGTGTGAAATGTACATAGTGTTGTCATAGCATTTTAAATGGTTGTCACAAGAGAACAAACGATAGCGTTTTGGAATGCTATCATAATAGAACAAATAATAGCGTTTTAAAAGTGTATCATAAAAGAACAAATGGCAGCCTTTAAAAGTGCATCATAATTGGACATACGACAATGTTTGAAAATGCCATCGTATAGTATCATATGATAGCATTTGGAAAACGCCATCATATAATAATATATGCTTGTTTTTAAATGTGCTATAATAAGTCTCCTATTTATTACAACATGTCATTTAAGCGTTCATAAAAATGCCACTAAAGGTTATAATAGCATTTTTGAAATGCTATCAAAGGTTTTGATTATTGTAATGGATATAATCACATTCTATTATAGGTAATATTAGAACTCATATCCAATACACTCACCTTATTTGACCATATGAGTTGTTTTAACTATTTCGCATGTCTTTAATTTTACTTACTCTATATACATAATATTTGGCTTTATATATCAATATACATAAGTTTGTATCTTAGACAATTAAGCAGTATATAAAATGAAGATCAATTTTGATATTTTATACTATGGTATCTTTTTTGGTTTATCCCAAACTCATTTAGATGGCACAACATGATCCTTGATGATTTCAACAACTCTTATCATGCTCTCACTAATTGTGAGCGTCGCTATTGATCATATGTGACATATCTGATAAGCATAACATGATTCATAATCATGTAAATGAAGGTACTCATCACACTTGGTGTAATTTACATCTCAATGATTTATAGCATAGCATAAAGTTCCAAATTAATTATAGATAATATTTAGATGCTTAGATATTATCTTTAGCTAACACACCGCATAGTCTAGAATGTGAATACTATCAAGAGGTACCATCATGATTTTATTGTATATCAAATATACAAGATATTTATATATAAAATAAACCGCATCTAATTTTAATCAAATCGAAAGTAATTATACAGATAATATTGGTATACATGAAATTATTTATCTTAACTTAGATGTATTCATTAGTGAATTCATGTGATAAGCTCCCACTGTTTCTATCACTATTATAGCAATATCAACAATGTGAAGTTCTATCACATTTTACATGGGATTTCTATCTCATTTATTGTACCTAGTTTACAATCAAGATTTTAGATCCAATATCCAAAAGCTCTGTAAAATAGAACTCATAAAAGATAATCTTTTATAAGTTTATATTAAATCTTGAAATTGTAATTCTTGTTTCCTCCTTAAGCATCTTCCAATATTTAGTATAATCCTAATTCTAATGTTCTTCATGAATCCGAGGTAATGTTTACTATCTCTTCATCCCAACAGTACCATTGTGATTGCTATCACTTTAAAATTTTATTTTCTTTCCTCAAAGTCTTGCCTCTAGGAGAAAACTTAACCATAAAATCATGGCCTAATTTCATTACTCAATTACTTTTGTTCACCCTTAACAAAGTAAGGAGGTCTATCTTGTAATTGGTTAATTGGATCAAATCAACACCTTTGTTATTTGGGTCTATCTCTTGCTTTAGGCCTAGAATTATTTCCAATTCAACAAGCATATGGTACCCTTGCGTATACGATCTTGTACTAAGTTTTACTTGCTTTAATCACATGAAATCATTCGAATTCTGTACACTAGGACATAAACTTATTCACCATAAAACTATTGTATATGACCAAATATGGATCGAATATCTGCACTCTTATATTATCTATAGAGATCACACTCATATTGATAATAAACATTATTAAGCAAGTTATTGCAACCGTTTGGACTTTAATAGCATTTAAAAGATGCTAGTAAAAGGTTTCATAGCGTTTAAAAAACTTTATATAACAACATGTTATTATAGGTCATAGATTTACAATAGCATTGACATAAACGCTATTAAAAGTAAGATTTTGATAACTTTTTTGTGCTATCTTATTCATAAGAGAATGATATTTATAACTTATATTTGTTGTGTTATTTTTTATGGCATTTTCTAATCACTTTCTATAGCGTTAACCCATGCTATTGCTTTTACAACACACAATTCAAAACGGTTGATCTTTATAATATTTATGAACTACTATCATTTTTGTTAGACGCGTTTTGTACTAGTTGGGCTTTATTTCAATAAATTGTATCAAACACAACTATTAACCATTTAAATTGATGCATTTAACACATTATACCAAAAATAATTGCTAGTCCATGTATTATATTAATACTAATTACTTATCAACATAGTACATTAAACATACACAAATTTATTCCACTACACACTAGGAACCATTGTCGCCCCTGCTGCTTAATTTAGCAGCAGATGTTTTCACCAAAATTATTAAATTAGCTATAAAAAGGGTATTGGCGAGTGTAGGTAATGATACCACTAGCAATGGTCTTTTGTTTCTTCAATTTGCAGATGACACCATGCTTTTTACCTCTTATTTACGTTAACACATCACAACTTTTAAATTTATCTTATATAATTTTGAAATGCTTTCTAGACTAAGGATAAATTTGAACTGTTTTAATCCTAAATAATGTAGATAATGCTTTAAATAGAGTTGTTAATACACTTAGTTGCAAAACCATGAGCTTCCCCATAAATTACTTAGGAATCCCGATTAAACAGACAAAAGCTAAAGAGGGAGGATTAGCAAATAATAATTACAGAATTATTTTAAAAAAAACTATCTAATTAACATGGAAGATTTTTTTTCCAGGCAGATAGAATCATTTTACTTTGTTTTACTTTGTAATAAGCTAGAGTATAATAATTTAGACAATGAGAGCGATATAAAGATTTAGCGTGGGACAATAGCAAATTATACACCTCTAACTCAGTATATAGTTTTTTAAACTCTTTAGGTATAAACCAAAGATCTTTAAATATATTTGGAAAAATAAATGTTCCTCCTAAAACAAAACTACACATATGGTTGATCTTACATATGAATTAAACACACCTGAATTTCTAAGGAAAAATAATTTAGATATAAATTTTTTTTCTTCAATTTAGGCCTAGAACATGTAACTCACATGTATTACAATTGTCCCTTAACTAATTCCATTCTAGCAAACGTTTTCAACATTTTTGACTTTAAAGGAACTAGCATAATTTTTAACTATGACTATTACTGAAATAATTTTAGATTTCAATATGATATAGGTAATAGAATTTTACTTGATACTATTTTCACCATTACCTGTTGGTACTTATGGTTTAAAAGAAATCAATTTTTTTAACAATGCTTGTAATTCATCTGATAATCTGACTTACATAATTATTATCTTCTGTTATAATTGGGTTGCAACAATAGTTAGAATTGGTTAAATGTGATAGTTTCAAGGAATATCTTAAGATAGCAAAAAGCTGCATCGATATCTTGAAGGTAAAAATTATCAGCGATAATATGAGAAAGTTTACAACCTTAACCTTGGAACTAGGGATGCCTCTAATGACAACACTTCAAACATTGTACTTTTAATTGATAGCTAATTTTGTTTATCTTTTCGTTTTCGTTTTACTCCTCATACACATATATGTATATAATGCATATATAAACATATATGTGAGCCTCATGGTTTTTTTTGAGTTTTTTAGTTTCAGGGATTACACTGGATTGATTTACTTATGCTTTGACCTTATTAGGGATTAGATTATTGGCATTGCCTTGCGTTTGTCGCTATCCATCGAAGACTTACCAGGCTACTGTCTATTAGCTGTTACGGTTTAGTATATCTAGCCTATGGAGCTATTATGAGCAGTAGCAGATACTGAGCTGATGTGATAGGTTACCTATTATTAAGTAGGATTGTCTATCTAATTTTTTATTGACCGACGTCAATTTTGGTTCTACCTGCAAGCCTGGTATCTTCTTCTGGATCCTTTTTTACTTTTATTATTTATTTTTAGGAGGATTTTCCATCTTTTTCTTTCTTTGTAAGGGTTTTTACTATCTGCCAGACTTGTTTGCAACATTTTTTAAGTGTGCAATAAAATTATAGAGTGCTCCCTTCCTTGAAAGGATCACTCATTTACTGAAAAAAGAAACACATTACATATCCATAACAGCTCATAAACGATGTATCAAGAGTGCAAACTAGTTAACTAAAAAAGTAACTATGTGCAAGCTAAGGATAAATTATCGAAACAAAAATAACTTCAAACTTCAATGTTTTGCAGCATGTTACAACTTGTTTGTAACAAATATGCATGATTACATATAAAATAAAGGTTCAACAATTAGAAATCATAATATAAAATTATTGCTACTTAAGATACATGATTTATGCAAACATATCAACCATTATGAGAAGAAATTAATAAGTTTACTCACTTAATTGAACTTAGAATTTACTACATGATGTACCCATAAGTCATAGGATTTTATAAACTGATCAATAATGAAGTTATACTTTACCAGTCAACATCGATTTTCTGCATGTTACATCTTAATATGACATACACTTTAGACTATAAATATCAACGATACACTAATAGTTCACGTGATGCATGTTACTTTATTATATCTTTTTTGATACGATGTTTTTGTACCAAAAATGGGCACAAAACTCTTCGGAAGTAATTGAAGAGATTATAGTGAAGAAATAAAATGGAAAATGAGGCTAATCTAACAATCATACCAAGAAAAATAAGCAGCAGTAAAGGAAGACAAGAATTTATAGTGGTTCAGCGCTAAGGCCTACATCCACTTTGAAGGATTTGCTGTTTATTGCTGATTATAAACAGAATTACAATAGTCCAATGGCTAACACTTGAATTTAATGGTGTTTAAGTAGAGCAACATCATAAAAGTCCTTTTTTAGTTGCTGTTGAGGTGCTATTTATAGGCTTAGATCTGGAAATATCTGCCTTGAATCTCGAAATACCCTTTCTCATGCATACGTAGGCCCACATAATCGATCTGGGGTCGTTTGGGATCGATCCCTGATCGATCCATGTTGTCTTCATATCGATCAACAAATTTTCCAATCGAACCGCGATCGATCATGGTTGTTCTTGAATTGATTTGCAAGCTTTTGTGAATATTTCACGGCATTTGGATTTATGATTTGAGAGATATGATCGATCCAAGATTGAGTTTGCTAGGGAAACTAGAGCCTTCGTATAGATGGATTCGTATCGATCCTCTTCGCATCGATGATGTGGCATGCTTGCTTTGTGTAGATCCAAAATTTACGCACAAGGGCCGCTTCTTTTGGTTTTTGATCGGTTCTTTCGTATCCATCTGATGCTCTATCTTCCATATCGATGCTCTGCATCCTCCTTCATATCGATCGTAGGTTTTTTCCTTCGTATCGACCAAATAGGCAATCGATACGAAAAGCATAGATGTTGTTTGAATGAAGTGTGACCGATCCAGGGAGTGTTGAAGTCCATCGATATGCATTTGAACCACACGGATATGAACCATGGGTGCCAAGTGCTTGAATCAAGTTCGTTTCGTACCGATGCCGATCGATATAAAGCAATGGATACGAATGATGTAGGCTAAATGATGGATGCGAGATGAATGGATACGGGGCGATGGATAAGAAACAGGCATGCTTCATATGAATATTGATCGATCCATAACTTGAGCATACGAACTCCGATTGACCTAAAATTTAGAATTTTGCCTTACGTAGCTTTGCTTGTCATACCATGCTAATTGTAGAAAGGTCCGAACACGGACCAAGTTCGCATGTATCCATCGTGGACCTGTAGATAACTGATCTCCGGGCCGGATTGTCTTCAGTCCCTAGTCAAGTCCTTGGTGTCATGGCCTTTCCAAAGGCGGGATAACATTTGCCCTCCAAAGTACGTCATGTGTGAACTTGACATGCTTTGAGAGGTCGCAATCTTCATTCTGAAAAGGTTCTATCTGATTTGCTGAACAGTTATTGTGCGTTCATCAAGAGATGTAACCCTCAACTAATTTCCAGTAATGTAAATGTTGAGTTGTAGACTGCCATTGATCACGCAGCTTTTGTTGTAACTGAAGGTTGAGTGCTAGTAATTTATTGTTTATTGTTGTTGCTGTCACCAGGCAAGCATCCAATTCCTGTTAACTTTGAAAATCGAATGTTAGTATGGCATACATGCATGTATTTTAACATGATTCCCATTAGTGCTTACATGTTCACGGGTCGTTGTTAAGTTTATTTATATGGATCGAGTTTTGTGTCGATTCTTTCCTGGATCGATGTGAAATCCGAGTTGCAACAATGATCTGTGGTTGTTTCAATCTCTTTCTTCATATCGATCCTCTCTTGCATCGATCTGGGATGTATGCAGTTAGTCTTCGTATCGATGATTATTAACACGAGACAGACTTACATAAGGTGTGCCTCACGTCAATGGATACGAAATGTTTGCTTTGTATCGATAGATACGAGATTTACAAATGTTAATTTGTGGGAAAGCTTCCTATCGATAGATATGAAATATTGGGCCTCCGATCGATTTGCATCGATGGATACTAAGTGCCGGGCTTCACACTGATGGATACGAGATGCTATGCTCCGGATTGACTCGTTTTGATGGATACGAAGCTTTGAAGTTTAGATGCGCTTCAATCGATTGGCATGTTGACCGCTTCAAATGGTTTTGTGACTGGGATACGAATCATACTTATGGTCGATAAGAAGAAGTATAAATAGATTTTGGACTTAGAATATTTTTCCACTTGTTTCTGCTACTGTTTCATATCGACTAGAAAAGAGGAAGAACTACTAATCCTTATCCTCAAACGCCAGTTCATTAACCCTTAACCCAAATTCTTCAAGCTAGGTAAATAATCATTAGATCTATGTTTAAAGTGATAAGACTCAAGTTCCATGCCATTTCGTTCATGGCAACGATGATCTCCGGCATCGTTGGTGCCGGAGTGTAGCTAGGGTGATGTCGAGGTGCATTTAATGGCGATTTGGAGAAGTAGAAGGAGGAGAGGAATTGTAAGGTGTCAATGGACTTGTTATCTATCTCGAACTCGTATCGATGTTAAATGGGATTAATCAAAATGCTTTGGAGATTATCGAAGGCGGTCCTCATGATCGAGGCGAAGGGCAGTAGTTTATTGATCGATCTGAGATGGAGCAGTTCATATCGATGTAGATGTGGCATGGTGTGATCGATCCGAAACTAGAGTCTTTGGACCGATACGAAGTAGATCGATGTTTGGAGTGATTGATACGAACGTTTCATCGATACGAAATGATGGCTTTAGGGGAACGAACCAAAGTGAACTATGATCGATAGGAACTCCATCGCTTTGTGCATATTCGAACACTTAACCCAAAGAGCTTTAGCCTTGCATGTCTGGACTTTATTGTAAAACTGCATATATGACTATCCTCCAAAGCTCATCGATGGAATTGTAACTTGATAAACATAACCAATTTTAATGTGGATCGTTCTCCCAAGTCAGAATGACACGGTTGAGACAGTCTGTGATAACAATCACTCCGGTCGAATCTTGAAGTTTTGTCTCTTTATCATCTTTTGCCCTTATAGAAATTTAGAGTATTGCGCAGCCCTTCACTACAAAACACGATCTGTCACTTTACACCGGAGGGAACATGGGTTTCTTACCATCTAATAATGGTTTTTACCGAGTTCAATAGCTATGGATTCTGGAAGATCAGAGCATCAAGAAGTTCAAAGTCCTTTGTTTCCTAGAATCGAAATGCCGGATGTCACAGCAGATACAGTGTATCCTGCTCCGGATGAATTGTCGGATGTAGTGGTGATTACCTGGATGAATTGTCGGATGTCACAGCAGAATTTGTCTTAGGAACAGACTATACTTGGAGGAAGTTTGATTACCTGAGCCAGAAGATAGTGCGCATAATCCTCTAGAAGGGTTCACCGCATGTAATAGATTCATGTGCTTGGCTAGAACATTGCCCCCATTCAACCAGTTCATTTGGGACGTGCTATTTTTTTCTAAGGATCGCGCCTTCTCATCTTCATCCTAATGGTTATGCGCTACTCAATAACACGTATATTGTATTTATGGAACATCTCCTCCGTCCCCCGACCGTCGATGAGATGAGATATTTATTCAATGTTAAAAGTCGGGGAGATAATCCATCATTCACTTTCCTAGAAGCTATCAGGAACTGCCAAGTGGTGGCACGTGCGTAGAGCAAGTTGAGCTACTTCAAAATAGAGTGGTTCTACGTGAGATGCCCACCGGGGTTTGCCAGATGATGGTTGCCCAGATGTAAGTACTTTCATTTGTTCATCAATTAACCAGGTAATATAAATTGATGCTGAATTCATTATTGTACTTCTTTCACAGCTCCTATTCCATGCTCTAAAGGAGCACATTTCAAAGAGATAGGGAGGACACTTCAGGCGGGGCCTATCGAACTGAGGGAAATAGACGAAGTTCTTATCTATAATAACTTGATTGCCACCGGGCTTATAGAAAGTGGACATAGTATAGGGATGACGGGGGTTCCCAGAGTGGATCCAGTAAGACAAAGTGGAAGATGGGCTATGTTCGTGCTCCCAGTCGAGGGAGCTCGGAGTGTGCCTGAAGTAACAATCATCAAACTCGGCGATGACGAGGGTGCAACAGCTGGGCATGATCCCGCAATCGTGCCTCCACAGGGCCCTCGACCATTAAAATCGAAGAGAAAAGGCAAAAATTTTGTCCACAAAGCCAAGAGGTAGAAGACTATTGAAGCAACTTAGCTCGTTGCAACTTTGATAGGTCCAGAGACCTCTTCCCCGCAGATGGAAAGTTCACTGAAAGGGTTATCAGATGTTCCTATCCCGGATGAAATATCTCTATTCCTTGATCTCAAGATAGAGGGGCTTCATTTCCCATCAAGAATCAACGCAGACCAAACCTCAATAGACATAGGGGAGCCAACTTCAATAAGCAAAGCTGCTACAACCAGTCGGTTGGGGAGTTTGCACATGCATACACACACTTTACAGCGCCACGCGACATTCCATCACATGCTTCTTAATCTCTGGCGATGACTAACTTTATTCCTCATTTTGTTTTGCAGACATGATGATGAAGCAAGGATCCATGCTTAGCAAGCTCCGCTCTTCGCGCCATTCATTTGGATCGCATTCCGAGCCACATCACCATGAGAGCGAAAGGGATTACGACCATGGCTACCATTCTAACCAAGAACGTGAGCGCTACGACAGGGAGAAAGAAAATCATATCAGAGCAGGCGCCATTCTAGGTCACGATCTCCGCCACCAAAAGGACCCTCTAAACCCTCCGGATCTGGTAGGCCACCTTCTGAATCCTTATATCAAATAACGCCATCTCACGCTCCAAAAACAGAAACTCCTACAGTCGTAGAACAAACTGCCATAGAGCCAATGGGGGAGGGAGCCATTCGCATCACCAAACTGAAGAAAGATTTTCCGAATATATGTTTATATGGCTTCCACTTTCCTCCCAACTTGAAAAGAATCCCAAATGACATAGAGAAATTAGTGCAGGTCTATGTTAATGACGTGTACAACCAATATCGCGAATGGGTTAAGATGGCAGAACGGGTTTTGGCTGTGTCTTTTAAGCAGGCCGAGGCTATCAAGAAACTAAAGGCAATCTCTCTCATAGGGACAAAATAATAGAAGTTCTTACCAATGAAATTGAGTCTTCGAGAAAAGCCGAGATTGAGATCATCCAAAGAGCCGAGGAAGCCATGAAGTCTATGGAGGAAATGAGGAAAATGCACATGGACTTGGTGCAGGAAATGGGGCATCGCAATACTATTATTATGAAAGAAAGGGATGCCGCATTGAAAGAAGTCGTCGAATTAAAGGCGAAGCTGACTGAGGCCCTTAAAGGAAAGTCGAAGCTAACAAAGTGGCCTTAGAGGCGTACGAGGAGGCAGTGAGACTCAGGGAAAAGAAGGATTTTGCGAATAAAAAGGTCGAAGAAGTCGATGCCATGATGGAAAGGAAATAAAAGCTGTAGAGGCCATGATGGAAAGCGAATTTGAAGATATTCTGGTTACCTACAATGCTAATGTCCTGAGAAATCGCAACCTGAACTGGCTCGATAAGGACTGTCATTTCCAATTATGTAAGGCCTGGAACTGCTTGCTTGAGGACGAAAAGGGGATCCACAAAGCTGCAACCATCGATGAGTTTAAATTAGAAATTGATGTGCTGATCGGAGATGAGCCTAAAGTCCTCTATGAGACAACCATTACGCTTCAGAAAGAAAACCTGGCCGCTAAGTGTCCGGAAGCCGGAGAAGGATCCGGGAGTGAACAGCGTGAAGTTGGTTTCAAAGTGCATCCAACGTCTCAAACTAAGCCCACATCTTCTGTTGGCCCTTCTGTCATCCCAGAGTATGACCCCAACATGCCACATCTCTCTTCGGTCATCGAGCATAGCTCAGAAGGCATGTCAGCCCAATCCGGGAGCCAAACTGAGGAAGGTTTCTGGACACTTCTCCTACTCTTCCAAATGCAGGAACATTATCACAGGACATTACTATATATTCTCCTATCTTTATTCATCTTTAGATTCTGCACCGGCTAACCCTTTTGTAATCCAAGAAATCCACCACGAGCAGGAGGCATTAACTACGGAGGCTACAACTATGACAATTACTTCTTCAACAGGGGAGATACATGATGCAGCTATATGTTTGATGATCAACTAATGGAAGTGCTCCTTAGCCATCTAACCGATCCAAATATTAAAGTGCCCTTCAATGTAGATGGAGATGTTATTATCACGGTCTCCTTGGGTCCGACCGGTAGTCTTTCGATGGGCGAGTGCATGGACCGAGAGGAACAAATAATGAAGGAAATTAAGGATGAGATTGAGCAGGGTTGTAGAGCCAGTGGAGGTATAGTGGGCCTTGGTTTTACCCCGATCCTCATGCTCACTCTGGGTGGCACCATAGTTGAAACTGGAGTGCCTCATTCTTCTAGTATTAAAAGTGCCACCATTCCCCCGGTTCCACACACAAAGGATACCTCGATCCCTATGGGCTCTCAAGAGGACACCACGTCGATTCACCCAGCCAGAGACAAGCCAGCTGGAGCGACCGGGGAGGCAAGGGTTCAAAGAGAGCTCCGGGTGGTGCTCGAGTGGACCTACGCCAAAGAAAGTCAACAAGAAATTGAAGGCGTAGATTTGCATTTTTGCTTCCTCTTTTATAGATGGCTAAAATAAGCTTCTCTTTTGCTTTTCATAGGCCATGTATAGACGTGGGCTTGGCCCTTGCTTATAGGAATTCTTTGAATTGATTTTGTACTTACTTTCTCAAAGAATAGTGTGAATAAAATTTCTCCTTTATTTCTAGCATAACTCTGTGTTTATTTGTTTAAGTACTTTAGCACTTACATTTCCATTCAATGTACAAATGAAGCTTTAGTCTTTGAATTGAACTTAAGTTTGGCCTTTAAGTCCTGAGGTCATGGCCTCGGGTCATAATCAAATGTTGAGTCGAGTTCCAACGTTATGCTATCTCGGTCAACGGTTGGAACCTTAGTTATGCTCCCTGTTCCGGGGAGAATTGAAGTACTTATTTGGCAGTCGTCCTCCGCCTTCACCAACTTTGATTTAACTTAGTCGGAACAAAGTTAAAGTGAGACAAGTTTGAGCGACCGGATCACACTCGCTCGCTTGCTACTATTTTCATCTACACTCTGGGTATTTAGACTTGTAGTTGGCGATCAGTCACGCCCGCTTATTGTTTAGAATCATATCCATACTCCACAGACATAAGTTTTTTTACGGTGGTCAGTCACGACCGTTTGGTGTTTTTTCTCTAATTCACACTCTGGGAATCTAGAGTTAGTTGATCGACGGCCGATCACATCTGTTTAAGTAGTACGATCTTATTCGCACTCTGGGAATAAGGAGTTGATCAAGGTAGTGGATGGTTGGATCACATCCTCCTTGATCTAGTAAGCGAAGTCATAGATGGACGGATCCATCTTCTTCGAGATTGAATGTGCTATCTCCAAACCTCCCTTTGATGACATATGGTCCTTCCCATGTCGGTTTCATGTGCAAAGGGACCGGATAGATCTGCTTGAGTACGAGATCACCCACTTCAAAGGTTCTAGGTCGGATCTTAGCATTGTGTTATCGAGCGACTCAGTTGCGATGTGCGGCTGCCTTCAAATCATCCTCTTCACGCTTCACATCTAAAATCTAGAGATTCTGCAAGCAGGATGGCATTCGTTTTTGATCATAATAAGTCACACTGTGAGAATGTACCTCTAGCTCAACTAGATAACGGCTTCAGAGCCGTAGGAAAGTGAGAATGGAGTATGGTCGGTCGTGGACTTGTGGGTAGTTCGATATGCCCATAACGCCATGGGGAGCTCATCGACCCACGTACCTCCAGCCTTCTCCAGTCGTTTCTTCAAAATGACTTCATGACATTGTTGACAACTTCGACTTGACTATTCACTTGAGGGTGAGATACTTCCAAGAATTTTTTCTAGATGCGATAGCGTTGGTAGAAATTCTTAAACTCGGCATTATCAAATTGGGCCCATTGTCGGTTACAATTGTTTGTGGAGGCCAAAACGACAGATGATGTTGCGCACAACAAAATTAATTACTTTCTTCGTTGTGATAATAATAAGGAGCTCAGCTTCCGTCCATTTAGTAAAGTAGTCAACTGCAAAAATGGAGTACTTTTCACCACCTTTGGCTAGAGGCAAAGATCCTATTATATCAATGCCCCATGTGGCAAACGGCCATGGGCTGACCATCTGAGTAATTTCGGTTGGTGAAGCTCTTGGAATTCTGGCATATTTCTAGCACTTTTCATATCTCTTAGCATAAGCCGATGCGTCTCGGTTTACGGTTGTCTAGAAATACCCATACCTGAGTATCTTTTTTGCAAGGGCTTGCCCCCAAGTGTGATAGCCACACTCTCCCTCATGCACATCATGCAACACTCATTTGATCTCATTGTGGGTGATACACTGGAGTAAAGGAACATAATATCCCTTCTGTATAGGACTTCATCTTGGATGACAAATTGCAAAGCCTTTCGGAGAACTTGTCTTTTCTTCTCCTGCACTTAGGTAATGTTCCATGCTCAAGATAGTTTCTAATTGGAGTCATCCATGACTCCCTCTTGGTTGTTTCTTCATGAACCCTATTTGTGTCCACTTGATCAGTACTTGGAGTAGTAAGTGTCTCCACGGGGACGAGTCCCATCCACTGTGCGTCGCTAGTGCTGGCCAGTTTTGCTAAAGAATCGGCCTTTTGATTTTGCTCTTGGATTAGTGTAATAGTCAAACTGGTTCAACACTTCCTAAACCCGTATAAGGTATGAGGCCAACCTTTAGTCTCTGCCTTCATACTCTCCTTGGACCTGGCACATCACCAGTTGTGAATCGCAGTAAATTTCCATAGCGACGACTCCCAAATCCTTGGCAAGCCTTAGTCCAACAAGTAGGGCTTCGTACTCAACTTCAATGTTAGTTGCATGGAAGTCGAATCTTAAAGCATAGCATATAGATCGCCCTCCTGGGGTTTCGAGCTCCACTCCAGTGCCTGAGTATCGGTCGTTTGATGCACCATTAGTGTATAGCTTCCATATATGGTCGGGAGGTTCAGTGGTTTCGGGAAAGTCCTCCGGTATGGTGAACTCAGCTATGAAATCCGCTAGAACTTGTCCTTGAATAGGTCGCATTGGGGAATAAGTGATATCAAATTTACTCAGCTCAATTTTTCATGTAAGCAACCTACTAGATGTCTCAGATCATGTCAGGATCCATCGTAACGGCTGGTTGGTGTAAACATTGATCAGATAAGCTTGGAAATATGGACGGAGCTTTCTTAAGGCTATAACAAGACAATAAGCCAACTTCTCTATCTTCGGGTTGTTTCTTTCTGCCTCCATCAAACTTTTGCTGATATAATAGACTGGTCATTGGATCCAATCCTCTTTTTTAACTAGTGCGGCACCGATTGCGTTTGTCGAAACTGCCAGATAGACATACATCTTCTCGTGATCGATCGGCTTCGACAAGATGGGTGGTGTTGACAGATGTTGTACTAGTTCCCAGAATGCACCCTCACACTCCTTTGTCCAGTCAAAATTC
This sequence comes from Allium cepa, assembly GCA_030765085.1. NCBI lineage: Eukaryota > Viridiplantae > Streptophyta > Magnoliopsida > Asparagales > Amaryllidaceae > Allium > Allium cepa. Next base: position 185,189,277 of record CM060934.1, read on the forward strand.
TGTTTTCCTTTTTTGATCAAATCGAAGAAGGGAATGCACTTGTCCGTGGATCGGGAAATGAACCTACTCAAAGCTACCACCTTCCCGTTAAGACTTTGCTCCTGCTTTGTGATTCTGGGAGTTTCAAGATTCCGAATCGCCTAGATCTTTTCAGGATTGGCTTCAATTCCTCTGGCGTTGACAATAAACCCAAGTAATTTTCTAGACCCAACTCATAAATGACACTTTAATGGATTTAGCTTCATTCTGTACTGTCGGAGTATGTCGAACATCGCCTCCGAATCACTGATGTGGTCATTGATAACCGCGATTTCACAAGCATATCGTCTACATACACCTCCATAGTCTTCCCGATCTAGTTTGCAAACATTCGGTTTATGAGCCGTTAATAGGTTGCTCCATCATTTTTGAGTCCAAATGGCATCACCTTGTAGCAATAAAGTCCCAGATCGGTTATAAAGCTAGTGTGCTCCTAGTAAAAAAGGTACATCGGTATTTGATTATAGCCAGCATATATGTCCATGAAAGATAAGAGCTCATGTCCGGTCGTTGAATCCACCAGTTGATCGATTCTGGGAAGCGAGAAACTGCCTTTGGGCAGGCTTTGTTCAAACCTGAGTAGTCTGCATACATTTGCCACTTTCCATTTGAATTTTGACAAGCACTAGATTTGATACCCATTCCAGGTATAAAGCATCACGAATAAACCCATTAGCCTTGAGTTTATTCACTTCTTCCTTCAGGGCGGTAGATCTCTATAGATCCATACCATGCCATTTTGGTTTCACCGGGACATGCCATGGGTCGATATTTAATGCATGGCTCATGACATTCGGCAAGATCCCACACATGTCTGAATGAGTCCAAGAAAACACATCGAGGTTTTCTCGGAGGAAATCAACCAATTCCTATCCCATTCGAGGGCTAAGCCGAGATCCAATCTTTATCACCCTAGAATCATCATTATCATTAACCGAGACATCAATTTTCAATTTTTCCAGGGAAGCTTGGTATTCTCTGACTTCCCCTTCATCATCGTTGTCTCTTGGATCAAGATCTTTAGGAAACTAGTCATGGCGCCCGAGCCTCGGCTCAGGCGTCAGTTTTCAATTCTTTATGGAGCGGATGCAAAGAGATTCCTCCACGCCCTTACCTTTCTCCTTTCACTGTGCATCTCGCAGTTCCGCCACATAATAGGTGCGTCTAGCAACCTAATCACCATATACTACCTAGACTCTATTATCAGTGGGGAATTTCAGAGTCAAAAACCAAGGGGTAATCACTTCCCTGAACTCTGCAAGGGCCTGTCGGCCCTGGAAAGCATTATAAGGAGAATGAATATCCAACATAAAAAACTGCAACATCCATACTCTTCGACGATCACTGATACCCAATTCAAGAAGTAATTCCACTGTCCCAAACGGTATGGTTGCACTGCCATTGAAACCATGTATACGTGACTGAAACGATTTTAGATCCTTTTCTTTCATCAGTATTTGGTTGTAAGCACGTTTGAAAAGTATGTTCACAGAACTTCCACTATCAACTAAGATCCTCTTCATCTAAGCAGGAACTATCTAAGTAGAAATAACCAATAGGTTAGTAGTTAGGCCTCGACTCTGTTGGCACCACAATTTTTGAAAACGATGTCGTTTGTCATCATCCTCTGTTGTTTAGGTGGGGCCCCATCATCAGTACCGCAACAACATTCGAAGTCCACATGCCTAATTGAACTAGCATATGACTCCATTTCCTTCCAGCTTCGATCAGCCGAATGAGGACCACCGCTCATAATATTCATCACCAACCTCTTGCCAGCACGTGTGGGTTCTACAGGCCTCGCCTAGCCTTGGCCCTGATTGGGATTAGATGGGCCCGCTCTACCATCCCACGAAGCCTAGATGAACTGCTCTAACTTTCTTTCTCTAATCAGCTTTTCAATAATATCCTACAGATGATAGAATTCATTAGTGTTATGGCCATAACAGTCATGGAATCTACAAAACTTTCCGGCCTAAATCTGCTTCTCTGATGATGGTTTTGGAGCTGGCTTCTTATACTGCTCTATATTGTAGGTTTGAAGATAAACATTCTCTAGCGACGTGTTCAAGAGAGTATATCGATCGAACATAAGAGGCCTAGTTCTCCCACGTTGAGGGTCTCTCTTCTTTCCCTAACCTCCATCACCATTCTATTGACTTTGCTTATTCTGAATATTTAACCATACTTTACCGGATCTCTCCTCGATCTGCTTCACTACAACTTTACCCTGGATTCCTTTACTACTAAGCCCCACAACATGCTACTTCCTAGACCATCTAGCGTCTTTCCTCCTCAAATACTGGGCTGCTTTTGCATAGAAACGGTCCAACAAAGTGGGGTTTTCCAGCAAACCAATCACAAAACTCGAAATCGGGGTCGATCCCTTTAGTCAATGCCATCAGAATGGAGTTGTCATCAGGATTACTGACTTCAACACAATCGGCGTGGAACCTTTCCAGATAATGCCTTAGATTCACTCCTGGGGCTTGAGTAACACTGGATAAGGTATTAATGTCGTTCGGCCTTGTAGCATGCGTACGGAACTGCTCGACAAACTTAGTAGCCAACTGGTCGAAACATGAAAAAGATCTTTGTGGTAGACAAGTAAACCACATAGTCGTAATGCCTCCCAAGGAGATAGGGAAGCTTCTACACTTAACTGCATCATCAACTTGAGCAGCCTTCATGAGCCATTCATATTTTAGAATGTGTTGGTTGGGATCTGAATTTCCTTTATATACAGGCAATGTCGACATCCGGAATCAGTGGGGTGGTTACACATGTAAGATATCTTCGGTGAATGGGGTGTGACTTCTGGAAACCCCCCAATCATTATTTGTGAGGCATTGACTTTCTCTTATCATTTGGCATATCATAGTTGGAATATCGGGCATCTGGATATTCGGGGCCAAGGCATGGTCAAGTTCTATGTCACGAGGATAGTACAGTGGCTGTTTATGGCCCATTCCATGCCTTCTTTGCTCCCGGGCTTCAAGGAAGAGAGGATTCTGAGCATGAATTTGGTGACAAAGGTTTGGATCTGGTCAGTTCTAGATCTTGGCATCCAGATCAATAGCAGCAGCTGCTGCGTGGTCATGGGTAGTGTTGTAAGGAAGTGTCCCTTCTTGGGAGGAGGGTGCAGCTTGAGGCCCTATGGAAGGACCTATTTCGTCTTGTCCGGAATTCGCAGCATACGAGTGCCCGAAGGCTTCCACGTAATTCCCATCTAATTGGCGACGTGTAGATCTGTGACTGAAGTCATATGCCACCGAGCTTTCAGTCAAATAATAAAAGGCATGCTCCCTTCTAGATCTCCGTCGCCTTTCTTCATTCAACTAGTTCATGAGTTCTATGTATGGTTCTGCCGAGTGAGCTCTTGACGGCTTTGAGTGAGCTCCTGCATAAGGTTTGGAATTCCTCTCTAGTTACTAGACCAAGTGGATCTGGAACTCCAGCCGATGTTTGACATACGGTGGTCAACCGTGTGGGATTTTTCCTGTCCCTTCCTTCCAAACCAGCAACATTGGAAATATTTCTGGTATTGTGAACCATGTTGGATGTTGTTCTTCTTAGATCTGGAAAAATCTGAATCGGATAGAAGGAACCATTGGAAGATAGATCTGGATCTCCTCCTTAGATTTTAGCAATCCAACAATGGCAAAGGATCCACAAAATCAGAGAAAAGTGGAGTTTTCTTAGTGAAAGCACCAAAGTATTTATACCAAAAATAGGCAAAACACTCTTTGGATGTAGTTGAATAGATTAAAATGAAGAAATAAAATGAAAAATGTGGCTAATCTAACAATCATACCAAGAAAAATAAGCAGTAGTAAAAGAAGACAAGAATATATAGTGGTTCAACGCTAAGGCCTAAGTCCACTTTGAAGGATTTGTTGTTTATTGCTGATTATAACTAAATTACAGTAGTACAATGGCTAACACTTGAATTATAATGGATTTTAAGTAGAGCGACATCATAAAAGTCCTTTTTAGTTGTAGTTAGGTGATATTTATAGGCGTAGAGCTGGAAATATATGCCTTATATCTCGGAATACCCTTTCTCATGCGTAGGTGAGCCCACACAATCGATCTGGGGTCATTTGGGATCGATCCCTGATCGATCCATATTGTCTTTGTATCGATCAAAAAAATGGTCCAATCGAGCTACGATCGATCATGGTTGTTCTTGGGTTGATTTGCAAGCTTCTGTGAAAATTTAGAGGCATTTGGGTTTGTAGTTTGAGAGATATGATCGATCCAAGATTGAATTTGCTTGCGAAACTAGAGCCTTTGTGTCGATAGATTCGTGTCCATCCTCTTTGTATCGATAACGTGGCATGCTTGCTTCGTGGAGATCCAAAATTTACGCAATAGGGCCGCTTTTTTTGGTTTTTAACTGGTTCTTTCTTATCCATCTGATGCTCTGTCTTCCATATCGATGCTTTGTATCCTCCTTCATATCGATCGTAGGTTCTGTCCTTCGTATCGACTAAATAGGCGATGGATACGAAAAGCATAGCTGTTGTTTGAATGAAATGTGATCAATCCAGCGAGTGTTGAAGTCCATCGATTTGCATTTGAACCACATGGATACGAACCATGGATGTCGAGTGCTTGAGTCATGTTCATTTCGTATCAATGCCGATCGATACGAAGCAATGGATACGAACGATGTAGGCTAAATGATGGATCGATACAGGGCGACAGATACGAAATGGGCTAGCTTTATATGGATATTGATCAATCCATAACTTGTCCATAACTTGAGCATACGAACTCCGATTGATCTAAAATTTGGAATGTTGCCTTCCACAGCTTTGCTTATCGTACCATGCTAATTGTAGAAGGATTGAATGTATCCATCATGGACCTGTAGATAACCGATCTTCGGGCAGGATTGTCTTAGGTCCCGAGCCATGTCCTTGGTGTCATGGCCTTTCCAAAAGGCGGGATAACATTTGCCCCCAAAGTACGTTCTGTATGAACTTGACAAGCTTTGAGAAGCTACAATCTTCATTATGAAAAGGTTCTATCCAATCTGCTGAATAGTTATTGTCCTTTAATCAAGAGATGTAACCCTCGATTAATTTCCAATAGTGTAAATGTTGAGTTGTAGACTGCCATTGATCACCCAGCTTTTATTGTAACTAAAGGTCCAGTGCTAGCAATTTGTTGTTTATTGTTCTGGCTGCCACCAGGCAATCATCCAGTTCCTGTTAACTTTTGAAAATTGAATGTTAGTATGGCATACATGCACGTATTTTAACCTGACTCCCATTCATGCTTGCATGCTCATGGGTCGTTGTTAAGTTTTTTTTATTTGGATCGAATTTCGTATCGATCCTCTCCTGGGTCGATGTGAAATCTGAGTTGCAACAATGATCGATGGTTGTTTTGATCCCTTTCTTCGTATCGATCTTCTCCTAGATCGATTTGGGATGTATGAAGGTAGTCTTCGTGTCGATGGTCATCGATACAAGATGGACTTACATAAGGTGCGCCTTGCATCGATGGATATGAGATTTACAAACGTTAATTCATGGGAAAGCTTCGTGTCGATGGATACAAAATATTAGGCCTCGGATCGATTCGCATCTATGGATATGAAGTGATGGGCTTCACACTGATGGATACGAGATGCTAGGCTCTGAATTGACTAGTGTTGATGGATACGAAGCGCAACGAAGCTTTAAAGTTCAGATGCGCTTCGTATCGATTGGCATGTTGACTACTTCAAATGGTTTTATGACTGGGATACGAATCATCCTTAAGATCGATACGAAGAAGTATAAATAGATTTTGGATTTAAAAATATTTTTTCACTTGTTTCTGCTGCTATATCGTATCGATTAGAGAAGAAGAAGAACTGCTAATCCTTCATCCTCAAATGCCAGTTCCTTAACCCTTAACCCAAATTCTTCAAGCTAGGTAAATAATCATTGGATCTATGTTTAAAGTGATAAGACTCGAGTTCCACGCCAATTCGTTCATGGAAAGATCATATCCAGCATCGTTGGTGCCGGAGTGTGGCTATGGTGAGGTCGAAGGTGTGTTTAATAGCGATTTGGAGAAGTAGAAGTAGAAGGAGTAGAGCAATTGAATGAGGAGAGCCTTTGTTAATTATCAAGGAAATTTCCCTTATCGTAGTTCCCGAAGGACCTTAATATCACACAGCTCAAGTTAGCAAAATGATTAAGTACTAAGATGTGCCACTGTTAATTTCTAAATTTAGCAAGTATCTAAAATGTGCACTACCATTTGTTTGTTGTTTCTTCATGTAGAATATGTTTAGTAACCTACAGTTCAAATCGATTCTCAAACAATAATAGAAATTTTGATCAAAAATATATGTAGTGTATTTACAATGAAATTATGCAATGAAAAAGTCTTTCTTTAGATGCGATCTTGGATGACTTGGAAACAATTGAAATAGATCAAAGCTTAGACCTATTGTACAGTGGGATAAAAGCCATCAAGGTAATTGTGAATTATGCTATTTCTGAATTTAATCATTCAAAATTGAAAAAAACCACTAGAAATATTCAAAAATTAGCACACAATATATGCCTTGCAATTGGTGCCATTCACAAATAGTACCATTTTTTAGAGCATGAAGAAATCTGGCTATAAATGAATAAGATAATGAAGGAAGAATATTTACATGTATACAAAAAACCTAAACGGAGAATTGACCCAAAGTAATGTACAATTTCTTAAGCTGAATATGAAATGAAAACAATATTATTCTATATTATATATATGTATATATATATTATAGTTTATTATATACTAATTCAAACATATAATTCTATAATGGGTTTACATGTTATGGTTTGATAAATTTACCAAGATATTATAATTATTATGCATGCGCAAACACATACACATGTATGTGTGTGTAATTTATATATATTCATATGCTTATTTATTTTATGTGTGTGCATGTATGTATGTGTGTATGTATTTACACACACACTTATGCATGTGTGTATAATAATTTATTATATATTAACTCACATATAATTCATCCCTATAATACTTAAATGTTATGGGTTAATAAGTTTGTGAAGAGATTATAATTATTTTTACTTCCATTAGTTCATACATAAATCACTTATATGAATGCATGCATACACTACCATGACACAAGTTGAGTACTATGATGATGTGTCGACGGTGATCTTTCTTTCATGGAAAGACAACGATTTGAACCTCTGAAGATTTCGATCGATCAAAATGTACTCATATGTATTGTTCTCTATTATTAAGGAATCTTCGAGCACTCAACGATGTCTACCATATTTGGTCTATACATAGAGAATGGTTCAATGCATGCTTACATTGCTTCCACTGCTCTCTACATTGCTTTTGAGTGGAATGCACCTTTTATGTTTGGGTCCACGAATTCTTCTATTTTCGAAACTCTTATATATGGCTTTGCCTACAACATAAATAAAATACATCTAACCCACATATCTATGTAATGAAGATATATTTTGTAAACATACATATGCGCTGGTTTGTATATATGAGGAATACTTTCTAATGGTGAACCTTTTTTTACTTTAATACACATCCACACCATTACATTTTGAATATAATGGGTTAGATCGCATGAACTCATAGATAATTATTAACTAATCATTCTCACGCAAATAATAAATAGAAAGAGAAAGTAACCATTGAATTTAAGTCGTCAAATTTAAAATTAAATTACTAGGTATAATAGTGATCATCTTCTTCAATTTTTACTACAAAGTAGTTGATTCTATTTTGTATCTAAATTACCCATGCAGTAATGGTTAAAGTAAAATAGTAACGACTAAGTTGTTACAGATAACTGCTATTTTATCAAGATTAATGTTCGGGAACAATTACCCATTCGACTAAGCTCCACTCATCACGAGGTCTGTGTATATGAAGTGGTTCTCTATCCATTGTGATTTCTAGAAGCTTAACCCCAAAGTTAAATACATTATTTTTTCCTGAAAGCTGCTGAGCTAGTAGTACTTGAAATCAAACAAATTTTCACTTCAAAAGTGTACATGCACTCGCAAACATTGTAAAAAATTCTACCGTATTCAAATTTTTTTATGGAAAGAACGATAATATGTTCCTCTATTCTTTTACATTTAGATTTTAATATTGTTTATGGAAGTTAAAACAATCTAGAATAAGGTTGATGCAAACGGTACGTTTATTATGTGCATGTGTATTTTTTGTCGTTTTTCCCTTTATCATGTAGTAAAACTAAACATACAAATTTGGGTGTTACGCTTTTATTGAAGATATTTTTTTGAACATGTACTTTATTTACTAACTAATATAGGGGTACAAATTATGGAGGTCTTATAGTGGTAGGAGTATTACATTAGAATTTAGCTCAAAAACCACCGTACATATCTAATTTCCTCAAATTGTCAAAAAGTACAAAAAATAAAACAGCTTCATATGAAAAAAGTACACTGATACTACATGCAACTTTTACACTTTTCAATGGAAGAAGTTTCTTCGAGCCACTCCACTTTCTAATTAAACTTGCTTTAAGGTCTCTTTCACATCCAATCTAAGAGAGTCCAGAAAGCTTCACTTCTTCCTTCACCTTTGTTAGATAAGTCAACATCCTCCTATGGTTATTGGGATAATTACTCTTAAATCACTCATCCCCATTGTGGTGGTCTCATTGTCTTTTGCTCTGCTTCAAAGTCATTAGCTTCTGAGTGCTGGATTAGTATGCCTAGATTTGGTGTCAGTTCCATTACGGGTTGCGATTCAGCTCCAAATCTAAGGAAGATAAGTTCTTTGTTTATAATGTCTGATGTCAGAATGTGTGCTTGTTTCGTTAGTTGTTTGATATCAACAATTATTAGTTCAAGTCACACATGAATTAGAGTTTTGATGCAGAAAACTCTGTAATTATGCTCCACCCATATAAGCCATACGAGAACAATGAGCATGGTGTTCTTAAGCTTCTGAAATGATTTATTGTCGTTGTTAGCACATAATACGTAGTCAGATAGGGAAACTAGGGAAAATGACGACATCAAGCTTGATTTTCAAGGCATTGGACAAATATTAGTTATAATTTAGGCTCAATGACAAACTTTGAAAAAATTTAGATCAAGGGCAAATGCTAGTTTTATTTTTAGGCATTATATTTTTTTACACTGTAAAAAAATAGCATTGTCATTCCACCTAAAAAAACACCTACTGTCCTTTAGCCTATTTTTTTTTTTCAAAATTTGTCCGTGTGCTTATTTTCGTGTTTAGGACTTAATGGCATTAAAAAAAGATGATATGAAGATTCAATGGCATGATTGCACATTTTTCATGTAGTGTCTATATTGGTTTTCCACTTAGAAATTTTATCCTTTATGTTTAGTTTTTCCAATTTCCGCAATAATGCACAGATCAACATATTATGTGCACATGTGTTACCCTAAATGTATCTGCACCACTACAGTTCATTATGTTTGTCTTTGACTTGGTTCCATGCCGATTTGAATGAAAATTTTCCATCGTCCTATGCCTTCCAAACCAAATATTCTTCACCTAAACTCATATTGTTGGCCATTCACAATTTTCCTTTCAATAAGTTCTTTGGATTGTGCTAACATCTTAAGAAGAAATTTCCATGCGTATGAAGAGTTACTACCTACAGCGATTGTCCAAAAAAAAAATTATTTTCATAATACCTACTCTCCATTCATTTAGCCCATAAGCAATCCTTTTGTAAATACTACCATGATAGTTTTAACAAAACATCATTCATGATATCTTCTATTCCCCTAAGCCCACACCTCCGTCATATTTCGACTGACACATATCTCTCCATCTCATATTGTTATGTTTATGTTTCCACACAAAATTGGAATATGCTGAGTTTATTTTGATGATAGCAGATGCTGGTAGTTGGCAGAATTGGGCCTAAAACATAGTCATTGGATAGATCACTTTTTAAATTAGATCAACTCTACCAGCTACATTCAATATCCTATTTTTCTAATTATTGAATTTGTTTGTTTATTTCATCTAACATTATATCGAAATCCCTGGTTTTAGTTTACTACGAGGTAATGGAATTCTCAAATAGATGATTGGAAGGTTCCCAAATTGAACTTTTAGGATATTCATGATTTAGTCCTTTTCTCTAGCCCTTTACTTAAAATAAGGTAGTTCTCTATCTATTCATTTCTAAACCCATAGATGCGTTAATAGTGTGAATAACTTTGGAAATACTCTTTACATTTTTAATGCTAGCTTTTAAGAATGCTAAAATATCATCCGTATATAGTAAACGAGTGAGAGTAGGTTCCATATCCATTAAGATCGTGAAATATTCCATTACAATGGTAAAATGGAGATAGAGGGTCTCTCTGCCTTATAGTCCTGTTGCTATTAAAGTAGCCCATGGAGCTGCCATTTAGTAGAATTGAAAAAGTGGTAGTAGATATGCATTCATATATCATATTTGCTAATTGTTCGGGATAACCCATACAAAGCAGCGTATGGTATATGAATTCCCTACTTATTTTATCATATGCTTTATGTAAGTTCATCTTCACGCAAATGATGTTTGACGATCCTATTGAATCCGCTCATCATTTCATATGCAAGTAAACAGTTTTCAATAATAAATCTACTTGGAATGAAATCATTTTAATTGACTGAAATTAAATTATTAAGGTAATGCTTCATTCTACTGCATAGTAAGTTTGCCAATATTTTATTGATCATATTGTGTAACGCAGTTGGTCTATAGTCCGAAATGGTCCACTGGTTTGCATTTATTTGAATTAAACAAATAAATGTGTGATTGATTTCTTTGATTATTTTACCTGACTATTGGATACCCATCATAGCTTCAAAAACGTCGTTTCAATAAGTTTACAGTGGAGTTTGAAAATGTTTGAGTTGAATCCATTCTGACTTAGAGAGCTATTATCATCTATTTGAAGCACTGCTTCCTTCACTTCCTTACATTCAAAAGGCATGTCCAATGCTCTTCTTACTTTTTTTACAAAAGATATGTGAAAAAAACTTAATAAAAGGGGAAATAAATAAATTAGAAAAGTATTGTATCGCTTCCCAGTTTATATTTTCATTGACATCTATCCAATTCCCTTGAGCATCCATCATCATTTTGTTTATTGAGCTAGTTTTAGTTTCTGCAAATTTTATATGAAAAAAGTGCGATGCTTTATCTCCTTTTGTTAGCCACTTAAATTTGGACCGATGCAATTTTTTTGTAGCTTGTTTACATAACATTTCCACAAAGTGGATCCACTTTATTTCTATATGAATCCACAGCCTACGCCTCACTTGGATGAACAATTAGATGTGAATAGGATACAGCAGGATCCTTCTTTAGTGATTCAACGGACTTTGCTTGGAAGTGATTCTTTGTTCCACCTTCTGAGGTTTTCCTTTTTTTACTTAACTTTGAAACAGGTTAAAAACGAAAATTATCTATGAATGAGCTATTCCATATTTCATTAACAAGCTCATGATATTCCAGGTAGAGTTGCCATGCATTGCTATATTTGAAGTGGTATTTTCTACTGGGCAGTCTATTAGCGGCAAAGGTAAAGATGATCGAAGTTGATCACTTGTAGAGTTATTGGCAAAATGGATAGAAAAGTGGGGGAATTTGTTGAAGCAGTGTTTGTTGATGAATAAACTATCAATTTTAATGTAAATGGTCTGATCATCTCCTCCCCTCCAAGTGTACTCCCATAAACATAGGGGTTCAAAGAGATTTGCTGTTCCTACACATTCAACTAAGTCCGCATCTGGGTAAAGACTGTAATATACATTGTTGAATCTATCGTGCCAATATGTAATGACTTGGAATTTCGAACCCTTTGTATTTAAATATCTGAATCATTTAAAATATATATCTCTTGAATGTAATGTGAATTAAATATGATTTTATAACCTTATTAACCCTTTTAATTAATAACTAATGGTAGGAAACTTGTTTTTGAAATGTGTTTACAAAAAATATATACTTTGTAAAAATACTGAAAATATGACCGGAATACGTTTTGTTAAAAATCAACTTTATGTTCAATAAAAGTTGTATAAACATTTTGAAACCTGTATAGTAATATAACAGCTTATAAACAAGAACTAAACATCTCTCTTTAAATAACAAAAGATTAATCAAACTAAGAATCAATTAACAAAGGTAGAAGAGGACTAAAGGACCCTTAAATCAAGGAAGACTTTCTTAAATAAGGTATGGTGTGAAAGGAGGTATGGCTTTGTCATGTTAGAGCCCTTTTTCTTCATGGCTATGGAAGGATATTTTTGGTCTTTAGCCACTCATTCTCAAGCTTTTAAATAAGCACCTAAGGCTCTCTTCATTCTTTACCAATTCACAAATTCTTTCTCCTCTGTAACTTTCTAGAAATCTATGCAAATCAAATCTTTTTTCCTTCAAACTTTTTTATATCCTTAATACAACATTACAAAATCTCTTGACAAGTTGAAGATGGAAGAAAAGAAGCAAAACCTCCTCCTCCATGTCATTGTCATAAGCAATATGGTCGGGAGGATGGCTAGGCTGTAACATCCCGCCTTTTCGTACGGTTTAAATCGACACACGTGCCAATTCAAACCATACGGAAGGGTGGATTGTTATGGGGTAAATAAGAAAAATAGAGAAGAGAAAAACTAAACAGAATCTCACAGCGGAAGGATAAAATATAATAATTAATATATAGTTCATAAAAATATTTACACACATTTGCTTCTTCTTTATACAATAAATATCAGAGTTCACATACCAATAAATATCAATGCAGCGGAATTAAATGGTGTAGTAGAATATAATTAATAATAATACGAATCTTCGTCTTCGTCCTCCAAAGCTAAATCTTCAAATCCTAAAACGCTCGGACTGATCCGAGCGAATTGAAAAGACAAAACACTCGAGTCAGAACTAAAAGATCTCGAGTAAAAAACTTAAATGGTTTGGATATTCAACAGTATATAAAATAAAACGGTTGAATTTAAAATTTCTTTAAAAGTAAATAATTCCCACACTATTACAAATTTTATTCACTTTAAATTCAGTCTAAACCCATAACCTTTAGATTCACTTTCAGTTTGAATAAAACACTTCGATTTCAATATTTTCAAACTTTGAGTATTTAATGAATTGCAGAACTAAGGTTGGGAATTTCTAATCAACAATTCATTTTCCTATTATTTAGTTTTGAAAGGTTTACATGGTAAATCCATAACCATTTAAAATAAAACTCAATTTATTAACACTAAATATTTCCTTCCATTTATTTATACTAGAATTATTCATAAAATCCAGTTATAAATATCATACCTTTAAAATTTCCAATTTTAATAAGTTAACATCAACTTATGGAGTTAAATTTTTAAATAAGCTCAATTCAAATTAAATTTCCAATTTATCTTTCAATCTTAATTGATTTGAATCATTTAAAACTCTATATATATCTACAAGATCTTAAACCTGTACTTAATCATATAATATAAATTATCAAATTCCATTTTTCAACTTATTCATTTTATTTAACAGATTTATGCATAGCTTAAATTCAACAATTTAACTATATATGTATATATAGAATATATTTATATCATATCCAAATTTAATATTTATTAAACCGTATCATATCCAAACCAAAAATCATTTCAAAAACAATTATATATAAATACATATACCACGGTGCCTGTATATAATTTTCTATCCTATGGTCAAGTGATACGGATATTTAACATTTAATCCGCAGTTTAAAAATAAAAATGCGGTTGTTTATCATTTCAAACCGCAATTCCGAATGAAATGAAATGCATGATAACTTGCAGTTTATGTAAATAAACATCCATTCATCCAAATATCAATCATCAATCATTTATTATAATCATCATCCAATTTGAACAAAACATCAATATACAACATATAAAATATAACAGGTAATAAATAACAGGTATTAACTAACAGTTTATATTCAATAATAAATTTAATAACTGTTAAACTAGCAGTTTATATGCAAATAAATAAATTTTAACTGTCAATTTTTATGCAATAATAAAATTAAATAACAATTTAATTTAAATAAATGCAATCTAACTGAGATGATGAATAAAATATGCCAAACAGTCATAAATGAATTTCTACTCATATCATAAATCAATTTAACAAACATAAGAAATTTTAGAAGTTATGAGTGGGTTAAAACACTCACCTTTGAGATTTAAATCCGATTTAAACCCAAAATTTCGACGGTCTCAGAATTCGTTCAAATCAGCGTCAACAGATCCAGAATTTTATTACGATCCTAATAAAAAAAATCATGCGTGAAACAGATCACGTACGTAAGAGATATGAAAATTAAACGAAGTTGAAATTAAAATAAAATAAATAAAATAAACACTACCCTCTATCGCCACGTCACCGAAAACTTCATCCAGGAATCAATTTTTTTTTTTTCACGCAACAAACCCTACAGTCAACCTATTACCCAGCACGGTCATCTCGATCCAATATCGCGCGCAATCACGGCCACCACGGCGCCGGCCTGAGCATGCCGCAGCCACCTACTACCTCCGCTGTCCCCTCGTGGTCCACTCTCGACCACCCCAAATCACGAACGACGCCCAAAACAGCCGGCCGCCGCCATGTCCCTTAACCCTAATCCAATTTTCACGCAACATCCAACCATCAATCGACAAGATGAATGACCCCGATGCACTCCACTTGTCCCCCTCCAAGCGATTGTACCTCTGATTCGGCGATCCGACGAAGATCATCAAACAACAATGAACGGTCGTTATTAATTCGCCTATTTCTGGCCACACAAGGACTCAGATCGAAAAACAAACTGTAGATCTAGGTTGCGCTCGTCGAGAGCTTCAAATCCATATATAATTTGCTATGGTTTGAGGAGATTGAATTTTTTTGCTTTGGATTTGATTTTTGAATTGTATTTGGATCTAGTGTTTGCAACCATTGGAAGAGGAGGAGTTGAGGAACTGAACGCACAACAAATGAGAATAGATGGAGGCTAGGGTTTATAACTGGGTTTATATAGGTAGGTTAGAAATAGAGTAGATGGATCCGATAAACAAACGTGTTGAACGATAATTGGCCCAAAAAGCCCGTTTCGACTCCGGAACGAAATTGGGTCAACCAATATATTACAATAGGTATTTTAAAATATTCTGAACGTGATGGAAAAAGTTTCACGTCCAAATTCCACCGTATGAAGAAGTTATGCGGAAATCAATATTTTCAAATTGATTTCAATTAAATCGATTTCAAGGCGTTTCGCGTTCGTACGATCAAACGACACGTCCGATCGCTACGAAACTTGAAACCCTACAATAATTCACTGTTACGGATCCGATGAAACTGTTTTCTTCAAAATCCGAGTCCATGACCAAAATGGCTATCTTTTATACTAATTAATAAATTAAGAATTAGTAAATAAATCCAATTTTTATATTTCAGTTTTGGAATTAGAAATTTTTATCACTTAATAATTCTCAAACATTTAAAATGATTTAACAATTTTTAAATGTCAATTTATTAAAGATTAAATCAATATAAATCTTCGATTTCATAAAATTCAAAATTATAGATAAATTTCCAAAATTTCCTTTTAATTGAATTTACCCATAATTATTCCATTCGTAATTTCAAATAGAAGGATTTACCATTGGATTTAAGATTATTACATAAATATTTCCCGTTTTCAAATTAATTTTTAATTCAACATAATAATTTCATATTTGATTTCATTCATTTGCAATAAATCCAACTGTTATAAATTAAATAAATTAACTCACTATAAAATTCGAATTCTATAATTCATAAATTTTATCATCTAGATTTACTTATAAATTTAAAATTCTCTAAACCAATTCCCATCTCAAATTTTAAATGTAAATTATTTCACCAATTATAGTATTTATTTCAATTTCTAAAATAATCCCTTTATTACACTTTGAATCCAATTTATTTTAATAAGTTTCCAATTAAACGGATTAGATTCAATTTCAACCTCACACATAAGTTTAGGTTATAATCAATTTATAACGTATTCCTTTCTTAGTTATAAATTTACATACTTCTCGTATAAATTTCGTAATTAATCATAATTATTAAAGTAACGCTTATAATAAATACGACCCTATAATTACTCACTTTTAAACGAACGTTATTTCATTTTCCATTAGTGTGATATTCATTTTTTATTATCACTTATTACAAATTCTAATTCTCTTAACAAATAAGCAGGTGATTTATGATATATATTACAAATTTTGAATTAATCCCTATTCATTATTATTGACTTAATTCAGCATTACTTTCCTTGCATTAACATTGTTACTTAAAAAAATCCCTATCCAATTGCAATTAATATTCTAATGAATACATTTACTCTTTCCGTTATGTTATTAATTATCAACAAAGAAACGTTTATTAATTTCAACAACATTGTAATTACTAATTACCTACATTGATTGTATACGTTTTCCATTATTATCATTCATTAGAATTCTATTCAACTTTCCATTTCTTGCAATAACTCATATACTATACTTTTTCATATAAATAAACAAGGTTCCAATAAATAGGATTTATTCAATTCACTCCCTTTAAATTAAGTCTATTACAATCAGTAATATTTCATCAAATACCAATTGACCCAATTATTTCATTTATACCAAGTCATATCATTTAAAGTAATTTATCAAATTTAAATGTTCATTCAAGTTTATAGATTATTACTTGCATTAACAAAATTCCTTAATTTATTCAATTACTGTTTAACAATGTTTTATTACATCGAATCAATTTAATATTTTCCTTTATTTTCTCATATTCAATTTATATACAGGTAAAAATCTTTTCACTACTTAAATTCATTTGAATTAAATTCGAATTTCTATAAATAGGTTTTAATTACCATTGCTATAGTTTACTTTAGCGTTCATTCCAATATTAATTTATAAAGTTTTTTTTTTCTTTTTTTTCATTTCTACTAAATTAAACTACAAAAGTCTTATTTAATTAACAAATTTAATTGTCGAAATTCACGGGTCGTTACACTCTCCCTCACTCAAAACTTTTCGTCCCCGAAAAGGAAAAAGAAGGGAAGAGAAGAATAAAATAAACAATACATCTTATTCAAAATATTAACTTATAAACAATAATTTACAAAATTTATTATTTCAAATAAAATATACCCATTTTATAATCATTATATCTTTTTATACTTAAATAAATAAAGTTGGAAAAACATTTTCAAAATAATTTCTAAGTCCAAAATTTTACGAATTTTTTTGGCAGAGTCTCCTTTGTACGGAGAGTCTCGGGAGAAAATATAATATTAAATATAGCAATATACAACGTATATTTTTCAAATTAATATATCCCTACACGGGAAAATATATAAAATAGCGCTAAAAACCGAAATCCAAAACGTACCTATTTGTCGGGCAAATTACGCTTAATTTATGGAACCAAAAGCAGTAGCAATTGCTTCCATAACCTGCATTTCACTTATAAAATCCATAGGGTTAACAATTTATATAAAGTGAAATATTTAAGTGGTTTCAATCACTAACAACTAATCAATACAACAACCATCAATTTCAACAAACAACATACACAAAAATACAAAACAACCATACAATCAACCAAACAAATAGTTGTTCGGGTTCAAAACTTTTAAATTGTACGGAATGAAGAATAAACCATCAAGTTCATTATTTACTCAACAGTCTTAGATAAACTAAATAGGTTATATTTTTCATCCAAAAAATTTCGAATCTCCTTACCCAAACAACCATAACCAAACAACAACAATTTCAATTAACAAATCAAATTAACTTATTATTAATTTTATTTCATACATTAGTTGTTTAATTTCCTTCTTTCATTCATTCAGTGATTCTTTTCATCCATATAACGGTTTATCATTTTATTTTCATTTATTTCTTTCAATTTTATTTAGAAATAACTTCAACCCTTTTACTTAAGTTTACAATTTCTGTTTATTATATTACATTCATTTATAATTGCATGACCTCATCTATTTACACTTTAATGACTTAAGTTTATAATCATCTATTTGTCATACTTACCTTTAATTATATTTACTTGGTAAAATTTCAATTATAACTTAAGTTATAACATTTAGTTCTCATTTAACAGCAATTTCATTGAATATTTTCATTATTTCAAATTTCTACTTATATAATATTCTATTACAATCTCTTATTAAACATTTCAACTTTTAATATTTGGTAAGTTATATATGTTATTTAGGGGTGTAATTGAAAGTTATACAAGTTTCTCATTTCTTTTAATTAATTCATTGTTCAATAAATTTTTACCTTTTGTCTTATAAGTTACCATTTCAACTTCTTTTTATTTCCCTTATACTTGGCATTAAATCTCTTACCTAAATTAGAGGTTTCAATTATTAATTATTTACCTTTTATTTCACTACAATAATTGAAACAATAAATCAATGGAAATTTAGGAATTTAATACCGGGTTAAAATTTCAATTTATTTTAAAACAATAGATAAATATATTCTTACAACTTATATATCACTAATTATATTTAAAACAATTCAAAATTTATATATTTTCCAAAAATGAATCTCCAGTAAAACTACTACAGTGGCCTTCCCTCTTCGAAACTCGAAAATGAAAGTCGATGATGCGGCCACCATCACCGAAATTATTTTCCAACGACAGAGAGGAAAGTACAAAACTTATTTTCTCCAAAATCTTCTTTAAAACAATTCTTTCAAATTATACTAAATATTTATATCAGAAAATACTTATAAACAATATTATTATATTCAAAAATATATTCGAGAAAATTTCAAAAACCCCGGATCTTAAGTTCTAAATTTCCAAATTTCATTTATTTTATTTTTTTCAATCTTATTTCTATTATTATTTATACACTTTATTATCTAACAACCAATCTATTGCAGCCAAATACATATATCATTTAAAAAAAATTATTTTATATAGAAAATATAATAGGCAAAATTATTTCATTCACCTATATTAAAACCAAATATTATGTCGGTCTGTCCTATTAAGTGTTTAGAAATCCCTAGTGATGTCACAGCGTCCCGTGCATCAACCAGAATTTATAAATACAAAACGGAACAGATTAACACAATATAAAAATCTTTTATAACACTAACAAATACGCTCTCTCATATATATACACTCAGCGATTCCCATAGGGTATTACTACCCTATTAATAAAGAGTCAAACCCCACAAAGATAAGGTTTATCGCTAAACCAAAGCTCTGATACCAGATGTAACATCCCGCCTTTTCGCACGGTTTAAATCGACACACGTGTCAATTCAAACCATACGGAAGGGTGGATTGTTATGGGGTAAATAAGAAAAACAGAGAAGAGAAAAACTAAACAGAATCTAACAGCGGAAGGATAAAATATAATAATCAATATATAGTAGTTCATAAAAATATTTACATACATTTGCTTCTTCTTTATACAATAAATATCAGAGTTCACATAAAAATAAATATCAATGCAGCGGAATTAAATGGTGTAGTAGAATATAATTAATAAGAATACGAATCTTCGTCTTCGTCCTCCAAAGCTAAATCTTCAAATCCTAAAACGCTCGGACTGACCCGAGCGAATTGAAAAGACAAAACACTCGAGTCAGAACTGAAAGATCTCATGTAAGTTAAATTATCAGAAATAAATATGAGTGTAGTAACTCAAAAGATGCTCGGGATTTACATCTCTTAAGGATCCGTTAAACTATTTACTATGTAGTATATTACGCTATTATAATAGTGTCTAATTGTAAAATAAACTTACTTTTTCATAGCGTTAAGGGGTTACCCATATAGCCCTTAACACAAATAATGCCAATAGTCTATACAGTACCGTAATACCTCCTGATCGGAAGGCTACCAGAGGATACTCCATAGGTACGACACAAATAGAAACTCAAACAAGGCGCGATAGGGTGGGTGACACGGCACAACTAGGAAATGCCAGGGTAGATATACCAATTACGCATCCGGGCTGGTGGAAACGCGCAGCTACCGCCCACCTCGAACAAACTCCCCCAAAATCAAAAATAAAGGTGGCCACCGAATCAATCCAAAGTCAAAGTATAGTATCGAAGAGGAGTGTCCGATCAGAGGAATGACCTCATTGGCCTGAGAATCGCTCATGTTTTAGCCACCTTATGCCAACTCACGGGAGTCGGGTCCACGTATTTACATCAAAGGAAACGCCGCCACCATCCTACTTCATTCTGGAATCTCCACCGCGTACACGGTTGTTAAAGTGGTTTTCGGAGTTGACAGAGAGTATGATAACTTCCGATCTCGGTCTCTTCAACAACCAAAGGTTATTATAACACCGCGGTCATTTAAAATAATTATACTATCCATTTCAAAACCCATAAATACGATATCATTTCCTTTTAAAACCCAAATAAATATGATATCATTTTATTTCAAATATATTTCTTTTTCAAAATCATGCCACTTTTAAAATTTATAATACCTCGAAACCAAATATTTGAATTTTAACTTTCAACATAATACTTCGAAATCCATAGTTTTAAAACCATAACTTTCAAAAACTTAAATGGTTTGGATATTCAACAGTATATAAAATAAAACGGTTGAATTTAAAATTTCTTTAAAAGTAAATAATTCCCACACCATTACAAATTTTATTCACTTTAAATTCAGTCTAAACCCATAACCTTTAGATTCACTTTCAGTTTGAATAAAACACTTCGATTTCAATATTTCCAAACTTTGAGTATTTAATGAATTGCAAAACTAAGGTTGAGAATTTCTAATCAACAATTCATTTTCCTATTATTTAGTTTTGAAAGGCTTACATGGTAAATCCATAACCATTTAAAATAAACTCAATTTATTAACACTAAATATTTCCTTCCATTTATTTATACTAGAATTATTCATAAAATCCAGTTATAAATATCATACCTTTAAAATTTCCAATTTTAATAAGTTAACATCAACTCATGGAGTTAAATTTTTAAATAAGCTCAATTCAAATTAAATTTTCAATTTACCTTTCAATCTTAATTGATTTGAATCATTTAAAACTCTATATATATCTACAAGATCTTAAACCTATACTTAATCATATAATATAAATTATCAAATTCCATTTTTCAACTTATTCATTTTATTTAACAAATTTATGCATAGCTTAAATTCAACAATTTAACTATATACAATATATTTATATCATATCCAAATTTAATATTTATTAAACCGTATCATATCCAAACCAAAAATCATTTCAAAAACAATTTATATATATACCGCGGTGCCTGTATATAATTTTCTATCCTATGGTCAAGTGATACGGATATTTATCATTTCAATCCGCAGTTTAAAAATAAAAATGCGGTTGTATATCATTTCAAACCGCAATTCCGAATGAAATGAAATGCATGATAACTTGCAGTTATGTAAATAAACATCCATTCATACAAATATCAATCATCAACCATTTATTATAATCATCATCCAATTTGAACAAAAAAATATATAACATATAAAATATAACAGGTATTAATTAACAGTTTATATTCAATAATAAATATAATAACTGTTAAACTAGCAGTTTATATGCAAATAAATAAATTTTAACTGTCAATTTTTATGCAACAATAAAATTAAATAACAATTTAATTTAAATAAATGCAATCTAACTGAGATGATGAATAAAATATGCCAAACCGTCATAAATGAATTTTTACTCATATCATAAACCAATTAACAAACATAAGAAATCTTAGAAGTTGTGAGTGGGTTAAAACACTCACCTTTGGGATTTAAATCGGATTTAAAACCAAAATTTCGACGGTCTTAGAATTCGTTCAAACCAGCGTCAACAGATCCGGAATTTTATAACGATCCTAATAAAAAAATTGCGCGTGAAACGGATCACGTACGTAAGAGATATGAAAATTAAACGAAGTTGAAATTAAAATAAAATAAATAAAATAAACACTACCCTCTATTGCCACGTCATTGAAAACTTCATCCAGGAATCAAATTTTTTTTTTCACGCAACGAACCCTACAGTCAACCCATTACCCAGCACAGTCATCTCGATCCAATATCGCGAGCAACCACGACCACCAAGGCGCCGGCCTGAGCATGCCGCAGCCACCTACTACCTCCGCCGTCCCCTCGTGGCCCACTCTCGACCACCCCAAATCACGAACGACGCCCAAAACAGCCGGCCGCCACCATGTCCCTTAACCCTAATCCAATTTTCACGCAACATCCAACCATCAATCGACAAGATGAACGAGCCCGATGCACTCCACTCGTCCCCCTCCACGCGACTGTACCTCTGATTCAGCGATCCGACGAAGATCATCAAACAGCAATGTACGGCCGTTATTAATTCGCCTATTTCTGGCCACACAGGGACTCAGATCGAAAAACGAACTATAGATCTAGGTTGCGCTCGTCGAGAGCTTCAAATCCATATATAATTTGCTATGGTTTGAGGAGATTGAATTTTTTTGCTTTGGATTTGATTTTTGAATTGTATTTGGATCTAGTGTTTGCAGCCATTGGAAGAGGAGGAGTTGAGGAACTGAATGCACAACAAATGAGAATAGATGGAGGCTAGGGTTTATAACTGGGTTTATATAGGTAGGTTAGAAATAGAGTAGATGGATCCGACAAACAAACGTGTTGAACGATAATTGGCCCAAAAAGCCCGTTTCGACTCCGGAACGAAATTGGGTCAACCCATATATCATAATAGGTATTTTAAAATATTCTGAACACGATGGAAATAGTTTCACGTCCAAATTCCATCGTATGAAGAAGTTATGCTAAAATCAATATTTTCAAATTGATTTCAAATTGATTTCAATTAAATCGATTTCAAGGCATTTCGCGTTCGTACGATCAAACGACATGTCCGATCGCTACGATACTTGAAACCCTACAATAATTCACTATTACGGATCCGATGAAACTGGTTTCGTCGAAATCCGAGTCCGTGACCAAAATGGCTATTTTTTATACTAATTAATAAATTAAGAATTAGTAAATAAATCCAATTTTTATATTTCAGTTTTGGAATTGGAAATTTTTATCACTTAATAATTCTCAAACATTTAAAATGATTTAACAATTTTTAAATGTCAATTTATTAAAGATTAAATCAATATAAATCTTCGATTTCATAAAATTCAAAATTATAGATAAATTTCCAAAATTTCCTTTTAATTGAATTTACCCATAATTATTCCATTCGTAATTTCAAATAGAAGGATTTACCATTGGATTTAAGATTATTACATAAATATTTTCTGTCTTCAACTTAATTTTTAATTTAACGTAATTATTTCATATTTGATTTCATTCATTTGCAATAAATCAAACTATTATAAATTAAATAAATTAACTCACTATAAAATTCGAATTCTATAATTCATAACTTTTATCATCTAGATTTACTTATAAATTTAAAATTCTTTAAACCAATTCCCATCTCAAATTTTAAATGTAAATTATTTCACCAATTATAGTATTTATTTCAATTTCTAAAATAATCCCTTTATTACACTTTGAATCCAATTTATTTTAATAAGTTTACAATTAAACGGATTAGACTCAATTTCAACCTCACACATAAGTTTAGGTTATAATCAATTTATAATGTATTCCTTTCTTAGTTATAAATTTACATACTTCTCGTATAAATTTCGCAATTAATCATAATTATTAAAGTAATGCTTATAGTAAATACGACCCTATAATTACTTACTTTTAAACGAACGTTATTTCGTTTTCCATTAGTGTAACATTCATTTTTTATTATCACTTATTACAAATTCTAATTCTCTTAACAAATAAGCAGGTGATTTATGATATATGTTACAAATTTTGAATTAATCCCTATTCATTATTATTGACTTCATTTAGCATTACTTTCCTTGCATTAACATTGTTACTTAAAAAAAATCCCTATCCAATTGCAATTAATATTCTAATGAATACATTTACTCTTTTCGTTATGTTATTAATTATCAACAAAGAAACGTTTATTAATTTCAACAACATTGTAATTACTAATTACCTACATTGATTGTATACGTTTTCCATTATTATCATTCATTAGAATTCTATTCAACTTTCCATTTCTTGCAATAACTCATATACTATACTTTTTCATATAAATAAACAAGGTTCCAGTAAATAGGATTTATTCAATTCACTCCCTTTAAATTAAGTCTATTACAATCAATGTAATATTTCATCAAATACCAATTGACCCAATTATTTCATTTATACCAAGTGATATCATTTAAAGTAATTTATCAAATTTAAATGTTCATTCTAGTTTATAGATTATTACTTGCGTTAAAAAAATTCCTTAATTTATTCCAATTACTGTTTAACAATGTTTTATTACATTAAATCAATTTAATATTTTTCTTTAATTTCTCATATTCAATTTATATACAGGTAAAAATCTTTTCACTACTTAAATTCATTTGAATTAAATTCGAATTTCTATAAATAGGTTTTAATTACCATTGCTATAGTTTACTTTAGCGTTCATTCCAATATTAATTTATAAAGTTTTTTTTCATTTCTTCTAAATTAAAATACAAAAGTCTTATTTAATTAATTGTCGAAATTTACAGGTCGTTACATAGGCCGTGAGCAATGGTGAGTGGTGGAAGGCTAGGCCGAGAGCAATAAGAGGAAGGGGGCCATGGACATGAGCTTTGGTTGAAGTAGGAAGTGTTTTGATTCTTGCTTGAATGTTGGTGGGAAGATGTAGTGTTTAGTTAAATATATGTGAGTTATCTTACCTTGAATGAAAATAATAACTTGTTAATTTGTTTGCTAAAAACTATAATAATATATCCTAATTAAATAATGTTATAAATTCATATTTGTATGCTTTGAATATCATATTATTTGTGTATTTATTGTGCCATGGAAGGCCTTAGTTTGTTTTGTTTCAATGAACATATGTAATGACATATATTATAATGTTTGGAATATGAATATGGGTTGTCCGTACAACTGTAGTCGCTATAGATGCACCTTGAATGCTTAACTTTAACTTGTGTAATTTGGTGATCTAAGAACTTATATTTGTATAATTTGTATTGATTTTTCTCCACACTTATATGAATTTTTTTGATAGCAAGGAATAAATTTGGAAAGTTGTGAAATGAATTGAATAAAGCTAGGTAAGTTTAAAGTAGAAATAGTCGATGTATCGACACTTTTAAATTTCTTACTAACATTTATTTTTATGAAGATATCCTTAGGGGTTTCTTTACTATCTTAACAAGTAAAATATATTTAATTCTTATTGTAAAAATTTCAAAGCATAAATCATTTGATAGTTGAACGAAGTGGAAAAAGTTACAATGAAATAGTCGCTATATGAGCACTTCGGAAAATATGTTGTTTTCGGAAATTTTTATAAAAGAAGTAGAAGTTATTCTTTGGAATTTTTCTTTATGATTTTTAAGTTATACTAACTATTGTAAAAAGAATGGATCTAAAATTATTTGTTAAGATGTCAAAAAATAGGCTCAAAATTATAGCAAAACATGATAAAAACATACAATGGAACTTTAGATAACAGTTCTAGAAATGCGATCTTTGCCGTTTGAAACTATAAATTGTGTAAAAATGATATATAAATTAAGTATTATTCCCTATATCTTTTTAGGCTGTGTTTTAAAGTTGGTTTGAAGTTTAAATATAATTTAATAATTATATATGTATTTTCAAAGTAAAGAGCTCTTATAATATAAAATATGTTTTTTCATCAAATTATAAATTAGTTATTTCTAAGTAATATTTTACATAGACATTTAAAATCTATTTATAAGTACTTCTAAAGTATTTATATAAGCTTTGAAAAAGGTAATTGACCAGGCTTAACACTAAAAACCGCCGAGGTAGACTTCTCAATTTGTGAGAATTAAGATTGATGTCGAGTAGAGATGGAGCAAAAGAGCTCTAACCTACTGGCTTTCCTCTTGAATGAGGAATAGTTAAGTCAGAATTTCAAAACTATGTTAATCTCATTGTTTACTTACCTGTTTAAAGGATAATTAACTTTTCTTAACGCTAAAAGCCGAAAAAGAAGGCTTATCTATTTTTGAGAGTTAAGATTTATGTTGAGTAGGGACATAACAATAGAGCTCTAACCTACCGGGATTTCCTCTTGAAAAGGGAATAATTAAGTCAGGAATATAGAAAATGGGTTGATCATGTTGTTCATTACTTGTCTATGGAAAACATTATACTATACCTAACACTAAAAGCGAGAATAAACTATCTATTTGTGAGATTCAAGAATGAAGTGGCTGGGAAAGGCTTTGATGCAAGCAGTGCTCTAGCTTACCTCGCCTCACCCTTGGATGAGGTAGTTAAGTTAAAATTTCGGAAATGAGTTATGTATATAAACATTGATTTGTATAAGCAATTGTTTTAACTAGATAATCAATCAGTCAACTATTGAACTTAACCTATTATTAACATAGATCTTTAAAAAGAATGTTTTCAAAGTATGAAATGTTTTTGGGTTTGTTATGACAATGTTTTAAAAAACATTTATCTTAAACCCTTGAGTATTTTTAAATCTTAAAAAAGCAAAAATAAGGAGAAATGTTTTTAAAGTATGAAATGGTTTTGGGTTGATTATTACAAACGTTTGAGTAACAAAATTCTTTAACCCTTAAAGTAATTAAATTTTTAAAAAGAAAGCTTTAAATAAAATGGTTAATTATGAAATCATTTTGGATTTGTAGTAAATAATGTTTTAGTAACATTTATTTTTAAACCCTTGAATTACATTTTAAAGTGGAAAAATAATAATGAATATAATTAGATCTTTAATAACGGAATTTTAAAGATAATAACAAGTATTGAAATATTTTACAAAAAGATAGAATAAGTTATTTGTTTAATTTATAATAGAGAAGATTTTTATAGTACCAATGTTTAGTAACATTTGTTTTTAACCTCTTTGATTATATTTTAAGTAAGGAAAACCTTGTTAAGTGATTTGTGAATATACTTATATCGTTGAGATAAGTATATGAATACTTTTCAAGTGTTGAAAAGAGTATAAATGAATAGTGAAATAGTAGGATACAGGTACATATCTTTTATAAAAAGAAATTAAATATACATACAAGTATATGAAGGAAGTTTTAATTAAAAAAGGAGTATTAATTAATAAAGGAAGTTTTGAGTGATGGAAGAAGTTTTATTAGATAAAAGGAAGTTTTATCAATAAAAAATGTTTTTAATTAATAAAGGATAAATTAATTAAGAAGGGATTAAAAGTTGTTTAGGTAACTTGATCGTGCTTTGTATGAATTGATATTGCTTATATGTTTACTTGCTTATGAGAAAGTGTACGGGACTTAGTTTCCTTATGCGATCATTTATATTATTGTTAAATATGGCCAATTTCATCAACTCGGTGTTAAGACCGGGATCGGTAAGTGCTCTACTTATCGAGAACCACTTCAAGACTAAGATGCATATTCTATCTATGGGAAGTGGATCTGTTCAAGATGCTGGAACCCATGTGTGGTTTTGAGATTTGTTCGAGATGCTGGAATCCATTTGGGAATTCATGATCTGTTTGAGTGATGAAGACTCATGTGATAGATGCCGAACGTAGCCTCTACATCGAAAAAATGACTAAAGAGGATGCACAATCCAAAGGTTTGGCTAACCCAGAAGGGCACATCAACTCCATTATCTAGATTGTGCTTATAGATTTTGTGTGCGGGGAGTTGATGATACTTAGGTCCTTTGTGGTTTGGGTTCGCTCGTTCGGGCAAGGGCCAATTGTGTTTATCTTATGGTGTATTTTATCTGGAGATATACGCCACTTGGAAGGTATTTTCTTGTGACGACCGCCCATGACTCCTACGCGGAAACAAGGGAACGGTGCGCTGAAAGTGTGCCAGGCAGCCATGAGTGACCGCCAAGGGTAAAATAAACATCGCAGACTCTATCGTAAAACTCACAGCGCATGGATAAAATACAATAGGGAAATATAATATAGTGAAGCTCCCATAGAACAGAATATCATCATCTAATCATAATAGCTTTATACATGGTCTGAATCAAGAATACAAGAAGCCTCACTACATAGCACTCAGAGTAATCAACAATCAGCGGAATACCCAGTACATAGAATATGAAAATAATATGTAAAGCCTCCTGCTCGTCTTCGTCATCATCAGCGTGAGCCACTAAGATCAGCACCTGCCACCTGTCACCTAGTCTGCCCATCCCAAAACATGGATGAACAGCCCAAGGTAATAAGAGGAGACATAAAACCTTGAGTCAGACAACAGTCTTAGTGAGCAGTAAATCAACTATCAAACATACCAAAGGAACATAAAGGATAAAAGGAATAGGGACTCAAATCATCCCACTCCACCTCTTTCTACAGTGATAGCCCCCAGACACTCATTAAGGAGAAGCAAGCATAACATAGCAAGCAATTAAAATAAAGTAATAATCACTCGAGTCAAGGTCGATGTTTTCCAAATACAAACCCCCAAGGCCTAAACCAAGATCAGATAAGCACCCAGAATACCCCGCTCTTGAGACCGAATGATGATACAATCAAACGTCCAAACATCCATGACTCTGGCTATTACTGTTATCATCGCCTTGATTTCACCATTAATTGAACGACCACTTGTCAAGGGCTAATGGTAACCCACGGTTCTAGACATAACTCCACACGTCGTCGCAGCCCGTGCCTAGGAATTTTCGCAACTACCCAGAGTACTAGCACGTCGTCGCAGCCCGTGCTTGGAACGTCGTCGCAGCCCGTTCCAACGTACTCTTGCTTTGAGCATGCTAGAACCTTCAACAACGATGAGATCTCAGCCTCCTGGTCATCCTCCTTGACGGCTATTTTCGTACTAGCTCAAGTGCCTCTCAGGCTAACCATTATCAACCAACTCGCATTGCATCATCGAGTTATCAACATGCTTGGGATGATCCCGTCTGGATTAAACCAAGGCTATCTCACATCATGCTTCGCTTTATCGCATCATAGCGAAGTCTCATCTCAACATCATGGCTTGCCTCATCGCATCATGGCAAGGTCCCATCTCAACATCATCTAATCCATACATATGAGCTTCAACATCCGCTTCATATGCCACAAGCAGCTTTCACCATTCAAGAGCCTTTCCACTTAGCTTTTGAATCATCCTCAACCATCTTGTTCCAAATCAACCACTAGCTAACTTGAAACAATTAAATCAATCATACATCCAAACAATCAAGCATTCAAACAAGATCTAATAAGCAATATTAACTATAGTGGCAATTTCGTAAATAAATGAGCATAAGTCTAACATACATGAATCATGGGTTTCTATCATAGATCTAACAAATATAAATCATGGGTTTTGTTTCTCTAACTTGATAAATGAACTTGCATAAGTAAATATCTTCATAAGAAATGGATCTAGACTTAGATCTAAGAAAAATGCATGAAATCACTATTTTTAACACCCAAACAAACCACCAATCCAACATACTCCTTTGGGTCTGCGTGAGAGATAACTACCACTCACCGAATCACCCAAACACCTCAAAAACTAATCACTTCAGATCTGGACAGCAAGGATTCAAGCTTGATTTGTCGAAATCTCGGTTGAAACGATGAAATCTAGCTTCGTTGGATGAAGATCTTCAACTTTGGCTCTTGGATCTTCAATCTCGATCTTCGATCTTGGATGGATGTTAGAACTAGATTGGAATGGAGAAAAGAAGATGAAGAAATGTTGTAGTCGAGCTCTCAAAATGGCAGCACTTCGTCGCTTCAAAAACCGGTGCCAAAAAGTGAGCCAAACCCCTCTATTTATAGGCTGAAATCACCCTTAGGTCGTTGCCCAGTTTTAGGTCGTTGCCGACCTAAAGATCCTCGACCTAACTTAGGTCGTTGCCGACCTATACCAACCTACGACCTAATACAATCTGCCTCTAGACCCAGCGGCCTGCCGACCTAGCCCCCAACGACTCAACGACCTAACTGGATACACGGTATACGACCTAACGACTCAACTAGGTCCAACCTAACACTTAACCATACTGGGTTACGACCTACGACTCACCACTAAGTCATTCATACGACTCAGCACTCAACAGCTTAAGACCATCACGAGTTAACAACCTTACGACCTAACTGTGTTACGACTTACGACCTAAATACCCCGCCGACCTAAACTCACACGACCTAATCCCTCAGCATCCTAACTTAGGTCGTCTACGACCTAACTAACATGACTAACTTCCTTAGGTCGCTCATCAAATAAGTCGTAAACCCCATAGGTCGGTCAACTACTATAACTCGTTCACGACTCAACTGCCATAGTCGTAAACACTCTTAAGTCGTTGTCTAGTAAGTCGCTTAACCCCTAAAACCAATAACTCGCCTAAGCTACTAACTCGTCCAGTTCCTTAGGTCGTTAACCCTTAACTCGTGCAACCACCCTAAGTCCTAGACCATTTCCTTAGGTCGTATAACCGACCTATCCTCTTAACTCGTTCTAACACAATAACTCGTGAAACTTCTGTAGGTCATAATTCCTATAACTCGAAACCCCTTAAGTCGTCTACGACTTTAAAAAAAATACACAACCTAAGCTAAATCCACCTACACGAGTTAGCTTCCACATGAGTTAACTTTTCATGACTTAAGCTCTGAACAACACTAACAACCTAGTAGCCATTATTTTACGATTAGTCGACACGTAAAATACAGGTCGTTACATTCTCTCCCCCTTAGGAATTTCGCCCCCGAAATTCCAAACAAACAAGAGCAACCAAAACTATTCTGCATGCCTACCATCCATAGCAATCAACAAACCATGCATCCAATTACTATCCTAGCATGCAGAATTCTAAGATTAGAACAAGTTACAAATTCATGAGATGCCACGACACCTTAGGGCCATACCTTGAAGAGTTCAGGATGAGCTGCCTTCATCCTCTCTTCCTCCTCCCATGTACAGTCGTTAACATCATCACTCCATTGTATCTTGAGCAACGTAATCGTCTTCCTCCTAAGCTGTTTCGTGTCGGTTTCAACAACACGAAGCGGCTTAGAGGTCTCGAAACCACTGGATCAACCTCCAAGTCTTCACAGCTATCAGCAGAAACCACCGTATTCGAGTCATGCACATACTTCCGTAGATAAGATACATGAAAAACATTGTGCACACCCGCCATCTTTTCCGGTAACTCCAATCTATAAGCGAGCTTTCCAATTCGCTCGATAATCGGGAATGGTCCAACAAATCTCGGAGTCAATTTTCCTTTCTTCCCGAATCTAATAACATTCTTCAATGGAGAAATCTTCACAAAAACCATATCACCCACGTCGAATTCCAAATCCTTACGACGATTATTGGCATAACTTTTCTGACGATCTTGGGCTGCCTTCATTCGTTGCCGAATGATTCCTATACAATCCGAAGTCTGTCGAATCATCTCTGGCCCAAGTATCAGCTTTTCTCCAGTTTCCAACCAACATGTCGGAGAGTTACACGGTCTTCCATACAATGCCTCATATGGTGCCATACCAATACTCGACTGATAACTGTTATTATACGCAAATTCCACTAAATGAAGATGATCTTCCCATGATCCTCCGAAATCCAAGACACACGCTCTCAAGAGATCTTCCAAAACTCGGTTGACTCTCTCAGTCTGACCATCTGTTTGGGGATGATAAGCTGTACTCAAACACAACTCGGTTCCCAAAACTTCCTGAAAGCTCTTCCAAAATCCACTAGTGAACAATGGATCTCGATCGCTCACTATACTCTTCGGAATACCATGGAATCGAACTATCCACTTAACATACAATTCAGCCAACTTCGATGCAGTCCTAGTTGATCAAACTGGAATGAATCTTGCACTCTTGGTCAACCGATCTACTATAACCCAAATCCCTTCGTTTCCTGCTCTTGTTCTAGGTAGACCATCGATAAAATCCATCGATATCTGTTCCCACTTCCACATAGGAACTTCTAATGGATGAAGCAATCCACTTGGCTTCTTCTGCTCCGCCTTAACCAACTGGCAATTCATACACTTGGAAATAAAATTTCCAACCTCCTTCTTCATACCTTCCCAGTAGTAGGTTCTCTTCATGTCCCGATACATCTTATTTCCACCTGGATGAATCGTGAACTTCGAGTGATGACTTTCCCTAAGAACTTCATTTCTCAATCCATCTACATCGGGAACAACTAGTCGTCCTTGCTTTCGAAGCCAACCCTCTCGATCGACTTCAAATCCCTTATCCTTTTCTGGGTCCAATCCAGATTCCAAATCACGGATAATCTTGACAAGCTTATCGTCTCGCTTTTGACTCTCACCAATCCTTTCCACAAGAGTAGGCCTTATTGATAAGTTTGCCAACATCTCAGGTTCCAATTCACATCTGGGCCTGAAATCAAATCCAGCCAAATACTCGAGACTCTTCCATTCCGAAAACATAGCTCCTAATCCTGCATGTCTTCGACTCAACGCATCAGCTACAGCGTTACCCTTCCCCGGAGTATAAGCTATACCAAAATCATATGATGCTAAAAACTCCAACCATCGTTGCTGCCGAAGATTCAAATCCTTTTGGGAGAAAAGATACTTCAACGACTTGTGATCTGTAAACAACTCGAATCGAACTCCCAATAGATAGTGTCTCCACATCTTCAGAGCAAAAACAATCGCCGCTAACTCCAAATCATGAGTCGGATAATTCCTCTCGTGTGGCTTCAGTTGTCGACTTGCATATGCAACAACTCTATCCTTCTGCATCAGCACTGCCCCAAGTCCAGTACCACATGCATCGGTGTAAACCACCATCTCATCATTCGCACTTGGAATAACCAAAACAGGAGCACTCGTCAGTCGCTCTTTCAGGATTCCAAAGGCTTGCTCACACTTAGCATCCCAACTGAATACCTGATTCTTCTTCGTCAATCCTGTTAACGGTGCAGCTATCTTGGAAAAGTCCTTGATAAACCGACGATAATATCCTGCTAATCCAAGAAAACTTCTCACATCAGATGCATTCTTAGGTCTAACCCAATCCTGGATCGCTGCCACCTTAGCGGGATCAACCGCTATTCCATTTCCAGAAATAACATGGCCTAAGAACCTCACTTCACTCTTCCAGAAGTGACACTTCGAAAACTTAGCCTTCAGCTGATGTTTCCGTAAGATTTCCAAAACAATACGCAAGTGCGTCTTGTGCTCTTCCTCGGTTCTGGAGTAAATCAGAATATCATCCACGAACACAAGTACAAACTTGTTCAACTGATCTCTGAACACTCTATTCATAAGATCCACAAAATATGCTGGTGCGTTAGTCAATCCAAACGACATTACCAGCCACTCATAAAAACCGGATGGTGTCCTAAAAGCAGTCTTCGGCACACTATCCTTAGCCACTCTCAACTGGTGAAATCCCGTTGCCAAATCCATCTGAGAGAACACCTTAGCCTCATGAAGCTGATCAAACAAGTCATCTATTCTCGGCAATGGATACTTGTTCTTCTTAGTCACCTTATTCAGCTCACGATAATCAACACACAACCTCAACGATCCATCCGCTTTGGTTGCGAACACCACTGGTGCACCCCCTTCGGACACACTACGCCGAATGAATCCTTTCCGCAAAAGGTCATCAACCTGCACCTTCAACTCTTGTTGCTCCCTAGGCGCCATCCGCCTAAGAGGCATTACAATAGGTCTGGCTCCCTCAACTAGATCGATACGAAACTCGATCTCCCTATGCAGCGGTAATCCTTTGACTTCGTCAAAGACATCCTCAAATCCATTCACAATAGGCACCGATGACAGTCCATCCCGTGGAACAACCAGCGAATACATGAAGCTCATGAAGACGCCTTCCTCATGCTTACATCGTATCACAACCTTTCGCCCTTCCACACTCCCGACTGTCACCTCTAGCCTCTCACAATCAATCCTTGCCGCATACTTCCTAAGCCAGTCCATACCCAAAATAATTCCGAACCCCGCAAAGTTCAGAACAAAACAATCACAAACAAAAGAGCAATCATGACTCATCACAACTAGACCACGGCATATCATACACAAACATGACGAACCCCCAACTGGATTAGTCACAACCAATGGCCTATCAACAATATCCGGTTCCAAACCTAACCGGCCTACAAGATCATCACAAACAAAAGAATGCGACGCTCCAGTATCAAACAACACTCTAACTGGAACACCACAAATGGAAAGAGTACCTTGAACCACCACACTCTTCCCTTTCTCTTCAGCAGTAAGAGCTTTTGAAAACGACGGCACAGCTCCCAAAGCATAAGCTTGCACAATCTGCCTGTCCTTCCTCGGTTCTGGACAATCTTTCCTGAAATGCCCTGGCTTGTCACAGTTGTGGCATTTCGCCGGCGCCTTTGGATTCCTACAATCCTTGGAGAGATGGCCCTTCTGCTGGCAATTATTGCAAGTCATTTCGCCCCTCGGCTTCTTTTGGCCATCCTTACCCTTCTGTTGCTGTTGCTTCCTCTTCTTGTTTCCACCCTTCTGTGGCTTAAACCCTTCCTTGGTTACAGCAACAACAGAACTCTCCCTAGGAAACAAACTCTCATGCCTGAGAGCTTTCTCCACAAGCTTCTCAAACGGATCGTCCAGATGATCCACCAACTGTCTTCCAAGATAAGCATCCAAACCGGTCACAAACTTCTCATTCTTCTGATAGGGAGAATCAATATACGATCTGGCATACTTGGACAAAGCCTCAAATTCAGAAACATACTCAAGAACCGATCTTCCATCTTGCTTGAGCTCAACAAACTTCTTGAACAAAACAGACTTCTGAGCCGTAGAGATGAACTTGGCTTCAAATCTAGCTTGGAACTGCACCCAAGTAATTTCTTCCTCCGGAGTATCTATGGTGATAGAGTTCCACCAATCAGAAGCTCTTCCTTGAAGCTGTCTTGATGCAAGCTTCCTTTTAGTTGCATCCTCAATTCCCAAGTCACCAAAGATCCTTCTACAAGCATCTATCCATCTTTGGACTTCAATGGTTGACTCTGTCCCCAAGAAAACCTTTCCTCCAAGAGCAGTATAATCCTTGCACAACTTAGCAAAATCCACTGGTTTTGGAGCTTGAACTTGAATTCCAACATCTACCGCTGACCCTGGAGTTGGTATCCTTCTCATGATCGAAGTCATCATCGCTTCGAACATAGCTCCATAATCAGCAACTCCATCAGCAGCACGACCTTCCCTGGCAGCTGGTCTCCCTCTTCGACTCATCCTTAATATCTACAAAAAGGAATGATTAGAACACCTTTGAGAAACAACTGCACAAGGAGTTCAAATCCTTCTAAGCTACTATAATATATATATATATATAGTAATCATCCATCAAAATACAATTACGTCTCTCTTACGTAGTTACGTCAGCGAGCGTTGGCTAAAATCGATTAACCAAAGCTCTGATACCAAATGTGACGACCGCCCATGACTCCTACGCGGAAACAAGGGAACGGTGCGCTGAAAGTGTGCCAGGCAGCCATGAGTGACCGCCAAGGGTAAAATAAACATCGCAGACTCTATCGTAAAACTCACAGCGCATGGATAAAATACAATAGGGAAATATAATATAGTGAAGCTCCCATAGAACAGAATATCATCATCTAATCATAATAGCTTTATACATGGTCTGAATCAAGAATACAAGAAGCCTCACTACATAGCACTCAGAGTAATCAACAATCAGCGGAATATCCAGTACATAGAATATGAAAATAATATGTAAAGCCTCCTGCTCGTCTTCGTCATCATCAGCGTGAGCCACTAAGATCAGCACCTGCCACCTGTCACCTAGTCTGCCCATCCCAAAACATGGATGAACAGCCCAAGGTAATAAGAGGAGACATAAAACCTTGAGTCAGACAACAGTCTTAGTGAGCAGTAAATCAACTATCAAACATACCAAAGGAACATAAAGGATAAAAGGAATAGGGACTCAAATCATCCCACTCCACCTCTTTCTACAGTGATAGCCCCCAGACACTCATTAAGGAGAAGCAAGCATAACATAGCAAGCAATTAAAATAAATCAATAATCACTCGAGTCAAGGTCGATGTTTTCCAAATACAAACCCCCAAGGCCTAAACCAAGATCAGATAAGCACCCAGAATACCCCGCTCTTGAGACCGAATGATGATACAATCAAACGTCCAAACATCCATGACTCTGGCTATCACTGTTATCATCGCCTTGATTTCACCATTAATTGAACGACCACTTGTCAAGGGCTAATGGTAACCCACGGTTCTAGACATAACTCCACACGTCGTCGCAGCCCGTACCTAGGAATTTTCGCAACTACCCAGAGTACTAGCACGTTGTCGCAGCCCGTGCTTGGAACGTCGTCGCAGCCCGTTCCAACGTACTCTTGCTTTGAGCATGCTAGAACCTTCAACAACGATGAGATCTCAGCCTCCTGGTCATCCTCCTTGACGGCTATTTTCGTACTAGCTCAAGTGCCTCTCAGGCTAACCATTATCAACCAACTCGCATCGCATCATCGAGTTATCAACATGCTTGGGATGATCCCGTCTGGATTAAACCAAGGCTATCTCACATCATGCTTCGCTTTATCGCATCATAGCGAAGTCTCATCTCAACATCATGGCTTGCCTCATCGCATCATGGCAAGGTCCCATCTCAACATCATCTAATCCATACATATGAGCTTCAACATCCGCTTCATATGCCACAAGCAGCTTTCACCATTCAAGAGCCTTTCCACTTAGCTTTTGAATCATCCTCAACCATCTTGTTCCAAATCAACCACTAGCTAACTTGAAACAATTAAATCAATCATACATCCAAACAATCAAGCATTCAAACAAGATCTAATAAGCAATATTAACTATAGTGGCAATTTCGTAAATAAATGAGCATAAGTCTAACATACATGAATCATGGGTTTCTATCATAGATCTAACAAATATAAATCATGGGTTTTGTTTCTCTAACTTGATAAATGAACTTGCATAAGTAAATATCTTCATAAGAAATGGATCTAGACTTAGATCTAAGAAAAATGCATGAAATCACTATTTTTAACACCCAAACAAACCACCAATCCAACATACTCCTTTGGGTCTGCGTGAGAGATAACTACCACTCACCGAATCACCCAAACACCTCAAAAACTAATCACTTCAGATCTGGACAGCAAGGATTCAAGCTTGATTTGTCGAAATCTCGGTTGAAACGATGAAATCTAGCTTCGTTGGATGAAGATCTTCAACTTTGGCTCTTGGATCTTCAATCTCGATCTTCGATCTTGGATGGATGTTAGAACTAGATTGGAATGGAGAAAAGAAGATGAAGAAATGTTGTAGTCGAGCTCTCAAAATGGCAGCACTTCGTCGCTTCAAAAACCGGTGCCAAAAAGTGAGCCAAACCCCTCTATTTATAGGCTGAAATCACCCTTAGGTCGTTGCCCAGTTTTAGGTCGTTGCCGACCTAAAGATCCTCGACCTAACTTAGGTCGTTGCCGACCTATACCAACCTACGACCTAATACAATCTGCCTCTACGACCCAGCGGCCTGCCGACCTAGCCCCCAACGACTCAACGACCTAACTGGATACACGGCATACGACCTAACGACTCAACTAGGTCCAACCTAACACTTAACCATACTGGGTTACGACCTACGACTCACCACTAAGTCATTCATACGACTCAGCACTCAACAGCTTAAGACCATCACGAGTTAACAACCTTACGACCTAACTGTGTTACGACTTACGACCTAAATACCCCGCCGACCTAAACTCACACGACCTAATCCCTCAGCATCCTAACTTAGGCCGTCTACGACCTAACTAACATGACTAACTTCCTTAGGTCGCTCATCAAATAAGTCGTAAACCCCATAGGTCGGTCAACTACTATAACTCGTTCACGACTCAACTGCCATAGTCGTAAACACTCTTAAGTCGTTGTCTAGTAAGTCGCTTAACCCCTAAAACCAATAACTCGCCTAAGCTACTAACTCGTCCAGTTCCTTAGGTCGTTAACCCTTAACTCGTGCAACCACCCTAAGTCCTAGACCATTTCCTTAGGTCGTATAACCGACCTATCCTCTTAACTCGTTCTAACACAATAACTCGTGAAACTTCTATAGGTCATAATTCCTATAACTCGAAACCCCTTAAGTCGTCTATGACTTAAAAAAAAATACACAACCTAAGCTAAATCCACCTACACGAGTTAGCTTCCACATGAGTTAACTTTTCATGACTTAAGCTCTGAACAACATGAACAACACTAACAACCTAGTAGCCATTATTTTACGATTAGTCGACACGTAAAATACAGGTCGTTACATTTCTGATCCTTGTCATGGAGATCCACTTCAGTTTTTAAGCTAAAGGCGTATCCTTGGAAAATCCATATACGAATGCGCCTTAGCGATTTTAGATATACTCTATTTTGCTAAAATGTGAGGTACAAGCATTTCAGCTACTTCTTACTTATATTCAATACCCTAGGCGTTATTATAATAACATTAGATTTTATAATAGAAATGGTTTGGTTCTCCTGATGTAAAAACTCATCCATGTTTATTTGTGAGGTGATCTTACGAGATACCTTTATTTTCGAGTTTTTTAAATACAAAATCCATATGATTGAGTTTCTCATGCTGGTTTACCAGAGTAATCCGGGTGTTATTTTCTTATTATGCTTCATTAGAGCTCTTGGAGGGGAGCTCGATGATTGCCTACTGTAGTATTCTTGTTTCTTCTACATTGCTTTGTCTATTTTTATCAGCAATTGTAAGGACAGGCTGTTATATCTGTCCAGGCTAATGATAGGTTAGTTTGCTTTGATTATTGTACCTATACCATATTCCTTTATAAAGATCTTTTTGAGATATTATATACTGTTGTTTCGCATAAGAGATCGTGATGTTTTTGTTCTCCTCTTCTTGTTCATTTCTTTTCTTCTTTTCTTTAACCCTAACGTTCTATCTTTCTGGCACTTAGGTGCTCAACATATGAACACCGTGGATGTATTAGTGTCAACGTTCGAGGGTCGAAAAGACGATCGTTACAGCATGGTATTGGAGCGCATGGTTAAGTGAGAACCTAAGATTTATTTAGGTATAACTCATTAAGAGATAGTATAATAGAATGCCTTATCATGAGTTGAATGTATTATATATATGAGAGTATGTATTTGTTATTGTTATTGTTATAACAATGTTTTACATTGTGTTAATTGGTCTATTGAGTGCTTGTGGATTCTAGTCGATGCGCCCGATCAATATTATTGATAGGGATTCCTAAACACTTGAACAAAGCAAACCGACACAGTATTGTTTTCAAAATTGGTAAACGAAATAAT
The DNA here is from genome assembly GCA_030765085.1 of Allium cepa. Lineage (NCBI taxonomy): Eukaryota > Viridiplantae > Streptophyta > Magnoliopsida > Asparagales > Amaryllidaceae > Allium > Allium cepa. Next base: position 185,228,869 of record CM060934.1, read on the forward strand.
TTTACCTAGGATTATATTTTATACAGAAGAATTCAATAAATTGATATGATGTGTTTGTTTGTTACAAAATGATAAGACTAAATTATTATCATTTATTGGTTGTTTAGTTGTGCTCGGCCAATTTATGGACATTGACTATTGTTTATTAAATTTTAAGTAATTTACCTTTTCATAACATGGGTTGGGTAGATAGTAATTGAAGGAAACATTGAAACAAACACCTTGTCAATTAAATTTTACAATTTGACTATAAGGCGTTCGATGAATACGTTGGATTAAAAAGCTAACTTTAATAAAGGATGTTTAATATATAATATTAGAAAGATATTTTGCAATAGATATTCATAAAATGATTCTACATAAGAGAGTAACTTTATATGAGTATGGAATATGGTTTATTAACAAAAAAGATTTAAATTGAGAATTTGTTAACATAGATCCCATTGTTTTTTAAAATGGTTTCTAAGAGTTTGGAGTAAACAATAATAGTATTGTTTGAAACTATTTTAAAGGACTGATGATTTTAAAAGAGTTTTAAGATACGTTCGAGTTTGAGGTTACTCTCGAAATAAACAAGTCGACTTGGGAAACAAAGTATTTTTTATGTTTGCTAGTTCAAGTGACTCGAAAGTGACTAAAAATGGGCGAGAGATGTGTTCGAATGGTAAGAACTTCTCTTAAGTAATACCCTTCTCAGTAAAGGGTATATATGTACTTCTTGGTAGAACCCGGTTCCCTGTATCATTTTGTTATTACTCGATCTATATGATTATTTTCCATGGATTTAAAGAAATATTTTGCGAAATATATTTTAAAATGATTTTTGTTTAATCTTGAAAAGTATGATTTGATATCCAAAAAATATATGCATATATTATTATTTCAAATGATTTGAAATTAAACCTGATGTTTAATTCTTAAGTTTTTTATAAGTTATATTATGGGCACATGTATCCTATGCATTAGAGTAATTTGGTTGTGCATCTTTTTATAGTATGGTGTTTGTTAGTTTCAAGTATTAGAGTAAAACGAAATTTTCGAAGATTTTGGATAGCTGGAAACGTCCGGATTGATATAAAATTAAAGCTAAGTATTTTTGTAAAATTATAAAAGTTGAATTTTTTTCATAACTCTTAATTTGAAAAGATATAAGTTTAAAAAATTTAAAATCTAAAGCATCCTGGTTAAATAGAACATTCGATGTTATTGGGCCAGCTAATAAACATATTTACTTTAGGGTTGTCTAAGGAAATTAGAATCTAGTCTTAGTTTGGATACTAGAGTCCTACTCTACCTAGCTACTTGCCTAACCTGATGAATAAAGAAGTCTGGAAGGTTGAATCGATTAGAAGATCCAAATATTTTAGGCATTCGTCGAAATTATAGGAAGTAAAATGTAAAAGAATGTTTTGTATATACTCTTAGGATATAGTGGAGTATTTTATGAGTAATGAACTTATGCCCTGAATGTTTTAAAGTGAAATTATATTTTAATGAAATGATTTATAAGTGAAGATAAGTCTTTATGAAATGTTTATAAACATAGGTAATGTTTTAGGAAATGTTTCATAAATGATTTTAGTATTAAAATAGATATAATTTATGTGAAAATAAAATGTAAAATAAGATAAATTGGTGCAGTTAATAAACCAATGGAATTAAGTACGTAAGTTATACATAGATCATTTATTCGCATGACTATTCCTGATCTAGGATTCAAGTACATGATTTTGAGGTATTTTACGCTGGTCTAAACAAAGATTTTTCGCAGCATTTTTGACATCAAACACTTGATATGGATTCTTGATATGATTCTAAAGTGTTCTAGCATAGTATATGGCTATGTAAGAAGGACAAAAGTTTATAATCAAGGAACTTAATCAGAGTCCGCGCTAGAGAAGTTAAGTGAGATATACTACTTTGGAAGTGGAATTTATGTGGTTGAACAAATGATCGGATTCGATATTGCATATGGATGAAAAATATAAATCGTATAGGCTTTAGTATATGTGAATACTATTTTGTTGGCTTATGGAGAGTTTAGGAAAGGACACTTCGAATTGTTTGAGGTAGTATGAATAATCAACTAAGTAACAACCTGAGGCTATTGAGCATAAGGTACGGTTAGTAGTTTATTTATCATCCTCGTGCGATGAGAAGATTTTGGACTCGGGCAACCCGTTGGCCTTATTTGCTAATAACTGTAATATTGTTAAGTATTAATGTATGGTTGCTTCTTGGGTTACTTATGTTGGAATTTCGATATACAAGTTGTATAAACAGTTCATTGAACTTGTATAGTAATATAAAGACTTATAAACAAGAATTAAAAATTTCTCTTTTAAATAACAAAGATTAGTTTAACTTAGAATTAATTTGTGATGTCCCGGAATTTTGGGCAAACTTATTTAATGATTTCCATTTATAATTTATTTAAAAAAAATGTAATATTGATTTAATAATCTAATTTAACCAAATGTTATATTTTCAAAACTAATAATTAATCTAATTTAACAAATGTTATCTTTTCAAAACTTAATAATATTAATTTAATTTGGAATGTTACTCTTTTTAAAAGAAAATAATATATATATATAAATAATAATAATTAATCTTTCTAAGTTAATAAAAATATATTCTAATTGTAATGTATATATGTACACAATGTAAAAATGGAATCGGTTTCAATTTAAACTTGATAAAAATATTTTCAAGTTATAATATATATGTTTATATATTGTGATTTGGAGTTCTGTTTTAAAATTCAAATAATTTCTGAAGTTAATATTTAGAATGTTCTATTTATAATGTATAAATATTTTGTGTATATATATTGTAAATAGAAAAATATTGAATTAAACTTAAGTAGAAACTGTGTTTTCGAATTTATAATATACATATGTATATATGGTGATGGGGAAGATTTCGATTTGATTTAATAAAATGCTTTTCAAAAGCTATTTAAAATTTATTATATTTTCAAAACACTTAAAGAAAAGTTTATTTTATTAAAAGTATAATAGCTTGAAAATGGTATATTATTATAAAAGCTTAATTTGTTTTTCTTTTAAATTGGTTTTTGAAAATAAATTTAGTTTTTATATATAATATCAATGTTAGATATAATAACTTAAGTTTAAACTTTTAAAATAAAATTTAAATAAATGTTTATTTTCTTTCTTTTAAACTTATCTTTAGGAAATGGATTTTAAAATATAAATAAATAAAACACAAAGAGATAAATACATTTCATAGTTATATAAAACATAGGTATTTAGGTTAATATTGTAATTAAGGTTTAAATTATTAGTAATGATAAGTAATTGATTTAATAATCAAATCTAAAAACACTTGGCAACATAGGAATTTATGAAAACACACTTGTAAGCTTATGGACAATCCATGATAACAAGTGGCAAATCCTTGTTTAAAAGAAAACTTTGTTTATAATTAATGTTTAAAAAAAAGGGTCTGTTATTGCTTATTTTCTTCAGCTAAAATCTTTTTTACTTTTCTTCAACTAAAACAAAGATAAACCAAAGATCATTCAAAAACTGTAATAAAAAAAAAATCTAAAGCTATTTTTCAACTTCAGATTCTCAGTATTCAACCTAGAAACATGCAATTCAATATGAAGATTCAACAAGCAAGATTTTAGCAAATTCAATTCAAAACAGAAGGATGCAAAGCAAATTCATAGTTCCAGGAAAAACTAAGTAATACAGAGCTATTCTCTGCTTTAAATTCTTGGTGAGTAAATTTATTTTAAAAACAGATTAAACTAGATTTTATGATGGATGCCTGTTGAAGTAATTAAGTTTACATATATATATATATATATATATATATATGGATGTGAATGTTATAGTAAACATAATATCAATGTTTGCATGCTTGATTTGAAGATTGAATGCATATTTATTTAGCAGTTTGAATGCCTATAGACATGAAAGTTTTAAACTCTGTTTTGGTTCATGTTCCAGTTTATAAAAATTTCCTATCTCCTAAGTTAATCACTATTAATCATTGATCATTGAAAGGAATTTGATCATAATGAAGTAATCTTGTGTTTAAAAGTAAATTAAATATTTATATTGAACAAATAAACTGTAAATTTTAGATTTACAGTGAAAAAATCAAAATTTGATGAAAATCAATCTCAATAATTTAAATTTCGATTTATATGACCTGAATTGAAATACAAAATCATGAATTTTAACATGAATTTAGGAATTTTTAATTTAGTATTCAAAGAGAAATTGAGGTTTACTTGAATTTGGGTTTTGGGTCGTTTTTCGTTGATCGGAGTTGAGGTGGTGGTCGAGTTTCGGCATGGAGGTGGTCGTGGTACCTGGGAATGCAGGAAAAATGGTGTTGATGCTAACGATGTTTGAGGTGATCGGCGCATGGTGAAATAGGGTTTTGAGTTTTCTTTTTATTTGGATCGGAAACGACATAAGATCGTCATCGATGATGCTTCGGGGTGGATCGCTTATGGGGGAATAGCTTAAGTGGTTCGTGACGCTGGTGTGGACGAGGTGGCAGGCCCTCGGGTGATGGGTTTCGCCGACGGTAGTGGTTTCTTGGGTTGAGTTCATTTTCGGTTGAAAGTGCCGTAGCCCATTTTTTCGAATCAGTGATGCTTTCGTCAATTCCGGGGGACGAGGTGTCGGTGGGGTCAGGAGTGACTTGTGAGGTGTCGCGATGATGTTCGCCATCGACCAAGTCCAGCATGCATGTGCACGGTTTCGATCGTGTGCATTTGAAGTTTTGGTTCGAGGAAGAAGATGTTGGACTGGGTTTCCTTTCGTGTCTTCCTCGCGTGCAACTCGAAGTCCTTAGGAAGTTGGTCGCGTGTTTTTGGTCTCGAGTAGTTTGGTTTCCAGGATTTGTTCCTATCTGATTATAACTGCATTTCTTTTAATTTTGGAAATTTAAAAGCAAACTAAGTTTTTAAACGAAGTTAAAACAGTTTATAGATGTTTGAAATGTTTAAATTCAAAAATTTGCGTTTAAACAAGTTTAAGTTAATCTTGCTTTAAAAATAGATTGTTTTTTAAAGTTTTAGTATTAACCGGATATTGTACTATATAAAATGAATTTCCAAAATTTGAAAGCAAATTGAATTTTGAACAAAATGTTTAATTAGTTTTATAAAGAATGAAGGTTTGACTTAAAAAGAATTTTAGTTTTAAAGTTTGGATTTTTAAAATTTTAACTTTTGTTTAAAAATAGTTTGTTTTCAATTTTGCTTTGTTAAATTATAATGTTTTCAAATAAAAATGTTAATGGAGTGATTTAAATGTGATTGAAGTAAGGTATTTAACTTAGATAAATTAAAGATAATGATGTTAAAAGATAATGATGTTAAAAGATGATGATTTTGTATAAACCAAATACAAGCTTTTGAATTTAAAAATTTAATTTTAAAATGATTGATAAGAGTAAATGAAATGTATGGTTTATATTAATCAAGATTTTTTTATAAAGGTAATTAAAGTAAATTACTTAATTAACTTAAATAATTAACGTGGGTAATTAAATTAAGGTAAGCTAGTTTGTGTAATTAATTAAGTGTAATTAATTGCTTTATTAAGGATTGTTTAATCTATGTTAATAAATTAAGAAATAAATAATTAAGAAGTTAACTACTTAATGATTAAGAAGAATTATTTAAGATAATTACTTAATAAAGTAATTAAAGCAATTAATTACTTAGTGTAATTAATTAAGTTATTGTGGATAATTTTAGTTAATTAATTAAGTTTAATTAATTAAAAAGAATTACTTAATGATGAGACTAAGTATAATTACTTAATGTAATTAAAGATGCGTAATTACTTAGTGAAGTAATTAATGAATAATTACTGAATGTAATTAATTAAGGAAATTACTTGTTTAATAGTAATTAAAAGATAATTACTTAAGGGAAGTTATTAAGGGATAATTACTCAGTGTAATTAAATGATTAATTAATGAAATTAATCAAGGTGTTGGTTTAATTGGTAAAGTAATTAAAGGAAGTTAATTATTGATTGTGATTAATCAGGTTTGATTAATAAAGTAAATAAGTTTATAATTATTTAATTATTAAATGTAATTTTGAGTAAAATTGATTAATAAGGTAATTAGAGGGTCATTAATTAATGTAATTAATGAATAATTAATTGTTTTTTATTAATTAATAAATGTGATTGATTATAAGATAATTAATCAATAAAGCGAGAAAAGAAGTAATAATTAATTAATGTAATTAATTAAGGATTTATGCAATTAATTATTGTTAATTAATTAATTAGAAATTAATTAAGATTAATAAATGATTAAAGATAAATTAATCTGTGTAATTAATTTAAAGGCTAATTACATAGTGTAATTAAGGGATAATTAATCTAGGTGATTAATTAAGAATATGATTAAGGAATAATTAATCAAGGATGATTAATTAATTAAGGAATAATTTACGTATAATTAATCTATAATTGAAGATTAATTAATTGGATTATGATGGTGATTAAAGAGTGATTAATTAATTAATTGTAATTAATTAATGATTGTTTAAGCGGATTAGTTGTTAATTCTCAAGTAATTAATTTAATTTAAGACGATTAAATTAATTATAAAAGGGTTAATAATGCCTGTTTGTAGATGATTGTTTGTGGAATATCTGGATTGGTTGATATCTATTGGATGATATGTTGTGATATCCTGTGATATGATATTTGATATATCAGTGATAAATGTGTGATATTTATCTATGAATGATGTTGTATGAATTCAATGTTTTAAATCGAATTAATTTGTTAAACTTAAATCACTTAGACATTAAGATGGCGTTTGGATTCGATGAGACCGGGATCGGGTTTCCAAATTTGGAATTCCGAAAACCACATCGATCCAAATTAAACGTTAGGTCGTGAATCTCAAGTGAATAGTGAAGACTCGAGGTGTAAGGACTATTGTCGTCAATACTCTGAGGGTGATTCCAATACGAGTTTAACGGGAGTAGTACTTTCAGGTTCGAGATGAAGACTCAGAGTGCAAGGGCTATTGTCGTTAACTCTAAGGGTGATTCCAAAATGAGTGTAACGAGATAGTGCCTTCGGTTTCGTTCGAACCCGGAACGAACTTGTATGGATTGAATGCTTTCAGAACGTCGTCAGGTGGACGATGAGCATTCTAAGATAGATGTGTTCTATAAAGGTAATCGTAGCCTCAATCCTCATCAACCGGGAATAGCTAAAAAAGGGGAGGTGCAGCAAGGATAAGTAGGTTATGCACAAGTAGGACGAGATTTACCCCTGTCTAGAGGTCCCTTTTTCTTTCGGCTGTGTGGGCGGTTGATCATGACAACTGCCGGGGTTGTCTTGTTCGGGACTGTCCAGTAAGGGATGGATGCGGCCTTGTGTTGTAGGGGAGTTAGGGTGGCTCCTCGGTAAGGTAGTCTAGGCCACGTACTGTGACGGACGGTACCCCAGTAGCCCTGCCTTTGTATGGAATCCAAACTCCAATAAGTGCCTGTACGGTTTTGATTGTGCCCAACTATGTTGGAACGTGAGACGTAAGCATTCCAGCTATTTCTGTATTTTATTTTGAAAACCCTAGACCCTATTATAATATCACTGGATTTTCTATCAAATGTTTTGGTTAGCGTAAGGTAAAAACTTACCCATGTTTATTTGTGGGGAGTCTTACGTGATACCTTTGTTTTCAAAGGATTTTCTAAAGTTAAGTAATTTTTAACCGTTTACTCACTCCAGACCCATGTCTGACCCAAGTGTTTATTTTCTGTTTTATTAAACTCTTGGGTACTCATATTATGTATGAGTAGTCGAGGGATTCAGGTTAGCTTTGACGAGTTCTGGAGGAGATATGGAGCAGGTGGCTTCAGCATGTAGATAGATGTATAGTGTTCTGCTGTGTTAGAGTTGTATCTATATCTGTGTGTTGTACTTGAGTTGTAATATCTAGACAGGTGTTATAACTGTCTAGTTTGTTTGTATTAGCTTTATAACTCTGATGTATATGATACTATGTAATATTTTATTTAATAAATATAATTTATACGTTCCGTGAGATTCTGATATTGTTTGGTTCTTTCTTTTCTATCTTTTCACTTTTCTATACCTTTCTTTCTTCTTAATTATGCATCTTTCTGTGGTATGAAAGGCGGGTCGTTACATTAATTAATAAAAGCAAAAGAGGACTAAAGAACCCTTAAATCAAGGAAGACTTTCTTAAGTAATGTCGGATGTGAAAGGAGGTATGGCTTTGTCATGTTGGATTCCTTTTTACTCATGGCTAAGGAAGGCTATTTTCGGTTTTTAGCCACTCATTCTCAAACTTATAACTAAGCACCTAAGGATCTCGTCATTCTTCACCAATTCACAAACTCAAAATTAATGTCTTCGTCTTCTTCTTTCTCCTCTCTAACTTTCTAGAAATCTATATTAAAAACTTCTTTCTCCTCCAAACATTTTATATATCCTTAATATAACATTACAACACCCCTTAATGAGTCAAAGATGGAAAAAAGGAGCAAAACCACTCCTCCATGTCATAGCCATGAGCAATGTGATGGGGAGGATCGCTTGGTCGTAAGCAATGGTGAGTGATGGAAGGCTAGGCCGAGAGCAAAAAGTGGAAGGAAGCTCATGGATATGAGCTTTGGTTGAAGTAGTAAGTGTTTTGATGCTTTCTTGAATGTTGGTAGGAAGATGGTAGTGTTTGGTTTAATAAATGTGAGTTATCTTACCTTGAATGAAAATAATAACTTGTTAATTTTCTTGCTAAACAGATACGATAATAGACCTTAACTAAGTAAAATTATAAACTCATATTTGTACGCTTTGAATAACATATTATTTGTGTATTGGTTGTGTCTAGGAAGACCTTGATTTATTTTGTTTGAATGAACGTATGTAATGACATATATTAGAATGTTTGGACATTGAATATGGAGTTGTCTGTATAGCGATAGTAGCTATAAATGCATCTTGAATCCCTTAACTTAACTTATGTAATTTGATGATTTAAGAATTTACCTTTGTATAACTTGTGTTAGTTATTATCTATATTTTTTAAGTGTTTTGGATAGCGAGGAATTAGTCTGGAAAGTTGTGAAATGAATTAAATAAAGTTAAGAAAGTCTGAAGTAAAAATAATCGCCACATCAACACTTTTAAATTCCTTGTTTTTGGGAAATAACGTTTATTTTTGTGAAGACATTCTTAAGGGTTTATTTACTATTTTAATAGGTAAAATATATTTTATTCTTATTGTAAATATTTCAAAACTTAAATCTTTGATAGCTAGTTGAACGAAATAGAAAAATTTATAGTGAAATAGTCGCTATACGAGTACTTCGAAAAAATACCTTGCTTCTACAAATTTCTATATAATAACTAAAAGTTATTTTTTAGGATTTTTCTTCATGGTTTTTATGTACCTAAAATATAACAACTATTGTAAAAAGAATGGATCAAAAGTCATTTGTTAAGGCACCAGAAACTAGGCGCAAAGTTGTAGTAAAACATGTTAAAAACATACAACAGAAATCGACATTACTGAAAATCCTATCTTTGCCATTTGAAACTATAAATTGTATAAAATGATATTTAAAGTAAGAGTTTTTCTATAAATCTTTTTAAGGTCGTTTTCTAACTTATAGCAGAGTGTTTTAAAGCTGGTTTGAAGTTTAAATATATTTTTAACAATTATACATGTATTTTCAAAGTAAAGAGGTTTTATAATATAAAATATCTTTTTCATCAAATTATAAACTATTTAGTTTCAAGAAATATTTTACATAGATATTTAAAACTTATTTGCAAGTATTTCTAAAGTATTTATTTAAGCTTTGAAAATGGTAATTGACTATGCTTAACACTAAAAGTGGATGAGGTAGATGTTTGTATTTGAGAGAGTTATGATAGATGTCGAGTAGGGATGGAGCAATATAGCTATAACCAATTAGCTTCCCTCTTGAATGAGGAATAGTTAAGTTGGAACGTAGAAAACGTACAAATCTCGTTGTTTACTTACTTTTTTAAAAGGTAATTAACTTTGCTTAATGCTAAAGGACGACGAAGTAGGCTTATCTATTTGTGGGAGTTAAGATTGATATCATGTAGTGACGGAGCAATAGAGCTCTAACCTATCAGGCTTTCTTATTGAACGAGGAATAGTTTAGTCGGGAATGTTGAAAATGGGTTAACTCATGTTGTTTATTACTTGTCTATGGAAATCATTAATACTATACCTAAACTAAAAGCTGGCCAGTAGACTTATTTATTTGTGAGATTCAATAATGAAGTGTCTAGATAAGGCTTTGATGCAACTAGTGCTCTAACTTACATGGATTCATTGGTGGATGAGGATTAGTTGGGATAAAACGTCAGAAACGAGTTAATTATAAAAACATTGATTTGTATAAGCAATTATTTTAACTAGATAACTGATTATTCGACCATCAAACATAACCTATTATTAACTTAGATATATAAAAAGAATGTTTTTAAAGTTTGAAATGGTTTTGAGTTTGTTATGACAATGTTTTAAACAACACTTGTCTTAAAGCCTCAAGTATAATTAAATCATTAAAAATCAAGTTTAAAGACCATTTTTTTTAAAGTATGAAACGGTTTTGAGTTGGTTGTGACAAATGTTTGAGTAACAGTTGTCTTTAACCCTTAAATGTAACTAAATCTTTAAAAAGCAAGTTTTAAAGAAAATGGTTAATTATGAAATAGTTTTGGGTTTGTAGTAAACAATATAGTAACATTTGTTTCTAAAACCTTGAATTACATTTTGAAGTGGAAAAATATTATGAATATAATTAGATCTTTAATAATAGAATTTTAAAGACAATACCAAGTATTGAAATCTTTTATAAAAAGATAGATATGTTTAATTTATAAAAGAGAAGGATTTTATAGTAATTATGTTTTAGTAACATTTGTTTTTAACCTCTTTGATTGTATTTCAAGTAAGGAAAACTTTGTTAAGTGATTTGTGAATACACTTATACCATTGAGATCAGTGTACGAATATTTTTAAAGTATTGAAAAGAGTATAAGTGAATTGTGAGATAGTAGGATACAAGTCCATCTTTTATAAAGGGAAATTAAATATATATATATATATATACACAACTGTATAAAGTAAGTTTTAATCAATAAAGGAGTATTAATTAATAAAGGAAGTTTTGATTGATGAAAGAAATTTTATTAGATAAAAAGGAGTTTTACTAATAAAAAAAGGTTTTTAATTAATAGAGGATAATTTAATAAAAAAAGGATTAAAAGTCGTTTAGGTGATTTTATCGTTCTTTGTATGAATTTATAGTGCTTGTACGTTTACTTGCTTGTGGGAAAGTATATGGGACTTAGTTTCCTTTTGCGATCATTCACATTATTGTTGAACATGAGCAAATTCATCGACTTGGCCTTGTGGAAACCGGGATCAGTTATTTTATACTTATAAAAAACCACTTCAAGGCAGAGATAAATATTCTAACTTTGGAAAGTGGATATGTTTGAGACGCTAGGACCCATATGTGGTTTCGAAATCTCTTCGAGATGCTGGAATCCATTTGCGGATTCATGGTCTGTTCGAGTGATGAAGACTCGTGTGAAAGATGTCGGACGTAGAATCTACATCGGAAAAGTGACTAAAGAGGATGCACAATCCAAGGGTTTGGCTAACCCAGAGGGGTACATCAGCTCCACTATTAAAAGTATGCTTATAGATGTTACACTTGGGGAGTTGGTGATATTTAGGTTCCATGTGGTTCGGTTTACTCATTCGGGCATGGGACAGTTGTGTTTACATTATGGTATATTTTATCTTGAGATATACGACGTTTGGAAGGTAGTTTCCAATCCTTATCACATGATCCACTTTAGCAAAGGCATCTCTATGGAAAATCCATATACAAACGCTGCTTAACGGTTTTAGTTGTACTCTAACTTGGTAAAATGTGAGATGCAAGCATTTTAGCTACTTTTTACTTATATTCAACACCCTAGACATTATTATAATAACACTGGATTTTTTTAATAGAAATGGTTTGGTTATCATAAGTTAAAAAACCCATCCATGTTTATTTGTGGGGTGATCTTACGGGATACTTTATTTTCGGAGATGATTGAGTTTCTCGCGTCAGTTTACCAGACTAACCTGCGTGTTATTTTCTTATAATGCTTAAGTCTGCCCCGTTCATATTTTCATATTCCGTTGATGTTCATTGGAGCTCTTGAAGAGAAACTGGATGATTTCCTACCATGGTATTCTTATTTCTGCTTTATTGCTTTGTTTATTTTTATCAGCAATTGTAAGGACATGCTGTTGTAACTGTCTACATTGATGATAGGTTAGTTTGCTCTGACTATTGTACCCATATAGTATTCCTTTGTAAAGATCTTTTTGAGATATTATATATTATCGTTTCACATGTTAGATTCTAATGTTTTTGTTCCCCTCTTCTTGTTCCTTTTCTTTTCTTCTTTTCTTTTACCCTAACCCTAACGTTCTTTCTTTCCGGCACTTGAGTGCTCGACACGTGACTACCATGTATGTATTAGTGTCGACATTTAGTGGTCGAAAAGGCGATTGTTGCGCAATATAGCGTAGCATTAAAATATCCAAACATCTCCTAAAGTAATTTGTTAATATGGGATTGCTCTTTTACACAGTCCTACAATGATTATATGCATAAACGAAAGTATATAGGAGAAATCAGGTTTTTTGCATATGCAAGAAGTGGTGTGTCTATCACTTTTGTGAGTAACTGACATGTCCCATGCTCCTTTGTCCCATAAGATCAAGATATATCGTTTATATTGTTGATCATTATTATGAGTAAAGTCCCGGTCTTTATTGAGAAAATAGCAACTTCAGTGATTTTTCCATCTCCTAACTTGTTTTCCAATAGACCTACCATATAAGGTTTTTTTCTAATTCTTCAAGCGATATCAAATTATTTAGCAGGAAAATTTAGACCCCTGACATTCCATACTAACATATTCATAAGAACAAATTGAAAAAATTACTCCCTAATTAAATTTGAGAAAGAGCACTCGGGCCTGACTTGGAATGTTTCTTTTTTTGTCAATTTTAAGTATGACATCATGTTATGCCATGCAGGGTTATCTATTACATCCGTTGTCTTCAAAGTTGAGAATTCAGACAGGGCTTCATCCAGTCGTTGCTTCCTATGCTATTTCCACTTAGTGCGAGGGTTAACATTATGCTCTGAAGCAGCAGTACCATTTGGAGGAGTATTATTGAGGTCAAGTTGAGCATTTATTTCCTACATCTCTACTACTAAGAATGATAATTCAATGAACTATTTCAACCGTGTCTTTCTGGATTTCCTGAAATACCCTTAGTTTACATAGGGATAGCTATGTAAATTTTCAGTTTTTCAATGCCCTAACATTCTTGACTAATTCTGTATTTCTATGTAACCTCGATGCACTGTACTTCTACCATGCTGCGGGCCTGCTTCATTTTTCAGTTCAAGGTTTATTTTATTCTTTTATTTCTTTTGACGTATTTCTCCCCTTTTTGTTTTTTTGATGTTTGTTTAACGATTTCTCAGTGATGAATAACGATAGATGATGAGTCTGATGGAAATCCATTCAATTCTACCGTGTTGACAAATCGAGGCATTGGTTTGAGAGAAATAATTATTGTTTCTATTTTTTTATTTTCATTTGATTATATTTCTGTTGATTTAATGGAAAATGAACTGTATGAAACTGGAATTATGATGAATCATTTTATTCTGAACTAATTAATGTACGATTAGAATCCTTCCACTCATTTTGAATCCCTTTTCCAATCTTCTAATATTATACCCCTAAACAATAGCTTTGGATATTTATTTGCCTTTGATTGCTCTTATTTTTTAATTAATTTAAAATCTCCCATTTTTGGATCTAAATCCAAAATTGCTCTTATCGTCCAGTTCAAACAAATCGTTTCTTCCTTCTTTTATAATCAGTATGCGAAACTTATTGCATCAATCTAAAGTTAACTAGAAAAAGCATTAAAATCATTCTTGACTAAATTACATGCATACATAAAATTCATAATTTTATATCGTTGACAGTAATTTATATCATAAAATCCAGTACGAAACTATTCACAGAGCAATATAGCGTCATATTAGAGCAAGGTAAAAAAAATTACCGCATGGTCCATGCAGCTGAATTATAGTTGATGTATTTAATAAGGATGGAGAAAGGTTATAGATCATGTTAGACTATACTAAACAGGGGATGCAGTGAATATATAGAGATAGCATTAGCGTGGAAAATTCAAAACATAGTGGTATTTCTATTCAGTATTAATATCCTGGATTTCATAAATATTGAAACACTTTCACATCCGTACATAATATCTACAAATACTAAGCTAAGGTCTATCTTTCGACTATCTAATATTTCTTTGTTCAATAAGTTCAGGTTAGTTATAACAATATAATAATAGGAAATGGTCATGTTGAGTAACTTTATTTATCATGTTGCTTCTGTTGACATAAGTTTTAATTATTATTTTGTTTGGAACAGGTTAATGCATTGTTTATTGGTCAAAACAACTTAAATTAGTTGAAGGAATTCATCCTTTGTCTTTAATTGTTTTCATCCATAAAGGAAATGTTGACAACACCAACTCCGAAGAGGAGTACTCAACAAAGAAGAACATATATGAAGTATTTCCATATAAATATAAAGGTTTAACATCGATTTTCAAAATTAGATCTCCTAGCAAATTACCATCTTCTGATATATTTTGGGGTAACAGAAAAGAAAGTGAATTTTTACTGTTTTTTGATGTTTTTACTTTTATGCTTAAAATTAATGTTTCACGTCAAAACTTTCTTCTTTTGTACAAATTATCATATCGTTGAATTATGTTTTGTTGCTTATTTTATAGTAAAGGGAATCTGAGCAATTATTTTTTACGAATCATAAAAGTGAAACAATATAGTAGAGAAATAAGAAACGTACAATCGACCAATAGGGAGTTCCAAGTTCAAATATGCATCATCTGCTAACTTCCAAGGTAAATGCCATGTGCGAAACACTGATTTGCTTTGGTTGTTATATTGATCATGGTTTTCGATATCTTTATTCTAAAATTTAACAATGAGAGTTACACAAAAAATTTGTAGCTGTTGAACTCAGCTAAATTGCTACTAATATGTATGTCTAATATACTCAGATTTTTCGTATGAGCAACAAGATATGAATTGGGCTGCAAACCAATCCGTTGCTTTCTAAGGTCCAAACGCAATTGATTTGAAAACATACAACATGAAGGTGATAAAAATGGTTAGGCGAATGCTAGGTGATAAGTACAAACTATAGATTAATAATATGAACAAAGAATTAACTGGGGATTAGTTGAAGCTTGGAGTTCTTGATAAATCATGCGTTTTAGATAAAATTTTAGTATTTTATTATATTGGTTCATCTAAATTGGAATTTAAGGTTTTGAATGAGCTTAGGAGTAACTAAGGAGGCCAGACTATCTAAAACTAGCATATGGATACTAATATGTTGCCACTAATGGGTGGAGGTTATCAATTAATAGAATCTTACATGTTATATACGTAATTCTATCACTACTACAAACATGTTACTGCAGAAATGTGTGAACTCGACTAAATCAATGACAAGCTTTCTATTGTATTATTAGAAAACAGTTGGCTCTTGACTAAAATATTATCAGGAATAATGTGTAAACATGGCCATTATCCGTGATTTTTAATTTGGTAAAAGCTTTGTTCTCCCTCTTGAATTCTAGCCTCCTTAGAGCACCAAGAAATACGGTTATTATTTTATTTCTCTTTGTATTGTATGTAAATGAATATCAATTTAGACTGTTATTTATAAGGCGACTTATAATTGGTTAGCCAGCTTATTCATTCGAGTTAACTGTGCGTTGACTTTATAAGTTTAACTGATTAAAACAAAACTATATACCTAGAGAAAGCATTGATAAAGTAGTTTGATATAAACTCATGTAAAAATAGGCTGATAAAATAATTGTTTTAAACTAAAAGAGGTACGTAGAACACCGTTTGTTTGTTACAAGTTAGATCTTACTATTCATGTACATTGAACCAATTCATGAGGCAATTCAAATGCAGTTGGCTGTATCTTAATGTGCAGATGTGGCAAGCAATATTGCACTAATTTTAGTGTCATTGTTTTTTAATAGCCACGATATAAAATATGGCTTATCGAACATGCACAGGTCCAACTGGACGTGCGTATATGGCAATTCAAAGGTAGTTTTATAGTTGGGAAAGTTCCACACGTAATGCTGCACCTTGATATCATGGGAATATTGGGATTTTTTTATAAACATCTATCCAGCTACCAAATCAACAGGAAGTTATATGCAAGGATGAAATAGATGGATAGGTAACCACTTAAAAAAGAACAAAAAGAAGTCATTTTACAATTTACTATTATTAAAGGGATGGAAACGGTTTAGCCTAAGTCACAAATGTCGAACAAAAATTCGGTTTTGGATGCCACTTTCACAATTTATAACAAATGTACAGTTAACTTTTCATATTGTTCAATTCCATTGCCACACTTGACCAAACGCTCCATGTTCTGTACTTAACATATAATATAATTTTGTCTACATGCACAGCTCAGTTGGTCAGGGCTACCTAGCGATCATGAAACAAAGTTCTTTGAGGTCGGAGGTTTGAGTCTTAGAATGCTGCACTATATAACCCTTAAGACGTGAATCAGTTATCTCCAACTATCTATCAATGGAATTTTACAACCAATTTGTCATTGCACTGCTAACACATCCGTCCACTCTTTTTTTATTAAATAAATGTAAATATTTCTGACTATTAGATGCACGTACGTACAGTTTATACTAAATATTTCTTATTATTAAATAAAATAGTAATTTGAAAGCATAACAAATGAGTGGTAAAGAAACAATTAATCACTGATGTATTTAGATACATTTTTGCTCACAACCCATATTAACTAAAAAAGCATACGCATGTAAAAGTACAAGTATTATTTCCACTTCCAATAGTATAAAATAAACTAGAACAAAAGAAACAAATGATAAAACTATGAATGTTTTCAAGTCACCGGTTCCATGAATATTCTTCAAATATCTAGGTCTTCTCGGACGTTGCTTCTGGTTTTGTTTATGCTTACGATGGTACTGTCAAATCTACTTCCATAGTACAACTATAAATGTGTGACATTTTGATTAAATGCAAGCCCACCTGAGCGTGCATATATATTCGTATCTTCATAAGAGTCTTTTAAATCCTATGGATCATCTGACTTAAAGTTTAATTGTTCATTTATGTCATTGCTTTCACCTTGTACACTTATTACATGTACTATATTAGAACTGTGTTGAGCCTCTGCAAATGAACTTGGACTTTTTTTGTCTGTACAGAGGTGATGTAAGTGTGATTTGCCTGATTAGAAACGAAAATCTAGCATTGGTTCATCATAATTGGAAAGTTCCTCAAAGCACTATAGTGTATGTCATTATCGAGTTTACTAATTTCTGATGCTATGTTAAGCTTTTGGATTTGTGCATCTATTTTCATTTCATCGGGTTTGTTGTGCTATTGGTTACTTACCTTTGTTTGCTTAATAATATCAGCTATTGTGCATTTTGTATGACATGGGCGATGTGATATTACACGATTTTGCACACATTGGTTCAAATTACCCATTTCCTGTGCACTTTGTTCTTGACTATTTTACATTGCATTTAAGGAAGAGATGAAATTCGAATGTCCTTGTCATTATTTTAGCATGATAAGTAGCTACGTTATTTTCTTTTCCTAGTCATGCTGCGATTTTCGCTGTCCATGTATCGTCAGTGTCCATGAAATCAACTATGTTTCTTCGGTTTGCTGTCTCTTTGGGTATCCATATTTTCTAGAGCACATGAAACTTCATTGAGTGACTAAAACAATTACAATTTTGGCATACATCGGGTCTCCATTCATATTTAATCGGTCGTAGAAATAGAACATTATTTTCAGTTTTGAGCGTCTCATTAGAAAACTTAAAATCATCATTAGTTTCTATTAAGACACAGGAAAAAGGTTTTAATAATACCTTTCATATGTTGTTCCATCTTTAATAGGGTTACCTAAAAAAGAGGCAATTCTACTGATACCTTCCTCTGACCAGAAGTCTAATTTCAAACTTGGAAAGCATGCCAAAACTAGGATTGATTACGGCAATTCCTTGTCTAACTCAAGATTTGAAATCCATCTCTTCATTATCATAAGTCTTCTATCATAGAAATAAGGCCCTTCTTCCAATATCCTTTCACAATCTTCCTTATTGTCGATTTTGATCACATAGAAGCCATTGTCTTTTGTGTGAATGAAAAATTAACTTATTGGGTTTACATACTCTTTCAATGTACATTTTAAAATAGTGATAATATGGTTGGGATCTAACCACATAGACAGTAATTGAATTATCCTAATATTTTTTCATTGAATTAATTACGAAGTTAGTCATTCCAGCGCAACTCTTTTGGCTAAAATCAACAGGATTATAAAATATAAGGGGCGTGGAGATGGAATATCCTTCTTAGCAATCACCACCTCACATGTTCTAAATTGGGTTTTTAAGGTAGATTTCACCTGATAATTGTTTAGGATTATTAACGAGGCATCTGAGGGGATATGTGCTTCCTTCATGTATAAAGAGAAAAACTCCCGGGTAGAAGCTACGATAAATTGAGTTTTAGGAAATACAGGTTTTTTTCTTCAATGCATGGCTTGTACCTAATCTAGGAACCATAGCTCTAACATGTGTCCGAAGTTGTTTCTGTGATCGCCTAGAGATTACCTAAGTGAATCCTTCGTCTTGCGTAGCACTAGGAGGAAGAGACTGGTTCAGATCTAAGGGAGCAAGTGGTGGAGAGGGTGGCGACTATGAAAGATTACATGGGCTAGGGTTATGGTTTTGTGCAATGGAAAGAACATGAGAGAAAATTAGAGATGTCAAGTTTTCCTCAAGATATTATACTGAAACAAGGGGGGTGGGGATTCACTTTTGAACATCAATTTTCAACCAATTTAATGTAAGCTCTTGTAAATTTTTCTTAAACATCCTTTTCATTTTCTTTTCATAAGATTAATAGTTGATATAATATGGACAGTGAGATAAATTGTGGATATTATAAACAACATGTGCGCATTCATTTTAAGAATTAAAATTACTAAATTTGCAACCGAATCAATGTTCAAACACCAAAAGAGATGTACAAACAACTAGATTGAACATTAGGGTTTCAATAACTCCATCAATATCCACCATCGAATATGAACATTCAAATATAACTTATAAACTAGAAAATTAATTGACCTAAATTAAAATTCAACTTTTAGTTATAATGTTGACTAATTTATGCAAACTATCTATGCTTCTTTTTCATAAGATTTCCATACCAACCTCATAGATATACACAGTTAGCATGTGGACCATTATAAAATTGTCCAACAATACAGTATAGGGTAAAGAGGCATTAGTGGTAAATAATTCAACAGTGATTAGAAATATATTCAATTTGAGGAGTTCAAAACGGACTAAGTAAACATGACGATAATACATGTAGAAAATCAACTTGGAATAGTTATAGTTTCAAACTATCATAAAATGGGTCACCATACTGGTAAATCAGTTATTAAATTTTACAAATTCATTACTTCAAGTGAGGAAAAAATCCAGTGAAGAATAAAATTGACAATTGCATATATGATCTAAAATCGATTTAGTTTTTACAAATATAAGGAGACGAGAGTCTTACCTTAATGGAGATTGCTATTACGATGGAAGCTAGGGTTTCTTATAGTTGGTTACGAGAACTGAAGTATCAAATTGAAGAACGAGGTAGGGTTTTCGGTTATTCAAATAAAAATAAAAAATGGAAATAAAACAACCGAGGTCATGCAACCATGTTAGTTTACACATGACTTAGGGCCTGGAGGCAATCTAAGGAGAAACATAAAAAAGGAAAAAGTTGGACTATTGGTGTATAGATGAAAGATTTTAGGGTTTTGTTTGATTTGATTAAGGAAAATGGGGATGAAAATGTGAACAATAGTTTTAATTATAAAACAAGCAACTGATAAAAAATTTGTGCTCCTACTTGTAAAATTGCATACGTTGTTATTTATAGCATGTATACATGTAACGATACGCCTTTTCAACCCTTGAATGTCGACACTAATTCATCAATGGATTCACATGTCGAACACCCAAATGCTGAAATAGTGAAAAGTTAGTGTAAAATAAAATAAAAGGAAATAGATTACGAAAGAAGAAAGAATTGCATCAGAATCTCACTAGCTGAATGGTAATATATAATATTAAAAAAATAGTACAAAGGGTTACTTCGATACAGAAATTTCGAAGTTACAGAACCTAAGTACTATCATCAGCCTAGACAGTTATTAACTGCCCATCCTCATAAATGCTAATAGGTACAATATAGTAACGTAGCAGAAATAAGAAAAATAAGGTAGGTAAAACATCCAGCTCGTCTTCTTGAGCTCCACAGAACATTAACAAGAACTGCCTTCCTCAAAATACTCGAAAGACTATGCGAGGAATTTGAGGAAAACAAAAACCAAGCATCAGATATAAGTCTAGTATGAGGTCAAGAAATATGCGACCGACATATAACAGTACTTTTGAGACTGCATGCAATGCCATAACGATTATCCCCTCAAAAGAACCACCATCTAATAAGTATATAAGGTGATATAATAGATAATGTCTAGGGTGAAGAATATCATTATGTAACATAGCTGGAATTGTTACATTCATTACATTCAATAGCATATTAGAGGGTACAATCAAAACCGAGAAGGAACGTTCATATATTAGATTTTTCTATGGAGATCTCTTCGGTCAACACCGAATCTAATTTCCTACACAAGGGTTAGAATCTACCTCTAAGCTTCGTATATCTCTAGATAGAACATACTATTAAGAAAAACATAGCCAGTCCATGTCTAAATACATGATCCTAAATACCATCACCTCCCGTGCGCAATATTGACAAGCGTATTCTAGATATGGAGTGATAATACCCTGTCATGGGTTAGCCAAACCCAAAGTTATGCCCTTACTCTATTTTCTATCATTTCCAATGTTAAGGTTATGATCGGCATCTTTCACACGAGTTTTCATCACTTGAATAGAACATGAATCCCCAATTGGATTTCTACATCTTGATCAAATCTAGGAACCACACATGGATTTCAGCATCCGAAACAGATCCTCTTCCAAGAGTTAGAACACGTATCTCAGTCTTGAAGTGGTTTTCGATAAGTAAAACATTTATATCCTGGTCTATTCTAGACTAAATCGATGAATTTGGTTATTCAATAATAATGAGAAAGATTGCATATGGCAACCAAGTCTTGTATACTTATCATATTTCCAATACTTTCATCTCACACTATCCCTCGATCAAGAGTGAAGCCGATAGTTTAGAGCTCTATTGCTCATATCCCTACAGGAACATTAGTCTTAATTCCCACATATAGACAAGCCTACTTCATCATATTTTAGTGCTAAATATATGACTAAATATTTTCCATAAACAAATGAACGTAAAAAGCATGATCACGTCACACAAAGCACGACTAAGTCACATAAGCAACTTCTAATCCCCTTTTTGTTTAATTAATACTTATTAATTAAAACCTCATTTATTAGTAAACTTCTTTTATTTAGTAAAACATTGTTTATTAATTTCTACTATTCATTTATACTTTATCAATGCTTCAAAAGATATTCATATGCTTATCTCAAATAGTATAAGTACATTCGCAAACATTAACAAGGTTTCTTACTTTAAATCTTTTCTTTTTCTATCTTTTCCCAAAAGATTTCTTACTTATAATTTCCTTCGTAATATCCATTTTAAGTTTCAAAGTACTTTCATAAATCCATTCAAAAAGGTTCAAGACTAATGTACCTTAAACATTATCACTACAAACCCAAAGCCATTTTATTTAGGCTTATCTTTAGAACATTTCTTTTAAAGATCTATTTAAATTCATAAGTATAATAAAAAAGGGTTAAACACAAATGTTATTAAAACATTGTCACAACAAACCCAAAACCATTACATACTTATATCATCTTTAAAACATTCTTTTTAAAGATCTAAGTTAATAATATATTAAAGTTCAACAGTCGACTAATCATTTATCTAGTTAATACAATTTATTACACAAATTAATGTTCATACACTGAAATCTTTTCCGACATTTCAATTTATCTATTCCTCATTCAAGAGTGAAACCAGGTAAGTAGAGCACTGGTGGCATCAAAGCCTTGCCTAGACACTTCATTCTTTAATCTCACAAATAGACAAATTTAATCATCGGCTTTTAACGTTAAGTAAAGTATTAATTATTTACATAAATAAATAACAAACAACATGATTTACCCAATTTTGACATTCTCGACCTAACTATTCCTCATTCAAGAGGAAAAATGGTAGATTAGAGCTCTATTGCTCCATCCCTACTCGACATCAATCTTAACTCTCATCAATAGATAAGCCTACTTTGTCGGCTTTTAGAGTTAAGCAAAGTTAATTACTTTTCAATCAAATAAGTGAACAACAAGACTAACACTTTTCCTACATTCCAACTTAACTATTCCTCATTCTAAAGGGAAATCAGTATTTAAAGCTCTATTATTGCATCCTTACTCGACATCAATCTTAACTCTTAGAAATAGAGAAGTCTACCTTATTGGCTTTTAGTGTTAAGCATAGTCCATTACCCTTTTTAAAACTTCAAAAATGCTTGTAAATTGGTTTTAAATATCTATGTAAAATATTACTTCAAAATAACTAATTTATAATTTGATTTTATATTATAAAACCTCTTTACTTTTAAAGCACATATATAATTATTAAAAATATACTTAAACTTCAAATAAACTTTAATATACTTAAAAACATGTTTGAAATCATCTCTAAAAAGATTGGAGAAAAATACCCAATTTAAATATCATTTTTGAACACATAAAACCATAGATAACATACTATAACATTTATAACTGCTTTAAAAGTCCTTTTAAAAACAACATTGAAAGAAAGATCTTTCTAACTAGTTTTAACTACTTTAACAAATAATTCAAGATTTGAAAATTTGATAATAAGTACTACCTTGGGATAATTAAAAAGCATGGACAGAAACCTCTAAGAATATATCCTAATTTATTTATAAAAATTCATGAAAATAAAGGATTTGTAGGTACATTATA
Organism: Allium cepa; assembly: GCA_030765085.1. NCBI lineage: Eukaryota > Viridiplantae > Streptophyta > Magnoliopsida > Asparagales > Amaryllidaceae > Allium > Allium cepa. The sequence continues at coordinate 185,252,199 of CM060934.1, forward strand.
ACGACTATTCTCGCTTCAAACACTTTCAAATTTACCTCAATTTAATCCACAAGTGAAACAACAATCTAAACATCAACTCAAGACCATGACACATGTTTAAAAGGGTAATAGAAGTGCTGTTATATAATATAAAGTTATCATTTTCTTTCAAAACCAAGAGGGGTTTAAAGTTTGTAACTTTAATTAGTTAATGTCACTTTAATTTTATAATTCAAACACATCATATATACACAATATATACTTATAAGATGGCAAGATAATTCATTTAGTTCCAACCCAAACCTAAGCACAAAGCTACAAGAACAAAGAACCATCTCCCACCATCACCAAATGCATAATGATCCAACCTTTACCAATTCCAGACCAAGGCAATGCCTCCCCTCCTCCTTCATTACTCATGGCCCCCCTCTAAGATCCCCTCTTCCTCTCACTTTCTCCCACTTGTTACTTACTAATCATGGTTCCCATGATGTTTTAGGCCTATACCCAAAGTTTAGAAGAGATTGGAGTTAATTTGGTTAAGACTTGAAAAAGTTAGAGAAGAATTATTGGATTAGTGCTTAAGCACTTCCACTATTTTTATTCCCATACTTCATTTCAAGCTTTGTGAATCTATAATTTATTAACAAGGTGTGCCTTGCCTTATATAGGCTTGAAAATGGTCTAGCACAAGATTATTCTCACCCTTCTTTCATGTCATGTAAGGCATACCTCCCACTACTTCATTATCACTTCTTGAGAGTTAAAACTTTCCATTTAAGACCGTTTTCCAAACATCTTTGATGACATCATCCATGACATCATCCAAAAAGTTTATTTCCTTAAGAAAAAGTTTTTGTTTTCATTTTATATATTTTCCAAGAAAATAAGCGTATGTAAAAAGATTTGAACAACTTCTGACAGTTATGAGGCTGGTATCGATAAAACGGTTTTCAGTCACATTGTCGATATTTTTTCAAAGTATTGAATCATTTTAATAACATGAAATACTAGTTGTTAATATTTAAATACGAAGTGTCCAAAATTCTTGGTCATTACATTCTCCCCCACTTAGAATATTTCATCCTTAAAATTCCAACATGAGCAACTAAAGAAACAATCGCATAACAATACTTAACATCATTCAAAATCACTTAGCAAACAAAACTCATGGTTTGCCCATGTTCGAAATCCTCTCATCGCACAAGGATGATAAACAATCTTTTAAGCGCACATTATGGTCAACAGCCCCAGGTTATCACTTAGTAGACTATTCATGCTACCCATAGCAAATCGAAAATTCATTACCTAAACTCTCCATTATCCAATAAAAACATAGTATGCATATACTGAAACCTGTACGATGATAGACTATTTGTACACAATAGCTAATCCGATCACTTGCTCGATCACATAAATTTCACTTCCCAACTAGTATAGATCACTTGACCTCCCTAGTGCGGACTCCGATCGGGTTCTGTAACACTAGGATATTTCAAAATAAATAAGAAAATATAATTAAAAGATTAGAATTAATCTAAAAGGAGAATTTTCACTAACGTCTAAATTTGGCTACAGGACTTGCACCATGTCCTTAGTAATTTTATGGACAACTTTCTTATATTACTTGTTGAATTCCGAGGTAAAACAAAAAAGTTATAAAGGATTGAATAGATAAGAAATTGAAAAGAAGTGTAGAAAATAGAAAAAAAAATAAAGGAATCAACTAGGGCTAGGTCAACCCAGATGGACCCAGCTCGACTGTGGGCGGTCGACTCAAGCCATAGTCGATTGTAGGATCATGGCGATCTAGAGACGATTCATATTTTCATGCAAGATCGTTGTGTGTTGGCCACAGTTTTAGGGACGAACGAGATGATTTTGAGCTTGATCTGACATTAGTGAGTTGAAAGCATTCCCCTATAAATTGATAGCCAGGGTTAACTTAAAACCAAATTCTCTCCATTACAACGAAGCACTACCAAATTAATATCCTAAACTCTAATTTCCCAAATTAATTTCTAAACCTGATTCTATTCTAAATCTCAGTCTAAATTAAAATAAAAGAAAATCCAGCAATTAGAGAAGATACCTAAGCGGATTTAGGGGAGAAAGCTTGTGGCGTCTAAGGCAAACCTAAAAGCTTAGGACAGAGGTGAGTGAGCACATATCTAACAAGTTAATTAAATTAATTGATTTCAATTTCTACCTCTATGCTGATTTGAATGTTAATTCTGATATTAATCCGTTGATTTATTAAATTGAAAATTTGGAATAATGGATCTTTTTATCTAATTGCAGCTGACAAATATATGCTGTAAAACCATAACTCATATGCTAAAATTAGATTTGATACCTATAAATTGCTAAGTGGAATAATGTAAATGTTGTAATGACTGTAATAAAAATAGGATAAACAAATTAGTCTAATTGAAATAAAAATTAAATGGATTACATCTGATAATTGAAATGGATTACGACGATACTTAAATAAAATGGATTAATTTACTTAAAATAAGTTAATTGAAAGATGTCTGTATTAAGTCTAAAAATAAAATGAAATGATCAACTTACTTAAAATAAGTAAATTGAAATATGTCTGGAATATAGGTAATCGACCTAAGATTAGCGTAGGTCGACTGTTGTAAGTAACTTTAGACTTAATAGACTATTTAGGGCCTTGAGTTGATAGAACCCTATTTCTCTCTAAATTGCTTGAGTACTGTAGACGCATCTGGGTTATTCATATTTGAGATGGCAGACTTTGTTTGTGTTTCCGTATCATAGAGTAGGATATGGAGTATCGTTAAGACGTGAAACTTATGTTGCGAAAGGTGCATATAGGTGTTGAGACCGAAATACTGATTGTTAGTTAAGGCTGTTAAGATTGATTTTTCGGTCGTTAGTCGTGGTATTGGGATCAGAGATTGGATCATGGACATACTTGTGGGCTGGTATGGGTGTAGACGTTGAAAGCTAGGTAGTGCCCAGTAGCAGGTGGAGTTAAGCATAGCAACTCTTTAGAGGTGCACAACAGGTATTTTACCGCTAGGATCGAGGGCTTGGGCAAGGGTGCGTACGATGAGTCATTATGTGAGTTTACATGCGTGTTCTTCCACTCTAGGCCTTGTGTGAGTTAAAGTGGGGCAGTAGTTTCCCCCAAACTAGATGGTTGTTCGATGAGATGTGGTCTATTCTTATCCCCCTAATGCTAGTCTAATGACTATTAGACTGATGACTGTTAGGCTGATGACCTTAGGCTTGCGACCTTAGGTGTAGAGACACTGTAAATACACACCCTAAATCACCTAGAGTAGACTTGAAGTCAGCTGTATTTAATTTCCATGTTATTCTTGTTCTAATCCACCATACTTTATGTTTGACTGTTCTATTTTCCCTCCACCACAAGTTGACATAGTAGCCATTGACAGGTCCATTGCTGCCTCTGGATTATTGTGCTTAGGGTGTAGTTCTATTTCATACTTTATGTTGTATTTCCTATCAGTACATTTGCTCTTTCAATATTTTTCTTATGAGGGATTAATTTTATGATACTCTGATATTTTATATGTAATGATGGCTTTTTGAGACTACGATATTATGATACTTTTAGACTTGGATATTTTGATGCTTTTGATATTATCCATCGAATTGATATTATGTTTCTGTTGTGATGACGTTTGGATTAGACAGATTATATCTTCATTCGCATCTTAGTCTCTGTGATACTACTTTTTTTTTAAGCCGATGATCTATGTTTCTTGATATGGTAATGTTTGTCAAGTCTAGAGATTCGGGTTTTCATATGTGGTATTAGAGCCTAGGTTCACTATTCCTGGGGAAACGAGCATATTTGACCCGTATGGAGATATATGTATGTATGTATGTATGTATATGTATGTATGTATGTATATGTATATGTATATGTATATATAGGTGTTACCCGATATCCTGACGCGATAATATTGAACTGATTGCACAAGATAGATTCGACTATTATCAAGAACGATGATCATGGAGCAATGGTTGTAAGACCCGTAAGTAAAGTACAGATGGTTATATAAAACTAGAGTTGGATGGAACTAGTAGATAAACGATTTAGGATGCTTGAAATATGGATATTAGCTTGGATAAGCATAGGATCGACATGAATTAGTAGTACTATAGGGATCGGTATGGTAGGTTAGATGAGGGGTTGGCATGCTCGAAGCAAAGGAGGACTCAGCATAGAAGGAGGAAGGGATCGACATAGTACAAAGGTTCAGCAAGGCTTGATAGTTAGAAAGAGATCGGCATAGCATATCAAAGGGATCGGCAAGGTTTGATAGTTAGCAAGGGTACGACGTGCATGAGTCCATCAAGGATGGATCGACATATGTCAAAACCAAGTTCATTCTTGATTCTAATGATCAATATTTTGGGATCTGGAAGTCCAAAGAAAATGAAATTTGCAGAGCACGGAATATGAACCTTAAGGAACCTACCCTAGGGATCACATGTCAAATGACCAAAAAATAAGGGATCATCATATGGCTATTTGATTGCTTCAGCAAAAAACAGCGTACAAATGGAGTTGAACCAAAGATCAATCCATAGCATGAGCTCCACTAGTCCAAATGTCTTGATATTTGAAGAGCCAACATATGTAAGTATGAAGAAGCCATCATATGGATCGCTGCCCAAGAATTGACTAATGAAGTGATCAATACTAATCCCTCTTCATTGGTATTTGGGCCTAGCAACCCCTATGGTGTTCTCATATGGATTAGAAGGTCCTATAGCCGAAGTTTCAGAGTCATAAGTGGTCACCTTCACCTATAAATACCGGTCTAAGGGGTCATTTTGAGGATCTTGATGCTGTTGGTTACATTGGCCTTTATTGTAATCAAGTTTTTTCTTACTTCTTGCTATTTGCTGCTGTAATCAAACTGTTAGTGAATCAATAAAGATAGTTTTCAAAGTGGATGTAGGCATACAATGCTGAACCACTATAAATTCCTATGTTCTTGATTATTGCTTCGATTTTCTTGTTAGTTTATTCTATTCCTCTGTTTTAATTTTACTTTCTTCATTTACTTCTCTACATAAATATATTCTTGAGTGCTTGTGACCAATTTGGTCATAAACATTTTGGTGCTTTCATTAAGAGCCCGATTCTTAGCCTGTTAGGATCCCCTTTGTTGCTACTGGATTGGGCAAATCCCCCGAAGGAGATCCATAGCTATCTTCATAATGTTGCATACACTATTCAGAATTACTAAAATCTATGCAAGGAGATTGATAATGGTGAGGCATACCAGATCTACTTCTCAAAATGTGGATGGAAATGAGACTGCTAGCATTCAGCAAGGAGGCTAATGCAATCATCCTACAAATTTGAATGCTGATCTAGCTGAAGTTCAGAACGTTGCTGATTCTATAACTAGAGCCGAATTTCATAACTTAATGAGAGAGTCGATGGAAAGTCATCGACAACTAAATAAGCAAGTTTAGACTAATATTAACCTGATAAACCTAATTACTCAACAACATTGTAGGAAGGCCAGAAGGGATCCCAATCCTTACTCGTCATTGGAAGTTCAAGCTCATCGGATGAATACGATAGGCATAGGAATCGCAGGGTTGAAGGAGATCCTGCAAAAACATCGGAGTGCCACTTAGCAGACCAATATGGTCTACCAAGACAGATCGGTGTCGATCCCTCCCTAGAGATCGGTACCGATCCTTCCACCAGAGGAGGGATTCCCTTCTTACATTTGACGAATTGCATTGAAGTTATTCCTAAAAGTTTGGATGGTGAAGTTCGATCGAACGCTGACTAGGTACCCTACTAGAATGACAACGAGATAAATATCCAAGTTGTGCATCTAGAGGATGGTGAATCAAGAAGGCTTGAAACGACCCGTAGACATCAACTGGACCATTCATGTGAGGTGGAGCATAACCACCGCTTGGCCCCACCCATCCAGACACTGGATTTAACAACCATGGTCAGAAAGTTGGTGAGAGGGAAACACGGCTTGACTAATGATGAATGGGGAATCTCGAGAAGCCATACCCTATTTACTGATAATGTTCTGCATATGAAATACCCGAGAAGGTTCAACACGCCATTAATGTCTGCATATAAGGGAAAAACCGACCCCAAGTAGAATATTATGAGATACGAATGGCCGATGGATTCTATAAGAGCTAAAGACGCGAACCAGTGCAGATGCTTTCCCATAACCATTTCTGGGATAGCAACGATGTGGTTCATGAGACTATCTCGATGGTCAATTTTGAGATTCGATGAGTTGGCAACCAAGTTTGTTGAATAATTTTGAATGCACGCTACTCGTCTTAAAGACGTAATGTCCATTTCCAACATGATCCAGGCCCAGGGGAATTGTTGAAGGATCACTTGGAGAGATTTCATATTGCCTCCAAACCTAAATGATCATGCTATACTTATGGCCATGACAAGAGAGATGGATCCATAATCTGAGTTTAGTGATTGACTGGCTGGAAAACCGCCTGCCACGTTGGAACGCTTCTATTCAAAGGCAACTCAATTTCTAAGGAAGAAGGAAGCCAGGTCCTCGAGGAAGAGGAATGTTGTAGGACCGAGTGGAGAAGCAACATAGAGTAATATTATAATAAAATAGTCTGATGACAGTTCCAGGAAAGTTCAGGTGAATGTTCAGAATAAGCTGAATCAACAAAAGAAAGATGAAGATAAGAGTAAAGCCTAGGATTTCAATGAATCACAATTACACGTTGCTAAACACATCCCCTGGATAACATATATCAATACACTTGCAATACCATGCAGTAAAAAAAGCCATCTCCAAAAGAGTCGTCAGAGAGACAGAAGCAGACCGAGAAATACTGTCGGTTTCATGAATGTTATGGGCACAATACAAATGAATGTAGGCATCTCCAAGATGTTATGGAAAAATTTATTTAGGAAAGAAGCTACAATAGTTTCTGAAAGCCCCACAGGATGACGGGTAGGGGACATTGACCCCAATCAAGGACAATCTCCACGTAGGACTGAAGAGCTTGCACGGACCGGTGGAAGACTAGTGATAAATATGATAGTTGGAGGACCGCACCCTACGGACGGGACTTGGAAAGAGATGGAGCATTATGTTAGCGTGATAAGGCATGTAGATTTTTAATGTTGTTCAGAAGATGGAGCTTTGGAATAACAGTAGCACACCATGACGATATTGTGTTTAGAAATAGGGATGCGACAAAGTAGAGGCTCTAACAATTGATTCGATGGTCAACTCAGCTATGATTGATCCTGGGTTGATAGAAGGATTTTGATTGATTATGGAAGTTCACTGAATATAATCTTCAAAAAGGCATATGATCAGATCAGAATAGAAACCAAAGACTTAAAACCATCTAAAGCTCGTATTCATGGTTTTAATGGCATGGCGACCGAGGCTGTTGAATACGTGGAGTTACTTGTTGAATTAGGAGAAGGTGAACGAAGGAGAGTGCGAACCTTACCATTTATTGTTTTGGATATTGACCTTTATACAATGTTTTTCTGGACCGATCGGCCATGGTTGAATTCTGGGTTGCTCTTGCCCTATGGTATTTAACTCTGAAGTTTTCGACGGATAATGGTGTAAGTGTTGTTCATGGTGATAAGACAACAGGACATGCCTATTATGTAGCTGATTTGTGGGAAGCTTGGCGTAACGAGAAGGGAAAGGGTGTGGACAAAGCTATCCACATTTAAACTACCAAAGATTGACAACCAACACCCAAGCCTTGGCTTGAGCACCACAATTGGTTCTATAGAGATATAGATCCTAGAGATGACGATGAGGAACCAAAGAGACCAAGGCCACAACGGCAGAGCTGACGATTGATGTCACGGTCAGCCATGACGTCCTATCACGAGTTTCAAAGATTCGGTTATAGCTCAACCCCTCGATGATGAAAGAACTCGTTGGTTTTCTCCAAGCGAACCTATATGTATTCACTTAGACTTACTCTGACATGTGTGGAATCTCTCCTGCCACTATGAAATATGCATTGAATATGATCTGAAGTATGTTCCAATGAAGCAAAAAAGACGAGGCATAGATCCAGAGAGATATACCGATCTTAAAGATTTGATGGATAAACTAAAAGTCAATGGGCTTATTTGTGATGCCTTCTATTCAGACTGGATATCTAGTCCTTACTTGTGAAGAAGGCGAATGGAAAATGGAGAACGTGCATTGATTACTCAGATTTGAACAACGCGTATCCAAAACACAGCTTCCCCTTCCAAGGGTTGATCAACTGGTTGATTCAACTGCAGGACATGAATTGCTATCTTTTATGGATGCGTATTCGGGATATAACCAAATCTTGATGCATATCCCCGATCAGAAGCACACCATTTTTGTCACAGATGTTAGGCAGTATTATTATGTAGTAATGCCTTTTGGATTGAAGAGTGCCGAAGCAACCTATCATTGCTTAGTTAACAGGATGTTTAAAGATTAGATTGAAAAAACAATGGAAGTGTATGTGAATGGAGTGACGACGATCAAGCGACCACATCAGAGGATTGGCAGAAATGTTTGACATTCTTTGATATTACAAGATGAAAATCAATCCTTTGAAGTGTTTGTTTGGTGTTTCATTAGGAAAGTTCTTGGGCTTTATTGTCAATGCTCGTGGAATAGAAGCTAATCCAAAGAAGATTCAGGCTATCCATGATATCCAAGTGCCAAGGACCATTGCAAAAGTGATGAATTTGAATGGGAAGGTTGCCGCTTTAAGTCGATTTATCTCCAGAGCTACCGACAAATGCATTCCTTTCTTTGATTTGACTAGGAACAGAAAAAGAAACTTCGAATGGATGCAGTATTGTAAAGACGCGTTCCAAGCTCTAGAGAATCATTTGGAGAGACCATCTATCCTGTCAAAGCCGGTAGATCATGAGGAGTTGTACATTTATTTGGCTGTATCAGCACATGCTATATGTGCTATCTTGATTCACGAGGAGGATCAGATCCAGAGGTCAGTGTATTACATTAGTAAATGATTGATAGGAGTAGAAAGGAATTATTCGAAAATAGAGAAATTGACTTACTGCTTGCTAATTGCATCACAGAAGCTTCATCCATACGTTCAAGAACATATGATCAATATTTCACTGACCTACCGTTACGATAGGTCCTACAGCGATTTGAGACGTCTGGGACGTTACTCAAATGGAACATTGTGCTTAGCAATTCGACATTACTTATCTTCCTTGAAGAGCCATCCAGGGACAGGCTTTGGCAGACTTTACATTAGAGTTTACTGTTTAAGATGATCTTCCAGAAGGAAGTGAAATCCCTACTGTACGATGGAAATTATATACTGATGCAGCATCTAATGATCATTGTTCTAGAGCTGGGAATGTGCTTGTAACTCCTGAAAACCGATTGATTTGTTATGCTTTGAAGCTTGATTTCCTAGCAACAAACAACGAGGTTGGGTATAAAGCTTTGATCAGTATATTTAAAATTGCTAAAGAATTTGGAGTAAAATATCTTGAAATCTTTTGTGATTCAAAATTATGGTGTATCAAGTTAGAGGAGACTACCAGGCTAAGGGACAACGTCTTGCCCCATATCTTACCCGAGTTCGGGAGTTGTTGAAAGAATCCGAATATTACGACATTTCGCATGTTCCATATGATCAAAATTGAGAGGCTAATTCATTACCGAAGTTCGCTAGTGCCGGCAATGCACAACAGATGTTTTGGTGCTGGTCAAAGTATTAGATACCCCAAGTATAAACATGATGGAAATTGATCAAATACTGGAGGCAGAAACTGAAAGGGAATCGTGGATGACTCCAATTAAAGACTATTTAATACACAGTGTCCTGCCTGATAAAAGAAATGAAAAGGGACAGGTCCTTCGCAAAGCTTCACGATAAATTATGCAAGAAGGACTCATGTATAGGAGTGGTTTCTCAGTTCCTCTACTCCGATGTATCGTTCATGATGAGATAAAGCGTGTTTTAAAAGAAGTTCATAAAGGAGAATCTGGCGATTACACTAGGGGCAAACATTGGCAAAGAAGATACTCCGTTATGGGTATTATTGGCTAACTGTAAATCGAGATGCAACATATTATGTAAGACGATGTAATAAATGCTAGATATATGCAAAAGTCCTGAGAGCTCCACCAACAGAAATCACGCAAATTGGTCAGCCCATGGCTGTTCGACATATGGGGTATAGACATTATCGGTTCATTACCAATCTCTAAAGGTGGTGCGAAGTACCCTATTGTGGAAGTTGATTACTTCACCAAATGAGCCGAGGCAGAACCTTTAGCTACGATCAAAACCTAGAAAGTAATCAACTTCATGGTCCAAAACATCATATGTCGTTTCAGTCTTCTACAGACTATTGTAACTGATAATGGGACGCAATTTGATAATGCTGAATTCAAAGGCTTTCGTCAAAGATATCGTACTGAGAAGAGATTTGCAATGGTCGCTTACCCTTGGGCAAATGGACTGGTTGAAGCTATAAAATCACCATGTCAATTCTAAAGAAGCGTTTGGAGAAGGCTAGAGGCAAGTGGGTAGATCAACCCGCTACGACACTTTGGGCTTACAGAACCACTCATAAGTCCATGACTGGCCATACCCCGTTCTCCCTCGCCTACGGTTCGAAAGCCGTTTTTCCCATTGAACTTAAAGTCCCTTCTCATTGAGTGACTTATTATGATCGCGAAACAAACAAAGATATCGTCTTGGAATTTCTGGACTTTATAGATGAGAAGAACGAAAAAGCCAATTTGACGGCAGCTGCATACTAACATCGATTCGCCTAGTATTACAACACTAAAGTGCGATCGAGAATTCGATCTTGTCCTGAAACGGGTTTTTCCTACCCCGACACACACGAATTCGATTTGGGAAGACCATATGTCATTAAACAGAGGCTTGGAGAAGGAACTTTCAAGCCATCAATTATCATGGTGTTACACATCCAAGAGCGTGGAATAGCGAGCATTTACAATGCTATTTCACTTAGTATATTTCCTTTACATTTCAGTTTTATTTACGTTCAAAATTTGCATAAGGATTTGATTTTCCAAATATATAATATGATAGACGACTTTGTTCCTTTCCATTTAGTGAATAAAGTTTTAGGCTTCCTCTGCGTTTATATTTATTATCGCATTGTATGCTAATTAGATAGCAAAACTGATTGATATCGATGTGTATGAACAGGTTCCCAGAGTTTGAAACCAATCAATCGAGCTAACTCCTGATGGGTTCAAACAAGTTGAGCTCAATTAACTTGTTCGTCTAATAATTTCCATTCATAATCCAAAGAATGGGATACACAATAAGGAGTGAATATGGTCGACAATTTAGAGATTGAAAAATTCCTGCCTAGACCGTGGGACTAAAACAAAAATCAAAGCGATCGAGATACGACCGATCGCTCGTTAAACCGAAACCCCAAATTATGGGGTTTTAATTAATCAACCAAAAAGAGTATGACCTGACTGCTCTCCAAAACAACTCTAAGTTCCCAAAATACGGACTGGAGTATAAACATGAATCGAGCGGAGACCTACTATGCACAAAATAACTCTAAGTCCCAGAGTGTGGACTGGAGTATAAACATAAACCGGGTAGAGGTTAACTACCCGCGAAACAACTCTGTGTACCCAGAGTGCGGACTAGAGTATAAACATAAAATGGGTGCGAACCGACCAGCCATCAACTGAAGCTTATCCCTAGAGTGTGGATATAATAAAAAATGAATAGATGAGTAGATTTCGACCGTTCTCTATTCCATGAACTCTGGTCTGAAACAAACAGGAGGAGTACAAATATCCTAAGGTTGGAATTCTACCGTCCGGCTTCTGGCCATGCCAAATCAATGCGGGGGTAGAAGCACAGCCATTCGAAAATCATTGAATCTGGTAGCATAACATTGAGGCCCGAGCCTAGTGTTTAATACGACTCAAGGCCACAACCACTTGGAGTCCTTGGGATGGAGTTGGTGAATTGTTAACATAATTTACAAGAAATGAATTACAAATACATTGAATGGAAAGTAATTTTTCAACTACTAAAATAATAATTCACACGAAGCATAACAAAAAAAAAAGCTTTTATATGCATAATAGATGTTGAAATTTTAGTACAAGTTATTCCAAAAGATTGGGTTTTATACCCGTACAACTATGACTAGTGAAAGAAAAGACTATGCAAACTATTTACATTGAGCTAAAGCAACAACTTCTTCTTCGACTTCCTCTCTCTTTTCCATTTCTCGGGGGTAGAACCACTCTGCTTCGCTTTCGACACCCTTCCACCTTTGGACTGAGAGCTTATGGAGGTAGAAGGAAGTTCATCAGGAATCGACCTACACAGTGGAACAATGTGCAATGGCGTAAGATGAGGATCATCGACGTCCATCTCGGCAGGTTCACTTTTAACCTTTCTTTTCAACAGTTCCTCCTTTTCGTTCTGATCCTTTATGCTGGTCTTATCAGTATGTTCCGAGGCACTGGTAATTATTACGTCATTAGATTCGTCGATCGAGAGTGGATCCTTGGTCTTACCTTCATCAAGGGCACCGATGACTTGAGCATCGGGACCTGGAATATCAGCAATAGCAAGGTCTTCATCCTTTTTCTCATATTACTCTACATGAGCACCACTTCTGGGAGTTTGACTGGAGCATCGAAGACCTGCTAAATTCGTTGAAACAACGAGATTAGCTAAAATCATTGCATGTGAAGAACGAAAACTTTTCATATACTGAGGAGATAGCATGATATCAGCATCTGGTTGACCCCCGTGGCTATCGAGGTGCCTCCTTCTAAAATTAGGGACAACATCTTGGATTCGAAGCCAGGCTCATCCGGATGGTAGCCAAGATCCTGCTCCATATCAAGAGATATTGATATCATGACTACTTTAGATGGAGAGGGAGCTTTAGGATCAGTCCTTGAAGATCCAGCAATATTCTCTCCTCCTTCAGTAGGTGCAAAAGCATTAAAAAATCAAAGCTCTGTGGAGGCTTGATCCGAAGGCTCATTTCCACGAAGAATTTCCCTCAATAATTCTTCTTCATTAAACTTGTCTTCACTCATTTCTTTTTTCTTTTCGATTATGTTCTACCAAGCTTCAGCGAACGATTCAAGATAACCCTCATCGAGAAAGCTTAAGTTGCGATGGATCAGGACTTTGGCATTGTATTTAATAATCAATGAGTCGAATAAGTCCTTAATCTCATTCCTACCAGACTCCATGGCAGCTTCCATTTAGGAGTTAACTTGTTCTATCATCTCTTTTTGGCCTTCTTCTCGAGCTTCTTCTTTAAGAGCTTCGATTTTGGCGAATTGCTCATCGAGTTTGGCCTTTAAGCTTAGCTTCAACAACTTCCTCGCAGTACTTTTGCGATTCGCTTAAGCTTTGATTTTTCCTCCCTTTCCTTCTTTAAAAATTCTTCATGTTCCTCGATGCGGCAAGCCAGAGCGTCTTTTTCCTTTTACAGGGAGTCCTTTTCTAAAGAAAGTGCCCCACTACAATGAAGTGCCGCATCTTGTTCCTTTTATGACTAACTTCCAAACGGCTTACTACCTCTGTCATTTCCTTGGTGTTTTTCTCTGCTTCGGCAAGTTGGGTTTTAAGTTCTAACAATCAGCGTCTTGATTCTTGATTATGTCCTTGTCATGTATAGCTTCTAAGTTAGGCAGTCTATCTCGTATTCTCGCTTAATAGATACTTTAGAGACTTTTTCTACCAAGTGTATAAATGGTTCGTGTTGCACAAATACATCGTTTATGCATGCGAGAGAACTTTCCTTGACATGCCCAGGAAATATGTAAATGGAAGGAAGGAATTTGAGACCATCAAAACAAATCTTCAGAAAAGTGGCCTTGAGTTTGGTCAACTTCTCTGCTATGGAAACATCAGAAGCGATAACTGGCAAAGGTGGATCAGAGGTAGTAAGCAGATGTTTGCTTGATTGATCTTCGTGAGATTATCTGGAGATTAAGGAGCCAGAATGTTGCTCATGAGATGAAGCGACACGAGGGCCGCAATAAGAAGGCTATTCTCCACTGAGCAGGAAAGGATATTGTTCGCCTTAACAAGATATATGGGAATGGAATTTTCATTTGGAGGAGGATGAAGATTTCCTTGAATGATAATCATTATCCCATCCGTCGTCCTTCTCTCTATGTCAGGTAGACTCTGAATCTCGGCTAGATCGAAGGTATGCCGAAGAACTTATGAGGCAATCGAAGGCTCTAGATTGAGACATTGCACCTATAAAGACCAAATAAGAGCGTATTGGTAATTATAGCACGATAGATTAATAACAGTGTAGACTGAACTGCGTGTGGTTGTGAGTGTCTTAGTATTCCCCTCAATAGACCGATGACTGTAGCCTTGCTCATCTGCGCTTCCTCTCCTTTATCAGAAGGTCAGATGCCTTCGCCACTTCTGGTGAGAGAGTTGAGTCCGTCTATGTTAATGTTTGGAAAGTCATAAGATATGATGTCATCCAAAATTTAAAGATTAGAAAATCCCTTTAATGAACTTTCCAAGTGTTAAGAGGATGATTCCTCTTCAACATGAATGATGACGAACTCTGGATCTATGATGGTTTTTCTTCTACAAAGCATGTATACCAACCTTTTCTTTCTTTTTGTAGGTGTTTGGTACTTCCCGACTTGTAAAGGTTCAACCATTGGCACTTTCCCAAGGCCTGCGTCGACATCTCCTAGCTTTTCGACTTAAGAATCCTTAATCTCACCCTCCTCGATATCGTCCCGAGTCCCCTTGGTGGGGGAACGATGGGGTTGACGGTATCCCTTCTTTGTTCTACAACATTCTTTGATAATGCCGCACTTCCAGGAAGTCCAATACTATGGCCATCTTCCAACATCCTAAACAATGATATTAACTCATCATTTACAAGATGTCCCTATCCTTAACAGGGGTAGCGTGGATATCAGTGACCGCTCTTGAAAAATCTACGCCTTCAGGATGTGGGCAAATACCTGAAAGAGCTTTGGATGTCAGTAGATTCAAAGGAAAAGTAATGACTTGGATCAGTGAACCTGAGAGAGAAATGAAGGCAACACTTACGTCCTTCTAACCATTGTCTCGCAAATCCACGAGGGCATCGAACATAAAATCATTCATGCTTAAACAGTGAAAGTTTGTTCCAAGCGCCCATTGAAACTTGGCAATTTGACGAGGGCTCAAGAAAGACATAAGAAGGGCTTCCCGGTCGTCGTTTGAAGTTGTAGATAAATCTTATATTTTCGAGAGTAGGTGGACGAAATAAGACATTCATGAACAACAAGAAATTCCATGTATAAAAGTGTAACTATTTGGGTGAAGCTGTGTAGCTATCCCAAGATATCTCAGCATTTCTCTGATAAATGAATTGAAGGGCGGTACATATCCAGCCCAACTCATAAACTTATTGCACATTGTATACCCTACTAGGGGCATATGAGGTCTGTCCTATCTCGAGGGAATCAAGACGTCCCCAAAAAGAATTCCATGAATGGAGCATAGCCGGTGCAGAGCAGCCTCGCTAATTCGAGAAGCCTACGAATCCACTGGATTATCTAGAAGAATAGCGCCCTCTACAGTATCAGAAGAAGGTCTTATGTTCTCCATTAGAAGGACTGGAATATTCGAGAAGAGATCAGCTTGAGGGCTAGAAACTTCTATTTGTTCCACATGATGGCTAGGAGAAAGCCTGTCGGATATAGTTGCGGAACTTGACTTTGCTTCAGAACCAGTGTGTCACATTGTTGAATCAGATGACATGTCAGCTAAATGCTTCGAGCGTCTGGAATCTATATCAGTTATACTCAGTATATAATTGAGATTAGAAAAAATAACCTATTCCCATAATGCAAAGTGTGAACTAGTGAAATGCGGTGTGGTATATAATAGATATAAATAGTTTGAAATAGGAAAAACATAATAAAACGACGTGACTTGAGAGTTTTGTCCAAAGAGACCATCATCGTTGACCAAGTCAACTGGCAAGAGAATTGATCGGCTATGAAAGTTTTGGGATCAACTATCGGCATATCGAAGTATGAAGTTTATTACTTAAGTTCATTTGCAAGTTAGTCACTTAGTCCATATTGAAAATCCCAGAAATTTGATTGTTCAATCTCAAGTTCGAAATTAAGTATGCATGTTAGATTTTCCGTTGTAATCATATGTTCAAGGTCGGCAAGGCAAAATAATGGTGATTGTTCGAATAATTTAAGTTGGGATTAGTTTATAAGGTGCATGCCGATCCCTAGTGTTCACTACTGATCCCTTTCCCAAGAGATCCCTACCGAACCCTCTACTTGACCACAACCATCGATCCCTATCTAAAGCCATTATACCCAACCCTATCTCAGTGTAGGAAATGTCAATCCCAATACCATTATCCTATACCGATCCCTCTCCACAACTAAAGCAACCGACCCTTATCACTCACAATCTACCGATCTCTATTAATTTCAGCTTCTAGCCTTTCATCTATCAAGACCCCTTGGTAAACCATCACTTTACTTACCTTCTTCCCTCTCAACTCCAAAATCAACTACCGATCCCTCTATCAAAGCCTATCCTATCGCTCCCTCACCCAGTGTCACCAACACTTCCAAACCCTTCATTTCTCAACCCTTAACTCTCCTACCCTTAGAATCCCTCACCGAACTCTCATTCTATCTCCTCATTCCTTCTTCCTACAACCTATGAAAACTTTGTTCCGACAATCATTAACCACCCTAAAATCGTTCCCTACCTTATGAATGCACCGATAACTCGAGGCAGATAATCTAATCGTGTAATTGAAGCAAGTATTACAAAGTCATACCTATATGAAAACGTGAAGGTTTGAGTTAAGTTAGGGATGAGCGTTCGAGGATTATTGAATTGAAGATGATGGAAAAGCGAATTTATGGGTTAGTTGGAGTTGTGGTTGGGTTTAAGGTCTAAGGTAAGGGATCTTGGGTTCGACAAGAAAGTTTTTGTACAAAGGAAAGTGAAATGGAAAAAGTGAAGAAGGGAGAGGAAGGCATTTGTGTGTGTAAACACACACACACACACACACATATGAATGCGAGAGCGTTCGGCTGCAACGACATTACACATGTAATTCGAGGAGAGGGGTCGGCATGGAAGCCCGTCAATCCCTATTTTCATTGCTACAAAGATGGATCGGTATAATGAATGCCCATCCCTATAGATGATAAAAAACGAGAATGACTATGAAGGTTTAATTGTTACCATAAACATACCAAAGGTACTAGAAGTTGGCAATGACCCATGGGTGTTCGAACACGTCTGGAAGCCAATAGTAGATACGTGTATATGAATACGCATGAGAGTGGTTCAAAAGTTCAACCTTTTGAAATCAACAAAAATTGAAATCAAACCTGAAACTGTCAAGTTTAAACCTGGAATAATTAAAAAGGTTTATAAGTCCCGTATAACTGGATTTATATATGTTAACGGAATATGGCGCTGGATTTACATTATTGGGAATTGACCAAGCATCATGGAAATCAATGAAAAATTCAATGCCTTGGGAAAATGATTCGACAAAGGAATAACAATAAATCAGGAAGCTAGATGGACTTCTTTTCGAAATTCAGACTTGTTTAAATTCAAAGCACGTCATGTTACTCACAAGACGTACGTTGGGGGGAAATGGGGCAAGTATTACCCGGTATCCTGACCCGACAATATTTAACCGATTGTACAAGATAGATTCTGTCGTTACCAAGAACATTGATCATGGAACAATGGTTGTAGGACCTAGAAGTAAAGTGCAGATGGTTATAAGAAGCCAGAGTTGGATGGAACTGGTAGACAAACAATGCACAATGCTTGAAATATGGATATTAGCTTGGACAAGTAAGGGATTGACATGAATTGGTAGTACCATAAGGATCGGTATGATAGGTAAGATGAGGGGTCGGCATGGTCGAAGCAAAGGAGGTCTCGACATAGAAGGAGGAAGGGATCGACATAGTATAAAGATTCGGCAAGGCTTGATAGTTAGGAAGGGGTCGGTGTAGCATATCAAAGGGATCGACAAGGTTCGATAATTAGCAAGGGTTCGACATGCATGTGTCCACCAAGGAGAGATCGGCATATGTTAGAAACCAAGTTCATTCTTGATTCTAACGATCAATACCTTGGGATCTAGAAGTCCAAAGCAAATGAAATATGGAGAGCAAGGTATATGGACCCTAGGGAACCTGCTCTAGGGTTTGCATGTCAAATGGTTAAGAAATAAGGGATCGGCATATGACTATTTGAAGGGTTCGGCAAAAAACAGCTTACAAATGGAGTCGAACCAAAGATCAATTCATAGCATGAACTCTGCTAGTCCAAATGACTTAATATTTAAAGGGCCAACATATATTAGCATAAAAAGCTATCATAGGGATCGCTTCTCAAGAATCGACCAATAAAGGCATAGGTACCGACCCCTCTTCATTGGAATTTAGGCTTGGAGACCCCTATGGTGGGCCCATATGGATTATAAAGTCCTATAGCCGAAGTTTTAGAGAGATTGGTGGTCACCATCACCTATAAATATTGGCCTAGAGGGTCATTCTGAGGATCTTGATGCTGTTAGTTACATTAGCCTTTATTATAATCAAGTTTTTTCTTACTTATTGTCGTTTTCTACTGTAATCAAACTGGTAGTGAATCAATAAAAATAATCTTCAAAGTGGACATAGGAATACAACGTCGAACCACTATAAATTCCTGTGTTCTTGATTATTTATTTTTATTTGCTTGTTAGTTTATTCTATTCTTCTGTTTTAATTTTACTTTCTTCATTTACTTCTCTACATAAATTTATTCTTGGGTGCTTTTGACCAATTTGGTTGCAAACAATATGTATATATAATCTTAGAAAGAGAAATGATTTTTGAAATTGTTTTCAAAAATGGATTTCTAAAGTACAATTACCATATACATATATAAGTATTTTTGGATTCAAAAATCCCTCAAATTCATGCCTATGCTTATTTCATTCCCTACCTGTATTGTCCCTTATCTTAAAATTTATTTGAGAAATCTATTGAAGTATCTGATATAATCTGTGCTATTCACAAATAGAGATGATTGATCCTATAGGATCTGGCTCTACAAACATCCTTGATATTCCATGCATGAACATGCCCATTTGTTTTCACTGTTACTTACAGGCTAATGGACCGGTAGAGCATCCGACTAGAGAACTTGAGGAGGAGGCTGCTAATGGGGTCCCTTTCCACCCACTTGTCATTCATGACTTTGCTAAGCTATGCAAAGACTTTCCAACATGAGTGGCAAGTCATTCTTAGGCATTGAGACTTTTGTTGATGCTAGAGCTTAGATCTCTAGATGTGAGAGGATATTTGGATTTGGCGGATAAGGTTAGGAGGCAGCTTGCTACCTGGAAGCTACAAGGAGCTACTTATGAGTATGTTACTCAGTTTAAGAATATGTTACTCAGTTTAATGAGTTCGCAAGGTTTGGAATGGAGTTGATCAACACCTCGCATAAGAAAATGCTCAAGTTTTCTAAGGGTTTGAATCAGCCACTACAGAGCTTAGCAGTGAGTCATATTCCTATAGGAGCTACTTATGAAAGTCTGGTTGAAAAGGCATTGCTTACTTCTATTGTCAAGGAGGTGGAAGAGGCTCTAAAGGGTGAACTGAAGGGTGGACCGCCACATAAAGGGAAGCTTCAGAAGGCGTTGATGTGTCATATGTGTGGGAAGATAGGGCATCTTGTTAAGGAGTGTACGCTACCAAAGCCAAAATGCTTTAGTTGTGATCAAATTGGGCATATTAAGAGGAATTTTCCAACACTACCCAAAATTACTTCTCTAGCTTCTACTTAGGGGGTCCACGCGTATGCTGTGGATGTTGTTCCTACTTCCAATGTCTAGCCAGCTTTGGATGAGGGGAAGGTGTTATCTCTGTCTGGTCTTTCTATTCATACTTTGTTCGATACTGAGGCATTTCACTCTTTTGTCTGTAGTAGACTTGTTGACGACTTGCACTTAGACACTAGTACTGTGATGGTCCCAATAGTTACGTCAAATCCTATAGGGGGAACGATTTATTTGTCTATGATATGTCGAGATTTGAGGTTGATGATTCTAGAGGTAGAGTTTGAGTGCGATGCCTATGTACCGAGGTTCTATGTGTTTGGGTTTACACTATACATGGATTGGATGTCTATGTATGAGGCTATACTGGACTATGGTAGGAAGCTATTAGATTGGGCACTTGTAGTGTGCATAGCTTAGAGGTTTTCTGTGATTCACGCGGATCGATTATTTTGAGAAGTCTTTATTCTATGGACCTACCATAGTATGAGCTTGTTTCGGTCCTAATAGTTAGGTATTTTCCAGATGTATTTTTTGAGGTTGTTGGTTCCCCGCCTAAAGAGAGATCAGTTTAGGATCTATCTTGCAGAGAATGCTTGACCGGTTGCCTTGCCTTTGAGGTACACGTCTCCGAGGGAACAATGCAAGTTGAGTAAGAAAGTGAATAAGCTATTGGAGAAGGGTTTCATCAAGAGGAGTATTTCCGAGTGAGGGGTGCCACTCGTCTTTTCCACCAAGGAAGATGGTTCCCTTAGACTCTACATCGATTACTGTGAGTTGAATAAGCTAACAAAGAAGAATCGCTATACTTTTCCCCATATAGATGATCTCTTCGATTAGTTGGTTGGAATGAGGATGTTTTCCTACCTTGACTTAGCCATATCCATCAGTTGAGAATAGCTAAGGATAGTGTTTAGAAGACTGCGTTAGGAGAGACGAGGTTCGTTTTTTGGGACATATTGTTTCAAAGGATGGTTTAGCTGTGGATCCTTGAATGGTGGTGGCAATGCAAGATTGGTTTGTTCCAAAATGCCACAAAAGTAGGGAGTTTTCTTGGTTTCACAGGTTATTATAGGAAGTTCATTAAGGGCTTTTCTAGGATATCTACCCCATTGACTCGCCTTACCAAGAAGAATCTAGCTTTTGCATGGAATGCTAAGTGTGAGGATGCTTTTGTCAGGTTGAAGGAGGATTGGTCGATGCACCTATATTAGTGTTACTTGATGGGAGTATATCATTTATGCTTTATATCAATACTTGTGGTACGAGACTGGGAGCAATGTTGATGCAGGAGGGTAGAGTGGTATGCTATGCTAGTATGCAGTTGAAGACTCATGAGAGGAACGACCTGATGCATGATCTTGAGTGGCAACTATAGTCTTTGCTATTAAGCCTTAGAAGCATTATCTTTTGACCACGAGTCTTTGAGGTACTTGTTCTACCAAAAGGACTTGAATTTGAGGCAGTGGAGAAGGATGGAGTTTTTAGCCTCATAGTACTTTGAGATTTCTTATACCCAATGAAAAGGGAATGTTGTAGCCGATGCATTGAGCAGACAGAGAGCTACATTAAATCCTTTATTTTTGGAGTGGAGATATTTGGAGTATATTTATATTTCCATCTTTGACTTTAGGCCATCGCCCGATATTACCTCTGGATTATTAGTAGTTCCTAGATGTTCAGCCAATCATGATGGAGCAGATTGAGGCTAAAAATGGTGAGGACGGTGAGCATGCAGACCTTTTGGATATATTAGGCATAAGGGAGTCATTGAGTCATTTTAGGCGTTATGCCATAGACTCGAGGGATGGTAAAGGATAGATGGTAGGCTATATGTTCCTCGTAGTGCAGATTTGGTGGATGCAGTATTAGTGAAGTCTCATTGCTTTAGGATGACCATTCATCCCGATGGAGATAAGATGTATCGAGATACCAGGAGAGTTTTCTTTTGGTCTGGGATGAAGAGGCAAGTGGCGGAGTATGCAGCTAAGTGTATGACTTGCCAAAGGGTGAAGCAGAGCAGAAGAACCCTTAAGGATTGTTACAGCCATTGGACATCCTATGGTGGAACTAGGAAAGCATTTCTACGGACTTTATAGATGGATTACCTAGGTCTAGGAGAGGGAATGAGATCACTTGGGTCGTGAGCAGGTTGACCAAGTACGCTCATTCCATACCTATGAGGAGCTCAAGTACATTAGCTTCATTGATGGCTTTACATGTTAGGGAGGTGTTAAGACTTTATGGAGTACCTATCAGTATCGTTAGTGATAGAGATCACTCTTCGATAGTGAGTTTTGGAGAGGTCTGCATGAGGCTTTAGGGACTGAGTTGAGCTTGAATACAACATACCGTCCAAAGACTGAGGTCAGACAGAGATGGTGAATCGGGTTTTGGAGCATTTACTATGTGTAACGACCTGATATTTTCAACCATTCGCATCCAAACATGCCGAAATTGAATTTCTCAAAATACCATATTGTAAGTTTATATTTGGAAAAACTCAGCATATACAGTAAATAAATAATCATAGAATCACGGACACGGAGTAATATATAACAATATGCAGCGGAAATAGAATGAATAGTAGTTCATGAAGCTACTATATATATAACAGAGTTAAATAAGTTACAACAGAAGTCTCAAATACAATAGTCAAATACAAAAATCAGAATACATCACTAGAATCAACCGAATATCTGAAAGCTGTATAGATAGCTGAATCTCCAAGCGAAGCTCCAACTCCAAATGTGAGTCTCGAATACTGGTACACTCAGTCTGACCCGAGCGTAAAGAAAAACCCAAAATACTCGAGTCAGGATTAACATTCTTATATCAATAAATCTGTAACGTTTCGCGATTTTTCGTTCACGAATGCCGACATCAATACTTCCACTGTATCAACTGCCAAGCAATCGAAAGCCGAAAAACCGTACCGTTAGGGTTTAAGAAAAAGAAAAAGGTAGAAGAAGAGAGAAAAAGAAGCAACAGAAACAGAAAGAAATAACAGAACAACATCAGAATCTCACAATTTGCAGTGGAACAACATATAATAGATAAATGAATAATCTTTAAACAAAGAACTATATATCAGTTATTACATTACATCACATCTCATTACATCATATCATCAGAGTGTACAACAATAACAAACAGCGGAAAAGAAATACTATATACTAATGAATACGCCATGCCATCCAGCCTACCACCAGCAACTCCTGAATTCCAGAATATCCATAAAACCTGACTCTTGACTGCCCGTGTGGAAATTGATGGGCACCCAGAGTTTAGGAAGGAAAACAATAAACTCCGAGTCAGTCATGTGACTGGTGTGAGAACTCAAAACAGTTTATCTTTAAAACAAAATAGAGGAATATTTTTAAAGTCAATTCGCAATGCTTTTTAAAAATGAGACTACCATAAGGCCTCCCGCACACAAACACAATGCAAACGCAGAATCGGAGGAGATTTCTCCTTATGATAGTCAAAGATGCTTGATACGCATTAAAAAGAAACATTGGATATTATTACTAGTGCATAGTGTAGGAAAATTCATTTCGAAAATAAAGATATAAATCTTAGCCAGCATAGGCATTCCGCACTTATGCCTACTATAGCTACCATCCAAACAGTGGGGCGCCACCATAAGTGAATGATAGGTTCTACAACTAAAACCGTACAAGATTGTATTGTTTCTTTGGATTTCCAACAAATGGTCAGGCCAAGGAACTTCCCATTGCCACATGGAAAAGCCTCTGGAATGACGTCCCGAGAACCAAACCGGATCTCTGCCAACACAAGGCCGGGTTACCCCTAACTGGGTAACTACTGACACGAATATTTCATCCCCCGATCGTAACCGATCTATCCGAGGATCCTCGATTTCCAACAACCACAAAATTTGCAGCAACAACATAGGTTAAATATCTGGGCTCCATACCATGATACCACCTCTATCCAGAAGGAATGACATACACTAAAGGGGTGCTACCCCCTAATAACCTTGCCGCATCCTTCCTGTTTTGACCATTTCCGGGGTGTGAGGTCCGACGAAGTCTCGTCCACAAAGCCACGCTTTATACAAAAGCCGTGCTTTAGGTCAACAAATGATCATAGAAATGATCACAAAGATAAATGATCAAATAAATGATCCTATCACAAATGATCAAACAATGATCATTTCACAGCAACACTCAGCATGCCACACTACCAAATTGGGAGTATATCACTAATGACCTTCAACTATATAACCTCTGAGCTCGTACATCTCAGAGAAGGGTGTTAAGCTAAGAGAATAAATTCTCCGCCACCAACAAAAATATATTTGAAAGAAATCAGCTTTAAATCTCAATTTGTAATGTCAGACATACAATCCATACAAGTCTGTTCCGGGATCGAACAGAACCGAAGGCACTTACAAAGAAGTCCTTGCATTCCGGATATTCACTAATCACGACCGGACTTCCCGTCACTAAGGGTGATAAAACCTCTATATCGGAGATCAGCCGTGTAGAGTAACTCGACGGTAATCCTTCCGTTTTCGCAAATATCCGGTCTTCAACACCGGTCATCAAATGCAATCCATAACGACGTATCACATACTCGGAATGGGTTATACGACCCCAAGTAATTCACAAATCCATTTATTTTCAATACTTAGAAAATATTCCATATACTTAATATCGGAATTAAGTATATATTTCATTCTTTAAGGAAATCATTCTCTCAACACATTTATTTGGGTCAAAAACGAATGTTGTGTAAAACATCGTTACGACGACCCAAAATCACTAGTATAGGGATTCAAAGTTTAAATAGATATATAAATCCAACTCGAGTGAAATAACAACTGAAATACAAGTAACTCAAAGGACGTTTGGGATAACCATCCTCTAAGGATCCGTTAAACATTTATATGTATGCTAAGTAGATAATGCCTATCAGTAATATAAAGTATCAAAATAGTGTTAAGGCATTACCATTATCCCCCTTAACACATTTTATACAAGCGTCATAGTCTATACAACACCGTAAACTCCATCGTAAACTAGTGGGATATTAGGGAGTACTCCATAGGTATAACACAAAACAAATCGTAGTGGTCGTGCAGAGGGTACAAGTATGACCAGGCACACCAAGGTAGTGAAACTACCGCTGATCCGGACTGGTGAGAACGCATCGCCGCAACGATTGCAACACCACAAAACAACACTCCCAATTCAAGGGTGCACACCAATCAAAAACAAGTAATGAGTATTTTACGAAGAAGTGTGTTCGCTTAGAGGTGGCTAACCTCATTGGCCCGGCATGGCTCCTGTTTAAGTCATTTCAAATTTGACACAAGTGTCAAGGCTATGCATTATCATTCTCTTTCTTCAAATCCAGCAACGTCATCATTCCAACCACTTCATTCTGGATCACACTCCATGTATAATAGTTATTAAAGTGGTTTTCGGTTTAGACAGAGAGTATGTCCCTAACTGATCCTGAACTCTTCAATAACTACGTAATTATTACACTGATTGGTCATTTAACAAACTTTCAAAATAGTTTATATTTCAAAACCAAAATATAATTGCCATTTCAAAACCATATCAATAATATATCACTTCCGTTTAACCAAATACGATATCATTTCCATTTCAAATATATCCATCTCAAATATCTCTATTTACCAAATCTTAGTACTTCAATAACACTTTCTAAATCAAACAGTTTGGAAATCATATTACTTTGGAAATCAAAATTTATAAATCATAATGCTTTGAAATCATAACACTTCCCACTTAACTGTTAATGTAAATAATAGTATATATAATTAAATAGTTTATAATTTAAAATAGTTTATATAAAAAATAATTTATATTAAAATAGTTTATATGAAATAAATTTATAAAGTAACATATATAAATAGTTTTAAATATAATTTAAAAATACTTTATATAAATAAATAGCTTCCTCAAATTTCACAAATCAATTCTAAATCAACACCAATCCCAAAATTTCAAAATTAGTCAAATCTCAAATCATCAATTTCGATTCAATTCATTTCTCAACAAACCATTATATCGATTTCAAATACAGATTTGAACCACAAATAAACCATTTAAATTTCGATATATTCGAAAGCTTTAAATATTTCACAATCTCAAACTAAATTTGATAATTTCATATGTATCTTAGTTTAACTTTATTATTTTTAGCTTTGAAATATTCACTCAATAAATAATAAAATCCCAAATTACAAATAAACTAAATATTTCCTTCAACTTATTTAAACTTGAAATATTCATTTAAATTATCTTAACCAAAATCAAGTTATAAAATTATATCATTTAAAAATCTCAAATTCAGTAAGTTTCAAATCGATTTCTAATCAAATATATTTCTTAATTAAATACGATTTCAAATTAATTTCAAATCTATCTTCTCAACCTTAATTTATTAAATCATTATAAACTCTATATTAAAATATAATTTAATAAATACTTAACTATATTATATTTTAGTAAAATCAAACTTTATTATTAAGCTTATTTTATATTAAAACAAATTTATGCCTAGCTTAAAAATCAAGAATCTAACTATATATAAAATAACATTTATAATATCTAAAATCAATATTTATATAAAACCGTATATTTCCTTCCAAACCATAGTAATCATTTCTAATTATTTATATATAGACTAATAGTGTCTATATATAATTTTCTATCCTATGGTCAAGTGATACGAATATTTATTCATTTCAATCCGCAATTTAAATATATGGGTATATATATCATTTCAATCCCGTAATCCCAAATTCAATGTCAATGAAAATCGCTTCGGTCTATCATTTCAACCCTTAACGATTTTCTCATATTCTAAAGTCTGTTCGGGTATGTATCATTTTAACCCATAGTGAATTCTATACTAATAGGGAACTTGCAGAGTGGTAACATATATGATAAAAATATAACAGACTTATATCATCAATATAAATAACAGATAATGGTGTCAGATGTCACAGGTGAACTGATACAAGTAATAGCATACATAATAGTGTAAATAGCTAACAACAACATATTTTAATTGTCGTTTCAATTGAAATCAAATTTAATAAATAAAAGAACATTAATCGTGAGTGATTGCTCATCTTTCGAGATTAGAGATGGACGAGAACGAGAGAAGTAACAAACCCAAGCACGAATTCCAAAGCGGACAAGAGGGTCACGAATTCGATAATCAAGCTGATAAATAGAAGTCGATGAGAATGAATCAAATCAAATTTTGCATAACTGAAAATATATGTATACTATTATAGTTTTTATATTTCAATACTATAAAGTAGGCCTCTATATAAGAGTTATATACAAATTTAAGCAAGGAAGAGACTAAGGCTACAGACCCAATTTATAAAATATGTACTGGACACATCAAAAATAATGTAATACATGAACTAACTAACGCACAAATAACATTCTTTCAAAGATCCAATATATTGTGACTTATAATTATAACCGTATATATAGATTTATATATAAACACAAATATACTAATACAATATCAATAAAGTTTCAGCAAATGTATATTTTGTAAAACAAATCAAATTAGTACACATTATAATATGATATATATATATATATATTTCAATACTTAATTCAAAACGCATAAGAAAATACATATATATTTATACTTAAAACACACGATGAAATAAGATTTTGATATATATTCAAAACCACATATAAACTAAGATATACATACGGGAGCTTTCGTATGAATATATATTGAAAACAATATACCATATCTTAACAAAACTATATACATACTTTACTGAAATCATATACAGTGTATAACTTGCACACTATATTAAAAGTCAAGACATATATAACAAATATATATAATCATATAACTAAATATTTTAAGCTTATATAAACATGTATATGAGAACAGACCTAAACCTATGTGCCATAAACAAACATAAATTCATATTAGCATATACCGTCATATATTAAGATCTTTCATAATGTAAATAAGCCTATATACATATACTGATATTAACATAGATGCCATAAACTTAGAAATATGTATATAATATAACTAGAAATATGTACACACTTACATTATAATGCATATATAGTCAAATAGGAGAGGAGAAGAAGTGAGGCTCGGCTAAAAGAATGCAGGCAGCCGTGTGTCTCGGTCATGCTACGGATGTAAGCTCGGTTGTGCTTGGTCGGTAGTAGGTAGGCAGTCGGCTAGGTGGCCGAGATCTGTGTTGGCGGGGGTAGCGTCGGCCGGCTTTGGCTGTGGAGGAGAATGGCTGGGGAAGTTTTCGGATGTGGGCAGGTCTGGGTGCGAGTCAGAGGTGAAGGAAGTGGCGAGGTCGGGGTGAAAGAGTGACGTAGAGATCAGGTGGTGGGTTGCGTGTAGGGTGGGGATTGCTCGGTTGTGGCTATTTGGACGGAGAAGGTCGCAATTGAAGGGGATGGGGTTGTGTGCTGTGTTCTGGCGGAGGAAGGGGGTCGACTGAGCTTCGGGTGCGAGGCACGGTGTTTGTCTACACGAGCTGATGCGATGGGCGAAAGGAAGGAAGGCGTGCAGGTGGCGATTGAGGCCGACAAGTGGAATCTCTGACGTGGTATAGCTGGCGTGGACGGTGGAGGTGCGAGTGGTGATTGGTGGCTCATGAGCGAACGGTGGAGGAGCAAGGTGGTGGTCGGGTTTGCATATGCAGGTGGTGGCAGCGGCTGAGAGGGAGGTCGGATTTTGGGTGTTAGGCCTGTGGAAATGGCATGGGGATCAGGTGGTGACTCAATGCATGCAGGCCTCAGAGGAAAAATGAACGAAGGCAACATGCCTTCTTCCTATTTCATTTAGTTCTTTTTTTGAAATGAAGTAAAAGGAAAGGAACGACACAAGAAAAAATAATGAGCAGGCTTTACAAATGAAATAAGTAACCAAGAAAAATGAACCGACAATGCTATATTTATATATTCTATTCTGAACAAAAAAACAAGATGAGAAAGTGCCAGCTAGAAATGAACAAGCTGTCTTGGAAAATGATAGAATATTGAAAGTCACCAACGCGAATTCAGGAAGTAATAAAGCAATTGATTGTTGGGTTCGAACGGGTAAAAATAAAAAGGCATAAGGAAACAAAAAGTTAGAATTTGGATACCGGTACGATTAATCGTTCTGTAGATTTCGACGTGTACCGGATTTCAAAATGCCCAAATGAATGCACTGTTGAGATCAGCACGACGAGACGATCAAAAAGGTATACAGATGTCAGTGGTATGATTTAATTATAAAAATTCGAATTTTCTACTAGCGGAAAATGTAGCAAAAACGCAGAAAAATAAGATTGACGGAGCTAAAGATATCTGAATTTGAAAAAACGAAAAATGACGTCTCGGTCAAAAGATGTTTTAGAATTTTTCTATGTAAAAATATTCAAGTTTGGAAAACATTTTATTATCATCAAATATTAACTGATATAAATTGAAACAGAATTACATAATAAAACAGATTCTCATATTTTCAGATGAAAATTTACAGTTTTCTATGTCCAATTAGACGTATTCCAAATATTAAATATTTATTTCAAAATTTTACTTTTTAAAATTTCACGAAAATTCAATAAATCACATTATTAAAACAGTTAAAATTTACGGGTCGTTACACTCTCCCCCACTCAAAACTTTTCGTCCCCGAAAAGGAAGGAGGTTGGAGAATAAAACAACCAGAAAAGAAAATAGATTGGAACAAAATTAAACAATTAACTAAATCCATATAGATTTAAATTTAATTAATTAATATTTAACAATTTGGTTAAATCCATTTATATTAAGTCAATAAATAATCATTCAATTTAAATTTGTTAGTTCAAACTGTTAATTCTAATCTTATAAATTTCAATTTAAATCAATTAATATTCAATAATTGATTTTGTTGATTCAAGGTATTCCATTGATTAAAATTTCAATTTATTAACTTCTTCAGAACAAAATTTATTTTATTTATCTTATTTATTATTCAATCAACTTATTATTCTATTTATCCTTATTAACAATTTATAATTAAAATTTATGTGTATAACATTTATTATAACCACTCAAATTTTTATTTATAAAATTATTAATCATCATTCTACATTGTAAATTATTCAATTACAGTTTCAGCTTCTGAATGATTTAGGTAAGTTATATTGGAATGTAATTGAGTGTTATACAAGTAAAATTTTCCAAATTCAATTTTTCAAGATTAAATATTTATTCAGAATTCTAGCTTCACTTTATAATTTGAAAACATCATTTAACATAGATTTAAGAATTTAAATTTCCGATTTACTTTAAACCAGTTAGAGATAAATATACATGCATAGTATGTATCAAATCAAATCAAACCTAAATTCAATATTTATATAAATATGTTAAATCAAATCATACTTAAGATATTTAAATCAACTTATTTTCCAAAACAAAAGTGTACAAAGCTACTGAAGGGTCTCTCCACTTCGAAACTCGAAAATGAATGTCGATGGTGCGGCCGCCATCACCGAGATTATTTTCTAGCGACAAAAGATGAGAGCACTGATTTTAAACTTCTAAAATTCTCTGGAAACAATTTCTGTTCGAAAATCCTTTTAAATAATATGCATTTTAATTATTTTTTAACAAGCCAAAGTTAAAAATTATCAAAAATTTTAAATTCCAAATTCTTAATTCAAATTCATTTCAAATTCTAAATCAATTTATGACCATGTTTTCATAATTCCATTTATTTAAAATGTTGAAATAGTCAATGGTTTCAAAACAATAATTGAAAATCAAATATTATCATTTTAAACATCCAAGTTATTCAACTATTAAATTTCATAAAACTTATACATATAATATAATCATATAAAAATTTATTTACCAAATTTGGAAACAATATTCTACCAGTTTGCTTTGTTCAAGTATTTTGGAAATCTTATCGATATCGCTGATCAGACGAATCGATCAAAAACCCAAATCAATATCAACAACTCAAAAACACAGTATGTAAACATTTTTGTATTAATACAAATACACTCTCTCACTCGATGATTCCGGAATGGATTTCAAAACAATAGAGATTCAAGTTCAAGGGCTCAAATCAAAAGAATTTTGATTCTAAGTTTGGTTCAAAACAAAGACAAGATGAATAAATAACAAAACAGGAAGATGGATAAGTTTATTAAATCGCGACTGTGACGCCCCATCTCTATACCCACGCTAGCCAAGAACATTACGGTGAATGCTGTCGACTAGCACGGAGAATAAGGCTGTTGAGGAGCGACCATCCGTGTAATTTCTTTGCGCGAGCACCGATATGTCAGATAATATAACATGCATTCTATTTCAAGAGGAAATCCGACATACCGACACAAACTCAAAGCTACTACACGGTGGCTATATAAATCCTTCGGAAAACAAATATAGAAATAAGCATAACACAAATCAGTCACAGACAATTCATATCACAAAGGCGGAATAAGATATGAATATTACACTAGAAAGTGTACATCAGAGTAGTGGTCTAAAAAGATCCACAATATCACAAAAGAATAGTTACACGAACTACACAAAAGAATAAGTATACATTAAGGAGTCTATATCTCAAATGTATACAACAAAATAACTACTAATCTAAGTAGTTAACCCAAAAGTCAAGGAGTTAATCCCGGATGAGAAGTCAAGCAGAAGCACCTGTAACATCTCGGTCTGACCCGAGTATTATTTAATAAGAAAATAATAAACGGATCAGTCTAACTATATATATATCAGATGAAACGATATAGAATAAGAGATATGACTAAACACATAATAATCACAAGGCCAAGCTGTGATATATAAGTAGTTGATAATCAACAAGAGATTAATCAATATCACAAAATCTACACAAGAATCAAAGAAACGTCATACTCTTTATTTCGTGCATCAAACCACAAATATTGACGATAATATCAATGTCAATCACAAAAGTCAATGACGCACAAATTCCAGAAGACTACACAAGAAATCCAGAAATCACTAAAGTCAATGACACACAAATTCACCAATGCACAAATATTGATAAAACTTATCAATGGAAATCACGAAAATTGGTGAAACACAAATTCTAGGAATCTACACAAGAAATCCAGAAATCACAAAGGGGGGGAGGCCTATCACAAACGGCAGCATAAAGCCCACCAACACGTGTATCACAAACGGAACGCTAATTCCATGGTCGCTAACCATCACAAATTGAGCCGAAGCTCCACAAACGGCCCGAAGACCATGGGTTGCTACCCCACCAAATTGAGTCGAAACTCCACAAAACGGGGTTTAGTCTCCCTCGCAGACAAAGAGACATCGCACATTGCTAGTCTAAATCACAAAGATGATCGTCATGATCAACGAGAAGTGTCGATTACAGTAAGCTAGTAAATATATGAGCTTAGCATCATGTCCCATAACCACTAGCTTAACTTAAATATTTACGAACAAATTGTAGATCTCCACTAGAAAATTGTCACAAGAGGTTCAATCGAACAAGTCCAAGAATTAACCGACAAAGTAAACGCAAGCGTTTCATACCACTCGTTTTACTAAGCCGTTTAATTAGATTTCTCATACGAGTGAGGTAAAGGTTTGTATATACTAATAGATTAGAAATCGGTTTGAGAAAACGAGCTTTGTAATAAAATAATGCTGAAATCATTTGAAGAAAGAGTTTTGATATTTACTACTAGTATAGAAAACCTTTATATTTTTGAAGTGACAAATCACAAAGAAGATTGTAAGAACAATCAATCACTAAAATTCACATACGAAGATGTGAATAAAATCCAAGGAAACTGATAAAGAATCCATCGAAATGGATATTCAAAAATCCCTAAAAAGAGTCATCAAAGTCATAATAGATGATAACAACAAATAGGACTATCACGAATCGATTTAAATTGGAATTCTCAAACGAATAGGAAAATAGGCAAAATACAGCAGTTTCAAACGTCTGAAACACTTGGTTCAGACGTCTGAATTAGGAAATATAAAAATTTCCAGAACACAATTCAGACGTCTGAACCAAGTGTTTCAGACGTCTGAAATAGGCATATTTTGGCCTATTTCCTTTCTGGTTCCAAATGAACCAATTCAGACGTCTGAAACCATATATTCAGATGTCTGAATCTGGGAATAGAAATCTTCCCAGAACAATATTCAGACGTCTGAATATTACGTTTCAGACGTCTGAATCTGGGGTTCAGGGCATTTCCTGAACCTAGACCAGAAATGGCCAAACGGATATCGAAAACGATCAAACGATCAAACGAGCAAATGGCGATGACTAAGGAATTACGTCGAACGACAACCCAGCCTAAACGGCTCTTCGATATGCCTCAAATATCAATGTCCAAATATCCATAATAGGATTTTCATAAATTGGACCAAAACACCAAAAATTGGAATATACACGAAATCGATCCAAACCAAAATCGATTGCACACGAATAAACGTTAGGAATTCATACCTAACAATCGAAGATAATTATAGATTAAGATGTGAGATAAAAATCTCACCTTTTTACAAAATCGAACAAGAAGAAGCTTGAAAGCAAATGGAGAATCAACCTCTCTTTAACACAACCCAAATGAGCTTGAATCTATGCTCAAAACAAAAACATTCCCAAAATTAGGTTTAGGAATTTCTGAAATTGGTAAGAGAATAAGTTGGAGAAGAAGAAGAGAAGCTTACCAATGGGTTCTTCTTGAGTTTCGAGCTAGGAATTTGATTTGCAAGAGAAACTAGGGTTTTGGAGTTTTAATTTCCAATCTCTCCCACCATTAAAGCTAAGAAAACTGAAAAGAGAAAGAAGTGAGGGAGAATGGGGAGAGTGGTTCAGTTTTGGAGTATAAGTTAACATAGGGCTGAGCCCAAAAACCAAACCCAAGGTAAAAAGTAGCAAAAATCAACTTTCTCCAAACATATCGAAGATTATACTCAAAAAGGTCGCAAACGGCATTTTAAACTCAATGGGAGTGGTCCCGAGTCCTAATTCGACCGTATGCAAAAAGTAGCTTTTCGGACTAAAATCCGACTAATGATGAAATATTTAAATAAAATATTTAAATATAAAATCGATAAATATGCGGGTTGTTACAGACTCCCCTCCTTAAAGAAATTGCGTCCTCGCAATATTTAAGAATATAA
This sequence comes from Allium cepa, assembly GCA_030765085.1. Taxonomy (NCBI): domain Eukaryota; kingdom Viridiplantae; phylum Streptophyta; class Magnoliopsida; order Asparagales; family Amaryllidaceae; genus Allium; species Allium cepa. The sequence continues at coordinate 185,286,279 of CM060934.1, forward strand.
TATAAAGTAACAACCATAAAAGCATATTCACACCAAAGAAATTCGAAATAAGAAGTTCACCTCAAAGAGCACGAGAAAGTAAGTCCGGATGTGTACGCTCGATGTACTCTCTAGATTCCCAAGAACAATCCTTAGGATTTGAAGACCATTGAACTTTAACAAGCGGAACATCTTTATTTCGAAGTCGTTTGACTTCCGAAGCAATGATACGAATAGGATGTTGCTCATAAGTTAAATTAGGCGAAACTTCAATCTCTTCCACAACACCGGGCTCAAGAACAGAATCGGAATCTCAAAGACATTTCCGAAGTTGAGAAACGTGAAACACGTCATGCATAGCAGAAAACTGAGCCGGTAATAAAAGGCAATAAGCCATGGAACCAATACGTTCGGTGATAGGAAATGGCCCAATATATCGAGGCGCTAGTTTTCCCGATCGACTAAAACGTACAACACCTTTCATAGGTGAAACACGAATGAACACAAGATCTCCCACAGAAAATTCTAATTTCCTTCTCCGGTTATCGGCATTGGATTTTTGTCTACTCTGGGCTTCTTTCATCCTATGTCGAATAAGTTCAATTTTTTCTGTGGAATCACGAATAAAATCTGGACCTAAAACCAGCTTCTCACCGGCCTCAAGCCAACAAGAAGGAGATCGGCATGGCCTTCCGTAGAGTGCCTCAAAAGGTGCCATACCAATACTAGATTGGAAGCTATTATTATAAGAAAATTCAGCAAGTGAAATGTGATCTTCCCAACTTCCACCAAAATTAAGGACACAAGCACGAAGAAGATCTTCAAGAGTTTGATTCACACGCTCGGTTTGTCCGTCGGACTGGGGATGATAAGCGGTGCTAAAATTAAGCTTCGTTCCTAAAGCTTTTTGAAGACTCTTCCAAAATCCACTAGTAAACAATGGATCACGATCACTAACTATAGAAGTAGGAACTCCATGTAATTTAACAATCTCTTTGATAAAGAGTTTGGCCAAAAGAGGAACGGTTCGGTCAGACCGAACGGGAATAAAATGGGCGGATTTAGTAAGTCTATCAACGATCACCCATAAGCTATCATGACCCGAACGAGAACGGGGAAGGCCATCTATAAAATCCATGGAAATTTGGTCCCACTTCCAAATTGGAATTTCTAAAGGTTGCAATAACCCACCGGGCCTTTGATGTTCGGCCTTAACGAGTTGGCAAGTCATGCAACACTTAACAAAGTTAGCAATATCGAGTTTCATTCCCTCCCAATAATAAAGTCGCTTCATATCCGCGTACATTTTACTACTACCGGGATGAATGGTAAATTTAGAACGATGAGAATCTTCTAAAATATCTCTACGAAGATCACCAATATTTGGCACGACGAGTCTACCAAATTTCCGAATGCCGCCACGAGAATCGATATCAAAGTCTTTCAATCCTTTAATATCAATTTCATCCCAAATATTTTGGCCAAGAAGAGCCAATTCAGGATCTAACCCTTGAGCTTCAAGAATGCGGTCTAAAAGAGAAGGATGAGCCTCAAGGCTACATAAAGCAAGAGATGAACATAAATCGGGAACACGCTCTCGAATCTCACAAGTGGATAAGATCTCGAGATCGTTCCATTCGGATATCATCATAGAAACAACAACTTGTTGTTTTCGGCTAAGAGCATCAGTGACACGATTACCCTTATCGGGAGTATAAAGAATATCAAGATCATATGGTGCAAGAAATTCGAGCCAACGCTGTTGACGCAAATTAAGTTCCTTTTGAGAGAATAAATACTTCAAGGACCTATGATCGGTATATAGAACAAATTTCTCTCCTAAAAGATAATGACGCCAAATCCGAAGAGCAAAAACAATAGCCGCGAGCTCTAAATCATAAGTGGCATATCTAGTCTCAGCAGGCTTTAATTGCCTAAAAGCATAAGCAATAACACGTTCTCTTTGCATAAGAACGGCACCCAAACCAACGCGACTAGCATCGGTATAAACAACGAAATCTTGATTCCCATCGGGAATAATAAGAATAGGAGCATCAGAAAGCAGTTCTTTTAATTTATGAAAAGAAGCTTCACATTTGTCCGACCAAATGTATTTAACACCTTTCTTCGTTAAGCTAGTGAGAGGCACGGCAATCTTAGAAAAGTCTTTGATAAAACGACGGTAATAGCCCGCCAAGCCGAGAAAACTACGAATCTCTGTCACACTCTCCGGTCTCTTCCAATCTTGAATCGCTTCAATCTTTGAAGGATCCACGGAAATTCCGGATTAGGAAATAATATGACCAAGAAACTTCACACGAGATTGCCAAAAGTGGCATTTAGAAAATTTTGCCTTTAATTGATTACTCCTAAGAGTTTTCAACACAACCCGAAGATGTTTTTCATGCTCCTCCTCGGTTTTAGAATACACAAGAATATCATCAATAAAGATGAGAACAAATCGATCGAGGAAGTCTTTAAAAACTCGATTCATTAAGTCAACGAAATAAGCCGGGGCATTCGTTAACCCAAATGGCATAACAAGCCATTCATAAGATCCATATCGAGTACGGAACGATGTCAAAGGAATGCTATCCTCTGCAATACGAAGCTGATGAAAACCGGTAGCCAAGTCCAATTGTGAAAAGACTCTAGCACCACTAAGTTGGTCAAATAAATCATCAATCCGAGGTAAAGGATATTTATTTTTGATAGTAAGATCATTAAGCTTGCGGTAGTCAATGCAAAGCCTAAGTGTACCATCGGATTTCTTCACGAAAATAGCCGAAGCTCCCCAAGGCGAGGAACTAGAGCGAATAAATTGCTTCGTCTCCAATTCGGATAATTGTTTACGCATCTCCTCGTTTTCTTTATTGGACATACGATAAGAAGGACGAGTGATAGGTTGAGCTCCAGGAATAAGGTTAATTCTGAACTCAATTGCTCGCTTAGGTGGTAATCCTAAAACGGGCTCAAATATGTCGGAAAATTCATGAACGACGTGAATAAGAGAAATAATATCACCCTCATCATCATCATCATCGTCATCACGAGGGTTTAAAGAATATAAAGATGCAACCAAACCAGAATCCGAATCTTTAAGAATAACAGAAAACTGATTAACAGATTGAGGATGTCGAAGATGAATAGTCCGCTCAGGACATAGAATATGAGCTTCATAACGGTTAAGCCAATCCATTCCCAAAATCATTCCAAAGCCTAAATAACACATGACATGCAAATCGGTTCGGAAAGAAAAATCACACAAAATAATCTCGACATCTTTACACAATAAACTGATTGTTGCGGATCCACCAACCGGATTCGCAATTCTCAAAGAAGTCATTAAACACAAAACATCCAAAGAAAAGGTATCAACAAGTTCTTTTGATATAAAAGAATGGGACGCACCCGTATCAAAAAAACTCGAATAGGATGATCACGAAATAAAATAATTCCATCTAGAATAGAATGAGAAATACCTTGGCCACGAGATGTGTTGCCAGGGGCTTGAGCAACATTAAGCTTTCCCTCCTTCTTGCCCTGAAGCTTGAGGCATGAAGATATAACATGACCGGGAACTTTGCAGTAGCGACAAGAAAGAGACTTTGGACACTTGTTCGCGTAATGGTCCTTCGAACCACAATTATAGCATTCCCCACGACCAAAGGAAGAAGTCTTTGCCGCGGAGGTTGCTTGCTTCCCTTTCTTACTGGGATAAGGACCTTTGAATTTGCTTGGCCTCTTCTTGTTGTTGAAGTTTGGTTTATCTCCCACCACTTCAACCTCATTCTCCCTATCCGCCTCTTCAAGACGAAGAGCGATATCAACGAGTTGGTCGAAAGAAACTTCTAATTTTAGAAGTAATGGCTTCTTAAGACTTTTGTTTAAGCCATAGACGAATCTCTGATTCTTCTTCAGAGGGGTATTGATGTATTCAACCCCATATTTGGAAAGCGACTCGAAGGAGGCGACGTAATCAGTCACGGAGGACTCACCTTGAACAAGGTCTATAAATCGTCGGGCCAATGTCACTTTCTCAGCTTCTGGTACGAATTTTAACTCGAAGCGTTCTCGGAATTTCTCCCAAGTGAGATCCGCTTCATTAATCTCAGAAATAAGAAGCTCGTACCAGTCCAATGCTCTTTCTCGGAGCATACTAGAGGCCACCTGAACTCGGTGAAGGTCAATAAGACTCATGCGAGAAAAGATTCGATCGCATGACCTTAGCCAGGCCTGTACTTCAATAACAGTTTCGGAACCTCTGAATGGCTCCCCCCCAAGTTAGTGTAATCGCTACACAAGCGTGCAAAACCCGACTTTGGGTGAGTAGGTTCTGGGTTAGCTCCAGCTGCTTGAGCATTCGTCACTAAATCAAGAAGCTGTTGAGCAGTCATAAAAACTCCATCCTGGGGCGGAGTGCTAGATGGCACGGCTCTAGGGCGGCTAGGTCTAGACATTTCTCTTCCTTTAGAAAGAAAGAAGAGGAAGAAAAAGGTTATTCACCAAATTGAATATCAAGCAATCTTGATAGGAAAAACAAGGAATCATAAAAGAAAATAGGATAGAACGGTGGGTAGACCCGAATAAAATCCTAAAGCACGACTCCTAAGAAGAACTTAGGACGATGATCCTTGTTATAATATTCCATACTGTTCCGAAGTTTGGCTTTGATACCAAGCTGTGACGCCCCACCTCTATACCCACGCTAGCCAAGAACATTACGGTGAATGTTGTCGACTAGCACGGAGAATAAGGCTGTTGAGGAGCGACCATCCGTGTAATTTCTTTGCGCGAGCACCGATATGTCAGATAATATAACATGCATTCTATTTCAAGAGGAAATCCGACATACCAACACAAACTCAAAGCTACTACACGGTGGCTATATAAATCCTTCGGAAAACAAATATAGAAATAAGCATAACACAAATCAGTCACAGACAATTCATATCACAAAGGCGGAATAAGATATGAATATTACACTAGAAAGTGTACATCAGAGTAGTGGTCTAAAAAGATCCACAATATCACAAAAGAATAGTTACATGAACTACACAAAAGAATAAGTATACATTAAGGAGTCTATATCTCAAATGTATACAACAAAATAACTACTAATCTAAGTAGTTAACCCAAAAGTCAAGGAGTTAATCCCGGATGAGAAGTCAAGCAGAAGCACCTGTAACATCTCGGTCTGACCCGAGTATTATTTAATAAGAAAATAATAAACGGATCAGTCTAACTATAAATATCAGATGAAACGATATAGAATAAGAGATATGACTAAACACATAATAATCACAAGGCCAAGCCGTGATATATAAGTAGTTGATAATCAACAAGAGATTAATCAATATCACAAAATCTACACAAGAATCAAAGAAACGTCATACTCTTTATTTCGTTCATCAAACCACAAATATTGACGATAATATCAATGTCAATCACAAAAGTCAATGACGCACAAATTCCAGAAGACTACACAAGAAATCCAGAAATCACTAAAGTCAATGACACACAAATTCACCAATGCACAAATATTGATAAAACTTATCAATGGAAATAACGAAAATTGGTGAAACACAAATTCTAGGAATCTACACAAGAAATCCAGAAATCACAAAGGGGGGAGGCCTATCACAAACGGGAGCATAAAGCCTACCAACACGTGTATCACAAACGGAACGCTAATTTCATGGTCGCTAACCATCACAAATTGAGCCGAAGCTCCACAAACGGCCCGAAGACCATGGGTTGCTACCCCACCAAATTGAGTCGAAACTCCACAAAACGGGGTTTAGTCTCCCTCGCAGACAAAGAGACATCGCACATTGCTAGTCTAAATCACAAAGATGATCGTCATGATCAACGAGAAGTGTCGATTACAGTAAGCTAGTAAATATATGAGCTTAGCATCATGTCCCATAACCACTAGCTTAACTTAAATATTTACGAACAAAGTGTAGATCTCCACTAGAAAATTGTCACAAGAGGTTCAATCGAACAAGTCCAAGAATTAACCGACAAAGTAAACGCAAGCGTTTCATACCACTCGTTTTACTAAGCCGTTTAATTAGATTTCTCATACGAGTGAGGTAAAGGTTTGTATATACTAATAGATTAGAAATCGGTTTGAGAAAACGAGCTTTGTAATAAAATAATGCTGAAATCATTTGAAGAAAGAGTTTTGATATTTACTACCAGTATAGAAAACCTTTATATTTTTGAAGTGACAAATCACAAAGAAGATTGTAAGAACAATCAATCACTAAAATTCACATACGAAGATGTGAATAAAATCTAAGGAAACCGATAAAGAATCCATCGAAATGGATATTCAAAAATCCCTAAAAAGAGTCATCAAAGTCATAATAGATGATAACAACAAATAGGATTATCACGAATCGATTTAAATTGGAATTCTCAAACGAATAGGCAAATAGGAAAAATACAACAGTTTCAGACGTCTGAAACACTTGGTTCAGACGTCTGAATCTGGAAATATAAAAATTTCCAGAACACAATTCAGATGTCTGAACCAAGTGTTTCAGACATCTGAAATAGGCATATTTTGGCCTATTTCCTTTCTGGTTCCAAATGAACCAATTCAGACGTCTGAAACCATATATTCAGACGTCTGAATCTGGGAATAGAAATCTTCCCAGAACAATATTCAGACGTCTAAATATTACGTTTCAGACGTCTGAATCTGGGGTTCAGGGCATTCCCTGAACCTAGACCAGAAATGGCCAAACGGATATCGAAAACGATCGAACGAGCAAATGGCGATGACTAAGGAATTACGTCGAACGATAACCCAGCCTAAACGGCTCTTCGATACGCCTCAAATATCAATGTCCAAATATCCATAATAGGATTTTCATAAATTGGACCAGAACACCAAAAATTGGAATATACACGAAATCGATCCAAACCAAAATCGATTGCACACGAATAAACATTAGGAATTCATACCTAACAATCGAAGATAATTATAGATTAAGATGTGAGATAAAAATCTCACCTTTTTACAAAATCGAACAAGAAGAAGCTTGAAAGCAAATGGAGAATCAACCTCTCTTCAACACAACCCAAATGAGCTTGAATCTATGCTCAAAACAAGAACATTCCCAAAATTAGGTTTAGGAATTTCTGAAATTGGTAAGAGAATAAGTTGGAGAAGAAGAAGAGAAGCTTACCAATGGGTTCTTCTTGAGTTTCGAGCTAGGAATTTGATTTGCAAGAGAAACTAGGGTTTTGGAGTTTTAATTTCCAATCTCTCCCACCATTAAAGCTAAGAAAACTGAAAAGAGAAAGAAGTGAGGGAGAATGGGGAGAGTGGTTCAGTTTTGGAGTATAAGTTAACATAGGGCTGAGCCCAAAAACCATACCCAAGGTAAAAAGTAGCAAAAATCAACTTTCTCCAAACATATCGAAGCTTATACTCAAAAAGGTCGCAAACGACATTTTAAACTCAATGGGAGTGGTCCCTAGTCCTAATTCGACCGTATGCAAAAAGTAGCTTTTCGGACTAAAATCCGACTAATGATGAAATATTTAAATAAAATATTTAAATATAAAATCGATAAATATGCGGGTTGTTACACCGACAACCTTAACCAGGTCGACCGTGACTTCATGAATGAAACCGATGCAGAATTCCAAGGAAAAATCGGCATCAGATCTCAAGGGATATAATTTAGACATAGCAGGAGATATATAGCATTGTAAACTGAGGATACTGAAATCTCCGATAAATCAATGCCTATTGTAAAGGAGTTACACCCCTTTTCAAATCATTCGAAGATTGGCGAGAACGCAGAGTTATTATAGAGATCATTCGAAGTGGAGTTATGGGATACTCCAGAATCAAGAAGAATTTGGATACGGAAAGACAAGAGTGGACTTCAGAACGAATAGGGGAGTTCCAAAATTCAAAAGAAACTGAGTCAAAGAAGGAGAGATTCAAGCACGAACGAAAGTGATTCTGTATCTACATTTACTATATATGCTAAGTTTTGCCTAGAGCCAAAGCTCTAATACCAAATGTAACGACCTGATATTTTCAACCATTCGCATCCAAACATGCCGGAATTGAATTACACAAAATACCAGATTGTAAGTTTATATTTGGCAAAACTCAGCATATACAGTAAATAAACAATCACAGAACCATAGACACAGAGTAATATAACAATATGCAGCGGAAACAGAATGAATAGTAGTTCATAAAGCTACTATATATAACAGAGTTAATAAGTTACAACAGAAGTCTCGAATACAATAGTCAAATACAAAAATCAGAATATATCACTAGAATCAACTGAATATTTGAAAGCTGGATAGATAGCTGGATCTCCAAGCGAAGCTCCAACTCCAAAGGTGAGTCTTGAATACTGGTACACTCAGTCTGACCCGAGTGTAAAGCCAAACACGAAACACTTGAGTCAGGATTAACATTCTTATATCAATAAATCCAACTCAAGTGAAATAACAATTGAAATACAAGTAACTCAAAGGACGTTTGGGATATCCATCCTCTAAGGATCCGTTAAACAATTATATGTACGCTGAGTAGATAATGCCTATCAGTAATATAAAGTATCAAAATAGTGTTAAGGCGGTACCATTATCCCCAGTAACACATTTTATACAAGCGTCATAGTCTATACAGCACTGTAAACTCCACCTTAAACTAGTGGGATATCAGGAAGTACTCCATAGGTATAACACAAAACAAATCATAGTGATAGCGCATATGGATACAAGTATGACAAGGCACATAAGGCAATACCCAAGGCAGTGAAACTACCATTTGCCTGATTCGGACTGGTGAGAACGCATCACCGTAACGGTCGCAACACCGCGAACAACACTCCCAATTCAAGGGTGCGCACCAGTCAAAAACAAGTAATGAGTAGTTTACGAAGAAGTGTGTTCGCTTAGAGGTGACCAACCTCATTGGCTTGGCACAGCTCTTGTTTAAGTCATTTCAAATTTGACACAAGTGTCAAGGCTATCCATTATCATTCTCTTTCTTCAAATCCAGCAACGTCATCATTCCAACCACTTCATTCTGGATCACACTCCGCGTATAATAGTTATTAAAGTGGTTTTCGGTTTAGACAGAGAATATGTCCCTAACCGATCCCGAACTCTTCAATAACTACGTAATTATTACACCGATTGGTCATTTCATAAACTTTCAAAATAGTTTATATTTTAAAACTAAAATATCATTGCCATTTCAAAACCATATCAATACGATATCACTTCCATTTCAAAACTAAATACGATATCATTTCCATTTTAGATATATCCATCTCAAATATCTCTATTTACAAAATCTTAGTACTTCAAAGTTATAACACTTTCTAAATCAAACACTCTGGAAATCATAATACTTTGGAAATCAAAATTTAGAACTCATAATGCTTTGAAATCATAACACTTCCCACTTAACTGTTTAAATGTAAATAATAGTATATATAATAAAATAGTTTATAATTTAAAATAGTTTATATAAAAAATAATTTATATTAAAATAGTTTATATGAAATAAATTTATAAAGTAACATATATAAATATTTTTAAATATAATTTAAAAATACTTTATATAAATAAATAACTTCCTTAAATTTCACAAATCAATTCCAAATCAACACCAATCCCAAAATTTCAAATTTAGTCAAATCTCAAATCATCATTTTCGATTCAATTCATTTCTTAACAAACCATTATATCGATGTCAAATACAGATTTGAACCACAAATAAACCATTTAAATTTCGATATATTCCAAAGCTTTAAATATTTCACAATCTCAAAACTAAATTTGATAATTTCTTGTATATCTTAGTTTAACTTTTTTATTTTTAGTTTTGGAATATTCACTTAATAAATCCAATAAAACCCCAAATTATAAATAAACTAAATATTTCCTTCAACTTATTTAAACTCGAAATATTCTTTTGAATTATCTTAACCAAAATCAAGTTATAAAATTATATCATTTAAAAATCTCAAATTCAGTAAGTTTCAAATCGATTTCTAATTAAATATATTTTTGAATTAAATACGATTTCAAATTAATTTCAAATTTATCTTCTAAACCTTAATTTATTAAATCATTATAAACTCTATATTAAAATATAATTTAATAAATACTTAACCATATTATATTTTAATAAAATCAAGAATATTAAAACAAATTTATGCCTAGCTTAAAAATCAAGAATCTAACTATATATAAAATAACATTTATAATATCTAAAATAAATATTTATATAAAACCATATATTTCCTTCCAAACCATAGAAATCATTTCTAATCATTTATATATAGACTAACGGTGTCTGTATATAATTTTCTATCATATGGTCAAGTGATACGAATATTTATTCTATTCAATCTGCAATTTAAATATATACAGGTATATATATCATTTCAACCCCATAATCCTAAATTCAATGTCAATGAAAATTGCTTAGGTCTATCATTTCTACCCATAATGATTTTCTCCTATTCTAAAGTATGTTCGGGTATGTATCTTTTCAACCTATAGTGAATTCTATACTAATAGGGAGCTTGCAGAGTGATAATAGATATGGTAATAATATAACAGGCATATATCATCAATATAAATAACAGATAATGGTGTCAGATGTCACAGGTGAATTGATACACATAACAGCATATATACAGTGTAAATAACTAACAGCAGCATATTTCAATTGTTGTTTCAATTGAAATCAAATTTAATAAATAAAAGAACATTAATCGTTAGTGATTGCTCAACTTTCGATGTTAGAGATGGAAGAGAACGAGAGAAGTTACGAATCCAAGCACGAATTCCAAAGCAGACAAGATGGGCACGAATTCGACGATCAAGCTGATAAATAGAAGTCGATGAGAATGAATCAAATCAAATTTTGCATAACTGAAAATATATGTATATTATTATAGTATTTATATTTTCAACAATATAAAGTAGGCCTCTATATAAGACTTATATACAAATTTAAGCAAGGAAGAGACTAAGGCTACAGACACAATTTATAAAATATATACTGGACACATCAAAAATAATATAACATGTGAACTAACTGATGCACAAATAACATTCTTTCAAAAATCCAATATATTGTGACTTATAATTATAATCTTATATATAGATTTATATATAAACACAAATATACTAATACGATATCTATAAAGTTTCAGTAAATGTATATTTCGTAAAACAAATCAAATCGGTAGACGTTATAATATGATATATATATTCAATACTTAATTCAAAACGTTTAAGAAAATACATATATATTTACACTTAAAACACATGATGAAATAAGATCTCGATATATATTCAAAACCACATATAGACTAAAACATACATACAGGAGCTTCCGCATGAATATATATTGGAATTAATATACCATATCTTAACAAAACTATATACATACTTTACTGAAATCATATACAGTGTATAACTTGCACACTATAATAAAAGTCAAGACATATATAACAAATATATATAATCATATAACTAAATATTTTAAGCCTATATAAACATGTATATTAGAACAGACCTAAACCTATGTGCCATAAACAAACATAAATTCATATTAGTATATACCGTCATATATTAAGATCTTTCATAATGTAAATAAGCCTATATACATATACTGATATTAACATAGATGCCATAAAATTAGAAATATGTATATAATATAACTAGCAATATGTACAAACTTACATTATATTGCATATATAGTCAAATAGGAGAGGAGTAGAAGTGAGGCTCGGCTAGAAGAGTGTAGGCAGCCGTGTGTCTCGACCATGCTACGGATGCGGGCTTGGTTGTGCTTGGTCGGCAGTAGGTACAACAGTCGGCTAGGCGGCCGAGATTTGTGTTGGCGGGGAAGCTTCGGCCGGCTTTGGCTGTGGAGGAGAACGGTTGGGGAAGTTTTCGGCTGTGGGAAGGTCTAGGTGCGAGTCAGAGGTGAAGGAAGTGGCGGGGTCGGGGCAAAAGAGTGACGTAGAGATCAGGTGGTGGGTTGCATGTAGGGTGGGGATTGCTCGGTTGCGGCTATTTGGATGGAGAAGGTCGCGATTGAAGGGGATGGGGTTGTGTGCTGTGTTGTGGAGGAGGAAGGTGGTCAACTGAGCTTCGGGTGCAAGGCGCGGTGTTTGTCTACACGAGGTGATGCGACAGGCGAAGGGAAGGAAGCCGAGCAGGTGGCGATTGAGGCCGACAATTGGAAGCTCTGACGTGGTATAGCCGGCGTGGATGGTGGAGGAGGTGCTAGTGGTGATTGGTGGCTCATGAGCAGACGGTGGAGGAGCAAGGTGGAGGTCGGGTTTGCATATGCAGGTGGTGGCAGCGGCTGAGAGGGAGGTCGGATTTTGGGTGTTAGGCATGTGGAAATAGCATGTGGATCAGGTGGTGACTCAATGCATGCAGGCCTCAGAGGAAAAATGAATGAAGGTAACATGCCTTCTTCCTATTTCATTTATTTCTTTTTTTTTAAATTTTTTTGGAAATGAAGTAAAAGGAAAGGAACGACACAAGAAAAATAAATGAGTAGGCTTTACAAAAGAAATAAGTAACCGAGAAAAATGAACCGACGATGCTATATTTATATATTCTATTCTATACAAAAAAACAAGATGAGAAAGTGCCAGCTAGAAATGAACAAGCTATCTTGAAAACTGATAGAATATTGGAAGTCACCCGCGCGAATCCAGGAAGTAATAAAGCAATTGACTGTTGGGTTTGAACGGGTTAAAATAAAAGGCACAAGGAAACAAAAAGTTAGAATTTGGATACCAGTACGATTAATCGTTCTGCAGATTTCGACGCGTACCGGATTTCAAAATGCCCAAATGAATACTGTGACGACCCGACTATCTAACCACCAGAAAATCGCATCATCTTTAAGAAAGAAAGGGATAGAAAAGAGAAAAGATAGAGATGAAGAAAGAAACAACATCAGAATCTAAACAGCGGATCGAATAAATTATATTAATCACATAATACTTTACATAGTATCATATACATCAGAGTTACACAGCTAAAACAACACATACTAGACAGTTATAGACACCTGTCTAGTTATACAACTCAATACAACTCAAAGACAAACAACTCAGAGAACACACAGCAGAATATTCTATAGATATACGCAGAAGCCTCCTGCTCCATTGTTCCTCCAGAATTCATCAAGCCAACCTAAAATCCTAACCTGAATCCCTTGACTACTCGTAAAAATTTGAGTACCCAAGAGTTTAAGAAAAATAGAATAAACTCCGGGTCAGACACGGGTCACGTGTGAGTAAACGGGTTAAAGTTGCTTAACTTTTAAAAACCTTTTGAAAGAAAGGGCATCACGTAAGACTTCCCACACATAAACATGGAAATTTTTTTACCTTACGATAACCAAAACATTTGATAGGAAATCCAATGATATTATTATAGTGTCTAGGGTTTTCAAGTAAAATACAGAAATAGCTGGAATGCTTACATCTCACGTTCCAACATAGTTGGGCACAACTAATACGTACGGCACTTACTGGATTTTGAATTCCATACAATGGCAGGGCTACTGGGGTACCTCCCGTCACAGTACGTGGCCTAGATCACCGTACCGAGGAGTACGCCCACTCCCCTGCAACACAAAGCCGGACCCATTCCTTACTGAACAGTTCCAAATAAGACAACCCGGCGGATGTAGCTATTCAACCGCCCACACAGCCGAAATAAAGGGACCTCTAGACAGGGGTAAATCTTACTCTCAAGTGGGGGCTACCCACGAAGCCTTGCTGCACCTCCCCTGTTTTAGCCATTCCCGATTGATGAGGCTTGAGGCTACGATTACCTTCAGTGAACACATCACTTAGAATGCTCATCGTCCATCTGACGATGTTCTGAAAGCATTCAATCCATACAAGTTTGTTCCGGGTTCGAACGAAACCGAAGGCATTATCTCGTTACACTCATTTTTGGAATAACCCTCAGAGTTAACGACAATAACCCTTGCACTCTAAATCACCATCTCGAACCTATAAGAACTAATTCTGTCAAACTTATTACGGAATCACCCACAGAGTTATACTGACATATAGTCTTTACACCTCGAGTCTTCACAAAGCTCCACTTTGACTCACAACCTAACGTTTAATTGGAATCGATGTGGTTTTCGGATATCCAAATATGGAAACCCGATCTCGGTCTCATCGAAATCCAAAGCGTGTCTTTTAAGTCCAAGTTGTTTTAAAGATTTAAAACAATTCAATACAGTATCTATATACACACAGATAGATAACTCACATATCAATAATTGATAATCAACATTATCAAATAACAGGTAATCCACATTAATATCATAATAGATAATCCATATATCAACATCACAATAGATAACTTATGTTATCATCACAATGCAACAAAGCACTCATATCACACAACCATACTTATCTCATTACTGAGATCACAAAGCATTCAAGACAATCAATGTCTCCGTTCATTCATAAGCAATGATTTACTCATACCACAATATAATTAATTTAAAATGAATTAAATTAACCATCTCTATCTCTAATTAATTTAAAGTGAATTAAATTAATTACTTTATCTATATTTAATTTAAAATTAATTAAATTAATTACCTCATCAAAATAAATCTTGCTTAATTATTCACTAATTAAACCAATTAATTAATCATCATCTTAATTAATCAACCTTGATTAATTAACTCTTAATAAAGTAATTAATCCTTAATTATTCTTATTAATCATATCAATTAATGAACCTTAATTAATTACTTCTATTTATTAATTAATTTTATTTAATTTCATTATTGCTTAATTAATTACATTAATTAATCATGCTTAAATTAATTACTTTCAATTAATCAAATATCAACATTAATTAATTATTTTTAATTACTTCTTAATTACTTCATAAATTCATTGATTTATTACACCAAGTAATAAACCCTTAATTACTTTAACAAGTAATTACCCATTTAAAAATTACTTCCCAATCGGTAATTTTACTTATCTCAATTACCTCTGTAATTTATTAATTACTTATCTTAAGTAATTACTCTCATCAGAACTTATTAAATAAACATACTTAATCATTTATCAAGTGACTTCCTTTAATTAATTAACAAATTAATTAACTTACTTGATCATACTTATCTCATTAATTATAATTGAGTAATTCATCCCTTAATTACTCATTAACCAAATTAATCTTCAAATAACAGATTAATTATCATCAACTATTAATTAATAAACCTTAATTATTAATCAATCCTTTAATACAAAGTAATTAATCACTAATTACCTTTATAATTAATTAATTAAACTTAGTTAACTAATTAATCAACTCTTAATCATTAATTAATAAACTTAATTATTAATTAATGATCTTAATTACAAATTAATTAATCCATAAATATAATTAATTAATCCTTAATTATAATTAATTAATCTTAATAAAAATAGTTAATTAATTCTTAATTAACTAGCATTATATTTTAATAATCCTTTAATTATTAATTAAGAAAACCCAATTAAAACTTAATAAAACCTTTATTAAGTATTAATAAATTACTATTTTAATTAACTCTTAATTACCTAAATAAATAAGTAATTATAATTTAATTAATCATTTAGTCATTAATCTAATCATCATAATTATTAGTTAATTAATTATACTTAATTAGTTACTTAATTAACCCCCTTAAAAATAATAATTAAATAAATTAATTAACTTAAAATTCCTTAATTGACTAATTAATTACAAATTATTAATACTTAATTATTATTTAAGATAAAACATTATCTTAAATAAGTCTTGAAATCTTTATTTAACTTAATTCGTTAATTAAATTAAATTATAAAGAAATCATTAATTACCTTCCTTAATTATTTATTAACAATTCTAATTTCAAACTAATAAATTATCTTAACTTTAATTTGTTAATTTTGAATCATTTTACACTAATTAATTTAAATAAAACATTTACTTAAAATTCTCTTTTATATTTCAAAATAAGATTTGAAAATAACATTAACTTAAACATTTAAACAAATCATACAAATTTCATTTATAAAAACAATTCAATTTCAAAAACAAGAATTTAAATTTAAATTAAACTATTTAAAGTTTAAAACTTACTTATTTTAAATTTTAAATCTTGTTAAGCATTTCTATTTTGATTCAATCTATACACATGAATCAAAGAATTTGATTTAAAATTTTAAAAACTGTTTCAAATTTAAAATCAAAAGAACTGTTAAACAAACAGATTAACACTGCATACACAATTGCCCAGAACAACCCGAGATATAACCGAGCCATCTTCCTCATATATCCGAGACCTGCTTCGAGAAAATGAGCAAACCCCAAACGAACACACCTTACTGACTCCAATCCCACTCGTGCACCTGCACCGATGCCAGCACCACCGCCGGTCAACGGCGACACCTCCGACAAGTTACCCAAGCACTCCGCAAACCCCTACGACCCACCAAACACCACTTCATGCCTCGAATCAAAATTTAGCACTTTGGTTGAACTGAACCCAAAAAAATATATCAGAACTTTCCCAGAATCCACGCCACCGATCATCTATAATCGCCACCATTTCGGTCAAAGCTCGCTAACTCACCGCGCATCCTTCACTCAAACCCCCTTCAAGCTCGATGCAGAGGGGAAGTCACAGTAGCCAATTACAGCAAGAACCCCATAACTAGGTTAAAAATAAACCTTGAGCAAATTCAAACTTCTCGGCGATTTATATTTTTTTAAACCATTTTTGCAACACTCTCTAATCCAAACACTAACTCCATGAAGAATCTCAAGCATTCTAGATGCAAGGATCATCAGTTAAAGACCAAAACTTAATTTGCAGGAAACCCCCAAATACTCCCTCACTACAATTTTAAAAATTGTAAATTTCTTTCCAAAATTCATACTTTCTAATGCCAATCTAGATCATATAGTTATTTCATCAAATTTTAACATTTGGTCTCAACGTTTGGAAATAAATTTATTACTGCATTTTTGATTCCCAGGTACATTTCAAAAACCAAAGACTTAATTTTTTTTTAGTTTATACTTGAAAAACTTATTTTAGTTTAAAACTATGACTTAACAAATTTTAAATGGAATTGTTTGGAGATTTAATCTTTGTCTCAGATTCTATAGTAAAATACAGAGAAGAAAAAGATTTGCAAATCAACCTGCACAGTTTTAAAATCAGAAACACACAACATTTACTCTTGTATATATAAGCATATGTAAAGCACTTCAGCACAGCAGATTGCATGCAATTACTGTCATATACTTAAGTTTAAACTTAAATGTTTACTCGCCTATTTATAAGGAGATGCAGAGGTGATAAAACTGGAACTGGAAATTGTCAAAATGCTTGAATATGAAGATGAACCCCCTTTTTCTTGTTACATTGCTTCAGGTTTTCATGCATAAGAATATTGATGCAGACATGGGTAATTGCAGATCTGGTTTGAAATTTGTATCAAGCCTTTGAAATCATTTTGCAAATCTGGGCTTAAACTGTGATGCTTCAGGCTTTGGGTAAACAGGGATTGCTTTTGACTAGGAGGAATAGATGCAGGACTTGCATTTAAAAAAGTTTCAGGTTTTGGTAACAGGGAGTAGTGTTTGAGTTTGAAGGGTGTTTACAAATGCTTTATTCATTTTGCTTTAGATTTGCATGCACAAGAGAATGATGCAGACATTCAAAATGTTGCACTGCACATTTATTTTGAGAGGAGTATTTGAATTTGAGGAGATTGTTCAGGCATTGATCACAGAAATGGTTTGAGTGAAGGTTTTGTTTGAATATTTTCTGGTTTTAGATGAGTGAAAGTTGCATGATGATTTTAGTTTTCTTTTTAGAAATGAACAAAGAATTAAAGAAAATGAGGAAGAGTGTTTATATAGGATAATTTTCAGATTTATTAAATTAAAAAGAAATTAGAAAAAAATATTAGACACTTGTCTTAAAATTACACAAATGTTTTACACTTGTTAACAAAGTGTTTTAAAACTTAACACATGTCAAATATAGTTCGTTTTTATTTTAAAAGAAAATTTAAAAGACTTTTTAAATTATTTCCTAATGAACAAACATTTTTTTCTTAATTTGGAAAAAATGCTTTTCTATTTAAATATCTAATAAACAAATACATTTTTACATTTATAAATGTATGCTAAATTTATATAAGTACAATCTTTAAGAAGAAATGAAACCAAATAAAATTTAAATAAAGTTATATACAATATTTCAAACTTATTTTAAAATGTTATTTCCAAGCCTTGCATTTGTTCTTATTAAATAAATAAAATTCCAAAATTCTATAAAACAAATCTTATTTTAATTGAAAACATTATCTATATATTTTCAAATCAAACTATATTAGTAATATGTATGTATATCCTTTAAATTCAAATTTTTATTCAAATTAAAGTCAAATTTAATCTAAAAATCAATTTAAATAAATAATATCAATTTTTAAATAAGCTTATTATTATTTACAAATAAATTTATCCTATTTAAAAATCAATTTAAAATACATAGATATAAATGCATTTTAAACACATTTATAAATTTTGAAGACAATATACCGATTTACAACCATAATTAAAATATTGTATTATTATTTCTTGGCTAATTATTTTTAAAAAGAACAATTTTATCAATTTCAAATAACTAAATTTAAGAGATTATCACATTTTTAAACTCCTGGAAATTCCAGGATATTACAATCCTCCCCCCTTAACAGAATTTCGTCCTCGAAATTTAAAACAAAGATAATCCACGGTTTTATTTTATTTCAACCAATTCAAACATTCATAACAGCCATACACTATCAATCAAACAAACAATTTCGTCCAACCAACCAATTCAATCAAATAATTAACACTTGGTACCCGGACACAGATCCGGATAAACTTCCTAAAATTATCTCGAGTTTCCCCAGTACAGACACAGGGATACTCGCTCTACTAAACCCAAACTAGCTATACCGCTAAACTACTGAGTTCCCACTCAGCTAGATCTATAATCTACACAAGATACCAGACCACAGACAAGTCTGATCAACAACTAAAACCTTCACAGAACTACTGGTCTCAAAACCAGTGATGAACCAAAACACGTACTTCCTCAGAGACACGTGAAATATTTTGAATTCCAGTCTTCCAAACTGACAATTCAACTCTTCAAACCAAAGCACTGATCTCTACAAAAACTCAGAAGAATCCAATATGCCTCGAAGCTTACCAAAACTTATCGCTTCCTTTTCCAGAGAAAAACTCAACAATATCGAAGCCTCTAACTTCGAATTCCAACTTCTCCCGTTATTTAACCTCAAAAACTTCCCAGATGATCCGGTCTGCCTACAGATCCTTCCTGATCAGCTCAACCTTCGCTGATGCTTGTACAAACAAACTGGGTCAAAACAACTCAACAAACTGATCCTCTCAAGATCAATCCAAAAATCAAAACCAAACTTTACTATCAACAATAGAAAACAACTTCTCCCATCTGGAAAAGACAGAACAGAATCACTCGCCAACTTGCCTCAGATCCTGAAAATTTCAGTAGAAAACTCCCTAATCCAAAATACTGCAATTCCCAGTTGCTTCTACTCAAGAACAACAACCACCTTGCTTCCGCTGCACAACTCTGATCTGGAGTAGATGAAAATGCCGTCGAATAAACACAGGCACAGACTAAACGTCACATCTCGGAAATAAGGTTCAACAGAAATTCCAAGAGATACAAAGTTGCCTCACCAAACAATCAACCTAGGAGACAACCTTCTACCCAATTGAATTACCGATATCACTCCTATCAAGTCGATTCAGAACTCAAACTCCAATGTGGGAAAATCTCTAACTTTCTTGAAGATATATCCAGAAAAATCTTCAGCAATCCCATAACTCCTACACCCTCTAAAGATGCCACAAATCCAGGCAAAGACTATCTAAGATAATCACCAAACCATCGCAAGTCACTTTTGCGATCAACCCAATCCAATATCCAAGATAATGTTCTCTCTCCACCAATCAGAACAGCTTATCCTTGACCAACTAATCCATCGAAGAAACAGATCCTTACTACTGCTTTTGAATTCCACCTCCAGGAAATGCTAAGCCAAAAAGATCTTCCTGCTGAAACACAGAATACTTCCGAGCTACACCGCTAACAAAGATGCCAAAGACTTCTTATCCAAAGTTCTTTGAGAAACTCGGACCTTCAACTAAACACAACATCCTGCAGAACTCAGCTACAACACCGAAGCAGACACACATCCTTAAACTTGCTCCGAAAGAAAACATCTTAGGAGATAATCCATAGTCACTACATCTCATCACACAGCTACTACTTCCTGAGGTATCAAAATACCATCACTTACTTCTGCCTAACCGACGGATCCAAATTCAAAAAAAATCCGCTCTCACGAGCGCGATCAAACCTATACTTCAAAGATGAACTCCGAACCTTAACAGGTTTCCTTCAGAGATCAAATGAAGTCCTTACACCAAACTACAAAGATTACTCGAGACGGTATTAGGTCTACAGTCTCGACAAATACACTTCCAATCTTAAACATTCAAACTCCAACCAATGGTAGTCGTGTTACACACACCACTACTCTATCTACCTTTATAACTAATATTGGAAAACACGAACAGGTAACCCAACGGATAGGTGGTAATATATATATATATATATATATATATAAATTACAAGTACGCTCTCTCAAGAAAGACACCACTATAGAGCCTAGGTATTCACTCAACCTAATGCTTTGATACCAACTGTGACGACCCGACTTTCTAACCACCAGAAAATCGCATCATCTTTAAGAAAGAAAGGGATAGAAAAGATAGAGAAGACGAAAGAAACAACATCAGAATCTAAACAGCGGATCGAATAAATTATATTGATCACATAATACTTTACATAGTATCATATACATCAGAGTTACACAGCTAAAACAACAAATACTAGACAGTTATAGACACCTGTCTAGTTATACAACTTAATACAACTCAAAGACAAACAACTCAGAAAACACACAGCGGAATATTCTATAGCTATACGCAGAAGCCTCCTGCTCCATTGTTCCTCTAGAATTCGTCAAGCCAACCTAAAATCCTAGGCTGAATCCCTTAGCTACTCGTAAAAATTTGAGTACCCAAGAGTTTAAGAAAAATAGAATAAACTCTGGGTCAGACATGGGTCTGGTGTGAGTAAACGGGTTAAAGTTTCTTAACTTTTAAAAACCTTTTGAAAGAAAGGGTATCACGTAAGACTTCCTACACATAAACATGAAAAAAAATTTACCTTACGCTAACCAAAACATTTGATAGGAAATCCAATGATATTATTATAGTGTCTAGGGTTTTCAAGTAAAATACAGAAATAGCTGGAATGCTTACATCTCACGTTCCAACATAGTTGGGCACAACTAATACGTACGACACTTATTGGATTTTGAATTCCATACAATGGCAAGGCTACTGGGGTACCGCCCGTCACAGTATGTGGCCTAGATCACCGTACCGAGGAGTACGCCCGCTCCCCTGCAACACAAAGCCTGACCCATTCCTTACTGAACAGTTCCAAATAAGACAACCCCGGCGGATGTAGCTATTCAACCGCCCACACAGCCGAAATAAAGGGACCTCTAGACAGGGGTAAATCTTACTCTCAAGTGGGGGCTACCACGAAGCCTTGCTGCACCTCCCCTGTTTTAGCCATTTTCGGTTGATGAGGCTTGAGGCTACGATTACCTTTAGTGAACACATCACTTAGAATGCTCATCGTCCATCTGACGATGTTCTGAAAGCATTCAATCCATACAAGTTCGTTCCAGGTTCGAACGAAACCGAAGGCATTATCTCGTTACACTCATTTTTGGAATCACCCTCAGAGTTAACGACAATAACCCTTGCACTCTAAATCACCATCTCGAACCTATAAGAACTAATTCCGTCAAACTCATTACGGAATCACCAACAGAGTTATACTGACGTATAGTCTTTACACCTCGAGTCTTCACAAAGCTCCACTTTGACTCACGATCTAACGTTTAATTGGAATTGATGTGGTTTTCGGATATCCAAATATGGAAACCTGATCCCGATCTCATCGAAATCCAAAGCGTGTCTTTTAAGTCCAAGTAGTTCTAAAGGTTTAAAACAATTCAATACAGTATCTATATACACATAGATAGATAACTCACATATCAACAATTGATAATCAACATTATCAAATAGCAGGTAATCCACATTATCAATATCATAATAGATAATCCATATATCAACATCACAATAGATAACTTATGTTATCATCACAATGCAACCAAGCACTCATATCACACAACCATACTTATCTCATTACTAAGATCACAAAGCATTCAAGACAATCAATGTCATCCATTAACTCATAAGCAATGATTTACTCATACCACAATATAATTAATTTAAAATGAATTAAATTAACTATCTCTATCTCTAATTAATTTAAAGTGAATTAAATTAATTACTTCATCTATAATTAATTTAAAATTAATTAAATTAATTACCTCATCAAAATAAATCTTTCTTAATTATTCACTAATTAAACCAATTAATTAATCATAATCTTAATTAATCAACCTTGATTAATTAACTCTTAATAAAGTAATTAATCCTTAATTATTCTCATTAATCATATCAATTAATGAACCTTAATTAATTACTTCTATTTATTAATTAATTTTAATTAATTTCATTATTGCTTAATTAATTACATTAATTAATCATGCTTAAATTAATTACTTTCAATTAATCAAATATCAACATTAATTAATTATTTTTAATTACTTCTTAATTACTTCATAAATTCATTGATTTATTACACCACGTAATAAACCCTTAATTACTTTAACAAGTAATTACCCATTTAAAAATTACTTCCCAATCGGTAATTTTACTTATCTCAATTACCTCTGTAATTTATTAATTACTTATCTTAAGTAATTACTCTCATCAAAACTTATTAAGTAAACATACTTAATCATTAATTAAGTGACTTCGTTTAATTAATTAACAAATTAATTAACTTACTTGATCATACTTATCTCATTAATTATAATTGAGTAATTCATCCCTTAATTACTCATTAACCAAATTAATCTTCAAATAGCAGATTAATTATCATCAACTATTAATTAATAAACCCTAATTATTAATCAGTCCTTTAATACAAATTAATTAATCACTAATTACCTTTATAATTAATTAATTAAACTTAGTTAACTAATTAATCCACTCTTAATCATTAATTAATAAACTTAATTATTAATTAATGATCTTAATTACAAATTAATTAATCTATAAATATAATTAATTAATCCTTAATTATAATTAATTAATCTTAATAAAAATAGTTAATTAATTCTTAATTAACTAGCATTATATTTTAATAATCCTTTAATTATTAATTAAGAAAACCCAATTAAAACTTAATAAAACCTTTATTAAGTATTAATTAATTACTATTTTAATTAACTCTTAATTACCTAAATAAATAAGTAATTATAATTTAATTAATCATTTAGTCATTAATCTAATCATCATAATTATTAGTTAATTAATTATACTTAATTAATTACTTAATTAACCCCCTTTAAAATAATAATTAAATAAATTAATTAACTTAAAATTCCTTAATTGACTAACTAATTGCAAATTATTAATACTTAATTATTATTTAAGATAAAACTTTATCTTAAATAAATCTTGAAATCTTTATTTAACTTAATTCATTAATTA
Organism: Allium cepa; assembly: GCA_030765085.1. NCBI lineage: Eukaryota > Viridiplantae > Streptophyta > Magnoliopsida > Asparagales > Amaryllidaceae > Allium > Allium cepa. The sequence goes on from CM060934.1 coordinate 185,310,129, forward strand.
AATTAAATTATAAAGAAATCATTAATTACTTTCCTTAATTATTTATTAACAATTCTAGTTTCAAACTAATAAATTATCTTAACTTTAATTTGTTAATTTTAAATCATTTCACACTAATTAATTTAAATAAAACATTTACTTAAAATTCTCTTTTATATTTCAAAATAATATTTGAAAATAACATTAACTTAAACATTTAAACAAATCATACAAATTTCATTTATAAAAACAATTCAATTTCAAAAACAAGAATTTTAATTTAACTTAAACTATTTAAAGTTTAAAACTTACTTATTTTAAATTTCAAATCTTGTTAAGCATTTCTATTTTGATTCAACCTATACACATGAATCGAAGAATTTGATTTAAAATTTTAAAAACTGTTTCAAATTTAAAATCAAAAAAACTGTTAAACAAACAGTTTAACACTGCATACACAATTGCCCAGAACAACCCGAGATATAACCGAGCGATCTTCCTCATATATCCGAGACCTGCTTCGAGAAAACGAGCAAACCCCAAACGAACACACCTTACTGACTCCAATCCCACTCGTGCACCTGCATCGATGCCAGCACCACCGCCGGTCAACGGCGACACCTCCGACAAGTTACCCAAGCACTCCGCAAACCCCTACGACCCACCAAACACCACTTCATGCCTCGAATCAAAATTTAGCACTCTGGTTGAACTGAACCCAAAAACAAACATTAGAACTTTCCCAGAATCCACGCCACCGATCATCTATAATCGCCACCATTTCGGTCAAAGTTCGCTAACTCATCGCGCATCCTTCACTGAAACCCCCTTCAAGCTCGATGCAGAGAGGAAGTCACAGTAGCCAATTACAGCAAGAACCCCATAACTAGGTTAAAAATAAATCTTGAGCAAATTCAAACTTCTCGGTGATTTAAAAATTCTTTAACCATTTTTGCAACACTCTCTAATCCAAACACTAACTCCATGAAGAATCTCAAGCATTCCAGATGCAAGGATCATCAGTTAAAGACCAAAACTCAATTTGCAGGAAACCCCCAAATACTCCCTCACTAAAATTTTAAAAATTGTAAATTTCTTTCCTAAATTCATACTTTCCAATGCCAATCTAGATCATATAGTTATTTCATCAAATTTTAACATTTGGTTTCAACGTTTGGTAATAAATTTGTTACTGCATTTTTGATTCCCAGGTACATTTCATAAACCAGAGACTTAAATTTATTATTTTGTTTTTAGATTATACTTGAACAACTTATTTTAGTTTAAAACTATGACTTAACAAATTTTGAATGGAATTGTTTGGAGATTTAATCTTTGTCTCAGATTCTATAGTAAAATACAGAGAAGAAAAAGATTTGCAAATCAACCTGCACAGTTTTAAAATCAGAAACACACAACATTTACTCTTGTATATATAAGCATATGTAAAGCACTTCAACACAGCAGATTGCATGCAATTACTATCATATACTTAAGTTTAAACTTAAATGTTTACTCGCCTATTTATAAGGAGATGCAGAGGTGATAAAACTGGAGCTGGAAATTGTCAAAATGCTTGAATATGAAGATGAACCCCCTTTTTCTTGTTACATTGCTTCAGGTTTTCATGCATAAGAATATTGATGCAGACATGGGTAATTGCAGATCTTGTTTGAAATTTGTATCAAGCCTTTGAAATCATTTTGCAATTCTGGGTTTAAACTGTGATGCTTCAGGCTTTGGGTAAACAGGGATTGATATTTGACTTGGAGGAATAGATGCAGGCCTTGCATTTAAAAAGGTTTTAGGTTTTGGTAACAGGGAGTAGTGTTTGAGTTTGAAGAGTGTTTACAAATGCTTTATTCATTTTGCTTCAGATTTGCATGCACAAGAGAATGATGCACATTCAAAATGTTGCACTGCACATTTATTTTGAGAGGTGTATTTGAATTTGAGGAGATTGTTCAGGCATTGATCACAGAAATGGTTTGAGTGAAGGTTTTGTTTGAATATTTTCTGGTTTTAGATGAGTGAAAATTGCATGATGATTTTAGTTTTCTTTTTAGAAATGAACAAAGAATTAAAGAAAATGAGGAAGAGTGTTTATATAGGATAATTTCATATTTATTAAATTAAAAATAAATTAGAAAAAAATATTGGACACTTGTCTTAAAATTACACAAATGTTTTACACTTTCTAACAAAGTGTTTTAAAACTTAACACATGTCAAATATAGTTTGTTTTTATTTTAAAAGAAAATTTAAAAGACTTTTTAAATTATTTCCTAATGAACAAACATGTTTTTCTTAATTTGGAAAAAATGCTTTTCTATTTAGATATCTAATAAACAAATACATTTTTACACTTATAAATGTATGCTAAATTTATATAAGTACAATCTTTAAGAAGAAATGAAACCAAATAAAATTTAAATAAAGTTATATACAATATTTCAAACTTATTTTAAAATGTTATTTCCAAGCCTTGCATTTGTTCTTATTAAATAAATAAAATTCCAAATTTCTATAAAACAAATCTTATTTTAATTAAAAACATTATCTATATTTTTTCAAATCAAACTATATTAGTAATATGTATGTATATCCTTTAAATTCAAATTAATATTCAAATTAAAGTCAAATTTAATCTAAAAATCAATTTAAATAAATAATATCAATTTTTAAATAAGCTTATTATTATTTACAAATAAATTTATCCTATTTAAAAATCAATTTAAAATACACAGATATAAATGCATTTTAAACACACTTATAAATTTTGAAGACAATATACCAATTTACAACCATAATTAAAATATTGTATTATTATTTCTTGGTTAATTAATTTTAAAAAGAACAATTTTATCAATTTCAAATAATTAAATTTAAGAGATTATCACATTTTTAAACTCCTGGAAATTCCGAGATATTACAAATACACTGTTGAGATTAGCACGACGAGACGATCAAAATGGTATACAAATGTCAGTGGTATGATTTAATTATAAAAATTCGAATTTTCTACTAACGGAAAATGCAGCAAAAATGTAGAAAATAAGGTCGACGGAGCTGAAGAAGTCCGAATTTAAAAAAACGAAAAATGACGTCTTAGTTAGAAGATAATTTAGAATTTTTCTATGTAAAAATATTCAGGTTTGGAAAACATTTTCTTATCATCAAATATTAACTGATATAAATTGAAATAGAATTATACAATAAAACAAACTCTCATATTTTCAGATGAAAATTTATAGTTTGCTATGTTCAATTAGACGTATTCCAAATATTAAATTTTTATTTCAAATTTTTATTTTTTTAAAATTTCATGAAAATTCAATTAATCACATTATTAAAATAGTTAAAATTTACGGGTCGATACACTATGGATGTGTATCATTGATTTTGGAGGCTCTAGGGAGATCATTTGCCACTAGAAGAGTTTGCCTATAATAATAGCTACCAGGCTAGTATAGGGATGGCACCATTCGAGGCTTTATATGGGAGACCTTGTAGACCGCCATCATGTTAGTGGGACATTACAGATAGGATTGTCTTTGGGCTTGATATGGTTAGGAGATTTCATAGATAGTGTACTTTATACAAAAGAGGATGAAGACAGCTCAGAACCGATAGAAGTCCTATGCAGATAGGAGGTGCTTAGGGTTGGAGTTTGCGGTTGGAGATATGGTATTTGTGAAGGTATTTCGGGAGACCTGTGATAAGATTTGGAATTTTAGGGAAGCTAGATCCGATGTTTGTTAGACACTTTTTGATTGTGGCTAGGATTAGGATATTGGCTTATAGAGTTAGACTTCTACAGAAGTTGGCTGGTGTTCATGATGTTTTCCATGTTTTGCACTAGCGAAATAGCTTACATGATTTGGCTATTGTAGCAGAACCTAGCAATTAGGAGGAGGTTGAGGTGGAGCGTGAGTCACTTGTTCACCATATACTTAGAGCATGGCATTAAGTGGCTCCTCAATAAGGAGATTAGACATGGTTCGGTGGGGAGACGACCTAGCTGAGAGTACTTAAAAGCCTAAGGAGAGGATTCGAGATTACCACCCACAACTTTTTTCTGGTACATCCCACATTGTGATATTTCTGTAGTTAAAACTCTTTGGTGGAACCTTGGGGGAAGGGTAGACTATATTAGGTAGATACTTTTGAATGATAGGTAAGTTTGTAAACATTTCAATGAGACATGTTATGGTTGATGGATGTACATGGGTGTTTATGGATGCAAGTGGTCGCATTACATGCAATAGGATAGAGTCCCTTAGGCACACACATTCATACCTTATGCATATTGTTTGCTGATTTTGGTTATTATCCGTGTATGATTTTTTCATATAGATGTTGCATTTGGACGTATGGCTGAGCATATATGTAGAAGTATCAATTTATTTCAGGAACTTGCGTACATTTGGATGCGTGGCATGTGCATATCTGCATGAACATGAGGTCAATAGAATCAGTAGACCGACTACTCTTTTGTACTAGTTCAGGTTCATATGCATTCCACATTGCATACTTACATAACTGCATTACAATTATTAAGGACTATGGTTGCTATAGATGATGGATGAGAAGATGGATGTAGACTTTAATTGTTGGTTGTTATTTGCATTCTTCTTCCTTAGAGAGTTTAGGGATGAAACCCTTTAAGGGGAGAGAACGTAACACCACACAATTTTTAGAAAGTAAATAATAATATATAATCAAAAGATAAGAATTAACCTAAAAGGATAATTTTCACAAACATCCAAATTTGACTACGGTACTTGCACCACTGTGTCCGTAATAATTTTCTGAACAACTTTTAGATATAATCTGCTGAAATCCAAGCTAAAACGAAAAAGCTATAAAGGATTGAATAAATAAGAAACTGAAAAGAAAAATAGAGAAAAAAGAAGAAAAAAAAGAAATCAACTAGGGCTAGGTCAACCCAGATGGATCCAAGTTGACCATGGGAGGTCGAGCCGACCTATGGTCCATTGCAGAGTCGTGGAAACATGGAGACAATTCGTTTCGTCATGTGAAATCATTACATGTTGGCCACAATTTTAAGGATGAGCAAGAGGATTTTGGGCTGGATATGACGATGGTGAGTTGAGGTGTTCCTTGTAAATTGATAGCATGGGTTAACCTAAAACCAACTTCTCTCCATTATAGTGGAACTCTGCCAAAATAAAAATCTAAACTTTAATTTTTAAAACAATTTCTATACTCCAATTCTATTCTAAATCTCGATCTAAATAAAAATAGAAAGGAGATCTAGCAATTGGAAAGACACCCAAGCGGACTTAAAGGAGAAAGCTTGCAGTGTCTGAGGCAAACCTAAAGCTTAAGATAGAGGTGAGTGGGCACAGATTTAACACATTAATTAAATTAATCTATACCCTATGCTGATTTGACTGTTAATTCTGGTATTAGTCCGTTAATTTATTAAATTAGGAATCTAGAATAATGGATCTTTTTATCTAATTGCAACTGACATATGTAATCTATAAAACCATCAAATCATATTGTAACGAGCCGGATTTTCGACACTCTGCCGGAAATACCGATTTGTTAGGGTGAAAGAAGAAGGTAGAGATAGAACAAAACTAAACAATATAGAATCTCACAACGCATCGAATAATATAAAATACAACAATGAGCTTTACAAAAAGGAAACATCTTTATTCATATAATATCAGAATACACTAGGCTTAGCCTAAATTTGGACAATTACAGAACTTATCCTTACATTGACAAACATACATACTCTATAATACAATGGAAGAAAAATATACATGAATACATCTTGACCATCCAGCTCCTCTTCAACTCCAAAGTATCCAGCTAAACGTGGGAAAACATGCTCGGTCTGACCCGAGCATTACATGGAATAATTCCCGAATCAGCCTGGTAAACCGGCGTGAGTAAAACTCGATAACAAGTAATAATCAAACTGATTTCTAAATTTGAATACCTTTGAAACAATGGGCATCTCATAAGACCACACCACACATGAAAATGGATTGGTTTTTACCTTACAATAACCAGAACATTTTATATAAAATCTAGTGATATTATTATAGTGTCTAGGTTTAAAGTAAATAGATAAATTAGTTGAAATGCTTTCATCTCACATTCCAACATATTAGGCTCTACAATCGAAAACGTAAGCACATATTAGAGAATTGATTCCAACTAACGATAGGGCTACTGGGGTACCGCCCACCATAGTACACCTCTAGAAGAATGTACCAATGTTGTACCTAAAGACCACTACAAGCACAGAACCAGCCTACCCTTTACTGGATAGTACCGAATATATCATCATCTCGGTTGCTTTGCAACATTTAATCAAGTGCTCCCACGTACACGAATTCATTGATGATTGGGTATATATCTAGAATGGTGATGATATATCCTAATGGGTACGACCCACATAGACCTGCTGCATATCCCTTGTTTTAGTCATTCCTGGTTAATGAGGCTTGAGACTATATTTTACCTTTCTGAATAGCAGTTCCTCTTAGAATGCTAACACTGCCCTCCCAGCAGTAATGCAGTGCGAACATTCATTCATACAAGTTGTCTAAGATAAGGACAATCGCAGACACTACTTCTACTACATCCATATTGGAATCACCCTTAGGATTAGTAGCAAGCAGCCCTTGTACTTCAACGGCCCCGTCTTCGGTCCCATGCTTCAAGATGTATTCATTACAAAACACTTAGGTTGGATCGAAGTGGTTTCCGGATAACATATCCGATCCCGGTCTTTTTGAAACAATTTTCAATATTTTTCGATAAACTCAACCCCGGTTCTTTAGGAAATAAACAGACAAATGACAAGAGCGGAGTTCACTTCTAACCATTTATGGACGAATTTCCTTATCATTCGTTCTAGAAGAACGAATGAGTTTATACGTACAGTATAGCACCTTCGATGGTTACTGTACCAAATAATTCTCATGTTCCTCCTAGATATTTCCAAAGTTACCTTTGGGTCCAGCTTTGATAGTTGGTTATTTAAATATCAAATAAACAAACATCCAATAAAGGTTTAATTTTCATATGGAATTCACTAAGACTTTATTAGTTCTCTTTAACTAATAAAACCACTTTATAAAATCTGATCACAAGATCTTTTCAAAACACTATTCCTAAACCCCTTACATTTCGTTTTATACTTTGGAAATATTTATATACTTATCTCAGTGTTATAAGTATATTTCCAAAACATTTTGCTTTCCATGCCTTGAAACAAAATCATATACTTATCTTATCAGTATAAGTATATTTACAAACTTTTCAAAGTTTTCTTCTTTCCAAATCCCATATTAAATAACCACACATTTCTTCCAAAGAAAACATTCTGCCATCCTTTATCAAAAATTCCCTTTTTAAAAGCTCATCTCATATTTCAATTAACTTGTAACTTTAAAAATAAAGTTATAACTCACTTTCTATAAACCATTAAGTTAATTTATAAACCTCTTTCCAAATCTCTAAAATGATCTATAAACCTTTTTCATATTTTTAAAACTCTTTATATAAACCTTTCAATACGCCTTTATAAAATATCCTTTATAATATCATTTACAAAACATCATTTATAAAACACCTTAATAACCCTTTTTGTCAGAAAAACCTCTTTCTATAAACACGTTATCGTTTATAAATACCTTTGTAAGAATTATATAACTTGAAAAACCATTTATAAACCCTTAACCTCAAATTGATTAAAGAATTAAAGCAAATTCAAACCATACTTTCTAAATTCCAAATGAGGCTTAGTAGTCCCAATGATACTAATTTAAGTTACCATTTAATTTCAATTTGATTTCCAAATCACATAACAATTATTTACATAAGCTACCATATATGTTAATACAATTCATGTCCAATCAGGTAATAACATGTCAATATGACTAATTGGCATATAAAAGTCCAAATAACATAACAACAAGATGGTGATTTATCCTGCTAAATAGATGTTCAAACAATTCAATCAATTCATAGTAGAACTAAAACTTATTCTGTTTAACACATGTCTACACAATCAAATCACTTACTCTATAGCAGAATGGTGTTTTGTTCTGCTAATAAATGTCATTTAATCCTCCTAATCATATGGGTCACTTAAGGGTCCGAACAAGAGATCCTTTGATATAGAATCGATTTACTTTGAAAAAGAAAATTGATTAAAACACAGTATGTTTAGTTTAAAATCACCTTTGAAAATTTAAAAGTATATTTAATTATCTTAAACCCTAACTAATTCTTAATTAATCCAATTTAAATCAATATTAAATCATATTGAACTCTATTTAGGCTTAATGAACTTAACTAAGTACTAATTAACTTCCTAATGCAACTTGGTTAAGGTTAAACCAAATTGTTTAAGAGTTAAACCCTAATTAACTAAATATTATTCAAATAACCCATTAGTTAAAAAATAATTAATTCAACATTAATCTTAATTTAATAATTATTAATCACTTAATTACTTGTTAACCCCATTAATCACTAATTAAAACTTCATAAATCAAGTAATAGTCATTAACTTAACTTAAGTGATGATTAACCTCTAATCACCTTCTTAATTACAAATTAGGTGTTACTTACCTTTTAGTTAATTAACTAATTATATAAAACTAAATTAATTTTTAATATTACTAATTAAGTTTGAAAAAATTAGTAAACTAATTTCAAAATAAAACAAATTTGAAAAAGAAATTCAAACCTTTGCCGAACTACTTCCATATCGACTGTCGCTATGAGCGCAGTTTGCTCTAACCCACCTTTAAGCATGGCCACTTTACTAAAACCATATTATTCCATGATTGAAATATACCTTATTAAATTTTCATATTTTAAAGCCAAGTACGCAAACTTAACCAAAATCTAAACTTTAAACTCTTGAAATGAGTTTGATTCACATCTGACCTCAAATCCGTCTCGAATACATACAAAGTTTCAACTTTGTTTTCAATCCATCATGACTAGAGTCAAGTTTATCATCAACCTTTTTTATTCACACATCATATTCATACAATAAATTATATAGACCAATATATATACAATTACTAACTTTGCAATAACACATCCATTCTAGTGCTAACATTGACCCATACATTAACACTTATCATCACATTTCAAACATGCTAAGATCCAACATTTATATAACATACACATAGCTAAGGATCATAACAGCATATAAAGGAAAGTTCTTTCCAAAAGATTAGGAATTTACTCACCAAAAGCTATCCAAACTCTCGCTAAATTAGAATATAACATAGCATTTCCATTCCTTAGCAACAAGATGAAGTCTTGAACCCTGAATGCACTAGGTAGGCTCGACCTTGAAGGAAAGAGGAACTGAGACTTGTTTTGGTAAGGTGGAGCGACTTCGGATAAACATCAAATTCTCAATAATAAACAAGAAAGCAGATCATTTTGCAACTGACTTTTGGGCTACCTACTCATGGAATTTCCTAAAGGACTCAAAGAGAAAGTTATTGAAATGTCTTTTCTCTATCATTTCAGGAAAAAGGATCTTACATTTATGATTTATTTTGAAGAAGTTATGATCAAAATAAGAAGGGTAATTTTCAGACTTGAAATTCTAGGTGAAAAATTGCTTTGCAAAGATTGGGTATTTTGACATAGCTATGATATAAAGTTAAAAACGTGGTCAACTAGTGTAACGACCCGGAATTTTGCATCGCCAAATTTGAAAATTTAATTCATTTTAAATGTTGAATATGGATTATAATTTGAATTTTGAAATAAAAGACTTTGGTTAAATTAATAAAATTGGTTAAAACTTTATATATGGTAATTTAATTGAAATTTTAATAATAATAACTTAATATATTAAAGTTGGGATAATTGGTAATTCTGAGTATAAATAGATATAAAATTAGATTCTAAATTTTATTTTAAGTCTATTTGGGTTTGAATTTTAATATTGGACCATTGGATGGAATTAAAAGTCGATAGATTAAATTTGGAATTTTATATTAATTTAATAATGGAATTTACTAATATAATAATGCAAATAATCAAATTTTGATTTAAACTGAATCAGAATATATTCTAATGTGAATATAAATCCTATATGATTTATAATAGAGTTAACAAAATTTTAAAAGTGAAATAAGTGATTTTGACGATTTTAAAAATCGCTCGAATTCATTGACGAGTTAAAATAGCCTTCCGAGACACAGTCTCGGAATTCGACGAAACTAGTTCCATTGGATCCGTAATAGTTAATTATTATCGGATTTCAATTTTCGTAGCAATCGGAGTTGTCGTTTGACCCCGGCAGCTTAAAACGCATAGAAAATGCTTTAATCGATTTAATTTAAAATTGATCGTTTTTATCCGTAACTCGCGTATATGATTGAATTAGCCTCCGAAACACATTCCATTGTGTTCGAAACGTAGGTAAAACCTTAGGAACGCCTGGCGGCACGTGAGATTTGGAGTTCGTTTGTAATAGCTTGTTAAAATTGGAGATAATATTAAAATAATATTAACAAACATTTATATATATATATATATATATATATATATACACGTTTTGACCAAACCCTAATTTATTTTCACCGGCCGCCACCATATCATTTAATGGCCGAAAACGTTCCCATTTCTTCCTCAATTTTCAATCAATCCACGCATTAATTCGCAATTCTTCCAACTAGAGAATCAAAGTACTCGACGAGGGCTTCACATCCGTACGGTGGAGTGGCTCGAAATTCGCCATGGAGGCCAGGATCTGCTCGAGTAGGTGACGCGTTTGGGCGATTTTTTCGAGATGAGCTTACAGCCGAGCTCGTGCACGCTCTGGGTGAAGGTGGAGGCCGCGTCGAGCTGCTCCATGGTGGGTTTTGATTGAGCTCGTGTGGACCGTAAGTGGAGCGGTTGTAAACCCTAATCACGGCTATGGGTTCGATTTTTACTGTGTGCATACGCGAGAAGGAAGAAGAAGCATTTGCGGCCGTGTTATTTTGGTAATAAAAAAATAAAAAGAGGAAAACTTGTTTTCAAATTGATATTCAAACATTAAAAATTCATATCTCGTGCATTTGTTATCAGATTTCGACGAAACGAGAAACGCCGAAATCGCAGAGATGAGTACTTCACAGTGGAGCAGTTCCGGAATCATTCCGATCAAGTAAAAATTTAGGTTAAATCGAACGCCGTTCGATTTAATTTAAATTTGAAAGCTCGTCGAAAACCCAAGGTGAGTTTAACTCACTCACATCTGGAATATTAGTTAATTTAAATAGTCAATATTTAAATGATTGCTTGATTGGTTGAGTATGATAATTATTATCAAATTGAATCAATATTTATTTATTGTGCTAATATCTGTGGATGCAGGGAAACAGGTTGGAGGGATCCGACTGGATTCCTCACAAATAGAAATTAATTTATATTCTGTGATTATATCTTATTTATTATTCTGTGATAAATTGTTTAGATCTTGTTATGCTGCGTTCTGTTTATATGCTGTGATAAATTAGATTGAAATTTAAATTGTGTTGTGCTGTGATTGGGTGAATACAAATGAAAATTTTAAATATAAATAAATAACTTGGGTTTAAAGAAAATTAAAGAAATTCTTAAGTAAAGAATTTAAAAACGAATTAAAATCAAGTAATTGAGTTGATAATTTGAAATGTTTGAAAGTGTGATTTATAAAGGAAATGTGAATTGTTTAAAAGAATAGCGAGATTTATTTTTAAAGAATGGGAAGTGTGCATTCTCCTGGAAATTTTATTTTGTTTTTAAGGAAGCTTTCAAATTTTAAATTTATAGTTTAAGTATGTTCAGAATATTTTAGAAAGAAATATTATTTTAAAATGTTTTTAAGTGAAAGAAAATATTTGATTTAGTAATTATGGTATTTAATTATTTTAAAAAGTAAAGTAGTATTAAGTTCTTTAAAGCAAATTATGGTAATAATATTTGATTTAATAACTTTCTTTTTAAAAGTTAAATTTGATGTAAAGTACTTAGGAAACCCTATATATTTTCTTAAGTATTATTTTCAATTAAATAATTTCTAGAAGCTTTATTTTCATATTTTAAACACATGTTTGAAAATGATTTCCAGGAAATAGCAATGTCTTTAAAAATAAAAGGAGTTTATTTTAAAATATGGAAAGGAATTTTATGGGATAAACGTAAAATTTAATTGGGTAAATCATGTTGGATTGATAAAAGGAATTCTTTGGGTTATTCTTAAATGGAAGAGTAATTCCCTGATTACAAGTACGTTTTAAGTAGATCTCTAAGTAAAAGATAAAGGTTTTAAATTTGATTTCAAAGGAATGTTTTAAGAAAATTCTTATGTAGGTTGGAAAGATTTCAAAAGTAAATATTTACTAATTAGTTATAGTAATAATTATCCAAGTGACAAATGGCATTATGTTTTAAAGGAATATCATTAATATTTATGTTTGTAAAATGGTTATATTTTAAAGATAATTAGTTAAAGTTTATTTAAAAATTGTATAGAGTTTCATAACTTTATTTTAAAATTTAGTATGACTTAACTTTATTTTAAAGATATTAGTTTATATTTTATTAAGCAGTTTTATTCGAAATATTTTTAAAGTATATGTATATTTTAAATTAATTATGTAAGAAATTTTAATATAAATTTTTAATGTATTTTTAAGAATAAAGTATTTAAATTATTTTACCTTAAATATTGGTACTTGGATGTTTTCAGAGGAAGCAAAGATTTGAGAATCTATTCATGAGAAGAATTGGATTTGGAAGTGTTTCAAAGGGGTTTCTGAAATGGAAACATATCTTGTAAAGATATTTTTGAGGAAATAAATAATTGGGCAATTACTTATAGTGTGATGGATGTTTATGAATCTTAGTTGATAGTTAAATTACCGACTATCAATATTGCTTAAATGCGTTGATCGTTTCGAAGAGACCGGGATCAGGTTTAATTTCTCGAAAACCACGTCGATTCGGTTTGTACGTTTTCATGGAAAAAACGAGTTCAGAGTCGAAGATGGAGCAATGAAGTAAAAGGGCTAGTCGCTACTAATCCTGAGGATATTTCCAAAATGGATGTAGTTGGAGTAGTGCCTTCGGTTCCGTTCGAACTCGGGACGGACTTGTATGGATGAATGCTTTCGGAACATCGTCAGGTGGGCGATGGGCATTCTAAGTGAAACGTTCTAAAGGTAACGATAAGCCTCAAGCCTCATCAACCGGTAATGACCAAAAATTAGAGGATATGCAGCAAGGCTTGGTGGGCAGCACCCATTTCCGGGTAAGGTCATTCCTGTCTAGATGTCCCTTTTATTTCGGCTTAGTGGTACGATTGCTGATCCCAACCGCGGGGTGATCTTACTCATGATTATCCAGTAAAGGATAATCCGAGCCTTGTGTTGCAGGGGATCAGACGTGGTCCTCGGTACACTGATCTAGACCAGGTTCTGTGACAGGTGGTACCCCAGTGCCTAGTCATTGTTGGAAATCCATTCTCCCTACGAGCAGTGCCTAGTCATTAGCTGGAAATCCATTCTCCCTACGAGCAGTGCCTAGTCATTAGCTGGAAATCCATTCTCCCTACGAGCCTTTTACGATTTTTGTTTGTATTACCCACTCTGTGGCTAGTGCTGGAATTTAATAGATGTAACAATTTCGGCTATTTTATAAGTATTTGTATATGGACCCTATTATAATATCAGAGGATTTCTATAAAAAGTGTTTTAGCTATCGTAAGGTAAAAACCCGACATGTTTATTTGTGGCGTGGTCTTACGAGATGCTTTTGTTTTCAAAAGGATTTTTGAAACTTTAATAATCAATTTGGATGCATTATTATCAGCTGGTATTCTTGACTGACTCGGGTGTTATTTCATTATAATGCTCGGGTCAGACCAAGTATTATATGTTCAGGATAGGATGCTATGGAGCAGGAAAGGAGTTGGATCCCGAGACGTATTATCCGTACTTATATATATATCCGCTGCTGTGATTGTTTGGAATTGTCTGACTGGTAAATGCTGTTTGTATGAGATGCTCTAATGATATATTATATAAAACATATATAGTTTTCATTTTATGTAAAGAGCTGATATTTTATATTATATTTTATTCCGCTGCGACTGTGAGATTCTGATATTGTTTAGTTCCTTCTTCTTCTACCTCTTCTTCTTTAACCCTAATGGTTCGTATTTCTGTTCCACTTGAGTTAATTGATGTATAATAGTGTTGACTCAAGGGGTACAAATTTGCGAGCTGTTACAACTAGAATGTTGTAAGCATTAAAATTTCATACAATTTCAAAATAATAAAATCTCCATATGACTTCGAAATAAGGAAGAAAAGGATGGTGGAAATAGGAAAAAAAATGGAGAAACAGATGGGCTATTTATATGCAATATTTCACACCTAATCGCTTTGTCAAGTCACATCACAAATCTTTTATAACATATATATATATATATAATTACGTATAATCACACCACTCTTATATATATATAATTATGTTTAGTCACATCACTTTCTTATATATATATAATTATTATATTTAGTCACATCACTTTCTTTTATATATATAATTATGTTTAGTCACATCACTTTCTTTATATATATATATATAAGTTTAATTTTTAATTAACTAAGGTGTGATAAGAGATAATTATGGTTAATGACTATAAATCTAAGATGTGACTATACTTAACATATATATATATAATGTTTATTATTTTTAAAACTATGTCTTGTCAGTTCACTTACTAATCCAAATTAACATAAGATAATTTATTTCAAAGTGTGTTATTTTCTAGTTAATTAACTCCTATATATATGAACACATAGTGCACAAAGACTGACAACGTTCTCAATGACTTTCCGGTGTCGAAAGGTCGAAATTTTGAAAAATATTCTTCGGTCACATTTTCTGTTTTTTCTGCAAACTATTTATTTTGATAAAAAAATTTGAAAATGATTTTATCATCATCATTAATTAATTAAAATTAGTTTATTTTCATTATAAAACCTATATATTGAATATTTTAAATTAATTAAACATTCACTAATCAATGAAGTGAAATTCAAGGTCGTTAGATTCTTCCCCTATTAAAAGAATTTTGTCATCGAAATTACACCTCGACCTATCGCAGAAAACACTTAACACTACAAATCAGCTCGTATGATGTACGTAGATCATTCTTATGCAAAATATGATTCGATCTCAACTCAAATACATAACTTTCCTTCCGAACTAGTACCGCTCACCCGATTCTCTAGTACGGACTCTGATCAGACTCCTTGATTTGGAACCTTTATTCTCCTTACATAGTTGTAACTATGATAGAAAACCTTGGTCCAACACCAAGAACCCTCATCAAGTGCTCGCCATCAAAAGTCAAGCGATAGATCCTTATTCAGAACGGTGCAAACATCTCAAAGTTATGTACTCGAATCTTGGATCAAAGCTATATGAAAAGGAGAAATGATCTACCTCTACTCGCCACACTTACTAGTTAGTTCTCCCTAATACCAATACAATTTCTACTAAAACATTTACGAAAACATCTGATAAACTACACTGGTTCAACTTGGATGCTATTCCACAACATTCTAAGATCATATATCCCTACCTGATTCCATTATTCCCATTTTGAATTTATCTCTCAAAGAAAACTCAAGATCTAAATACCCGCTTTTATTCAAAAAAATTCAAATAAAACTCTATATTTCAATCATAGAAATGTATATCTATAGCCTGAGTAACTTCAAAATGATACTAAGGAACTGGGTACTACCAAATAGTATCTTACATCCCCTTACCAAGAAGGGTAATACTCAAGAGAAGTGTTTAATATCTAAACACATTCCTTCCCTAATTTTAAGTTATTTTGGAGCCACTCGAACTAGTTAACTTAAAAATATTCCTTTTATTTCAAAATCTCATTTTTGGAACAATAATTTACATTTTCCAACAAAACATCTATTTTCGACTTACTTTGGGTTTGTACGGGTTGAGCTTGTTTCGACTATACAATGATAAAGAGAATAATTTACTAAGTGCACTACAAATTTCGTAAAGCAAACATTTGATCGTCACTTATAAGATTATTCCGGTCATCACAAAACAATTAAGACTTGTTCCCTATATCAATCCAACGATAACACTTCTTACTTACACTTTTATTCCTAAAAATTTATACTTAAACCAGATTGGTTTCAAATATTATTATTATTTTCCCAAAAATCATTTTTCCAAAAGCAACAGGATTTAGGTTCTCAAATTTTCAACCTAAATTCTTCAAACTTAAATGATACATTTTTATAAACCCATTTATAAATTACTTCTATCAAACCATTTTAAATATTTATCTTAAAATATTCTAACTTTTAAATCAAATTCTACCTCAACGTTAACATCGAATGCCATGTAGTCAAACTGTAAAACTTAATTCATAAGGTGTTTGTTGCCCTATTTTCCCCAATCCTTACCTACCCAACCCATATGTCAAAAAGGAAACTTCCTATACACACTAACCATTATCAATGCTCAACTAGACAAAAATGACTAAACAAGCCTTAAATGATAATAATAACATATTATTATCTCCTAATATCTCAACCAACTATACTATACTATTTTTTGAAAATCATTCTTTTTATATATAAAATATATTATAGTTAAATTTATTTCATTTACTTAATTTCAAAATAATATTTTATCGATTAAACTTATAAGTGTGTAGGAAATCCCCATAGATAACGTTGGCCAATTGCATCGACCAGAATTCTTAAGCCACTCAACAGATCAAACAATACGATATAATACATTTTTATATCACGAACAAAGATGCACTCTCACATACACACACACTCAAACTCGTCCAAAGATTTCACTTACCTTATCATTGATGAGTCAAACCCCACCAAAGCCAAGGTTCTTGCTCAACCTTCATCTCTGATACCAAATGTAACGAATCGGATTTTCGACCCTCGAGAATCGACACTAATACGTCCATTGTATCACATGTCGAACATTTAAGTGTCAGAAATACCAGTTTGTTAGGGTGAAATAAGAAGGTAGAAGATGGAAGAAAACTAAACAATACCTAATCTCACAATGCAATGACTAATATATATTACAACAATGATATTTACAAAAAGGAAACATCTTGATTCATATAATATCCGAGTACAATAGGCTTATCCTAAATTTGGACGGTTATAGAAACCTATCCTTACATTGACAAACATATCAACTCTATAATATAGCGGAAGAAAAATATACACGAATACGTCTTGACCAACCAGCTCCTCTTTAACTCCAAATTATCCAGCTAAAACTAGGAAAACATGCTCGGTCTGACTCGAATATTACATGGAATAACACCTGGGTCTGTCTGGTAAACCAGCGGGAGTAAAACCCGATAACAAGCACCAAACTGATTTTACATTTGAAAACCTTTCAAACAAAGGTATCTCATAAGACCACACCGCAAATAAAAATGGATGGGTTTTTACCTTACAATAACAAGAAAAAAATTATATCAAAATCCATTGAAATTATCATAGTGTCTAGGTTCACAGTAAATAGATAAAATAGCCGAAATGCTTACATCTCATATTCCAACATACTAGGCTCTATAATCAAAAACATAAGGAATGTATTGGAGAATGGATTCCAACTAATGACTGGGCTACTAAGGTACTGGCCACCATAATACAACTCTAGAAAAATGTATCGAGATTGTACCTAACGATCCCTGCCAACACAAAACTGGCCTACCCCTTGTTGGATAGTACCGAATATATCATCACCCCGGTTGCATTGCAACTTTTAATCGAGCGCCCCCATGTGCACGAATCCATTGATGATTACGTATACATTTTGAAGGGTGATGATATACCCTAATGGATGTGACCTACATAGCACTGCTTAATATCCCTTGTTTTCGTTATTCCTGGTTGATAAGGTTTGAGGCTAAGTTTTACCTTTCTGAATAGCAGTCCATCTTGAAATGCTAACTCTACCCTCCCAATAGAAATGTTGTGCCAATATTCAGACATACAAGTTGTCTAGGATAAGGACAAACTGAAGGCACTACTTTTACTACAACCATTTTGGAATTATCCTCAGGATTTATAGCAAGCAGCCTTTGTACTTCAATGGCCCTGTCTTCATCCCATGCTTCAAGATGTCTTCATTACGAAGTGCTTAGGTTGGATCAAAGTAGTTTACGGATAACATATCCGATCCCAGTCTCTTCGAAACAACTTTCAATATTTTTCAGTAATCTCAGCCCCAGTTCTTTAGGAAATAAACAGTCAAATGACAAGAGCGGAGTTCACCGCCTAACCATTTGTGGACGGATTCACTTATCATTCTTCCTATAAGAATGAACGAGTTTATATGTACAGTATAGCACTGTAATATCCCGGAATTTCAAAGAATTTAAAATGTGATAATCTCTTAATTAAATTGTTTAAAATTTGATAAAATTGTTATTTCAAATATAAATAGCCAAACAATTAAAAATGTGATGTTTTAAATTATGATTATAGATTGATTTTAAGTAAGAATAATTATTTAGTTGGTATAATTAAATTCTAAATTGACTTATTGTTTTCAAAATTTAATAAGTGTGTTTAAATATATATATATATATATATATCTTTGTATCAAATTGAATTTTAAATAGAATAAATTATTTATAAATAATAATGGGTTTGTTTAAAATTGATATCTATATTTATTTGAATTGACTTTAAATTTGGATTTTTAAACTAACTTTGAATTTAAAAATGGAATTTAAAGGAATATGTATCCTAAAAATATAATTTGAGTTTATAATTTGATTGCATGTGAAATTTGTGATGATAACTGTTCAGTATGTATGCATGTAAGTAGGTTCCTGTGTATGTACGGTGTATACTTATCTGTTGATTCTAACCTCTCTGTTCAGAGTATAGGATTTTGATCAAAGTTCAAAATCTTTGAATATGTTTCTGTTAGCTTGCGAAATTTGAACAATATAGTTTGGTTTAAGCTTAATCCAGGTGTATATAAAAATATATATATATAGATTGAAGGATTATAAGATTTAAACTATGTTAAATTTGAAAAATACAGTGGAGATTCTCAAACATGTAAAATCAATCATTTTAACTTACTGCTTTAAGACTATAACTTGAATCATCCTTTAAAGTTATGGTTTTTAAAACAAATATCACAAATTTTAAAGAAGTATTGAATGAGAATTTAGGAGTTAACTGGAATTTAGTTTCTGGTCGTTTTCTGATGATCAGGACATTTATGGGGATCAGGATTTTGGGTAGAGGTAGGGGAAGCATCTGGTGGTACGGCAAAAATAAATGGATGGTTGTCTGATGATCGTGGCGTCGGCAGCAAGAAGGTTCAGGTTCTAAACCTAATTTTGGGTCTAGCTGAAAATTGAATCACTGTTTTACTTATAGAGATTCGAGTTGCATAAAATTCTGCGAAGTGGAAGCGCGATGGGTCGGCAAACCGTAGCCGGAATCGTAGTGGTAATCGTGATCGGAATTGAGGGTTCAGAGGATTTTGTGATGATGGGTTTGGGTCTCAGTTCATTCTGGGGTACTAGATTTTGAATCGAGGCATGAAATGATGCTCTGTTGATCGTAGGTGCTCGTAGGGTTGTTCGGTGACTTGGCGATGGGGTCGTCATTGATCGGAGGTGGCTCCGGCGCTGGTGCAGGTGCACGATGTTGTTTCGCGTGCCAAGGAAGATGGTTAGTAGGGGAATCGAAGAAGCTCTGTGTCACGACCCGTTTTTCTATCTCCAGAAAAACGCATCATGAACTAAGAAAGAAAGGGATAGAAGAAGAAAAGATAAGAAAGAAGAAACTCAACAACATCAGATACTCACAGCGGAATGAATGAAATATAATATATCACATAAAATATTACATAGTATCATATACACCAGAGTTACACAATCTATACAACATATATTAGACAGTTATAAACATCTATCTAACTATACAACTCAATATATCACAAGATACAGACACAACACAAACACAACAGAACCATAATATATCTACACGCGAAAGCCTCCTGCTCCAAAACTCCTCCAGAATTCATCAAGCAAACCTGAATCCCTCGACTACTCATACATAATATGAGTAACTAAGAGTTTAATAAAACAGAAAATAAACACTCGGGTCAGGCAGGGGTCTGGTGTGAGTAAACGGGTTAAAATTGCTTAACTTTAGAAAATCCTTTGAAAAGAAAAGGTATCACGTAATACTTCTGACACATAAACATGGAAAAGTTTTTACCTTACGCTAACCAAAACATTTGATAGGAAATCCAGTGATATTATAATAGTATCTAGGGTTTTCAAGTAAATAAGAAATGGCCGAAATTGTTACATTCATTAAATTCAAGATACTAGCCACAAAAGTGAGTAATACAAACAAAACCGTAGGGTCTCGTAGGAAGAATGGGTTTCCATCAATGGCAGGGCTACCGGGGTATCGCCCGTCACAGTACGTGGCCTAGATCACTGTACCGAGGATTACTCCCAATCCCCTGCAACACAAAGCCGGGACCACCCCTTACTGGACAGTCCCGAGTAAGATCACCCTGTGGTTGGCGCGACCAACCACCCACTAAGCCGAAATAATATGGACATCTAGATAGGGATGACCTCACCCTGAAATGGGTGCTACCCACCTAGCCTTGCTGCACCTCCCCTGTTTTACCATTCCCGGTTGATGAGGCTTGAGGTTGTGATTACCTTTATAGAACACATTTATCTTAGAATGCTCATCGTCCACCTGACGATGTTCTAAAAGCATTCAATCCATACAAGTTCGTTCCGGGTTCGAACGAAACCGAAGGCACTATCTCGTTGCACTCATTTTGGAATCACCCTCAGAGTCAACGACCATAGCCCTTGCACTCTGAATCACCATCTCGAACCTTAAAATACTATTTCCGTCAAACTCATCACGGAATCAACCCTAGAGTTATACTGACGTATAGTTCTTACACTTCGAATCTTCGCTAAGCTCCACTTGGATTCATGACCTAACGTTTAATTTGGATCGATGTGGTTTTCGGATTATCCAAATATGGAAACCCGATCCCGGTCTAACCGAAACCAAACGCCATTTTAATGTCCAAGTTGTTTAAGGGTTTAACAATTAAACTTATATTCAGGATGATATAAATAGATAGATGAATCACATTATCACAATAGATAATTGATATCAACCAATTATCTCACAGAGCAGCATATCACATATCAGAGATATCACATCCAAATCATCCAACATCATTCAAACATCCAATATCAATCATCCAATATCAATCAATCAATATTAACCAACCATCCAAAAGCAGAATTGAATAACTCTAAATCAATTTAATTAACCTTAACCCTTCTTACTCAACATTAATTAATTACAAATTAATTAATTAATGATCTCTTAATGATCTTTCTTAATTAATCTCCCATGATTAATCATCCTTTAATTACATTCAAGTAATTATCCTTAACCATATATAGTAATTAACCTTTAATTACTATCATTAATTACATTAATTAATGACTCTTCATTTGCTTCCATTAATTAATCAACTATGATTAATTACATTAAACCTCAATTAATTACAATAAATTAATCACACTTAAATTAATCACTTTTATTAATCAACCTTGATTAATTCATTAATTATATTAACTAATGATCCTCATTAATTAATAATTCCTTTAAATTAATTAAATAATTAACTTGTAATTAACCATATTATTAATCATAAACAGTAATTAACAACTTGTAATTACTTCTCTTAATTAATTAACTTCTTAATCAATTATATTAACCCTTTGATTAATTAATCTAATTAATTAATCTTTAATTACTTCATTAAGTAATTATTAATCAATTAAATTAATAAATAATCCTTAATTAATTACTTTATTAATTAATTACATTTTTAATTTATTACACTTAGTAATGAATTTTAAATTAATCACATTCATTAATTAATTAATCACATTAATTAATTAACTAAAATTAACTAAGTAATTAACCCTAAATTACTTACATAAGTAATTATCTTCTAATTACTTCCATTAAATGATTACTCTCTTAATTAATTACTTAACAAGTAATTAATCCCATCATTAAATAATCCTTAATTCTTCAATTAATTAATTACTCCATAATTAATTAACTTCAAATCCGTTAACTTAATTAAACCTTAGATTAATAACATCTAGTGATTAACCCTTAATCACTTCACTCAATTACTTTCATAAGTAATTTCCATTAATTACTTTCATAAGTAATTTCCTATTTCTAATTACTTTAAGTAATTATACATTAATTACTTCATTAAGTAATTACACTTAATTAATTCATAATTAAGTGATTATTTAAAATTAAATAAATAATTAACTAATTTAAAAACCAAATTGAAATTTAAAACACTTTAATCAAACTAATTTAAACTTATTTATTTTCAATATAAATTTTGAAAACTTAGTTTTTAAAACATTACTTAAAATTTAATTTAAAACTTTTGATTTATATTCAAATTCAAAACATTCCTCTTTAAATTTAAAATTCAGAATTTAATTAAGTTAAATTACTTTCAAAGAAATCATCTTAACAATTTAAATTTTGAAAATAAATTCAATTTGTACTTTAATAGTTTGATTAACAATTGTTTCAAAACAACAAGTTTTTAAATCTATAAATTTATTTCCTTTATAAAACTTTGGCTTGATTTTATTTATTCAAAATAACAAGTTTTAAAATTTGTAAACTTATCTTCTTTATAAAACTTGAGCATTATACTTGCACATGAGGGCGTCTCGGGTAAAACCTGAGTGGAACTTCCAAAAACTCGAGCAAGTCTCGAGGCAATCCACTAACACAAAAACTTTGAGTCCAACACAGCACCAGCACGAACCAAACCCGAGTCGACCTCGTCTTCCCCAACTCCACCACTTCCAGTGTACAAAACGTGCACGCGTGTACGTGCGCAACCAAACCTTTCCCCTCCAACCATCCAACTGATCACCAACTAACCCCACACGACTTCGACAAGCTGTCCCATAACCCAGATCCAAAGATCCAAGCTCAAAATGAAATTCGACCCTCTGCTCGAAGAAACTACAGCAACTCGACTACAAAACCCCCCTAACGCCGACAATCACGACGCCGTTAGACCTCGCCGACCTCACCATCGAAACACCTCGTCCACGAGCATCATCTCCCCCTAATGCGATCGCAACCGATCCACTAACCAAGTCGCAAATGTTTCGACAGCCAAGCCGAACCAAAAACGAGTTAAAACCCTAGTTCGTTCGAATCTGAACACCATGGCCATTAGAAAAATTCAACAGCATTTTTCCCATCATCCATATCACAAAAGCAAGCTTCGATCAAGAATGCAACTCAAATCATTAAGTTGATCGTCGGCAATTCACCAAATTGCCGAAACCCTTCAACTCTAAATTCCCAATTGAACATCAATTTAAAAGTTATGAATTGCATGTTAAAAATCATCATTTCTAACAACTAATCCATCTATACAATCCAAAGCAAGAATTAAAATATTAATTTTTGACATGCAACAGTGTTTTACTGTAATTTCCATTTTAAAAACTATTTGTAAATTTAATTTTACGGAAACTATTTTTAAAATTACTATCAAACATTAACATACAACTTTCATTTTATCATCAAGGCCAAACAATGATGTTATTGGAAGATTTGAATTAAATTGAATGATCAAAACTGTAAATGACAGAGCATATTTATGCAGTCACCATATATCTTCTTTGTATTCAAACATGTAATCATCTTCACAACACATTCGTAACTAAACTACTGTATAAATCATCACACATATCTAGGTTTGGTAACAGGTTCAAATCTGTTTTTAAAATGAAGATTTACTCACCACTTTCTTAGAAGAGACAGAGCAGTTTCCAGGCCTTGAAATTAAATTTGTAAAATGCTTTTGATTATCTTGCGGATGAAAACCCTCTGCATGCTTTACAAATTGATGTTTTTAAAATGTTGAAACTGATCGTGATCTTGATTCCATTTGAGTTGTAGATTGAAGTTGCAGATTTGCAAATTGCAGATTTAATTGATATGAAGAACTTGTTTTGCAATTTTTACTTCAGATTTACTTATGCTTTTGGGTTTTAAATTTTCAGGTTCGAAAGTAGTTTACTGTTTTGCCATTTATTTTTGAAAGAATGAAGGAAGGAAAGAAATTGAGAAGATGAAGGTTTTGAAATTGAAAGTGGAAAACAAATTTTCTCTTCAAACTATTATATTTATTTTTATATAAAAACAAAAGAAAATTAAAGTGAAAATGACACTTGTTATTTAAACTTACATTTGTCATTCATATTGCTTAATTGCCTTACATATGTTATTAAGATGACCAATATGTTTACACATATCCCTAAGTATTTTTAATTGAATTTTCATTTAATTTAAATGTTAATATAAGCTTACTTATTTAATTTACTTTATTAATAAATACTTATATATGTATATATAAATTTATTTTTAAAGAAAATATTATAAAACTAATTATAATACAAATAAGTCTTTATACATGTATTTTTAAAATCTAAAACATTTATCTTTATTGTTTAAGAGATAATTTTTTTAAAAGAAAGTTTATTAATAACTTTATACATATCTTTTTATAACCATTTTAATTTAAACACTTTTAAAAGAAAACAAAAATCAAACTTTGATTAAACCCTTTTTAAACTATCATATTTAAAATAAACAATTATCTTATACTTTGAAAATAATTGAATAAATCTTAAATTAACTTTTTGAAAAATATAAATTTTAAAACCAAGCTTCAAATTACAATATATTCATACATGTATGAATTATCAATAGATTATATTAAATTTCAAAACAACTCCAAATTATAACATACACATACATATATATTACAATTTGAAAATACATCTTTTATTTAAAACAAAAGATTTTCTATTCACAATATATATCAAAAATATATATATATATTATAAATAGAATAAAATTTTATTAGCTTTGAAAAATAAATTCTTATCAATTTTTAAATTGTTAGAAAGATATTGATCAATATTGCCAGATTAGATATTTATTAACTTTTAAAAGATTAAATTTACCAATTTAAATTAAAATTATAAAGAAAAATTATCAAATCAATTTAATTATTAATACAGATTATTAAATTGTTATTACCTAAAATTCCGGGTCGTCACATTCCTTCCCCCTTAAAAGAAATTCATCCCCGAAATTTAAAAGCAAAGATAATTTAATAATCCAGCAAAGATTTTAATTTCAATCAGTAAAACATACCAATCAACCAGTAACTAACAACCATAGCAATCAATCAAACAAACATACCTAACTAATTATCCTGACACAAATCAGAATAAATCTTCTAATACCTTTAGAGTTTCCTAAGTATGAATCACTGAGAGACTCGCTCTACAGAAGCTAAACTAACTACACCACCATAATCCAGAGCTCCTATCTACTCTAGATCCATCAATCTGAACAGAACGTCAAACTATTCCCAAGTCTAGCACAACTTCCAAACCCAACTGGACTCTAGATTCTGCAACCAACAATGAATCATACACGTACTCCCTCAGAGATAATGAATTCCAGCTATCCAAACTGGCAATTCAATCTTATAGACAAAAGAACTTATCCTATCAAAACACAGAAAAGAAATCCCAAATGCCTCCGAACTAGCCATCCAATCTTATCCAATTACTGCCCTCTTAACCAGAGAAATCTTAACAACAATGAAGTCTTCAACTTCGAATTCCAAACTCCTTATCTCATATCTGCATAACTCAATAGACAATCCTGGGCTGCCAATCTTCTTCCTGATCAGCTCAACCTATGCTGATGCTTCCAGAAACAACTAGACAAAAAAAACCAGTTTCTAGATCCTAATTATCAAAATGGTCTTCCAATGTCCGTCGAAATCCAGAACACAAGCTCTACTTCCCAAGCAATAGCAAAATGAACTTGCTTCCTTCCTCGCACAGCTGCTACCTCGCTTCCGCTGCACAACTCTGATTCTGAAATAGATGAGAATACTGTTGATGAACACGAATACAAACTTATCCAATATATCAGGGAAACTTTGTTCATCAAATCCATAAAATCTTAGTGACTCATCTGACTTGGTCACACAACCTTACAACAGAATCCAACTCAAAAACTAGATCTGACTAATCCAAACTCCGAAAATTCCTGAGCTGCTACACCAACTTCTCCTTCTCCAAGAACCATCCTACTACCAGGCTAACCACCAGTATCGCTTCTGGAACCAAAACAATATGGAACTCAACTCCAGATGCAGACAAACTTCTGATTACATCAGTAGCTCCTACTTCCACATGAGAACCCTCGGTCTCAAACAAAAGATTGCCCAAGATAAATTCCCAAATTAATCGCATGTCACTTTTGCGATCCTACCTAGTTCGGATTCCAAAGAAACTGTCCTCTCTTTACCAATTAGAACAACTTTAAGCTTTTTCAAACAAGGTTAACCCTTCAAGAAAACCTTCACCATCTGCCCGGACTGCTGAAAGAAGAACCACTAAGATTCTTGAACCATCTGAGAAACGAGCCACACTATTGCTTCCAAACTCTACCTCGATGATACTGCAAAGCCAAAAGATCTTCTTGTCGGCTCACAAACACCTCTGAGCTGAAACTGCTACCACAGCTAACCAAAGACTTCTAATCCAAAGGCTCCTCGAACCCCAAAACAAACAACAAACCACACAATGGACCTTCGAGATGGTAGACGTCCTCTCAAGAAATTCAAGATCCAAACCAAGCATCACGTCTCGCTCTCCTTAAAGAATAACAAATGAGACCATGCCGAAGCGAAGCAATTTATAAACCTTAGTCTCATATTCCAAAATAGCCAACCTCCTTGTTAAAGATCCAGATAACTTCTACACAGATGAGTCTTCCCTGCGACAGGTAAAAACTGCTCCTCAACCACTTCTAAACAGCTTCAAGAGAAAATATCTTCGGAAATATCCATGAATACTGCATCTCACCACGCAGTTATCAAGATACCATCACTTACTTCTGCACTTCCGACAGATCCAAACTTACACTTCAAAGATGGACTCCGATTCTTTTAAAAGATTTCCTTCGAAGATCAAAGAAATCCTTACTCCAAACTACAAATCTCACTCGAGACGGTATTGGGTCTACAGTCTCGACAAATATACTTCCAACCTCAAACATATGGACCTCTTCCATCAGTGGTAGTCGTATTACACACACACACCCCACTACTCCATCTACCTCTAAAACTAATGTTGGAAAATCCATACAGATAACCCAACAGATCAGGTAGATATAGATATATAGTTACATATAAAAATTACAAGTACGCTCTCTTAAGAATGACACCACTCCAGAGCCTAGGTATTCGCTCAAACTAATGCTCCGATACCAACTGTCACGACTCGTTTTTCTATCTCCAGAAAAACGCATCATGAATTAAGAAAGGAAGGGATAGAAGAAGAAAAGATAAGAAAGAAGAAACTCAACAACATCAGATACTCACAGCGGAACGAATGAAATATAATATATCACATAAAATATTACATAGTATCATATACATCAGAGTTACACAATCTATACAACACATATTAGACAGTTATAAACATATGTCTAACTATACAACTCAAGATATCACAAGATACAGAGACAACACAAACACAGCGGAACCATAATATATCTACACGCGTAAGCCTCCTGCTCCAAAACTCCTCCGGAATTCGTCAAGCAAACCTGAATCCCTCGACTACTCATACGTAATATGAGTACCCAAGAGTTTAATAAATAGAAAATAAACACTCGGGTCAGACAGCGGTCTGGTGTGAGTAAACGGGTTAAAATTGTTTAACTTTAGAAAATCCTTTGAAAAGAAAAGGTATCACGTAAGACTTCCCACACATAAACATGGAGAAGTTTTTACCTTACACTAAGCAAAACAATTGATAGGAAATCCAGTGATAATATAATAGTGTCTAGGGTTTTCAAGTAAATAAGAAATAGCCGAAATTGTTATATTCATTAAACCAGCTACTAGCCACAAAAGTAGGTAATACAAACAAAACCGTAGAGTCTCATAGGAAGAATGAGTTTCCTTCAATGGCAGGGCTACCGGGGTACCATCCGTCATAGTACGTGGCCTAGATCACTGTACCGAGGATTACTCCCAATCCCCTACAACACAAAGCCGGGACCACCCCTTACTGGACAGTCTCGAGTAAGATCACCCCGTGGTTGGCGCGACCAACCACCCACTAAGCCGAAATAAAAGGGACATCTAGACAGGAATGACCTCACCCTGAAATGGGTGCTACCCACCTAGCCTTGCTGCACCTTTCCTGTTTTAGCCATTCCCGGTTAATGAGGCTTGAGGTTGCGATTACCTTTATAGAACACATCTATCTTAGAATGCTCATCGTCCACCTGACGATGTTTTGAAAGCATTCAATCCATACAAGTTCGTTCCGGGTTCGAACGAAACCGAAGGCATTATCTCGTTGCACTCATTTTGGAATCACCCTTAGAGTCAATGACCATAGCCCTTACACTCTGCATCACCATCTCGAACCTGAAAGTACTATTTCTGTCAAACTCATCATGGAATCGCCCCCAGAGTTATACTGACGAATAATTCTTACACTTCGAGTCTTCACTAAGATCCACTTGGATTCACGACCTAACGTTTAATTTGGATCGATGTGGTTTTCAGATTATCCAATTATGGAAACCCGATCCTGGTCTCACCGAAACCAAACGCCATTTTAATGTCCAAGTTGTTTAAGGGTTTAAACAATTAAACTTATATTCAGAATGATATAAACAGATAGATGAATCACATTATCACAATAGATAATTCATATCAACCAATTATCTCATAAAGCAGCATATCACATATCAGAGATATCACATCCAAATCATCTAACATCATTCAAACATCCAATATCAGTCATCCAATATCAATCAATCAATATTAACCAATCATCTAAAAGCAGAATTTATTAACTCTAAATCAATTTAATTAACCTTAACCCTTCTTACTCAACATTAATTAATTACAAATTAATTAATTAATGATCTCTTAATGATCTTTCTTAATTAATCTCCCATGATTAATCTTCCTTTAATTACATTCAAGTAATTATCCTTAACCATATACAGTAATTAATCTTTAATTACTATCATTAATTACATTAATTAATGATTCTTCATTTGTTTCCATTAATTAATCAACTATGATTAATTACATTAAACCTCAATTAATTACAATAAATTAATCACACTTAAATTAATCACTTTTATTAATCAACCTTGATTAATTCATTAATTATATTAACTAATGATCCTTATTAATTAATAATTCCTTTAAATTTATTAAATAATTAACTTGTAATTAACCATCTTATTAATCATAAACAGTAATTAACAACTTGTAATTACTTATCTTAACTAATTAACTTCTTAATTAATTATATTAACCCTTTGATTAATTAATCTAATTAATTAATCTTTAATTACTTCATTAAGTAATTATTAATCAATTAAATTAATAAATATTCCTTAATTAATTACTTTATTAATTAATTACATTTTTAATTAATTGCACTTAGTAATTAATCTTAAATTAATCACATTCACTAATTAATTAATCACATTAATTAATTAACTAAAATTAACTAAGTAATTAACCCTTAATTACTTACATAAGTAATTATCTTCTAATTACTTCCATTAGATGATTACTCTCTTAATTAATTACTTAACAAGTAATTAATCCCATCATTAAATAATCCTTAATTCTTCAATTAATTAATTACTCCATAATTAATTAACTTCAAATCCATTAACTTAATTAATCCTTAGATTAATAACATATAGTGATTAACCCTTAATCACTTCACTCAATTACTTTAATAAGTAATATCCATTAATTACTTCCATAATTAATTTCCTCTTTCTAATTACTTTAAGTAATTATACTTTAATTACTTCATTAAGTAATTACACTTAATTAATTCATAATTAAGTGATTATTTAAAATTAAATAAACAATTAACTAATCATTTAAAATTAATTAAATAATTAGTTAACTTCTTATATTAAAAATCCTTAATTGATTAAGAAAATCATTTTTCTTTATTAAACTCTTTACTTATTAACAATCATAATAATTAAGTATTTTTAAGTTCAAAACAATAATAAATTAACCTAATTATTTTTCACAAATTAATTATTTAAAATTAAATCTTAATAACTTAAAGACAAATTATTTAATTTGGTTTACAAAATTATAACATTAACCTTAATTGAAAAAAATACATTTAGAAACCAAATTGAAATTTAAAACACTTTAATCAAACTAATTTAAACTTATTTATTTTCAATATAAATTTTGAAAACTTAGTTTTTAAAACATTACTTAAAATTTACTTTAAAACTTTTGATTTATATTCAAATTCAAAACATTCCTCTTTAAATTTAAAATTCAAAATTTAATTAAGTTAAATTACTTTCACATTAATCATCTTAACAATTTAAATTTTGAAAATAAATTCAATTTATACTTTAATAGTTTGATTAACAATTGCTTCAAAACAACAAGTTTTTAAATCTATAAATTTATCCCCTTTGTAAAACTTAGGCTTGATTTTATTTATTCAAAATAACAAATTTTAAAATTTGTAAACTTATCTTCTTTATAAAACTTGAGCATTATACTTGCACACGAGGACGTCTCGGGTCAAACCCGAGTGGAACTTCCAAAAACTTGAGCAAGTCTCGAGGCAATCCACTAACACAAAAAATTCGAGTCCAACCCAGCACCGGCACGAACCAAACCCGAGTCGACCTCGTCTTCCCTAACTCCACCACTTCCAGTGTACAAAACGTGCATGCGTGTACGTGCGCAACCAAACCTCTCCCCTCCGACCATCCAACTGATCACCGACCAGCCCCACACGACTTCGACAACCTGTCCCACAACCCAGATCCAAAGATCCAAGCTCAAAATGAAATTTGACCCTCTGCTCGAAGAAACTACAGCAACTCGACCACAAAACCCCTCCAACGCCGACAATCACGACGCCGTTAGACCTTTCCGACCTCACCATCGAAACACCTCGTTCATGAGCAACACCTCCCCCTAATGCGATCGCAACCGATCCACTAACCAAGTCGCAAATGTTTCGACAGCCAAGCCGAACCAAAAACGAGTTAAAACCCTAGTTCATTCGAATCTGAACACCATGGCCATTGGAAAAATTCAACAGCATTTTCCACATCATCCATATCACAAAAGCAAGCTTCGATCAAGAATTCAACTCAAATCATTGAGTTGATCGTCAGCAATTCACCAAATTGCTGAAACCCTTCAACTCTAAATTCCCAATTGAGTATAAATTTAAAAGTTATGAATTGCATGTTAAAAATCATCATTTCTAACAACTAATCCATCTATACAATCCAAATCAAGAATTAAAGATGTCAATTTTTGACATGCAACAGTGATTTACTGTAATTTCCATTTTAAAAACTATTTGTAAATTTAAATTTGCAGAAACTATTTTTAAAATTACTATCAAACATTAACATACAACTTTCATTTTATCATTAAGGCCAAATAATGATGTTATTGGAAGATTTGAATTAAATTGAATGATCAAAACTGTAAATGACAGAGCATATTTATACAATCACCATATATCTTCTTTGTATTCAAACATGCAATCATCTTCACAACACATTTGTAACTAAACTACTGTATAAATCATCACACATATCTAGGTTAGATAACAGGTTCAAATCCATTTTTATAATGAAGATTTACTCACCACTTTCTTAGAAGAGGCAGAGCAGTTTCCAGGCCTTGAAAATTAAATTTGAAAAATGCTTTTGATTTGCTTGTTGATGAAAACCCTCTGCATGCTTTACAAATTGATGTTTTTAAAATGTTGAAACTGATCTTGATCTTGATTCCATTTGAGTTGCAGGTTGAAGTTGCAGATTTGCAAATTGCAGATTTAATTGATATAAAGAACTTGTTTTGCAATTTTTACTTCAGATTTACTTATGCTTTTGGGTTTTAAATTTTCAGGTTTGAAAGCAGTTTACTATTTTGCCATTTATTTTTGAAAGAATGAAGGAAGGAAAGAAATTGAGAAGAAGAAGGTTTTGAAATTGAAAGTGGGAAACAAATTTTCTCTTCAAACTATTATATTTATTTTTATATAAAAACAAAAGAAAATTAAAGTGAAAATGACACTTGTTATTTAAACTTACATTTGTCATTCATATTGCTTAATTGCCTTACATATGTTATTAAGATGACTAATATGTTTACACATGTCCCTAAGTATTTTTAATTAAATTTTCATTTAATTTAAATGTTAATATAAGCTTAATTATTTAATTTACTTTATTGATAAATACTTATATATGTATATATAAATTTATTTTTAAAGAAAATATTATACACTAATTATAATACAAATAAATCTTTATACGTGTATTTTTAAAATCTAAAACATTTATCTTTATTGTTTAAGAGATATTTTTTTTAAAAGAAAGTTTATTAATAACTTTATACATATATTTTTATAACCATTTTAATCTAAACACTTTTAAAAGAAAACAAAAATAAAAATTTGATTAAACCCTTTTTAAACTATCATATTTAAAATAAACAATTGTCTTATACTTTGAAAATAATTGAATAAATCTTAAATTAACTTTTTGAAAAATATAAATTTTAAAACCAAGCTTCAAATTACAATATATTGATACATATATGAATTATCAATAGATTATATTAAATTTCAAAACAACTCCAAATTATAACATATACATACATATATATTACAATTTGAAAATACATCTTTTATTTAAAACAAAAGATTTTCTATTCACACTATATATCAAATATACATATATATTATAAATAGAATAAAAATTTATTGGCTTTGAAAAATAAATTCTTATCAATTTTTAAATTGTTAGAAAGATATTGATCAATATTGCCAGATTAGATATTTATTAACTATTAAAAGATTAAATTTACCAATTTAAATTAAAATTATAAAGAAAAATTATCAAATCAATTTAATTATTAATACAGATTATTAAATTGTTATTGCCTGAAATTCTGGGTCGTCACACTCTATGTTTTTGGGTTATTGTCTCGAGTTTAAACTCGAGTAGTTTGGTGTGGTAGCCTGTAGTTTAATTGTTACAGGTTCTTAAAAATTTGAAATCTAAACTAACCTTTGAAACTTAAAAAAAAGGATGATGTACTAAGTTTTTGTTTCAAGTACACTCGGGTAAAACCCAAAGTAAAATGCTTAACCAGTTTTAAATTTAAAATAAAATAAGTTTTAAATTTTAAATAATTAAGCTAAATCAATTTATTGAAATTCATTACTTTGAAACGAATTGTTTGTAAATAAATTGTATGATTTGTTTTAAATTTTTTAAGTTAGATCCTTAAAGTTATTTTCAAAATTTAATTTGAAATATAAAAGGAAATTAATAAGGATATGATTTATCTTAAAACTTAATATAAGTTTGATGATAAATGTAATAATTAAAGAGTGATTTATTAATTGAATTAGTTAATGAATAATGATTTACAAATTAACAATTAAAGTTTCAAAGTAATTTATAACTTGAAATAAAGGATTGTTAATTAATAATTAGAGGTAAGTAATTAATGATTACTTTATATTTTAAACTTAATTTACGATTTAATTAAGTAAAGTTTGTTGTTAAGATAAAATGTTTTCAAAGATAATTAAGATAATTAGAGATAATGTATTATCTTAAAGATAATTAAGTTTTTAATGAGTTGTAATTAATTACGTTAATTAAGAAATTTTAAGTTTAATTAATTAATTAAATTAATTATTAAAAGGGTCAATTAAGTAATTAATTAAGGGTAATTATTAATTTAATTAACTAATAATTATGATGGCTTAATTAATGATTAGAGATTAATTAATTTGTATTTATTTATTAATTAATTAAGTAATTAAGGGTTAATTAAACTAGTAATTAAGAAATACTTAATAAAGTTTTATTAAGTAATAATTGGGTTCTCTTGATTAATAATTAAGAGGTTATTAATCTATAATTCAAGTTAATTAATTAACTATAATTAAAGGTTAATTAATTGTAATTAAGGATTTATTTATTAATAATTATGGATTAATTAATTTGTAATTAAGGTTATTAATTAATAATTAAGTTTTATTAATTAATGATTAAGAAATAATTAATTAGTTAATCAAGGTTAATTAATTAATTACAAAAGTAATTAGGAATTGATTACTTTGTATTAAAGGATTAATTAATAATTAAGGTTTATTAATTAGTAGTTGAAGGATAATTAATCTGTAAGTAAGGATTAATTTGGTTTAAGAGTAATTTAGGGATGAATTACTCGGTTATGGTTTATGAGATGAATGTGATCAAGTTAAGTTAATTAATTTGTTAAATTAATTAAAGATAGTCACATGGTAATTGATTAAGTATGCTTACTTAATGAGATTTGATAAGAGTAATTACTTAAGGTGAGTAATTGATGAGTAAATTACTGGAGGTAATTAAGATAAGGGGAATTGCTAATGGGAAGTAATTTTAAATGGATAATTATTTGGTAAAGTAATTAAGGATTTATTACTTGGTGTAATAAATCAAAGGATTCATAAATGCAATTAAAATTAATTAAGAATAATTTATTACTATTTATAATTATTAAAGTTGATTTAATGAAAGCAATTAATTTAAGCATGATTAATTAATATAATTAATTAAGGAATAATGTAATTAATTAATTAATGGAAGTAATTAATTAAGGTTCATTAATTAATGTGATTAACGAGAATAATTAAGAATTGATTAATTAAGATTTACTAATCTATAATAAGTTATTATAGGGTATTTAAATGTAATAATTTAAGGATTAATGTCATTAATTTTAATTAATAGAGTAATTAAGGTTGATTACTTAATTATTTGTAGATAATTAATTTGTATAATTAATTAAGGGTAAATTACCTAATGTAATTAAGGAATAATTAATCCAGATTGATTAATTAAGATGGTGATTAATTGATTGGTTAATTAATGTTTATGTAAGCAAGATTTATTGTCATATAGATAATTAATTTAATTTATTTTAAATTAATTAAAGATGAAGTAATTAATTTAATTCATTTTAAATTAATTATAAATGGTATGATTGATAGATCATTGCTTATGGATGGTTGATTTATTTTGAATGGCTTAGTTGCTTGATATCTCTAATGAGATATGTGTGATATATGTTATGAGATGATTTGGTCGAATTGTGATGATAATATGAATTATCTGTTGTGATGATAATGTAGATTATCTATTGCGACTTTGTGAATTATCAATCTGTGTGTATATAGATAGTTGAATTGAATTGTTTAACTTTAAATAACTTGGACCTAAAAGATACGTTTTGGATTTCAATGAGACCGGGATTGGGTTTCCATATTTGGATATCTGAAAACCACGTCGATCCAAATTAACGATAGGTCGTGAATCTCAAGTGGAGATGAAGATTCAGAGTGCGAGGGTTATCGTCGTTAACTCTGAGGGTGATTCCAAAATGAATGTAATGAGATAATGCCTTCGATTTCGTTCGAACCCGGAACGAACTTATATGGATTGAATGCTTTCAACACATCGTCAGGAGGACAATGAGCATTCTAAGTGATGTGTTCACTAAAGGTAATTGTAGCCTCAAGCCTCATCAACCGGGAATGGCTAGAATAGGGGAGGTGCAGCAAGGCTAAGTGGGTCATGCCCAAGTAGGATGAGATAAACCCCTGTCCAGAGTCCCTTTTATTTCGGCTGTGTGGGCGGTTGAATAGCTACAACCGCCGGGGTTGTCTTATTCAGAACAATTCAGTAAGGAATGGTTCTGGCTTTGTATTGCAGGGGATTGGGAGTGATCCTCGGTACGGTGATCTAGGCCCCGTACTATGACGGGCGGTACCCCGGTAGCCCTGCCATTGTATGGAATCCAAAATCCAATAAGTGCCCTCGGATTTGATTGTATTACCCACTTTGTGGCTAGTAGCGGGAATTTAACAAATGTAATAATTTCAGCTATTTCATATTTATTTGAAAACCCTAGACCCTATTATAATATCACTGGATTTCTTGTCAAATGTTTAGTAAGCGTAAGGTAAAAACTTACCCATGTTTATGTGTGGGGAGTCTTACGTGATACCATTTTCTTTCAAAAAGGTTTTTAAAGTTAAGCAATTTTAACCGTTTACTCACACCAGACCCATGTCTGACCCAGAGTTTATTCTGTTTTTCTTAAACTCTTGGGTACTCAAATTTTTACGAGTAGCCAGGGGATTCAGGATAGGTTTGACGAATTCTAAAGGAGCAATGGAGCAGGGACTTTAGCGTATAGATATAGTATTCCGCTGTGTGTTCTCTGAGTCGTTTGTCTATGTTGTATATTGAGTTGTATAAATAGACAGGTGTTTATAACTGTCTAGTATGTGTTGTTTAAGCCATGCAACTCTGATGTATATGATACTATGTAATATTTATGTGGTTAATATAAGTTATTCGTTCCGCTGTTGAGATTCTGATGTTGTTTCTTTCTTTCTTCTCTTTCTTTTCTCTTCTTTATCCCTTTCTTTCTTAAAATGATGCGTCTTTCTGTGGAGAGAAAGGCGGGTCGTTTCACTTGGTATTAGAGCATAGGTTGAGTGAATACCTAGGCCCTGTAGCGGTGTCTTTCTTGAGAGAGCGTACATGTAATTTTTATATATAACCATATATATATATATATATATATATATATCTATTTCTACCTATCCGTTGGGTTATCTGTTCGGGTTTTCCAACATAAGTTATAAAGGTAGGTAGGGTAGTGGTGTGTAGCACAACTACCAATGGTTGGAGTTTGGATGTTTGAGGTTGGAGGTGTATCTGTCGAGATTGTAGACCTAATACTGCCTCGAGTAATCTTTGCAGTCTGGTGTAAGGATTTCATTGATCTTTGAAGGAAACCTACTAAGGTTCGGAGTCCATCATTGAAGTGTAAGTTTGATCGCGCTCGTGAGAGCGGATTTTTGAGAATTTGGGTCTGTCGGTTAAGCAGAAGTAAGTGATGGTATCTTGGCAACCTCAGGAAGCTGTAGCTGTGTGATGAGACACAGAGACTATGGATGTCTCCGAAGATGTTTTCTTTCGAAGCAAGTTTAAGGAAGTGTGTCTGCTTCAGGGTTGTAGCTGAGTTCAGCAGGATGTATGTGTTTAGTGGGAGGTCCAAGTTTCTCAAAGAGCTTTGGATAAGAAGTCTTTGGCATCTGTGTTTGCGGTGCATCTCGGGAGTGTTCTGTGTTCCGGCAGGAAGATCTTTTTGGGCTTAGCAGTTTCCTAGAGGTGGAATTCAGATAGTAGCAGTGAGGACCCGTATCTTCGATGGATTAGCTGCTCGAGGATAAACTGTTCTAATTAGTGAAAAGAGAACAGTATCTTTGGAATTAGGTTGGGTTGATCGCAAAAGTGACTTGCGACAGTTTGGCTGATTCTCTTGGATAATCTTTTGCTTGGGCTTGAGGCATCTCTAGAGGATGTAGGAGTTTTGGAGTTGTCAAAGATTTTTCGAAAATATCTTCAGGGAAGTTAGAGATTTTTCTGCTTTGTAGATTGAGTTCTGTATCGACTTGATGTCAGAAGTGATACCGATGATTCAGTTGGGTAGAAGGATGTCTCCTAGGTTGACTGTTTGGTGAAGCAGCTCTATATTTCTTGGAACTTCTGTTGAACCTTATTTCTAGGATGTGCTGTCTAGTCTGTGCCTGTGTTCATCAACTGCATTTTTCTTCTGCTCCAGATCAGAGTTGTGCAGCGGAAGCAAGGTGGCTGCTGTTCTTGAGTAGAAGCAACTGGAAGTTGCAGTGTTTTGGATTAGAGAGTTTCTACTGAAATTTTTCAGGATCCGAGGTAAGTTGGCGAGTGATTCTGTTCTGTCTTTTCCGGATAGGAGAAGTAGGTTGTAATCTTCTCATGGTTGTGGAATAGACTTTGTGTTTTTGGTAGATCTTGTGA
The DNA here is from genome assembly GCA_030765085.1 of Allium cepa. Lineage (NCBI taxonomy): Eukaryota > Viridiplantae > Streptophyta > Magnoliopsida > Asparagales > Amaryllidaceae > Allium > Allium cepa. The sequence continues at coordinate 185,348,348 of CM060934.1, forward strand.
GGATCAGTTTGTTGAGTTATTTTGATCCAGTTTGTTTGTAGAAGCATCAGCGAAGGTTGAGCTGATGGGAAAGGATCTGCGAACAGCCCAGGATCGTCAGTAGAGTTTTGAGGTTAAGAGATGGAGGAATTTGGAATTCAAAGTTAGAGACTTCGTTGTTGTTGAGGTTTTCTCCGGTAAAGGGAGCAATAAGATTTTGTAAGATTATGCGGTAAGCTCCAAGGTATATTGGATTCTTTTGAGTTTTTGTAAGGATCAGTGCTTCGGTTTGAAGAGTTGAATTGCCAGTTTGGAAGACTGGAATTCAAAATATTTCACGTGTCTTTGAGGGAGTACGTGTTTGATCCATCACTAGTTTTGGAATCAGTAGTTCAGAAGGATTTAGTTGTTGATCAGTCTTGTCTGTGGTCTGGTATCTTATGCAAATTATAGATCTAGATGAGTAGGAACTCAGTAGCTTAGCAATATAGCTAGTTTGGATTTAATAGAGCGAGTATCCCTGTGTCTATACTTGGGAAACTCGAGATAATTTTAGGAAGCTTATCCGGATCTGTGTCCGGATAGCTAGTGTTATTTATTTGATTGAATTGGTTATTTGGATGAAATTGTTTGTTTGATTGATAATGTATGGCTGTTATGTATGTTTGAATTGGTTAAAATAAAATTAAAATTTGGATTATCTTTTTTTTCTAAATTTCGAGGACGAAATTCTTTTAAGGGGGAGGAATGTAATATCCCAGAATTTCAAGGAATTTAAAATGTGATAATCTCTTAATTAAATTGTTTAAAATTTGATAAAATTGTTATTTCAAATTTGAATAGCCAAACAATTAAAAATGTGATGTTTTAAATTATGATTATAGATTGATTTTAAATAAGAATAATTATTTAGTTGGTATAATTAAATTCTAAATTGACTTATTGTTTTTAAAATTTAATAAGTGTGTTTAAATATATATATCTTTGTGTCAAATTGAATTTTAAATAGAATAAATTATTTATAAATAATAATGAGTTTGTTTAAAATTGATATCTATATTTATTTGAATTGACTTTAAATTTGGATTTTTAAACTAACTTTGAATTTGAATTTAAAAATGGAATTTAAAGGAATATATATATCCTAAAAATATAATATAGTTTGGATATAAAATATATAGATAATGTTTTTATTTAAAAATAAGATTGTTTTATATTATTCTTTTTAAAGAAATTTATTTATAGAAATTTGGATATGTATTTTTTTAATAGGAATAAATACAAGGGCTTTTTGAAATAGCATTTAAAAATGAGTTTAAAATATTTTATGTGATTTTTATTTAAATTATATTTGGTTTTTTTTAAAGATTGTATTTATGTAAATTTAGAAAACATTTATAAATTTATAAATGTATTTGTTTATTAGGAATTTAATTAGAAAAGCATTTATAAATTAAGAAAAAATATTAGTTAATTGGAAGTTAATTTAAAAAGCCTTTAAAATCATTTATAAATAATATAAGAATAAATTAGGACAAGTGTTAAGTTATAAACCTTTTAGATAACAAGTGTTAACATATTAATCTAAGTTAAAGACAAGCGTCAAATTATTTTAATTTTCTTTTAATTTTAACAAAAACTGAAATTAGCCTATATAAACCCCTATCTTCTCTTCATTTTCTTTTTCTTTAAAATCTAAGTTCATTTCTAAAAGAAAACTACAATTTTCATGCAATCTTCACTCTTCAAAACATGAATTCCTTTCTCTGTTCTGAATTCTTTTCTCTGTTCAAATCAATATCATGTAAACCTCCTCAAGTTCAAATGCAAATCTGAAAACTTTCAAAACCAGATATTATCAAAGCCTGAAATTCACTTTTCAAACCAAATTGCAAACCTGAATTCATTCTTCAACAAATGCAAACTAAACTAAAACTTGTTATCATCTCCTCAAAACAAAATCACATCTGAGACTATAAAAGTTTTTTTTTTAAAATCCTGAAACCTTCTGTTATCATGCCAGGAACATTTTCAACAGCCTGCAACACCTGGTTTTTAAAAAATTCAAGCATGCAACCTGAAAAAGCATTTTTTTCAAAACTGCAACCTGGAAGAAAGAAGTGAATCAAAGCCTTCTAACATTCCAGTTTAAAGCAAATCACAGAAATGAAGCATTGCTGTTTCAAAAGCTTCAAGTTTAAAATGTTTTGCAAGTTTTCCAGTGTTTCATCGAGAACAATCTCTGCATTTAATTAAAATGGTGAGTAAACATTTTATTTAAAAAAAAGTTAAGTAGCTAATTATTTGATTGCATATGAAATTAGTGATGATAAATGTTCAGAATGTATGCATGTAAGTAGGTTCATGTGTATGTATGGTGTATACTTATCTGTTGATTCTAACCTCTCTGTTCAGAGAATAGGATTTTGATTAAAGTTCAAAATCTTTGAATCAGTTTCTGTTAGTCTGTGAAATTTGAACAATATAGTTTGGTTTAAGCTTAATCCAGGTGTATATAAAAAATATATATAGATTCAAGGATTATAAGATTTAAACTATGTTAAATTTGGGAAATACGATGGAGATTCTTAAACATGTAAAATCAATCATTTTAACTTACTGTTTTAAGACTATAACTTGAATCATGCTTTAAAGTTATGGTTTTTAAAACAAATATCACAAATTTTAAAGAAGTATTGAATGAGAATTTGGGAGTTAACTAGAATTTAGTTTCTGGTCGTTTTCTGATGATCGGGACATTTATAGAGATCAGGATTTTGGGTAGAGGTAGGCGAAGCATCTGGTGGTCCGGCAAAAATAAATGGCCGGTTGTCTGATGATCGTGGCGTCGGTAGCAAGAAAGTTCAGGTTCTAAACCTAATTTTGGGTCTAGTTGAAAATTGAATCACTATTTTACTTATAGAGATCCGAGTTGCATAAAATTCTGGGAAGTGGAAGCGCGGTGGGTCGGCAAACCGTAGCCGGAATCGTAGCGGTAATCGTGATCGGAATCGAGGATTCAGAGGATTTTTTGATGATGGGTTTGGGTCTCAGTTCATTCTGGGGTACTCGATTTTGAATCAAGGCATGGGATGATGCTATGTTGATCATAGGTGCTCGTAGGGTTGTTCGGTGACTTGGCGATGGGGTCGTCGTTGATCGGAGGAGACTCCGGCGCTGGTGCAGGTGCTCGATGTTGTTTCGCGTGTCAGGGAAGATGGTTAGTGCGGGACTCGAAGAAGCTCTGTGTTTTTGGGTTATTGTCTCGAGTTTAAACTCGAGTAGTTTGGTGTGGTAGCCTGTAGTTTAATTGTTACAGGTTCTTAAAAGTTTAAGATCTAAACTAACCTTTGAAACTTAAAAAAAGGATGATGTACTAAGTTTTTGTTTCAAGTACACACGGGTAAAACCCAAAGAAAAATGTTTAACCAGTTTTAAATTTAAAATAAAATAAGTTTTAAATTTTAAATAATTAAGCTAAATCAATTTATTGAAATTCATTACTTTGGAATGAATTGTTTGTAAATAAATTATATGATTTGTTTTAAATGTTTTAAGTTAGATCCTTAAAGTTATTTTCAAAACTTAATTTGAAATATAAAAGGAAATTAATAAGGATATGATTTATCTCAAAACTTAATATAAGTTTGATAATAAATGTAATAATTAAAGAGCGGTATATTAATTGAATTAGTTAATGAATAATGATTTATAAATTAACAATTAAAGTTTCAAAGTAATTTATAACTTGAAATAAAGGATTGTTAATTAATAATTAGAGGTAAGTAATTAATGATTACTTTATATTTTGAACTTAATTAATGATTTAGTTAAGTAAAGGTTGTTATTAAGATAAAATGTTTTCAAAGATAATTAAGATAATTAAAGATAATATATTATCTTAAAGATAATTAAGTTTTTAATGAGTGGAAATTAATTAAGTTAATTCAGAAATTTCAAGTTTAATTAATTAATTATTAAAAAGGTTAATTAAGAAATTAATTAAGGGTAATTATTAATTTAATTAACTAATAATTATGATGTCTTAATTAATGATTAGAGATTAATTAATTTGTAATTATTTATTAATTAATTAAGTAATTAAGGGTTAATTAAACTAGTAATTAAGAAATACTTAATAAAGTTTTATTAAGTAATAATTGGGTTCTCTTGATTAATAATTAAGAGGTTATTAATCTATAATTCAAGTTAATTAATTAACTATAATTAAAGGTTAATTAATTGTAATTAAGGATTGATTCATTAATAATTATGGATTAATTAATTTGTAATTAAGGTTATTAATTAATTATTAAGTTTTATTAATTAATGATTAAGAGATAATTAATTAGTTAATCAAGATTAATTAATTAATTATAAAAGTAATTAGGAATAGATTACTTTGTATCAAAGGATTGATTAATAATTAAGTTTTATTAATTAATAGTTGAAGGATAATTAATCTGTCATTAAGGATTAATTTGGTTTAAGGGTAATTAAGGGATGAATTACTCGGTTATGATTTATGAAATGAATGTGATCAAGTTAAGTTAATTAATTTGTTAAATTAATTAAAGATAGTCACATGGTAATTGATTAAGTATGCTTACTTAACGAGATTTGATAAGAGTAATTATTTAAGGTAAGTAATTGATGAGTAAATTACTGGAGGTAATTGAGATAAGGGAAATTACTAATGGGAAGTAATTTTAAATGGATAATTATTTGGTAAAGTAATTAAGGATTTATTACTTGGTGTAATAAATCAAAGGATTCGTAAATGTAATTAAAAGTAATTAAGAATAATTTATTACTTTTTATAATTATTAAAGTTGATTTAATGAAAGAAATTAATTTAAGCATGATTAATTAATATAATTAATTAAGGAATAATGTAATTAATTAATTAATGGAAGTAATTAATTAATTAATGGAAGTAATTAATTAAGGTTCTGTATCGACTTGGAGATTGAGTTCTGTATCGACTTGATGTCAGGAGTGATACCGGTGATTCAATTGGGTAGAAGGATGTCTCCTAGGTTGATTGTTTGGTGAAGCAGCTTTATATTTCTTGAAACTTCTGTTGAACCTTATTTCTGGGGTGTGCTGTCTAGTCTGTGCCTGTGTTCATCAGCTGCATTTTTCTTCTGCTCCAGATCAGAGTTGTGCAGCGGAAGCAAGGTGGCTGCTGTTCTTGAGTAGAAGCAACTGGAAGTTGCAGTGTTTTGGATTAGAGAGTTTCTACTGAAATTTTTCAGGATCTGAGGCAAGTTGGCGAGTGATTCTGTTCTGTCTTTTCCGGATAGGAGAAGTAGGTTGTAATCTTCTGATGGTTATGGAATAGACTTTGTGTTTTTGGTAGATCTTGTGAGGATCAGTTTGTTGAGTTATTTTGATCTAGTTTGTTTATAGAAGCATCAGCAAAGGTTGAGCTGATGGGAAAGGATCTACGAACAGCCCAGGATCGTCGGTAGAGTTTTGAGGTTAAGAGATGGAGGAATTTGGAATTCGAAGTTAGAGACTTCGTTGTTGTTGAGGTTTTCTCCGGTAAAGGGAGCAATAAGACTTTATAAGATTATGAGGTAAGCTCCAAGGTATATTGGATTCTTCTGAGTTTTTGTAAGGATCGGTGCTTCGGTTTGAAGAGTTGAATTGCCAGTTTGGAAGACTGGAATTCAAAATATTCACATGTCTTTGAGGGAGTACGTGTTTGATCCATCACTGGTTTTGGCATCAGTAGTTCAGAAGGATTTAGTTGTTGATCAGTCTTGTCTGTGGTCTGGTATCTTGTGCAAATTATAGATCTAGATGAGTAGGAACTCAGTAGCTTAGCAATATAGCTAGTTTGGATTTAATAGAGCGAGTATCCCTGTGTCTATACCTGGGAAACTCGAGATAATTTTAGGAAGCTTATCCGGATCTGTGTCCGGATAGCTAGTGTTATTTATTTGATTGAATTGGTTATTTGGATGAAATTGTTTGTTTGATTGATAATGTATGGTTGTTATGTATGTTTGAATTGGTTAAAATAAAATTAAAATTTGGATTATCTTTTTTTTTTAATTTTGAGGGCGAAATTCTTTTAAGGGGGGAGGAATGTAATATCCCGGAATTTCAAGGAATTTAAAATGTGATAATCTCTTAATTAAATTGTTTAAAATTTGATAAAATTGTTATGTCAAATATGAATAGCCAAACAATTAAAAATGTGATGTTTTAAATTATGATTATAAATTGATTTTAAATAAGAATAATTATTTAGTTGGTATAATTAAATTCTAAATTGACTTATTGTTTTCAAAATTTAATAAGTGTGTTTAAATATATATATATCTTTGTGTCAAATTAAATTTTATATAGAATAAATTATTTATAAATAATAATGAGTTTGTTTAAAATTGGTATCTATATTTATTTGAATTGACTTTAAATTTGGATTTTTAAACTAACTTTGAATTTGAATTTAAAAATGGAATTTAAAGGAATATATATATATCCTAAAAATATAATATAGTTTGGATTTAAAATATGTAGATAATGTTTTCATTTAAAAATAAGATTGTTTTATATTATTCTTTTTAAAGAAATTTATTTGTAGAAATTTGGATATGTATTTATTTAATAGGAATAAATACAAGGGCTTTTTGAAATAGCATTTAAAAATGAGTTTAAAATATTTTATGTGATTTTTATTTAAATTATATTTGGTTTTTTTTAAAGATTGTATTTATATAAATTTAGAAAACATTTATAAATTTATAAATGTATTTATTTATTAGGAATTTAATTAGAAAAGCATTTATAAATTAAGAAAACATATTAGTTAATTAGGAAATTAATTTAAAAAGCCTTGAAAATCATTTATAAATAATATAAGAATAAATTACGACAAGTGTTAAGTTATAAACCTTTTAGATAACAAGTGTTAACATATTAATCTAAGTTAAAGACAGGCGTCACATTATTTTAATTTTCTTTTGTAACGACCCGAAATTTTCGATCCCGAAAATTCCAGATAGTTATGAAAAAGAAGAAAGAGATAGAAGAAGAACAGAAAAGAAACACACAATCTCACAATCGTAGCGGATGAAATATAATATCAATAATAATTATTATACCAAAGAAAACTGTACCTATCAATTTACATCGATATATCAGAGTTACAACAATTTTATACAACATTGGACAGATACAATTTAACATGTCTCAGATATATACAATATCACAGTGGAAACTATCTATATGTTCCTGCCATCCAGCTCGCCTCTTGAGCTCCAGAACGTCCTTACCTGAAAATCTGTAATACTCGGTCTGACCCGAGCATTACACCAAGTAACACCCGGATCTGGCTGGAAACCAGCATGAGTAAACCCAATTTAACATGGAATACCATGCAAACAACTTATATAAAACCCGGGGTAACTCAAACCAATTTTACAAGTTCACAGTTTGTTATAGACATCACTTATTTCACACATCATTTTCTAAGTACCAATACTTAGATTAAATGGTCCAATTCACTTAAATCATTCCATACCAGCCTATTGATTTCACATATCAATCTATAAGGAATCGAAGTGGTTTCGGATATTTACTAATACCCGACTCCGGTCTCTTCGAAACCATTATCAACTTAACTTAAATTATTCAAGTGAAATACAATTCTATTTTTAATACAGGATGTCACAGTAATTCATCATCAATAGATAACCACATCTTCACAGTTTAATTCAAACATATCTTATCACATAGCATTACAAACCACATATTAGGAATAATTATTAATCAAGGGCATTCAATATCATTCTATTTATCCTTTAATTACACTTAAGTAATTAACCCTTCACAAATTAATTATCCTTAACCCAATACAGTACTTAACCTTTAATTACTTTATTAATTAATTACTAACCATAATTATTAATCACCCTTGATTAATAACAACAATAATTAACTTCTCTTAATTACTTCATTAATAAATTTCTCCTTAATTTATTACAATTAATCCCTTGATTAATTACAAAGTAATTAAATCCAAACTATCATCATCAAACATCTTTAATTACATCCAGTAATTATCAATTACTTCCCATTAATTACATAAAGTAATTATTCATCAATCATCAAGTGTTTAAATTAATTAGACTTAATTAAGTAACCTAAACAAATCACATTAACCCAATTAATTACATCTAGTAATTAATTCATTAATTACTTCTATTAAGTAATTAAACATAAACAATTTTACAAGTGATTATTATTAATTAATTAATTATTAAAAATTAATCACATTAATTAATTGTTAAATAATCTTAAGTTAATGACCTTCATTAACTATTCTTAATTACTTAATTAAGAAATTAACTTATATTAATCATTATTAATTACAAATTAATTAATATTTAGTTACCACTTAATTAATCTCTAATTATTTAATTAATCTCTAATTATTTAATTAATTAAATGTTAACTACAATTTCATTAATCCTTAATCACTTGACTAATTAATCTTAATTATTAATTAAAATTAATTAACAATCCTTAATTATAGATTAATTAACCTTAATTAATTAACCTCAAATCTTAATTAATCATCCACATTTTTAATTAATTGAATAATTATTCGCTAAAATAATGAATCCAAATTCTTAAAATTCTCATTTATTTTAAGAAAATATCTCTTCTTAATTAAGCATTTAAAAAAAATTGTTTTTTTTTTGAATTTACTTTAAATTCCATTTAAAACTTCATTTTAAAATTTAAGATTTTAAAATGAAAACAAATTTTATCTTAAACTATATTTAAAAACAAATTAAAAACCTTTACCTCAGATGTTCAAGAAACATCTATTCTATAAAATAAAAGTTTAAAAGAATATAAACCAATTCATTTTAAACATTACAAGTTATTTTAAATCAAAATCAATCTAAAAATTCCCTTTTGATTTCAAAACTGAAATACAGTTTGAATCCTTTTACTCCAGATTTAAACTTAAAAGTTTAAAGCTTTACTTACATTTCCATCTTCATTTTTAAATTCAAATTATTTAACCATTTCTAAAATAGTTAAAACAATTTTTTTTTAAAAAAACTTATTTTATTTAAAAACTGACATTCAAATCAATTTCCAGGTTTTTAAACTGGATTTAAACTTATTTTAAATTTCTATTTCACAAATTTAAAACTCACAGTTTAAATTCAAAACCAATGTACTTTTATACTTTAAAAATTTAAAATCTGAATTTAAATTCTAAAATAAATTAAATTCAAACTCAAATTCAACTACTTTGAATTTGATATTTAATTCCAGATTTAAAACATAGTTTAATTTCCAATTTGCATTTAAACTTGCTCTAACATTTAAAGACAACAGAACAGATTTTCTGTTGTACCTAAAACCTGAACCAATCAGGTAAACTCGAGCAACCTGTTTTTTTTTCCGAGACAAAACTTAACCTACCTCGAGTCATACACTCGAATTACCCGAGAAAACTCGAGACAACAAAATTCCAACCCAAACTTCACCAGCATAACCACAATTCTCTGTGCACATGTACATCGACGCCGGCCACCCTAGTCCTCGACCTCCCCGCTGTCGTCATCCAACTCCTCAGGGCATCCAAACAAAAATCAAATCGACATATGCAAGCATTTAAATCGCGACCCAAAAAGAATTCCTAAACCTGGAAACAACAGACAGAACCCTACTTCCAAACCTTTCAACGCTTCAACCAATCACCTCCGACCACCGTTGCCTCTACAACTCCGACGAAGAACTCGACGACCCACCATCTTCCATTTCCCAAGTCATAGTTGAACTTGATCAACTATAATTGCCGAATGGAACGATTCTTCCTAGCCTAGTAAAATTAGGGTTTTACACTACAAATCACAACCACATCTTCCAAAATGAAATGCAACCCAAACGAGTAATTTTCTCAACATCCCTGATAACTCCATCGCCTCCAGAATCAAACTCGGCACCTCTAAACCTTTGTGGCAACAGAGATGTCATAAAATACCCAATACAGTCAAAAGAGAACTGCTCTTTGACTCTAGCCTTAAAAATTGAAATTTTAGGTTTAAAATTCATGATTTAATATGTTGTTTCAGATCAAAACCTTGAAACACAGAATCAATGCATCTGAATTTTTCACTAATTTGATGTTTGATCAACTGTTATAAAATCCAGAGATGATACTGGGTTATTTTAACCTAAATAAAATTCTAAACTAAAGTTTATAATTAAACTAACAAATTTCATTTGAATCTCAAATTTAAATGGTGATTAGATCAAGAGATTTGAATTTGTACAAATCAAGAACTGGGAAGTATAACAGAGTAGACTCTGTTGAAAACAAACAGACATGCATCATACATCCAGAACTACAACCATGTATATACATAAACATTCATATTTCAGACATCTAGCATGCAACTAAATTTACCTACTTAAATTTTAAAAAGTAGAGTTACTCACCAACATGCAGAGGACAGAGAACATTGTTAGTTCCATGCTCTTGAATTCCCAGTCATGCAGAAAACAATTCTGTTGTTTTTTTTCCTGTAATTTTGCTTCCAGGTTTGATAAATCTTCTATTGCTTGTTTGAAATTTATTTAACTTGAAGAATTTTAACAGTTGTTGCATTCTTGCTTCACATTTTGGGTTTTACAATATCTTTGATTTGAGTTTCTTCTTGATCAGGTTGTATTTTGCATTTTCTTTTGTATTCTATGTTTGATTTAATTCTCAACTGAACTTGGTTTTCAGAATTTTGATTTTTGAGTTGAGATAGTTTCATTTTCTTTTTTTTCCTTTGTTTTACTGTTTGAAGAAAAAAAGGGAAGAAGAGAAGAGTTGAGAGAAAAAAATGAGTACAGCCAGATTAATTTTGTTAATTCATTGTTTTAAAATTATTGTGGCACTTGTAAATTTGAGTGTTAATATCTTAACACTTGTTATCCTCCATAAGAACATATTTTGACAAATGTTTTACAAGTCCTATTCTTATAATATATGTGTATTCAAACCCTTCTTATTATTTTATATATATATATATATATATATATATATATATGTTATCAACTTTATATTCATTCTTTTCCTTTAATAAAATATTAATAAAATTTGAAGAAAATAATTTTATAGTAACTGTGCATAAAAATAAAAATAAAAAAAACTTATATGTATTATTTAAGTCCAGTTTATTTTTAAGGCATTTATTTTAAAATTTAAATTCAAGTCCATTCACATAGCAAGGCTTGGGTAAAATAATAGCTCCACACACACACACACACACACACACACACACTTGTATATAAACATACATAAATTTCCAATAGAGTTTGCATATGTCTACAAACATATTTTTAATTTATCACAAGGTTTATCATTTCTAGATATTATTATTTTTATTTATTTATCAGAATCCCACTTATTTATTCAAATTAACCAGTAAATTAGCCAATTATTAGATGTTCAAAAAAACAAAAAAAAAACAAAAAAAATTCAGGTTATCACATTCCTCCCCCCTTAGAATCTTTTTGTCCTCGAAAAGAAACGATGCCAGAATGATAAAGATGCTTATTATCAGAAAATTATTCTTTGATCATTTTTAAAACACTTTTAGAATTTACATAATATTATAAAATAGTTTTTTATAAAAATACTTTTTATAACTCGATGTTTTAACCAGTCTATCCTTGTTCTCACAGAAATTCGGTCATACGTTGATCAGGCGTATGACTAAAAATCTATAAGTACTTAGCAGACTTATTTTCAACATCCAGTGAAAATACTTGGAAAATAATTTTATTGAAAATATAGAAAACAGTTTTGGAAAATAGAGGATATATCTTTGGTGAGAATACTCTGGAAAGCATCACCCCTATCCATGGTCACAGTTACATCCAGGGTTACATTGCCATCGCAGCAAAAGTCCATGTAACTGCAGGCTCTCCGCGGCCTCTCAATTATGCCATGGATCCCACACACCAAATCACAGTTACATCCAGGGTTACGTTGCCATCGCAGCAAAAGTTCATGTAACTGCAGGCTCTCAGCGGCCTCTGATTTTTACTGTCAAAATGAAACTTCTCCACTCCTACATAGGTCGCAGTCTACCGATATAAAATCAAACGCAGACTGTTGGCTCTCAGCGGCACACACGACTTTCGCTATGTTATACCATAGATCGCAGTTACATCCTGGGTTACGTTGCCGTCGCAGCAAAAGTCCATGTAACTGTTGGCTCTCAGCGGCACACACTACTTTCGCTATTGTATACTCTACTCATAATCCTCAGGAACTAGTTTTTTCCGGACTCCTCACAGGATCAACTTTAGAGCCCCCCCCCCTTGGGGTTCAAGGCAGCATCACCCGGTGGTACTCCTAAGAAGTTCATTTCAAGGGAGCGCCTTTTTCCCCAGAGCCATCATCAAAACATTTTATACTATACATATATAGTATCTTTCAAATCATACACCTAGTATGATATCATAGAAAGCTCCTTTACTCAAAATCGATTATTCCAAAACCGATAATTCTCAAACTAGGCTTTCCAAATTCTCATATTGATTTTACCCAAAAATCAAAAGCCTTTCCAAATTCAAAGGTTCCCAAAACCTTTTCCAAAATCCTCATAAGATCCTTTATATATATACGATATATACAATTTTTAAAACTTCGGATCGTTTCAAACTTGTATAAAACTCCTTTTATACTTCAAACACTTTCAAAGTCCTTTCCTTTTGGCAATAGATTCATCAAAGGGAGTTTTATCTTATAAAACAAAGATATTTACTTTGTTTACTCAAATTCAGATATTCAAATTTGATTACTCTTTTTGCAATGTCATTTTCATCCAAATCCGTACGATGTACACATATCATCCGTACGCTATACCAATCTGATCGCTCACTCGATCACAAATTTCACTTCCGAACTAGTATCCTCCACCCGACTTCCTAGTGCGGACACAGATCTGATTTCTTGATCAGAATCGGTCATTCTCCTTGCATAGCTATAACTATGATAGAGAATATCCAGAACCAATTAACAATCCATATCCAGGTTCGCCGTCGAAAATCGAGTGAAAAATCCCAACTCGGATCGATAAACTATCTCGAAATTCTGTGCTCGAATCTGGATCAAATTACTATGCGAATAGAATAACATACGTACATCCTACGTATTTATCTTTATTAGTTATTAGCCAAATCAATTCTCTTTCTATTCACATTTACTTTGAATTTCATTCACTTACTCACAATTGCTTCAATCCATTTGGGTTATCACTTCTATTCTTATCTTGATTTATTCCCAATTCAAGTTGAATTAATTCTTAATTCCTTTTCAAATTTAAATCAAATTCCATTTGATTTTAAACATATTCAACTTCAATTACAATCCCAAGTTATTCCAATCACTTTGGACTAATATCCATTCATTTGAACCCACTTCAATTCCAATCCATTTCAACTCCAGTTTGAATTAATCCCAATTTCAAATTCCATTTCCAATCAAGTTGAATTATTCTTGATTTCCTCCCAAATTTAATTCAAATTCCATTTGAATTTAAAACTATTCAATTTTAATTACAATTCCAAATTATTCAAATCAATCTAATTCAGATTTTCCATTTGAATCTTATACTCATACATCTTCAATCACCATTTCAATTAATTCAAATCAAATTCAATTTGAACTAATTCAAATTTCAAATTTAAATTATCTCGAATTATATAAATTCGAGTTAATACTTCAAATGTTGATTTAATTCCTTTAAATCAATTTACGTTTAAAGTTTTTAAACAATTCACATACCTAACATATTATAACACAAATCAATTAACCTTTATTTTAAAAACATCCATCCATTTCCAATTTTCGGATCTCAAACCCAATTTGAGATTAATCAAACTCTCAAATATACTCAATCATTTAACTTTCCAAGTTAAAACTTAATTTCATCTTGAAATTTCCAAATCAAATTGATCATTCCAGCTTATTTAACCTCTCCCAAGTTAAACTCAATTCACTTAATCCAGTCAACCTTACCCGAACTTCCATTTCGAAATTTTAACTTCTCATAAATAATCTTCTCACTTATTAAGTTCAAAAATTTATCACTTTTGGGTATCACATCTCATTCCAGATTTAAAACTCAATATTTAGAGTTTATTTCAAACCATCCACACATATATATATACATCTTACTTCTTGGCCCACTAAGCCAAATTTTTTAATTTAAACCACCCTTGGTTTTAATTCAAAACAAATTTCTTTAAATTTTCAAACAACTCTTGTTTGAAATATGATCATTTCATTCAATTGCATTAGATAATACTATTTACTGTTTCTTTAAATTAATTACGTCATTAATTAATTCCAATTAATCACATTCGAAAATTAACTTATTTCTTAATTGCCTTCATTAAGTAATTGTCCTTTAAATTACTTACCTCCAGTTACTTCAATAAGTAACTTCCTCTTAATTTATCATTTCCAATTATTATCCTGAAACCTTTCCCAAATTCAAGATTTAATTTCAGTTTGGTTGTATTTCTGTTACTTCTTAATTTAATTCAATAATTTAACAACCAATTCCTTTACTATTTGTTAGAAAGATATATTGCTTTATATATCAAAATGTAATCTTATATAAACCATTTAAAATCTTTTATATAAGAAAATAACAAGTACGCTCTCTCATATATATATATACATAGATATATATATATATATATATATATATATACATACACACACACACACACACACACACTCAACTCATTCTAGGGTACCACTTACCCTATCCTTAATGAGTAATCCCACCAGAGCCAAGGTTCTCGCTTAACCTTCAGCTCTGATACCAAATGTAACGACCCGAAATTTTCGATCCCGAAAATTCCAGATAGTTATGAAAAAGAAGAAAGAGATAGAAGAAGAACAGAAAAGAAACACACAATCTCACATTCGCAGCGGATAAAATATAATATCAATAATAATAATTATACCAAAGAAAACTGTATCTATCAATTTACATCGATATATCAGAGTTACAACAATTTTATGCAACATTAGATAGATACAATTTAACATGTTTCAGATATATATACAATATCACAGTGGAAATACTCTATATGTTCCTTCCATCCAGCTCGCCTCCCGAGCTCCAGAACGTCCTTACCTGAAAATCTGTAATACTCCGTCTGACCCGAGCATTACACCAAGTAACCCCCGGATTAGGCTGGAAACCAGCGTGAGTAAACTCAATTTAACATGGAATACCATGCAAACAACTTATAAAAAACCCGGGGTAACTCAAACCAATTTTACAAGTTCACAGTTTGTTATAGACATCACTTATTTCACACATCATTTTCTAAGTACCAATACTTAGATTAAATGGTCCAATTCACTTAAATCATTCCATTCCAGCCTATTGATTTCACATATCAATCTATAAGGAATCGAAGTGGTTTCGGATATTTACTAATACCCGACTCCGGTCTCTTCGAAACCATTATCAACTTAACTTAAATTATTCAAGTGAAATACAATTCTATTTTTAATACAGGATGTCACAGTAATTCATCATCAATAGATAACCACATCTTCACAGTTTAATTCAAACATATCTTATCACATAGCATTACAAACCACATATTAGGAATAATTATTAATCAAGGGCATTCAATATCATTCTATTTATCCTTTAATTACACTTAAGTAATTAACCCTTCACAAATTAATTATCCTTAACCCAATACAGTACTTAACCTTTAATTACTTTATTAATTAATTACTAACCATAATTATTAATCACCCTTGATTAATAACAACAATAATTAACT
The DNA here is from genome assembly GCA_030765085.1 of Allium cepa. Taxonomy (NCBI): domain Eukaryota; kingdom Viridiplantae; phylum Streptophyta; class Magnoliopsida; order Asparagales; family Amaryllidaceae; genus Allium; species Allium cepa. The sequence continues at coordinate 185,364,185 of CM060934.1, forward strand.
TCTCTTAATTACTTCATTAATAAATTTCTCCTTAATTTATTATCTCAATTAATCCCTTGAGTAATTACAAAGTAATTAAATCCAAACTACTTTCATCATTAAACATCTTTAATTACATCCAGTAGTTATCAATTACTTCCCATTAATTACATAAAGTAATTATCATCAATCATCAAGTGTTTAAATTAATTAAACTTAATTAATTAACCTAAAATAATCACATTAACCCAATTAATTACATCTAGTAATTAATTCATTAATTACTTCTATTAAGTAATTAAACATAAACAATTTCACAAGTGATTATTATTAATTAATTAATTTAATTAATTATTAAAAATTAATCACATTAATTAATTGTTAAATAATCTTAAGTTAATGACCTTCATTAACTATTCTTAATTACTTAATTAAGAAATTAACTTATATTAATCATTATTAATTACAAATTAATTAATATTTAATTACCACTTAATTAATCTCTAATTATTTAATTAATTAAATGTTAACTATAATTTCATTAATCCTTAATCACTTGATTAATTAATCTTAATTATTAATTAAAATTAATTAACAATCCTTAATTATAGATTAATTAACCCTAATTAATTAACCTCAAATCTTAATTAATCATCCACATTTTTAATTAATTGAATAATTATTCGTTAAAATAATGAATTCAAAATCTTAAAATTCTCATTTATTTTATGAAAATATCTCTTCTTAATTAAGCATTTAAAAACAAATTGTTTTTTTAAATTTACTTTAAATTCCATTTAAAACTTCATTTTAAAATTTAAGATTTTAAAATGAAAACAAATTTAATCTTAAACCATATTTAAAAACAAATTCAAAACCTTTATCTCATATGTTCAAGAAACATCCATTCTATAAAATAAAAGTTTAAAAGAATATAAACCAATTCATTTTAAACATTACAAGTTATTTTAAATCAAATTCAATCTAAAAATTCCCTTTTGATTTCAAAACTGAAATACAGTTTTGAATCCTTTTATTCCAGATTTAAACTTAAAACTTTAAAGCTTTACTTACATTTCCATCTTCATTTTTAAATTCAAATTATTTAACCATTTCTAAAATAGTTAAAACAAATTTATTTTTTTTTAAAAAAAAACTTATTTTATTTAAAAACTGACATTCAAATCAAATTCCAGGTTTTTAAATTGGATTTAAACTTATTTTAAATTTCTATTTCACAAATTTAAAACTCACAGTTTAAATTCAAAACCAATGTTCTTTAATACTTTAAAAGTTTAAAATCTAAATTTAAATTCTAAAATTTAAATTAAATTCAAACTCAAATTCAACTACTTTGAATTTGATATTTAATTCCAGATTTAAAACTTAGTTTAATTTCCAATTTGCATTTAAATTTGCTTTAACATTTAAAGACAACAGAACAGATTTTCTGTTGTTCCTAAAACCTGAACCAATCAGGTAAACTCAAGCAACCTGTTTTTTTTTCCGAGATAAAACTTAACCTACTTCGAGTCATACACTCGAATTACCCGAGAAAACTCGAGACAACAAAATTCCAACCCAAACTTCACCAACATAACCACAATTCTCTGTGCACATGTACATCGACGCCGGCCACCCTAGGTCAACTCCGCGACCTCCCCGCTGTCGTCATCCAACTCCTCATGCCATCCAAACAAAAATCAAATCGACATATGCAAGCATTTAAATCGCGACCTAAAAAAAATTCCTAAACCTGGAAACAAGAGACAGAACCCTACTTCCAAACCTGTTAACGCTTCAACCAATCACCCCGACCACTGTTGCCTCTACAACTCCGGCGAAGAACTCGACGACCTACCATCTTCCATTTTCCAAGTCATAGTTGAACTCGATCAACTATAATTGCCGAATGGAACGATTCTTCCTAGCCTAGTAAAATTAGGGTTCTACACTACAAATCACAACCACATCTTCCAAAATGAAATGCAACCCAAACGAGTAATTTTCTCAACATCCCTGATAACTCCATCGCCTCCAAAATCAAACTCGGCACCTCCAAACCTTTGTGGCAACAGAGATGTCATAAAATACCCAATACAGTCAAAAGAGAACTGCTTTTTGACTCTAGCCTTAAAAATTGAAATTTTAGGTTTAAAATTCATGATTTAATATGTTTTTTCAGATTAAAAACCTAAAACACAGAATCAATGCATCTGAATTTTTCGCTAATTTGATGTTTGATCAACTGTTATAAAATCCAGAGATGATACTGGGTTATTTTAACCTAAATAAAATTCTAAACTAAAGTTTATAATTAAACTAACAAATTTCATTTGAATCTCAAATTTAAATGGTGATTAGATCAAGAGATTTGAATTTGTACAAATCAAGAACTGGGAAGTATAACAGAGTAGACTCTGTTGAAAACAAACAGACATGCATCATACATCCAGAACTACAACCACGTATATACATAAACATTCATATTTCAGACATCTAGCATGCAACTAAATTTACCTACTTAAAATTTAAAAAGTAGAGTTACTCACCAACATGCAGAGGACAGAGAACATTGTTAGTTCCATGCTATTGAATTCCCAGTCATGTAGAAAACAATTCTGTTGTTTTTTTTCCTGTAATTTTGCTTCCAGGTTTGATAAATCTTTTATTGCTTGTTTGAAATTTATTTAACTTGAAGAATTTTAACAGTTGTTGCATTCTTGCTTCAGATTTTGGGTTTTGCAATATCTTTGATTTGAGTTTCTTCTTGATCAGGTTGTATTTTGCATTTTCTTTTGTATTCTCTATTTGATTTAATTCTCAACTGAACTTGGTTTTCAGAATTTTGATTTTTGAGTTGAGATAGTTTCATTTTCATTTTTTTTCTTTGTTTTACTGTTTGAAGAAATAAATGGAAGATGAGAAGAGTTGAGAGAAAAAAATGAGTATAGCCTGATTAATTTTGTTAATTCATTGTTTCAAAATTATTATGACACTTGTAAATTTGAGTGTTAATATCTTAACACTTGTTATCCTCCATAGGAACAAATTTTGACAAATGTTTCACAAGTCCTATTCTTATAATATATGTGTATTCAAACCCTTCTTATATATATATATATATATATATATATATATATGTTATCAACTTTATATTCATTCTTTTCCTTTAATAACATATTAATAAAATTTGAAGAAAATAATTTTATACTAACTATACATAAAAATAAAAACAAAAAAAAACTTATATGTATTTTTTAAGTCCACTTTATTTTTAAGGCATTTATTTTAAAATTTAAATTCAAGTCCATTCACATAGCAAGGCATGGGTAAAATAATAGCTCCACACACACACACACACACATATATACACACACACACTTGTATATAAACATACTTAAATTTTCAATAGAGTTTGCATATGTCTACAAACATATTTTTAATTTATCACAAGGTTTATCATTTCTAGATATTATTATTTTTATTTATTTATCAGAATCCCGCTTATTTATTCAAATTAACCAGTAAATTACCCAATTATTAGATGTTCAAAAAAAAATTCAGGTTATCACATCTTTTAATTTTAATAAAAACTGAAATTAGCCTATATAAACCCCTATCTTCTCTTCATTTTCTTTTTCTTTAAAATCTAAGTTCATTTCTAAAAGAAAACTACAATTTTCATGCAATCTTCACTCTTCAGAACATGAATTCCTTTCTCTGTTCTGAATTCTTTTCTCTGTTCAAATCAATATCATGCAAACCTCCTCAAGTTCAAATGCAAATCTGAAAACTTTCAAAACCAGATATTATCAAAGCCTGAAATTCACTTTTCAAACCAAATTGCAAACCTGAATTCATTCTTCAACAAATGCAAACTAAATTAAAACTTGCTATCATCTCCTCAAAACAAAATCACATCCGAGACTATTAAAGTTTTTTTTTTTAAAATCCTGAAACCTTCTGTTATCAAGCCTGGAACTTTTTCAAAAGCCTGCAACATTTGGTTTTTAAAAAATTCAAGCATGCAATCTAAAAAGCAGTTTTTCAAAACTGCAACCTGGAAGCAAGAAGTGAATCAAAGCCTTCTAACATTCCAGTTTAAAGCAAATCGCAGAAATGAAGCATTTCTGTTTCAAAAGCTTCAAGTTCAAAATGTTTTGCAAGTTTTCCAGTGTTTCATCAAGAACAATCTCTGCATTTAATTAAAGAGGCAAGTAAACATTTTATTTAAAAAAAGTTAAGTAGCTAATTATTTGATTGCATATGAAATTAGTGATGATAACTGTTCAGTATGTATGCATGTAAGTAGGTTCATGTGTATGTATGGTGTATACTTATCTGTTGATTCTAACCTCTCTGTTCAGAGTATAGGATTTTGATCAAAGTTCAAAATCTTTGAATCAGTTTCTGTTAGTCTGTGAAATTTGAACAATATAGTTTGGTTTAATCTTAATCCAGGTGTATATAAAAAATATTTATAGATTCAAGGATTATAAGATTTAAACTATGTTAAATTTGGAAAATACAATGGAGATTCTTAAACATGTAAAATCAATCATTTTAACTTATTGTTTTAAGACTATAACTTGAATCATCCTTTAAAGTTATGGTTTTTAAAACAAATATCACAAATTTTAAAGAAGTATTGAATGAGAATTTAGGAGTTAACTGGAATTTAGTTTCTGGTCGTTTTCTGATGATCAGGACATCTATGGGGATCGAGATTTTGGGTAGAGGTAGGGGAAGCTCTGGTGGTCCGGCAAAAATAAATGGATGGTTGTCTGATGATCGTGGCGTCGACAGCAAGAAGGTTCAGGTTCTAAACCTAATTTTGGGTCTAGTTGAAAATTGAATCACTGTTTTACTTATAGAGATTCGAGTTGCATAAAATTCCGGGAAGTGGAAGCGCGGTGGGTTGGCAAACCGTAACCGGAATCGTAGCGGTAATCATGATCAGAATTGAGGGTTCAGAGGATTTTTTGATGATGGGTTTGGGTCTCAGTTCATTCTGGGGTACTCGATTTTGAATCAAGGCATGAGATGATGCTATGTCGATCGTAGGTGCTCGTAGGGTTGTTCGGTGACTTGGCGATGGGGTCGTCGTTGATCGGAGGAGACTCCGGCCCTGGTGCAGGTGCTCGATGTTGTTTCGCGTGTCAGGGAAGATGATTAGTGGGGGACTCGAAGAAGCTCTGTGTTTTTGGGTTATTGTCTCGAGTTTAAACTCGAGTAGTTTGGTGTGATAACCTTTAATTTAATTATTACAGGTTCTTAAAAGTTTAAAATCTAAACTAACCTTTGAAACTTAAAAAAAGGATGATGTACTAAGTTTTTGTTTCAAGTACACACGAGTAAAACCCAAAGAAAAATGTTTAACCAGTTTTAAATTTAAAATAAAATAAGTTTTAAATTTTAAATAATTAAGCTAAATCAATTTATTGAAATTCATTACTTTGAAATGAATTGTTTGTAAATAAATTGTATGATTTGTTTTAAATGTTTTAAGTTAGATCCTTAAAGTTATTTTCAAAACTTAATTTGAAATATAAAAGGAAATTAATAAGGATATGATTTATCTTAAAACTTAATATAAGTTTGATAATAAATGTAATAATTAAAGAGCGGTTTATTAATTGAATTAGTTAATGAATAATGATTTATAAATTAACAATTAAAGTTTCAAAGCAATTTATAACTTGAAATAAAGGATTGTTAATTAATAATTAGAGGTAAGTAATTAATGATTACTTTATATTTTGAACTTAATTAATGATTTAATTAAGTAAAGTTTGTTGTTAAGATAAAATATTTTCAAAGATAATTAAGATAATTAAAGATAATGTATTATCTTAAAGATAATTAAGTTTTTAATGAGTGGAAATTAATTAAGTTAATTTAGAAATTTTAAGTTTAATTAATTAATTTAATTAATTATTAAAAAGGTTAATTAAGTAATTAATTAAGGGTAATTATTAATTTAATTAACTAATAATTATGATGGCTTAATTAATGATTAGAGATTAATTAATTTGTAATTATTTATTAATTAATTAAGTAATTAAGGGTTAATTAAACTAGTAATTAAGAAATACTTAATAAAGTTTTATTAAGTAATAATTGGGTTCTCTTGATTAATAATTAAGAGGTTATTAATCTATAATTCAAGTTAATTAATTAACTATAATTAAAGGTTAATTAATTGTAATTAAGGATTGATTTATTAATAATTATGGATTAATTAATCTGTAATTAAGATTATTAATTAATAATTAAGTTTTATTAATTAATGATTAAGAGATAATTAATTAGTTAATCAAGGTTAATTAATTAATTATAAAAGTAATTAGGAATTGATTACTTTGTATCAAAGGATTGATTAATAATTAAGGTTTATTAATTAATAGTTGAAGGATAATTAATCTGAAATTAAGGATTAATTTGGTTTAAGAGTAATTAAGGGATGAATTACTCGGCTATGATTTATGAAATGAATGTGATCAAGTTAAGTTAATTAATTTGTTAAATTAATTAAAGATAATCACATGGTAATTGATTAAGTATGCTTACTTAATGAGATTTGATAAGAGTAATTATTTAAGGTAAGTAATTGATGAGTAAATTACTGGAGGTAATTGAGATAAGGGAAATTACTAATGGGAAGTAATTTTAAATGGATAATTATTTGGTAAAGTAATTAAGGATTTATTACTTGATGTAACAAATCAAAGGATTCATAAATGTAATTAAAAGTAATTAAGAATAATTTATTACTGTTTATAATTATTAAAGTTGATTTAATGAAAGCAATTAATTTAAGCATGATTAATTAATATAATTAATTAAGGAATGATGTAATTAATTAATTAATGGAAGTAATTAATTAAGGTTCACTAATTAATGTGATTAATGAGAATAATTAAGAATTGATTAATTAAGATTTACTGATCTATAATAAGTTATTATAAGGTAATTAATTGTAATTAATTAAGGATTAATGTCGTTAATTTTAATTAATAGAGTAATTAAGGTTAATTACTTAATGATTTGTAGATAATTAATTTGTATAATTAATTAAGGGTAAATTACTTAATGTAATTAAGGAATAATTAATCAAGATTGATTAATTAAGATGATGATTAATTGATTGGTTAATTAATGTTTATGTAAGCAAGATTTATTGTCATGTAGATAATTAATTTAATTTATTTTAAATTAATTAAAGATGAAGTAATTAATTTAATTCATTTTAAATTAATTACAGATGGTATGATTGATAGATCATTGCTTATGGATGGTTGATTTATTTTGAATGGCTTAGTTGCTTGATATCTCTGATGAGATATGTGTGATATATTCTATGAGATGATTTGGTTGAATTGTGATGATAATATGAATTATCTGTTGTGATGATAATGTAGATTATCTATTGTGACTTTGTGAATTATCTATCTGTGTGTATATAGATAGTTGAATTGAATTGTTTAACTTTAAACAACTTGGACTAAACGATACGTTTTGGATTTCGATGAGATCGGGATCGGGTTTCCATATTTGGATATCCGAAAACCACATCGATCCAAATTAACGATAGGTCGTGAATCTTAAGTGAAAATGAAGATTCAGAGTGTAAGGGTTATCGTCGTTAACTCTGAGGGTGATTCCAAAATGAGTGTAACGAGATAATGCCTTCAGTTTCGTTCGAACCCGGAACAAACTTGTATGGATTGAATGCTTTCAACCCATCGTCAAGAGGACGATGAGCATTCTAAGTGACGTGTTCACTAAAGGTAATCGTGGCCTCATGCCTCATCAACTGGGAATGGCTAAAACATGGGAGGTGCAGCAAGGCTAAGTGGGTCATGCCCAAGTAGGATGAGATGAACCCCTGTCTAGAGTCCCTTTTATTTCGGCTGTGTGGGCGGTTGAATAACTACAACCGCCGGGGTTGTCTTATTCGGAACTATTCAGTAAGGAATGGTTCCAGCTTTGTATTGTAGGGGATTGTGAGTGATCCTCGGTACGGTGATTTAGGCCCCGTACTGTGACGGGCGGTACCCCGGTAGCCCTGCCATTGTATGGAATACAAAATCCAATAAGTGCTCTCGGATTTGATTGTATTACCCACTTTGTGGCTAGTAGCTGGAATTTAATAAATGTAACAATTTCGGCTATTTCATATTTATTTGAAAACCCTAGACCCTATTATAATATCACTGGATTTCCTATCAAATGTTGGTTAGCGTAAGGTAAAAACTTACCCATGTTTATGTGTAGGGAGTCTTACGTGATACCTTTTTCTTTCAAAAAGGTTTTTAAAGTTAAGCAATTTTAACCGTTTACTCACACCAGACCCATGTCTAACCCGGAGTTTATTCTGTTTTTCTTAAACTCTTGGGTACTCAAATTTTTACGAGTTGCTAGGGGATTCAGGTTAGGTTTGACGGATTCTGAAGGAACAGTGGAGCAGCAGGCTTTAGCGTATAGATATAGTATTCCGCTGTTTGTTCTCTGAGTCGTTTGTCTATGTTGTATATTGAGTTGTATAACTAGACAGGTGTTTATAACTGTCTAGTATGTGTTGTTTAAGCTGTGTAACTCTAATGTATATGATACTATGTAATATTTATGTGGTTAATATAATTTATTCGTTCCGCTGTTGAGATTCTGATGTTGTTTCTTTCTTTCTACTATTTCTTTTCTCTTCTCTATCCCTTTCTTTCTTAAAATGATGCGTCTTTCTGTGGAGAGAAAGGCGAGTCGTTTCAAGCACCTTCGATAGTAACTATACCATATAATTCTCGTGTTTCTCCTAGATATTTTCAATGTTACATTTGGGTCTAGCTTTGGTAGTTGGTAATTTAAATATCAAATAAACAAACATCCAGTCATGGTTTAATTTCTAATTGGGATCCAGTAAGCCTTTATTAATCCTATTTAATTAATAAAGCTACTTTATAAAATCTAATCACAAGATCTTTACAATACACTATTCACAAACCTCTTACATTTCCTTTTATATTTAGGAAACATTTATATACTTATCTCAATATTATAAGTATATTACCAAAACATTTTACTTTTCATGCCTTGAAATAAAATCATATACTTATCTTAGTAGTATAGGTATAGTTACAAACTTTTCAATGTTTTCTTCTTCCAAATCCCATATTAAATTACCAAACATCTCTTTCAAATAAAACATTCCGCTTATCCTTTATCAAAAATTCCCTTTTTAAAAGCACATCTCATATTTCAATTAACTTGTAACTTTCGAAATAAAGTTATAACCCACTTCTATAAACCCTTAAGTTAATTTATAAACCTCTTTCCAAATCTTTGAAATGATTTATAAACCTTTTTCCTATTTTTAATTTTTTTTATATAAACCTTTCTATACTCCTTTACAAAATATCCTTTATAAATATCATTTACAAAACATCATTTGTAAAACACTTTAATAACCCTTTCTGTTTGAAAAATCCCTTCCTATAAACAAGTTATAATTTATAAATACCTTTATAAGAATTATATAACTTGAAAAACCATTTATATAAACCCTTAGCCACAAATTGATTATAGAATTATAGTAAATACAAACCATACTTTATAAATACCAAATGAGGCTTAGCAATCCCAAATACTAATTTAAGTTACCATTTAATTTCAATTCAATTTCCAAATCACATAATAATTATTTACATAAGCTACCTATATGTAAATACAGTTCATATCTAATCAGGGAATAACACGTCATTATATCTAGTTGGCATATACAAGTCCAAATAACATAACAACAGGAGGGTGATTTATCCTACTAAATAGATGTCTAAAGGATTCAATCAATTAATAGTAGAAGAGAATTTATCGCTTAACACATGTCCATACAATCAAACCACTTACACTATAGCAGAATGGTGTTTTGTTCTGCTAATGGATATCATTTAATCCTCCTAATCATATGGGTTACTAAGGGTCCAAAAAAGAGATGTGTGATACAGAATCGATTTACTTTGAAAAGGAAAATTGATTAATACACATTCTGTTTAGTTTAAAATCACATTTGAAAACTTAAAAGTATATTTAATTAGCTTAAACCCTAATTAATTCTTAATTAATTCAATTTAAATCAAGATTATATCATAACTAAGCTCTAATTAGGCTTAATGAACTTGATTAAGTACTAATTAACTTTCTAATGCAAGTCAGTTAAGGTTAAACCATATTGTTTAAGAGTTAAACCCTAATTAATTAAATATTAATTGAATAACCCATTAATTAAATAATTAGTTAACCATAATCTTAATTAAATAATTATTAATCACTTAATTACTTCTTAACTCCATTAATCACTAATTAAAACTTTATAAAATAATTAATAATCATTAACTTAACTTAAGTGATGATTAACCTCTAATCACCTTCTTAATTACCAATTAGGTGCTAATTACCTTTTAACTAACTTATTAATTAATTAACTAATTAATGATATTAAAAGTTAATTACTTTTAAATATTACTAATTAAGTTTGAAGAACTTAGCAAACTAATTTCAAAATAAAACAGATTTGAAATAAAAATTCAAACCTTTGCCGAACTGCATCCGTAGCAACTATCGCTATGAGCGTAGTTTTCTCTAACCCACCTTTAAGCAAAGCCACTTTACTAAAACCATACCATTTCATGATTGAAACATACCTTAGTAAATTTTTACACTTTAAAACTAATTACACAAACTTTAACCAAAATGAAAACTTCTAAGCTCTTGAGATGTGTTTGATTCAATTCGACCTCAAATCCATCGTGACTACATACAAAGTTTCAACTTTTTTTTCAACCCATCATGACTATAGTCAAGTTCATTATCAACCCTTTTTATTCATACATCACATTCATACAACAAATTGTATGCATATACCAATATATATACCATTACTAACTTTGTAGTAACACTTCCATTCTTGTGCTAACACTAACCATATATTAACACTTATCATCATATTTCAAACATGCCAAGATCCAACATATATATAACATACATATAGCTAAGGATCAACACAACACATAAAGGAAAGGTTTTTGCAAAAGATTCAGAATTTACTCACCAAAAGCTATCCAAACTCTTGCTAAATTAGATTACGACATAGCACTTCCATTCCTAAGCAACAAGATGGAGTCTTGAACCCTAAATGCACTAGGTAGACTTAGTCTTGAAGTTAAGAGGAAGCGAGACTTGTTTCGGTAAGGTGGAGCGACTTTGGATAAATATCGAATTCTCAATAATAAATCGAAAATAGGTCATTTTGCAAATTATTATTGGGCTAACTACTCGTAGAATTTCAAAAAGGAATCAAAGAATAAGTTATTGGAATTTCTGTCTATATCATTTCAAACAATGAATAACTCATTTTCGATTTGTTTTGATGAAGTTATGATCAAAAGATGAAGGGTAATTTTCAGACTTGAAATTCTAGGTGAAAATTACTTTGCAAAGATTGGATATTTTGACATAGCTATGATAGAAATTTAAAAAAGTGATCAACTAGAATGTATTAGCCATTAAAATTTCATATGGTTTAATAAAAAGAAAAACTACATTAGATTTTTAAATGCGAAAGAAAAGGTTGGTGGAAAGAGGAGGAAAGATGGAGAAACATATGGGCTATTTATATGCAAGATTTTACACCTAATCACTTTGTCAAGTCACATCACAAATCTTTTATAATATATATATATATATATATATATATATATATATATAATTTTTTTAATCACGTCACTCTTATATATATAATTATTATGTTTTGTCACGTCACTTTCTTTTATATATATATACATATATAATTATCATGTTTAGTCATATCACTTTCTTATATATAAGTTTAATTATTAATTAACTAAGATGTAATGAGAGATAATTATGGTAAATGATTACAAATCTAAGACGTGACAATACATAATATATATATATACTTATATAAAATGTTTATTACTTTTAAAACTATGTCCTATCACATCACTTACTAATCCAAATTAAGCTAAGATAATTTATTTCTATGTGCATTATTATCCAGTTAATTAACTCCTATATATATGTACATATAGTGCACAAAGACGAACAACGTTCCCGACAACTTTCCATTGTCGAAAGGTCGAAATTTCGTAAAACATTATTCGGTCACATTTTCTGTTTTTCTACGAACTATTTAATTTGTTAAAAAAAATTAAAAATGATTTTACCATCATTACTGATTAATTAAAATGAGTTTGTTTTCATTATAAAACCTATATATTGAATATTTAAATGAATTAAATATTTGCTAATCAAAGTAGTGAAATTCCAGGCCGTTACACATATGCCAAAATTGGATTTGGCATTGATAAATTGCTAATCGAAATAATGTAAATGTTGCAATGACTATAGTAAAAATAGGACAAACAGATAGCCCAATTCAAGTAAGAATTAAATGGATTACGTCTGATAATTGAAATGAATTACATATGCTAATTGAATGAACTGTATTAATTCACTTAAAACAAGTAAATTGAAAGATTTCTAGATTAAGTCTGCATATAAAATGAAATGATTAACTTTCTTAAAACAAGTAAATAAAAAGATGTTTGGATTGTTCACAATGGAACTATAGCGTAGGTCAAATGTTGTAAGTCACTTTAGACTTAGTAGACAGTTTGGGGTCTTGAGCCAATAAGAGTATGAACCCTGTTACTCTCTAAATTGCTTAACCGACATAGACACATCTAGGTATTCTTATTTGAGTTGGCAGACTTATTTCGCATTTCTAAATTATAGACTAGGATGTGGAGTGTGGTTAAGATGTACAACTTATGTTGCGAAAGGTGTGCAAAAGTGTTGGGATTGAAGTATTGGTCGTTAGTTAATGCTATTGGAATTGGATTTTCAATCATTGGTCGAGGTGTTAGGATCGAAGACTGGATCATGGACATTCCCGTGGGCCCGTATGGACATAGATGCTAAAAGATAGGTGGTGCCCACTATCAAGTGGAATTAAGCACAGTGACTCCTTGGGGTGCGTAAGAGATATTTTGTGGCTAGGATCAAGGAATTGGGCATGAGTGCAAACGATGAGTCACTATGAGGGTTTACATCCGTATTCTTCCTCTCTAGGCATAGTGTGAGTTAAAGTGGGATAGTAGTTTCCCCAAAACTAGGAGTTCGTTCGATGAGATGCGACCTGTTGTTATCTCCCTAATGTTAGTTTGATGACTGTTAGACTAATGTGTCTTAGGCTTGTGACCTTAGGTGCATAGACACTATACACACACCCTATATCATCTAGAGTAGATTTGATGTCAGTTGTTTTAATTTCCTATTTAGTCTTGTTCTCATTAACTAGACTTTATGTCTAATCCATTCTATTTTTCCCCCATATGGTGGACAGAGTAGCAGTTGACAGGTCCCTTGATGCCTTTGGATTATTGTGCTTGGAATCCAGTTCTATTTTATCATTTATCATGCATTTCCTATTAGTACATTTGCATTTTTACTATTTTACTTATGAGGGATTATTTTTATGATACTTTGATATTGATATGTACAGATGGTTTTCCAAGACTATGATATTATGACATTTTGAGACCTGGATATTTTGGTACCTTTGAGATTTTTAACACTGTTATTATGAGATTATCCATGTATTTGATATTATGTTTCCATTGTGATGACCTTTGGATTAGATAGATTATCTTTTCATTGATATCTTAGTCTCCATGATACAACTTTTTCCTTAAACCGATGATCCGTATTTCTTGATATGGCGGTGTTTGGCATGTCAAGGGATGCGAGGTGTCACAGGTTCCTTGATTAGAAACCCGTCCCCTTACATAGCCATATACTATGATAGAAAATTTTGGGGTCATATCAAGAATCTATATCAAATGTTCCCCGTAAAGAATCTAGTGAAAAATCTTTGTTTGGACTGGCATGTACTCGAATACTGGATCAAGAACAGTCATGTACATAAAACGATCTACGTGCAAGTTACATATTTTATCCTACTGGTTTCTCAACTATATAAATATCTTTTATTACTTTGTTTTATAAAAATAACATGCCTCAATATTAAGATCATTTATGAACCATTTCATAAAACATAACTTCAAATTTTCAAAATTTTATAACTTAAGTTCGTACTCGAACATTACTCCCTGACATCCTAAGAGTTATACAAGACATCAAATTCATTTTACTTAACAAGGAGGTTTAACAAATTCAAAATTTGTTTTAACTTACTAACTTCTCAAATTCAAGTTTTATATAAAATCAAATTTTATTTTCACAAAAACAGTTAGCTTCACGTTCTATAACAATTCGAAAGTTTCCACCTACCCAAAATCACCGAAAATCCTATTTCATTTTAACAAATGAATACTACCAAACAATGTATCATGACATGAAGCACATACCATATGATCCTAATGCATAGGTTACATGTGTCCATAAAATATCTTAACAACTTTTAATAATTTATTAAACACAACTTACCTAAAAATGGAAAACATGAAAAGTTCCAACATTTATTCCGGGCTATGCCACTACCATCGGGCAACCAACATAGTATATGTAAAAAAATTTCTACATAAGAAGTTCATACCAATTTTTTTTTAAGAAAAACTTTAGAAGTAAACTCCAAGTTTTATTTCAACTCATTTTGAAATAATAATGTGTACATATATCTTTTGTATTAAAAAAATAATACATTCGAAATTAAATTAGAATCTGATTTACTAAAAAAACCATGTAGCATTCCCCACTTAGAAAACCAAAAATAAACGTTGAAGATGCCGAAGTCATAACCAGGATTATTTTCAAGCGACATAAGTGAGTTTGGTACATCCAATTCAAGCCTTTTCGACTGAACCAAAGTCATTTCAAAATGGTATCAAATACTTTATAAGTATTACTAAGTATCATGATCCTAATTTCATAACCCAATTTCCCAAATACTTACTTTCAAATAACACTACTATTATTTTGTACAAAATCTTGAAAAAACATTTTCAAAGACACCGAGATTTAAGTTCTCAAAATATAATGATATCCTTCTTGCTTATAAATATTATTTTATAAACCATACTTATATAAAATTACTTTCTTATATAGATTATTTTCACAAATGTTTATTTACTAAATATTTTACCTTTCTCATATTAAAATAAATATCTTTGATTAAATTCAACTTTTATACAAGTTAAATTTTAACCCAACATTTTACTGAACGTCTTATAGTCAAACCGTGAAACTCAATTCACAAGGTGTTCGTTTCAATATATTTATAAATACTGTCTACCTAACCCATGTAGTGAAAAGGTAAAACTGGTCATAAACCGATCGAGCATAAATCAATAATCAACAAATGATACTCAATGCTCATAAACTGGCCGAGCATACTAAACAAGTTTAACGAGGGGTAATGAATGAACTTATTAATCCCTACATTAATTAAACTATAATTTAACATTCACACTTATATAAGTTACATTATATATGATCTTTAATTTTTGTAGTTATGGTTACGTTTAAGGTATAAATTTATAACAAATAAAAAATATACTCTAATACATATATCTCAAATCATGCTAGGGCATTCCATTACCCTATCTCTTAGTGAGTCATACCCAACCAAAGCCAAGGTTCTCGCTTAACCTTCAACTCTGATACCAGCTATAACGATAAGCCTTTTCAACCCGCAAATGTCGACAATAATACATCAACGGTATTCATGTGTCAAACACCCAAGTGCCGAAAAGACGAAATGTTAAGGTAAAATAAAAATAAAAAGAAATAAAACAAGAAAGAAATAAAACAAGAAAGAAAAGAACACAACATCAGAATCTCACTAGTGGACCGCGAATATATAATTTCTAAAGGACAATACAAATGGTTACTCCGATATAGAAATTTCGGAGTTACAAAACCTAAGTACTATCATCAGCACAGACAATTATAACAACATGTCCTCACAAACCTTGATATGTAAAATATAGTAATACATCTGAAATAAGAAAACTACAGTAGGTGAAACATCCAGCTTGTCTTATCGAGCTCCATAGAACATCAATGAAAACCTATCTTTCTCAAACTACTCGAAAGAGAACATAAAGAAATTAGAGAAAACAAAAACCAAGCATCAAACAAAGTCTGATATAAGAAATTCAAGAAATATGTGGTTGACATATAACAATACTTTTGAGACCCTTATTCCCACAAAAGAACCACCATCTAATGAGTACATAAGGTTACATAATTGATAATTCCTTGGGTGAAGAATATAAATATATAACATAGCCGAACTGGTTACATTCATTACATTCAACGTTCGCATGCTGAGTTTTTCCATGGAGATCTGTTTGGTCGGTGTCGAATCTAATCTCCTACACAAGGGTCAAAAACTACCTCCGAGCTTTGTATATTTTTTTAGATAGAATATACAGTAAGGAAAACATATCCAACCTATGTCTAAATACATTATCCCAAATACCATCACCTCCCTCGTGCAATATCGATAAGCATACTCTAGATATGAGTGATAATATGTTGTTATGGGTCAGCCAAACCCCAAGCTATGCCCCTACTCTATTTTTTGTCATTTTCAATATCGAGGATACATTCGACATCTTTCCCATGGGTCATTATCACTCAAACAGAACATAAATCCCCAGTTGGATTCCCTCATCTCGAACAAATCTCGAAACCCTACTTGCATTCCAGCATCTCGAGAAAATCCACTTCCAAGAGATATAACACGCATCTCAGTCTTGAAGTGATTTTCGATAAGTAAAACACCTATCGATCCCGGTGTCTTCAAGACCAAATCAACGAAATTTGGTCATTCAATAATAATGAGAACAATCACATAAGGAAACCGAGTCTCGTATACTTATCATGTTTCTGATATATTCATCTCACACTATCCCTCGATCAAGAGTGACGTCCATAGGTTAGAGCTCTATTGCTCATATCCCTACATGAATATCAGTCTTAATTGTAATAGATAGACTAGCCTACTTCATCAGCTTTTAGTGCTAAGTATATGACTAAATACTTCGCATAAACAAATAAACATACAAAGTAGGATCAAGTCACACAAAGCAAGATTAAGTCACATAAGCGACTTCCAATCCCCTTTTTGTTTAATTAATATTTTTATTAATTAAAACCACTTTTATTAGTGAACTTATTTTATCTAATAAAACATTATTTATTGATTTCTATTATTCACTTATACTCTTACAATACTTCAAAAGGTATTCATATGCTTATCTCAAATGGTATAAGTATATTCAAAAATCATTAACAAGATTTCTTAGTTTAAACCTTTGCATTTTCTATCTTTTTCCAAAAGAATCCTTAGTTATAATTACCTCCGAAATATTGATTTTAAGGATGTAAGTTCTTATATAAATCTATTCAAAAAAGTTTAAGACTAATGTTACTTAAACATTGTCACTACAAACCCAAAACCATTTTATTTATGCTTATCTTTAAAACATTCTTTTTAAAGATCTATTTACATTTATAAGTATAATAAAAAGGGTTAAAGATGATTGTTATAAAAGCATTTTCACAACAAATCCAAAACCATTCCATACTTATATCATCTTTAAAACATTCTTTTTAAAGATCTAAGTTAATTAGGTTAAGTTCGATAGTCGACTAATCGATTATCTAGTTAAAACAATTGCTTATACAAATCAAAGTTCACATACTTAAAATGTTTTTGACATCTCAACTTAACCATTACTTGTTCAAGAAAGAAGCCATGTAGGTTAGAACATGGTTCCATCAAAGCCTTGCTTAGACACTTCATTCTTCAATCTCATAAAATAGACAAGTTTCCACATCGATTTTAGTGTTAAGTATAGTTTTAATGACTTTCATAAAAAAGTTACAAACAACATGATTAACCCATTTTTGACATACCCAGCTTAACTATCCTTAATTCAAGAGGGAAACCAGTAGGTTAGAGCTCTATTGCTCCGTCCCTACTCGACATCAATCTTAACTCTCATAAATATGCCTATCTCATCGGCTTTTAGCGTTAAGCAAGGTTAATTACAAACAAATAAGTAAACAACAAGATTAACATGTTTCTGACATTCCAAATTAACTATTCCTCATTCAAGAGGGAAGTCTATAGGTTAAAGCTCTATTGCTTCATCCCTACTCGACATCAAGCTTAACTCTTAGAAATAGAGAAGTCTACCTCGTCGGCTTTTAGTATTAAGCCTAATTAATTACCCTTTTTCAAGAATTTAAAAGTAATTTTAAATAGTTTTTAAATATCTATATAAAATATTACATGAAAATAGCTAATTTATAATTTGATGAAAAATATGTTTTATATTATAAAATCTCTTTACTTTGAAAATACACATATAATTATTAAAAATATATTTAAACTTCAAATCAACTTTCATATACTTAAAAAATTGTTTGAAAACATCTCTAAAAAGATTAGAGAAAAATACAAAATTTATATATCATTTTTAAACACTTAAAACCAAAAAAAACTTACTGTAGCATTTATAAATGTTGTTAAAAGTCCTTGTTAAAAACAACATTGAAAAGCACGATATTTCTAACTAATTTTAACCACTTAAACAAATGATTTAAGACTTGAATTTTTTTATAGTAAGTACTACCAATAGGTTACTTAAAACCATGGAAAAAATCCCTAAATAATATCTTCCTATTTATTTATAAAAATTCCTGAAAACAAGGGATTCGGAAGTGCACTTATAAAGACTATTCTCGCTTCAAACAATTTAAGACTTACTTAATTTAACACCCAAGTTAAAAAACCATTTAAACTTCAAGTCAAGGAAACTATACATGTTTAAGAGGATAATAGAAGTGAAGTTATACAATATAGAGTTATCATTTGCTTTCAAAAGTAAGAGGGGTATAATGTTTGTTTAATTAGTTAATGTCACTTTAACTTTATAATTCAAACACAACGTATATATACACAATGTATACTTATAAGATAGTAAGATAACTCACTTAGTTCAAATCCAAAATTAAGTACAAAGCCATTATAACAAAGAAACACTCCCACCATCACCAAAAGCCCAATGATCTAACCTTTATCCCTTCCAAACCAAGGCAACACCACCCTTCCCCCTCCATTGCTCATTGCCCTTCCAAGATCCTCCTCTTCCTCTCTCCTTCTTCCACATTTTACTTTATAATCATGCTTCCTATGATGATTTAGGCCTACAGCCAAATTTTATAAGATATTGGAGATAATTTGGTTAAGACTTAAAGACATTAGAGAAGAATTAGTGGAGTAGTGCTTAAGCACTTCCACCATTTCTTTTCTCATACTTCATTTCAAGCTTGTGAATTTGTGATTTATTAACAAAGTGTGTCCCTCCTTATATAGACTTCAAAATGGTGTAGCATAATATTGTTCTTACCCCCTTTCATGTCCTGAAAGGCATACCTCTCATCACTTCTCCTTTATCACTTCTTAGGAGTTAAGACTTTCCATTTTAACTTATTTCCTAAATATCTTTGACGACATCACCCACGACATCATCCAAAAAGTTTATTCCCATATATGGAAAAAAATTATTTCATTTTATAGATTTTCTAAGCAAATAAGCGTATGTAAAAAAATCTGAACAACTTCTAACGATTAAAAGGCTGTTTATCGATAAGCGATTTTCGGTCACATTATTGATATTTTTTTCAAAGTATTTATTTTTGTAAACATTTTTCCAAAAAAAGTTTACCATCATTTGTTATGATTTAAAATAAGGTTAAAAGGATTATTAAATCATTTTAATAGCATTAAATCTAAGATTCAAATGTTTAAACAATTCAGGTGTTTCTATACGAAATGTCCGAAATTCTGGGTTGTTAACACATGTTATTCTTACTTTATTTTTATTTAGATAACAACACAGATAGCATCAAAACACTATTTACAATGATTCTTTTGCTATAAGTTACAAAATTTCTCATAATGCTAAATATCAAATTGACCTAGATTCAAAATTTTAAACAACTATTCACTTGGCCTATCATTATGGACTTTGTAGTGACAATATGTCAAGAATTAGTTTTAGCTGAATATATATTCCTTTGTCAATCTTTAATATAGTCCATTGTGCATACTTCAACCAATAATTTATTTATTAATTATATTAATGTAACTTTATTTTAATAATAGATATAATATCAAATATGTTTTTATACTTATTCCTTTTGTTTATTATGTTCCTATAACAAGGCTCCATCTGATTTTATGTAACTTGCTAAAACCTAAGATGGATATAGAAATATTTCAATTTCTCTAATCGGTATTAGAACCCACGTACATTGTTGTATCCGATCTTGAATTTTCTCAATAAATTATAACCCCAAAAGTGATGGATAACATTTATCGATTATATCATACGTAACTTCGAACTGATTTTTCTTTGCCCTGGTCTCTTAATGACGTTGAGTTTAGGGGTATGCATTTGGTTAATTCATTTGATGCAATGATGAAAATTGTTAAATCGAACTAAAACTGATAAAAATGAAAACCAAACCAAACCAAACTAACCAAATTAAGTTTGGTTAGTTCGGTTGGTTGGCTAATTTAACTGAACTAAAAAACAATTCACATTTTATGTTGATTATATACTTATACTTTAAAATAAAACACAAATATATATGATTAAACTATTATTATTTAGTATTCTTATATTTTCTAATCCTAGTTTTGATACATATACCATAAATAAAATCTATTTGGATTGCTAAACTAATCTAAAAGAATTATTATAACATCAATATATTGATAACATAATAAAAGTTCAGTTAATTTGGTTAAACCAATAATGAATAAAAAAATTTACAGGTCAATTAGAAACCAATCTAGTTTCAATACCAAACCACACCAACTAAAATAAACTAATTTGACTGGTTTAACCAAAGTTCACTCACTCCAACTAAAATTTTCTCAACAAATCATCAATGCATTGGTTACTCTAACCCATCATTTACCGAAAGGATAAAGATAAATTACTTTCACCTTGAGTTTGCACAAGAAATGTAAGCAATGTCTCAACCAAATCGAGAGACATACCAAGTAGTATTCTTTTATAACCATTATTAAAATTTGTATTTCAAATTTAAATTTTAAATTCAAAATATGTTTCATTGTGTTTGAGATGCATTTATTCGAAACTAGCTCATGCCTAAGTTATCTTTATGCCTTACACTCGGGCTAACCTTGAAAACATTAAGCATCCATATAGGCCAGGCTACTGCCAAGGAGATGAGGGTATGTGTTACTCCAACCTCAAGCCTTAGGTACTCCTTTCTTAGAAACTCATTATACTTATAAGTCAATTAGTTTTTATAAATGTTGACTAGTTGTTTTATATAAATCATATTGGGATCCGATACCATTATTAGATCTGATCCATCTGGTAGCGGGTACATTGAGTAGTTTTTAGAAAAAGATGCCTTAATAGATCTTTATTGGGTTTATATAAATAGCTTAATTTTATATTTTAATATTATTTTATTATCATTGAGATAGATATATCCATAAATGTATATTATACACATTATATTGCATAATGTAATACACGCACATATTAGAGCAAATGTAATAACATATGTATATAATATATATATATATAATTATTAGAATTTGTAACTAATGTATACATACATATAATATGATAGAGCTAGGGGTATGCCTTTGGGACAGTTATGCAATTTGTTGCGTATATCAAACTTGATAACCAACTTTGCTCATAATAAAAGAAGTTTTCATTTCTGTTATATACTTGTCATATTATGATATGTTACTTAATTATTTAATTTAAGTGTATTAAAAAGAAAATCCTTAAATGATATGTTATGTGAAAGTACTTATAATGTATTGCAATCATGAGAAATTCATCACATTAAAAATAACGTATTATTTTAAATATTTCAAGGAAAGATGTCTCAAGAAAGGATGTGGATTCATCCATTGAGATTAGATTATGTAACACTCTGTAAATATATGGTAGTGTACTAAGTCGTTGATACCAGTATCTTATGCATATCGATTAGTTATCGATAAAAGAAATTTTAAAATATCACGATAATGTCGGTAACATATCGAACATATGTAGAACATGTCATAAACGATATTATATTATGTTACAATAATGTTATATTGATGTTAAGTATTCAAATATTTGGATAAGTAGTTCCAAATTACCTTCAAAGATTGCTTGCATATAGTTTATATATTATAATCTATATACAAGGAGATTCTATTTAATACAAATCATAATATTGGCTTATAAAAACCAAGAAATTCATACAATTTACATCTTTATATTTTCCTTGTTCCTGTACTATATTAATTATATCTACAGTTATCTAATCATCCATAATACTTTCCCAAAATTTCCATATTTATAGTTTCGTCTTTTTCATTTTCACTTAATTTATCGAATAAGCAATGTTGATTTGATATCAATCACTACTTTTGCCCGTTCCTTATTGATATGTCAAATATATAACTTTATTGCTCTTTAACTTTTAGTTTTGAGTGCATGATAATAAATAATAATAGGAGTTTTCATAAGCTAACTTACCAATTAGAAATAATGAACAAAAATTAACTAAAAGAGAAGTAGCTCTTTCATGATCTTGCATTTAGTAGTAAGTCTTCATGGAAAACAAAACAATTACATAGTGGAATAAGTAGAGTTTGCTTTATTGAAAGACTAATGAAGAAGCCTAAACCTATATGGTTAAAACTAAAAAATAGTGCAATGGGATTCCGATATGGTCTACAAATTTTCATCCACCATATATATAATACTAAGAATGAGAAGGCATTTTAAGGTATTTCTCCAACATATATAATAATGAACGCTATTCTTGAAAACATATTAGATATTTGACAGTAAATATCAGAGCGATATATCGGAAAATATCGAGATATTTACCAGTAACGGTATTATAATGACCCGGATATTTGAACGGTTTATTACTAAAATTTGGAATTATTTAAATATTTAAATCTTGGATTTAATGTGAATAAAAAAATGATTTTGAAAGCTAATTTAAAGTCAGTTTAAATAATATATAGCTATTGCAAAAGGAGGATTAAATATTATATAATAGTTTATAAATATCTACCATTAGGATATTTTCCTCATCACTTTCCCTCTCTTCTCGCTTTTAATTTCCTTCAACCTAAATTATACCTAATCGCCTTCTTATTTCAATTATTTCTAGAGCTCCGCTCAATAGAATCAGATGTTGTTAGATCCATTAGCTTTGTAGAGTAGAGCTTCATTTCGATGTGTGTTGATATGGGTATAGTGAGATTTAGAGTTGTTTGATTTGATCAACGATAACCTAGCTTGTTGGAGATGGAGGAGGCGATAGGATACGACTTCAGTAGTGATGGGCTTTTGGCGTGGAGGGCTTTGATTCGAGGCAGTATGGAGGCATGCGGTGTAGAGGAGGTGATTGACATGTTGTTATCATTTCCTAGTGATGGAGGTTGTGACTGTCCAAACGGGGTCGGAGGTGAAATCAAGGGTAGCTTGGAGTTCGTGGCGGCGAGGCGATTTGAACGGCAGAGTTCGTTGGTGCTGGAGATGGCCGGAACAAGAAGCGATGTGTCAGTAGAATGATTGGTGTCAGGTCGGAAATCAGGGCGAGGAACCAGAGGTCTGGCTCGTGGAGAGTTGAATGGTGGTTGTAACGGGAGGTGCTCCGATTGACTGGAGGTGGTGATTGGCCGTACGTGCACATAATGGGTTTCTCAAATCAGCTATGCACGATTGGGTTTTGGAAGATGATGAGGGAGGGATTAAAGTGGCGATTAAGCTAATTAGTTTAATTAAGTTGATAATTAGTTCTTATATTTCATAATCCGATAACTTACCAAATTCGTACCTTGTACATACAAGGTCCGATTAAGGCGCCATTTTCATGTTGCACTCGTATTTGGATTATCTACGCAATGGAGTTGGATCCGTCGAGTTTGGAACTAATGGGAATTTTAGTTGATTTTGGATTATTTGACAACACGTAAGCGTTAACTGGAGCTTGGGTGTGTTTTACTCACCATTTGATTATATAATGTTGTATATATAATTGTGTTGTATTGAAAATATAAATTATATAATGAACAACGCAAATTATTGCTTTTTGACTCAGCCTTGTTTGTAAAATAAGCGAGAACATTATTATTGGAGTATAATCACCGTTTGATCATCTATAACATGAATCATGGCCCAGACTACTTGTTTACATGTTTGATATTGCTTTATGAAAAGTGATAATGTGTTATAAATGTTTGAAACAATATAGTCGTATTAAACGTGCTTTGAAATCCTTGATATTTTACATATGTTAAATTGGATAAAATGTGATATATTGTGGATATATATGTATATGTATATGTATATGTATATGTATATGTATATGTATATGTATATGTATTGGGTTGTTTATACATGCTTTGTTGTGTTTGACATGAATGGATTGGTTTGGACATTTATTAGAAATTGGAAATGGAAAATTAAAAATAATAGAAGCGAAATGGTCACGATGGATGCACTTTAAATTCGCTATGATTTGCAGTTTTAAAGTTAACCTTGAAAGACATCATAGGGCTTCTTAATATTGATTAATAAGTACTATTAGCGTACTTATCATGGAAAACATCAAGGTTTAAATATATTTCTGAAAATCATCTATGGATTTTCAAAGTGAAGGTTTTAAATTAAACAGGCTTTAAAATGGTGTTTTAAATAAATGGTTTAATGCATCGTTTAAGTATTTCAAAAAGTATACTTTTAGTATATATATGGTTTTAAAACTTATTAAAGATTTTATTAAGGAAATAAAAGGATTTTATATTATAATACTTCAAAAATGGTTTATAGTATTTTGTTAAATATCGTAGTTTTACAAATAAATTTGTATTTGTATATATCTATCTTTTTTAAGGTATTGTAGTAAGGAAATTTGATATGTTGTAAATAATTTAAAGGGAATTTTTAGATTATAAACACTTACATTATAATGGATTGTTTTATAAAATTGATTAAAAAGGTATATTACCTTATTTAATAAAACGGAGAAGTCTTAGAACTTTAAATGGATATTTTAAAGTAAATGGCAAGTATGAAAGTGATTTTGGATTTATAGTATCGATGTTTGTGCAACATCTGTTTTAACCAATTTAACTATATTTTTGAAAAGTGATTGGACCTTTAAAATAAAATTTTAAAGATAATGGGATAGTAAGATGTTTTTGGGTTTGTCGTAAACAATGTTTATAGTAACATTTGCTTTATACCCTTGGATAATATTTCGAAGTGTTAAAATATTGTTAAATGAGTTTGGAAAATACTTAGATCTTTAATAATGGAATTTAAAGAGAATAACGAGTGCAGATTAGTTTTGGGTTTGTTGTGGTAATGTAATAACGTTCGCATGTAACCCATTTTGATTATACTTATGAACATAAATGGATTTCTAAAAAGAATGTTTTAAGATAATCATAAGTGAAATTGGTTTTGGGTTTATAGTGACAGTGTTTGAGTAACATTTTGGTTAAGCGTTTTTGAAATTGATTTGTGAATATACTTATATGGTTGAGATAAGTATACAAATACTTTTGGGAAATACTGAAATGTTTTGAAAATGAATAGTGATGTTTAATCAAATAGCGGAGTTTAATTAACAAAATGGAGTTTCGTTTATAAAAGTTTATTGAGCAAAAATGAGCTTTACTAATAAAATATGATTTTAATTAATATGGAAATAGAAGTTATAACGGGGACTAGAAGTCGTTTATATGACTTGATCGTGCTTGTTTGTTTCGATCGTGCTTTGTTGTGTCACTTGCTTATGGACAGTATACGAGAACTAGTTTTCCATATTCTAAAGTTCATTCGGGTATGTATCGTTTCAACCCATAGTGATTCCTAAAACTAAGGGAATTTGTAAAGTGGGAACAATAAAATAACATAGCATATCATAACAATTTCTAACATATATGATCAATAAAAATTTGAATAATTAGGCAGTTAACATATAATGGTAACAATTTACATAAGTGATCAATTTAAAATGTCAACATGTCATATTTAACAGCATATTTAAATTGCCATTTCAATATAAAAAATCAATTGCTAAGCATAAGAACATTAATCGTGAGCGATTGCTTACCTTTCGTGGCTAGAGAACGATGGCAAACAAGTACGAAAAAGAACAATGCAACTGACATGGGCACGAAATCAGGCACGACACGTCAATTAGCTACGACAAACGCGAAAGAGGATTTTAGCACAATAATTCGATAAAACAAATATATACGTATGAATGATATACATATATATATTTGTTTTAAAATATTAGAAAGCTAATTATATATATTGCATATATGGTTTCTGTCGACCAAAAAAATAACATATATAACATTTGTCGACAACTGTATATATGTGTCATTTATATATAATATATATATAGCTCACATTTCAGCTGGACAAGCACTTCCGTCGATCCATACATGGACAATATATTATGCAGCAATGGTATATATGTATAACAACACACATACGTTTAACACTGTATATATATATTACAAATCATCAATAGAATAAATGTTTAAGCAAGTAAAAATATTTAACTGGAAACAAGATCAAAGGAACAATAAGTATATATGCTTTTCAACATATAGCAGTTTGCAAAACCATGAAAAAAAGCAATGAAGAACCTCTGACCATATATATACAATGTACAAATATATATATATATATATATATATATATATATAGCATAGATATCACTACATATAATTTCAATGAACATAACAGAAGGAAAAAACTTCAGGAACCACTTATATATATATATATAACATATATATGTGTGTGTGTGTAAATAAAAGAAGGTTGTTAGGTGGGGAGTTTTCTTATGGTCGTGCTCCGAGTCAAGGGAGAGTTTCCTTGAGTTTTGCTTCGTGTCAAGTCAGTGGGTTCTCAGGTCTCGGGTTTGGCGTGGTTTTTTGGAGAGGAAACTCGAGTCAGGCTTTAGGTTATGGAGTATGAGCTCGGTCAGGGGTTGGGGTATAGGCGCTTCAGTCGTCTTGGTACTGGGGACATGGCCGAAGCAGTGGCTTTAGGTGGTCTCGGCTTGAAGGGGGAAGCTTGGTGCTTTGGTGATGGTTCCATGGGGAGGGCATAGGGATTTGGCAGTGCGCCTACGGGTTTTCAAGGTGGAATGCACGGAGATGGAAGTGCAGGCGACATGGGCGGTGCTTGGTGATGTGGAGAGGCGGCTTTGGGTCGCGCTTGGTGGAAAAGAAGGGGTTTCCCGGGTTTCATGGTTTTGGCTTCAGGTAGGGGTGGGAGTCGTTTAGGGAAAGGCTAGATGGAACGATGGGCTTGGGGTTCTAGCTCGGGTCAGCAGAGAGGAATCACGTGCATAGCTTCGGGGGAAAAAAAGTCGCGTGGAAAAGGCATAAAAATATCGAGGAGGAAAACAAAGCTACAGGAAAAAGAAGAACAAAAAATGAAATGTACCCATTTTTGTAAATGAACAGTTGAGCAAAAGTAAAAAGGCACAAATGAATATATATATATATATATATATATATATATATATATGAAAATCAATGTAATAGCAATGGTTAAGCTTTGATTTAGGGGAAATAATTAAAGCAATTTATTGTTGCTTGGATTCCACGGCTGAAATTTGAAAAGGCAATGGAAACAAAAAGTCACAAATACGGTACTGATACGACAAATTGTTTTGTCATTCCTATCGCGTATCGGATGTCAAAATATAGAAAATAATATTCTGTGGAGATCAGTATGAGGAGACGAATAAAATGGTACATAGATATCAACAATGCGATCAAGTTATAAAAACTCGATTTTTCGCTATTGAAAATGCTGCTAAAACGCCGAAAATAAGATAAACGGAGCTATATCAGTCCAAATTTGACGAAATGAATTACGACAACTCACTCAGAAAATGATTTACATTTTTATTGTATAAAAATATTCAATTTTTGAAAAGATTTAAATTTCAGAAAATCAACTTTTAAATTTAAAATTTAAAATTTCACAATTAAATTAACTTTCATATTTTTCAATAAATTTTTACCATTTACTAAATTTAAATAGACGCATTTCAAATATCAAATTTCTATTTCAAAATTTTATTGTTTAAAATTTCAAGTAAAATTAGTTAATTACGTTATAAATTCGTTAAAATTTTAGTTCATTACATTACTTAAATTCAATTTAAATAATATATGGTTATTGCAAATTTTAATTTCTAATATAAGTGATATAAATTGTTTTAAAAATAATTCATTTTAATTAACGTATGAAAATATCATTCCGGGACATTGTCTCGTATTTTGACCAAATTAATGCCATTGGATCTAAAGTAATGAGTTGTTGGACGTCGACTAGTTTCGTGATGATTAGACATGTTGTATTGTCGTGCAGGCTCGAAACAAGCAACGAAAATAAAAGGAGAATTAAATATTATATAATTATTTATAAATATCTACCCTTAGGATATTTGCTTCATCACTTTCCCTCTCTTCTCTTTTTAATTTCCTCTGAACTAAACTATACCCAGCCGCCTTCTTATTTCAATTATTTTTGGAGCTATGCTTAACGGAATTGGATGTCGTTAGATCCATTGGCTTCATGGAGGAGATAGCTTTGTTCCGGCATGTGTTGATTTGGGTACGACAAGATTTGGAGTTATTGGATTTGAGCAGCTGTGACCAAGGGCAGAGGCTTATCGGAGTGGAGAAGGCAATATAGTAAGATGGTTGTGGTGATGGGTTCTTGGCATGAAGGGATTTGATTCGGGGTAGTATCGAGGCATGCAGTGTAGATGAGGTGATCATGGCATGTTGTTGTTGTTTCCTGGTGATGGAGGTCGCGACTGGCCAAAGGAGGTCAGAGGTGGAATCAAGGGTAACTTGGAGTTTGCGGCGGCGAGGCAAGTTGAACGATAAGGTGAGTTGATGCTAGAGATAGCCAAAGCAAGAAGCAATGTTGGGCAGTGGAATGGTCGGTGTCAGGTCGAAAATCGAGGCTAGCCATTGGAGGTCGATTCGAAAGTGTTGTTGGGTTCAGCTCATAGAGAATTGAATGGTGGTGGCAATAAGAGGTGCTTTGGTGGACTGAATGTGGTGATTGGCCGTGAGTGTACATGATGGGTTTCTCGTATCAGCTGTGCACAATTGGGTTTGGGAAGGTAATGTGGAAAGGATTAAAAAGGTGATTAAGTTAATTAGTTTAATTATGTTTACAGTTAATTATAACTAATCCAATAACTTATAAAATTCATATCTTATTCATACGAGGTTCGAATGAGGCACAGTTTTCGTGCTTGCGTTCGTATATGGATTATTTATGCAATGGAGTTGGATTCGTCGAGTTTGAAGCTTGTGGGAATTTTAGTCAGAACCAAATGGAATTCGAAGTTGGACTATTCAGAAATGTGTAACGTTAACTGAACTTGGAGTTTTCCTCACTAGTTGATTATATATTGTTGTTTGTATAATTATGTTGTATTGGAAATATAAACTGTATAACGAACAATGCAGGTTATTAGTTTTGAACCCTGCCTTGTTTGTTATGACCTAAAGTTTCGGTCATTTGTAATTAGGATATTTAATTGATTTGAAATATTGAAAAGTTAATTTAAGTTAAATAACTTGAATTTCAAATATAATGGTTATTTTAATAATTGGAATTGCTTAAATAAGTGAATCTTGAATTAAATGTGAATAAAAATGACTTCGAAAGTTGATTTAAGTTCTATTCGAATAAGAACGAAGATAGTAAACTTTAATTTATAACTAAAGTGATTAGAATTGGTTTTTACAATAATTCATTTTAATTAATGTGTGACAATAGCTTTTTAGGGCACTCTCTCGGATTTTGAAGAAACCAGTTTCATTGGATCCGTAATAGTGAATTATTACTTGCTGTCGAATTTCATGACGATTGGACGTATCGTTTGGTCATGCGAGCTCGAAACACATAGAAATTAATCAAAGGAATTTAATTTAGTGTAATTTTATTTTGAAAATCCAACTTCTGTATATGATGGAATTATCTTCTGGTACTAGTTTCATTGTGTTTGGAACAGGGGTATTACGTGTAGAATGCCAGGCGTAATACTCGATTAGAGATTGAAAATTTAACACTTGAATAGTGCTTTCAATAAATTTCTATATAAGGCCACCATATTTATTCATTTGCAAAACCCTAACTTTATTATCCCATCGGCCATTAACAGAAACTCCATCTAATGATCGACAATCAACGGAGCCACTACGTCTATTTTCAAGCTTCGACGTTAACTAACAAAACGTAGAGCGTGACAAGACGAAGCTAATCAACGGTTGGATCGCGCCAAAATGAAGCACGACTACTATTATGATTGTGATTTTCGACCCTCGAAAATCAACACTATATGCCTACTGTATTGCGTGCTGAGTAATCGAAAGCCAGAAAAACCAATTGTTAGGGGAAAAGTAGAAGGAAGAAGAAAGAAGAGAGAGAAGATAAGAAGAAAATTAAACAACATAGAATATCACAGCAGAACGAATAATCTATAATATACAGCAAATCTTTACACAAAAAGCAAAACATAATATATATATATATATATATATATATATATATATATATATATAGAGAGAGAGAGAGAGAGTCAATCGATGTATATTAACCTATTTCAGCCTGGACAGTTATAATAACATATCCTCACAATTGCTTATAAAAACAACAATGAATGCAGCGAAAAAATAACCATATACATGAATACGTCTCTGGACTCCAGCTCGTCTCTTGAGGCTCCAAAGCATCCAAACTAATCTGTAATATGCTCGGTTTGACCCGAGCATTATAATAAATTAACACCCAAGTTAGTCTGGAAACAAAATGAGAAATCACACCCAACTGGAATTTTAGGTTTTTAAAAAAACTTTGAAATCAAAAGTATCCCGTAGGACAATGCGGCACATAAACACGGATGCGTTTTTACCTTACGATAACAAAAACATTTGATATGAAATTCTCTGATATTATAATAGTGACTAAGATACAAATACTTATTAATCTTAGCCGAATTTGTTACATTAATCAAATTCCAGTGTAATACGTATACAACTAATACCGTAAAGGCTCATTGGAGAATGGATTCCACATAATGGCTGGACTACTAGGGCACTGCCTATCATGGTGCATCTCTAGATAAAATAACAATGAAGTCGAACCTATCGACCTATGCCAACACGGAACTTGCCTACCCCATACTGGATAGTACCGAATATGATCACCACTTTGTTAATGGGCCTCAAAGCATACAAATCGAATCTAGATAGGGATGATGATACCCTACTTGGGAGCGACCCATTTAGCCTTACTGTATCTCTCTTGGTTTAGTCATTCCTGGTTGATGAGACTTGAGTCTAGGTTTTATTTTTTATGTAGCACTTCCCACTTGGAATGCTAACACTGCTCTCTAGGAAACCATGCAATACCAGCATTCATCCATACATGTTCATTTTAGGACAGAACGAAACGCTTGAGAGCTCCGTCTTCAATTCCATCATCTTCAAGATATCTTCGCTTTGAAAAGCTTAAGTTGGATTGAAGTCATTTTCAAATAACATATCCGGTCGCGATCACTTCGAAACAACATTCAGCATTTTTCAAAAAACTCAACTCCGGTTCTTTAGGAAATAAACAATCAAAGTTAAGAGCGGAGAACATCTCCTAACCGTTAGTAGACAGATTTCTTTATCATTTGTCCTAGGAGAATGAAATGAAATTTATACGCACTGTACAACATCATCGGAAACGACTGTGCTATATCATTCATGTGTTTCTCCTAAATATTTCCAAAGTTACATTTTGCGGTCCAAATTTGATAGTTGGTTACTTAACTATCAACAAACACACATTCAAATCATTGATTTAATTCCATAGGGAAAACCAGCATTGGTTAGACACATAAGTAACCACTAGCCTCCTTAATTAATCCTTTCGTTAATTAAAAATCACCTATAATATTGATATCAAATTTCTTTTACAAAGATTCATTCATAAATCCCTATATTTCCAATACTTAGAAATATCCATATACTTATCTCAACAGTATAAGTATATTCACAAGAACAGAGAAAGATTCCTCTTTTACAAAATTCTAAAACCATTTATAAATTCCTTTAAAAAATTCTACACTCATTTATAAACCCATTCATTGATTTCTAGAAAATTATTTATAACAATGCCTTTTTTGCATCCAAAAATATCATTTATAAACCCTTTATAAATCCACAACCATTTATAAACTCCTTTCATAAATCTATAACCTATTTCTTAAATCGTTTAAATATTTAACCATTTATAAAACTCTTTCACTTTGTCAATAATCTTGCTTTAAGTCTTCAAACCATTTTATAAAACTCCTCCTATAAAACCTAAGTCTGTTTATAAACTCTATTTATATGTCTCGTAGTCATTTATAAACTAAAAAAATCATTTACCTCAAAAACTATCATATACTAATAATTGTTAACCATAGCATTATAGATAAACAAGTAATTATTATTTTTAATCTTAAAACTTTAAATAATAATTAATAATTTAAGTACATTATTAAATAAACACTAATAATTAAATTTCAACATTATTATAAATAATAATAATAATCATTTTCCAAACAGTATTCATAAATCATTATTATTAATTTTAAATCACATTAATTATTTAAAAAGAATAAGTTTTCAAACTATTAAAATATTGATAAATAACTTTAAAACGACATTAAATATAAACAAATATCTTTATACAATATTAATTATAATAAATAACTTTAAAAAATATTAATTATAAATAATTAACTTTAAACAATATTAATCTAAAATAAACAACCTTATAAAACAATGTTAAATATAAATAAAAAACTAATAAACAGATAGATATATATGTTGGAATAAAATAGAAATTAAATCCTAAAAAATATATTTCTATAACCCAATTTTGGATATAAAATCATTTCCTATCTCAAAACCAATTCCATCTCAAAGGGCAATTTATAGTATTTTTAAAATACTAATTTGAGGCCAATAACTATCAAATACTTAACCAATATCGATATTGATTTTCTATCACTACAAGGTTTTAGTTGAACATATAACAATGCCATAAACTATAGCGTTCACAATCAGGTTTAAATTCAATAATCGTATAACGAGAATTTTGTTGAAATCAATTAACAATAGTGAGGAACCCTACTAGATCCTCAATCCGTGCTCCTGCATCGCAACTCATATATATTAATACATGTATATAAATAAAATTCAATGGTGATGAGGAATCCTTTTAGATCCCTCCAACCCGCTCCCCTATAATTGATTTCATATATTAATTGCTTTTTAAAGTGACGATTCATCAAAACCAACAATTGACAATATTAATATCCAAAATCTAATCGGTAATATTTATCGACCATATAATATTTCTAGTTAGCCAAAAAGGTAAGATTAACTCACAATTATTTCAATTGTCACCGAGGCGTTACGATTTGAAACTAAAATTGAACGACTTCCGAATTTAGCCCAAATTTCAACTGTCACCAAACTCGTCCAAACTAGTTCTATTGTGAAGCCTATGTCATCACGAATGCAATGCAAAAATCCATGCCTCGATTAAACCTTATATGAGAGAGTTATAATTTTTTTAAATTAATCGATTTTGAGTTAATAATAAAAAACTAATAGCATATAACATGAACTAATCCCACCCTTAACATCCTTTTCCTTT
Organism: Allium cepa; assembly: GCA_030765085.1. Taxonomy (NCBI): domain Eukaryota; kingdom Viridiplantae; phylum Streptophyta; class Magnoliopsida; order Asparagales; family Amaryllidaceae; genus Allium; species Allium cepa. Next base: position 185,398,048 of record CM060934.1, read on the forward strand.
TCCTTAATCCTTCCCCCCAAGCACGCGACCCATCCCCATGGTGCACGACCGTGCACTGACACTCCGCCTCGACCTCCAATCCAATTAACAGAATCCACCATAGGCTCCCTCTCCTCCACCTACACTTCTCCATCACCTTTTAAACATGCTCAATCCCACCATTAGCATCGCGATATTCACCACCTGAAGCTGTCCCCCACTTGAAAGCGAACTGCATCGGACCACCATGCATCGACAAATCTGCACCACGAATGACCTACGTTACCACAAACCACAATATACTCTCCGATTCACCTAACATCGACCAAAACCTTCACAATTGTTAACCTTAGCAACAACCCACTCTCGACTTTGTCGAACTCCCAAACTTGAAGTTACAAACTCTAATTTTCATACCAGCATCAAGATCTATCCATTTGCAACCCAAAGAAATTAGCTTTTAAATTTTTAGTTTGGTAATCCATGAGATTTGATTTTTAATTTTTTTTCTTCTGAAACTTTTCTTTCCTTTGATTTTTAAGCTTGCTGTAGAAAAAAGTGAACAATATGATTTAAAACATGGAGGTATGGGGATAGGGCCTGAATATGCAAAGTTATGGGTAGAGTATGGAATGATATACATATGTATGTATGTATGTATGTATGTATGTATGTATGTATGTATGTATGTATGAAAATATTCAACTTTAAACGTCCAAAAATCTTGAACTCCTATCGAGACTTTCCTCTTGGTGTTTTATATGTAATGTCTCTATTTCAAACACAATGAAACTATTCTCAAGATCTAATTCGATCATATACAGAAAATAGCTTTTCAAAGCTAATTTTTATATAAATTTCAGAATTTAATTTCTACGCATTTCGATCTCGTATGACCAAATGATACGTCTGACCACCACAAACATCGTCGGCATATAGTAAGTCACCATTATGAATCCAAGGATACTAGTTTCTTTGAAATCCGAGACACTGTCTCGGAAGGCTGTTTTCGCTCGTTAATTAGAACGAAATTATTATGAAAACTAAAATGATCGCTATTAAATTTAAATTCAATGTTTACCATCTTCATCCTTATTTAAATAGAATTAATATAAGCTTTGAAATAATTTTTATCCTAATTAAATTTAGCATTTAATTATTTAAACAGTTCCAAATAATAAATTCAACAATTAAATTATCAAATAAGTTGCTGTATTTGAAATCCAAGTTATTTAACTTGTAAAATTAACTTTTCAATATCTAAAAACAATCAAATGTTTCAAATTCTAATGACTAAAATTCTTAGTCATTACATTCTTCTTCCTTATATGAATTTCATCCCTGAAATCTCCAACGCAAGAAAAATGCCTAAACCCGTTAACTTTTCAAAACCAATTCGTTAAAATAGATTATAAAATCTCTGAGTGTTTAAATTCGTTCTTAATTTGCTAACTAACATCATTCTGTTTTATAACATAAACATCAAATCTTTGTTCTAAAAAATTATCCATAATTATCAAAAAATTCTAACGCCCTAAATTTTTGAAAAATTTCGCCAGCGTCTTCTTTACACCGTTCAATCGAAAATTTTCACTATATATATATATATATATATATAGTTTCAAATATACATCTCATCTTCAAGGATGAGGCATCTCATAGGGAATACTATAAAAATACAGTATGTAATCTGTGACGCCTCACCCCGAGACTCATATTAGCAAAGAGTATTACTGGGTAATATTGTCCGCTAATGTAGAGAATATGGCCGGGTAGAAGCGACCATCTACAACCTTGTCTTAAATATCTATTGAATACATCGACAATGCCATTTTTTATGGATCGATCTATCTAATGAATACTTAATACAATGCCATAGGTGGCTATAGGATCTATCCGAACAAAATATAACAACTCAATTGCGAAACACATCACAGAACAACAGATAATCTCATATACACACACATATACAGATACGTCACAGAGTATACAAAATGATACATCACATATGTGGTATGACGACCACAATACAAACATGAGTCAAAAGAATATAAATATCAGAGTAGCAAATCAAAAGGTACTACACAAAAAGCTATAACAAAAAAGCTAGCAGAATAGTCCGTGCAGAAGCAGAGTAGGCTAAGTCCAAAAGTACCTAACCTGAAACACCTCGGTCTGACCCGAGTATAAAATACACGGGTCAGTCTAGCTAAACGAATCAGTAAAAGGTGATAGCAGAATAATAGAGCATAAGATCATAGTGATATTCTTCTTAAACAAGAAGAAACAATAAGAAAGCTAACCATAGACATATGGAGGATATGCATCATGTATGGCATATTTGGTTACACTAGGTGATAGAACACTATTGCTTCAATAAGCATAAAACACAAAGGAGATGAAAAATCTCATGAATCGCTAAAATGTAGTATGCCTCGTATTATCGGTAATCATAAATTAAATAAGAATGGTTTATGGAATAGTAAAATGTAAACTCCTAAAAGAGTAATTCCCAAACCCACCATATCGGCAACTCCAAGCATAAGCAAAAGCCATCTCGACATAAGCCATAAGGCAAATGTCAACAAAGAGATAAAAATCTCATACAACGCCAAAAGGCAAATCACATAAATAGCGCCAATATGCAATCTCAATATATATATATATATGTATATATATATATACATACGCCAAAAGGAAAATCTCAACACGCCACTGTAAGCAATGAAAATCTCAAAAGAAATCATAAGAGTCCAAAAATCCCGAAGTAATCGCCACCGAATGGTTCAAAGGACCGATTTCAAAATGACGACATACAAGGGTAAAAATCGTCTTAAACAGGTTTTGCACGTGCTATTTTTGCCAAGTACTATTTCACATAATACGTATCTCGCCCAAAGGGAAATATCAAAAGACTAATACGCCGCAATGGCAAATACGCCGCAGTGGTAAACATCCAAAGACAAATACGCCACAATGGTAAATGTCCGAAGACAAATACGCCGCAATGGTAAATGACCCGAAGGTCCAGTACTGGCATGCCAACAGGCATATGTGTCACAAACTCTCGGAAAAGAACCCGAAAAGTGTTAACGTGTGTTCCATACCACCCGTTCGCACTAGACATTTTACTTACCACTAGTAATTTCACACTCAAAGCAGTAAAAGATTCACCTCATATCATCAATAAACTTAGGCCAAAACGATCAAACAAACAAGTTAGGAATTAACCGAAAGGATAAACGCACGTATCCCATACTATGCGTTTTACCCAATCGTTTTAACTATCCTTCTCATATGCTCGACAATGCAAAAATATGTAATTTTTCTAGAAAAAATTTACCTTTAAAATAAGCTTTAAAAACCGATTTCGAAAACCATTTGGAAACCGTATTTCAAAATTTCCCTTATTATAAAGAATAAATAGGTTTTATACTTGAAAATATTTTAAAATATTATATAATAATTATTTTTAAATCCCCTAAATTTTAAAAACCATCTCAAAAGGATTTGGAGAAAACTGTGCTCGAAAATGTTCAAAAACAAGCAAAGTTCCACTCAAATCGAAATTCAAATTAAATTCAAATAATTCAAAATTTGAATTTCAAATTCATCAAAACTGGGCTAACATATCGATAGGCATCATAGCTTCCAAAATACTTTAGAAATATCATAAAAACTGAAGTAAAAGTTAAAAATCGACGGAAAATGAACATAAAAACACTTGGGCAAAATAGTACACAGGTCTGAAATCTTCTCTGCGTTCAAATTTCGAACATAAACTAGGTGGCCAAACGACCTTTGGTTGAACTAAAAATAGGTGTGCATAAAGTAGAAAACTTCATCTTTCAAACAAAAAAAGAATCAATGAATTTCAAAAGAAAATGGAAAAGTTATTCTATCTCAAACACAGACTTAGACCATGTTTGTAATAGTTCAACAAGAATGTGCCCATGCTTAAAAATGTACTTTGGGTTTAACTTCCAAGCATAAAACAGAGTACCGAATGGGATCGGATTGAGCTCGATATTGTTGTGCATGTAGTAGAAAATTTATCTTTCAAAAAAATAATAATCATGCAATTTGGATAAAATATAAGAAAGTTATGATGTCTCAAATTTGAACCCAAACAGTGTTTTCACTGTAAAACTCTGGGCAAAAACATGGTCCAGATCAAAGTTTGGAAGCATATTTCTATAAACTTTGAAGGTCTAAATGACATGAAATTAGGTAAGATTATAGTAGAGAACTTCATCTTTCAAATAAAAAAAGAATCGACAAATTCCAATAAGAAATGAAAAAGTTATGCTATCTTAAACATGGACTCAGGCCATGTTTACAGCAACTCGGCAAACAATTTCCGCAAAAATATGCTTTTGCGTAGATTTTCTAGCACTGTTTTGAACATCCAAGTGATAATATTTTTCAATTAAAATTTTCAGAAATGAAGTTCAACATGCGAGCTACCAACTGCAAGAAACCTGGCAGCATTTCGTTGCTGGAATCAAAAGATATAAGCATGCAAAGAAGCAACCCAAACTAGTTCATAGAAAGAAAACTTTAAAAAAATGACTACCAAAGCTCAAATTTTGATTTTTGAAGCTTTTCTTCAGCTATAAATTATGAGTTTATCACTCAGCTTGCTGTAGTTGTACAAATATCCGGATTTAAGCAAAAAGATTGAAGCTTTGAGGTGGATTTGGCTTCAAGAACTTGAAAATGGAGCTTTACAAACATGCAATACAAGTTATTTTAATTACATAAAACAACTTCTACAAAAATTAGAATTTGATGAAATATTTTGTTTTTAGAGATGGATTACCTGTATATAATGTATCTAATTTGTTAATTACAGCAAGGATTTGATATAAATTTGGAGATTTGTGGCTTTGTTTGAGAAAGGAGAAGTGGGTTTGATTTTATGTTTACTGAAGGAAGAAGAAGAGGGTAATAGAAATGTGCGTACAAGTTATTTTCTGTTTTCTCACTTCCTTAGTCTGGCTAAGGAACTCTAATGGGCTAATGGACCCAAAAAAAGGCTAAGGTTAATTAATTCACACTTAACTAACATATGAACTTATGTCACATATCACCGTACAAAAATGCATTTTCTCCATGTTTACAGAAGAAAAATATGAAAACTTGTATACATACAAAATAAAATATTTTCTATCATATAAAAAGATTAATTTGTATTTTTAAAATATTTTATTATTATTAAATTCCTTTATTTGACAAAATGCACTATTTACTCAAATAAATGAATAAAACAATGTTTTTAACTCCTAAAATTCCACAAAATTTATTTTATCACTTGAAAAAATATTTCAAACCATTTCAAAACATTATTTATAGCCAAAACTTATTTTTAACTCAATTTCCACCTTTTATTTCAATAAAAAACCTTTAAAAATCAAATACTTCCTATAAAAATTATTAAAAGACAAGCTGGAAGTGAAACTCTATAAGCCATAGAGCCAATACATTTAGTAATAGGAAATGGTCCTATAAAGTGAGGAGAAAATTTCTCGGTCATACTGAAACACATAACCCTTTTTAGAGGAAAAACACGAATAAAGACGAGATCACCAACTGAGAACTCGAGAGGCTTCCTACGGTTGTCCGTGTAGGATTTCTGGCGGCTATGTGCCTCTTTCGTTCTCTGACGAATAAGATCAATCTTCTCTGAAGAATCACGAGCAGAATCTAGGCCAAGAATAAGCTTCCCACAGATTCCAACCAACAAGAAGGTGATCGACATGGCCTTCCGTATAAGGCTTCGAAAGGAGCCATACCGATACTGGACAGAAAACTATTGTTATAGGAGAATTCCACAAGAGGTTAGTGATCCTCCCAACTACCATCGAAATCTAGAATGCAAGCACGTAGAAGATCCTCGAGAATACGATTCACCCGTTCAGTCTGTCCATCAGTCTGCGGGCGATATGCTGTGCTGAAATTAAGCTTTGTTCTCAAAGTTTGCTGAAGACTCTACCAGAAATGGCTCTTGAATAGTAGATCATGTCATAAACAATCGAACTAGGAACACCGTGAAGTCTCATGATATCCTTGATATACAACTTGGCCAAATGAGAAGCACTCCTATTAGACTTAATAGGAATGAAATGAGCTGATTTGATGAGGCGATCAACAATAACCCAAATGCTAGAATGGACCGATCTCGAATGAGGTAGGACGTCAATGGAATCCATCGAAATCTGATCTCATTTCCATAATGGAATCTTTAGAGGCTGAAGGAGACCAGAAGGGCGTCGATTTTCGGCTTTGATATATTGACAAGTCATGCAATTACTCATATAACTCGCCACATCGCGCTTCATGCCTTTCCCAATAATAAAGGCGATACATATCGGCATACATCTTACTACTGTCAGGATGAATGGTATACTTAGAATGATGACCGTCATCGAGAATGTCAGCCTAAATGCAGAGTTAGAAGGTACAACAAGGCGATTCTTCTTATGAAGATACCCATGAGAATCAATGTTGAAATCTCTCAACTCCAGATCAGGGACTCAGACTCTCAAATCTGAATAAGGTGCAACAACTCAGGATCACACCGCTGAGCATCAGCAATACGATCCAATAAGCTGGGTCGAGCTTCCAAACTGAATAATAGAATAGGAGAATCAGAAGACAGAGCTCGATTATGAATATCACAAAGGGATAAAGTATTAAGAATATCCCCTTCGGCAAGCATCATAGAAACGACAACCAAATATTTGCGACTAAGCGCATCAGCAACACGATAACCCTTACCAGGGGTATGTTGGATATCGAAGTCATAGGAGGGAAGGAACCTGAGCCAACATTGTTGCCTCATATTGACCTCCTTCTGAGTGAACAGATATTTTTAGGACTTATGATCTCTTCAAGGCGAAGACAATGGCGGCTAACTCGAGGTTATGAGTGGCATAGCGTACTTCATTCGGTCGCAGTTGCCTAGAAGCATAAGCAACTACCCGATCCTTCTGCATAAGCACGACACCAAGGCTACATCTACTAGCATCGGTTTAGACAACAAGATCTTAATTCTCTTCGTGAACCACTAGAATATGAGCATTAGTGAGAAGCTCCTTCAACTGTTGAAAAGAAGCTTCACATTTGTCGGACCAAATAAATCGAACGCCTTTCCGAGTAAGGCTAGTGAGAGGAAGCACGATATGAGAAAAATCCTTAATGAATCAGCGGCAATAACCCGCCAATCCAAGGAAGCTACGAATCTCATGAACATTCTCAGGCCTCTTCCAATTCTGGATGGATTTGATCTTCGAAGGATCGACTGAAATGCCTTTGGAAGAAACAATGTGGCCTAAGAACTTAACGTTATTCTTCCAGAAATGGCACTTGGAGAATTTGGCTTTATGCTGATGGTGACAAAGAGTACTCAAGACAATTCTCATGTGATTAGCATGCTCAGCTTCAGACTTCGAACAAACAAGTATGTCATCGATGAACACAGAGATGAACCTATCGATATATTCCCAGAATACTCGATTCATAAGATCGGCAAAGAAAGAAGGAACATTCATCAAACTGAACGGCATAACAAGCCACTCATAAGATCCATATCGAGTGCGGAAAGCTGTAAGAGGTATGCTATCCTTCACGATTCGAAGCTGATGAAAACCAATGGCAAGGTCGAGTTGAGAGAAGATCTTAGCGTCACTCAATTGATTGAACATATCATCGATCCTAGGCAATGGATATCTATTCTAGATGATCAAGTCATTAAGATTGTGGTAGTCGATGCAAAGCCTAAGAGTCTCATCAGACTTCTTCACAAAGACGACCGCAACACCCCATGATGAAAAATTAAACTGAATCAACTGCTTGGACTCAAGCTCTAAAAGCTGCTTCTTGAGTTCCTCATTTTATTTTGTAGGCATCCTCGTGGGAGGACGACTAATTGGCTGCGTGTCTAGAATGAGATCAATGTGTTACTCAATCGCATGCTTAGGTGGCAAACCCGAAACAGGCTCGAATACATCAAAGAGTTCACAAACCATTGGAATACGAGATATATCATCACCATCTCTTGAATCAAGAGAATATAAGGATACTTTAGAATTATCCACATTCCAAAGCACTGGAGATAGATGAGATGGAGAACTAGCATGTTGAAGGTATAACATCCGCTGAGCACAAACAATCCAGGCATCATATCGCACTAGCCAATCCATACAAAAAATCATGTCAAAACCCAAATAAGAAATCACTTGTAGATTTGCACGAAAAGAAAATCCACATAACATAACCTCAACATCATCACAAAGCATGCTAAGGGTCGCAGATCCCCCAGTAGGATTCACAATCCTCAATGAAGTAACCATATATGATACATCCAAAGACAAATCCTCCACGAGCTTCTTTGATACGAATGAATGTGAAGCACCCATATCAAAAAGAACTCGAATACTGCAGTCATGAAATAAAATAGAACCTTCCAGAATAGATGGAAATAAACCTCTGTGCTGAGAAGACCTTGTAGAAGCATCCATAACATGAAGCTTGCCAGACTTGGCATTAGATGGAGCAATAGGACAAGTAGTAATACGATGACCCTCTTTCTTGCAATATCGAAAAAAGAGAGGCTTAAGACACTCTCAAATCATATGGTATGGTGAACCATAATTGAAACACCCCTTGCGAGAGGGAGGTGCTCCGATAGATTTAGGCTGAGACTGAGGCCAAGACTGAGGCTGAGAAGTAGAACCAACTAGTTTCTTCTTCTTGGATGAAAAGAACTTGGATTTCTGAAAAGGAAACTGCTTCTTGTTGGTGCTCTTGCGAACCTCAACATCATCACCACTGTTGATCTCCTTCTCGACGGCTTCAAGATGAAGCGCCGAGTCAACTAGCTCCTCAAAAGAAAGCTTAAGCTGCAACATTAAAGATTTCTTCAAATACTTCTTAAGGCCGAAAACAAACTTGAGGTTCTTCCTGTATGGAGCGCTAATATACTCAAGGCCATACTTAGAAAGAGCCTTAAAAGAAGACACATAATCAAAAATAGAAGATTTTCCTTGCTTTAGCTCGAGAAAGCGACTGGCAAGAGATGCTTTCTCAGACTCAGGAACGAACTTAAGCTCGAATCTTTTTCGAACTGAGTCTATGTAAGAGTAGACTCATCAAGCTCAGCAGTGAATAGCTTGTACCAATCAAGAGCATGCTCTTGTAACATGCTGGATGCTACAAGAATCCTGTGATAATACGAAAGATCCATGCGAGAAAATATCCACTTGCGAGTACGAATCCAAGCTTAGACCTCTAGAACAAACTCGGAGCCTTTGAAAGGCTTTCCTCCGAGTCGTGAAAGGTCACTACACATGCACGCGAAAGGGGACTTACGCGAAGGAGAAGCTGGAGTAGGAGCTGGAGGCTGGATGCTCCTGAATAACTCCATAAACTGATCGGTAGACCTATTAACGCCGTCCGGATGCGAGCCGCTGGATTGCCCAGCATTCGAGCGTCATCCACTTCCTCTTCCTGCCATTAGCTGAAAGTTATGATAAGATAAAGATTATTCACATGGTAGATATCATTAATTCAAATATGGAATACTACGGAATTGGAATTGCATTCCTAGATGCATTCCACACTTCTAGCTCCCTAAAAAGGACAAGGACAGGGTCAAGAACAAAGTCAAAGACACGATGAGATAAGGGATTCGTACTACTTGTATTACCCAGTAATGTACTGTAATACGTATTTCTGTTTTGTGTTTATCATATTTTGTTCTAAACTCAACTCTGATACCAAGCTGTGATGCCCCACCTTGAGACCCACATTAACAAAGAGTATTACCGGGTAATACTATCAGCTAATGCAAAGAATAGGGCTAGATAGGAGCAACCATCTATAGCCTTGTCTTAAATATCTATTGAATACATCGACAATGCCATTTTATTTGTAGATTGACATATCCAATAAATACTTAATACAAAGCCATGGTGGCTATAGGATCTATCAAAACAGAATATAACAACTCAAATGTGAAACACATCACAGAACAGCAAATAATCCCATTATGTACACACATATACAGATACATCATAGAGCATACAAAATGATACATCACATATGTGGCACGACAACCACAATACAAATACGAGTCAAAAGAATGTGCATATCAGAGTAGCAAACCAAAAGGGACTACACAAAAAGCTATAACAAAAGAGCTAGCAGAATAGTCCATGCAGAAGCAGAATAGGCTAAGTCCAAAAGTACCTAACCTGAAACACCTCGGTCTGACCCGAGTATAAAATACACGGGTATTCAGTCTACCTGAACGAATTAGTAAAAGGTGATAGCAGAATAATAGAACATAAGAGCATAATGATGTTCTTCTTAAACAAGAAGAAACAATAAGAAAGCTAACCATAGACATATGGAGGATATGCATCATGTATGGCTTTTTTGGTTACACTAGGTGATAGAAAACTATTGCTTCAATAAGCATAAAACACAAAGGAGATGAAAAATCTCATGGATCGCTAAAATGTAGCATGCTTCATATCATCGGCAATCATAAATCAAATAAGAATGGTTTAGGGAATAGTAAAATGCAAACTCCTAAAAGAGTAATTCCCAAACCACCATATCGGCAATTCCAAGGAAAACATAAGCAAAAGCCATCATGAAATAAGCCAAAAGGCAAATGTCAACAAAGAGATAAAATTCTCGTACAACGGCAAAAGGAAAATCCCATAAATAGCGCCAATAGGCAATCTCAATATATATACACGCCAAAAGGAAAATCTCGACACGCTAGTGTAGGCTATGAAAATCTCAAAAGAACTCCCAAGAGTCCAAAAATCCCAAAATAATCGCCACCGAATGGTTCAAAGGACCAATTCCAAAATGAAGACACATAAGGGTAAAAATCATCTCAAAAAGATTTTGTATGTGCTATATTTGCCGAGTACTATTTCACATAATTGGTACCTCGCCCAAAGGTAAACATCAATAGACTAATACGCCGCAAAGGCAAATACGCCGCAATGGCAAACGTCCAAAGAAAAATACACCGCAATGGCAAACGTTCGAAGACAAATACGCCACATGGCAAACATCCAAAGACAAATACGCCACAATGGCAAACGTTCGAAGACAAATATGTCGCAATGGAAAATGACCCGAAGGTCCAGTACTGGCACGCCAACAGGCAAATGTATCACAAACTCTAGGAAAGGAACCCAAAAAGTGTTAATGTGTGTCACATACCACCCGTTCGCACTAAACAGTTTACTATCCGCTAGTAAATTTTACACTCAAAGCAGTAAAAGGTTCACCTCATATCATCGGTAAACTAGACCCGTAGGCCAAAACGATCAAACAGACAAGTTAGGAATTAACCTAAAGGATAAACACACGTAACCCATACTACACGTTTTATCCAATCGTTTAACTCTCCTTCTCATTCGATCGACAGTGCGAAAACGTGTATTTTTTATAGAAAACAATTTACTTTGAAAATAAGCTTTGAAACCGATTTCAAAAACCATTTGGAAACCATATTTGAAAATTTCCCTTATTATAAATAATAAATAGGTTTTATATTTGAAAATATTATATAATAATTATTTTTAAATCCCCTAAATTTTAAAAATCATCTCAAAAATATTTGGAGAAAACTGTGCTCGAAAATGACCAAAAACAAGAAAAATTCCACTCAAATTGAAATTCAAATTCAAATTAAATTCAAATAATTCAAAATTTGAATTCCAAATTCATCAAAACTGGGCTAAACTATTGATAGGCATCATAGCCCACAAAATACTTTAGAAATATTACAAAAACTGAAGTAAAAGTCAAAAATTGAACGGAAAATGAACATAGAAACATTTGAGCAAAATAAAACCCAGATCTGAAATCTTCTCTGGATTCAACTTTCGGACATAAATCAGGTGGCCAAAAGAACTTTGGTTGAACTAAAAATTGGTATGCATAAAGTAGAAAACTTCATCTTTCAAACAAAAAAGAATTAATTAATTCCAAAAGAAAATGGAAAATTTTTCTGTCTTAAACATGGACTCAGACCATGTTTGTAACAGTTCAACAATTATGTGCCCAGGCTTAAAAATCCACTATGGATTTAACTTCCAGGCATAAAACAGTGTACCAAATGGCGTTGGATTGAGCTCAAAATTATTGTGCATGTATTAGAAAACTTTATCTTCCAAACATAAAAGAATCATCCAATTTGGATAACATAGAAGAAAGTTATGATGTTTCAAAGTTGAACCCATACGGTGACTTCAGTGTAAAACTCTGGTCAAAAACATGGTCCAGATCAAAGTTTGGCAGCATATTTCTGCAAGCTCTGTAAGTCGAAATGACATGAAATTTGGTATGCTTATATTAGAGAACTTCATCTTTCAAACAACAAAAAGAATCGACGAATTCCAATAAGAAATGAAAAAGTTTTGCTATCTCAAACATGGACTCGGGCCATGTTTGCAGCAACTCAACAAACAATTTCTACTAGCAAAAATCTTCTTTCGAGTAGATTTTCTATCAATGTTTTGAACATCCAAATTACACTATTTTTCAGCCAAAATTTTGAGAAATGAAGTTCAACATACTAGCTAACAAATGCAAGAAATCAAGAAGCATTTAGTTGCCGGAATCAAAAGATATGAGCATGCAAGGAAGAAACCCAAACTAGATTCACAGAAAGAAGACTATCAAAAAAATGATTGCAAAAACTCAAATTTTGACTTTTGAAGCTTTGCTTCAGCTAGAAATTGTGAGTTTATCACTCACTTTGCTATAGTTGTACAAATATCCAAATTTAAGCAAAAAGATTGAAGCTTTGAGGTGGATTTGGCTTCAAGAACCCGAAAATGGAGCTTTACAAACATGCAACACAAGTTATTTTAATTACATAAAACAACTTCTACAAAAATCAGAATTTGATGAAGTATTTTGGTTTTAGAGACGGATTACCTGTATATATTGTCTCTTATTTGTTAATTACAGCAAGGATTTGATATAAATTTGGAGATTTGTGGCTTTGTTTGAGAAAGGAGAAGTGGGTTTGATTTTATGTTTATTGGAGGAAGAAGAAGAGGGTAATAGAAATGTACGTACTAGTTATTTTCTGTTTTCTCACTTCCTTAATCAGGCTAAGGAACACTAATGGGCTAATGGACCCTAAAAAGGCTAAGGTTAGTTAATTCACACTTAAGTAACATACGAACTTATGTCACATATACACCATACAAAAATGCATTTTCTCCATATTTACACATGAGAAAAATATGAAAGCTCGCATACATACAAAATAAAACATTTTCTATCATATAAAAAGATTAATTTGTATTTTTAAAATATTTTATTATTATTATTAAATTCCTTTATTTAACAAAATGTACTATTTACTCAAATAAATAAAACAATGTTTTTAACTCCTAAAATTCCACAAAATTTATTTTACCACTTACAAAAATATTTCAAACCATTTAAAAACATTATTTATAGCCAAAACTTATTTTTAACCCAATTTCCACCATTTATTTCAATAAACAACTTTTGAAAATCAAATACTTCCTTTAAAAATTATTAAAAGAAGTAAATGGCAATAATTAATATAATTATTTCATTTTCCCTAAATAAAAATTACTTTCCATTCATTATTAACCCAAAAAGTAAAATAAAGCTGGAATTCCATTTTATCATTTTGAATTCCAAAATTCATTGTTTATTTCAAATAAAAAAATTTAATTTCTCCAATTTATTTTAATTCACAATATTAAATTATGACCACCGTTATAATTTAATATTTACAGGTAATCTCCAAAACCAGGTTTGTTACATAATCCGAGATGTGTACCTTTTTATTAGCATTTGCAAGCACATACAATCAATATAATGCAAAAGCGACCTCCTAATGCGAAGCATACACCATTCACACCTACTATTCACTCAATAACCAATGAGAATATGTATATAGAAAGTAATATCAATATATAACGTAGACTATATAATAACTATATGAAAATGTAGGAGATATGACCAGAGAAACCATCAATCAAATAAAATCCATTCAATTTATTCATGCTCATATTGTAATGACCATGCTTTTTGACCCACAAAAATCGACACTACTACATCCTCGTGACACAAATCCAAGTGCCGGAAAGCCCGATTGTTAGGGGAAAAAGAAAACAAATATAGAATAGAATCTCACACGAATGAATAACATATATTATTTCAGTATATAATCTTTACAGCGGAATTTTTTTAATAAAATATCAGAGTCTAACCTAGATTTAGCTGGACAGTTATACACCCTCTGTCCTTACAATTGCTGAAAAATAAAAAAAATGCAATAGATGCAGCGGATAATAGAATATGTCCATACGTAGATGAAAATCTCCAGCTCGCCTCTGGAAACTTCAATCGTCTTCGACTAAACCTGAAACTACTCAGATCTGATTTGAGTATTAAAAATACTCGGATCAGGCTTGATAAACCAGCATGAGATACTCAAAATTTTAAATGTATAGATCATGTCGATGTTAATCAAAACCTTTGAAAAGATGGATATCTCCTAAGACCACGCCTACTCATAAACACGGATGGGTTTTTATCTTATGATAACCAAAATACTTACTGAAAACACTATAATATTATCTTTAATGACATTGATTTCAAAAACATTTTCCAAGTAATTATATATATAAAACAAGTATCAATACCTGGCCTACTGTGCGGTAATATATCTGGACTAGGTCAAACGGAATATACATGGATGGAACATATGATACAAAAGGGGTAGCGAAATGTTTGCAAAGCATTACAACTATTTTGGGACTATAATCCAAACCGTAAATCTCGTATTGGAATTGGATTTCCAACATAACAAAGAACTAGCGGCCTAATACGGTGTTTAGTTTGCAAGGAACGTATATCCAATGGTTATACATCCAAGGACTCAGATGCCACTATAATGCTTTCAATAATCGATGGGAATCAATATCAATGGCTACTCATCCAAGGACATAAATGCTACGTATTCTACCCATGGAAGGCTGTAGCCTTTTCTGCATTTCATCTGGTAGCCCGTAATTATGTCTTGCAGACTAATAGTATCCCATATCATTACCGGGTTGTGAGGCGAAAGAGGCTACTCTTTTATTTTCATAAATCCATACTTTGTTTTTAACAAAACTAAGCTTTATTTTTCCATAAAGCACATTCCACTTAGAATGCCACTTTCCATTCCTTCGATCACTATTTACTTCCATGAACATACAACCTCTGAGCTCGTACGTTTCAGAAAAGGGTGTTAAGCTAAGAGAAGTTGCCTTCTACGCCACCAAGCAGATGTAAGTTTGTAAAAGTCAACGTTGTGATCTATGAAATGCGATGCCATACATTCATCCATACAAGTTTATTCTGGGACTGAGCGAAATCGAAGTCGCTCCTTCTATCACATCCTTTTTGGGAATCACCCTAGGATCAGTAACGAGTAGTCCAAGCAATACGAAGATTTCGAAACATGACAAGACCACTGCTATAACAGATATCTCTATATTGGGAGTAACCCAGAGAATCTTAACAAGCAGTCCTTCTGCTATAAAGATCCTCTGTCTTGAATAATCATCATCTTCAACATGTCTTCATCATCATGATGTCTTTATTTCAAAACGTATACATTGGTTCAAAGTGGTTTTTGGATACACAAATCCGACCCCGCTTCCTTAGAACCAATCATCGATTAAAAAGATTTGAATTTCATATATGACTACCAATCATCATTCAATTTAATTCATCTTTTTATTAATTCATAAATATCTCTTAGAGGTATATTTATTAAACCATTTCTTTATTTTTTTTCCAGATTATATGGAATTATTAAGCCTCATTTAACAAATCCTTTGATTAGTTAAAACCATTTAAATTTGAAATAATTTTAAATCATTCCACCCTTTTACTTAATAAAACATTTTCAAATCATTTATTAAATCTTAATCAAAGATTTCGTATTTTCAAAGCGTAACTTTTAAATGGGTCAAAAACGGTGCTCTTTAAGACATAGTCTACTGCAAACCCAAAAGAATTAATTTCAAATATAGGAATTAAAATAATTCCAAATCATTTATTTAAATCTCATATTGAAAAAAAAAATTAGAGCACTAGGCTTTCCCTCCGACATGTTCTGTCCGTCGCCCAAGTCTCCTTTGAGCTCACAAACGAAACATATGTACTAATCGTTTCCACATTCTCCTTTCATATTTTTAGAAATAATTATAAAACTTCCATATCATTATTTAAAACACATAGTTATTCTTTTTAAAATCATTTAGAAAAGATATGACAAAGAATGGTTATGCCTAAAATCGTATTTCACAAGTTATTTAAAACTGCTGCGAAAAGTGCTTTAAAAATTTGATTGATCGAAATGAGTTTTCTACCTTTTGAAAATTGATCTATATAACTCCAGTCTATTTTAAAACATTTTAAAAGATTTATAAAATTTATTTCACATTTTCAAACATTTAAAAATATTCATTTTGAATCAACAGGAAAATAGGCAGAAGGAAGAAGTTGCAACAAAATTTAGCTTCAGGAACAACAAGTTTGTTTTTTAATTTAAGGGACACTTTTTAGTGTGAACAGAAAATGATAGTTGCAACTATCATTCTGTAATTTATACTGAAAAGCATCCTTCATTCTAAAATACAAACTTCATGTCCCTGAAACTAAATTTTTCTCCAACTTTTTCCTTGACCCTAAAAACCCTTTAAATCAATATTTAAATCGGGCTTTAAACTACAAAACTGCGATTTTTTTAAAAACTTGTTTTAGACTTATTTAAAAATTTGCAAGATGAAATCTTGATTTTCTTAATTTATTTTAAAAACTATGGGTACAAAGTTCGAAAAATTCCATTTCGTATACTCATTTGAATATTTGGCGTGAAATCGCGAAATACCGTTACGCGACGCACCTAGTTTTGACTTGTTTTTCAATATCTTTCCAAACTTCATGGAAACACTATTAAAGGTTTTAAAACATTTCTAAATTTCATTTAAACAAATACTTTTCATATTTTAAACTCATTTTCCATTTCATTTTACATTATAGTATTACATTATTATAATATTCATTCCAACCATTTTAGATGTTTAATACGAATAAGAAGCTAAACAACTCCGTACACATCTTTAACGGATTTAATTCTCATTTGATTAACTATGGTTAATTACTAATCATTTCTCTTATCATTTATCAAACCAAGTAATCATCCATATTAACATCCATATATTCATACAAATAATCACATATTTAATCATCCAATATATATATATATATATATATATTCATATCATAAAATTTGAATTATTTAGACATTAATTAATAAATTTTAAATGTGAGTACTCACCTTTAACCAAATCGTTTCACTTCCTACTAACATTCATTTAATCCAACACTTCACTATCGTTTCAACTTCAACCAACACATCACTAAAACCATCCTTTCTTTCTCTTAAATCACATGCCTTGCTCCATCTCCTTCTTCCACAAGCATTGCCACCTTCTTGCTTGATCTCATCCACTTCCACCATCTACCTCCTCTTTGGTTCAGCCTCCACATGTTACACACCATCCTCCATCATTTTTTCACTTCTTATGTGCTAAACCATGTATTAATAATGTTATAAGGTGTTTGGAAAAGATTGGTGGAGTTTGGAGTTGGTATGATATGATTTTAAGAAAGTTAGTAGGAAGAAGAAGAGAAGAAGCATATATAAAATAGCTTAAAGGAAGAAGAACAAAAGAATTCGTGTGGTAAGATGAGAAGAGAACTTGTGTATCTATAGGAAAAGAAAGAAGTGATATGTTACCAAATTAATCCTTTACCAAATTACTAAAATACCCTTCCTTAACTTTAAAGTAAAATTACCTTTTTCAACACTTACCATGATCCATCACTTCATTACTTTATGTCAATTTTACTTAATAATTAAGGAATGTATTTGGATAGAAAAATGGACTAAAAGAAAGATTTGTCTTGGTTTTGGTTAGATTTGATTTGATGTTTACTTTTTGACTTTTTTAATTACCTTACTTACTTTTACTAATGAAATTCTAGAATTTTGTAATGATACTTAGTAAAACTAAACTCTATTATTTGAAATATATATATATATATATATATATATATATATATATAAATGTGTGTGTGTGTTAAAACATGTTAACAAAGGTGCGATAACTATATTGAACAAAATGTTGATTTTTGACAAAACATTTTATGGTCACATTTTGACGTTTTTATTAAACTATTTATTTAAGTAAACAAAACTTGAAAATTGATTTTTTTTTCCTCATTAAAAAATCAAAACAAGTGTATTTGACTTAAAAACCCATATTTACTAATATTAAAATTCAATTGTTAAAATACAACGTTGATTTGTCAACGTGAGACGAAATTTGTCAATCATTCTAAAACAAGTACCTATATATTTATAAAACATTAATCAATCACTTATTATCATTTTATAACATTTTAAAAGGAGTTATTTATCATTTAAAACAAAAATTGAACGTATATCCAATTTTATCGAAAACCGGCTTTTGTCAATTTTCGATGTAAATCTAAAATCTCTTTTTCAGCAAGGCCAACCGGTTTTATAATGGACCATTCACTTTTTATTATGAACGTAATAAAACACTTCAAAAAAGGAGTAAGATAGAAATGCCTTAACTACAAATAAAAGGAAAATATAGCACAGGATTGTGATAGAGATGCCACAGCTACTATAAAATACCCTACGACTAGATCTCCTCAAAAGCGGAAGAAGCATCATGGTCCGCAAATTCCTGGGCAGATACCACAAGAACTTTCCTAACTATACAAGCAAAAGGGAAAAAGAGCACAGCAAGACAAGGGTCATAATCCACAAAATCAGGAGAGTATATAAAGGATTGGTCCCAAGCAGCGTCAGGTAACATGATAGTATTCCACTTTCCATGTTGACCATCCATGTAGAGCGCTATAGAATCTCTAGAAATACAGTAATGAAGGCACAGGAGGTCCAGCTGATCATCAGAAATATTTTTTTTTAAAATCATCCACGAGGTTATATCTCATATCAAATTTGAGAACAATCTAACACCTTTCGGACTCACCCAAACAATAGACAAAAATGGTGGCACGAGATTAGGGGCAGCAAAAGCAATAGCCGAGACATCAAAAGAAGCAACGGATACAAGGAATGAAGGGGAGGCAGGCAGTGCAACAGTACAAACAGGAGGATTTGGACCTAGAAAGGGCACAACAGGATGCTTGACTAACTCAAAGGCATAGGATGAAGTCTTATGAACCCATTTCCTAAGTGGAGGGTGAGGCAGAGGGATTTTGGGAGCTACCACGGAGTCAACAGAATGCTTGCAAGCGTCAGCTAGGTGGCCAAAGAAATTACAGGCAGTGCAAATGTCAAGAACCATCCGTAACGAACACGGACTACCGCAACATGCCCTACAGCAAGCTAAACAGGTATAAAGGAAGGGATGGGCTTATCTGGGGTAATTCCACCTAGTGTCTTAGCATACACTAATTTCTCACGAGCTACTATATTAGAGTCAAAGCATTTCAATTTGCCTACTTTACAAGCTAGCCAATTCAAATCAAGCAACGGCTGTAAAGCAGAAGGCATATGTGAAAAGTAAACCCATACAATAATGGAAAGAACTTGTTCACGAGTGCCCAAGGTGTAAGAATAAAGGGTTTTCCATCAAAAAAAGAAGGCTTAGCCTCTAGTACACGCCGGTGTTCCATGAAGTTTCCAAGCTCTACGGCAAACTTTAGTCGCATCATTAAGGAGGTGAATTGGATCCAAAAAGAATCTTACAAAATATCAGCCCAATAGTCCAAACCTTTCTGCATCACAATAGGATGAGGAATCATAATGCCATTTTCCTCACTGATTTCAAAATAAATAGGATTGAAGTCACCCGCATTACGGGGAAGAGAAGTGCATAGAGACGACCAAGGTTTAGAGCAAGGTGGGGTAGGTATAGAAGACCACTGTATCTGCATAGAAGGAATAGGTTGCTCATCACCAGGCCCGGCCCCAGGGCAAGGCGAGCGAGACAACCGCCTAGGACAACCGATCCGACAGGGGCAACTGGTGGTGGCTGGGGTGATGGTTTATAATTTGCTAAGATAAATATCTTTTTATACTAATGTTTTCAATTGAATGAGTGGTGCAGTGGTTATTATGTTGTTAGTTCAGTGAGGCAGCCCGAGTTCAAATCCTAGTAGATGATGATTTTTTTTTTTTGGTTAATTTAAAATCTGGGCTAGGGCAACCAACTAGCTTAGGCCGGCCCTGCTCATCACCATATAATAATTCAGCCGAGACACTAAGTGCACAATCTCCCAGACTCAATTCATTGATATTCACCACAGTTTTCATATCGGCATTAATTCAAACATCTTTCACGCATATTCTATTTCCAGTCTTATCTTCCTGTGAATCACTACGTTCAGGCAATACACAACCCATATAGACTCCAACATCTGAGTCATTCCCTACATTCGTCATATCCCTTGGCAGACCATTGGAATCAGCGGCATCACAAAGGTGAGACACAGAGGATCCAAGTGGAGGAATAAGCTCATCGGAAACAGGCGTTTTAGGCAATGGTAATTCACTAGACAAAGCATGAAAGGCTGTAGAAGTGTTGTTAAATGAAAAAACTAAATTAGAAGTAGAGTAGACAGAACCTGAAGGGATACACGGCTTTGAGGAGTTTAGAGAAGGGAAGTCGTTTTCAGAAAGACCGAGCGGCATAGATCGGAGGGGATGAGTTGGAAGCGAGTATAAACGCCCAAATCCGATCGAGGAAGGACACACTAGGGATGTGGAAAAAGGGAAAGAAGCAGGCATAGGAGGGAGAGGCAAGGTGGAGGGGTAGGAAAGCGGGATGAAGTGAGGAGGGGAGGTAGAGCATAGAGGCGAAGACCGCAGAAACTAAAAGGGGTGAGAATACAACAAACTCCAAAGGTAACGGTGATATTGCCAGATGAAAAAGTATTCCAAAAAAATGATGTTTATTTATTAAGAAGGTAAGTCCACCATTCTTATTTATCACATAAAACATGATCATTTAAGGTTGAAATTTCTATATTTGAATAATAATGTTCATTAAACATTCCTTTTAAAAGTGATAAAATTAGGGTCGTTACATACTTCCCCCTTACTAGAATTTCATCACCGAAATTAAACCAAAACACAAAACCCGATAATACTTATTCAAAACAATCTTTAAACTCGATTATGTATGATATACACAGATCATCCATACACGATATCTAATTCGATCTACTATTCGAATCCACAAAACTACTTCCAAACTAGTATTGATCCCCCGGTCCTTTAATGCGGACTCTGGTCAGGCTCAGTTTCCCTTGCATAGCTCTCAACTATGATAGAAAACTCAAGTGCCTAGCTATAAATTCTCATAAATATTCATCGCCTAGAATCGAGTGGTAAATCCTCTTTCAGACTGGTGAGAACGCCTTAAAGTTCTGTACTTGAATCTTAAATCAAAATCATGTGATGAAATGATCTATGTAACTAATATGTACTTATTAACATTCAAAAATCTTTATGAAAACTTTTCATAAAACTGTTATCTTTCAAAAATACATTTTTATATATAACACTCTAAATATTTATTTCTAAATATTTTTCTTAAAGGAAAACATTTCATCACAAAGGAATCATTTCAATTTAGGTAATTTACCTTTTATTTCCAAAATTACAATCAACTTCTCCCATTTTAATATATTCCTTTTTAACTAACCTTGATATTAACCTACCAAATAATAATTCAAAGTTATCCTTTTAATTTAAGGAAAATTATATAGATCGAGTAACTTCAAAATAATACCAAGGAATTGGGTGCTACCAATAGTATTTTATATCCCCATAACAAGAAGGGTAATATTTAACAAAAGTGTTTATCATATGATCACATCTCTGGCCCATTTTTAGTTATTTTCAAGTCACTCAAACTAGTTACCACTTCAGACGTTCTTATTTCTCAGATTTCTTATTTGAAATTTCTTTACAAAAAAATTATTAGAGATTATTTTGTCTATAAAACCCATTTTACAAATCCCTTTCATAAAATTATCTTGTATTAACTTACTTTCTTTTAAAATTTCATAATTTATTTTCAAAATACCCAAAATTTAGTTTCTCAAAATTTATATAACATATCTTTCATATCCATCTTTTTCAAAATCATTTTATTTGTGTAAAATACATTGTTATACTACATGCTTATTCATTATCTTATATAAATTCATTAACCTTACCTCCATATTATTTTTAAACATCTCACAGTCAAATCGTGAAACTTAATTCACAAGATGTTTGTTTAATCAACAAATGGTAACAACTGAATATTATCATTCCCACAATCATAAACAGCCATACCTAAATGTCTATACTTTTCAAAAGATATTCCTTTATACTTAAATTATAATCCTTTTAAATTTTCAAAAGATTAGGAGAGGAGTTCTTTAAATTCCTTTTTATAAAAATATATCTTTTACACTTGAAACATAATATATCAACTGAAAAGAGTTTTCTTTGCTTTCCTTTTATACTTTTTCTTTATTTTCTAATGCTTAAACAGAACTGCATAATGCCCTCCTTTACCGCATTTGTAATAGAAGATGCCAACACAAGATCCTAGTTTTAATTTCCCTTCTGCCTCATTTTGTGCACGTATTCTTTGTGCTTGCTTTGGATTAGCCCATAACTTCTCGCTCGGCATATAATGACATCCTGACTTGAATGATATACTAAGTTATAATGAGAAGTTTCATACCATTAATTTCTTGACTTAGCCAAATTACTTGATTCATACTTCTTTGGATTTTAAGTTTCCTTGATTGTACAATGATAAGAATAATAATTTACCAAGCATCGATATCGTTCACCCAAGCCAACATATGATCGATACTTAGAAGATTATTCTCATCACCACCAAACAGATCAAGACCTTTTTCTTGGAACTTTCCAAAGGGATAACTTATTATAAACTTTCCATATCATACAAATATTTATACTTTTGTTGTGTATGTGTGTGTAATATACTCCTTTTAAAAATAGTGCGTCGATTTGACTTGTTTAAGTGTTTAGAAATCCCTATTGATAACGGTGATCAGGCGCACCGGCCAGAATCTATAAACAACTCAACAGATAAATCAACATAAAACATTTTTAAATTAAATAACAAATACACGCTCATATATATAATACTCTCAAACTCATTCTAGGGCGTTGCTAACCTTATCTCTAATGAGTCACTCGTTCTAGGGTATTACTAACCCCATTTATAATGGGTTTTACCCCACCAAAGCCTAGGTGTACGCTCAACCGCTCTAATACCACTTGTAACGATAGTGCTTTTCGACCCTCGAAAATCGACACTATTACATCCTGGATTATTTCAAAAAGAAAATAAAGATAGAATAGAATCTAACACGAAAGGAATAACATATATTATTTCAATATATAAACTTTACAGCGGAAAATTTTAAATACAATGTCAAAGTCTAACCTGGATTTAGCCTGAACTGTTACAAACCCTTTATCCTTACAATTGTTGAAAAATAAAAACAAATGCAATAGACGCGGCGGATAATAGAATACGTCCATATTTAGATCAAAATCTCCAACTCTCCTTTGAAAGCTCCAAGCGTCTTCAACTAAATCTGAAACTACCTAATCTGACCCAAGTATTAAAAATACCTGGATCGGGCTTGATAAACCAGTGTGAGATAAATGAAATTTTAAATGTATAAATCATGCTGATATCAATCAAAACCTTCGAAAAGAAGGGTATCTCATATGACCACGCCCACACATAAATACGGGTGGTTTTTTACTTTATGATAAGCAAAATATTTTACGCTGAAAATACTTTAATATTATCTTTAATGACTTTGGTTTCAAAAAAAAATTCTAAGTAAATATATATAAAACAAGTACCAATACCCGGACTAAGTCTATGGTAATATATCCGGATTAGGTCAAACAGAATATACCTGGACGAAATATATGATACAAAAGGGGTAGCCGAAATGTTTGCAAAGCAATACTGCTATTTTGGGTCTACAATCAAAATTGTAAAGCTCGTATTGGGATTGCGTTTCCAACATGACAACGAAATAGTGGCCTAATGCGGTGTTTTGGTTGCAACAAACATATATCGAATGGTTTCACATCCAAGGACTCGGACGCCATTATAATGTTGTCCACAACCGATGGGAATCAATATCAATGGCTACTCATCCAAGGACTCAAATGCCACTTATTCTACCCGTGGAAGGCTATTGCCTTTTTCGCATTTCATCCAATAGCCCGTAATTGTGTCTTGCAGGCCACATAGTATCCTGTATCATTACAAGGTTGTAAGGCTAGTGAGGCTATGCTCTTCTTTTCATAAAGCTATACTTTGTTTTTCACAAAGCCACCCTTTATTCTTCCATAAAGCACATTCCACTTAGAATGCTACATTTCCATTCCGTATATTACTATTGACTTCCACGAACATATAACCTCTGAGCTCGTATGTCTCAAAGAAGGGTGCTAAGCTAAGATAAGTTCTCTTCTCTGCCACTAAGCAGATGTACGTTTGTAAAAGTCAACGTTGTGATCTTAGAAACACAATGTCAAACATTCATCAATACAAGTTCGTTTTTGGACTGAATGAAACCGAAAGTACTCCTCCTACTACATCCTTTTGGGAATCACCCCTAGGATTGCTAGCGAGCGGTCCTTGCAATACGAAGATTTCAAAACACGTCAGGACCATTTCTATAATAAATATCTCTATATTGGGAATGACCCAGAGAATGTCAAAAAGTAGTCCTTTCGCTATGAAGATCATTAGTCTTCCATAATCATCATCTTCAACATCTCTTCATCGTCAATATATGTTCATTTCAAAACATATACATTGGTTCGAAGTGGTTTTCGGATAGTAGTTACCCAAATTCGACCCCTGTTTCCACATACCAATCATCGATTAAAAAGATGTTAAATTCATATATGACTATTACATCATTCAATTTAATTCATCTTTTTATCCATTCATAGATATCTCTCAAAGATATATTCACTAAATCATTTCTTTATATTTTCCAGAGTATGTGGAATTATTAAGCCTCATTTAACAAATTCTTTCGTTAGTTAAAACCTTTTAAACTTTGGAATAATTCTAAATCATTTCACATTTTTACTAAGGAAAATATTTCCAAATCATTTATTAAATCTTAATCAAAGATTTCATATTTCCAAAACATTACTTTTAAATTGGTCAAAAACGATGTTATTTAAGACATAATTTACTGCAAACCCAAAAGAATTAATTTCAAGTATAGGAACTAAAATAATTCCAAATTATTAATTTAAATATCATATTGAAAAATATTTTTTTAAAGCATCTAGGCTTTCCCTACGATATGTTCAGTCCTACGCCCAAATCTCCTTGTATCTCACAGACGAAACATGTGTACTAATCGTTCCTGCATATTCCTTTCATTTTTAGAAATGATTTATAAAATTTCCAAATCATTATTTAAAAAAATTAATTATTATTTTAAAACCATTTATAAAAGATAGGAAAAAGAATGGTTATATCTAAAATCATATTTCACAAGTTATTTAAAACTACTACGAAAAGTATTTTAAAAGTTATATTGATCAAAACGACTTTTCTATCTTTTGGAAATTGATTTATATAACTCAAATATCTTTTAAAACATTTTAAAAGATTTATAAAATTTATTTCTTATCTTTAAACGTTTCAAAATATCCATTTTAAATCGATTTCAAGTTTCGGCTTTAAACTTCAAAATGCTGATTTTTCTGAAAACTCGTTCTGGACTTATTTAAAAATTTACAAGATGAAATATTAAATTTATTTATTTATTTAAAAACTACAGATATGATAGTCCGAAAAATTCTTATCTTGAATAATTTCGAGTTCATATACACATTTGAATTCTTCGACAAGAAATCGCAGACTGTCGTTATGCAACTTGCCTAGTTTTGACTTTTTTTCAATTAATTTTCAAAATTTATGAAAAAACTTCTAAATGTTTATAAAACATTTCTAAGTCATTTTAAACATATTTAAACAAATACTTTTCATATTTCAAACTCATTTTCCATTTCATTTCATATTATAATATTATTTTACTATAATATTCATTTCAACCTTTTTAGATGTTTAATCCCAATAAGAGGCTAAACAACTCCATACACATATTTATAGGGATTTAGTTCCCATTTGATTAATTATGCTTAATTACTAACCATTCTCATATCATTTATCAAACCAAGTAATCGTCCATATTTACATTCATATATTCAAACAAGTAATCAACCAAGTAATCACATATTTAATCATCCAATATATATATATATATATGTATGTATGTATGTATGTATGTATGTATGTATGTATGTATGTATGTATGTATATAAAATATTTTTATATCATTAAATTTGGAATTATTTAGTTATTAATTAGTATATTTTTAATGCGAGTGCTCGTATTTAACCAATTTGTTTCACTTCCTACCAACATTCATTTAATCCAACACTTCACTATTGTTTCAACTTCAACCAAACATCATCAAAACCATTCTTGCTTCCTCTTAAACCACATGCCTTCCTCCATCTCCTTCTTCCACGACCATAACCACCTTCTTTCTTGCTTGATACCACCCATTTCCACCGTCTATCTCCCCCTATATTCGCCTTCACATGTTCCACCTCTTCCTCCATCAATTCTTCACTTCTTATATGTTAAACTCTGTTTTAATGATATTCTAAGGTCTTTAGCAAAGTTTGATGAAGTTTGGAGTTGGTTTGTGTGACGCCCCACCTCTATACCCACGCTAGCCAAGAACATTACTGTGAATGCTGTCAACTAGCACGGAGAATAAGGCTGTTGAGGAGCGACCATCTGTATAATTGCTTTGTGCGAGTACCGATATACCGGATAAAAATATAACTTTTCATCTCAAGAGGAAATCCGACATACCGACACAGACTCAAAGCTACTACACAGTGGCTATAAAGGTCTTCGGAAACAAATATAGAAATAAACATAACACAAATCAGTCACAGACAATTCATATCACAAAGGCGGAAATAGATATGAATATTACACATGAAAGTGTATATCAGAGTAGTGGTCTAAAAAGATCCACAATATCACAAAAGAATAGTTACATGAACTACACAAAAGAATAAGTATACATTATGGAGTCTATATCTCAAATGTATACAACAAAAACTACTAATCTAAGTAGTTAACCAAAAGTCAGAGGAATCAATCCCAAGAGAGAAGTCAAGCAGAAGCACCTGTAACATCTCGGTCTGACCCGAGTATTATTTAATAAGAAAATAATAAACGGATCAGTCTAGCCATAAATATCAGGTGAAACGATATAGAATAAGAGATATGACTAAACACATAATAATCACTATGCCAAGCTGTGATATATATATAAGTAATTGAAAATCAACAAGAGATTAATCAATATCACCAAATCTACACAAGAATCAAAGAAATGTCATACTCCTTATTTCGTTCACCAAACCACAAATATTGACGATAATATCAACGTCAATCACAAAAGTCAATGACACACAAATTCACCAATGCACAAATATTGACAATAATATCAATGTCAATCACAAAAGTCAATGACACACAAATTCACCAATGCACAAATATGGATAAAACTTATCAATGGAAATCACGAAAATTGGTGAAACACAAATTCTAGAAATCATCTCAAGAAATCCAGAAATCACAAAGGGGGGGAGGCCTATCACAAACGGGAGCATAAAACCCACCAACACGTGTATCACAAACGGAATGCTAATTCCATGGTTGCTAACCATCACAAATTGAGCCGAAGCTCCACAAACAGCCCGAAGACCATGGGTTGCTACCCCACCAAATTGAGTCGAAACTCCACAAAACGGGGTTTAGTCTCCCTCGCAAACAAAGAGACACCGCACATTGCTAGTCTAAATCACAAAGATAATCGTCATGATCATCAAGAAGTGTCAATTACACTAAGCTAGTAAATATATGAGTTTAGCATCATGTCTCATAACCATTAGCTTAACTTAAATATTTACGAACAAATTGTAAGTTTCCACTAGAAAATTGTCACAAGAGATTCAATCGAACAAGTCCAAGAATTAACCGAACAAGTAAACGCAAGCGTTTCATACCACTTGTTTTACTAAGCCGTTTAATTAGATTTCTCATACGAGTGAGGTAAAGGTTTATTTATACTAGTAGATTGGAAAACGGTTTTATAAACGAGTTTGATATTGAAAATATAGTTGAGATCGTTTTGATGAAGAGGTTTTGATATTTAATACTAGTATTGAAACCTTTATATTTTTAAAGTGACAAATCACAAAAATGATTGTAGAGCAATCAATCACTAAAACTCACATTCGAAGACGTGAATAAAATCCAAAGAAATCGATACCAAATCCATAGAAATGGATATTCCCAAAAATCACGAAGAAAATGTCATCAAAGTCAATAACAAATGATAACAACAAAAAGGGAATCAACACGAATCGATTAAAGTTGGAAATATACTCAAAATTTGGCAAATAGGCAAAACTAGGGATTTCCAAACGTCTGAGGGGTTGTCCAGACGTCTGGATTTGGTTTCTGAAAATTTCCCAGGAAACCATCCAGACGTCTGAAACCTAAAATCAGACGTCTGAAAAACATTCAGACGTCTGGAGGAAAGTCCAGACGTCTGGTTTTGGTTTCTGGAAATATTCCAGAAAACCAACCAGACGTCTGAAAACACAAATCAGACGTCTAACCTTATTCCAGATGTCTGAAACAATAATTCAGACGTCTGAAATTAGCCACTGCCTTATTTATTCTTCTGCCGTATTTTATTTTTCTCCAGGTTGCAAAACCAGACGTCTGGCATTGGTCTCCAGACGTCTGAAAACCTGGTAAGGGCAACAATTTGCCTAGGCCATATGGCCCAAACGATGTCGGGAGCGATCGAGCGAGCAACGACGACTAAGGATTTACGTCAAATGACAGCCCGGCCTTATAGGCTCTTCGATACACCCCAAATATCGTAATCAAACATCCATAAAAGGATTTTCACAAAAATTGGAATATTCACCCATTCGATCCAAATCAAAAGCAAATGAATATGCACAATGTTACGAATTCATACCTAACCACAAAGATGGATATAGACATAGATGTGAGATAAAAATTTCACATTTTCACAAAATCAAACAAGACGAAGCTTGAAAGCAAATGGAGAATCAACCTCTCTTCAACACAACCCAAATGAGCTTGAATCTATGCTCATCAACAAGAACATTCCCAAAATTAGGTTTAGGAATTTCTGAAATTGGTAAGAGAATAAGTTGGAGAAGAAGAAGAAGCTTACCAATGGGTTCTCTTGAGTTTGGAGCTAGGAATTTGATTTGCAAGAGGAACTAGGGTTTTGGAGTTTTAATTTCCAATCTCTCCCACCATTAATGCTAAGAAAACTGAAAAGAGAAAGAAGTGAGGGAGAATGGGGAGAGTGGTTCAGTTTTGGAGTATAAGTTAAAACATAGGGCTGAGCCCAAAACCAAACCCAAAGTGAAAAGTAGCAAAAATCAACTTTCTCCAAACATATCGAAGATTATACCCAAAAAGGTCGCAAACGGCATTTTAAACTCAATGGGAGTGGTCCCGAGTCCTAATTCAACCGTATGCAAAAAGTAGCTTTTCGGACTAATATCCGACTAACGATAAAATATTTAAATAAAATATTTAAATATAAAATCGATAAATATGCGGGTTGTTACAGACTCCCCTCCTTAAAGAAATTGCGTCCTCGCAATATTTAAGAAGAGAACATAAAGTAACAACCATAAAAACATATTCAATCACAAAAGAAACTTGAAATAAGAAGTTCACCTCAAAGTGCACGAGAAAGTAAGTCCGGATGTGTTCGCTCGATGTACTCTCTAGATCCCCAAGAACAATTCTTAGGATTTAATGACCATTGAACTTTAACAAGCGGAACATCTTTATTTCGAAGTCGTTTGACTTCCGAAGCAATGATACGAATAGGATGTTTCTCATAAGTTAAATTAGGCGAAACTTCAATCTCTTCCACAATACCGGGCTCAAGAACAGAATCGGAATCTCGAAGACATTTCCGAAGTTGAGAAACGTGAAACACGTCATGGATAGCAGAAAATTGAGCCGGTAATAAAAGGCGATAAGCCATGGAACCAATACGTTCAATGATAGGAAATGGCCCAATATATCGAGGCGCTAATTTTCCCGATCGACTGAAACGTACAACACCTTTCATAGGTGAAACACGAATGAACACAAGATCTCCCACAGAAAATTCTAATTTCCTTCTCCGGTTATCGGCATAGGATTTTTGTCTACTCTGGCCTTCTTTCATCCTATGACGAATAAGGTCAATCTTTTCTGTGGAATCACGAATAAAATCTGGACCTAATACCAGCTTCTCACCCGCCTCAAGCCAACAAGAAGGAGATCGGCATGGCCTTCCATAGAGTGCCTCAAAAGGTGCCATACCAATACTAGATTGGAAGCTATTATTATAGGAAAATTCAACAAGTGAAATATGATCTTCCCAACTTCCACCAAAATCAAGAACACAAGCACGAAGAAGATCTTCAAGAGTTTGATTCACACGCTCGGTTTGTCCATCGGACTGGGGGTGATAAGCGGTGCTAAAATTAAGCTTCGTTCCTAAAGCTTTTTGAAGACTCTTCCAAAATCCACTATTAAACAATGGATCACGATTGCTAACAATAGAAGTAGGAACTCCATGCAATTTAACAATTTCTTTGATAAAGATTTTGGCCAAAAGAGGAACGGTTCGATTAGATCGAACGGGAATAAAATGGACGGATTTAGTAAGTCTATCAACGATCACCCATAAGCTATCATGACCCGAACGAGAACGGGGAAGGCCGTCAATAAAATCCATGGAAATTTGATCCCACTTCCAAATAGGAATTTCTAAAGGTTGCAATAACCCACCGGGCCTTTGATGTTCGGCTTTAATGAGTTGGCAAGTCATGCAACGCTTAACGAAGTTAGCGATGTCAAGTTTCATTCCCTCCCAATAATAAAGTCGCTTCATATTCGCGTACATTTTACTACCGGGATGAATGGTGAATTTAGAACGATGTGAATCTTCTAAAATATCTTTACGAAGATCACTAATATTTGGCACGATGAGTCTACCAAATCTCCGAACGCCGCCACGAGAATCGATATCAAAGTCTTTCAATCCTTCAATATCAATCTTATCCTTAATATTTTGGCTAAGAAGAGCCAATTCGGGATCTAGCCTTTGAGCTTCAAGAATACGGTCTAAAAGAGAAGGATGAGCCTCAAGGCTACATAAAACAAGAGATGAACATAAATCGGGAACACGCTCTCGAATCTCACAAGTGGTTAAGATCTCGAGATCGTTCCATTCGGATATCATCATAGAAACAACAGCTTGTTGTTTACGGCTAAGAGCATCGGCGACACGATTACCCTTACCGGGGGTATAAAGAATATCAAGATCATAAGGAGCAAGGAACTCGAGCTAACGCTGTTGACGCAAATTAAGTTCCTTTTGGGAGAATAAATACTTCAAGGACTTATGATGGGTATAAAGAACAAATTTCTCTCCTAAAAGATAATGACGCCAAATACGAAGGGCGAAAACAATAGCCGCGAGCCCTAAATCATGAGTGGCAAATCTAGTCTCAGCAGGCTTCAATTGCGTAGAAGCATAAGCAATAACATGTTCTCTTTGTATGAGAACGACACCCAAACCAACGCGACTAGCATCGGTATAGACAACGAAATCTTGATTCCCCTCGGGAATAACGAGAATAGGAGCATCAGAAAGAAGTTCTTTTAGTTTCTGAAAAGAAGCTTCACATTTGTCCGACCAAATGTATTTAACACCTTTCTTCGTCAAGCCAGTGAGAGGCACGACAATCTTGGAAAAGTCTTTGATAAAGCGACGGTAATAGCCCGCCAATCCAAGAAAACTACGAATCTCTATCACACTCTCCGGTCTCTTCCAATCTTGAATCGCTTCAATCTTTGAAGGATCCACGGAAATTCCGGATTCGGAAATAATATGACCGAGAAATTTCACACGAGATTGCCAAAAGTGGAATTTAGAAAATTTTGCCTTTAATTGATTACTCCTAAGAGTTTCCAACACAATCTGAAGATGTTTTTCATGCTCCTCCTCGGTTTTTGAATATACAAGAATATCATCGATAAAGATGAGAACAAACAGGTCGAGAAAGTCTTTGAAAACTCTATTCATAAGGTCAACGAAATAGGCCGGGGCATTCGTCAAACCAAATGGCATGACAAGCCATTCATAAGATCTATATCGAGTACGGAACGAGGTCAAAGGAATACTATCCTCTGTAATACGAAGCTGATGAAATCCAGTAGCTAAGTCTAATTGTGAAATGACTTTGGCACCACTAAGTTGATCGAATAGATCATCAATCCGAGGTAAAGGATATTTATTTTTGATAGTAAGATCATTAAGCTTGCGGTAGTCAACGCAAAGCCTAAGTGTTCCATCGGATTTCTTCACGAAAATAGCTGAAGCTCCCCAAAGCGAGGAACTAGAGCGAATAAATTGCTTCGTCTCCAATTCGGATAATTGTTTACGCATCTCCTCGTTTTCTTTATTGGACATACGATACGGAGGACG
Organism: Allium cepa; assembly: GCA_030765085.1. NCBI lineage: Eukaryota > Viridiplantae > Streptophyta > Magnoliopsida > Asparagales > Amaryllidaceae > Allium > Allium cepa. The sequence goes on from CM060934.1 coordinate 185,430,889, forward strand.
AGTGATAGGTTGAGCTCCAGGAATAAGATTAGTTTTGAACTCAATTGCTCGCTTAGGTGGTAATCCTAAAATGGGCTCGAATATGTCGGAAAATTCACGAACGACGTGAATAAGAGAAATAATATCACCCTCTTCGTCATCATCGTCATCACGAGGATTTAAAGAATATAAAGATGCAACCAAGCTGGAATCTGAATCTTTAAGATTAATAGAAATCTGCTTAACAGATTGAGGATGTCGAAGATGAATAGTCCGCTCAGGACATAGGATATGAGCTTCATAACGGTTAAGCCAATCCATTCCCAAAATCATTCCAAAGCCTAAATAACGCATGACATGCAAATCGGCTAGGAAAGGAAAATCACACAAAATAATTTCGACATCTTTACACAATAAACTGATTGTTGCGGATCCACCAACCGGATTCGCAATTCTCAAAGAAGTCATCAAACACAAAACATCCAAAGAAAAAGCATCAACAAGTTCTTTTGATATAAAAGAATGGGACGCACCCGTATCAAAAAGAACTCGAATAGGATGATCACGAAATAAAATAATTCTATCAAGGATAGAATGAGGCATACCTTGACCACGAGATGTGTTGCTAGGGGCTTGAGCAACATTTAACTTTCCCTCCTTCCTGCCCTGAAGCTTGGGGCATGAAGATATAACATGTTCGGGAACTTTGCAGTAGCGACAAGAGAGAGACTTTGGGCACTTGTTCGCATAATGGTCCTTCGAACCACAATTATAGCATTCCCCACGGCCAAAGGAAGAAGTCTTTGCCACGGAGGTTGCTTGTTTCCCCTTTTTATTGGGATAAGGACCTTTAAATTTGTTTGGCCTCTTCTTGTTATTGTTGAAGTTTGGTTTGGAACCCACCACTTCAACATCATTCTCTCTATCCGCCTCTTCAAGACGAAGAGCGATATCAACGAGTTGGTCGAAAGAAACTTCTAATTTTAGAAGTAATGGCTTCTTGAGACTTTTGTTTAAGCCATAAACAAATCTCTGATTCTTCTTCAGAGGGGTGTTGATGTATTCAACCCCATATTTGGAAAGCGACTCGAAGGAGGCGACGTAATCAGTCACGGAGGACTCACCTTGAATAAGGTCTATAAATCGTCGAGCCAATGTCACTTTCTCAGCTTCTGGCACGAATTTTAATTTGAAGCGTTCCCGGAATTGCTCCCAGGTGAGATCCGCTTCATTAATCTCAGAAATAAGAAGCTCGTACCAGTCCAATGCTCTTTCTCGGAGCATACTAGAGGCCACCTGAACTCGGTGAAGGTCAATAAGATTCATGCGCGAAAAGATGCGATCGCATGTTCTAAGCCAAGCTTGGACTTCAATAACAGTTTCGGAACCTTTGAATGGCTCCCCACCCAAATTGGTGTAATCGCTACACAAGCGTGCAAATCCCGACTTTGGGTGAGTAGGTTCCGGGTTAGCTCCAGCTGCTTGAGCATTAGTTACCAAATCAAGAAGCTGTTGAGCAGTCATAAAAACTCCATCCTGGGGTGGAGTGCTAGATGGCACGGCTCTGGGGCGGCCAGGTCTAGACATTTCTCTTCCTTTAGAAAGAAAGAAGATGAAGAAGAAGGTTATTCACCAAATTGAATATCAAGCAATCTTGATAGACAAAACAAGGAATCATAAAAGAAAATAGGATAAGACGGTACGTAGACCCGAATAAAATCCTAAAGCACGACTCCTAAGATGGACTTAGGACGATGATCCTTGTTATAATATTCCATATTGTTCCGAAGTTTGGCTCTGATACCAAGCTGTAACGCCCCACCTCTATACCCACGCTAGCCAAGAACATTACTATGAATGCTGTCAACTAGCACGGAGAATAAGACTGTTGAGGAGCGACCATCTGTATAATTGCTTTGTGCGAGTACTGATATACCGGATAAAAATATAACTTTTCATCTCAAGAGGAAATCCGACATACCGACACAGACTCAAATCTACTACACAGTGGCTATAAAGGTCTTCAGAAACAAATATAGAAATAAACATAACACAAATCAGTCACAGACAATTCATATCACAAAGGCAGAAATAGATATGAATATTACACATGAAAGTGTATATCAGAGTAGTGGTCTAAAAAGATCCACAATATCACAAAAGAATAGTTACATGAACTACACAAAAGAATAAGTATACATTATGGAGTCTATATCTCAAATGTATACAACAAAAACTACTAATCTAAGTAGTTAACCAAAAGTCAGAGGAATCAATCCCAAGAGAGAAGTCAAGCAGAAGCAACTGTAACATCTCGGTCTGACCCGAGTATTATTTAATAAGAAAATAATAAACGGATCAGTCTAGCTATAAATATCAGGTGAAACGATATAGAATAAGAGATATGACTAAACACATAATAATCACTATGCCAAGCTGTGATATATATAAGTAATTGAAAATCAACAAGAGATTAATCAATATCACCAAATCTACACAAGAATCAAAGAAATGTCATACTCCTTATTTCGTTCACCAAACCACAAATATTGACGATAATATCAACGTCAATCACAGAAGTCAATGACACACAAATTCACCAATGCACAAATATTGACAATAATATCATTGTCAATCACAAAAGTCAATGACACACAAATTCACCAATGCACAAATATTGATAAAACTTATCAATGGAAATCACGAAAATTGGTGAAACATAAATTCTAGGAATCTACACAAGAAATCCAGAAATCACAAAGGGGGGGAGGCCTATCACAAACGGGAGCATAAAGCCCACCAACACGTGTATCACAAACGGAACGCTAATTCCATGGTCGCTAACCATCACAAATTGAGCCGAAGCTCCACAAACGGTCCGAAGACCATGGGTTGCTACCCCACCAAATTGAGTCGAAACTCCACAAAACGGGGTTGAGTCTCCCTCGCAGACAAAGAGACATCGCACATTGCTAGTCTAAATCACAAAGATGATCGTCATGATCAACGAGAAGTGTCGATTACAGTAAGCTAGTAAATATATGAGTTTAGCATCATGTCCCATAACCACTAGCTTAACTTAAATATTTACGAACAAATTGTAAGTTTCCACTAGAAAATTGTCACAAGAGATTCAATCGAACAAGTCCAAGAATTAACCGAACAAGTAAACGCAAGCGTTTCATACCACTTGTTTTACTAAGCCGTTTAATTAGATTTCTCATACGAGTGAGGTAAAGGTTTGTGTATACTAGTAGATTGGAAAATGGTTTTATAAACGAGTTTGATATTGAAAATATAGTTGAAATCGTTTTGATGAAGAGGTTTTGATATTTAATACTAGTATTGAAACCTTTACATTTTTAAAGTGACAAATCACAAAAATGATTGTAGAACAATCAATCACTAAAACTCACATTCGAAGACGTGAATAAAATCCAAAGAAATCGATACCAAATCCATAGAAATGGATATTCCCAAAAATCACGAAGAAAATGTCATCAAAGTCAATAACAAATGATAACAACAAAAAGGGAATCAACACGAATCGATTAAAGTTGGAAATATACTGAAAATTTGGCAAATATGCAAAACTAGGGATTTCCAGACATCTGAGGGGTTGTCCAGACGTCTGGATTTGGTTTCTGGAAATTTCCCAGAAAACCATCCAGACGTCTGAAACCTAAAATCAAACGTCTGAAAAACATTCAGACGTCTGGAGGAAAGTCCAGACGTCTGGTTTTGGTTTCTGGAAATATTCCAGAAAACCAACCAGACGTCTGAAAACACAAATCAGACGTCTAACCTTATTCCAGATGTCTGAAACAATAATTCAGACGTCTGAAATTAGCCACTGCCTTATTTATTCTTCTGCCGTATTTTATTTTTCTCCAGGTTGCAAAACCAGACGTCTGGCATTGGTCTCCAGACGTCTGAAAACCTGGTAAGGGCAACAATTTGCCTAGGCCATATGGCCCAAACGATGTCGGGAGCGATCGAGCGAGCAACGACGACTAAGGATTTACGTCAAATGACAGCCCGGCCTTATAGGCTCTTCGATACACCCCAAATATCGTAATCAAACATCCATAAAAGGATTTTCACAAAAATTGGAATATTCACCCATTCGATCCAAATCAAAAGCAAATGAATATGCACAATGTTACGAATTCATACCTAACCACAAAGATGGATATAGACATAGATGTGAGATAAAAATCTTACCTTTTCACAAAATCAAACAAGACGAAGCTTGAAAGCAAATGGAGAATCAACCTCTCTTCAACACAACCCAAATGAGCTTGAATCTATGCTCAACAACAAGAACATTCCCAAAATTAGGTTTAGGAATTTCTGAAATTGGTAAGAGAATAAGTTGGAGAAGAAGAAGAAGAAGCTTACCAATGGGTTCTCTTGAGTTTGGAGCTAGGAATTTGATTTGCAAGAGGAACTAGGGTTTTGGAGTTTTAATTTCCAATCTCTCCCACCATTAATGACAAGAAAACTGAAAAGAGAAAGAAGTGAGGGAGAATGGGGAGAGTGGTTCAGTTTTGGAGTATAAGTTAAAACATAGGGCTGAGCCCAAAACCAAACCCAAAGTGAAAAGTAGCAAAAATCAACTTTCTCCAAACATATCGAAGCTCATACCCAAAAAGGTCGCAAACGGTATTTTAAGCTCAATGGGAGTTGTCCCGAGTCCTAATTCGACCGTATGCAAAAAGTAGCTTTTCGGACTAATATCCGGCTAACGATAAAATATTTAAATAAAATATTTAAATATAAAATCGATAAATATGCGGGTTGTTACAGTTTGATATGATTGAAGAAAGCTAGTAAGGAAGAAGAAGAAAAGAAGAAGCCATTAAAATAGCTTAAAGGTAGAATAAGAAGAAGAGAACATGTGTGATAAAATGAGAAGAAAACATGTTTATTTTTAGGAAAAGAAAGAAGTGGTAAGTTACCATATTAAGATCCTATCAAATTACCAGATTAACCTTCCTTAATTTTAAAGTAAACTTGCCTTTTTCAACACTACCATCATCCATCACTTCTGTACTTTATTTCATTTTTACTTAATACATAAGGAATGTATTTAGATCGAAAATTGGATTAAACTGAAGGTTAGCCTTGGTTTTGATGAGATTTGATTTGATGTTGACTTTTTGACTTTTTTAATTATCTTACTTTTACTAATGGCATTCTATAATTTTCTAATGATACTTAACAAAATTAAACTTTATTATTTGTAAAATGTATATATATTTGTTAAAACATGTTAACAAAAGTGCTACAGCGTTGCGACAACTTATATTGAACAAAACGTTGATTTTCGAAAAAATATTTTACATTCACATTTTGACGTTTTTGTTAAACTATTTACTTATGTAAACGAAACTAGAAAATTGATTATTTATCCTCCTTATATAAGTAAAACAAGTGTATTTGAGTTATAAAACCATATTTCATAATATTAAAATTCAATTGTTAAAATACAATGTCGATTTGTCAACGTGGGATGAAAATGCCAATCATTATAAAACAATTATTTATATATTTATAGAACTTTTAACAATCACTTATTGTTATTTTATAACAATTTAAAAGGTGTTATTAATCATTTAAAACAATAATTGAACGTATATCCAATTTTATTAAAAATCGGCTTTTGTCAATTTTTCGATGAAAATCTAAAATCTTCTATTTTTGTAAACCTATTAAAAACAAGTCCGCCATTCTTATTTATCACATAAAACATGATTATGTAAGTTTTAGAATTCTATATTTGGATATTAAAGTTAATTAAATATTCTATTTAAAAGTTATAAAATTATGGGTCGTTACGCATGTCAATTTACATTTTCCAATGTCAACATTTAATTTATTAAAGCCCGTACTATGTGTGTATATCATTCATATGCAATATCAAATGTAATTGCTCACTGGATCATACAATTTCACTTTCGAACTGGTATCATTTACACGACCACTATAGTATGGACTTGGATCCAGTTTCTTGATCAGAAACTGCTATTCTCTTTGCATAGCCATATACAATGATAGAGAATTTTAGAATCTACCAAAAATCCATATCCAACATTTTCCGTTGAGAATCGAATGAAAAAACCCAACTCTTAGTGAAAATTATGTACTCGAATCTGGATAAACAGATATGCGAATAAAATAATATATGTACAACTTACATATTATTTCAATATGTTTCTCATTATTCAGAATCTTTTATTTACATCGATTTATTTATATTCATTATTCACATTGCTTTATTCACCTCCTTTATTACTTAGTATATTTCTTTCAGTACTAATATCACTTAAGAACCATTCCATCAATTTTTATGTGTAATAATATTCTAGTCTATACTAAATTCATTTATGAATAATTTCATAAAATTTTACATAGTTGTAGACATTTCTGTATAATACTTCTCCTATTCACTGTCACTTTACAACTCAAGTCCATATCCATTGAAAATCAAATTCCATTTCATTTAACTCAATTCATTGTTCAGTTTCAATATTCAATTTTATCAACTACATTCTAAACCATATTAAATACACTTTATTTTTTAATTAGTTCATTCATTAATTCATTTCAAATCACAATCAATTTCATTTCCAAAGATCATTTCATTTAACTTAAATTAAATCTTCATTTCGAATTTTCTTTTCTCAACATTCATGTTGAACATTTTAGAACTTTGTTTTACTGACTAATTCTCAGAATTTGTAAGTTATAAAACTCTTTTTCGCATAATTCATAAAATGCTCAATGAAAATTTTCAGAATTTAAACACCCTGTTCTTATTTCTATCTGTTTTGAAACACCACTATGATTATTTTCTTTTTATTTCAAATCATACTTTTGAGTTTTAAATCAAAACTAGTTTAACTAAAACAAAACTCCAATAAATGCAATTCCTCTCTTGGACACTCGAAAATGAATGTCGATGATGTTGCATTTTCCAGCGGCCAAACTGAGTTTAGTGCTTTCTTAACCCTTTTATATTCCATTTTTTAAATATTTCCATTCGAAATTATTTTTCAAATAATATCATTATTATTTTCAAAACATTGAAAAACAATTTCCAAATCAATGTGATTTGAAACTCTCGAATTCTCATCTTTTAAATCCTTTATTTATAAATTATATTTCTCAATTTCCCTTATATTTAATTTCATTATGGTTATATTAAAACTTTTCTTAATTGTATATCTTTGTTTACGTTATAATAACAACAAATTTAATTAGATCACAAACAACAAAGAACAAATGTTAATTAACAAATATTATCATTCCCTAACAACCAAACGCAGCATATATACTATAATAATTTCTGAAAAATTATTCTTTTATATATAAAATATAATTAAGGTAAAATTATTTCATCTATCGAATATCGAAAAAATACAATGTCAAATTGCTTTGTTCAATAACGTTAATTACATGTATTGACCAGAATCCATAAGCCACTTAATAAATCAACTAACATAATATAAAATATTTTTTACATCACTAACAAATATGCGCCCATATATGTATACACACAAACTCATAATAAGGCAACCCATTACTTTATCTCTTAATGAGTTACACTACCAAATCCAAGGTTCTTGCTTAACCTTGCACTCTGATATCAAAATGAAATGACCGTGATTTTCGATCCTCAAATATCAACACTAATACATCCATTGAATTGCATGCCGAGTAATCAAATGCTGGAAAAACAATTGTTAAAGGAAAAGAAGAAGGAAGAGGGAAGAAAAAAAATAAGAGAGAGAAGATAAGAAGAAAACTAAACAACATAGAATCTCACAGTGGAACGAATAATCTATAATATACAGCGAATCTTTACACACAAAGAAAAATGATATATATATATATATATATATATATATATATATATAGACATCAATCAATGTATACTAACCTATTTTAGCTTGGACAGTTGCAACAACCTGTCTTCATAATTGCTGATAAATACAACAATGACTACAGCGGAAAAATAACCATATACATGAATACTTCTTTGGCCCCTAGCTCGTCTCCTAAGGCTTCTAAGCATCCAAACTAATCTGTAATATACTTGGTCTAACCAGAGCATTATAATAGATTATCGAGTCAGTCCGGGAAACCAGCATGAGTAAACACACCCAGCTGGATTTTTAAGTTTTTAAAAAAAACTTTGAAATTAAAAGTATCTCATAAGACCATACCGCACATAAACAGAATGGGGTTTTACCTTATGATAACCAAAACATTTCATATGAAATTCACTAATATTATATAGTGTCTAAGATACTAATACTTATTAATCTTAGCCGAAATTGTTACATTAATTAAATTCTAGCATAATAGGTATACAATAAAAACCGTAAAGGGTCGTATTAGAGAATGGATTCCATATAATGACTCTGCTATTGGGGTACTGCCCGTCATGGTGCATCTTTACATAAAATAACACCGAGGTCGAACCTATCAACACCTGCCAAAACAGACTGGCCTATCCTTGATAGTATTGAATACGATCACCCCTCCGTTAACGGCCCCGAAGGACACAAACGAGAGATAATATCGACTCTATATTGGGATGATCATACCCTAATTAGGAGCGACACACTTAGCCCTGCTCCATCTCCCATGTTTTAGTCTTTCCCGATTGATGAGGCTTGAAGCTACGTTTTACCTTTTATATAGCACTTCGCACTTAGAATGCTAACACTACCCTCCAGGAAACCATGCAATACCAGCATTCATCCATACAAGTTCATTCAGGACAGAGCGAAATGATGGAGAACTTCATCTTCAATTCCATCATCTTCAAGATATCTACACTTTGAAATGCTTAAGTTGGATTGAAGTAGTTTTTAGATAACATATCCAATCTCGGTCTTTTCGAAACAATATTCGATAGTTTTTGGAAAATTCAACCTGGTTCTTTAGGAAATAAACAGTAAAAGATAAGAGCGCAGATAACCTCTAACCATTAGTGGATAAATTTCCTTATCATTTGTCCTAGGAGAACGAAACGAGATTTACACACAAAGTACAACATCATCGGAGATGTCCGTGCCGTATAATTCACATGCTTCTCCAAGATATTTCCAAAGTTGCATTTTCAGTTCAAATTTGATAGTCAATTATTTAACTATCAACAAACACATATCCAAATCAAGGACTTAATTATATAGGGAAAACCAATATTGGTTAGGCACACAAGTAACCACTAGCCTCCTTAATTAAACTTTTCGTTAATTAAAAATCACTCTGCAATATTTGTATCAAAATACCTTTATAAAGATTCATTCACAAATCCCTATGTTTCCAATACTTAGAAAATATCCATATACTTATCTCAATCGTATAAATATATTCACAAAAACATGGAAGATTCCTTTTTTTCATAATTCTAAAACCATTTGTAAATTCTTTTTATAAATTTCGAAACCCATTTATAACCCTATTCATTAATTTCTAGAAAATTATTTATAAAACTCTACTTTTGCATTCCAAAAACCACAATCATTTATAAACTCCTTTTATAAATCTGTAATGCATTTCTTAAACTCATTTATAAATATGTAATCATTTATAAAACTCTTTCACTTTGTAAATAATCTTCCATTAAATCTTCAAACCATTATATAAAACTCCAAATATAAAACCCAAGTCTATTTATAAACTCTATTTATACGTCTCGGAGTCATTTATAAATAAATAAAAATCATTTACCTCAAAAACAATATTATATACTAATAATTATTAACTATAACATTATCAATTAATAAATAATAATATTTTTAACCATAAAACATCTTAAAATAATAATTAATAATTTTAAGAACATTATTAAATAAACACTAACATCAGTTTTCAACATTATTATAAGTAATAATAATTAATTTATAAACAGTATTAATAAATCATTATTATTGATTTCAAATCACGTTAATTATATAAAATGAATAAGTTTTCAAAATATTAAAATATTGATAAATAATTAAAACGACATTAAATATAAACAAATAGCTTTAAAAAATGTTAATTATAATAAATAACTCAAACAATATCAATTATAAATAATTAACTTTAAATAATATTAATCTAAATAAAGAACCTTGTAAAACAATGTTAAATATAACTAAATAACTAAGAAATAGATAGACAAATAGGTTGGAATAAAATACAAATTAAATCCTTAAAACAAAATATTTTTGAAACCCAATTTTGGATCTAAAATCATTTCATTTCTCAAAAACCAATTCCAACTCAAAAGGCAATGTATAATATTTTTAAAATAATAATTTGAGGCCAATAACTACCAAACACTTAACCAATATCGATGTTGATTTTGTACCACTACAAGATTTTAGTTGAACATATAACAATGTCATAAACCATAGTATCCACTATCATGTTCAAATTCAATAACCTTATAATGAGAATTTTATTGAAATCAATTAACAATAGCGAGGAATCCTGTTGGATCCTTCCAACCTATATCTCTGCATCACAACTCGTATATATTAATACACACACACACACACACACACACACACACACATATATATATATATATATAAAATTTAATAGTGGTATGAAATCCCGTTGGATCCCTCTAACATGTTCCTCTGCAATTGATTTCATATATTAATTGCTTTCTAAAGCGACTATTCATCGAAACCCACAATCGACAATATAAATATCAAAATATTCAATTAATTATTTTTTTCGACTATATAATATTTTTGGTTAGCCAAAAAGGTGAGATTAACTCACAATTATTTCAATTGTTGCTGTGGCATTCCGACTTAGAACTAAAATCGAACGACGTCCGATTTTAGTCCAAATTTCAACTGTCTCCAAACTCGTCCAAACTAGTTCCATTGCGAAGCTATGCAATCACGACCAATGCAAAAATCCACGTATCGGTTGGACCTCGTATGAGAGAGTTATAAAAACTTTCAATTAATCAATTTTAAGTTAATAATTAATATACTAATAACACATAATATAAACTAATCCCGCCCTTAACATCTTCTTCAACTTCCTTTATCTTTCTCCATGTGCATGCGACCCATCCCCATAGTGCATGGCCATGCACTGACATCCGCCTCGACCTCCAACCCAACGAATGGAATCCACCATAAACTCCCACCTCTCCACCTCTCCGTCAGCTTTACAAAATGCTCGACCCCACCTTTAGCATCACGACATCCACCTCTTGACGTCGTCCCCCACCCGAACACAAACTGCCTTGGACTATCGCTCACCATCAAATTTGCACCACGGATGACCCACGTCACCACAAACCACAATCTACTCTCTGATTCACCTCACATCCACCAAAACCTTCACAATCATTAACTTTAGCTAACAAACCACTTTCGACATTATGGTCAAACTCCCAAATTTGAAGTTTGTAATGACCCCTATTTTTGATAATAAAAAGTATTAATATAAATAAGGTTTTTGGAATTTAATATTGTGAGAAATTATAATTTATGATCATAAATGAAAAAATTATCAGAATATAATTTAATAATATTGACTGAATGAAATTTACATATATTTAATGTAATCTCAATTAATGGTAATAATAAAGGTTAATAACGAATAAAATAAATGTTGTATAAAATGGGGAAATCAGTGTTATTCAATTGGAGTTGGTTTCAATATTTGTAAGTAAATTTATAATTTTTGTAGTAAACAACAAATGTATTAATATGTTTCGATTATTAATGTAATATCTGTTCATTTCTCATCTTATTATTAAATCCATTTTGGAATTAATTTTGGAATCAATGAAATTAAATGTAATCAAATATTGCAGTTAATATAAGAAAAGATTTTAACCGTAGAGTTTGAGTGAAATAAAATGGAAATTAATGTTTAATAATTTCATAAGGTATTTTTTGATTTAATAATGAGAATGTAATCAAAATAAAAGAATCTGTTTGTAATATAAATTATAATGAACTAATATTATTATAGTCATAAATAAACATTGAAATCAATTTATAATTTGCATCTTGTATTTAACATGGATAATTGTATTTTAAAAGATTATTAATTCCTGTTTAATCAAGAATGATGACAGAAAAATTTTAATTTAGAATTTATTAAATTGATTTTTCATTTAATTAACGTGTAAAATTAGTCTTTTTGGGCACTGTCTCGAATTTCGATGAAACTGGTTTCACTGGATGCATAATCGTAAATTATTATAGGATTTCAAGTTTCGTAACGATCAGACTTATCATTTGGTCATGCAAGTTCGAAATGTGTGGAAATCATTTAAATTAATTTAAATAAATATAATTTGATTTTAAAGGTTAACATCTATGTACAATAGAATTAGGGTTTGAAATTAGTTTCATTGAGTTTCAAAATATTGAAAACCAATATTTTAATATATGCGATGGCCTATTTTCATTTTGGAAATGAAACGAGCATTTCGGGCCTTTGTTATCGCTTTGGCCCAATCAATCGGTCCCATCCATTCCTATTCCATCTTTGTCCATATGTAGACTGTTATAAACCCTAACAGCCTTTTTTTTTAATTTTCTATATGTACATTTTCTATTCTAATCTGTTCTTTCTCAATAACGGATAACCCAAATCCTAATTAAAATTCCAAATCAAATCGAAAATCCAAACTGCTCAAATCCTATGATATATCATGGAAAAGCTCTTGATGAAATTAATCTACGTCTGTAATTCATTTTTCGATTCGAGGCTCTATTTGTCCAGAAATTGGCGATTTATTATTGACCTTCCATATTAGGGTTTTGCGATTGATGGTGGATCTTCATCGATGGGATGGTCGGAAGTTACTGTGGCATGGTGGACGACAAGCAGAGATAATCCATTGGCTTCGATCATGTCGTAGGTCTTGATCTTCGCCGAAATTTGATGATCAAGGGCTGGATTTCAATCACGTCATGGAGGAGGCACGGCACGGTGGAGCACGCCACGTGGGCTTTAGATGCCGAGGGCGGAGGCACGCTCTTAATGGCGACGTCTGATGTGGTCGGAGGTGACCGCAGCGGCGGCGGTTGCACGATAAAGTAGGCGGTTGTGGGTTTTGTTCGACCTAGAGATGGTTTGTCTAGGGTTAAAGGAACGTGATATTTGCCCCATTTTTTATTTTTAATTTAATTTTAAATTTTAAATGTTCTAGCATTCCTTTTGCATACGAACTCGGATTCACGCGCGGTGTCTTTCTTGGATTCGTATCGAAATTCCAGACAACATGGAACTACTTTGGTTGAATTCGGAGACCATTGAAATTTTAGGCTTTTATTGGATTTTTAATCGGCTATAAATCAAAGGTGAGTGATTAAACCCATTCACGAAATAATAATTGTTTTGATGCTAGTTAAATTAAAATCCTGAAGTTATTTATTGACTGTTGTTTGGTAATTTAACTGACGTTTAAATTGACAATTGGTTTGAACTAATAAGAACTTAAATTGACAGTTAAATTTGAATTTTAAATTGAATTGCTAGTTAAATAACCGATACTGAGAACTAGTTAATTGTTGTGATTTATTGGCCGGTTTGGATGTTGATTGTGATGGATGTCTGTTGATGTTTTGGATGATTGGATGTCTATTTATTTTATATATCCCTATTATCACCATGTATATTAAGTGATATCATATAAACTATTATTTAAATTATTTCGATTAAATTAAGAAATAAATTGAAATGATATATACCTATGACAATTTGATTTGGATTGAAATGATATATATCCATCCACGTAATAAAAATTAAATTAAGTGATCACTTGGCCATAGGGTAAAAAATTATATACAGACATCAGATTGGTTAAATTAAATGGTTTCAAAATATTGAATTTGGATTTTGTTTAATGATATTGTTTTAAAAGAAATAAATTATGTATTTACATGAATTGAATTATTTCCGATTTAAGCTTTGAAATGTTGAAATCGAAATTGGGTAAAAGAAATTATTTTAAAAGAAGAGAATTTGAAAGGTGAAGTTACAACCGACATATGACTTTAATCTTGAAAATTGAATTACTTTAAAGTTTGAACTTTAAATTGAGCGATGAAGTTTAATTTGATTTAAGTGATTTAAATCGGTAAATTGAAATTGGACTTGAAATCGGTATGAATTGAAATGTTTTAAAATAAGAATTAGATTGAAACTTAAAACATTAAATTGAATTGTTGAATCAAATTTGAAGTTAAAATGAACATTTCAAAAATTGAAGTTAATTCGAATTGAAATCGAAATCAAGTTGATTTGAAACTAAATCGAATTGAGTTAATTGAATTGAAAGATTGGAAGTTGAGTTTTATTGATTTGAAATTTGGACATGAGTCCAAATTTATTGAAATGGAAAGAAACAGTTTGATTTGATATTATTTTCAAATTAAATTATTTTAATATAGACTATTTAAATTTTTTGAATATTCAAATTATTTTGATTTTTCAAACTATTTTACTATATGAATCATTTTCAATACTCAAACCATTTTATATCAAACCGTTTTAAATCTTTAAACTATTTATAATTATTCAAACTATTTTCTAAAAATTTCAAAATGTGCAAGTTGGAATGTTTATATTTAAATCGTTGATTTGTGGTTAAATGAGGTTATAACCTAAGTTGGAATTTGAAATAATATTTTCAAGTGAAATGATATATTTTGAGTAAATATGGTATTTTAAAATGAAGGATATTTTGAAGTGAACATGATATTTTGATATCGAATATGAATCAGTTTCGAAATGTTAAAGAACCAACCAGTGTGAAAAATGACGTTTGGTTGTTAAAGAGACTAGGGCATCCTATTGGCATACTCTCTGTCAATGTTAGGAACACTTTAACAACTGTCTACGCCATGGATGTTATCTGGATGAAGTGTTTAGTTGGAGGCATTTGCTGGATTTGAAGAAAGAGAACGATGATGGATGACCGCGACACGTGCGTCAATTTGAAATGACTAAAAACGGATCCATGCCTGACTAATGCGGCTAGCTACGTCTAGCGACATCTATTCTTCGTATTACTATATTGATTTTGACTTGATCGCTGCACCTTGATTTGATTATGGAATGGATGTTCACAGTGGGTCGTTAGGGTTTTTCCCTAGTCGAAAAACGCAAAACGATAGAATCTTACTTTAGGCATTGCCTGACATGCCTTGTCATACTCGTTATCCTTATACGCGGCCACTACGATTTTGTTTTAGTGTTGTCTTATCACGGTGCCTCCCCTACTACCGACATTACTAGTGGTGTCAAAGGCAAACTATAGGATAATGCTTAAAAATTTGTTCAGGGGCATTTATATAAAGTCATAACGCTTAGAAAAATATTTAGTTTACTGATTAGACAATACATATATAGCATATCTTACTACATATAGATAGTTTAACGGATCCTCAGGAGATGAAAAATCCCGTAACATTTCTTAAGTTATTGCACGTACTTATTCACCGGATAAGAGATTTAAAATCCCGTAAACATCTCTGAATATACTGCACTTATATTACTTGTTGTTGGTTTAACTTACATAAGAATTTTTAGTTCTGACTCGAGTGTTTTGTCTTTTCATTACACTCGGGTCAACCTGAGTATTTCAGTGTTTGGAGATATTAGTCCTTAAAGATGAAGGTGGAGTTGCTAGACCGTACTTACAAGTATTATTGCACTGCATTATTTGATTGTACTCTGATTATATTGTAAAAATTATGTAATCAAATGTATATTGTAAAACAACTTCATGATCTGTTTATTTGATTATTATTTTTTATCATTCCGCTACGAGATTTTGTGTTTTGTTTTTTCTCTTATTTTCTTATTAAATCTCATTGAAAATCCTCCCTTTTTAATGGTTTGAGTTAGACATGTGTAGTTTATTATCAATGTAAACCGTCCAAAAAGGCGGGTCATCACAGTTGGTATCAGAGCTTTGGCTTAGGGATACCTTAGCCTGTTGAGGTTAACTCACTAGAGAAGGGATAGTAATACCATAGAATGAGTCTGAGTGTATATATACAAGAGAGCATATTTGTTAGTGCTATATAAAAATGTTTTGCACTGTGTTAATTTGTTCAGTTGAGTATTTATGAATTCTGGTCGGTACATCAGACGCTATGGCATCGATAGAAATTTCTAAACACTTGAATAGGGCAAACTGACACAATATTGTTTTTTTAAATAAGTAATTAAAATAAGTAATTAAAATAAGTTTACCTAATATTATATTTTGTATATAAAAGAATAATCGTTCATAAATGGATATAGTTGTTTGCAATATGTTTGTTCTTAGAAGATGTAAATTTATAAATATGGTTTATAAATTATGATTTACAAATAAAATGAATATGAATTAAAAATTTAGAACTTAAGTTCCGGTGGTTGAAATTGGTTTTCAAAAGATTTTGGAAAGATAATATTAGTTTTATTTGAAAGTATTTTCGGATAGAAATATTTTCAATAAGATTTGAAAGGAATGTTTTAAAAAGAATTTAAAAAGGGGAGTAAGTTCTGTACTTCTCTCTTCTATCACTTGAAAATAAGTTCGGTAATAGCGGTTGCATCATCGACATTCATTTTCGAGTCTCAAAGTGGGGGAGGCCACTTAGTAGCTTTGCTACGCATTTGGCTCGATAAACAGATTTTGATTTAAAATTTCTAAAAAATATGATTTGATATATATAAAATGATATCAGTATATATTATTTCAAAATGATTTGAAATGAACCCGGTATTTGAATTCTTAAGTTCCTGTTAATTAACGATTTTTAGTTATAGAAATAAAGTGAAATTTTAATAGTTGGAAACTTCTAAAATGAGAAATAAGAAATTAGAAGCTAAATTTTAATGAATTTGTAAAGAAATTGGAGATTTGTCACTTTTAAATTAAAAGATAATGAAAATTAAGAAGATATAAACTATTGAACATTTTTGTTAACTGGAATGAATAAGATAAATTTGCACAACATTCAGTTACATTCTAAAAACATATAAAACTTACCAGAAATGTTAAAAAAGTTGTAATGTTAAATATGAATTTGTAATAGAATATTATACAAGTAAAAGTTAAGTAACAAAAATGCTTCAAAATGAACATGTGTTTATAAATAAAAGAATTAAGATGTTACAAGAATATTATAAACTTAAGTTAATGTTTTGAAGTGATTTATAACTAAACGGAATAGTAAAAAGTGAATACAATTTAGATAAATGATTATAAACTTAAGAAATGTTGAAATGGTTCATAAATAGATTTAATTTATATAGAAGGAATAAATGTGAATTAAAAAGTAGAGAAACTTAAGTATGAAAAGATTCATTAATGAATATTAATGTTAAATGGAAATCAAGTTATATATGTAAATTAATGTGAATCAAACTGCAAGAAACTTATATATTACCTTAAAAATTTATTCATTGATGATTTCAAATATTGAATGGGAAATAATTTTATATAAGTAAATGAATGTAAATTAATAAAAGATAACCTTGTATGAATGAATGAAAATTAAAATAAATGAAAAGTAAAGAATGTGTAAAAAGAAACCAACAAAATAATATTTAAACTCTTTGTTGTTTTGGCTTAAGGAAAGTTTAGTAAATGATACTTCAAACTGTTTAAGGTTGTATGAAGAAACTATTGAGTAATAACCTAAAGTTGTTGAGCATAAGGTATACTTGATAGTCTATTTATCACTCCTATGCGATGAAAAGTTTCTGAACCAAGACAAACCATTAGTCTTTTGTTGCATATAACGGTTGTACTACTTTTGCTTGCATATGATTATTCCATTTATTGTATTGCTCATGCAATTGATTGAAACAACTAAAATATTGCTCTTTTTACATAATTTTAACTCTATTGGATTATGTAAGTAAGATACAAGCTTATGAAAGCAATAGCCGTTGCTTTTGGTTTCATAAATAAAGTTTGTCTGTCCGACAAATAGGTACCTTTTCGGATTACGGTTTTATAGCGGTATTTTATTTTATTTCCCATGGTTTGAGATTTTTTATTATTAAAATATGATTTATATAATGTAATTATTGACTATTTATTTTTCCAGACCTAACCATGCAAAGGAGACTCTGCCGAAATTTTTCCCTAAATTTAGGACATAGAATTTTTTTGTAGAAGTTGAGTTATTTTAAATTTTTGTTAAACTTAAATTGTTATAAATTGACTATGATTCCTTCTTGTTCCTTTTCAGGGACGAAAAGTTTTGAGTGGGAAAGATTGTAACGACCCGTATTTTTGATAATAAAAAATATTAAATTAAATAAGTTTTTGGAATTTTATATTGTGAGAAACTAAAATTTATGATTATAAATGAAAATAATTATTATAGTATAATTTAATAATGTTTGTTGAATGAAATTGACAGCTGTTTAATGTAATTTCAATTAATGGTAATAATAAAGGTTAATAATGAATAAAATAAATATTGTATAAAATGGGGAAATCAATGTTCTTTAATTGGAATTGTTTCAATATTTGTAAGTAAATTTATAATCTTTTTTGTAAACAATAAATATGTTAATGTATTCAAATTATTTAAATGTAACAACTGTTCATTTCTCATCCTATTATTAAATCCATTTTGAAATTAATTTGGGAATCAATGAAATTAAATGTAATTAAATATTGCAGTTAATATAAGAAAAGATGTTAACTGTAGAGTTTGAGTGAAATAAAATGTAAACTTATGTTCAATTATTTCATAAGGTATTTGTTGATTTAATAATAAGAATGTAAATAAAAAAAAAAAAAGAATTTGTCTGTAATATAAATTATAGTAAACTAATATTTATTGCAATTGTAAATAAACGTTGAAATTAATTTATAATTTAAATCTTGTATTTAACATGGAAAATTGTATTTTAAAAGATTATTAATTCCTTTTTAATCAAGAATGATGACAGAATTTTTTTAATTCAGAATTCAAAAGTGATGAAATTGATTTTAAAATAATAATTCGTTTAATTAACGTGTAAAATTAGTCTTTTTGGGCACTGTCTTCGATTTCGATGAAACCAGTTTCATCGGATCCATAATGGCGAGTAATTATAGGATTTCAAATTTCATAGCGATCGGACTTATCGTTTGATCGTGCAAGCTCGGAACGCAAATAAATATAATTTGATTTTAAAGGCTAACATCTATATATAATAGAATCAGGATTTGAAATTAGTTGCATTGAGTTTAAAAATATTGAAAACCTATATTTTGGTATATGGGATGACCTATTTTCATTTCGGAAACGAAACGAGCTTTTCAGGCCTTTGTTGTTGCTTTAGCCCAATCGATCGGTTCCATCCATTCATGTTCCATCATTATCAATATATAGGCTGTTACAAACCCTAGCAGCCTTCTATTTTATTTTCTGTACGTACAATTTCTGTTCTAATATGTTCCTTCTCAATGGTGGATAACCCAAACCCTAAATTACAATTCCAAATCAGATCGAAAAATCCAAAATGCTCAAATCCTATCATATAATATATCATCGCGCAGCTCTCGACGAATGTAATCTGCATCTGCAATTAATTTTTCGATTGGAGGCTCCGTTTGTCTAGAAATTGATGATTTATTCTTGCCATCCATATTAGGGTTTCGCAATGACAGTGGATCTTCATCGATGAGACGATCGAAAGTTGTTGCAGCGTGATGGACGACATGCAGAGATGATCCATTGGCTTTGATCATCCCATAGGTGTCGATCTTCATCAAAATTTGATGATCAGGGGGCTAGATTTTGATCAGGGCATGGAGGAGGCACAGGGTAGCAGAGCATGCCACATGGGGTCCAGATGCTGAGGGCGGAGGCGCATGCTAAATGGAGACGTCTAATGTGGTCGGAGGTAACTGTAGCGGCAACGGTTTTGCGATGAAGTATGCGGCTATGGGTTTTATTCGACCTGGAGATGGTTCGTCTAGGGTTAGAGGAAGGTAATATTTACTTATTTGCCACTTTGTTTATTTTAAATTTAATTTTAAATTTTAAATGTTCTAACATTCATAAATTTTGCATACGAATTCGGATGCACGCGCGATTTCTTCCGTTGGGATTGTATAGAAATTCCAGACCATATAATACAAGTTTGATAGAATTTTAAAACTACTGAAATTTTTGGAATTTATTGTATTTTTAATAGGCTATAAATCAAAGGTGATTGTTTAAACCCACTCACGAAATACTAAATTGTTCTGATGTTAGTTAAATTAAAATCGTGAAGTTATTTATTTTTATTGACTGTTGTTTGGTAATTTAACTGACATTTTAGTTGACATTTGGTTTGAACTGATAAGAATTTAAATTGATAGTTAAATTTGAATTTTAAATTGAATTTCTAGTTAAATACCCAATATTGAGAACTAGTTAATTGTTGTTAAAGTTGAATTTTAAATTGAATTGCTAGTTGAATACCCAATATTGAGAACAAGTTAATTGTTGTAATTTATTGGCTGATTTGCATGTTGATTGTGATGGATGTCAATTTGTTGACGTTTTGGATGATTGGATGTCTATTTATTTTATACATCCCTATTATCACCCTGTATATTAAGTGACATCATATAAACTGTTATTTGAATTATTTTGAATAAATTAAGAAATAAGTTGAAATGATATAAACCTATGGCACTTTTGTTTGGATTGAAATGTGATATATCCATCCATGTAATAAAAATTGAGTTAACTAATCACTTGGCCATAGGGTAAATATTTATATTTGGACACCGGATTGGTCAAATTAAATAGTTTCAAAACATTGAATTTGGATTTTGGTTAATGATATTGTTTTAAAGGAAATAAATTGTGGATATATATGAATTGAATTATTTCTGATTTAAGCTTTGAAATGATTAAATTGAAATTGGGTAAAAGAAATTGTTTTAAAAGAAGTGAATTTGAAAGGTGAAGTTATAATCGACATATATTTTAATCTTGAAAATTGAATTATTTTAAAGTTTGAACCTTAAATGGAGCGATGAATTCTAATTTGATTTAAGTAATTTAAATCGGAAAATTAAAATTGGACTTGAATTCAATATGAATTGAAATGGTTTAAAATAAGAATTAGATTGAAATCTAAATCATTAAATTGAATTGTTGAATCGACTTTGAAGTTAAAATGAACATTTCGAAAATTGAAGTTAATTCGAATTGAAATCGGAATAAAGTTGATTTGAAACCAAATCGAAATTCAGTCAATTGAATTGAAAGATTGAAAATTGAGTTTTTTTTATTTGAAATATGAATATGAGTCCAGATTTGTTGAAGTGGAAAGAAATAATTTGATTTGATATTATTTTCAAATTAAATTATTTTAATATAAATTGTTTAAAAAAAATTTAATACTCAAAATATTTTTATTTTACAAACTATTTTACTATATAAACCATTTTCAATACTCAAATCATTTTATAATAAACTGTTTTAAATCTCTAAACTATTTAAAGTATTTATAACTATTCAGACTGTTTTCTAATATTTCAAACTGTGCAAGTTGGAATGTTTATATTTAAAATCGTTGATTTAAATGCGAATGTTGTTAAATGAGGTTATAACTTAAGTTGGAATTTGAAATGATATTTTCAAGTGAAAATGGCATATTTTGAAGTGAAGTGAATATGATATTTTGATATCAAATATGAATCAGTTTCGAAATGTAAAAGAACCAACCGGTGTGAGAAATGACGTTTGGTTGTTAAAGAGACTGGGACCTCTTATTGGCATACTCTCTGTCAATATTGAAACCACTTCAACAACCGTGTATGCGGTGGATGTTATCCATAATGAAGTGGTTGAATTTGGGGCATTTGCTGGATTTGAAGAAAGAGAACGATGATGGATGACCCCGACACTTATGTCAATTTGAAATGACTAAAACACGAGCCATACCTAACCAATGAGGCTAACAACCTCTAGAGACATCTGTTCTTCGTGTTACTAAATTGATTTTGACTTGGTTGGTGCACTTTGATTTAATTATGGGATGGATGTTCGCGTGGGCCATTAGGGGTTACCATCAGTCAGGAAACGCACAATGGTAGAATCCTACCTTAGGCATTGCCTTACGTGCCTTGTCATACTCTTACGCAACCACTACGATTTTGTTTTAGTGTTGTCTTATCACGGCACCTCCCTGACTACTGACATACTGGTGGTGTCAAAGGCAAATTGTAGGACAATGCTTAAAAATGTGTTAAGGGAGATTAATGTAAAGCCTTAACGCTAAGAAAAATATTTATTTTACTAATTAGACAGTGCATATATAGCATATCTTACTACATATAGATAGTTTAATCCTTAGGAGATGGAAAATCTCGTAAGATCTCTTAAGTTATTGCATGCATGTTATCCATCGGATAGGAGATGTAAAACATGTAAAGATCTCTGAAACTATTACACTCATATTATTTGCTATTGATTTAACTTACATAAGAACTTTTAGTTCTAACTCGAGTGTTTTGTCTTTTCATTATGCTCGGGTTAGCTAGAGTATTCATTGAAGATATGATTCCTTGAAGATGAAGGTGGAGTTACTAGATCATATTTACTATTATTATTTCGCTGCATTATTTTAGTATGTTTGTTAATTGTACTCTGATTATGTTGTAAAAACTATGTAATCAAATGTATATTGTAAAACAACTTCATAAACTGCTTATTTGATTATTATATTTTGTCATTCCGTTGCGAGATTTTGTGTTTTTTTCTTTATTCTCTTATTTTCTTATTAAATCGCATTAACAATCCTCCCTATTGAATGGTTTGAGTTAGACATGTGTGGTTTATTGTCAATTTAAACCATCCAAAAATGTGGGTCGTCACAAAGTTGCACACTCCAATTTTCATACCAACATGAAGATCAATCCATTTGCAACCCAAAGAAATCGGCCTTTAAATATTTAATTTGGTAATCCATGTGATTTTGATTATTAAAGGTTTTTTTTTGAAACTTTTTTCACTTTGAATTTTAAGTTTGCTGTAAAAAAAAGAGGACGGTATGATTTAAAACATGGAGGTATGAGGGTATGGCCTGAACGTATAGAGGTATATGGGTAGAGTATGGGACTTATATATATATATATATATATATATATATATATATATATATATATATATATAATATTCGAAAATATCCGAAAATCTCAAACCCTATCGAGACGTGCCTGGCATTCTATATATAATATCCATATTCCAAACACATTGGAACTTGTCTCGAGACCTAATTCGATCATATACAGAAAATAGCTTTTCAAACCCAATTTTTACGTAAATTTCTAAATTCAATTTCTACGCATTTGATCTTATACGACCAAACGATACATCCGATCGCCACAAAAATCATCGGAATACAATAACTCACTATTACGGATCCAATGACACTGGTTCGTCGAAATCCGAGACAATGCCCTGGAAGGCTATTTTTACTCAACGAAATTATTATGAAAACCAAATTAATCATTTTTAAATTTAAATTCAAAGTTTAATATCTTCATTCTTATTTAAACATAATTTAAATAAACTTTGAAATCTTTTTTATCCAAATTAAATTCAAAATTTAACTATTTAAACAATTCTAAATGTTAAATTCAATAATTGAGTTATCAAATAAACCACTATATTTGAAATCTAAGTTATTTAACTTATTGAATTAACCTTTCAATACTTAAAATCAATTAAAATTCCAAATTTAAATGACTAAAATTTTAGGTCATTACAGTCGCAACATTTCCTCTTCGTTCATCGGCAGTTTGGGTTCGATTTTCGATGATTGGTGGGGATCCTGGGGGAGCTTATTTGTAACAACCCGGGGTTTTGTAACAATTGATTATCGTCATATGACGATTAAATTGGTTAGCTAATTGCTGTTGAGAGTTTTGAATCAGGTTTAAATTCTTTTAAAAATTGTTAAGGGTATGCGGGCTTTAAAATTTAATCTCGGCCCACGTTCCTTTTATTTTGGTGCTATGATAATTAACTAAGGCCGATGCTCGTTCCTCCCCCATTTATTTTTACAAGCCCTGGCATAATAAAAGAAAAAAAATGGCGGCTCGTTCTTCTTTCTTCAGAAATTAGGGTTTCGGTAATTTGGTGATGCCGATTACAAGTGTTCGATTCAATTTGCTTTCCTTGCTTGGTTAGTTGATCGTCTCTTGGGATACTTTCGGCCGCTTGATTGAGTTCGTATTGCTTCGATTCAGGTGAGTGATTTTTCACTCACATCTTTAATTCACTCTTAGTATTATGCTTGGCATTTCAATTTTATTTTGTGGTTGATGATTTCATTGACTTTATCAATTTTGTATGATTTGATAAGGGTTCGTTCATCACGGCTTGAGTTCGTGACTATTACTGCCTTTTTGATTTAGTTTCTTTTTCCCTCGGTCAATTAATTTGTGTAAGGCTGTGAGTTCGTTCGCTTTTGTTTCGTTGTTGTTTCCTTCTTGACGTTGGTCAAATGACTTTGTGCATTTTTCTGTTGTCATCGGCCTGAACTTGAGTCTGCACTTGCACTATCTCTGAACTTTCTGGCACTTCTAATCATCTCTGTAGCATTTGAGGTTGCGATGCACTGTGAATTAGATGGCCTCGAGCCTGCCATAGTGTTGCAGTCTACATCCTGTACCCATTTAAACTGATACATTGCATTGGTGCATTGTATTCATTTGCATTTGGTCACTATATTCCACAGGTGACATCATTTTCATTTGAAGCTGCTCTGTGTCTTTTACTTGTTAGTCTGTAGCTTCATGTTGCATTGAACTTTGTTGACATGTGTTTTGCCTTTGACTCGGCCATGACTTTGTGTTTGGTTCGATTTTGGCACTGATTTATTCTATATCGACTTTGTCACTTTTGTTAACATTATTTGAACACTTGATTACTTGCGTCTTTGTTCGATTTTACTTGCTGTATATCATTTGTTGGAATTGCTACTTGTTGCTTGTATTCATATGGAGGTTTTGCGTTGTTTTGCTTTGAGCTTGGAGCTTGCTGATCTAGTTGCACCTTTGTGTACTTGACCTCGTGCATCACTTTACCTTTGCTACATGTTGTGATTGGTTTGTGCACTTGGTTTTGTGTGTTGCACTTTTATTTTATTTTTTGGTGCATGACTTTCTGAAGTGTTTCTCATTTTATGTTATGTTTTATCTGAGCACTTGTGTTGAGTCATTTTGCTTGACTGTTGCATCACTTTGATGGTGATGCTTCTCTATTGACATGTGTTTTGCTCTTGATTCAGTCACGACACTGTTTTGGTTCGAACTACCTATGTCACTTGCACCAGTCATTGTTCTCTAGTGCATCGCATGACTCGTTGACATATCCGGTATATGCATTTGTGTGCTTTCAGTTGCATGTTGGCTTCAAGTTTGAAGTTCTGTAGCTTAACATGTGCATTTGTACCACTTGATGTTGCACTTGCTTGATCCAGTTTTGTTGTTGCATACTTGCTGTGCACTTTTCATGTCATTCCCGAGTACATGTATGCGCTGCCTGTGTATGTCTTATATGAATTCCTCTTTTCCACTGTGCATGTTGACATAGTAGCTTGGTTGAATTTGTGCATTGAGTTGATCCTCATGTGTACTGAAGCATTGTATTCTATTTACCTTTGAGTATGGGAAGTTGGTCAAGATTTGGTGTTGCAGTACACTAACCATTGAATTCATTGCATTGGGTTTTGTTGCACCACAATTGTCATCTGTTGCAGTTGTCATGTTTGTGCATACATATTTTTGTATGTGTGTATGCATGTATTGTTGGATCTACACGTGTAGTTGCCCTTCACCTGATTCGGTCTCATACCACCTGCTGTTCATTTGGTCTAGTCACTGTTTCTATTTTTCACTGACCACTGGGTTCACATGCATTTTGCCGTTGTTAGTTTTATTGGGTCAGCACTTGCTGTGAATATTTGGAGTTGTGATGACATCATATGCTGTAGTGGCGAGGCAGTGCACGTGAACGTGTACAGCAGCCCTATCAGAGTTGACGTTTTAATATATTTCATCATTGTATTGGCGAGGCAGTGCACGCGAGCGTGTACTGCAGCCAAACAGAATTGACTTTTTAATTGATATTTCAATTTCTTGAATTGTTTCGTGTGTCCAATTCAATATTTTGAAATTGTATTTTGATTTGATTATTTTGTTGCTATCTAATTATCTATTGGATAATTAGATTGTGTGTTTCTAATTATTTATTAAATAATTAGATTTTGTTGTTAATTGTTGTTTAGGCAATTCTTTTGTTTTCTTAATTATCTTCATTGATAGTCCTTTCATTTATCTTTGTTGATGATTTGGATTTGCTGATTCGCCGTTTAATGCTGCTACGTGTTATATTTACCGTTATCTAATTTCCTTATTAAAGGATTGGATAGGTGAGATTTACTGTGACTGTTGTCTATTTTTTATTTAATTATTATTACTTTCGTGCATTAATAACTGAGTTTGAATTAGACTGACCTGCGTATTATTTTCTTTTGAAATAATACTCGGGTCAGACCGAGTTATTACAGGTTGTTGACATCTTGCTTTGGGTTGCTGCTTGAGCTATGAAGTTTCTTCATATCTTTTGGAGTTGTCGTAGTCATTTCATAGGATGATATGTATTCATGTATATTATTTACGGTAATGTACTTGTATATGTAACTTCCAGTGTCGACAGTTGTAGTTGTATCATATGTATAGTATCACATGTATTGTAACTGACTTCAGTTATATATATGAGATTTTATACTTCCATGTTCTGTGTTTAACTTATCTGTGTTATTAGTATATATGTGTCCTGAATTATTATGAACCATTGTAGTTCGTTTTATACTGGAAATGGATATTTCGATGGGAGTAAATAAACAAAGATAAAAGAAAAGAATATATACCACTCCTATCGAGATAACCAATACTAGTGTAAGGCCTAACTACGGATGGCCGCTCCTATCCAGCCTTATTCTTCGTAATAACAGACAGTATTTCCTTTTAATACTCTTTGTTATTGTGAGCATAGAGGTGGGGCGTCACATTATTGGAGGTGTTAGCGACAGCAAGGGCGGGTGATGCGCGGCGGCAGCAAGCATGATGAATGGCGGCGTTGGTCGAGGAGGTCACGATTTTGAAAACATGTGCCGTCGAGTGTATATTTTTTTCTTTTGCCTGGAAACACAAGTTTAAGAGGGAAGGTTAATAAAAATTAAAGTTTAAATTTGATTACTTTATGTTAATTAAAATATAAATAGTCTTAACATTCATAATTTCATATTTAATTCATAAGAGGTCCAAATTGAACACGAAAAGTTGTGCTGCGATCGTCTCAGCGAAATCTACGATATGGAGTTGGATTGGATGAATTTGGAGCTAGCAGGAATTTTGATTAAAATTGGATGCCTGTTTAGTTTTAATTCAAACCGAAGCATTTTGGCAAAAACTAGAATCAAAGAGAGTTAACTTACCTCCCCGGCCCACTTATATATTTATATAATTATGGATTGTTTGTTGACTTTTTGGATGATTTACTATTTTATTAGTTGGTTTGAATATATTCTCGCCCCTAGATCGGATGAGACTCTATTTGGTTCCCGCGTAAGAGTAGATGACCATTTGTATATGATCCAACCTCGAAGCGATTGATTTATATTTTTTGTTATATACTGTATCTGATGTAAGGAGATAGGTTGGAGGGATCCAACTAGATTCTTCACATTGTTGATTTTACTTTTCATATATTTTCATATATGATGTGCTAGATGCCATATTGATAACATGAATGATATTTCCCTATTTAGTGTTATGGTAACACTTGGCCATATTTTAATATTCGAAATACTTACGTGAAGATTTAGTCTTAAAAAGGATTTTTAAGTGATTTTGAAAATTTACATATTTTAATAATTATTCTTGAACTACTAAAAGAAGGAATTTATTCAATGTAAATAAAAGGTATGATTTTTAATATTATAAATTAATAGTTTTATAAACTATTTTAAATAGAGATTTGTGAACTGTAAAAAAATAAGGATTCTTAAAATCTTAAAAATATGTCGTCTTTTATGATAAAGGAATATGGTTTTAAAAAGAAGATAGAAATATTTTGGTATTAATATTTATTAACTGTTTATATAAAGTGATATAAATGTGAGAATGTATAAATGTGGAATTTTACAAATAAAGTAAAGATTTGTAAAATCCTGTTTATTGATAAAAGGATAGATTATAAACGGTGTTTTTATAAATAAAAGGGAAATTTTTATCATTAGACAAATTGGAAAAATAAATCATAATTGTGTATTTATAATAAAATATGGAATATTGCTTTAGACTTCCATAATTGGGGAAATTATACCTTTTATATAGCACTCCCAATTGGAATGCTAACGTTGCCCTATAAGCAACCATGCAATACCCGCATTCATCTATACAAGTTCGTTCTGGGACTGAGCAAAATGCTTGAGAGCTCCGCCTTCAGTTCCATCATCTTCCAGATATCTTCATTTGAAACACTTAAGTTGGATTAAAGTAGTTTTCAGATAATATATCTGATCCCGGTCTCTTCGAAACAACATTCAATAGTTTCTAGAAAACTCAACCCCAGTTATTTAGGAAATAAATAATCAAAGATAAGAGCACAGATCATCTCATGATCGTTAGTTGACAAATTTCCTTATCATTTGTCCTAGGAGAACGAAATGAGATTTATACGCATAGTACAACATCATCGGAGATGACTATGCTGTACAACTCACGTGTTTCTCCAAGATTTTTTTCAAAGTTACAATTTCGATCCAAATTTGAAAGTCGGTTATTTAACTATCAACAAATACGCATCCAAATCAAGAATTTAATTCCATAGGGAAAACCAACATTGGTTTGGCACAGAAGTAACCAGCAGCTTCCTTAATCAATATTTTCATTAATTAAAACTCGCTTTGTAATATTTGAACAAAATACTATTACAAAGATTCATCCACAAATCCCTATATTTCCAATATTTAGAAAAGATCCATACAGAAAAATTAATGTGGCATTTTACAAATAAAGTGAAAATTTGTAAAATCCTATTTTATTGATAAGAGAATATATTATAAATGACGTTTTTATAAATAAAATGGAAACTTTTATCATTGGATAAATTGGAAAAATAAATCACGATTGTGGATTTATAATAAAATGTGGAATGTTGCTTTAGATAAATGGTTGATTTTGATTTGGAAATTTAAAGTGAAGATTTGGAGATGCTAAAAGATATGTTATAAAATAGAAGGAGAATTATGAATATAGTTTTATAAATATGGAAATGATTATATTGAAATTTAAGTTTGGATTTTTATCAAGGAAGTACATTTATATTTTTAAAGGTTGTTTATTTATATTAATATTGTTTTAAAGTTGTTTATCAATATTTTATATATTTGAGAAGTTAATTATTTAAAATATTAATGTGGTTTGAAATTAATTATAATTATTTGTCAATAAAATTTTAAAAATTAATTATTATTATTTATAATAATGTTGAAGATAAATTATTATTCTTTTATTAAGAATGTTTTGAAATTATTAATTATTATTTTTAAAATGTTTTGAAGTTAATTACTATTTATTATACTGTTTATTTTATATAATAGTTTTTTAAAGTAAATGTTTAGAATTTATTTATAAATGTCTTCGAGATTTATAAATAGAGTTTTATAAACGGATGTGGATTTTATAAGAGGAATCTTATAGCATAGTTTGGAATAAAATTAAAGGAAGATTTGAAAATGGTAAAAAGAGTTTTATAAACGGTCTTAGATATTTATAAAAGAATTTTAGAAATGGGTTTATAGATTATAAAAGGTGCCTTATAAGTTGTCTTATGGATTTATAAAGTGTTTATAAATGATTTTAGGAATATATAAAAGGAAGTTTATAAATGATTTCACAGATTAATGAATGAGGTTATAAATGAGTTTTAGAGGTTTATAAAGGAATTTATAAATCTGTTCTAGAATTGTGTAAAAAGAAAATCTTTTTCTTTTTTGTGAATATAATTATACCCTTGAGATAAGTATATGAATATTTTCAAAGTATTGAAAATATAAGGGTTTGTGAATGAATCTTTGTAAAAGTATTTTGGTATAAATATTTACTAAGTGATTTTAGTTAGTGAAAAGATTTATTAAAAGATGCTAGTGTTTGCTTATATGCTTAACCAATGTTGGTTTTCCCTATAGAATAAATCCTTGATTTGGATGTGTGTTTGCGTATAGTTAAATAACTGACTATCAAATAAGAACCCAAAACGAAACTTTGAAAATATCTAGGAGAAACACATGAGTTATATCGCACAGTTATCGCCTATGATGCTATACTATGTGCATAAATCTTGTTTCATTCTCCTAGGAAAAATGATAAGGAAATCCATACACTAACGGCTAGGAGGTGATCTCCACTCTTATCTTTGACTGTTTATTTCCTAAAAAACTAGGGTTGATTTTACCGGAAACTATCAAATGTTGTTTCGGAGAGACCGGGATCGGATATGTTATCCGTAAACCACTTTGATCCAACAAATGCATTCCGAAGTGAAGATATCTTGAACACAATGGAATTGAAGATGGATCACTTTGAAGTGAAAGGGTTGCTTGCTAATAATCCTGAGGATAATTCTGAAATGGATGTAGTAGAAGTGGTGCCTTCGATTTCGTTCAGTCACAGAACAAACTTGTATGGATGAATACTGGCATTTCATTATTGCCTAAGGGCTGGTTAGCATTCCAAGGAGGAAGTGCTATATAAAAGTTAAAAATGTAGCTTCAAGTCACATCAACCGAGAATGACTAAAATAGGGGAGATGCAGAAGGACTAAATGGGTCGCACAGTAGGGTATGATCATCCTTATTTAGAGTCGATAATATCACTCATCTGTATGCTTCGGGGCCCATTAATAAAGGGGTGATCATATTTGGTACTAATAGTCAAGTAGTAGGCCGGTCTTGTGTTGGCAGGGGTAGTAGCAAGGTCATTGGTGTTATTTTATCTAGAACTGCACCTTGACGGGCGGTGCCACGGTAGCTCAGTCAATATATGGAATCCATCTTCCAATAAGCGTCGTACGGACTTAGTTATGCCCAACTATGTCAAAATGTGAGATGCAAGCATTTCAGTTACATTCGTATTTTACTTTGACCCCGAGACATATTATAATATCAATGGATTTTCTATAGAAAATGTCTTGGTTATCGTAAGGTAAAAACACATATATGTTTATGTGTGGCGTGGTCTTACGAGATAACTTTATTTTCAAAAAAAAAATTTGAAACATTAAAACTCAATTAAGGTATGTTTTCTCACTCTGATTTACCAGAATAAATCAGGTGTTATTTTATTATAATTCTCAGGTCAGACCGAGCATTTATAGATTCTTTGAATGCATTGGAGCTCAAGAGACGAGCGGGAGGCCTAGAGGCGTATTCATGTATATGGTTATTATTCCATTGCATTCATTGTTGTATTTATCAGTAATTGGGAAGACATGCCATTATAACTATCTAGGCTGAATTAGATTAGTATATTCTAATTGATATCTGTATATATGTGTAAATATATGTATATTTTAGTTGTTTTGTGTCAAGATTTGTTGCATATTATAGATTATTCATTTTGCTGTGAGGTTCTATGTTGTTTATTTTTTTGTTCTTATTTTCATCCTTCTTCTTTTCTCTAACTATCCACTTTTCTGTTCAATTTGAGTGGGTAATGTGTGGTTGATTGTCCGCTTAAACTATATGGAAAAGTGAGTCGTTACATTGTTTCTAAAACAAGTGAGAACATTATTATTGGAGTAGAATCTCTGTTTGATCATCTCTAACATGTATCATGACCCAAACTACTTATTTACATGGTTGATGTTACTTTGTAAAAAGTGATAGTGCGTTATGAATGTCTGAAACGATATAGTCGTATTAAACGTGCTTTGAAATCCTTGATATTTGACATATGTTAAATTGGATAAAATGTGATATACTGTGGAAATATATGTTTGTATGTATGTATTTATTTATTATGTATGTATTTATGTTGGATTGTTCTACACAAGTTTTGTTGTGTTTGACATGAATGGATTGGTTTGAACATTTGCGGGAAATTGGGAATGGAAAATGGGAAATATTAGAAGCGAAACGGCCACTATGGATGCACTTTAAAATCACTGTGATCTACGATTTTTAAATTAACTTGGAAAGACATCTTATAGCTTCTTCATATTGATTAATCAGTATTATTAGTGTACTTATTATGGGAAAACATCCAGGTTTAAAAATATTTATGAAAAATATTTATGGATTTTTAAAGTTACGGTTTTATACTAAAAGATTTTAAAATGGCGTTTTAAATAAATGGTTTAAAATATAGTATAAGTATTTTAAAAGTATGTTTTTAGTATGTATATGGTTTTAAAACTTGATTTTATTAAACAAATAAAAGGATTTTATATTATAATATTTTACAAATGGTTTATAGAATTTTATTAAATATCTTATCTTTACAAATAAATTAGTATATGTATATTTCTATCTTTTTTTAAGCATTTTAGTAAAGTATTTTGATTTTTTGTAGAAGAATTTGAAGAGAGTTTTTAGATTTATAAAACTTATGATATAATGGATTGTTTTATGAAATTGATTAAAAAGGTATATTACCTAATTTATAAAATGGAGAATTACTTAGAACTTTAAATGGATATTTTAAAGTAAATGGCAAGTATGAAAGTGACTTTAGGTTTACATTACCAAAGTTTGTGCAACATCTATTTTAACCCATTTAATTATACTTTGGAAAAGCTATTAGACCTTTAAAATGGAGTTTTAAAGATAACGTATAGTAAGGTGTTTTAGGGTTTGTCCTAGACAATGTTTTTAGTAAAGTTTGTTTTTAAGCCCTTTAATAATATTTTAAAGTGTTAAAATATTTTTAAGTGAGTTTGGAAAATACTTTGACTTTAATAATGTTATTTAAAAGAGAATAACAAGTATGAATTAGTTTTGGGTTTGTTGTGGTAATGTGTTGGTAACATTCGCCTATAACCCGTTCTCATTATACTTATGAACGTAAATAGATCTTTAAAAAGAATGTTTTAAAGATAATCATAAGTGAAATGGTTTGAGTCTGTATTGACAATTTTTGAGTAACATTTGTCTTAAGCCCTTTTGAAATTAATTTGTGAGTATACTTATACGGTTGAGATAAGTATATGAATACTTTTAGGAAGTGTTGAAATGTATTGAAAATATACAGTGATGTTTAATTAAATAGTGGAGTTTAAGTAACAAATGGAATTTCATTTATAAGAGATTTTATTGAGTAAAAATGAGCTTAATTAATAAAAGAAGATTTTAATTAATATAGGAAGATCGATTAAAACGAGGATTAGAAGTCATTTATATGACTTGGTCGTGCGTATTTGTTTCGATCATGCTTTGTGTGTTACTTGCTTATGGACAGTATATGGGAAGTAGTTTCCCGTATGTGATTATCTTCATTGTTATTTGATTTGACCAAATACACTCTGGAAATATCTAGATGAAACACGAGGGTTATATGGTACTGTTATCTTCGGTGATACTATACTATACATATAAACTAGTTTTGCTCATCTAGAACAAATGATAAGAAAATCTGCTTAAATAGTTAGGAAGTAATCTCTGATATTATGTATTGTTAGTTTATTTCCCACATAATCGGGGTCGAGATTATCGGAAAATTGATTGATTGGTTTTGGAGCACCCGATAAGCGGGAGAATGTACTTATATGAGATTACTTGAAACCATAACCACTCCAACACCATATACGTGTTCTATGCTTTGGAAGAGGTTCATAATTGCTTTATGATGGCTTCATGATTGGTTTGTGATACTGGAATCTATGTATAGATTCGAGATCTGTTTGAGATGCTCGAACACATGTAGTTATTCGTGATCTATTCAAGATGTGGGAATCTATGTGTGATTCCGAGACCTGTTGAGGCATGGGAATCCATATGCAATTCCAGGATCCGTTGAGGAATTCATGTGTGGTTCCAAGATTTGTTGAGATATGGGAATCCATATGTGGTTCCATGATCTATTCGAGTTGGAGCTTATATGGAAGATCTGTTCGAGTTGTGGCTCATGTGTTGGGATGTCGAACGTGACTTCACCATCGGTAATAATAGAAACTGAAGGTAGAAGACATTGCCTATGGGGTTTAGCTAACTTGAAGGGTGTAGGAACTCCAGTCTAGTGTTACTTATGGATATGCATGCGGGAATGATTTGACCTGGTGCCACGTGTTCGGACGTAGACCGGCTATGTTTACCTATAGTATATTTTATCTAGAAATATACAATGCTCGGAAGCATACCTCAGATCCTTATATAGTAGTTTGAATTCGGCTACCCCAATACGTGGAAACCTTACACAATTAGCGAACGCGCCTTAGCGGTTGTGATTGTATACCTATTTTGTTGCGATGTATGCTCACATGCATCATGTTAACCCACCTTTTAGCAAGGCGGTACATAGGCAGATTTAAACTAACTGAATTCACAATTATCAAGGTTGATGAGTGTAGAACGATGGTTGTAGGACTCGAAGGTAAAGTACGAATGGTTATATGAAGCCAAAGTTGGATGGAGTTGGTAAACAATGCAGGATGCTTGGAATATGGATGTTAGCTTGGACAAACAAGGGATTGATATGGAATGAAAGTATCATAGGGCTTGACATTGATGAAGGCAAAGGGATCAACATGTTTTATTGGTTTAGGAAGTTATGAAGAATGAATCAGCATGCTTCAATATAGAGGATCGTTGAGTCGGCTTCATTGAAGAGGGATCGACATACTCGATTAAGAGGGTTCGACATACCTCATTCCATAGAAGAAGGCTTGGCGCAATGGTTAGGATGGCTCGGCATACATCTACTCACGGATAAGGGATCAGCGTGATTGGATAGCCAAGGGGTTGGCATGGTCGAAGCAAAGGAGGGATCGGTGTAAATGTAGCATATGGGTCGGTGTTTTACTAAGGAGGGATCAGCATGTGCCTAACTGAAGGGTTCCACTTATCATATAAAAGAGAGGGATCAGCATTCCTTTATGGATCTCCCACTTCGAGAATGGGGTTCAGCATGAAACCCTTGGGAAGGTTCGGCTGAAAGTAGCTTGCAAGGGGATTTGAACTAAAGGTCAATCTAAACCAGGAGCTCCCTTATTCCAAATGAATTGAAAATTGGAGATTAAAAACACTTAGGATTCAGAAGCCATCATAGGGATCTTTTCTCAAAACTCAACCAATGAAGGGATCGGTACATATCCCTCCTCATTGGGAGTTGGGCCTAGCGACCCCCATGGTGGGCCCATATGGATAAGAAGATCCTTTAGCTGATGTTCCAGGGAGACTAGTGGTCATCTT
This sequence comes from Allium cepa, assembly GCA_030765085.1. Lineage (NCBI taxonomy): Eukaryota > Viridiplantae > Streptophyta > Magnoliopsida > Asparagales > Amaryllidaceae > Allium > Allium cepa. Next base: position 185,466,343 of record CM060934.1, read on the forward strand.
CACCTATAAATAAAGCAGTCACGGCTTCAGAAAAGGGGATCTTGATTCCGCTTCTCTTCATCTTCTACCTAAGCTATACTCTGCCATTTTTGTTCTTGAATTTCATGGATTTATAACTGTAATCAGTAGTATAAACTAATACAAGAAAAATATTTGGAGTGGACACAGGCCGAAATTTGACAGACCACTATAAACCTACGTCTCTATACATTTGCTTTCTAGTAGTTTTAATTTTTTCCTTCATTTATTTCTCTTCATACTTATGTGATTGGATTGGATATTGGTTCTTTCATATAACTGGGTTTTGGTGGTCAATTTCAATGCCAACATTTTGGTGCTTTCACTAAGAACTTTTTCATAAGCGTATTTGGAAGCTAGGAGCTCAGATTTTGAAGCTTAGATACTTGGAGATAGGAAGTAATAGCTAGGAAATCAACAAGGAGAGAGCTACCGGAAAGGAGTGACCATGAAGGGAGTCAAGAGGCTTCCTTAGAAGCTGGAGCTAATCAAGCATCAATCTACAACACCAGGGATGAAATGGAAATGATGATGGAAGCTATGCAGGAGAGGATGCTGAAAAGGAAAAAGGAGATGAGGTAGAATTTACTCCAACGGGTTAGATAGGCTGGAGCGCAGAATCAAGGAGTTGAAGCAACATGAATCGCTGGAAATCAGAACTAGAGACATGAAAATGGTGCCAATAGACAAAGGAATAGAACAGAGCAGCCGGGGGCAGTCCCCTGCCATCCCAAAGGGATTGGCACCGATCCCTCCAGTGGGATCGGTAATGATCTCCAAAGACTAGGGGCATGCCCCCGGGTCTTATTGGTCATGGTGTTGGAGGACCCATGGTCGATCCCATGGAGCTTGGTGCAAATTGGAATTTGGATGCTTTTCCGGGGGAGTACATTCCGAAATTCCCTCGTAGACTCGAGGGGCAGCTTGGGCATGATGATAGGAGACTGCCATTGGAAGGCAATGACAGGCTTGCGGTGATGATAAGGCAAGCTATGCATGGAGGGTTAGTGAGCAGGGATTTGAAGGATGTAAATAGAAGTTCATTCGCTTCAAACTACCAATGCTTGAGACATATGATGGAAAAATGGATCCCACTATTTATTTGATAAGATACATGAGATTCATTAAAGCATTGGGGCATCGGAGGAAGTCATGGCATAGTGCTTCCCCTTGTACTTAACGAATATAGCTGCACTATAGTTCACACAGTTGGAAAGCGGTACTATTAGCACATGAACGAAATTGATCGAATTGTTTATGAGGCAGTTAAGGTTCACATCTCGAGACCCAAAATGTGATGAGTTTAGTAACATTGAAACAGAGGACCAGAGAGTCCTTGAGAAGTTTCCTAACGCGGTTTAATGCCACGGTGGCATCGGTAGATCGACCAGCTCCATCCATGGTTTTGATGGCAGCTATATCTGGAATTTCTAATGGCATGGAATTCATGTATTCATTGGCATGGGATCCACCTATGGATCTCAAGGATTTTATCATGAATTAGAAAGGTTCCTACGGTAGGAAGATGCACGAGCAAACAAAATGGATGTGAACGCTGTGCAAAGTGGTGTAACATAAGGATATATAAACAAGAATTATAAAGGAAAAAGGAAAATGAATGATGGAATTAATGTGTCGAGGAGGAAATGGAGAGAACCAAAATTCTCTTCTTATATAGATTCAACCAAATCTCTGGAAAGTATTTATTTTGATACTCGAGGATATCTTCGATATTGAAGGTCGACAAGGAGGGAACCCTCCGAAAATGAGCAGTATCAGGAAAGTATTGCCTATTCCATGATCTGGATGGACACAACACAAATGACTGTAGGCAATTGAAGGATATCATTAAGGAACATGTGAGGAATGATCAGTTATAACAATACATAAGGACTCAGGCTGCGGCTGCGGCTACGGAACAGGAGCAACCACCGTCCACCTTGAACGAAAATGGCACTAGATCAAGGCATCATCATCAACTTGTCATCAATTGATCGGGATGACAGTAATAAACTCCATAGTAATACAGCTAAGTCACTTGCATATGAACGGGATCAATGACAGTCCCTAGGCATGCTATGAGATGACAATAAACCATTTATGCTTGGGTTTGTGAAATTCATTTGAATTCTTCTTATATCCTTCAAGCTTTGGTTTATTGGTTATGCGGAATCTTATTTTATGGACTTAGGGATGCTTTAGTCTGGATTAATGTAATAAATAAAACAGGTCACGGTTATGGCCTTGACCGGAGAGACGAGGCAATAACCCCGACTCATGAGTCCCTTCATCGGAGAGCGACATGATGGATTTGTACGTGGATTAAGTCCTCGACTGGGTATCGAGTCGGGAGAAGGATACCCCATGGATTAATTCCTCGATTGGGAATCGAGGCCAGAGAAGGATAACCTACGGATTAATCCCTGCACCAGAGAATCAAGGTAGGAGAATAAGACCTAATAGATGATCGAGTACGGATTGTGCTCGGCAAGGATCCAGAGAGATCAAGATCACCGAGAATGGACTATGCCTAGCATGGCGTAGGCTGCTTCACCGGAGAGCGATAGGATCGGCCTACTCAAGTCGTAGAGTATGGATTGTGCTCAGTAAGGATCCAGTGTGATAAAGAATTTGGATTAGGCTAATGACCCGTAGAGGTCTATGGATTGAGGCATGGACCAGGAGCGGTCTCGAATTTGGATAAAATGATCCGGAGAGGTCTATGGATTTGGATATTGACCCGAAGAGGTCTCGAATTTGGATAAAATGATTCGGGGAGATGGTGGATTTGGTTAATGAATTTGGAATGGACTTAGAATTGGATATCGACTAAGAACTGTCATGGATTTCGCTAATGATCTGGAGAAATCAAGGAATCAGATTGGCAACAGATTGGATTCTGGATTGGGTAATATGGCAATCAATGGATTATGGACTTCAGATTCTGGATTTATGGCAATTCAAATCACATCTTCCTATCGCAGGCATGTTTTGGGGGGCAAAATGTTAACCCGCCTTTCGGCAATTCAGTACACAGGCGGATTTTACCCAAAAGACTTCCCAATTATCAAGGCCGATGAGTGCAAAGAGAAGGTTGTAAGACCGAAGGTAAAGTATAAATGATTATACGAAGCCAAAGTTGGATGGAGTTGGTGGATAAATGATTCAATATGCTTGAAATATGGATGTTAGCTTGGACAAGCAAGAGATTGGCATGGAATGGAAGTATCTGTTAGTCCTTGAGACGATGGTTTTGATGACAACAACCTTAGAACTTGTTATAAAATATAAATAATAACATTATAGTTTATATATATATATATAAACATGTAGGTACCAAGAATGAAGACTGTACAGTATAGAGATTCATGACTAAAGATATCAAGATTGAAGACTCATGAGTATCAAGATATCAAGAGTTCAAAATTTCAATAGTACAAGATAAGTATTGAGTCTAGAATTATGTCAAAACTTCTTGAAAGTACTTACATCTTTATTCTAAATTTATTCGTGGAATGGAATCAATTTCGAGCCTGTTAAAGGGATGGAACCCTAGTGGGATGGAACCCACATCAATATCTAGTGGAACATATAGTGGTCCTATTTTGAAGCATGGTGATTCAACTAAATAACATGAGTAATGTAGCTTTTATATCATATGTTGAACCTAAAAATCCAAAGGAAGCATCGTGTGATGATTCATGGATTTTGGCTATGCAAGAAGAACTGAATCAATTCACCAGAAATGGTGTTTGGGAACATGTTCCTAGACCCGAGGATAAAACTATAATAGGAACTAAATGAGTTTATAAAAATAAAATGAATGAACTAGGTGAGGTCGTTAGAAATAAAGCTCGATTAGTCGCACAAGGTTATTGTCAAGAAAAGGGAATAGATTTTGATGAAACCTTTGCACCCGTAGCAAGACTAGAAGCCATTAGAATTCTACTTGTTTTCGCAAACTATAATAATTTAAAATTATTTCAAATGGATGTTAAAAGTATTTTCTAAATGGATTTGTGAAAGAGGAAGTTTATGTTGAACAACCTCCACTCTTTGAAGATGAAAATTTTTCAAACCATGTTTTCAAACTTAAGAAAGCTCTATATGGTTTGAAACAAACTTCTAGAGCATGGTACGAAATCTTTTTTATTACAATCAAATTTTGAAATTGGTAAAGTAGATAATACTCTTTTTATTAAAAGAAATAAAAATGATATTCAACTAGTACAAGTTTATGTAGGTGATATTATTTCTGGTTCAACTTATCATGAAATGAATAATGAATTTTTTAAAATAATGACAAAAGAGTTTGAGATGAGTCATATGGGTGAACTTACTTTCTTCTTAGGTTTACAAACAAAACAATTAGAAAATGGTGTTTTTATTAATCTAGAAAAATATGCTAGGGATCTACTTAGTAAATTTGGTATGACTACTGCAAGTGGAAAACCCACTCCAGTGGCAACCAATGAAGATTTAAATAAAGAAGATCTTTCAAAATATGTAAATAAAAAACTATATAGGGGAATGATTGGATCACTACTCTATATCATTGCGAGTAGACCTGATTTCATGCATAGTGTTTGTCTCTGTGCAAGATACCAATCTCAACCCAAAGAGTCTCACTTAAAATCTGTGAAACGTATCATAACATATGTTAAACATATTTTTGACTATGGTTATTTTATCCTAAAAATGATTCATTTGATTTAATCTATTATTGTGATGCTGACTATGATGGTTGAAAATCTAATTGAAAAAGTACAAGTGGAATTTGTCTCATTTTGGGGCATCCTCTGGTTTCATGATTTAGTAAAAAGGAAAACATTGTTTCTTTATCAACAACTGAAGTAGAATATATCTCTGTTATTTGGCTTGCTCTCAAGTCATTTATATGCAACAAACCCTAAAAGATTTTGGATTAACAATTTCAAAATCACCAATTTATTGTGATAGTACTAATGCAATAAATTTATCTAAAAATCCTACTCATCATGCTAGGACTAAACATATTGATATCAGACATCACTTTCTCAGAGATAATATAAGTAATGAGATTATTTCTCTTGAATTTATCAATTCCAAGAATCAAATTGCTGATATTTTAACCAAACCCTTAAATCAACCTATATTTAATAAGTTAAGAAGAGAACTAGGCATTTGTTCAATAACTGAGATATAGAATATAGTAACATATATTTTTAATAAACAAAGATATACAAGAAAATCAATTTTTTCATTAGGATATCGACATACCCCTACCACCCATGTCGACATACAATGAAAAAAGTTGAAAATTTGATTTTCCCTCTAAAATTAGTTTGGTAGTTATATAAACCTATGTATTTTGAATTTTTTTGTCTTCTTACTTCTCTTTCTTTGTATTAAACTTCTGAAAATTAAAACTAATGGCCTCCACCACTAAATTAAACTAAAATGACACCATTTCTTACCCTTCTCCTCATTCTGGACCATTTCAACGTACTACACTGGCACGTGTGATAAAGATTGAAGAGTCTTTGAAGGATGCCATGCAAATGTAGACTGAACTTCAAGTTGTGCAAATAAGGACGGCAAAAGAACAAGAAAAGCAAGGCAAAATTCTTTGGAATGTGCAAATTTTTTAATGGAGAATCATGCAAATCTTATTGTGATTGAAGAAAATTCTCCCAACATTCAAGTGCATAACTCCTTAGAGCACAGCGAAGAGGAAGAAGAAGAAGAGGAAGAAGAAGAAGAGGAACCTATGGAAGAATAGGACAACGTGATCTGCATAGGCGAAGTCTGTTTTGACAAAGATGGGAATTTGGTTGAACAACATGGAAACTTTTGTTTCCATTATCCAAATTATTTGATCCACAAATCTCCAATTGTCAAAAACTCTCGTTAGTAGTTTAATTCATAATTTATGTACTTAAATATATTTGTGTATTTATGTTCCATATATACATATAAATATAACATCGTATATAATAAAATATTAGTTTCACTTATTATACTTCCTTATTTGTATTTAGTTTGGATAGTATTAGATTAAGAGGGAGTAATATTAGTTTAGGATTAGTTTTTATTGATGACAATGGGGGAGAAATATAAAATAAAGTAGTTAGAGTAGTTAGGCTTAGATTAAGGGGGAGTTATTAGTTTTAGAGGGAGTTATAGTGAAGGTGAAGTATATTTTATAAACATAGGTTTTCATCATCAAAAAAGGGGAGATTGTTAGTCCTTGAGATGATGGTTTTGATGACAACAACCTTAGGACTTGTTATAAAATATAAATACTAACATTATAGTTTAGATATATATGTATATGCAGGATATAAATATGCAGGTAATAAGAATGAAGACTGTACAGTATATAGATTCAAGACTGAAGATATCAAGATTGAAGACTCATGAGTATCAAGATATCAAGAGTTCAAGATTTCAATAGTACAAGATAAGTATTGAGTCTAGAATTATGTTAAAACTTATTGAAAGCACTTACATATTTATTCGAAATTTATTCATGGAATGGACCCACTTCGAGCCTGTTAACGGGATGGAACCCACGATAATATCTAGTGGAACATATAGTGGCCCTATTTTGATATCCACTCATTTTATAAAAATGCTTTTCAAAAATTTATCTCTTGTTTTCTAAAAATATTTTCAAAACATTCTATTCAAAAATACATCTCTCTTGGTTTTAAATATTTTAGCCTCAAAACTATCTTTATCATTTTTTATATTTTGATTTCAAAATTATCTTGTTTTTAAACCGTCTTTTGTTTTAAATATTTAGCTTCTAAATATTTATATACTCAGATTTTAAATCACTTTATGGATTAAGATTATATATATTGAAAATTACATTTATATGTTTAAACTATATTCAAACATATTTACAAAGTTTAGAAATTGTTTTGAAAAATTATAGAAACCAATTTTAATAATAAAATCAAAACATCATTTTTTTTCCTTGAGCATGTCGACATCACTCATCCCCCCATGTCGACGTGGTGCCCGTTAAATTTAAAATTCAAATTTTCAAAAAAATGTCTATTCATCGTATCCTTTCATGAATAGGTATGGTCGTTGATCTCCTATAAATACCAGTAGTTCTAAATAATTTTTTCATCAGATTTCACTTGTTTTCTCTCCTCTTCATCTTTCACATTTATTCTAAAGAATCCCAAACTATACTCTACCAAAATACCAAGTGAATCAAACTTCATTATCTCTTGTTTGATTCTCTGCCACTCTCTCCATAAGATCTCAGTGCTATTCAGAGTTGTAGGATCTTTTGTAAATCAAACTGTTGAGTAAAAGGTGCGGTTGAGCCTTGAAATCTTGTAGCCTCGGAAATCGATTAGGTGATCTTGTAGCCTGGTTAAATCAAGAGAGTTGCCCTGAACTCGAATACAGAAGGGTGTACCTCGTAGCTTTGAAACAGAGGGTGTAATCTGGGATATTATTTTGATAAGAAATCCATACGATTTTACGGGACTGGATTTAGGATAATTCCGAACCAGTATAAAATCCTGGTCTGTTCTTTCCTTTACTGCTTTTATTTAGCATTTGCGTTTGTATTTGATTCTGTGATTATATCTATGTCTGTGAATTGCATTTTTTGGTGATTAAGTTATAGAAGTTTCAAAAAGATTTAGAAAATCCATAAAATATTATTCACCCCCTCTAGTGTTATTCCATCGTTAAGATCCATAATCCGCATTTCTCATAGTAACATAGGGCTTGGCATTTTACAAAGGATCAGTGTAGGTGAGAGCAGATGGGTCGACATTTTACTATGGAGGGATCAGCATGTGCTTACTTGAAGGGTTTGACATATCACATGAAAGAGAGGGATCGACATTCTTTTATAGGCTGTCATACTTCGATGAATGGGGTTCGACATGCAACCCTTGGGAAGGTTCGGTTGAAAGTAGCTTACAAGGGGATTTGAACCAAAGATCAATCAAAATCAGGAGCTCCCTTATTCCAAATGACTTGGAAATAGGAGATTAAATGCATTTTAGCATTCAGAAGCTATCATAAGGATCGTTGTCCGAAAAATCAACCAATGAAGGGATCGATATTGATCCCTCCTCGTAGGATTTGGGCCTAGCGGCCACTATGTTGGGCCCATATGGATAAGAAAGTCCTTTAGCTGAAGTTCCATGGAGATTGGTAGTCGTCTTCACCTATAAATACAGTAGGCATGTCTTTAGAAAAGGGGATCATGATTCTGCTCCTCTTCATCTTCTGCTTAGGCTATACTATGCCATTTTTATTCTTGATTTTCATGGATTTATAACTATAGTTGGTAGTATAAACTAAAAAAAGGAAAATCTTTGGAGTAGACGTAGGCCGGAGTTTGCCGAACCACTATAAACCTGTCTCTATTTATTTGCTTTCTAGTATTTTCAATTTTGTTCTTCATTTATTTCTCTTAATACTTCTGTGATTGGATTGGATATTGGTGCTTTCATATAACTGGGTGTTGGTGGTCAATTTTGACGCCAGTATATCACAGCTATGTGATTATTTATATTTCATACCTTAGACAATATTATATCAATATTGGATTTCATAATAGAAATGATTTAGTTATCATAAGGTAAAAACTCATCTGTGTTTATTAGCGGTGTGGTCTTACGAGATACCCTTATTTTGATGCGTTTTAAGATATAGTGAATCTATATGATTTGAGTTTCTCACATTGGTTTGCCAGATTGATCCAGATGTTATTTTCTTAATGCTCATGCCAGCTCGAGTATGTTTCCAGATTTAATGGTGGTGTATTGGAGCTCTTGGAGAGAAATTAGATGATTTCTTACCGTATTGTATTTCCTTTACATTACTTGACTTGTTTCTATCAAAATTCATGAGGATGGGAAGTTATAACTTCCAAGGCTGATGGTAGGTTAGTTTTCTCCGATTGATGTATGAATATCATAGTATTATTTTTGGTAAATACCTCTTCAGATATTATATATTACCATTCCGCATTTAGATTCTGATATTGTGTTATTTTCTTTCTTGTTCTATTTCTTTTTGCATTTTATTTTACCTTAACAACTCGTCTTTCTGGCACTTGGATGCTCGGCACATGAATACCATGGATGTATTAGTGTCGATGTTCGAGGGTCGAAAATGCGAATTGTTACATATATTTAGGAGCGATATTAGATATATCGGTGAAATACCAACGACGTTATCTGATATTAATTGCATAGGCAGTGTGTTACTCATGGTTATTGGGGCAATCAGGGGTTACGTACTGATATTTATTGGATAACCATGGAATGACTCACTCGAGAGTTTTTTGTTCATTAATATAACTAAGGCCAAATTGAGAATCTTGAAGTGACGATATTACACAGTTTTCTCGAATTAAGAACACTATTGAACTTCAATGAGGACACTCCACTTTGATTATAGTTAAATATTGGCATGACGTCCATCGAACAACTATAGTTGGGTCTGAGTTGAAGCTTTGAAAGTGATACACTATTTAATAAACAATTCATCTCCATAATTGTATAAGATTAGTATTACGGTCAACTGTACTAAAATCAAAGTAAAAGTCTTTGACCAGAGTAGCGTAGTTAATAACAATTGTCATTATTGAACAAATATTTTGTGTTTGGACTAATCAAGTTGAATACAGACGATGTTGGAATTCTGACCAAAACAAAATTCCATTCCAATTGCGGTATAGTATTGATGAAGAGAAATGGCATAAATATCCGTTACTATAGGGGGCCGCTTATAATAGTAAAACTGGATTTTACCTAAAAGATGTGAAAATGATTAATTCAGCCAAAATGCCACACCAATGTAAATTATATTAATTAAATATAATTCAAATAATAATAACTAAAATTAATCAAAATAAAATATAATAGTAAGATACATGTATATATTATATGTGTGAATTAAATTGTAACAGTAATGAATAAGTTAATACCTGGATAACTATATATGCATAAAGTTAAGTGGAACTTGAAAGAAAGCGAAACGATATCTAAGGAATATGTACATAAATATATGTAGTTTGTATACCATGATTTCAGATGCATTCGATACTTGAATCACAATGGTATTTCACAAGAAATTCATTGTTCCCAAAATCGACATGTAACACCCCGTAATTTAGCATTAGTTATTTAATTAGATAGTTGGTTAATTAATTAAGCTTCAGAAATGGAATTTGTGCAAACGATGGAATTCGACCATGAAACTTGCACCGCTGTGTTCGTGGCGAAAATATGAGCAACTTTCATATTTAGGGTTTTGCAATCCGAGTCCTAACGAAGAAGTTACGGACGAAAAATGAATTAGGAAAGGAAATAATTTAATTACAATTAATTAACATTTATATATTAATTAAATAGGGCCCACAGATCGATCCGCATATAGGAGCAGTCAACCAAGGGTGGTCGACTACTGGGAAGGGGGTCGTTGACTGCTTGTGGCAGCTAGTATAAGCCTAGCCCAAGGTTTGAATTTAATATATTTCGATCTGACGGTTGAGACTGATTCTTGCGCTTGTAAATTCATGCCTAACCCTTCCTTCTCCTCTCATATTTTTTAGGAGACAATAATGAAGCTCTACCGTTTCTTTTTCTCCACTTTTTTCTAAATTATAAAAAATAAGATATTTATATCCATATTCATACAAAGTGAAGAAGAATAAAAATCTAATAAAAAGGAGAAGAGAAGAGAATCAATTATACGCATATTTGAGGTAATTTATATATTTGTATATTTTTATTTATTTTCTCTCACAATCCCAAATCTCTTCACAGATCAATAATTCTAATATATGTATTGTAGCGACCCAACTTCCACACTCCAGGAAGTCGCATCGCTAATAAGAAAAGAAAGGGATAGAAAAGAGAAAAGAAAGAGAAGAAAGAAGAGCACAATATCAGAATCTCAACAGCGGAACGAATAAATTATGTTAATAACATAAAATATTTCATAGTTTACAACTACTATCAGAGTACACAGATATACAACACATACTAGACAGTTATAAACACATATCTAGTATTTACAACATAATACAACTCAGAGACAATCACAGATCACACAGCGGAATACTATATATCTAACGCAGAAGCCTCCTGCTCCATTACTCCTCCACAATTCGTCAAAAGCTAACCTGAATCCCTTGGCTACTTGTAAAAATTTAAGTACCCAAGAGTTTAAGAAAACAAAAGATAAACCCTGGGTCAAACATGGGTCTGGTGTGAGTAACAGGTTAAAGTTGCTTAATTTTGAAAATCCTTTTAAAAGAAAGGTATCACGTAAGACTTCCCACACATAAACATGGAAAAGTTTTTACCTTACGCTAACCAAAACATTTGATAGGAAATCCAGTGATATTATAATAGGGTCTAGGGTTTTCAAATAAATAAGAAATAGCCGAAATTGTTACATTTATTAAATTCCAGCTACTAGCCACAAAAGTGGGTAATACAATCAAAACCGTTGGCACTTATTGGCTTTTGGATTCCATACAATGGAAGGGCTACTGGGGTACCGCCCGTCACAGTACGTGGCCTAGATCAACGTACCGAGGAGTACTCCCACTCCCCTGCAACACAAGGCCGGACCCATTCCTTACTGAATAGTTCCGAACAAGACAACCCCGCAGGTGGTGTACACTAGCAACTGCCCACTAAGCCGAATAAAAAGGGACCTCTAGACAGGGATCAATCTTGCTCTCCAGTGGGTGCTACCCACGAAGCCTTGCTGCACCTCCCCTGTTTGAGCCATTCCCGGTTGATGAGGCTTGAGGCTACGATTACCTTTAGAGGACACATTATCTTAGATAGCTCATCGTCCACCTGACGATGTTCTGAAAGCATTCAATCCATACAAGTTCGTTTCGGGTTCGAATGAAACCGAAGGTATTATCTCGTTACACTCATTACGGAATCACCCACAGAGTTAACGACGATAACCCTTGCACTCTAAATCACCTTCTCGAATCTATAAGTACTATTCCATCAACTCATTACGGAATCACCCACAGAGTTATACTGACGTATAGCCCTTACACCTCGAGTCTTCACTTTCTCCACTTGGATACACAACCTAACGTTTATTTGAATCGATGCGGTTTTCGGATATCCAAATATGGAAACCCGATCTCGGTCTCATCGAAATCCAAAACGTGTCTTTTAAGGCCAAGTTGTTTTAAAGGTTTAAAACAATTCAATTATCTATATATCCAAATAGATAAATCACAGATACACAACAGGTAATCAACATTATCATCATATCAGATAAACCATATTATCATTATTCAAAAAGATAATCTATATCAACATCATCATGCAACCAATGCATCCAAATCACTCAACATTATCTATCTCATATATGAGATTCTAACCATCCAAAGCAAATAACACTATCCAACCATATAAGCCATGATTTATAATCACACCAAAATAATTAATTTAAAATGAATTAAATTAATTATATCATTCAAATTAATTTAAAGTAAATTAAATTTATTACTTCATCAATATCAACTTGCTCATATTACTATTGATAATTTATCAGTCAATTAATTAATCATCATCCAATGATTCATTTTAATTAATCATCCCTGATTAATTAACCCTTAATTACATTCAAGTAATTATCCACTAATTAATTTCTCAAATTAATTATATTTATCCAAATACAGTAATTAAACTTTAATTAATTACCTAAATTAATCACCTTTGATCACTTATTATTGATTAATTAATCTTAATAAATCAATCTTAATTACATCATTAATTATAATAATTAATGATCTTCTAATTACATTTTCAAATTAAATTAATTACCTTAAGTAATTTAATCTTTATTTAAATCATAATTGTTAATCATCCTCGATTAACTCCATTCAGTAATCATCTACCCTTAATTACTTTACCAAATAAATTAATTACTCCTTAAATAATTATTCCTAATTAATTCCTTGATTAATTTACAAGTACTTATACTCAAATTACTTTAATCAACAAATCACCTTCAATTAATTACATATAGTAATTACTCATTAATTACTTTCCTAAGTTACTTCTCTTCATTTAATTACATTAAGTAATTATACTTCACAAATCATCAAACGATTAATTTAAATTAATTAAACTAAATTAATTAACTTAAACTAATCAAATTTAAACTCAATTAATAAGTAATTAATTCCTTAATTACTTCCATAAGTAATTATACTTAATAACTTACACAATTGATTATTTTTAAATTAATTAATCTAATTAATAATTAAAATTAATCACATTAATTAATTATTAAATAATCCTTAGTTAATGATCTTCATTAACTATTAACAACTCATTAATTATTTTCTAAAATAATTAACTTATTTTAATCATTATTAATTACAAATCAATTAATCATTAATTAACCCATTAATTAACCCCTAATTAATTAAATAATTAAGTGTTAATTAAAACTTAATTAAATCCACTATTACTTGATTAATTAATTATTAATCATTAATTAAAAACTAATTTTATTTAATTAATTATTCTTAATTACAAGTTAATTATTCAAAGAATAATTAATCCTAAATCCTTAAGATTAACCCTTAGTTACCATTTTATTAATTTCCTTAAATCAATTAATTGTTCATTTAATTATCCTAAAATTAAATGAAATACAAAACATTAAGTTATTATTTAACTTTAATAAGTTTTAAAAATCAATCTAAAACCTTTAATTGCTAAATAATACTTTTATTTTAAAAGAAATTTTATAAAAGTTAAAACACATTTCTTTTTAAATTTAAAACATTTATATTTTTACATTATCATTCAAATTTGTTTTAAACACTTAAATTTATAAACTTAAAATTCATTTTGAAACAAAGATTCAAATTTAGATTTGAATCAAATTTAAACATTACTACATATTTCAATTTCAAATTTAAATTCAAATTCTTTAAAAACATTTTAAACAATAAACTCTTTTAAAGTTATTTTAAAGCAAATTTAAATTCAAATACCTAATCATTTCCAACTTTAAGATTCAATTCAACTTGAATCTATAATTTAAATTAGATTTAAACTTAATTTAAATCTTTGTTTATATTTCAAATTCCAATTTAAATTTTTTAAACATAACAATTACCAAACCTCAATAACTAGCTCGAGCTGACTCAAGCAACTCGAGTAACAATTTTCTCTCAAATTCATCTTAAAATCAATTAAAACTCAGGTTTATTTCAAATCCCTGTAATTTACAGGTTTACCCACCCTGGAACAAAATTTAAACACCCGAGCCCTCATCTCTATTACTTCGAGTCCCAATCCCCATTTCTTCGAGCAAGAATATGAGACAACCCGAGACAACACTGGAAAACCCATCTTCCCCAAAACACTGATACGCCATTAACCACCGTAAACCTGCACACCCACGGCCACCACCTCCGGCCTCTCGCAACCCTCTACGCAAGTCATCGGTCACCCCCTAAAGCCATTCCAACCTTCGAATCAATTCTAGAAACCCCAAATCGAATTTGAACATTCGAGCTCAACTAGAAAAAAAATGTCGAACCAGGAGATCCCCCATAACCCCATACTCCGACCACCAGAACATCTTTATCTCCGGTCACAACCTCCTCCATACCCCATCTATCTTCAGCTCGAACAAGAGAGAACTCGATCACTTAATTTGATCACAGTGATCAAATCTCTTGAACACAATAAAACTAGGGTTATAAAATTCAAACCCAAATCATGTTTGCCTTATTGCTTTAATCCATCATCTATTATTTTCCTATAAACTACACACATCATTCCAACAACAAAAGAAACTCAAGCATCTCCATACCCTTAGATTAGCAGAACCAACCCCAATTTTGTTTTCAGGTTAAACAAAAAATACTTAGTTGAATGCAACAAAAAAAATCAGATTATAGTTTTTAAAAATCAAGTTAATAATCAAGTAATTTGTTTATAAGCTTAACTAAATAAGTCTGGAACATTTTCATATTGATTGCAGAAATTTTACTCTGTTGTATTTTTGTTTATCCTGTGTCATCACAGCTTTATCATCATTCTCATTTTTTTTAAAAAAATTAAACTTTAGCTTGTTACATATCTGGCTAAATCTTAAACTATAGAAATGTTTAAACATGAGATCTTGAACTTGATCAGGATTTTAAACTTACATTCTAGTATCAGGTCCAAACACCTAAGACACAGCAAGCATGCATTCATAAAAAAAAACATACATATATTCAAAGCTTTTCACCATTTCAGTCACACACTTATTTCAGAGAAAACAAACAACTATTTATACTTATGTTTATTAAATAAAAATTGTTACTCACCTGGGTTTTAGGGGCAGAGCACATGAGCTTCAGATTTTATTTTTAATTTTTGCTTTAAAACTTCATCTTGCTTTTGCTTTAAACCTTAATGATGAAATTGCCTTATCAATCCAGAAATACTTTTGCTCTTGGAACAAAGTTGCTTACTGAAGTTCTTAAATTTGCATGCAGAAGACAGTTTCCAGTTTCACCTACACTTGTATCTTTGGTTATGGATTTTGGAAAAGTGTTTTGACATGTTTACAGAAGAATAGGCTTGAAAAACTCTGACTCTAAAAATGTATGCAGGTTTGTGAAGTTTCAAAACAGAATTGGAACTGCAGGTTTTATGCATTTGTAGAATTGGATTGCAAATGAATCTCAGGTATTAGAATTGAAGGCTACAGTTTGAGAAGGGTTTTTCATTTCAGATTCACATGCATTAAAAATTTTGAAGATAGTTTCAGATGGTTTTCATGCAATCCAGTTTGATGTTTTGAAGAAGATATAAATAGTTTTTGATTTGAATTTTGAGGGAGGATTACAGATTTGTATGAAGAAGAGTTTGCAGATGGATTTTGAGGAGATTTACAGATTTGGATTAGAACAGAAATTGTTTGAATGTAGAAGAATTCATATTTGTGTTTTGAAGGGATTTAAAGTTCTTTGAAAAATAATAAAGAAGATTACAGATTTTCTTAAGTTTGAAGAAGAATAGGAAAAAGAAAGATAAGGCAAAGAAGAAATGTTTATATAAACAAAATTTTTTGATTTAATTAAAAATAAAAGAAAAAGAAATTTAAATGAGACACTTGTCTCTATTCTTAACATTTGTCACAATAGTTTATTTTATAACTAACACATGTCCTTAAGATGGTAATAAACTTACATATGTAATTATGTATTTAAATTTTAATTCTAAATTGTTTATAAATCTTTAAGCCTTTAAATCTTATTTTATTTCTTAAGTAATATAAATGAATTTGTCTCTTTTTAAATTGAAAAGAAATGAAAACAAACAAATTAAAAATATAGCTTATTCAAAAATATTGAAGTATTTATTTTATTAAATTTCAAAACATCAAATTCAAATTTAAAATTAATTTATCAAATCGAAATTTTAATAATCAAGTTACATATAGAAGCATATATAACTCTATTAAAATTTAAAACAACAATTTTATTCCTTACAAAATCTATTTATGTTCATAAGAACTTAAGTATTATAATTTTTATTTAAAAATAACAAATTAAGAAATATCAAATAATTTGTTAAAAGAGATTGTAACAAACTAAGATCATTTGTAATTTACATTATAAATTCTTATATATAAATTCCAAGTAATATAAAATAAAACTTAGCTTTTATATTTACCTATTTAAAATTCATATATTTATAAGCTAAATAAAATTTTAAAACAAATAAGATTTATCATAGTATAAACTATAACATTATTTATTACATTGACTTGAAAAGCCAATTCTTAAATCAAATTTTTAATTTACTAAAAATAAACTAGAATTAGAAAATCAATTCATTCACTAAATTCAAAAATCAAAATTTATCAATTTACAATATATATAAATATATATATTATAAACAGAAAACAATTTATTTACTTTAAAAGGATAAAATCTTTCAATTTAAATATTTATTAAAACATGATTATTAAATCAAATTCCAAATTTGTTATTAAAATTATCAAATCAAATTAAATTTATAACACAGATTATTAAATTTATATTGCCCAAATTTCCAGGATATCACATTCCTCCCCCCTTAAAAGAATTTCGTCCCCGAAATTTAAAAGCAAAGGTAATTTAATAATCTATCTTAAGATTTTATTTTAAAACACAAGCATATATTATCAAACATATGCTAACAACCATAACAACCAATTCAAACAAAACAAACCTAATTATCCAGAAAAACCTGGATACAATTTTCATGAGTTTCCCCTGTATAAATGTCGGGATACTCGCTCTATAGAATCTAAACAATCAATACTATTAAACTATAGAGCTCCTATCCAACTAGATTTACAAAACTGAACGGTATATCAGACTACAGACGAGTCTGAATCAACAATCACATTCTCCAGAACTGCTGGTTCCACAACCAGAGATAAACCATACACGTACTCCCTCAGAGATATGTAAAACACATCGAATCCCAGTTATCCAAACTGACGATTCAACCCTGAAAATCAAACACCAATCCTCACAAAAACACAGAAAATATCCAAATACCTCTGAGCTGACTTACCCAGTCTTACTCAATCTTATAGCTCTTTAGATCGGAGAAAACTTATCCCAAAACCAAATCTCCGATTTCGGAATCCAAATTCCTTCGTCTCTTATCCACCAAACACTCTTGACGATCCTGGGCTGCCTTCAACTCTCTTGATCAACTCAACCTTTGCTGATGTCTCTAGAAACAAACTGGATCAAAACAATCCAACCAAATGATCTTCTTAAGATCAATTCCAAACCAAGAACACCATCTCTACTCCACAAATATCAGAAGACTAACTTACTTTTCCTGCCCAGAAAAGACAAAACAAAAGCACTTCCAATCTGCTTCCGCTGCACAACTCTGATCTGAAACAGAAGAAAACTTGAGCACAAACTGGATAACACATCACAGAAATATGGTTCAATAGATCCATAAAAGAAAACTCAAATGCCCCATATGAACCAAAGCTGCTTCACTAAACCTCCGGTATCACTCCTAGCATCCAGTCGATAAGAAAACTCAGCCTCTAGGTACGGACAAACTTCTCATAGCTCAAGAGAACACTCAGACTATCGCAAGTCACTTTTGCGATCAACCAGTCCAATATCCAAAGAAAACTGTTCTCTCTCTACAAATCAGAATAGCTTACGCTTAACTAGCCAATCCATCAAAGAAATGGATCCACTCTGCTACTTCTGAACTCCATCTCCAGAAAAACTACTAACCAGAAGACCTCCTTGCCAGCACAGAACACTCCGAGCTGTACTGCTGACACCGATGCCAAAGACTTCCTAATCCAAAGCTCTTCGAGAAACTCGGACCTCAACCCAGACAGAAACATTCTGCTGAACCCAGCCACAACATCGAAGCAAACATACTTCCTAAACTTGTTCCAAAGAAAAATCTTCGAAAACGTCCATGGTCACTGCGTCTCATCACACAACTACTAATCCCTGAGATATCAAGATACCATCATTTCCTTCTGCCCAACCGACAGATCAAAACTCTACTCATCCAATTTCAAAGTTAGATTCCGAACCTTAACAGGTTACCTTCAGAGATCTATGAAATCCTATACTTTGCACAACTCACTCGAGACGGTATTAGGTCTACAGTCTCGACAAATACACTACCAATCTCAAGCACCAAACTTCAACCAAGGGTAGTAGTTGTGTTACAAACCCCACCACCTTATCTACCTTTATAGCTTATATTGGATAACCCGAACAGGTAACCTAACAAATAGGTAGAAGTAATTATATAAATATATATATATATAATAAAACTACAAATACGCTCTCTCAAGATAGACACCACTCCAGAGCCTAGGTATTCACTCAACCTAATGCTCTGATACCACCTGTAGCGACCCAACTTCCACACTCCAGGAAGTCGCATCGCTAATAAGAAAAGAAAGGGAGAGAAAAGAGAAAAGAAAGAGAAGAAAGAAGAACACAACATCAGAATCTCAACAGCGGAACGAATAAATTATGTTAATAACATAAAATATTACATAGTTTACAACTACTATCAGAGTACACAGATATACAACACATACTAGACAGTTATAAACACCTGTCTAGTATTTACAACATAATACAACTCAGAGACAATCACAGATCACACAGCGGAATACTATATATCTAACGCAGAAGCCTCCTGCTCCATTACTCCTCCACAATTCATCAAAAGCTAACCTAAATCCCTTGGCTACTCGTAAAAATTTGAGTACCCAAGAGTTTAAGAAAACAAAAGTTAAACTCTGGGTCAGACAAGGGTCTGGTGTGAGTAACAGGTTAAAGTTGCTTAATTTTGAAAATCCTTTTAAAAGAAAGGTATCACGTAAGACTTCCTACACATAAACATGGAAAAGTTTTTACCTTACGGTAACCAAAACATTTGATAGGAAATCCAGTGATATTATAATAGGGTCTAGGGTTTTCAAATAAATAAGAAATAGCCGAAATTGTTACATTTATTAAATTCCAGCTACTAGCCACAAAAGTGGGTAATACAATCAAAACCGTTGGCACTTATTGGCTTTTGGATTCCATACAATGGCAGGGCTACTGGGGTACCGCCCGTCACAGTACGTGGCCTAGATCAACGTACTGAGGAGTACTCCCACTCCCCTGCAACACAAGGCCGGACCCATTCCTTACTGAATAGTTCCGAACAAGACAACCCCGCAGTTGGTGTACACTAGCAACTTCCCACTAAGCCGAATAAAAAGGGACCTCTAAACAGGGATCAATCTTGCTCTCCAGTGGGTGCTACCCACGAAGCCTTACTGCACCTCCCCTGTTTTAGCCATTCCCGGTTGATGAGGCTTGAGGCTACGATTACCTTTAGAGGACACATTATCTTGGAATGCTCATCGTCCACCTGACGATGTTCTGAAAGCATTCAATCCATACAAGTTCGTTCCGGGTTCGAACGAAACCGAAGGTATTATCTCGTTACACTCATTACGAAATCACCCACAGAGTTAACGACGATAACCCTTGCACTCTAAATCACCTTCTCGAATCTATAAGTACTATTCCGTCAACTCATTACGGAATCACCCACAGAGTTATACTGACGTATAGCCCTTACACCTCGAGTCTTCACTTGCTCCACATGGATACACGACCTAACGTTTATTTGAATCGATGTGGTTTTCGGATATCCAAATATGGAAACCCGATCCCGGTCTCATCGAAATCCAAAACGTGTCTTTTAAGGCCAAGTTGTTTTAAAGGTTTAAAACAATTCAATTATCTATATATCCAAATATATAAATCACAGATACACAACAGGGAATCAACATTATCATCATATCAGATAAACAATATTATCATTATTCAAAAAGATAATCTATATCAACATCACCATGCAACCAATGCTAACCATCCAAAGCAAACAACACTATCTAACCATATAAGCCATGATTTATAATCACACCAAAATAATTAATTTAAAATGAATTAAATTAATTATATCATTCAAATTAATTTAAAGTAAATTAAATTTATTACTTCATCAATATCAACTTGCTCATATTACTATTGATAATTTATCAATCAATTAATTAATCGTCATCCAATGATTCATTTTAATTAATCATCCCTGATTAATTAACCCTTAATTACATTCAAGTAATTATCCACTAATTAATTTCTCAAATTAATTATATTTATCCAAATACAGTAATTAAC
Organism: Allium cepa; assembly: GCA_030765085.1. Taxonomy (NCBI): domain Eukaryota; kingdom Viridiplantae; phylum Streptophyta; class Magnoliopsida; order Asparagales; family Amaryllidaceae; genus Allium; species Allium cepa. Next base: position 185,487,125 of record CM060934.1, read on the forward strand.
CTTTAATTAATTACCTAAATTAATTACCTTTAATCACTTATTATTGATTAATTAATCTTAATAAATCAATCTTAATTACATCATTAATTATAATAATTAATATCTTCTAATTACATTTTCAAATTAAATTAATTACCTTAAGTAATTTAATCTTTATTTAAATCATAACTGTTAATCACCCTCGATTAACTCCATTCAGTAATCATCTACCCTTAATTACTTTACCAAATAAATTAATTACTCCTTAATTAATTATTCCTAATTAATTCCTTGATTAATTTACAAGTAATTATACTCAAATTACTTTAATCAACATATCACCTTCAATTAATTACATATAGTAATTACTCATTAATTACTTTCCTAAGTAACTTCTCTTCATTTAATTACATTAAGTAATTATACTTCACAAATCATCAAAACGATCAATTTAAATTAATTAAACTAAATTAATCAACCTAAACTAATCAAATTTAAACTCAATTAATAAGTAATTAATTCCTTAATTACTTCCATAAGTAATTATACTTAATAACTTACACAATTAATTATTTTTAAATTAATTAATCTAATTAATAATTAAAATTAATCACATTAATTAATTATGAAATAATCCTTAGTTAATGATCTTCATTAACTATTAACAACTCATTAATTATTTTCTAAAATAATTAACTTATTTTAATCATTATTAATTACAAATTAATTAATCATTGATTAACCCATTAATTAACCCCTAATTAGTTAAATAATTAAGTGTTAATTAAAACTTAATTAAAACCATTATTACTTGATTAATTAATTATTAATCATTAATTAAAAACTAATTTTATTTAATTAATTATTCTTAATTACAAGTTAATTATTCAAAGAATAATTAATCCTAAATCCTTAAGATTAACCCTTAATTACCATTTTATTAATTTCCTTAAATCAATTAATTGTTCATTTAATTATACTAAAATTAAATGAAATACAAAACATTAAATTATTATTTAACTTTAATAAGTTTTAAAAATCAATCTAAAACCTTTAATTGCTAAATAATACTTTTATTTTAAAAGAAATTTTGTAAAAGTTAAAACACATTTCTTTTTAAATTTAAAACATTTATATTTTTACATTATCATTCAAATTTGTTTTAAACACTTAAATTTATAAACTTAAAATTCATTTTGAAACAAAGATTCAAATTTAGATTTGAATCAAATTTAAACATTACTACATATTTCAATTTCAAATTTAAATTCAAATTCTTTAAAAACATTTTAAACAATAAACTCTTTTAAAGTTATTTTAAAGCAAATTTGAATTCAAATACCTAATCATTTCCAACTTTAAGATTCAATTCAACTTGAATCTATATTTTAAATTAGATTTAAACTTAATTTAAATCTTTTCTTTATATTTCAAATTCCAATTTAAAATTTTTAAACATAACAATTACCAAACCTCAATAACTAGCTCGAGCTGACTCAAGCAACTCGAGTAACAATTTTCTCTCAAATTCATTTTAAAATCAATTAAAAATCAGGTTTATTTCAAATCCCTGTAATTTACAGGTTTACCCATCCTGTAACAAAATTTAAACACCCGAGCCCTCATCTCTATTACTTCGAGTCCCAATCCCCATTTCTTCGAGCAAGAATATGAGACAACCCGAGACAACACTGGAAAACCCATCTTCCCCAAAACACTGATACGCCATTAACCACCGTACACCTACACACCCACGGCCACCACCTCCGGCCTCTCGCAACCTTCTACGCAAGTCGTCGGTCACCCCCTAAAGCCATTCCAACCTTCGAATCAATTCCAGAAACCCCAAATCGAATTTGAACATTCGAGCTCAACTGGAAAATAAAATGTCGAACCAGGAGATCCCCCATAACCCCATACTCCGACCACCAGAACATCTTTATCTCCGGTCACAACCTCCTCCATACCCCATCTATCTTCAGCTCGAACAAGAGAGAACTCGATCACTTAATTTGATCACAGTGATCAAATCTCTTGAACACAATAAAACTAGGGTTATAAAATTCAAACCCAAATCAAATTTGCCTTATTGCTTTAATCCATCATCTATTATTTTTCCTATAAACTACACACATCATTCCAACAACAAAAGAAACTCAGGCATCTCCATACCCTTAGATTAGCAGAACCAACCCCAATTTTGTTTTTAGGTTAAACCAAAAATACTTAGTTGAATGCAACAAAAAAATCAGATTATATTTTTTAAAAATCAAGTTAATAATCAAGTAATTTGTTTATAAGCTTAACTAAATAAGTCTGGAACATTTTCATATTGATTGCAGAAATTTTACTCTGTTGTATTTTTTTTATCCTGTGTCATCACAGCTTTATCATCATTCTCATTTTTTTTTAAAAATTAAACTTTAGCTTGTTACATATCTGACTAAATCTTAAACTATAGAAATGTTTAAACATGAGATCTTGAACTTGATTAGGATTTTAAACTTACATTCTAGCATCAGGTCCAAACACCTAAGACACAGCAAGCATGCATTCATAAAAAAAAACATACATATATTCAAAGCTTTTCACCATTTTAGTCACACGCTTATTTCAGAGAAAACAAACAACTATTTATACTTATGTTTATTAAATAAAAATTGTTACTCACCTGGGTTTTAGGGGCAGAGCACATGAGCTTCAGATTTTATTTTTAATTTTTGCTTTAAAACTTCATCTTGCTTTTGCTTTAAACCTTAATGATGAAAATGCCTTATCAATCCAGAAATACTTTTGCTCTTGGAACAAAGTTGCTTACTGAAGTTCTTAAATTTGCATGCAGAAGACAGTTTCCAGTTTCACCTACACTTGTATCTTTGGTTATGGATTTTGCAAAAGTATTTTGACATGTTTACAGAAGAACAGGCTTGAAAAACTCTGACTCTAAAAATGTATGCAGGTTTGTGAAGTTTCAAAACAGAATTGGAACTGCAGGTTTTATGCATTTGTAGAATTGGATTGCAAATGAATCTCAGGTATTAGAATTGAAGGCTACAGTTTGAGAAGGGTTTTTCATTTCAGATTCACATGCATTAAAATTTTTGAAGATAGTTTCAGATGGTTTTCATGCAATCCAGTTTGATGTTTTGAAGAAGATATAAATAGTTTTTGATTTGAATTTTGAGGGAGGATTACAGATTTGTATGAAGAAGAGTTTGCAGATGGATTTTGAGGAGATTTGCAGATTTGGATTAGAACAGAAATTGTTTGAATGTAGAAGGATTCAGATTTGTGTTTTGAAGGGATTTAAAGATTTTGCTTTGAAAAATAATAAAGAAGATTACAGATTTTCTTAAGTTTGAAGAAGAATAGGAAAAAGAAAGATAAGGCAAAGAAGAAATGTTTATATAAACAAAAATTTTTGATTTAATTAAAAATAAAAGAAAAAGAAATTTAAATGAGACACTTGTCTCTATTCTTAACATTTGTCACAATAGTTTATTTTATAACTAACACATGTCCTTAAGATGGTAATAAACTTACATATGTAATTATGTAATTAAATTTTAATTCTAAATTGTTTATAAATCTTTAAGCCTTTAAATCTTATTTTATTTCTTGAGTAATATAAATGAATTTGTCTCTTTGTAAATTGAAAAGAAATGAAAACAAACAAATTAAAAATATAGCTTGTTCAAAAATATTGAAGTGTTTATTTTATTAAATTTCAAAACATCAAATTCAAATTTAAAAATTAATTTATCAAATCAAAATTTTAATAATCAAGTTACATATAGAAGCATATATAACTCTATTAAAATTTAAAACAACAATTTTATTCCTTACAAAATCTATTTATGTTCATAAGAACTTAAGTATTATAATTTTTATTTAAAAATAACAAATTAAGCAATATCAAATAATTTGTTAAAAGAGATTATAACAAACTAAGATCATTTGTAATTTACATTATAAATTCTTATATATAAATTCCAAGTAATATAAAATAGAACTTAGCTTTTATATTTACCTATTTAAAATTCATATATTTATAAGCTAAATAAAATTTTAAAACAAATAAGATTTATCATAGTATAAACTATAACATTATTTATTTCATTGATTTGAAAAGCCAATTCTTAAATCAAATTTTTAATTTACTAAAAATAAACTAGAATTAGAAAATCAATTCATTCACTAAATTCAAAAATCAAAATTTATCAATTTACAATATATACAAATATATATATTATAAACAGAAAACAATTTATTTACTTTAAAAAGATAAAATCTTTCAATTTAAATATTTATTAAAGCATGATTATTAAATCAAATTCCAAATTTGTTATTAAAATTATCAAATCAAATTAAATTTATAACACAGATTATTAAATTTATATTGCCCAAATTTCCGGGATATCACATGTATATACTCTTCAATACATATTTCTTGGATTAAAAAGAATTTGGAGATGAATTTAAGATTCTACTTCAGATCTGGAGACTTGGATCGCTTTGAAAAGGTGAGTGGGAAATTTTATATATCGTTTATGATTCTAAATCTATTTCGTTGGCATAGGTTTGATTTTTATGCGTAACAAATTTTGTGAATTATAGGCTTAAATTAGTGTAGAAAACTATTGCCTACATATTCTTGTTTTAAATCTAATTTGAAATTAATTTATACCTAGATCGAATATTAGTTCGAAGGATTTAGAATCTGAATGTTGTATATGTTTATTCCAGGTCTGTACTAGGGTGTAAAATAGGATTTCGAGACTGTTGCCTAATTCTAGGTTGTAGATTTTCCACGGTTTAATTTGTGTGAAGAACGTCCATTTGATGTTTATAAATTCGTTTACTATTTCCAATTTTGATTCAAGTGAGCGATGTTTGATTTAACAAGGAATACCCATAAACAAAAAGGGAAGAGATGTGAAAAGTATAGATTTTTTTCTCTATAGTTTATGCTATTTATTTCCAATAAGAAGAAATTATCTATTCCTTTAGTCAAACCGGTTTATTAATATCATAGTGGAAAATCTTGCTAAGGAATTTAATTCCAGCAAATTAAACGTGGAAAGTATATTCTAGTTAAATATTTGTGACTACAATATATTTCGATAAGAGTAAATAGTTCAATTAAGCAGTTTATACATATTTGGCGTTAATAAGATGAACAACATTTATACATGGTTACGTATGCGTAATGTTCGTTGGTTATTATTATATTTAGGGAAGCGAAAAGTAGGATTCTAGTAATTCCTACTAATGGGCAATAAATTTGGGATTGCTAATAATTAATAGAAAATAAAAGATTTTATCCCCAATTAATGGGCAATTAACAAGAAATAATGGATAGGATCAGATTAGGGGTTACAATTGGTTAGTATGGGAATTAAAGACTATAGGTTCAATCAATAGGCAATTAATGAAAATGAATTTAGGAGTTACAGTTAACAGGGACAAAGGGATAAAAAGGGACTGATAAAAATGGAATAGATATAAAAAGGTTGCTGATTTATAATTAGTAATCATCCATAAATGTCTTAGGAAATGTCCGTTTAGGATTTTATAGACAAATTGACATTCATAAGCATAAAAATGGAATTTATGGGTCAATAAACATTTAAGGTAAATCTTATTGCCTTTCACAAAAAGGGAGTTAGCAAGTTAAGTCCAGTTTCAATCGAAGATAATATAAGTAAAGACTTAGGATAGTTAATTGGACGTAGTACGTTAGTCATAAGAGGTTAGTAGAGTCATTCGATGAAAGACTGCCTTTCACTTTGAGGCTAGCAGTAGTCGGGTGCACTTACTACTAATGTGAAATATCACTAATCTTAGGACCTCGTGAACTTGCGAAAGATAAGGCTTGCTTTAGGGTCAGAGGTATTACGTGGTTGTTTGAGTGCCCGCCTCTTTCCTAATTAAAAAGTATTAAATGGTCCAAATTTGGAATTAAGAGCGGTGAGAGATATCTCCATAAGGGTTTGCTTCTGGTTTGAGGTATTAAGTGGCTGTAGGGTCCGCCTGTCTCCTAAAAGAAGTATTAAGTAATGTAGTGAGATTATAAATAAATAAGAAGTCTCTAAAAGGGTTTACTCCAGTGTTGAGGTATTAAGTGGCTATTTTAGGGCCCACCTCCCTACCGAAAGAAGTAACCTTGTGAAGTTCCAGATTAATAATTAAGAGTGGTAGTGGATATCTCAAGAAGGGTTCGCTTCAGCTTGAGGTATTAAGTGACTAATCAGGTTTGCCTATCTCCTAAAAGAAGTATTAAGTAACATAGTGAGATTCCAAGCAATGTCAGCTAGATATTTCCAGTTAAGAGTCCACCTTGGGGTTAAGTATTAAATGACAAAGGCGTACCTATAAATAGGTATTAAATGGTTGGGGGTCTGCCTAGTCCTTTTCAATAAGGTATAAAGTGGCTTGGGTACAGTCTCTCACATTTCTAAGGTCGTAATAACTATAGTACCAATGAGGAGTCCACTTGGGGATAGGTATTAAGTGATGTAGATCCTGCCTAGAATATGGGTATTAAATGGTTAGGAGTTCACCTAGTCCTTTTAACGATATTAAGTGACTTTGGTACTGTGTGTTACATGGCTGCGATTTTATTGGTGATAGATGTGGTAATAGTAGGACATTAAATGTTGGAAGCTGAAATAGTGGTTAGAGGTTTTTGTAGCCAAGACCCACCAACCATTGACAATATTATTAGGAAACCACCTTGGGAATAGGTCTTAAATGACGGTGTCTACCTTGATTGAGGTCTTAAATGGTAGAGTCTGCCTATTTATCTTTTAAACGTATTATATGACGTATAGAAGCCCGCTTCATATCTAGAAGTATTAAGTGGAAAATGGATTCGGAAATATTGGATGGTTGATAAGGCTTTGGTGGTATTTTGTAACTTGGGAAGGAGTAGGTAAGTAATCATGTATACGATGCAAGGTTAGTTTAGAATTGCTAACCTTAATAGACATAACTATTTAATGGAAACCAATAGGTATAAATTTATATTATAGATAGTTTACTTATTTTCCAGTCACCAGAATATTGTTCTGCCCCCTCCTTATTACAACCCATAATATAGATTTAGAGGAACAGGTCATTGGAGTTGGGTGTATTTAATTGTAGGAAAAGTCTCCTTTTCTCTCATGCTCGATGCTAATGTGACAATTTGCTATTCAAGGATACCATCAATTCCAATGTAGTAATCATAATCAGTATTCTTATCCTATTATTATTTCTGCTATGAGTTCAGATTTCTATCAAACTCTAATGATGCTCATGCTTATTTGCAGGTACCAAATCCAAAGATCTACGCTTTGATGGACTTAGGTTTCGATTTTTGTCAAAATTTTGGCCCATTAAGGTATAGATTATTACACAACCGCACTCAATGTAAACACACACACATACACACAGAGATATATATTGAGATTATGATTCCTTAATATATAAGTTGTCCTCTACTATATATATATTAACCGATTACTTGCATATTCTTAATCATTTAGCAAACCCAAACTAAGGACGCCATGTGTCATACTATTAATGTATTGAATATACGAGGTAAGATAAACATGCATGTATTTGTTGAGTAAACTCAAGTTATGTGCATTATACTTAGGTCATTGTGAAATAGTGGGTATGAGTGAATAATATCTTTCAACACGCTGGGCAAACTCAACGTCAAGATTAAGATTAGGACAAAAGCCACCGGTTTGGAGTTGTATATGATACAATCGATAACGCTTTATCCATCACTTGTGGGCTTATGGTTTATTGAGCAAATTCAAGATAGCCCAATGAAAGTGAGTCCAAACACCCACTAGAGGAACCAAAAGATTTTTATGTTTTTCTTAAGGTTTCGAGAAACAAAATTTTAGTGGGAGTCTTGTTAAAACAGTGAAATGGTAAATTTAACATTCCTAATATTGTAAAAAAAATTATGTAAAGTAAATAATCTATAATGATAAATTTGTCCAACTAATATAAATTGATAAAATGTTTATCAATTAAAACAAACAAATGACCTGAATCAATATTGAAAAATAATGTATATACACACACCAATAAATCTTTTGGTATGTTGTCACTTTAATATCCATGCAAGGAATGAATAATTTTACTACTAAATACATTCGTAGCTTGGTCGCTTAAGATTTTGTTTGTCTGAGACTGTGTATTGTCTTTTATGAGTTTTGAACTCTTAAGCAATACAAGAATATGAATATATGATCCATATTCGATCAGATATAAATGTTATATGGTGAAAGTCACAATTTTAATATATGGGACTTCGATGAAACTAATTCCTTCAAAGGAAGTAAGTAAACCATAATGTGAGATTGTGTGCTCAATATGATTGATTACAATAAGGATCTTGTTATATTAGATGTGGTAGTAAACCAATAACTATAAGGTATACATAGGTAGTCAATCATCGAAATGTCAGTTTGAACAGTTTACGTAAAATGTAACTTAACAGATATCCATAAATGTTAAGGATGATCAAATGCATTTTTATAAAGAGTTCATTATGCTCTTGTAGTAAGAGTCTCCTTTTGAATGGTTCGATCATTTATAAAGGAATGAGAATGCATGAGAGTGGATATAATTTAAGTACGGTTGGGATGAAGAGAGTGACTGGTTACCTCTGCTTCATAAAGAGACAATGGACATGAGAATTGTACATACATAAAAGGATACTTAATATTGAACGAGAATTGTGATTTCTATCCCAAATGTAACTTCATATAGAATTTTTTTCTATTAAAATTATTTCATCAAGTTCAATATATTTGATCTGAAACTCTCGATCATAAAGTAATAGCGATATATGAAATAAAATTCCATAATAAGTGGTTGAATGAAGCTTCATATTTTATATGCTACTATAGTAATGGCGAGTGGTGGCATATCATATAACACTTCTTAGTGAATGCATCAGGTTGCGGAAAAAATTACAAACACATCAAATATTATTTATGAAATAATAACTATTTTTTGTATTAATTGGAAATAGCCATAGTTCTATTTCAATGTGGATATTACGAATATTCGTTATAGGAGAAACTGAGATGTTTGGTTTCACAACAAAATGATGCATTATAAAATACATAAGCATATGAGATTTTATAATTACTTTGGAATTATAGACTAAGCCATAGTTTTGAGAACTAATAATTTAATCATATGATTATGAATCATTTGCCCTAGTGAACTATATCTCAAATGATTAAGGGCAAAGCACCCATTCAATGGGAACAACATAAGAGTTAGTGAACTCATAGGATTGATATATATATATATATATATATATAATCGTAGATTTAATGATACAAAATGGTTCCACACACTTCATTAAACTCAATGATAAATTATCGCAGACATGAATGTGTGTAAATGTTACATATGTAGTTTGTCCGCGGTAAGTTCATAGAACATAAAACGGAAGTAAATACATGACATGCCAAAGAAAAAAACGATTCAATTTGACCAAATAGGCGAGTGCGTTGGAAAGGAGTTTCGAATGTACCTAAAATAAACAGGATTCAATCTAAAAAGGTTACTTCTCCCGATGATACATAATGACGTAAGAGTAATCAAACTCTGTTAGACAAAGAACGATGGATGATGAGTGATGTTGAGTTAACTCTAGATAATGATGTGTAATTAAGAGTAAGTACAAAATGTTAAATTTTGTTTCATCTAAAATAAAATCTACAAAATCATACAAGACAAAATTTGATGAAATAACCTCTACATATCCTGGGTCATGGAGCTATAGGTTATGTGAGTCAAGAGATTACACATAATACTTATTCGTGATGTCCTTATGTAGACCACCCAAAATGAGTTTGGTATGAATCAATATTGATTGACCAAAGTATGTTATAATCGTATGTTTCGTAAACTTAAAAATCAAATCAATTCTATATCGACAATCCAAAAAATGTTTATAAATATATATTCCACGCTGAGAGGCAATTGTTGTTTATTGAAATACCAACTTCATGATAAAGGAATTTCTTTTAGAAATTATTAATTGCAAAATGGATTCGAATATGATACAAAGATAAAACTAATTACAAAGGATGAAATAAATTTGACCAAACCTAAATTGACAAAGCTAATTAGAATTTCTAGTAGGAAATCCCACACATCGAAGAGAAACTATGGTTTCCTCATCAATGTCAAAAAAGGATTTCCTCAGCTATCAATAAGCCATTAACAGAATTTACTCTATCATATGGCATAATGCACAAATCTGGAATGGATTCCTTGTATGTTATCAAAACATAGTTTTGATAGTTGTACCCAATGGGATACGATCCATCGACCGCAAAAGTGTCTCCGAGAAGTAGACCTATGCAGCATGTATATGGTATGCTACGTTGGTAGAACAACAACATAAATTTCAGTTATCGAATTTAATGTAGATTCGTCATTCAATGTACTTAAGTTAATTTGGATTTTACTCATAAAATTATCGCTCGATATGGTTTTGAGTTTTGGTATATGTATATTGAAACAAAATTCTAAATAGTAATTCAGAATATGTCATTTGCGTTTAATAACCAATATATTTCCAAGTCAATGGGAGCAATTCTAAGTTCGTGGGTTATTAGATAGAATCTAAGAACTAATACAAAAGCATTATTCAATAGGCATCAGAGGTGAGAAAATACTTTGACAAAAAAATAAAATAGTTTGAATTTTAGTCAATATGAAAAGGAAGCGTGTATCTATAAGAAAGCACTATAAAGGTACTAATATATTTCAAATTATATTAAGCACCAAACTTAAGATTGTTAATGTTGTATTCGTGTTAATATCATTTGAGTTTGGTTGTTTGATTCTCGATATTGGATTTAAAATTGACATCTTTTTTTAATCAGTATAAAGGGATGATGGGATTGCCCGAAATTGATATAATAAGACACTATATTAAAATGTTTAATATAATACATGCAAGATGAATACTTATGCATTGGCAATAAGAATTATCTTACATGTTGTATTATCTACAATATCATTTTTCACTTATGTATTTGATACATATGGCAAGTATCAAGTCCAAATTAAGATCACTCAATGATAGTTGAGAGTATTTTCGAATATTTATAAAATACTGGAGAAATGTTTATAGAAATAACGAACTCCTTATGAAGAAGTACGCAGACTCAAACTTCGTAAGTGATATTGAGTATGATGCGTTAATCCTACGTTCATGTTCAATCTTAAGTCAAGAACATTAAGTTGGAAATACTTCAAAAAATAAGTAATGGCTGATTTAACCAAAGGCTAAGTACATCAACTTGAATCGCACTGTAATAAAAGAAGTATAAACAGAATGCATAAATTTATGACTAAGCTAAGTGTGATTCCAAATGTTGATAGTCCCATGAAATTGTAATATGATAAATGTTGTGATATGGTTCATAAAAAAACGTAAAGCTCATTAAAAGTAGAAAAACATATTTTGAAAAGTTCTATATGATAAAGGTAGTTTAGTGACATCAGAGAGAGCTAATTGGCAAAGTGGATAATTAAAATAAAATAGCATATCCATTCACTAAGGGACTAACCTGATTAATTAAAACAATTAATCGAAGAAGTTGGAATAAGATTTCATAAATGACCCTAAATGCAAGTAGGAGGTTGATAGAGTTAGTGATATGCCTTAGGGGCAATTATGTAATTTTTTATATATATCTAACTTGATAACCAATCTTTTTCCATAATAAAAGATGTTTTTCTTTCTATTATATACTTGTCATAATATTATATGTTAATTAATTACTTGATCTAAGTATATTAAATAGAAAATCCTTAAATGACATGTTACGTGATAGTAATTACAATGTGTTGCAATCATGAGAAACATATCACATTAAAAATAACAAATTATTTTAAATATTCCTAGTCAATATGTTTCGAGAAAGGATATCGATTGAGACTAGAGTATATGACGCTCTCCAAACATTGGACAGTGTATTACTCATAGCTGCAGGGGGCATCAATGGGTTACGTACTGATAGTTATTGAATAACTATGGAATGACTCACTCAACAATTTTTTTTTCTATTGGTAAGTATAACCAAGGTTAGACAGAAAATCTCCAAGTGACAATATTACACAGTTCTCTTGACTTAAGAACATTATTTAACTTCATTCTGGGTCTTCAACTATGATTATAGTAATATAATGGCATGATTTCCATCGAATGACTATAGTGGGGTCTTAATCGAAGCTTTGGAGTGAAGTAGTATTTAATAAAGAATTTACCTCCCTAATTATATGGGATTAGTATCAAGTCAATTTTAGTCAACTCAAAATCAAAGTTTCTTGCCCGAGTAATATAGTTAAAATAATAGTTATTATTGAACCAACGATTTTGTGTTTAGGCTAATCAAGTTGAATGTTGAAGACATTGGAATTATGGGCAAAACCAAATTACTAATTGCAAATGTGATATAGTATCAGTGAAGATAATTAGTGTAAATAATCATTACTACCGGGTACCTTTTTAATAGTATAATTAAATTTTACCTAAAAAATGTGTAAGCGATAAATTCTGCCAAAATGTCACACCATTGGCTATGTGACGTATGAACATTAATATTTGAATTGTTCGATATTAATTACTGGTTAAATTTACATCTTTTAGTCAAATAATCGTAAGGATGCGCACTCTTAAAAACAACACGATTAAATTAATTTATAATCATGATAAATTAATTAATATTTATGAAATATTATTTATTATATTTTTAATTTGATGTTCGAATGCCATCAGTATTTAATGATGTGCAAACATATAAAAGTTACTTATGCGTGTATTGATAAATAATACTGATAAAATATTTAAATTTGATTTAATCGATTAAATACTAAGGGGACATGGGAGTTGTTGAAGACCCATGATGCCTCTATTCTGGCTGACCAAAGAGGAAGGAAGAGAGAAATTTCAGATGTGATTTGAAACAGTAAAGGAGCAACTAAAGAAAGAAATTAAATCTCATCATTTACTCTTCTTTATGGCTCACTTAAAACATGTTAATGAAATGGTTTTTTTGCCTTATTTCTACATCTTATCTAATGCTAAAAATACAAAGATTGGGCATTCAATTGAGATTAACCAAAGAATTCAAGAGAAAGGTTTTAAGAACAAAAAAGAAAGGCTTCCATTATTTCTTGAAAGCAAAATTTTCTTTCATTCGATTCTCCTAATGATTCTTTTTTTTTTCTTTGCTCCCCTCTCTTTTCCCTTCATGGATAAAAATCCATATCTTTTTGGAAGGAAAAGTTCCCAGAAAAATTCATACAAATTCACATAAATAAATACAAAGTGGTGCTTGAAATTATTGCAATTTCTAGAGATGATTATACTGACTCTAGGAGATTTTCTTCATTTAAGGTGTGATTATTTGGCTACATCATAAGGGAATTATCCAATCTCCAATTTATATATGTTACATCATGTATTATTGTTTAAATCTCATATCTTTTACAACAAATTTATGTATGTTTACGTTGTCCAATCTTCTGCTTGTTATTATTTTGGAAATTATATGTTTAATGAAAACATTGGATGTTTTCATATTTGAAACTAATTTTAATTATTTTATATATAATATTGTTACATATTTATAAATCTGACTCAAATTTAGAAGGGACTGTTTTGTAAAATCATAGATCTAAAGTTGAGTTCTTTCCTAACCCAAAACAGGATTCAACTTATTAATTTTGAATTGAATAATGTAAATTCAAGTTATATATATATATGTGTGTGTGTGTGTGTGTGTGTATTTATGTACATACGTATGTATGTATGTATGTATGTATGTATGTATGTATGTATGTATGTATGTAATTTTGGATTTAAACATAATTAGTTTTATTTAAATACATGCGTGTATTATTTTTATTCAAAATATATAAAAGGACTTTTGTGTAAAATTTTGGATATAAATTTGATTTCCATCCTATATAAACGCTAGATTTCAATTCGTTAACTTTAATTTGTAAACGAATAAAATTACAAGTTACATATATATGTGGGGGGGGGGGGGAGGGGGGTGCGTGTTTTCGAATTTTAACATAGTTTGATTTTATTTATATATGTATATATACACATACATTATTTCAATTCAAATTTATTAAAGGACTGTTTTGTAGAATTAAAATCTAATGTTGAATTCCTTCTTAAGTCAATACAGAATTACATATTGTTAGCTTTATTTTTCAAAACATGTAAAATAGTTAAAATAAATTTTAACATGTTTATATGTACAAACACATGCACCCACGCACACACACATGCACACATGCACGCTCATGATCGTTATTTTATGGAATTAAATTATGAATCATAAAGGCATATAGAAAGGGACAAATGTTCTCGTTACGGTACAAATGTCAACACATATATATATGGTTACATTAACTATGTACACTTCATATTTATTACACATGCACTATACACATGTAAGTGTATTTAATACACTTATAAATTACAACATCTATAAATTAAATAAAACCTTTCGCAAGTAAATTAAATAAATTAAATTTTTTATATAGATATTTTTTTGTAGGTTTAAAACTCTTTACTTTTAGACTTCATAGGCTAAACAAATTTATTCATAATATACTAAATATATGTAAATGTACATGTGGTACTTCATATAGATATGGGAGTCGTATATATTCACATAAATAATTTCATGTGTGTATGTATATAAATATATATATGCATATGGCTTTGTATGCATATATATATATATATATATATATATATATGATATCATATGTATAATTTATATATCATCATTTTTTCAGCCACACTTATATAAATATAATTTAACATCTATAATTTATATTATATTTTATATAAATAAGTGTTTTATTAATTATAAAAACACATAACAATTATATTTTAATTTATTTTATAACAAAGTCGAAAATGTAATAATAATTTTAAAAATATTCATTAATACATGTATAAGCCGAAAGCAAAAATTATTTTATATTTACTTTAATCTTGAACATATATATTGTAGTGATTCGTCATTTAATATACTTCGTCTTTGAATATCGTAACTTTTAAAATATAGTTAAGTTTATAGTTGTGATTATTTAACCTCATAAAACTCCTTTTAATTAAATAATAATGATAGGAAATTTGTATTTGAAATTTGTTATAAAAATAAATACTTAAACAAAAATATCGATAATGTGATCGGAAATCGTTTTATCGATAAACAACTTTTTAAATAATCCAGTAAAACTTGTCTGTACATATCTAAATAAGTTTAGAAATAAGTAATAAGTAACTAAAACATTTTTCACTAAATCATTAAGGAAGCCTCTAGAAGATAAGGGGATATTCGTGAATGGATGGAGATAGTTGTTTTAACTTTTGAGGTGGAAAGTAGAGCACATGCAAGCACATGGAGGGGTGAGAGTTGCATGGAAGGCTAGAGGGAAGGGGTGAAAAGGAGGATAGGATTACCACTTGAAGTTTATATAACCGTGCCCGCACATCTTTGATTCACTTTTACATTTTACAAAATTAAATCAAAGCATTCTTCACTCTCTTCTTGTCAAAATTTTTAAAGTACAAACAATTTCCAAACAACTCCAAACCTCTCCAAACTTTGTAGGAAGCTTACATCTACATAGCAACACCTTACATAAACTTGAAGTAGAAGATTTGAAGCTCCCAAGCCCAAACAAGGTCAAGGTCGTGATCATTAAGGAGGGATTTTGCATGGGTCGTGAGCTATAGGAGGTTGGAGTAGGAAGTCATGGTGTTTGCAAGGTTGAAGTAGGAAGTGGAATCTTGTATTTGATTGTTTTCTTGTGGATAGGTGAGCTAACTCACTATTTGAATGAATTTGAAGTGCATATATTAATGTTTAAACCATATGGATGTTGCTTGAATTTATATTGTTATACGTGTTTTTGAATCTTGCTTTGGAAAGAAAATGACGTCTGTAATTGATGGATATGGACTTGTATAACTTGTTGCATAGCCTTGAAACAAAGCACATAGGGTTTTGTTGAACATAGTTTGAATTAGACTTGAGATTGGAAGAGGTTTTTTTGTGATAGTCCCTATAGAAACACTTTGAAAATGCCTTGTGTTCGACATTTTCTATGGATATTTGTAGGGAGATCCTTAAGTGTTTCCCATCATATTTATGATGTATTAGTGTATATTGGTTTCTGTAAAAATATTGGATGGTAAAATGTTTATTAGCATATCGAAAGATAGCAAAATTTGCAAGTGATCAAAACTGCCCTGGTTTATACTCTTTTATAGCAATTAAAGATAGCACATTTTAAATGTCGTAGTTGCCATTGTGAACTGTAAATGTTTGAAAATGATTTTGAACATAGGTATCTTTCCTCAATATTTTTAATGGTCTTTTCTAACATATATTATAATTTTCAAAAGTGGTTTGGATTTTTTTGTATATTTTTAAAATTTTATTATGAATTGTTAAAGTAAAATGTTTATTTTTAAGGAAAACATGTTATTTTTGAAGTTTAAATAAATCATAAAATAAATCTTCATGGTAATAGTTTAAATAAATGTTTTAAACCATAATATAAGTATTTTTAATTATATTTAGCTTTTAGAAAAAATTTAATTGTTTTGTTAAAGCAATAAAAGCTTATGTAATATATTATCTTTTATATTTTTCTTAAAATATGTTAGCTTTATAAATAAATTAGTATATATACATCTTTATCATTTTTATGAGAATATTAGATTATAAACAAATGTATTATAAAAGAGGTTTAGGAGATGCTTAAGTGGCTTAATCATGTTTTTTTGTTTACTTGTTTATGGAAAGTATTTAGCCATACTTAACACTAAAAGCCGATGAAGTAGAGTTATCTATTTGTGAGAGTTAAGGACGTTGTTCAAGTAAGGTTTAGAAGCAATAGTGCTCTAACCAATTAGCTTCATTCTTGATTGAGGAATATTTAAGTTGAAAAGGTCGGAACGTATTAAGTATACGAAACTTGATTTCCATAAACGATCGTTTTAAGAACTCACTAGTTGACTATCGAGCTTGACCAAATATTATCTTGGAAAGTACCTAAAACCTTCACAGTTTCGTACAATTTGAGATCCTCTAAGGAGGATCACTAGTATGAAACATCTCTAGCTTTAGAACTTAAATATATGGGATCCCCCCGGGAAGACTCCTCTTTATATAGTTCTCTTACCTCATGTAGAATTGAAATTGAGTTAACCAAAAATTCATCGAATTAATTTTGAAGAGTCTTGGATCGTTAGGTGTTTTACTTACCAAATACCACTTCAAATCTAGTATATGAGTCTAAGTTTTGGCATAAGGGGTGAAATGGAATGTTATAGAGTTGAACTGTCCATCCTGAGGTTAAGTCCAAGGGAGAGGTCAATGTTAAAATTTCAAACTAATGCTGCAGAGTTGAACTATCTATCCTAAGGTTAAATCCAAGGGAGAGTTCGGTGTTAGTATTTGTCAGTTGACTTGTGCTGGAATCCATGAAAGGATTCATGTTCTGTTCGAGTAATGAAGACTCATGTGAAAGATTCCGAACGTGACTTCGACATCGAAAATGACAGAAAAAAAGTGGATGCATAACCTGGGATTTAGCTAACCCGCGATAGGGTGTATCAACTTCATATCTAGGGTACGCTTAATGATGTTGATATTGGGAATTGATGATATTTAGTATCATGTGTTAGGGCATGGACCAGCTATGTTTACCTTAAGGGTATATTTTATCTAAAGATATAAGATGCTCGGAAGGTAGCTTCTGACCCTTGTGTAGAAGGTCAAATTCGGCTTGACCAGAGAGATCTCCATGGAAAATCCATATATGAACGTACCTTAGCGGTTTTAGATGTACTTCTAATATTATTGTGTTGTGAGATGTAAGCACCATAGCCATTTTTTAATTTATATTATATACCCTAGACATTATCTATTATATGATTAGATTAACTTAATAAATGGTTTGGTTTAGTTTGATGGGAAAACTGTTACGGTAACCATACAGTCTCAAAAGTTACTGTTACATGTATGCATATATATTGAGTTTTCTCATATCAAACTTGCATCTAACGCATGTTTTTGTTTTCTCTAAATTCCTCATGTATTCTTTCAAGTTGGCTGAGTAAAGCAAGTTTTAATTTGGACGCTTCAAAATTCAGGAGACGAGCTGCAAGCTTCCATTTATCTATCTATTTCTATTTCCATTGCATTATTATTATGTATGTATCAACATTGTGAGGACAAGGGCTGAAATGTTAGGTCGTTACATACATACGTACATCGACACACACACACACACATATGTTTTGTGTGTGTATTTATACACATATATAAATATTTGTTTTATTTAAATAAATTCCATACATACATATATATATAACAATTTTCGTAATATGTACATATACATATATAGTGTGTGTGTGTACCAGTACATATTTTTGTAGCATGCTTGAAAGCTAAAACAAATTTTTTGTCATCTAAATTCGCCATTCAAAATATGTATACTAATGAAACAACTACCAATAATATTTGAATTCATGTTATTATATAATACACATGCTAATGGCAGAAATAAATGTGATAACAAATTAGGGAATTTTGTTAGATTTAAATAAAATTATTATCTTTGATTTTTACCTATTCACCACACCTTGATCTAGTAGTCTCTTCTTCGAAATTCTCAATTTCGACAACTATGGTTTGCAAAGCTCTAGTAGATTCACCATAACGGAGGCTTAAACGATTAGTTTTAGGGTTTGGTAGAGAGCTGTAGAATTTTCTACGTATGTAAAATGAGAGGTGGGGCACAATTTATATAGAAGGATCAGGAAAATATCTTTACATACGAATCACTCCTCCTTTTACTTTTTCTCCACTGAAATCTTATCTCGAATATAATATATATGGTTGACTTACCTATCCCACTTTCAAAAAATTTAACCTATATAATTAAATCATAATTTAATTAATTCATTAATTTAAATCGCTTATTTAATATTAATACATGTCATTGAAATTAAAAAAATGCAGATATAACCATTATATATATATAAAAACACACACATACACACATACATATATAATTTCTAAGCCCATCAAATTTTTTAAAAGCCACCATATGTACTACAAGCACCCACAATATTTAATATAACATTTACATTATAACACTTACAAATTAATTAAATCAAAATTTACTTCAGGTATGACTCAGATTTAGTATGACTTATAGGTGTAAATTTGGTCAGCAAATAATATTGATCATTTTGAATATTAAAGTTCACAAGTTACCTTAACAGATTGTATGACATTATGGTCAAATGTATTACTAACAGATTTTCAAGATAACATGGTACTTTAAATATTTTAAGCATAAACCTCTAGAAAAGATTTTATACACATATCCTCTACCTCATCACTATATCACTTTAGATATCCAGAGTTTGGTCATGGTCAAAGCTCTAATAATATCCATATAAAACTATAGAGTCTAACTCCAAATTTCAATATAATATTTACTATTATCCGATGTACTATTGCCAAACTTTATGAGTCTAAATTAACTATGGTTGATGTTATCCCACCGTTTGGTCAAAGCTAGAATATCAACAAATTGGCAAGGAAGAATGGATATCAGGATTGGAGATCGATTGGAAACAAGGCTGTAATCGATGTTGTTAAAATTTGACCGAGCTCTGATCAGTATGGAATCGATGGGAGATGATGATCGAGGTTAAGGAAAGCTACATTTCAAATTTCAGGCCGATCGGAGTTCGTATGCTCGAGATACGGATGGATTAAGGTGTGCAAGGACTAGTTCGTATCGATGCATTTCGCATCGATCAACAGAGGGTGTGTCGTATCGATGAAGTTCGAATCGATCAGGTTTTGGTTTGACTCGATGGCGTTCGTATCGATCAGGTAGGAAAGCTAGAAGGATTTCGACTCGAAAGCAGTAGACGCAGATTGGTAAGCAAGCGTGCGGTGGTTTGTTCGAATCGATGACATTCGTGTCAATCAGGTTGGAGGCAGGCGACATATTTCGAATCCATGCATTCGTATCGATCACTGGTAAGCTTGGTTCATATCCATCCACTCTACAACCCTCTTTCGTATCCAAGAGGTTCATGGTTGTTCGAATCGATTACGTTCGCAAACAATCATGGGATGAATGCCATTCGTATCCATACGCATATGGCCCTTGCTCGTATCCACCTCAAGACGAGTCACTTCGTATCGATCGTATTGCAGCGATCGATAGGGAAGACATCTCATCAAGGCGAACGTGGGCTTGGTCAAATGGTTACGAATAGAAGGTTACCGTTGGATGTGAAAGAAGGGGTAAAGCCTCGATCAACACGGCGAACAATATGGATCTCCCCTGGTTTATCGTTCCACGTCATCGAACGAGCATGTGCTTGTGAACGACATGAAGGGGATGGATTCGAACCAATGGATTCGAAATTTGCAGCCCACGAAGAACACGAGATTGCATCGACCATATCTCCTAAACCACTGATCCAAATGCAACGAAATTTTCACAACAGCTTGCATACAAGGTAAACAATGTTCCTGCCAAGTTTCATCCCGATTGGATCATTTTCCGATGGATACGAAATCAATTTGTATCGATCACAGATCGAGTCGAAACTTGGCAGGGTCGGTTGCATGGGCCCACTCACGTGCCAGAAGAAGTCTCCTAAAGTTTGAGCGCGATATCAGTCTCCTACGCCTATAAATAGCCCCCTGAAGCCTATAGAAAAAGGATCTTTTGACGATTGGACGTCCAGACTCTGCCGGATTTAATTCTACATCTCTACATCGCTATTGTATTCAAATTACTTCATGGTAATCGCTGTAATCTTCTGTAACCAGCAAGGATAATCAATAAAAGATAAAACTTTGAAGTGGACATAGGCCGGAGATAGCCGAACCGCTATCAATCTCGTGTCTTTGTCTGTTATTACTGGATTGTTGTTTGTTGTTTGCTTAGATCTGAGATTTTTGCTTGAATATTGCTGATTTTGTGTTCATACACGGGTGCTTTCACGGTATTTGGGGTTTGTGACCAATTTTGGCGCAAATACTTTGGTGCTTTCATTGAGAGGGACTAGCACCCGCTACATCGGATTGAAGTTTGGATTTGAAAAGAGTGAAGAGTTTAGATTTGAAAGACAATGACTCCTCAGACAAGCAGGAGACAAAGAGCTGAGAGAAGCCAACAGGAAGGAAGTCAAGAAGCATCCTCCGGAGCTGGAGAAGGACAAGCTTCGATCTACATAACCAGGGATGAAATGGAGGCTATGGCCAATTCATTGCAAGAGAGATTGTTGAAGAATCAACAGGACATGATTTAGACTTTCCTTCAACTGATGAGAGCTGCAGGAACACAAAAATCTTAGACCGACTACGGTGACTGCGGATGTGGAACAAAGAACTAGGGTTGCAGAACCCAATGGAGGACAAAATACAGAACCAGATGGCAATCAACAAAGGCTTGAGGGCAGTCCCGTAGGATCTGACGTTGGAAGGCCCTTGGATGGAGCTCAACAGGCTAGAGCTAGCACTAACGTTAGCGAACCGCATGAGGATTATGTACCGAAATTCCCTCGAAGGCATGGGGGTAACCTTTGACAGATAATGCTAGATTAGCTGAGATTTTCAGGAGAACTACGCGTGGAGGTCTGACTAATAGAGATTTGGAAGGGGTGAACAAGAGTCCGTTCACACGGGAAATCAGGATGGCACGAAATCCGACAAATTTCAAGCTACCTAACGTGGAAATGTACAATGGAAAAGTCGATCCAACAGATCACTTGATGAGATATATAAGACACATGGAGGTGCTGGGGGCATCGGAAGAAGTTATGGCTCGATGTTTCTCTTTATTCTTAACGGACATAGCTGCTATGTGGTTCAGGCAGCTGGAAGAAGGGTCTATTAGAACATGGACGGAGCTGATGGATAGGTTTCTAAGGTAGTTTCGGGTTCATATTAAAAGGCCTAAGAACGTGATGACGCTGACATCGGTAAAGAAAAGGACGGATGAATTACTTAGAGCTTTTCTCACTCGATTCAATGCGGCAGTTGCTTCGGTGGATCGGCCGGATCCATCAATGGTTTTAATGGCGGCAGTGTCGGGAGTCAGTGAGGATTTAGATTTCAAGGTATCTTTGATATGAGACCCACCATTGGATCTCGGGGAATTCTTTCATGAAGCAGAGAGGTTCCTCCGACAAGAGGATGCATATGCGGACTTAAAGATGAAGGAAGTAAATGCGACTGAGGGTGGAGGACCATCCAGTAGAGGTTCGAATAAAGATAAAGGAAAAAGGAAGTTGGACGATGATTCTGGAAAAGCTAGGAAGCGATGGAAGGATCCTAAGTTTTCCACATACACAGGGTTTAATGAGACGCTGGAGCGGATATACCTACTCGGAATCACCTTCCCTACCGAAGGGCAGCTAGGAGAGAGCCTTCTGAACGAGAGAGGGCATCAGGAAGGCACTGCCTATTCCATGATTTGGATGGGCACGACACCAACAGCTGCAGGCACTTGAAGGATATAATCGAGGAGCATGTAAGGAATGGACAATTGAGGCAGCACGTTGGGGCATGGAATGCTGCGATGGAGCAGGAGCGACCACCGCCTACCTCAAACCATGATGATGTGAGGCCCAGGAATGATGGTCGATTGGTTATCAATTGACCGGGATAATGTAAAATAGGTAACAAACCATTGGCGAGCAACCAAGTCATTTACACATGTATGGGGATGGAGATAGTCCCTAGGCATGCTCTGAATGATGATAAACCGCGAAGCTATGGTTTGCGAAATCTGTCTTGTGTTTTGGATTGGACACTCATTTTCTGGTTTGGTTTTGGAATTTGGTTTGAACTCCTGGTTTTGTTTGCTTTCTGGTTTGGATTTTCGTTTGGATGATTGTTTTCTGTTTTGAATGTTGGCTTGGATTTCTGATTTTCTGATTTGATTTGGATTTTGGATTGGATTTTGATTGGATTTTTATCTGTTTTTGGTAAATGGTCGTCAGGTATGGATTATACCTGGCAAGGGGTAAGTCTCTTCGTCCGCATGTGGCAAATTGGCTTATTCAGGTCGCTGAGTATGGATTATGCTCAGCAAAGGTCCAGGGTGACCAGGATTCGGCCTAGGACTTAGGCCCCATATTATCGATTATTGTTTCAGGTCGTTTGAGTATGGACTATGCTCAACAAGGATTCAGAGTGACCAGGATTCGTCCTTGGACTTAGGCCCTATATTATCGATTATTGTTTCAGGTCGCTGAGTATGGACTATGCTCGACAAGGGTCCGGAGAGACTAGGATTCGGCTTATGACTTAAGCCATGGCATTGCAAAACGTCCAGGGACACTGGACCACGGTCGTCAAGTGTGGATTGAGTTTGGCAAGAACCCAGAGAGGTTAGCTCAACGTCCAAGGACACTAGACCACGGTCGTCAAGTGTGGATTGCGCTTGGCAAGAACCCAGAGAGGTTAGCTCAACGTCCAGGGACACTGGACCACGGTCGTCAAGTGTGGATTGCGCTTGGCAAGAGCCCGGAGAGGTTATGAATTTGGATATCGACCCGGAGAGGTTCTGGATTCGGTTATTGGCTATTGGATAAGGACGGATTAGGACTCGGTTGTCGAGTTCGAATGGATATGGAATTGGCTAAGGCTTTGGTTGATGTATTTGGAATTAGGCATCGACTCGGAGCAGTCAAGGATGGTGTACTCTAATGATATGGCTATGGACTTCGGATATCGGATTCGAAACTATTCAAAACACGCCTCCTTATCACAAGGCTTGTTTTGGGCGGCAAATGTTATCCTACCTTTTGGTCAAAACTGGAATATCAACAAATTGGCAAGGAAGAATGGATATCAGGATTGGAGATCGATTGGAAACAAGGCTGCAATCGATGTCGTTAAAATTTGGCCGAGCTTCGATCAGGGCGGAATCGATGGGAGATGATGATCGAGGTTAAGGAAAGCAACATTTCAAATTTCAGGTCGATCGGAGTCCGTATGCTCGAAATACGGATGGATTAAGGTGCGCAAGGACTGGTTTGTATCGATGCATTTCACATTGATCAGCAGAGGGTGTGTCGTATCGATGAAGTTCGAATCGATCAGGTTTTGGTTCGACTCGATGGCGTTCGTATCGATCAGGTGGGAAAGCAAGAAGGATTTCGACTCGATAGCAGTAGACCCAGATTGGTAAACAAGCGTGCGGTGGTTTGTTTGAATCGATGACATTCGTGTCGATCAGGTTGGAGGCAGGCGGCATATTTCGAATCCATGCATTCGTATCGATCACTGGTAAGCTTGGTTCGTATGCATCGACTCTACAACCCTCTTTCGTATCCAAGCGGTTCATGGTTGTTCGAATCGATTGTGTTCGCAAACGATCATGGGATGAATGCCATTCGTATCCATACACATATGGCCCTTGTTCGTATCCACCTCAAAACGTGTCACTTCGTATCGATCGTATTGCAGCGATCGATAGGGAAGACATCTCATCAAGGCGAACGTGGGCTAGGTCAAATGGGTACGAATAGAAGGTTACCGTTGGATGCGAAAGAAGGGTTAAAGCCTTGGTCAACACGGCGAACAATATGGATCTCCCCTGGTTTATCGTTCCACGTCATCGAGCGAGCACGTGCTTGTGAACGACACGAAGGGGATGGATTCGAGCCAATGGATTCGAAATCTGCAGCCCACAAAGAACACGAGATTGCATCGATCATATCTCCTAAACCGCTGATCCAAATGCAACGAAAATTTCACAGCAGCTTGCATACAAGGTAAACAATGTTCCTGCCAAGTTTCAACCCGATTGGATCATTTTTTGATGGATACGAAATCAATTCGTATCGATCACAGATCGAGTCGAAACTTGGCGGGGTCGGTCGCGTGGGCCCACTCACATGCCAGAAGAAGTCTCCCGAAGTTTGAGCGTGATATCAGCCTCCTACGCCTATAAATAGCCCCCTAAAGCCTATAGAAAAAGGATCTTTTGGCGATTGGACGTCCAGACTCTGTCGGATTTAATTCTCATCTCTACATCGCTGTTGTATTCAAATTACTTCATGGTAATCGCTGTAATCTTCTGTAACCAGCAAGGATAATCAATAAAAGATAAAACTTTAAAGTGGACGTAGGCCGGAGATAGCAGAACCACTATCAATCTCGTGTCTTTGTCTGTTATTACTGGATTGCTGTTTGTTGTTTGCTTAGATCTGAGATTTTTGCTTGAATATTGATGATTTGTGTTCATACACTAGTGCTTTCACGGTATTTGGGTTTTGTGGCCAATTTTGGCTCAAACATTTGACATGATACTAACCTTTTACAACGAAGGAGACAAATTCTTTAACGAATAGTGTTTCACTTCAAACATTTCAACTTAGCTAACTATAATTGTATCATGAACGCAACGCCATAATCTAACCATAATCAAAGTGGAGTATTCACATTTAAGTTCCATGGGATTCTGGAGTCAAAAGAACGTCATATATCTCCACACTAAGTGTAACAACACATAGTTTTATCACTTTGATATCTGAAATATTTAATTAGTTTTAAATATTCGAGTTGGGTTTTATAGTAAAATCTGTGTTTCAAATATTTGTTCAATTTTCAATAACATATCTTCAATTTAATTTATAGGATTTTCTATAATTTTTAACTTGGAAAATAAATAAATTTTCGTTTGACGTATTTTAGGGTAAACGTGGACATTTTTGACACTTCACAGAATAAGATAACTTGTCTATTTTATTGTTGTTTTGTGGTTGCATCACATTCCTGTACACGATTGTATTTTATTTCCGTCGATCATGGTGCATAACCAGATGTGATATGGTGTGTCGAGGTACCGAAATTTATCTAAATTCAAAACATCCACATACACGGTGCAGCCACCCTTATTTCCCCCTTTTTCTCTATGTGCTGCCTTTTCTCCAATGCCTTTGACCTTTTTGTCTTCCCTTCCACCCTACCAGCCACCATTGTCTCGTTGCCTCCAATTGCCATTACTGAACTCATCTAATTTAGTGTCTATACAAAGATACTCGAGCATGGCCTTCACCTGCTTCTTCTTCTCTGTATTATCCAAAAATAAAGAAACCGACACTCCTTCGTTTCAAAAATAACAACTTTAATCCTTAAACAATTAGCCTATGATTCCAACAAATAAGTTTTCTTATCGATCCATGCTATTTTCAAAATTTACGGCACTTAATTTCGTCAAACGTCGATCGATAAATTGCCAAATTTCAGTAAGAGGAAAAATACGTTCACAAATTTCAAAAATTTATTTCTCCCAATCCACTTAAAATTACTTGATGCCGTAAGCATCGTTTAGTTCATGTCGGAGAGTAGTACTTTCGATGCGATTTCGGTGGTACTTTATGTCGATATTTGACCATGTTGAAAAGCTAGGTTTAGAGATGGTCGAAGATGGAAGCGGCGATGACTTGAATGGAGGGCGGCATCGGGTTTGTGGAGGAAGAGTGCACCTCGGTTTGTATTTTGATGGAGTTTGGCATCGAAAAACATCGCACGATTTGGACGCCTATACCCATTTCTTGGATCGGATGCATTGTCGAATTTGGCAATGGAGCTTCATTGGTGATAGCGGTGGGTGTGAAATAATAAGGAGATAACGTGCGACTCGTGGTGATCTCGGATATGGGGTTGGAGCAGTAGATGTTACGTGCATATGCACGTCAGTGCATGAATCTAGTTACAGACAATTTTCAAAAGTAAAAGAAGGGAAAGAGGTACTATTTACAGTGGATGTGGGTATATGGAGTTGGGCCTTGGCCCATGTGAAGTTTGGGTGAGAAATCTAAATTTAAATTAGTTGATTTATTCATATAAACGGTTTTAAGTTTAAAACTCATATCTCATCCATTTTAAATCTGTTTGACCAGCAGATTTTTTGCGTTATATTTGTATGGACGAGTAAAATATTATAGGGTAACTTATTAATAGATTTAGACAAGTATTTATTTATGACATATGATAACAGATAGGATTTAAATTACATTATTTTAATTAATAATAGTATTTAAATTTATATACCTAAATTATTAATGTTTATTAGCCAAATAAATTACTATTGAGTTAAATTAGGTTGAATATGGTAATTGGACAATTTTTTAGCGGAATAAAACACCGTTCCATTAAATAAATTAATCGGATATCTGTTTAGCAGAATAAATCAGCATTTCTGATATTATTAACTAGATAATTTAAATTTGGGTGTTTATTTAGCTGAAATAAATCTCATTCTGCTATTACATTAGTATAGACACTTTTGTGCCTTCAAGTTGATTAATACTGGTTAAGTGTTAATTAAAAAATTTCTTGTTAGTTATTGATTTTATTTGCATATCTGATGTTAGGTAAATACTTGGATTATAAGTTGGATAGTTAATAAAATAAACGATGACTTGATTAAGTACCATTGGAGTTTGTAAGCCTTCTTCTAAATTTGAAAGCTAATTTTTGAATCAAAATTTAATTTAAGAATAATTATTATTTATCAATAAGGGTTTAAAGGATATTTATTATTTATTAATAAGGTTTTAAAGATAATTAATATTTGTTTAATAATGATTTATAGTAAATTATTTCAGAAATTTGATAATTTAGTTATTTAATTATATTAACTTAAGTTATTTAATTACATTAATTTAAGTCGTTTAATTTTATTATTTTAAGTCATTTTGAATTATTTTTAAAAGTTAATTAATTAAGTCGTTTAATTTTATTATTTTAAGTCATTTTGAATTATTTTTAAAAGTTAATTAATTATTATATTAATAATTTTTAGTAACAATGTTTTGAAGATAATTATTTTTTTATTTTATTAATATTGATTCAAAAATAATACTATTTAAAGTCAATCTAATATATCATTAGTGGTATTCTAAAATGACTATTTTGGTAGAGGTTTAAAGATAATTAAATAAGGAATGTTAACTAGTAACTTGGTTGTTGAATGTGGTTTAAATAATCGATTATTATCGAAGGTACCTTATTAATTAAAGTTTATGCAGGAAGTCGGTTTAAAGACAAAGGAAATTTATTAAAGGTATTTTATAAATTAAAAGGAGATCTTGGAATTGGAAAAGAGTTTTGTAAATGATTCAGATATTTATAAAGGGATTATAAATGGTTTGATATTTATAAAGGAGATAGGTAAATTAACTTGATGATTTCTAAAGAGTTTATAAATAGATTTGGAGATCTATAAATGAGATATTTATAGGACAAAAGAGATTTAAGTAAGGAAATGGGTTGCGTGTCATTTGTATCTCTATTTAATATGATTTTGAATAAGAAATATCCCTAAGTGTTGATGAATATGCTTATACCATTTTATAAGAACGTTAAAGTAGTTTTACCAAGTTTTTTTGAAAGTGAATTGGTTTGTGAATACACTTATACCATTGAGATAAGTATATGGTTATATTTTTCAAGTATCGAAAATATAGTATTTCTGTGAATATGCTTATCCAGTTAGGATAATAATATTAAAGTGATTTCCAAGTGTTTGGAAAGTGATTATAAGAAATGAAAGATTAATTTTGGAGAGATTCGGTGATTCCACAGGAAATTTAATCTCTGTTTAAATGTTTTTCATTTGATAGTTAAATAACTGACTATGAAAATTTGGACCAAAAGGTAACTTTGGAAATATATAGGAGCAACGCGGGAGTTATACGGCATAGTCATCTTCGATGGTGTTGTACCGTGTGTATAAATGTCGTTTTGTTCTCCTAGGACACACGATAAGGAGATCCGTCCATCTAAATGGTTAGGGGATGATCCTTGCTTCTATGTGTTATCTCATTATTTCAAAGAGAACTGGGGTTAAGTCTACCAAAACTATCGAATGTTGTTTCAAAGACACCAGGATCGAATAATTATAAATTATCTGAAAACCACTTTAATCCAACTCAAGCGTTTCGAGTTGAAGATATCTTGTAGATGATTGAAGACAGAGCTTTTGATGTGCATGGGCTACTTGCTACTAATCCCGAGGGTGATTCCAAAATGGATGCAGTAAAGGTAGTGCCTTCGATTTCATTCAAAACCAGAAAGAACCTGTATGGATGAATACTGATGTTGCATTTTTGCAGGAGGACGGTGTTAGAATTGCAAGATGGTTTACTAAGAGAAAAGGTAAAAGTGTTGCCTTAAGACATACAATACCGAAAATGGCTAAAACAAGGTAGATGTAGTAGGGATATATAGGTTGCTTCCATTAGGGTGTGTCATCACATTTCTGTATTATCATATTATGGATTCGGTTGTGCATGAGGGATCTTGACAAAGGTTGGGAAAAACCAGGGTAATGACATATTTGGTACTATCGAAGTTCAGGGGTAGGCTAGTTCTGTGTTGGCAGGGGTGGACCAAGTTTAGGGTCTAACCCCAGGAACATTTTATCTAGAGGTGTAATGTGCGGAAGGTAGTCCCTTACCTTGCCATTGATGGTATCCATTCTCTAATAAGCGCCATGCAAACTTGATTGTATACCTATTAAGCTAAAATTTAATAATGCATCAATTTTGGCTATGATTAATAAGTATTTGCATCTTAGACATTACTATAATATCACTGGATTTTCTACAGAAAATGTTTTGGTTATCGTAAGGTAAAAAATTGTCCATATTTATGTGCGGTGTGGTCTTACGAGATACCTTTGATTTTAAAAGATATTTCAAGTTATGATAAATAAAATTCCTTGTGATTTGAGTTTCTCACGCTGGTTTTACCAGACTGACCTGGGCATTGTTTTTGTTAATGCTCAGGTTAGACCGAGCATATTACAAATTTAGTTTGGATGCTTTGGAGTTCAAAAGATGAGCTGGAGGCCCAGAGACATATTCATGTACATGGTTATTTTACCATAGCATTCATTGTTATATTTTGTTAGTAATTGTAAGGATACGTTGTTTTAACTGTCCGGGCTGAAATAGGTTAGTATACTCTGATTGATGTCTGTATATATACATATAGTACAATTTTTTTTGTATGTAAAGAATTGTTGTATATTATAGATTATTCATTCCGCCATGAGATTCAGTGTGCTTTTCTTCTTACCTTCTTCATTCCTTTTTCCCTTAACAATCTGTCTTTCTGACACATGCTTGTTCGATACGTGAATACCATGGATGCACTAATGTCGACTTCTGAGGTTCGAAAAGGCGGGTCGTTACAACGTGGTATCAGAGTACAAGGTTAAGCGAGAACCTTGGTTTTGGTAGGGTTACTCATTAATAGATAAGGTAATGGAATGCCTTGTATGAGTTTGAGTGAGTGTGTGTGTGTATGAGCATGTATTTGTTAATGATATAAAAAAAAATATTATATTGTCTGATCTGTCAAGTGGCTTAAATATTCTAGTCGATACGTTTGGCCAACGTTATCGACAGGAATTACTAAATACTTAAACAAGGCCAAACCGACATAATAATGTTTTAAAATTGGGTAAATAAAATAATTTTACCTAGGATTATGTATACAAAAGAAAAAAAATTCAAAAATTTAATATAACTATTCTTGGTTGTGTTTGGTTGTTAGGAAAATTGATAATATTACTTCATTATCATCTAGGATTTGACTGGTTGCGCTCGCCCAGTTTTGAGCATTGACTACTATTGTTGATCTATCTGGAATCTTCCTTTTGAAATCCGAGTTAGGTAGATAGGTAATTTTGGAAACATTCAAATGAACACTTGTGAATTCTGTTTCACAATTTGACTATAAGGCATTTGTTGATAATGTTGGGTTAAAATTAGATTTTAACAAATGTTGTTTTAATAAAAGGAATTTGGAATCTTTTGAAATAAATATTTTGGAAATGATTGAATATGAAATTTAGTTGTATAAAATTGGTTTTTAATAAAAGGAGTTTATTAAAAGAAAACAAGGATATTTCTGGGATAAGTACTTTAAATGATATATATAAGAAGTTGATCTTATAATAATGGATTTATAAAAATGTGTGATAAAATAAAAGAAATTTGAGAATTTAAAGCCCTGTGGTTTTGGAAAGTGGTTTTCAAGATTTGGAAGATAATAATAGTATTTTGGAATATTTTTCGAGATAAAAATGTTTCTAAGGATTTCCAAGAAGATATAAAGCACTGAACTCACTTCGGTCGTTGAAAAATTATTCCAATGATGATTCCGACATCGTTGGTGTTCATTTTCGAGTTTATAAGTGGGGTTTTGCTACCATTAGGATCTCGCTCTATAATTGTTTTGATAAAATAAATTTTTATTCAATTCCAAAAGTATGATTTGATTTACCATAAAATAAATATGTATGTTATTATTTCAAATGATTTTGGTGAAAGGAAATAAAAGTTTTATTTAAGATAGTTTTAGAGTATAAATGTTTTGGAAATGGTAATAATAGTTTACCTAAAAATATTTTTAATTATAAAATCTTTTGGAAAAAGAGAATTTTAAAAGAAATGTTTGTTTTCTTTGGTTTGGTTTGAGAAATGAGTCCCGATTTGTTTTGTGATGATCAAAATAATCTTCTAAGTTACGATCGGATGTTTGCTATTGCAAACGGTATTATGCACTTATTAAATTATTCTCATTGCCATTGTATGATCGGAAAAAGTTTGAATCTGAACACATCCAAGGCAAATTGTAAATGGGTAATTTTGGGTAAACTTTTTATTTAGAAATATGCTATATTGTTTCAAATTGGATTTTGAAAAAAAGAAGATAGGAAAGTGTTTTTATGGTAACTAGTTTAAGTGGCTCGAAAATAACTAAAAATGGGTAAGCAATGTGTTCGAATGGAAAACGCTTCTATTGAGTATTGCCCTTTATAGTAAGGAAATGTACGATATTGTTTGGTAGTACCCAGTTCCTTGGTACAACTTTAGGATTACTTGGGCTATATATATATGTATATTCTATAGATTAAAATATATAATATCATTTCAAAAAAATTGCATTTTGAATAAAAGCCTGGGTGTTTAAATTCTTAAGTGAAATCAAAATAAAAGTTTGAATTTTATAGTTGTATACCCTTAGGATGACAGAATGTTTTACAAGTTTTGCAACCTAAGTTGTGTGGTATAAAAATGCTTTCTAAAAAAATAAATTTTAGTGGGAATAGAATTGGTATTAGTAAAACCAAAAGATGAGTGCGTAGGATGGACGTAGATCATTTCTCTTCCGTATAGTTTTGATCTGAAATTCGAGTACATGGTTTTGAGTTGTTTTACACCATTCTAAATAAGAATCTACTACTTGATTTTTGGTGATAAGCATTTGATGAGGATTTTTGGTATGGGACCAAATTTTCTATCATAGCTAGAGCTATGTAAGGAGAGTAGAGGTTCCTAATCAAGAAGCCTGATAAGAGTCCGCACTAGAGAATCGGGTGAGCGATACTAGTTTGAAAATGAAATTATGTAATCGAGTAATGATCGAATAATGGTTTTTATATGAATGATCTATGATCATCATGCGAGCTTATGAACAGTATTGGATGTTCATGTGGTGAAATTTTAGGGACGAAATTCTTTCAAGGGAGGAAGAATGTAGCGTCCCGAAATTTTATCACTTTGATATCTAGAATATTTAATCAGTTTTAAATATTCGATTTGGATTTTATAGTAAAATCTGTGTTTCAAATAATTTTTCGATTTTCGATAACATATCTTCAATTTAATTTATAAGATTTTTCTATAATTTTTAATTAGAAAATAAATAAATTTTCGTTTAACATATTTTAAGGCCAACATAGGCATTTTTGACACTTCACAAAATAAGATAGCTTGTCTATTTCATTGTTGTTTTGTGATCGCATCACATTCATGTATGCGATTGTATTTTATTTTCGTCGATTATGGTGTGTAATCGGACGTAATACGGTGTGTCGGGGTACCAAAATTTATCTAAATTCAAAACATCCACATATACAGTGCAACCACCATTGTTTCCCCTTTTTCCCTACCTGCTGCCTCTTTCTCCGCTGCCCTTGTCCTCTTTGTCTTCCCTTCCACCCTACCAGCCTCCATTGTCCCTTGCCTCTTACTTCCACGGTTGTACTCATACAATTTGCTGTTAATACAAAGATACTCGAGAATGGCCTTCACCTGCTTCTTCTTCTCTGTATTATACAAAAACAAAGAAAACCAACACCCCTCCTCCTCTTTAAAACCAATAGCTTGCAATCCTTAAACAATTAGCCTATGATTCCAACACGCAAGTTGTTCGTATCGATCCAAGCTATTTTTAGAAATTGACGGCACTGGATTTCGTCGAGTGTCGATCGAGAAATCGCTAAATTTCAGTAAGAGGAAAAATATGTTCATAAATTTCAAAAATTTATTTCTCTCAATCAACTTAGAATTACTCGACGCGGTAAGCATCATTGAGTTCGTATCGGAGAGTGGTATTTTTGAATGATTTCGATGGGATTTTATATCGATGTTTGATGATGTTGAAAAGCTAGGTTTAGAGATGGTCGGAGGTGGAAGTTGCGATGAATTGAATGGAGGGCGGCGTTGGGTTCGTGGAGGAAGAGTGCACCTCACGTTGTATTTCGATGGAGTTTCGCGTTGGAAAACATTGCACGATTTGGACACCTAGACGCATTTCTTGGATCAGGAGCATGGTCGTATTTGGCAATGGAGCTTCGTTGGGGATGGCGGTGGGTTGAAATGATGACGAGATGAGGTGCGACTCGTGGGTGATCTCAGATACCCGGTTGGATCCGCAGATGTTGTGTGCATGTGCACGTCAATGCACGAATTTAACTACAGGCAATTTTCAAAAATGGGAGAAGGGAATGAGGTACTATTCATGGTGGATGCGGGTATATAGTGTTGCGCCATGGCCCATGTGAAGTTTGGGTGAGAAATCTAAATTTAAATCAGTTGATTTGTTCATATAAATAGTGTTAAGTTCAAAATTTCATATCTCATCCATTTTAAATCCATTTGACCCACGATTATTTGCTTGTGCTCATATGGACGAGTACAACGTTACAGCGTAACTTATTAATAACTTTGGAAAAGTATAAATTATGGCATATGAAAACAGACATGATTTAAATTACGTTATTTTAATTAATAACGTCGTTTAAATTTATAGACCTTAACTATTGATGTTTTTTTGGCCAAATAAATTACTATTGAGTTAAATTGGGTTGAATATGGTAATTGGACATTTGTCTAGCAGGACAAAATACCATTCCGCTAATTAAATTAATTGGGCATCTTTTTAGTAGAATAAACCGTCGTTCTGCTGTTATTAACTGGATAATTTAAATTTGGGAATTTATTTAGCAAAAATAAATCGTTTTCTACTATTACATTAGTATAGGCACTTTTGTGCCTTCAAGTTGATTAATATTGGTTAAGGGTTATATTAATAATTGCTTGTTAATTATGGATTTAATTTACATATCTGATGTTATGTAAATACCAAGATTATAACTTAGATAGTTAATAGAATAAATGGTGACTTGATTAAGTACCATTGGAGTTCCTAAGCCTCCTTCTAAATTTGAAAGCTACTTTTAAATCAAAAATTATTTCTAGAAAAAATTATTATTTATTAATAAGGTTTTAAAAGATGTTTATTATTTATTAATAAAGTTTCAAAGATAATTAATAATTGTTTAATAATGATTTAAAGTAAATTATTTCATTAATTTGATGATTTAAGTTATTTAATTACATTAATTTAAGTCATTTAATTTTATTGGTTTAAGTAATTTAAATTATTTGTAAAAGTTAACTAATTATTATATTAATAATGTTTGAAACTAACTGATAATTATAGTAACAATGTTTTGAAGATAATTAATTAATTACTTATTAATATTGATTTAGAATTAAATTATTAGTATAATAATACTATTTAAAGTCAATCTAATATATTATTAATAGTATTCTAAAGTTATTATTTTTATAGAGGTTTAAGGATAATTAAACAAGGAATGTTAAATAATAACTTGGTTATTAAAGGTGGTTTAAATAATCAATTATAATCGAAGGTACTTTATTAATTAAAGTCAATGTAAGGAGTTGGTTTAAAAACAAAAGGAGTTTATTAAAGGAGTTTCATAAATTAAAAATTGATCTTGGATTGCAAAAGAGCTTTGTAAATGATTTGGATATTTATAAAAGGATTATAAATGGTTTAGTATTTATAAAGGAGATTGGTAAATTAATTTGATGATTTGTAAAGAGTTTATAATTAGATTTGGATATCTATAAATGAGATATTTATAAGAAAAAAGAGATTTATGCAAGGAGATGGGTTGTGTGTCATTTATGTCTCCATTTAATACGATTGTGAATAAGATATATCCCAAAGTGTTAGTGAATATGCCTATATCATTTTATTAGTATGTTAAAGTAGTTTTACCAAGTTTTTTGTAAGTAAATTGGTTTCTGAATACACTTATATCGTTGAGATAAGTATATGGTCATATTTTCCAAGTATTGAAAATATAGTATTTATGTGAATATGCTTATCCTCTTAAGATATGTATATGGAAGTATTTTCCAAATATTTGGAAAGTGATTTTAAGAAACGAAAGATTAATTTTGGAGAGGCTTAGTGATTCCATGGGAAACGTAATCTCTGTTTGAATGTTTGTTTATTCGATAAATAAATAATCGACTATCAAAATCTGGATCAAAAATGTAACTTTGGAAATATCTAGGAGAAACACGGGAGTTGTATGGCACAGTCATCTTCGATGATGTTGTATTGTGCGTATAAATGTCATTTTGTTCTCCTTCGACAAATGATAGTGAGATCTATCCATTTAAACGGTTAGGGGGTGATCCATGCTTCTATGTGTTAACTAATTATTTCGAAGAGACCGGGATTGGATAAGCATAAATTATCTGAAAACCACTACGATCCAACTCAAGCGTTTCGAACTGAAGATATTTTGAAGATGATTGAAGATGGAGCTTTTGAAGTGCAAGGGCTATTTACTACTAATCACGAAGGTGATTTCAAAATGAATGTAGTAGAGGTAGTACCTTCAGTTGAGCCCAGAACGAATGAATGTTGACATTGCATTTTTGCCGGAGGGCAGTGTTAGCATTCCAAGATGGTATGCTAAGTGAAAAGGTAAAAGCGTTGCCTCATGCCTCACAATCTGGGAAATGGCTAAAACATGATAGATGCAGTAGAGCTATGTGGATCACTCCCGTTCGGTGTGTCATCACCTTAATAGATTATCATATTATGGATTTGGTTGTGCATGAAAGATCTCGATAAAGTTGGAAATAAATGGGGTGATGACATATTCTATACTATCCAAGTTCAGAGATAGGACGGCTTTGTGTTGGCATGAGTGGACCAAGCTCAGGGTCTGACTCTAAGTACATTTTATTTAGAGGTATACTGTATGGAAGGTAGTCCCTTACCTCTCCATTGATGGATCCATTTTCTAATAAGCGTCGTGTGGACTTGATTGTATACCTATTAAGCTAGAATTTAATAATATAAAAATTTCGGCTATGATTAGTAAGTATTTGTATCTTAAACATTGTTATAATATCACTGGATTTTCCATAGAAAATGTTTTGGTTATCGTAAGGTAAAAAATTGTCCATGTTTATGTGCGGCATGGTCTTACGAGATACCTTTGATTTTAAAAGATTTTTCAAGGTATAATAGGTAAAATTCCTTGTGATTTGGGTTTCTCATGCTGGTTTTACCAGACTGAACTAGACGTTGTTTTTCCTAAATGCTTGGGTCAGACCAAGCATAGTACAATTCATTTTAGATGCTTTGGAGCTTCAGGAGATGAACTGAAGGCTCAAAGACATATTCACGTACATGGTTATTTTACCGCTGAATTCATTGCTGTATTTATCAGCAATTATGAGGACAGGTTGTTATAACTGTCCGGGCCGAAATAGGTTAGCATACTATGATTGATGTCTGTATATATACATATATTACAGTTTTTTTAAGTAAAGAATTGTTGTATACTATAGATTATTCATTCCACCGTGAGATTCAGTGTGGTTTAGTTTCTTCTTACCTTCTTTCTTCCTTTTTCCTCTAACAATCTGTCTTTATGACACTTGGTTGTTCGACATGTGAATATCATGGATGTATTAACGTTGAGTTCTGGTGTTCAAAAAGGCGGGTCATTACACTAAGATTTCTTATTTGGCCTATTTATAATCAACCAATATGAAATCCTCAATTGAGTCACTATGTATTTATTCAACAACTACACATACATAACCCTTTGATTGGCCAAACAGTCATGAGTATTAATACGCTACTCAATATTTGAAGAGCATTATATACATTGGTCTCGATAGATATATCAATATCTTTTTTCAAAACATCTTGACCAAGAATTATTTAAATCAAAATATTAACTAGTTTATGATTCAAAACTCATAGTTATACCATTTGTAATTGCAACTGTACAATAATTTATTAAATGATTTTCTACTTACGTATATTTAGTGATTTTAGTTATTATTCACGTATAACAACACATACATATATTTATATAGCAGAAAACAAAACTACAAGCTTACTTCATTTCAAACAAGATTGGCTCTAAGGTTATGTAACAAATTACGTAATTGCTCCTAAGGCATACCTTCAAACTTTCACATACGAATGTAGGTACTACATTACTGATGGATTATACCATAAATGTAGTATCATTGTTAAAACAACATTCAAGTAATATAATACATGTATTTGCAAAGAAGAAAGAAGCACAATGAAATAATGCAGAAAGAACATTTTGCGGTTTATTACTCCATGTTTCTTTATAAGTAATCATTGTAAATTATGGTCAACTAGGAAATGTCCATGGTCATGAATACTTGTGTAATTTGCACAACAAGATGAAATAGACATGAAATAAGACTTTCAGTATGAATGGACTTGTCTTATGTCAAATATTTTTTGTTCTGACATCCTACATATGAATGTTGACTTTCATTTTCATATTGATTAGGACATGTCATATAGCAATGCCATCATACATAAAAGACCTAAAAAAAAATCATTGGGCGTATTTGGAATCATCATGAATATTTGCAGTTGTTCATTATTGTATTATTACGAGTATGTGTTGTTTTACTGCAATTCAAGGTTATGTATGTCGAAATGTTGTATTGTTTTTTATCAACTTATTTAGTTAATGGCATTGTATCGGCTTTGAGTATTTGTTGTTTCAATATTTACAACATTACTACTTTATGATGAATCTCATAATAAAATTGAATAAATTGCAACATATGAAAACATCAAACAACATCATCACCACCAAACTACTTGTGGTACTCCCTAAGAAGAATGTACTAAGGTTTTTCCACTACTAGAAAAACAGTATATTCCAACGCCCCTGTTCCAACGGTCGCCTATGGCTATTCCAACGGCTTCCAACGGCCTGTTAATTTTTTACGTAGCCGTTGGAAGCCGTTTGAATCCATTGGAAATAAGCCATTTGCGGCCGTTGGAAGCCGTTGGAAATTTTCCTGAGATATCAGCCCGCGAGCCATCTTCTCCCTCATTCTCATCTTCCCCAAACCAAATCCCCCATCTCCTACCAAACTGCCGCCGCCCCAAAAACCATCCAAATCACCTCCTACGCCATCTACAAGGTACTACGGTCCAACTCCATCCTTCTACGTCTCCACATCAGGTATTTTTTTTCTATACCTAAATTTTTGGTTTTTTTGATTTAGGGTTTAATTTGACTTGTGCTTGTTTCCTACTTGTTACTATATGCATATTACATCATGCTATCCCCTAATTTTAGTTATTATCCCATAATAAACAAGTTATTACCGATTGAAAATTTTGTAATTTAGGATATTTTAATAGTTTATATATGATGATTTGGTTAGTATTGAACGTATGTGTGTGATAGAGTTTATTGCATTTGGAATCCGTTAGAACGGATATTGGATTGGTGCGAATACGATTTTTGTATTTGTAGGAACACGTGAATTTGTAAAAAATGAATTTTGTGTACAAATTTAGTGTATAAAATGAATTTAGTACTTATGTAATAAAACGGTAAAATATAAACCAATATTAATTAAACGAATTATATATTCAAATTTAATATAAACAAATATTTAAATCCTTAGATATTATTCGGCCCCGTCTGACAAGTGTTGTATATGATCGTTTTAGGGATATTCGTTTTTTCCACAAAACGGACAACTCAATTCATCTGATACATCATTTATCGGATTTGTCCCAGTATTGGACAAGTTACAAACACTATAAAGTAATTATATTCCGTCAATCATATCACTTTAAACGGTTCACAAAATTTCGACGGCATTTCCTTTACGTTCCTTGTGTACACGCATTTGTGTACGATACAAGGAACACGGGGGAAATGCTGTCGAAATTTTGTGAATCGTTTAAAATGATATGATTTACGGAATATAATTACTATTGTGTTTGTAATGGGAAGTAGGATGACCGACCGTCAAAGAAAGACACATAAATGGCAATGAAACAATAGTTGCTTATTTAAAATAAAGTTTGTGTTAGCAGTTTGCGGCCGTTGGAAAATTTCCTGCAAAATATAAAATGAATGGTTTATAACATTTTTAATCTATCATAGGTTTTCTAGTAGGGAAACATGGTCAATTACTTTAATGATCGGAGCTGGATGTATCAAAGAAGGGAAATTATTGGCGCAATAAGCGAACATTTTCTAAAAGGGGTACAAGTGTTCATCAAATTTGCTATAAGTAATATTGCAAACGATGAAGAAATTCGTTGTCCGTGTAGTAGATGCAAATTGTTGAACTATTTAGAACCGAATATGGCTAAGGTTCATTTGCGCCAATTCGGTTTCGTACCCAATTATTTGTGTGGGATCGTCATGGAGAAATTGTAGGCCCTAATAATCAAGAACAGTCGGTAGAGGTCATCAGCGAAGAAGGTAGTACGAATCTCATAGAACATATGGTCGAAGATGCAGCACGATTAATGTTCCCTACCATTGTAATTGATAACGACGATGTTAACATCGAAGAGGAACCAAATGTTGGAGCTAAAAAAATATATGATTTATTGGATCATGCTAAAAAACCTCTTTGGAATGGATGTTTAAGCGGCTCTCAATTATCGGTAACTGCAGAATACATTGCAATGAAATCAAAATACAACCTTACAGAAGCTGGATTTACAGCTGTTGTGCAAGCTGTTAAACGTCATATGCCATCCGATAATTTAATGTGCGAAAATTATTATGAAGTGAAAAAACTTATGTCATCTTTCGGTTTGCCATATCAAAAAATAGATACATGTTTAAAGGGTTGCATGTTGTATTGGAAAGAAGACATCAATCTTAGAAATTGTAAAATATGTAATCAGGAAAGATACAAATCGAGGAAAAAGAAGGGAAAAGAAGTTCCGTACAAGTGTATGCATTATTTGCCCCTCACCCCTAGACTTCAACGATTATATGCATCATCTGTAACAGCGCATCATATGAGATGGCACAGTGTGAGAACACCTCAAGAAGGTACGTTGACACACCCAGCCGATGGAGAAGCATGGAAACATTTTGACAAGAAATATCCCGATTTCGCAGCGGAGAGCCGAAATGTTAGACTAGGTTTATGTACAGACGGCTTCTCACCGTTTTCTCGGTTTGGTTCTAAATATTCATCTTGGCCTATAATAATCACACCTTACAATCTACCTCCATGGATGTGTATGAAAACTCCATATATGTTTCTCACGATTGTCGTCCCTGGTCCTGATGATCCGACACAGGACATTGATGTTTACTTACAACCGTTAATCGAAGAGTTGAAAATATTATGGTGTGAAGGAGTTGAAACATAAGACATATTAAAAAAGAAAAAATTTCGGATGTTCGATTCTTTGTTATGGACTATTAGCGATTTTCCTGCATATGCAATGCTTTCGGGTTGGAGTACGGTCGGTCGTTTTGCTTGTCCTTATTGCATGGAAGAAACACAAGCATTTTCTTTGCCAAATGGAAAGAAAATTTCATGGTTTGATTGTCATCGATGTTTTCTTCATATTAATCTCTCTTTTAGAAGAGACAAAAAAAACTTCATAGCTAATAGACATTAGACTCTACGACCACCAGCGGTTTGGTCAAGCGAGGATATATATGAACTTGTAAAAGATTATCCAAAGATACACGAGACCGGACAACAAGAAGAAATTCAAGGTAAATCGACGTTTCATAATTGGTGCAAACAAAGTATATTCTGGGAATTGCCTTATTGGAAAAATCTATTAATCCGTCATAACATTGACGTGATGCATAACGAAAAAAACGTATTTGATAATGTGTTTTATACAGTTTTGAATGTGAAGGGCAAGACTAAGGACGATTTGAAATCTAGACGTGATATGAAGCAAATATGCAGTCGTCCTGAGCTTCATATGACTCCCGACAATAAAAAACCCAAAGCATGCTATGAACTAGACAGCAACCAAGTTAAAGTACTATTACAATGGGTGGAAGGATTACGATTTCCCGATGGAATTTCCTCTAATCTTCGTAGATGTGTCGACTATAAAAATGGGAGACTGAGTGGAATGAAAATCCATGATTGTCATGTAATGATGGAAAATTTGTTACCCATCGCTTTCAAAGAATTGTTACCGGTAAAAGTTTGGACGGTAATAACAGAACTTAGTTTATTTTACAAGGAGCTTTGTTCAACTACGTTAAAAGTCGACCGTCTACTTAAACTTGAAGAAGAAATTCCTATACTGCTCTGCAAACTGGAGAAAATATTTCCTCCGGGTTTCTTTAATGTAATGGAGCATTTACTTGTTCATCTTCCATATGAAGCACGTCTTCGAGGTCCTGTGCAATATGGATGGATGTATCCATTCGAAAGGTATGTTACTATATTGAGTATGTAAATGTTGATTTAAGTATAAATATAGTAGTTAATACTTAACCCAAATATTTTTTATTAGGTACTTAAATCATTTAAAGAAAAAAGTGAGACAAAAAGCTCGAGTTGAAGATTCTATTTGCAAATCATATATCGAAGAAGAAGCTTCTTTCTTTTTCTCTCATTATTTTAAAGACCATGTGAACTTATCATTTGTAAGTGTTCGGCGTAATGACGATCAGGCCGTTGAACAAGATTCTTCTTCTGAATCAGTATTATCTATTTTTAAACAACATGGCCGACATGCTAGAAAATGTGAGGAAGTATGGCTAGATGATAAAGAATACCATGTAGCACACACATATATTCTTCTTCATTGTCCTGAAGTTGCACCATTTGTTAGGTAATTAGCACATTCCAAGTTTTGTTAAATTTAATACTACATGTGTGAATAAATAATAATGTAATATATCATGTTTGTGTTTGCAGTATTTATGAATCACAAAATCCAGGCGGCGATTTAAGCAAAGATTTCAGTACTTGGTTTTCGAAATACGTTTCTGGTCCCACAAATAATGTGCTCGATAAAGGACTGAAACATTTGGCATTTGGACCGAAAAGAAAAGTTAATACGTATCCAATATTTTTTTTAATGGATATAAATTCAACACCAAAGAATACGGTGCTGAAAAATTAACAAACAATACTGGTGTATTTGTTAAAGGCAGTGATGACCCTAATAATCATATAAATGATTTTTATGGCGTGTTAACTCAAATATTGCAGTTGACATATTTTACAAGACCCGTGGAGGATGTTTATTTGTTTAGATGCAACTGGTTCAGCAATGTTCCAGGTTCTGGTATTAACGTGCATCCAAAATATAATCTTATAGAAATTAAACATACCTCGCGTTATCAAAAGTACGACCCATTTATACTAGCCAAGCAAGCCCTACGAGCTTATTATGCCCCTTATCCATCTCTAAAAAGGGAAAAAGCAGATTGGTCTGCGGTTTTAAAACCAAAGCAAGATTTACATTCGATGGACAAAATATTCCAAACGAACAAGCCTATCAAGCAGATCTAGAGGAAAATGCTGAAATAGCAATTACAGACGATCAAACTGATTTTGGACCTTTAAATGATGAGACAAATGTATTAGTCGAAGCATTTGAGAGTGTAGAGGAAAACGACATAGAGCATGAAAACGAGTCTGAATCAGAAAACGGTGAGGACTACTGAGTAATATCTGGTAATTTTTAAAAGTATTCACATTACATTGATCTCTGATTAATAATGCATTTATCCAATTTATACAATTTTAATGATAATAAGTGTATACTCACACACTCAACACATACACAACATGACACATTTGTAGCATATTGTATTACATTTTTTAATGGTTCATCATATCATGATTATTATGAATTGTATATGTATGTATATATGGCAGGTATATATATTATGTCCGGTTCCGGTTCTGGTTCTGGTTCTGGTTCTGGGTCCCGGCGACGTGGCTCTTCACGTCATATTGGAGAGAGTAGTGGTGAGCCACCAGCTCGGCCACTTGTTTACTTGCAGCCTAAGGCTGATGAGACGTAAGTATCATAATTAGCAAGCATAGCATTTTAATTTTTTAATTGTACATGATATATCTACAATTGTCTAAAGTTAAATTTTATATTTAACGCAGTGGATTTGAGTTGGAGC
This sequence comes from Allium cepa, assembly GCA_030765085.1. Lineage (NCBI taxonomy): Eukaryota > Viridiplantae > Streptophyta > Magnoliopsida > Asparagales > Amaryllidaceae > Allium > Allium cepa. The sequence continues at coordinate 185,530,835 of CM060934.1, forward strand.
CATCCAAAGTGGTTCTGAACATTTCGAAGCAGGCGTACATGGCTAGGATGACCGATTGCTGGCCCAAGTGGGGCAAGATCCCCGACGACGTGAGAGAGACGATTTGGCAAGATTTTCTGGTAAGTTTATACCGCTTTACAAGATGATTAATTAAAGACAAATAAATAATTAGTAATATTTTCTCATTGTACAGGGCGCCATAGATTTGCAAGAGCCTGACGTCAATTTAGTTCAGCGACACTGGAACTCCAGGATCGCGAAGAACTATAGGGAGACTATGTCGGAGATTAAAAAAGTAGGAAAGAAGCCCAAGTGGATGAACGCGACTGTATGGGAGAAGTGGGTTGAGTGGTGGAACTCTGAGGAGTTCAAGGTAAATCTACAATAAATCTCAGCAATTTTTTATCGTTTAATAAATAATTAATCATTGTAAATTTGCAGGAGGAGTCAGCTAGGAACTCGGCAAACAGGAGCAGGAATCCTGTATCACACCGTGGAGGCTCCAAATCTTTCCAGCATCACCGCGAAGATTTGGTAAATTTATCTATTATCTCATTTGTATATTGATCAGTTCAGTAATTAGTTATGTACAGTTAAATTATCCAAATTATCAATTGTAGGAACGAGCGCGTGGAGGCTCTGTTGGCTTAGTGGACGTGTTTGCTCACACCCACGCGTCTAGGCAAGTAGATGAGGCTGGCAATATCATATATCAGTGGGGTGATCAAGATAGGGCGACCGAGGCATATGTATGCATTTTTTAATTTCTAATACTTACACCGATAAGTTTATTAATTTCTACCTATGCAAAATAATTACATGCTACTATTTTTCAACTGAAATTGTTTTTTTTTCATTATAGTCGAGGTTGCAGGAGGCACAGGCTTATGCGCTTCAGCAGTCTGGTCGTGATGCGTTGACACGGAAGGAGCAGGATAACATTTTTACCGCTATTATGGATCCGGCGTAACGGAGTAGACGTTTTGGCTTCGGGAACCTAACGGTAATTAATCCTTTTACATATGTACAAAAAATCAGCGTTTAGATATATAATGTTATAATATTTTATATGCTGAGACAACCCTTATGCTATTATTTCTATTTGCAGGCTCGACAAGATCAAAAAGACCAAGACAAAGAAGAAATCAAGGAGCTTAGAGCTATAGTTGAGCAGCTACGGGAGGAGAATCGTCTACGAGCCATCCAGGTGGAGCAGCTGGATCAAAAGCTTGCGCAGTATTTGCAGAATCATGGTACCCTTCCTTCGTCGTCTGGTGCTTCTGGAGGCGATGGGGATCCTCGAGGAGGTATGTTTTTGAGTATTTGTGTTTGAACAATGTATATATTGACTTGGATATGTTTTGATGTTGATGGTGATGTTGTATATATTGGTACGGAGTGGGCGAGAAGTATTTTGATGGTATGTACATGGTTTATTGACATTTTGTTGATGGTATGTACGTTGATGGTATATTTTGTGATGTTTGATCGGTTTGGTTTGTTTATATTGATGTTTTATTGATTTATGTATGTTGTTTGTATTGATATTGATATATATGTGTGGAATTGATTGGAAATGGAATGGAAATTGAATGGATTGGAAATGGTGCGGGTGGAAGGTAAATAGGCTTGCTGTTCTACAGCAAAATAAACCCAGTATTTCCAACGGCTTCCAATGGCTTATTGCCCATTTTGTTGTAACGGTTTCTAACGGATTCCAACGGCTCCAAGCCGTTAGCGGCCGTTGGAAATTCCATTGGAAATGGTCCGTTGGATCCGTTGGAAAGCATTGGAAGGCGTGGGATTTATTCCAATGGCTATTCCAACAGCTTCCAACGGCCGCCAACGGGTAGGAGCCGTTGGAATAGCCGTATTATCTTGTATTGTTCGAATACATCATCATGAACGTTGTAGCATGGTCCATGTTATATCGTATAAACTGTGTCCAATAGTTAACTCTTTCACTGTGCAAAACTACTGAAAACAATTGAAGGAGTCCTTAAGTCATATAAGAAGTAGTAGAAGCAAAAGCAATATAAGGAACAATGGAAGAAGATCCAGTTAGACAGCTGGTTTGCTATATAGAATGGTGGCATAGTATTTATCATTTCTACATACAAAGCATAGTCGAGAGAAAATGTAATACTGATAAAGTCTTAATATTTGTATGAAGAAGCCCCTTCATCGCATTTTCAGCACTCTCATCACTTGACACTAGTCTATATAGGTCTCCTGGTGGAATAATTCTTCACTTCCACGCTCTTAAAGAACAGTGGAAGTGTGAATAGTATTTGCTTACCAAATGAATGATTTTTTTTGTTCGATGACGCTTAAGCGAATATCGAATAAATGCAATGAAGTCGGTTATTTTTTCTAAATATGGTAATAAATCAAATCTTATTGGCAACGGCATTTCATTGGTGTTGGATTAAGTGCTTCACTTAGGGACAAAATGGGGATTTAAAAAATAAACCTTATATTAAAGATGCACAAGGTTACGTGTGTTCTTGTGAATAAATTTTAATGTATACCAAATCGTATTTAATAGCTTTAGGTTTTTGAATATTATTTAGCATTTGGTTATTTAATTATTTAATCTAACTCTACACTAATATGACTATTAATATACCCAGTAATGTATTAAACTGTACACATACATAATGTATTATAAATATCTACATAATACGTATTTACATACATACATATCTATGTAAATGTATATTTCTAAGATTACTATAAATATGTATGTCACAATTAGTATTTCAAACCAAGAGAATAATCAGTGAAACATATCTTCTTTCCTTCCATTTCTTAAGGCTTTTAGACTTCCATTTCTTAAGGCTTTTAGGTATGCCTCCATTGGCCGCCTTGCATGTTTATTTTTAAAAGATCCCATAATATACTGCTCAAATGATATTTTTAACCATTAAAAAATCACATTAATTTCCAAAAATATATTATATAAAATTTTATAAAATATTTAATTGTCATTTAATAAATTTGTATAATTATAAACGTACACACACATATAATTTCAAAATAAACACGACTAATCTTTTTTAAATATAATGGTGGAAAATGTTAGAGGCCTCATCGACTAGGTGAATCACTTGAGACCTAAGATATTTTCGGTGCTATGGAGCCGGCTAGACCAATGAGAAATTATGCTTTCTTCAAAGGATGGTTGCTTCCAAGCTCACCTCTTGGATATCATCGCTTAATCGCTTCCTTTTCCACTAAGTAATTGCTTAAAGACCTCAGCTACGTCCCTTAGGGTTCACATCCAATTAATATACGACCACACTACCTCCCCCTCACTTTGCTCACTTGGACATGACTTTCATATTCTAGTTGTGCCAATATAATAACCTATTAAAAATGAATACTCTAAAATTATTATCTTTTGATAATCAAACCCATGTAGCACATGGTGGACCAATAGAAGTAAACGAGATACTTATGGTTTTATTTATAGTGAGAAGTTAGGGTTGATGATGATGTCATCAAATCTCGAAATATCTATGACGACCCAGAAATTTTGATATTTGAAATTGAAATATTTGGTTGAATTTTATTTTTTTTGGAAGTTGATTTACAATTGGATTTCAAATATCAGAATGAAATTGGCAATTAAAATTATTAAATTTAATTATTGAAACTTGAGTAAAAATTTAAATCTTTCGTTTTATGCTTGTTAAAAATATTTTCAAGGCTTCAAAAATTTATATTGATAATACTGAAGATAATGGAAGCTTCAGAATTGAATTTGGAAATGTTTTGTTCAGTATTGAAATTTATATTGTTTAAATCGATATTTAAAAATAGCATTCCGAGGCACAGTCTCGGAATTTGACGAAACCAGTTCCATCGGATCTGTAGTACTGTATTGTTATCGAATTTCAATTTCTGTAGAATTCGAAGTGATCGTGTGACCGTACGTCAAGCAAACGTATTGAAAATTTTATCGAAATTAAATTGAATAACTGGGTCTAAAAAGCTATCTTCTCTATACGATTGAATTTGGCCTCGGAACCTTTTTCATTGCATTCGGGATAGCGGTTAAACATTATAAACGCCTGGCGACACGCCTTAACTGAAGATCGAGATTCTGGGTTGCGGAATCGAGACGATTTAAATTTGAATTTAAATTTAAAAAAATAAAATAAAATATATTTTCCTTTTAATTTATTGTTGATCTTATCAACACTGGTCGATACTCTGAAAACACGTGTTTACCCATCTATCATGCGTCTTTGTTAAATTCATTTGCAAGAGGGATGTCTCGTTTAAAAGAAAGAAAAAAAAAACTGTTTTCTTCGTTCCATTATAAAAATCAATGGCCGAAGATAAAAAAATCCTCTCTTCAATTCAAATAAAAATCAAAACCCTTCCCTCCCTCGGTTTTTAATTCACGAATTCAGATCTTCAAATTTTAAAACCAATTCAAAAAAAAGATCGGTGGCCGAAGCATTGACTCGAATTTCAGAAGAAGGAGAAAAATGGCGTGGAAAGATGCGAGGCCTCGAAGCTCGCGATAAGAAATATCCGAACGGTGGCATCATGGTTCTCGAGCGCTTGGAGGCACGACGCGGCCTGGACGACAGAGCGATAGAGTTCGATGGCGATTGCGATCCAATCGAAGATTGTTCATTGGCGAATCGCGATGGCGAAAGCGTGAAGGGCGGAGGTCAGCGCAACGGCAATCGCGATGTTCATCACGATGTAGTGTCGAACTCGACCTCGGGTTCGCGATGGGGATAGAAGCGACAGGGCAACGCGATTTCATCTTGGGTGGTAATTGGTAGTGGTCAGCGCGGTGATCTCGAGCATGTAGCGTGTGAGGTTTTCTTTTATTTTATTTTTACAAGTTTATTTTTATTTTAATAAAATGTACAAAGAAATTTATGTAATTTACAGTAAAGTGAAAAGAAATTTTTTTTACAAATTTCTGTTTAATATATATATACACACACACACACACGCATGTCTTTAATAAAAAAACAGTAAATATATTAGATTTTGGAAGAAAATAAGTAGATGTTTCAAAGGAAATATTTGGTAAAGGAAGTTACTAGTTTATTTTTAATATTATGTATGATAGAGATAGATTTGTTAATAAACTTACTAAATTTTTAGTTGCCAAAAATATTTTATTATAAAGAAAATTTATTAAAGGGAATTTAGTTTTAAATTTAATTTTTTGTCAAGTAAATTTATTAAAAAAAGAGGAATTTGTATAAAATTAAAAGTATTAGTTTAAAAATCAAAATTGTTAGTTAATTAAATTTATTAAAGGAAAATGGGTTTAAGAAATTTAATTTTTAGTTTAAATTAAATAAATCTATTAAATGGAAATTTATTATTCGGTTTGTTTTGAATATTAATCAATTGTATAAATTATTCATACAAGATCAAAAGACATGAAAACGAGTCAAGATGGATTGAAAATGGATTGCATGCTTTGTTAAATGCGAGATCTTCTCACTAAATCAGATTTTTCCGATTTAATTTTAATAGTTAAATTTAAAAAATTTGTTTGTGTTGATTGTGTGCGTGGATGATAAATTATTATCAGTTGTATTGGATTAGACCCTATGCGCCGCATAATAGCGGATGATATTATAGTAAACCCATATACCGCGGTATTGCACCTCAAAGTGGAATTGGTATTATATATGTATTTGGAGTGATTAATTTTCCGCATTATATAACGGATAAGACCCTATGTGTCGCATAATAGCGGATGATATTTTATAAATCCCATATACCGCGATATTCCACCCTGAAGTAGAATTGGTATGTAATTGTTGTGCTAACGTCTGTGGATGTAGGAAAAATAGGTTGGAGGGATCCAATTGGATTCCTCAAATAATTGGATTTATTTCAATATTGTGTGTTGATTTATAATCTGTGTGTGATTATATTGTGATTGAAATCGTTGAAGACTATAGTCTAACCGAAATATATTTTTGGTATCGTAGGATACCAGAAATAAATAAAATTGGATTTTTAAATTTAAGTAGAAAATCTATAGTGAAATCCTATTGAATAAAATTCCAAATTATGGGAAAAGTTTAATAAATGAATTTCAAGTAATATTATCCAAAAGGTGAAGAATTTATTTTAAAATACGGATTTGAAATAATTTGGAAGTGATAAAGGAATTTATTTTAAAAGAATAAATTCAAAAATTGATTTGGTGTTAAAAGAATAAATCTTTGGGAAATCAATATGAAAATAGGTTTGGTGTTTGAATGAAAATCGATTTGGTGTTGAATAAATTTAGAATTCAATTTGGAATTTGATCTTGTGTTTAAAATAAAATTTGAAATCGATTTGGAAATTGATTTAGTGTTTGTAAATGATTTTGGAAATCGATTTAAAAATCATATATCAGTGGATATTTAGGAATTTGAATTCATAATGGGAATTTATACAGGAAAGGGAAATTTGTTTTAAAATAAATATTGGTTTAATTTTTTTCAAAGTGTGGAAAGGAATTTATGGATTTGGAACGTAAATTTAAAATAAGTCCGGAAAGATTTATAAATTGATTTGAATGAACCATTTTAGAATGGAAGGTGTACTTTCCCTGGAAAGCCAGGTATGTTTTCAATACAGTTTATAGATATAAATTAAAGTTGTAAAGATGGTTTTGAGGAAAGAATATTTTGGAAAAATTATTTACATAAGTTATTTTTAAAATCTTTAAAGTAAAGATATATTTTAATTTATTATAGAATTGATTAATTAAAGTTTTAGTTGATATTTGTTTTAGAAAATGGGTATTTAAATAGTTATATCCTATCTACTAATTTCGTTTTAAAATTATTTTGGACTTGAATTTTATATGAGATATTAGTATAATAGTTTCATAACTAATATTTAAGCAAGTGTTTTAAAATGATTTTTATTTTAAATATTCCCAAATATATATGTTTGGATAAGTAATTTAATTTACTTTGAAGTATTTGGACTCGGTAGATTTTTAGTGGAAATGAATAAATATTTGGAATATGTATCGCGTAAGGGAAAACAATTTGAAATTTGTTTTCGAAGAATTAAAATGTGGAAATTGATTTGAAATTTGTTTTTAAATGGTTAAAGTGTTAAAAATCATATCTTGCGAAGATATTTTGAAAATAAATAATTGGAGGGGTGTAAATTATTTAAATCCGGATGATTGTTGTGAATGTTGATTGATAGTTAAATAACCGACTATCAATATTGGCCTTTAAATGGCATTTGAATTTCGATGTGACCGAGGGTTAGATTCTAAATGGGTATTCGAAAACCACATCGAACCTTTGTGATTGTGATGGATATTTTGTTTAGAAGATCAAAGTGGAAATTTGTTATGATTTGTTGAAATATGAATGTAACATTTATTTTTAAAATAAGCGCTCGTTATTCGGATTAGCCAGGGGAGGACTTTGTGTCATAAAACCCATTCCGAATAATGATACGACGAAATGAGATCGCAATTGAAGATGGTGTTGAAGACCGGGTATTTTTGAAAGCGAAAGGATTACTTAAGGAATGTCTCTGCACCGGGTTGCTCCGGTATAGAGATTTGATCATCCTTTGTGATGGGGACTCCGGACGTGATTAGTGAATATTCGGATTTGCAAGGGCTTCTTTGGAAGTGCCGTCGGTTCTGTTTGATCCCGTAACGGACTTGTATGGATGTGTGTCTGACGTTACACTTTGAGATGTAAAGTTGGTTTCTATCAAATACATTTCTGTTGGTGAAGGAGAATTTATTCTCTTAGCTTAACACCCTTCTCTGAGACGTACGAGCTCAGAGGTTATGTAATTGATGGTTATTAGTGATACATTCCCAATTTGGTAACGTGGCATACGAAGTACTGCTGATCATTTGTTGATCGAAGCATGACTTTGTGAAAAGTGTAGCTTTGTGGACGAGACTTCGTCGGACCTCACACCCCGAAAATGGTCACAACGGGAAGAATGCGGCAAGGTTAGGAGCATCGCTCCCTTTATGATATATCATTTCCTTCTGGAAAAGGGTGGTATCATGGTATGGAGCCCAAATATTTAACCTATGTGGTTGCTGCAAATTTATTATACTTTGTGATTGTTGCTTTGTGGTTAAGGATCCTAGGATAAAGGTCGCAAATGACTGGGGGATGGCATACTCGAGTACTAGTTACTAGTTACAGAGGTAACCCTGCCATGTGTTGGCAGAGATCCGGGTAGGTTCTCGGGACGTCCCTCCAAAGGTGTACCCATGTGGCAGTAGGAAGTTCCTTAGCCCGACCATTTGTTGGAAATACAAAGAAACAATACGCGCCATGTACGGTTTTAGTTGTATAACCTGCCATGGAATGTGGCGGTAACCTGCTATTGAACATGGTAGCTATACTAGGCATAAGTGTGAAATGCCTATGCCGGCTAAGATTAATATTGTACTTTCGAAATGTTTTCCACACTATTCACTAATAATAATAATAATATTCAAAGGATTTTGCGTATCAATCATGTTTGACTATCATAAGGAGAAATCTCCTCCAATTCTGCGTTTGCATTATATGTGTGGCGGGAGGTCTTATGGTAGTTTCATTTTCCAAAAAGCATAACGGATTTCTTTTTCTTTCTTTGTGAAAATAACCATTTTTAAGATCTCACCCCAGTCCCATGACAGACCTGGAGTTTATTTTTCCATTTCTAAACTCTGGGTGCCCATAATTTTCCATACGGGCAGTCTAGAGTCAGGTTATCAATTATTTGGGAGCAAAGTCAAAAAGCTGCTGTGGAGATCTGGAGTTCAAACTGGATGGCGAGACGTATCACTTATACTATGTAGTGTCCACTGCGTTGGGATTGCTGCAGGTTCAGTTTTAATATGGATTAGTTGTTGTATATGCCTAGTGTTGAATGGTGTCGTTGTAAACTCTGATAATGTGATGTATGTAAAACCGATATAGTTCTTTGCTTTAAAGATTATTCATTTATCTATTATATTTGTTCCGTTGCGAAATGTGAGATTCTGTTATTGTTTTTTGTTTCTTCTTCTTTAACCCTAACAGTTCGATTTTTTGACATTCGACTATGCGGCATTGGATACAGTGGACGTATCGATGTTGACTTTTGGGCTTCGAAAAATCGGGTTGTTACATGTGGTATTAGAGCAATCGGTTAAGTGACAGCCTCGGCTTTAGTGGGGATTACTTATTTGAGATAGAGTCAGTAGTACTCCAGAATGAGTTGAGTGTAATAAAAGATATGAGCACGTGTTTGTTAGTGAATATAAAATTTGTTTTATATTGTGATGATTGGTTTGTTGAGTGGTATATGGATTCTGGCCGGTATAGTCTGTACAACTCTATCGATAGGGATCTCTAAACACTCGTAAAGAACAATTCGACACGATATTGTTTTGAAATCATATAAATGAGATAATTTTACCTAAATTAGTTTTGTATCTAAAAGGAATCATTTTCCGTAAATTATTATATATAGTATATGGTTGCTTGATTATTAGAAAGTGATAATATTAAATTATTATCATTGATTATTAAATAAAAAATTGAAATCATAACTTAAAATTGAGAAGTAAAATCCACATACAAATGGAATTTGTAAATATAAATTTTAAATGTGATTTATAATTTGAAATAGAATTCGAGAGGAATATTTGAAAATGTTTTTGGAAGGATTTGAAATTTTGGAAATTAAATCCCTTTTTAGTTTGAATATGATTTTCAAAGCTTTGGAAAAATGTTTTGAAGGGATAAAAGCATGAAACTCTTTTCGGTCGTTGGAAAATAATTCTGGTGATGATCGTAGCATCATCGATGTTCAATTTCGAGTTTCCAGGAGAGGAATTGCTACCGAATTATTTTAAATGGAAGTTGTTTGCGAACTGGGTTTGGTTTTGGGAATTCAAAGGATAATTTGAATGATTTCAAAGATGATTTTGAAAGGTTGAAAAGACTCTGGAATCTTATTAAAAAAATAGTTATAGAATAATAAATAAGTTTGAAAACTTAGAAAATTCAGATTTAAACTGAAATTAACTTGAGTTAATTTGAATAAAGGTGAATTTGAGAAGTCTTATAGACTAAATGATTGGAATAAAATATATTAAGGTGGAAAATAAAATTGTGAATGAATAAATAAATTTATAATTGCAGTTAAATGAAAGTGAAATTGAATGTTGAAAATTCATTTCAGATTAGTAAGCAAATAGAACTGGAATTGGAATTGAATTTGATTTGTGATAAACAAAGTGAAGTATTAAAATAAAATTAGTAAGAGAAACTAGTTAAAGGAATGACAAAGAAAATATGATTAGAAATGAATTAAATTCACATGGAATTTGAAATCCAATTTAAATATAAGTGGATATAAACCAAAATGGTGAATTGGAAATAAATTTTTGGGAATGAACAAAAGAATAAAATTGGAATTGAAACTGAATATTGAAAACCAATTCAAATTGTGTGAAATAAAATGAAGTTGTAAAATTAGTTCGAGGTGAACTAAAGATAATAAAGGTGGAAAAAGAAAAAAAAAGTTTGAGATAAAATGAATTGGAATTTGTAATGAATTAGTAAATGAAACTAATTTAAAATAGTGATATGTATCAGTTGTGAATGAATGATAGTTGATAAAATTCAATATTTAGAAGGTAAGTTGAATCCAAATAAATTGAAAATGCAAGATTGAATGAAAATGGATATATAACTTCTATAGTGAAGTAAAAAGGGTACAAGAAGTAAGTATTCGAACTTTTGTAAAGAAAAATGCAAAATGCTTTTGAATGTTGTAATTGGATACTATTGCTAGTAGGATATACAGGTAATTTAAATGCAAAGGGAATTGGATTTGATTTTGAAGATAATTTAAATTGCTCGAAAAAGGTATGTATTTAAATTTCTTTATGAAATTTGATGACTTTCTTGTCTAACCACTTGGCCTTTTCTTTTCTTTTGAAATTTGGGGGTCGTTGTGCCATTTTGTAGTCATACCGAGCTAGCCGCGCAATGGAGACGCTGGCGAAATTTTTCGAAAATTTAGAGAGTTCAAAAAATTTTGATAAAATTTTGAAAACTTAAAATTTGAATTTAAATTTAAATTTGAATTGTGAAGTAAACAATGTTGTTTGGGAATTATGAAAGATTTTTGGAAGTTAGTTAAAGTAATAATGGTCTTTAACAAAGAGATTTGTTTTGGAAAGATTGATAAAACTGTTTGGTTTTGGGCAAATGATAAATGGGTTGACAAATAATTTTGGGACGAAATTCTTTTAAGGGGGGAAGAATGTGACGATCCAAGAATTTTTGACATTTGAAATTGAAATATTTGGTTGAATTTTATTTTTTGGAAGTTGATTTACAATTGGATTTCGAATATCAGAATGAAATTGGCAATTAAAATTATTAAATTTAGTTATTGAAACTTGAGTACAAATTTAAATCCTCCATTTTATGCTTGTTAAAAATATTTTCAAGGCTTCGAAAATTTATATTGATAATACTGAAGATAATGGAAGCTTCAGAATTGAATTTGGAAATGTTTTGTTCAGTATTGAAATTTATATCATTTAAATCGATATTTAAAAATAGCCTTCCGAGGCACAGTCTTGGAATTCGACGAAACCAGTTCCATTGGATCTGTAATATTGTATTGTTGTCAGATTTCAATTTCCGTAGCATTCGAAGTGATTGTGCGATCGTATGGTAAGAAAATGCACTGAAAATTCTATCGAAATTAAATTAAATAACTGGGTGCTATCTTCTCCATACGATTGAATTTGGCCTCGGAACCTTTTCCATTGCGTTCGGGACAGGGGTTAAACATTACAAACGCCTGACGACATGCCTCGATTGAAGATCGAGATTCTGAGTTGCGGAATCGAGACGATTTAAATTTGAATTTAAATTAAAAAAATAAAATAAAATATATTTTTCCTTTTAATTTACTGCTGATCATATCAACACTTGTTAATACTCTAAAAACACGTGTTTACCCATCTAAATGCGTCTTTGTTAAATTTATTTGCAAGAGGGATGTCTCGTTCAAAAGAAAAGAAAAGGAAAACCGTTTTCTTCGTTCCTTTATAAAAAAATCAATGGCCGAAGATAAAAAAAATCCCCTCTTTAATTTAAATAAAAATCGAAGCCCTTCCCTCCCTCAGTTTTTTATTCACGAATACAAATCTTCAAATTTTAAAACCAATTCAAAAAAAAGAGATCAATGGCCGAAGCTTTGACTCGAATTTCAGAAAGAAAAAATGACGTGGAAAGACGCGAGGCCCTGAAGCTCGCGACAAGAAATATTCGAACGGTGGCATCATGGTTCTCGAGCGCTTAGAGGCGTGACACGACCTGGACAATAGAGCGATAGGGTTCGATGGCGAATGCGATGCAATCGATGATTGGTCAGTGACGAATCGCGATGGCGAAAGCATGAAGGGCGGAGGTCAACGCGGCAGCAATTGCGGTGTTCGTCGCGATGTGGTGTAGAACTCGACCTTGGGTTCGCGATGGGGATAGCCGCAACAGGGTGACGCGATTTCATCTTGGGTGGTAATTGGGTGGTCGGCGCGGTGATCTCAAGCCTGTAGCGTGTGAGGTGTTTGTTTTTCTTTTATTTTATTTTTACAAGTTTATTTTTATTTTAATAAAATATATAAAGAAAGTTATGTAATTTACAGTAAAGTGAAAAGAAAAAATAATTTTTTTTACAAGTTTCTATTTAATATATATATATATATATATGCACACACACACATGTTTTTAATTAAAAAACAGTAAATATATATATATATTAGATTTTGGAAGAAAATAAGTAGATGTTTCAAAGGAAATATTTGGTAAATGAGGTTTACCAGTTTATTTTTAACATTATGTATGATAGAGGTAGATTTGTTAATAAACTTATTAAATTTTTGGTTGCCAAAAATATTTTATTATAAAGAAAATTTATTAAAGGGAAATTAGTTTTAAATTTAATTGTTTGTTAAATAAATTTATCAAAAAATAGAGGAATTTGTTTAAAATTAGAAGTATTAGTTTAAAAATCAAAATTGTTAGTTAATTAAATTTACTAAAAGAAAATGGGTTTAAGAAATTTAATTTTTAGTTTAAATTAAATAAATCTATTAAATGGAAATTTATTATTCGGTTTATTTTGAATATTAATCAATTGTATAAATTATTTATACAAGGTCAAAAGACATGAAAACGAATCAAGATGGATTGGAAATGGGTTGCATGCATTGTTAAAGGTGAGATCTTCATACTCAATCGGATTTTTCTAATTTAATTTTAATAGTTAATTTTGAAATTTTTGCTAGTGTTGAATGTGTGCTTGGATGATAAATTATTATCAGTTGCATTGGATTAGACCCTATGCGCCGCATAATAGCGGATGATATTATATTAAACCTATATACCACGATATTCCACCTCGAAGTGGAATTGGTATTACATATGTATTTGGAGTGATTAATTTCCTACATTATATAGCGGATGAGACCCTATGCACCGCATAATAGCGGATCATATGTTATAAATCCCATATACCGTGATATTCCACCTTGAAGTGGAATTGTATTTAATTGTTGTGCTAACGTCTGTGGATGCAGGGAAAACAGGTTGGAGGGATCCAACTGGATTCCTCAAATAATTGAATTTGTTTCAATATTGTATGTTGATTTATAATCTGTGTGTGATTATATTGTGATTGAAATCGTTGAAGGCTATAATCTAGCCGAAATATATTTTTGGTATCGTATGATACCAGAAATAAATAAAATTAGATTTGTAAATTTAAGTAGAAAATCTATAGTGAAATCATATTGAATAAAATTCCAAATTATGGGAAAAGTTTAATAAATGGATTTCAAGCAATATTATTGAAAAGGTGAAGAATTTATTTTAAAATACGGATTTTAAATAATTTGGAAGAGGTAAAGGAATTTATTTTAGAAAATAAATTCGGAAATTGATTTGGTATTAAAATAATAAATCTTGGGAAATCAATATGAAAATAGATTTGGTGCTTGAATGAAAATCGATTTGGTGTTGAAATAAATTTAGAAATCAATTTGAAATTCGATTTGGTGTTTAAAATAAAATTTGAAATCAATTTGAAAATTGATTTGTTTTTTGTAAATGATTTTTGAAATCGATTTAAAAATTATATATCAGTGGATATTTGGGAATTTGAATTCATAAAGGAAATGGAAATTTGTTTTAAAAATAAATATTGTTTTATTTTTATTTTTTTTAAAGTGTGGAAATGAATTTACGGATTTGGAACATAAATTTAAAATAAATCTAGAAAGATTTATAAATTGATTTGAACGAACCATTTTAGAATAGAAGGTGTACTTTTCGTAGAAAGCCGAGTATGTTTTCAATATAGCTTATATATATAAATTAAAGTTGTAAAGATGGTTTTGAGGAAAGAATATTTTGGAAAAATTATTTACTTAGATTATTTTGAAAATCTTTAAAGTAAAGATATATTTTAATTTATTATAGAAGTGATTATTTAAATTTTTAGTTGATATTTGTTTTAGAAAATGGATATTTAAATAGTTATATCCCATCTACTAATTTCATTTTAAAATTAGTTTGGACTTGAATTTTATATCAGATACTATTATAATAGTTTCATAACTAATATTTAAGCAAGCGTTTTAAAATGATTTTTATTTTAAATATTTCCAAATATATATATGTTTGGATAAGTAATTAATCTATTTTAAAGTATTTGGACGTGGCAGATTTTCAGTGGAAATGAATAAATATTTTGGGAATATATTCCGCGTAAGGAAAAACAATTTGAAATTTGTTTTCATAGAATTGAAATATGGAAATTGATTTGAAATTTGTTTTCAAATTGTTGAAGTGTTAAAAATTATATCTCGCGAAGATATTTTGAAAATAAATAATTGGGAGGGGGTAAATTATTTAAATCTGGATGATTGTTGTGAATGTTGATTGATAGTTAAATAACCGATTATCAATATTGGCCTTTAAATGGCATTTGAATTTCGATGCGACCGGGGGTCGGATTCCAAATGGGTATTCGAAAACCACATCAAACCATTGTGATTGTGATGGATCTTTTGTTTAAAAAATCAAAGTGGAAATTTGTTGTGATTTGTTGAAATCTGAATGTAACACTTATTTTTAAAATAAGCGCTCGTTATTCGGATTAGCCGGGAGAGAACTTTGTGTCATAAAACCCATTCCGAATAATGATACAATGAAATGCGATTGCAATTGAAGATGGTGTTGAAGACCGGGTATTTTCGAAAGCGAAAGGATTACCTGTCGAATGTCTCTGCACCGAGTTTCTCCGGTATGGAGATTTTATCACCCTTTGTGATGGGGATTTCGGACGTGATTAGTGAATATCCGGATTGCAAGGGCTTCTTTTGAAGTGTCTTGATCATAGAACGGACTTGTATGGATGTGTGTCTGACATTACACTTTGAGATGTAAAGAAATGGTTTCTATCAAATATATTTCTGTTGGTGGCGGAGAATTTATTCTCTTAGCATAACACCCTTCTCTGAGACGTACGAGCTCAGAGGTTATGTAGTTGATGGTTACTAGTGATACATTCCCAATTTGGTAACGTGGCATACGAATTGCTGCTGATCATTTGTTGATCGAAGCATAACTTTGTGGACGAGAATTCGTCGGACCTCACGCCTTGGAAATGGT
The DNA here is from genome assembly GCA_030765085.1 of Allium cepa. NCBI lineage: Eukaryota > Viridiplantae > Streptophyta > Magnoliopsida > Asparagales > Amaryllidaceae > Allium > Allium cepa. Next base: position 185,546,545 of record CM060934.1, read on the forward strand.
CAAAACAGGAAGAATGCGGCAAGGTTATGAGGGTCGCGCCATTTATGGTATGTCATTTTCTTCTGTAAAAGGGTGGTACCATGGTATGGAGCCCAGATATTTAACCTATGGTTGCTGCAAATTTATTATACTTTGTGGTTGTTGCTTTGTGGTTGAGGATCCTCGGATAAAGGTCGCAAACGACCGGGGGATTGCATACTCGAGTAGTAGTTACCTAGTTACAAAGGTAATCCGGCCTTGTGTTGGCAGAGATCCGGGTAGGTTCTCGGGACGTCCCTCTAGAGACGTACCCATGTGGAAGTAGGAAGTTCCTTAGCCTGACCATTTGTTAGAAATCCAAAGAAATAATACGCGCCCTGTATGGTTTTAGTTGTATAACCTGCCATGGAATGTGGCGGTAACCTGCTATTGAACATGGTAGCTATACTAGGCATAAGTGCGAAATGCCTATGCTGGCTAAGATTATTATTATACTTTCGAAATGTTTTCCACACTATGCACTAATAATAATAATATCAAAGGTTTTGCGTATCAAGCATATTTGACTATCATAAGGAGAAATATCCTCCAATTCTGCGTTTGCATTGTGTGTGTGGCCGGAGGCCTTATGGTAGTTTCATTTTTCAAAAAGCATAGAGGATTTATTTTCCTTTATTTGTGAAAATAACTGTTTTTAAGATCTCACACCAGTCTCATTACTGATCCGGAGTTTATTATTCCCTTTCTAAACTCTGGGTGCCCATAATTTTCCACACGGGCAGTCTAGAGTCAGGTTATCGGTTATTCGGGAGCAAAGTCAAGAAGTTGCTGTGGAGATCTGGAGTTCAAGCTGGATGGCGAGACATATCACTTATACTATGTAGTGTCCGCTGCGTTGGGATTGCTTCAGGTTCAGTTTTAATATGGATTAGTTGTTGTAAATGCCTATAGTGTTGAATGGTGTCGTTGTAAACTCTGATAATGTGATGTATGTAAGACTGATATAGTTCTTTGTTCTAAAGATTATTCATTTATCTATTATATTTGTTCCGCTGCGAAATGTGAGATTCTGTCATTGTTTTTTGTTTCTTCTACTATCTTCTTCTTTTTCTTTAACCCTAACGGTTTGGTTTTCCGACATACGACTGTGCGACATTGGATATAGTGGACGTATCGATGTCGACTATCGGTGTCGAAAAATCGGGTTGTTACAATATCTCTCAACTATTTGAAATAGTCTCAAATACAAATTCAAACATTTTGAAGTTGTTTTTTCTTTATCGTGGCTGACCAAACCTTATTCTTATAAGTTGCTATTTATTAATAATGTTTTTGATAGTAAGACCGATACTCTATTCACGTAGAGCACTCATTTTGATACCTTAAGGATGCATACCCATAAACTCTAGAACCTATGTGTAGGGCGCTATATCACTAACTATTTGCAGTAGTAGTCCTGGACTATTTAATAATAATTTTGGCTATATTTAAAAAGTAAAATATTTATAGTTCCATATCCATTTAATGCATTGAAATCTCATTGAAATTAAATGAATGCATGGAACATTTATACAATTTATTTATTAATTTAAGCAGTTTCAAAAATAACTTAATATTTAAATATTATTCTAAATTATTACATTATAATTTATAATATTTATACTTTATTTCATTAATATTATTCTGTACCGAGAGTTGCGGTTATGCGACTTTTGTGTTGAAGTTGCTCCTAAATAATATTTAAATAATTTTAATATTATATTGTCTATGGACGTTGCTGAAGTAGAAACAAGCTTTGCCACTTATATATAGTATAGGAGGCGACACATTTAAGCAACCATATGTTGTCCACCTTATGTCTCTTTGTCGTTACGGTAACGACTCACTTTTCCATACAGTTCAAGCGGACAATCGACCACTAACGACCCACTCAAATTGAACAGAAAGACGGATAGTTAAGAAAAAGAAGAAGGAAGGAAGAAGAAAACTAAACAATACAAAATCTCACCGCTGAACGAATAATTTATAATATACAACGAATCTGTGCATAAATAAAAACATAATATACAAATGCCAATCAAAGTATACTAACAAATTTTATCCCGAACAGTTATAACAGCTTGTCCTTGCAATTGCTGGTAAATATAACCAACATACAATGCAGCGGAACACCAAGAAATACTTAGATACGTCTTGGACCCCCTGCTGGTCTCCTGAGCTCCAATGCATCTAAAGCAATCTATAAACATACTCGGTCTAACCCGTGCATTATAATAAAATAACACCTAATTTAGTCTAGTAAATCAGCATGAGAAAAACACACCCATTTGAATTTTAGTGTTTCAAAAATATTTTGAAAATAAAGGTATGTCGTAGACCACCTGCACATAAACACGGATGGGCTTTTTCCTTACAATAACCAAACAATTTCATATGAAATTCTCTGATATTATGATAGTGTCTAAGATAAGATAATTATTAATCATAACCAAAATTGTTACATTAATTAAATTCTAACATAATAGGTGTACAACTAAAACCGTAAAGGCACATACTAGAAAATGGATTCCATATAATGACTAGGCTACTAATATACTGCTCCTCACGGTGCATCTCTAGATATAATAATATTGAGGACCATGCCAAGATCTCCTACCAACATAAAACTGGGCTACTACTAGACTAGTAGTACCGAATATGACCACCCCTCCATTAATGGGCCCCGAAGCATATAAATGAGAGATAATATTTACTCTAGATAGGAATGATCATATCCTAATTGGGAGCTACCTACTTAGCCCTACTGTACCTTCCATATTTTTGTCATTCCTGGTTGATGAGGCTTGAGGCTACGTTTTACCTTTTATATGGCACTTCCCACTTGGAATGCTAACACTACCCTCTAGGCAACAATGCAATGTCGGCATTCATCCATACAGTTCTAAGACTGAATGAAACCGAAGGCATCACTTCCACTTCATCTATATTGGGAATCACCCTCAGGACTAGTAGTAAGCAGCCCTTGCACTTCAAAAAGCTCCGTCTTCAATAACGTCATCTTCAAGATATCTTCACTTCGAAACGCTTGAGTTGGATCGAAGTGGTTTTCGGATAACCTGTCCGATCCCAATCTCTTCAAAACAACATTCGATAGTTTTTGGTAAACACAACCCCAATTGTTTAGGAAATAAATAGCCAAAGATAGGAGAAAAGATCATATCTTAACTGTTAGTGGACGGATTTCCTTATCATTTGTTCTAGGAGAATGAAACGAGATTTATATGCATAATACAGCATCATCGGAGATGGCTGTGCCATATAACTCATGTGTTTCTCTAAGACATTTCCGAAGTTATGTTTTGGGTCCAAATTTGATTGTCAGTTATTTAACTATCAACAAAAACACATCCAAATCAGGGATTTTATTCAAAAGGGAAACCAACATTGGGTTAGCACACAAGCAACCACTAGCTTCCTTGATTAATCTTTTTAGTAATTAAAATCACTTTGCAAATACTTGCATAAAAGTATCTTTACAAAGATTTATCCACAAATCAAAATATCTTCATAGTTGGAAATATCTATATACTTATCTTAACGGTTTAAGTATATTCACAAAATGTGAAAGATTTCCTTTTTAATACAATTTTAAAGCAATTTATAAATTCCTTTATAAATTTTTTAAAGCCAATTGTAGACCATTTTATAAATATTTGAAACCATTTCCAAAATCATTTATAACCCCTTTATAAATCCATAAAAACTATTTATAAAACTTCTTTTATAAATATATAAACCCATTTTCAAGATTCTTTTTTAAATATCTAAAATCATTTATAAATTTCTTTTTATCTTGTAAATAATCTCCCTTTAAGTCTCCACATCATTCTATAACACTCCTTTTATAAAATCCAAATCTGTTTATAAAACTCTATTCATAAATCTCGAAAACATCTATAAATACATTTTAATCATTTACTTAAAAAAAACTATTATATTATAATGATTATTAACAATTAACATCATAAATAAATAATAGAGGGAATTAGGAAAAAGGACAAACTTTGAAAAAAATTAGGCTAAAGGACACCAAGTTTCATTTTTAGGCTGAAGGACAAATGCTAGTTATAATTAGCATTATATTCAACTTTTACACTATACAAAATACTAGTTATATCTAACATTATATTCAGTTTTACGCTATACAAAATGTTAGTTATAACTAGCATTGTCCTTTAGCCTACAAAACATACTTGTTGTCCTTCAACCTAAAATTTTTTCTAAGTTTGTCGTTGTGCCTATTTTCCTATAAATAATGATTATTAACTTTAAAACATCTTAAAATAATAATTAATAACTTCAAAACATTATTAAATAAACAATAATAGTAAATCTTTACCATTATTATAAATAGCAATAATTTATTTCCAAAATATTATAAATAAATCCTTATCATTAATTTCACACAATATTAATTATTTAAATAGCTAACTTTTAAAGATATTAAAATATTGATAAATAACTGTAAAACCCTTTTAAATATAAATAAATAACCTTTTAAAAGATATTAAATATAAATAATCTTAAAAGAATTTTAAATATAAATAAATAACTTAGAAAAGACGGATAAAGGGTTGAAGTAAAATAGAAGTTAAATCCTTTAAAACAAAATATTTCCAAAACCCAATTTCAGATTTAAAATCAATTCCTGTCTCAAAACTAATTCCAACTCAATGGCGATTTATATTATTTTAAAGTACTAATTTAAAACCAATAACTAACTAACATTTAATCAATATCGATATTGATTTTCTATCACCATATGGTTTAAGTTTGAATATATAACAATGTCATAATCAATAGGGCCAATAACCAAGTTTAATATCCAATAATTCAAATGACAGGAATATTATTGAAATTAAGATCAACAATGGCGAGGAATCTTTTTGGATCCCTCCAACCTATTCCCCTACATCACAAACAGTATATAATCATATATTACGGGTGATTCGCTACTAGGTGGTGATATATAAATAAAAGGTCATCCACTCCAGGGGTAGGAATAAACCCAAACCAATTGATAAAATAGTAAATCATCCAAACATCCAATCAAAATTTTTTATCAACTATATAATATTACTGGTTGACCGAAAAGGTGAGTTTAACTCACCGAAATTTCTGTTGTCGTTGAGGCATTACGGTTTGAGTTAAAATTGAACAAACATTCAATTTTAAACCGAATTTTTGCTAGCTCCAAATACATCCAAACTAATTCCATCTCGAAGCTTCCATCATTATAAGTGCAATGCAGAAATTCGCATCTCGATTGGACCTTGTACGAACAAGGTATTATTATTTTTGGTTAATGGTTTTAAATTTATTAAAATTCACTAATTACATTTTTATTATAATTACCCTTGTTTAAACTAAATCTCTCTTCTTCCGCTTTCTTCTCCCACTCAACCCAGAAACCCAATTCACCATGGTCGACTTTCGTCCATCCACCGCGCCACGTGCTTCCAATGCTCGCCGCGACCCTACCATCGATGCCCCGCCTCCACCTAGTCCAATGCCATTATCGCCTTCTTCCCTCGATGCGTACTTTGCCAGAAAACACCCTGAAGTATGCATGTCGTTCGTGCGAATTCTAGCCACTATGCCTCATCATAGGCCATGAAACTTCACCATGACATCGCTCTCCCTCCTCTCGACACATCTCCCTCAAACACTATCACCTGAAAGTTCACCAATTTGTCAAAATCGACCAAAACTCGAACCACGTTCAGCTACAAACTTTAGCCAACATGCAACAATTGACGACGATCCAACCATTGAGTGTCTTCGTCTTGGCCTCGGGTACGTTTCTATAGTTGAAGTCGAAGTCGAAGGCTGAAAATGCTCGTGGTGGCGTCGATGATCTCAGACCATTGGATGAGGAGGGATTTGATTTTGAAACTTGGCGAACTTGCCTTCTCTCGTAAAACGAGATTAATATAGGGGGAATGGTGTGGGTTGAACGTGGGCAAGGTATGGGCTAAGGCATCGCACAGGTATGGGTGTGGGTATGGCTTAACATATTATTTTAATTTAAAAATATCAAGCATTAACATATGAAAATCCCGAACTCCTATCGAGATGTGCCGCTTCGCATTCTAACTAAATACCCCTATTCCAAACACAATGGAACTAGTCTTGTGACCTAGTTCAATCATATATAGAAGATAGCTTTTCAAAGCCAGTTATATCATATTAATTTCTGTAATTAGTTCCTAAGCGTTTTCAAACTCGCACGACCAAACGATACGTCCGATTGCCATGAAATTCAACGGCATACAATAATTTATTATTGCGATCCCAATGATACTAGATTCGTCAAAATCCGAGGCAGTGTCCCAAGAGGTTGTTGTCACCTGTTAATTAAAAAGAATTATTATTAAACTAGTTTAATCACTTTTTAATTATAAATTAATAGTCTACTATTATCATTCTCATTTTAACAGAATTTTAAATAAGTTTTCCAAAATCATTTAATTTAAATAGAAATTAAATCGACTTTCAAAATCATTTTTATTCATATTGAATTCAAGTTTTAATTGTTAAATAATTCTCATTATTTGAAATTTATACTATTTGACTTATAAGATAATATTTCAATATCTAAAATTAATTAAATATTCCAAGTTCGAGTGACTAAAATTCTAGGTCATTACAATTACTAAGTCACTTAGACCCCTAGAGCTCAATCTTTTGTCAAATTCTAATAATGTTTGTATTTGCATACAAAGTTCAAAATTTAAAGTCACTTGGCCAATCCAATAAAAATTATCGACTAGCTGAATTGATCTGATTGAAGACATTGAATTCATGTTGACTTCTAATTGAAGTGACACTAACCTTGTGTATTGAACGAGACAAATTCTCTCTTGAGTGGTATTTAACTTAGCATCTCTTGACACATACCTAGTTATGACCATAAAATAAGTCCATATCATATGATTGACAATAGTCAAAGTAAGGTTTTCATATATTACATCCATAGTACTTGCAACTCGAAAAATTACTGCACATCCTCAATTGAGGTATTGTATTTGATTTTGAAACGCCAACCTATAGAAAACTCATGGTGGGTCGTTCCGTAACCATTCCAAATGACTATGAGTACACAATATATTGGCTCCTTAAGCAATCAAGAATTAATAACTATCCATAATATTGATAGTATTATGTACACCAATCTTGTTTATGTACCAATATCCCCTTATCAAAATACCAGATCACTAAGAAAATTTAAGGACAAATGTTAATGTTTATTCATTTGATCCAATGTCCATGGTCACAAACTCTTTCGTAATTGCAATTGACAAAATACTTTGTCCTTGTTTTCTACTTATATGTTGTAATTTACTCTTGATGTTATGTATATTTACTTATAATAGAAATAAAACAAAAATAATACTTTTATTTCAAATAAGATTTATATAAGAGTTAAGTTACATAATAAAAATACATAATTACCCCTAGAGATTAAATCTATCAATTAGCTACATGCACTAGGAGCCACTTATGATGTCATACAATCATTCTTTCGATTAGTTTTCCTAGACCAAATTGAGAAACGGTTTCATTAGGTGGACTTGTAATATTACTCTTTAATCTACTAGTTTGACAGCTTTTTCTTCATTACTGATGGTAGCTATAATTTATTTCTCAATCTCTTATGAGATCTTCTTCCCTTTCGTGATATGTTATGCGTCATTATTATCATGACACTTGTGTTTTGACTATCAATAGTAGGAATTACTCCTTGCTCATTTATAACTTTGCACACTTATGTTGTTTCCTACGCAACACTACTTTAGCAATGTACTCAACTTTCATAATTGAATATGCTTAAAGTTTCTTGCTTTGAACATTTCCATCTTATTGACCGTCCATTAAGGGTTAAAACGAATCACAAAGATTGGCTTACAATCATTGATGTCGCTTGTTAACCCAAAAATTGGATCAACATCGTGATATGATTATAAAAACACCATCCATGTTTATCAAGACAATTAGAGTAGAGAAAAGCACTCTCCAAATTGTAGAAAAAAACAAAATAAAGTAGGAAACACAAGATTTGTATAGTGGTTCAGCCGTTAACGAAGCCTGCGTCAACTTTATAGATATTATTGATAGATTGACTATTGATCACAAATACAAGTTGTTTACAATTCTAATAATTGAATGAAGAAAGCTCAAACCACCATTGATGGAGACAAAAGGAAGGATCTCAATTATCCCATGGCAGCCACTGTAAGGAGGAAGAGGGTGAAAAATCTTAGTAGTAAGTTTCCCCAGTGATTAGAGCAGCCGGCCCCACTTCTATTGAAGATAGGATTATATTTATAGGATTTAGATAGTACTTAGATTGGAACCAGAGTACCAAAATCCTGTAGTTATCCATAGGAGATGGCACGCAAAATTTGGGTTAATTTTAAACTAACCTTTTGGATCGGTGCCGATCCAATTGGATCGGATCAGTACCGATCCAAAATGTTGTGCAATTTTTGCACAACTCCTACTTCGTTGCCTTCCTTTCTTGCATGCGAGATTTCATATGTGATTTCATAGAACGTTGACTTGTTTTGATGATGGTTCACTTATAAATTAGATTGAACTATAATTCAAATTGGATAAGTCTTGACTTCTTCAACTCGGATGCTCGAAATGTTATTAAACTTGGTAGATAAGTATAGGAAAGATGTAGGAACATAATGCATATGAACTAGAGAATCCAGAAGTCAATATTTTGGATCGGTACCGATCCAGTTGGATCCAATCAGTGCCAATCTAAATACTTGGCGTATTTTTGGTTCAAACTCCCTGTGTTTCTTTGTCATGTACTTTTACGTCTTCCAATCAAGTTTCGAGACATTCTGGCTTAGTTTGAATGTTCTAACTCCTTCTAAATTCTGTTGGGTTAAAAACCTGGTCAATATTTTTCCCTCGGATCATGCTTTCATTGGAAATAAGGCGTGCTCTGGAATTATTTATCTTTCGATTTCTATTTCATGGAGCTTTATTGGTCGTATCTAGCTTCCTTGAGTAGCTGCCTATAACCTTCCATCTAACTATCCAGTCTTTAGTGGAAATTTTCATTAGTCGTAATTATGGAGTGATATTGACTTGATAACTTCCAAAATGAATATGAATGTCGAGTTGGGAAAATAAGTAAAGTTTGAGGCCATTAAGGGAAATAAATTGGATCTGTACTGAACCAATTGGATTGGATCGACACCGATCCAAGTACTTAGGCAAATTTTATGCCTTTCTCCTTTTCTTATAAGTGGAATCGGATCTCTGTTCTCTCATTTTACATTTTTGAGCCGGGTCGATCCAAAGGAAACTGAACCTTCGTCAATCCACTTTCTGCCATCAACTAAGCGCCGCCGCCATCGATTCGCCACCTAGCGCCATATGCTGCCCTGATTTTACGTACCTTGAGGAGCTGCCGATCGAAAGCACCCTTGTTCGAGCCATCTTGAATTGTAGACCTCGTCGCTTTACTCAATTTTGAAGGTCGATGAAGTGAATTTTGACGTGATATTACCTCATCGATCGATGATGAGGTTATGTTAATGATAGATGCAGTGGAAGATTCAAGTTGATTTTGATTTTGTGGAAGAAAATAGTAAATCAAATCTGAAGTCCTTCGCATAATGAAGCGTTGGTTTTGCCCCAGTGCTCGACGTGTTTTTCTATCTTCATCCACAGAATCAGAATTAACTTGTACCAAGTTTCACAGTCGATTTTGGCATGACATCTTGCATATTTCAGATTAATTTTGGTTTTTTAGGAGGTGATAATAACTTAGGATAGCATATTGCATGCAGCTTAGGTTGTTATCACTTTCTAGGGAACTAAAATCGACTTATGTTGATAATTTTCTTCCCGATTCAGACTCATCAGTCTATAGTTGCTCACATTGGTTTGGTCCTGTCATTGCACAGTTGGTGTAAATGGAATAAGAAGAGCTTTCTGTGTCTCTGCGGATGATGGATCCATTATCGATCATTGATCGATAACGGATAAGTGTAGAAGAAAAGACATTAACAGCTGATATAGATTGCTTTTTTCAATGTGAGTGAGCCATCTACATGGAATGGTATATTCATATCGTTTAGGACGTCGAGCCCATTCTCACTTAATTACACATCACACACTCATCGTTAGTATTTGGAATCTGATCGGTGATTAGTATATGCCAATTACCTTCCGAATTCCAAGTATCAACCATCTTAGGTTTTTATAGTTTAATGATTTGGCTCACCTGACCATTTTGAAAACAATCTTTCTTATATAGAATGATGCGAAAATCCTCCTAGAGCAAGTTAGTTGAAGGAAGCTCACTTATTTATAAACTGAAGTCTTTATCAATCCCGGCTGAATCTGCTGCTTCCATAGCTTCGGGGCAATGTGGCCGTCTGATCCCACTTGGCCCTATCGTCGACCGCACTCCACCCAACTTCAGGGTTTTTCTTTGCCCTCTAGAGAAAGCCTCTTCGATCCTTACACATAGGGCATTGTGTGAAGAATTTTCTTCCAATATGGCATCCTGCAGGATGACGTGCTTTTGCCATCAAGATGGATATTCGCTCATAGGCCACCTTCCGGATACGTGGCTTGCTATCGCTACGTGTGTATGTATGGTACGTGCCCCGTTTAATCACCTTCTTATGGAGACTCTTCGAACATGGTGTTAGATCCATTCCAAATCCTCTCGAATGGTTACGCCATGCTAACTTGCTTGTATATTATATTCATGTGAATATTTAACTGCCCCACGAGCTTTGCCGAGTTGCAGTATCTCTTGTTATTTAAAGAGAGGGAGGTTAACCCATTACCCGTTTATATTGAGGAACAACTTAGTCAAAAGCTTATACTTGATCTTCCTAGCAAGGTTCCCTCATTCAAAATTCTGTTCTTTTTTTCCATGTGTCTAGAGAGATTCGCCCATTTGTGGACCATGGGGGGTAAGTTTCTTTCACCACGCATCAAATTTCCTTTAGCTGCTAAAAAGCCTTTTGAACGATCATCTATTCTTTCGCAGCTCTTCTGAAGATTAACGAAGATCCAACGATTAGCCCTGTTCTCAGATCCCTGAAAGCGGTCGAAACTCGAGAGTGCATGATCAAGTTTCTGCCTATAGAAGAAAATGTTCATCGGTGTGGGATTTTACATCCTAGGAGGTCTGTTGGATTCATTAGTGCCCCTTCTCACTCCAAAACCTGGACTCACTCAATTTCCTCTTCCTATGATACTGATGAGGGTGGCGATGATGATGATGAAGAAGAAAGTGACTTGTTTGGCGGTTCAAAGAAAACTTCTTAAGAGGACCATGTTCAAGTTGTGGTTGACAGTTCACCCAAGATGCCTTCAATCCCAGAGGAAAAAGAAGAATAGTTTGTTCATGGGATGGGAAAAGCTCTATTGATTGGGGGAAAGGAGAAAGGAGGGATCGGTGAGGGGCTCCCTTTAATCGAAGAAGAAGTAGATTGGGATATAGATATCGACGAAGGCGATGTCAATTTAGGAGACACAGCCCTGGAGTTAAGTCATGAATATACTTCCTCACCTCCTTCAAAAGAATATTTTGAAGTAGCTCCTCCCAAGAACGAACCCGTTCCTAGCCTTTTGCCGGAGGGCGCCAATTTTGACTTAGGAGATACGAGAAACATTTTTGTGGATATGAGAGAACTGATAGGCGACTTCACTTCGAAAGGGTTTCTCTCCTAGCCTACCCAAATTATTCCTACACAAATGAATGTCCTGACGTTAGTTAGCGATCGGTCCAGTATGTGTATTCTACTAGGGTCGTTAAACTATAGCATATTATTCATTAGGATCATGCATTTAACTGTTATTCTCTTAGGATATTTTAATCCATCAAATGCCTTTTTTCGAAAGTCGTTTTGTTATTTCCTATAGGGATCATGTCTCATGGCTTCTGCAGCGATCTTAACCGAGTACTTGAGTCTCAGCGTTCACAAAGGCATTCATCCAAATACTATCCCTCCTGTGAAACTAACGAAGAGAGAAGGAGGAGAAAAGATAGGGATGCAGAAGAGCACAACCGAGCTGAGAAGGATCAAGACCACGACAAAGAAAGAAACCATGAGAAAAGGAAAAGCCATATTTAATGGAAAGACCCATCAAAGAAGCTGAAGAAAGAACAAGAACATGTACCCACCATATAGCTTCCTACTTCTACTGGAATCGTCGTTCTCGCTTCCAGAGTCGTGACCTCCTCCACTTATGTTACTATGGTCGCTTCTCTCCCAATTTCAAGGAAAGCCCCTTACATTCTCCCTATTGGTATGCCACTCCTGTAGGCTACATTTCTTAACTTGTTCTTTAGGGGGTTTTTTTTATAAACCCAATTTGAATTTGGTTCGTGTAGAATCTTATTCACCCCAACTCCATGCGATTCAAAGTGGCTTGGAGCAAGCCAAGGGGTGGGAGAAATTATGCATGCAGCTTCCTACCATTAACCAAAACAATTATTAGAAGATTCTCTCATTCGAGTCCTAAAAATATGAATACGAGAAGCAGCTTGCAGACAATGACTTGGAGATTGAGAGATTGAATAAGGAGAGGGATGACGACCTAAAGAGAGAAAGTAGGAATGCTTCTTTATTCAAGAAGCAAAAGGAGCCCACCGACCGAGCCACACTCATATTTAGAAACGAAATAAAGAAGTTCCACACCAATGAGGTGGTTCTGAAAGAAAACCGAAGGCAAGCGAGATGATAGTCGAGGCGGAGAAGAAAGTTGTCGTCGAACAATCTCAAGAAATTGCCTATCTACATCTGCAAATTTTGACTTTTGATGCTGAGAAAAATCAATTGGCAGTAGAGAAGGCTAGCACAGAGGCTAGCTTTTTAGAGCTCTAAGATACTTTCGCAAAGAAAATGGAAGGCTTGGATGCCACCATTTTAGGCTTCTATGTTAATTCCGTGCTTCGTCAGGGTAGCCTCATTTACTTGGGTCCATTGTTCCCTCGCACGCTTGATGTAGTTTGGGAAGAAGTTCTGGTCCGGTTTCGAGACATAGGCAGTGGTTACACCTAAGAAGAGCTAGTTCAGGCGTACTTGAACGAAGAATCCTGCCTAGCTCTAGTGAAAGGCTAGTAAATCTTAAAGCTGGAGAGGAAACATGAAACCATTGATGTGACGGCCAACATCGAGGCTGCTATTGAAAATTTTCCTTCAGGTCCGTGTGAGCCGTCTTCACATCTTCATACCGGCAAGGGAATAGTTGCCACTTCTCCTGTAGTCATGCAGCTTTCGAAGGAAGGCAACATCGAAGGCTTAGAAGTCATTGCACATGAACAAACCCCACGATAGGTTATTTTCTTATCTCTTCCATGCTTAAGGATTTTCAATTCACGCTTGATGAAATTGCCAAGATAACCGCCCTTTATTATAATATTGTAGATCGACCTTCTCTCCCTACTGAATTGTCTTCTCATCACGATGCTGGATCCACCGCTACTTTAACTATATCAACTGTCATCTCTGCTTCTTGCTCGTAGCCCGGTTACATTCTGAGCAAATTGTGGTGTTGCATGGTTTGCACGACCCCTCTATTTCTCAAGAGGAGAGCTTGGCAGCTGGTGATACATGAGAGCAAGCAGACCTAGGTAGCCAACCAAACGAAGTAGAGGTCAAGCAGTCGAAGAGTGAGCAACAGATGATCACAGTGAAAAAGGAGAAGGTTGAAGCACATAAGAGGTCATCAAAGAGCTTTCACTGATCCCGCAAGCATAAAGGGAAAGAAGGTTCTGCCAGCGGCCATGCTTTAGAGAGTGAGATTGCCTTAAGAAAGGATAAGCCTAAGAAATTGCAAATTAGAGGCAGGAAAGGGGACCGGAGAAGTGATGAGAAGACATCTTGATTTGTCTTTTCCTCCTTTTTTGTTTTTTTTTAATCACCTTTTGTACAAGTGCAGAGTCTGCATTTAGCATTTTTCTTATTGTTCACAATGATATTTTGTATTTTTATAATTTTTGATCGATATTGTGCGGGCATGGCACTTTCTGTTTGTTGTTGGACATTGAAAACGTTGTAAGTAATAACATGTTGACATTTTGATCGTAACTTTATTTGTCTACTTATCTATGTTTCATGTACTTATGCCAATTTTATTTATCACTATTTTTTTAAGTCCTATAATCACCGCTAAAATTCTTTGCTTGGAGTAATAGAACTATGAAGTATTTGGTTTTTGGTTTTTTTGGTTGAGTATAGCTGTGTGATCGCTGCCCAATTCACGCGGTTGTTTACCTCAGACAATTAACATGAGACCGGGTGCATTCTGTGGACTTTCGGATGCCCCTAATCAGATCTATATTGCAACTCCTATCTTAGGGAATTTCTACTATAAGATATTCATGAAGCTCTTTTAGCAGCCTCATGGTGAGCATTTTACACACTCTAGTGATTCCTGTACTTAAGTGATCAGCGACGTCGGGGCAACACCGGTTTCTTAATTATTTGTTTAAGTTATCGTCGCAATGCTAAAATTCAGGCTATCATACACACATATCACTAATTGGAGTGCTATTTTTGGATCTTGGGGTGACATGCAACTTTTGATGTGTATGAATTCCTTGTCTTTGGATGCAATTTTATCAACCCAAGTAGTGTATGCAGCTTACGAAATATGCACAGTGAGATTGGGGCTTGCATGGTTGCAGTTTCGTGAACCACGAAGCGATGTGCGGCTTACGAGATGCATGGCTTAGATAGGCTCGCTTGGATTGATTCCACAATCCAAGAATCCATGCACGACTTACGAAATGCGTAGCTTTAATTTAGGCATTTCCTGTGTCATCGGAGCAACATTCATTATTGAAAGGCAAGGATCGGGTTTCGCCAATCCAATGGTTTGAGTCGATGTGCTTTTGTCGACCCGGTGGGTAGGTGGGTAGGTGGGGCATACTTGACCATAGTTCCACTATCTCAAGCAGCGATTGGATGATTTGATTCGATTTGACCCCATCGACTAAGCAGATTACTTTTATGAACACGATTTTATTGGTTCAAAAAGCAAAGCGATTTAAAAGTTGGCAAGTTCTGCCTATTTATAATGCCCTCGGTACTCCAGGATGGAATATTTGCAAGAAATAGGAAATACATAAGATAGTCTTAGATACTGTGCAGTTAAACCGCTCGGTAGATTCAATATGGCGGAGTTGCAAAAAGTCATAGCGGGGATACAGCGAGGATACTACGGAATATAGTGAATGACTCTAAAATAGCATATAAAACTTGTACTTAATGTTTTTCTAAATATATAAATAGTAATTAAATGAAAAATTATCATTCAATTGAATTATAATTAATACATAAATAATTTTAAATAAAAACATGTGCGAATATACTATAAATAAACATAAAACTGTTATATAACATAATTGAATTTAGTAAAATATTAGAGTATTTTCATTTTTTAAAATATATTAAAAATTCAATTAAATAAATTAATTTCATAATTTTTATAATATATAAATGTCAACTTTCAATTCATTTCTTTTAAAGAAGATATAGAGGAAATAGCGAAATATAGTGGGAATAACGGGATATAGCGGAAACAGCGGGGCTTAAAGCGGAAAGGATATATTTGGGGATATATGGAAAAATCATAGCGGTAGAAATTCGCTATAAGATATAGCAGGGTTATAGTGGGGTAATGGCGGGGCATTAACTGCACAGCTTAGATAATATAATGACGCGGTGATTCACTGTTCAATGATTGGGGGATTTGGGCTCCATCAATGGTTGTTAGCTTGAATGTGCCATCCCCTAGCTTCTAACCGATCACATAGGGTCCTTCCTAATTTGGTCTGAATGCTTCTTGTACAGGGAAGACCCTCTTGAGGACATGGTCTCCCATTTTGAAGGTGCGGTTATGAAACATGGAGTTGAAGTACCATGCGACCTGTTTCTGGTGAGCGACATCCTTAATTCAGCTTCTTCCCTCTTCTGATCGACCATATCAAGCGACTCGAGTAGGAGCTCTTGTTCTACCTTTGATCGAAGTTTTACCTTCGATGAGAAGGGACTTCTAGCTCAACTGTGGTCATTGCTTCTAAACCATATGCCAGGGCAAATGGCGAGTGTCTAGTTGCAGATTGTTGCGTTATCCTATAATCTCATAGTGCGAGTGGAAGTTCATCGACCCAATTTCCTTTCGCTTTAGTTAGCCGCTTTTTGATGATAGACTTGATGATCTTTTTTTTTACTTCCACTTGCCCGTTTGCTTGCAGATGTGCGATAATGGAAAAGCTTTTCCTAATTAAAAAGCGTAAAAGTCTTTGAACTCAGTGCTTTCGAATTGAGTCCCTTATCTGTGATGATTTTCTTTGGCACACCAAATCTGCAAATAATTCCTTTAGTAACAAAATTAATAAATTTCTTTATGGTAATAATGGCCAGAGGTATCGCTTTGGCCCATTTGGTGAAATAGTCAACAATAACGATAGCACATTTGGATCCTCCTTTAGCCATTGGTAATATACCAATCTGATCGATTCCCCAAATTGCGAATGGACATGGGCTGAGAATCTATGTTAGCTCCGTCGAAGGAGTTCTTTTGATCTTGTTGAATCTTTGGCATAGGTCGCACCATCTGCCTTAATCTGCTGCATCATGGTTTACTATTGGCCAAAATACCCATACTGGAGAACTTTCTTTGCAAGGTTTTGCCATCCGGTATGATCTCTACAATCGTATTCATGGACTTCTCTTAGGATCCTTCAAGCTTCATCGTTTTGTCACACATCAGAGGAAGAGGGTAGAGATTCCCCTTCAGTAGAGTATCACATTCTGTATTGCAAATCTTGTGCCTTTCGGAGAAGCTTTTTCCGCTGATTCCTATCTATAAGGATAGTTCCTATGAGCATATAGTCCTTGATTGGCTTCATCCATGTTTCTAGTTCTTTGGTTGTCTCAAAAATCTAGTCGATATCCATTTTACTTATTCTTGGGGTGGTTATGGTTTCAACTGGGACTAGCCCCAATGATTGAGCTTTTGTGGTACTGGCCAGTTTGGCTAGATATTCCGCCTGCGTGTTCTTTTCCCTCGGGATATGAGTTATGGTGTAATTCTTGATGTCGTTCAGCAGTTCCTACACTTTAGATAGGTACGAGGCAAGGTTCTCCCCTTAAGCCTAGTATTCGCCTTTCACCTGATAAATGACTAGCTAAGAGTTGCTATAGATGTGTATGGATTTTATCTCAAGTTCCTTCGTAAATCTTTATCCCAGCTATCAATGCTTCGTATTCGTTATTTGCTGTAGGGAATTCCAAGCAAAAGGCGAAGCAAACGGATCGTCCTTCGAGAGTCTCAAGCACTGCTCCTGCTCCTGAGTACAAGTTATTAGATGCACCATTGATGAACAGCTTCCAACGTGTTTCCGCTTACGAAGTAATTTCTTCTTTATTATCCCATATAGTAAATTCGGCAATGAAATCTGCTAATGCCTACCCAATGATCTCCCTTGGAGGATGGTAAGTGATTTTACATTGATGCAATTCAATGTTTCATTTGATAAGCCGCTCAGAGGTCTCAGATTGGTACAACACTTGCTTCAAGGGTTGATCTGTTGGTACTTTGATTGCGTGCGCTTGGAAATATGGTCGTAACTTTCTAGATGCGATCAAGTGGCAATATTCTAGCTTTTTCAATTTTGGATAGTTCTTTTCGGCTCTAATGAACCGTTTGCCGATGTAGTATATAGGTTGTTGGATCCTAACTTCTTCACGTACAAGCGCGACACTTAGTGGGTGAGGTGAGACTACTAAGTAGATAAACAAGTCTTCTAAGTCCACCAACTTGGATAGGATTGGCGGGGTATTCATATGTCGTAGTAACTCTTCGAACGTAGTTTGACAAGCCTGATTCCATTTGAAGTTCTTCTTTCCCTTCTTTAGTGCGTCAAAGAACGGTATACATTTATCGATTCATTGTCGATTGCTTTTGAGATGAACCGGCTTAGTGCTGCAACTTTTTTGTTCAAGCTTTGTAAGTTCTTCTTTTTTTAAGGCCTCAACTTCTCATAGAGCAGTAATTTGTTCTGGATTTTCTTCAATATCTCTTCTGCTTACAATGAATCCCAAGAACATTCCAGAGGCTATTCCGAAGGGACATTTACGTAGATTGAGTTTCATTCCATATTTGCGGAGTATTTCAAACATTTCGATGAAATTATCCTAGTGATTCGCGGTACGCAATTTAACCAACATGTCATCCACTTAGACTTCTATAGTTTTTCCAATCTGGCGCTTGAACATGGCGCTCACTAGTCGTTGGTAGGTTGCCCTAGCATTCTTTAAGCTGAATGGAATCATTTTATAATAGTATAACCCCAGATCGGTAATGAAACTGGTGTCTTCTTGATTAGGTTCATGCATCATGATCTGGTTGTATCCTGAGTATGTATGCATAAATGATAGCAATTTATATCCAGCCGTCTCATCCACAAGCTGATCGATTCTGAGTAGAGAAAAGATGTTTTCGGGCAAGCTTTGATTAAATCCGAGTAGTCAATATAGATTCACCATTTCCCATTGGATTTGTTGACTAAGACCGGGTTAGATACCTATTCGGGATACGTTGCATCTGGGGTAAAATCATTCGCCAGTAGCTTGTCTACTTCTTCTCCTAGCTCTTTGAACAGTTTGGGTCCTAGGCTGCATCTCTTTCGCTTTACTGGTGTACACTTGGGATCGATATTGAGTGCATGGCATGCAATCTATGATGATATCCTGCACACATCAAAATGCAGCCAAGCGAATATGTCCAAGTTAGAGTGAAGAAATTTGATGAGTTCCAATCGCGTCTTATTTCCAAGATGCAATCCAATTTTAAAACCCATGTCAGGTCACCATATCAACAGGGACAAACATCATCAATTCTACCAGTGCTGCCCGATCCTTCCCTGAACTCTTCTTTCTAGGGTCAAAAGTCTAGTCGAATCGGCTATGGTCCTAAAGCCAGGGGGATCTGTCGTTGCTATTTGGAAGGTTCATGAATATGGAGAGTTCTCCCCATATTCTTCCCTTTTCCCTTCTTTTAGACTAGCGTAGTTCCGCAATATAGCATTCTCTGGCGGCACTTTGGTCTTCTTTGATCATCCCGACATCATTCTCTATCGAAAATTTCTTAATTAGACATCTTCGAGCTAAAGAAATTATGAAATCTACCAAGGCAAGCTACCTAGGAAGGCATTGTAGGTGGAAATTTCATCTACGATCATAAAGGTTTGGATAAGGGCGGCTCTTCGGTCACCTTCCTCAAGTTCTATAGGTAAATCAATTGTTCCGCTATGTTGTCTGGGTTCACCGTTGAACTCTTGGTCTTTGTTTGGCAAGCAGATACATCTTTCATACTGATCTTCATTTGATCAAAGGTGAGCTTGAAAAGGATATTCACAGAACTGCCACTGTTTACCAATACTCATCATACCATAGCGAGTCTGATTCCTACTGTCACGACCATAGGGTCGAGAGTTGGAGCTTATATCCCTTCAGTGTCTTGATTTCGGAATACTGTCATCATTCATGGTTCTTTGCTGCTTGGCAAGTGTTCCATCTTTGATCGCAAAGCACGAATCTTTCGAAGCGTGCATTAATGAGCTTACATACCGCTCCTTTTCTCCCCAACTCTTCGATGTGGGATGGGGTCCTCTAGGTATTGTTCCAATGATGAGTCTCTAATCAATCTGCCTAGGTCCCTCTTCGTTGGTTCCAGCTTAATTCCCTCGATCCCTAGGAGCTTGGGGCACTGTAGGTTGGTCAGGATTCTGTGGTTTCCTCATATAATACTGAAGCTTATTTTCCCGAATTAGCTCCTCAATCAAGTTCTTCAGGTGACGAAACTCATTCGTGTTTTGGCCATGTATTTCATGTAAGTGGCAGTACTTTTTGGAGTGCTTTATCATTTCAGTTGCTTCCTTTTTAGGCGGATTCTTGTACTCTTCTGTCCCATTTGTTGCGAGATAGATATTTTATGGAGTATCGTTGAGCGGGATGTATTCTTCGGGCCTCAAACCTTTAAATTGCTTGTTACTTTTGTTTCGCTTATTGGTTCTAATTCTTCCTTTTCTAATTTCCATCTTTTCCTACATTTTCTTCCGTGGTCCCGAAGGTATTTATGTCTTGGTTTGTCGCCATACCACTCTTCTCAATGTTGGTTTGTTGTAAGTTAGTAGATTTCCTTTCTAATTCCTACGCCTCTTTCAATCTCAAATATTGGCTCGCTTTTTGGTTGATGTCCTTCATAGTGATAGGTTGTTTCATTTTGATCCATTTTTCAAATTTAGTTTTGAGGTGGATAGTGTGGACTAAGGTCATGAAAACCATATCCTCGTTTGGATTACATACTTCAGTTACCACGGTGTTGAACTGATTCATAAACGACTTCATAGATTCATTTCTTCCCTGGAATAGGCTGGATAAGGACATCACATCTACCATGTGAAGCCTAAATTGATCAAGAAATCTTGTTGCTAGTTGATTAAAGGTGGAGATGGATCTTGGTGGAGCCAGGTAAACCACATAGATGCTATTCCCTCTAGGAAAATTGGAAAACATCTACATCGAACGACATTTGAAGCATTTGCTCCATTCATGGACCAATTGTACTTATATAAGTGGGGTTTTGGGTCCCTTATTTCATCGTAAGTTAGAATATTTGGCATAGTGAACTTTTTAGGGTACCGCTCATTCAGTATGCCATCGGTGAAGGGAGTCTAACTTGGAGCAGATCCCCATCCATCATCCCTTCTATCCTTACTTTCATCTATTAGTAACTTGATCATGTCCGCGACATATGCATCAGATGTCCGATAATCCACAGGTTGGCTATTAATGAGCACACCAATTGTTTAATTCTGCAAATAATCTTGGTAAATGGACTAAAGCCTAGGCTCTCCTGTCTTCAAGAGATCCCTTCCCTCAGAATTTTGTTGTCTTGCTGTTGGTCGGGTAGGGTAATTTGGATTTCCCTTGCGTTATTTAATGCATTGGTATTTCCTTCCAACTTGTCATCATCAAGTTTCTCACCATCTTCTTAGTCGGAGAGATCTATTGCTATATCTTGCCATGGGGTTTTCGCCTCTAGATTCAAATTTGTAGCTTATTGCCTCGTGGTTGGTGGAGTGCTTGCATTTCCTTCCATATTAATTCCTACGGTTGCTTTCTATTTCTCTTTTCTGCTGTTGCTTTCTATTTCTCCTATTTAGACCAGAGGTGGAAGAATTTCTTGTTCCATGGCAGCCGCGGGCTCTGTCACGGTTTTGGAGTAGCATATGAATGTAATGTCAATAGGACATTCAATTTTTCCATAAGAGCTCTTTGGTTGTTTTTCATCTTCTGATTAATTTCATCAACCATTTTATTTAACCATCTCTAGTGACAACTTCATGCTGAATAGAGGATCCCGACACCTGATCTCTTAGGTTGGTGCCATTAACTTCAATTGTTGAAGATTGATCCCTTCTCTAGCAATTATAGCTCATATGGATCTTCTGAAAGCATTTATCCTTCTTCTTGGTGCCACTGATTCTCAACAGCAGATCTTCTAGGTAAAGATTAAGGATCTAACTTCTGAACCTATCCGGTCCAAAGTAGATAGCTAGATCTAAGGCTGAGTTCAATTCTTAGTGAAAGCACCAAAATGTTATCCCACAAAATGTATCAATGCACTGATATGATGTGAAAGCACCAGCCATATTTAGCAGGACAAATAAAGTAGAGCAAAACACTCTCCAAATTACAGAAAAGATAGAATAAAGTAGAGAAACATAAGATTTTTATAGTGGTTTGATTGTTTAATGAAGCTTATGTCCACTTTATGGATTTTATTGATGGATTGACTTTTGATCACAAGTATAATTGTTTACAATTCTAATAATTGAACGAAGAAAGATGAGACCACCATTGATGGAGACCAAAAAGGATCTCAATTGTCCCACTGCAGCCATTGTGACACTACAACAAAACAGCTTTTCTACAACGGGCAATGCCCATTGTAATATGTGTTTCGCAACGGGCATGCGCCTGTCGTATTAGGCCTTGTTGTAATAGATCCACTGTATTTTACAACGGACAATAAACGTTGTAAAGGACCGTTGTAATACACCTTTTTACAATGGTCATTGGCCCTT
This sequence comes from Allium cepa, assembly GCA_030765085.1. Lineage (NCBI taxonomy): Eukaryota > Viridiplantae > Streptophyta > Magnoliopsida > Asparagales > Amaryllidaceae > Allium > Allium cepa. The sequence goes on from CM060934.1 coordinate 185,568,737, forward strand.
GAAATAGACTCTCTGACAACATGCATTGACCGTTGCAAAATCCCATTTGACAACATGCATGGACCATTGTAAAAAGCTCGAATAACAACATGATCTGACCGTTGTAAAAAGGTTGCATAAGAACATGCTCTGACCATTGCAAAATAAATGCAAATTAAGAAAAACAACGGTAGCATCCATGCAGTATATCCATACCAGCAATGAATAATTTAACAAGTAATAAATATTATCATAAAACAACCAAAATCAAAAAGTCTAAATAAAGCTAGAGTCATAAAATTCCAACACATTCCAAAAAGTTAGATAAGTTTACATTGACATAGTTCTAACATACACATGACAACTAGTTACGTAACAGCCAAATACATAAGCATTAACATATAACAATCAGCTACAAATATCATGTTCTAAGTACTATCGTACTAGACCATAGTTCTTTTGTTCCTTGTAATCAAGATTCTAATTATCTCATCACTACCATAGTTCTTTTGTTTGACGGCTTCATTCTGAATTGAGACAGTATGCAGCATTTCTACAAACATCTTATGCTTATAATAAAGCATATCACCTTTGAATCCCTTCACCATATTTTTAGGTAAAAGCTTTATTCTTCCATCCACCATACGTACATGATTACAGTACTTATGATCCCTGCTCGCTCCAACCAGTAGCGACAGCTCCCACATCGAACCGCTCGATGGCAACGGTAGTCTTTTATCCTCCAATGACTTCTCCTCCCATTCTTCCCTTTCCACCCATTATACAAATGGTTGTAATAAATGTGATCGCAAATTATTACATTGCTAAAAAAGGATTAAAAATATAATCAAAGTAGACTGTACCTTCTTAACATCTAGTAAGACAAGCATAAGTGAAACAACTGATTTCCTGAATGAGAAACCCTCGAACGTTAGTTTAAACATAATTTGGATTCAAAGAATCATTCGGGCGACAAGATGCTCGAATCATATCACTGCACTGAACTGTTAACCATAACTTGATCATCAATGCCACTACTTGCTTCAAACTTACTATCTGTCAACAACATTCATTCGTCAACAAGCACTGTTGCATTCACTTCTACATATCTGCACTCTCCACCTGACATACACATCAAACACAGAACTGTACAAACCTCTATTGACACTCACTGCCCCTTGATCCAACCACTTACTGACCTTCTCCATTACTTTCCACATCAATAATCCATCTCCTACACTACACATAAATCTCTGCTACTGTCATCATACCTTTTACGCTACACATAAACCACAAGCCATATTTCCAGTTATCGTACTTGACCATAAATTTCTGCTACTGTCTGACCACAACCATTTTCCAGCCATCACAACCACGAGCGTGGTCAATTGCACAGTATAGCCAGTAAAGGCTTCTAAAAGGGTGATATTCTAAGTTACGATTAGATCATTTCCATCTTGCTTGTAAGTGCTATGCGGATTTTCATCTATTATAAAGATGAGGTCGGCTAGAATAATGTTTGGTCGCTCGTTGCCTTTTTTAGGGAATGTGATCTTCGTTCCTTTTTTCCACCCAGGCTTTATTTCTATTCTTAGGATCTCTTCCACTGGCATTGTTTTCCAGCACATTTTTGACATTGGTGATTTAAATCCACATTTTGCAACAAGTGATGAATGATTAAAGTGTAATAGCAACTCAATGATCAATATTAATGATGACTGACGTCCTGCAAACTACTGAGAATTACATAATGCAAAAAATAAAGATATCTTACCCACTAATATCAGCTATCTCCCTTGAAATCTTCATCTTCTTAGTAGTCCCCTTGTACAATTCTTCCAAGCTACAAGGCAAATTGTTCTCAATGGGCGCCGCCTTCTGCTTCCTCATTCCCATTCCCTCTCTAACGCCGGCACCACCGCCACCAAAAGCAGATCCAAACATATCCTCACCAAACATATTGCTCAAAAACCTAGTAGCACCACCTCCGCCTCTCATTCCTCCACCGTTGCCACCAAAAGGGCCCGAGAATCCTAAAAACTTCGCAAATATATCATCCGTGTTTCTCGGATTGAATCTAAACACGGTTGGCCCATCTCCACCGCCTGAAAAGAATGATGCGCCACCTGGCCCATCTGCTCTTGGTGGTGGTACCTGACCTTTCAACCCTTCTTCTCCGTATTGATTGTATACTGCTCGTTTTTGTGGATCGCTTAAAACCTACACGTAATTTGAAAAAAAATCAGTCAGCACCGGTTTTATCTTATGCATTGCTAGCTTATCGGTGAAAATCGAACTCACTTAAACCTCAACAGCAATCACCGAACTCCACCCAAATCCGCCAACAGCCTCACAACAAATCCGCAACCAAACTGCAATCGCCAACCCTCCTTCACCACAATTCGCCATCGAACGTGTAACGTCTGAACCCATTTCGCTACAAAAATTGCCTAGTCTAAACTATCAACCTACTCAACAAACCACAAAAGTAATTTCTTAATCATGATGGAGAGAGCGGAGTAGAAGGGCAGGCCGAGGATGTCGATCGCAATTTACACGGAGCAAAAGTGTTGAAGTAGAGAGGAATATGAGATGTTAAAAGTTTGATTTAGGGAGAACATCATTGAGATTAATGAACTAGAGACAGAAATGAAATTTAGATTGGGGGAAATTGAAGAAAAGAAAGGATTTGAAATGAATCTAGGTTCAAAAACTCAAAGAACGTTGGTGTGGAGTCAAAAAAAATTTGGGTGGAGCCAAAAAAATTCGGTTGGAGCCAAAAAAAATTTGGGTGGAGCCAAAAATTTTCGGTTGGAGCCAAAAACAATTTGAAATTGTTAGGTTTTATGAACTTTTGTTTGAAGCCAAAGAAAAACTTAAAATGGACTTTTATTTTTTCATTTTGCGAATATTATTAAATTTATCTTAAAATTATTATAATTTTAAAAAATTGAAAATTAAATATAATTATCAGTATTAAATACTAGATAACAAATATTATTTCTTATTTATTAGGTACTACTTATTAATCATTAATTATAAAAAATTAAATAGTAAATTAATTATTAGGGAATTTAAATTATTAAATATTTACCTACAATAAATTATTAAATATTATTTATTAAAAATTAATTATTAATTACTAATTATTTAATAGTTATTTTTTTAATATTAATTATACACTAATAACCATTAATGGTTAATTATTAACTATATTTATCGAATATTAATAGTAATTATTTTATATTTATCATTAATTATTAAGTATAAAAAGTAATTATAAAAATCTAGCTATTAAAAATTTAATTATTTATTATTAAATATCATTAGTAATTATTCAACATTAAATATTTTTTATAATTAAATATTAGTTATAAATTATTTAATATTTAATATTAAGTAATAACATCAATTATTAATAATTAATTATGAAAATTTTAATTATTCATTATCCATTAGTAAACAAATAATAGTATTAATTAATTACTATTTATTTATTGATTATTAATTTGTATATTAACTATTAATATATATATATATATATATATTTTATTAGGAATTATTTCATATTTCAAATTAATTATTAATTATTAATTATTATATATTAATTCATTATTATTACGATTTAACATTTTTTATTTTTATCAATTAATAAATTATTACTTACTAATTATTAGTAGAAATTACTTTATATTATTAATTAAAATTAAGTTTGTTGGAATATTGATTAAGTTATAAATGATTAATATAATATTATTAATGATTAATTGTTAAATATTAATAAATAATATTATATTATTAATGATTAGTAATTAGTAATAATATTATAATTAGTAGTTAGTAACATATGATTAATATAATATTATTAATGATTAATTATTAAATATTAATAAGTAATAAATATTAATTTTAAGAAAGCATTGTAATTATTAATTATTGATTGTCGAAAATTGGCAACAGACATTTATTACAACGGGTGTTTTATGATCACTGTAAAATTGACATCGGCTAAAACGGGCATTTTATGTCCGTCGTAAAATTGGCACCTATTACAATGGGCATTTTAGCCTGTTGTAAAACTGGCACCTATTGCAACGGGCTTTATGAGCGTTGTAAAATTGGCACCTCTTACAAAGGGCATTTTGTGACCGTTGTAAAATTGTCATCTCTTACAACGGGCATTTCGTGAATGTTGTAAAATTGGCATCTATTACAATTGGCATGAAAGAACCGTTGTAATAGCATTCTATTACAACGCACAGTCATTGCCCGTTGTAAAAAGGGCGATGTATAGGTCATCTTTTACAACGGGCCTGAGTGGACCGTTGTAATAGCCTTCTATTACAACGGGCAACCAATGCCCATTGTGAAAAGGGCATTGTAATAGGGTATTTTTGTTGTAGTGTGAGGAGGAGGAAGGTTGAAGAATCTTAGTAGCAGAATTTCCTAGTGATCAAAGTAGCCAGCCCCACTTCTGTTGAAGATAGGATGGTATTCATAGGATTTAGATAGCAGTTGGATCGGAATCAGAGTACCAGAAGCCTGTGGTTATCCATAGGAAGAGGCACATAAAATTTAGGGTAATTTTGAACTAACCTTTTGGATCGAGTCAGTACCAATCCAAAGTGTTGTGCAAATTTTGGATAAATCCTACTTCTGTGGCTTCCATTCTTGCATGCGAGAATCCCCATGTGATTCCATAGCTTGTTGACTTGTTTTGATGATGCTTCACCTATAAATTAGATTGAACTATAATCCGAATCGAATAAGTCTTGACTTCTTCAACTCAGATGCTCGAAATATTATCAAACTTGGTAGATAAATTTAGGAATGCTTGTGGATTAGAGAACCCTCGATTCAATATTTTGGATCGGTAACGATCCAATTGGATCGGATCGGTGCTGTTCCAATTGGATCGATTCAGTGTCGATCCAAATACTTGGCATATTTTTGGTCCAAACTCCCGGGGTTTCTTTATCATGTAATTTAAGGTCTTTCAGTCAAGTTTCGAATCATTATGGCTTAGGTTGAATGTTCTAACTCCTTCTGAATTCTGCTGGATTAAAAACCCGGCTAACATCGCTTTCGATGTTTAAGCCTATATACCCCTTTGTTCAGAGTTTATTGTCTCCATATGGAAATGATTCTTTGGTATTTATTAAATATCTGAGAATAATATTGATTACTGTCTAGTGTTCTATAACCAAATTTGATTGAAATCTACTTACTGCATTGACTGCATAAGAAATAATGGGTCGAATGCATAGCATATCGTTCAGCTTGTCCATTTACAGCCAGCTTATTAACTTAACGCTTCAGCTCATTAACACTACTCACTTGCTTAGCTCTTTCAACTTCAGTATCAACTTTAGCCCCTTATCTCACCGCCTACCTCTCTGCTTTAGCTTATTAACACTATGTATGTAGTAGCATAACAACAGTAAGAGTTAATTAGTAGCTCATTTCACTATATTTATGTTCTTTTTGGTTACATTTTGTCTTTTTCTTGCTTTTTTGTTGATCATCTCTGTGATGATATCGTATTCTTCATTCATTAACTTATGTAATGCCACCCATCAGGCTTTTTTATGGTTTTTGGTTTATTTATAAAATTTAATAAATATTGAGTGCGTTCCTTAAGACGAGGACTATTCTTTCATCAAAATATAATAATATATCATAAATGATGGATACCATTACCTATGAACAAAGAATCCTTACAAGCTCTCATTCCTCATCGTACATGTAATGTCTCGAAGGATAACTCCTTCTTAGACAGGAAAATTTCTTTCTTGGAAATTTCCATATTTATTTGGGATAATTATGACATCTTCATTGATCTACCTTTATAGATATTTATATTAAATAAGCATACATAGGATGCTTGCCTTGCTTAAATCTAATACTAATAAACTGGCATGCAATCATGCTTTAATGGTTGTAGCATCGGTACATCAGTACTAATCAATAGTATATTATTTATGTTTAACAAGAAATTTACGAACATCTTTTAATCTTTATTATAGACACATAATTTCTTTATATTTTGACTAAAATACTTGATTATTTTTTCAAAAGAATTATTCTAACTATGATGATTAATTAATATTATAGATTGATCTTATGAGTTAGCAAGCTTATTGTCGCTCACAAGACCTTGAGAACCTTTCACATTAGTATACAAATCGTACTTTTTAAACCATCATTTGGATAGCCATCTTAATACCCATACACCATGTTTTATAGTCATAGTCTAGGACAATTTGCAATATAATCTAGTGGACTAAAGATCGGCGATCGACGAATGTTTTTGTTATAGTCAACCCTTTGAATTTTACGAATTCTTTTTCCCATCCACTGTGAGTTAGCGGAATAGGGATCTTAAGGCTACTAGAGGGGTGAATAATGTTTAATGAATTATGTGAATATTTTTCAAATTCTTTAAGATTCTACTTAGAATGATGTAATTAATAATCACAGAAACAATCATAGAATTAAAGTGCAAATAAAAGTAAATGCGGTAAGAATAAAAAGAGAAGAACACATCAGGATTTTATACTAGTTTGGAGTTACCCTACATCTAGTCCCACATAATTCCTTGTACGAATTTCTTTTCTACTAGTAAATGCAAATAAAATCTCGATTTCAAGGCTACAAGACACACTATCTGGAATCCCGACCTCTGGATAAGTCACTTGATTTTCGAGCTGGCAGCAACCCAATTGATTTTACGGGCTACAATCACACCCAATTGATTTTACAGGCTACAGTCACACCTAATTGATTTGATAGAGTTTTACAGACTCAAATCTTCGATCTTGATTACAATCAATCCTATAACTCTTGAATAACAATTAGACCTAGGTTTGAGTAAGAGAGATGAAAGAAATTAAAGAGTAGATGAAGGAGAATCAAACTAGTGATGACTGAATTTGAATCTGGTTGAATTTTGATAAAGTTTGCATATGTTTTGATTTAGAAATTAAGAGAGTGAAAAGAGGAGAGCGAATAAGAAAGTGTATTATAAAAAATCGTTTGGAAGTTTGGTATATATAGGGAAACAATGGTCATGTCCATTCGTGAAGAGATACGATGAAAAGACACTTCCATTCAAATTTGAATTTTGAAAATTACGGCCATTATGTCGACATATAGAAAAAGGATATGTTGAGATGTCCTTCAGAGATTTGAAAACACTTTAAAAATATTATTTTGAAAATCCTTTGCTTTGTAAAATAATTTGATACTCTGCAGATTTGAAAGATACTCTAGTTATCACTTATTAAAACTTATACACGTTTTAAAGTATAAATTTTAAAAACACAAAATTAAAAGTAGTTTATACACATTTTAATCAAAATATAACTTAATAAAACTTTATAAAATAAATTTGAAAGATTTCGAAAGAGTATTCAATATAATGTAAATAATATATATAAAATCAATATAGTTATCACTTATTAAAGTGTAAAAATATATTCAATATATATATATATATGTAAACTTAAAAACTCCAAGTTAATATCTTTATAAGTATAAGAGATTGAAAATCATTTTGAGTAATATATTGAAAAGATTATTTTAAAACCAGTATATTTGTAAAAACAATTTAAAACAAAATTTGAAAAGAAGAGAGAGATCAGGAAGTATTATCAAGGTTATAACATAAATTCTATGACTCTATAACTTATCTGGAATATCTTAAAATCTGGAACTCTTTAATACTCATGGGTCTTTATTCTCCAACTCTTAAAACTCTATATCAGCATCTTGAATCTACTCTTGATACTGTACAGTCTTCATAATCAACATCTGTCTAATATCCTACACTATATACTATATATAAATTGATAAAACATTAGTATCTATATTTTATATAATGTCCTATAGAATTTATCATCAAAACCAATACCTAAGGTACTAGCAATCTCCCCATTTTGATGATGACAACTCTATGTATAAAATATAATACAACTCCCCCCGTGTTACAAAACTTTCCCTTAATCTATGCCTAGATTTTATATATTTCTCCCCCTTTGACATCAACAAAAATAACCACCTAAAACTATAACTCTAACACTAACTCTTGTTCTAATTCTAACTCTATCTCCCCCTAAGTAAAATATTGATTGATATATACATACATACATACATATATATATATAATGATGATGAGAATGATATAAAAACAATAAGTGGTATGTAAAATGAGATAATCAAGGAATGGAAATAATGATAAAAATGATATATAAGAAATGATAAGTAGTAACACAAATCATTTATAGTAACCAAACCAATCTATATATTCATTCAATACCACGCCATAATCCAATCACATCTTGAAATATACATACAAGTAAGTAAAACAGGTATTAAACCAAATTAAATATACACATCACACGATCAATTTAGCGAAAATAAGTACTATCCTTATGTGATTTCCTAATGATTGGGGATTTGTGAATAGGATATTGAGGATAATGAAGTAAAAAGTTCCCCTTTTGTTGCGACATGTCAGACTTCTTCATCTTACTCCATGTGTTCTTTCACTTCTTCTTCTTCCTCTTCTTCCTCTTCTTCGCCATCATCGCTGCGTTTAATGGTATTATGAATGGCCAAATTTGCAAAATCATCTTCAATAACTATTGGATTCATAGGATTATCAAATAGATATTTTTGCAAATTGCGAAGAAATCTACTTTGTTTCTCTTCTTCTTTGGACATACAAATTTGTACAATTTGTATTGCAGTCAACATCTCTTAAACATTCTACATTTCTCCTCCTAATTTAACTACTTTGGCCACGATAGAGTTCTAAAATAATTGGCTTTAAGTAAGAGAGGTGAAGGAAAATGACGAATTCTCTTCTCTAGAATGTTTGGGATTAGTGGAGGCCATGGTTTATTTGTTTTAGAAGTTTAAAACAGAGAGAATACAGAGAAATGAAGAAGAAAGTTGAAATTTGGTCATTATATCGACATACATTTTATAATTTTGATTATTTTTTTTTCTTTATATTTTGTAATCTTTACCTCATTATTTGTATAGTTCTGATAGAGAACAAATTTCTAACTCTCTTGTTAACTTAGTAAAAGATGTTTGATTCATTGGTTTCGTCATATATCAGTTATTTGATTTTTTAGTGTTTATAAACTCAAGTGATATTAATTCTTTATTTACATTATCTCTTAGAAAATGGCGTCTTATATCAATATGTTTAGTTATAGCATGATAAGTTGGATTTTTAGATAGACTGATCGAACTTGTATTATTGCGGTATATTGGTGATTTAGTAAAATTTAAATCAAAATCTTTTAATGTTTGTTGCATATAGATAACCTGTAAATAGGCTAGTGTTGATGAAATATGTTATGCTTATGTCATAGATAGGCATACATAGTTTTGCTTCTTACTAAACCAAGAAATCAGATAGTGTCCCAAAAAGTGATAAGTTTCACTTGTACCGTTTTCGGTCTCATTTGCAACCAACATAGTCAGCATCACTATATGAGATTTAATAGGAGTCTTCTTTTGGGTAAAAGAGTCAATATTCTAATATGTTGTTTACATATCTCAAAATTTGTTTTATAGATTTTAAATGAGTTTCTTTGGATTGAGATTGATATCTTACACGGGGACAAACACTATGCATTATATCAGGTCTACTAACAGTTACATAAAGTAGTGATCCAATCATTCCTATGTATAATTTTTTATCTACATCTATCGAATTTTTTTCTTTATTTAATTTTTTCATTAGTTGCCATGGGAGTTGATTTACCATTGGTATTTAACGTACCAAATTTCTTAACTAAAAGTATAGCATGTTTTTCTTGACTAATAAAAATGCCATTGCTTGGTTTTTTTTATTTGTAATCCTAAAAAATAATTTTGTTCTCCATATGACTCATTTTAAATTCCTTAGTCATTATTTCTGAGAATTACTCATTTAGTTTATCTTTGGTAGAATCAAAAATGATATCGTCTACATATATTTGTATTAGAATATCATTTTTATCTCTTTTAGTAAAAATTGTACTATCTGCTTTGCCTATTTCAAAATTTGATTGTAATATAGGATTTAAGTCTGACATACCAAGCTCTTGGAGCCTGTTTCGGACCATACAAATCCTTCTTCAATTTGTAAAAATGATTAGGTAGTTTTTCATCTTCAAAAATTAAGGGTTGTTCCACATATACATCTTTTTTAATAAAACATTTAAAATGCACTTTTAACGCCCGTTTGATATAACTTAAAATTACTATCATTAGCAAAAGCAAGTAAAATTCATATAGCTTCTAATCTTGCTACAGGTGCAAAGGTTTCATCGAAATCTATTCCTTCTTCTTGATAATAAACTTGTGCAACTAACCGAGCTTTATTTCTCACAACCTCTCCTTGTCCATTTATTTTGTTTCTATATACCCATTTATCTCCTATTATGGATTTATCCTCAGGTTTTGTGACTAATTCTCATACATCATTTCTTGTAAATTGATTCAATTCATCTTGCATAGTAAGAAAATCTGGATCATCAATTGATGCTTCCTTTGGATTTTTAGATTTAATAGTTGAAATAAAAGCAACGTTGCTCATTTTATTTAGTTGACTTCTAGTTTTAACAGCAGATTCTATATTTCCAAGTATATTTATTATAGGATGATCTTTCAAGTAGCTTGTTCTTTTATTTGAATGCGAGTTTTCTGAATTATTATCATTTTCATTTGGATTATCAATATTTTCTTCTTAATCGATGCTTGGACTATAAACTTTAAATTTTCATCAAGTGAGACATGTAATGTCTCTTTAATAATATTAGTTGTAGTATTGAATATCCAATAAAGATTTCTTTATCTGGTTTAGTATCAAATTTATCCAAATTATCTTCCGTACTTAAAATAAAAAAATTACTACCAAAACTCTAAAGTAAAAACATTAGGCTTTTTATTACAGAATAATTCTTATGGTGTTTTGTTAGTTGGTGGTCTTATTAAAATTCTACTCAATATGTCACGCGTAGTACCAACTGTTTCTGTCCAAAAAAAATTAGGTAAATTACTATCATTTAACATAGTTCTAGCGTACTCTTGAGTCATCCTATTGTTATGTTCTACCACTCCATTTTATTATGGTGTTCTTAAATATGAAAAATTATGGGTTATACCTTTTTTATTACAGAAATTCTCAAAATTTTCATTTTCGAATTCTCCACCTTGGTGACTCCGAATAGTTTTAATTTTACTAGTCATTTGACTTTGAATTCGTTTATCAAAAAATTTAAATATTTCAAAAGCATCTTTTAAGTTTTAAGCAAATCATTCGGGTAAACTTAGAAAAATCATCTACGACTACAAACACATATCTACTATGATTTATATATTATATTTGTAAAGGATCAAAAAGAGCTAAGTGAAAAAGTTCAAGGGGTTGAGAGATATAAATCATATCTTTTGATCTAAAAGAACTTTTTCTAATAACCTAATTGACATGCATCACATAAATAATTAACTTTAAAATTCATTTTGGAAAGGCCTCTAAGTAGATCTTTTTTAATAATTTTAAATGTTAGTTTGAAATTCAAATGACTGAATCGTTTATGCCAAATCCAAGGATCACTTGATTCAGCCAAAAGTCACAAATTATCTTTTGAGATTTTCAAACTTAATATATAGATGTTTTGTTTCCTAATACCTTCAGAGATAATATTTGACTCATTATCTTCAATGTGACAGTTATCTTTTACGAATTTAATTTTGAAACCGTTATCAAACAGTTGACTAATACTCAACATATTATTCTTTTTAATTCCTAACTAACAAAATATTAGAAATGGTAGGTTTCTTAGAATTGCCGACATTATCGTTGCCAATCAGTTATCCTTTAGTGTTTTCTCCAAAATTTACTTATCTACCATCTTTGTGAACTATATCTTGCAAAATCTTCAAATATCCGGTCATGTATCTTGAGCATCCACTATCCAATATCCATTTGTCCTTTTTGATCTATAAAGTTTGATCATCGGGTGTTTGTTCATTAAAAGCCATATAACACATATATTCCTACAATTATACCTTTTCAAAAGATCACGTGATATTTTATAATAAATAGATGCAAATTTATGAAACAACATTATGATGATTTTGCAAATTATCTTTTTGAAAATAATGTTAAAATTATTATCAAAAATTGCCATTGAAACTTTTTCCAAAATCAGATTATGAATACTTTAAAAACCAATGTTCTAGTACCAAATATGAGTCGGCGGAATAGGGAACTTAAGGCTTAATTTACATTAGAGTGGGGTAAATAGTGTTTAATGGATTATATGAATATTTTTCAAATTCATTAAGATTCTACTTGGAAAGATCTAATTAACAATCATAGAAATAATTGTAGAATCAAAGTCCAGGTAAAAGTAAATGCAGTAAAAATATAAAGAAAAGAACACACCATGATTTAATACTGGTTCGGAGTTACCCTACATCAAGTCCCGCATAATTTGTTGTATGGATTTCCTTTCAACTAGTAAATGAAAATACAATCTCGATTTCAAGGCTACGAGGAACACCTTATAAAATCTCGATTCTGGGCAGTGTCACTTGATTTTCAGGATACAAGCGCACCCATTAGATTATGGGCTACTAAACACACCCAATTGATTTTATGGGCTACAATCACACCCATAAGTATAGCAGTATGATTTGATAGAATTTTACAGACTTAGATCTTCGATGCAGTCTAAATAGTCATGTTAGAGTTACCTAATTAAGCTCACAACGTAGACAGTAGGGTGTCTAGAAAGGTAGCATCTAGGATTGGGTTTGAGTAATCAAGTACTCCGGGCTACCTAGCTACCGGCTTGGCCTGAGTAGAAATATGAGCTCAAAGGTTGTTCCTAATAGAAAATGCCCAATTTGGATGGGGTCATGGGCTAAATTTCAAAATTGTTTGAAAATTAAAATAAAATATTTTATATTTAAAAGTTAAATTTAAAATAAGATATAAATATATTATAAAAGCAATAATATAATAGTTAACAAAATGTTTGATAAACATAATGCAATTTAATGTAGAAATTTTAAATTTATTGATAAGATTAATGAAATAAATTAATTAAATAAGTTAATAATTAATAAATGTATACATGTATAATATAAGAAGATGTATGTTATGATCTTTTAAAAAGTTAAAATAACATAAGTATATATGTGTACATTTGATATGAATTTTGAAATTAGCATAATTTAATTAAAATAGTTTAATTAAACAAATTAATTGAAAGATTAATTAATTAAATAACATACACATGTATATGATATATGTGGTATACCACAAAGGTTATAGTATATAGTAAATACTAAGTATAAATGTTATACTAAAATAAAATTAATTAAAATGTTAATTAATTAAAATTAATTAATTAAGATATAATTAATATAATACTATACATAAGACTAGTATATAAGTAGTATAAAATATAAAAGTTATATAGTAATAAAACTTATATAATATGAATGTATAAACTAAAAGTGAAGCAATAAAGAAACCCAAAACCCAAATAGACTTAAGGAATAAATACATATGTAAATATACGTATACTATGATTTCTGATGTGTCCAACACTTGAATCACAAGAGTAATTCATAAGAATTACGTCATTCCATAAGTCGACATCACTCAATATAATATATTGAAGATTATGAATCTACAATATAATGTTGTCCTCTACCATATATATATATATATATATATATATATATATATATATTACTTGCATACTCCTTAGTTGTTGAGCAAACTCAAGTTAGGGATGTCATGTGTAGTATTATTTGTATAATGAATAAACGAAGTAAGATAACTAAATGTATTTATTAAGCGAACTTAAGGCATATATACTATACTTAGGCCATCACGATATGCTAGGTAAGAGTGAATAATTTCATATTGATTTGTTGGGCAAACTCAAAGTCGAACTATAAAACATCTACTATAACTTAAAGTTTGGCAAAACATAAAGGACTAGTGGCATCTTATTAGTAAAATAAAACACAAATTTTGTCCTTACTAATATTATGATAATATTTACTATGATTTGTCCTAATAAAATTCCACTTAAACTTAGAAAAAATGACAAACTCCAAAAAAAAATTCTGAAACTACAACACCCTTAATTTTAGTTTAAAATTATTCAAGAAATTTAATTGAATGGATTAAATAGAATAATGTAGAGGCATAAAGAGAATGAGATTTAATAATTTAATTAGGTCGTGCCTTAATAAATCAAGTGATAAGATTGTTTTAAACTTATAAAAGAAAAGAATGAATGAGAAGGGAAAATTAGGAAAAGAGCTTATTTCATCCCTAAACCCTTCCCCTCTTTCATCCATTCTCATTTTCGAAATATACTAAGTAAAAACAACGATTAAGGCCATCCATTAACTGAAGAAGAAAGGGGGAAAGCCGAGGGATTTAAAGGGAAAAGCTTAGGGAAACCAAACTCCGTCAAATCTCAACTCCATCATTTGGTTTAAGGTGAATAATAATGGATCAGCTCTATTATTTTTGTGTTTGAATTTGATAATGGTTAATTTCCAAATTGGAATTAATTATTTTGCCAAGTTATGGATGTTTAATAATGATTTATGTAATTTTTATGAAATTATGTAGAGAGGTTTCAAGGTTAAAACTTAAGTTTTTGATCTCCAATTGATTTGATTTTATATTATGTTATATAAAATATTATTTTGAAGATGAATTTTTAATTTCATAATTTTCTAAGTTAAAACAAATATTGTATGAATTTCATAAGGAGGGAATAGTGTTTATTTTGGTTTTAATTATTAAAAATGACTAAATAATTATTTGGTGCCAAATTTTTATATATCAAAGAATATGTCAATTCAGATTTATTGCGATTTTTGAGGATTTTTCCTGTAATTTTCTATGAATTTATTTTGCTAGAAAAGCATTTAAATTGATATTAACTAGGGATATTAATTTAGTTTGCAAATGTTTTTGGGAAGGTAAAACTGATTTGCGATAGTTTTCTGAAAGGAAATTGGTAAAATTTATTTTCAACCAATAGAAATTTGACAAGGAATATGAATTGGTGAAAAGAAAATGCTTTTAATAGAAATAAAACAGTTTTTATAACAATTACAACAATGCCACGGATATGCAGCATTCACATGACATCCGGCATCAACAATAGGAGGTATCACTTTACAACTGTAAATGGTATCAGAATAGGCGGCATCGACATGAAGCAATGTATGTGACACTTATACCTTAAGGATATGATGCATTGGGTCATGCATCCGACATTGTCATTATGGAAACACTGCATCTCGTAGGTATATAAGATATTGATGTCATGAATTTTTTTAATGCTTACATTATACGTTTTACGGGATAATAGCAGAAGTGCCATGTCTTCGGCATCCTTAAATTAATGCCGCAAGTCAACAATTTCAGTGTTGACCATTTTATGGAATTGATGCTGCTAATCATTATACCGACGTTTAACTAAATTTTAATAATTTAGGTATACTTAGTATGATGTCGTATGTAATTGATTTCGGCTCAAAGTATTGATGTCGTAGTTTATCAATGTCGGCATTCTTTGTTTGCTTGATTTCGACAAAAATGCTCTTAAGGGATGGTCAAGGAAGAAATTTGGCTTTCGAAATTCTCAATCTTCTACTATTAGTGATAAGCTTCAAGCTCAGTAGGATCTAATGTAATCTTATCCTCTTGATCAAGCAATTTCAACTGAAGAACACAAACTTAGAAATGAGCTGACTGATTCTATCAATAAAGAGTTGGCTATGTTGAAACAAATAAAATAAGTCTAATTAGGGTGTGTATGGGGATAAAAACTCAAAATTATTTCATGCAACTATAAAGCATAGTAATGCAAAGAATATCATACATGAAATTCAAGATCAAAATGGAATATACCACAACTCTCCTCCTCAAGTCAATCAAGCTTTTCTGAATCATTTTACAAGCCTACTATCCAATCCAAATGCACATAGTCTGACATCGGCTACTTATCTGACATCTCAACTCCTTCCATATCACATAATCAAGCTTCCTCCCTCATTAAATAGATAACTCCAGAGGAAATCAATAATGCAATGTTTGGCATAAAATCCACTATTTCCCCTGGTCCTGAAGGATTCTCAAGTCACTTTTATCAAAAATCATGGGACATAATAGGACTTGACTTCATTAAAGGTATTCAACACTTCAAAACAAGAATTTTTTTGAATGGAATTAATTATAGCAAGTTATGTTTGATTCCTAAAACTGACATGCTGCAAGATGTTAATCAATATAGACCAATAACGTGTTGCAATGTGGTATATAAATGTATTACCAAAATCTTAGCTTCAAGAATGAAGGATAGCCTAGCTGAATCATTTCCAAAAATAAGCCGCCTTCCTACCCAAAAGAGCTATCACTGAGAATATTATTTTATCTAACAAACTAATGAAGGGATATAATAGGAAATATATTTCTCCAAGGTGTGTTTTGAAGCTTGACATACAAAAGGTCTATGATACTACCAAATAGGACTCAATTATATCCATATTTTCCAAAATGAAATTCTCCTTTCCTTTTTTAGCTTGGATTTATTCTTACATTTCTACCCCAAGATTCTCTATAGTTATAAATGGTTAGTGTTTAGGATATTTCTCTTCCAATAGGTGAATACGTGATGCAGGGTATCGAAGAATTCGAGCAGAAAACCTCACCTTTAGGCAGTTATTGCTCCTAGGTCGCTCCACGACCTACGCTAAGTCGTTCGCCGACCTATCTCCACCAAACAACGACATACCAAAGCCCAACGACCTAAATCACATCGCGCTACGACCTAATGATCTCCGACCTAAGCCTATGTCGCTGGATCTGGATCCACATCACCGGCTCCAACCTATCCCAAAGTCGCGAATTCCAAAGTCGTTCCGCCTCAGGTCGCGAGCCACCTTTCATCTCGCAAGCGACCTACTACCCACCGCGTCAAAGCCCTAGGTCGCAAAATAGCAAATCCTAGGTCGCGAGATCCCAAATCCTCCCAGTAGGTCGCGAAGTTCCCTTTGCCGTACTTCTCTTAGTTCGTATGAAGTTTCTTAGCTCGTGTGAAGATTGTTAAGTCGCGTGAAGGATGTTAGGTCGCGTGACGATTGTTAAGTCACGTAAAGATGCTTATGTACGTAGTTACTTAGGTCGTTACTCGTGTATTGTAATTGAGTAAGTCGTTGTAATATAGGTCGTAGGTCGGTCTAGTTAAGTCGTGTGTGTTGTATTGTCCCTATAAATATGGGTGTGTGAATCATTTGTAAAGGTTGTTAAATTTTGAATAAAATTTGGTTTGTGCTTTGTGCCTCCATTAAAATCGGTAGTCGAGTGTTATCTCCTATCTTCACTTTCGGCATTCGAGTGCGCTCAAATCAACGATTGTTGAAGCCAATTCACGGAATCAAGTGCGCTTGATCAATGTTTGAAGAATTGAAGATCTTCTCTCACGGTATCATGCGCGATCAACGTGTCAAAGATTGCTAAAGTCCGATATCTTCGTAATCAACGGATTTGGGCCTTTCGGTATTCTTAAATTCATCGATTCACCGATTATTTCCGCTAATCGTGTGAGATCCTGGACGGATTCGATTTACATCGTCGAATTCGCTTCCTACGCTGCGTCAGTTTGGTATCAGAGCTAGATCGCAAGAAGTTTGTATCATTTGGAGAATTGGGTTTCGATAATTTGTAGCTTGGAGTTCAGATTTGCAATTGTTGAGAAGTTTGGTGTTCATCGTGTTCATCGTGAAGTTGCAACAAGTTTGGAGTTTTCGATCCATACCATTTTGGATCAAAGTCCGAAAAGTGTTTGAAGTTTGAGTCGTGCATCACTTTGAAGTGTTCAAGGCCGAGTGCCAAGTGTTGGAGTAAGCCGTGACTTGTTTGTTCAAGTTTGAGTTGAAGTTTTTGAAGATTGTTGATTTGTTGAAGTTCAATCATGCCACCAAGACGAGCTCAACGTCATCGTACTATTAATGCTTTGAATGGAAGAGAAGAGGCCGATGAAATGGAGCAACGAATCAACGAGAGTTTCACTGAGAAGTTGAATGAAAGGATTGGTCGATTAGAAAGAATTATGCTTGAAATGAATCAAAGTAGAAGAAGGGTTTCACCTAAATCGAGTCATGGGGGAAATAGAGTTTCACCACATCCAGATCAGGAGAGAAGAGAAGATCATGATCATAGAAATGTTGACGATCGTGATAGAAACATTGATGAACGAAATCGGAGAGATGTGGATTATCGTGATCGGAGGAATGTAGATCGAAGAAATGTTGGTGGTAGAAATGGTGGTAGAGATATTGGTGGTCATGAAAGACATCGATATGCATCAGATTTGATGAGGAGTTTGATGGTGGTAGTGTTCATAGTCGAAATTGAAGCCAAGGAAGAAATCATTCAGAGTATGATCACAAATGGGAGTCCGGAATGAAAATTGAAATTCCAGAGTTTAAGGGTGGTATGCAGGCTGAAGAATTTCTAGATTGGTTATCTAATGTTGAAGAGATCTTTGATTTCAAGGAGGTTCCGAAAGATCGTAGAGTGAAGTTGATTGCTACTCGTTTAAGAGGGAGAGCCATGGCGTGGTGGCAGCAGACAAAACTTACACGAGAACGAATGGGAAAGTCAAAGATTGTTTCATGGGAGAAGATGAAGAAGTTAATGAAAGCTACTTTCTTACCTTACAATTATCAATCTTTTATGTATCAACGCTTACAAAATCTAAGGCAGGGGTAAAGACTGTTAATGATTATGCTGATGAGTTTTATCAACTGCTCGAAATGACATCATGGAGACCGAAGAACAGTTGACCGCTAGGTTTGTTGGAGGGTTGAGAATGCAGATTCAAGATATGGTAAATATGTTTTATCCGAGATCTGTTGCAGAAGCACATCAGAAGGCGTTAGCTTGGGAGAAGCAAGGCAGAAGAGGAGGTGGTGTGTTTACAAATTCCAATAATCAAGTGAAGGGAACTAGTGGCAATACTAATGTTTCAAAAGCTGTTGCTAAACCGATTGTCAATAAGGTTGTAAAGACCAAGGTCAACAATAGTATCAAGTGTAGGATCGATTTCACCCTAGAGGGGGGGTGAATAGGGTGATAGTGTTAATTATAAAAATTAATCGCGGAAGCTTATAAAATAATTTCAACACGGATCACAGAATATTACCAGCACAGAAATAAATAACAGAATAATAAAATGCAGAACAGAACAACACAGAATTTACCCAGCTTCGGCAAAACCCTGCCTACGTGCTGCCCCCAAGGTTTCTACTAGAAATTAGATAGTCCCTCGCTTACACACGTAAACTCGCTATACACCGCTATTGACTATTCTAACTCTACGCTCAAAACCTTGACCACAACTCAACTACCGAGTTGCAAATTCCCAAACTACACACCGTAGTTTGTACCCTAGTCACACGACTAGAAATTTAAACTGTTTAAAAAGGAAAATACAAATTAAGAAAGCAAATTAAAAATTAAACCCTAATTAAAAAAAATTCTCCCTTTTTTAAAAAACAATAGGCCGGCCCACTTCTTTCAACCCGTCCCTTTCTTTTTCTTCGTTCGTTTATTCTTTTCTGGTGAAAAATAATGGCGGCCTCCTCTTGCAAATTTTAGGGCTTTGTTCGTGAATCAAATTAGAGCTTTCGAAGCGCCTATTGGATTTGATTGAATCTCTGGTTGGTGTTCCCTTGCTCGATTGATTCGCGTTGCTATCTCTGGCGACTTCGAGTTGATGAAGTTCGACTTTGATTCGGTATGTGATTTATGCTTTGTTGCTGTTTGATTTTCGTATTCGAACTTCATGATTATGCCGATGATGATGAGGGTTTTTATATAGGGTTTCAGTTCCTATAATTTCGTTCGTCTGATGCTATTTGAATTTGTCAATCTCGTTGCTTTGCCGTTCGATTACATTTTAATGCTGATGATTTATTTGACTTTGTCAATCTCATTTCTCTGATTGATTTTGCACTGTTGAATGTGATGATATCTGACCTTTTCAACTTCGTCCATTCTCGTATATTCTTTTAGTCACGGTTTTGTCCTGGTTTGTATTTCTCGGCTTTGTGATTGGATAATTTTCGTATGAGTTTATACTGCATAGCATGACTTAGATGTTTTACTTAATCAGCTCCTTGATTACACGTGATTTTTTTCTGACCATTTTAAACTGAGTATTCTTGTATCATTGCTGCCTTGGCTTTGGTATTTTCTCTGTTGGCATTTTGGTTTACCACATGTGCCTGCTTTAGTCTCGGTTCTTCACTTTGTAAGTGGGCTGGTGCATCTTGACACTGTTGCATTGTTGTTGTTGTTACGGGTTGGGTCTGCACATCCACCTGTTGTTGTAATCATGTACGAACTGATGCTGCACTTGGTCTTTGTTGTAACTGGACCTGTTGAGCTTGTTTTGTTTGTTGAGATTATTGTACACTTGCTTGTAGTTGATGGTTCATTTGACTTGGAATTGGATGTTTGTTCATTCCAGTGAGTTGTCTGTACTTAGACTTGAGCTTTCATTGTTATGTACAGTTGGTTCATTGGTTTATCTTGATGGTCATGTACCACTGCATCTTGTCTTGTATCACTTGTGTCACCTATGTTGCAACTGCATTGATATCCCTGCTTTAGATGCTTCTTTGACCTTGCATCACTTTGGTCTGGTCTGTATACATGTTGTTCTTGCTTTGTTTTCTTCACTATTGATATTCTGTCTGGATTCATTCAACATAGTTGTATTTGTACATTGCCTTTGTTGTGGTCTGGTCCTGTGATGTTGAGGCTGTGCTTGGTCATTTGTCTGCACTTTCACTTGAACTTGTAGTCTGAGCTCGTATGAATTTGTTCATTGTATTGCTCCTTGAGTTGCTGTACTTTTGACAGAAATACTTCACTTGATTCTCGTTTGCACTTTGTAGTTGATGTACTGCATGTCCATTGATTTGAGGCTGATCATAGCATTCATGTGTACTTGTTGCCTTGTATTCCATATGCATGCATATAGCCATACTGTTGCATATTAGTGTGCTTCTGTCTTTGACTATCTTTCTTTCAGTGCTTAGTGTCTTGACTTCATTGCTTGTTTCACTTGTACTATTTCCTTGTTGACTGCATCACCATACTCGCAGTTTTGACTTGCATTGGTGCAGTTTCCATTCATGTTGCCTCTTGTGTATGCATTTGCATATTGCTTGTTCACTGTGTCACTTAGATGCATATGTTAGCACTGTGCATTGACTTAAGCTTCTCTTTGGTCATAATTATTGAACTTGAGTCTGTTTCAACTTGATGTTGCTTTATCTGCCACTGTTGTTTACTTGAGTTGAACCTGTCTGGGTTTGACCTTGTACTTGATTTGTTAGCTGTGCATTTTGTTTTGCACACACGAGTAGGCGAGGCAGTGCACACAGTGTACTGCAGCCACTTTTGTCCCTGATAAAATACTGATATGCACAGATACAAAAATATGATGATGAACAACCCAAGTAACTGAGGCAATATCACTTTTAAAAAATCATATTTCATTTAATATCGCAAAAATATTTCTTTTTCAATTTTACTGCGTTAGTAAATATTTTTGCAGATTTCTCAGATGCTGGATTCAAATTGGAATGCAGTTGAAGATAAATATGAGTGTGAGTGATATGTAGTGAGGTTGTGATGTAAATGTGAAATGTCGTGTATTGTAATCAAAGTTGTATAGTTATAGTGAGAGCTTGAAATTGTACTATCAAAAATGTAATAAATATTTGTTTGAATAAAATATTCGTTTGAATTCAAAAACTGTGTTATTTATTTTTATTCAGCAAATATTTATTTATTCTGTGAAAAATAAAATAGTACGTTAACAAATACATTTAAACGAATGTATATATATGTTTATTATCATCAAACAAAAATCATATAAACGCATATTCAACAATCTCCCCCTTTTGATGATAACAAACATATATTTAAGATTTTGAATATTTAAATGTATTTGATAATTTCATTTGCTCCCCCTATTTGAATGCTTCCTTTCTATATGATACTCCCCCTACATATATGACTCCCCCTACATATATGCATACAAATAAAAATGTGCAAATGAGTCTATATGCATATTGAAAACTTCTTTGACCTTTTCTCTCCCTTTTTACAAAATCTTAACTTTTCTCTCCCCCTTTTGTTATCAGCAAAAGTATAATAGTAATAGAAAAATAGAGATATAGTGATCGATATTAATTCAACATTAAAGCTCAATTGAATATAAAAATTAAATTTCGATAAAAAATCAAACAAAAATCATAAATCCTTTAATTGACGCATATTCCACTTTAGAATGATATGAATGATTTCATCAAATAAAACCATATAGTCATGTTTATTTGTGGTATATTTATTTCAGGATATTTGAATATCTACTAACCATGCATAACCGTTAGGACTTTTAAATGAGATTAGTAGTATTCACAATTTTTTATTTTTATTTTAAAAATGAATTCAAGTATCTTCTAACCACGCATAACCGTGAGGACTTTTAAATGGGATTAGAATCAACTTGTCTATTTAACCAATTAATTTTGATATGCGTTCCATACATGCATAACCGTGAGGACTTTTAAATGAGCATGGAAGCACATAATCAAAAATCCAAGTAATTCACCCATGCATAACCGTGAGGACTTTTAAATGAGAGTGAAAACTTTGGATATTTATTTTATTGCTAAAAGTATAATAAATTGAAGCACAAATGATTTCCCGTTTAAAATACCACATATTGACATACTATATAGAATTTTTGATGAGTGATGGTCGTTAGAAATATGAAAGATATAGAGATGGTCATGGAATTTTTACCAATAAAAAGTTTTATAACTCTTGTCTAAATTTCTAAAGAAATTTACTAATTATATTGTCTCGAGTCATAATATATGATTAATATCAATACTCATCTTATTTTCAATCACTATATATCTTTTCAGATAATTATTAGGGGGTCAGATTAGTTAATATAGTTATTTAAAATCGATTTCAAAAATAGTTATAAAATCAAGTTTTCTTAAATAACTAATCCGATACAAGGTCAAAAATGTTTTTCTAGAAGGGGTTTTATAAGAAAATTTTCTGCTATTAAAAAAAATTATTTCAAATGAAAAATATGCAGACATTCTCTTTGAAAAACGATGCAGCAAATGAATGTGACAGGAAATAATCACGTTCCACTAGTAATTTTTCTATCAACTATATTACCAGTGTAATCTGCATCAGAAATTTTCACTCAATATTCACTTGATGGATTTCAAAGACCAGATTGTGAAATTTCAACAAACTATCTCAGAATTATTTCCAACAAATTTTAAATGAAATCCTCTTGGTTTTGAATTTGAAATCGTGTCAATCAAACAAATATCATTGTCAGTTTTAGAAGCCGAGAATAAACAGTTATATTCATGAGTAATTCAACAATCATTTCAAAACAGTTTCTTGAAGTTTCAACAATTTCATAAAGTTTCTTAAAATCCTTTTCACAATATTTAAATAGAATTCATTAGGATTTTAAGATGAAGCCATGTAAATAAAAGAAACCGTGAATATAGATTTAGCCAAAAGTATTATCATCCAAAAAAAACACTATTTTTATCCCAAACTTATATATCAAGTAATTCTAGAGAATTTTATAGTGTTTTGGCATAAGAATATAATTGGCTAACAATGTTGAATAAAGTTAGAATCAAAATCATCACTAAATCATCATCATATCATAATTGGCTGATTTTATTCAGAAAATGGTACAGATTATCACATTTAATATATCGTACAAATAAATATACTTTTACCTGTCTTTACCTTTACGATATTTCTCGTCGTTGTTCATTGTGATTCTGTCACCCTTATACTAGGCTAAGGAACTTTGCTTTGTCGCCCCTTGTGTTTCTGGAACAGCCAAAAACCAGATAACACCGTTGTTTTTCCTTAGCCTGCCACCACACCTACATGGGAGAAGTTTTATGTGACCTATTTGTTTTTATAGGTCCATGGTTGTTAGTGGCAGAATAATTATAACAATAATTTTGTGGAGACCCAAAACTATTTATAATCGTTCCCTTCGGTACCCAAATTTGTTTAACTTTGAGAGTTTTTATATTTGTGCCTTTTGGAACCCAAATTGGTATAGTTTTCTCATGTTTGGGTCTATACCAACAATTATTGTGATT
Organism: Allium cepa; assembly: GCA_030765085.1. Taxonomy (NCBI): domain Eukaryota; kingdom Viridiplantae; phylum Streptophyta; class Magnoliopsida; order Asparagales; family Amaryllidaceae; genus Allium; species Allium cepa. The sequence goes on from CM060934.1 coordinate 185,593,010, forward strand.
GTGTCCATATTTTCTACAAATTGTGCACATAGAATTAACTTGATTAATATTGCTTTCAACAGTTTTAGAATTATTATATCCAAGTCCTTGTCTAACCGTATTAACAGTTTGCTTTCCTAATAGCATATTCAACGATTTTTCACTTTTTGAAAATTTATCTAAAGTCGTTGATAATTGTTGGACTTGTGTTTTGAGAGAATTATTTTCGTTCAACAATTGAGTGCACTTTTTGATAGAATTTTCTCTCCTAGTATTTTCATTTTCTTTTAAAATCAGAATTTCATTTTCAAGTGATTTTATATTGATTTCTGATTTTCTAATTTCCTCTTCGAATGTTGGACACTTATCACACTTAGGGATCCTACTCTGATAGGTTTTAACTAATTGGTCAAGTTGTTCATTACATTCTATCAAAGTATCCTTTTGAGATTCAAGTTTGGCGTATTTTTCCCTAAGTCGTTCATAACAGCCGTTTATTTCATGAAAATATATAAGCAACTCAGAATGGGTAAGTTTTGATACCTCACTTGGCTCGTCATCGTCACTGTCAGTTGTATCACCTTGAAGACACAATTCTTCTTTTTCGCTTTCACTGCCAGTGCTTTGATCATTCTCGTCTATTTCATCCCAAGTGGCTGCAAAACTTTTCTTTTTCTGTTTCTTTCCATGGCTGAGTTTAATTTGTGGACAATCGGGCTTGATATGGCCGGGTTTGTTGCATTTGTAACAGATGATCTTCTGTTCTTCTGAGTGGTCAAATGCTTTGCATATTCTGCTTTTCAATTCCTGATTTCGAGCTGGATTTCCGTGTTTACGATGCCATTTTTTGAATTTCTTTATTAACAACTCTAGTTCTTTTGCACCATCGTCATCGTCATCGTCATCACTTTTAGTTGTTCCTTTGAGAGCTATCGATTTCTTTCGAGTATCTCCTTCTTCACGCTCTTCTTTGAATTTCATCTCCAGCTCATATGTGGTGAGATTTCCGATGAGTTCTTCAACTTTGAGTTGTTTTAAATCTTTCGATTCTTGTATGGCAGTTACTTTTGCTTCAAAGTTTCGTGGAAGGACTCTGAGTATTTTTCGGACTATTTCCAATTCGGTATATGTTTTTCCGAGAGCTTTTGATTTGTATACGATATTGGAGAGTCGTCCGTACATCTCTTTGACATTTTCTTCCTTCGCCATTTTGAAGTTCTCGTATTCGCTGCTTAGCATTGCAAGGTGAGATTCTTTAACTTGAGATGTTCCTTCGTGAGTCACTTCGAGCGTGTGCCATATTTCCTGCGCAGTTAGACAATGTGAGACACGATTAAATTCAAATTGATCTAATGAACAGATAATAGAATTCATAGCTCTAGCATTAGTATTTTGTAATCTATTTTCTAGTTCTGTCCATTGATCCTTTGGTTTCTCTATTTCCTGATTATCTACAGTTATAGTTGGTATTCTATAACCTGTCTCAACAATATTCCAAGCGTCAATGGTTTTCAGAAAAATTTGCATTCTATTTTTCCAATAAGCATATTCACCATTGAACATTGGTGGTCTAACTATGGATTGACCTTCTGCAAAAGCATTATTAAAAGAAGTCATTTTAAAAATTCAAATTTTTAAAAACAAAAACTGATTTTTTAAAAAAAATCGAATTTTTAAAACAGATGTTAACTTCTAAACCTGTCCTAGCTCTGATACCACTTGTAGGATCGATTTCACCCTAGAGGGGGGGTGAATAGGGTGATAGTGTTAATTATAAAAATTAATCGCGGAAGCTTATAAAATAATTTCAACACGGATCACAGAATATTACCAGCACAGAAATAAATAACAGAATAATAAAATGCAGAACAGAACAACACAGAATTTACCCAGCTTCGGCAAAACCCTGCCTACGTGCTGCCCCCAAGGTTTCTACTAGAAATTAGATAGTCCCTCGCTTACACACGTAAACTCGCTATACACCGCTATTGACTATTCTAACTCTACGCTCAAAACCTTGACCACAACTCAACTACCGAGTTGCAAATTCCCAAACTACACACCGTAGTTTGTACCCTAGTCACACGACTAGAAATTTAAACTGTTTAAAAAGGAAAATACAAATTAAGAAAGCAAATTAAAAATTAAACCCTAATTAAAAAAAATTCTCCCTTTTTTAAAAAACAATAGGCCGGCCCACTTCTTTCAACCCGTCCCTTTCTTTTTCTTCGTTCGTTTATTCTTTTCTGGTGAAAAATAATGGCGGCCTCCTCTTGCAAATTTTAGGGCTTTGTTCGTGAATCAAATTAGAGCTTTCGAAGCGCCTATTGGATTTGATTGAATCTCTGGTTGGTGTTCCCTTGCTCGATTGATTCGCGTTGCTATCTCTGGCGACTTCGAGTTGATGAAGTTCGACTTTGATTCGGTATGTGATTTATGCTTTGTTGCTGTTTGATTTTCGTATTCGAACTTCATGATTATGCCGATGATGATGAGGGTTTTTATATAGGGTTTCAGTTCCTATAATTTCGTTCGTCTGATGCTATTTGAATTTGTCAATCTCGTTGCTTTGCCGTTCGATTACATTTTAATGCTGATGATTTATTTGACTTTGTCAATCTCATTTCTCTGATTGATTTTGCACTGTTGAATGTGATGATATCTGACCTTTTCAACTTCGTCCATTCTCGTATATTCTTTTAGTCACGGTTTTGTCCTGGTTTGTATTTCTCGGCTTTGTGATTGGATAATTTTCGTATGAGTTTATACTGCATAGCATGACTTAGATGTTTTACTTAATCAGCTCCTTGATTACACGTGATTTTTTTCTGACCATTTTAAACTGAGTATTCTTGTATCATTGCTGCCTTGGCTTTGGTATTTTCTCTGTTGGCATTTTGGTTTACCACATGTGCCTGCTTTAGTCTCGGTTCTTCACTTTGTAAGTGGGCTGGTGCATCTTGACACTGTTGCATTGTTGTTGTTGTTACTGGTTGGGTCTGCACATCCACCTGTTGTTGTAATCATGTACGAACTGATGCTGCACTTGGTCTTTGTTGTAACTGGACCTGTTGAGCTTGTTTTGTTTGTTGAGATTATTGTACACTTGCTTGTAGTTGATGGTTCATTTGACTTGGAATTGGATGTTTGTTCATTCCAGTGAGTTGTCTGTACTTAGACTTGAGCTTTCATTGTTATGTACAGTTGGTTCATTGGTTTATCTTGATGGTCATGTACCACTGCATCTTGTCTTGTATCACTTGTGTCACCTATGTTGCAACTGCATTGATATCCCTGCTTTAGATGCTTCTTTGACCTTGCATCACTTTGGTCTGGTCTGTATACATGTTGTTCTTGCTTTGTTTTCTTCACTATTGATATTCTGTCTGGATTCATTCAACATAGTTGTATTTGTACATTGCCTTTGTTGTGGTCTGGTCCTGTGATGTTGAGGCTGTGCTTGGTCATTTGTCTGCACTTTCACTTGAACTTGTAGTCTGAGCTCGTATGAATTTGTTCATTGTATTGCTCCTTGAGTTGCTGTACTTTTGACAGAAATACTTCACTTGATTCTCGTTTGCACTTTGTAGTTGATGTACTGCATGTCCATTGATTTGAGGCTGATCATAGCATTCATGTGTACTTGTTGCCTTGTATTCCATATGCATGCATATAGCCATACTGTTGCATATTAGTGTGCTTCTGTCTTTGACTATCTTTCTTTCAGTGCTTAGTGTCTTGACTTCATTGCTTGTTTCACTTGTACTATTTCCTTGTTGACTGCATCACCATACTCGCAGTTTTGACTTGCATTGGTGCAGTTTCCATTCATGTTGCCTCTTGTGTATGCATTTGCATATTGCTTGTTCACTGTGTCACTTAGATGCATATGTTAGCACTGTGCATTGACTTAAGCTTCTCTTTGGTCATAATTATTGAACTTGAGTCTGTTTCAACTTGATGTTGCTTTATCTGCCACTGTTGTTTACTTGAGTTGAACCTGTCTGGGTTTGACCTTGTACTTGATTTGTTAGCTGTGCATTTTGTTTTGCACACACGAGTAGGCGAGGCAGTGCACACAGTGTACTGCAGCCACTTTTGTCCCTGATAAAATACTGATATGCACAGATACAAAAATATGATGATGAACAACCCAAGTAACTGAGGCAATATCACTTTTAAAAAATCATATTTCATTTAATATCGCAAAAATATTTCTTTTTCAATTTTACTGCGTTAGTAAATATTTTTGCAGATTTCTCAGATGCTGGATTCAAATTGGAATGCAGTTGAAGATAAATATGAGTGTGAGTGATATGTAGTGAGGTTGTGATGTAAATGTGAAATGTCGTGTATTGTAATCAAAGTTGTATAGTTATAGTGAGAGCTTGAAATTGTACTATCAAAAATGTAATAAATATTTGTTTGAATAAAATATTCGTTTGAATTCAAAAACTGTGTTATTTATTTTTATTCAGCAAATATTTATTTATTCTGTGAAAAATAAAATAGTACGTTAACAAATACATTTAAACGAATGTATATATATGTTTATTATCATCAAACAAAAATCATATAAACGCATATTCAACATCAAGTGCTTTAGTTGTCAAGAATTTGGTCACAAGAGCAATGAATGTCTAAAGCCAAAGAAGCGGGCGATGATTGCTGAGATTGGAGATGAGGATGCAGAAGCTGAATGTTCCAATTCACCATATGTTGAGGAGGAGGAAGAATTGTCGGGAGATGAGGGTTGTAATTTGATGATGAGGAGGTCGTGTTTGACACCAAAGCAAAAGGATGATTCAAGTTGGTTGAGGAGCAATATTTTTCAATCGACGTGCACTATTCTGGGGAAGGTTTGCAAATATGTCATCGATGCGGGAAGCTGTGATAACATTATTTCTACAGAGGCTGTGAAGAAGTTAGCATTAAAAACAGAGAAACATCCAAAACCTTACAAGTTAGCTTGGTTGAGGAAGGGTGGTGAAGTGAAGGTTTGTCGAAGGGCTTGTGTGAATTTTTCGATTGAGAAGAAATACAAAGATGAGATTTGGTGCGATATTGTGGATATGGATGTATGTCATCTATTGCAGGGAAGACCGTGGCAGTATGATAGGGCTGTGCAACATGATGGTCGTACCAATAGCTACAGTTTCATGTTTGATGGCACAAAAATCACTTTAGTTCCTAAAAAACGACAACAAGAAGAAAACAAGATGGAGGAGATTGAAGAATTAAAGACTCTGTTGACTTTGAAGGACTTTGTTAAAGAGGTGGAGGAGGAACCTGAAGTGTTTTTGTTGATTGGACGTGAGAGTAGTGAAGTGGTGGAAGTTCCTGAAAAAGTAAAGCCAGTGCTGGAAGAATTTGAAGATGTATTCCCTGAAGAGCTGCCAAAAGAATTGCTACCGTTAAGGGACATACAACATCAAATTGATCTAGTGCCAGGTGTTGTTTTACCGCATATGCCACATTATCGTATGAGTCCGAAAGAACACGAGGAGTTGAGAAGGCAACTGGAAGAGTTGATTGAGCAAGGGCGTGTTCAGGAGAGTCTCAGTCCATGTGCAGTACCAGCATTGTTGGTGCCGAAGAAGGATGGGACGTGGAGGATGTGTACCGATAGTTGGGCATTGAACAAGATTACTATCCGATACAGGTTTTCTATGCCTAGATTGGATGATTTGCCAGACTAGTTGAATGAAGCTACTATATTTTCTAAGATTGATCTGAAGAGCGGTTATCATCAAATTTGAATTAGACCAGGTGATGAATGGAAAACAGCGTTCAAGACACGGGAGGGGTTGTATGAGTGGCTGGTTATGCCGTTTGGTCTTTCGAATGCACCTAGTACGTTTACGCGGGTGATGAATCAGATCTTTAGACCATTTATTGGAAAGTTCGTGGTGGTGTATTTTGATGATATACTGATATACAGTGGAAGCCCAGAAGAACACTTGCATCATCTGAGAGAAGTGTTGATGATACTGCGACAGGAATAATTTTATGCTGCAACGAAGAAATGTGTGTTTATGACAGACAGTGTTTTGTTTTTGGGATATGTTCTGTCGAAGGAGGGTATTCAAGTGGATGAGAGTAAAGTAGAAGCTGTCAGGAGTTGGCCACAACCGTAGACAATTACTGAAGTAAGAAATTTTCATGGGTTGGTATCTTTTTATCGATGGTTCATTCCACACTTTAGCAGTGTGATGGCACCCGTAACCGATTGTATAAAAGGAAAGAAGTTCGTGTGGACAGAGGAAACAGGGTTAGCCTTTGAGAAGGTCAAAACACTTTTGACGACAGCACCAATTCTGGTACTACCAAATTTTCAGTTGTTGTTTGAGCTACACACTAATGCTTCGAAGGTTGGAATCGGTGGAGTATTGAGTCAGAATGGAAGATCAGTTGCTTATTTCAGTGAGAAATTGTCTGGAGCAAAGTTGAGATATAGTACATATGATGTAGAGTTTTACGCGATTGTTCAAGCTGTGAAGCATTGGAGACATTATCTGTTTCAAAAGGAGTTTGTTCTTTATACGGATCATGAAGCTTTGAAACATTTGCAAGGGCAGGACAAAATTTCAGCTCGACATGCTTCATGGGTCGCGTATCTGCAGCAGTTTACTTTTGTTGTAAAACACAAATCAGGGGTGACGAATCGTGTAGCTGATGCTTTGAGCAGGAGGAATCATTTGTTGACGACAATGAAGGTTGAAGTGACAGGATTTGAACTATTGCCAGAGTTGTTTGAAGAAGATCCTTACTTTACGAAGATTGTTGAGAAAGTCAAAGATGGGAGTACTGAAGAGTTTGTGATGGTTGATGGATTCTTATTCAAGGGAAATCGATTATGCGTACCAAATTGCAGCTTGAGAATGAAGATTATCAAAGAGTTGCATGAGGAAGGACATGTGGGCCGGGATCGTACATTACAGTTGATTTCTCAGTCATATTTTTGGCCTTCTATGAGACGGGAAGTTGAAAAGTTTGTGCGTAGATGTCACGTTTGTCAAGTTTTGAAAAGAACAGCTGCAAACGCAGGATTGTATATGCCTTTACCTGTGCCGACAAAACCGTGGGTTGACATAAGCATGGATTTTGTGTTGGGTTTGCCGAGGACTCAAAGGGGAAATGACTCTATATATGTTGTGGTGGACCGTTTCTCGAAGATGGTACATTTTGTTGCTTGTAATAAGACGGCAGATGCAGTCCATGTAGCACAGTTGTTCTTTAAAGAGATATATCGCTTGCATGGTTTACCAGAATCTATAGTTTTAGACAGGGATACCATATTTCTGAGTCATTTTTGGCTAAGTTTGTGGAAGATGGTTAGAATGAAGCTGAATTTTAGTAGCGCTTACCATCCGCAAACTGATGGGCAAACGGAGGTTGTGAATAGATCGTTGGGAAATTTACTGAGATGTCTTGTGAAAGACAATTTGAAGAGTTGGGATTTGAAGTTATGTCAAGTGGAATTTGCGCACAATCATGCTGCTAATCGTAGTACTGGATTCAGTCCGTTTGAAGTTGTTTATTCAGCAATTCCAAAGGGTCCGTTGGATTTGACGACAATGCTAATTCAGAAAGGAGTTGTTAAACGAGCTGGTGATTTCGTAAATGAGTTGCAGGACTGCCACAAAACTGTTCATGAACAATTGCTTGCATCAAATGAGAAATATAAACAACTGGCAGATAAGAAATGAAGGAGTGTGGACTTCAAAGTGGGTGATTTTGTTTACGCAGTATTGACGAAAGATCGTTTTCCAGTTGGAACTTACAACAAGTTGAAAGCTCGAAAGATTGGACCCGTAGAAATTATAAGCCGGATCAATGAAAATGCTTATAAGTTGAAGCTTCCAGAGGATGTTTACACTTTTGATGTGTTTAATGTGAAGCACTTGATTCCCTATTATGCTGATGATCAAGAAAATGCGAATTCGAGGACGAATTCTTTCGTACCCAGGGAGGATGATGCAGGGTACCGAAGAATTCGAGCAGAAAACCTCACCTTTAGGCAGTTATTGCTCCTAGGTCGCTCCACGACCTACGCTAAGTCGTTCGCCGACCTATCTCCACCAAACAACGACATACCAAAGCCCAACGACCTAAATCACATCGCGCTACGACCTAATGATCTCCGACCTGAGCCTATGTCGCTGGATCTGGATCCACATCACCGGCTCCAACCTATCCCAAAGTCGCGAATTTCAAAGTCGTTCCGCCTCAGGTCGCGAGCCACCTTTCATCTCGCAAGCGACCTATTACCCACCGCGTCAAAGCCCTAGGTCGCAAAATAGCAAATCCTAGGTCGAGAGATCGCAAATCCTCCCAGTAGGTCGCGAAGCTCCCTTTACCGTACTTCTCTTAGTTCGTATGAAGTTTCTTAGCTCGCGTGAAGATTGTTAAGTCGCGTGAAGGATGTTAGGTCGCGTGACGATTGTTAAGTCGCATGAAGATGCTTATGTACGTAGTTACTTAGGTCGTTACTCGTGTATTGTAATTGAGTAAGTCGTTGTAATATAGGTCGTAGCTCGGTATGGTTAAGTCGTGTGTGTTGTATTGTCCCTATAAATATGGGTGTGTGAATCATTTGTAAAGGTGGTTGAATTTTGAATAAAATTTGGTTGGTGCTTTGTGCCTCCATTAAAATCGGTAGTTGAGTGTTATCTCCTATCTCCACTTTCAGCATTCGAGTGCGCTCGAATCAATGATTGTAGAAGCCAATTCACGGAATCAAGTACGCTTGATCAACGTTCAAAGAATTGAAGATCTTCTCTCACGGTATCGTGCACGATCAATGTGTCGACGATTGCTAAAGTCCGGTATCTTCATGATCAACGGATTTTGGCCTTTCGGTATTCTTAAATTCATCGATTCACCGATTATTTCCGCTAATCGTGTGAGATCCTGGACGGATTCGATTTACATCGTCGAATTCGCTTCCTACGCTGCGTCAATACGACATGGAGACCCTATATCCTCATATCTATTCATTTGTGTAATGGATTGACTCACTTCTTTGATCAATCATAATGTGGTAAGAAAAAAATTTGCAGGGCATCCTAAATGTTCAAGAAAAATATGTCCACCCTCGTGTTTGCAAATGACCTTCTATTGTTAACTAAACCAATAGCTTCCTTCATAGATTCGGTTATGCAAGCCTTGGATATATTTAAAAAAATAAGTGGTCTCTCAATCAACAAAGGAAAGTCTCATATCAGAATAGCTGGCCTGTCCCCTCTCGTTGCTCAACAAATCCACCATTCAACAAGTCTCAACCGTTTCTTACATCTCCTATATACTTCAATGCTCCTATTACTAACTCAAGACTGTCTACTACGCACTGCTTTCGTTATATTAGAAAATTACTACCAGGCTTAATAATTGTCCACTTTCAATCTATCTATGGCTGGTAGTCTGGTTTCATAAAACTATTGCAACTTATATGACCACATATTACTCTCGTCTATATGTAATGCTTAAAAAACTAATTAATATGCTCAATTCAACTTTCAATCATTTCCTATGGCATGCCAATCACTATTCCAAAAAGCTAGTTCCTATTGCCTCTCATAAGGCTCAGTTACCTTTCAAATATGGTAGGCTTGGTATTCTAAATTTAAATTTGTGGAATCAAGCTGCAACATCATGTTATATCAATCTCATTCTCAATAATAGCAATAGCCTTTGGGCTCAATGGAACATAGACCGCGATTTAAAAGAATAAAAAAATTGGACAATGGAAATTCCAAGTGATGGCATTTGGTTTTGGCGCATAGTATTAAAGTTGAGACATAAGATTTTACCCTTAGTCGGATGTCCTCCTCCTCTTCTTTTTGGCACTCTCCATGGAGAAAGCATGGTATGGCATTAACGAAGAACATTAAATATAATTTAGGATTCTCACAGGAAATTTTGAAAAGGCTATTGCCTTTGATAATATATCTTTAGGTAATATAATGCTTCCTCGTTCTAATTCTGCTATTATCAGAGAGATATGGAATGATCTGCAGAGAAACTTCTATTTTTTTTATGAATGATAATACAATGTGGAGCTCAAAATATACTCATACGATCTCCCTAGTATATAACTCCTTATACACATTTCATCAAACACCTACATTCCCTTAGTATAAGAGAATATGGACTGGAAACTCTTTGCCCAAAGAAAACGTAATGTTGTGGAAGGTCTTAAGAAATGCTTTACACACCCAAGATAACCTCCAGACCAAGGGTATCATCTCCAACTCCAACCGTTTCTTATGCAATCGATGCGATAAAAATGTTACTCATTTATTTTTCACCTGCATCTATATTCACAACCTCTAAAGAAGAATTATTACATTTCACAATTATCATAGGCCTTATCGTGATCTCAATATATAATAGGCAATAAATTTTAAGGCAACGCAGTGCCGAACAAACAAAACTTTGATTTTACTGAAGCACTTAAAGAAAACACTATTCAATGTGTAGGAAGTGTAAACGTTTGTAAAACGTTTGTATGATCAAATAAGAAGAAAAAGATAATTCATATTATTCAGCAAGACGGCTGAGCAAAAAGGATTGATTACATTAGGGTTACAGAGATAGGTTTATATAGATAGAAAGCATAAACAAGAAAAAAAGGCTAAAAAGCCCAATATGCTAAAAAGCCCAATATGCTAACATCCCCCCTCAAATACACGATGGTACGGCAAGAAGCATCGAGAGTTTGCAAATGAAAAATATATGACGTTCGATAGTGTGAGCCTTCGTGAAGAAATCAGCAAGTTGCGTCGATGACGAAGTAAAAGGCAGAGAAATAGTTCCATGCAACAAGTGATACCGAGTGAAATGACAGTCAATCTCAATATGTTTGGTGCGCTCATGCAAAACAGTATTATGAGCAATTTGAATAGCGCTCTTATTGTCACAATACATAGGAGTGGGAGAAGAAATCGAAACACCCATATCCTCCAACATCCAACGTATCCAAATAATCTCAGATGTAGTGGAGGCCATAGCACGATACTCTGCCTCAGTGGAAGACCGAGAAACAACATCATGTTTCTTGCTCTTCCATGAAATAAGGGAATCTCCTAAAAATATACAAAAGCCAGTTATGGATTTTCTATCCTTTGAATCACCGACCCAATCTACATCAGAGAAGGCACGAAGCTCCAAAGATGAGGTCGATGGGAACAAAAGACTCTGATATAAGTGTTCCTTGCAAGTAACGAAGAATGCGCATTACAACAGCCCAATGAACAGAGGTAGGGGAAGATACGAACTGGCTAACAATGTGAACAGCATAGGCAATATCTGGACGAGTGATGGTCAGATATACAAGGCAACCAACAATAGAACGATATAAAGTGGGATCAGAAAGAGGACTCCCATCGGTCAGAGTATATCGGACATTTACCTCAAGTGGTGAATCAACATGACGTGTATCAGTAAGACCAGCACGATGATAATGTCAGTGGCGTATTTGGACTGGGAAAGAAGATAGCCTTTTTCTGAGGAAGCTATTTCAATGCCTAAAAAATAACGTAGATGGCCCGAATCCTTCATATTAAACCAACGAGACAATGTGGCTTTAATACTCACAATACCATTACTGTCATCACCTGTAATGATCATATCATCTACATATAGTAGAAGAAGAATACGGCCTGCAGAAGTCAATCTGACAAAAAGTGCTGAATCATGGGGACTAGAGGTAAAACCAAGTGATGTAACTACAGTCGAAAATCTCTCATACCAAGCACGTGGTGCTTGCTTAAGACCATATAGAGATTTCTTAAGCCTACAAACCTGATCTGGAGCATGAGAAACACCAGGTGGAGCAACCATGTAAACTTCTTCCTTAAGATCTCCATTAAGAAAAGCATTTTTAACATCCATTTGAGAGATGTCCCATTGACGACTGGACGCAACAACAATAAGAACCCGAACAGATGTCATCTTAGCCGCATGAGCAAATGTCTCCTCATAATCCATGCCATACTCTTGGGAAAATCCTTTAGCAACTAAACGAGCTTTGTATCGCTCAATAGAACCATCTGACTTGGTTTTAATCTTATACACCCATCGACAACCAATAGTTTTCTTCCCAGTAGGAAGGTATACAAAATCCCAGGTACCAGTTTTGTCTAAAGCAGACATTTCCTCAGACATAGCACGTTGCCATACAGGAGAACGAACAACCTCCGAGTAAGAAGAAGGCTCATAGAAAGTGTCAATGGAAACAAGAAATGAAGCAAAAGCCCGAGAGTAACAAGAGTAAGCAAAATCAGATAATTGAGTAGATTTACGTGTGCGAGTGGGATAGCGAGGTTAAACAGAATCAGTCATCACAGGAGGTGTTTGAACAGTCGTAGTAGCAGGGGATAAAGTGTCACCTGCAGAAGGAGGAGGAACAGAATGTATGGATGATGGAGTATCAATGGTAAGAGGTGGTGAATCAGAGGAGTTATCAGCAGGAAATGGATCGATGTGAATAAGATCAGACTTGGTCATACTATGAGGACTAGCTGGAATAGAGTAGAAGGGAATATGTTCAATAAAGGAAACATGACGAGAAACATATAGTTTATTTGAAGAAGGATCATAACAGCGATAGCCTTTTTGTCCAATACCATACCTAAGAAAAACACATATAGCAACACGTGAAAATAATTTTGTACGTTCTACGTGTGGACGAAGAACAACACAAGTGGAACCAAACACTTTTAGGTGAGAGTAATCAGGAGTTTGACCAAAGAACTTGGCATGAGGAGAAATACCAGAGTTATAAGAAATCGGGATCTTATTAATAAGATAAACGGAAGTAAGAACAGCTTCTCCCTAAAATTCTTTTGAAACGCTAGCTGAAAGAATCATAGAACGGGCAGTTTCAACAATGTGTCTATGTTTCTTTCAACAACACCATTTTGTTGCGGGGTATCAGTGCAGGAAGTCTGATGCAAAGTACCATCAACCGTGAATATGTTAGAAAGGTCTCCCTTAGTGTATTCCCCCCCTAAATCAGAACGAAAGCATTTAACAATAGTAGAGTGTTGTGTTTTAACATATGCTTGAAAGGCAGTATATATATCAATAAACTCAGAACGACGTTTCATCAGAAAAACCCAACAATAACGAGTATAGTCATCGATAAAAGATACATAATATCTACACCCACCTTTTGTGGGGATGGGTGCTGGACCCCAAACATCAGAGTGAACTAAGTCAAAGGGTGCAGTGGAAGTAGAAACACTTTGATTAAAGGGCAAAGCAGAAAATTTTCCAAGTTTACAACCACTACAATCTGAAATATCATGAAAACGTAAATCTCCCAAAACACCAGAATTACACAAGAATTTAAGACGAGAGCTTGAAATATGACCAAGTCTAGAATGCCACAAATAAAACTTAGAAGATAATGGAGTTAAATGAAAAGAAGAAAGGTCAATACTAGCAGCAGCGGCATGACTTGGAATGTGCAAGTCATCCAAAACATAGAGACCGTCCTGCCTACAGCCTATCCCAATCAACTTCTTGGAGTTGGGATCCTGCACAGAGCAAGTGGTAGAAGAAAAATGAACAAGATATCCAAGATCACAAAGTTGTCCGACCGATACAAGATTCATAGTTAATTTAAGAATACAATAAACATTTGGGAGGAAAACGTGTGTGGTTTGAATTGTACCGATTCCTGTTAATGGCAAAGGTGTGCCATCAGCAGTCAAAATAGAAGGTGGGCAAGAATCAAAGGACATAGATATTAATAATGAAAAATCATGGGACATATGATATGAGGCACCAGAATCCAAAATCCACAAAGGAGAATTCAAACCTGATATGGAGGGAGCTGACATGGCAAAGTGCTGAGATTGAGGAGCAGTCATGTTTTGAGACAAAGACTGGCTAGCAAGGAACTTCTGAAATTGTTCTGCAAGAGTGTCCATAGAGGAATCCACAACTGATTCACCAGAAGGATGTACCAATGCAGCAGTCCTAGGCTGGGAATTACCTCGTGACTGTCCATGTCCTTGTGCAGTAGAGAGGGACTGTTGTTGGCTCCCACGTTGTTGCTGTTGTGATCTATCACCTGGCTTAAAACTTTGATTTTTTTGTTGAGCCAATAATTCAGGACATTGATTTTTCCAATGGCCTTGTTGTTTACAATAATTACAATCACAACCATTCTTGATATTTACCTTGTTGCGTTGAGATGGGATTGGTAAAATCCCTGTAGCAAAAACAGATGCAGAAGAAGTCTGTGCAACTTTCTTAGTTTGAGACTTCAAGCGAGTTTCTTCAGCTAATAATTCATGTAGAACAGAATTAACAGAAGGTAAAGGAGTGCGATGTAGGATGGACGCACGACAATGCTCGTACTCTGTTCGAAGAGCCATCAACAATTGAATAAGACGTTGTTCCTCCCTACGAGCGATATATGGAGCAAATGACCTAAGCTCAACAACCTCAGTCATAGCCAATTGATCCCAAAGAGCAGTAATTTCAGAATAAAAATCTTGAATATTTCGATCATTCTGAGACAATGACCGAATATCAGCCTCTAATTGATATTGAACGGCAAAGTTAGAACGCACAAAAAGTTGCTCCAAATAGTCCCAAACTTGCTTAGCAGTATCATACTTGGCCAATTGCATACCAATTTTATTTTCAACAGAATTATTAATCCAAATGATGACCTTTGAATTGTTAGTATCCCATTTCTCCATCAATTCAGCATTAGCAGCTTTAGGAGCCACAGTAACACCAGAAATATATCCCTACATCTGTTTTCCTTTCAGAAAATTTTTCATGACATAACTCCAATAAGAATAGTTTTTTCCATCTAAATGAACACTAATAGCCTGTAATGAATCATCGCCTCCTGCCATATTTTGAAGTCAGCAACTGCTTCAGGCCGAGACAGGTATCAATTGGGCTAGAGTTTTGGGGAACTAGGGTTTCGGATTGATCGACAGGCTAGGGTTTCGGGACAGAGAGATCGGCAGGCTAGGGTTTCCGCAGGCTAGGGGTTCTAGGGTTTCAACAGAGAGATCGGCAGCTGGGGCATGCAGATCGGCAGCTGGGGACTTAGGGGCAGGCAGGGAGATCGGCAGGCTGGGGACTTGGGGACGGTGCTCTGAGGTTTTGGGACAAAATCGACGACAGGCTAAGTGCTAGGGTTTGGAGCAGATGATGATACCAGGCCAGGGTTTCGAGTTGAGGCAGGAAGACTAGACAGCGACGAGGCAGCGACGATGCAGTAGGCAGAAACAGGAACGAGGCTTTGATACCATGTAAACGTTTGCAAAACGTTTGTATGATCAAATAAGAAGAAAACGATAATTCATATTATTCAGCAAGACGGCTGAGCAAAAAGGATTGATTACATTAGGGTTACAGAGATAGGTTTATATAGATAGAAAGCATAAACAAGAACAAAAGGCTAAAAAGCCCAATATGCTAAAAAGCCCAATATGCTAACAGGAAGAAAGGAACATGAGGCATTTTCTGGGTGATCGCCGTTAGGTCTCTGTCTTGTTATATTTAATTTTTCTCGAGGTTTAATGGTGGGAAAGTTCTAAAAATTAATGATGCCCTAGTCCTGGGCTTATTCATTTTCTTATCTTGGTCATTTCTTATTCCTTTGGTTGTTCTTCTTTTGCCTTTTTTGGTTTTTTCCCCTTTTGCCTTTTTCTCTTCTTTGTTATGTCCTTTATAATTTCTTTTTCGTATTGGACAGTCCACTATAAAACTAGCCAACCTTGCTAAAAAAAGAAATATGGTGACATAATATTATATGTAAAGAATTAAGGTTATGATAATTTTCAACAATGATAAAATATTTTTTTATTTATCTTATTATTAAAAAATTATTTTTTTAATAAATTTATTACATACATCGGTCATATATTAGTTCAAATATATTGTGAAAATTATATTTTATATTTTATTAATTAATATTATTGTCGAATCGACGAGTTTTCTATAGGATTAGAAAATCATTGAAAAATTGTAATGAAAATAACCGCAAGCACACGACGTACAATTTAGTACGTGACGAATACGAGTCGATCCACAAAAAATTATATTGATTTAAAATTTCTACTCAATCAAATTAAACCAAACTTGAGATTGCTTTAAGCTAAAAAATGTAAAACTAGCTAGAACAAAAGTGATTGCAAATATGAGATTAGAAAACAATTTAGAGACAAATCCACTCTCATATTTTCACGTAAATCAACACAAAAATGATCCATGATCTCTCTATTTTGATCTTCAGTGGAATTAGTGATGTATTTATAATAAGTATGGTTAATTTACGTTATTACTTAACATAATTTAAACCATTAAACTATAATACAACACAAAAAACCACTTATCAAATGTTACGGAAATGAAGTCAAAGCAAAAGTTATCTTAAATATGATCTATTTACTATTTTACTTAGTAACATAGATCATCAAAATTTGATTCTACTTTAATTTCACAATCAAAAATTACTTAGTTAGTCAATGATGTAAATTGTTTTTATGTTTGAACAAGAATAGCTTATTTATGATAAACAACAAAGACTATCAAATTCTCTACTAAACATACATCATAAACAAACTTTTCATGAAGCATAAAAGAGATCATAAATCACACAAAATGTTGAATTTAGATAATTTTAGGGAGCTCCATTATCCCTAATTGAAAGGATTTAGCTACTCATTTGTGATATCATTTCAACAAATGTAAATTGCAACATTAAAAAGCAAGGAAAATAAGAGCTAATAAAAAGAAAAGAGAAGTATGCTATTTGCATAATAATAATATTATACTAAGTGCATAAAAATAAATCTAATCTACTAACATGAAAGAAATGAGAGCATAAAAATGAAAATAAATGTAAAAGAACATGTAAGCCTAAAATAAAAGCAAGTAGAAAAAGAAAAGGCTTAGGAAGCCAATTTTATTTCTCTATTAATTTGAGGCTACAACTTGCATGATAATGTAAAAATTCAAAACTCCTTTATATAAACATAAGAGGGGTATTTATACAAGCCTAAAACCCTAATGCATATTTTAGGGGACTACCAAAAATACCACTTAGGAAGTGTGGCCACCAAGTTATCATTGGCCTCTAATTAATCCTCCATTAAGTATGCATGTAACTTTAATCTGTACTAACATGTGCATTAACTCCTAATTGTAGATCAAGGTAAGTAGGTAGGTAGGGTCCTCCATGATGCATGAGTTAATTTATTTCCATCTTCATTTGTCTTCTTCTCTTGTGCATGCATGGATACATGAAATCCTCTTCATATTTCCATCCAAATTTGAAACACCCCACACCCCTTAACATACCTAAAACGACACACTAAAAGGCATGGTGCATTGTAGGTATAACTAAAGCCAACAAAGACTAAGATTCACAAGACAAATATAGATAAAAACGGTGGAAACTTAAAATAATAACTTAATTAAAACAAAACTTCATAATTGCTACATAAATAATTCAAATACCAAATACCACATATAAGTCTAAAAATCCAATATGTCTCATGAAACAAAACTCATAGTCTCAAAAATCAGAGTATATATTATCCCTCATAATAAGCCAGTACATAGAAAGAGAAAAAGCTAAAAATAAAAGAAATGCACATTAGAAATCTCCTTCAAGAAACTCCAAGCAACAGCAATCTACCGACTTCTCCCTTGATTGCCTATGGGGAGGAAAAGGTGAAAATAGAGGAGTGGGTCAGACTAAAAGTCTGGTGGATGATAGCAATTATTAGAGTCTTTAAGCAAGAAAAAAATAATAGACTCTACAATAGCTCTAGCATAAATAAGCATAACAAATAAAAGAGGAAAGGAATAAACTAGAAATAAGTACGATTAAATATTGCTCAATTTATATGATAGGTTAACTTTGATTACTTGCACTTGTCCTTGGTTTCTGCTTTGATTAGGTTGAATTCCTAATCCTGTAATTAGAATGTAACCCTAATACTACCCTTTTTGATCAGCCTGCTACTTCATAGACCTTACTATGGATGGATGCTATATAACTCCCGACGCAGTAACCAATGGTATCTCAACCACTATGGAGCCGGACGACATATATATCTCTCTACACAAAAGGCAGTGGTATCTACGGAAGACACTCATACTAAGCGCTTGAAACTCATAGCGATTACTGAGCACCCGAATGGAAGTCGCATACATAACTGCCACCATGCCCATGCTACCTTTTGCTCCACCTATTGGGTCTTCCTATTACCTCAAACTCCAACATAAGCGTGCCCCTCATCCCACTTCAGGCTAACATAAGATCACCATGTATCCATAGAATCTATAGGGGAAATGCTATTGGTACCGGCCCATCATCCAAATAATATCCAGTGGTGCCCCTTATCCAAATTCCCCATGATTTGGATTTCTAGTTGACCAATTACTATCGTCCTTAGCATAAGCGTGCCCTCATCTCCCATCAGACAAATTTGGGACGACCGTTTTGTCTAATAGGGATGTTATTTGGTACAGGTCCTACTTTCATCTTTACTTATTAACTTTGAAAAATTATTTTAAATAAGCCTTTACAATTTACTCCTACTATCTTTGCTTATTAATTTATCCTAAGTCTTAAAATAAGTCTCATTCTATTCTCTCTTGTTATAACCTATGTTATTAGCACCAGAATTGGTCACTAACACCCTTAAGAGAGATTGCGTAGAGAGATTAATGAAGAAATTAAAGTTAAACAGAGAACAGTATGCTAAATTAAATGCAGAAAATAAGAACGCCAGATTTATAGTGGTTCGGCGTAACTGCCTACGTCCACTTTGAGGTTAATCTTTATTGTTTTACTTAACAATTGGTTACAGATAAAATCCGTACACCAACTATTTGAATACAACTACTAAGTAAAAAGGATAAGTCTTGAATGAGTCTTGAATGTGGCAGAGTCTTCCCGGTGTTCTCGAAAAAAGGTCCCTTTCACTGTGCCTCCACCTCTCTATTTGTAGACGAAGATGGGTTGGACTTCCCTGATGGGCCTAGTAGCAAGATATCTCGGCCCAAAATGAGTGACTTCTATGTGCCGAGCCACAAATACCGAGCCATGTCTCTAAGCCGAACGAGGTAGTACGTTGAGTGAAATGTGTTGACCGAACGAGATCAGATGCCGATCGAGGGGAGATGTCGAACGGCTTGCTTATCCTGAGCGAGGTCGTGTGCCGAACGAGGCTGGAATGCCGAACGAGGCTGGAATGCCGAACGAGGCATGAATGCCGAATGATCTTCAAGCCGGTTGAGGCATGAATGCCGAACAAGGTTCATTCCTGTCGAGACTGAATGCCGAATGAGCTTCATGCCGGTCGAGACTGGATGCCGAACGAGGTTCATACCAAACGAGACTAGATGCCGAACGAGGTTCATGCTGGACGAGACTAAATGCCGAACGATGCTGGAATGCCGAACAAGACCTAGATGCCGAACGGTGCTAGATGTGTCGAACAACCCTTTATGCCGAACGAGGCTTGGATGCTGAACGGTGCTAGATGTGCCGAACGACCCTTTATGCCAAACGAGGCTTCCACTTCAAGTCTCTGTCTACCTTGTCAAGCCACTGGGTAACACTTGCCCCCCAAAGTGTATCATGTGTACAAACATGATGTGCTTTGAATCTTGATTTCTTCGTGCCTTGCTTTGAGCCCTTATTCTGAATGCCGATCGAGGCAATGCATGCCGAACGACATACTAATGCCGAGCGACATACAAATGCCGAACGACATACAAATGCCGAATGACCTGAATGCCGAACGAGGGAGGTGTTTTGACCGATTCTATTGGTCGTTGTCCCTTCGAATTCTTTTCTCTATATATAAGTCGGTGCTCTTTCTTCTTCTCTCTTTTACTTTTACCTCCACTTTCCAGTACTCACGAACCTTTCCTTTTAACAGACTTTAGAGAATTAACCACTCTTCCCTTCTCAAACACCATACGTTACCTCACTTTCTTCCCCAATCAGTAGAACGTAATTAGAGCCGCGTTCCCTACTGCAGAATCTCCCCGAATCTTTGCCTCACATCTTAGGTAAAAACCATTCTCTAAAACTCTTCACCTTGATTAGGAAACCTAGCTCGAGATTCAAACTCGTGAATTTCTACAAAATCGAGGTCAGAAGTAATAGCGTGGAGAAGGAGGAGCTATGGGCGTAGCATGGGTTTTTAAAAGGAGTTTAAGGCTAGGTGGAGCGGAGGAGAGAAGAGGATGATAGAGGTGCTTGAAGGAGGAAGTTGGTGGAAGACGTACTGAGGTGGCTCGGCATGACTTCCTTATGCCGAGCGATGGAGGGGAAGTACTATAGTAAAATTGGAGTTAAGGTTTAGTTTGCCAAGCGATGCGGCTCGGCATGGCCTTGGCTCGGCATGATTACCTCATGCCGAATGAGGTAGGAGGGAAAGTAGAGGAGAAGTAGGAGCTAGGCAGAATGTCAAGCGATGCGGCTCGGCGTGAATGTGGTTCGGCATGACCCCTTTATGCCGAACGATGAAGAGGACAGTTGGGAGAGTGACGTGTCGAACGGCATGGCTCGACATGTTTGCAGTTCGGCATGTCTTGTCGCATGCTGAACGGTGATAACTAGTGGTAGGGGAGTGTTGGTGTTGAGGGTAGAATGCCGAGCGAGGTAGCTCGGCATGATTGTGGTTCGGCATGACTAGTTGAATGCCAAATGATGAAGTGGTTAGGTAGGAGGGTTGTGTACAACAGCAGCACCAGTCGAACCTAATGCATAATTGACTCAACACATATTTTATGCCTAAACATAGGATAATGAACAAGGACAGACTCAAACAACAAAGCATATCGGGCAATCCGGACTGATAAATCCCGTGTTTAAACAACTGAAAACTTAGACTTTAACTTGCTTAACAGTTAATAACCTTTCAAATGCAATGATGATTTTGAGTTCAAAATATAAACCGTCTTATGACAAGCTTTCGTAGACGGTCAGCGATGACGGTCTTCGAAGACGACAATTCAAAGCTTAAACTTATTTCATCAATCCAATATCTTTTCATTGCTCGACGGTTACATTTGAATGATCGCAATAGTTCACACACCACATGGGGGGAATATTTATGTTGTTAAGCCTATAATGTCGATTGTTTTTCAAGTATAGTTCAAACAGGTGCCTTGTCGGATTCAATCTTCATTAGAGATGTCTAGGAAATCAAGCTCTGCTATGATCTCGGATAGGCCTGGGCCATCCTCTCGACAAGAAGTTGTAGGAACTTCAAATCCATCAACTACCCCTACTCATGACTTACCGAGCCCTGCGACCGCATCTATCGACTTGGCTCCCGACGCTTTGGAGGCAACAATTTTCTTAGACGACCTAATCGATTCATAAACCTTAAAGATTAATGAAAGTACACTTCGTCGGATATGCTCTGTCCATGGAATCCCCTTCGACTACGTGTTAGTTCCATCAGGGCGTGATCATCTGCACTTGTCCCCAGTCGGATATACATCTTTTAATAGATTAATGTGCTGGGTTGGCAGCGTGCCGCCATTCAACTCTTTTCTCCAAAACATGTTGCAGTATATCGAGATTGCCCCCTCGCAACTGCATCTGAATAGCCACGCATTCATATACGACACTTACATCCTCTTCATGAGTGTCCCCTTCAGGCATCCGACTCCGGGCGATATCCGATACATCTATCGCATCAAGAGACAGTCGGATAGCACATCTTTCATGTTTTTTGAGCCGCACAGCAAATGTCAAATCTTAAGTGGGGCATGGAGCGAGTTTTCCCAGTATAAACAAGAGTGGTTCTATATGCGTTGTCCCCTCGGCTTTGCGAGAAGATGGGTGGAAGGATGTAAGTCTTTTCCTGGACCAATACTCATGTTTGGTCGAAGATGTACCTTTTCTAACTCTTCTTCCATCTTTTCAGGTATTAACCCACGTCCCCAGGGCCTTGGATATTCCGAAGCTGTCGAAGCTATCCAAGCCAATCCCGCCGAGGACCGAGACATCAGAACTCTCATTTCGAATGAGTCGCTCACGAAATTTGGGTTGCTGGCGGAAGGTCGACGGATAAGCCTTCCCCAAGGTGTTTCGATATCCAAGCCTGCTTCGGGCAAATGAAAAAAGAAGGCCGAGTCCTCAGCACATAACGCCTCTGACACGCCAGAGGAGGGGGAGATTAAAGAAACCGAAACGCCCGAAGTTCAGGGCAAAAATGTTAGTCCATCTCGAGACCCAATAGTCGAATTTCATGACATTGAAATGACGCCTTCCCCTTCGAAGGGGAAGAAAAAACTGACATACAAGCTGAGGCAGAAAACAGTCGGCGGAATTTCTAAAGTTACTCTTGTTCCAGCGGAGAAAGAAGCTTCCTCGCGGCACTTGGAGAGTTCTCTGAAAGGCATGTCGAACCTCTCCATACCTGAAGATCTGCTCAACTATGATTTCGATGATCTAGAGGCCCTTAAGCTTCATTCGCCCATGAGAGGCGATACAAGTGCTCAAGACCAAAACCAGGGAGAAAAAACTCCTATTAGTAAAGAAACTGGTCCGTCGGGGGAAACACTAGGACACACAAACACATGAACTTCACCTCGCACTTAACTTTCTGTCATCACTCTATTATTTACTAACTCGACGTTATTTAAATTCTATGTAGGTGACATGGGGCGTACGCATGGACTTGACCACCTTTACGGTTCATCGATTTTTCACCAATCCGGCTAGGATTCAGGTTCGACAAGCATTGAGATAGAGACGACTCCGGTGATCGAGACTACCACCGCCGAGAATCATCCTACCGGAGAAAATCTTATAGTCAGTCCTCCTGCCCTCGTGATCCTCCTTCTCAACCGGAGCATAGCAAAGAGAAACCTGCACATAAGGGGTCTCAGCCTGAGGCTCATCGGGACCAACACTCCGGTTCGTCAAGTACCAGGCAATCTCGAGATCACCACAGACCGCCTACGGCCTCCAAGCAGACTCCTCTTACTCCCGTATCTGATCCATTGGTCGTTGAGCGACTTGCTGAGCTTAAAGCCTTGTTTCCAAAGATATGCTTCGATGGCTTAAAATTACTTCCGGCGATTCACCAGATTCCAGGGCATGTCAAGCAAAGTTCTATCGCTTGCACTCACGACGTCTATGTTCAGCATGATGCGTTCGTGCACTTAGTCGAAAAAGTTTGAGAAGTTTCCATAGAGCATCCGCATGAGATTGATCATCTGAAGCTTGAGGCTATCCATGATAAAGACATTATTAAAGCTCAGGACGAAGATCTTGCTTCTTATAAGTCTCAGCTTGAAGCTGCCCAGCAGAGCGCTAAAGATACTGCCGAGGCCGTTACTCGTCTGGAGTCAACCCATAAAAAAGAAATCGACGAGGTACTCCAACGCTGTGAGGCCCTATGTGACGCCCCACCTTTATACCCACGCTAGCCAAGAACATTACAGTGTAATGCTGTCAACTAGCACAGAGAATAAGGCTGTTGAGGAGCGACCATCCATGTAATTGCTTTGTGCGAGCACCAGTATGTCGGATGGTACAAGGAAGTCCGACATGCTGATAAAAACTCAAGGCTACTACACAGTGGCTATATATTCTTCGAAAACAAACATAGAAATAAACATAACACAAATCAGTCACAGACATCCATATCACAAAGGCGGAAAAAGATATGAATATAACATATGAAAGTGTACATTAGAGTAGTGGTCAAACAGGATCCACAATATCACAAAAGAATGGTTACAAGTGCTAGACAAAAGAATATGTATACATCAAGGAGTCTATATCTCAAAGGTATACAACAAAAACTACTAATCTAATTAGTTAGCCAAAAGTCAGGATTATAATCCTAGAAGTGAAGTCAAGCAGAAGCACCTGTAACATCTCGGTCTGACTCGAGTATTATTTGATAAGAAAATAATAAACGGATCAGTCTAGCTATAAATATCAGATGAAATGATATAGAATAAGAGATATGACAAAACGTATAATAATCACAATGCCAAGCTGTGATAAGTAAGTAATTGAAAATCAACAAGAGATTAATCAATATCACAAAAATCTTCTCAAAGATCAAAAGGAATGTCATACTCCTTAATTCATTCACCAAGCCACAAATATTGACAACAGATAAACGCCAATCCTAAAATTGGTGAAATTCAAATTCTAGAAATCATCAATAGAAATCCAGGAATCACAAAAAGGGGGAGGCCTATCATAGAACAGGAGCATGAAAACTCACCAACATGTGTATCACAAAACGATTCGGAACATCGACGCAGTACACACGGTACGTCCATTGAATCGAAAAGCCGAGACATCGATGTAGTACAAACGGTACATCCAATGAATCGAAATACAAAACAATTCAGAATATCGACGTAGTACAAACAGTACGTCAGATGAATCGAAAAGCCGAGACATCAATGTAGTACAAATGGTACATCCAATGAATCGAAACACAAAACAATTCGGAAGATCGACGCAGTACAAATGGTACGTCAGATGAATCGAAAAGCCGAGACATCGATGTAGTACAAACGGTACATCCAATGAATCGAAACACAAAACAATTCGAAACATCGATGCAATACAAAT
The DNA here is from genome assembly GCA_030765085.1 of Allium cepa. Taxonomy (NCBI): domain Eukaryota; kingdom Viridiplantae; phylum Streptophyta; class Magnoliopsida; order Asparagales; family Amaryllidaceae; genus Allium; species Allium cepa. Next base: position 185,617,608 of record CM060934.1, read on the forward strand.
GGTACGTCAGATGAATCGAAAAGCCGAGACATCGATATAGTACAAACGGTACATCCAATGAATCGAAACACAATAAAAGTACATGGGTCGTTAGCCCACAAAGAAATGAGACGAAGCTCAATAAAACGAGGTACCATCCCCTTCGTGGACAAAGAGACATCGCACATTGCTAGTCTAAACCATAAAATGATCATCATCGATCATCAATAAGTGTCAATTACAGTAAGCTAGTAAATATATGAGCTTAGCCTCATGTCCCATAACCACTAGCTTAACTTAAATATTTACGAACAAATTGTAGATCTCCACTTGAAAATTGTCACAAGAGGTTCAATCGAACAAGTCCAAGAATTAACCAACGAAGTAAACGCAAGCGTTTCATACCACTTGTTTTACTAAGCCGTTTAATTAGATTTCTCATACGAGTGAGGTAAAGGTTTGTATATACTAGTAGATTGGAAAACGGTTTAAGAAACGAGCTTTGTAATAAAATAGTGTTGAAATCGTTTTAATGAAAGGGTTTTGATATTTACTACTAGTATAGAAAACCTTTATATTTTAAAGTGACAAATCACAAAAATGATTGTAGAAACAATCAATCACTAAAATTCACATACGAAGACGTGAATTAATTCCAAAGAAATCGATATCAAATCCATCAAAATGGATATTTCAAAAATTCCCAAAGAAAATGTCATCAAAGTCGATAATAAATGATAACAACAAAAGGGAAACAACACGAATCGATTAAAGTTGGAAATTCAACAAAATAGACAACATAGGCAAAATTGGCAAATAGGAGCAGGTCGGTCAACCGGACTCCCTGAGTCGGTTGACTGAACCAAAGATGGAAGTGCTCGGGTAGCAGGTCGGTCGATCGGGCCCTGAGCTTGGTCGGCCAGATCCTGTAATCTGCACTACCAAAACAGAGGCAGGAAGTGCTCGGGTAGCAGGTCGGTCGGCCGACTACAGAGCTCGGTCGGCCGGACCCTGTTGCCAGCACTCCCATGCCTATCTAATGAATGCTAATCCCTTCCGAATAGCAATCGGTCGAGCAACGACACTAAGGATTTACGCCATCGACTACCGGCCATATAAGCTCTTCGATTCATCACCAAAAAGATGATCAAAACATCAAAGTTAGGATTTTTAAAGAATTGAACTCAAAACACTAAAAATTGGAATATTCACCAAAGCAATCCAAACCAAAAGAAATTACACAAGAATAAGTGTTAGGAATTCATACCTAACAATCGAAGGTAATTATAAGCATAGATGTGAGATAAAAATCTCACCTTTAAACCCAAAAGCACAAGATTGAGAAGCTTGAAAACAAAGGAGGATCAACCACTCTTCAATCCCAACTCAAGAAGCTTGATTCTAAGCTTAAAAGAGAAATATTTCTCAAATTAGGTTTAGGAATTTTCTGAAATCAAAGAGAGAATGAGTTGGGGAAGATGAAGAGAAGGCTTACCAATGGGTTCTCTTGAATTTGGAGCTAGAAGTTGGATTTGCAAAGAAAGCTAGGGCTTAGGAATTTCCATTTCCAATCTCTTCCACCATTTTTACTTTAGAACTGAAAAGAGGAGGAAGTGAGAGTGAATGGGGAGGGATGATTCAGTTTGGGGTATTATTATGGCTAGTGGGCTGAACCCAAACCCAAAGTGAAAAAGGTCAAATTTTTAGCTATCTCCAAACATATCAAAGTTTATACTCAAAATGGTTGCAAACGGCATTTTGAACTCAATGGAAGGGGTCTCGAGTCCCAATTCGAATGTTTGAAAAAAGTAGCTTTTCGGACAAAAATCCGACTAACGATGAAATATTTAAATAAAATATTTAAATATACAATTGATAAATATGCGAGTTGTTACATCCTAGCTTTAGAGAAGGACTCAGTGCAGAAAGAGAGGGATGCATTTGGCCTCCGAGTCAAAGAACTGGAGGAGCAACTCCGCAAAGAAAGAGAAGAGAAGACTGATGCCAAAGAAGAGTTGCAACGATATTGCGACGAGATCGTTGCTACACGACTCCTAAAGGCGAAGCTTGATGATGAACTTTCTAAAGTCGGGATGTTAAAGGACGAAGCCCATGAAGAGGGTAATAAAATAGCATCTGCGGAGATTGACTCTCGCCTGGAGGCGGCTAAAGAGGCAGGTAGGGAGGAGGTCAAATGCATGTTAGGCCCATTGATTGCAGAATTCAACGCCCACGTCCTCATGCATCGAGACTTGACTTTTCTGGGAGAGGGCTACCTCGAATCCCTAGCTAAGGCATGGGAGACTTTAGTAAAAATCAGAAAGGTCGAACTTAGCACCGAGGAGGTTGATGAGGATGCTTTAATAAGAGAATTTCTTAAGGGGAACGAGCCTTCAGACCTATCTGCGGCGAAATCTCTTTACTGCAAATGCTCCCCCTCATCGAAAAGGAAAGATGTTATTGCCAGTCCATCCGGGATTGAGTCTCCAGCTCATGCTCCTACTCAGTCGGCCGATCGGCCGATACTTGATCTATTTGAGAAGCATATCGGTTACGACCCGAAGGACCCTGGCCTCGGCATTCACATTCTGTCTCCCATTCCAGAGGGCGAGACCCCTCGGACGGTTGAGAGCCAGCCAGAACCTGGTAGATAATCCTTCACTTTAACATTCCAAAATTCGTCATTTTTCACTAGAGGCTATTGTATTCTAATGCTTGTTTATCATGATTTTGCTCAGGCCATTCTGATCCCGAGCCCACTCTGAGGAGCGACGTCGCCAAGGAGGTGAAGGAAAAAACAAGTGAGGCTACTCACGCAAGGGAGGTTTCCGGTCCAGATGCTCAGGTGATCGGAGCGCTTGATGACGATAAGTCCGAGACTTCCTCTCCCATCGATGGGAGTTATGAAATCGAGATTACAGGAGCCTCTGAACATGCATCTAAACTGAGCATGAAGGAGCAGCTTGAGGAGGAGAAGAAAAAGACGGTCGAAATCAAAGTCGAGCCTCAAGTTATGGGCCTGGACGATCCTCTGAATAACCCATTGAAGGTCATCCTCGCTGGCGGATCCAAGCCAATGGAAGTTCCTCGTACTTCTTCAGTTGTTACCTCCCCATCAAAGAAAATTACCAAGGGCAAACACACGGGAGAGGAGTCGTCTGGGAAGAAGTCAGAGAAGTAATCGTTACTCTCACTCAATGAGAGTTAGTTTAGATTTTGTAATCATTTTTATTTATTTTTGTAGTCCATGTAAATAGACTTTTGACTCCGAATTTTGGAGGAGTTGTAGTAGAAACTTATTTTTGAATAAATAAAGCCTAGTTCCTTTTGTCTTTCAAAAGACTTTTATCATTCAGCTTTTTGTGTGATTGTGGTCGAACCCTAAGCTATTGCGAGTTATATGAACTTCTCAATTTATCTGCATATAACTCTGAAATTCTTTGGAGTTGTTCATCCTGTATTCCATGCTTCAAACACTTAGAATATTTTTTAATCCATACGCTGGGGACTTGATGACTTCAAGTCATTCGTGTCCCGGTCCGCACTCCGTGGACTTAAAGATTTTTAAGCCGTTTATACTTTGGTCCGCACTCAGGGGACTCAGAGTACTCCAGTCCGCACTCAGGGACTTGGATATTTTTAGTCGTTTATACTCTAGTCCGCACTTTGGGTGCTCAGAGTACTCCAGTCCGCACTCAGGCGACTTGGAGATTTTTAGTTGTTTATACTCTGGTCCGCACTCAGGGGACTCGGAGTACTCCAGTCCGCACTCAAGGGACTTGGAGATATTGAGTCGTTTATACTCTGGTCTACACTCAGAGGACTCAAAGTACTCCAGTCCGCACTCGGGGGACTTAGAGATTTTGAGTCGTTTATACTCTGGTCTACACTCAGAGGACTCAAAGTACTCTAATCCGCACTCAGGGGACTTGGAGATTTTTAGTCGTTTATACTCTAGTCCGCGCTCGGGGACTCAGAGTACTCCAGTCCGCACTCAGAGGACTTGGAGATTTATTTTAAGTCGTTTATACTCTGGTCCGCACTCAGGGGACTTAGAGTACTCTAGTCCGTGCTCAGAGGACTTGGAGATTTAAGTGCTCGTGCGCATTCGTACGTCAGACAGAATAATGTACCTCTTAGTTGTTTATCACAAAGTTATCATATACAGAAACATCGACAATCCATGGAAAAAATGGCTTCAAGCCTTTATTAATGCAAACAAGCTAAATTGTCTTATTACATGCCGTAAACTAAGAATAAAAAATGCTAGAAATAATTGCAACTAAAATATAAAAGAAATGATCTAAGTATAATAGTGCAACAAATGCTCGCTATTCCAGGCTCGGGGGAGTGTCGCACCATCAACGGTCGCTAGCTTGAAAGTTCCTTCTCCAAGCTTCCGATCAATGATGTATGGACCTTCCCATGCGGGGCTCATATGTGATGGGACTGGGAAAAATCGTTTCAAAACGAGGTCATCCACACCAAAGATTCTCGGTCGGACTTTTTCATTATAATATCGAGCGAATCGGTGTCTGTATGCGGCCGCTCTTAAATTAGCTTCTTCGCACTTTTCATCATTGAAGTTCAATGATTCCAGCAAAAGATCCTGATTCGACTCGGAGTCATAATAAGTTACCCGATGTGATGGAACTTCAAGTTCTATGGGTATAACTGCATCCATGCCATATGCCAATGCGAATGGAGTGAGCGTAGTCGCAGACTTGTAGGTGGTTTTATAAGCCCAAAGTGTTGTTGGAAGCTCATCCACCCACTTGCCTCTAGCCTTTTCTAAACGCTTTTTCAATATGGACTTGATTATTTTGTTCACGGTTTCCACTTGTCCATTGGATTTCGGATGAGCAACTGCTGCAAACTTTTTTTCAATACCATATTTTTGGCAAAACTCTTTGAACTCTTTGCTTTCGAATTGAGTTTCGTTGTCTGTAATGATGGTCCGCGGAAGGCCAAAACGGCATATAATATTTCGTACAAAGAAACTAATGACCTTTTTGGTGGTGTTAGTGGCCAAAGGCTCTGCTTTTGCCCACTTGGTAAAGTAATCGACCACAACTATCACGTATTTTGCACCACCTTTGGATATGGGTAAGGAACCGACTATGTCGATTCCCCACATTACGAACGGCCAGGGACAAACCATTTGTGTGAGTTCCGTTGGCGGAGCTCTTGGGATTTTTGCACATTTCTGACATTTGTCACATCTTCTCACATAGTCTGCGGCATTCCGATTCACAGTCGGCCAATAGTATCCATAGCGGAGGATTTTCTTTGCTAATGTCTGCCTCTTAGCATGGTCACCACATTCCCCTTCATGGACATCTTCCAGGACTCGTTTTACCTCATTATGGGCAATGCACTAGAGTAAGGGGGTCGAGAATCCCCTCCGATACATTACCCCGTCTTGCATTGCATATCGCGAAGCCTAACGAATGACTTGTCGTCTTTCGCTCCTTCTTTCGGGTATGACCCCGTGTAACAAGTACTGCTTGAATGGGGTCATCCATGATTCCTTCTCGATTTCTGTTTCTAACATGAAATCTACCTCCATTATATTTGTGCTCGGAGCATGTAAGGTTTCAACGGGAAACAATCCCATTTGTTGCGCATCGCTAGTGCTTGCAAATTTTGCCAATGAATCGGCTGCTCTGTTTTACTCGCGTGGGACATGTGAAATATCATAATATTCAAGATTCGCTAGCAGCTCTTGAACCCGTTCCAGGTATGGGGCAAGTCTCTTCCCCTTTGCTTGATAGTCCCCCGGACTTGGTACACCACCAGTTGTGAGTCACAAAAGATTTCAACCGATCTTACCCCCAATTCTCTGATAAGTCTCAAGCCAGCAATCAATGCTTCATACTCGGCTTCGTTATTTGTTGCTGTGAATTCGAGCTTCAAAGCGTAGCAAACTGATTGGTTTTCAGGAGTTACAAGAACTATCCCAGCCCCCGAACAACGGTCGTTAGAAGCCCCGTCGGTGTACATCTTCCATCGAACAGGAGGTATGACATTGTGGCCGTTTGATTCGTCTAACATGGTGAATTTAGCAATGAAATCTGCTAGCGCTTGCCCTTGTATGGCCCTTCATGGCAGGTAGATAATATCGAACTGACTCAACTCGATATTCCATTTTAACATTCTTTCAAAGTTTCCGGTCGTTGGAGTACCTGTCGCAAGGGTTGGTCAGGGTAAACACTGATTGAGTGTGCCTGAAAGTATGGGCGAAGCTTGCGTGATGCAATCACCAAGCAATAAGCTAGTTTCTCAACCTTGGGATAATTTATTTCTGCCCTCGTCAAACGTTTACTGACATAATACACTGGCTTTTGAACTCTGTCCTCCTCGCGAACAAAAGCCATACTAATAGCGTGCTTGGGCGAGAGTAGTACTTGAATTATCGTCTTCTAAGACCGTCATTGCTAACCGTTTACAAAAGCTTGTCGTAAGACGGTTTATATTTTGAACTCGACATCATCACTGCATTTGAAAGGTTATTAACTGTTAAGCAAGTTAAAGTCCAAGTTTTCAGTTGTTTAAACACGAGATTTATCAGTCTGGATTGTCCGATATGCTTTGTTTTTTAAGTCTGTCCTTGTTCATTATCCTATGTTCAGGCATAAAATATGTGTTGAGTCAATTATGCATTAGGTTCGACTGGTGTTGCTATTGTACACAACCCTCCTACCTAACCACTTCATCTTTCGGCATTCAACTAGTCATGCCGAACCACAATCATACCGAGCCACCTCGCTCGACATTCTACCCTCAACATCAACACTCACCTACTACTCATTATCACCGTTTGGCATGCGGCAAGACATGCCAAACCGCAAACATGCCGAGCCATGCCGTTCGGCATGCCACTCTCCCAACTGTCCTCTTCATCGTTCGACATAAAAGGGTCATGCCGAACCACATTCACGCAGAGCTGCATCGCTCGGCATTCTTCCCAGCTCCTACTTCTCCTCTACTTTTCCTCCTACCTCGTTCGGCATGAGATAATCATGCTAAGCCGTGGCCATGCCGAGCCACATCGCTCGACAAACTATACCTTAACTTCAATTTCACTATAGTAATTCCCCTCCATCGTTCGGCATAAGGAAGTCATGCCGAGCCACCTCAGTACATCTTCCACCAACTTCCTGCTTCAAGCACCTCTATCATCCTCTTCTCTCCTCCACTCCACCTAGCCTTAAAATCCTTTAAAAAACTAACGCTTTGCCCTTAACTCCTCCTGCTCCACGCAATTACTACTGACCTCGATTTTGAAGAGATTCACGAGTTCGAATCTCGTGCCAGGTTTCCTAATCAAGGTGAAGTGTTTCAGGGAAAGGTTTTTACCTAAGATGTGAGCGAAGAATTCGGGGAGATTTTGGAGTAGGGAACGTGGCTCTAATTAGGTTCGACTGATTGGGGAAGGAAGTGGGGTAACATATGGTGTTTGAGAAGGGAAGAGTGGCTAATTCTCTGAAGTCTGTTAAAAGGCAAGGTTCGTGAGTACTGGAAAGCGGAGGTAAAAGTAAAAGAGAGAAGAAGAAAGGGCATCGGCTTATCTAGAGAGAAAAGAAGTCAAAGGGACAGCAACCGGTTGAATCAGTCAAAACACCTCCCTCGTTCGGCATTCAGGTCGTTCGGCATTTGTATGTCGTTCGGCATTTGTATGTCGCTCGGCATTAGTATGTCGTTCGGCATGCCTTGCCTCGATCGGCATTTAGAATAAGGGCTCAAAGCAAGGCACGGAGAAATCAAGATTCAAAGCGCATCATGTCCATCCACATGATACACTTTGGGAGCCAAGTGTTACCCAGTGGCTTGACCAGGTAAACAGAGACTTGATGTGGAAGCCTTGTTCGGCATAAAGGGTCGTTCGACACATCTAGCAACGTTCGACATCCAAGCCTCATTCGACATAACGGGTCGTTTGGCACATCTAGCACCATTCGGCATCCAGGCCTTTTTCAGCATTCCAGCATCGTTCGGCATTCAGTCTCATCCAGTATGAACCTCGTTCGGCATCCAGTCTCGTGCGGCATGAACCTTGTTCGGCATCCAGTCTCGATCGGCATGAAGTTTGTTCGGCATGAACCTCGTTCGGCATTCATGCCTCGATCGACATGAAGCTCGTTTAGCATTCATGCCTCGTTCGGCATTCCAGCCTCGTTTGGCACATGGCCTCGTTCGGCATAAGCATGCCGTTCAGCATCTCCCCTCGATCGGCATGGGATCTCGTTCGGTCTACACATTTCACTCAACATACTGCCTCGTTCGGCTTGGAGACATGGCTCGGCATTTGCCGTTCGGCATTTGTGGCTCGGCCAATAGAAGTCACTCATTTTGGGCCGAGATATCTTGCTACTAGGCCCATCAGGGAAGTCCAACCCATCTTCGTCTATAAAAAGAGAGGTATGAGCATAGTGAAAAGGACCTTTTTTCGAGAACACTGGGGAGACTATGCCGCATTGAAGACTCATTCAAGACTTATCCTTTTTACTTAGTAGTTGTATTCAAAAAGTTGGTGTACGGATTGTATCTGTAACCAGTTGTTAAGTAAAGCAGTAAAGATTAACCTCAAAGTGGACAGAGACAGTTACACTGAACCACTATAAATCTGGTGTGCTTCTTTTCTGCATTTAATTTAGCATACTGTTCTCGGTTAACTTTAATTTCTTCATTAATCTCTCTCCACAATCTCTCTTAAGGGTGTTAGTGACCAATTCTGGTGCTAACATATGTTATAATCATGCTTATTACTAACCCAAGGTCTAAGTATGAAAATAAGCTTCTATCATCTTTTACTCTATTTAGTTATAATTTTAAGTTTTAACTAGGCCAATCTTTTTAATTCAATCCAATTAACATCATAATTAGGCGTAATTTCAGTCCAGTTCCATTTATATTACAGTCTTTGAAATTTACATCTTAAATTATATTATTTCAGTTTTCTTATAATTTAATCCACATTCGCGTTAATCCTATTCTAATCCATATGCAAAGAAGAAGGAGGAATAAAAAAAACTAAAAATGGAAGAAAATTCACAGCATAGAAAGAAGTTGTAAATAACATATAAATAACAGTGAATAAACTAATATACTGTAAACAAACTATAAATAAACGGAAAAACTATAATTAACAGAAATAAACTAAAATTGCTGAAAAGAATAGCTGAAAGGAAATAGACTGAAAGTAATTCTTAAAACTGTAAATAAACTACTGAAAATGCTATTCCAAAAATTGTAGTAAAACTACAATTAGTGGAAACCCTACTATTTTAAACTACTCAAAAAAATCTTAAAAAATTACAATCACTCAATTCCACCTCTAAGCTCTTCCGTTGGTCTTCCCGAATCCACTTGGAGTTGTAAATTAATTTATACCGATTTTATCCTTTGGAAAAATTATTCCATTTAGGGTCTTTCCTAGAAAGGTGAGCCCAATTGGGGAAAACATAGAATGAGAAAAAACATTAGATCTAGGGGTCTATTTATAGGAGTAGAAATGGATCTCAGATTGTTGGATTTGGAGATTGAATAGGATGCATCCACGTTAAAGGATGAATAGGGGACATCATTCGAACGAACGAACAATCGTCAAAGGCTGAATAGCTGAATAGATGGACAGGATTGGTCAAAAGAATGAAAAACACGTCAGTCAATTAGAAAAAATCGCAACATCATTCGAACAAACGAAAAATCGTTCGTTCGCCCCAAAATAGGAGGCGGGTTGACCGGGCGGTCTACCGCCTGGGCCTAGGTCAACCGGCCGGTCGATCGGCCATGTTATTATTATTATTTTTCTTTCGTTTGCTGCTTATTTTGTTTATTTTATAACTTGGTCATATTAGCTCGGTTTCTGACGTTCTATATACAGAAATTGACTAAAAAATTACCACGGTCACAATGGTTCAAGTTTCGTGCCTTAGTCCTGATAATTTCATAAAGTTATTTTATTATCTAATTACTTAATGAATTAATATTACGGGTCAAATTTCGAGTTGTTACATTCTCCCCTCCTTAAGGAATTTTGTCTCCGAAATCTCTAAGGATAAAAGAATGTACTAAATGTTTTGATCCAATTCTACAACCAACTACTCAATCATCAACCATTCAACCATTGTCCTTAAGTTTTTCTAATGCAATTTATGATACTTATGCAATTAGTGTAGTATAAATGTTCCTAACTAATGCAGATTAGGTGGTCCATTGATTCAGTCGATCTCCTTTTATGCAATCATGTCCGTGCGATGTATCCAAATGAATGCAAAAATTTCCTAATGATGTTGATAATTCTAAATGCATGCTACAAACATCATCCAAATGCAACAGTCATGTGATAACCATCCATTTATAGCAACCCCAATGGAAATAAATAAAAATGCGCACACATCCATATGCATATGCTATAGTGTTCTAGTTAGGCCGATCCCTAAAGAATAATAGTGCCTAGTGTACATTTATGCATAGCAAACACTTGCTACCACTAGCATACATCATTCATAACATGTTCTATTAACATGTTTAAATCATAAGTTTTACCCTCCCAAAGGATAATAAAGGAAAGAACCTATTCAAATATAAAGATGGAACAAGGAATTCTAAAACTTACTATCAAAAAGATGAGGATAGGAAGTACGAATCTTCTCTTCTACTTCCCAAGTGGCGTCTACAACATCATCTCCCCATTGCACCTTCACCATTGGAACCTCCTTATTTCTTAGCCACTTCATGTCTCTTCCAACAATCTTCGTGCGGATATGTTGAATAGAAGCTTCCCCTTCTACCTCTACCTCCATCAACTGACTAGGCTCTACAACCTCCGCCAAGTCATGTAAGCACTTTCGCAAGTGCAAAACATGGAAAACATCGTGCACTCTTGTGAGCCTATCAGGTAGCCTTACTTGGTAAGCCATATTCCCAATTCTCTCTATGATAGGAAATGGTTCAATAAATCTAGGGGCTAACTTTCCATTTGATCCAAACCTTACCACCTTTCTAAGCGGGGATACATTGATAAAAACTAAGTCTACAACCTCAAACTCTAAGTCTCTCCTCCATTTATCCACATAAGACTTCTACCTGTCTTGAGCTATCTTCATCCTCCACCGAATCAAATCTACCCTCTCCGATGTCTCTCTGACCATATCGAGCCCAAGTGATAACTTCTCGGTGGACTTAACCCAACATGATGGGGACTTGCAAGGTCTCCTATGTAAAGCCTCAAACGTTGCCATCCCTATGCTTGCATGATAACTATTATTGTATAAAAACTCAACCAATGTAAGATGCTCCTCCCAAGTACCTCCAATGTCCAAAACGCACATCTGTAGAAAATCCTCAAGTACCCTATTTACCCTCTCCATTTGGTCGTCTGTCTGGGGGTGGTAGGTCGTACTCAACCTAAGTTGCATCCCTAGCGCCTCTTGTAAACTTCTTCAAAACTCACTAGTGAAAATGGGATCTCTATCACTAACAACAATAGAAGTAATTCCATGTAGACGGACTATCTCTCGAATATACAAGGATGCCAAATATGAAGCCATACGCTTACTCTTAACTTGGATGAAGTTAGCACTCTTAGTCAATCTACCAACAATCACCCAAATGCTAATGTTCCCCTTCCTAGAATGGGGTAAACCATCAATGAAATCCATAGAAATACTATCCCACTTCACTCCGGCACATCTAAGGGCTGAAGTAATCCATCTGGCTTCTGCTGCTCTGCTTTTACCCTTTGGCATATGAGACACTTAGCTACGAATTCCACAACGTCCTTCTTCATGCCACTCCAATAGAGCATCCTCTTCATATCCTGATATATTTTGTCACCACCCTGATGAATAGTCATACGGGAATGGTGCGCCTCCTCCAAAACTGCTCTCAACAGGTCACTGGTGCGTTGAACACAAAGCCTTCCATTTCTCCTAAGCCACCCTCTGCTATCAATGGAATAGTGTTCGAGATGTCTCAAGACCTCTCCTCGACTAATCCTATCCATAATGTCCATGAGTTCTGAATCCTCCTGCTGCCTCGAGCCAATCTAATCCATAAGGGTAGGCCTCACCTCTAATGTTGCCGACAATCTAGGAGTAATGTCCATAGAGGGCTTAAAATTAAAAGTAGAAATGAACTCCAAGCTCCTCTACTCTATGAACAAAGGACTAAGGGTTGCTTTCTTTCTACTCAATGCATCTGCAACCATATTACCCTTGCCAGGGGTATAAGCTATCTCAAAATCATAGGAGGCTAAAAACTCCATCCAACACTATTGCCTCAAGTTCAAGTCCTTCTGCGAGAATAGGTACATCAAAGACTTATGGTCGGTAAAAAGCTCAATTCTCTCTCCAAGAAAATAATGTCGCCAAGACTTAAGTGCAAAAATTATGGAATCCAACTCCAAATCGTAGGTAGGATAGTTCTTCTCATGCGTCCTCAACTTCCTACTACCATAACACACTATCCTCCCTTCTTACATCAACGCCGCTCCTAGTCCCGTCCTGCATGCATCAGTGTATACAGTGAAAGGCTTAGCTCCTCGGGTAAAACTAACACTTATGCACTAGTAAGGGCTCTCTTAAGCTTCGTGAAGGAATCCTCACAATCTACGTCCCGCATGAAAGCTTTATTCTTCTTAGTAAGGCACGTGAGTGGTGCCGAAATCTTGGCAAAGTCTCTAATGTATTTCCTATAGTAGTGAGCAAATCTTAGGAAGCTCCTAACCTCAGTAACGCTCTTGGGGGCCTTCCAATTTTGCACTGCAATAACCATGGCAGGGTCAACAGCCAAATTTTCCGTCGAGACTACGTGCCCCAAGAAGCGAACTTCCTCTCTCCAAAAATGACACTTCGAAAACTTAGCTCTCAAATGATTACTACGGAGTGTGCGAAGAACTTCTTCTAAATGAACAACATGCACCTCTATATTCTTGGAAAATATCAAGATATCATCCACGAATACGACCATAAACTTATCTAGGACATCCCTAAAGACACGGCTCATCAAATCAACAAATAGGCTGGAGCATTGGTTAGCCCAAATGGCATAACGAACCACTCGACGAATCCATCCGGTGTCCTAAAGGAAGTCTTATCTATACTATCATCAACGACTCTAAGATGATGGATTGAGAGAAAACCGAAGAACCTACCAACTGGTCGAAAAGATCATCAATCCTAGGGAGTGGATATCAGTTCTTCTTGGTGAGCTTATTTAATTCCCTATAGTCCATGCAAAGTCGGAGAGAACCATCCATCTTAGTGGCGAAGATGACTTGCGCTCCCTACTCCGATATGCTCCATCTTATGAATACCTTCTCCAAAAGCTCACGGATCTGCTTGCTCAATTATTTCCTCTCATTAGGTGCCATATGCCTCACAGGTAATGCCACTGGCTTAGCATTCTCAGTTAAGTAAATCCTAAAGTCAATCTCTCTCTTAGGGGGAAGTCCCCTAAACTCCTTAAAGATGTCTGTAAAATCTCAAATGGCAGAAACCGAATGCAACTCTGATGACAATGAATCGAGAGATAGAGAAAATTCAACACGACTGACCCTTGTGGGTCGCAAGATACCTCTAGAGTCCTACCACTACAAGTCTCAAGTCTAACGACTCTCCTCTCGCAATCTAAGATAGCTCCGTATGTGGATAGTCAATCCATCTCTAAGATTATCCCATACCCCGGGAATCCCAAAACATAGGCGTCGTAGTCAAATTCTATGCCTAGGATAAAGATTTTCAAACCCCTACAAACCATAGATAAGTGTGTTGATCCTTCTATTGGGTTTGAAACAATAATGGGGTCTGCTACTAATGATATGTCCAAGTGCAAATAATCTACTAGAGAGCTAGAGATAAAAGTGCGTGATTCTCCAAAATCAAATAAAATCCGAATGGAAAAATCAAATATAAAAATCAAACCTTCAAGTATGAATTTGCTACCTCTATCTGGAATGATACTGGAAGGTGTTGTGTCTAACGCCTGAATCTGCGCAACTAGTGCACTCTCTCCCTGACCAGCTCGTTGGGGATAACTCCTACTCATATGACGGGGCTGCCCGCAAGTATAGCACTTACCCTTCTTCTTCTCCTTCCAGCAATCCTTGGTTATATGTTCAACATTCCCACAACTATGGCACTTTATTCCTTTCTTAATCTGCTTCTGAGGACCATCACCTTTCTTCTTCTTATTCTTTTTCCACCACTTCTTCTATGAACCTTCTGACTTAACCTCCTCTTTAGACTCTCCCTCCTTGACTGTATCCGACATAAGCACTATCTCAACCAAAGACTCATAAGTAGTTCCCATCGGTAAAAGAGTTAGCAATAGTCCCTGAAGGGGTTGATTCAGTCCCTTCGCAAACTACATAGCTTTCTTATGCTGTGTATTTACCAAATCCATACCAAAACGTGACAGCTCATTGAACTGATTGATGTATTCCTTAACAGACAGACTCCCGTGCTTCAAACTGATAAACCTCTCCAGCTGAACACTCTCCTCCGCCTAAAACAGAAACTTCCAATCAATCGATCCCAGAATCCATTCTAAGTAACATTTCTACCCTCCAACTCGATTACCTTCCACGAATAAGATACCTCCTTCTTTAGCTGCTAAGCGGCTAGCTGAACTCGCTGTTAACCATCCAATCCCAAAAGACCAAAAATCTTCTCTGTGTCCCTAAGCCATGCTCTTGCCTCCATAAAACTCTCCTTGCCAGAAAAAGTTTTCCCTCCCAAACTTGCAAAATCTTTACAAAGCTTAGAGAAATTGATGGGGAAAGTGGGTTGATGGGATTCCCACCCGCTGGTGCAGGATTGGGCGTAGGCCCATGCACCTCTAGAGTCGTGGCTTATAAGTACCTACAAAACCAGGATGGGACTGGAATGCCCTTGGGAAGGTTCGGGGAATCAGCCATTCTACGAGAAGAAAAATATATTTTAGGAAAGAGTCAAAAGGAGATTGAACTAGACTTATGAGGGGATTTTTATAAAAATTCTTTTATACTTAAAAATCATTTCTAAAAGTTCTTTTCGGAAAAATACTTTTAAAACAAGTTATTTTGAAAAATACTTTACTTTTAAAAATAAATTATTTTTGGAATCTTGATTAACCTTAGGCTCTGATACTAAGTGAAACACCCCCACACCCCTTAATATACCCAAAAGGACACATTAAAAGGCGTGGTGCATTGTAGGTATAACTAAAGATAACAGAGACTAAGATTCACAAGACAAATATAGATAATAAAAAATAATCTTAAAATAATAACTTAATTGAAACAAAACTTCATAATTGCTTCATAAATAAGTCAAATACCACATACATGTCTAAAAATCCAATATGTCTCATGAAATAAAAAATCATAGCCACAAAAATCTAAGTACATAATATCCCTCATAATAAGCCAATACATAGAAAGAGAAAAAGCTGAAAATAAAGAAATACATAGTAGAAATCTCCTCCAAGAAACTCCAAGCAACAGCAATCTACTGGCTTCTCCCTTGATTTCCTATTGGGGAAAAGGGAAAGTAGAGGAGTAGGTCAGACTACAAGTATGGTGAATGATAGTAATTACAAGAGTCTTTAAGCAAGATAAAAGAAATGGACTCTACAACAGTTCTAGCATAAATAAGGTTAAAAAAGGAAATAGAAAAGGAATAAACTAGAAATAAGTATGATTAAATATTTCTCAATTTATAAGATAGGATAAATTTGATTACTTGCACTTGTCCTTTATTTTTGCTTTGATTAAGCTGAATCCCTAATCCTGTAATTAGGATGTAGCCCTAATTCTACCCTTTTTGATCGGCCTGCTACTCCATAGACCTCACTGAGGACCAGACGCTATGTAACTCCCTACACAGCAGCCAATGGTATCTAAGAAATATGCACAGAGCAACCACTATGGATCTAGACGATATATATAGCTCCCTACACAGCATTGGTGTCTATGAAAGACACTCATACTAAGTGCTTGGAACTCATAGCGATTACCAAGCACCCGAATGGAAGTCGCACACATAACTGCCACCATGCCCATGCTACCTTTTGCTCCATCTATTAGGTCTTCTTATTTCCTCAAACTCCAGCATAAGGTGCCCCTCATCCCACTTCAGGCTAACGTGAGATCAACGTGTGTCCATAGAATCTATAGGGGAAATGCTGTTGGTACTGGCCCATCATCCAAACATTATCTAATTGCGCCACTTATCCAAATCCCCTGTGATTTTAACTTCTAATTGACCAATTACTATCATTCTTAGCATATGCGTGCCCTCGTCTCACTTTAGACTAATGTGGGACCACCGTTTTTTAATCGGGAATGCTATTTGGTACAGGTCCTACTTTCATCTTTGCTTATTAACTTAGATAAATTATTTTAAATAAGCCTTTACAATTCATCCCTACGATGTTTGCTTATTAATTTACCCTTACTTTTAAAATAAGCCTCATTTTGTTCTATTTCTTGTTATAACCTATGTTATAATCATGCTTTTTACTTAAACCAAGGTCTAAGTATGAAAATAAGTTTTTTCATCTTTTATTCTTTTAGTATTAATTTTAAGTTATAACTAGACCAGTCTTTTTAATTCAGTCCAATTAATGTTATAATTAGGTATAATTTTAGTCCAATTCCATTTATATTACAGCCTTTGAAATTTACATCTTATATTCCATTATTTCATTTTTCTTACAATCTAATCCATATTCGTGTTAATCCTATTCTAATCTATACGTGAAGAAGAAGGAGGAATAAAAAAAAGATGAAAATGGAAGAAAATCAAAAGCGTAGAAAGAAGATGTAAGTAACGTATAAATAACAGTAAATAAACTAAAATACTGTAAATAAACTGTAAATAAATGGAAAAGCTATAATTAACAGAAATAAACTAAATTATTGAAAAGAATAGCTGAAAGGAAATAGACTGAAAATAATTCTTAAAAACTGTAAATAAACTACTAAAAAGGCTATTCCAAAAATCATAGTAAAACTACAACTATTGGAAACCCTATTACTTTAAATTACTTAAAGAAATCTTAAAATAATTACAATCACTCGCCTCCGGTCCTAAGCTCTTCCTTTGGTCTTCTTGGATCCACTTGGAGTTGTAAAATAATTAAATTTATAACGATTTTCTCCTTTGGAAAAATTATTCCGTTTATGGTCCTTCTTAGAAAGGTGAACCCAATTGGAGAAAAATTAGGATAAAAAAAGTGTTAGGTCTAGGGGTCTATTTATAGGGATAAAAGTGGATCTCGGACCGTTGGACTAGGAGATGGATGCATCCACGTCACTGGCTGAATAGGGGCCATCAGACGCAAAAATAGATGGACCGAATTGATCCAAGGAATGCAAAACACGTCAGTCGGTTAGAAAAAATCGCACCATCATTCGACCGAACGAACAATAGTTTGTTCGCCCCAAAACTGCAGGTGGATCGACTGGGCGGTCGACCGCCTGGTGCCCAGGTCGACCGGCTATATTATTTTTCTCTTTCTTCTTATTTTGTTTATTTATAACTTAGTCATATTAGCTTGGTTTCTAACACTCTATATACAGGAAATTGGCTAGAAAATTACCATGGACAAAATGGTGCAACTTTCGTTGCTTAGTTCTGAGAATTTCACAAAGTTATTTTATTATCTAATTAATTAACGAATTAATTATTATGGGTTGTTACAAAATTTATACAGATAAAAATAAAATGTGCAAGTGAATATTCTCAAAATTAATATATGCAAAAAATTACCATTTTACCCCCAAATTGATGTACGAATGATGACTTGAAAGTATTTTTGAAATTTGGTTTTAAGCATGTAAAAATACCCAATTATGAAATTTATTTAAAATAAAAGTAGATTAAATATGGAAGTAAAAATATTCACATTTACGTGCATATGAAATACCCCCACGCTTATCTTTCTATTCATCCTCGAATATAGAAAAGTAAGATAAATCCGCGTTTTCATAGGAAACACGATTGCATTGAGAGTATGCAACAAGTCATTAAACCTCTAGGTGTCCCTAGTAGGACGAGTGTTGTTTCGTGAGGGTTTTCAACAGATACTACTCACAAAATCCAAATGCAACATGAAAATTCCTAAATGCAAGATTTATTTACAATGAGATGAATGCAAGTTTTTGAAAATATTTATAAACGAAGAATTTACTTTTAAATTGACACGAATAAGTTAACTATAAGTTCTGGTCATTCTCAAAAATTTTAGGCCCATTTACTCATCAAAACATCCAACAAAAATTAAGCTATCATCACAATTAGACTCTAGTTTAACTAGTTGTTTCGGTTGATAACATAGTGCAACTATGAAATGAATCCTTAGTTGATTATCAAAGTTTTTCAAAGTGGTATTTTCATTTCTTTTGAAGAACAAGTCAAATCAAATAAGTGAAAATGGTGCTTGGATTCCAATTGCTTACTCTCTCTTTATTTGAAAATTTTATTGATATTAACAATATTTACGTATGCCTGACTTAGAAAACTGAGGCCAGATATATGACCTATGCACTGCCTTTTGGGCTTACTTGAGGGGAATATAGAGCATGGCGAGTGTACGCACAAGTGTGTACAACTATCAACTGTAGGCATTATTAATGAAAGAATTTTTATGTACATACATCTACCTCGGATAAGCTAAGGCCGGATATACAAATCATGCACTTTCTTTCGGGCTTACGTGAGAAGGATATAGAGCTTGGCGAGTGTACACACTTGCACATGAACACATGACTCTAGGTGTAAATGTATACATATATACAAATATATATATATATATATACACATTTCATTTTTTATGAAGAGAGAGTTTTACGATATCATTTTAGCACCACTTATTTAGAAGATTTAAAATGTTATCGCCTTTACTTTAAATATACCACTTATTAAAAAAATATTTCAATTAAGATATACTTCATAATTATCACCCATGAACCTTCCTATATACTAGTTAAACCATCGTTACTTGTAATTCCTATGGTGTTAATAACCAAAACTTATACTTATCATATAGTGTTTCTTCAAAAATAAATCAAAATGTTAAAAAGAAATTTTGTTTTGGGATATTTTTTTTTGGAAGTTTTGGGATATTTTTTTGGAAGTTTTGGAAAGAAAACCATGAAAAATCAAACATGAAGATAAGAATCTCCCCAAACTTGATTTTTACTATGTCCCCATAGTCAACGCATGATATAATGAGTGTAACGGGGAAATATGTACATATTTACGAACGAGGGTTAAAATTTCTTAGTAGTCGTAGCATGGCTCATGCAGAATCATGGGCTCCTCCTCTTAATTACTTAGCAATTCCAAGAAAGGTTTCAAATGTTGACCATTGACTTTAAAAATTGATCCATCCATGGGGTTTTGTATTACTATGGCACCGTGTAGAAAAACAGTTCGTATCAAAATGGTCCGGTCCATCTCAATTTTGGTTTCCTAAGGAATAAGTGAAGTCTAGAGCCATATAAAAGACCTTTTTGGTTTAGTGAAAACGTTTTTCTTAGGATTGACTTATCATGAAAAAAAATTGTTCTCTTTTTGTAAATCTTTTCGTTTTCATATGCGTCGTTCCTAATCTCTTCTAATTCATTAGTTTGCAATTTTTTTGTTTGTACCGGCTTTTTTAAGATTAAAGTTCAAGTTCTTTATTGCCCACAACGCTTTGTGGTTGATTTCAACGGGTAAATGGCATGTTTTTCCGTAAATGAAACGAAATGGGGACATCCCAAGGTTAGTTTAAAAAACAGCATGGTAAACCCAAAGCGCATCGGTCAATTTCTAAGACCAATCTTTTCAAATTTGGTTAACATTTTTTCCATGATTTGTTTTATTTGACGATTTGAAACTTCAACTTGGCCACAGTTTTAAGGATGATATGGAGTGGATAACTTGTGGGTTATCGAGTATTTCTTCTCTAAAGTTTCAAAAGAACGATTGCAAAAATGGGTTCCGTTATCATTTATTATTGTGCGAGGTGTGCTGAACCTCGAAAATGTGTTTTCTTTAAGGAATTTCACGACAATTCTATGGTCGTTTGTTTTACACGGAATGGCCTCGACCTATTTCGGGACGTAATCAATAGCAAGAAGAATGTTTAAATTTCCAAACGAATTGGGAAATGGACCCATAAAGTCAATACCCCAAACATCAAAGATTTCGGTCGTAAGAATGGGGTTTAGAGGCATCATATTTCAGCGAGAAATTCTTCCTAGCATTTGGCAATGAACGCAAGTTTTGCGAAATTCAAATGAGTCTCTGAAAAGAGTAGGCCGGCGGAAACCACATTGAAGCACTTATTTAGTAGTTTTTCGAGGATCGAAATGTCCATCGCACACTTGATAATGACAAAACGAGAGAACACTCCTTATTTCATTATCCAGTGTGCAATGGCCTATGATTTTTCAAAATAGTATTAAAACAAGTACGGATCATCCCAATAAAAGTACTTGACTTGGGAAAGAAATTTACATTTGTCTTCTTTCGACCAAAACAAAAGCGGTTTCCTTAGTTACTAGATAGTTCACTATGTCGACATATCATGGATCGATAGAAAAAACAGAGATGTTCATCGGGAAAGTTTTCATTGGTTGGTAAAGGCGATGGTGCATTGGGAAGAAAAGACAAATGATCGGCTATGACATTGTCGGAACCTTTTTTGTCCTTGATTGTAAGATCAAATTCTTGTAATAAAAGGATCCAATGAATTAAGCGAGATTTAGCATCTTTTTTAGCGAAGATATATCTCAGGGAAGAATGGTCCATATAAACAGTAATATATGAGCCTATCAGATATTTTCTAAACTTTTCAAGTGCAAAAATTACCGCTAAAGGCTCTTTTTTAGTGGTTGTGTAGTTAAATTGAGCATCGTTCAGAGTCATATTAGCGCAGTAGATAACATAAAGAATTTTGTTGATGCGTTGTCCTAAGACATCACCAACTGCAAAGTTCGAAGCGTCACACATTATTTCAAATGGAAGATCTCAATTCTGTGAGTAAATTACAGGAGCAGAAACGAGTTCGTGTTTGAGACGTTCGAAAGCAGAGACACAATCAAAATTAAAGTCAAATGGAACATCTTTTCCACGAAGAGTCATAAGAGGTCGAGCAATCTTACTAAAGTCTTTCACAAAACATCGATAGAAACCCGCATGTTCAAGAAAAGAGCGAACGTCTTTAACAAATTTAGAAATGGGTAGATTTGTAATGACATTGATTTTCGCTTTATCTACCATAATGCCTTTATTTGAAATGACATGTCGAAGGACTATGCCTTGAGTGACCATAAAGTGGCATTTTTCCCAATTTAGCGTTAATTGTTTATCCTTTCATCGTTTAAGAACCAACTCAAGATGGTGCAAGCACTTGGAAAAAGAGTTTCCAAAGATAGAAAAATCGTCCATAAATACTTCAAGAAATCATTTAATCATATCAGAAAAGATGCTAACCATGCAACTTTGAAACGTAGCAAGAGTGCTGCAAAGGCCAAAATGCATACGTCAATACACAAAAGTACCAAAGGGACAGTGAAAGTTGTCTTTTGATTTTCGGGAGCGATTGGAATTTGTTATAGCTGGAATAACCATCAAGAAAGCAATAAAATTCATATTCGGCTAAAATTTCAAGCATTTGGTCAATAAAATGAAGAGGGGAGTGATCCTTACGTGCTGTAGCATTTACTTTTCGATAGTCAATGCAAACACACCAACCAGTTTGAGTACGGGTTGGAATAAGTTCATTTGTGTCATTCTCGATAACGATAAGTCTAGAATTTTTTGGTACAACATGAATTGGGCTAACCTATGAACTATCAGAGATTGGGTATATGATTCCGTTATCGAGTAGTTTTAGAATTTCGTCACGAATTGCATTCTTCATTATGGGTTAAGCCTTCGTTGCGCATCACGAATAGGCTTGGAATCAACAATTAAATGGATGCGATGTTGAACAAGAGCGGGACGAATTACCGTTATATCGGTGATCGACCATCAAATTATTTCTTGTTTTTTGATAGAATTGAAAGTAAGGAAGTTTCTTGATCAAGAGAGAGAGAGTTACAAAAATTATGACGGAAAATATTTCATTGTCACCTAAATATGCGTACTTAAGGTGATCGAAAAGGGGTTTAAGGTCCAACCTCAGGGGTTACTCGATTAAAGAAGTAGGTTGAGATTTGGACTCAACTAGAAGCAATTCAAATGGGAGCGTGTATTCAATCTCATTGGGGATTTTATGAAACAATCTTTCGTACTCGGCCTTGCGCTTTTCGTTAAGGTCAATCATCTCGTTTTCGAAGTTTTCGTGAATTGCACTAATTTCCAACGTTTGATCATATGGTTCATTCGATTGGTTTTCAAGATTGAAAATGTTAAGATCTAAAGTAATGTTTCTAAAAGAAATTTTAATCGAATCATTGCGACAATTGATTAAGGCATTTGAGGTGGCTAAGAATGGTCGGCCCAATATCAAAGGGATTTGGCTCGTAGGGTTTCTCACAGGTTGTTTTTCGATCACGTTAAAGTCAATGGGGAATATGAATTGCCCTACACTAATGAGCATGTCCTCAATTTCTCCAATGGGCTTCTTAATGGAACGATCAACGAATTGAAGTGTGACCTCTTTTGGTTTGAGTTCACCTAAACCTAATTGTTCTTACACAGAGCATGGAATCAAATTGACATTTGCGCCTAAGTCTATCAAGCATTTGCTAATCGTCATGTCTTCAATTGTACACGAGATTGTGGGGCAGCCAGGGCCCAGGATATTTGTATTTGACAGGAATGGATTGGGACAATACTTCACTTAAGCTGGCCACTAAGCAAACTTTTTTGGGCACTTGAGTGTTTTGCTTTTGGGTACATAAGTCCTTAATAAATTTAGCGTAAGTTGGGACTTGTTGAACGAAGTCAAGAAGCAAGATGTTAGCTTTCACTTGTTTAAAAACTTCCAACATCTTTTCCATTTGGTCCAAGCGTTTCTTGGGTCGAAGACGATGTGGAAATGGAACACGATACCCAGTAGGCGGGTCTACTTGAGTTGAAGAAGAATTTTGATTGGAATTTGATTCGATATTTGGCTCCACATTTTGTTCAGATTCGTTTCTTATTTTAGAAGTGTCAAGAAGAGTTTCTGGTAAATCGTTTGGATTAACAAATTGATTGTCGATTTGTTTACCAGAATGCAGAGTTGTGATAGAATTCAATTGGGTTGCATTGCAATCTTGAACAACATGGGCTTGATTTGAGTTAGTGTTTTGATTTCTGGGATTTTGGACAGGCTGGCTTGGGAATGTTTCTCGTTTGCATTCACTTGCAGACGTGGCTAATTGACTCATTTGCATTTCAAGTTTTGCAATATATTGGCTCGTGTTTTGCATATATGAGGTCAATGAATTTTGCAAATTGTTGTTTGATTGGAGGCTTTGAGTAGTCGCTTTAGCCAACGATTCAAGACTTTTCTCAAGTGAACTCAAACATTTATCGTCTTGGGGAGAGGGAGCAAAATATTGTTGTGGTTGATTTTGAGATGGAACCGCAAATTTTTTTTAAAAATGATTGGGCTGAAAGGGAGGATTCAAAGCATTATTCAGAAATGCTTGAAAATTGGGATGAACCAAATTCGTATTTTGATTATTTTGGTTCCAAGCAAAGTTCGGATAATTAATTCAACCAGGATTGTACGTTGGGAAAAATAGGTCATTTTTAACCTTATTGAAAGCATTGAGTTGTTCGATAGAATTAGGGCACTGATCGGCTATATGATTAGGATCGTTGCATTTATAACACATAGGTTGGAAAGCTTGGTTCATTTGGTTCGATGAGAAAACGTTGTCGAATTTATTAATCATTGCGTCGATTTTAGCTTCCAAGACCAAAGATGATCCTAACAAGTGTATGCTCGATCGTGAGTAAATTGATTTTTTATTAGAACATTCCCATTGGGATGATTTTTCGGCTAGGTTTTCAAGAAATTACCAAGCATTACTGTGATGTTGGGCGAGAAAGTTGCCTTGGCACATTGATTCGAGCATGGTTTGTGAGCTATTTTCGAGTCCATCGTATTAGACTTGGCAAAGTGTCCATTTTTCAAAGTTATTTTGTATACATTTTATCAAGAGCTCGTTCAATCCATCAAAATATTTTTCGAATGGTTATCCCCTGAATTGATGAAAATTTACGATTTTGTTTCGGATTTTTGTTGTTTTTTCCAAGGGGTAGAACTTTTTCAAGAAAACTTTAACGAATTATTCCCAAGTTTTGATTGAATTAGATGGTAATATGTATAACCATTTTTCAGTGTAATCCGTAAGAGCGAATGGAATTAATCGGAGTTTGATTCCGTCATCAAAAAGTTGTTGGAGTTTCATTGTTGCGCAAACTTGTTCGAATTTTGTCAAGAAAATGTATGGGGTCATCGGGCTCAAAATTGCCAAATTTCAGAAGCATGGCAATATGGATTGAGTGAATTTCGAAATGGTTACCAGCTGTTGGGTGCGTTTCCACCACCACCGAACCATTCACTATCGAGCCAACCCAGCTCCTAAGCCTAGCCGAACCAAACTCTATCCTTTATCACCTAACTCACCACTCTCCACCGGAACAAGTCCCACCGAACCAAATCTCAACTCATTCACTACCGAACCAATCCACCGGACCAACTCCCACCGAACCAAATCCCAACTCATTCACTACCGAACCAATCCACCGGACCAAGTCCCACCAAACCAAATCCCAACTCATCCACTACCGAACCAAGGCACTATCGAATCAACAATGCCAGGCCAGATTACATCAGCCCAGGCCCACCAGCAGCCATATACATCCAAGACCCCTACCCCCAGCCTCACTCTATAAATAGAGGGGTAGGGGTACAACAATGGGAGATAAGTTTGAGAGCTCAAGCACGGACATAACTTTCAAACAACTTTCATACACTTGTAATCAAAGCTTTGTACTTGTAATTTGAACAGCGAAAGGGAATAACATATGAAGTGGACGTAGGCACGTTCTGGCAGAACCACTATAAATCTATGTGTCTTTTACAGTTTAGTCCCTGCTTTTTACATGTTTTCATAAATCAACCAAATCATTAAGAATAACATAAAATCGACTAAATCATATTACTTGGAGGTGTTTGTCCATTTTTTGTGCAAACATTTTTGGTGCTTTCACTGAGAGATCGAGCTAGAAGCTTCAGCTTCTCCCACTTAACCTTCTTCCCGACAGCATCGCTCATTGCTTGGAAGACATGCCTCCCAGGCAGAAGAAAGATGTTAGTAAAGGAAAGAACATCGCAACTAACAGCGTTCCAGATCCAGTGATCACAGATCAAGAGAACCGTCTCGTTTCAACAGCAATACGAAATGGCAATCAGGCAAATCCGACAGCCCCTGCCACGGAACAACCGGCAGCAATTACTAGGGCAGATCTGGACAGGGTTGTGGCTGAGGTGACTAAATGCTTCACATCCCAACAAGAAGCCTTAGTGGACCGACTCATGTCACGCTTAAGGGATGCTGAAGAATCCAACCACAACACTGAATCATGTGATGAGTCCTAATCCGGAGGACCTGGGAGGCGACAAAGATCTTTCTTCTTCGAAGAAGCCCACAACAGAAACAGCAATGATAGGAGCCGAGCCCGAACTCGGCCCGAACTTCGACCCGAGGAAACGCTTGGAACCAAGCCCAACGGGGGAGGTACCAGGAGAGGGTCGGCTGTGGCTGAGCCGGTCATGCTACCTAGCCATGGAAACACCAATGAACGGGGCCGAGCTAGAGTTCAGCCCGAAGTTGGACCCGAGGAAGTGCTCAAAACAGAACCCAGCAGGGGAAGATCAAGGCAAGGGCTAGCTGAACCTAGCATGCTCCCAGAAGACCAGAGACAGCCACTGGAAAATATTAGGAGTGATAGACGATACCACCCTTACAGATCATGTGGACGGAATCAACCCCGCAGAGAAGAACCAAACTCATTTCTATCTGCTCCAAATTCTGATGAAAGGATGGCGCGATTGTTCAGAGAGTGCGTCCAACGGGATCAAAGAGATCGAGGGATAGGCGCTAGGGTAACCAGCCCTTTCACCCGCAATATCGAAATTGCCATCACCCCCCGAGAATGGAAAATGCCAACAATGGAACCTTATAAGGGAATCTCTGACCCCGTTGTACACTTGTAGAGATACACACAGCATATGCTCATGAGCGGAGCCACAGAAGGAGTATTATGCAAATGCTTCCCACTATTCTTGGCAGATCTTGCTACCTCCTGGTTCTGCCACCTACCCCAAGGATCCATCAGTTCATGGGAAATGTTGAAAGAAAAGTTCATCAGCCAGTTCCGCATTCATGTGGAACAACCCAAGGACGCTTATTCCCTATCTAATATCAAACAGAAGCCTGGAGAGACAGTGCAGCAATATCTAACTCGATTCAATGCGGCAGCAGCCACAGTCCAAGATGCCGATGAGAAACTTATCTTGATGGCCCTCTGTAGTGGTGTGCATCCGGATACTAAGTTTGCTAGAAGATTAACGAAAGAAAAACCAGCTACCTTACCCTACTTCTTCCATGAAGCCAGAAGATATATGAGACTTGAAGACGCTGCCACTGAAAGACAGATAGGGCAACAAACCAAGGCAGCTCATGGCAACACTCCCGCTGTAGCAAAGGACGTTCGAAGAAATGATTCTAGAGACAATGCTGGGGGCAAGAAGGGAGAAAAACGTCTATATCGACCAGGACCGAGATTTGACACTTACACTCCTTTGAATGAGACAATCGAAAACATCTTCATGGCCACCCAAGACGAAGTTAAATACCGACGCCCCCCGTACAAGAAGGAATCAGATAATGCAATTAAGTCTGGAAAGTTCTGCCACTTCCACGAATCTCATGGGCATGATACCAATGAATGCCATCATCTCCGGGACTTAGTTGAAGAACACATCAGAAGGAAGAGACTGGAACGCTATGTAAAAGGTTAGAACAGGACCCCAGCTCCTGCCAATGAGAACCCAAGGCTACCCCTCCCAGAAACAGGAGGGGGAAATCACAACACCAGCGGCTCCAGTCAAGAGAAGATAGTGGTCCATACCATATCGGGAGGACCACACATCGCCGACAGAAACTTGGCAGAGATGGAAAGATACGGAAAGTCACTTAGAAACAATGAAGGCTACGTCAATTCTGTTATCGAAGAACGTCACCCGAAGCAAAAAGAAAATGATGACATCACATTCAATAGGCGTGACCTAGAAGGAAGGCAGTACCCTCACATGGATCCTATGGTCATCTCTGCCCGGTTCGGCCCAGCCGAAGTTTTTCGAATTCTAGTAGACACTGGAAGCTCAGTAAATATCATATTCAAGCATGCTTTCGACATAATGAAGCTGTCAATGAAGGATGTGTCTCCCTGCAACAAACCATTACACGGTTTCATTGGAGACGCGAAGATGCCCCTCGGGCAATTGGACCTTTTTGTTGAAATAGAAAGTCACCCCCGCTCCATTGTGCGGAAACAAACATTTGTGCTGATAGATAACCACTCGGCCTTCAACGCCTTTTTAGGAAGACCAACCTTGTCTGACTTCCAAATTGTCTTGGCCCCGTGGTGCCTAAAGATGAAATTTCCATCAGACAATGGAATAGGGGAAGTAGAGAGAGATCAAGACGCCGCTCGAGATTGCTATGTAACTAAACTTCGCAATAATCGCAGGAAGGATAGAGGGAAGAATGCAGAGACTACTCTCTGCATGAAAAACTTGGAAGCATAGCAACTAAAGAAAGCCCCTCCTCTTCGATATACCAGTGATCCTTTCAATGAATTAGACCCCAGGAGCAAAGAGGAGGAGGCCACCGCCGAGCGTGCAGAGGCTATGGAGTTTGTATCTGTAGACAAACACGACTCGAGTAGACTGTTGAAAATCGGATCTCAGCTAAGAGCAAAATTGAGGGATCAACTCATTGATTTTCTCCGCCACAACTTGGATGTATTTGCATGGACACACGCTGACATGACTGGAATCTCTCTAGACGTGGCATGCCATGTACTAAACATCGATCCTACCAAGGCACCAGTAAAGCAGAAAAAGAGAGGTATGGGGGCAGAACGATCAGCAGCCCTCGATGAAGAAGTGAGGAACCTACTTTCCAATAACTTCATACGAGAAGCCATCTACCCAGAGTGGATCGCTAACCCGGTACTAGTAAAGAAGGCTAATGGGAAGTGGCGAACATGCATTGACTTCTCCAACTTAAATGACGTTGCTTCCCACTCCCCCGAATCGATCAGCTTGTGGAAAGCACCGCCGGGCACGAACTCTTATCTTTTATGGACGCATACTCAGGATATAACCAAATCCCTATGCACGCCCCCGATCAAGACCACACTAGTTTCATCACTGACCGGGGATTGTACTGCTATAGAGTAATGCCTTTTGGACTCAAAAACGCCGGGGCTACCTATCAGCGCCTCGTCAACAAGATGTTTGCGGAACTGATAGGACGAACTATGGAGGTTTATGTGGATGACATGCTAGTAAAATCGAGGAAAGCCAACGATCACGTAAGATACCTGGGCGAGATGTTTCAAGTACTTCGCCAATATGGAATGAAGCTGAATCCTCTAAAGTGCTCATTCAGAGTATCGTCAGAAAAGTTCTTGGGATTCATCGTTTATGCCAGAGGAATTGAAGCAAGCCCCGAACAAGTCCGAACCCTGAAAGATATCAGGATACCTTCCACTCGAAAAGAAATGCAAATCCTAAATGGGAAGGTGGCCGCCCTAAGCAGATTCATCTCTTAAGTGACTGACAAATGCGTCCCCTTCTTCGAGACTGTGAAGAAAGACAAAGGAAAGTTCGAATGGACTGACGAATGCTTAGCAGCCTTCCTTAACCTAATCGAACACCTCCAGAGACCACCAGTACTCTCAACTCCAAGCGAAGGTGAAGAGCTATACCTATACCTTGCTGTGTCATCTCATGCTCTAAGCGCCGCTTTGGAGAGAGAAGACAACCGTGTGCAACGGCCAGTATACTTTGTAAGCAAGAGGTTAACAGGGGTGGAAGCCAGATATCCTAAACTTGAGAAGCTAGCATACTGTTTACTAATCACATCACGGAAACTGCGACACTATTTCCAATCTCATTCCATCAGAGTTCTAACCGATCAACCGCTAAGGCAGGTACTCCATCGTCCCGACACTTCTCGACGACTACTTAAATGGTGCATTGAACTGAGTCAATATGATATCACCTACCATCCTCGCACCGCCATCAAGGGACAAGCCATGGCCGATTTCATTGCCGAATTCACTACCAACGAATTTAAGGAGCAATCTGAAATAGCAAAAGACATTAAGTGGAATCTCTTTGTGGATGGAGCTTCAAACGAACAAGGCTCAGGGGCAAGTGTTGTAATAATCACTCCAAGTAGAAGGAAGCTACACTATGCTCTAAGGTTGGAATTCGCTGCCACCAACAATGATGCAGAATACAAAGCAGTAATAGCTGGCTTAGAACTTGCCTTAGAGATTGGAGTCAGTTCTTTATGTCTTCATAGTGATTCTCAACTTATTGTAAACCAAATACTAGGAGAATTTCAGACTCGAGGAAAACGACTCACAGCATATCTAAAGAAGACCAAGCTGCTACTCGATCAATTGGATTACTATTTAATCAAACACATCCCTCGAGAAGAGAACCAAGAGGCCGACGAGCTGGCAAAGCAAGCTAGCATGAAAGACGGTACCATTTCCGGAACAGTAGCCATCTCAAAGCAACTAACCCCGAGTTTCGAGCAAGTGAATGTGGTAGCTGCAATCAAAGAGGAAACTTGGGTGACTCCCATCCGAAAATTCTTACAAGATGGCGCACTGCCCAGCGAGCGTAACGAAGTCAGGAAAATATTGAGGAAAGCTTCCCGCTACCCAATACAAGAAGGCATCCTCTATCGGCGCGGCTTCTCTAACCCCTTATTAAGATGTGTCGCTGGAAGGGAAGCTAAGGAAATCTTATCCAACATCCACCAAGGAAGCTGAGAAGATCACACTGGAGGGCAGACTTTGGCAAAGAAAATAGTTCGATATGGATATTTCTGGCCCACCTTAAAGAAAGACGCCTTAGACTTCGTTAAAAAATGTGACAGATCTCAGAAATTTGCCAAGATTCCTCGTCTACCAACAAATGAGATTACTCAAATGACCAGCCCTTTGCAGTATGGGGAATTGACCTGATTGGCGAACTGCCAGTGGGCCGAGGCGGAGCCAAATATGCTATAGTGGTAGTCGACTATTTCACCAAATGGGCGGAAGCGGAACCTCTAAATAAAATATCCTCGGCAAAAGTTATTAACTTCTTGATCAAAAATGTTCTATGCAGTTACGGGGTTCCACTCAAAATCATATCGGACAATGGACTTCAGTTTGACAGCGAAGAGTTTGCCGACTGGTGCCAAAAGCACGGAATTCACAAAAGCTTCTCATCTGTGGCTTACTCCCAGGAAAACGGACAAGTCGAAGCTGTCAACAAAATTCTCAAAACTTTAATCAAAAAGAAGCTTGAAAAATCGAAAGGCGCTTGGGTGGATGAACTTCCTACGGCACTTTGGGCCTACCACACATCATTCAGAACATCAATGGGGCATACTCCTTTCTCTTTGGCATACGGATCGGAGGCCATGCTCCCAGTCGAAACTGTAGTACCTTCCCACCGTAGGATCCACTATAACCCAGAAGAGAACGAACAACTCCTTCACATGTCTTTGGATCTAATTGAAGAGAGGAGAAACGATGCAGCGCTCAAAGCAGCAGCTCACAAGCAAAAAGTGGCGGCGCAATACAACTCCAAAGTCAAGCATCGTAGCTTACAAGAGTCCTCAAATGAATCTTGTCGCGCCTCGGTGCACTAGATCCAATCTGGGACAGACCATATGTAATTCATAAAGATCTCCACAACGGAGCTTATATTTTGTCAACAGTGGACGGAGAGGTGTTCCAGAGGGGATGGAACATCCAACACCTTCGTCGATACTTTTCTTAACTTGTACTGCCCATATGAAGTGAATTGACAAAGAGAATCAATGGACGTAGGCATTTTCGTGCCGAACCACTTTAAAAACTTGTCTCTTTTTTAACTTATTCCTTTATATCTTGGCTTCTTGTTAACTTTATCATTTTCTGTTGAACAAAATCCTGTGTAATGGCATTTCCATTCAAGACACATCACAGCGCGACTTCATCTGGACAAGACCTAACATGTACTATGCGAATCTATGCCCTCGCCGATGAGACACTTTTGCTCCAGCATCCCTCTGCTGCGGGTTAACTCATTGCTCGCGATCGGCCCTTAAAGCCAACTGTAATGAGCCGATTATAAGCCACCGAGAAGGCCGACTATAGTCGAGGTAGCTCATTACGGCGTTCGACTCGCCGGCAACCGTGAACCTACTTTAAGCCCCAACATAAGGTGTGGCCAGCCAGGGGTAGTTCACGGTTGACGATCGGCACCCACGCTAGCCGGCCACGGTAAATCGAATAATACCCACGATTACGGGCCATAATGGCCCGGGTAGTTACTATGCGCGATCTCGGCTCCGAGTGTCTTAAGTGCGGCTGTGGTAAAAAAGAGCAACTCCCCGCGGAGGCGTAAGATGGGTGACAAATGTCTCCAAAACCCACAGCTAGGGAAAGTGACTACAAAACCCGTTTGCCACGAACTTAAGCACATCGCAGGCCTTCCGTGATTGGAGGTTTTACTATTTCTTATATTTCTATTTTATATAAAAACTTTCCTCCTATCCTCTATAACGATCCCTAAAGTACAGGACACAAAATAGGAGACGCTCGCTAAGGGGAATAGGAACTCACAACTGGATGAAAGGTCACTCAGCTGCATTCCATGCTCAGTCATACAAGACGCTCAAAGCAACCGTTTACGACTAAAACATGAAGGGTGGTACATTCTTCTTTTGTATATGAATACATAGCTATAATTTATTCGCACATCACACTAACATTGCAAGATATGAAATTATATTTTAAGCAAAAACTTGACATCAAACACAATTAAATCACAGGAATATGCAAGCTATATTTCTTATGCAACCACCAAAATAACGATAGTATTCAAATATGACAGAATCAGCTTAAGTTAAAAATTACATGCCAAGAATAAAGTCGTTCGTTACGAATAACATAATTACAGCCTAAAAGTACTACCATAGATAGCAATGTCAAGTAAACCAAAACATACTCAAATCAAGTCAAGGAGTCGACTGCATCAGAGCTTCACCTCTATCCTACTGGCCCCCGAGATCTACTTAACCGCAGGATCGGAACTCTCAGCATATTGACCAGAAGTCGTTGGTGCTCCAAGGGTCCCGCCTGTCCAATTCAGGAAAGAATCCATTAATAGTCACGAACAATAAGCAATCAAGTTACGAAAAGACTGAAAGGGAAGACTTACCAGCATCTGCTTTTTGATCATCATCCTCCAACTGCACCCCTACCTCCTCAGCAGTAAGCAGCCGCATACCCTCCTTCACCACCACTTTCTCCTTCTTGGTGAACTGGGCCGTGACCACATCCATTCTAAAGGCCATGCCACCCTCCTTATCTGCATCGGCCTTAGCCTCCTCCAGGGCCCTAAGATAAATCCTGGCCATGACTCGGGGATAATCATCCATCCAAGATAAGTTGCCCTGTTTCCAAGTGCGAAAGTACATATCCTGAAGCATCTCATCCATTATCCCCTCGTTCTCCTCGAACTCCCTTATTCGGTCCCTAGAAGCCAACAGCTTTGCAACGGCAGCATCCCTCTCCGATTGGTATCGCGAGCAGTCAGCCTGGAAGGATTTCCTCATCGCCTCCATCTCCCCCTTCAGCTTGGTTTGAGCAAGCTCTGCGGCTTCAAGCTTCCCAGATAACTCCTGTACCCGCTCAAGATCCGCTTTCCGAACCTCATCCACCGTTGCAATGGCCATATCAATCCGTTCCTTACAAGCAGCCTCCATTTTCCGCAACTCTACCCTACTGGCCTCTTCCATTGTTCTCTTTAATTGCCTAGAGGCGGCCTCATGTTGAGAGATCTGGATAGCCTGATTAGCGAGTTGTTTAGCCTGGTTGGAAACCATTAACCGCAGTTGAATGTTGGCGCTCCCGATTTCTTCCCCAGCCTTGACCAGTCGGGCATGATGACCCATCAGCTTCCTGGTCTCCTCAGCAACCCGGTCGATGTTTGCCTTAGCTTCATCCCCCAAAGTTACAACCCGAGTGGTAAGCAAATCAAGGTCCAGAGACTTAGCTTCATCGAGTACCCTTACCATAGGATTACGAGGGAGAAGGTGCTCACCGGTACCCTCATCGAAGGTAACATCACGAAAACCCGGATCCAGATCCGGATGACCCGTAAACGGATTACGAACTAAACCGGGATGATCTATCTGGGTAACGGTAGGATTTTCAGACGGATGCGGAGAAGGTATAAACCCAGTACTCTCCTCCGTGGTATCCTGAGGAGGCTGAGTTGGAAGCTGAGGACCAGGTGAAGATTCAAGTAAGGAGCGACTCCTCTTCTTCCTTTGGATATCCTCTTCGATAACTCCAAGAAGAGGACAGTAGCCGACTACGTCTCCGGGGAGGTTAGTCGGAGGCTTTGGTTTAGTAGAAGCCTTGAGAAGTTTGTATTGTTCGAGATGGTGCCGAGCGTCTGATGTCTTGGCCACCTTACCTGCTTCTGTGATATGAAACCAAGTGTTACAAGCATACATTGGACTATAATTCAAGAAATATATCAAGTTAAGAAGAGTAAAGAGGTGCTTTGTTATACAAACCCTGGGGAGGAGTAGGATACTGCAATAAGTCCTGGATCTCACTCCAGGACGGAAGCCAATCATAAAATATTCCTAAATCTCTATCATAAATGGAGTCTGCAGGAGTCAAGAATTCACCTTGAATCACAGGAGTTGCCTTAGCTGAAATGCTCTTAGAAGATGAATCGGCACCAGTCCCGGCCTTGTCAGCTTTCTTTGGCTTCTCCACTAAAGCCGATCCTCCCTCCAACCCTTCGAAAGCTAGACGGAAAGCATCGTCCGTCCACTCCTGCATCACACCTGCTTGCTCAGAAGACAAAGCACCACTACCACTCTGTCCATCGCCACCATCATCACCATGACCATCACCTTCTCCGCCACTTCCGCTCTCGTCCTCACCTCCTTCATCCTCACCTCTTTCCTCCTCCACATCTTCCTCCTCCGGAATGTCTGGACACGTGCTAGGGGAGGGACCGTCGGACTTCTTGAGTTTCTTCCCTCCGGCAATTGGATGTTTCGAGAAGGGTTTACTTTTGCTGCTCTTCGCCATAGCCCCTCCTTTAGCTTTGGCGGCCCTCTCCTCAGCTGTGCCTCTTTGCTTGACCACAGACTGACGTGGCAGAAGCAAGTTGTGCTCCAAAAGAGTAGCATTCCTGATCAAATAAGAAGCTGCCCTCTCCTTTTTCGGAATGGCTTCTATTTCCCCAGCCATCCAAACTAAACGATCTTTCTCTACAACCGCAAAGCCACCTGTCGCTAGCAAGAAACAAAGCACATAAGGAGGAGCATTATAGTCAGAACGGAAATTATAAGTAAAAGTCGACTTACAGCCAGAGGTGAAGCGGTGGAAAGAAACAGAGTCATCCTTGACAAAGAACTACTCCTTCTTGAACATGCTAAATTTCGAATATAAGTACAGGACTGGCTTGAAAGACACGGCTGATTCTAAGCTAATGTATGGAGACCCCTTCTTGTAGCCTCTCAGGTTGTATAGATACCGAATCTTCCGGTTGGAAGGAGGACGTCCGTATTTTCTCTGGAAGATAATAAACAGACTCACCAAGATGGCATAGGAGTTGGAGTGAAGCTGGAAAGGGGCCACCTTCAGGTATGTGATGAAGCTGACGATCCAAGCGTTGATCGGAGGAATGACCCCGCACATACAGTGATACCTACCATAAGCGAAATATCCTTCAGGGGGATTATACGGCATCACTCCTTCCCCTGGCAACAACATAAGCGCTCTGTCGATCCCGAAAGAGCGAGATATAACATCAAGCTTCTCATCTTTGAGGGAGCTGGGAAAGCAGTCTGGCGATGAATTCAAGATCTCTTGAGGACCGTACCCGTCTACTAACGATCTCGGGGTTGGTCCATGATGTTCTGCCCGAACTGGGGGCACAATGGGGGACTCGCCTTTGTCCTTGGATTTCTTCTTGTCGGAACGGGTTTCTACTTTATGAGACATTATCTACAACATGAGAAAACACATTATTAGAACAAGGAGTGTGGAGACATAAACAAGCAAGTACATACGGCCTGGAATATCGTTCATAATTCAAAACATAACAGCTCGATCGGTAGTTCAAGACTAAAGTCCATTCGGCACTCGTACTTCCCAAATTCATTCGGCAGTTCGAGGCTAGGGGCTATTCGGCACTCATACTCCCAAGTTCATTCGGTAGTGCGAGGCGAAGGGCCATTCGGCACTCATACTCCCAAGTTCATTCGGTAGCGCGAGGCGAAGGGCCATTCGGCACTCATACTCCCAAGTTCATTCGGTAGTGCGAGGCGAAGGTTCATTCGGCACTCATACTCCCCGGATTCATTCGGTAGTTCAAAGCGAAAGTTCATTCGGCAGAAGAGGGCCTCACCTGGTCCGGCAGCTGAGGTCTAGTTCGTTGATGAGTTTGATTCGGCAAAGACAAGAATTTGGTTCGGCTTGTAGGGAATAACAGAGGCATGAAGCCCCTACTTATAGACCAACATAGACGACCGGACCAATTGGTTCGGCACTTGGGCCGAACGTAGTGAAAACAAAGCGCGGCATTTGCTGGCATATACCCCATTTGGGGGGCAAGTGTTGGGTGCGTTTCCACCACCACCGAACCATTCACTATTGAGCCAACCCACCTCCTAAGCCTAGCCGAACCAAACTCTATCCTTTATCACCTAACTCACCACTCTCCACCGGACCAAGTCCCACCGAACCAAATCCCAACTCATTCACTACCGAACCAATCCACCGGACCAAGTCCCACCGAACCAATCCACCGGACCAAGTCCCACCGAACCAAATCCCAACTCATCCACTACCGAACCAAGGCACTACCGAATCAACAATGCCAGGTCAGATTACATCAGCCCAGGCCCACCAGCAACCATATACATCCAGGACCCCTACCCCCAGCCTCACTCTATAAATAGAGGGGTAGGGGTACAACAATGGGAGACAAGTTTGAGAGCTCAAGCACGGACAGAACTTTCAAACAACTTTCATACACTTGTAATCAAAGTTTTGTACTTGTAATCTGAACAGCGAAAGGGAATAACATATGAAGTGGACGTAGGCACGTTCTGGCCGAGCCACTATAAATCTGTGTGTCTTTTACAGTTTAGTCCCTGCATTTTACATGTTTGCATAAATCACCCAAATCATTAAGAATAACATAAAATCGACTAAATCATACGACTTGGAGGTGTTTGCCCATTTTTTATGCAAACACCAGCTGGAGCAGGTAACGTGATATAAGATGGAATAAAAACTCTATCGAGAAAGATTCTATCCATAAGAGTACGAGGGGCGTTCTCATTCGCCATTTCAGGAGAATCATTTGTTCGAGTTAAACGATTAGTTGTCAAGTCGCGAATCCAATAGTTTGTTGTTGTGTCATGAGTCTAAGTACTCATGCAAAGTTAAATGTCGAGAAGAGAAAGAAGTTAGAATCAAATTTAAAAGGAATAAGCAAAGTTTTAGAAAATGAAGCGAGAAATTGTTTGTTTTTTTATATATATTTTTTTCAAAGGAAGAAAAGAATGTTTACCAAAAGGAATTTATTTTTCAAAAGGAAAATTTGATTTCTGTTTTGTTTTTTTGGATTTTCATATTTTTCTTTTTTTATATTTTTTCCTTTTTTTGGTTTTTAGTTTTTATTTTTGAAATGGTTTTTTTTAAATAAATTCAATTTTTTTTTGGATTTTCTATTTTGATTAAGAAATTTCAAAGGAAAAGATTTATAAGTTAAGGAAAGTTTTACAATTTTTTCTAATTTTGATTTTGAAAAAAAAATTCTTTTTGTTTTTTAAATATGCATGAACTAATGCAACTAAATGAATGCATGAACTTAATTACAAATTTTCTGTCCTTAGTAGCTCCTAACCCAAAATTATATAATCACACTTTATCTTAAATCAAAAAAATATTTCTTAGCCAAATAATGAGCGGGAGTTATTGGTGCACCACGAATCACCGCAACAATGCAGCCGAAAGTTCAAGTACCTTCAGAGAAACAACCACTATAATACTTAGAATCACCATAATATTTATGAATGATTATTGCTCTGCCGTAACCTAGACACAAAGAAATAAAATTGTTCAAAGAAGACAGCTGTCAAAATACAGTTTAATCTTAGGTGAGCTTGGGACACCATTAAGTCAAATGTCTAATCGTTATTATTAGCAAATTCTAAGGTCAAATGCAATATGTGGACCAAGGAAGGGGTGATGAAATCCCCTACCGTATGTGGCTTTGGGTGTTGCCCTTAGAAAAGAAAAACAAGATGAGATGAAACATAAGAATTAAACATGAATTAACAATGCAACCACAGTGAAATTTGTTTTTGTTTTTGAAATTTTTTCTTTTTTATAAAATGTAAGCAACCAACAATGTAAAGAAAATAAAAAAAGATGAGGGCACGATACCAGAGCGTACAGAATTATTACCAAATTATTTTAAAAAGACAATTTTTTTTAAGCAAGCAAGTGGAGCAGGTTAACAAACAATTCTTCCTTTTGAATTTCTGCTTTTGCAACCTGAAAATTTGATCAACACTTGAAAATTGAAAACGACTAAAGAAAGTTGGAAACAAAGTAAATCTTTTTTTTTAAATAAGGACAGAACTAAAAACAAATTTAAACAAAAGAAATTAAACAAAAGAAAACAAACTAAAAGATAAATTGTACTTAAGCCTAACAGCCAGGCCCAAACCCTTAATAACCAATACCCAATACTAAAACACAGAGATGGCTATTCACTTCCTTTAAGAAAAAAAATTAAATTGACTCGATCTCCAGTTTAATTGCTCAAAACCAATTTCCCAAAACTGCAATCGATCTCCACATTTTCCCAAAACCAAAATCACTTTCCCAAAGCCAAAATTCCAAATCAAATTCCAAAAACTGTGATTTGCTGAGTTTCCCAATTCGGTCATGTTTGATGATGCGATTTCAGATCGTGTTGGCAGTTTGTGGTTTCGGGTGAGTTGCAGACTATGTTTTGTGGTAAGGAGGAGGAGTTGAAGTGGTTTTCTGGGTAGATGTGCAGGGTGGCTGTGAGTTGCTGCTGATATGAAGTATGGTGGTAGTGATATAAAATTGTGATGACAGTGAGTTGAGGCTGTGTTGCTCGTAGATAATGTGCAGTGGTTATAGTTTGAAAATGGTTAGTGGTGAAGTGTTATTTGGAAGAACTGGTGGCAGAGGGGTCTAGTGGATTGTGGCAGAGAGGATGTTGTCAGAGGGGAGGAATTTGGTTGTATGGAAGGCATTAAGGAGTTGATGGTTAGGGGTGAAGTAAGGCAGTGGATGGTGACTAGTTGGTATGGCAGTATGGTTGATGTTCAGTGTGGTATTTAAGTGGTTATGAGGATGATTAGGTTGAAGTGCAGGCAGTTGTTAGGTGTGGATGGTGCACAGTCATGAGGTAGAGGATGATGGTGTAGTTTGGTTGTATGTGATGGAATGGTGACTGATGTGCGGAGAAAGTGTGCAGTTTGGCGTGATGGCTGAAGAGTAGGCTAGTGCACATATACGTGCACAGAAGGAGTGCCAATATGGCTATGTGAATGGTAGTGGGAAGTGAAAGATGTTGGCAAAAGAATGTCAGATGTGGTAAAAGTGTAGTGTGCACAGGCAGTATGGTTTGTGCATAGGCAGTAGTGGAAATCGAAAGATAGCAGGAAGTTATGTTGTAGTGATGTTGTGAGGAGTGATTGAATGTTGTACAGAGATAGAGACTGTTTATGGCAGGGATAATTTTTTAAGAAGCGATCGGTGTGCAGAAATGATGGTCTGTAGGCAGATGGTTAGGGTGTTTGAGAAATGAGGCAGGTTGTATTGATGGTTGGTCAGTTGCACTGGAGGACAGTGGAAAGGAAGCATTTGATATGTGTAGAGATGGTGGCAAGGAAATGCACTGAAGTGAATGGAGCAGGGTGGTTGCAGGCACAATTTGTCAGTGATGAAGGGATGATGATGCTTTGATGTGCACAGAAATGTGCACTTGGATGTCAGGTTTGTAATTGAAGAGAAGGATGGAGAAGTATGGTGTTGTAGCAAGCAAAGGGATGGTTTGGTGATGATTGACAGTTTGTATAGGAAGGGGCTGATGCAGTGAAATGGATTGTAATGTCAGGTGGCAGTGCAAAATCAGTGCAGTGGGGTCTGGTAGTTTTGGTTGAAATGGTGGAGAGGAAATGGTTTGTGCAGGTGAAGTTGATGATGGGTTTTATGGAATAGTTGTAGATGTGAACGGTTTATAATGAAGTGGGATGGCAGAGATTTGGTTCGGTGATGGCAGAACTTGTAGGCAGGGGAAGGTTGGCAGAGGCAAGTTGAAAGGCAAGTTTTCTATTGTGGCAGTACAGTGTATGGAGACTGTATGTGAGGTTGGAGATGATGGTTTATGTAAGGCAGAAGTGATGACGAATTGGCCTGTCAACGGATACTTTCGGATGCGGATAGTGTCATATTCGCATCCGAATCGGGAATCATTTTCAGATATCGGGTATCCGCATCCGCAGATACGGATGGATATCGGATAATTATCCTATCCGCTAACAATCAATAAAACAAAAAATATGAATGAAAAATTTTAGTTTATCATGAACTTTTTTCAATCCCATTGATTACTAAAATGTTAAATATAAACAACTATAATAATAGTAAATGGTTTTGAGCAGTTAATATGCATTTAGTGCTTATAATATAAACTCTTAACTTAATATAACCATAAATAAATATCTTTCACTGTACTAAAATACATATAATTTAAAACTATAATCTTGGAAAATACTGGATGAATAATTTTCGGATGCGGATGTCTTCATATCCCCATCCATATTCATTTTTTCGGACATCGGATATTTATCCGCTTTTCGGATGCCGATGCGGACGGATTTTGAATTTCTCGGGTATCCATTGACAGCCCGAATGATGAATGTATGGTAAAGTTCTGAAGTATGGAGGGTGATGTTGTGAAGTGGTCAGCAGCAATATACAGACAATGCATAGTTTTGAAGGTGCACAATTTTGCAATGAAAGCAATGTAATAGCAAACTGAATTGAAAACTGTAAAAAGAGAGAATGAAATGTAATTTGCAATGAAATAAAATATTTTTGTTTTGTTTTGAAATGCACTTGTGTATATATTTTTAATAGAAATGCAAATGCGAAATAGAAAAGCAACAAGCACACAACAAAATGAAAACACAAAGAAAACAAAAAACACACAACAATTTTTTTTAAAATGCAAATTAACACAAAAATGAAAATACACTAAAATCAAACTAAAATAATTCCAAAAATAAAATTTAAATCAAATTTCCGAAAACGGCGCCAAAAACTTGTTGAATCGACGAGTTTTCTATCGGATTAGAAAATTGTCGAAAAATTATAATAAAAATAACCGAAAGCACATTAAAAATTGTATTAATTTAAAAATTATACTCAATCAAATTAAATCAAACTTGAGATTGTTTTTAAGCTAAAAAATGTAAAACTAGCTAGAACAAGTGAATGGAAATATGAGATAAGAAAACAGTTTAGAGGCAAATCAGCTCTCATATTTTTACATAAATCAACACAAAAATAAATCATAATCTCTCTGTTTTGATCTTATGTGGAATTAGTGATGTATTTATTATAAATATAGCCTATTTGTGTTGTTAACTAACATAACTTAAACCATCAAACTATAATACAACACATAAACCACTTATCATTTGTAATGAAAATGAAGTTAAAGAAAAAGCTATTTTATGTATGATCTATTTACTATTGTATTTAGTTACATAGATCATCAATTTTTGATTCCACTTTAATTTCATAATCAAAAATCACTTAATTAGTCAATGATGTAAATTGTATTAATGTTTGAATAAGAATAGCCTATTTGTGGTAAACAACATAGACTATCAATTTCACTAATAAACTTACATAATAAACTAATTTTTCATGAAGCATAAAAGAGATCATAAATCGCATAATATGTTTTTTTTTTGAAATGGTACTTTATATACAACAAATCATTAGGACAACATATCTCATGTCAATAAACGTTCGAAAGTAAGTTTCGAACTTGTGACCTCTTACACCAAAGCTGAATCAATTAACCACTTGGACAATGGTGCTTGTCAATCGCATAATATGTTGAATTTACATAATTTTAGAGAGCTTCATTACCCCTAAATTGAAGGGTTTAGCTACTCATTTGTGTTATCATTTCAACACATGTAAACTTCAACATAAAAAACAAAGGAAAAGTGCAAGCTAATTAAAATAAAAATGAACTAACTACCAGCATCAAAATAAAATTAAGCGATTAACATGAAAGAAAAAAGAGAATGTAATTAAAAGTAAGCATAAAAAAACATGAAAGCATGAAATAAAAGCAATAGAAGAAGAAGAAGAGGCTTAGGAATCCATTTTATTTCTCATTTTATTGAGGTACAACTTGCATTCTAATGTAAAAACTAAAAACTTCATTACATGTACATAAGAGGGGTATTTATACAAGCTTAAAAATCTAATGCATATTTTAGGGGACTATCCAGAATACCCCATAGGAAGTGTGGCCACCAAATTATCATTAGCCTCTAATTCATCCTCCATTAAGTATGCATATAACTTTAATCTCCATTAACATGTGCATTAGCTTCTAATTGTAGATCAATGTAAGTGGGTAGGTGGGGTCCTCCATGATGCATGAGTTGATTTATTTTCATCTTCATTTGCCTTCTTCTCCTGTGCATGCATGAGTACATGAAAGCCTCTTCATATTTCCATCCAAATTTGTACAAATAAAAATAAAATGTGCAAGTGAATATTCTCAAAATTAATATATGCACAAAATTACCATCTTACCTCCAAATTTATGTATGAATGATGACTTGAAAGTATTTTTGAAATTTGGTTTTAAACATGTAAAAATACTCAATTATGATATTTATTTAAAATAAAAGTAGATTAAATACGGAAGTAAAAATATGCACATTTACGTGCACATTATTATCTATTAAGATATGCTTGGCAAAAAAACATTTTTTAATTATCTTGGAATATTAAAAATAAATTTTAAATCACAAATTATGAAAAAAAATTCAAAGCATAAAATATCGTTTAGGATTTACTGGAAATTTAGAATTCAAAATAATTTTCGTAATTAGTTTTTATTTAATATTGTAATAACTTTCAAATAAATATTTAAAAAACATATGATTTTAAAATTAGAAAAATTAAAAAATATTTATTAAGTCTTGCATAAGACTTGGTATTCCAAATTTATCAAAATATCTCTACGTATTTTGTTAACATACACACACATATATTATATTATTATGTATATATCTACATAATTTTTTTTAATATATCCACGTATATATATAAAGATGTATTTCTTACAATTTAATTCTTTTAATATTTATAAATAATTTCTTTATATTTAAAATAGTCTATTGTATAATATGTCTATACAGTATTAATATTTTATTTATATGATTGCTTGTAAATATATATACACATACGCATATTTATGTTCTTATATACTTATGTAAAATCATTTAAACGGAACTATAATATATATATATATATGTTTATAATATTTATATATAAATAACAGTGTATATATACATATATTTGGGCAATATATTTGCATATTGGATGAGTTAACGTGTCCGTTGCGATGTAAATCCCAATATTTATATAAGGGCGTGTTATACCTTGCACGGATTGATATGTTACACATGCACACACACATGTGTGTGTATGATACACACACATATATACCTATATATATAAATCATAACATAAATTAAATTAAATTATATCAATTTATAAATTTAAATAAAATAAAGGATTTTATTAATAAAATTTAGAAATGTTCTAAATATAAATTCGGGTCATGCTTTATGTTTATTTTCTTTTTTCATTTCTTTTCGGATTCAAATCCTTTGCATGCCTCTATCCTATACATGTTCATATCTAACATCAACCATTCACACCATCAATTCAGCTAAATCCATTTATTTAACCTATCAATCTAGCTATCATAAAATTTAATTTAACATCTTGAACCTGTGGCACTCTAATGTTCTTACCTGTGATTCATTTGATTATATTACTGTCTCATTTGTTTTACATTTATGTTATTATATTATATTTTGTATGTGTGTTGTGAGATGTTATATAGGTT
This sequence comes from Allium cepa, assembly GCA_030765085.1. Classification (NCBI taxonomy): domain Eukaryota; kingdom Viridiplantae; phylum Streptophyta; class Magnoliopsida; order Asparagales; family Amaryllidaceae; genus Allium; species Allium cepa. The sequence continues at coordinate 185,661,111 of CM060934.1, forward strand.
TTGTGCTTCGATTTTTGTTACTTTACACCCTTGGGTATCATCTTACATCAGCCAGGTACCTCCACAGCGCATTATACAGGTATATTGGGTACCGGTGGTGTAAGATGGTCGTCACACCTACAACCTGGCATATGCGCTTTGGTTGAACTTTGGTTTGCTTTCCACCTTTACGACCTCTACAGGAACCTCGCATGTGCTCTCGTGAAGAAGATCCATCTCCACGAGCCTCTCAAAAGTAGCCCCTATCAGAATATGTGTGAAAGCTAGATCTCTAAGTAGTCCGTTCAAACCTCTTGCGAACCTTTTGGCCTTCTTTATTGGAGTGTTAATCATATCAACTCCGCTCTGTGCTAATAGATTATACTAGCTAACAAAGTGTCTAACCGACAATCCTTGTTCATTAAGTGTATAAAGCTCTCAAGCTGTTCTCCCTTCTAAGCCTCAGAAATAAATTAAGTCCCATATTGATGTATGAAATCGGTCCAAGTCACAGCCTTCTCGTCATCTCTTCTACCACAATATCCCGCCAGGTAAGGGACACCCTAATAGGATGTCGCAAGGCAATTTGCCTCCTTGTTATCTCATCCAAGCATATATTAGCAAAAGCTCATTGTTACTAATCCAAGCCCGTGTCCCCGAGAAAGTCTCTTAACCCAAATACGGCTTCCTACCCATACTAAGGAAATCTCAACAAAACTTTGGAAAATTCAACACTGGTGGAGTAGGTAATACCGGTGCCTTAGGGCTACAACAATTCCAACACCCACCACAGCTGTTGGAATGTTTGTGGATGAAGGAGTGCCCCCATACGGTTGCAAAATAGTTTCCGAACCAATCAGGCATCATTGCCTGCCTAGCCATACCCCGTCTTGTCATACTGATAGCCAAAAGAAACTAAGATACCTTGGCAAATTGCAATAGAAATGTTCTAAATTGCAGGAGATATATAATGTATGTTGTGTTATAGTAGAAAAATACAAGTACATTCTCTCAATGTATCTCTATCTACTAGGTTGCTAACCCAAAACAGTCTACTTGGTTCTGAGTGTTGAGCCTAAGCTCTAGTACCAACTTTGACGCCCACCCTTCATAATACCCTAAATGAACATCGAATGACAAAGCATGACTCCCGACTACTAGAAAAGATAGTCCATTATGGTGAAATTAAAGCCAAACACCCTAACTAGGCATATTGATACAAACTCACAGCTAAATGATAACATATAATATACTGAATAGACATGAACAGAATGGGGTAAACAATATATAAGAGACTGCTATAGTGGAATCGACCGATAAATAAATATCAATACAGAAAGTTAGAATACATTAACTCCATATATGTAGAGTTCTGAATATAATATTACAACAAGTCTCGTATATATAAATAAAATGTATGTCATATATGATCTAAACCAAGAGTACACATAACCAAAATATCAACATCACTTCTCCAAAATGCTCCAGCTATCCTTTACGCATATCCCCAAAAGCACCAGACCCTCAAACTACTCAATCGAGTACTCGAGAGTTGTGATGACATAAACAAAAGAAGACAAAACGCAGGACGGACTTGAAGCACAGAGCGAGGGGAACTATCTTAAAATACTTTATATTGAAACTATATACTATATGTAAAACAAAAAACTACAATGGCACATCCAATTCTCTCCACCAATGTTTCTCAAGGTTAATCCGGAGTGCTCATAAACAAGTAAAGCAAACTTATCCCCACAAGATAGGAAATAATATCATGACCTACTCTTCTCCTATAATCAAATATTCAGCATATCCTAGAAATACCAATGCTAGAAGAGCCCATACGCCATAATGAATTATATCCTTATACTCATTTTAACTAGTGTAGGGATGGTGTTAACCTCAAGGTCAACCGGGGTAAACACCCTTCATCATAAGTAAATTTTTACCACGTAACTATAGGTGCAATACTCGATTAGACATACATATGTATCACTCCTATATGATAAGTCAAAATTATTGATATCTACTCATCCTGGTACTAAACAAAAGTCAATGGAGCAATTATACCTTAAGGGATCATTAGATTCATCTACATTACTTCCCATTGAGAGTCCGCAAGCAAAACCAAGCATCCTTATATGACCTCAATGCTGCACAGGTGCCCCCATATATATCTTGACCACTTTCGTAGCACTAATGTAAATCCCTATCACCGTAGCGCTTCCTTATGTCAATATCTATGCTCCGCTAATGGATATAAGTACACCTTAAGCGATGCCTTAGACCCTTCTAGAGGTTTGGCCCAAAATCGTAAAATGAACGAATAAAAGAATATATAGAACTAGAACCATGCTACGAGTCGAATCTAGTCGTCCTCTACATTATTCTCTCGTTGTACACTTATGTTGACTGCAATGGATTTCTCAAGCACAATAGCATGTTCAACCATGGCATATTTTCATCTACTTGTTTACATGTCTACCCGATCTCATACTGACCATCAGCCTTCACTTGTTCGCCCATTTTCCTAGACCTCATACCGATCCCTTACTGTTAGGTGCTTCTCTCCCATGGTTTCCTCGCTTTGCACTTACTCGACCATAATGGATCTATCAAGCACATTATGCATTAAACTATTGAATTCTTTGGAGTTCGTCAAACTGAAACGTCTGCTTTTCCTTACCCCAATCAAGTCTGGGGTTTTGTAACAACCCGTAATTTTTAACTGTTTTATTTACATATTTAACTGATTTTTGTGAAATTTTAAATAATTGAAATTGTAAAGAAAAATTTGATACTTGGAATACGTTTATTTAAATATAGCAAATGGTAAATTTTCATCAGAAAATATGGAAGTAAATTATGTTGTGTAATTTTATTTAAATTTAAATCAGTTAATATTTGATGATAATAAAATATTTTCAAAACCTGAATATTTTTATATAATAAAAATGTTTCCTGAGTGAGATGTCATATTTCGTTTCTCCAAATTTGGAATGTTAGTGCTCCATTTATCTTATTTTCGGCGTTTTAGCAGCATTTTCGGTACTGAATATCGACTTTTGATAGGATGGTCATATCGCTGATATCTATGTATCGTTTTGATAGTCTCATCATGCTGATCTTCGCAGTATACTCATTTGTATATTTTGAGGTCTGGTACACCGCGAAATCAGTAAACGATTTCTGTATCGGTACTCGCTTCGTGCCATTTGAGTTTTGTCCATTCAGTTTCCACCGCGTATTAACTCAGAAACTATTAGCTTTTAATGATTCCTAAATTGAATACTTTGACTTTTACTATCCCTGTGGTTTCAAAATATATCCGTTCATTTGCTTCTCACTGGTTCAATTTTTCTCTCCTCTCTGTTTGGCTCTGACACTTTTCATCCCAAAGAGAAAATATATTACAATATTAAGCAAAGCTTTTATATTTTCTTCCCAGATCTTCTCCCCTTTCTTTGCCGAACTCCTCCTCCTTTTATCCATCCTACTCACGACCATACAAGCTTCTCCCCTTTGTTGCTTTCATTCGCCACCACCCCTCCCTCTTCCCCCACGAGCACCTCACGACCCATAGATCCACTCCTCCTCCTAGTAACCATGAACCCCTCAAATCCAAACCAGTGAAGCCTGCTCTGCCTCTATTTCATCTCCTAACCGGAAGCACAGCCACCCAGGCCTCACGTTCCATCTCCCTTTTCCCACCCATCTCATTCGGCATCAACTGCTCCTCCACCTTCTCATCTAACGCACTCCTTCCCCCCTTGCCAAGCCTCTACTTTGATTCTTTTTAGGTATATTTATAATTTGTTTACTACTGTATATAAATAAACAAGTTATGAGTAAAGAAGTTATACACTTTGACAGTATGTATGTATATATACAGGTTGTGTATATACATTAATTTATATTTAAGTTAGGCATGTTTATACATAAGTATATAATTATATGATAGGTTAATTTATATATATATAAGTTATATATTCTATATATGTTATACGTGTATGTGTGTGTGTGTGTGTGTGTATAAGTTATAGGTAGTAGCAACGTGTGTGTATATATATATATATATAGTTTGTGTAGATTTTGAATGTGATATGTATTAGTATTTGGATTTTTTGTAATGAATGTGTGTGTGTATTAGTAAGATATGGGTTCGTATATCAAAGTGGATTTTATTATAAAAGCAATAGATTTTGTAATAAAATATATATAAATTTTCCAATCATAAATATGTAAGTTATATATATATATATATATATATATATATATATATATATATCTTTTGCAAACTTGTATGCTTATTTTCCTGCTTATATATTCTTTTGCAATCCCTATGTCTATGTAAGTGTATATATATGTGTGTGGTTAGTTATGTTAATGTTCAATAATGGATAATATTAATATTTGTGTGGTGTTATATATATATATATATATATATATATATATACTGAAGATGATTTCTAAGGTTTTTGAAAAGAAAAATATGGTTTTAATGATTATTGATTTTAGATATTATATATATTAGTTCATAATAGTACATAAGTTCTATTTTTATATATAAAGTATAAAAGGTGTACTTAAGCTATATGATTTGTTGTATATATATAGTTATAAAAGTTATGCAGACATATCATGCTGTTTATATATATTATAAAGTGGTTCATACGGACGTATAATAATTATAATAGCTGTAGCATATTATAATGTTATACAGCTTATATATTATAAAGTATATAAAGTTATAAAAGTTTATATAAGTTCTTATTTGATTTCAAAGTATAATATAGAAAGTTCGACGTCTTTATATATATATATAATGTATTTTTATATGTGTTTAAATATATATATATATAAGTCATATTATATATGATATGTTATGTTGACATTTTAGAGGGATAATACATATTATATATAAATATTTCACAATATTATATGCATAAATATATATAAGTATTGGTTTAGAGAAATGATACATATTTTGATTTTTGATAATTTTTGATTTTTCAAGCATATTATGAAGGTTTATTCTGTATAATATGTGTGTAAGTTAAACATTGATTTTGAAGTATATTATAAAGATTTTTATTTTATCTTATTTTATTGTGAGTTAATATTAGACCTTAAATTATATATATATATATATCATATATATATATATCCTCTTCAATTCCTATTTATCAGCTTGCCCTTCGAATTCGTGCCAATCTGGCTTTGCTTTGGAATTCGTGCATGGATTCGTAACTCATTCATTGTCTACTTTCTCTAACCTCGAAAGGTGACCAATCACTCACGATTAACATTCTTATATATATTAATTTCATTTCATTTGAAACAACAATTGAAATATGTTGTTGCTAGTTATTTAGCTGCTATATAAATGATATGCTATTATCTGTAACTGTTCACCTGTGACATCTGACACCTTGATCTGTTATTTATATTCTATCTGTTATTGATGATATATGCATGTTATTGATATGTTGTATCATCATCATCACTGTTCTCACTCTGCAAGTTCCCTGTTAGTATAGAATTTCCTTTGGATTGAAATGATACATACCCGAACGATCTTGTAGAATAGGAGAAAATCGTTATGGGTTGAAATGATAAACCTAAGCGATTTTCATTGACATTGAATTTAGGATTGCGGGTTGAAAAGTTATATACCCGTAGATATTTAAATTGCGGATTGAAATGATAAATATCTGTATCACTTGACCATAGGATAGAAAACTATATACAAGCACCGTGGTCTATATATATTTTGAAATGATTTCCATAGTTTTAAAAAGGAAATATATATGGTTTTACATAAATATTGATTTAAATATTATATATATAAATGTTATTTTGTAAAGGTTTAAATTTTTTATTTTTAAAATTAGACGTTTTGGGAATTAAATTTATAAGTTAGTTTTGAAATTATAAATTTTAAGATTTTAGTTATATTTTTACTATTTTTAAAATATATATAAATTAAATTTTTTTTTTTGGCAAAGCCGACGGGGTTGGATGGTCCCCGACCATTTTATTGCAGCACCAAAAAGAACTACACACATACGACAGCAAGATATGCTCATGAAAAACAGAGGGAAACTAGGTGCTACAAACACGAAGGGAAACAAGAACAAAAAAAAAAGACAGAACCGAAGAAATCTTAGTTGAAAGACTATGTTATCCCTGGGTCGAAAGAGAACTGAAGCATACCCAGAGTTTGTTTTATTTCATGCAGAACCCATTGCTTGAACACAGAATCACTCTTCGCATTAACGTAGTCAAACACCCTAACATTACGCTCTCTCCATATAACCATGATAAAGCTCTTCAACACTGCACTAAATAGCCTCTTCTCTTCCTGCTTGCACCCTGTGTTAGCATATATTTGATTCCATTCATCTTGATTGTGGTTCGTTATATTATATCGTTGAAGCTTTGTCTTCACAGTAGTCCACACGATCGAGATTACTGGGCATTCAAAGTACAAATGCTCAATAGTCTCAGGTTGATCTCTACAGAACGTACAAAATATGATGACATTCATTCCCATGGTTGCGAGTTTGACTCTCGTAAGAACAGCCTGATTCAGCACCTTCCACAACAACAAGTTTTCACGCATACTACTATCTCTATCCCAGATACGCTTCCACCATTTCCACACTGCTTCACCAATTTTGAATTTAGTATTTTTCTCCACCCATACAAGCTCTGCAGATATACGATTAATTGGTACATACTTACTGATCATATTCCATAATCGCTGAATCCTCCAGTTAGAAGAAAATGACCTAAAACTCTGATTAATATGAATAACATCTTCAACCATTGCCTTTGTGTGAATACCAGATTGTTGTACTTCACAGTGAGTCAATTGTCTTCTTAGTATCATTCCCTTATCTAGCCACGGATCATCCCAGAATCTCGTATTGTATATTGGGTTGGTATTTAGTCGTATGTTCGGGAGAAAAATTTTCCTTCAGCTTGAAAATACACTGCCATGTCCAGCTAAGGTTTTGGGGCTTCTGCATGTTCCATAGACTTTTACCTTTGATCACATTACGTTTAGACCATTCAGCCCAAAGACTGTTGGAACAGTTAAAGTATGTGTCGATATGTTTTGCAAATGCCGCACGATTCCATTGTGTTATTTTGAAAATTCCAAGCCCGCCTTTATGCAAGGGACGTTCCACTTTATTAAATTTTATCGGCGCAATATATCTACCAGTATTTTTGCCCATCCAAAGTAATTTCATAAATGCGCTTCTTATCATTTTAACAAGTTTAAATGGTAGAACAAAAGTCCTAACCCAGTACACCTGTATTGCAAAGAGCACGGACTTGATTAAAGTGAGTCTACCAGCTTGACTGAGCTTCCTGGAAGTCCAACAATTTAATCTCGCTATTATCTTCTCTTATAGGGGAAGACATTGGATAGTTGTAATCTTAGCTGTTGAGAGGGGAGCCCTAAGTAGGAAACTGTATTGTGGGAAGGGGACAATCCAGAGGCATAAGAAATTTCAGTTTAAGTATTAAATTAAGTTTTAACATAAATTAAGTTTTAATATAAATTAAGTTTAATAATAAGATTTAATTTAATAAAGTTTGATTTAATTAATATATAATATGTTTAAGTATTTATTTAAAATTACATTCAAAAAATAGATTTATATAATAATTTTTAATAAATTAAGGATGGGAGATAAATTTAAGTTGATTTGAAATAGTATTCTTTTAAGAATTATATTTAATAAAATCGATTTGAAACTTATTGAATTTGAGATTTTAAGATATGGTTTTGTAACTTGATTTTGATTTAAAGTGATTAAATTAATATTTCAAGTAAATAAATTGAAGGGAATATTTAGTTTATTTAAATGATACTGGATTGAATAGGTGAATATTTCAATATTAAATAATAGTAAAGTTGAATTGAAATATAGACGAATTTATCAAAATTGAGTTATTATTATTATGAATTAAGATTTAATTTAATTAAAATTTTGAACTCGAGTGATTTGAATCGATTTGTGAACTTGAGGAAGCTATTTGTGAACTTGAGTTAATATAATTATGAACGGCTCCTCCACCTTCTCCCTTAGTCGCACTCCTTCCTCCCCTTGCCAAGCCTCCACTTTGAATTTTTTGAGATATATTTATATTTTGTTTACTACTGTATATAAATATACAAGTTATTAGTAAAGAAGTTAATACTTTGAAAGTATGTATATATACATATACAGGTTGTGTATATATATTAATTATTATATGAGTTAGGCTTGTTTATACGTAAGTACATAGTTATATGATAGGTTAAGTTATATATTTATAAGTTATATATTCTATATATGTTATATGTATATATATAAGTTATAGATAGTAGCAGTGTACAGATGTATATATAGTCTGTGTAGATTTTGAATGTGATATGTATTAGTATGATATGTATTAGTATTTTGATTTTTTTAATGAGTGTATATATATATATATATATATATATATATATTAGTAAGATATGAGTTCTTATATCACAATGGATTTTATTTAAAAGTAATAGATTTTGTAATAAAATATAGTGAGCGTTTGGCATATGTCCTCGGTAAGGTTTGAAAATACACAAAACATCCCTCCAGTTTTTTAATAAGTTTCCAAACCCTGTTTTCAAATTCAAGTGAGCGCAAAGACCAAAATACCCTTTATGTTTTTAACATTTCAAACACGTATAACTTTCTGTAGAAACATGGGATCGCATACTATTTTCACCAAAAAATCAAAAAACTTATGATCTTTAAAATGAGATCCATTGTTGATACAAGAAATCATATTTGTAGTTAGATGCAATTATTCCATATATTTGCAGACAATTCAGCAAATTTTGAACATCTTCGATTTTTCTTCAAATTTGCAACAATTGCAGACATTTCTGCAACTATATAGTATAATTGCAGACATGTCTACAACTATTGCATATAGTTGCAGAAATGTCTGCAACAATTGCATATAATTGCAGACATTTCTGCAACTTTATGGTATATTTGCAGAAGTTTCTACAACTATTGCATATAGTTATAGAAATGTCTGCAATTATTGTATATAGTTGTAGAAATTTCTGCAACTATTGCATATAGTTGTAGTAATGTTTGCAACTATTGCATATAGTTGTAGACATTTCCGCAACTCTGGTATAATTGCAGAAATTTCTGCAACTGCATATAGCTGCAGAAATTTTTGCAATTATTTCATATAGTTGCAGAAATTTCTGCAATTATATGGTGTAATTGTAGAAATGTCTGCAATTATTTCATATAGTCACAGAAATGTCCGCAACTACTGTATATAATTGTAGACATATCTGCAATAATATGGTATTGCTTATAGTTTGTCCTGTGATTGTTTTAACATACGCATAATGCCACTCGTTAGAAAGATAATAAAATTTGTGATTTAATGGTGAAAACGGTTTGTTAATCCGTCGTTTCTATAAGAAGTTACTGCATTTTAAAGATTGATAATTAATGGGGTGCAAATTTTAATTATGGATGTGAGAATAACATCCATATATGAAAAATCAACATTGCTACAATGGAGGAGAGGGGTATTGTAGGGAAGAAAATTGTAGTATTTGAAAATATGGATGTTATTTTAATCTTTTTTATGAGGAGGATGTTTTGTGTATTAAGTTTGATTTTAGAGATGTGTCCCTTATTTTCACTAAAATATATATAGATTTTCCAATCATAAGTATGTAAGTTATATATATAAAACTTCTGCAAACTTGTATGCTTATTTACCTGCTTATATATTCTTTTGCAATCCTTACATCTATGTAAGAATGTGTGTGTGTGTGTGGTTAGTTACGTTAATGTTCAGGAATGGATAACATTGATATGTGTGTGGTTATATAAATATATATATATATATATATATATATATTTATGTATGTATGTGTAACGACCCGTAAATTTTCGATAATTAAAATAGCTAATTTAATAAGATTTCGTGATTTGGTGTTAGAAAAAAATTTGTAAGTCGTTTGGAATAATAATAACTAGAATGAAATGCAACAAATTTATCTAGTTAATTATTTATGAATTGAATGAAATCCCAAATCAATTGAAATAATATGTAGTCAAAGGTAATTGATTCGAAGTAATATAGTAAACCGACTGATAATGAAATTTTATTTAAAATTCCAATATTGAAATCCGTCAAATATTAAACAATTAAATTGTTAAAATTTAATATTTGGAACTTATTGAATAACGGGTTTAATATGATATAAAAGGGATTTGTAAAATTTTATTTTATCATATTAAAGTTAGAATGATGTTGTAGAACTTTTAAAATCGAATTAAAAGTAAATTTGTGAAAATTGAATATTTTAATATTTAATTATCGACTGAAAAATAGCCAAATTTTGAACAGTCTCAGAATTGGACGAAACTAGTTCCATTGGATCCGTAATAGTTAGTTATTATCGGATTTCAATTTTCGTAGCAATCGGAGTTGTCGTTTGACCGTGGCAGCTCGAAACGCGTTGAAATTGTTTTAATATTAATTTGGCGAGTTAAAAAAAGTCATTTTTCAAACGGTCTCGGATTTCGACGAAACTAGTTTCATCGGATCCGTAATGTGATATTATTGTAAGGTTTCAAATTTCGTGTCAATCGGATTTACCGTTTGTCCGGGGCAAGCCAAAACGCATAGAAATTAGTTGAATCGGTTTAATTTAAATTTGATCGTTTATTGTCGTAACTCGCGCATATGATCGAATTAGCCTCCGAAACCTATTCCATTGTGTCCGGAACGCGGGGTAAACCTTAGAAACGCCTGCCGGCACGCTTCGTTTGGAGTTCGAAATTTTTTCGATGAATAGTGTTTTTGCAGTTTTCTATAAAAGGACCCATCCTCTTTCATTTGCTCCAAACCCTAACTCTTTTTGACCAGCCGTCACTCTCATTTCAATGGCCTGGAAATTTCGAAACTTCCTCCTCATTTTCCTCTCAATCCATCAACAATTAGCAAAAACTCTCAACTACAAAGTTGTAAAGCACGATGAAAGCTTCAAATCCGTACGGAGATGATCGAAAACGGAGCCACGGATCAACGGGAAATCGCGTTCAAAGCTGCTGCGTTTTTCACGTTTTTCGAGGCAAAGGGGGCAGCCGAGTTTCATGCTATTCACGGTGTAGGTAGGGTTCGCCGAGAGCTTCGCGATGGAGGTGGCCGATCGTCTTCAAGTCGTGTATTTTGGTCGTGAAAATTCGTTGAAGCTTGACGGCTATGGGTTGTGTTGCGCGTTCGAACACCGGGAAGAAGATAAACGCGTGCAACGGCCTGATCTGCTTGGGCTGGAAATCAACTACTGAGATCGCGTAGGGTTTGGAAAAAAAAAATGTTAATTTATTTACGTTTTAAATTTGTTCAATCTTTAAAATGCTCTAATTTTTGCATACGAGGTCGGAATTCAACGAAACGAATTGCGTTGCAATCGTTTTGTCGAGCACTATGCAATGCAACAGGATTGGAATCATTTGGTGCTAGAGAAAATTTTGGGTTAAATGGAACGTCGTTCGATTTGATTTAAATCGTAAAAATCAAGGTGAGTGTTTTATAACGCTCACACCGTACTAAATATCTTTATGCTAGTTAAATTTGATATTATGAAGTGTTATGATTTTATTGGTCGTTGTTTGGTAAAAATTTAATTGTCATATAGCTTGTCATTTGCATTAACCGTTGAAAAATTAAATTGACAGTTAAATTGAAATTAAAATTGAATTGCGATTAAATTACCTGACATTGATAACTATGAAACTGCCATGAATTGTATTGTTTATTGGATGATGTATTTTGATGGATGCTATTGGTTGATATTTAAATGTTTGGATGTTTATTTGTTTATATATATCCTGCTATGCATACATATGACACTGTGATTGATTTAAATGATATATTCATCCCTGACATTTAATTGTAATAACTAATCACTTGGCCATAGGTTAGAAAATTATATACGGACACCGAGTTGGATAAATTAAATGATTTTAAAAGTTGTTTTGAAATTATTTAAATGAATTGATTTTAAGAATAAAATCCAATTTATGGAAATTGAATTATTTTGAATTGGAGCTCGAAATGTTAGAATTCAAACTTGGTAAACGAAATTATTAAATAAAATCGAAGTTTAGATTTAAAATTGAAAATTGAAATACGGTGTAAATTTTTGAAAGTTGATTTGTTTTAAAAGATTGGACTTTTAATCGAACTCTGTTTATTTCTAAGAAAATTGATATGAAATGATATTTCAAGTTTGAATTTGGAATTGAAAATTTATTTGAAATTTAGATTTAAATTAATTTGGAATTGAATTGAAATTTAAAGAAATTTGTGAATTGAAATCGAAATTTACGTGGAATAGAAATTTATTCAAGTTGAAATTGGAATAAATCGATTAAATCGAAATGGAATTTGGATTTGATTTGGATAGGAAATTTGGGAAGTTGACCGGTTTGACTTTGGAATTATTTATCAAATAAATTTTGATTTTTTTCAAACTATTTTATATATAAACAATTTTATATTCAAATTTTTTCGATTAAACTATTTAAATATTTTCTATTAAACTATTTTGAATTATTTAACTATTTTAAACTATTTAAACTATTTTCTTAAATTCAAACGGGTTAAAGAGACGGAAATGTTTATATTTAAACCTTTGGTTTAAATACGAACTAGGTTAAAGTAGAGATTATAACCTAAATTGAATTCGAATCAAATTTGAAGTGAAATTGATTTATCGGACAAAATTGATAATTTTGAATATATGATGATTTTGAAATGGATTTGATTTTAAAGCGAATATGATATTTTGTTATCAATCATGAATCAATTTGAAATATAAAAGAGCCATCGGTGTAATAATACGTAGTTATTAAAGAGACCGGGATCGGATATGGACATACTCTCTGTCGATACCGAAAACCACTTTAATAACTATTATACGCGGAGTGTTGATCCAGAATGAAGTGGATGGTTTGGTGAACGCGTTGACTGAAGAAAGAGAACGATTATTGGATGACCCCTGACATGACTAAAACAGGAGCCGCGCCGGGCCATTGAGGTTCGCCACCTCTAGCGGACACACTTCTTCGATACCATTTCTATTACATTTGTGATGCGATTTGGGTGCACCCCTTGATTTGGGAGTGTTGTTTCGCGGTGTTGGGGTAGCTGCTGGCTATGCCCAACATCAGTCCGGATCACGCAACTACTAGTATCCTAGTTGGTATTGCCTCATGTACCTTGTCATACTGATTATCCTATTCGCGACCACTACGTTTTGATTTGTACCTTGAGTATATGGATTGCCCTCTGGTGACTTCCGGTTTTGGGGAAACTACGGTCTTGTATATGCTTTTGGGAATATAAAATGTGTTAAGGGGGATTATGGTAACGCCTTAACGCTATTTTGATACTTTATATTACTGATAGACATTATCTACTTAGCGTATATTACTACATAGTAGATAGTTTCACGGATCCTTGAGAGATGGAAAATCCCGTAACATCTCTTGAGTTATTGCACGCACGTTGACACTGGATAGGAGATGTCAAACCCCGTAAACATCTCTGACGCCGTTACACTCATATTTATTTACGATTGATTTCACTTTCATAAGGATATTTTAGTCCTGACTCGAGTGTTTTGTCTTTTCATTACGCTCGGGTCAGTCCTGAGTTTTCAGTTTAGGTTGAAGATCATTTCCTTGGAGGACGGAGACGAAGATTTGGTATATTATCTACTACTATTATATTCATTCCATTCCGCTGCATTGTTGTATGATATTTGTTGTGTATGTAACTCTGATAAATGTCGTATATTAATAATCAAATGTATTCATTTCAAATGTATTCATTTAATTAACAGCTTCATGAACTGTTATTTTATTATTATACTTTAGCCTTCCGCTGTGAGATTCTGTGTTGTTTCATTTCCTTTATTTCCCTTCCTTTTCTTTTCTTAATTACCCCAATAACTATCTGCCCTTTTAATGGTTTGGAATCGACATGTGTATTTGATCGTCGGTTTAAACTATCCTAAAAGGCGGGTCGTTACAGTATGTATGTATGTATGTATCTAAGATGACTTCTAAGGTATTGAAAATAAAAATATAGTTTTAATGAATATTGATTTTTAGATATTATATATATATTAGTTCATAATAGTACATGAGTTCAGTTTTTATATATAAAGTATAAAAGATGTACTTAAGCTATATGATTTGTTGTATATATAGTTATAAAAGTTATACAGTTTACATATCAAGCTGTTTAAATATATTATAAAGTGGTTCATACGGACATATAATTATAATAGCTGTAGCATATTATAAAGTTATACAGTTTGTATATTATAAAGTATATAAAGTTATAAAATTTTATATAAGTTCTTATTTGATTTCAAAGTTATTTATATAATATATATATATATATATATATATATATATATATAATGTATTTTATATGTGTTTAAATATATATAAGTCATGTTATATATGATATGTTATGTTAACATTATGGAGGGATAATACATATTATATATAAATATTTCGCAATATAATATGCATATATATATAAGTATTGATTTAGAGAAATGATACATATTTTGATCTTTGATAATGTTTGATTTTTCAGGGATATTATAAAGGCTTATGTAGTTTAATATGTGTGTAAGTTAAATATTGATTTTGAAGTATATTATAAATTTTTTATTTTATCATATTTTAATATGAGTTAATATTAGACTTTAAATTATATATATATATATATATATTTGTTTTCATCAATTCCTATTTATCAGCTTGTCCGTCGAATTCGTGCCAATCTCGCTTTGCTTTGCAATTCGTGCTTGGATTCGTAACTCGGTTCATTGTCTATTTTCTCTAGCCTCGAAAGGTGACCAATCACTCATGATTAACGTTCTTGTATTTATTAATTTGATTACAAGTGAAACAACAATTGAAATATGTTGTTGCTAGTTATTTAGCTGCTATATAAATGATATGCCAATATCTGTAACTATTCACCTATGACATCTGACATCCTGATCTGTCATTTATATTCTATCTATTATTGATGATATATCGTGTTATTTATATGTTATATTATCATCATCACCGTTCTCACTCTGCAAGTTCCCTGTTAGTATAGAATTCCCTATAGGTTGAAGTAATACATACCCGAACGATCTTGTAGAATAGGAGAAAATCGTTATGGATTAAAATGATAAACCTAAGAGATTTTCATTGACATTGAATTTGGGATTGCGAGTTGAAAAGTTATATACCAATAGATATTTAAATTGCTGATTGAAATGATAAATATCCATATCACTTGAGCATAGGATAGAAAACTATATACAAACACCATGGTCTTTATATATATATATATATATATATATATATATATATTTTGAAATGATTCCCATAGTTTTAAAAAGGAAATATATATGGTTTTACTTAAATATTGATTTAAATATTATATATAAAAATGTTATTTTATAAAGGTTTAAATTTTTTATTTTTAAAATTAGAAGTTTTGGGAAATTTAAATTTATAAATTAGTTTTGAAATTATAAATTTTAAAATTTTACTTATATTTTTATTATTTTTAAAATATGTATAAATTAAGTTTTAATATAAATTAAGTTTAATAATAAGATTTAATTTAATAAAGTTTGATGTAATTAATATATAATATGTTTAAGTATTTATTTAAAATTACATTTAAAAATAGTTTTTTATAATAATTTTTAATAAATTAAGGTTGGGAAGATAAATTTAAGTTGATTTGAAATAGTATTCTTTTAAGAATTATATTTAATAAAATCGATTTGAAACTTATTGAATTTAAGATTTTAAGGTATGGTTTTGTAACTTAATTTTGATTTAAAGTGATTAAATGAATATTTCAAGTAAATAAATTGAAGGGCATATTTAGTTTATTTAAATTGTAATTTAAGGTTTTATTTAAATGATATTAGATTGACTAGGTGAATATTTCAATATTAAATAATAGTAAAGTTGGATTGAAATATAAACGAATTTATCAAAATTGAGTTATTATAAATGTTTGAATATCTAAAGCTTTAAAATCTATTGAAATTGAAATGGTTTGATTTGTAGCTTAAATCTATATTTGAAATCGATATAAAACAATTATTAAGATGTTGAATTAAATTGAAACTTTTGAATTAAGATTTAATTTAATTTAGTTTTTGAATTGGAATGATTTGAATCGATTTGTGAACTTGAGGAAACTATTTTACTATCTTAAATATTTTAATATATATAAATATTTTACTTTATAAATTATTTAGTATAAAATTATTTTAATATAAAGCTATTTTAATATAAAACTATTTTTAGTATACTAATTACTTTAATGTAAACTATTTAATTTATACCTATTATGTACAAATTATTTTATTATATTAACTATTTTATTTATAACTATTTTAATATATATACTATTATTAATATCTAAACCATTTAAGAGGTAAATGTTATGGATTTCAAAGTATTATGATTTCAAAATTTATATTTTCAAAGTGTTATGGATTTCAAAGTATTATGATTTCAAAAAAAAATTTCAAAGTGTTATGAATTTCAAAGTATTATATTTTCCAAGTGTTATAATTCAAAGTGTCATAATTTTGAAAGAGCTATAATTTTCGAAAATGTTATGGTTTTGGAAATGAAAATTATTTTAAGTGAGAAATGATATCGTATCAATATAGTTTTGAAATGGATATGATATTTTGGTTTTGAAGCATGATATTTCAAAATGGCCACGGTGTTACAATAATGATTGGTTGTTAAAAAGGCAAGGATCGGTTATTGTCATACTCTCTGCCAATACTGAAAACCACTTTAACAACTGTATACGCGGTTGAGATTCCACAATGAAGTAGGATGGTGGCGATGATTCTATATGAGGTATATACATGGACCTGACTCCCGTGAGTTAGCTTAAGGTGGCTAACACAGGAGTAATTGATGGGCCAAGTGAGGTAGCTCCTCCGATCGGACACACTTCTTCGATATCATTCTATTACTTTGTGATTGATTGGGTGCACCCTCGAAATTTTGAGAGTATGGATCGAGTTGGGCGGTAGCCGCGACTATGCATTACCAACAGCCCAGAAGTGTAATTGGTATATCTACCCTGGCATTGCCTAGTTGTGCCGTGCCACCTACCTTATCGAGATCGTTACGATTTTGTTTTGTAACATACCTATGGAGTGCCCTCTGACGACGCCCAATACGGGGGAGATTACGGTACTGTATAAACTATGGGAATATATAAAATGTGTTAAGGGTGTTATGGATAATGCCTTAACGCTATTTTAATACTTTTACTTTACTATAGACATATTATAATAGCGTATTGTACTACATAGTAGATAGTTCCACTGATCCTTGGAGGATGGTTATCCCAAACATCCTTTGAGTTACTTGGATTTCAGCTGATATTTCACTTGAGTAGGATTTACTGATATAAGAATGTTAATCCTGACTCGAGTGTTTTGTGCTTTGCTTTATGCTTGGGTCAGACTGAGTGTCACAACATTTGAGACTCGCCTTTGAAGTTGGAGCTTCACTTGGAGATCCATCTATGTCTATTCATCTTTTAGTTATTCAGTTGACTCCAGTGATATATTCAGATTTTGTTATTTGACTATTGTATTGAGACTTCTATGTATGCGAGACTTCTGTTGTATCTTGTTTTAACTCTGTTACATATATATGTAGTAGCTTAATGAACTACTATTCATTTGTTTCCGCTGCTTATTGTTATATAACGCTGTGTTTGTGATTCTGTGATTGATTTATTTACTGTATATGTTGAGTTTTGCCAAATATAAATTAACAATTTGTTATTTTGAGCAATTCAATTCCGACATGTGTGGATACGAATGGCATGAGATACCGGGATGTTACATATGGTATCAGAGCTCTGGTTTTAGGAAAAACTCAGCATATAAAGTATATTTAATTACAGAATCACCTTCGTTCGAGCTTGAATCTCTTCCTCTTTGACTCGGTTTCCTTTGAACTTTGGAACTCTCCCATTCGTTTTGAAATCCATTCTTATCTCTTCGTATTCATGTTCTTCTTAATTTTGGAGTATCCTATAGCTCCACTTCGATTGATCTCTATAATGAATCGGCGGTCTCGCCAATCTTAGAACGATTTGTAAAGGGGTGAAACTCCTTTACAACAAGCATTGATTCACCAATGATTTCTATATCCTCTGTTTGGATGCTGCCATCTCTTGCAAGGCCTGAATTCTATCTCTTGCAATCGAATTTCGATTTGCCTTAGATTTCTGCATCGATCTTATTCTTGAAGTCTCGGTTGACCCGATTAAGGTCACCCGCGATTAACATTGGTATATCCGTCTTTTCTCTTTTGCTATTTAATTATCTTATTCCCCTTTCGAGCCTATCTTCTAATTAGATTTTCTTTGATCAGGGTTCCTTTGAATTTGGATCTCTATCTTTATTTTAAAACCATTCTGGAATCATTGATTGAGGGAGTGTATTTGTAGTTAATATTAAAATGTTTTATATATTGTGTGTTTGAGTTGTTAATGTTGATTTGGGTTTTCAATCGATTCGTTTGATCAGCGCTATCGATAGGAATTTCAAAACACTTGAACAGAGCAAACCGACACAATAAATTTTGTATGATTATAATATATATAAGTATAAATTTTCTGAAATTAAATAGTTAACTGAATTGGTTGTTAAAATGGTAATATTTGATTATCATTTATTATTTTGTAAACCATTGACTATTGCCATATTATAAGTAAATGAAAATATAAAACATGGTTTATAAATTTATTTGGAATTGAATAACTTTAAGTTAAGGATTTAAGAATTGAATTTCTGATATTTTAGAAAATTTGGTTTAAAATTTTAGAGTATATTATTTAAAAGTATTTTCGAATAGAAATAGTTTCCAAAGAATTTTAAAAGCTTTAAATCACCACTCTTCTCTTTTGTCACTGGAAAATAATTTCGGTGATGACTACAGCATCATCGACATTCATTTTCGAGTTTCAAAGTGGAGAGATCACTTAATAGCTTTGCTACACTTTTGTTTCGGGAAAAATGATTTGATTTGAATTTCTTAAGCTTGACTTGATGTATAATATATATAGATATATGTTTATAGATTTGATTTGATGTATATGCATACATTTATCTAAATGGTTAAAGTAAATTGGAAATTTAACTCTTAAATTTTGAATAAATATTTAAACTTGAAATAATTGAATGAAAATCAATTTATAAACTAATAAAATTTATCTGATTTGAATTGACAGTTTGAACTAGCAAATTTGAATTAAATGACTATTTATTGATTTAATAAAATGGATTAAACCAAATTGTTGAATATAAATAAATTTAAATTGATGTTTATATGGCTTTAAATGAATTGTTGTAATTGGTATTTCAATCACTTTTCTTTCTGGTTGTTTCTATTCTCCTACCTCGTTCCTTTTCGGGGACGAAAAGTTTTGAGTAGGGGAGAGTGCAATGACCTATAAATTTTAATTGTTTTATTTACGTATTTAATTGAATTTTTGTGAAATTTTAAATAATTGAAATTGTAAATAAAAATTGACATTTGGAATACGTCTATTTAAACATAGCAAATGGTAAATTTTCATCAGAAAATATGGAAGTAAATTCTATTATGTAATTTTATTTAAATTTAAATCAGTTAATATTTGATGATAGTAAAATATTTTCAAAATCCGAATACTTTTATATACTAAAAATGTTTATCATCTTCTGAGTGAGACGTCATATTTCGTTTCGCCAAATTTGGACTGTTACTGCTCCGTTTGTCTTATTTTCGGTGTTTTAGCAACATTTTCGATACCGAACATCGAATTTTGATAAGATGGTCCTATCGTTGTACCTATGTGCCGTTTTGATTGTCTCGTCATGTTGATCTTTGCAGTATGCTCATTTGTATATTTCAAGGACTGGTACACCACGAAATCAGTAAACGATTTCCATATTAGTACCTGATTTGTGCCATTTGAGTTTTGTCCATTGAGTTTCCACCGTGTATTAACGCAACAACTATTAGTTTTTAATAATTCCTGAATTCAGTACTTTGACTTTTACTACTCCTGTGGTTTCAAAATATATCCGTTCATTTGCTTCCTACTGGTTAATTTTTCTCTCCTCTCCGTTTGGCTCTGACACTTTTCATCTCAAAGAGAAAATATATTACAATATTAAGCAAAGCTTTTATACTTTCTTCCCAAATCTGCTCCCCTTTCTTTGCCGAACTCCTCCTCCTTTTATCCCAACCTACTCATGTCCATACAAGCTTCTCCCCTCTGTTGCTTTCATCCGCCACCACTCCTCCCTCTTCCCCCGCGAGCACCTCACGACGCACAGCTCCACTCCTCCTTCTAGTAATGATGCATCAGAAATAACAAACTTGACGTGCTAATAATGTTTGGTACAAATTGACGCAAACTTTCTTCCTCACGAAATGAATTCGTGTCAAGTAAACCTGGTAGTACGATAAATGCCCAAATCTGTTGATCTCTCGAGATACCGGATTCTAGCTATCTTCAACACGTTGATCGCACGATTCCGCATTAGAGGATCTACGATTCTTCGACGTTGATCTCACGCACGAGATTCCATGAATCGGCTTCAAGTTCGTTGATTCGAGCGCACTCGAATATCCGAAGATGGAAGAAGAAGGAGATCACACTCAACTTCAACAACAGTGGCAAAAAGCACACAAACAAATTTTATTCCAAAAATCAACTCCTTTTACAAACGACCAACACCCCTATTTATAGAAATTACAACACATACCTGCGACTTATCAACAGCTCAAACGACCTACGACTTAACATCACAGGTGACACGCGACTTAACAGATCAACACGACTTACGACCTAACATTCACGAGTTACAAAAGTATATGACCTTTCGACATACGACCTAAGAACAAATGACTTAACAACATAACAATCGTGCAAGTTACAACACATACAACATATGAGTTACACGTCCCACGACTTACGAACTTACAACATCCGCGTGACTTACGGCTTAACTCAACATAGCACAGCTTCTGGAACTTGGGCGACATAACACTGGAGCGACCTAAGAAATCTCCGCGACCTAAACTTCTGGGCGACTTAAGGTAGGTGAGCGACCCACTAGGTCGGAACTCGTTAGGTCGTAACGACCAAAGGAAATGCGCGTTGGATGTGAGCGACCTAAGAATATGCGCGTTGGATCGCTTAACTCGCTAGGTCGGTCAATATGACTCGCTAGGTCGCTTATAGCTTATGAGCGACCTAAGATGATTGTAGTGAGCGACTAATCAGATTGCACTGCATTATCTCTCGCAGGTGACATAAAAATGGCACGACTCGAGTCACAACTCGCTAGGTCTCTTGGGCGACTTATCAACTTGCTAGGTCGCTGGCGACCTAAGACATAAGTAGATTGCACTGCATCATCCTCCCCTAGTTGAAATGAATTCGACCCCGAATTCACACTTTCCTCTTCCTCGACAAGCTTGTGCTCATGATACAGAATCAAATGTTTGACGTTGAAAATGTCAGTAGTATGAATATGATCCGGCAATCTTAACTGATAAGCATTCTCATTGATCTTCTTCACGATTTCCAAAGGACCAATCTTTCTAGCAGCCAATTTGTTATAAGAACCAACAGGAAATCGATCCTTAATCAATACTGCATACATAAAATCTCCTTCTTTGAAGTCAACATGTCGTCGTTTAATATATACGGATTGCTTATATTTCTCATTCGCCTTAAGCAATCGTTCCTGCACAACATTGTGGCATTCTTGCAACTCATTCACAAGATCACTAGCTCGTTCGATCACTCCTTTCTGTTGTGGTACTGTAGATAAATCTAACGGTCCTTTAGGAATAGTTGAATAAACAACCTGAAATGGACTGAACCCAGTGCTACGATTAACTGCATGGTTGTGTGCGAACTCAGCTTGACGCAGCTTGGAATCCCAACTCTTCAAATTGTCATTCACAAGGCATCTCAATAGCTTACCCAGGGATTTATTCACAACTTCTGTCTGTCCATCCGTCTGTGGATGATAAGCACTACTAAATTTCAGCTTTGTCCCGACCATTCTCTATAGACTCATCCAAAAATGACTCAGAAAACGAGTGTCTCTATCTGATACAATAGATTCTGGCAATCCATGAAGACGATAGATCTCTTTGAAGTATAACTGTGCGACATTAACTGCATTTGCCGTCTTCTTGCATGCAATAAAATGTACCATTTTTGAAAAATGACCAACCACCACATAGATAGAATCATTACCACGTTGCATC
This sequence comes from Allium cepa, assembly GCA_030765085.1. Classification (NCBI taxonomy): domain Eukaryota; kingdom Viridiplantae; phylum Streptophyta; class Magnoliopsida; order Asparagales; family Amaryllidaceae; genus Allium; species Allium cepa. The sequence continues at coordinate 185,683,535 of CM060934.1, forward strand.
CTCGGTAATCCCAATACAAAGTCCATGCTAACATCCACCCATGGCTTAGTAGGTATAGGCAACGGCAAATATAACCCTGCATTTGTCGTAGTCCCCTTTGAAACTTGACAAATATGGCACCTCTGAACAAACTTTTCAACTTCTCTTCTAATTGACGGCCAAAAATAAGACTGTGGATCAACTGCATAGTACGGTCATGGCCCACGTGTCCTTCTTCATGTAATTCCTTGATGATTTTCATTTGTAGACTACAATCTGGAATACACAATTGATTTCCTTTAAATAGAAAACCATCAACCAACATATATCCATCCATGCTTCCCTGCTTGGCTTTGTCTAAGATCATGGAAAAATAAGAATCTGATGTAAGCAAATCTTGAAATAAATCAAAATCCATCACCTCTACTCGCATTGTGGTTAGTAAAGTATTCCTCCGACTCAATGCATCTGCGACGCGATTAGTTACTCCAGACTTGTGCTTCACGACGAACGTAAATTGCTGCAAATAAGCTATCCACGATGCATACCTAGCTGCAATTTTATCCTGCCCTTGTAAATGTTTCAATGCTTCATGATCCGTATACAAAACAAATTCTTTGTGGAACAAATAATATCTCCAATGCTTCACAGCCTGCACAATAGCATAGAACTCCACATCATAAGTATTGTATCTCATCTTTGCTCCAGAAAGTTTGTAACATCCCGCCTTTTTGCACGCTTTAAATCGACATACGTGCCAATTCAAAGCACACGGAAGGGTGGATTGTTATGGGGAAATAAAAAAAACAAGCAAGAAATAAAAACAAAATAGAATCTAACAGCGGAAGGATAAAATATAATAATCAATATACAGTTCATAAAACTGTTTACAAAATATTTGATTTTACTTATACAATATATATCAGAGTTACACATACCATAGAATAATAGTTATGCAGCGGAATAACATGGTGTAGTGGAATAATACAGTAGATAATAGTACTACAAATCTTCGTCTTCGTCCTTCAGAATACAATCTTCAAATCCTGAAACGCTCGGACTGACCCGAGCGAATTGAAAACAGAACATTCGAGTCAGAACTAAAAGTTCTTATGTAAGTTAAATCAACTGGAATAAATATGAGTGCAGTAACTTAAGAGATGCTCGGGATTTACATCTCCTAAGCATCCGTTAATCTATTTACTATGTAGTATATTTCGCTATTATAATAGTGTCTAATTATAAAATAAACTTACTTTTAAATAGCGTTAAGGCTTTATATTTTCCACCTTAACACATTTATATATTCCCATAGTCTATACAGTACCGTAATCTCCCCCGTACTGGGCGTCGTCAGAGGGCACTCCATAGGTATGGTACAAAACCAAAATCGTATAAGGCGCGCTAGGGTAGGTGATACGGCACAACTAGGCAATGCCAGGGTAGATATACCAATTGCTATCCGGGATGGTGGAAACACGTAGCCGCAGCTACCGCCCACCTCAAACAAACTCCCCCCTAAATCAAAGAAATCAAAAGTGAAAGTGGCCACCGAATCAATCCAAAGTCAGAGTATAGTATCAAAGAGGAGTATCCGATAAAGAGCGCTAACCCCCTTGGCCCGAGAATCGCTCCTATTTTAGCCAACTTATGCCAACTCACGGGAGTCGGGTCCACGTATTTACCTCAAAGGATACGCCGCCACCATCCTACTTCATTATGGAATCTTCACCGCGTACACGATTGTTAAAGTGGTTTTCGGAGTTGGCAGAGAGTATGGCAGCTTCCGATCCCGGTCTCTTTAACAACCAATCGTTATTATAACACCGCGATCCTTTAAAAATAATTATGCTTTCAGAACTAGAATATAATATCCTTTTTAAAAATCATATAAATACGATATCATTTTTTTTAAAACCCAAATCCTTATGATATCATTTTTATTTCAAATTATATTCATTTTCCCAAAATCATAATATTTCACATGTATATATCTTAAACCCCATAGCTTTGAAACAAAATTTCTAGTACTTAAATGGTTTAAGTATTAAACCGCTTTGCATCATAAAATAGTTTTTAACTTTCACAAATAAATTCCAAATATAGGTTTAAATTCCCAAACAAACCATTTCAAATTCCATATATTTCAAAGCTTTATTTTTCCCACCATTTCAAAACCTATTCTTTGATAATTTCATATATATCAAATTCAATTCCTATTATTTATTATTTTGAAATGCTTACTTAATAAATCAAATATCATTCAGGTAAAACCTTTAAACTCCAAATAAAATAATATTCTCTTAATTTAATTAACTTGATCATATTCATTTAAATCGACTTGATATTCATTTAAGTCCTCAAAACCAAATCAAGTTATTTAGATCATACCATTTTTAAAACCCCAAATTAATTTAAATTTCAAATAAATTTCATTCGAAGATAATTCTTAAATACCTTAATTCAAAGCAAATTTATATTTATCTTCCAACATTTATTTTATTTAAGACATCATAAACTTTATCAATAAATTTAAATAAATACTTAACTGTATTATATCTAAATAAAATTTAGCTTTTATTTTTTTAAACTCTTTTATTCGTAAAACCAAATTTATACAAAGTTTAAATTCAAGCGTTTAACAATATATATAAAAATAATATTTATATATATCAAAATCAATATTAATTAACCATATTCTTTTCAAAGCCATATAAAATAATTTCAAAATAATTTATATGTACAGACCGCGGTGTCTGTATATAATTTTCTATCCTATGGTCAAGTGATACGGATATTTATCATTTCAATCCGCAATTTAAAATAAAAAAATGCGGTTGTATATCATTTCAAACCGCAATCCCGAATGAAATGAAAATGCATAATAACTTGCAGTTAATAACAATATAAGTACATCATCCATTCATCCAAATATCAATCATCAACCATTTATTTCAAACATCATCCAATTTAAACAAAACATCAATATAGAGTATATTAAATATAACATGTAACAAATAACAGGTATTAACTAATAATAAATTTAATAACTGTTTAACTGGAAGTTTATATGAAATAAAATGATAAATTTTACTGGCAGTTTATATGCAATGAATAACTAAATAACAGTTTAAATTAAATAAATGCGATTTAACTGAGATGATGAATAAAAGTATGCTAAATAGCTATAAATAAATTTTTAAATACATCATAAATCAATTTAACAAACATAAGAACTCTTAGAAGTTGTGAGTGGGTTAAAACACTCACCTTTTGAATTTAATTTGACTTTAAATTCAATTTAAACCCAAAAATTTGACCGTCTTAGAATTCGTCCAAACCTGCGTCATCAGGTCCGGAATTTTATTACGATCCTAACAAAAAAAATCTCGCGTGAAACAGAGTTCGTAGGAGAAAGTTATACGCATTAATGGTGATTGAAATTTCAAAAAAAAAAGAATAGAAATAAAAGAACACCTTCAAGCGCCACGTCATCCCCCTTTCTTTCCCTCTCTCCCTCATGCGTTTTGCTTCCATATTTTTCTGAGGAGTTTGAATTTTAGCTTTTGATTTGGTTTGGAATTTTTATTTGGATCTAAGATTTGTTTGTCTGCCATTGAGGAGGAGAGAGTTGAGATGTACGTACAGAACAAATGAGAATTAGGGAGGCTAGGGTTTATAGCATGATATTTATAAAGAATAAAGTTTGAACTAGAATAAAATTTGAAGAAAAAGAATATTTTAAGAGGAAGGAAAAATTAAAATGAGAGATAATAAGGAGATTTGAAGAATAAACTATGGCTGCAGGAATGAAGATAGAAAAAAATAAAAAGCTAAAAAAGTATATATAAACCAAGTAAGAATTTAAGTATAAGTAAAAATATGAACAGCCTTAGAAAACAGTAGTGTTGAAAGAGGTAAAGTAAAGGAATAAGTATATAAATGAAGATACAAATAAATCTTCCGTTTTTAAATATGAAGCTTCAGAAGAATGAATTGCCAATAAAAGAAAGCTACGAGAACTTATAATGTGTAAACAAAATGAAGTTTAGAAATAAAGAATATTAAATGCTAATGACGTGGCATGAATAGTAATTTGATGTCATTAAAAATAAAAAAACTTCAGGAAAACTACTTGTAATGGAGCAAACAAAAAAGAAACAAATGAAAAGAATGAGGCAGTTATTAATTAGAGATCAATCATACGAGGTTACTATAAATTAATAAGAATGAGTAGTTTAACAAATGGATGCTCAAGTGGAACCTACATGGATGACTTGGAACGAAAGAAGAAAAAAAAGGAAAAGAATGCGGATATGATAATAAATATTAAGCAAATGAAGGGCCACTTATATACTATAAACAAACCTTTGGGGTCCAAATTTTGAATCTTACTTCGGTTAATTCATTCCCATAAATCCAAATATGCACATATTTATATCATTAAATTCTTTATTAACACATTCATTTTATGGTAATATATGCATCCTCCATTAACGCAATCAATTAAACAATCAATTTAACAATCAATTAATGATATTACTCAATCGATAAAAAAATCAATCAATTATACAATCAATCAATCAATTACCAAACCAATCTACCTATATATTTATTTATATTACTCGAACCAATATTATTAATTTATGAATATATATATATGCACTATAAAAATTATTTACTTTACTTTTTTGATCACTGTAACTGTGATATTAATGCAACCAATTTACAAGTTTTAACCGTATATAAAGTGTAAAAATAAATATAAACATGTATAATTAATGTACAACTTTTAATACAAGGTAATTTCTAATTGATTCCATAACATTTACACAACCATGAAACCTATGATATATTTTAAAATATGAATACTAATAAGTTCGTTTGTATACATTATTCGAAAATTCAATTTTTCCGTTATATTAAATTATACTTATTCAAAATGAAATTTTTTCTTTATACATCTCAAAATAGGCAATTATTTTAATTGAAATGTTCATTCCATTTTGACAAAAAATGCAAGTTCTTATATTAACTCATTGATTACAATTTAATTTATGTTTCCTTCAAATTGAAACATTTAAATTAATCTAATTCCAGTTCATTTCATTACTAATTTCAACGAATTCTAATTATATAACACTGTTTTCTTTTCATTCATACCAATTCAAACATATATTATAGAATTTCATATACAACAAAATTTATACAATATTTACAACGTAAATGTTTTATCTTATTGAAAATCAACTTCTCCAAGATACATTTCAAATAACAACTTATGTTATTCTTTCATTAAAACTTTCATTTAATTCGTTTATTTAACTTCAACATTTGTTATTCGATTAGAGATAAACATTCATTTTATTCTTTTTCAAATGTTCAATCGATTAGTGATAAACTTTAAATTGTTTTTCTTTGAAATCATATTTTCCATGTTAAACCCAATATCTATATGCTAAAATAATTCCAACATTTAATTACAATTGTAATAAAACCCATTCATTATATATTTAAATTTCAAACAAATCCTTTATTTATTGACTATCATATTTCCATTCCCATCTTAATTCCAAATCCACTATAGTGTCAAATTTCAATTTCTAGCAATAAACTCATTTATTATAAATTTGCATACCAATAAATTAGTTTCCAATAAATAGGATTGATTCAATCCAACCTTTTTAATTAAGTCTATATTAATCAATATAATATTTCATAGTTTAATTCTTAACATTATTGATTTTTCTTTTATCTCTTGTGACTATTGCCTTATTCTCATTAATATACATTAAGGTTCATTAAATCCAATTGACTTCCATTTATTTATTACAATAATTACTATCCTTACTTTTACTTAATCGCTATCTATTATTATGAATTCGTTAATTAATTCACTAGTTGCCTTCGTTTTCTTATATCCAATATATAACCAAATATTTCTATTTACATTCCATTATAATCTAAACAGTTGTTTCAATCAAATTTGAATTGCATTAAATTGGTTACTCATCAACTGCCAATTACATTGCTACCCTAATTCACATACAGTTGCAGTTTATCTCCAATTCCAATTAACCATCTAAATAAATAGGTAGCCCAAAATAAACATTATCGTTACTCTATAGTCACATAAGTAAGCCTCTATTACTTGCAATTCAATGTTGGTATTTATTTCCATACTACTAATTGCATTCACTTATATTCTATCCAAACATAACATTTAGTTATTATTTCAGAAATACTATTTCCAATTTATTTCTTCCAGTATTAATTACACAATCAAATTTAATTAACAAATTATAATGGTTTCTACTATTCCTTCAATTCGATTTCATTACAATTGTCAAGAATTTATTATATTTACCAATGCAACATTTAATTTCTAACATTCGCTCCAATATAAATTTATCACCTTTATTATTTCTACAAAAATATAATTACAAAATCCTATTAAATTAACAAATTTTATTGTCGAAACTTACGGGTCGTTATAAAGTTTTTCACTGAAATAAGCAATTGGACGACCCTTCTGACTCAACACTCCTCCAATTCCAACTTTCGATGCATCCGTATGTAACTCAAATAGTAATTGAAAATCTGGCAACACTAGAATCGGTACTGAGGTTAAAAGTTCCTTGATTCGCTCAAAAGCAAATCCTGCCTCTTCCGTCCATGAAAACTTCTTCCCCTTCATACAACAGTAGCAGGGGCCATCACACTACTAAAGTGTGGTATAAATCTTCGATAAAATGAAGCTAACCTATGAAAACTTCTGACTTCTTTGATAGTTTTGGGTTGTGGCCAATTTATGATTGCGACAACTTTACTCTGATCCACCCGTATCCCTTCCTCAGACACAACATATCCCAGAAATAAAATACTTGGCGTCATGAACACGCACTTCTTCGTCGCTGCATAGAATTGTTCTTGACGAAGAATAGCTAACACCTTCCGCAAGTGTGGAATACGCTCCTCTGTGCTTGCACTGTAGATCAAGATATCATCAAAATAAACAACAACAAACTTCCCAATGTAAGGTCTGAAAATTTGATTCATCACCTTCATAAATGTACTCGGTGCATTCGATAGACCAAATGGCATGACCATCCATTCATACAATCCTTCTCGAGTCTTGAATGCTGTCTTCCATTCATCACCTGGTCTAATACGGATATGATAATATCCACTCTTAAGATCAATCTTTGAAAAGATTACAGACCCACTAAGTTGATCCAATAAATCATCAAGTCTTGGCATAGGAAATCTGTATCTGACAGTTATTTTGTTGAGTGCTCGGCTATCCGTACACATCCTCCATGAACCATCTTTCTTTGGCACTAACAAAGCTGGTACAGCACAAGGAATGAGACTTTCCCGAACACACCCTTGCTCAAGCAATTCCTCAACCTGTCTCCTCAACTCTTCGTGGTCCTTTGGACTCATCCGATAATGTGGCCTATGCGGTAAAACAGCACCTGGCACTAGATCAATCTGATGTTGTATGTCCCTCAATGGCGGTAACTCCTTGGGTAATTCCGTAGGAAAGACGTTGTCAAATTCATTCAACACTGGTCTAACCTCCTCAGGAATTTCAACATCTTCACTTGCTTCATACCCAATCAACATAAACATTTCAGCACTATCCTTCACTTCTTCAACAAATTCTTTCGAAGATAATAGGCTAGTTGATTCCACCTTCTTCTCTGCTTTGCTTTCACTTTGTTCTCTCTTCTTAGGAACCAAAGTAATTTGAGTACCTTCAAACATGAAACTGTAGCTGTTGGTGCGACCATTATGTTGTACAGCTCGATCATATTGCCATAGTCTTCCCAATAACAAATGGCACACATCCATATCAACTACATCACACCATACATCATCTTTGTATTTCTTCCCAATAGAAAATGTAACAAAAGCTCGTCTTCCCACTTTCATTTCTCTACCTTTCTTTAGCCATGCCAGTTTATAAGATCTAGGATGCTTTTCAGTCTTCAACCCTAACTTCTTGACGGCTTCTTCAGAAATAATGTTATCACAGCTTCCCGCATCAATAACAAACCGACAAACCTTCCCCAAGATAGTACATGTAGACTGAAAAATATTGCTTCTTAGCCAACTAGAATCATTCTCATGCTTTGGCACTAAACAAGACCTTATTATCATCAAATTACATCCTTCATCTCCTGACACAACTTCTTCGTCATCATCAAACTTCAATGGTTGAGAGTAGTCAACTTCCACATCCTCATACTCACATTCCTCTGCAACCAATGCTCTCTTCTTTGGCTTTGTACATTCATTGCTTTTGTGGCCAAACTCCTGACAATTATAGCACTTGATATTGTTGTCGACCTTTGCTTTCGTGGCTTCTTTGACAATTGGTTTACTGACTGCCTTGGAAACATTAGCATTGCTACTAGCTCCCTTACTCTGGTTGTTAAAATTCACAAACACACCACCTCCTCGTCTCCCTTACTTCTCCCAAGCTAGAGCTTTCTGATGTGCTTCAACAACAGACATTGGATTAAACATATTCACCATGTCCTGAATCTGCATTCGTAACCCTCCAATATATCTAGCTGTTTCTCTGTTTCCATGATATCATTCCTCGCAATCAACTGATAAAATTCATCTGCATAATCATTCACTGTCCTCGTCCCTTGTCTCAAATTCTGCAATCGTTGATACATAAGAGACTGATAATTGTACGGCAAGAAAGTTGCTTTCATCATCTTTCTCATCTTCTCCGAAGTGACAACTTTCGATTTTCCCATTCTCTTCCGAGTTAGTTTAGTTTGTTACCACCATTCCAGAGCTCTTCCCCTTAGTCTTGTAGCAACTAACTGAACTCTGCGATTCTCCAGCACTTCTTTGAATTCCAAAATTTCCTCAATATTAGATAACCAATCAAGAAATTCTTCTGCTTGCATACCACCTTTGAATTTTAGAATTTCCAACCGCATACCTGATTCATATTTACGATCATTCTCTGAATCAAGATATCGATTTCGCACTGGGTCTCGATCACGATAATGAACACTTCCTCTATCACCATATTCCTCAAAATCGTATGTACTTCGATATCGATCCGGTCCACCTATGTCTCTACGATCACGCATGTCCCTTCTATCATGTCTTTCAACATCACGATACTGATCATCTTCAAATCCACGGTGAGTTCTTCTTTCTTCATTTCGATACTCATGGTGTTCTCTTCTCATTGAAACTGAAGATTCTCTCCGATCTCGATAAGATTGGGGTGGCATTCTTCTTTCTCCTGAAACTGAAGGCGATGTTTCCACTATGGTGCGAAACTGGTGAAGTTCTCCTTTGACTTTGATTCATTTCTCTCATCAACTTCTCTAACTTTCCAATACCTTCATCAAACTTTTCATTGATACGCTGCACCATCTGTTTAGCTTCTTGTCTTCTATACACATCTTCAACTTGCTGATAGTGATTAGCACGTCTCGGAGGCATGATTATCAACAAACTCGGATCCAACACAAATACTACTTTAACTCGGCTCTGCACTAGCTCGACTTCGACCTAACCTGGTTCTGAACTTAGCTCGGCTCGGCTTTAACTCGGCCTTGATCTTACTTATCTTCAACTTAGCTCTGCAAGCTTTGATACCAAATAAGTGACGCAGCAGAAATAACAAACTTGACGTGCTAATAATGTTTGATACAAATTGACACAAACTTTCTTCCTCACAAATGAATTCATGTCAAGTAAACCTGGTAGTATGGTAAATGCCCAAATCTGTTGATCTCTTGAGATACCGGATTCTAGCTATCTTCAACACGTTGATCGCGCATGATTCCGTGTTAGAAGATCTACGATTCTTCGACGTTGATCTCGCGCACGAGATTTCGTGAATCGGCTTCAAGTTCGTTGATTCGAGCGCACTCGAATATCCGAAGATGGAAGAAGAAGGAGATCGCACTCAACTTCAACAAAAGTGGCAAAAAACACACAAACAAATTTTATTCCAAAAATCAACTTCTTTTACAAACGACCAACACCCCTATTTATAGAAGTTACAACACATACCTACGACTTAGCAACAGCACAAACGACCTACGACTTAACATCACAGGTGACACGCGACTTAACAGATCAACACGACTTACGACCTAACATTCACGAGTTACAACAGTATATGACCTTTCGACATACGACCTAAGAACAAATGACCTAACAACATAACAATCGTACAAGTTACAACACATACAACATATGAGTTACACATCCCACGACTTACGACTTACAACATCCGCTCGATTTACGGCTTAACTCAACATAGCACAGCTTCTGGAACTTGAGCGACATAACACTGGGGCGACCTAAGAAATCTCGGCGACCTAAACTTCTGGGCGACTTAAGGTGGGTGAGCGACTCACTAGGTCGGAACTCGTTAGGTCGTAGCGACCTAAGGAAATGCGCGTTGAATGTGAGCGACCTAAGGATATGCGCGTTGGATCGCTTAACGCGCTAGGTCGGTCAGTATGACTTGCTAGGTCGCTTATAGCTTGTGAGCGACCTAAGATGATTGTAGTGAGCGACTTATCAGATTGCGCTGCATTATCTCTCGCAGGCGACATAAAAATGGCACGACTCGAGTCACAACTCGCTAGGTCGCTTGGGCGACTTATCAACTTGTAGGTCGCTGGCGACCTAAGACATAAGTAGATTGCGCTGCATCAAGTAACCATGCACCCCTCAAACCCTAACCCGTGAAGCCTGCTCCGCCACCATCTCGTCTCCTCTCCCGAAGCACAGCCACCCAAGCCTCACATTCCATCTTTGTTTTCCCACCCATCTCGTTCGGTATCAACTGCTCCTCCACCTTCTCCCCTAGCTGCACTCCTTCCTCCCCTTGCTAAGACTCCACTTTGATTCTTTTTAGATATATTTATTTTTTGTTTACTACTGTATATAAATATACAATTTATTAGTAAAGAAGTTATATACTTTGGCAGATGTACATATACATATACAGGTTGTGTATATATATTAATTGTTATTTAAGTTAGGCTTGTTTATACATAAGTATATAGTTATATGATAGGTTAAGTTATATATATACATATATATATATATATATAAGTTATATATTCTATATATGTTATATGTATATATATATAAGTTATAGGTAGTAGTAGCGTACAAATGCATATATAGTCCGTGTAGATTTTGAATGTGATATGTATTAGTATTTTGATTTTTTTTAATGAGTGTGTGTGTGTCTATATTAGTAAATATGAGTTCTTATGTCACAATGGATTTTATTGTAAAAGCAATAGATTATGTAATAAAATATAGGGAGCGTTTGGCATACGTCCTCGGTAAGGTTTGAAAATACACAAAACATCCCTCCGGTCTTTTAATAAGTTTCCAATCCATGTTTTCAAATTCACATGCATGTAAAGACCCAAATACCCTTTATATTTTTAACATTTCAAACGCGTATAACTTTCTGTAGAAACATCGGATCAGCATACCATTTTCACTAAAAAATCAAAAAACTTATGATCTTTAAAATGAGATCCATTGTTGATACCAAGAAATCATATTTGTAGTTAGATGCAATTATTCCATATTTGTAGACAATGTAGCAAATTTTGAACATCTTCGATTTTTCTCCAAACCTGCAACAATTGCAGACATTTTTGTAACTATATGGTATAATCGCAGACGTGTCTAAAACTATTGCATATAGTTGTAGAAATGTCTACAACTATTGCATATAATTATAGAAATATCTGCAACAATTGCATATAATTGCAGACATTTCTGCAATTATATGGTATATTTGCTGAAATTTCGGCAACTATTGCATATAGTTGTAGAAATGTCTGCAACTATTGCATATAGTAGTAGAAATTTCTGCAACTGTTGCATATAGTTCTAGTAATGTCTGCAACTATTGCATATAGTTGCAACATTTCTGCAACTTTATGGTATAATTGCAGAAATTTCTGCAGCTATTACATATAGTTGCATAAATTTCTGCAACTATTGTATATAGTTGCAGAAATGTCTGCAATTATATGGTGCAATTGTAGAAATGTCTGTAATTATTTCATATAGTTGCAGAAATGTCTACAACTATTGCATATAATTGCAGACATATCTCCAATTATATGGTATTGCTTATAGTTTGTCCTATCGTTGTTTTAACATACGCACAATGCCACTCGTTAGAAAGATAATAAAATTTATAATTTAATGGTGAAAACGGTTTGTTAATTCGTCGCTTCTACAAGAAGTTATTGCATTTTAAAGATTGATAATTAATGAGGTGCAAATTTTAATTAGTAGATGTGAGAATAACATCCATATATAAAGAATCAAAATTGCTACAACGGAGAAGAGGGGTATTGTAGGGAAGAAAATTGTAGTATTTGAAAATAGGGTTGTAATTTTAATCTTTTTTATGAGGATGATGTTTCGTGTATTATGTTTGATTTTAGGGATGTGTCCCTTATTTTCACTAAAATATATATAGATTTTCCAATCATAAATATGTAAGTTATATGTATAAAACTTTTGCAAACTTATATGCTTATTTACCTGCTTATATTCTTTTGCAATCCTTACATCTATGTAAGTATATGTGTGTGTGTGTTGTTAGTTATGTTAATGTTCAGGAATGGATAACCTTGATATGTGTGTGGTTATATGTATGTATGTATGTATGTATGTCTATATGTATCTAAGATGACTTCCATGGTTTTGAAAATAAAAATATGGCTTTAATGAATATTGATTTTTAGATATTATATATATATATATATATTAGTTCATAATAGTACATGAGTTCAGTTTTTATATATAAAGTATAAAAGGCGTGCTTAAGCTATATGATTTGTTGTATATACATAGTTATAAAAGTTATACAGTTTACATATCAAGCTGTTTAAATATATTATAAAGTGGTTCATACAGACATATAATTATAATAGCTGTAGCATATTATAAAGCTACACGGTTTGTATATTATAAAGCATATAAAGTTATAAAAGTTTATATAAGTTCTTATTTGATTTCAAAGTATAATATAGAAATTTCGACGTGTTTATTTATATATAATATATATGTAGAATGCATTTTTATATGTGGTCAAATATATATAAATATATATATATATATATATGTTATGTTATATATGATATGTTATGTTGACATTACGGAGGGATAATACATATTATATATAAATATTTCGCAATATAATATGCATATATATAAGTATTGATTTAGAGAAATGATACATATTTTGATTTTTGATAATGTTTGATTTTTCAAGTATATCGTAAAGGTTTATGCTGTTTAATATGCGTGTAAGTTAAATATTGATTTTGAAGTATATTATAATGATTTTTATTTTATCATATTTTAATATGAGTTAATATTAGACTTTAAATTATATATATATTTGTTCTCATCGATTCCAATTTATCAGCTTGTCCTTCGAATTCGTGCCAATCTGGCTTTGCTTTGGAATTCGTGCTTGGATTCATAACTCAGTTCATTGTCTATTTTCTCTAGCCTTTCAAGGTGAGCAATCACTCACGATTAACATTCTTATATTTATTAAATTTGATTTCATTGGAAACGACAATTGGAATAACCCGTTGCTATTTATTTAGCTACTAAATATATGATATGCTATTATATGTAACTGTTCACCTGTGACATCTGGCGCCCTGATCTGTTATTTATTCTATCTGTTATTGATGATATATGCACGTTATTGATATGTTATATTTTCATCATCACTGTTCTCACTCTGCAAGTTCCCTGTTAGTATAGAATTCCCTATGGGTTGAAATGATACATACCCGATCGAGTAGAATAGGAGAAAATCGTTATGGGTTGAAATGATAAACCCAAGCGATTTTCATTGACATTGAATTTGGGATTGCGGGTTGAAAAGTTATATACCCGTATATATTTAAATTACGGATTGAAATGATAAATATCCATATCACTTGACCATAGGATAGAAAACTATATACAAACGCCGTGGTCTCTCTCTCTATATATATATATTGAAATGATTTCCATAGTTTTAGAAAGGAAATATATATATGGTTTTACATAAATATTGATTTAAATATTATATATATATATATTAATGTAATTTTATAAAGGTTCAAATTTTTTATTTTTAAAATCAGAAGTTTTGGGAAATTTAAATTTATAAGTTAGTTTTGAAATTATAAATTTTAAGATTTTACTTATATTTTTACTATTTTTAAAATATATATAAATTAAGTTTTAATATAAATTAAGTTTAATAATAAGATCTAATTTAATAAAGTTTGATTTAATTAATATATAATATGTTTAAGTATTTATTTAAAATTATATTTTAAAAATAGAATTTTATAATAACTTTTAATAAATTAAGGTTGGGAAGATAAATTTAAGTTTATTTGAAATAGTATTCTTTTAAGAATTATATTTAATAAAGTCGATTTGAAACTTATTGAATTTGAGATTTTAAGATATGGTCATGTAACGTGTTTTTGATTTAAAGTGATTAAATGAATATTTCAAGTAAATAAATTGAAGAGAATATTTAGTTTATTTAAATTGTAATTTAAGGTTTTATTTAAATGATATTAGATTGACTAGGTGAATATTTCAATATTAAAGAATAGTAAATTTGAATTGAATTTAAACGAATTTATCAAAATTGAGTTATTATAAATGTTTAAATATCAAAAGCTTTGAAATCTATTGAAATTGAAAAGGTTTGATTTGTAGTTCAAATCTATATTTGAAATTGATATAAAACAGTTTATTGAGATGTTGAATTAAATTGAAATTTATGAATTAAGATTTAATTTAATTGTATTTTTAAATTCGAATGATTTGAATCGATTTGTGAACTTGAGGAAACTATTTTACTATGTTAAGTATTTTAGTATATATATAAATATTTTGCTTTATAAATTATTTTAATATAAACTATTTTTAATATAAAACCATTTTAATATAAAACTATGTTTAATATACTAATTACTTTAATATAAACTGTTTAATTTATAACTATTTTATATATAAATTTATATTAACTATTTTATTTATGACTATTTTAATATATATACTATTATTAATATCTAAACTGTTTAAGAAGAAAGTGTTATGGATTTCAAAGTATTATGATTTCAAAAGTTATATTTTCAAAGTGTTATGGATTTCAAAGTATTACGATTTTAAAAATTACATTTTCAAAGTGTTATGAATTTCAAAGTATTATATTTTCCAAGTGTTATAATCTTAAAGTGTTATAATTTTGAAAGAATTATAAGTTTAGAAAGTGTTATGATTTTGGAAATGAATTATTTTTTAAGTGAGAAATGTTCTCGTATTGATATGGTTTTGAAATGGATATGATATTTTGTTTTGAAGTATGATATTTTGAAATGACCACGGTGTTATAATAACAATTGGCTGTTTAAGAGACCGGGATCGGTTATTGTCATATTTTCTGCCAATACCGAAAACCACTTTAACAACTGTGTACGCGGTGGAGATTCCAGAATAAAGTAAGATGGTGGCGACGATTCTATATGAGGTATATACGAGGTTCTGACTCCCGTGAGTTAGCTAGGTGCCTAAAACAGGAGCAATTGACATGCCAAGTTAGGTAGCTCATATGATCGGACACACTTCTCCGATATCATTCTATTACTTTGTGATTGATTGGGTGCACCCTCGGACTTTTAGGAGTGTGGATCGAGTTGGGCGGTAGTTGTAGCCATGCGTTACCAATAGCTCGGAAGTATAATTGGTATATCTACCATGGCATTGCCTAGTTGTACCGTGTCACCTACCTTATCGAGACCACTACGAGTTGTTTTGTACCATACCTATGGAGTGCCCTCTGACGACGTCCAGTACCGGGGAGATTACGGTACTGTATAGACTATGGGAATATATAAAATGTGTTAAGAGGGATATGGGTAACGCCTTAACGCTATTTTAATACTTTTACTTTACTATAGACATATTATAATAGCGTATTGTACTACATAGTAGATAGTTCTACGGATCCTTGGAGGATGGTTGTCCCAAACATTCTTTGAGTTACTTGTATTTCAGTTGATATTTCACTTGAGTTGGATTTACTGATATAAGAATGTTAATCCTGACTTAGTGTTTTGTGTTTTGCTTTATGCTCGGGTCAGACTGAGTGTCACAGCATTTGAGACTCACCTTTGGAGTTGGAGCTTCGCTTGGAGATCCATCTATATCTATTCAGCTTTCAGTTATTCAGTTGACTCTAGTGATGTATTCAGATTTTGTTATTTGACTATTGTATCGAGACTTCTATGTATTCGAGATTTTTGTTGTATCTTGTTTTAACTCTGTTATATATATATATATATATATATATATATATATATATATATATATATATATATATTAGCTTCATGAACTACTATTCGCTTTTTTCCGTCGCTTATTGTTGTATTACTCCGTGTCTGTGATTCTGTGATTGACTTATTTACTATATATGTTGAGTTTTGCTAAATATAAATTAACAATCTGATATTTTGAGCAATTCAATTCCGACATGTGCTGATGTGAATGGCATGAAATACCGAGATGTTACAGGATTCATCATGCTTCGGTATTGGCCGGAGTGAGGTTCAACTCGCCCGCACTACTGCCCTGGCAACAGAGTTAATGTGCATGGTGTAGCTGCCTAGTAGTAGTGTAGTAGTGCACAACAACATACAACAGCAATGCAGTTGTGCGCTTGCACCACTGCGTCATAGAAGTGCATTTGCACTACTACAACAGCGATGCATTTGCATTGCTACGCAGCACTAGTGCAATTTACACTACCTCAAATGGAATCCGTAGTGGCAACTAACTGCAATAGGGGCGACATTCTATTGCGATAAGGCTGGAGCGAGGTTCGAGTCATGATTTTTTCCCATTTCTTTTCCCGTTTGAACCCTTTGCATGCCTTTAGCCTATACATTTTCATATCTACCATTAACCATTCACACCATTGGTTTAAAAAAATCCATATATCTAACCAATCAATCTAATTATCATAATATTTAATTCAACATCCAATTTTTCCTATAGACTACGTTTTTACTATCAAACTTCCTTTTAAAAATACGATACTGTTGTATACTATTTTTATAAAATCGTGTAACTATCTTATAAAATACATATAGAGCTTATTAATCATTTTAAGCATTTTCATACATGATTTCTTCATTAAAGTTTAGTGCTCACCACATAATTATTGAAAAAACTTATAACCATTTTATAAAATATTTAATTCACTTATAAAATTATTCTTTACTAAAATAATATTTAAAAGCACTAATTAACCTTCATCAAGCCTTTAATCACTTTAATAATAAGTGCAGAGCTCAAAACTCACTTAATTAGTTTACTAACCACTTCCAAAGTCATTAGTAGGGTCTTTAATAATTAATGTGCTAATATCACCTTGTTTACTACATAAACATAAGTTCAAATCATCACATATCATCCATGAAACAACCATTATCAATCCAAGCTACTTACTAATTTTCCTAAAACTGATTCAAAATGTTAAATTAATACTAACTAGTGATGTATACACAATCATAACACTCAATTAGCCTTTAGTCAATCATAACATCGCACATCATTATTTAGCTATGCCCAAATTAGTTCTTCGGCTTGCTAACTTTCCTAAAATTAGTAATTAAGGTTTCTAATAAATAATGACTTTATTAGTCATGTTTACATCATAAAAATAAGCCAAAATTCAACTTTAGCATTCTCCAAATTACTTTATAACACTTTACCATCATAAAAAAATAAATCAATAAAGTATACAAGTAAACGAGGTAAGAAAATTATCCCACTCACCTCTTTTTTACCATACTAAGCTTCAAATCACAAAAATCTGATTCCTTGCTCTATTGAAATTTTATATTAAGCACCAAAGTTCACTTCAAGCTAATCCAATGATGAATTTCATGAGTAATTAGTGAAGAAGAATTATAGTGATTTTATCAGGATATTATAAATTTATTCAAGTCCGGATTAGATGATCTACGGCTAGGGATCAGGGAGGCAATACGAAACTGGTGTGGAAATGAAAATGAAATGTTGCGTTTATGGAAGAGAAATAAGAGATTAGCGAACTGTAGATAAGCTAATGGGCCTAATCCTAAATTTATTTCATCCACCACTATTCACCTCTAAAACTTATCAACTCCAAACCTAGCCAAGTTATAGTCATTCTTCTCACGGAATCATTGTCTCAACGGCGATGCATCGAGTCTCGATTCCTGCGTATTCACGTTGAGTAAAATGGATGTTCCATTGATTGAAGATGTAATATTTAAATTAGTTATTTAAATATGCTATCATTAAAGTGCAAGTTGTTACATTCTCCTCTCTTTAAAAGGATTTCATCCTTAAAATCTTAAGAACGGGTTTGTGACTTCAAACTCTTAATCTTTTTTAAGTCCAACTAATTTGGAAAATCTGGCAGTACCACCTTTGTAAGGATAGTGTTTTGGAAACTCACAAAACACAAAATACATCTCATATATAAGGCATCTCATATTTGAAGATATATACAACAATACAGACTTAAATATTCTTTATCTAACTCATATATACATTTTTGCAAACAGACTTGCTCCTCCATGCAAAGCCAAGTAAGCAAACTCTAATAAAATATCATGCAATAGCATCTCGCCTTTGCTCACAAGTACCTAATAAGCACTAACAAAAAGGATTATGCATTATTTCAACAATAGCTTAAAATTTATACATGTACAATTTAACGTAGTAAATAATAATACAATAATCATACATGACTATCCATCAGAGAATAAACCAAAATAATTCAGTATCTAAATATACCATAAACACCGAGTCACATCAAATGAAATAAACTTGTATAGATCTCCCCTCAACCTCTATAATAGGCATAAGTGATATGTGATCGGTTTTAGATAGCTATCGCCATCTCTCTCCAAACTTGCTACAACAAGTAACAACAAATGATTTACAGACAACTTTACGCATAAAACGAGTAACAACAATTACAAAACAAGTAACAACAATTAGCATACTAGTAACTAATCACACAAAACAAGTTACAACAATTAGCCTAATAAAAAACAAATAGACAAGACAAGTTACAACCATTAACATACAAACAACCAAACATACAAAACAAGCAACAACAATTAGCATACTATCAACCAAAAAGACAAAACAACTTACAATAGTTATTATACTAACAACCAAGCTTATAAAACGAGTAACAACAATTAGCACACTAGGATCTAAATATACAAGTCTATATACCAACATACACGATAACTAATAATGGTCATACTAAGCCTGTCAAGCTGTAGACTAACTCACGTTTTTTGATAGTAAAAAGACAAAAGACTAAGTTGTACAACTACTTTCACGAATGCAAGGCATGAAAGACTATTACACCCCCGCTACAAAAGGGAAAACATATACGATATGCCTCGATCATCGATCCACTCGACTCTTGAATAAATCTGCCAATCTAAGTTTCACCTTTCTTCTTATTCCGAACAGAACTCTTTCTTCCAAGGAGAAAAATTCATAAATTAAACCAATATTAAATAATATTCTACTGACACTTGGGTTCGCTTAGGTACAAACTCACCTCAACCGCTTAATGATAACTAGGATAATGTACTAGGTGTACTAAGACACTCGCCTAGGCAAGTATCACATTTCCAATTAGAAGATTATACGAATTGTCACAAAACTAGTCAAGAAGTCCTTCCCCAAACTATACTAGGTTATTAAACTATACAATAAACATTTATGCCAGAACGACATGTACAGATCATTGAAATTAATATATGATTCCTGGTCTAATCCTCTGTTCGCTCGCATGGTTTCTTTATTAAGCTATGGTCGTCCATCTAACTCCTCTCTTGTAAATTAAGATCCACTTTCTTGGTCCGACCATTGAAATTTTCTTGCATAACTAAGGTTGCACAAGAAAATCCCTAAGTCGCCTCAAGAATCCGACTTAAGTGCTCGCCTTTAAAGTGAAAAATACTTGCCTAACTAGTGCAAATTACCCAAAAACCCCATGCTCGAACTAGGGATTAGGAACTTGTATTTAAATGGACTAATCTATATAAAATACTAATGTAGCCCATGGGAAATTTTGCTAACATAAGGTTGAACAGCTCTAACACAAATGACTCTATTTACAAAGTCTATAAGATATCTGCTCAGTCTTTGCTTATTACTAGGCAACTACCGAATTATACTTGGGTGCTAACCCCAAGTCACATTTCACCTACCAACCCTGCTCAACTCGAAAGCCCACGCATTGAGTTTGAATGGAAGTGCTTTGGGTCACTAAACCTTAGCTTGTCAAATAAGGCAATCCATACAAGGTTTACCATTCAAAAGAATATACCAATTATGCATGATGTCAAGCTAAACCTATTTACCAAGTAACAAGCAGTAGATTAATAAACAACTCTAGTATCGGAAAGAACATAAGAAAGTAATTTATAAGTAAAGCATGACTCGCTACATAAGCTTCTTTCCTTTCTCCTAAGCAGTAGGTCTGCTAGGATTGGTACCTGTTAGGCATAATTCATTGCCACTTGCACACACCTTTGAAGTGTAGGACAATCCCTCTTCATGTTACCAAGCTGACTGTAATTGAAGCATCTACGCTTCTCTTTAGCTTATGAAAATCCATAGTGAAATGCCTCTTTATACCGCGAGAGTAAAACACTATATCAGGTCTCTTCTTTGCATAAGCTTGATCCTTTCCTACTGTATTGAACCCTATTTTACGTATTGAAGGGTCATAAATTATTATTTTTAAATTTGAGTTGGATTGTATGGCATTATTACTTTAGGGGATGTTGAGTAGTGATATTTTTGACCTTAAGAAATATTATCTGATGATTTTACCTTTGAAAACTTATAATACTATAGCTTTGATATAAGCCGAATTAGGACTTGAAACCACTTCCGTTGGAAAGACATAACAATTTAGAATGGTCGGCGATTTGGACTTTGTGGCTAGAAGATATGGATGTTTAAAGTTTGGCAGTTTACGAGTAGTTTAACAGATAACTGGTGAGAGTAAGGATAGGTCAACTAACCCATATAGGGTATGAGACTATTGGAGTCTAAAATAATCTTCCCTAAATAATTTTCCACGTCTCCTATGTAGATCTAAGCCTTTATTAAACATTTCTTCACCTAAACCTTCACCTTTATTCTCCAAGTCAAGTCTAAATCATGGATTAAGGTTAGATTAATAAAGGGATCAATTAGAGACCTTCAGATCTACTTATTTTTAGGAAGAGAAATTTGGGATTGGTTGTTCGTTCTTGGATTTTCCACATTTGCATGCAAAACTTGGATTTTAGAGGGATTTATCATCTCACACCTTATTATTTATGTACTTATAGGTTTTAACATGTTTTGGATCTAATTTAAAGTTAAAATTATGTTTTATTACTATTTTAAAGCCCTTCCTAAAGTAAAAAAACATGATGATTTTTGGTGTTTCAATCATGTATTTGGATGTGTGATTGTCTTTATTAATGCTAGGACATGCTATAGACATATTGTATGATGATTGCTATGGTTTCTTGTGTGATTTACATGGATGAATGTTGTTGGATGCATGCGTATTGTTTGTGCGTATCGCTGAATGTTTGAAAATGCTTATCAGATGAATTAGAGGTAAGGAGCAAAGAACCATACTTCGACATGTAAGCTTGAATGTTAGGAGTCATATTGATGCATAGGGAAGGCACAAGGGTCGAAGAACGGAGCATAGCGATGAAATGACACAAAATTGGAGTTGGAGAAACTACAGCATTTCTGTTTGTAGCACTCGTCCTATGGTACCTTGCTTTGGGTCGACTTGGTGTCCGATGGTGGCTTGCTTTGAGTCAGCTTAGTGTTTGGTTGTTTAAAGACCGGGATGGCAAATACTATTCGATGGTGCTTTGGAACACTAAATAGAAAACACAGTCGAGTAATGCAATGGTTCGGGGGCTAGACAAGAAAATTGGCTCGGGGTAGCTTGGTATATCGCTTTGGGCCATGCTTTAGGTCAGGGGAAGTGCTGCTCTGAGACCGGACCTAGGTAATTCTAGGAAAAATGGAGTTATGTGGGTTGTTTTGAGTTTTGAGGGCTGTTGCTTTGGGTTTTCAAGAAGAGAATTTTGGGTTTCCCCCAAAAGTGACCTGAGCCAAAATATGGATTTTTTGGAATTTTTTGGGCAAAGGAGAACTACTCTAGGATGACCCAAGGCGAGTTTGGGGTTCGTGTGGTGACCAGTAAAGCGATGACATGGCGCTTCGACATAACAATGACTTCAAAACTTTGGTTTGATGGCTCTATGACTTATAATGAGAGTCGAGACACATTTTGACGAAGATGACTCAACGATGGGAGTTGTGACAGTGATCTACAAGGATGAGTTCAATGATGAGAACTTGTACGTAGAATTTGCATCTATGTTCTATTATGGAGATAGCTGGGATGGAATCACAATTGATTTCCATTATAGAGACAAATGCAAAGGGATCAGCAATAACTCGTAGGTTTCTAGTGAACTCATGAAAAAGGGATGTATGGGTATGCCCGCCAGGATTTGCGAATGTCCAAATCTTTGCGATGGTAGATTACGTTAGACTTTTGTGCTTGTGAGTTTAGTTCCTAGCGTTATGTAGTGGTATAGATTCGAGCACCAAAGAATTTAGGATTTGTTTGAGTCCCTAGTTTGTGATTGTGCCATGCTGGTTATCATATATCCAACGCATATGAGTATGGTGAGGATTGTTTGATGGATGCTATGTTTGCCGCAGTTGTTTATCACTCTTGAGTATCAGACAATGTAGGTATTTTCGGCAATATACCTAGACAGTGGATATTGTACTTCGATTTTGGTTCACTTATATAGCAACGATAGTAGGTTAGAATATATCAGTATGCGCTAACTCTTTGGATACATGGACAGCTCAGGTATGGTTCTTCATACCCTATTTATTATATACGATGTTACAGTATTTTTGAGATGATGTATCGCTCACACGAAACTATTCTTTGACCGGAGGTTTTTTGCTTTACTTCTTATTATCTTGGATATTCTTAAATAAGCAGATAAAGGATAAAAGGTCTAGATAGAGCATGGAGCTATACGAAGTATGAGCAGAAGACAAAAATTTCTAAGTGCCATTTTTGAAAATCGGAAGTAAGATTCTTAGGACATATTGTGACGGGAGAAGGTATTTCAATGGACCCAGTGAAGGTGGAAGCTGTTCAAGAATGGAAGCAACTATGGGCTCCTACGAAAGTTTGCGGTTTCTTAGGTTTGACTAGATATTATTAAAGGTTTATTCAAGATTATTCCAAGTTTTCATCCCATTTAACTAAGCTGATTAAGGAGGAAAAGTTTGTGTGGACTCCAAAGTGTGAAGAGGGATTTCTACAATTGAAGAAGAGATTGATCAGTGCACCAGTTTTGGATATTCCAGATGGAAATAGTAGGTTCACCGTTTACAGAATGCATGTGGAGTGGGAATTAGTGCTATTTTGATGTAGCATGGTAGAGTGATTGTGTATGCAAGCAGGCAATTGAAGTTTAATGAGAAGAACTATGCTGGGAATGACTTGGAGTTGCTAGCCGTTGTCTTTGCATTGAAAATGTGGATACACTGCTTGCTGGGTAAGGATCCTTATATTCCTCTTAGTTTCTTTCTAATCTTCAGAGATTTTAGGAGTAAGTTTTCTTTCTACCGTTAGGTGAAAAATTCAAGCTCTTCACGGATCATAAAACCCTGAAGTATCTTTTTACTTAAAAGGATCTGAACTTGTGGCAACATAGATGGTTAGAGTTTCTAGCGGCTTATGACTTGGATATTCTTTATATGCCAGGAAAGGCTAATGTAGTGGCGAATTCCTTAAGCAGTGATGCTATTTTGACTTTCATGGAGGTTACCTCGACACTTTAGGAAAGGATTATGAGAAGTCAGAGCAAGGATGAGATACTGGAAGGATTATTTCAAGGAGTCAAGGGAGGTAGATGTTCGGATTTAGAGATGGATAGTCGAGCTACTTTAAGAATGAATGAACGATTGTGTCCAGATGTGGATGGGCTAAAGTAGGAGGTTTTGTCAGAATGCCACAAGTTTAAGTTAAGTATTCCTCCAGGAGTTCATTAGGTGTGTAGAGACATGAAAGAGTATTTTGGTGGCTAGGAATGAAGGACATTTCAGTCTATGTTAGCAGGTGTTCGTGCTGTCAATAAATAAAAGGCAATCATCAGAAGACAGCTAGATTATTACAACCTTTGGAAATACCCAATTGGAAATGGGAAATGATATCAATGGATTTTATCAATGGTTTACCCAGAACCAGAAAAGGAAATGAAGGAGTGTGGGTTATCATAGATCGGCTAATGAAGGGCGCACATTTTATTTTGGTAAAACCAATAAGGACCGCTGCTTCTTTACTGAAAATTTTATGAGAGAGATAGTCAGGTTGCATGGATTTCCTATGAGTATTATAAGTGATCCCCATATTTACTAGTCAATTTTGGGAAGCATTGCAAACAACTCTAGGAACAAAGTTGAGCTTAAGCACAACATATCACCCTCAAGCAGACGGACAGACAGAGCGAGTGAACCAGATTCTAGAGGATCTCTTGAGGGCATGCATTCTAGATTTTGGTGGATCATGGGAGGATCATTTTGTTTTGTTTAGTTCTCCTACAACAATTGCTTCCAAGCAAGCATCGGAATGGAACTGTATGAAGTCCTATATGGAAGATAGTGCAAGTCACTAGTATGTTGGGTTGAGATAGAAAATAGATTAGTTCTTGGAACGGACATGATCCGAGAAGCTACAGAGAAAGCTTCAGTGGTTAAGAAAAGAATGAAGGAGGCCCAAGATCACCAAAAGAGTTATGCGGATAGGAGGTGAAGGGACTTGGAATTTTTCGTTGGAGACTTGGTGTTCGTAAAGATTTCACCTCTCGTAAATATTTCACCTATAAGAGGAGCTGTTAGATTTGGAAAAGCTGGAAAGTTAGCTCTAAGATATACTGGACCTTTCCATATTCTTGAGAGGATCATATCGCTTGCTTATAAGGTGAATTTGTCAAAAAATTTGGCAGGTGTTCATAATGTGTTCCACGTGTCTCATTTTAGGAAATATGTTCATGACCCATCCCTGATTGTGGAACCATCGGTTCAAGAGGAATTGGAAACGGTGGTTAGGCATCCAGTTTATATTGTCGATCACGATCAAAAGAGGTTTTATAATAAGGTGGTGTGACTAGTTAAGATTCAGTGGAGCAAGGATCCTAGAGACTGCACTTGGGAGACGATGGATCGTATGAGAGAAGCCTATCCCGAGTTGATGTTACGATAGTTAATTGATTGTCTATTGTTTGAATAGTGTATGTTTGTTTGCTATGGATTCTTAGTATATGTCTTTGCATGTGTTCTATGATATAAATATATAGCCTTTTGAGTGGTTTTGATTATCTCCTTGTTTGCTAATTTCGGGACGAAATTCTTTAAAGGGTGGGAGAGTGTAACGGCCAAGAATTTAATCGCTATTTAAATGAATATTTAATTATATTTAAATAATTAATAGATGGATTTTTATTAACAAATAAAACTATTTCAAATAATAACTAATGAAAGTAGAATCGTTTTCAAAATTTGTTTACCAGAATATACAGTTCAAAGAGAAATAGAAAATGTGATTGAAAATTATTTTCTAAAATACTGATTTTTCATTGGTTAAAAGTTATTCAAAAGATTATAAGACTATGTTCACATGCACACATAAACTATCTTAAACATGTTGTGTACATGTACATATTCATGTACATGTTTCCTCCTTAAGCATATTAATATATATAAGGATAAAAGAAATTATTTTATAAAGGAAAGTATATATACATATAAAAGTATACATTTTTCAACACAAGACACATGATATGGCATGAAAGGTGAAAGTAATGAGGGGTAGTATGGAGGGATTAGAGGAGAGGTAAGGGTATGGCTATGGATGCATAAAACACTTTATATTATTTAAGTTAATTCCAAAGCCTATATACGCCACTTTAACTTTATGTTTTCGTTTTTCTCAATTCTCTTCTTCCTTTCAGATTCCTCAGAGCTTAAGCAAAATTTAGCTATGGCTTCCTCTTCAAAGTTTACAAAGTGAGAAAAACAACTTCTTTTTGCCAAAATATTAACAAAATCACTTCTACATCTCCTACAACACCTTCTCTTTCAAAAATCAAGCGCATCCACCCTACCACCATAAGGGCCAAGCCCAAATCACCCCAACCAATTACCCTAGGTCGAGCCAAATTCAAGTGGTCAAGGGTCTAAAGGTTTCAAAATTGCAATATTACACAATGTTTGATTAAAAAAAAATTTATGGCGCAAAACTAATATTTTTGAAAAATAAAGCAACTTGTTTTAATGATTTATATGTTGTAAAATTATAGTGTTTGTCGTGTTGAAATATCACGTTATTTCGATTATATGTGATTGCATGTTGATTGTTTGGTATTGATTCGTATTTTGGAAAATATATCGATATGTTTGAATATGTATATGGATATAGATATGTGAAATTGGTTTATGATATGATGGTGGTATTGTTTGTGAAATAAAACCAAGTATGTTGTGCAATGGTTGTGAAACTAGTGCCTTAAAGAGTGGTAAAGGACTTGAGATCCGATTTGAAAAACGAAGCTATTTTCTAGTTTTGGACTTTTTTCGAAAATATTTTTCCAAGTTTTTACCTTTGTTTAAGTTTTAAAAAATCTTAAAATTGTGTTTTCAAGCATGTGGTTTCTAGAGTTAAGTGAGATTTCCACATAGAAGTCAATTCTTGCGAACTGCGCTTACAGCGATAGTCGTTATGGATGCAGTTCGGGTAATTTCGCGATTTCAAGTTTTTAAGTGTTTTCTTTTGGATTGTTTTTTAAAACTCATTTCAAAATAATTAAGTAATTCAAAATTTTAAGTTTTTAATTATTTAACAATTTATTTAATTAATTTATAAATTAGGGTAATTATTATTTAATTAATTAAGTGATTAGGTTAAGTAATTAGAGTTTAAGAAATTATTAATTAAGTTAATTATTTTTAATTAAGTAAGCTTTAGATAATGATTTATTAAGATAAAAAAATTAATTTTTATTTAATCAAATTTGTGTGTGTATCTTAAATTGTTTAAGTTAAAAATGTTTTATTTAAATGAATAATTTATTTGATAAATAAATTAATTAAATGTTAACTACATGTATGGTGAAATTTGCATCTAAATATAACTAATAGCATATATTTATCTTGAATTTGTTTAAGATAAACAATATTATACTTTTGATTTAATTTTATTTAACAATTAAATTATTTAATTAGGTAAAAGAATTTATGAAATAAATAAATTAAATAATAGTTAACTAATTGACATATATATCAATTAGTTAAATTTTAATTAAATTATTTGTTTCATAAATTATATATATATTTGTGTGTATATTATGCATGCATGTATTGGTATGTATATATAAACAAAATATAAATATTCTAATGGGTTATTTGTCTTAAATAATTTAAGATGGATAATATAAAATTTCTGAAATTTCAACAAAATTTGAAAAACTGGTTAATTTAGTAAAATTGAAAATTAATTAAATCGTATTTAATTAATAGAGTTCAAATTAATTAAATATGATCTAATTTGGTGAAGGTACATATATGTATTATATGAGTTAATTAAACTATAATTATAAATAAATTGAATTTATATAACTATAGATGTAGAAATATAATTAAGGTGGAACTGAAGTAAACCCAAAATAAATTTTCGGAGTAAATGCATATGTATATACGTATATCGTGATTTAGATGTGTGTGCTACTCGAATAACGAGAGTATTTAATATGTAATAATTATTCCTTAAATCGATACCACACAATATATATATACACATATATATATTAAAGACTACGAATCTTTAATATAGAGTTGTCCTCTACCATTTATATATTAATAAATTACTTGCATACTCTTTAGTTCTTAGGAAACCTCAAGTTAGGGATGTTATGTGTAGTATTATCAATATATTGTCAGACAAGGTAAGTTACATGCATGTGTTTGTTGAGCAAACTCAAGATACATGAATTATACTTCGGCCATTATGAAGTGGTGGATGGGAGTGAATAATCTCTTTCAATGTGTGAGCAAACTCAAGGTCAAGATGGAGATTAGCATAAAAATATGGTTAGAAGTCGTATAATACCCGATAAAGGGTTATCCATCACTTGAGGGCCTATTATTGAGCGAACTCAAGGCTATAATCCCAAGGTAGACGATTCCTAACACCCACTTGAGGAATCAAAAGATTTCTAAGTTTATCTTAGAGTTTTGAGGAGTATGAAATATTATAGGAGCCTCATTAGAAAAATGAAATTACGATATTTAACCTTTCTAATATTGTAAAAATGCATGCTATACAAATTAAGATTATCTACATCAATAAATATGCAACTAAATTGATAAAAATAGCTTATCAATAAGAATATACTAAGGAACTGAATTAAGATTGACAAAGAAATATATAATATATTTACTAATAAATTTTCAGCATGCTATCATTTTAAGACCCATGAAAGTGCCAAAAATTATACAACTACTGAATCCATTCGTAACTTGGTCATTTAACTAATTATTTTCGTGAAACTATTATTTTCTTTTATGAATTTGAACTCAAAAGAAATACAAGAATGTGTATATTTTATCCATATTCAAGCACATATAAAATTTTTGATGAGTGATCATGTTCGTAGCAAATGAAATCTCGATGAAATTGGTTTATTTGAAATGAGCAAACATTTGATGGTGGATGTAAAATAGGCACAATTGGGATGAAGAGAGTGAATGTTCACTTTCGGTTCACAAAGAGACATTGGAAATGAGAGTTGTATAAAACACTAGTAGATACAGAACATAGAACAATAAATGTGATCATATATGCAATGTACTTTATCTATAGAAAATTATTTCCTACAAGAGTTATTTCTTTGAGTTTAACATACTTGACCTAAAACTCCCGGCTGTAAAGCAGTTACGATGGATGAAATAATTGGTCTATGATAAGTGGCTGAATGAAGCTTTGTATTTAATGCATCATTATTGTAATGCGGAAAATAGAGGACTATACTATATGACACTTATTACTGGATGCATAAAGTTATGAATGATTGCTTTTACGTGTGTGTACACACCAAATATTATTTGTAAAATAATAATAGTTTTAGTACTGATTGAAAATATATACTGTCTTATTTTAATATGAATATTATGAATATTCGATGTAAAATAAACCTATTATAATAATGGTATTTGATTTCAAAACCGTAATGATGCATTAGCTATTGAAATTATAGAAGTATTTATAATTTTAAAAAATATTTTGGAATTATGGACTATGCCATATCTTTGAGAAATAATTCTTTGATCATACAATTATGAATCAAATAGCACTAACGACGTGTATCTTAAGCGATTAAGTGTAAAGCACTCATTCAGCAGGAGTGACGAAAGTATTAATGAACTCTTTAAAATGACACATATAGATGTATTCAATCTAAGGCCTATTGATATCAAAACAGATCCACTTGCTTCTTTAAATTCATTAACGAGTTGTCGTAGACATAAACGTGTGTATTTAATACATAACCAGTATATCTTTGATAAGTGTATAGACTTTAAAGTGGAATAGAAAAACATAATGTGCAAAGAAAATAAAACAACATGATTTGATTGAATATGTGGGTATATTGGAAAATAATTCCAGAAGTACCTAAAACAAAATTCAGTCTCAAAGTAACTTCTTTCTATAAGGACACAAACTTAAAAGTAAGTACATATGTTAAATTTAGTTTCATTTAAAGCACTAGTATGAACATAAGTTTCATAAAGATCTTATGTGAACCACCTCAAAGGACTTTGAGATCAACCAATTTATGTTATGAATATAAGTTTCTTAAACTCAATGTAGAATCGGCTTTATGTAAGTATTGGATATGATCCAAACACTCTAGCGTGGAAACAAATAATATAGGATGAGAAGAAATTAACCAAGCCTAATATAGACATAACTCTTCAGAATTCCTATTACGAACTATCGCGCGTTAAAGAGAAACTATGTGTTTTACTTCAATGTTGAGAAAAATAATTGTTACAAGTAATAATTTCCTCAGCTACCAATAAGCTTTGTTGTGTCATCGAAAGGAAGACAGATGCAATTAGAATATAATAAGCAACATTAATGAATAACCTTGTATTGAAAATAGTGGTGCAGATTTGTCAGTCAACATCCTTGAGTTAATTTGGATTCTACTCACAAATTTATCATCCAATATAACTTTTAATTTTGGTACATCTTTGTTGAAACAGAAATTTCAAATAATGATCTAAAATAAACTATTTGCACATGACAAAAAATGTCACGATATCAATAGGAGCTATAACTAAGTTTGTAGGTATTGGATAAGATCAAAGTACGAGTATGATAGTATCGTTGAACAAGTGCTAGAGTTGAGCAAATGTTTTGACAAAGAAACCATATAGTTTGATTTTTGGTTAAAATGTAGAGGAAGTGTGTGTCTACAAGAAAGAATATCGAGAGGCACTAAAATATTTCTAAAACAATAAGTAAGGATGTGGGGATCGTCCCAAATGATATGCACCATACTAAAATGATTAATATGGAGCATATGACATGGATTCATTATACATAGGCAATAAGAATTATCATATGTACCATACTATCTACTATATCACAATTTGCTTATGTAATTGGTACATTGAGCAAGTTTCAAATCTAGATTAAAGCCTCTAAGTGGTAGTTATGAGTGTTTTCAAGTATTTATGAAATACTAGCGAATTGTTTATAGACACGACAAACTCCTTATGAAAGAGAGTTTAGACTCAAACTTCATAAGTGATGTCGAATAGTATGTTAATCTAAATTCTTGTTCAACCTTATCAAGGAGTTTTATGTTGGAAATGTTCAAAATGAGAAGCGGTGGCTGATTTAACCAAAGGCCAAGTATATTACCTTGAATAGTGTCGCAATAAAATTGGTATAAATATAATCAGAGCAATTTATAATTGAGCTGAGGGTAATTCCAAGTGTTGATAACTCCATGACATTGTTTTTGGAAAATAATACCGCGATACAGATCATAAAAGAAACTAGAGTTAATAAGAAGTTTAGAAAATACTCCGAAAGTTCCACCTTATAAAGACAGTTTATCAATGATAGACAGATGTTGACTAAGAGAGTATATAATGATACACTATAACAGTTCCTCTCACTATAAGACTAACACTATCAGTTCTGAACTAGTTGGAGGAATGGGATTAAGATTCCATGATTGACATTTGCAAGTGGAAAATTGAAAGATTTAGTGGTAAGCCCTAGGGACAATTATGTAATTTGTTACATATGTTGGACTCTATAGTCAATTCCGTTATTTGTAACGGTGTTTGTTTTCTTTTATATACTCTGTTATATTATGATATAATTAATTAATTATTTAATTTAAAGTATATAGTAAGAAACTTCTTAAATAAAATGTTACATGATTACAATTGCAAATAGTTGCAATGGCTAGTAACCAATGATATTTTGCTTTAAATATTCCTAGTAAAGATGTAATAAGAAAAGAATATTGACTCATCCATTGAGAACAAAGTGCATAATGCTTTCGAAATGTTGGGTAGTGTATTACTCATGGCTGGTGGGCGACACCAAGGGATTATGTACTTGTTGTTATTGATGATTATGGAATGACACGTCCAATAGTTTCATGTTAGTTGATAACAATTAGGTCAAATAAGAGACCTCAATATAACAAGGTTACACGGTTCCCAAGATTTGATAATACTGTGGAATTTCAATATGAATACTCCACTTTGATTATAGTCAGATCATGCACGGTGATCCACTGAGCGACCATAGTTAGTTCTGAGTTGATGCATAGAAGTGAAACACTATTTAATAAATAATTCATTTCCTCGGTTGTATGAGATTAGTATCAGGTCAACTGTAGTAAACTCAAAGTCAAAATCTCTAGCCAGATGGTACAATTAATATAAATATCATTATTGAACCAAAGACTTTGTCTTTGGTCTAACCAAAATGTGGATAATATTGGAATTTCTACCAAAACGAAATTCCATATATCCTAAAGTGAAATAATTTTGACTAAGAGAACGTAAGTACATTATAGTTACTAAAAGGTACCGCTTTATAAAATGTGAAATTAGATTTTACCAAAAAGATCTATAAGCAATGAGTTCAACCAATCAGCCAAATCAATAGCTAATGTGACGTGTGAATGTTGACATTTGAATTGTTCAATATTAATTGCTGACAAAATTCACACCTTTGAGTCCCGCAACCGCATTTGTCAATTCTTCAAAAAAAACACAAGATTCAATTAGATTAAAAAATGCTATAAATTATTTAAATTATTTAATATTTAAGGAATACTAATAATTTATTTATTAATATGTTCTAGTGTTGTTAGTAATTATTTGGATGTTTATATAAAAGTTATATATACACGTATCGATATTCGATATAATTATGCATTAAAACGGGCTTTAAATACCATTAATACTTAACAAGATTATTGGAAAATTTATCCATGCAGGGGTAAATGATTGAATGGTCATGCCAAGGAAAGGTGGGGGATTCGACTAATTGAAAATTAATTAAGAACTAGAAGAGGGAGTTTTAAAAAAAAAATAGAAAAGGTTCTATTCTTTTGTTAAAACAAATTCCTCTTATTTATTTATCTCATTTAATTTATCTCCCTTCTTCCCTCATCCATGGCTACCACTTCCATTTCTTTCATGGCCAAAAATTCTTTCTCTATTTTGAAAAACATCAACTCTCAAAAAACATCAAATAAAAATTAAAGCTACGCAGTTCATCCATCTCTTGCAAAGATTGGATGTCGATTCAAGGATCTAAAGAAGGATTTTTAAATTAAAGTGTCGCTTATGGATTAGATCTAAAAGGTATATTCTAAATTTAATTTTTTTCGTAGACATAATATAATTAGTACAATTTTATATTTTTATATTATTGTCTCACAATTTAAAATTAGTAATACAATTTAAACACTTATTGAATGATTTGATAAGTTTTAACTTGATAAATTAAATCAAATTTTTTTTATGCATTAAAATGTTTTAGGTTATGAATCTACATATTAAGACTACATATAATAATATTCTAGACATACGATAAATTTCATGATTAAAATATTTATGTTTGAATTTTTAATCAATCCTAAAGTATAGAGATTGTTGGTATCTTGTTTAATTTAATGTATGTAATTTTGGTTTTATAATGTTTTGATCGTTCAAAATAAAATTTTATTTTTGGCCTAGAACTTTATTTGTGCACATACAATTATGTGTGTGTATTTGCAAGTCATTATAAAGGTTCAATGTAAAATGGATATTTGTTTTTTAATCAAGTAGAAATTGTATTGGATTAATCTTTATATATATATATATATATATATATATATATATTGTTAATGAGTATTTTAAAATTAATTTTTTCTTAAATTTTTTTTCATTGAACAATTTAAAACAAGGTGATAATATATGTATATAGAACTTGCGAATATACACATTGTAGATTTAAATCCTAATATCTATAGATGTATGTAGTGACCATGTTATTGTTTGTTTCTTTTGTCATTTTAAACATAACATTTGTAATATATCATCTATTGTATATTCATTAGGTGTAGTATCAATTAAATGTTTGCAAAAGAGGTAAGGTAGAATCAATCGATGATGACATTTTCCCTTTTTCCTTTTAGATCTTGATGTGATTATATCAATATGCAATTTCATATTTGTTCCCATTCTTAAGAACCAAACAATTACAGTCACTATGTATTTCACACGTTTGTCACACCTTTTAAAATATGAATATATTTGATGTATTCATACCTTTTGAAATTTCATAATTAATTAAATGATATTTAACCAATTGACAACAACAAAATTAATAAAATACAATTTTATTAATATCGACTAGATTGGATCTAATGAAACCCATAGGACTTCGTTACTCCACTATGATCCAAAAAGGGAAAACTTATTGAAATCTACCCGTTTCATCTATTGCGAAATGAATCAATTTTTTAACACCCTTGTTTATCACCACGAAATAGAAGGAAATGTGCCTTCTGTAGCTTGAACATAGAAAACATAACCCACTTGTATTATCACTTCCCCCTAACTAACTTTATTCTTGGAAATGCTTAAACAATTTTTGACTTCAACCTAAACAACAGTGAATTTAACCGTAACCATTACTAGAATGACCTAAGATTCCAATATTCTAAGTGCTATAAAACTCTTCTCGATTCTATCTTAACCGTTGTTAGTTGGTACCTTCGGTTTGAAAGAAACCAAGAATGTTCCACAATGAAATCAGTCAACCTAATAACCTAATATACGCAATCGCAATTTTTAGTTACAATTGGATGGAAAATCACACTTATAAATTAGCCAATAACTTTTTCTTCAATGAATTCCTCAAAAAAAAATTAAAAGTCTCATTGACATCTTGAGGATTAAAATCTCAATCACTAACAGAACTTTATGCTTGTATTCATCTTAGGTAGGTATTCAAATGTGTCCACCTCAGTTCTTCCCCTTACCAGCGGGCACTTAGGAATCGACGGAGCGCAACAATACAGGGGTTTGATTTGTGGTTGCCTACTATGTTGTTCTTTTAAGTGGTTGTTTTATGCACATTTTGTATCTTGGTTGTATGGTATATAAATATGATTATGATGTTGTTTTTTAGACTTTGACTTTCCATCGCTTTCTCGGCATGGACTTTTGGCTACCGGCCAAGCATGTTGGTCGAATGTCTATTTTACTTATATATATTATCCAGTACGACTGTATGATCCTTAGATCATACAAACTTTATATCAAAAAACAATTACCTATACCGATGGAAGATAAAATTCGACCTTAACGCTGACCTAGCTAGCTCTTTTGGAGAAGAGATTCACTCAAGTATTCTGCTCCTATAGAAAAATTAGTTCTTTTAACCACATATATATGTGCGCGCGTGTGTGTGTATATATCTTTTATATATGCATATAAATATATATATATATATAATGTGGTGGCTTCTCACTTTTTGTCAAGCTCTTTCAGGGTTGGTTGGCTGTCGTGGATGGAGCTCCCTTCGCCGACGGCACCGTCAAGGAATGATTTTGCATGTAGAGCAATGGTTAGCGTATGCTCAATCACTACAAGAAAATATACTTTTTGGAGCACAAAGACGCAGCGTTTTAATGAAAAGGCTGTTATTATCTAGGTGGATTATTAAAGGAACGATTCTAAAACGCTGCGTAGAAGTTAACGCGGGGAAAATAAATATTTGCCGCCTCTCAGAATAACCCTCTCCAAACGCAGGCATATTAAAAACCTTTTCCCCCTAAATTTTCCCAACCCAAATTTAATTGAAAATCGAACTATTCCAAACGTCGCTCAACATCGACCTTCCACCATCGTTTGCACCGCCGTCTCCGCCAACTCTTCTGTCTCCGCCGTCTTCCCCATCTCCACTGTCTCTGCCGTCGATTTATCTTGTCCAGCAACCCTCCAGTTTCGAAACCCAATAGAAGGTATTATTTGATTTCCTCATTCTTGCTTTCAATATCTGATTTCTTGATTTTTGGAATGAATAAACCATTATTGGTATAAGTATATGATTTTGGAGCATCCATTTTGTGATTCTGGGTCTGTTATCATACCTGTGTCTTTTTTTGAATCAATAATATCATGTCCGTTTAAATGCCTTAGGTTTTTGAATCTCGGCTGTGAATTTATAATTGAATGCCTTAGATGATTTCTGACTTTTCCTTTGTGATATATATCGCTGCTTTTATTCGTATATACTTAGAACTAATTTGACCCTTGATTTTGATATTTTTCGATAAACTCTATGCTCGAATGATATTCTGACCTTTTGATCTTGGCCTTGACTTTAGTCTTTCTGATGAACTGAATGCCTTTAGTTGAATATTTCTGATTTTGTTCTTTGATGAATTGTTGCACCCTATTTAGCTTCCTTTTATGTTCAATCCATTTCAATTACCCTCGCCTGGCTGTTATATTGTCACTATTACATTGACATATATGTATACTTCTGTTCTGAGTGTATCTGGGTTGATCTGAGCTTTGTGTGAAATTATTTTACTTTGCTGTTCAACTGATCTTAATTGACCATGGCTGTTTGTCTTAGATGCCTACATATATGCATATATGTACAAGTCAATGTGATTATGTTTGCAAGCTTGACCTGTGCGTCCAAGCCAGTGGCTTTGATAATTTGGTTGATTTTTTTTTTGGTAATATGAAAGAGAGATGTTATTGCATCATATTCTATAATAGCTTTGTTTGGAAGGATTGATTATGTTGATACTGCACACATGTTGTATATAGGATAGAATGAATACTTTGCAAGTAATATTTGAACGTGAAGAAAATAGCTAATAAGTTGCCTAAATACAAGATCTGGATACTAGTTCTACCTTAAAAACAGCACTTACACGCGGACACTTTGACTTATCAAAAACTTCTAATTATTCATGAACTAGTTACTTTGAAGCACCAATATAACTTTAACAGTATGTGGGTTATGGTACATGATGATGGTTAAAACTTAGAAGATCTACTGGAAACTTTTTGATGTTGACTAACCAAGAAGATAAATAGGTGATGATAAGTTTCAAATTATTACTATGTGGCAAAAACAATAGTCTTGCTGGTTGTTCGGTAATTAGTATAATTTACAGAAAAGAACTTAAATATCATTTCTCTTAATGTGAATTCTGACCGAATAGACTGTAATAAGTAACCAGGGCTTTGTTATTAGTTAAAGCATATCATATCACCATTTTAGTACATTATTATGTATCTGATACATGAATATCGAGGCACAAAAGTATAAAAGCTTCTGTGTCCAGGTCGTCAAAACACCAAATTTAGAGATTGGAGGTCAAAGGTTTGATTTTGTTGACATATCCTTCTTAGTATTAGTTTTTTCTAACATTGATTAATTGACATATCCTTAAAAACATAATGGTGACTAGTTTTGAAAATGCAGTGGAAGTAAGGCATCTCATATGAGTGCAACATTGAAGTGTTGTTCTGAACTCAACAATAAAAAGTAGCTTTTCACAATTTTGGCCCATGTACATTTTTGTACTAAGGATAAAAGGAACGATAAAAAGACAATTAGTTTATGAATATTAAATATGTTAGCATGAAATCAATAGTTAATTCACCTCTAACCAGGAATAGAGAATGACGCATCCTACATGCAATTTGCTCAACGTATTTTGAGTTGTAGTATGAAACTTCAGTTGGTATGGCGTAAGATTGCAAATCTCCATTTCCAAGTTGGCCAGATGACCCATCTCCACACATAAAAAGATGCCCAGTATCTGCAAAGACGAGTTTAAGAAATTACTAGGAGAAATCTTAATTTAACCAGTATGCTTTTCCCTGCTAATTGGTAGCAGTAGAACTATCAAATTAAGTAAACTTTGCAAGTAATATTTGAAGGTTACTCGGTATTAGTATGAATACTTTGTGAGTAATATTTGAAGGGTACACGTTATTAGTACGATGGTTGGGCTAGGCCTTTGTTATTTTGTTTATTAAAGTATTGAGAATCAAACTTTTGATCAATAATTATGTCTACGCAGTATATGAAGTAATGTTGACACTTGTGCGACATCAAAAATATCAATAACGTTCAAGTTGAATGTGGATGGCATATAATGAATTATTAGATAAATTCAATAACCGATTATTACTTCAAATTTTAGAAATTTACTTCCTCACATATTGGTTGGTGATGGATAAAAGTTGGGTGCATCTACACAGGTAACAATATAATACTAAATATATTTTGAGAGTTAAATCATATATTTTAACGTCAAAGTTAATAGTTATTTCATTTTATTCATAGAGCTAGTAGCGAGTATGAGCAAGGAGCTTGGAAGATTGTGCATGCTGCTTTGAGAAATTCAAGAAATCCAGAAAAGATTTTATGTCCTTGCTCAGATTGTCGAAATCTTAGTCATCATTATAGGAAGATTGTTGTTGAGCATTTGATTATAAGAGGAATGGATCCGATATACAAGGGTGGTTGGTGGTACAATCATGGCGAACAAATAACTATAAGCAAAGATATCGAGTCTAATGACACTTATGATTTACTCAAAACCATTCATTATGAAGATGAAGATTTCATCAATCATACATATTCTGATGATGATAAAGATGAAGATAGTGCACAGAAACGAGAGGAAGATTTATTAAAAAACTTGGAAGATGCCGAAACCCCGTTGTATCCTGGTTGCACCGATCAAACTAAATTATCTGCCATTATTGCCTTATATAATCTAAAATGTGAGACTGGGTTGTCCGATAATGGATTCGATAAACTTCTAAATGTGCAACAACTATTGTTGCCAAAGGATAATGTACTTCCTAGGACTTTATACGAGGTGAAAAAATTTCTCAAAGTATTCGATATGGGTTTTGAGAAAATTCATGCTTGCCAGAATGATTGTTATCTTTTTAGAAGAGAGTACAAAGGTTTGGATAGTTGTCCAAAATGTGGGTTTATGAGATGGAAGAGGAATGAACGTACAAATGAAATTATGAATGGTATTCCAGTTAAAGTTTTGAGGTATTTTCCAATCATTCCAAGATTTAAAAGAATGTTTAGATCTCAAAAAATGGTAGAAGATTTAAGATGGCATTTTAACAACAAAAGTGATGATGGAAAAATGCGTCATCCTGTTGATTCTATAACATGGAATGTGGTAGATGAGAAATATGAATCGTTTGCAGCAGATCCACGCAATCTAAGGCTTGGCCTAGCTACTGATGGTTTTAATCCATTTTTAACATTGAGTTCGAAATATAGTTGTTGGCCCGTGATGCTAGTGACATACAATCTCTCGCCACTGTTATGCATGAAAAAAGAAAATATCATACGAACATTGTTGATTCCTGGTCCAAAGCAACCAGGAAATGATATAGATGTATATTTGGCGCCATTGGTAGAAGACCTGCAACATTTATGGATTAGTGGAGTTCAAACTTATGATGCATTTAGTAGATCGCTTTTTACTATGAGAGCAATTTTACTATGGACGATAAATGACTTTCCAGCATATGGTAATCTGGCTGGATGTTGTGTGAAGGGTAAAAAAGCTTATCCATTATGCGGTGTCAACACTCATCATCGATGGTTGAAGTATAGTCGGAAAAATGTCTACATGGGTCATAGGAGATTCTTACCACCCTCGGATTCGTTGAGAAAACAGAAATCCTGGTTTGATAATACTATAGAAAAGGGTCGTAGACCTAGAATTTTAACAGGAAGAAACATCTCTAATATTTTGAAAAACTTTCCAAATGATTTTGGAAAAGAAATTGATAATAAAAGCAAGAAAGGAAATGATAAAAAGAAGCCAAGCAAGAAGCAACATAGTAAGAAAAGAAAAAGTTCTACTTTCAAACAAGATGATGATCCTGCAAAAATAGAACTATCAAGATGGAAAAAACGATCAATATTTTTTGATTTACCATATTGGGAGGTTAGTGCTATTATTTTTTAATGAATGAATAATATTTATATATATTAATGAAGTATAACAATATGATTTTTATAGGAACTTCCCGTGCGTCATAATTTAGACGTAATGCATGTAGAAAAAAATGTTGGTGAAAGCATAATAGCGACGATGTTGCATGATAGCAAATCAAAAGACGGAATTAATTGCAGAAAAGATTTGGAAGATTTGAGAATCCGACATGGCCTTTATGCACAATCTCGTGGGAAAAAAACATATCTTCCACCAGCTCCATATACATTGTCCACTGTCGAGAAAAAAACATTTTGCCAAAGGTTATATGATTTCAAGGGACCTGATGGTTATTGCTCAAATTTTAGAAGTTCTGTGTCGTTGGAGGATTGTAAAATTATTGGCTTGAAGTCACATGACTACCATGTTCTAATGCAACAATTATTACCAGTTGCAATAAGAGGACTGTTGCCAAAAAAGCCAAGAAGGACAATAATTCGTTTATGTTCGTTCTTCAATAAATTATGCCAGCGTGTTCTTGATAAAGAAAAACTACAACAACTTGATGATGAAATTATTATAACTTTATGCGAAATTGAAAGATATTTTCCACCTTCTTTCTTTGACATAATGATACACTTGACCGTTCATCCCTAAAGAGAAGCCCGATTGTGTGGACCGGTTCATTTCCGTTGGATGTACCCTTTTGAAAGATATATGAAGACGCTTAAACATTATGTAAGAAATCATGCACGTCCCGAGGGTTGTATTGCAGAATCCTATCTTGCAGAAGAGTGCATGAGATTTTTTTAGTGAATTTTTAAAGAAATCAATACAAACAGAGAAGGAAGTCCGAAATGAAGATCATGAAGATGATTCCATGCTCGAAGGACGACCAATTTCAGCTTGTAAAACTATTACATTGTCCGCCAATGAGAAACAGATTGCACATTTGGCTGTGTTAATGAATATGACCGTGGTGGAACCATTTCTAGAGTAAGTAACTATTACAATTTGTTATTACCATTTCATATAATTTGTACCAACAAATACAACTTAGTATATTTTTTGCGCTATAATAGTTTGCATTTAGAGGAGTTACAACACTCAAACAAGCGCATGGAAAAAAATGCAACTTTACTTTGGAAAACCCATATAGATAACTTTGCCGATTGGATTAAAAAGAAGGTGAGTGTAATTTTGAAATATTATCTCATGAACATTAGATTTATTAATATTGAGATCCATTTTAAATAACTATTTTTTTTATAGATATCTATTGATTCAATGGATCATGACACGATGTTAAAATGGATTGCATATGGTCCGTGGAGTAGTGCATATTCCTGTAGTGGATATATCATTAATGGACAACGTTTTCACACAAAAGATATTGAGAGAGAAACTCAAAATAGCGGGGTCACTTACGATGCGACTACTATGTGTAGAGCAAGTGCAAAAGATACTTCCCAAGTAGTTGATGTTGTTACTTATTATGGGATATTGACTGATATAATTTTGTTAGACTATCATGTTTTTTATATTCCCGTCTTTAAATGTCATTGGGCAAACATAGGGAATGGTGTGAAGGTAGAAGATGGATTCACCCTTGTTAACTTACATCAAAACCAAGCTTCATTTTCAAAAGATCCATATATCCTTGCATCTCAAGCGAAACAAATTTTTTATTCAAGAGAAGACGATTCTTCTAATTGGTATGT
The DNA here is from genome assembly GCA_030765085.1 of Allium cepa. Classification (NCBI taxonomy): domain Eukaryota; kingdom Viridiplantae; phylum Streptophyta; class Magnoliopsida; order Asparagales; family Amaryllidaceae; genus Allium; species Allium cepa. The sequence continues at coordinate 185,725,032 of CM060934.1, forward strand.
TGTGATGAAGGCACCATCAAGAAGCTTTCATGAGATAGATATAGATGAATCATTTGAGGAAGTTAGCTTTGCTATGGAGAATTACGAAGATATTGACATGGATGTTGATGATTTCATTGAGGATGTTAGTTATGTTAGGGAAGATTGTGAAGGCATACTTGAGTAGTTTAATTATTTTGCTATGTAGTTTTAATTCTATGGACATTACTATCTATCTTCTTTGGTTAAGTAATATGTTTGTATGTAATGACTTGTTTTTAATATCTAGTTTTTAATATTGTTTCATTGCTGTGTTTGTTTTTAACTCATTTTGGGTTATGTTAGCAAATAATTAGGTAGCATGTATGGTAATTTTCTAAACATAGTTTGCTTATTGTGTTATGGACCCTAAAAAGAAATTAAATACTTTGATAAATAATTAATTCTCATATATTACGATAAATAATGCTCATATATTGTGCTACTATCTTTTCCCATCAGCTTTAGTTGTTTATATTATGATAAATAATGCTCATATATTATGATAAATAGTTTTTTTTTTACTGTTTAGTGCCATGAGTCATGACTACTTCTAGATGATAAAAAAACCTAATCTATTAAAGCAGCAAAAATGTTTCAATGTCAAGTAACAAAATTTTAAAGTTAAATAGTATTTAAAAGAAGTATAATTTGATTATCTTTGACCAGCCTTTATTGTTGTTTGACCGTGGGCCAAGTATATCTGGTAGTATAGGAAAAAATTGAGATTTCATGTACTGAATTATATGCCTGCTAATTAATTGATGCATATCATGACTTACAGATGTCTCCAGGGGATATCGATGAAGATCACTTCGTCATTATATGCATGTCTTGTGTTAAATCGTTGATCCTTGAGAATATACATTCAACTGACATTATATGTTAAATTTCTATATATTTTATTACTATGGCGTCGATAAAATTTGTCCCGCATCATACCATATTTTATTTGTAAACTGTTTTTTTGGGCGATCACATTCACAGTTAGAAGACCTCTTAAACATCTTCTCTCTGTGTGCGTGTGTTTTTATGTGTGTGTATATGTATATATATGTATATATATTTTGCCAAAGAACAATGTTACTTAGAAAATTTTATTCATAAACACTTTCACAAAACAGCCTGATACTCTTTATACTTGTTCTACTTTATCTTTTTCCTTATAAGCTGCTAATTTGATCTTATCTGTCAGGAGTTAAATGAACCAAAGGAGTTAAATGAACAATGTTACTTAGAATCTCCTGTAACTATCCAAGGAAAATTAAAGGTGTTGGCATGTAATTTGATGTGATTCCATAGCTCTGATGTAATTCAGTCCCACCTTATTTTGAATCATAGTCATAATATATTGATCACTTATATGAATAACAGTATATGACCTATGTTACAATCCCATAAGATTAAGATTCTACTTTTAGTTTGATTGTCCAGATTGTAAGAAAATCCCCAATCCTTATAAAAACGTGTAGAAAATTTAGTAATTTTACTCTCAATTAACTCGTTTTCTAGTATGTCAATAAATGATGTCTATTGCATTTTAATGTTTCTTATTACATCTAGTTGCTTAGAGGGCGAGTTGAGTCCCCTCAAAATCCAAACTAAAAAATTAATCGGAAAAGTTAGCAAGATCACTCCCCGATATCATGTGGGGGGGTCAATCACATTATTCTTTGTGTGTTTCATCTTTTTTCCTTTTGTTATTAAATTAGATACTATATTATGCCATGCAGGATTATCAATAACATCGAGTGATTGGGTGACATTGAATTCAAAATAGATCTCCTCCTGTCGTTGCTTTCTGGTTTGTTTCGATCTTATACGTGCTCTAATACCCCGATATCATTGAATTCAAAACACTTTTATTATTTAAGTTTGAAGAGGTGTGAATACATGCACATGCATGTCTGTAAACTAAGGAATGTATTACTGATTGTTTTGAATTATTTATGTAGATATTTCAGCTATCCAGCTGAATGTTGACCTTCATTCATTTAAAGATGCTTACCCTTGATGCCTTATTATTTAGAACAAAATATTCAAGTCTGATTTAGTTAGATAAATTTTGGTGTAAATTTGAATCTTAAAAGGATAAGCTTAGTATAAGCATTAGAAGCTTAAGTGATCATGAATATACCTCAATTTATTGTTTTTGATTTTTGCTTTATATCTATACAGGAAATGAAGAGGATTACTCGAAAACAAAAAAAAGCAAAAGAAGCTGAAATTTCACTCAAGGAGTCTAATGAACAGAATAAGCATGTTGAAGACAACAACGTTCAATATGAAGACAATAACGTTCAAAATGGAAACAACAACGTTCAAATTGAGGACAACCGACAATTAGTTGAAGGCAATAATCAAAATAAAAACAATCCTTGTGCACTTGAAGACAACACAATGCAAAATGAACAAAATTTGGAAGACATGATGGAAACCGATGGACCTATTCAAGATGTGAGGGAAAATTTAGTTCGGAAAAGAATTGCTAGAGGTCCTACTAAAATGAAGAGACTTCCTTCAAATTTCGTAAATCGGGTTGAAGTTGAATTTAATGAGGGTGGCGTTCCGATAGGAAAAGGGTCAATCCACTTATCTTCTTATCTAGGACCACTTGTACGGGAGCATGTTCCGGTCACGCTTACTGATTGGAGACGCCTTGGTGATGATTTGAAAGCTGTCTTATGGGATTGCATTCAGGTATATTTTGGAGTATTATTGTAGACATAATAGTAAAAGAGATACGTATGAGTCAGTACAAGTCTAGCATATTATGTATACTGCATCCTCAATTGCACTTTATAGCTATTGTTTTTTTCATAATTTAATTCTAATGTTAGATCATAACTTTATTTGAGTAAAAGTAGAATGGAGAATCAAATTATACAGAGCTTTCATGTGATGCTCCAATATGAAATAATTGCTGTAGTTCAATAATGAAATCAATTTCTCTCCCTTATCTCTACATTGATGTGCCATTATCTCTTTATCTCTATTTTGCCATAAAATTTTAGTTTTAGTTTTAACTGGAAGACAACATAAAGTATCATGGATATAGTTTTATTTTAATTTTATTTTTTTTAGTTAGGCTGGAATAACACATTTTGTATTTTCACCCATGGATGTTGAATTTTCATAATTTCATATGTTTAATAATATGTAATATATGCAACTATCCTGTATAGAATCCAATGTAGAAATGACTTGCGTGTTATTTCTAACGAATGTGCTAATTTCAATTTAATCAATTAATGGATACAGGCTAGATTTAAGGTGGATGAGGAATGGCAAAAGGTCTCTATATTTCAGCAAATGGGTTGTATTTTTAGGTGTTCAAAATGTAGATTAGTCAATCTATTAGTAAAAGCAAAGTCAAAGGAGGAAAGACTTCGACTCAAACCAGATAATATTGGAAGTATGACAGAGTGGAATGATTTTATCAATTTGAAAACAAGTTCAAAATTTAAGGTAAATTACATCTAATTGGTCATTCTTTCAATGAATGAGATAACTTTTTGACGTGTTCTATTTTTTTTAAATCCAGATAAAAAGTAACATATACAAGGCTCTCAGGCGCAAGCAAGTGCCACACACATGCAGCCGTAAAGGAATGGCTCGATTAGCTGCGGATATGGTGAGAATTTTTTGGTTAACAACTTGTGTTTGTCATGCCATCTATTTATATAGTTATAACAATTGTTCTATTCAATTTTTATTATTGTAGAAAAAAGAGAGTTCCAACCCCTCTTCCATTTCTAGAACTCATGTTTAGATTAGATCTCGCACTCGAAAAAATGGTGAACCAGTGAGCTTGGCTGTTAAAGATACAATTGTATGTGCTTTTGTTTCTATTTGATTATTATCAAATCACTTTAGAATATTGTAATAATTATAGAAATTATAATAAATGTTAACATTTGCAGGAGCAAATTAAAAAAATTGACACTGAATCACAATCCATCTCAAAAACTAATGTGAGAGAAGATGCTCTTTCAGTAGTGCTGGGACAAGATAGACCTGGACGATTAAGAGGAATGGGAAGAAGTATGACATACACCAAGTTTATCCTGTCACAAGCTAATCAAAAACAAGCAAACCAACTTCAAAATAGAATAACCGATTTGGAGAAGACGGTTCAAATGCTACATGATAAGGTTATCACTTCCTGAGTACTTTCATATCACCATCATATGTCCTTTCCTTACAGCAGTATACATAATAAAAGGAAACTATACATTAATTAATGAACAAATTAAAATTGTGTACTGTAATGAGTTTGTCCAATAAATGATAGTGAATCAAATTTGTAACTTAAATAGGAAGCACTTAGAACTCCACAAATAAAACGAGCATTATATATAATCCGCAGTTAAGAAAAACTACTGTTAGTATACAATGGGTATTGTTGATGTTCTTTAGTATATAATATTGATGTGCTTCAGTATATAAAAGAAAAACTATTGTTAGCTGCCATTTGGAATATATTTAAATCAGAAATCATGTGTTACAGAAAAAATAGTTACTAAACCTAAAATCAATCAAAGTGGATTGTTCTAAATCCAAGTTTACAATTTTGCATGTTATTGATTGTAAAAGGTTTCAGATTTTTTTTCCATATCTTCTTTTATTTTTTTTCCATTTCCAACTTCTGTAACCATCAGTTTCGAAATATACAGATATTAAACAATAACTAATAAAACATCAATAACCAGAATTAAGTTGTAAAAAAGATAAGCTAGTTCAGTTAAATGGCCAATCAAATACAAAAGCAAGAGCAATCAATATTGTTCGTCAACCTTAAAAGACAAATGTAGATGATAAAAAAATCAATATTGTACAAAATAAGATAATTGCATATTCGATATTGAATGTTCATCTTGATTGACAGTATTTTTTTGTTTTGATTCAGCTAATGCAGCAATCAAGAATGAACGAACAACCAAGAAGGGACGAAGATGAGAATGCGTCTCAAGTGGTAAAAGTTATTTATATTATTCATGTGACGTCATTTGAATTTGAATTTGAATTTTTAGTCAAGTATTTACCGTGATTGTTTTTGACTAATTTTAGAATAAGTATGACAAAATACATGCCAAGTGTAATTTATTGGATTGGACCGGGATTGATGAAATAGTTGCCGAAGGAAGAGTCCTTTCAACTGACCCGGAAGAGCTTGTATATAACATTCCTCTTGGACCGAAAGCCATGAAAATTTTAATAGTTATTCCAAAGAAATTGGATGCTTTCTTATGGAGGTCTACACCTAAGATGCTCTCACAAATTGGAGAAGCTAAGAATGAGATAGTAGCATGGCCAGCAGATAGAGTTGTTTTGCACACACTGATTCACTTTGAAAAGGATGAGGTATGGTAAACTTAATTTTTTTCATTTATTCGGTATCTTTATGAATTGAATACAAAATTTATACTTAATTTGTTTTTATATGTTCTAATTTGTTTTTATAGAGTAATAGTAGCAGTACAAATATCAAATGCAAGCTGTATGATTGGACTGCAAGCAAAGAACTAGTTGCTGAAGGAAAGTTTTACTCCAGTGATCCAAATCAGCTTGTGAATAATATTCCTCTGGGACCATCCGCCGTGCTTGTTTGGATTAATGAGGCTAAAAAACCAGATGCATTCTTGTGGAGACCACCAGCTGGTATGACATATGTTGGAGAAGCTATTGGCATCAAAATAGCTTGGCCAGAAACAAATGTAGTAGTTGAAAATGTAAATGCTGCAACGTCTTCTCGTACGGCTAATGTTATATTATCTCTAACGGTAATGTGTATTCCTTATATACTGATTTATCCAAGCATATGCATTGACAAGCTTTTATTTTCAGGATCACTTCTATTTTCAAAACACATTTAAACGGTTTCATATGTTGCATGACAGAGCGCAAACTCCAAGACAGATACTAAATGCAAGTTGATCGGCGTTCATGGAGCCAAAGAAGTAATTGTTGAAGGGCGTGTAGTTTCAACTGATCCTAAAGCATTAGTCCATTTTGTTCCACTAGGGAAAAATGCAGTCAAAGTTTGGGTTGATGTTATAAAAGTTCCAAATGTGCCTTTGTGGAGACCTACTTCATATTTTGAGATTATTGAAGATGCACTTGGTTCGACTATAGCTTGGCCTTCCATGAATATTATAACCGAATCAACTTCAAGTAAGTATGAATTATCTTCTTTTTTTAATGATGAAGAGTTTATATATTGATGAAGAACTGTATAGCATTATCTCTATATTGATATATATATATATATATTGAGAAAAAGGAAAAAATAAATATGAGAAAAAGTACTAAACAAGAATTGTTTTCTTTTTTGGAAGCTTATACTAACAAGAGTTTGTAGTAAAAAAGTTAAAAAAAAAACTTATTCAGAAATTAAATGATCTCTTCCTTTTTTTTTGTACATTTTTTTCTTTTTTTTTTGTAAATGGACTTTAAACACAAAACCTAAAAACTAGATACAACACACAACACGTATGCAAAACAAATTAAACAAAACAAGACAACACCAAAACAAATTAACATGCAACAACAAAACACTAGTCAATAACACACACATAAATTAGCAAAGAAAGAAGGGAGAAAAAAAGAAAATAACAAGTTTTTTTAAATCAATTTCTGTAAGCCCATCCAAAAACAATACAAACCAGAACTTAAAAAATAAAAATAAAATAAAAAAAACTATGTTATGGATAGAAGTGGTATGAGTTGCTGAATTGGTAGAGTTATGAATGTTGTTTTGGTATGATGTTTTGAGGATAGTCAAGAGGTATTGTGGTTGATCACTTTTTTGGATGTTTTATATTAGTTTCAGAGATGGGATGAATTTTATCCAAAGCTTATTGCATGTATACGAGATTTCACGTCTCTGTTTGGGTTGCAACAACTAATTTATGTGTAATATATCCACGTACAAGTAATCCCACATGTGTATCCACGAGATCTATCTTTGATCAACGGTATATCAAGCTATGTTCTTTAACGATTATATTGCATAAAGGTCTAGCCTTGCTACTTTGTACTTATAACTTGGCCTGTAGCAAATATACATTAGACAATTTGGGAAGTATTTTAATTTATTTTTATACTGAATGTAATATTGGAAAATTTGAATACTATTGCTCGTGCTATTTGATATCATGGTTTGGGCCTTGTTCAGCCTATTTTCTGCAGGTTTTTTAGATCACCCACAATACAGAAATAAGTCTACTTCATGACTTCAGATTGGTTCCTCTTCTACAAAATAAATCAGAGAAAAGATTCACATATTAAGTCTTAACCATTTTATTCTCACTAATTAAAGAGAAGTCCTGCTTAATGATTTGTATGTCCTTTTTCTTTTTCTTTTTTTGAAAATAAAAAAAGCTTAAAATTCTAAACCTCTTTCTTATGCATGTTGAACAATGATCCTGTATTCTCTTTCTGTGGTAAACATACACATCATCAAAGAGATTGGGATTTAATTTTCAAATAAAATCTGGTATTTTTTTGTTTTTGTTTTGTGAACTGCAAAAACAAGTTGATAATGAAATTTTGTTTTGATAAGCAGCAGCAGTATTCCTGCAAGAAAACTTGAACCATGTATAAGAAGTTGATAAATGTGCAAAAGCTTAAAGCAGCATAGGACAGAATAAGTGCATGAAGGTGCTCTATGATATTTTCCGAACAATCAATTACAAATTTATTACGGAATGATTTAAATACAAAACACAATATAGCTACTAGGTCCCTATGCATCTTGCTGTCATGATAACCGTTAACCCTTGTACTGCAAGCTGTTGCACTATTGCCAATCCTATTCCTTTATTAGCTCCAGTCACCAGAGCACGGATGTTATTATTACACACTGATTTTTCTGAAATGCTTCCCATTTTCTTGTTCTTTTTCTGAAATGTGTACAAATGTACATGTTGTGTACAAATGTACATGCTTATCGCAGTGACAAGTTTTGATTGATGATGGTGGTCACAGATTTGGTTGAAGTAATTGAGTTGAAAAGTTTGGTGTGTGGTTAGTAGAGGAGGAAGTGGATTGTTTTGAAGTGGACACTGCAGTAGTTGGAAGTGGAAATGATGTGCAGCAGTTGATATATATGGTTTGATGGATTGTGGATGTTTACAGAGAAGAATTGTGTAGTAGTTGCAGTGCCTGGACTGCACAGTGGAAGGCACCGTGCTGAGGTAAATGGAGTCTGGTGGAGATGGACTGTACAAAGTTAAGGCAGCCAAATGGTGGAAATGAATGAAGGGGAACAGTGGTTTCTCTGATGAACAAAAGCACAGTTGCAAATGTTGTGCACAGAGCAGTTGTTGCACAGTGAACAGTGCAGTGTTATATGCACAGTTTTAAATTCTATTCAATCATGATCACAAATTTGTATTAGGAAAATCATTTGCACAACTTGAGCCACCACTTTTCTTGTTTTGCTTAATTGTCTAACTTTGCAAAATGTTGATCCACCACTTTAACTGTTTTCCAGAGTAAGGACTGGATCAGCGACTCATTACCAAGCTAACCGACTTACTTAAAGAAACGGATGGAAGAAAGGAGTTTATTCGGTAAGAATATCAGTTGCCCTTACTCAGATTTTATGTAGTTTAACATATGTTGATTTTATGTAGTAACATATATATGCTTCAGTTTTAGCCTTTTTTTAATTTCATGCACAATTACCTCAACCCTACCAAGCATTGTTGCTGATGTTTTTTTTTTACATCTTAGCAGTTTCAAAGTGGGCATTCTTATGTAATTTGGCTGACCTAGTTGAGGATGAATTGTTGAAGATGACGAGATTGGACTCTACACACTACTCATATTTTGCTTTATTTAGTATGCTATTTTTGTAAAACAATGTTGCTATCATATTTGCTTTACTTAATATGCTATTTCTATAAAACAATGTATGAAATGTTGTATACGATTATCGTTTATTTTGCGTATGAAGATAGTGCATTTTTAATTATGTTTAATATAACATGCGAAGACTATATTTATGGTGTTTCAATTAACTAATGTTATACGATATAAAATTTTATAGTTGGCGGGAATGTTTGCAGATGTAGAAGAGTAAACTGAATTAAGAAGGTTGTGGAAAAGGGGATGAAATTATGGTAATTTTTATATATAACAGCGTTTTATAAATGCTGATAAATGGAAAAACGTATATGAAATATAACTGACCAAAACGCTGTGAAATTAAACTCAAATGCAGCGTTTTATTTCTGCCAATAAATCTTCAGTTACAAGTGTTTATAAACGCTGCAACAAAACTATCGCAGCGTTTCTGGAATGGCTGTCCAAAAGAGGGGTGCATGGTGGGTGAGGACATGTTGCAGCGTTTATTGGAAGGCTGTAATAAATAAAACGCTGCGATACACTATTTTTTTTGCAGCATTTGGAAAATGTTCTGATACATCTTGACTCTATAACAGCTTGTCGTTAGACAGCGATCTTTGTAACGCTGTTAAACTGTGTAACAGCGTTTCTGAAACGCTGCGAAAGGTCATTTTTGTTGTAGATACTGATTATCTATTAAATTTTCTTATTGAGAGGACCCAGTGCTGGGATGCTGTCATGTTATCCAAGGTGTTTAACCTTCACTTGAGACGATGCATACTTCTGATCCGGCTTTTCTTTTTGGTTGTACTCGATAGTTTTAGTTAGTAGTTTCTTATCGTGCTTTATCTTACATTTACCATGCCATATAGCGATCTTATATGTATATACTTTATATAAGGCAGTGGGTAGGTCTTTTATTTTTTTCTATTTTCATTGTATGGAGGGAAAGAGGGTGTAACAACCCCACCATGATACCCAGTTTAGCAAACAACGTTGCAAGTAATGTCATCTGCTAATCCGGAGGATACGTCTTGTTAAGGGCGATTGAATGTGAATATATCTTCACACTAATCCTAATACATCATTTATATCTTTTTACTTAATATCTAAATGGAAACTTAACGTGTACAATATTAATACAAAGTAATAGACACGTTGATTTCTCAAAATCAGAATAATTTATCATATAAACATCAGTCGAAGATCATAGCGGAATTATAAACATTTATATTTATACAAAACTAGAAGTTTTCTCAAATATAATTCTAAACTTAAGTAATATACAAGTGTTATAATGCTCTAATCTTAATTATACATCTCAAGTTCAAATAAAATTCCTAAGTGATATAACTAAATTTCATAGGTCCAATTTTCATAGCCCAACTATCCAAAAGTCTACTTGTCCTGTAACTTTAAAATTTCGCGCTGAGCCGAGCAAAATAACACTCGGGTCAGACTATCTCTAAATATCCAATAGGATGAGAACAGAATATAACACAAGAATAAACAACATATAAATAAATACAGATGTCCATGATATAACGAGTCAGGAAATTAATTTAACTCAGAACAGGGTTACAAATTTAAGTCACAAGCACGAATTAGTCACTAAACATAAATAAAAGAATTAACTTACTTAGCATCCATCACAAGACACAAGAACATATATACATACATATATATATACACAAATATATACATACATACATATATATATATATCATGAACACAAGATACAAGAATATACATTTATATCACAAGACACAAGAATGTATATTCATTTCACGAAAATAAGATACAAGAATACTTATTTATTTCATGAACACAAGACATAAGAATATACATTTATTTCACTAACAAGACATACAAATATATATTTATTTCACGAACACAAGACCCAAGAATATATATTTATTTCACGAACACAGAACAGTCACAGAATCCAAATATCCAGCATCCAAGAAAACTTACTCAAAATGATCGTACACAAAACCGTTTCAAACAAACAAACAATTTGGTATCACACGAACCGATCTAATACCGGGGATTGTACATAGGATGGGAATCAAAGGACCACAAGACGATCTCAAGGATAGCATCCACGACTGAATCTTTCATATTTATTTTAGATTATTACACTTGAAAAGAAATCCAGGAGTAACCTATTAAGGATCTGGCAGCAGCATGCCACACGCTAAAAGAATGTAAACTCTAAAGTGCTAAATACTATTGCCTTCAATAACTACTATGATTTAACCAATACATCATATACCGTATGGTGAAATCTAAGTATTTACAAACGGCTAGTAATTATCACTTATTACAGATGCTACTGGAAAACCAGAACTACATTCTCTTAAGGATCTAGCAACCACTTGTCGCACACCAGAAGAGAATACCACTGTAAAGTATTAAGTACTTTCCTAAATACGGTCATAAGAATTTAACCAAGGCATCCCATACTACTCGGTGGACTTCAAGAATTTGCTAATGGGTTAGTAAATTCCATTCAAACATTCTATTCGATGAGTTATACCGTATTAAACAAAGCATTACTTGAAAGCATTTAAAACAATCGATAATATTCAGTTGAATAATAGTACTTTCCAAATTAGAATTAAGGTTCTCAAAACAATTTTTCTCTCTGATTTTTATTATTTAAAAAAAACAGTTGTTATAGAATTCCATAAATCCACTTATTATTTAACTTTAAATAAGTGGTTGCTTGTTTAATAAAATATTCTATAACTCCAAATTATTCCATGATTCCTCTTATATACATAAATTGTCTCAGATTTCCATATAGTTGCATTATTCACAAAACTATATTTTAAAACCATATTTAACTGCTCTTCTAAATCCATATTAAAATATAACCATGTTATTTAAAAATAAACTAAGTTTATACTTTTAAAAACTACATTTCCAAATTCCATGAATCCTATATTATTTATTTAATAAAACTATAATACCTATATTCCAAATCCATAATCACTTTTATGTAAAAATAGATTAGATTTGTATTTCCAAAGTCATATTTCCAAATCTATAAATATTTTACTAACCATGCTTAATATATAAAATAATTTGCTAAAAAACATTTTTAATATTTATTAAATTAATTTAGAAATAATTATATCATCTGGTATATGGCATTTATATTATATCATCTGCTATTATGCGGCGCATAGGGTCTCATCAGCTATATAATGCGGAAAATCAATCACTCCCGTATAGACAAACACACACACACTCTATCACAATCAGACAATCAATCAATAACTGAAATTCTTATTTTTCAATTGAGTGAGAAGATCTCACCTTTAACTTTGCCAGCATCCCATTTCCCATCCGGCTTGATTCCCCACGATTTTTTAGACCTTTAATAATATTTATACAAGTTATTAATATTCGAAATAATCAAAAAATCAATTTCCTTTTAATAAATCCAATTAACTAACAATTTTGATTTTAAACTAATCCCTTTTTAAATAAAATATTTTTTTAGTGACTAAAATAAGTAAATAAATCTATTAGACAAATTTATTTCCATAATACATTATTTAAAAATAAACTAGCACACTTTAAAGGTGCATTTAATACTTATTATATTATTATTTTTCCCAAATTGAAACTATATATATATACATGAAGATACATTATAGATTTCAATAATCAATTTTATATCAACTTTCAATGTTCTGAAATCTTTTAGATGTATACTTACTGTAAAATATCCTTTATCTACATTTTATATTTATTTATTTTCTCTTCGAAAATGTATAGGTAAAAATAATGAATCGTACCCTTTCGCAGCAGAACCCCACCAATGCTGATGAACAACATGACCCCACACCATCGCCTATCGTAAGCACCCAGGCCTCGCTCGAGTCTTCGGCCAAAAGCACTGCCGTGCGCACGATGCCGATATCGCCGCCCTACTTCACGCGACATAATTGTCGCAACGACTTCGAGCCTTTCCTAGATCTATCGCGAAACCCTCGCCTTCATCGAGACTGACCGCGCTTGCCCTCCTCTTCGACATCGCTCACGTGAACGACATCGAACCCAAAAATCCTCGTCGTCGCGATTCGATCGCGATTTGATGTTTTGAAGTGTTTCGCCATTTTCCCAGTTTCGATTTGCTTTTGATTTTTTTTATTAAATCGAAGAGGCGATTTGATTTTTGAGTTTTTCAAATGAAATTGAGGGATAGAGCGGTCATTGTTATTTGATTTTCGAACGAAGATGAAAGTGTTTCATTTGATTTTTCTTTTTCTTTTTAGAACGAGATAATGTATGTATTTTTTTAAAATTTCTAGATGAACGCGTGTAACAATGAACGACATGTGCTATGAATTCCTGTATGTATCATTTGCCTACAACAGTGCTCTGATATATTTATATTTTAAAATTTTAAATTCAATTTCAAATCATCTCAAAAATGCAACTTAAATTTTCAAACTCCTATCGAGGCATGCCGCTAGGCATTTATAATGTTAAACCTCTATTTTGAACGCAATGGAAAATGTTCCGTGTCCAAATTTGATCGTATGGAGAAGGTAGTTTTTGAACCCAGCTATTAAATTAAATTTCGATATAAATTCTAGCGCGTGTTTCTATCATACAATCAAATGATTATTCCGACACTATGAAAATTGAAATCCGATATACGCTATTACGGATCCAGTGGAACTAGTTTCGTCGAATTTCGAGATTGTGCCTCGGAAGGCTATTTTTGAATATCGATTTAAACGATATATTTCAAAACTGAATAAAAAATTTCAAATTTCAAATTTGAACACTTCCATTATCTTCAGTATTATAAATATAAATTCTCCAAGCCTTCAAAATATTTTCAACGAGTTTAAAATAAAGATTCAATATTTCATCCAACTTTAGATTACTAAATTCAATAATTTGATTGCCAAATAAAGAGATATTTTTGAAATTCAAGTAAAACCAACTTTCAAATATTAAAATGCAATTAACCATTTTCATCTCAAATTTTCAAACTTCTGGGTCGTCGCATTCTTTCCCCCTTAAAAGAATTTCATCTTGAAATTACTAGTCAAGAAGAATGATCCTTAACCCGTTTATATTTTTTCCAAAACCAAACGGTTTTATCAACTTGCCAAAACAAATCTTTTTAATTAAAGACACATTATCCGTCAACTAACTTTCCAAAATCCTCCATAGTTTCCAAACAACATCATTTACTCCATAATTCAAATTTTAAATTTTCAAAATTTTGTCAAAATTTGTCTAACTCCCTTAATTTTCGAAAAATTTCGCCAGCGTCTCCTTTGCGTGGCTAGCTCGGCACGACTACAAAATGCCACAACGGGCCCCCCAAAGTTCAAAAGAATACAATAGGCCAAGTGGCTAGACAAGAAAATCATCAAATTTCATACTGAAATTCAAATACATACCTTTTGTCGAGCAATATGATTTATCTTCAAAAATAATTAAAAAATCCCTTTTCCTTTTTTTCCTTTTAATATCTGTATATCCTATTTAGCCATAATCTCCAATCACAGGTTCAAAATCATCTTTTTCATTTCTTTACAGAATTCAATATATACTACGTATGCTTCATTTTACTTCACCACTGAAGTTATATATTCATTTCCATTCAACTTTGCATTTTCAATTCCATTTGAATTCTATTTACAATTTCAATTCTATTTGAATTCAGTTTTACAATTTCAAACTCTAAATATTGAATTTTATCAACTATTCACAACGGATTCATACAATTGTTTAAATTAGTTCCCTTTACTAATTATTTCAAATTCCAATTCATTTGTCTCAACCCATTTTTATTCCCAAACCTTTATTATCTTTAATCCACTCTGAACTAATTTTACAACTTTACTTTACTTTACCAAATTTAAATCGAATTCGAGTATTCAGTTCAAGTTCCATTTTCTTAAGAATTCAAGATGAATTTCAACATTTAGTTTTCAATTTCATTTACTTGCAATTGTAAATTCATCTATTCATTCAGAAATTTATTTCCACCTTATTTAATACAATTCAAACTCAATTTCAATTTTCCACTTGAATTCTATTTACTTAATTCAATTCCATTCAAAAAATTTAAACTTATATAAGTTTTCCAACTTTTCTATATTTCATTTAACAATCTCCTTGATTTATTTCATCTAATTGGTTGACTTACCCAACTTGTTTTTTTTGTTTTCTTATTCACTTTATTTTAACTCAATTCAAATATTCAGTTTCAATTCAATTTTTTTAGCTTCGATAAGTTTCCCAACTTTTCTATATTTCAAACTATTTTAATTTTTAACTTTTCTTCAAGTTAGATTTTATTCAATAATTTCAAATTTTATAAGTTGCCAAACTCAGTTATATTCTATAAATATTTTATATAGGATTCCAGAGTCTTTCCATCTTTTCAAAACTATTTTTGAAATCAATTCAAATTAACTTTTGAATTTCCAAAACTAAACCCAGTTTTCCAAACAACTTAAATTTTTAAATGATTTGGCAGCAATTCCTCTCTTGGAAACTTGAAAATGAACGCCGATGATATCGCGATCATCATCGAAATTATTTTCCAGAGACTGAAAAGAGTTTAATTCTTTTATTCCTTCAAAAGATTTCCAAATATACCTTTTCAAATCCCAAATCTCATCATATTTCAAATCCAATTCAAAATATTTTTCCTAAATAATATCACCACTATTTTTCCAAAAATTTGAAAATCATTTTCAAACTCAAAAGGGATTTAATTTCCAAAATTTCCAAATTTCAAATCCTTTCAAAAACATTTCCAATATTACTCTGGAATTCTATTTCAAATTATAAATCACATTTACAATTTACATTTACAAATCCCATTTTGTATATAAATTTATTTTCTAAGCTTTTTGTTATGATATCAATTTCTATTCAATAAAAATGATAATAATTTACCACTTCCTAACAATCAAGCAACCATACATAACTATAGCAATTGATGGAAAATGTTTTCTTTTCTATACAAAAATAGTTGGGTAAAATTATTTCATTTACCCTATTTTTAAAACAATACTGTGTCGGTTTATCTTGTTTAAGAGTTTAGAAACCCGTATAGATAAAATGGCGCCCCACATATTGACCAGAATTCATAAATAGTCAACCGATAAGTCAACACGATACAGAAATAATTTTTATATTCACTAACAAATACGCGCTCATATCTATTAGTACACTCAAACTCATTCTGCAGTACTACTGACTCTATCTCTAATGAGTAGTTTTCCCACCAGAGCCAAGGTTGTCGCTTAACCAATTGCTCTGATACCAAAATGTAACGACCTGATTTTTCGACTTCTAAAAGTCGACATCGTTACGCCCACTATATCAAATGTCGAACAATCGAATGCAGGAAAACCGAACCGTTAGGGTTAAAGAAGAAGAAGATAGAAGAAGAAACAGAAACAATATCAGAATCTCACATTCGTAGCGGAACAATATATAATAGATAAATGAATATCTTTAAACAAAAGAACTATATCAGTTTATTCATACATCATCGAAGTATTACAACAACAAAACATGACACTAGGCAGTTATTATAACTTGCTCACATGAAACTGACTTACACCAACCCATACGCAGCGGATACTACATAATACAAGTGATACGTCTCGCCATCCAGCTTGTCTCCGGATCTCCACAACATACCTTCCTGACTTCACTCCAGAACAACTGATAATCTGACTCTAGGCTGCCCTTGTGGAAAATTATGAGCACCCAGAGTTTAGAAAGGAACAATAAACACCAGGTCAGTCATGGGACTAGTGTGAGATCTTAAAATAGTTATTTGCACAAAGAAAAGGAAAAGAAATCCGCTATGCTTTTGGAAAATGAAACTACCATAAGGCCTCCCGCCACACAATGCAATTGCACAATTGGAGGAGATTTCTCCTTATGATAGCCAAACATGCTTGATAAGAAAAATTCTTTTGATATAATTATTAGTGCATAGTGTAGAAAATATTTCGAAAGTATAATATTAATCTTAGCCAGCATACCACCATTAAGGTATACCTACAATAGCTAACTATTAAACGGCAGGTCACCACCATAAGTAAAAGGGAGGTTATACAACTAAAACCGTACAGGGTGCGTATTGTTTTTTGGATTTCCAACAAATGGTCAGGCTAAGGAACATCCTACACTACATAGGTACGCCTCTAGAGGGATGCCCCGAGAATCTAACTGGATCTCTACCAACATAAGGCCGGGTTATCTCTGTAACTAGGTAATTACTGCACGAGTATGCCATCCCCCGGTCGTCACCGACCTTTATCAAAGGATCCTCAACCACAAAGCAACAACCACAAAGCAATACATTTGCAGCAACCACATAAGTTAAGTATCTGGGCTTCATACCATGATACCACCTTTTTCCAGAAGGAAATGGACATACCCTAAGGGCAGGACCCTCATAACCCCTTGCTACATTCTCCCTGTTTCAACCATTTTCGAGGTGTGAGGTCCGACGAAGTCTCGTCCACAAAGCTACGCTTTTCACAAATTCATTGCTTCAATCAATAAATGATCAGCAGCACTCAACATGCCACACTATCAAATTGGGAGTATATCACTAATAACCATCAACTACATAACCTCCGAGCTCATACGTCTCGGAGAAGGGTGTTAAGCTAAGAGAATAAATTCTCTGCCACCAACAGAAATGTATTTGATAGAAATCAGCTTTATATCTCAAAGTGTAATGTCAGATATACAACCATACAAGTCTATTTCGGCTTCGAATGGAACCGAAGGCATTTCAAAGAAGCCCTCGCAAATCCGGATATTCACTAATCACATCCGGTCTCCTCATCACAAAGGGTGATAAAATTTCTATACCGGAGCAACTCAGTGCAGGGACATTCGACGGGTAATCCTTTCGTTTTCGAAAATATCCGGTCTTCAACACTATCTTCAAATGCAGTCCCATTTTTTCGTTTCAATATTCGGAATGGGTTCTAATGAAACAAAGTCCTCTCCCTGCTAATCCGAATAATGAGCGCTTATTTTAAAAATAGGTGTTACATTTAGATTTCAAGTAAATCACATCAATTTCCACTTTAATCTTTTTCAAATAAAAGATCCATCACAAAGATTAGATGTGGTTTTCGGATAATCATCTGGAATCCGACCCCTGGTCGCATCGAAATTCAAATGCCATTTTAAAGGCCAATATTGATCATCGGTTATTTAACTACCAAACAACATTCACAACAACCACCAGATTTAAATAATTTTCCCCAAATTATTTATTTTCAAAATATCTTCGGAAGATATATTTTTAACACTTCAACAGTTTAAAAACAAATTTCAAATCACTTTCCTTACGTGGAATAAATTTCCAAATATCATTTATTTCTACTGAAAATTTTGCCGAGTCCGAATACTTCAAAATAATTTAAATCACTTATCCAAAAATATATTTGGAAATACTTAAATAAAAGCTACTTTCAAACACTTTGTTTAAAATATTAGTTAAGAAATTTTATACCCATATCTCATATAAATCTTAAGCCCAAAATAATTCTAAAAATAAAATTATTAGATATAGTATAACTATTTAAATAACATTTTCTAAATCAAATATCAATTAAACCTTTAAAATAATCATTTCTATCATTAACTAAATAAATCTTTGCTTTAAAGATTTAAAAACAATTTACAAAAATAATTTCTCCAAAAACATTCTTTTTAAAACCAACTTTAGAACTTTTAATTTATATTTTAAAAGCTACTTTAAAAAAATACTCGCTTTCCAAGGAAAATACATTTTCCATTTCAAAATGGTCCATTTAAATCAATTAATAAATCCTTCTTGATTTATTTTACTTTACATTCCAAATCCGTAAATTTCTTTCCACGCTTTTAAAAATAAACCAATATTTATTTTTAAAACAAATTTTCCTTTACTTTATAAATTCCCATTGTGAATTTAAATTTCCAAATGTCCCTTGATATACAATTTTCAAATTGATTTTCAAATATTCATTTTCAAACACCAAATAAAATTCCAAATCGATTTCCAAATTTATTTCAAATTCCAAATCGATTTCCAATTTTATTTCAAACACCAAACAAATTCCAAATTTATTTTCAAACACCAAATCAAATTCTAAATTGATTACCTTCTTAAAATAAATTCCTGTATACCTTCCAAACTATTTAAAATCCGAATTTTAAATAAATTCTTCAACTTTTAACAATTTTTCTTAAAATCCATTTATTAAAATCTTTTTCCTATATTTTGGAATTTATTCAATAGGATTTCAAAAGCCAATCTTTATCCTTTTAAAATTCCTTTTCAATTTATCCAATTTTCTAAAATGAATTTACTTAAAATTTTCTACTTTAATTTCCAAAAATCCAATTTTCATATTTCTGTTATCCTACGATACCAAAAATATATTCGGCTAAACTTTAGCCTTCAATAAATTTCAACCACCAGTATAATCATTCACACCAATATAATCATTCACAGATTATCACATCACAACATACACAAATAAATTCAATAATATGAGGAATCCAGTTGGATCCCTCCAACCTGTTTCCCTGCATCCACAGATGTTAGCACAAGGATTTAAATACCAATTCCACTTCGAGTTGGCATATCATGCTAAATGGGATTTATATTATATCATCCGCTATTATGCGGCGCATAGGGTCTCATCTGCTATATAATGCGGGAATTCAATCACTCCAATACACACATACACACACACACACTACTATATATACTATCACAACGAGACAATCAATCAATAATTGAAATTCTATTTTTTCAATTGAGTGAGAAGATATCACCTTTAACTTTGCATGCATTCCATTTCCCATCCGGCTTGATTCCCTATGATTTTTTTAGACCTTGAATAATATTTATACAATTTATTAATATTCGAAATAATCGAAAAATCAATTTCCTTTTAATAAATCAAATTAACTAACAATTTTGATTTTAAACTAATCCCCTTTTAAATAAAATAATTTTTAGTGACAAAAATAAGTAAATAAATTTATTAGACAAATTTATTTCCGTAATACATTATTTAAAAATAAACTAGCACATTTTAATGGTGCATTTGATACATTATAATTTTTTTCCCAAATTGAAACTATATATATATATTTTTATGAAAATATATTATTGATTTCAATAATCAATTTTATATCAACTTTCAATGTTTTGAAATCTTTTAGATGTATACTAACTGTAAAATATCCTTTATCTGCATTTTATATTTATTTATTTTCTCTTCGAAAATGTATATGTAAAAAAAATGAATCATACCCTTTCGTAGTAGAACCTCACCATTGCTGATGAACAGCGCGAACCCCCACCATTGCCCGTCGCAAGCACCTAGGCCTCGCTCGAGTCTTCGGCCACAAGCACTGCCGCGCGTGCGATGCCGATATCGCCACCCTACTTCACACGACATCAATGTCACAACGACTTCGAGCCTTTCCTAGATCTGTCGCGAAACCCTCACCTTCGTCAAGACTGACCGCGCTCGCCCTCCTCTACGATATTGCCCACGCGAACAACATCGAACCCAAAAATCTTCGTCGTCGCGATTCGATCGCGATTTGAAGTTTTGAAACGTTCCGCCATTTTCCCAATTTCGATTTGCATTTGATTTTTTTATTAAGTTGAAGAGGCGATTTGATCTTTGAGTTTTTTGAATGAAATTAAGGGATAGAGCGGCCTTTGTTATTTGATTTTCGAACGAAGATAAAAGCGTTTCGTTTGATTTTTCTTATTCTTTTTTGAACAAGATAATGTATGTATTTTTTTTAATTTCTAAACAAACACGTGTAACAATAAACGACACGTGCTATGAATTCCTCTACATGTCATTTGCCTGCAACAGTGCTCTGATATAGTTATATTTTAAAATTTTAAATTCAATTTCAAATCATCTCAAAAATGTAACTTAAATTTTCGAACTCCTATCGAAGTGTGCCACTAGGCGTTTATAATGTAAAAACCCTATTCAAAACGCAAAGGAAAAGGTTCTGAGTCCAATTTTGTTCGTATGGAGAACATAGCTTTTTGAATCCAGCTACTAAATTAAATTTCGATATAAATTCTAGCGCATTTGTCTATCGTTCGATCAAACTATTATTCTGACATTACGAAAATTGAAATCCGATATTAATACACTATTACGGATCCAGTGGAACTAGTTTCGTCGATTGTCGAGATTGTGCCTCGAAAGGCTATTTTTAAATATCTATTTAAATGATATATTTCAAAACTAAGTAAAATACTTCAATTTCAAATTTTAACACTTCCATTATCTTTAGTATTTTAAATATAAATTCTCCAAGCCTTTAAAATATTTTTAACGAGCTTAAAAATCAAGATTCAATATTTCACCGAACTTCAAATTACTAAATTCAATAATTTAATTGCTAAATAAACAGATATTTTTGAAATTCAAGTTAAACCAACTTTCAAATATTAAAATTCAATTAAACATTTTCATTTCAAATGTCCAAAATTTTGGATCGTCACAACCGACAACTTCAACTTTAGGAAAGTTGACCGTGTATTAGATGTTTGTAGTGAACGGGCTCTAGTTCATCTCATCAACATCCAGCCTCCTGTTTTTCTACCTAATACTCAGTGTATCATCCATCTTTTTCCTCCGCCATTTTATTTCTTCCTTAGAGTATTTGGTGGGCTACGCCGGACAACATGCACAATGGATCAAACACATATGGACCAACTTGCCCAGACTCATGTAGTCCTATTTCATTAGTGAAACATGTGGTTTTATTGTAAAAGATGACTTATGGTGGGATGTCCGCCCTCATTTTAGTATAGGCAACGCCATTCATTTAGTACCAATCTGGTTGGTTTGAGACAATTTTATTAAGCCCATAGTTCCTTCCTTCTTATTTTTTCTTTAGCAGCAGTGCCTCGTAATTAGCCGACAGAATACCTAGCTCCATCGCAGCCTCACTATTCTTGTATTAGGTCATTTTCGTCATGAATCTAAGAAATGCGTCCATCATCTCCTGCTGGTTAGCTAAGGGTGAAGTTTCCATATTCAACATCATCATCTGCACCTCTTCCTCGGTCCAATACTTGATCGGTAGATTTGGGTCGGACATTACTTCCAGATTAATTGTATGCTTAGACTACTCTATCCTAAATAGTATCTTTTGGATCCATGCTTTCTAGCTAGTTGCTTTATGATTTGAATCGAACTCTCAATGAAAGTACAAAAATGTTGGCATCGGAAATGACTAAACACCTCAGAATTAAGATTTGGAAGAGTTTAGATTCTTGACTGCGATCATTATGCATGTTTATTAAGGGTAAGAACTTTGTTTTTCAATGTTAAGTTTTTACTCTAATTTCGATCATAAGTCATATATAGATACACTGGAAATCGAGAAATAAAGTGCAAAAGAAGTAAATGACATATAATTTCCATAGTTCTTTGACAATCTATGACCTGCATCCACTTTTTATCTTTTATTATGATTCTTCGTTTTACAATTTCTACAACAATTTCTAGACAATTAGTCAGAATTCTGGTTGAAGTAACGAATCGGGTAGGCCTAGTTCTAGATCTATAGTTTCATTTCTGAATGGTCCATTGATGTCCAGTAATGCTTAGAATGCAATTAGGATCTAACCAATAATGTAACAACCACACCTTTGAATACACCGATCCAAATCCTAAAATAGTGTTTGAACTCGTGCCATGCCAAAAAGTACGAGTCGTTTGGTTTTTATGGTTTACATGATATAAAGACAATTATAATTGTAGAACATTCTACACTTTTAGATCTCACACCGTAAGGAAATAAAATATAAGTACTATAAATAATTCTAATTTTGCGTAGTCTCAAAATAACTATAGTCCGTACAAATATTGACAAAATAGAGTCTCCAAATGATATTATAACAAAATCTAGATAATATATGTAATATAAGGTACATATGAGCAAGACTATACATGGATATATCTTCAAGCATCCAGTTGTCTTCTCCATGCACCTTAACAAAGTTGCCTCATCGACTGCACTATCTTCCTGTAATAGATATAAAGAAAGTGAAATGGAGGGGATCAGACAAGGACTGGCGAGTGAATTATATCATTAGTGGTATGGTATGGACAAGTAATTAAAGTTTAGTTATAACCTACACCTAAGGGTGTTTTTAGTGTGCATGTTCTATATATGTAAGGAATTAGTCGCTTTTACAAAATAAGTTGACTATTCTTAATGTGGCTAGAGTTTCCACTCACAGGTGGAACATACCAAAACTAAATGATCCCTAGTAATATCTCTACTGTACAGTCTCAATGATAGACCACCTAACTATACATTGAATTAACATTCTCTATAGTAGTATCTTGGGTTGCATATATCCGAATATACATTCAATACCCAACATACTCATCGAATCACCATCCAACTATACTTTCCATATATGCATTGGTGCGCCTAATCGAATAGAGCTCGCTGCAGTAATTTATACGTTTGTATTTTTATTCAAACGTCTAATCCCCTGTATAAAAATTTTGTTACAGGCATTAAGATGTCCGATCCTACATTCAGATATCCTACATAGATTCCAGATGTCCGAATAAGGGTTCAAATGTCTGAATCTTGCTAGTTTTGAACATATTTCTTTCTGTTTCATATTTTTTGAAATTCGGACGTCTAACTAAAAATCCAGACATCTAAATATGTATTTGCAGGTTTGGTAACTTATTTATTTTATTTATCTTCTTTGTGGATTCAAGTATACATATTAAATTCCATTTTAATAAGTGTTTGGCTACCATTTTGTTTATACGTAACTCCTAGTAGTTTTATTCCATCTAATATATTTAATATTCTAATTGAATTACCTATGTACTCTTCAATCGATTATCTATATATATTTAAAACTAATACAATCAAATCTACCTAAATCCAAATGAATGTATTCATTTACTTTTCCTTTATTAAATAAATCAAACTTTTTATACAAGATCATATTAATAGAATTAGAGTAGTTTCATTCTAATTTACTCTTCACTCCCAAATTAATGACTATTTTGTCAATTTATTACCTCGGGTTTTCCTATTCTTTTAATTCATAAATATCTTTAATTAAAGATCATTGATTTGGATCAAAAATCACTAACTATAAGAAGGTATATAAATAAAAATTAGCTGCTTATCCATAAAATAACCATTTCATAGATAAATCCGCTCACCTTTTTAACTTTCCTTCTCTGTCTCTCGAAATTCCATTATAATCCAACTCAAATAAGTTTCCTCTTCCTCTATCTTTGATTCATTTATTCTTCTCTAATCCTCCTTTTCTTCTTTTAGTTTGTTTTGAGTTATTTCTTATTTAGAAATTTGAAAAAGAGAATAAAAAAGCGTTTAGATTTGAGAAATTTTGAGGATGAAGAAGAAGAAAAGAACATATAGAATTACAGAGGTATGGCTATGGTTAGAATCAAGAGAAGTAGGGGTTAGGTATATATTTATAGTTGAAAATTAGGATTATCAGGCTAAATCCTAAAATCATTATTTACAGAAATGCCACCAGACCTAGTTTCCGCTAATCCAAATCCGTTTTATCAAATTTAACAAGTTAGATATGTTTTTTGATTGTAAATAGCATTCCAACTGTAAGAGAATAGGACATTAGGCCTAATTCCAAAATTTGTGAAAATTAACTATTTTATCGCTTGATGTAAAATCACATTTTTACCCTTATAATATTTTAATTTATGATTAAAATTTTCATGGTGTTACATTTAGATCAGTATCTAAACAAATTATTACTCTCCTATGACTGACCATACTTTGCCCTTTTAATGGAAAAATATTCCCAAATCCCATTAAAGTAATTAAATATTTAAAGCCTATTTAAATATTTATCGATATTGTATATTGGTACGTGCACATATGACTTATATATAAACATCCTAATAATTACTAATAGCATCCAGAACATTTCATATAATTATCCCACTTATGCATAACTCCCTAAAAATCAACTACATGAATAATTAATATTACTTAAATGTTAATTAATTTATAACACTTCATAAGCCTAATTAAATAGTGTGGTTTTCTTGAGAGTTCAAAAATATAATTGTGGTGTGAATTCAGTCAGTGATTAATATTGAACAATTCAAACATAAATGTTCACACTTCACTTTAGGTATTGCTGTGATAGTTTAGCTGAATTCATCACTTACAAATCCTTTTGATAAAATCATATTTTGCGTTACTTTAAGCGGTACCAATAGTAGTAATGATTTACGCAAGTTCTCTTCGCTAATACTATATCACTTTAGGATGTATGGATTCGGTATTGATTCCCATATTATCCACATTCAACTTGATTTGTCCACAAACAAAGTTCTTATTTCAATAATAAAATTTATTATTTAGGAGAGGTATAGGTATGGCCTAGGGGAAAATATGTAACTTATTACAGATATCTAACTCTGTTACCAACGTTATTCATAATACAGGTACTTATTGTCTATTATATACTTTGATATATAGCGATATAATTAATTAAGTAATTAATTTAAAGTACATTAAACACGAAATCCTTAATGAGATGTTATTTGATAATAATTACAAGGGGTTGTAATCAAGAGAAAATCATCACAATATTAAATAACATATTGTTTTAAATATTCCTGGTCAAATTGTTTTGAGAAAGAATATCAATGGATTGCCAAGCCACTATTTCGCTATAATCAAAGTAGAGTGTCTACATTGAAGTTCCATAGTAACTCCAAGTCGAGAGAAATGTGTAACATCATTACTTTGAGATTCTCAGTTTGACCTTATTTATATTAAGAATAGAAAGTGATCAAGTGAGTCATTCCATGATTATCCAATAACAATCATTACGTAACTTCTTGTTGCCTACAACAGCAATGAGTAATACACTATCCAACATTTGAAAAGCGTTATGTAATCTAATCTTGAGGGATGAATGGATATCCTTTCTCGAAACGTCTTCATTTTGAATATGTGAAGTAATATGTTATTTTAATGCAATAAGTTTCCCACGATTGAAATATATTGTAATTATCATTACATAACATATCATTTAAGGATTTTCTATTTCTATACTTTAGATTGATTACTTAATTAATTATATCACAATATAATAAAGTGAATTATAGAAATCAAATGCCATCATTATGAAAAAGAATTATTACCATGTTAGATATATGTAACAAATTACATAATTGCATATAGGGCATACCCTTACTCTATCAATCTCCCACTTGCACTTAGGTTCAATTATGGAGTCTTAACCCAAATTACTCGATCGTTTTTCTAAAAAACTAACTGGTCAGTCTTTTAGTGAGCAGATAAGCTATATTGTTTTAATTGTCCCCTCTATAAATTAACTCTTTTCAATGTCGTTATTCAAACTTTATCGTATGGAATCCTTTGGACTATGTTTTTCAACTTCTAATGAGCTTTTGATTCTTTTAAGAACTATGTCATGACTTATTATCATATATAGTACCACGAGATTTTCAATAATTGGAATCACTTGTAGCTCACTTATAAAATTGTGCATTTATGTATACTTCCTTAATCGTAGTGCTATTCAAGGCAATGTACTTAGCTTTTGGTTCAATCAGCCACTACTTATTGTTTAGAACATTTCCAACCTAAACTGTGCGCCATGATGATTCTTGCAGACTTGTGTGCTGCCTACTTTGTAAATATAAGTACCCAGTTTCAAAAAAAAAAAACATTTCCAACCTAAAGTTATTCACTTGATTGAACATGAATTTAGGATTAGTATACTATACTAGATATCACCTGTTAAGCTTGAGTCTGCACACTCCTTTACATGTTATATTGTTGCTATTAACAATTCTCTAGTATTTTGTATATACATGATGTAACGACCCATATTTTACATATTAAAGGATCATGAAATATTATTTATAAATTCATATTGGGTCATACTCGGTTATAAATTTGGATGATGTTGAGTAGCGACATTTTTTACCCTTAGTAATTTTGTCAGATGATTTTGACCCTAGATTTATTTTTTTGGCATTTTCGGTAGTTATA
This sequence comes from Allium cepa, assembly GCA_030765085.1. NCBI lineage: Eukaryota > Viridiplantae > Streptophyta > Magnoliopsida > Asparagales > Amaryllidaceae > Allium > Allium cepa. Next base: position 185,752,035 of record CM060934.1, read on the forward strand.
CGTATTACACCGATATACATATATCAATGCATCAGAGAATTTGGATGAACGAAAAACATCTCTGGGTCAAGAACAAGTGTATAAAGAATTTTCAAGATCGGACATTCAGGCAGCCTTTGAGCTAGTGTTAATTAATTATATAGTATGTATAAAATTTCTTATATCATCCATATGTTTTGCATACGATTTCTGATTTGGATATGGTTTCTAGAGTTGCATTCCTATTGGAGCCGTCTATGCCTTGGTATAGGATTAGACATCTTTCATTGAGGTGAATGATATTATCTCTCACCATGCTATCATTATTAGTATAGTATAAAATGACGTTTGAAAAGATTTCTAACTTTAAAATGTGAATTTTAATATATTTAAACCCACACCGACTTAGAATTTAAAAGTGGTTTAAATCGGATGTCAAATATGTTTTTATGGATGCATAATTTCTATAAATTGCTAGATTTAGGCTATTTTTGATACCAATCCCGAATTGGTTGATATAGATGTAGTATATATGTTGTATATATGCTATGACAGATGTATGAATGCTTGTAGGTTGCATGTATGCTTGTTTCCTTAGTTTGGTTAAAAATGTCGTTCGATAGGCGATATAGTGTTAGGAAGTATCCCATAATAAAGTTTAACGCATATAAATTGACTGCACACATGATGGTTACTCGAATAGATGAGATATGTATGTAGAAAGATGCTTTAGGCTTCAGGATAGATGCTGGACTTTTCACTTGGTTTGTATTTAGCCATTTTTAGTTAAGTACAAAACTAAAGTGATTGAGATCGACCACTTTTGAGTGGTCGGTACTTACCACTATTGATGATGGCCAACCTTGCAAATTTTTACATGGAAAATAAAGAGGCTTTAGGAAGCGTGATGCCATGGTTCGTTTGATTTTGATGTTATAGCTCTTCAACGAGTTGTTTTGAAGGTAAAGCGAGGATGTGATGCTTTAAGGCGATGACTTCGAGATTTGGTGATGATGACTCATGATGGGGAGTGATGGCTTAATTGATGGGATAGACATGCTTTGAGATGCAGATCATAGGTTTACGTGTTGGACTTAAGGAAGTATTAGAGGATAGTTATGGGATAAAAGATGATATTTTACAACTAGTGATGATTGTCGAGAATCGTCCCAATCTTGATGACTTCAGATGGGAGTTATATAATGATTTGGGGACTAGTTCTAGAATGCACTTTGTAGTGGATGACATGTTTAAAGGGATCGTTGACATTCAGAGGTTTCTAATGTACTCGTAAAGCAGTAGTATATAGGGAAACCCACTTGGATCGTTGTGGGTCCATATCTTCAAATAGGATATTTGTTTTACTCCAGACCAGCTGATGGGTAGTCTAAATCCTAGCCTATTGAGTGGCATGAATTCTAATATTAATATACTAAGATGTTGAGTATCAATGGGTGGTGTAGTCCCTAAGCACGATAGGTCTGGCAAGTTATCATGTATCTAATGCATTGAATGAGTGAATGTGGGGATGGGTGATGGATGTTATGTTTGCTTTGGTTACTAATCACACTAGGGATGTTATACGATGTTGATATTACTGATGTGAATATTTGGACATCTATTAGCAGTTTGACGTATAGTATACCTATGATGACTATAATGTGGAGTAGCATATATCATGTGTTATGAGGTAACTCTTTGAAAGTAGGGACGGGACATGTATGATTCTCGATACCCTATGTCCTATATACTATATCGATTTTTGTAGTATTTTAGTATTGTTTATAGCTCATACCTAACTGTTGTCTGACTCGAGCTTTTATGCTTTGCTTCTTATTATCTTGGGTACTCTTAAACGAGTAGACTAGATAGTAGATGTAAATGACACATGGAGTTATGCAGATGGACTAGCAAGAGGCGTCGATTTCTAATATTTATGATTTGGGCTTAATTTTGCTTATTCTACTACGCGACACTATAGAGCCTAGACAGTGTCTGTTTAAATTATTTAGAGACAGTTTATCTTTCGAGTTAATCATCAATTGTATAACTATATGGATATGTGCACTCTGATTTGTGGTGCATTCGGTTATTACTGCTTTGTCTGTTTTATAACTGCGATGATGGGATATTCGACAAGTTCTGTGATTGTTATATTTACTTTATAACCTTGACAATCGTCCTACATCAGCTAGGTATCGTCATAATGCACTATAAAGGTATATTTGGTGTCGGAGATGTAGGGCAGTCGTTATATTTGATATTAGAGCTTAGGTTGTATAGTTAACCTAAGTTGATACCATGGTCCGGTAGAGTAAGGAAGAAGTTATCACTATAGACTGGATCGATAGTGTATATATACACGAGAGAGTATACTCATTATATATATTTGATTTTCAAAGCTATATAGTAGTATATAATATATATATAAGTTTCATCACACAAACAAGTACCACAGATGCAGTTCTTCTTTATGAGAGATTGATCATTCTTATTATAGGCAAAGAATGAGTCGGCATAAAAGAAATTCTATTAGGAACTCCATTTCTGGCGTTAAGGAGTGGGCAAGTCAGGGGGTTGCAAACCCTGATCTATAGAACATGTCAGTCGAGGTGGTGTGCAACATGGTTCAAAATGTCCAAGTTGCTCCAAATGACGATGTACTCGGATGCAAACACCCAAAGTCGACTTTACCTAGTTGTATAAAGACTACATGAGTCTAGAAGGCATATTTTACCTTGGAATAGAGTTAGCTATTGAGGTGTAAGACTAGATGGATACTTGTGAGAGGATCTTCGATGACTTGGAGTTAGATGACAGGATGAGGAGGAAGTTAGCCTCTGATAAGTCCAAGGATGTATAATAAACTAGTGGAACGTCATTATAGCTACAACTCACAAGGATCAATTTACTTGGGATAGGTTCATAGTTCGCCTTGAAGAGAAGTTTATCTCGACTATTCAGAATATGGTGTTATTTAGGAAGTTTGTCAACTTGAAGTAAGGAGATATGTCTATGTTGGGGTACATGGCCAAATTTAATGTGATGTCGAAGTATGGTATATCTTTCAGTGTAATCTACACAAAAGGGATGAATAGTTTACCATTGGGTTGAATGATCGTCTTAGGAAGCGACTGATTAGTCGCATTGATGAGAGCTTTGAGAAGTTAGTCAAGAAGGCATTAGGACATGAGAGCCTATATCCAGTGTAGAAGGGCAGTCCTGAACTAGCTATGTAAAGGCGGACCGTCATATGCATTGATTGCCATCCCTTTTTTATCGAGTGCTTCATCGATGAAAGACAAGGTAATTGGCAACCATCTAAGATATGCTTTCCATTTATGATGGTTCCTATACGTATTTTATTCAACACCAAGGTTGCACATTCCTTCATCATATGTAGTAATTTGGTAGATATATTAGGATCGAGACCCGAGATAATTGACTGGCCTTAAACTATCATAAACCATATTGGAGGCTAAACTAGCTTATGCATAGTTTGTCGAGACCTAGTGTTATCGAGTCATGGATGTTCTTTTTTTTTGTGATGCTTTGTTTTGGATTTTGTTGGTTTTGGTACTATTTTATAATGGACTGGTTGAAGAGGTATGGAGTAGTGGTGGGCTATGAGGGGCCATTAGTGATGATAGTGATCGACGATTTGTGGAAGGTAGTGGTAGGGTGCCTGTCAGATCATGAGGTGATGGTTAACTTTTTATATTCACTTGATATCCCATATAATGATTTATTATCGGTACCTATTGCTAGAAAGTATCTGAGCGCATCCGATGAGATGATTGGATTACCACCATGTAGGGAGATAGAGTTTTATATCAATCTAGTCAGAGATGCTAGGCCAGTAGTTGTGCCTTTGAGGCATATGACGCCCAAAGAGCGGAGGGAACTAAAGGTGCGAGCAAATGACATACTGAGGTGAGGGTTCATTCATAGGAGCATTTTAAGTGGGGTGCACCTGTAGTGTTCTCCACTAAGGTGGATGACTTTATGAGGTTGTGTGATGATTACCATTAGCTGAATGATATGATAAACAAGTATCTACTCCTACGTGTTGATGGCTTGTTTAATCAACTCCATGGTGCGAAGAAATTCTCTTGGTTGGACCTTACAACGAGGTTTCACCGATTAAGAATAGCTAGGTAAGGTGTTTTGATTACCACACTTCGTATGCCATTTAGATTCTATGAGAGGATGGTTATGCCGTTTGATGTAACCAATGATCCAGCATACTTTGTTGATCTCATGAATTGTGCTTCAGCTGACCAGTTAAGTGAGTTTGTACTTATGTTCGTTGATGGTATTTTCATATACTCATGAGCTGAATTAGAACACAGATAGGATTGTCCTTGGGGTGTTGAGAAAACAATAATTGACAATGAAGCTTTCAAAATGTCACTTCTGGAGGAAGGAAGTGAGACTCTTGGGTCATGTTATTTCGAAGCAGGACATCGTTATAGATCCTGGGGAGGTTATGGTAGCCCTGGATTACAACGAAAACAAGAGTGATATGAATGTGATGAGTTTTCTTGGACAATAAGGATAGTACAGATGTTTTATCAAGGACTTCCCAAAGTTAGCATCACCGTTAATCGATTTGACGAAGAAGAATCAGACTTTTACATAGGACGTGAGAGTGAGCACACAGTTGTGAGTCTGAAAGAGGTTGATGACTACACCGGTGTTAGTCATTCCAAGTGGGAATGAGGAGTTAAAAGTATACACAGACGCCTATAGTACTGGATTTGGTATGATATTGATGCAGATAGGTAAGGTTTTCACAAATGTTAGTCGATAACTGAAACCGCATGAAAGCGAATATCCGACTCATTATTTGGAGTTCGTGGCGATGGTATTCACTTTAGAGTTTTGGAGGCATTATCTACTACTAGGGAGGTTTGGGTTTTTCACTGACTCTACATTGTTGAAGTACCTCTTCTCTAAGAAGGATCTCAACCTTTTCCAGTAGCAATGTTAGAGCTCTTAGACTCCTACAACTTTGGCATTTCTTATACGCCCAGTATAGGAAATGCATTTGTTGATGCTCTGAGTAGAAGACATGTTGGAAGCAATGTTCCTATAATGGACACAGCTTAAGTTTTCTACTGTAATGACTTCAAACCTCGATGTAAGATTAAGCCAAAGACGTTGGCTAATGTGATTATGAGACCTACTTTGACTTAGTGGATCAATATTAGTCAAAGATGTGATGCTAGACCAGCGGAGATCATGGCTATGTTAGAAGGACAAATAGAGTCTCATGAGATGATGTAGTGCGGACTCGCCCAAGATGGTTGGTTCTATAAAAATGAGATATTCTTCATACTTGAATGGAAGTGGGAGCAGATATCAATGGCCTTCATCAATGGATTTCCAAGGACCAGAAGTGGGTACGGTAGTAGTTGGGCTATAATCGATAGATTAATGAAGAGTGCGAGATTTATACCCATTAAGTCTAGTAGAACAACATCTAAATTGACCAATTTGTATGTAACGTGAATTGTGCGATTCCATAATGTACCAAAGAGCATTGACAGCGGTTGAGACAGTTATTCACTAGTGGGTTTGGAAAAGCTTATAAGATGCATTGGGGAAAATGACATCGAATCAATTAGAGGATATCAAGATTAAATGTAATGTCCCCATTTTGAGACCCGAAACTAAGTGTTACAGATGCTGTAGTCATCTATAGTATTAATTTCCAGTGACAAAATGAGATTAGTTAATTGCATCTATAACATCAATAGCATATGAATACGAAAATTTTCAAAACTCATTTCATTAATAACTTTCATATTCATTACATCTTATTACATAATCTCATCGCTTCCACACATAACATCTCTAGATTGAGGAAGATCAACAACTATAGAGTAAGCAAGTAACATATTAATACATAATGGTAGAGACAACTTATATATTAAGGATGCATAATATGTCATATATACACATTAAGTGATATTTATGGAACACTGTATTTCTTATGAAATACCCATATGATCCAACTGTCGAGCACATCTAAAACCATGGTATGTATTTAGTACATATGTGCTTGTTTCTTAAATCAAAGTTGGGTTTCTTACAATTTCAATTAAGATTATACATTCATATTTTGTAAGTTTAAATCATTTATAACTATTTATAATTTAATTACCTTATATAATATTATTTTATATATCACTAAATATATCATATTTAATTAATTTTAATATGGATTAAATCATATTTAATTGATTTTATTTCTTATTAATTTAATTAAAAATTAATTAAATTATTTCAAAATTTCAAAATTTTATTTTATTCATCTTAAACAATTTAAATAAATATTAACTTTAACGTTAATAATTCTTTATACATATATCATTATATATATGCGACTATATATATATCATTATGTGTGTGTATCTTTGTTTTTTTGAACATAGCTCATTATTGCCAACAAGAATTGATCTTGGGGATCGAACTCATCACATTTAATCTCGTAGTCCAAACTACCAATCAACTGAGCCAAACTTGCACACACACACACACACATATATATATATATATATATTAACTAATAGCTAGTTGAGAGATTTACCAAAAAATATATTCATTTCAACAAAAGATAATCAAATATTTTTTAATAAATTTGAAATTTCAATTTATTATTTACCTTAAACAATTCAAGATAATTGTATATATACATATATCATCATGTGTATTTTATTTAATTAATTAACTCTTAATTAATTGATTATTTTATTAACCTGGTTGATTAATATAATTTTTGAAATTATTAACTTTATTTTCAAAACCATTCTGAAAGTATTTTACAAAATTTCATCATATATTCTTAACCTTTAAATTTAAAATATACTTTAAAATTTCAAACTAAATTTTGAAAATTTGCCCATGCCCCAAAATCATTTTGGGTCTTTATATTGGGGTTAGTCTTTGGACTTATAACTTCCTTCGGGTCCTGCCAATAGTCAGATAAGGTAGAGTACGTAATTAGCCAAACTCAACTTTAAACACCACCTTTCCAGATAACCTACTAAATGGGTAGGATTTAATAAGTTAGCCTCAATATTGCTTATGCAAACCATGTAAACCATTATGCCTTTGATCCTGTTATCCTGCCTTTGAACCAAGCCATATCTTGACAAGACTGAACTATTGAATGGTCGGAAAATAAACCAAAAATCCTTAATCTTAACTTTGGAAACTAGAATCCAATCGAAATCTAAAGAGTTGACATAGAACCTTGCTTGCCACTTGATAAAGGCTTTCCATATTCCAAGTGAACCAAGTGATGAAGAGAAAATTTCCTAAAAGTTATCTAAGTGTCAACTCGATACCGGGTGATGGAAGCAAACTAGCACAGTAACTTCGAGGAAATAAAAGGACAAACTATAGGTGAAATGTAGTATGGAGCTAAAGGATATTTACCAAAGGCATTCTACTCAAAAGAATAGAGGAATCAAGTCAAATGCTCAAAAAATAGAATAACTCACAGCTCTATATCGAGTTGTGGAGCATAAATCGGTATCGAATTGACCATCACGTTAAGAATGTGGCCATGTTCTCCCTCCTGAACCTCTTCCTATAGGAGGAGAACGGGTGTAGCCAATACGAAACTTATTTCACTGACCTACGTCTATAAATAAAAGGAGAAGGGCACAAATATAGATAATCTTTTCACATTCTGAATTATTTGTGTTACTTCATTAAATTCTCATTGACTTGTACGCATGGAGCTGTAAGAACACAATCTGTAAAATCTTTTACAAATCATTAACAAAGTTTAAATGAACGTAGGCCAGAGTATTACCACTATGGGAAAAAACACATCAGATGACATATATGCTCCGTTGTTTGATTGCATATATATCTGTTGTTAAATCCTATGTCATCTTATTGCAAATCAGACAACATATATGCCCTGTCGTCTGATATGCACTAACACAGCAAAAAGAACCATATGTTGTCTGATGTTATAGTATCATTTCTAGAATTTCCTATTCGACAACATATATATATTGACTAATATGCATACCAACTAGACTTATGTTATATTTGTAGAGTGAAATAATGAATCGTAATTTTATTTAAATAAATATTTTATTTCAAATCAAATTCAAATACAATACAATTTTCACTATACGTACATTTTTAAATGCAATACAACTTTCACTATCACTCTCATATATACAACTTTTCTCTACACTCTCACGTATAACATTTTTTTACTAGCCCTCATTCACACTCACTTGAGTTTAATTTTGATGTTGATCTTGATTTGCTTGCTCCAGCTTGTGTCCAGCCATCTCCTATACCTGTTAAATAAACAATGTGGTAAACTGAAAGGAAACAAACCTAAATTGCAAAAATAAAATTGAATTTGAATATTAATATTGCCTTAGTTTATGGATTTGTTTTCTTTTCATGTTTTAGATAGGGATAAATATATATGTGCACAAACAACTTATGATATGCACAATGTATCACTGTGAATATTACAAGGCTGGGAATCGATTAAATTTCACAGACTATTGCAACGGTCTAGCCCTGAGGCTCAAGATAGTGCAAATGTGCACAAGGTCAAGCCCAAGCCTCCTCGAGCTCAATTCAGGTGTACATATCATAAAAAAAAAAATTAGCAATTCAACAACTCAAGAGTACATATTGCATACAAGACAAGAAATCTTAAAACAGTTTAAGCATGGTGCATATAGAACCAGCTCGAGGCGGCATGAATAAGGCTGAAGTGCACATGTACAAACCAAAAAAAACAAGGAGAAGAAAGTACATGGAAATATAGGAAATTCATATATATAAACCAAACAAATTATGCAAGAATTCAAGATAGTGCACATAAACAAGCTCAGGCAACTCAGCATGGAGATGCACAAAGTCAAAGCAAGCAGCAAACAGATTCATGGCAAACCAGCAAGCAAGCAAAGCCAAAGTGCATAAACAAGTTCAGTGCACATGGAGATGTACAAAGTCGAGCACTAGCAAACTAGATTCATGGCAGAATCAAAAGTGTCTCAACACTGCCTTGAATCGGGTTGCAAAACCAAGCATACACATTGACTTAAATGCAATTCAACATGGTTCAAAACTGAAAACAAGTTCAACTAGACCCTAAAATGGTTCAAGCATGGAAGTTCACACATTAAAACGACAAATTGAAAGTGTAACAAGAAATCACAGTGCAAAAGCAAGTGCCACAAATTAAAACAGCAATTGCCACTAACTGAACAAGGCAGTGCCACAAATTAAAACAAGGCAGTGCTATAAACAGCAAGTGCCGCAAATTACTTGATATGAAGCAACGGCAACATTCAAACATATATACATACATATGTATGTATGTATATACATGGAAGCCTCAAATTACTTGATATGAACCAGATCAGACTCATGTACAAAATGCAGTTCACACATACACACACACACATTTATATATGCAGATATAAGAACATTCACACATACATAAATACATATGTATGTATATACATGGAAGTTCACTCATATACACACACATATGTAGTGCTATGCAGATATAAAAATACATATACATACATACATACATACATACATACATACATACATACATACATACATATATATATATATATATATATATATATGAAAACATTCATACGGATAACCAGAAACACGGTTTGGTTTGCTTGAGACTGTTTATGGGTCAGAAATCAAACTTCCTCAGTTTAGTGTACATATAACCAGAAACACACACTTAGAAACAAATATATACGTACAAGGCAAAGAGTAATGAACAACCAGTGCACTGGCTCATCAAAAAAACATTACAAAGATAAGTGTACAATGCATATACTGTAATCAAAAGAACATTCACACATACATACATACATATGTATACATGTATATACATGGATGAACCAATAGCAATCATAAGCATCAAAGCTCCAAGAAAATCGAACATTCACACATTAAAACAAGGCAGTGCCTCAAATTAAAAAATTGGTTCAAGTGCCAGTGAAAATGCAACTCAAAACAAGTTCAACTCAAAATGTTTCAAAAAATGTTCAAGCTCAAGTAATTCAAAATGGTTCAGCTCAAAGCAATTCAATAATTGGTTCAACTCAAACTAGTTTATAAAGGTGCATGAACAAATTTAACAAACAAATAAAAACAAGGCAGTGCCACAAGTTAAAAAAAGCAGTGCCACAAACAATCACATATATACATACATATGTACGTATGTGTATACATGGAAGTTCAAACCATTAAGAATACAACAAGTACAAGTCACAGACAAGTGTTGTAACAACCCTAGATTTTGCCTATATATTTTAAATTTGACCTTATTTTATTTTTATTATTTTAAATTTGTTTTATTTCAAATATTTCATTTTTTAAATATAAATGTTGATTTTTATGTGAATTATAGTTTCAAACTTGTATAAATTGAATATTTTATTGAAAAGTGAATTTTTGGTCAAACTGGTCAAACTTTGACTTTTAAACTTCAAACTTAAATTATTTAAAATATTTAAAAAAAAATTGAAAGTAGATGAAATAAATTGAATACCGCTTTTCGTTTTATTGAAAACGGATTTAAATTGTGAAAGTTATACTGTTTTCAATATTGTGTGTATATTAAGTTATTTAACAATATTCTTTGTTTTAATGTATATAAATGATATTTTACTTGATATATCTTATCCTAATTTGTGTATTGATGTTATTGTATGTATATTTTTGTATTATAATAATTTTAAAATGAAGTAAACAATTTTCCAAAGTCAATGGTGATTTATTTGTAATTTCTGGACACCGTTTTGGATTTTTAAGCAATTTCTTTAAATCTTTTTCTATTTTCTTTAAATTTAATTTTTTTCATATGTGTTAATATGTTATTTTAAGTATATTTTGTCTTTTAAATATTTTTAAAGTGATGTTTGACTTTTTCCAAAGCTTATTTAATTTATTTCCAAATTTTAAAGCTTAGTTTCCATTTTTCTGCTATTTTCTTTATTTAAATTATATTTAAATTAAAATATATATATTTATTTGTGAATGCATTTTTAATTTTATGTTGTTATCTTTGTTATAAATATTTTTACAAGTCCATATAAATTTTCCAAAGTTCATTCTGTTTATTTTCCATTTTTCTAGACTAGTTTGCAATTTTGTGTTATTTTCTTATTTTAACCTTATATAATTAATAAATATTTATATATATCTTATATTTTGTTATATTTTCGAAATTTTGACTGGAAACATTATTAATTTCAGTAATATAAACTTATATGAATAAATTTAGGAAATACCAAAGGTTTTAAAAGCTTTTGAAACGTAAGTCGTTTCTTTTACCGTTTCCTCATTTACTCTTTGGCGGTTTTTATTTATTTATTAGCCTCTACTTCTTTTGGCTTTATATTACTTTGTTTGGCCGTGTATTCCAGTATTCATTCACTAAAAAAAAATTCCGCTTCTCATTCATTCACGGCTAGGAGAAAAAAATTGGGTAATGGCCTCCTCTTTTTGCACTTTTTCTTCTATTTTTTTCTTCATACTTTTGTCTTGTTTCTTTCTTCTATTTGTATGGCCTCCTCACTATTGCCATGGCCACCACTCTCTACATCTATTCCCTGCCATCATCACCACCTACACTCCAGGTCATGACCATATCCGAGCCAACCATGGTGACAAAACCCCTCCAAATCCAACCTATGCCTTGAAAACATGCTAGTTTGAGCCTTGTTGCTTCACCACTTTATTTTCCACCACCACCACCACCTCTAGCCGCCACCGCCACCTCTGACCAGACCACGACACACCACCCCAACATCATTCCAGATCTGAACTTGAATGTCCAAACCAAACCACTCCAAGGCCGAGCCCTTTTGTTGACCAAAACATGTTATTTTGCCTTAAACCCTTAACATTCTCAAGTTGTAACCCCTCCACCTTCAATGCCTTGTAGCCGTGCATTCTTGTGTTCATACCTGAGCCATGCTATGTCCAAACCTGAGCCAAATACACCCTTAGGCCATGCAAAACAATAATAGAAAGCAAGGCAAAAGATCGTGTGTTCATATTGCTTTTTATTCCAAAGTTATTTCAATTCAATCGGGTATTGAATCTATGTTTATGTTTGGTTTTGTTTATGGATTGTGACAAGATCATTGAGCTTGGTTCTCTTCCCACTTGGATCTATTGTTGTGTCATCTTACCTTTTGGAATCCGTTTATGTCGTTTGTATTGCAATCTCCAGCTAAAAAGGTGAGTAAAGCTCACATGACATTTATACTTATGCAGTTGTGAAACAACAACAACTGAATGTGTAGAAAAAAATATGTGATGTTATAACTGCCTGTGATTAATTATATATGATGTTAAACCTATTAAATTTCATGTCATATCATCTGTTATTATATATATGTTGTTACTGTTCATTTTTATATATGTTTATCACATTGCAAGTTCCCTGTAGATTTGAAATCACTATGGGTTGAAATGATACATACCGAACGGACTTTAGAATAGGGAAAAATCGTTATGGGCTGAAATGATAAGCCTGAACGGTTTTTATTTATTTTATTTAACTTGGGATTGCGGGTTTGAAATGATAGAACCCGGATTTTTCTTTTTAAACTGCGGATTGAAATGATACATATCCGTATCACTTGACCTAGGTTAGAAAACTATGTACAGACCCGTGGTTATTTTATAAAGTATTTTGGATATTTTTAAGCATATTAAAATATAAATTTATGAAATTTGATTTAAATAGATTTTTAAAAGTTTTAAAATAAAGAAAATTATGATTTTTTTCTATGAGTTAAAAATGTAATTAATGAATGGTTAAATTGGATTATTGAATATAACTTAAGTTTGGAAATTTGGAATTTTGGTTAAAAATGATATTTAAGTTATATGAATAAAATGGAAATTTAATTTTATTGGAAATTGGTAAATATGACAGTTTGATTAAATTTTAATTTAAGTGATTTATTAAAGTATTATTGATGTTCTATGAATTTAAGTGGTTAAATAAATGAATGCTTAAAAAGTGAAATTTGAAAATATAACTTGATTTGGAAATGTGAAATTTGGTTTTGTTTAAAGTTTTAAGTTAATTAAATAAATTGGGAATTTAGTTTAATTTGTGAAATGATAATTTGGAAATGTAACATTAATAAAGTGTTAAATGTAAAAATTTATTAAGTCGATTTGTGAAATTTGATTTAATTATAAAATTTTGCTTTATAAAAATCATTAATTAAAAGCGTATTTAATGAACATATTTGAAGGTTAAAATATGATTTTTATAATGTTTAAATGGTTTAAATTGAAATATTTTCAAGTATAACTTTCATCACCTTTTTCTGAATGTTGTAAAGGTTGAAATTTTCAATGTTTATGGTTTTAACTTAGTGAATGAACTCGTAATGGTTTAAAACTTTGGAAATGGAATACTTGATTTGAAAGTATACAAACTTAAATTTTAAATGGTTCAAATGAATTATTTTGATTAAAATATAAGCTATAAAGAAGGTGATTTGGGATGCTAATAAATGAACGATATCTTTGAATTTAAAGGTATTTAAAGTTGAATATTTGGATTTGAACTTATATGATGATTTGAAACTGAAGCTTTGGAAAGATATGATATTTTGATATATATTAAATGTTTTGAAATGAAGCTTTGGAAAGATATTATATTTTGATATAAAAAAAACATTTTGGAATGAAGTTTTGAAAGATATGATATTTTAATATATTAAAATGATTTGAAAGGAGTTTTGAAAGGATATGATAATTTAATATATTGAAATGGTTAGAAACGACTTGATATTTATTTTGATAAATATTTGAATTTGAAAGATATGGTATGTTGATTTATTGAAATGGTTTTGGAAATGATTTAATCTTTATTTTGATAAAGATTCGGATTGAAAGGGATACTTTATTTTGAAGTATAAATATTGTTTTAAAAGTTATAACCACGGGTTATAATAACGATTGGTTGTTAAAGAGACCGGGATCGGATATTGTCTTATAGCCGGCCAATACCGAAAACCACTTTAACAACTGTGTACGCGGTGGAGATTCCAGAATGAAGTAGGATGGTGGTGACGTTCTCGAGGTATATTACGTGGACCCGACTCCCGTGAGTTGGCATAAGGTGGCTAAAACAGGAGCGATTGACGGACTAATAAGGTAGCACCTTTGATCGGACGCACTTCTTCGTATGCTATTCTATTACTTTGTAATTGTTTGGTGCGCACCTTTGATATGGGAGTGTTGTTCGAGGTGGGCGGTAGTTGCGCGCTACGTGTTACCACCGGTCCGGAAGCGTAATTGGTATATCTACCCTGGCATTGCCTAGTTGTGCCGTGTCACCTACCATAGCGAGCCTTATACGATTTTGGTTTTGTACCAGACCTATGGAGTGCCCTCTGACGACGCCCGTTCCGGGGGAGATTACGGTGCTGTATAGACTATGGGAATATATTATGTGTTAAGGTGGAAAATGTAAAGCCTTAACTCTATTTAAAAGTAAGTTTATTTTACTAATAGACACTATTATAATAACGAAGTATTACTACGTAATAAATAGTTTAACGGATCCTTAGAGGATGGGCGGTCCCAAGCGTCCTTTAAGTTACTTGTACTTTTACTACAGTTCACTTGAGTTGGTTTACATTGTATAAGTATGTTGTCCTGACTCGAGTGTTTGTATTTTTATTTACGCTCGGGTCAGCCTGAGTTATTCACATATTTGGATTTTCACTTTCTGGAGATTGGAATCGCTGGAGATTATCTACTTGTCAAGTTTTATCTTTTGTAGTCTGTTGTTCCTTTCAGCTCTTGTATTAGTAGACTTATATGTGGTGTGACTTCCCTTGTACTTTATTTCTTCTGTTGTATTTTATGTAACTCTGATATTTTATATAGTAGCTTCATGAACTACTATTTCTTTTATTTCCGCTGCATTATTATTACTGTGTTTGTGAATCTGTGATTTTATTTACTGTATATTCTGAGATTTGCCAAATTTTATCTGCAACGCGGTATTTTGAGCAATTCAATTCCGGCCTGAGTGTCTATCTATACACTTATAATGGATGCGAATGGTTGAAAATATGGGGCGTTACAAGTGTATACATGAACTCAAGTGTACACTAACTTGAACATTAACTCAAATGTACAAATGATCTCTGACATGATAACGCGAGTGGAACTCAAGTGTACACATAAACTATCAAATGAACTACATATGTATGTATATACATGGGAAGAGTATCCTATAATAATAAATCTAGACATTTCAACAAGGCAAGGATGTGTGTATGGGTTCAACAAGTGCAACACTCAAGTGCACCAAACATAACTTCAGTCATGTGCGCACACAGACACACACACATGTATACATATGCACAGTCGCACCAATGAAGTGGCTAACAAAACAAGGCAAGGATGTATACATGTATATATGTATACATAACTTCAACAAGGCAAGGATGCATACATGTATATGAATATACATGTATATACTCGTATATATGTTCAACAATATAAACAAGGGGCAACTAGTGAAACAACGAAGTGGCCAAAGATCTAACTATCTATCATATTATGTAATGAGTATAGAGAATCCTCTAAAAAAGGGTACAATCAAATGAAGCAGCTATAATAAAACAATCAGACAAATGCAATATATAATGTAGTGATTCTAAGCTTATAATATAAATATAAGAAAATATAAACTAAAACTGATGAAGTAAACAAAGATAAGGAAAACATTTAATTTGAATTAAACAAGGAAATAATAAAAGGTACAGCAATACTAAAATCATAAAAGCAATGATAATTCAAAAGAAACCATTACAAATATTATCAACTTCAGTTAACTCTTTACTATTAACAATGAATAAGTCAAGTTTTAAATAATCAAATATACTCAAATCATTACGGGAAAATTAAGTCGAGATCGATACAAAATCACAGGAAAAAGTATATATGAATATATTGGAAATTCATTCCTATATAAACAACCAAATCATCACAGGAGAATCAAGTCGAGATCAATACAAAATCGAAGGGGGCAGAAATCATACCATATATCAATGGAAGAATACTCGACAAGTTGAAAAAACCCTAACCACAAGCGGCTTTAATTCAGCGTTGTTGGTTGAAGAATACTCGACAAATTTATTAAATAACGTTCGACAAATTGAATGAACCCTCCAAAATTGAACAAACCCTAATTACAAGCAGCATCAATTTGGTTCCGAGAGATTAGGTTTTGAGAGAGAGAGTATTGGGTTGTCTGATTTTTTGATAAGAGGGAAAGTAATCAAAGGAAATAAGGCGGCCATGAATAAACTGAAGGAATGCCATTTTTTCCTTTTAGAAACGAAAGAAAGAGGGAGGGAAATAAGCGAAGGAACGCGGCCATGAAATAATTTAGGTAATATTGAGAGGGAAACCAAAATTTTGACAAGGAGGCAAAATAAATTTTTGGATAATTTCAATCAAACAAAATATAAATATTACCTGAAAGAAAATGTTGTTCAATCGCTAACGTGTCACACAACAGATAGTTTTTCCATGTCTTGTGTGAAAAAGTGGGATAATGGAGAATCTACCTTAAGTTGTGCGATCATTGTAGTCTGATACACTTTGTGGAATACCGTATCGAACCGCGATACATTCTTATATGTATCTTACTTTATTTTTCATCCAATTCTTCTCTTATTCCCAACTTGCAATCTAGTTAGGTATTTTCCTAACTTTTGGCGCAAACATTTTTGTGCTTTCATCGAGGAAGCTCGAATTTCTCCCGATTTGGATCTTTCTTCGATCTTTGGATTGTTATAATCCATAAAGTAGATCTGAAAGTTATGGAAGATCCATGATTTCTTAGATTTCCATAAAATCTATCATTGGATCCAAGAAATTTATGGCACTTAGAAATGCCAAAGAAAAGTCTGCTTTATGCAGGCCCATCAATGAAATAGAAAATAATAGCCCTCAACACGAAGAAGAGACCAATCAATTTGGTGCTTCAGATGTTCAAAGTTCGTCAAAAATAGTCACTAAGGTTGACTGGCACAGGATGATGATGGAAATGAATAAGAAACTAATAGAGAGCCAGAATGTTATAATGAAGGAAATGAAAGAGAATATGGATTTGTAAACCAAGTTATCCCAGAGCTGTAGGAGGCAAGAACATGTCGCCTTCCGATTCAAAGAAGAATGTTCCTCCTCTTTAAGCAAAAACCACAGTGATGGAAGGTAGAAAATAAAGAGGAAGGAAGTTGGGATTTTAAAGTTTGGAAATGGAAAAACTCTGGTCGACTGGGGTCAACTCGATACCTACCCAACATCATAGCTCGGTACCAACCCAATGACCCAAATCATCAACGATGACATCTATGTGGACATCATCTTGCAAGATGATGTTTATGCTAACGTTGGCCATGTTTTTGGTGGCTAGACTAGTGGAGTTTGGAAAACCGACTTTGACTATTACATAGAGAACGTAGAAGCCAAATGACTGGACGAAGGGTTCTCCTAGAGATAGGAGAACCCAAATATCATGGAACTAACCAAGACCAATTTATGAAGCCAAACACTTAGGGTAAGCCATGATGATTGCCTTCTAGTCGTTTCGATTAAACCAAAGTTTTTGGCTGATATGGGAGTATTCATTCCAACATAGGAAAAATGATGATTGGGGTTTACTTCTCCTAGTAGGAATTTGTTTACCGAGGAGATTTTATGGGAGGAGTATCCTAGGAGATTGGTAATGCCCATAACGCCATCATACAATGGAACGTCCGATCCAAGACAACATCTTTGGAAGAATAAATAGCATATGGATGGTTCCAAGGCAATAGACACTATGCGATGTAGGTGTTTTCGACATTTCTTGAAGGAGTAGTTATGATGTGGTTCGCTCGGCTCCTGTTGACGTCCATATCCTAGTTTGATCATTTGGCCAAAAGTTTTGTAGATCAGTTCAGGTTGCATGCTGCTCGTCCTAAGGATGTGATGTCCTTATCCAACATTTTTTTAGAGTCTTGAAGGGTCTCTAATTTTTTTTTGAGTAGATTCAATACGGCTGTATCCGAGGTAAGTAATTCCAAAGAAGACATTGTGTTAATGGCATTGATTAGAGGAATTTCATCCAGATGCATATTTCGGTAAATGGCCAAAGATGAAACCACCACCAACTATGGAAGAATTTTATAGGAAGGCGACCCAACTTTTATGCTTGAAAGAGGGAGATATGAGCATTGGAAAGACTAGTGAAAGGACATCTATCGAAGTAGTATAACGTAATGTTACTATGAAACAATCCAGCGAGAGCATCAGAAATGTTGCTATCAATGTTAGAAATAAAGAAAACAACTAGAAGTGTGGAAATCAGGATGTTGGGGGTAGGAAGCTGGACTTTAAGAAGCGTCCAATGTTTCCGAAACATGAGGATTACACCCCACTCAATGACACTATGGAGAACGTTTACCTTGCCACACAAGGTATAGAGAAGTATAAAAAGACATCCAAGGGGAATCGATCGAGAGAAGATGTCTGGGAAGTAATATTGCTTCCACAAGACCCACTGGCACAAGACTAATGAGTTTTTACACTCGCGAGATGTGATCGAGGTTCTGATTAGGAAGAAAAGGATTCAGTAGTATGTGAAAGACCTACATGATGGAAGGCAAGTGAACAATGGACTCTAAAGGCAAATAACCTAACAAAGATAGGCTAGCCCCAGCGGAGAGGAGCCTAGATAGCCCGAGTGAAGACTAGTAATCAATACCATAACCGGCGGACCTCATTTAGCCAAGAAAAACTAGAATGAGGTGGAACGTTATGGGAGTTCATTGGAACATGCAGTGTAGGAAAGCTACTATGTTGAGGACGAAGCTTCAGCGAAGTAGTTGAGATTGATGACAAACGATATAATATCTAGAAATCGAGAGGAAGATTGACCCCTTTGTGATTACAACCGTGATTGGGCTAGCAATTGTGAAACAAGTTCTTATCGATTGTAGGTGCCCAGTAACATTTTATTTAAGAAGACTTACAACTAAAAGAAGGTTGATGGCCAGGATCTAAAGCCATGTAAATCCTGCATTCGGGGACTTAACGACGAAGTTACAGAGCTTGTAGATGTGTTGATCTACCAGTGGCACTTGGTGAAGGTGATCACAAAAGAGTGCAAGTTTAGGCCTTCATTGTGATTGGGATGTATTCTGCTTATAACGCCTTCTTAGGCAGACTGGGCCCTGCCAGTTTTAGAACAACCCTTGCCCCCAGTGCTTAATGATGAAATTCCTACTTAGAAATGGAATAGTCGCCATTCAGGGGGTGTGAGTGTTTTGTCGCGTGGATGAGAGAAGCGAAGCGATGCAAAAAGAGAAAAGAGGCAGAGAAGGATCCTGACATCAAATCAATTGACACATTGCAACCACTTCCTAAGCCCTAGGTCGAACGGCATAGTACATTTTAAAAATCTATGGATCTGAGGAAAGAGCTATAAGATGCGAGGGTGGCCCTAGGTGAGCTAACGATTAATATCTTGGTCGATCGTAATAATCCTACTCGAGTCTTAAAGATCGAATCTCATCTTAGTGTGAAGACGAAGGAGTTGGCAGGGTTCCTTTAGGGAAAACCTAGATGTGTTTACTTAGATGCATTCTGATGTGTATGGAAGACCACCAGAGATAGTATGCCATACATTGAATGTGAACCACAAGTCTCCTCCTATGAACCAGAAACGGCACAACCTGGATTCGGAGCTATCCGTTTCATTGAAAGATGATGTGCATAAGCTGAAGGCCAACGGCTACATCCGCGGTGCTCTACACCCCGAATGAGTATTAAATCCATTACTCATTAAGGAACCTAATGAAAAATGGTGGACATGCATTGAATATTCAGATTTAATAAGGCATGCCTAAAAGGTAGCTTCCTGCTGCAGAAAATTGACCAACTAGTGGACTCAACCATCGGACGTGGATTGTTATCCTTTAGGGATGCTTATTTTAGCTATACTCAGGTACCAATGCATGTTCTAGATCAAGAGCATACTAGTTTCATTGCTGACTTGGGGCCGAATTATCATACCATGTCGTTCGGTCTGAAGAACGGAGGAGCTACCCACCAAAGATTGGTAAACACGACTCAATTCAAACATACAATATAGGTCTATGCTAGTGAAGTCACGGTGATTGGTGAATCATACAAGAGACTTCTCAGCGACGTTTGATGTACTTCGATGATACAGAATGAAACTCAACCCACTGAAATATCCTTCAGAGCTGTATCAGGTAAATTTTTAGGTTTCGTAATGAACTCAAGAAGTATTAAAGCTCTGAAGTAAATTAATTCTTTGAAACATGTAACTACCCCTAAGACTAGGAGGGAAATGCAAAGCTTCAACACAAACATTGTTATGCTAAGTCGGTTCATCTCTAAGGCGACAGATAAGTATGTCTTTCTTTGATGCTCTCAAAAGGGAGAAAGGAAAGAATGTCTAGATGGAGGAATATCAGAACGATTTCTAAGCCTTACTTGATCACATGGAAAGACAACCAGTTTTATCAAAGTCTTTTAAAGGAGAGAATTTGTTTGTTTGTTTAGCAGTGTTTGTTCATGCACTGAGTGCTGCCTTGTTGCGTGAAGAATCCAAAATTCAAAGCCATATGTATTACATCAATAAGCGGTTCACTGGAGCAGAAAGAAATTATCCAAAGTTAGAGGCAGTAGCTTACTGCTTGTTGATTACATCAAGAAACTTATGACCCTACTTCCTAGCTCATATGATTAATGTACTGACTGATCAACCTTTGAGATTGGTGTTACGCCGACTCAAGACTTCAGGAAGGCCATTAAAGCTTAATATCAAATTAATTCAGTATGATATAAGTTATCGTCCTTGAAGGGAGATTCGAGGACAACATTAGCTAATTTCATTGTTGAATCTATCACTTGGATAGTGATACAAAGGAAGATGTGGAGCAGTTTGCTTAATGGAAATTATTCATAGGTGGAGCATCTAATGAACGTTGCTAAACCTTGAACTTCCAGCGATGAACAACAAAGATGGGTATGAAGCAATGACCATGGAACTCAAGATAATGAAGGAATTGAGAGTCATAACATTGCATATATATATATATATATATATATATATATATATATATACGGTGACTCTAAATTGGTGGATTGTTAAGTGGAGAAGGAATTTCAAGCAAAGGAACGGAGACTAGCCCCTTAGTTGATGAAGGTTTCAGAGCTCTTGAATGACATCGAGTATTAGGCGGTAACGTGCATTCCCAGGGATAACACAAGAGCTAATTCATTGGCCAAGCTGACTAGTAAGGATGCGCAACTTAAGGGATTAGTTCCAGTGAAGATTTTATCGACTTCAAGCATCGACCAGATGGACATCGACTGGATCTTGATTTCGAAGTGGAAAAGGAATCATGGATGACTTCAATCAAGGAGTACTTGCTTAAGGGAACTCTCTCGAATTGAGGGAATGAATAAAGGTAACTCCTACGCAAAGTACCATGATTTATTGTTCAAGAAGGAGTGGTATGCAGGAGATGATTCTTTGCTCCCTTACTATGATGTGTCACTAAAGAAGAAGCTAAAAGGATCCTTACGAATATACACGAAGGAGCCTATGGCAATCACATAGAGGGTTAGACTTTAGTAAGGAAGATTCTTGCTATGGATATTTTTGGCCAGTGATCAACCGGGATATGGCTAATTATACCAGGAAGTGTGATAGGTGTCAAAGATTTGTGAAGGTTCCTAGTCCCCCATTTACAGAACTTACACAAATGGCCATTCCATGGCTATTTGCAATTTAGGGAACTAACATCATTGGCGTGCTATCGATGTCGAAAGGCAGAGCGAAGTATGTCATTGTTGCAGTGGATTATTTTACAAAATAGGTCGAAGCGGAACCATTTTTCACGGTCGCCATGAAGTAAGTGATCAATTTCACAGTGTGGAACATTATCTGTCATTTTGGGATTCCATAAGAAACCATTTTAGATAATGGGACCTAATTCGAAAGCGTTGAATTTAATAATTTTTGCAACAAATACCAAATTAAATAGAGATTTATGGCTATAGTGCACCCATAAGCAAATGGACAGGTGGATGCAGTGAATGAGATCATCAAACCCATTATAAAGAAACGATTGACAAAGGCTAAGGGCAAGTGGGTCGATGAACTACCCCTGGCATTATGAGATTGTCGAATGGCTTACAAGTCCATGACCCGCAATACTCTATCCACTCTGGCGTATGGATCAAAGGCGATGATTCCAACTAAAAAGCAAGTGCCTTCTCATCGAAAAACTCTATACGATCCTAAGAGAAACAAGGAACTCTTGCTCGAGTCCTATGATATGATCGATGAGAAGCGTGAAGAAGTCGACTTCAAGGTAGTGATCACCAGAAAATAGTAGCAATATGATGCGATGCAAAGATCGAGAATCGTACATTTGAGATCGGTGATATCATTCTAAAATGAATCTTTCTTGATCCAGCAACCCTGGGCCCGAACTGGGAAAGTCTGTATGCCATTAAACAAAGCTTTTTGATGGAATATTCAAGTCGGGACCAGTAGATGGAATCTCACTTCCATGGATGTGGAATAGCAAACACCTACGATGCTATTTTGCTTAATTGTATCTTTTTAAATACCCAACTAGGCTCTGATGTAACAAGGCGGAGTTTTCTATTCTTGTATGTATAAAATGAATTAGCTTTGGGAATCTATGGACTATATTCGTAATAGCCTAATTTTGTACTTTGGACAAAAGCAAAATCGAATGTTTTGTATTTTGAAAATATAGATATCTAGGTACCCAAAGATATATACCAACGGACTCCTTTGACCCATGATCAGATCGTGGGAGCATAATGATTTCTGTTATCTAGAGATAGATACAAACGTATGCATCCAATCCATTATCGAATCGCATGAGTATGATCACACTAGGAGCGAAAGTGATGATTCACCCTATATTTCTAACCTAAGGCTATAGCCTGGATATTGGCAAGGTCTAGTTACGATGCCTAGAGATAAGCATCTTACTCATCAGGTCCTAGAGATAGGGCCCAATAGGAGAACAAACCTCCTTGTCCAAGCATGATTAACGCCTAGAGATAGGAAGAGTACGTATGTCTAAAGATAGACCTCCATGGCACTATTAGTGATGAATGCTTACGATCAGTGCCCAAAGATAGAAAAAATCAGATACAGATTTCCAAAAAGGTTATCCAAAACATTGCTTCCTGGAGACAGGATGTGATATGGAAATTCATTCATATCTTTAGCAAATAGAACTTGAATGAAGATTAGCCAAGTAGGCTACCAAGTTAGCCAAATGATTACAATTCAGCTAGCAAATGAAGAAACATTTTGGCAATGATGAACAAAACGAAATAATGATAGACGACTAATTAATGATGAGAAGTTATTCACACATATAGAGTTATGGTAGGTAATAACAACATTGCTCTGATCATGATAAATATAATCAGATTACGTATATATGAGAAAACTAGATGGAAATCTAAAAAAAAGCTATTTTATTAGAAACTAACAAAACTTTCCAAGCAATAGCGGAGGTATGCCCGCACAACAACGGCCTATGTGCACAAACAGAAACTAAAGCAAACAAATGATAACATGAAAAACGACAACTAAGTGTTATCTTTTTCCTTCCTCTTCTTATCCTTATCTCCTCGAAAGAAATTGTAATGTGCATATTTCTATACCTTTCACATTTTCTTCCCTCGGATAGCGGCAGCCCTTAGAGTGGGTATTATAATCATAACCGCTCTCCGAAGACTTAGCATGGAGACTACTAAAGGCAGAGCAGAAGCGGGGATGATAATGGGTGGTACATGCAACGAGATAGAAAAGGAAGGAAAAACATCATCCATCTTTTCCCTTTTGATTTCTCCAATCTTTTTAATTTGCAAGCCATTATTATATGTATCATACTAGGAATATTTATGGCCTCTTCATTCAAAGCATGTATCATTTCAATGTCAGAACCAGGAGTAGGACCTACCGAGGAGGGTGAAATTTGAGGAGGGACAGATATGATGAGTGATTCAGTCGCTATAGCTCGGGTTCCAAAAGACAAGTGCCCTTCTAGTATAGCGTGAGAGCAGGTGGACCTGAAACTTGAAAATTGAAAATAGAGACTAGAGGCATCAACCAGTGTCATGTGATTGTGAGCCATCTCGGATGTAGAGAAAATTATTGATTTACCTTCGAGAGAAGCAGAGGTCGTATGCGAAGGATTCCCCATAAAATTTCCCTCATAATGAGAGATAAGATGGGTAGCATTGGGAAGTGACCCAACTTTGTATGTTCTAGCTCCTCAGGATTGTTATGTACATCAACTGAAGACGTCAAAGTAGCTGAAATACCCAAACTTGTCATAGCAATGAAAGTCATAGTGGTACTAGAGAAAAAACAACAGGTACAGTAGTGAAAGGGCCTGATGTGAAAGACATGATGGCGCTAGAATTAGTCACCCTTAACGTCAAAGTGTCTGATAAGTACCCCTTATAAATGGAAGTAGAACTTTCACCCAAACCCTTAGAGCTAGTTTCAGGTTAGACCTCGGTATCAGCTCGAGCGACAACTACAGACTCTAGCAAAACTATAACAATCACAAGCACCTCCAAATCTTTATTGTCTAGGATGTTATACTTTCATGCCTTCTTGTCAACCTTAGCACCGTTAGAGTGCTTCCGTTCCTGCCTAAGTATTTTCTACCAGGCTATAGATAAGGCTCTGGGATACCCTTTGCTGAGCCACCTTACGTTCCCAGAGTTGACAATATATGCATAGAATCAAACTAGAGCAAGTTCTATCTCAGACTTGACTCAATCCTCGGCTATCTTTGCCTGGAGCTTGGCTTCCTTTTGTACTTGTTCGGCATTCAATAGTTGATCATAATACTCGCAGGCCTGAGTGAGGGCTTCATCTTTTTCCTTCCTTTCGGCTTCTAACGCATCCTTTAAAAACTGGACTTTTAGGCCTGCTCGTTAATGGTCTCTCGAAGCTTTTCATTCTCCAATGTAAGGGTATGGCTCTAGTGATGTGCAGCTTCAACCTGATTCTGCTTTATTTCTTGTTCTTTGAAAGACTTCATTTTTTTCTTCCAACTTCTTCTCCGCATGCGCCAAAGATGTCTTAAGCTCCTCAGTTTCTCTATCTAAACTGTTAATAATGCGCTTGGTATCTTTTCTATCAGCTCCTTCCCTTGAAGAGTCGCCCTATTTTCCATGTTGACTTTAGAAAGAGCCTCTACAAGCCTTCTCCATATGTTATATTGACCATAGACATCACTCAATCAGCTGTGACTTCTGGCCCTACTTAGCGTGGAACATCTTTCAAGTTATAAGCAACTTAACTCTATCAAAGTAAATCTTTGGAAAGGCTTTCTGCATAACAGCAAGATTTAGATTTGAAACAGGCTCTGTCATTGCGGCACACATAGGTGTAGTAACATTGTCCTCACTAGGTCTTTGCCTAGAAGGGATAGAAGTTGTAGAGCCATATAGCCAAATAGGCTGCTTAGCCTTGTAAGTGGATAACATCGGTCGTGTGGCAAGCGGCACTGAAGCAGGTGCAGTATGGAGCTGAATCGATGAGACGGGATCTAGTCTCATCAAGTATATCCAGGATTTTACATAAGGAAGAAGAGCCCTATGTTGAGTAAGATAGGTTCTACCAGACCCTCAGTGACGGTCATCATGACGTTTGTAGTTTCTATCCCGCCTCTCTTGTTATCTTATATGGTGCTAGCTTAACTAAGATTCATGAAATGACTCGCAATGACAATGCGATGCACCGAGCCTTTGATACTCACCACCACAGCTCTAAAGCTCATCAAAAAGGTGTTGATGATCCACAGAACTTGAAAACAAAATGCAGTTAAGTTACGACTGGAAGATTGAAGGTTAGCACGTGAAGTGAGAATGTGTAGTGATTCAAAATGTTGTAGAGTGTTAATATGTCCTAGTGCCCTCCATAGAGTGTGGTCTTGAAGTTTGCTAACGAGGGTTATTTCCTCTGTGATGGTAATGCGCGCATAGATGGGCGGATGAATGAGAGAGCCAATATCGCAAACGTTGATGTTATTGAGACCATAGGGAGCTATCCTATCTATTATGCACTCGATCAAGATAAATACTTCCCTATATGAAGGGATCGCTATCTCTTCTTCGGTAGAAGCTGGATGTGGCTGTAGAGCTAAAAGGGGTGTAATAATATTTAGCTTTAGCCAACGGGGAACGAGTGGCACTTGATCGTCCCCACCGGTCTCGCCGACAGACTCATGGCCGAGGTTTACATCCTCACCGTCACCATTATCCTCGTTATCACCATCATCATCATTATCATAATCGCCTTCATCATCTCCTCCGACGATGATGTCTCATTTCCATCTCCTCTCGCACTCTCAAATAGGGATATCTTAGTGAAATAAAATAATGTATAAAACCCAATGAACGTCAATGTGTACTGACCAATCAGATATCTTAGTGAAATAAAATAATGTATAAAACCCAATGAACGTCAATGTGTAATGACCAATCAGATATTATACATTGCCATGGACAATAATATGCAATTTAGTCTATGTAGTGTGTGTCCAGTGATCAGAGCACGTTGAAAGTGAACATTGTGTATATAGCTCCCTTATGCTAGCAAATGAACATCGTTACATAACGAAATGGTGTATCAGATTTTATCCATTATCATGCGATTTATGATAATAGAACCATTGTCCAAAATGACATACGATTTTTCTTTGTAAGGACACCAAAGTGAAGTGTTAAGTTTAAAGCAGTGATGAAAATGTAAATTGAATGCCTAAGTGCGTTCGATGTGACCATTATCTGAAACCATCCCATCAAGTCTTAACTATTGATCAACACTTGTCCATAAATATTAAAATTTAGCCATCTCCTTCTTTGAACTTGAAATGCTTGTTCAAGTGCCAAAAGATTTAAGTTCATTAAATGACTCAGGTACGAGCCTAGATTATCTCTAGCAAAATCCAAAGCAACTGAAAATGCATATAAACTCAAGATAAACTTGTGTTAACTTCGAAGTCACTTCGAGTCACCCTAAATAACCCAAGAACAAACTTCCATAGCCATGAATCAAAATAAGGAGGAGACAAAATCAAGTAGCCAAGTGTCAGTCGATGACCTTAAGCATGTCAATGCCGCTACAAATCAATCGCCACCTATCTGAAAATGAGAATAATCTCAATGGCTAAAAACTTGAATTCAAGATGAATCAAGCTGGTTTGAAAGGAAATCGATCGAATTTGGAATTAGGAAGGTCGGACGGCCATTTGTGATAGTCGTCGAGATAGGCGGCGGTTGTAGATAGTCAAAGATGAAGTCCTTAACGACGGCAAGGTGTCAAAGTCCAAGTCTAATAATCTGGTTTAAAGTTCAGTAATGGTAGAAAGCTCTACGTTCTAAAGGCAAGTAGAAATAAAATAAAAATAGGAAGGGGATGAAAATGTTTAAGTATTGGATCGGGTCAAGAAAAATAGGTCCAAAATTTGGTATCGAGCCATGATCCACAACTCAGTACCAACTTGTTAAAAAAAAGAGGATGGACAAAGAAAGAAAAGTGGAGTTGATGATTATCAACTATGAATGTAATAGCATTCGCGTTGAAGCCATCCGACCCGACCAACTGAAATAACAAACTTCAAAAATTCCATAAACCAATTGGCAAATTCGAACAACAAACTTAAACAAGTAAATCCTCTAAAGGATACGAATCCATAACCGTTCAAAGTGATGCGACGACCCATAGAAGACATATCGCTTTGTGAAAATAGTTCGAAACATGAAGCTATTTATTCAAATTAGAGTTGAAATCAATGGCTTGTCTCGATCCAAAACATACTTTGTTGATAACTAGGTGTACTTTGAGGGCAAGTGTTATCATGTCTTTGAACCAGATTATATCTGGACAAGTTAGAACCATTGAATGGTCAGTAAACAAACCAAAAATCCTGAATCTTAACTTTGGAAATCAAAATTCAATCAAAGTCCAAAGAGTTGACAAGGAATGCCGCTTGCCACTTGATAATGGTTTGCCATCTTCCAAATGAACAAAGTGATGAACATAAAATTTCCTGAAAGAATATCTCAAGTATCAATTCAGTACTTCGTTGAAGCCTTAACTCGACATAGGGTTATGGAAGCAAACTAGCAAAGAAACTTTAAGGAAACAAATGGACAAACCATTAGTGTTATGCACCATGTATGAAGATATATGAAGATGCAAACAGGAACACTAGATACAGTGGAAATGAACAACAAGAATATAACACCTAAGCCTCCTTCTTTATCTTTATCTTACATTATTCGGCCATCCCAAAAACAATCTTTTTATACCCATAAACTCAGCCTACTCGAATGAGTAGCCATGAGTTTATAACTCTAAGAAAGAAAATAGAAAGATGGCTCTGTTGGTATATGGGATGGGTTTTCCTCTTTACAATACCAAAGCAATAAATTATCCAATTCAAAAGCAACCCTAAGTTGTTAGTTTGTTAGTTAAATATCAAAGCAATACTGTGAAGCCACAACCAAAAGAACACTCTCGGTTGTCCTTTAGAATTATCACGGTGTTTCAATATAATCAATATGATCCAATCTTGACTACCTTTAAGGCCTTACATATTTTTGCGATAGATATATATCATTGAAGTTCTATTATTCGGCTGCCACTAAGGACTTTTTCCTATATACTATGTACATTTGCACTTATCTTTCGATTGCCACTAAGGCCTTATGCCTATATTATATACATTTACATTTAGCTTTCGGCTGCCACTAGTTCCTTACAACATATACTATATACATTTACACTTAGCTTTTGGGTGCCACTAAGGCCTTACGTCACATCGTTACTCAGGCCTTATACCAATATTTTTGTATTTTGACTGTCACCTTAGGCCTTACACGTACTTCACTTACGGTTCTAGATTGTTGCACTCGACCATGCGTCTTCTATCCTTCCATCGGTTGTCGCTCTAGGCCACACACCAATGCTTTTGGTTTCAGTTGCCACGCAGGCCTTACACCTATGCTTTTAATTTCGGTTTCCACATAGGCCTTACACCTGCGCTTTTA
The DNA here is from genome assembly GCA_030765085.1 of Allium cepa. Lineage (NCBI taxonomy): Eukaryota > Viridiplantae > Streptophyta > Magnoliopsida > Asparagales > Amaryllidaceae > Allium > Allium cepa. The sequence goes on from CM060934.1 coordinate 185,781,246, forward strand.
GTTTCAGTTTCCACACATGCCTTACACTTACTCTTTCGTATTTCGGTCACTATTGGTTCCTCGATTTCCACCTTAGACCTTATGTCATTTATCGAGCACTCTACCTAACTATTCACTTTTAGACTTTTCACTTAGCTATTTACTAAGTTGATATCTCAACTAACTTTAATTCGGTTATTAATATTGTTGTTGCATTATTATCTATGTGTCTAGTACTAGTCTCGGCCATCTTAAGCCTTGGCATCAATTACAGTTTCCTGAAGTCATTAGTGCTAGTTTACACTCTATACTGAGAGGTACTTTACTTTCGGTAGCCACCACTCTCGAAAGGAAGCTTGTTACGGTTTAGTTTCGGTGATTTGTTAAACTAATTTGTAATTTACCTGAAATCGCCTCCTCTACCCATATTTCATCCTTAACCGTTGACCGCCTTCGATCCCTGGTTAATACCTTTGTTTACCAACCTTAGCCTCAAACCTTGCTTATCCTAGAATTTCTACTTAAGCTGTTATAATTAAAATTTTGGCTTTATTAACACATTGGTTCAGCTCTACCTCCTTCGACATTGCCTTCGGTGCACATGAGAGACCATTCCTGTATATCTACCACTAACTTTCCACATTTCATCTAATTCGTTTGACTTTGTCCTTTCTAACCATTATTCAGTAGTTAGCTGACATGTTCATCATATAAAGTGGATCTGTTCTACTAATCCAATATAAAATATTTGTTTTTATTAAAATACCTTTCGGCAATAATTATTTGCCTTTTGGCTCCTTGTTAATATAAAAAGAATCCAACCATGCCTTTTTTCTTTCAAAAATCACATAAATCATTTTTAATAATATGTCATAATGTTAATTATATTTTGTTCATTCATTTCCTCAATCTTTATAGTTTCTACCCATTTTCCATATTCTATAGGATTTTAACAATTCATAACAATTTATTCTCTTAGAAAAAAAATTCTATGAATCAAAACTCACTTCTAATACTTTATATCTATCATCATATTAAATTCTTAGTATTTAAAGATCTCAAGATGCATGAAACATTCCATATAAACTTAGCCATGAGAAATTCAAAGAAGAAAGAAGGATTAAAAAGTATATTACTCGCTTAGATTTCCTAGTTAATCAAGTCTACTTTCTTTTCTTGATTAGGCCGCAAACACAATTATAGAACTAAAGCCATTGTTTTTCGTTATCAGTGTAAATGGAAAGATGTAGGTAGTTATCTTTAGTTCAAGAGAATGGTTGAGCCACCAGCCTAGCATCTCATTTTCTTATAAACTAGTTAGCTCCAACTGTTGCATTTAGTTCTTGTTAACATAGATTTTCAACTAGGATTTTCCTAGTATCACCTAATCCGTGTAAGCATAATGAGTAACAATGCATCCCATGAATATTCACTTTTTTATTATTTAATTTTTCTTTATTCCTATATTTATTTATATATTTATGGGGTATTACAGGCTTCCCGTTATAGGAATTTCGTCCTCGAAAATCAAACAAGGTACGATAATAAATTCTATGCTTTCTTATGCCTACGGTACTTTGCACACACATGAATTCTTCATTCGGGCATCTCAATCAAAAATGTATCAGTGCTTCTACCATACACAACAAAGTCAACCCTAATATTATATATATGGGCACACACATACACATACATACATATGTATGTATGTATATTTATGCATGTATAGACACACACACATGGCTTACAATCAAACCTAGCAAACATATGTGCTAAGGTTAACAAACAACTTGGGATAAGCGCTCTTGACTTTATCCTTTATTTTCTAAGTATAATCATCCTAGTCCTCCATTGGACCAAAACAAGCTATAGCTCCTTATTCCTAAGTTTCTTGACATCTCGGCCGCCAATCTGAATATATTTTCTCACATGGGTCATGTATGGTTCAACAACCAAGTTTTCTATGGCTGTTAGAATAAGAACATCCTTGGGATCTCAGATACACTTCCATAAATATGATACATGAAACACATTATGGACCCTGACATAGGCACTCGGTATATCGACTTTATAAGCTGTTTTACCAATCCTCTCAAGTATTAAGAATGGGCGAACATATATCTGACACTAAATTTTTGGCATTTTGAACCTTATAGTACCTCTCGTAAGTGATAGCTTCACAAACACATGATCCCCCAAATCAAATTCCAACTCTTTTAGTGTAACAACCCGCCCTTCGTAATACCCAAAAGTATGTGCCTTACATCATCGCACGACTTTCAAATACCACAGAGACGGATCATTAGGGTAAAATTGGAACAAAATACTAAACCAAGACATCGATAAGATCTCATAAGGGAATAACAATATATAATATACCGAATGTACAAGAACATAATAAGATGATAATATACAAGAGACAGCATTAGCGGAAGCAAGTGACAACTAAATATCAGTACAGAATAGTCAACATACTTCAACTCCAAAATAAACACAGAGTTTGGAATAAATATCTGATACAATATTCTCATATATAAATAAAAGGTGTGTCATGTACAATAAAATGATAAGTGTGTATATATATATATATCAAAATACATCGATGTCACGCCTCTAAAATATTCCAGCTACGCACTTTGCTAGCGTATCCCTAAAGCACCTGACTCCCGAACTACTCAATCGAGTACCCGAGAGTTATCATAAAATAAGCAGACAAAGGTAAAAAAAACTTGGGTCGGATATAAAGTCTGGTGTAAGGGGAACTATCTCAAAATATTGTTTATTGAAACTATATACAAATAAATAGAAACTACTAAATCATAGCCGGCCCTCTCCACAAACGTGGCTCGGAGGAATTTCGGACTGCCTATAAACAAATATAGCAAATCCATCTCAAAAGTAAGGGATCACACCATAACCTACTCTTCTCCTGTAACAACAAGTCAGCACAATATCTTATATTGCACTACACTAGCCCAAAACTGCTAATAATATAGTACAAACATACCATGATAAAACCATGATCCCAAAACAACAATCACTACTACTAAGTTCGATATAATACGCCTCATGCGTATGGTCACTATTGCAAAGACCGAATAGGTATGCCACAACATGTATGGTCACTACTGCTAAGACCGAACAAGTAAACACTAATGTGTATGGTCACTATTGCTAAGACCACATAGGTATGCTACAATGCGTATGGTCGCTACTGCTAAGACTAAACGGGTACACTACAATGCGTATGGTCATTACTGCTAAGACCAAATGAGTACGCTACAACATGTACGATCACCAAACGTTCGTAAGATTATGAATGTAGGACCCAAAAACGTTCAAACGATCACAATAAAACAGAGCTATTCACAGTCCCTCTAAGATCGTGTTGAGTGTGTCGTGCCATCAACAACACTCTAGATACACCACAACAAGGTCGATACATGGGTAGGTCACATAAGACCATACCCTTGGGTAGGTCATATAAGTCTATACCCTTGTTGTGTCACAACAAGTCAACACCAAACAAATCGTATATTACTCTAAGGTCGAAACCTTAGAGTATGTATTCACTCTGTATAAAACGTATGGAATCGCCACGCACGTTCCCAATCGCCACGGCCAAAAACCCACCAGAAAATTATAAAAAAACCTCATACTACCCTAAATATCATTCCAAATGCAATGCATGATCTCAATGTCATAGTAATCCTCAGATACACCCTTCAGGTCTACCTCAAAATCTACGTTTTTGGAATACATGCAGGGTGGGTCCCACTTGGGCCATGAAATCAAAGTACTCCAAAAACCACCAAAATATCATAGGCTGTAAATCTCGAAAAATGGTGAACAATATTCCAAACCTCACCTCAATATGACTTCGTATACGAAAGTTATCGCGTCTTGAAGTTGGCACAACACACAATAGGTTAGCCAACTGGAGGGCCATTCAGTCGACTAAACCAGGGCCGAGATGGACTTTTTCCTCTTGACTAGTTGACTGGATGTACCAAGCCAGTTAACTGAACTGACAGTTTCCAGACAGTGAGCCTAGGCAAGGAGTAGATTCCCCGAACGAATGCCGATTCGCGCGCCGTTTCTTCCAACACTTCGCCCGATGAGTCGCCTTACCACTAGAGCTTACCTTCATCCCATCGGACATATACCGGGGTTCATTTGTTAACAATTTTGGAATTGAATTCAATAATTAATTAAAAATAGATTTTAATATCAAAAGCCACTCTTTGCACGAGTAGAGTTCTACCTACGATTTTAATGACTCGATTTCCTGTAACATGCCAAAATAACATACCCGGCCTTGTGCATAGCTCGTATGTGTCTCGATGAACTTATTTACGTATGCCTATGCATACACGTATACTTAACAACACATATCACAATACAAATACATTCGAGCTTCACCAAGGCAATTACTCGACCCAATAATTTCCCATGCAACTTAGCACACCAGATGGTCGCTATGGCTACATAAGATCGCTCTTAACATGACCATATACGCATATGGACATTCCTATTTGCATATACAATCTACTACATGAATATTCACCTCTTACAGACACAACTCTCATCATAACTCTACTACAACACTAGGGATGTTTTGATCATTACTTAACTCCGAATACACATATATGTATACCCGCTCATGCACGTATACACACATATGTATATCCAGTAGGAAATTCAACTATTACTTAACCAAATATTACTTATTTTAGTAGTTCTTATAATAAGAGTGAGACATCTCTTTGTATCATTTTATAAAATCACAAACCATTTTATAAAATATCATACTAGCTTATAATCACATTATTGCCTTCAAAATACTTAATCACTTCATTAAAAATAAAATATTCACCTTTTTACTATTTTACAAAATCTCATATCCATTTTATGAAATATATACTTCATTTATAAAATCATGAAACCATTTTATAAATACTAGTTAAGCTTATAGGGTCTCTAATCACTTTAATAATAAGTGTAGAATTCACAAATCAATTAAATTGGCTTACTAATATTTCGCAAATCAATTCAAATGGGTTAATTAATATTTTCTAATGACGTGCGCATCATTACACTACTTAATTAACCCTAAATCAAACAATAACATCACAACTAATCACCCAATTAACCCAAATAAATTCTAGGGCTTACTAACTAATTTTAAACATAGTAATTAAGGTATTAAAAAATTAATTAGCTAAGGGAAACATGTTTATAACACAAATATAAACCCAAATCAACTCAAACAATCTCCAAATCACTTCATATAATTCTATAATCATTAATAATCAAATATATGAAGTATAACACATATATTCATAAGTTGAATCATCTCGCTCAACTTAATTAAATCTGAGCCAAGCTCTAATCACCAAAAATCCAACTCGTGCTTACTTTAAATTTCGAAATGCACGCCAACACTCCGATCCAAGCCAATTCCTTATGGCTTTTTGTAGAGAATTAGAAGAGAGGAATTATGGTTATTTTATTTGATTTTAGGAAATTTATTTAATGGGTTTAGGGTTCAGGGATTAAGGAGGTGATTACGGGGTGATTAGGAGGCCATTAGAAAAAGTGGAAAGGAAATTAATGTGAATGAGAGAAAATGATGGGAATTAGCCACTTATAGGCAACTAATGGGCTAAGCTCCAAATCTCTCCATCTTGCATTATTCATCCTCGAAATCATCGACTCTAAATTTATAGAACCTTATACTCATCCAAATTTCGAAAGCCATTCCGGAATTAATGGAAAAGGGTTTGAGAACTAATTCCTTCTTATACAAAAGTTAAATTTTGGATCAATTTACGAATTGAATGTAGGCTAGCATCTAAAAATCCGTCAGTCGAAATATATTGATGCTTATACTCATTTTGATCCGCAACATCATTCTAAACTCAACAGAAGTAGTCTCAAGTCCTAATTCGACCATATGCAAAAAGTCACATTTTCGACTTCCAATTCAATTATGACTTAATATTTAAATTTCCTACTTAAATATATTATCATTAAATCTACGTTTTTATATTCTCCCCACCTTAAAAGGATTTCATCCTTGAAATTCACATGAGTATGAGAAAGTAACAAGACCGACCAAACTTCTCGAATCTTAGTTTTAGAACATTCCAACAGTACCTTGCCTTATGCTATCAGCACTACGGAATTCCTAAATTAGAATGCATCACAACTAGGAAATAGCAATAACCTATGTCATCCCACATTCCCAAAAAATTCATACCTCTTTTTAAGAAAGCTTCTCGCTATTAAACGCCAATCTAAGCAAATAAGCATTTAAATAGCTATGCATCAGCTCTCAAGTGCCTAATTGTACTATACTAAGAGGTTTGCTCAAACACAGAATTCAAACATGTATAACCTCAGTGTATTAATCGGTACTGCTACAGTCATACACGATAATCAATTGGAGAGTAAGCTCAAGCGAGTCAGTATCAAAATATATCACTGACTTCAAGTCACATCAAATGGTAGTGGACTCGTATAGATCCTATCTCGCCCCATAGTAGGCATGGATGATATGCGATCTATTCTAGATAGCTAAAGAATACAAATCAATGCCCGTCATTACTAATGGGCGGGGTCAACAATGGACACTTACTGCGATCCAACAATTCAAGATAAACATAGCAAGTACACTGACGGACTAAGACATCTATCACGATCGAATAATAGGCATAGCCACTAATATAAGGCCAATGATTTACAAGGCTACATATACAAGGTTAATACAATATATGATCGCTAATATAATATTAATACTATACACGGTCACTAACATAAGACCGATACAATGTATGGTCACTAATATACGGCCGATACAATTTAGATAACTACACGTACCCTGGATTAAACCCCCGAAGGTGAGAATCCATCATTGCAAATAAAATGACTAAAGTAGCAAGAAACATCAAACAATAGCCGATAATGGTAAGCAACAATAACTAGCATTCAAACTATCAAACATGCAAGCAACAAAATCGGCCACAATAAAAATTAGCCAGCATCAAAGTCAAACAAAAATAAAAGCAAGCAAACACAAGCAGTAGCAAACAACAACAAGCAACAATCAATAACGAACAAAAAATAAGAATACAAACAATGGAATATCTAAAAGAGTCTATACCTACGTGCCGGGTAACAATCAAAAGTCAAACGCGCATGTTGAACCATAAACTCCCATTAATCTATTCGACATTCAAAAGGAATAAATGCCTAAGTGGTGCAATTCCTTTCATGCATATAACACACGAATGACTACTACACCTCTCGGCTATAAAGAGGAAAGCCTATATGATATGTAGGATCATTGAGTCTCAAAACTATCGAATAAATCCAACAACCAATGACTCTACTTTCCTTTTCTGCCGAACAAAACTCATTCTCTAAAGGAGAAACTTATGTTAATTAAATCATTATTAAAAATGATGATTTATAGTTGCCTAGGTCTACTTGGGTTCAAACTTATCTTGACTGCGTAATGTTAATAAGGATAATATACTGAGTGCTCTACAACGCTTGCCAGGCAAGTATCATCTCGTCGCTTAGGAGATTATCTGAATCAGTGCAAAACTAGTTGAGAAATCCTTCCCAAACCGTTCCATGCAGTAATAATTATACTACACTAAGATTTTATAATTTCTGAAGATCGTTATGAATGACAAGATACCTGTTCCAATCCTTCGTTTTCTCTTAATATTTCTTCGTTAAATTAGGGTTGGCCACCTGAATCCATTATTAAGAACTCCGATCCAGTTCCTTGATCCGACTAAAGAAATCTCCTTGCACGACGAAGGTCGTGCTTCGAAAACCTCTCGATCATTCCAAGAATCTGACTCAAATGCTTGTTTATCAGAATCAAGTGAAAAACCCTATCCTAACTGGTTCAAATCACCCAGAAAATCTATGCTCAAACTATAGGTTAAGAACTAGCACATGAATGGGAAAATCTTTAGGAAATGTCCCTTTCGGGACATGGGATTACTTCGATTACCTGAGGTTTACTGATACAAAGGAAAACAATGATAACCCGAACAACTCTAGACAAATGCCTATAAGTCATCTGCTCGGTCTCTGCCCATTACTGGGCATCCACTGAACATTAACTGGATATAAATCCAAGTAATACTTCATCAACCAAACCTACTCAATTTGAAAGCTTGTTCATCAAGTTTGAATGGTGTTCAGTCGCTTCACTTCAGCTTTGCAACTAAGGTAACGCATCTAAGGTTTATCTCTGCTGAAGGATTTACCTACTATGAAATATGTCAAATTTAGCTTATCTATCAAGTAACTAGCAAAAGATAAAATATACTGCTTAAGTCTAGGATAGAACAGAAGTGAATTCCTAAAAATAGAGCCTCACAACATAAGCTCCTTTCGATATTCCTGAGTCGTAAGCCTGCAAGGACTCAATAATGCCTAAGAAGTACGAGTGATCATCACTTATACACCCTTTAAAAACGTAGGACAGTTCTTCTTCAAGTGATCAAGCTAATTATAAATGAAGCACTTACGCTTCACTTTGGCTGGATGACATTTCATAGTGAAAACACCTCTTGTATGCTACATGAGTGACATACTAGGCCGGCTTTTCTTTTTCGAACGAGCTCGATCTTCCTTGTATCATGGCCATTATGCCACGATTGGAGTTTCGGTTGCTTTCCACTTTCATTACCTCAATGGTATCTCATAGGAATTCTCTCAAAGGAGAACCATTCCAATGTGATATTCAAAAGTGGACCCTAACAATAATATGGATAAGCAATGAACCCCCAATCAATGCTTAAGACCCAAGGCAAATTCTTTTGCCCACAATAACGAAGTGTCGACCAACTCAAAACCCCAAAAACAAACGATTGAATTGGTCAACATTCCTTCACTGTCAAGCTATCCTGTTCAAGATGGATGGAATACTCAAGCTACATGCTCTTCTCGATCTCAGAAATGAACCAAGAACTTATAACGATGCCTGAATAAATTCCAAATCACAGGTATGCTTATCGGCTACAAATACTCTACATCCTACCCAGTCAAATTTCTCTTCCCCAGATGCCGAGAAACAGTCTCACTTACATGAACATTGTTGAGACTTATATTAGTGGAAGCCTTCTCATGCATGTGTCCAAGACCGCACCTTAGCAGCAGCCTCGGGATTCGGATATGGTTCCCCTCCAAGCTAAGTAAATTTTGGCACTGCTTTGAAGAGTCTAAAGCTGGTGGTGCTAAAAATATTGATGCCCAAAGGGCCACACCACTTTTGGTGCTAGCTGCAATCAGTTGGAAATTTTCACAGACGATGGAACATCATTTGCGGTAGCTAAATATTCTTTGAACTAATCAGGCATCTTAGACTGTCAATCCGCAACTGCTCTTGTATTTTGTTTGCTCATATGGATAGCTAGATGAAAATACCTTGGCAACTAGTAGTAGAAAAAATTTAATTTTAGAAGACAAGTAGTGTATACAGTATTATATAGTAGAAAAATACAAGTATGCTCTCTCAATGTATCTCCTACTACCAGATTGATTAACTCAAACTGGTCTACTTGGTCCGAGTGTTGAGCCTAAGCTCTGATACGGACTGTAAAAAACCACCCTTCGTAATACCCAAAAATATGTGTCTTACATCATCGCACGACTTTTGAATACCACAAAAGACGGATCGTTAGAGTAAAATTAGAACAAAACACTAAATCAAGACATCGATAAGATCTCACAATGGAATAATAATATGTCACATACTGAACATACATGAACAAAATAAGATGACAATATATAAGAGACTGCATTAGTAGAAGCAAACGAAAAATAAATATCACTATAGAGTATTCAGAATACATCAACCCTAAAATAGACATAGAGTTCGGAATAAACATGTGATACAATATCTCGTATATAAATAATAGGTCTGTCATGTACAATAAAATGACAAGTGTGTGTGTATATGTGTGTGTGTGTGTGTGTGTGTGTGTATATATCAAAAAACATCGATGACACGCCTCCAAAATTCTCCAACTATGCACTCTGCTAGCGTATCCCCAAAAGCACCTGACTCCTAGCTACTCAATCGAGTACCCGAGAATTGTCATGGCATAAGAAGACAAAGGTAAAAAAATTCGGGTCAGACATAAAGTCTGGTATGAGAGGAACTATCTCAAAATACTGTATATTAAAAATATATACAAATAAACAGGAACTACTAAATCACAGCGGCCCTCTCCATAAACATGGCTCTAGGGAAATCCGAACTGCCTATAAGCAAGTACAGCAAATCCATCTCAAAAGTAGGGAATCATACCATAGCCTACTCTTCTCCTGTAATAACAAGTTAGCACAATATCTTCTATTGCACTACACTAACCCAAAACTACTAATAATATAATACAAATATAGCATGTAATGACTTGCCTTTTCGACCTTCAGAAGTCGACACTAATACATCCACGATGTTCACGTGTCAAGCATCCGAGTGTTGGAAAGACAGATTGTTTGCGAAAAAAGAAAGAAAAAATAGAACATAATCTAACAACGTGACGAGTAACATATAATATACAACAAATCTTTACAAAAGAAGAAAATTGAACTTTTTTATACATATATCAATTAAAGTCAACCAATTAATCAACAGCTTGAGCAGTTATAACAATTTGTTCTCACAATTGTTGATAGATATAACAACCATGCAGAGGAAAATACAATATACGTGAATACGAATTGAAGCCATCCAGCTCGTCTCCTGAAGCTCCAAGTATCCCAACTAAATCTGTAAATGTACTCGATCTGACCCGAGCATTATATGAAAAATACCGCCTGGGAACACTCTAGTAAATCGGCGTGAGAAATACACCCCAATTGAATTTTAATGTTATAAAAATCTTTTGAAAATAAAGGTGTCTCATAAGATCACGCCGCATATAAACACGGATGGGTTTTTACCTTACGATGACTAAAACATTTCTATAGAAAATCCAGTGATATCATAACAATATCTTGGATACATATACATATTAATCGTAGCCGAAGTTGTTACATTATTAAATTCCAGCACGATAGGTTTAAAATCAAGTCTGCACGACGCTTATTGGGAAATGAATTTCAATAATGGCAAGGTAAGGGACTACCTTCCATATAGTACACCTCTAGATAAAATATATGTAGGTCAAACCCTAGACTTTGTCCATCCTTGCCAACACAGAACCGATCTACCCTTGAACTTTGATAGAACCGAATATGCCATCACCGTGATTGCTTTCCAACCCTAATCAAGAGCCCTCATGCACAACCAAATCCATAATATGATGATCTAGAAAGGTGATGACACACCCTAATGGGAGCGACCCACATAGCTATGTTGTTTTAGCCATTTCCGGGGTGCAAGGCTTGAGGCTATGATTATCTTTTATATAACAATTCCACTTCGAATGCTAACACTATCCTCCTTGCCGAATTGCAATGGTAGCATTCATCCATAGTTCATTCTGAGCCTAAACAAAACCGAGGGCACTACTTCTACAACATCCATTTTGGAATCACCATCAGGATTAGTAACAAGTAGCCCTTCCACTTTAAAGAACTCCATCTTCGATCATCTTCAAGATGTTTACTATTCAAATGCTTACGCCGGTTCGAAGAAGTTTTCAGATAATATGTCCTATCTCAATCTCTCCGAACCGACAAAAATAATTTAAAACTAGCCAAGTTTGATAGTCGATTTTTGTCTATCAAATAAACAAACAAGCATCAATCAAATTGGGGATTTATTTTCATGGGGAAACTAACATTGGTTAAGCATATAAGTAGCCACTAACCTCTTTAATATATCTTCGGGAATTAAAATCTCTTTGTAAATATTTGTATCAAAATACTTTCACAAAGATATATTCACAAACCCTTCATACTCCTTTAAATACTTGGATAAATATGCATATACTTATCACAACATATAAGTATATTCACTAAAACTCTACACTTTCATTACTTAGAAAATGTATCTATACAACTCCAAAATCATTTATAGAACTCCTTTTATAAATCTTTAAAACAATTTATAAAACTCTTTCTATTAACTTCTAAACCTTTGATAAAACTCTTTTTATAAATTTCTAAAACTATTCATAAATCTCTTTTATAAATCCATAAAATTATTTATGAACTTCTTTTATAAATCTATAAACCCATTATAAAACTTTATCCTTTTATAAAAGTCTTTTACGAAGATCCTTTATAAAAATTCTTTATAAAGCCTTTTTGAAAATTCTTATAAACACAAACCCCATTTTCATTTATAAACTCTTTAATAAATATCTTTTATTAAATGAGGTTCCTTTTATAAATCAATTTATTATTTATAAATAAAATTAATCGGATAAATTAATTTACTCTAAACATCCTAAATAGATAGTAAATAAACTTTCTGATATCATTAATAAAATAGATTATTAACTCCAAAACATTATTAATATAATAACTAACAACTTCAAAACAGTATAAATAAATAATTATTATTTATTTTAAAAATAATTATATAAGATAATTATTTATTTTAAAAATTATTATATAATAATTATTATTAATAGCGAAAAATTACTAATGAATAATAATTATTAACTTCAAAACATTATAAATATAATAGTTAATGATTCCTAACCTTATTAATGAAACAACAATAATTAATCTTCAACATTATAATATAAATAATAATTATCTTCCAAAACATTATTATAATAATAATTACAAATTCTGAAATGTTGTTAATAAATAACTGTTATAAATCCTAAAACATTTTCAACAAATACTTATTTCACAATGTAAAATATTGATAAATAACTTCAAAATTATATTAAATAAAATAAACAGCTTTTTAGATACCATTAAACAATAGTTGAAACGCTTTAAATCATTATTAAATAATAGATAAAAAAACTTTAAAACATTTCTAAATTGATCTAGAAAAGAAAATTAAAAAGAATTAGGGTAAAATAGAGAAGTTCAAATTTTCGCTTAAATATAAAATATTCCCGAAAACCCAAAGGTTAGATTTAAAATCATTCTGCCAATCAAAAACCCTTCGCAAACCAAATTGAAAATTGATAGTATTTCAAAATACTCAATTGAAGCCAACAACCACCACATCGCTTCACAAATGTTGATATTGAAATTTTGTCACTTTTCAACATATAACAATATCATATCTTATTGGGCCAAATAATCATGTTTAATATTTCATAATTCATATAACAAGAATATTATGAAAAATAAATCAACAAGGGTGAGGAATCCCTTTGGATACCTTTACAAATTTTCTATACATCAGTTAAGTCCCTGCAATTAATTTCATATATTGACCGCTTTAAAAACAACAATTCATCAAAACCAAACAATATACCAAATAAGCATCCAACCAAACAATCAACAATTTTTATCTACTATAAAACATTACTGGTTAGCAAAAAGGGTGGGTTAAACTCATGAAAATTCCATTATCGCTGAAGCGTTACAGTTTCGACTACGTTCAATTTTTGCTTGAAATTTTACAAGCTCTAAATTCGATGAATCTAATTCCAAAGCATAGCTAATGATCCCACCAGTATAACTCAACTGATCACGTTCAAGTTGGACCTCGTATGTGCAAGATACGATTTTTATAATTTTTGTATTTTAAATGTAATTAATTAAATAATAATTACATGATAACCTTAATTACCCAAATTAAATCTTTCTTTCTCCCTTCCAATTTTCAAACTTCCACTACTACCAGTAACCCACCTCACCATAATCGATACTTCCACCACCAAATACTCTTCTATTCTTCCACAAGGTGCCGCGAAACCACCACAATCTTCCCCTCTACGCGAGCTCTACCTTCTTGGTCCCACCATTATCCACTCACGTCCCCGCATCAAAATGCATCACAACAGCTCCACCCCTTACCTGGAAGTGATGCGATATCCAAACAATCAAGGAGCCTAGTTAAAATCAACCACTAAGGCACTATATCGACTCATGAATGCAAATCCAATCGCCGAATCCGAATCAATGTCTATCTCTTCACCAATTCTAAACCCTAGATCAGCCTCTACAGTAGAACTCATCAAACCATCATCACGCGTAAAAAAACTTATGCCAAATCGAAGCCTAAGGTCTCACAATTCCAAAGATATACGTTTTATAATTTTTCGTGGAATAGATTTTAAGATATGAATTTTTAAAGATCAATGTTCACTTTCTTTCTTTGATCAGTTTGAGTTTGATGGAACTAGAAAAAAAGAAGAGCGAGGAGAATGTGTGCGACTAGTACGAATTATGGGTTTGACCTGTATTTAATTTGTGTTTTCCGACATCTCGCCGTATAGATTTTTATTTGCATACGAACTCCGAACGACAAAGAAAAAATACAATTGCGCTTAGAACAGCGGCACAATCCCAAAACAATAATAATATTCACTGGTTATTGTATTTTGTGAAGTCATAAAAATAATGTCGTTTTCCAAAAAAAAATTCAAACAACAATTTAAATATTTTTCAAGTTAAAAATTATGGAAAATTCAAATAAATTAAATTAAAAACACCTCAAACGAAATCGAGTCATTATATTAAATTTTTTTATTTGAGACATTTATTGCTGAAATAAATTTACAAAATAAATTCATCGTTATTATTTATTTATTTATTAAAATGAGTTAAAGAAAACCAATAACCCATTAAACTAATTTTTCAATTAAAAAATCCAAATATGTAGATCACTATCCAAATATTTATTCAACTTTTCAAATATTTTAAACAACCTCTATAATTAGCTCAAGTTATAAACTTCAAAATCAAATTATTTCAATATTTAAAAATAATTAAATATCCAAAATCCAATGACCAAAATCCCAGGTTGTTACATACCATGATCAAACTGCGATCCCAAAACAACGATCACTACTGCTAAGATCGATACAATACGCCTCACACATACGATCACTACTGCTAAGACCGAATAGGTACGCAACAACACGTATGATCACTACTACTAAGACCGAATAGGTATGCCTCAATGCGTATGGTCACTACTGCTAAGACTAAATGGATACGCTGCAATGCATATGATCACTACAAACAGGTATGCCACAGTGCATATGGTCACTACTGCTAAGACCAAACGGGTATGCAATAGCGCGTATGGTCACTGCTGCTAAGACCAAACATTCTTAAAATTACGAATGTATGACTCAAAAACGTTCAAGCGATCACAACAAGATAAATCTATTCATGGTCCCTCTAAGACCACGTCGAGTGTGTCGTGACCATAAACAACACTCTAGGTACACCATAATAAGGATGATACCTGAGTAGGTCACATAAGCCCATACCGTTGGGTATGTCACATAAGTCTATACCCTTAGTGCGTTATAACAAGTCAGCACTAAACAAATCGTATATTACTTTAAGGTCGAAACCTTAGGATACGGATTCACTCCGTATACAACGTATGAAATCGCCATGCACGACTTCAGTCACTACGGTCTAAAAAACCATCGGACAATTAAAATCCATAATAACCCAAATCACATTCTAAATGGAACGAATGACCTCAATTTCACAGTATTCCTCAGATGTACCCTCCCGGTCTACCTCAAAATCTACGGTTTTTAAATACATGTCGAGATGGGTCCCACGTGGCCCAAAATCAAAGTACTCCAAAACTTACCAAAATTTTATAGGTTGTAGCCCTAGAAAAATGGTGAACAATGGTCTAAAATTCACCTCAATCCGACTTAGTATGCGAAAGTTATCGCGTTTTGAAGTTTGCACAACACACTGCAGGTCAGTTGACTGAAGGGTCATTCCGTCGATTGAACCAGGGCAGAGATTGACTTTTTCCTCTCAACCAGTCAACTGAATGGACCAAGTCAGTCGACTGAACTGACAGCTTCCAAGCAGTGAACCTAGGCAGGGAGTAAATTCTTTGAACGAATGCCGATTCTCGCGCCGTTTCTTCCAACTCTTCGTTCGATGAGCCACCTTCCTATTAGAGCCTGCCTCCATCCCATTAGACATCTATCGTGGTTCATATGTTGACATTTTGAAAGTGAATTCTATAAGTAATCGAAAATCGGATTCGATACCAAAATCCACTCATTGCAGGTGTGGAGTTGTACAGGCTATTTTAGCGACCCAGCTTCCTCTAACATGCCAAAACGACATACTCAACCTTGTGTGTGGCCCATATGTGTGCCAATGCACACATTTGTGCATGCCTAAGCACATATGTATACTTAAACACACACATCACGATGCAAATACATTCGTGCTTCATCTGGGCAAATACTCGATCCGATAGTTTCCCACGCAACTTAGCGCACCAGGTAGTCGCTATGGCTACATGGGATCGCTCTTAACATAACCATATACACATACGAACATTCCCATATGTATATATAATCTACTACACAGATGTTCACCTCTTACAAACACAACTCTTATAACAACTCTAGCTAAAACCCTAGAGTTATTTCGTTCGTTGCTTAACTTTGAATACACGTATACGTACACCTGCTCATGCACGTATACACACACGTATATCTAGTAGGTGCCTACTATTTCTCAACCAAATATTACTTATTTTAGTAATTCTTCTAATAATAGTGAAACATCTCTTTATATTGTTTTATAAAATCATAAACCATTTTATAAAATATCATACTAGCTTATAATCACATTATAGCCTTTAAAATATTTAATCACTTCATTAAAAATCAAGTATTGACTTTTTTACCATTTTATAAAATCTTATATCCATTTTATAAAATACATGATTCATTTATAAATTCATGAAACCATTTTATAAATACCAATTAAGGCTTATATGGTCTCAAATCACTTTAATAATAAGGGTAGAGTTCACAAATCACTTAAACTAGTTTACTAACATTTTGCAAATCAATTCAAATGAGTTGATTAACATTTTCTAATGATGTGCACATCGTTATACTACTTAATTAACCCCAAATCAAACAATAGCATCATAATTAATCACCTAATTAGCCCAAATCAATTCGAGGACTTACTAACTATTTTCTAACACAATAATTAAGGTCTTAAACAATTATTTAGCTAAGGGAAACATGTTTATAACACAAACATAAACCCAAATCAACTCAAACAATCTTCATTACTTCATATAATTTTATAATCATCAATAATCAAATATATGAAGTATGACACATAAATCGATAAGGAGAATCATCTCACTCAGCTTAATTAAACCCAAGCCAAGCTCTAATCACCAAATACCCAATTCTTGCTTACTTAAAATTTTGAAATGCACACCAATACCCCAATCCAAGCCAATTCTTTCACGTGTTTTATAGAGAATTGAAAGAGAGAAAATACGGTGATTTTTATCTGATTTTAGGAAATTTATTTAACGGGATTAGGATTTGGAGGTTAAAGAGGTGATTAAGGGATGATTAAGAGGGCACTAGAGAAAGTTTAGAGGAAACTAATGTAAATAAGAAGTGAATGAGAGAAAATGAAGGGAGTTAGCCACTTATAGGTAACTAATGGGCTAAGACCCAAATCTCTCCATCTGGCACTATTCATCTCTGAAACCATCGACTCCAAACCTATCGAACCTTATACTCACTCAAATTTTGGATGTCATTCCGGACTCAATGGAAAAAGTTTAGGAACCTAACTCCATCGTATACAAAAGTAAGCTTTTGGATCAATTTATGAATCGAATGCAAGTTACCAGCTAAAAATCCATCGGCCGAAATATATCGATGCTTATACTCATTTTGATTCACAACATCAATCTGGAGCAACATCAATCCGAACTCAACGGAAGGGATCTCAAGCCTTAATTTGACCGTATGTGAAAAGTCACATTTTAGACTTCCAGTTCAATAACGATTTAATATTTGAATTAAATATATTATCGTTAAATATACGGGTTGTTACGTTCCGCCTTCCATCAACATAGCTCTTTTGCCTACATCGATCGTCTTTCATCTTTTGCTGACTCAATTCGACTTTCTCCAAAGCTTCTCTTACAAGATCCAGACCTAACACGAGTCTATCTCCCGTCTCACACTAACTTACTGGTGACTTAAAAGGTCTTTTATACAATACTTCAAAAGGTGTCATCCTAGTACTTGACCGGTAAGTGTATGTGATCTTCTCAAGATTCACATAAGTCTAGCACACAAGCTCTTAGCAAATCTTCCAGCACCTGGTTGACCTCTCGATTAGCCCATCTATTTGCGAATGGTAAGCAGTATTTGTACACACCTTGATCCTAAAGCGCTCCATAGGCTTCGCCACAACTCACTAGTAAACAATGAGTCTCAGTCATCCACTGTAGTCCTCGAAATTCCATGAAGTGTTACTATAGCCTTAGCATATAGTTCAACCAACCTAGCATCTGTTCTCATGTACTTTACTGGTATAAAATGGGCACTCTTAATTAACCGATCAACTGTAACTCGTATACTTTTGTTTCCTAGTATTACTTGAATCAGTCGATCATAATGAGTAACCAAGCATCCCATGAACAATCACACTTTTTTATTATTTCATTTTTTTTTGTTCTTATAATTAATTACTTTACTAATTATTATTGATTTATGAGGTGTTACAATGGGAGTTGATGTGTCTTTTTTCATCAATTTTGTGCATTATCCTTTTTTTTTCTTGTATCAACAAATTGTGGCATTAATAAAATTGTCATATCTTGTTAATTACTTACTATTCAACGTTAATTACTAAACTAACCATTAAACACTAATAATTAGCTATTAAATATTGAATATGCACGACCAGTGCCATCTTGTAATCTAACCAACATCCAATTCTAGTCCCAGGTAATCACATGCTTTTAAATCCAAAGAAGTCCCAAACGCACCTAGCCTCTAAACCTCCTGACTTTTATATACGTTGATTTGAATTAATTAAAATGTTAATTAATTCATAGTTAATACTTAATAGTTAGTTGTATACACGGGATATGAAAATGGGACGCAGAGGCCTTGATTCCATTAGCGTGAACTTACACAAGTTTATAAATGAACTTGTCAGATCATGCTAAGAAGCAACTTTTAATCAAATTCAAGTGAACACTTCTTTACTAGAGTTACATGTGCCCAATGACTAGTTTAAAGTTCTCGGTATCCGGTTCAATGAGACATCTATATCATATCATTCAATTGCAAGTTGAAAAGGATGAAAAGTTTAAATGTAAAAGTAAAAAGTGGATTAAAGGGTGAACTGTCTCAAAATGTAAAAGCATGTTGTGCTTTTAAAACTATCACCGATCACCATTGTTTTAAACTTCTAAGTGTTTCAAAAGGATTTAAAAAACAATTAACTTGAAAACCGTTGCATCAGATGATATGTTATCTACTTATTAATTTCTTGTTTTTTTCTTCTTCCCTTTTAAGATAATTAGGTTAATTTTCAATACAATTTACCTTCCAAAACTGTATTGTTTTCTTGAACTATTAAGTTGTTTTCTATGTAAACTTAGCAAGCTACAACTTTTAAAACACAGTAAACATGTTTCTTGATGTGTTACAGATTGAAGTCAAATTTAATAGCACTTATCAGTTAAACATTTAAATAGCATAACACTTATCAGTTCCATTACATTAACCTTTTCCAATTGAAATATTCTCAACATCAATTACATTAGACAGGAATTAATGCATGCAGGAAGTAAATTTAGAAGTATATCAAATTATGGATTACTACATATTTTTGTAAAGCAAATTAAAACGTTGCTTTCGCCGAAAACCCAACCATAGGGGTCAAAAATATATCTAAAAAGAGCATGGGTGTAAATGAAAAATCTGCCACCATGCACTTCTGCTAATTCATGTTTCAACGCTGCAAGCAACATATTTCCTACCAAAGTATTTAACTATCATTTTCTCCATTAAAAAAAAGAAGAAAAAACTAAATTTCATTAAAAAAATTGTTTGTAACTGGGTTATTTAATATTTTTTATCGTCTTTCAAGTTTCACTGCCCTATATACTCTCTCCATGAAAAACTGTTCAGCCTCCTTTCTCTTTCTTCCTCTTTCAATCTCCATCTCCGGATAAAAAATAATGAAAACTCGTTTCATTTAGCGATTTTATCGTATATGATCAGCGACCTAAGATCACATTTTTATCATCTATACAGAAATGGGCATAAGATTTGACTATGCTTCGTCTATCCTTTTATGCGCAGAGGACAACAATAGTCTTCTAGACTTAGATGATGTCGATAACCAAAATGAGGATGTCGATTTCGCTAAAGAGATGGAAATAGGGGCGATTTGTGGAAAAAGATGTGATTTTTATGGAAACTTATTGATGGACTTTCCTGTACAATCAGATGAGAGCTTGAGCTTGATGATTGAGAAGGAAAGCGATTTTCTTCCTAAAGTTGATTATTTGAAGAGACTTATGAATGGAGAGTTGGATATTTCTGTTCGAAACGATGCTATTGATTGGATTAGCAAGGTTGATTATTTTTTCCTTAAGCATTTTGATTAGGAGTTTGCTATTTATAACTTGAGAGCTATTGTGTCATTTACTCATTTCTGCATCAGTTTGTTAGATCAGATGTAGCTACCTATGTTTCTACCTTGATTGTGTTGATTCCATTTGGTTAATAAGTAGCATGCTACTCCTAATCATTACGAATTCCATTGATGTTTAAACTAGTTGCAGTTCAAATTGTTCATATAAATTTAAATGACTTGGTGCACTTTGTTCTTTAAAACTAGAACTTACAAAATTCAGCATGTGTTATAGCTAATTTTATGTTGGTTAAATTGTTCTTGGTGTGTTTCTGCACCAGTCTATCCACTAAATTATTCACAAACATCTAATGCAAGAAGTTCTGATATTTATTGGTTAATTCTACAGTATAATGTTTGACAATATAATTATTTCAAATCGCTCGATGCTCACATCTCCTTAGATTAGCTTATACACGTTAATAGTGTGCTTATACCCAAGCAATGAAGCAACTACATATGTTACACATTGTTCAAGCATAAATGGAACAACAATGTATCAATTTATAAAAATAGAATACTTTTAAGATAGCTTTGAACATTTGACTATCGATGGATCTAGACACATGCGTAATTTCATGTTTCTATCGATGGATCTAGACGACAATGTATAAATATGTGATTGGTTCACTCAATGCGTAATTTCATGTTTCTATCGATGGATCTAGACACATCAAATACTTCTATTAGTGCTGCCTAGTTTTATTGTAATTACTTAAAATCAATAAGTCTGCATTACACCTGATTAAGATAGAACATAGTCACATACTTTGTTTACTGTTGTTTAGTTTTGTCCTAATTAGCTACATTCAGCATCTATGTTTAATTTTTCGTCAATGGAAGTAGAAACATACTATACTCCTTGTTGCCATGTTTGTCGCAAGTAGTCACAATTGATTTTTATAATCATTTTCTATTGATATAGCCAGTAGATAGTAAACGGTATACCATTTTCTTCAAATGTTTCTCTTATTAGATACTGAACTGAACAGGTTCATGCTCAATTCAATTTCGGACCCATAACTCTCTTTTTATCTATCAACTACTTGGATAGGTTTCTTTCACTCTATGAACTCCCGGTATGTATTTCGAAAATTGACTTCAAATCATATTATATTACGATGATGACTATCAAACATTTTATATTTATTCCGTATTTCTAGAAAGGCAAGGCATGGATGACACAATTACTATCCGTAACTTGTTTATCTCTGGCTGCTAAAATGGAAGAGACTGAAGTGCCTCTATTCATCGACTTACAGGTATAGATAGAACCCTAATACTAATTTTCTGTGGTTATATACTTCTATAGTATTTATTTTCACTTGATGCAATAGGTAGGCGAAGCTAAATACGTCTTCGAAGCTAAAACCATACAAAGAATGGAAATTTTAGTCCTTGCAACTCTCAACTGGAGAATGCAAGCGCTTACTTCCTTATCCTTTTTGGACTATTTCATTCACAAGTTCAACCATAGAAAATTGGAGATGATGACATTGATTTCCAGTGCCCTGGAGCTTGGCTTGATCTCAATTCGAGGTCTTTTTCAACTTTTATCCCTTTTATAGAGTTTTGAATATTGCATGTGTAGGAAGAATGTATGTATATGTGTGTGTGCATTCTTCATTTCTCTCATTTATACACCGAGTAAGAATAGAGGACTTCAAAATTCAACATCCTTTCTAAGAGAAATGAACTTATGCATGTAGAGTGATAGTCTCTCACGACCTTTGCAAGTTCTCTTTATGAAAGAACCTCCTTTAATTTAAAACCTATTTTCTGATAGTAGGTCTCTGAATACGACATTCATATACTTGAAAACTGTCATTTTCTCATTTTCGTTTATAGCATGAAAGTTTTTGTACCATTTTTGTCCTCTTATTTTTTAGAAACATGTCCCAATTTAGTAAATACAAAATGGAGCTGTGAATGTTAGGTCCTTACTCCCAAAGTAAGTGTAAGAAAAATCTTTGTAATAATGAGTTTGTAAATTAGATCTTTTTTTTTTTGAATAATGGTCTTTTTTGCATTTTTATGATCGACTGTAATAAAAAGTGGAACCCAGTGCACGAGGCTCCCGCACGATAGCGGGCTCTGAGGAGGTCGATTGTACGCAGTCTTTCCCTTGCTTTGCGAAGAGTCTGTTTCCGGACTCGAACCCTTGACGTCTGATCACCAGTCGGGTGACCTTA
Source organism: Allium cepa (assembly GCA_030765085.1). Lineage (NCBI taxonomy): Eukaryota > Viridiplantae > Streptophyta > Magnoliopsida > Asparagales > Amaryllidaceae > Allium > Allium cepa. The sequence continues at coordinate 185,804,009 of CM060934.1, forward strand.
CTGTTGCGTCAAGGCTCCACCTCTATGATCGACTGTAATGTACAGAAAAAAAAACAAGTGCAATGAAAAGAAAAGGTTGTGTAAATTTTGGCATTACAAAAACAAAATTGTAGAGAAAAAAATAATGAAAAAGGAAATTTTTGGGGACCTTAAATGCATATTTTATCAATTAGGGACTTTATTGGTATATTGAGAATAAGGACTCAAGAGTCATTCCTTAACATTATTATCAAAAATCTTAAAATCGTACTATTTAAATCCCGTTTGACTGTTTTAGATCGGATATCTCACTTTACGATTCGATTTATAATTCGACTCAAACTTAGTTAAAACCGCAATTTAGAGAAATCCTTCAATCCATATTGAATATTTAATATACTTATTTCTAATGTTTTTCTAAACAAAATAAAAATGGAACAGGAGAACAAACCGAGCGTTCGATTTTAGATGTGAAAGTTCAAACATCAAAATCAATTTCTAAGCGTATACAAACTTCAAATATGGAGCTTTTGATTTTGAGATTTACATTTGAATCCTGTTTCGATTTAAAATTTGAAGTATAGGATATAAATTCTGTTTTGAAAACCTTGTTCCTTAATAAAAATACCCCAGAAGGAAAAGAATTTACCAACAATTTAAATTTTGTTTCAAACGAAGTCGGTGTGATATTGCTAAAATTTCTAGCAAAATGTTGCTGCCAAGATTCAGTGTACTTTATATTTCATTATTAATCTGAATTTTATATGCAGAGATTTCACTATTAGAATATAAGCCTTCAGAGATTGCTGCAGCACTTACACTGCTTTGCCTAGAAGAAATCCATGCTGTAGACATTGATGGGCTTTTAACTGGGTGCATCCTCCTTGATAAGGTAAATTCATGCACATCTGATGTTACCTCCTTTTATTATAAGTATTTTTTTTTCCAAAAAAAAACAAAGAAAAAAAACTTTAAAATCTCTCAATTTGAATTCCATTCAAATCTCTTCTATTACAATTCGATTACCAAATTCAGATTCAAACCTTAAATCAGAACCATGATTCAGAAAACCTTTCAATCCATGTTGAAATAAAATGTATCATGATATTTACTTGAATCTACAATTTGGATTAAATTGTCTATGAAAAATAAGGTGGAAAAAGAAGGAAAAAAAAGTTTCAGGTCTAACTGTAGAAACTAAAACATATATAAATTATTGCTATGGAAAGAAGAATCGGTGTTTTAACGTTTCAAATGTCATTTAATAATCTATGCAGAGCAGAAGATTAGCATACAAGTATATATACATGATAAATTATAAATCATTTGAATTTATTAAAGTCGGGTTGCAATTTAAATTATGAACTCTACAATTTACGATTTGAATTGAATTTTAAAAACCTTGTTATATACCATGACATTACTTTTAGGAGCGAACATTGAGGTGTTATAACACTATCAAAGAGGTGGTAGCACTGAAGAAAATGAATGCTTTCGAAGACTCAAAATTTTCGCTTCCATCTTCAGTCCCACAAAGTCCAAATGGAGTTTTGGATATCAGAAGCTTAAGCGATGGAAGTGATGATATTTCAACACAAGGATCACAGCCACATTCTTGCAGTAACTCACCCGCTGCTAAAAGGATGAAGCTTCAGTGAAATCTATGGAAAAGGAAGTGAGAAAAGAGATTAAGCTTGGTAAAAATAAAAAATGGAGGAAAATAGCCAATATTCTGATGTATTGAGGTGCGGATGAATTCCCTTTTGTCATATTTTCCAAATTTTGGTGAGTGAGAGTTTAAAAAAAAAAAAAAAATTGTGGTATGCAGAATATGACTTGGTGATGTTTTGTTCACTTTTACTTGTGGAAAACATATTAAGAAATATTTCTATCTTAGTTTCATGTTTGTTGTTAGTGTATGTTTTTCTGCACATTTTTGATTGCTTTATTTCATACTTTAAATTTTTTGTGAAACAGTGCTGCCTAGAGATTTAAATAAACAGTTTGGTGCAAAGAAAAATATAGGATTGTTAGTGGATGTTTTAGTAAGAGGTTATGAGCAGTTTGACTGTTTGTCTCCTTGGACTGGGATTTGCTGCCTATCAATGTGAACAGCGTGGTCTTGTAGGAGCCTGTACAGTTTTCAAATGACATTTGTCATATAAATGTTGTTAAATCCCGTAAATGGTTGAATGTTACATAAGCTGTATAATGTAAGATAAAAGACAATATAATCTTACTTTATAAACACGATTTTTGTCCTGTTTCAACATCAATTATGTGTGCCATATAATATAGGATTAGGGGACTTGATAAAAAACTTACATATATGAGCACCTTAAAATGTAAGTGCATGTCTTGCAAATTTGCAATTTAAGTTTAAATTCATCTTCCAATAGTACAATTTGTAATCTAAGGAAGAATTCATGGAAGTAGAATGTAGTCTAGTTTGACGGCAACTAAATAAGCAATCATACTATAGCTATCTGCTAAACATGCACCTAGGTATGGTTCAACTACTAATGGTCTAAAACAAACAGAATTAGATGTCAGTTTAATATCTTTAATAATAGTTGTAATACCTTTGGTGTCACACTTTTTTGGTGTCAGGACGAACTACCAAAAATGTCCCTAATACTAAATCTTAATATCATTTGAAAATAAGATCTAATAATTAAATTTCTTTTACAAATTCAAAACGTCAGTCTACAAATGTTATTTAATCTTAATATCTTAATCTTAATATCACCTAAAAATAAGATCTAACAAATAATATTCTTTTACAAATTTAAAACATCCATCTAAAAATTCTATCAAATTTTTAAGATCACTTAAAAATAGGATCTAATGAATAAATTATTAATTAATAATATACATAAAAATTCACTTAAAAAAATAAATGTTGCAACTTAGAAATAAAATTCAAACTAACAAAAATGATTTCAACGCAAAAATATGGTTAAATATTTATATAAATCATTTTCGTTTGACTGTGCTAAACATATATAATTTGCAGAAAAACAATCGCGTCCGTAGCGCGTGCCGTAACGCTCGTAAGTATAATGCTGGAAGCTTGTTAAACAGACCTTTAGTTTAAACTTATCAATGTAAGTTTAATATTGTAAATGTTGAATTTGTAATCTTTGTAGCTGTTGGAGATGACTTCGACTAAAATTACAATTTATGCAAATTCTTGCTTATATGTTAAGGTACGTTAAGGCATTGTTTGTTTGTATGGAAAGGTAAACTGTTCCCATCTTAACACATGTGCTTGTGGTATATCATCATAAATATACAAGCCAATTTCAATGTACAATTATAGTGGTATCATTGTATTTTCCACTGCTTTGGTCTTTTAGATTGAGTAGTTAAAGATTCCCCAATTATATGCGTAATATAGAAGAGAATTACTAACTACTGTTGTGCAGGCGAAAGAACACGGTAAGATGAGATGATTATAATGGAAAATCGAGTAGTTAAAGATTCCCCAAATCATTATTATCAGACTAATCAAGCATGCTAGTCATTAGGCAGAATTGTCCCTTCTTTATTTTTTTTTTCCCCTCAAGAGTCAGTCGGTGGAGCAGAACGATACATATATACTATGCTGTCAAAGATTCATGATATCACTAGAAAACATCATACATATGCAAAGTTGGTAATTTACCGTTTTAAAAACAGGCACAAATAGACAAACAGTTAGATCATAAAATCACCCTTTGAATTATTTGGTTGAGCAGCGGACAATATTACTTTATTTAAGATGTTTCACGGTTCTACAAGAATGAAGTAGTACTCTATCAACCACACCCTCCGCATAATATAACAACCCATTTTGTCATTAATTTTGACTGTTTAATAAAAAAAAACTTCATTTTCGATTGAAAATGTATGTATGTATGTGTGTGTGTGTATGTGTGTGTATGTATGTATGTCAAAAAAAATTAACATAGTATGGTGTATGCTTTTGAATCAATCGGAAAGTTTTGGATTAATCGTTGTATATACGTATGCGTATATATATATGTACACATATATATATACGCATACATTTATATGATTCTACTTTATATCGTTAACGCATGTTTAGAAATATATCTTTTCCCGTTGAACAATTTAAAATTAAGACAATAATATATACATGATATATGGGAATCTCACTATCTACATATTTATATATTGATCATGTTATTGGTTTTTTTTAAGAAACTCACTGGCACAGAAGACTTCCTGTTAAATTTGGATGACTCGAATATTTTTCAAAGAAGAAAAGAATTTATTAATTGATCTTATCAATCAATTATGTTATATGTGGAAAGAAAAAAGGAAACTTATGTGTGATTGCTTTTGGAGAAAGTAAACTAATTAATTAGCTAATCAATTAATTAGTTAAAGGATTTGTTATATGAAGAAAGAAAAGATCGCTGATAGAGATTGATTCAAGCAAGGAAAATATAGAAATAAAGATTGGAAAGATTTCAAGATAATTGGATCAAGTCTTTTTAAATGAAGAAAGTTCGTCTTCATATTAGTGTGTGCGTATGAGAGCATCCACTATTATCCTCTTCTCCAACAAATCCTAATTTCTGTAGCCAAATTCAATTAGGGCTTTTGAGCGCAAATAAGTCTTTGGAGAAATTAATTATTCGATTTGTAATTATAGATTAGTCTCTCTACTTTACTACCTATAATTTTATAATTTCTCTTTTGTACTTTCTTTCTTTAGTAGAATAAAGAATAGTTGTTGGGTCTGTGGACGTAGGCAATCAAGCGAACCACATTGAATTCTATGTTCTACTCTTTTGTTCTTTCTTTGTTTGTTGATTATTGTTCAGTGAATTGGTGGTTGATAATTACTCAACAAGCTAGATTTTTTTGGTTGCTTCCACGTCTTAGTATTTCGCTGCAGTTTTGGAGTTAGCGCAAATTAATTAAATTTTGCACAACATATTGGTATCAGATCTAGCTGTCTTGTTCTAGATTAGTTATCAATGACAAATTCTTTTAATAGTGGTATGAAAAATTATGGTGTCGTCAAATTTGTTAGAAAAGCAGTTTTTGGGACATGGAAGGTAAAGAATAATGATGGTGTTCTTCGGCAACAACTTCATTCATTTAGAGGAAGAGATAAAAGCCAAAGGCACTTTCGAGATAGAAATGATATACATATGTCCCACTTTATGGGTCCTAGAAGGGGTTTTTGGCTATTATTGTAAGAAGAAGAAACATTTCATACGGGATTGTTCAGCTCATAGAAAGAAGGGAGAGAAGAGGAGTTTTGGCAGCATTTAGATCGGATGCAGAATGTTTGATGTTTTTGTTATGACTGTCACAAATGTTATACATGTTCCGATACGGCGTAGAAGTTTGTTGTCGGTTGGAGCTTTAAGTAGACTTAGTGTGAAGATGATAGTAAATGCAGAGAAAAATTGAGAATGACGAAGAGTTCCTTGATAGTGGTGAAAAGGGTGCAAATTGATGATATATATGTGCTTTATGGAGAAACAATCTTCTGAGAGTCAGTAGTTTCTACTAATTCTAGTGTTCCAGATTCTACTTAGTTATAGCATCTTCGTTTAGGTCATGTTGATGAAGAGAGTCTTGAAGTATTAAAGAAGTGGGGGTTGATTGATGGTGTTTTCCAATCGAAGCCTAGATCTTGTGGAGATTGTTCTTTTCGAAAGAAGAAGCATGTCACATTTGATGTTGCAAGAGCTAGAGCTACAGAGTTTCTAAAGTATGTTCATTCTTATATGCGAGGACCCACTTTAGTTGCATTTTTTGGTGGAGCAAATTACTTCGACTTATTTGTGGATGATTCTAACGACCCTGACTCGACCTTCGAAAATCGATACCCAAATACATCACCCGTTTTCGAATGCCGCAGATTCAAACGTTGAGTCTGGTTTATCGGAGCTTATAGCAACATTAGATGATAAGAACATAGCTGAAACAGAAGAATAATTTATTAATACACAACATTTGATACAACAATGATACAAATGAAATGATCAATACATTAGAGAAAGACACAACAGCGGAAAGAATAAGATAGCAATAGCAGCGGAACACAACATCTTCAATGCCAAGCTCCAAACTCCAAACCAGAAGCTCGAACCACCATCATGCTGTAACGAAACGCAATGCGATCGCCAAATCAATGACTCCAAAGATTGCCAAAAGCTACATCCATTATTTGATTATCTGATAACCTGACTCTAGGCTGCCCGTGTGGAAAATTATGGACATCCAAAGTTTAGAAAGGGATCCAGGTCAGTCATGCAACTGGTATGAGCAAACTAAAACAGTTTAATTTCAACAAAAAAACAAAAGGAAATAGAAAGAAATCCGCAATGCTTTTTGAAAAATAAAATTACCATAAGGCCTCCCGGCACACACACAATGCAATCGCACACTTGGGGGGAGATTTCTCCTTATGATAGTCAAACATACTTGATACACGAAAATCCTTTTAATATTATTATTAGTGTATAGTGCAGAAAACCTTTCGAAAGTATAATATTAACCTTAGCCAGCATAGATACTATTATATTATGTCTGCTATAGCTATCACCTAAGGTGACATGTTATACAACTGCAATCGTAAAGGGCACGTATTGGGTGATTGGATTTCCAACAATGGTCAGGCTAAGGAACTTCCTCACCGAATGGGTACGCCTATGGAGGAACACCCTGAGAACTTAACCGGATCTCTGCCAACACAAGGCTGGATTACCTCTGTAACTAGGTAACTACTGACACGAGTATGTCATCCCCCGATCGTCACCAACCTTTATCCGAGAGCTCTCAATACCAACAATTTCCAACCACCACATAAGTCAAGTATTTAGGCTCCATACCCTGATACTACTTTTTATCCAGAAGGAAATGCACATACCCTAAGGGGCGCTACCCCTGTAACCTTGCCCCATCTTTTCTGTTTCGGCCATTTTCGGGTTGTGAGGTTGGACGAAGTCTCGTCCACAAAACTACACTTTTTACAAAAGACAGAATGCTTTGAACAAAAAGTGATCAGCACTCAGCATGCCACACTACCAAATTTGGAGTATATCACTAATAACCATCAACTACATAACCTCTGAGCTCGTACATCTCAAAGAAGGATGTTAAGCTAAGAGAATAAATTCTATGCCACCAACAAAAATGTATTTGATAGAAATCAGATTTATATCTCAAAATGTAATGTTAGACATACAACCATACAAGTCCGTTCCAGGTTTAAACGGAACCGAATGCACTTCAAAGAAGCCCTTGCAAATCCGGGTATTCACAATCCCGATCGGACTCCCCATCACATATGGAGATCTTTATACCGGAGCAACTCAGTGCAGAGTCATTCGATAGGTAATCCTTTCGTTCTCGAAAATACCCGGTCTTCAACACCGTCTTCAAACATTATCCATTTCGTCGTATCATTATTCGGAATGGGTTTTATGACATAAAGTCATCTCTCGGCTAAACCGAATAATGGGCGCTTATTTTAAAAACATATGTATACATTGGGATCTCAGTTAAGTCATAACTTTTAGCCCAAAACCTTTCTTTTTAAATGGTTTAAATAATTTTTCACTTTTAATCTTTTAAATAAAAGATTCACCCTTGAAGATCCTGTTCAATTTGGAAAACAAGGTTCACCAATCTTTAACAAAGATTCATTCACGGTTTTCAAAACTATTTTCAATTTGATTCACCAATAACTTAAAATCCTTTCAACAAAAATTGGAAATTCTTTCGTTATATGAAAGCCATTATCATTTAAAAACAAATGCTTTTCATTTCAGGAAAATCTAATTGAATTTACTCAAGATATAAACTTACAAAGTATACATTGAAAAATCAGTGAACTGCCGTATTCTCGGCAAGTTCTATTTGAATTAAATTCAAATCTCCAAAATTATTTATTTAATAAACTTTAAAAATGGTTTAAAATCCATATATATATATATATTGTATAACTTGTATAACCCTTTCAAACCATAATATCCAAAATAATTTCAAAACTTAAACATGATATATTATATTCAAACTAAATTTCAAATTTCAAAACTTCCTTTTCAAAAACTTTTCATATTCAACCCAATTCCAGTTCCAAAACCATTTGGATTCAAAATTCAACTTTTAAACTTTTCACCATTTGAATAAAATAATATTAAATTCAAAATATCTGTGACTTAACCAATTTCCTCGTGAAATCCATATTTGTGTGTGTGTGTGTGTGGTGTAGTCTAGGGGTTTTACACACAACAATAACATATCACAACCATCATCAATTCAAGCACAACAATATTGATAAGCAGCATAATCCTATAACGCTTACATTCATTCACAGATTCACAGATAAATATGTAAATTCATCACAGATAAATAAATCACAGTTTATAGCTCAATCATATCACAAAAAATCACACATCAGAGATATCAAACAATTCAACATTCAATACAATGATCATCCATAAGCAAGATAAATTAATCACCTGATTCAAAGTTAACCAAATAAATTAATTACTTATGAACTAATTACTTATCCCTACTTAATTATCATTAATTTCAAACCACTGGTTATTATATTAATGAAATTAATTAATCAACCTTAATCACCCATCTTAAGTAACTATCCTTAGTTAATTAATTATCCTTAATTAATCACATAAATTAATTAACCTTGAGTTAATTACATAATTAATTAACCTCAATTAATTACATTAATTAATCATCCTCTAATTAATTAATTAATTAATTAATTAACCTTTAATTATAAATTATCTTTTAATTATTTACATTAAATAATTAACTTTTAATCACTTGATTAATCAACCTTTAATCATTAATTAATTATCCTTTAATTAATTACATTAAGTAATTAACTTTAAGCAATCATTCTTTAATTACTTATCTCAATTGATTAACCTTTAATTATTAATCAACCTTTTATTAATTACATTAATTAATTAATCACATTATTTAATTATTCTTTAAGTAATTAAGTAAGTAAACCTTTAATTGATCACATTAATTTATTTAATCACATTAATTTATTTAATCACATTAATTAATTATTCTTTAATTAATTAATTAATTAACCCTTTATTATTAAGCAATCAATCAATCTTTAATTACTTAAGACTTATAAAGATAAATCATTATCTAGATTAATTACTTTAATTATCATTTAAATGGAATGTAGGTAATTAATTTATTCATAAACACTCAAGCTCTTTTATTTATTTAAAGTTTAATTACCCTTATCTTAATTACTTACTTAATTAAATTAAATGCTTAACATTAATTTGATACAAAATTACTTGAGAACCTTTTTAGTGAATCACTTCTTGTTTTCATCATTTTATTATGTTTGAAAACACTTGGAAATTTACTTAATAAAATTATTACAAAACCATATCAATAAACTTTAAAAACATCTAATCTTTAGAAATAATCTTGAATTTTTTTTAAACCTTGTTAATAATTTATTTTGAAAAAACTTGATTTATATTCCTTTAAAAACTTATTCAAAATAATAAACTTTAATACTTATTAACATTTGTTTGGAAAAAAACTTATTGAATCATCACGTTTTAAATAAAACCCGAGCCAATCCCTTATATTTCCCGAGTCCAACTTCGAGTTTTCTCCCTTCCTTCTTTTGCTTCGAGGCAATCCCTGCACTTACACGAACACGAACCCTAGTAAACCTTTTCTTCCCCAAAGAATAATGTTCCCAGATACATAAACCAATGTGTGCATGTGTACGCATCACCGCCGCGCCTTCAATCATCGTTATCATTGCCTTTAGGTCACAGATGACCTATCCGAGCCTCTTGACCGCCCAAGTCGATCAATTTCACCGTAGTTCAAAATCGAGCAACTCAAAACCACTGGAACCCAAACACCGATCAACAAAACCTGTTCGCCATGCCACCTTCGAACATCTGAACACATGCTAGTTAACCAAGGTCCGCGTCACATCTTCACACATTGATCCCCCTTGAAACGGTAGCACCCGATCCATTCACAATGACATACAAACTCGAAAATCATCGCCGACCAAACCCTGACCTTAAACCCTAAAATAGCTTCGCCGTGCCACCACGACGCATTATAAAATCATCCACTATTTTTCCGATGATCACCAGCAACCCAGCTACCTTCAACAACAAGTACAACACCTAGTTCATCGTCGATCGTCGGAATTTACTCAAAACATGTTTTTCGTTCAACTTGAAAATCCTCAACATCTACTTGCTTAAAAATCATGAGACCTTCATCTAAAATCATCATTTCGTAATTCGAATTTGATTATGTAATCAGATCATAAAATTGAAATGTTTGATTTTTTAGATTTATATTGATTTTACTGTAAATTATCCTTTTCACAATAGTTACTTAATATTTTTACCTGAAAATATTTTTAAAAGTGACTTTACATTGTTATAAACATTTTCTTCTCAGATAATAACTTGAATTGTTTTAAAAAGAAAGATATGAATTTTCTTAAATTTGTTGACCTATAAATTAAACAGAGCCATATATATACACATGCAAACATATATACAGAGCAACTTAAACCATACTCCATACAAAAAATTCATGCAAACAATATTCACTGCTTCACTTCAAGTATAAATCATAATATCAATTTATAGGTCAGTAGTTTGCTCACCTGGATCAAAATACGATGAGCTAATGAAGCCTGGAAAACGAAATCTGGAAATGTTTTGAACTTGAAACTTTGATCTGAACTTGCTTTAAATTGAAACTAGACTTGCTTTGCTTATGTTTAAGTTGAATCTTTGTTTTGAGTTGAATTAGTTGCTTCAGGTTTAAATGCTTTGAACTTGTTTTGATTTACTCAGGTTTGAACTTGAATTTGATTTTGTTGAACTACTTTGATTTTGTTTTGATCAGGTTTGAGTTTTTTTGAATTATGTTTGAAGATAGAAAAAGAAATAAAGTGTAGGAGTATATGGATATTTAAAACTTTGATTTCCTATTTTTGTTTAAAAACAATGAAAAGAAAAAAATTTGCCATTTGTATTTTGCATGTATTACAATAGCTAACACTTGTTATTCATGTGGTCTTTAACTTACATTGTTAATTTCATGTTTTAAAATGTTACATTTGTTTATTTCCTTGTTATATGGCTACATTTGTCTTTGTTTATATATTAATGTTTTAAATATGTTTTTATATAATTTTTATATTATATTTTCAATTTAAATAAATCCATTTCCTTTTATATATATATTTAAAACTTTAAAGAATATGATTTAATATTAATTAAACACTAATATATATATAAATATAAATATGTATATATTTGAATTTAACTCTTTAAATAGATTTTGGAAATTTTATTATATTAAATACAAAATATAACTTTCAAATCACAAAGTATATGTACATATACATATTAAAATTTCAATTTTTTTTATTAATTTTAAAATATAGAGTTTTACAAACCCAATATAATTTCAAAATATTTAACTTTGAATTTCAAACCCATAATTCATTTTATAATCAATTTATATTCATATATATTTATATATAAACAAAAAAATATCTTATTTATTTTGGAAGAATTCAAATTAATTTACCATTTAATCCAATTTTTTTTATTAATTTCCAATTTAAATTTGGCTTAAAACCGGGATCGTTACAGATTCCCCCCTAAGAAAATTTCGTCCTCGAAAATTGCTAGATAGGGAGACAACAAAGAACAGATGAACATACAAAGATAGAGAAATAGCTTTCCAGATCAAACTGAATATTTATTCTATATTTGGCTTACTAAATCAGAATATCATTAATAAATATGAGAATGATCTCATACAATACTTCACGAAATATTCGGGTCATCGGATCTACAAAATATGCAGGGGCATTGGTTAGTCCGAAGGAATAACTAACTGTCCGTAGAATATATCTAGACCCCAAAAGAGCAGGCAAATGGTTACAATACAATTTGGCTTCATATTTTGATAACCAATTTATTCCAAATAAAATTTCAAAATTATTAAAGTTAAAACGAAAAGATTGATAAGAAACTGATGAAGAGAATATGAAATATGAACTTATCCACAACGATTTGCATGGCCATCACCATACCAAAGCTTCTTCTTGGAGCTGCCGGGAAGTAACAAAAGAATTGAGATTGGATGATGATCAAAGAGATTGATAAGAAAAGTTGTTCCTTGTTGTTACAGAGTATCGACCATTTATAGTGGTACTCCCCTGTTCCCTATTTCGTCCTCTTCTTGCATTCGTACTCACTATCAGTGAATAGTAAGAGAAATGATCAAGGCATACAGACGAATATCTTAGGGATACTCGTTTAAGGGCATTTATATCCCTATCTCTAATGAGTCACCAAATGTGTTATACTCCTGAGCTAAAGTTCTTACTCAACCTTCAGCTCTGATACCACTGTAACGACCCTAACTCGACCTTCGAAAATCGACACCCAAATACATCACTCGTACTCGAAAACCGCAGATTCAAACGTTGAGTCTGGTTCGCCGGAGCTAATAACAACATTAGATGATGACAACAAAACGGGAACAGAAGAATAATTTATTGATACACAACATTTGATACAATAATGATACAAATGAAATAATCAATACATCAGAGATAGGTACAATAGTAGAAAGAATAAGACAGCAACAACAGCGGAACACAACATCTTCAAAGCCAAGCTACAAACTCTAAACTAGAAGCTCGAACCACCATCATGCTGTAATGAAACACAATGCGATTGCCGAAGCAATGACTCTAAAGATTTCCAAAAGCTACATTACTATTTGATTATTTGATAACCTGACTCTAGGCTGTCCATGTGGAAAATTATAGGCACCCAGAGTTTAGAAAGGGAATAATAAACTCCAGGTTAGTCATGGGACTGGTGTAAGCAAACAAAAACAGTTAATATTGAACAAAACAAACAAAAGGAAATAGAAAGAAATCCGCAATGCTTTTTGGAAAATGAAACTACCATAAAACCTCCCGGCATACACATAATGCAATCACACACTTGGTGGAGATTTCTCCTTATGATAGACAAGCATGCTTGATACGCGAAAATCCTTTTGATATTATTATAAGTGCATAGTGCAGAAAACCTTTCGAAAGTATAATATTTATCTTAGCCAGCATAGGTACCATTATATTATGCCTGTTATAGCTACCACATGAGCTGGCAGGTTATACAACTGCAATCGTAAAGTGCTCGTATTGGGTGAATGGATTTCCAACAATGGCCAAGCTAAGGAACTTCCTCACCGAATGGGTACGCCTCTGGAGGGACGCTCCAAGAACCTAACCAGATCTCTGCCAACACAAGGCCGAGTTATCTCTGTAACTAGGTAACTATGGACACGAGTATGTCATCCCCCGGTCGTCACCAACCTTTATCCGAGAGCTCTCAACACCAACAATTTCCAACCACCACATAAGTTAAGTATCTGGGCTCCATACCTTGACACCACTTTTTATTTAGAAGGAAATGCACATACCCTAAGAGGCGCTACCTCGTAAGATTGCCGCATCTTTCCTATTTCGGCCATTTCTGGGTTGTGAGGTTCGACGAAGTCTCGTCCACAAGCTACACTTCTCACAAAAGCCATGCTTTGATCAACAAATGATCAGCACTCAGTACGCCACACTACCAAATTGGGAGTATATCACTCATAACCATCAATTACATAACCTCTGAGCTCGTATGTCTCAGAGAAGGGTGTTAAGCTAAGAGAATGAATTCTCCACCACCAACAGAAATGTATTTGATAGAATCAGCTTTACATCTCAAAGTGTAATATCAGACATACAACCATACAAGTCCGTTCCGGGTTCGAACGGAACCAAATGCACTTCAAAGAAGCCCTTGCAAATCCGGGTATTCACAATCCCGATCGGACTCCGCATCACATATGGAGATCTCTATACCGGAGCAACTCAGTGCAGAGTCATTCGACAGGTAATCCTTTCGTTCTTGAAAATACCCGGTCTTCACCACCATCTTCAAATGTTATCCATTTCATCGTATCATTATTCGGAATGAGTTTTATGACATAAAGTCCTCTTCCGGCTAAACCGAATAATGAGTGCTTATTTTAAAAATATATGGATATATTTGGATCTTAGTTAAGTCACAACTTTTAGCCCAAAACCTTTCTTTTCGAGTGGTTTAAATAATTTTCCAATTTTAATCTTTTAAATAAAATATTCACCCTTGAAGATCCTCTTCAATTTGAAAACAAGGTTCACCTATCTTTAACAAAGATTCATTCATAGTTTTCAAAACTATTTTCAATTTGATTCACCAATAACTTGAAATCCTTTCAACACAAAACTGTAAATTCTTTTGTTATATAAAAGCCATTATCATTTGAAAACAAATGCTTTTCATTTCGGAAAAATCCGATTGAATTTACTCAAGATATAACCTTTCAAAGTATACATTGAAAAATCAGTGAACTGCCGTATTCCCATCAAGTTCTATTTGAATTAAAGTCAAATCTCCAAAATAATTTATTTAATATACTTTAAAAATGGCTTAAAATCCACACACACACACACACACACACACACACACACACATATATATATATATTGTATAACTTATATAACCCTTTCAAACAATAATTTTCAAAATAATTTCAAAACTTAAACAGGATATATTATATTCAAACTAAATTTCAAATTTCAAAACTTTATTTTCAAAAGCTTTTCATATCCAACCCAATTCCATTTCCAAAACCATTTGAATTCAAAATTCAACTTTTAAACTTTTCACCATTTGAATAAAATAATATTAAATTCGAAATATCTGCGACTTAACAAATTTCCTCATGAAATCCATATTTGTGTGTGTGGTGTAGTCCAGGGGTTTTACACACAACAATAACATATCACAACCATCATCAATTCAAGCACAACAATATCAATAAGCGGTATAATCTTATAACGATTATCTTTATTTACAGATTCATAGAGAAATATGTAAATTCATCACAGATAAATAAATCACAGTTCACAGCTCAATCATATCACAAACACCACACATCAGAGATATCAAACAATTCAACATTCAATACAATGATCATCCATAAGCAAGATAAGTTAATCATCTGATTCAAATTTAACCAAATAAATTAATTACTTATGAACTAATTACTTATCCCTGCTTAATTATCATTAATTTCAAACCATTGGTCATTATATTAATGAAATTAATTAATCAACCTTAATTATTCATCTTAAGTAATTATCCTTAGTTAATTAATTATCCTTAATTAATCATATAAATTAATTAACCTTGAGTTAATTACATAATTAATTAACCCGTAATTAATTACATTAATTAATCATCCTCTAATTAATCAATTAACCTTTAAGTATAAATTATCTTTTAATTATTTACATCATATAATTAACCTTTAATCACTTGATTGATCAACCTTTAATCATTAATTAATTATCCTTTAATTAATTACATTAAGTAATTAACTTTAAGCAATCATTCTTTAATTACTTATCTCAATTGATTAACCTTTAATTATTAATCAACCTTTTATTAATTACATTAATTAATTAATAACATTACTTAATTATTCTTTAAGTAATTAAGTAAGTAAACCTTTAATTGATCACATTAATTTATTTAATCACATTAAGTAATTATTTTTTAATTAATTAATTAATTAACCCGTTATTATTAAGCAATCAATTAATCTTTAATTATCCAAGACTTTTAAAGATAAATCATCATCTAGATTAATTACTTTAATTATCACTTAAATGAAATGTAGGTAATTAATTTATTCATAAACACTTAAGCTCTTTTATTTATTTAAAGTTTAATTATCCTTATCTTAATTACTTACTTAATTAAATTAAATGCTTAACATTAATTTGATACAAAATTACTTGAGAAACTTTTTGGTGAACCACTTCTTGTTTTCATCATTTTATTATGTTTGAAAATACTTGGAAATTTCCTTAATAAAATTATTACAAAACCATATCAATAAATTTTAAAAACATCTAATCTTTAGAATATAATCTTGAAATTGTTTAAAACCTTGTTAATAATTTACTTTGAAAAACTATTCATATTCCTTTAAAAACTTATTCAAAATAATAAACTTTAAAACTTATTAACATTTGTTTGGAAAAAAACTTATTGAATCATCGCGTTTTAAATGAAACCCGAGCCGATCTCTTATATTTCCTGAGTCCAACTTCGAATTTTCTCCCTTCCTTCTTTTGCTTTGAGGAAATACCTGCATTTACACGAACATGAACCCGAGTAAACCTTTTCTTCCCTAACAATAATGTTCCCAGATACATAAACCAACACGTGCATGTGTACGCATCACCGCCGTGCCTCCGATCATCGTCACCATTGCCTTTAGGTCACCGATGACCTACCCGAGCCTCCTGACCACCCAGGTCGATCAATTTCGCCGTAGTTCAAAATCGAGCAACTCAAAAGCACTGGAACCCAAACACCGATCAACAAAACCCGTTCGCCACGCCACCTCCAACTATTTGAACACATGCCAATCAACCCAGAGCCGCGTCACATCTTCACACATCGATCCCTCTAGTGCGGTAGCACCCGATCCATTCACGACGACATACAAACTCGAAAATTATCGCCGACCACACCCTGACCTTAAACCCTATAACAGCTTCGCCGCGCCACCACGATGTATAAAATCATCCACTATTTTTTCGATGATCACCAGCAACCCAACTACCTTCAACAACAAGTACGACAACTAGTTCATCATCGATCGTCGGAATTTACTCAAAACATGTTTTCCGTTCAACTTGAAAATCCTCAACATCTACTTGCTTAAAAATCATGAGACCTTCATCTAAAATCGTCATTTCGTAATTCGAATTTGATTATGTAATCAGATCATAAAATTGAAATGTTTGATTTTTTTGATTTATAATGATTTTACTGTAAATTATACTTTTCACAATAATTGCTTAATATTTTTACTTGAAAATATTTTTAGAAGTGACTTTATATTGTTATAAACATTTTCTTCTGAGGAATAATGACTTGAATTGTTTTAAATAGAAAGATATGAATTTTCTTGAATTTTTTCACCTGTTAATTAAACAGAGCCATACGCACACACATATACATACATGCACACATATATACAGAGCAACTTAAACCATATTCTAGACAAAACATTCATGCAAACAATATTCACTGCTTCACTTCAAGTATAAATCACAATATCAATTTATAGGTCAGTAGTATGCTCACTGGATCAAAATACGAAGAGCCAGTGAAGCCTGGAAAACGAAATCTGGAAATGTTTTGAACTTGAAACTTTGATCTGAACATGCTTTAACTTGAAACTGGACTTGCTTTGCTTTTGTTTAAGTTGAATCTTTGTTTTTAATTGAATTAGTTGCTTTAGGTTCAATTGCTTTGAACTTGTTTTGATTTACTCAGGTTTGAACTTTAACTTGATTTTGTTGAACTACTTTGATTTTGCTTTTGATTAGGTTTGAGTTTTTTTGAATTATGTTTGAAGATAGAAAAAGAAATGAAGTGTAAGAGTATATTGATATTTATAACTTTGATTTCCTATTTTTATTTAAAAACAATGAAAAGAAAACAATTTGCCATTTGTATTTTGCATGTATTACAATAGCTACCACTTGTTATTCATGTTGTCTTTAACTTACATTTGTCAATTTTATGTTTTAAAATGTTACACTTGTTTATTTCCTTCTTATATGGTTTACATTTGTCTTTGTTTATATATTAATGTTTTAAATATGTTTTTATATAATTTTTATATTATATTTTCAATTTAAATAAATCCATTTCCTTTTACATATATATTTATAACTTTAAAGAATATGATTTAAAATTAATTAAACACTAATATATATATATATATATATGTATATGTATATATTTGAATTTTACTCTTTAAATAGCTTTTGGAAATTTTATTATATTGAATACAAAATAAAACTTTCAAATCACAATGTATATATACATATACATATTAAAATTTCAATTTTTTTTATTAATTTTAAAATAAAGAGTATTTCAAATCTAATATAATTTCAAAATATTTACCTTTGAATTTCAAACCCACAATTTATTTTATAATCAATTTATATTCATATATATATTTAAACAAACAAATATCTTATTTATTTTGGAAGAATTCAAATTGATTTATCCTTTAATCCAAAATTTTATATTAATTTCCAATTTAAATTTGTTTTAAAACCGGGATCGTTACAATGATTTTCTCACATAAGGTCTGGGTATATTTCTTAAATGCCAAATATAAAATATTTGTCCAGTTTTGTAAGTGGAAGATCTTGGTAGAGAAGCAATCGAGGAAGAGTTTGAAGGTTCTCAAAGTTGAAAATAATAGCGAATTTATGTCACAATAATTCACTAGCTATTGTGTGCCAAGCATGTAGTTAGATATTTTTCTATTTCTGTTGAGTTATATTGTTATGAAGCGGAGAAGAGCATGTGTCAGATATTACAGGAGAAAGTTATGAGCATGAGAACACTGTTGGTCTAGAAAAGGGATTTTGGGAAAAAGCGATATCTGTGGCAGTATTTTTCATAAACCATATGTCTTATATTGCTATAGATATGAAGATCCCAGAAGAGATATGGAAAAGAGAGCCTGTTGATTATTCATTCTTTAAAGTGTTTGGTTGTTCAGCTTATTTAGATGATAGGATACACGATAATGAAGCCTAAGGAAAGCAAGCACGGTTTGTTAGGCCATAGAGAAGGAGTGAATAAGTATACGTTATGGTGCAAAAAAAAACTAAGAGAATTATGACTAGTAGGCATGTGATATCTAATGAGAGGCTTCTATTAAATGCAGAGCCTCTATCTAGTATTGACATTGGGAGGATAGAAAATTGTCAAACACATTTGGAGTCATCAAATTGTTCCATATTCAGAGAGATTTTTTCATTTATGATGATAACATGATTGATAAGAAGATTTTAAAGGTTCAGACTCGAGGTGGAGCTCAATTGCAGGAAATGCCTTTTGGTTCAGTTGGCCCTATTTGTAAACATATTTGTGATGATGATTCTTCATCTTATGCTTTAAATGATGTGGAGCTTATTGGTGAGTCTTTTGGCATTGACTTAGAAAGGTCTAGAAAATTCTTGTGAAAGAGATTATAGTAGATAATATTGAGTATTTCCTTACTTAATATGGAATGGAGAAGCTAAAGCGTGCTGTTAAATCTCCACTGGTCCCTCGAAGTTTAGTATTCACAAGTTCATCTTCTTCTTTTTTGAGAAAATTGTGTGATCCTCTATGATTAGAGGAGAGCACACATGCAAATATATATATATATCACGAATATATGGTGTTGTCAACATGCCTGGCAGGTGACAAAAATCAAAAACATATGCATCAAATCTCAGGTACTCCTAAGATGAGTTTCGGCAAGGCCACCATCCATCACACCCCAATATCGAGCTTCGGCATGGCCACCGCCCGATATTAAGGTGTTAAAAGTACCTAAAAACTAGAGGAAAAACAAAAGCTACCAGACGACGTCCCAGACTAATGAGGAAGCTCCAACCTACTGAAACGGAAGAGGAAAATAAACATCTGCTCTGAAGTGGATCTGCTGAAAAGAGAAACCACTCTGAAGTCTCTGAACAATAGAAAGGGGTACCAAACTGAAGAATATATCCTCCTGAATGACTGCTCTGGTGAATAAGCATCTACACTGAAGTGAATCTGCTGAAAAGAGAAACCGCTCTGAAGCCTTTGAACAATAGAAAGGGGTACCAAACTGAAGAATATATCTTCTTGGATGAAGATACTCTGCTTTGGTAACCTCTCTACGCTCCGATGTCCAACAAACTGAATATAAGAAAACCTGCTAAATGAACCTGATATCCTATCTCCCATACCTGTAACTGGAAAATGACTAAAGAAAAAATTAGAATGATACATATATATGTATATTTACATAATAAATATACATATATATATATGTATTCAAAAGGAAGGAAATAAAAACCTAAATAAGACTAACTGGACAATAACAGTATAAATGAAAAACCTAAAAACCAGTATCAAACAAAGACTAGAACAAACTATTAAGATGGATCTATCTTATGAATCTTTAATCATAAGTAAGTTATGATTAGAAGTGATATCATCTTCTAAATTAGTGAAGATATTAATAATACTGTTGGTTAAAAAAAATATTGTTGAGTTTAAAAAAATTAATATTACGATTAACCATACTAAGATATCTTTTGAAAAGGATATTTTTAGCTAATTTATATTTGGGGTTAGAGATCCAATTAAAACAAAATGAAGAAATTGTAAAAATCAATTTGTTTAAATGACAATTATTATTATTTCAAATTCTTTGATTCCTTTCAAACCAAATAAACCAACTAATAATAATGAATAAAGTGTCTAATATCGGATATATTGAATAATTTTGGTATTTGCTCGTATGCGTTTTGTTTGTTGATTTGCATACTATCTTTCATATGCTTGGGGAAGATTTGGATGCTCCATTTAGGAAATAGTGTCCAAAGTAGTTCATATTGAGCTTGATGGCATAGACCAACCAATTTGTTGAGATGTGGTGATGAAGAGAGATAGTTATATTTGAATCAAGGTGGAGTGTTAACTTTGGATGATTCAAATATTTGCCAAAGAAGAAAATAATTTAGCTAATTGATGTTATCAATCAATTAGATTATATGTGGAAAAAAGAAGAGGAAAGTTATGTGCAAAGTTTTAAATATCGGATTTCGGTCACGTTTCATCTCGGAATTTTTACACAAGTTATCCCGTATCGGGAGAGATCTCGGACGAGATGAGTACGTGTCGGGTGTACATCTCGGATTGATATCTAGGGTCTTATAATGCATCTTGGGAATATATCAGATGTACTTATGTGTTTAAAATTGATGTGTCAAAAATTTATTTAATGATTATAACTTTCTTAGTAAAAATAAAAATGGTAACATACTTGATTTACATGGAAAAAGAAATATTTTTAGAAGAGTAGTAGCTCGATTAGCTTAATTAATTTGGTAATGATTGAATAATATCCTTTTATTTGAACGTAATAAAGAAGTGAAACCTTTCGCTATGACTCATTAAGATAAAAAGTAAAGAATATGTTCAAGAAGTTGGTAAATTATAATTGGATTGAGTAGTTTCTTTTGAATCAATATGAAAATAAAAATTATTATGGAAAATAAGAAAAATGTACAATTTCGGGTGAGATCTCGGATTGAGATTTTGATCCATATATCGGGTGAGATTTGAATATCTCGGACGAGATGAGTGTCGAGGGAGATATGGAGGAGATTTGATGTCTCGTCTCGTTTAAGTGTGAAAAATGAGATCTCGGGCGAGATCTCGGGCGAGATATAGGAGATTTAAAACCATGGTTATGTGTGACTGCTTTCAGAGAAAGAAAACTAGTTAATTAGCTAATCAATTAATTATTCAAAGGATTTTTTTATTGAGAATGAAAAGATTGCTAATGGAGATTGATTCAAGCAAGAAAAATTATGGAAATAAAGATTACCATTACCATTTGCATAGAAATCAAATCATGGATATTTGGAAAGATTTCAAGGTAATTGGACAATTAATTTTCATATCTCCAAGTAACTCCTTCATTAAGTCTATTTAAATGAAGGAAATTCATCTTCATATTAGTGTGTGTGCGTGGGAGTATCCATTATTATCCTCTTCTTCAGTAAGCCCTAATTTCTGTAGCCGAATTCCATTAGGGGTTTGAGCGCAAACATGTCTTTAAAGAAATTGATTATTAAATTTTCAATTATAAGTTAGTCTTTCCATTTTACTACCTATAATTTTGTATTCTCTCCTTTGTACTCTCTTTCTTCGGTAAAATAAAGATTAGTTGTTGGGTCCATGGATGTAGGAAATCTAGTTGAACTACGTTAAATCTTTGTATTCTACTCTTTTGTTTATTCTTTATTTGGTGGTTATTGTTCAGTGAATTGGCGGTTGATAATTAATCGACAAGCTAGATCCTTTTTGTTTGCTTCCACGCATTAGTATTCCGTTGCATATTTGGAGTTAGTGCAAATTAATTAAAATTTGGCACAACACCTCCAAGAGGGGCAACGGACCGATCAAGTCCAAAGGAATTAAGTTGCACATGTCTGCTTCAACTCGTAACACCTATAGCCTCTAGGGTACTACTTTTTATGAAAATTATGTGCAAGGCAGGGCTTGAACCTTGCTGTTTTTTGCCATTTTGTTGTACCATATTATCTCTCATATGTTAATCAATCAATTAAATTTTGCTAAAGTGGAAATGTGGTATCATTCAATGATGTCCCTTTTCATTTTTTCCTTTTGACCTTGATGTGATTACATCTTACTGAATTCTTGAGTACTAATTTTTGAGAAGAAGATTGAATATGGTGAATAGTTAGTTTTATTGCTGATTCTAATTCTACGAAATCTGTGTACATGATTATATATAGCCTAAGTCTACCAACCGTTTCTTATTTTCTAATTTATATGTCTACTAGTCATTGCTTATTTCTAAATTATAATTCTACTAGTCGTTGCTTATTTCCTAAATTATAATTGTCTAATTACATGTTAATTATAACCTTAGCACCAAGTATAGCTGACAGTTGTATAATGGATGCCAAAATTTTATTTGTTTCATGTTTACAACCTATGATGAAATATTCTGAGGTTATCATTTCTATTTATCCACATCCCCCTTAAGTGGAATTCGAATAAATTTATACAACCCAACTCATCGTGTATGTTTAGATGGCTGACCTTGTTGAGTGCTTTTGTAAAAATATCTGCCAGTTGCTCTTTACTATTTTCCCTGATTGCATTTTTTCTCCAGCAAAGTGAAAATCCACCTCTATATTTTTTGTCCTCTTATGGAAGATTGTATTGGATGCAATATATTATGCATCTTGATTATCAGATTACATTTGCATTATTCTTGTGTGCTCTATCTTCATGTTACAAAGTAATTTCTTGATCCAGATAAGCTCATTTGATGTGGATGCCATGGTTCGATATGCTACTTCTACACTTGATCTAGCCACAACATTCTGATTCTTGTTTTTTCAAGTAACCAAGTTATGCCTATAAATGTACAAAATCCTATGGTTGATTTTCTGTCGCAAGTTCCAGCCCAATCTGCATCAGAAAAACCAACCACGTTGTTAGAATTAATTTTCTTCATCCAAATTCCTTAACCTATAGTACCTTTAAGGATCTCAATATCCTTTCAACTACACTCAAAGTGTCTAGTATATAGAGCATGCGTAAATTGACTTATGACACTAACTGCAATGGCAATGTCAGGTCTTGTTACTGTAAGATAAATTAATTTTCCTACCATTCTTTGATATTGTCCCATGTTAGATAATGTCTCACCTTCTTCAATTCCTAGTTAAATATTCGTCTCCATAGGAGTATTCGCTAGTTTAGCTCCCAATTTACCAATCTATTTTAACGGATCAATGACATAATTTCTTTGGGATAGAAATAATCCTTTATTTGAGTAGGCAATTTCTATTCCAAGATAATATGAAAGTTTTCCAAGGTCTTTAATGTCAAATTCATTTTTCAAACATTGTTTAACCCTTTTAAATTTTCTTATTATTGTTTCCAGTAATGATAGTGTCATCTACTTAAACGAAAATAATAGCAGTGGTGTTTAGTGAATATTCGATGAACATAGAGTAATCATCGTTACTTTTTAAAAAATTAATCTTTAAAAGAGAAAATCTTAGCTTAGCATACCATGCCCTTGGAGATTGCTTTAGACCATAGATCGCATTTTTTAACTTGCACACGGGTGATGAGTTTGACTCCCTTTTACAGCAAGAAAGAAGAGTCATATAGACTTCCTCTTCTAAATTTCTTTGAAGGAATGCAATTTTTACATCCGTTTTAGATAGATCTCATCCCAAGTTGGTTGGTACTGATAGCAAAATCCTAACCGTATTCATTTTTACTATTGGTGCAAAAGTCTCTTGATAGTCAATACCATAAGTTTGGCTAAATCCCTTGCCACTAACCTAACTTTGTACCTTTCATTTGTACCATCACTATTGTATTTGATTTTGTATATCCACTTGCAATCTATGAGTTTTTTGTTTTTCGGTAAATTAATAATATCCCTTGGCAACCTAATTAATCCTACATATTTAATGGGTGTCTAGAAAAGTTATATCCATGGTTGGAGTTAAATAATCAAGCATTCTCCTCTCCCTGGCGATCAATCTGGCCCATCGGGTGGAGTAAGCTCAAAAGATTGGTCCATCGCAACGGCCCAAATTGATTTTGGTTATGGCAAATTTTCAAAATTAAGTTTGAAGATTTAAAATATATTTTAAATTTAAAAGTTAAGTTTGAAATTTAAAAGGAAAATTCTATAAAAGTTATAAAATGTATTCAAACTTGTTTTGAGAAACTAAAATAAGTAATTCCAAAATTTTAATTAATTTGAATAATTAAATTAAAACAATTAATTAAAATGTGTGTATATATATATATTGGTGTAAAATTACAATCGTTACAGTTTTATATTTATCCTAAATTTGTTTAAGATAAGTCAAATTAAAATTTTCAACTTAATTAAACTATTTTATTAAATCGTTTAATTAAATTAGCGATCTATTAAATAAAATTAATTAAAATGAATGCATACATTGATACATATATATTAATATGCTATAAATGTAATAGTTGATCATCCATCTTAAATAATTTCCATTCTAAGAACATACTGTTACGAACATTAAATAGAAAATTCGAACCTTGCACAACACAATCTTCACAAACCTTAATACTATAATAGACTATTATAAATGTAGCGTAAGAAATTTGTTTGCTATAGTACCGCTACAGTACTAAGTTTGCTACAGTGTTTTGCTACAGTACGAATTTTGCTACAGTGTTCTCAGGATTGTTCTCGAGATCTTACATACTAAACTAATAATACAAAAATATATACTGGGTAATTTTACAAGTTAAGCACCTGTCTAGCAATAAATACTTATTAACAAATCATTGTAAAAGGAAGCCCTTAAAACGCCTTACCATGGCTAAAATGGGCATAAGTACACGGCTTAGGTTAATTAGTAATTACTGCCGTCTGATGCTATTCTTAACCCATATCAAGTATTTTTAATTTAACATGTATTCCATAAAATTATAAACACATGAGAACATACATATAGAACAGAAATAATTCAACACATAATTAAACTAGTCTCCCATTAAGGCTTATATTACACAATATATTACAAGTTTTTTTTTACAGAATACAGCTTACAGATATAAACCAGAAGAATCGGTCTTCTTCTTCAGTACACACTTATATTTATTACATACTATTTATTAATAGCAGAAGGTTTGAAGTAGAGAAGAGGATGGATGGAATGGAGTCTGCCCTATCCAAATGAAATGCCTCTCTTTATATAGCTGAGGCTAGACATCAACTAAGAATTCAAGTTGATTAACTTCAGATTCCAAATGTTTTAAATCCGAAAAGCATCTTTTATCATTATTAAAGTATTAGGTAGAGTAGGCTCCCAATCTATTATTCTTAAAGAATGTGGGCACCTGTCTACAATTATTAAAGTAACTGGCCACCTGTTTTAAAGCTACTAATCCAGTACCATTTTTGCTTTGTCTTTTCCCAAATTGTAGGCCTTTCTCTTAATTTTGTCAAATATTTTGGTAAAATCCTCATCATTCAGATCTGAATAATTATCATCTCCAGTTATGTCCTTTGCTTTTGAAGATGTTATTGACGTGTTTGATTTTGTGTCTTCTTTGCCAAGATTTCTTATTAAATCCTTTTTTACCTCTATAGTATATGCATAAAGAATATCTTCTTTAGTGGCTGTTCCTTTTTTGCATCTTTAATTTTCTAATGATATGTTGGAACGTACTTGGAGCTTCTTTATGCTGATCACATCTTTCTGTTCCTGATATAACTTTATTTTGTTGCTTATTTCGGATATCATTTCTTGGCCAAATAGTTGACATGTGCTATTATCAATCCTGGTTAGTTTATCCCAGAATTTAGTAAAGAAACATCTTTGCAAACATGGGATTTCCTTTTCAGTATAACCTATTTCAGGTTTCCATTTCCATATCCAAGGGATAGAAAATTCAATAAAGAAATATATCGGACCAGATCCTGATATCATAAGGTATTGGTCAAGATTATTAAGCTTGGATGAGACAACAACCCATTTAGAATATAATTCTTTTAGATTTTTAGGGAGAATATCAAGTGGTCCTCCACAATTTGTCCACCATTCATAAAACCAAATTGGTATAGGATGTTTATAAACTTTCGCATAAACTTTAATGAACCATGAATGCTTCCTTTTATTATTTTCATAAAGGAATACTTTATTTAGTGCGTCCATATAATCCCAATAA
Organism: Allium cepa; assembly: GCA_030765085.1. Taxonomy (NCBI): domain Eukaryota; kingdom Viridiplantae; phylum Streptophyta; class Magnoliopsida; order Asparagales; family Amaryllidaceae; genus Allium; species Allium cepa. The sequence goes on from CM060934.1 coordinate 185,830,495, forward strand.
TTATACTTCATAGTGCCTACCTTTTTATCAGGTAAAAACATTTCCTTTTCTTCGAGGGTAGATAACCCCCATTCTTATGGCAATATAAGCCTTTTGATAATTATTTTGCTGAAGCTATAAACATTAGGATCTCCTGCATTAAAATGTGTTATTTCACAAGTTTCAGAGTCTTTTAATATTGCCTCATAATATGCTCTTTTCGTAATAGCAAATGATGCTGTATCCAGATATCTACGCATTAAGTTCCACGGATCATTTTCCCTTTTTAGATCATTAAATTCCAAAAAAATTATGACTTCCTTATGAAGATTTTCTGCATACGCGATTAAACTCTCTTCACTTTCCTCATTGTCAGTTATGCTAGGATATGAAGAGGATGCTGTTTGGCTATTAGCCTCTTGCCTTTTCTTGAATTCTAAAAATTCCTTGTGTAGAGGATCATTTGAGTTATTACCACCTGAATTGGTTAAATTTTTTGCTATCATCTTTCTGTTACCGTGTTGGGCAAGGATATTTTCTCTGCCGCCTCCTCTGTAGGCGAAATTACCCCTTCCTCTAAGGATCATCTGCCTGTAAAAATTTCACGAGCTAAAAAATCAAGAAGACTATTTTCTTCACCCTTTTTATAAAAGATTTCAAAATCAAAAGGCGCCAAATGAGCTTACCATTTGGCAAACATTTGTTTTGATACATCATGTTTAAATTTTTTTATTAACATGTATTTAGAATATTTACAATCATCTTTTATAATAAATTTTTGATTATATAAATAATCTTGAAATTTTAAAACACATTTTACTACAGCAGGAATTTCTATGGCTATAGCTGCATAGTTTTTTTGACTATTAGTCCACTTTCCTGAATGAAATCTAACAAGATATTCTTGTTTTGTTTTCGGGCATATTTGCTTTAAAATTCCTCCAAATCCTATATCTGATGCATCAATTTCAATTACCTTTTCCTAATTTGAATTTGAAAGCATCAAACAAGGCAAATTCTTTACCTTTTCTTTTATAATTTTAACAGCTTGAGTATACTATTCTGTCCATGGGCCTGGATTCTTTTTTAATCTATCATATAAGATAGCAGCATCTGTGGCTAAATTAATATAATAAGAGGATATATAATTTAAAGTACCCAAAAACCTTTGTAATTTGTTTTATCGGTTATTATATCAGGAAACTTTGAAGCAAATTCTATACTTCTATTTATCGGAATTATTTTTTCTTTTTCGATATTATGGCCTAAAAATCTCACGTTTGTTTGAACACAAAGACATTTTTGCTTTTAATATTACTAAGCCATTCTAAATAATAATTTTTCTAAAATTGTCTAAGTGTTTAAAATGTGTTTCAATATCTTTCGAAAATACTAGAATGTCGTCAATATAAACTATAATAAATTCACTATATTGAATAAAAATGTCATCCAGCATTTTCTGAAATTCGAGGGGTGCATTTTCAAACCAAAAAGCATCACTGTCTATTCATAATGTCTAATTGCGACATTAAAAGCAATTTTGTATTGCTCAGATTTTGAAATATAAATCTGCCAATAGCCAGATTTAAAATCAAATTTAAAGAGTATGATAGAATCATATAGCCTATATAATAAATCTTTTTTGTTAGGAATTGGATGCCTAATCCATTTCAAAACCTTATTAAAAGTTTTATAATTTATTACTATTTTGGTACCCCTTTTTTTGTTCACTATGTTTATTTACATAAAATGCAGTATATGACCAGGGTGACTGGGATGGTTTTATCAAACCTTTTTGTGATAATGATTCAATTTCTTTTTTACACAATTCTAGATATTCAGAATTCATTTGACATGGTCTTGCTTTAGTAGGGATTTTTCTTTCATCAAAATTATCTTTATATGGAAGACTAACAATATGTTTCTTTCTATCTCAAAGACATTTGGATGGTCATTGCAAATTTCTATAGAAAATTTGTTGTAAATCATTTTATTTTTTCTTGCAATTTTGAATTTTGGAGTTTTTCTTCTATATTAAGAGAAACAACTTCTTGTTTTAGATAATTTAAATGATAGGTCTTTTTAGTCAAGAGATCTTTTATTTCATGTAAGACCTTTGTAAAGAGTTTAGTTATAAATTCAAAAGTAATAGTTTTATCTTCATGAATACCTGTTATTCCATTTTTATCAATATTTGTTATATGATAGATTTTATCTATAAATGGTGTTCCAAGTATGAACTGATTAGTAATATTTTTTACTATTAAAAAGCTTGTTGGAATACAAGTCTTATTTTTACATATATAAGCATGTGGTAATCTAAATTTAATATCATGTTTTCCTCCACCTGCATGACTTAATGAATTAGTGGTTTTATGAAAATACCTAGTTGGAATCATTTCTTCTTGAATTACATTCATGTCTGCACCACTATCTATGAGCGTAGTTAATTCCCTTTTAAAATGGTTGCCAATTAAAAGGGTTATTTTGATAAACCATTTTTCGGATATTACAATATCCAATTTTGAAAGAAATCCTTCTTGAGAACAATTTATTTGATTGTTTTCAATAGGGATAATTTGTTTTGTCTATTCTAGAAAAGAGAGTCTCTAATCAAGATTTCTATTTTCATTTTTTATTATTTGGATTTCTTTTTTAAGATTTTGAATTTCAATATTGAGGTTTTCTACGGTAGTAGGATATTCAATTCTTTGTCCTTCTTTCAAAAGTTTATGAACTTCATTCATAAAATATGGATTTATAGAACTTCCAATATTTTGAAATGTCTCTGTTGATGATTAATTATTTTTGCTTGTTTCAGGAATATCTTTCATTTGATCTATCATTTTTGATCTTAATTCCGGGTCTTTAACTAATTTTAAGAATTCTACAATATTCTTATTAGTTAATACACTTATATTTAAATCTTGAATTTGTGAGAGGATTTTACAAAATTCATCTTTTTCATCTTTTCTTTCTATTGGGTGTAGGCAGGGTTTTCCTTGTCTACAAGGTTCACAGCATTCATCAGATTCTGATGATTCTTCGTCAAGGCCTTTAAGTTTTTCAAAAGTGACTGAATAACCTGAATCGTTTTCAGATTTTATTTCTAAACCATTTTCATAGCTAGAGTCTAGCGAAAGTTTTGATAATGTTTCCTTTAATTCATTATCAATATGTAAATTATCAATTTTCTTTTTTAGTTGACGTCTATTTGCATAATGTCCAACTTTTCCACATATATAACAGTGGATAATTTTATTTTTCATTTTATTTAATCTTTCCTCTTTTCTTTGGGCTTTTTGTTCCATCTTTTTATGAGAATAATTTTATTTCTTTTTTCGAAAAGATTCTTTGAATTTATTATCTTTTCTATGAGTTTTTTAATGTTTGGAACATCCATTCCGAATTGACTACAAAATTGTCCTAATCGATTCCTTTCAGTTAAATTTTGGCGTTTTATTTGTTGTTTTAGTTTTATTTAATTGCATAATGATAAGCCTTCTTGGATGCATGTTCCAATAATCTTACCATAAGTATAACTTTCGTAAGGAATATTTACTTTATGCTTTCTTAGAGACTTTCTTACCCTTTCTGCAAATAAGGAAGGGAGTCCATCAATAAATTTTGATTTTCAATGAGAGTTATTACTCTCTGGTAATTCCATTACGCTATTTAATCTTTATACCATTAAAAATCGGTTAATGTTTTACACCTTAAATTTTGTAGAAGTGTACGAACACTTTCAGTATTATCTAATACTCTTCTAGTAAAATGTTCTAGAATGGTAACTATTAAAGTATATACAGCATTTTGGACCATTTGTCCATCTTCTTGTTTTACTTTGTTATAAATTTCATTTTTATGAGATGTAGGAAGATAATTATCCCACCATCCTTAAGTTGGCTAGTAAAACCAGCTACTATCATTCTTGCTACAGTAACATCATTATTACCATTATTTTTGCAAACTGTACTATACATTAGCATACGATGAGCTACATTAAATATTCGTTTTTCACTGAATGCGTCAATATTCCATTCATATATACTTTTCCCATCGTAACTATTATTACTAATAAAATTTGGTTCTTCGAGTAAAGTATCCTTAGGAGAAGGTCTCCTATAGTAAAATAATTTTTGAGAAGGCTTATATGCATATTTTTTAAGTTTATTTATCTCATCTTGTATTGTATGATGGCTATTATTTTGTTGAGAAGATGCTTCTTCAAGAGTATTTAACCTAAGATTATCCATTCTTTCTTTTCGAAATCTTTCTAATTGAGATTCAGATTTTAATTTAAAAACCTTTTCTAATTCTGACTCTGTTTTTAACTTGAAACTATTAATTTCAAGGGGAGGTTGAAGGCGTGAAGTTGTAGTTACTTCACTTACTTCTTCGATTGTAATTGAAACAGTGGGTTTTATATTATTAATATTTTTCTATTTTGTTATGTAACGAAGTAACTTGTTCACCAATAACAGCTAAATACAAATTTTCTTTATTTTGTTGTCCAAATATTTGGTTTATTTTTCATACAGTAATTTGCAATGTATGATTTTCTAATATTTTAGAAAATGCATTAAAACATAAGTACTTTCCATTTTTTCTATTTGAAAAGATTGCTGAGGAGGATATACTGCCTTTAGCAGATTTTCATTTGATAGTTTATAATCTATTTCTATTACAGAAATGTATTGTTCAATATACTTTGTTGTAAACCAAGGAATAAAGGGGAACATTATATTTCTTTTAGTTGTGAGTTTATAGAATTCATCTTGAAAGTGTTTCTGTTCTTCTTACGAAAATTTTTTAAAAAACCATTTTCAAATGGTTTCCATTTTGGAAGATTAAATTCAAATTTAGTTCTTTATCTGGCCTGAGACCCAGAGCTAAAATCAATTTTAGTTATATAATTCATTAGATAGAGAAATTCATTTCTAATTTGGCAATATCCACTTCTTGGTTATTGTATATACCTTTTACAATATTATTTCTATCTATATATAACTTTTCTACAGTGTTATCTTTTAAAGATCCATCATTTGATGATTTTCTTTCAGTTCCTCTAATTTGAGTTGTGGACATTCTAAATGGAGATTCAACATTATAATCAAAAGGTGAAATATGAGAGTGAAAAGATTTTGTTCTTGACAAATATGTGTTACTAGAACTGGGTCTAGAGAGATTATTATCCATTTGTATTTGAATGGTTCCTTCAGGGGTTTGTATGATATTAGTAACATTATTATTTGCCATTAGTTGCGAAATGGCTCTTTATATTTTTCAATTTTCTAGAAGTGGAATTTCTTCCCATTTTATTGACCTTCTTGTAGTTATATTAGACTGACTAATTTTTTTTTCTATTAAAATAGTTTCATTTAAAGGTTTATCAACTAATTTACATTGAGGATTTAGAGTATATAAAGGTTTATTGTAACGGCCCGAAATTTTCGACCCCGAAAATTCGACGCTAATATGTTCATTGTATAGAGTGTCGAGTAATCGAGTGCCGGAAATACCAAACTGTCAGGATAAAGAAGAAAAAGAGGTAGAAGAAGAACAGAAAACAACAGGACAGATTCTCACAATCGCAGCGGATCAAAATATAATATACAAATAATAGCGTTTACGCAAAGAAAGCTGTAAAATGTCAATTTACATACAATATATCAGAGTACAATCATTCACAAATAAACTGAACAGTTGTAACAACTTGTCCCAGAATACTATCAACATAGACTATACAGTCTCTAATACACAGCAGAATCAATACGTCTCTGCCATCCAGCTGCTTCCTGAGCTCCAAAACGTCCTAACCTGAAAATCTTTAATACTCGGTCTGATACGAGCATTACAATAAAGTAACACCCGAGTCAGGCTGGAAACCAGCGTGAGTAAACCCATTTAATATGAAATACTTAAGTTGTAAAGCTTCTTTGAAAACCCAGGTAATTCGTTCATCACTACGAGTTTTATCATGCAATAACCAGAAACTTGTTCCACAAAATAATATCTAAGTACCGTTACTTAGTTTAATGGCCAAGATTACTTAATTTATTTCGTTCCAGCCTATTTTATCTATAATCAAATCTATAAAGAATTATAGTAGCTACTAATCGAAGCGGTTCCGGATATCGCTGATACCCGACCCCGATCTTCTTTGAATCCAACACCATCCTTTAAGCCAATGTTCTTTGAGTAAAACAATTCTATTTAAATTTTAGAAAGTCATATTCACACAGAAATTCATCACAGATAAATAACTCACCTTTATCACAGTTCAATCTAAGGCATTTCATATCACAGACCATCACAATTTAACATACTAGAGATGTAAAAAAAGTTCAAAGCCATTCAATTCAATTAAAACATTTATAAGCTAGATAATTTGTCACTCTATTTCTAATTAATTTAATTTAGCACAACATAAATTAATTCCTTATAATTCTTCTTAATTGCCATTAACTATTTACAAGCCATTTATATTTTATTTAAACTAATATTTGGAATTAGATAATATGTAAAATAACTTAAGACCTTTGATTTATCTTAACCATTTACTTTATTACCCTATAATATTTAATTTAAATAAACTCAAGAATTTAAATAAATAATGGCATATAACTTAATTATTCCAAGTTTAGTTATTTTGAGTTAATACAATTTATTTATAACCTTAAACCAAATAATACTTAAGTAAAACATTTAGCATTAAAGAATTGGTTAGAGAATTTTGCTTGGAAAAAAACTTACTTGTTTTATATTTATGCTTTTATATTTATCCTCATACTTTTGTTTTATTTTTGTTCCCTTTCAAAACATTGTTAATATGTATATATTTTAAAACGCGGCCCAAAACCCAAATCTCCCGACATATCTCTATCTGCCCATTCTTCTTCTTTCCTTCTTTTCAAAACTTGTTTTTGTTTTTACTTTAAAACCTTGCTAATACACTAGAGAACATCCCGAGCCAAACCCTATGCTAACCCGACCCCAACCCGATCTAATTCCCTTTCTTCTTCGTCACTCTCTTGAATACCTGATCCTACCTATAGCCTACACAAAAACAACAGATACTAGTGCACCATGCATGTGCACACAGGACCGAAGCCCCTCTGATCAACGTTGCTACCATCAGCAAGTCGACGACGATCTTTTCCATCTGTTCGACCACCCAAAACCACAAATGAGAATGCAAATCGAGATCGAGCTAGTCGAGCCATCACAGGAACCAAACCTGATTGCAAAATCCACCACGCACCGCCTCCTTCGATCATCAGACACCATGTCGTTGAACCCAGACCTTTGCCACAAATCCACGCTCCTTTTTCCCTTCCACTGAACCACTCCAGCGCTGCCACATCACCACACTGGCCATGGAAAGAACCTCGACCTAAAAGACCCCTAAAACCCTACGTCCTCCTCGCCGTGCCACCATGGAAAATTGAAAAACCGACAACTATTTTTTCCAAGTGCCTCAATCAACAACCTGTCTCCAGCGACTACCTCGACCTCCCGAGAGCCTTCGATCGCCAGCAATCAACAAAAACCTAATTTCCGTTCAACCTATAATTTCACTTAATTTACTAACTTAAAAATCATGAAATTACCATTAAAAATCATAGCTTCTAAAGTTGAATCAGATTATATATGAAAATCTTAAAAACTTGAAAGTCGAATTTCTGAGATGATTTGAGTTTTACAGTAATTTCTTGTTTACAGTTAATTGCTTAATAATCTCCTATAAAAACATTTTTAAAATAGAATTTAGTCAATACAAACTTATTTTCTTTAAACATCATAATCTATAATGGTTTATATGAAGAGGAATCAAATTTTGAGTAAGTTTTGGTCTGTGGAAAACAAAACAGAGACATGCACATTCAAACTTAAATATGCACACAGCAACTTCATACTGATATACATGCAAAACATATTTATACATCCATGCAGAACATTTTCACAACATTACTTCCATTATTTATCACATGCGTCAAATAATAAAGTAGATTGGGTTTTAAGAGGTGAATGTTTACTCACAGAAAAATTTGAACAGAGGAAGCTTTAGAAATCTGGAAATAGTAATTTGGTTTGGAGGCTTGATCTATTTGTTTTATGTTGAGTTGAATCTGAATTTGAATTTAGCTTGCTTCAGTCAGAAACTTGAAAGGGCTTTTTTTAAGATGTTTTAAAGATGAAAGAAAGAAAGGAGATGGGAGTTGAGATATATATATAAGTGTATACAGCACCTGGTTTCTTATTTACATTATTTTTTTTATGAAGAAACAATTCAAAGAGAACTTGACACTTGTATTTGCATGAAATCCCTTAGCTTACACATGTCTTTATGCACGTATTTTATATTTATTTATGTTTTATTTTTATATTTTCTTTTTATTTATACTAATATTTTTATTAACTATGTTCACTTAATATTATAACCCTTTTATTTTATTCTTATTTTATTTCAAATTTAAGTCATTAATATTTTGATTACTAATTATATATATATATATCTCAAATGTTTTAAAATGCATAGTTTAAATTTAAATTATTTTTGAGAGATTACATTGAATTTCAAATTATAGTTTCCATTCACAAATCTATATACATATGAAAAATAGTAATTAGAAAGCATATTTTTATTATTTGAAAGATAAGTTTGGCAAATTTTAAGTAATTATATTAGAAGATCATTAAATTAATATTTGCCAAAAATCTTGGGTTGTCACATTCCTCCCCCCTTAAGAACTTTTCGTCCTTGAAAAGGAATGTAGTAAGAGTTTTAATTATACTGTTAATTATCAGTTAAATTGTTCTTTAAACATTTTTAACTCTTATTATTCTAAAGTTTTAAACATTTAAAATTTAAATAATATTACCAAAATAGCTTTTATATAAATTCCTTTTTATAACTCGATGTCTCAACAAGTCCATCCATGTTCTCACAGAAATTCGGTCATACGTTGATCATGCATAGGATTGAAAATCAATAAGTACTTAGTAGACCCATTTTCAACACCAAGTGAAAATACTTGAAAAATTTTGTGAAAATATAGAAAACATTTTGGTGAGAATGCTATGGAAATCATCACCCCTCTATGGTCACAGTTAGCTCGATGATTACATCGCCATCCAGGCGAAACAATAGAAAACTTAGGCATCCACGCCCCTCGACTAAACCATGGAACCGTCACAGATCGCAGCTACAAACATTGTTACGTTGCCATCATGGAAAAAAACATGTAACTGTAGGCATCAGCGCCCTCGAATTTCGCTGCCAAATGATACTTCACCACATAGACCACATTGATCGTAGACTACATCAGTCGAGTCCCAATATAGCCCATAATCACTCACTGCCACACAACTTTCGCTATATCTTCATAGATCGTAGTCTACCGATGTTTCATTGCTCTCCCAACGAAATCAGACATAGACCTTAGGCAATCACTGCCCCTTGACTTATGCCATGGAACGCAGTAGATTGCAGTTACACCGAGTTACACTGTAGTCACGGCATAACCCAATGTCTCTGTAGGCAACAGCGCCCTCGACTTCCGCTACCCCAACCACAATCCTCAGGAACTATAGTTTAGTCCAGACATCCTCTGAGATCAAATTTAGAACCCCCCTTAAGGCTCAAGGCAGAACCACCCCGTGGATCTCCTACTCCAAGTTTCAACTCTAAATAGGAGCGCCTTTTTCCCTGCAGGATTCTCAAAACATTTTTATACTATACACATATAGTATCTTTCAAATCATACTCTTTATATGTATCACATATAAATCCCATTTACACAAAATCGATATCTCAAAATTGATAGTTCTCAAACTTGACTTTCTAAATCCCTAAAATTTGCTTTTTCCCAAAATCAAAAGCCTTTCAAAATTAATGGGTTCCAAAAACCTTTTTCCAAATTTCATAAAATCATATATATATATATATATAAGTTTACCTTTTAAATAGAACAAAATATTTTTGGATCACTTTCTACTTATATAAATTCCTTTTTATACTTAAAATGAAAAATAAGGAGAGTTTATCATACATAACAAATATATATAACTTTATTTATGCCAAATCAACATTCAAATATGATTTCCTTTATAAAGTTATTTGCCACATTACTTACTTTTTATAAAATGAGTTTCACTTATAGTAATATCCAACTTCCACTCTTATTTATCATATATTTCTCAAAATATATTTTTCCATTTCAAAAATCATTTTTACATTTCTTTTCAAAATTTTCAATAACTAATTCATTCAAGAACATACGATGTATATATATCATCCGTATGCAAAATCAAATCCCATCGCTCACTTGATCACAAAATTTCACTTTCGAACTAGTATCATCCACCCGACTTCCTAGTGCGGATCAGATCTAGTTTCTTGATCAGAAACCGTCATTCTCCTTGCATAGCCATCACAATGATAGAGAACTCCCAGAATCAATCAAAAAACCATATCTAGATTTTATCGTCGAAAAATCGAGTGAAAAATCCCAACTCGGATCGATATATTATCTCGAAATTCAATGCTCGAGTCTGGATCAAATCGTTATGCGAATAGAATAATATGCATACATCCTACGTATTTATCTTCATTGATTATTAGCTAAAACAATTTTCTTTTTATCCACATTCATTTTGATTTCTACTCACTTATTCACAATTCCTTCAATTTCTATTTGGGTTATCACTTCAATTCTTGTCTTAGTTGGTATTTAGTTATAAATAATTTGCACTCTGACCGGCTTGAATTTGGAAAATAACTTGAAAAGTTTTAAGATAATTAAGTGGTAGTAAAATAGTTATTAGTTGTAAAATGGCTGTAGAATAGTTAAGTAGTTATAAAAGAGTTGTAAATAGTTAAATAGTCGTAGAACAGTTAGATAGTTGCAAAATAGTTGTAAAATAGTAATTACTTGTAAAGTAGTGATTAATTAATATAAGATAATTTGAGTTTTAAAAAGAAAGGTTTGTATAGTAAATAGCTTGGAGAGATCAATAAATCTAAATATTTTAGGAAATAGATTTTAGACAGTTTATTTTAAAATAGTTTATATTAAAAATAGTTCGGAACTTAACTGTTAAATCTCCAAATCTCCCATTTCAATCTTCTCAATTTCCATTCCCATTGCATTGATTTTATTCCAATTCAATTTGAATTAACCTCGATTCCCATTCCAAGTTCAAATCAATTCCCATTTGAATTTAACTTATTCAACGTCAATTACACTCCCAATTAGTTTAATTCAATTTCAATTTCAAAATCCAATTAATTCATTTCAATTCCTCCTTTGATTAATTCCAATTCCATTTTCAAGTTTTAAATCAACTCAATTTATACAAATTCGAGTTAAAATTTCACTTATTGATTTAATCCCCTAAATCAAATTAATCTTTGCTTTTAATTTAACAACCTAAATCTTTAAACAATTTGATTCTGAGTCTAAATTTCTAATATTCATTTAAATTACTTTTACTTAACTCATTTTATGGTTCAGGTAAGAGTTCATATCCTTTTTAAACAATTTAATCTTCGGAATCCAATTTATTATCCAATTTTAACTTCTAACTTTGGAACCGATTCTTAACAATTTCAGTTTGCAAGTTCATTTTTAACATTTAATCTTAAATTGAAGAATGGTTTCAAAATAAAGTTTAATTTCCTTTAATTTCAGTAATGGATATATATATATATATATATATATATAACCTCAATCCACTTCTTAATTTATTTGAAATAATCCAATTCACGGTTTTATAGATTATTAATAGCAATATGATGATATCAGGATATGCCAAAGTAAATAAATATCCAAATTATCTAAAGCATCCTTCAATAGCATCCATTACCAATTTTTAGAATTCAAACCCGTTTGAGATCACACATAACTCCCTTTTCAATTCAACCCATTTAACTTCCCTAAGTTTATCTGGAAATTTCTAATTCAGATTATAAGTCCACAACTTATTTAACTTATCCGGGGTTAATTTCCAATTCATTAATCTATTTAGACTTCTCAATTTAAATTTTCATTTCAAATTTAAATTTTCCCATCAATATCCCTTCCCGCTTATAAGTTCAAAAACTTTTTTCTCTTTGGGTTATACACTCACTTCAGGGAGAAATTCAAAACTCACCACTTATTGTTTACTTCCAATCAACTTTGTCATTAAGTGTATCCACTTATATATACATGTTTATTTCATTTGCACATAAAGTCATACTTTAAATTTTAAACCATTTTTGGTTTTTAATTCAAACAAATTCCTTTAAAAAATTTAAAACAGCTCTTGTTTTTTAAAAAAATTCTAAATAATATTATTTATTATTTCTTTTAACATTTTGAAACAATTTCAAATCTCTGGACTTATATTTTAAAACTTCACAAATTAAATTCTTACTCATATTTGTATTTGGTTATATATATATTACCTCTTAAATCTTATTATTATATTTAATTTCAAAAATCAAGAACCATTTATCTTAATATATATATACTAGTTAGAAAAATTATTGCTTTATATACCAAATATAGGCTTATATAAAAACTACTTTTAAAACCATTTTTAAAATAATTATATAATAAAATAACAAGTATGCCCTTATATAAAATACACTCAACTCATTTCTAAGGTATTGCTGACCTTATCTCTAATGAGTAGTCCCCACCAGAGCCGAGGTTCTCGCTTAACCTTCAGCTCTGATACCAATGTAATGGCCCGAAATTTTCAACCCCGGAAATTCGACACTAATTGGTTCACTGTATAGAGTGCCGAGTAATCGAGTGCCGAACCACCAGACTGTTAGGGTGAAGAAGAAAAAGAGGTAGAAGAAGAAAAGAAAACAACAGGACAGAATCTCACAATTGCAGCGGATCAAAATATAATATACAAATAATAGCGTTTACATAAAGAAAGCTGTAAATGTCAATTACAATATATCAGCGTATAATCATTCACAAATAAACTGGACAGTTATAGCAACTCATCCCAGAATACTATCAATACATATTATACAGTCTCTAATACATAACGGAATCAATACGACTCTGCCATCTAGCTTGCTTCCTGAACTTCAGTATGTCCTAACCTGAAAATCTATAATACTCGGTCTAACCCGAGCATTACAATAAAGCAACACCCGAGTCAGGCTGGAAACCAGTGTGAGTAAACCCATTTAATATGAAATACTTAAGTTGTAAAGCTTCTTTGAAAACCCAGGTAAATCGTTCATCACTCGTAACTCGTTCATCACTACGAGTTTTATCTTGCTATAACTAGAAACTTGTTCCACAAAATAATATCTAAGTACCGTTACTTAGTTTAATGGCCAAGATTACTTAATTTATTTCATTCCAGCCTATTTAATTCTATAATCAAATCTACAAAGAATTATAGTAGTTACTAATCGAAGTGGTTCCAGATATCGCTGATATCCGACCCCGATCTTCTTCGAATCCAACAACATCCTTTAAGCCAATGTTCTTTGAGTAAAACAATTCTATTTAAATTTTAGAAAGTCATATTCGCACAAAAAATTCATCACCGATAAATATCTCATATTTATCACAGTTCAATCCAAGGCATTTCATATCACAAATCATCACAATTTAACATACTATAGATATAAAAAAGTCCAAAGCCATTCAATTCAAATAAAACATTTATAAGCTAGATAAATTTGTCACACTATTTCTAATTAATTTAATTTAGGACAAAATAAATTAATTCCTTATAATTCTTCTTAATTGCCATTAACTATTTACAAGCCATTTATATTTTATTTAAACTAATATTTGGAATTAGATAATATGTAAAATAACTTAAGACCTTTGATTTATCTTAACCATTTACTTTATTACCCTATAATATTTAATTTAAATTCTGAGTAAGTTTTGGTCTGTGGAAAACAAAACAGAGACAAGCACATTCAAACTCAGACATGCACACAGCAATTTCATACTGACATACATGAAAAACATATGTATACATCCGTGCAAAACATTTTCACAGCATTACTTCCATTATTTATCACATGCATCAAATAATAAAGTAGATTGGGTTTTAAGAGGTGAATGTTTACTCATAGAAAAATTTGAACAGAGGAAGCTTTAGAAATCTGGAAACAACTAATTTGGTCTGGAAGCTTGATCTATTTGTTTTTAGTTGAGTTGCATCTGAATTTGAATTTAGCTTACTTCAGTTAGAAACTTGAAAGAGCTTTTTTTTAGATGTTTTAAAGATGAAAGAAAGAAAGCAGATAGGAGTTTAGATATATATAAGTGTATACAGCACCTGGTTTCTTATTTACACTATATTTTTATTTATTTATTTATTTGTTTTTTATGAAGAAACAATTCAAAGAGAATTTGACACTTGTATTTGCATGACATCCCTTAGCTTACACATGTCTTTATGCATGTATTTTATATTTACTTATGTTTTATTTTTATTTTTATATTTTCTTTTTATTTATATTAATATTTTTATTAACTATGTTCACTTAATATTATAACCCTTTTATTTTATTCTTATTTTATTTCAAACCTAAGTCGTTAATATTTTAATTACTAATTATATATATATATATATATATATATATATTTATCTCAAATATTTTAAAATGCATAGTTTAAATTTAAATTATTTTTGAGAGATTATGTTGAATTTCAAATTATAGTTTCCATTCACAAATCTATATACATTTGAAAATAGCCTTTAGAAAGCATATTTTTATTGTTTGAAAGATAAGTTTAGCAAATTTTAAATAATTATATTAGAAGATCATTAAATTAATATTTGCCAAAAATCCCGGGTTGTCACATTTATAATAAATTCTATAACAAATACACGTTACTTCAGATCTTGGAATATAATTATATCCATGGGTCTTAACATTTAAAGTAATAGCTTCTAAAATATTAACATCAGATAAAGATAGTTGTAAATTTGGATAAACGTTAAAATAGATTGGGCCATGTGCTAAACTTGACTGTATCAATCCCATTAATGATTTTTTCCAATCTAAATTTCTATCATCTCTTAAAGCAGCTATAAAGCTTTCTGGTAGTCCTTCAAGAGTTAAAGGTTTAAATGCAATTTGTATTAAACCTATGTGAATAAATTTGTGTGATTGCCTATAAGGCTGTAAACCTTTTTTACTTAATAGTTTAATTATCATTTTGTCATTATCTAGAGAAATTGACTCTTCTGTAGTTTTAACTACTTGTTTTAAACCGAGTCTTTCAAAAGTACCTAATTGTTATATTACCTTAGGTTCAATTTTCGGAATTGTCCATTTATTTAGTAAATCTAAATTTTGAGGTATCATATTCTTGTTTAATACTATTTTTTAACAGTATCTCTTTTTCTAATCATATTCATTTTATAGAATATGTGTTGAAATTAATTAAACATGAGTTAATTAATAATGTCATCGACGTAAATATAAAATATTAATGATATGTATATATTTACAACTTTATAAATTTGTTTAAATAGTTTATAAAATATATAAAATAATCTTTTTGCTGTAATGCCAAAAATAGTATATGTAGAAATATAATGTTTTTATAAACAAATATACATACATACATGCACGGCCACTTATAAAACCGGCTTAACCAAATGCCAGGGCAAACATAGTTTCCTTGGCCCCAAAGTTTTCAACCTAATTACATTTCAAATTAAGTTTAAAAAGAATTTCATCTTTTTCAGCTTTTTATTTTTTTAATGGCGACTGTCCTACCCATTCTTTCTTGTCCCTTAAATTCAAACTTACCTATCGTCCTTCCCACCTTACCTTCCACTGTTTGCACCCAGTCACCTCATGTCCCCCCTGACCCCCTACCGCCAGACCCTCCCCTACTTCCCCCACATCCTCCACCTCCTTCTCACATTACCGTTGGCCATCCCCCTCCTCCTCTTGATACTGTAGGCCTTCCCCTTCCTGTCACCTCCCAGATCCCAAGTGCTCCTCATGGCGTTATCCCTGCCCAATGGAATTCCCTCTTCAAATCCAAACCACGCAATGCGGGTCAGCACTCACACATACCTGTTCCTCTGGTCTTTGACGGCAAGGTCTTGGTACTGCCAGAAAATGTGATAAAAGCAGGCAATGATGTTTGGGGTGAATACCTAGTTGGTTTTTTTCTCGATAAGCCTTTATCTTACCTCACTGTTATAGCCCATCTCAAAAAAATTTGGAAACTCAAAGGCTCAATCAAAGTGAAATCAGATGGATATTTGTTCCTATTCAATCTGTCTTGTGAGGAAGACAGAAGGAATATCATTGCTTCAGATCCAATAATAATGAGGAACAAAATATTCATAGTCAAGCAATGGGATCCTACAGTTGGCAACAGTTGTAGTACGATACGATCTGTTCCTGTTTGGATCAGGATATCCAATATTCCCCTTTATGCCTGGTCACACATGGGAATTAATTGGCTTGCTTCACGCATAGGCAAATTCATGTGTATGGATGCACAAACTGAAAAGTTAGATAGAATATGCTATGCAAAATGCGTGGTTGAAGTTACACCGGCTGAGGAGTTGATTGATGAGTTTCCTGTTAGACTTATGGATGGATCAGAACAAATGGTGAAAGTTAATTACTTATGGAGACCTGAAATTTGCATTAACTGTAATGTATTTGGCCATAGGACTCAACAGTGCTTGAATATGACAAAAAACTATGTAGAGAAGGCAGGAGACAAATTTGAAGAGAGAAATCATAGGGAGGGTGTTGAATATGATAATGGGAAGATCTCAAGAGTCACCAATCATAAACAGGTTTGGAGAAGAGTGGAGAAGAAAGGAACAAACTTAAATAGAGAAAAGGAAATAAGAAATGTAACAGTTGAAATAGAAAATAGAGTTGGAAATGAAGGGGTAGAGGATAGTGCTACTTTGCTGCACAATCATGATTTAAACAATATATACAAAGTTTTAATGGAAGATAATTTGCCTGATGCATGCTATCAAATTGGTAATCAAAATGGGGACAATGAATCAGGGAAAGATTACTGTGATAACGACACACAGTTGGAAGAAGGAGAAATTGTGGTAACCAGGCAAGAGGAAGTTTTAGCTGATACAGAACTTGTGCACGTATCCAATATCCTGCAAACAGAGACACATGTTCTTGCAAGTAATAATATCATAGCAGTGACTTCGAATCAACATGACAAAATGCCAAAAGTTAATAGTATACTGGATATTGACAGTTCTTCAAGAAGTCAACCTCATCACTACACAAACAACCTCACTCTGAATTCATTAAACAGCAGTTTTTTTTCCACCACTGACAAAGATGAATCTCAATTCAGAAAATGTCTTGAAAAAGAAATTCTTGCCTTGTTGATGCAAATGCCAGCAGAAAATGACCAACCTTACTCCTTCTTTGGTGATTTGCCAGGGCGGAAATCACTGCCCACTTCTCCAAAAACACAATCTCAACAAGGGACAGGGAAGAATAGTGATATCAGACCGAACCTTAACAAACATCACAAAGTTACTAAAACATCAGAACTCAGGGGGTCTCCTGCAACAAGGAGCACGAAAAATGTCACTCATCAATCTTTGAAGTATACTTAATGACGCACAACTTTGCAATTTGGAATTTAAGAGGAGCCCACTCCTCAAATAAGCTTGAACAAGTCAAGTATCTTATTAACCATCATAGTGTTTCATTTTTTGCCATTCTGGAAACCAAACTAAACGAACCTCTAATTGTAAAAGCTGCTAGGCATATCAATCCATCTTGGAACTTGTACCATAACCTGGATCAATCTTCTTATGGTCGTATCATGATTATTCATGATCCTTTAGTCATGTCTCTCTCCTCTGTCCTCAGCACTGATCAAGTCATGCACCTTCGTGCCAAGCTCAAAAATTCATCCACTTCTTTCTACATTTCCATAGTTTATGCCCATAACTCAGTTATATCAAGGTAAACATTCCTCAATCTTCTTCCTGCCTTTAGACAAAACTCCCATCCCTGGCTTGTTTTTGGGGACTTCAACTGCTGTTACAAATTGCAAGATAAGCATGTTGGCTCCCCACTGTTGCCAAAAGACATTTTCCCTCTTAATAAAGCAATTGATGATGCTTGTCTCCTCCCAATCCCATCTTTTGGAGCTGAGTACTCATGGAACAACAGAAGTCGATCTGGAACAAGGACCTTCACTAACATTGACCATTGTTTTGCCAATATTAATGCCCTAACCACCTGGCCAACCATGTCTTCGTTTATTCCCCACCCTGTTTTGTCTGATCACTCCCCAATCATTTTCTCAACGGGACATATGTCATTAAAAAAAAGAGGCTTCAAATTCTATAGTACTTGGGTCCATGAACCTGAGTATGCTAGTATTATTAGTAAAGTGTGGTCTGAAAAATTTAATGGCAATCCCATGTTTATTCTTTGCAGGAAATTAAAAGCTACTAAAGAAGCTCTGAGGGTTTGGGCAATGAACAATTTTGGTAATGGTACCTTAAAATCAACATTGCTGCGGCAAAAGCTCATTGTAGCCCAAGAATATATGGTGAGAAACCCTGACAATGCTGCTGCTGCTGAAAATGAGAGAAGTATACATGAACAACTAAATGATGCCTTGAAAGTTGAAGGAAAGATGAAGAGGCAGCAACTGAGACTTAAATGGGCACATGATGGGGACAACAACACTGCTTACTTTCATGCTGCCATTAAAATAAAGCAAGCAAAGGAAAACATTTCTCATATATATGATGAATTTGGAGTGCTCCACTCTGATCCTGATGAAGTTGACCAAGCTCTGCTCAACTTTTCAAGTCATTGCTTGGTAACAAAGATAACATCGAACCTGATTTTGAAAAACTTGACCTTGTGCAGGTGCCCTTAGTGCAACAGGAGGAAGCTACCAATCTTGTTATTAAGGTTACTGACAAAGAAATAAAAGACACACTTTTTTCGATGAACAGGAATTCTAGTGGTGGTCCAGATGGATTCAATCTCCAGTTCTTTATTCATAGTTGGGACACAATCAAGGATGACTTCTTAAAGGCAATTCACAATTTCTTCATCAAATCCAAACTTTTATTGCAAGTTAATGCTACCAATCTGGTGCTTATCCCTAAAACCCAGCATCCATCTACTGTTGAGTCTTTCAGACCTATTTCTTGTTGCAATGTCATATACAAGGTCATCTCCAAAATATTAGCCTCTAGACTTGTTGTTGTTCTCAATAGGCTAATATCCAAGAATCAATCTGCCTTCCTGCCTAAGAGAAATATCATTGACAACATTTTACTTTCACATGAATTGATTAAAGGGTATGGTTGTGCCCAAGCTTCTAAAAATGCAATGCTGAAACTGGATTTAAAGAAGGCTTTTGATAGTATTCACTGGAGTTCGATTGTGAGAATTATGGCCCTCATGAGATTTTCAAAAAAATTTGTGGCTTGGATATACAACTGCATATCTACCCCTTCTTTCTCCATCAGTCATAATGGGTTCAATTCTGGCTACTTCAACAGCAAGCAGGGGATCAGGCAAGGAGACCCAATCTCATCTTACATTTTCATTCTTGTGATGGAAGTTTTAAATGTTTTGTTGGACAAGAATTTTGAACAGAAGAAATTTTTGTTTCACTCAAAATGCAAATCCCCTCAAATTACTTCACTGCTTTTTGCTAATGACATATTATTATTTACTAAACCTGATCAGAGTTCACTGGAAAACATAAAAACTACTTTGCACAACTTCTACCTTATGACTGGTCTTGAACTCAATTTAAGCAAATCACACATGATCACCTCTGGTATCTCTTCCGCACATGAAAGACATTTAATGTCTCTATCTGGCCTCCAACCTATGAATAACAATATGTGTTATTTGGGTCTACCTATTTGCTCCTCCAGAATAACTACTGCAAATTGCTTGCCTTTATATGACAAAATCTGCAGCACCATGAATTGTTGGGCCAATAGATTTCTTTCCCAAGCAGGCAGGCTTGTGCTTATCAAATTAGTCATTTCCTCTATGATGGTCTACTGGTCCAGGACCTTCATTCTTCCCATTAAGCTCATTAACATGATTAGAAATGCTATGTTAAGGTTCTTCTGGACCGGGTCCATTCAAGAAAAATCATTCCTTGCTCTTTTGGCTTAATGGAGTTGCCAAAGAACAAAGGTGGTCTTGGAATTCTTAATTTGCAAACATGGAATAGAGCAGCTATCAGTTCTCTCTTGAATGCATTGCTATCTGATGCTGACACCTTGTGGGTTCAATGGACCAAAACCCACAACTTGGGTAGTAAGAATTTTTGGACAATGACTGTGCCCCAAAACTCTAGTTGGACTTGGAGGAGCCTTCTGATGTCAAGATCCTACTTACTTCCTTTTATCAAAGTCAATCTATCTCCTTACAGTGCTGCAAAGTTCTGATGTGCTCCTTGGATGGCTGAGGGCCTGATCCTATGCAAGCTCTTTACTCCTCAGCAGATCTTACAATCTGGTATTAGTAGTTTTTCTATTGCAACTGATTTCATTGTTGATGGCAGGCTGCTTCTGCCATATACCAGTAACCAAGACATTAGAGCTGTCTGGAATAAGTATCAACATATCTCTTTCAATCCCACTCTCAATGATGTTATTTTTTGGAGTGCAAAGCCTCACTCAATCTCCTCTGTGTATAAAATGCTTGTGAACTCTCCTGGTAGAACTGACATAAGATGGCATAAAGTCCTTTGGTCTAGAAATTCGATACCCAGAGACTACCTGATGTTATGGAAAGTCATCAACAGTGCTCTGCTGACCAAGGACAGATTGTTGAACTTCGGGATGTCTGTTGATCCTCTTTGCATTTTCTGCAAGTTGCTACCTGAAACTGTGGATCACTTATTCTTTGAATGCATTGAGTTATTGGGCTTGTGGTGTAACCTCATGACAGCGATGAATGTTAATCATATCCATGGCATATCAAGTGTTGAATGGGCTCTGATAGGAAAAGCAACTAAGTGGAAGAAAAAAAGAAAGATTTGTGTATTTTTTTCTTATCAAAAGATATTTGAACTTCATATGGGAAGAAAGAAATTTAAGAAACTTTGAAAATAAGAAAAGGAGTAGTGGTCAGCTTATGGTTGCACTACAGGCCAGTATTAAGATGGGAATGAGGGATTGTATTTTCGATTTCAGATCCTTTGTCTCGGCTGATTGGCTCTAGTGTTTTTCTCCTCTTTGTTTTCTTCTTTGTGTTTATCCCTGTTCCCTTTGTGTTGTAGCTTTCTTTTTTTTTCTTTTTTTTGTTCTCTTTTTATGACTGTGAGCTTGTTCATAGTCGCTTTTTCTTTTTTAATTTTTATTTAATAAACTGGTAGGGGACCAGTTAACCCCGCTTGCCTTGCAAAAAAAATGTATATAAAAGTATATATAATAAATACTTATATATATGTATAATAACAAATATATATTAATACAAATATAAATCAAAAAATAATTTAATTTAAATATATAACCACCTAGTCTTGCGCATGGCTCAAGATATTTTTTAAAATTTTAATGTGTATATATATATATATATATTAACAAACCATACAAAAAATACTTAAAATTGATAAAATATTTTCTTTCGAAATTAAATTTGAATTTTAAATTTTCTAGTAAAACATTAGGTAAAAATTCTATAATTTGAAAATTTATTATATAGTTTTATAATTTAAAAATGATTTAAAATCTATTTTCTAATTTTCGGTTTATATTTACATATTTAGAGTGATAAAAATGCTATTTGGATTTTAGTCGAGAGTATAATAGTATTGATATAATTTTATAAAATATAAAACAAATTTTATAATACATATATGAATTTATATAATTATTTATATGATTAGTTGATTTAAATATTATTTGAAATAATATATAAATATATAAAATTATTTTCCTCCTGCCAAAAATATTATGCTTATTACACCTTACTTGTAAAATTATATTTTCATATTTTACATAAGTATAATGTAGTATTTAAGTTATAAACTATATAAAAATATATAATATATATACACATATTATATTAAATTATTTAAATAATTAAAAAATGTTTTTTAATATTGAGTCATGCTTCACATAGATGTAATGTCATAAATTCTTTTTTAAACATATATACATATATATATATACAACCAATCAAAAATTGTGATGATATATTTACATGTTGTAATCATCACATGACTAACAATATAGTGTAAAATAAACATTATAAATATAGATTAATATTTATCAATATGTTAGGAATATACTTTATAGTCGAACCCATAATACACCTTGAAATAATTAGATCTGATCCCCGAACTAATTCCAATTCAACAGATTGTTAGTCTTCGAACTATTAATCAACAACTAGCTGAATCTGATTTGATTTGAACTTGATATAAAAGAAGGATGGAGGGGTGAATTCAGCCAGAAATGGAGGGAATATGGAGGCTTCCAAAATGTCTTATAACAAATGAAGGTAGAGGTGCTTATATAGAGGAGAATTAAGAGATATTTTAGAATCAAGATCCTACATTATTTCTTACCCATTCTCTTCCATCTTAACCCTCCACCTCAATCCCTCTCCGGCACCATATACGGCCGCCTATATCCCTTACTAAGGCTGAACAAACCATCCCCCCTTATGGGCTTTAAACTCATTTATATCTCAAACAAATATTTTTGCATCTAAATCTAATTTAAACGTTTATCGATATCATATGTCAATTAATATATTTATAGTTATTATAAATATATAATAATATTTTTTTATCGAATCAAAATTAAATTTATAACTAATATTTCACAAAAATTAATCAATTTAACTAATTTATGACCATTACAAATTAATTAAATTATTTGGTCAATGGAAAATTCATCGTTTCAGTTGTGTGACGCGTTAGGTGTAAATTTAGTCAGCAATTAATATCGAACTATTCAAATACCAACGTTCACACATCACTTAGCAGGTAATGTGACATTTTGACCAAATTTATCGCTACTTAGTTTCGGTAGAATCCAATTTTACTTTGTTAAGCGTTAGTTGGTTGTAATTTTTATTTATTCTATTTCTCTTTGTAAAAACTCTATTACTTTGGACTTATAGAATTTAGTAATGGTCAAAATTCCAATATTATACACAACTATAGTCCAAACATAAAGTCCTTGGTTCCACAATACCATTATTATAAACTGAAATGCTCTGATCAGAGACTTTGTCTTTGAGTTGATTTCAGTTGACCGTGATACTAACCCAATATAACTAAGGAGACGAATCCTTTCTTGAATAGTGTTTCACTTCCAATACTTCCACTCGACCCAACTATAGTCACTCGACGGACACCATATCATAATTTGACTATAATCGAAACAGAGCTTTCATATTGAAGAATAACAATATTCTCAAATTGAGAGAACTGTGTAAATTAGTCACATTGATATTTTCAGCTTGATTATAGTTATATTGACTAACAAAAAATTACTGAGTGAGTCATTCCATAGTTATCTAATAAAAACCAATATATAAACTCTTTGGTACCCTCCAACAGCCATGAGTAATACACTGCCCAACAGTTGGAGAGCGTTGCGTATTCTAATCTCAATGGATGCATCAATATGCAGTCTCAATAGACCTTGACTAAGTACATTTGAAATGGTAATTTATTTTTCATTGTGATAGATTACTCATGGTTACAATACTTTATAACTACCATCACAAAACATATCATTTATGGATTTTCTATTAAATGTACTTTTAATTAAATTAACTAATTAATACAACACATTATATCAAGTATATAATAGAAAGAAAACACTTTTTATTTCGAACAAGATTAGTTATTGAGTTAGATATATGTAACAAATTACATAATTACCCCTTAGGTCATACCCTAACTCTATCAATCTCTCACTTTCACTTGGGATCATTTATGGAAACTTTTTCTAACTTCTCTAATCAGTTTCCCCAAAACCAATTAGTTCAGTCCTTCACTAAACAAATATGCTATTATATTTGAATTATCTACTTTGTCAATCAACTTTCTCTGATGTTGATAAACTACCTTTATCATGTGAAACAATTCGGAGTATGTCTCTCGATTTCTAGTGAGCTCTAAGTTCTTTTATGGAATATATCATGACATTATTATCATATAACAATGTTATGGGATTCTCAATATTTGGAATCAACGACTTCTCAGTTATAAATTTGTGCATTTATATTTATATACGTTGCTTTTGTTGTGCCACTACTCAAGGCAATTTACTTAGTCTCTATAATTGATCGGCCACATTCTTTCATTTGGAACATTTCCAACTTAAAGATTCTTAACTTGAATTTATTATTGACACATTATACTCAATATCACTTACGAATTTTGAGTTTGAACACTCCTTTATAAGAAGTTTGTTGTTTTTGTAAACGGTTCTCTAGTATTTCATAAATACAAGAGAACATCGCAAACAATCATTTAATAATATCTATTGGATTTGATATTTGCTTCATGTATCAAACACAAAAACAGATCACGATATCGTAGACAACATAACATGTATGATAATTCTTATTGCTATTGCATAAGGAATCTATCTTACATGTTATGTATTAAACATTTTAATAAGGCGTCCTTGCATATCGTTTTGGGGCATGTTCAATATCTTTTATATATATTATAAACAATATCAGTTACAAATCCAATGTCGAGTATTAAAATAATTAAAACTAATTTTAATACAAGTACATCATTGTGTTGTTACTTATGATTTAGAAATATATATATACCTTTTAACGTTCTTTCTTATGAACACATGCATCATCTGCATTTTTTGATCGATAATCATTATTTGATACATCTATCAAAACACTTGTTCAATTTTGATGCTTTTCAAAATGATACTTTCGCATCCTATCTTAGATTGTACCTAAAAATCCACAAACTCAATGTCAGTCACACTAACTTCAAGAGACATTGGTTGTTATGTGCTAATAAACTAGTCTAAATCTATATTTAGAACTTTATGTTTCAACACATATATACTAAACATAAAGTTATAAAGGCAATAGTTTTGTGATAAAATCCAAATCTACTTGAGCACATCAAATGGCGAATTTGTTACATTAATTTCAGCAATCAAAATTCACGGTAATATTCTTATCAATGTGGTTCACTATATTCCAACTGCATTTGCCTTTCTCATAAAGGCACATTTGCGGCTAATGTATCATATTCCTTCGGGTACAACTATCAAAACCCTATTATGATAATGTACTTGAAATATATTTCGAATTAGCGCATCATACCATGTCATAGAGTTGATACTCTTAATGGTTTAATTAAACAATTGAGAATTATTTATTTTTGACATTGACAAGAAACTCATAGCTTCTCTTTAATGAACAAGAATACTCATTAGATATCCTAATGCATTAGTGTTCATTTAGTTTCAGTCAATTTCATTTCATCCCTTATAATTAGTTTATCATTGGATCATATCCAAATTTATTTTATACGAATAGTTTCTTAAAGAAATTTCTTTATTGCGAAATTGGTATGTCTTAAAACAACATTTCCTTCCTAGTGCAATGGAATAGGCATTCACAAACATTTTATGAATTGCATTGTAAAATTGATTTTGCATTAGTTTATAATAGATTTATGTTCACAATATTAATTAGCCATATAATGACTATCATTGCCAACATTCACTTGGGGCCATTCATACAGGTCCCTTACGAATAATTATCACATGCAGTCTTTTGACTCATACAACTTACCAACTACTTAGCCTAGAATATTTCGGGGTTTCTTGTAAACCCTTATATTATATGGGATGTAAACTATTCTTTGTATGATATTAATTTTAACCTTTTGTTACTTTTAAGTACAGGCCTTATAGAAAGAGTTTTAATTTAACTTCATCATTAATCGTGCTTTGTCCAACGAAGTTAGATTACTTCTTATCAATACATCATAATGTATTATACGAACGAGTGACCTTTGAGATAGAATCTTTATTTATAGGTACATATGGAAATCTTTTTAGTATACTCACCCATTCGATCAAATCAAATCATTTCTGTTGCATGTTATTTTATTTACTTTCAGTTTGTATTACATGAGCTTATCATAGACATATATATGCATATTAAATACACAAGTCCATGTCTGTGACAACTCGTCGATGAATATGATGAAGTACATGAAACTATTTTGGTATTAATAGACTTACAATTGCATTCATCTATATATATATCAATTTGAATAGTTAATCAACTCTTATGACGCTTTCACTGAATGAGTGCTTTGCCCTTAATTGTCTGAGCTATAATTAACCAGTATCGTATGATTCATAACCATACAATAAAAATTATCTCACAAATATGGCTTAGTCTATAACTACAAAATAATTTTAGATACTTCAATATTTTTGAATGCATCACTTTCGTTGTGAAAAAAGTATCCCATTATAGTTTTATTTCATAATCAATATTCATAACGATATATTATCATGTTTATTTTTCACTCGACAACGAAAAAGTGATATTATTTCACAAATAATGTTCGATATTTTTTACGAAAATCATTTTCGTAATTTGATGCAATCAATAAGTTCTATATGGAATGCTCCCACTATTTTAGCCATTAATATAATAGTTTAATAATTCGAATGTCCATCATTCATTTAATATAGATTATTAATTTCATATACTGCAATTAGTTTATAATGGAGACTTTTTTTGATCAAATATCTTGAACTTAAAGAAATAAATCCTATAGAAAACAATTTTCTATATGATAATACATTTCAAAATAGAAATCGTATTTCTCATTCCAATGTTAAGTATCGATTATTATTATAATTGCGATTCTCGTTTCTATTGTTTATCTATAAAGCAGAAGTGATTATTTACTCTCTTCATCCTAACCGTACCTTAAATCACATCAACACTTGTACACTCGATTTTCTTTTTAAATGGTTGAACCATTCAAATGAATACCCTTACTACAACATTGCAATGAACTCTTTACAAAAGCACACTAGGTTATCCTTAACATTTAAGGACATCAAATATGCAGCACTTTGCGTAAACTGATTAACTGATATTTCAACGATCGAGTTCTTAGATATGTCTTGCAGTTTGGGTCTAGTATTATATTTAACATAATACAACCTTTATTGCAATTAATCAAATTGAATACTCATCTCACCATTAGTTTATTTATTTGCTTTAAATGAACTAATTTCATCGAAGTATCATACAGTACGAACTATGGTCATTCACCATACAACACTAATATATGGTAGTATATGGATCAAACATCCATAGTCTTGTATTTCTTTTGAGTTCGAAACTCATTGAATGAAATACACGGTCTCGACCAAATAAACATGCGAGTGACCAAATTTACAAACATATTAATTAGTTACAAAATTAGGTATTTGTATGAGTGTAGAAAACAATAACATACAAGAATATTTAATAGTAAGTATATATATTATATTTCTATTTTTCAATCTTCAATTTAGTTTATTTGTATATCTTAATTGATAAACGTTTTATTAATCATACTAAATGTATAAATTTTTCAATGTGGATCATCAAAAATTTATATAATATAAGTTTTTATAATATTTGAAAGGTTAAATGTTATCTTTCATTTTTCTAATAAGGCTCCAAATAGTCTTTTATGTTTCATTAAACCTAAACAAAAACATAGAATTCTTTCGACTTCAAGTGGGCGTTAGGACTCGTTTGCCTTGGGGTTCTGACCTTGAGGAAAGCTAACAATTCAGAGGCTCACATACAGCGGATAATTCTTTATTGGTAGTATCACATAAAACATCTAACACATAGTTCCTTGTCCTAATCCCACCTTTACCTTGAGTAAAGCTCAACAAGTAAAGTGAGAGTATTCATCGGGGCCTATCATTTCGCGATGGCCTAAGTATAATGCACATACCTTGAAGAAAGCTTAATAAATACATGCAGTTATCTTTTTATCTAATATATTAATAGTACTACACAAGCTCGACAGCTAAAGAGTATGTATATAATCCATTAATATATAAATGAAAGAGGACAACTTTATATCAAAGACTAATAATTTTCAATACTATATATAATTTTTAATTTTATTTATTCATAAGTATTGATATATCAATTTACATTAAGGATAGGTACAACAGCCTGATTACCTAAATCCAATTTTATTTTGCTAAGCATTATCTGGTTAAAACTTTTATTTATACCATTTCTCTTCATCAAAACGTTATCGCTTTGGACTAATGGAATTTGTTTATAGTCAAAATTCAAATATCGTCCACACTTTACTCTCTAATCCAAACATAAAGTCCTTGGTTTGATGATAATAATTATTATAAACCAAAATACTCTGGCTAGAGACTTTGACTTTGAGTTGACTTTAGTTGACCGTGATACTAACCCCATATAACCGAGGAGACGAATCATCCCTTGAATAGCGTTTCACTTTCAATTCTTCCACTCGATCCAACTGTAGTCACTCGATGGACGTCGTGCCATGATTTGAATTTAATCAAAGTGAAGCTTTCATATTGAAGATTAGCAATATTCTAAGTCGAAGGAACTGTGTAAATCAATCATATCAGTATTTTATATTTGACCTTAGTTATATTAACCAACAAAAACTATCAAGTGAGTCATTCCATAATTATCCAATAACTATGAGTTGTAACACTTTGGTGCCCCCAACAATCATGAGTAATACATTGTCCAATATTTAGAGAGCATTACGTACTATAGTCTCAACGAATATATTGATATTCATTCTTGATACATCTTGACTAGGAATATTTAAAATGATATATTTATTTTCATTATGATAAATTACTCATGGTTACAACACTTTGTAACTACTATAAGAAAACATATAATTTATGGATTTTCTACTAAGTATACTTTTAAATAAAGTAATTGATTAATACAACACATTACATCAAGTATATAATAAAAAAATGCCTTTTATTTCAAATAAGATTGATTATTGAGGTAGATATAATAACAGCTTATATAGTTATTCCTAAGCCAAACTCCTAATTATATTAAGATACACATATGTTATATATATTAATTAAATTATAAGATTAATAAATATATTTAAACTTATATAACTATATATGTATAAACATAAGTGGAACTGAAATAAGCCTAAAACAGATTTTGTAACAAAATACATATGTAGTTATGTATACTGTGATTTCAAATATATCCAATATTTGAATCACAAGGGTGGTTTCATAAGAAACACATTATTCCTTAAATCGATGTCAATAAACACACACACACACACACACACATATATATATATATATATATATTAAAGAATGTGAATCCTTAATATATAAGTTGTCCTCTATCATTTATAATCAATATAGAACTTACGTACTCTTTAGTTGTTTAACAAACTCAAGCCAAAGATGTTATGTTAGTATGATTAATATATTGTTAGATGATGTAAGATACATGCATGTATTTGTTAAACCAAATCAAGGTACGTGCATTATACCTAGGCCGTCATAAAATGGTGGGTATATGAAAATAATTTCTTTCAATTTATTGAGCATACTCAAGGTCAAGATTGAGATTAGAACAAAGATCATAGGTTAGGAGTTATATATGATACAACTGATAAAGTGTTATTCATGACATTTTTTATGCAAACCCAAGATCAAAATCCCAAGGTATGCGTGTCCTAACACCCATTAGTGAAATCTAAAGATTTCTATGTTTTCTCTTAAGGTTTTGAGAAACATAAAAATCTAGTGGGAGCTTAATTAGAAAAATAAAATGGTAACATTTAACCATTCTAATACTGTAAGAACATGTGCTATGTAAAGTTAGAATAAGCTACATCGATAATTTTTCAACCTATATAAATTGGTAAAATGTTTAAAAGTTAAAATATACAAATGAATTGCATTAAGATTGACTTAGAAATATAAAGTATACTTACCAATAAATCTTTTGAAATGCTGTCATGTTAAGATGTATGCAAGGGCCAAATTATACATCCGCTAAATACATTCATATATTGGTTACTTATGTCCTTATTTGCCCGAGACTATGTAGCTTCAATGAGTTTTGAACTATAAACCAATGCAAGAATATGGATACTTGATCCATATGCAATCAGGTATGAATGTTATACAGTGAACAATCATGATTCGTAATGTAGAAACCTTGTTGAAAATTAGACCATATGAAATAAGCAAGTAAAACATAGTGCAAGATGACGTGGTTAATATGATTGAATTTAATGAGTATCTTGTTACGTCAGAAGCAACATGGTCCAAGAACTATTAATAGACCTAGGAATTTGACTATTGGAGTGTTAATTTGTTTAGTTCACGTAAAATGCAACTTGTTTGATATTCTTAAATGTTAAGGATGACCAAATGTACTTTTGCAAAGAGATCGGTGTGATCTTGTAGTAAAGATTTTCTTTGAATGGTTTGACTTGTTGGAAAGAAAAGCAAATGTACGAGAGTGGATGTAACTTAGACATAGTTGAAATAATGAGAGTGAATAGTCACCTTTGCTTTATGTAGAGATATCAGAAAAGAGAATCATATAAAATACTAGTAGATACTTAAAATGGAATAAAAGATGCAATTTTATCAAAATCTAATTTTGTATAAAAATTGTTTTTTGTGAGAATTATTTCTACGAGTTCGAGATAATTGATATAAAACTCTCGCTTGTAAACTAGTTATAGCGGATGAAATAATATCCAATAATAAGCGATTGAATGGAGCCTCGTATTTCATGAGATATTATTGTAATGATGGAAATTGTGGAAGCATAACATATAACACTGATTAGTGAATGCATCAAATTACGAAAGATTATTTCTGTATGTGTGTACACATATACACAAACCAAGAATTATTTATGAAATTATAATGGTTTTTCAGTTGACTGTAAATAGATATAGTTTTATTTTATATGAATATTATGAATATTCATTATAAGATAAATCTATAGATGTATATAAATATTAATGAGTGGGAGCAACAAAAGAGCTAGTGACTTTTAAATTTGTTGAACGTACTTGTTATGTAAACCATTCAATGTTAGTGAGCCGCTAATAAACATATTTATATTCGGTATGTCTAAGGAGAGTAGACTTTAACCCTTGGTTTGGATACCACCACTATCCTTCTCTTCTTAGCCACTTACCTAAGAAGACGAATAATGAAATCGAAAAGGTCGACCTAGAATTATTTTGGGCATTTATTTGAATTTTAGAAAGTAAAAGGGATCTAATGTTTTGTATATGCTCTTAGGAGTATTATACGAGTATAAACTTACATTGTTTTTTCAAGAAATGTGTAATGAATAAATTTATGTCATTATGAAATGTTTTATAAAGAAAGTTATGTTTTTTATGAAATGCTACATAAATTATCTTGTATTAAATGAGATGCTATTTTTGTAAATGAATGTGATATAAAAAGAAATTGGTGTAGTTGAAGGAATTATACAAAAGCCTTGTTTTATAATTGAAGGACCAATGGGATAAAATTCGTAAGTTGTACGTATATCATTTTATTTTCACGATGTTCTTGATCTAAGATTCGGGTACAAGATTTCTAAGTGATTTACATGCTCCAAATAAACATTTTTCACCCAATTCCCGAAGACAAACACTTGAAACCGAATCTTGATATGATCTGGAGATATTCTATCATAGTTTATGGCTATGTAAAGGAAACATAGGTTTCTAAACAAGGAACTTGATCAGAGTCCACACTAGAATGGTCAAGTGAGCTATATTAGTTTGGAAGTGAATGTTATACGATCGAGTAAGTGATCAGATCAGATATTACATATGGATGATCCATGTATAGACTTAAGTATATATGTATATTAAGTTTTTTGTTGGCTTAGGGGACTTCAGGGAATGACTTTTTGATTTGTTCTGGGGTAGCTTGAATAATCGTCTAAGTAATAACCCAAGGTTGCTGACTGTAAGTTACGCTTAGTAAATTATTTATCGTCCTTGTGTGATAAGAGGGTTTCTAAATGTTAAATACTATTGAGCAAACCCTGAGCTTTGTTTTCTAGCAATTTTACATACTATTGAGTATTGATATGTGCTCGTTTCTTCTAGTAATTGGTCGTGTTGGAATTTCGAGGATAAAATGTTTTAAGTGGGGGAGAATGTAGCAACCTGTAATTTTGAACACTTCGTATTTAAATATCTGAATTGTTTAATATTTGAATCTAGATTAAATGTTTTAAAAATTATTTTATAACCTTGATTAACCTATTTTAATTAATAAAAAATTAAGTTAAACTTTTTTCAAATGTGTTTACAAATATAAATATTTCAAAGAAATATCGATAATGTGATCGAAAATCATTTTATCGATAAACGATTTTTTACTCAGTATAAGTTATAAGAACTTTTTAGGCGTGTCTAATATATTATTGTTTCACCAATTAGAAATTAAAAATATTTTTCTTGGTATGGCTAAATAAAAAGTGATTAGCAAAGAGATTAATGAATGGATTAGGAAAGAAAATATTTTAGGCGAAAGAAGATATTGTATGGAAAAGTCTTAAGGGCCAAGTAAGAGGAGAGTGAGGTGGAAAGCAAGCATATGGGGGGCATTTTGTTGTGGCTGACCAAAGAGGTTTGGAAGGTTGAGTTGACCTCTTGTAAACACTTACAAATACACATTGAAGGCTCACAAAAATGATTCAGTAAGTAATGAACAAAAATTGCATCTTCTTCATGCTCTTTCTACTCTTTAACATTCTTAAATCTAACCAAATGAACTGCAAACTCCACCAAACTTTGGAAATGGTCCTATAGGAGCGTGTAATAACAACACAAAGCTTGAATAAAAGGAGCACAACAACCTAGACAATTCCTGTCCATGAGAAAAAAAGATGAAGAAGGAAGGCCGAGAGTTGAAAGTAATGTATGGTGTTTTATTGGTTTGGATGATGGTAGAAACCGTTCTCGTGTACTTTAAGGATTATGCTTGATTTTAGCAAGGAGTTGGGTAAACTCACCATTGAACAGTATATTGTGTGTGTATATATATGTCTGTATGTGAATATAAAGTAAAAATATGAACTAATGAAAGTTATAGCTTTGGATCTCTCTTGCTTTGGAAAACAATAATAACTTTATATATAATATATTCTCTTCTTTTACCCTCCAAAATAGTAATGTGGCAAAGACATTGCGTTTACATGATTGGTGTGCTTATGTATGATGCGGAATTACATAAGAACTTGTTTGAAGCAAAAGAGTCACGGTAAGTGCACTTCGAAATTTCTTATGTTTAACCTCTTTAAAATGGTTGTGTGTAAATATATTATGATAGAATATATTTTGGTTGTGCTCTACACTTAGCAGTGTATGTGCCAGTAAGGAAAATATTCGAAAAATTATAGAACTTGTAAAACAAAATTGCAAAAGTTAGAAGCGAGAAAGGTTGCTATATGAGCACTTTGTAAATGCCTTGTTTTGGGAGTTTTTTATATGATTTTGAAAGATATCCTTACGAATTTCTTTGAATGGTTATTTTGACTCCAAGTATAATACTTACTGTAAAAAAAGCAGATTTTAAAATATTTTTTGACTTGAGAAAACCAGCCAAACATTAAAGCATTTTCAACTATTCTTTGTCATGATTTTTAACAAAACTTACGAACATCATTTTCTGGACTACGATAGCAATTTTGAGTTTCTATGGCACTATTTAGTGTACGTAGAGTTGTTTCTTTGACTATTTTATATGATTTAAATGGGTTTAAAAAGTTAGTTAAATTAATTGTTATTATGAGATCTTTTTAGGAATGTTTTATAACAGGTTTAAGAGTAGTTTAAAAGTAGTTTCAAGTTAAAATATTTTTATTAATTATACATGAATTTTCAAAATAAAGGGTTTTCTTTGTAACATTTATTTAAAATGTTTTTTCTAGTAATATCTAAATTATTTATTATCATATAATATTTTATATGGATATTTAAAACATATTTACAAGTATTTTAAAAGTATTTTTTAATATTTATAAGTTTGGAAAAGTTAGTTAAGTATTTTATAAAAGGAAAAAGGAAGATTTAATATAACATTTCATTATATAAATGTTTTGAGAAGTTGTTTAAAAGTATATTATCTTGCTAAATAAGTATGAATATACTAAGATCTTCAAAAGGAATGTTTTAAAGATAATGATAAGTATAAAATGTTTAGAGTTTATAGTAACAATATTCAAGCAACATTCATTTTTAACCCTTTTGAATATACTTTTTAATATAGTTAGAACTTTAAAAAAGGTTTTTTAACATGGTTTCATTAATGCCAACAGGTGTTGACCTCGAGGATCGAACTCGTGACCTTTCATAGTCTAACTATCAGTAAACTTAGCCAACTTTGTTGGCTAAAAAGGGTAATTTAAAAATAATGATAAGTATAAAATGTTTTGAGTTTATAGTAATGATGTTACAAAGATAATGATAAGTATAAAATGTCTTGGGTTTATAATAGCAATGTCTATGTAACATTTGTTTTTAATGTTTTTGAATATATTTTTGAATAGTTAGATCTTTAAAAAGGGTATTTTAAAGATAATGGTAAGTATTAAAAAATTTGGTTTTATAATAACAATGTTTAAGTAACATTTGTTTTTAACCCTTTTGAATATAGTTAGATCTTTAAAAGGAGTATTTTAAAGATAATGAACGGTATAAAATGGTTTGGGTTTATAGCAACAATATTTTAGTCACATTTTTTTTTAACCCTTTTGAATATACTTTATTCTTTAAAAGGTATTTTAAAGATAACGATAAGTTTAAATGTTTTGGGTTTATAATAACAATGTTTTAGTAACATTAGTTTTTAACCCTTTTAAATATACTTTTGAATGTACTTTGATCTTTAAAAAGAGTATTTTAAAGATAATGGTAAATATGAAATGTATTGGAAAATGTTAGAGAAAGTAAAGGTTTAATTTATAAAAGAGAGAAGTGGTTTATAACAACAATTTTTGAGCAAATTTGTTTTTAACCTTCTTGATTATATTTTAAAATGGGAAATATAGTTAAGTGATTTGTTGATATTCTTATACCTTTGAGATAAGTATGTGAATATATATTTGTAGAATGAAAAGAGTAGAAATGAATAGTTGGCAGTAGTATATATGTATATGTCTTTTATACAGTTATGTTAAGTATTATTTGAATACGGGGATTAACAGCAGCTTGTGTGACTTAATCGTGTTTGTGTGTTGTTCATCTAGTAAAGTATTTAATCCTGTACTTAGCTCTAAAAGCCGAGAAAGTAGACTTGTTCTATCCGTGCGAGTTAAAAATGATGTGTCAAGATAAGGCTTCGATGCCACTAATGCTCTAGCCTACTCGGCTTCACTCTTGACCAGGGATAACATAAATTGAGAAGGTTGGAAAGAGATATATGTATTTCGAATTTGACCAAAATTGACTTAAGAAATATCTAGAAGAAACATAGATTTGTACGATACAGTTATCCTTTCGGTGATACTTTACCCTATGTACAAACTCGTCTTGCTCTTTTAGGACAAGAGATAAGGATATTTGGATAGGAGGCTGTACTTTACCTTATGCGTTATCTATTTAAAGAAGCAGAGTCGAGTTAAACAAGAATTCATCAATTTGGTTTTGGAAAGTCCGGTATTGATGGAGTGTACTTACATGAGATGACTCAAAACTCGTAATCACTTCAAAATCGATATACGACTTATGTCTTATGGAAGCGGTTTTGGACCTAAATATTATAGAGTTGCACTGTCTATCCTGAGGTAAATTCAAGGGAGAGGTCAACATTAATATTTAAAACAATGCTACAATGTTGTACCGTCTATCTTAAGGATAATTCCCAGAGAAAGGATGATGTTAGCATCCGTCGAAAGACTTAAGCTGGAATCCATGGAGAGACTCGAGATCTGTTCGAGTGATGAAGACTTGTGTGATGAGATGCTAAACGTGAATTCACCATCAGTAATGATAGAAAATAGATAGAGGCATAACCAGTGAATTTAGATAATTTATGGCTATATCAACTCCATATCTAGAGATGTTGATGATATTTGGTATCACGTGTTAGGACGTGGACCAGTTATGTTTTTCTCTATGGTATATTTTATCTCGCGATATGCATCACTTGAAATGTAGTTTATCACACTTGTCAGGAGGCCCACCTTAGTTTACTGAGGGCGCCTTCGATGGAAATCCATATGTGTACACAACCCTTAGCGGTATCGATTTTATACCTAATATTGTTGTGATGTGAGATGCAAGCAACATGAAACTTTTTTAATTTACATTCTACACCCTAGACTCTATCTAATTTATCGCCTTATTAGATGGTATTATTTCTTTTGAGGGTAAAACCATTCTTGTGATTCGGTTAATCTCAAAAGATACTATTATATGGATACATGTTTCTCAAGTTTCTCAAAGCAGACATATGTCTGACTCACGGTTTAATTTTTTTTCTTAAATACTTGTTTGCTCTTTCAAGTAGTTTGAGAAAGGCAGATTTTCATTAGATATTATTTGAAGCTCAAGGAGACAAACTGGATACTTTCACCTATTGTCGTATTTATATTTCCGCAGCACTATGTTTGACGGCTAATTTTCTATCGAATTAGAAAATCGCCGTAAAATTATGTGATAAAAATAACCGCAAACGCATGACGTACAATTTTAGTACGTGGCGAGTATGATTCGATTCGTAGGGAATTGAAGTGATTTTACTTTCTACTCAATCAAATTAACCCAAGTGTTTAAGGATGTTTAAACTAAAATTGTAAAAACTAACAAAAAGAAGGTAAATAGAAATATGAGAATAAAAGGCAATTTAGAGGCAAATCCCTTCATAATCACACAAATCAACACAAGAATAATGTATGATCTCTCTCTTTTTGGTTATTTGTGAATTTAATTGACGTGTTTATCATAAGTATAGTCTGTTTATGCTATTAATTATCCCAACATAAGCCATTAAACTTTAACACACCATCCAAACCACTTGTCTACTCTCATGAAAATGATCATAAAATTAAAAATAAAATCTATTCTAAACATGATCTATTTACTATTGATTAGTAATATGGACTAACAAATTTTGATTCTAAAATCCACTTCACTACCAAAATCATATGTAGATGAAGAGATAATTTTTGTTCACGTTTGTTTAAGCATAGCTTATTTGGTGTCAACAACATAGGCTATCAAATTAAAAGTTAGAAAACAAAATTTTACCACATCAAAAATTCCATGAAGCATAAAGAGAGATCACAAATTAGCAAATATGTTGAATCTACATGATTAAGAGAGCTTTATTACCTTTAAATTGAAGGGGTTTAGCTTCTCATACTTGTTACCATTTCAACAAATGTAGATTGCAACACAAACATTAACAAGAGGAAAAAGAGAGCTAATTAAAATAAATTAAAAGCTAATCTACTTGCATAAAATAAAGAAATCTACACTATAAACATAAAAGAAACAACAAAGAAAAGATCATATATTAAAATTGCATAAAAATAAATAACATAAGCAAAGGCTAAGAAGCCATTAAATAAAGAGAGTTTATGTTTACATGCTACAACTAAACTAAAGAGAAGGTTGTGATATCCCGGAATTTCAAGCAAATAAAAAATGTGATAATTTCTTTTATATATTATTTATGATGAGCTAAATTATTATTTTCAAACAAATTTTAATATGGGTTTGTTTCAATGTGTATATATATAAGTTGATTTTAAATAGAATTTGAATTTGAATTTTAAATTCAAAGAATAAATATCTTAAAATAAAATTGGATTGGAAATTCAAGAATAAATATATATGATCATTATTAGTGTATAATTAAGATTTTAAAATAACACGTCAAAAAACAAATCATCAATTTCAATGGCCTCCAGGCGACTCATGATACTTGCGTTCCTTTCTTTTTCGTCTCCGTAATTTTGCTCGCCTTTCTCCTCTTCTTCGTTTCCCCTTCATATCCTCATCCCCTCCCCTCAGATCTCAGCAAATCCCCATCCCCTCATCTACGCGCTCTGGCCGTTGTTTTCGACCCATGGCTTCTGGTGTAGGCGCAAGACATGACCTACAATCGTCCCGTGAGTTTCCTCCTCTACGTGCATTCGACCTGTCCCCCCAAGCACCTTCTTCTCGCCTCTGCTCAAGTGTTGCTCCATTTTCTACAGTGAACTCGATAGCGTCTAAATCAGGTACTCCGCTGTCCCTCCCTTTGAATGGATGCAATGTGAGTGCTGTTGATAAGTCAATTTGTGTTTTGGATCACCAAGATTCGGTTATGTTAGTTGAGGACCGAGTAGTAGAAAATAAGTCAGGCGATGTCATTAGCTTGGTCAAGTCAGTTAAGAATGAATTGTGCAGGTCAGGTGTTTGTATCATTGCAGCAGAGAGAGCTGAACCTTTAAACAGTGCAGAATGTAAGGCTTGTAACTCTACTCCTGTTCCATCTGTTGTACCAAGTCCTGAGCCTGCGGCTTTGCATGCTTGCTCCATATTGGGTACAGATTGCAGTACTTCTACTGTTCGGCATAATGATATTGCCAATGTAGTCCCTATGCACAATAATTTAACTCCTGGTGACAATAGGCGCCCGGTCTCCTCTCCCACTATTGTACAATGCCCCAACACTGAGGCCCCAACTGTTCCCAGATCATGGTCTTCCTTATTTACATCCAAGCCCCGTAATGCGGGGTTTATGAACCAGTTGATTTCAAAATTGTTGAGGAAAACGGAGTGAAGATCCCTCCCCCCTGTGTAATGCAAGCCGGTTTGGAATTTTGGTCAGGATATGTAGTTGGTTTCTTTTTGTACCCTAAATATCGACTTCACGATGCGGCCACTGTTTGTCGTAAGGCCTGGAAACTTCAAGGGGGTCTGAGAGTTAAGTTAGTAGATTCCTTGTACTACCTTTTGTTCTCTTCCCCTGAGGAAGTAGTCGTGTTCTTGAGTCTGAGCCTTCCTTCATTGATGGTCAGCCTTTCATTATTACCCCCTGGACTCCGACGGTTGCTAATGCTCGTGAACAGGTCTTTTCTATCCCTGTTTGGGTTTATTTCTCTCAAATCCTTTCTGCTCTACAACCGCTGCTTGGTTTGAATTGGCTAGCATGCAATGTTGGTAAATTGATTTGTTTTGACTCTAATACTGTTGCGCGTGATAAGCTTGTTTATGCCAAGGCGTTGATTGAGATTTCTCCCCTAAAGCCGCTACCAACTTCTATTCCTGTCCAGCTAGCTGTTCGTCACGTGGTGGATGTACGTGTACGTTATGGATGGGTCCCTGATATTTGTTCCTCCTGTCACTCTTTTGGCCATGTAGCCTCTGCTTGCAAGCACTCTCCTGTTTCTGCTGCTGCACCAAAGATCCCTCTGCCTCGGCCTCCGCTTAGGAAATGGGTCCCCAAAGCTCTAGTTGATCCTATCCCTGGTCCTTCTCTATCCATAGTGCAGCCTGTGTCCCCAGTTCCTGCTGAAGTTCCTCCTGATCTGTCTGTTGCGCAGGATCCCGCTCCGACTCTCGTTGCTTGGGCCGAGACTGAATATTGTTGGGTTGACCGTCATTTTGGTATGAGATTCAACCCTGCGGATAACACCTACCTTAAATATGTTTCTGATGATCTATTGGACCTACGATGCTTGTATTATAGAATTTCTGGTGAATCCTTGGTTCTTGACATGGAGAGCTCGTTTGCTGTGAATAATGTTGTTATTCTAGCTGATACGGACTGGGATCGATCCTATATATACTCCTCTGATGTTGACAGCTATGATCCTTCTCTTCCTATTCGTTTCCGCCCCTTTTTTGGTCTACAAGGGGATGGTTCTCTGGTTTCTTCCAGGGACGAAGCGGATGTTGGTGATTCTTCCTCTGCGGAGGAGAACTAGACCACGTTTTTATTTCTTGTAGCTGTGACATGTCTGTCACACTCCTGTGCTGTATTTTTATTTCTTTCTATCATAGTAGCTAAGGTGTCTCTGCCTTTCTCCTATACTTCAACTTTATTACGTTTGTAATAAAAGTGGTCGGTCTACTATAAAACCGTCGGCCTTGCCAAATTAAGATTTTAAAATCTTCTCTTTTAAAAGTTATATATGTATAAATACTAGAAACTGTATGAATATAAATATAAAACATAAATTGATAAAAAGAAATGATTTATCTAAAAATTGAAGTATAAAATAAAAGACAAGGATAAATAAAAGCTTTAACAAGATTTAAGAAAAGGTTTAATACATTTAAAAAAAATTAACATAAGATAAAACTTAATTTGTGTATATATACAACATTTAAAACATGATACATGAAATTAATAAATACATAATACAAACATGAATTAGTATAGAAACATTAATATACATGCAAAAACACAAGTGTAAGGAGAATACAACATGAATTAACAAGTGTAAGCTAAGTAATATGTAATTATAACAAGTGGCATGATTTTTAATTTCTTCTTATTTGAATTAGAAAATATATATAATAAAGAATAAGTGAGAAACCAAGCTGATGCATTCGTTTCTAAATTCTTCTTCATCTTTCAAACTAAACAAAGAACCAGAGAAAAGAAATAAAAACTAAAAAAAATCAAACAAGATCGGTTCCAAATCTAAAACCTGAGCAAAGCAAAGATCATCTAAAAGCATCAAGCAATTCAACTCAACTAATCAAAACAGATCAAATTTCAAGTGGCAATTAAAAAATTCAAATCGAGTTCCAGATTAAAAGATAAAGACCTGCTATCCGTTTCTTTTTCAAAATTGCGAGTAACACCTCTTCCTATCAAAGCCTAATCTGTTTATATGATTGTTGATCTGTTTATATGATTGTTGCATGTGATCAACAATTGAAGTAATGTGAATAGATAGATTTAAGCATTTGCATGTTGACGCAGCGGATAATTTCAAGTTGTGATCAATGATGCACAACGAACAAACAACGATGGAAAGATGCAAATATGGATTGATGGATTAAAGATACCCAAGGATAAATGCTCAAATCCGTTGATCTCAAGAGATACCGAATTCTGGCTATCTCCAACACGTTGATCGCGCACGATACCGTGTTAAAAGATCTACGATTCTTCTACGTTGATCTCGCACACGAAATTCCATGAATCGGCTTCAAATCCGTTGATTCGAGCGCACTTGAATAACCGAAAATGGAGAAAGGAGACAACGCTCAACTTCCAATTTTAAAGAGGCACAAAGCACTCAAACAAAAGTTTATTCAAAATCAACCAAGATTACAAGTGACACGACACCGGTATTTATAGAAGTTTACAACTCACTCAACTCAACACAACAGGCCGACCTAACATTCATGCGACCTACGACTTAAAATTCAAACGACCTAAAAATAAACGAGTTAACAATACATGACATAACAATATATACAACATGCATGCGATCCAACTAATTACATCATAACGACCTAAGAATACAGGATACAGTATCACGCGATCTAACACTTGGCGACTTAACGGCAGCGATATAAGAGATATCACATCTTCAAACCAACCAAGACGCAGCGACTTAAGCATAGGGTATAACTTGAGCGACCTATAGGAATCTGCGACTTAGGCTTCGCGACTTAACTTCTTCACGACTTAAAGGAAATGGCATATGAGAATACGGCATATCTCGCCTAGGTCGTAGCACGTTAGAGTTAGGTCGTAACTCGTAAATAGGTCCTGAGCGAGTCAAGGTTT
Organism: Allium cepa; assembly: GCA_030765085.1. Taxonomy (NCBI): domain Eukaryota; kingdom Viridiplantae; phylum Streptophyta; class Magnoliopsida; order Asparagales; family Amaryllidaceae; genus Allium; species Allium cepa. The sequence continues at coordinate 185,872,297 of CM060934.1, forward strand.
CCACTATTGCCACTGTGCATTGCATGCTAGATCGCGACTCATTACTAAGTCATAACCCGTTAGGTCATTCGCGACTCAAAGCAACCGAGTGACCTAAACCCATTGAGCTATTGTCCAAGCGACTTAAGAAGTTGGGACGACTTATCTCATTATGCGCCGCATCATCCTCCCCCGGTTGACAAGAATTCGACCTCGAATTCACGCTTTCCTCTTTTTCAAGACACTTATCCTCATAATACGGCACCAAGTGTCTGACGTTAAAAACATCGGCAGTACAGACATGGTCCGGCAACTTTAACTGATAAGAATTATCATTGATCTTTTTCAAGATTTCTATTGGACCAATCTTTCGAGCTTTCAATTTGTTGTAAGTTCCAACTGGAAATCGATCTTTCGTCAAAACTGCATAAACAAGTTCACCCTCTTTGAAATCCACACTCCTTCGCTTCTTATCTGCCAGTTGCTTATACTTCTCATTTGACTTAAGCAATCGTTCATGAACAATCCTGTGGCACTCCTGCAACTCATTCACGAAATCACAAGCTCGTTTAACAACCCCTTTCTAACGTGGAACTGTCGACAAGTCCAACGGTCCCTTCGGAATTGCTGAATACACTATCTGAAATGGACTGAATCCAGTGCTACGATTAACGGCATGATTGTAAGCGAACTCAGCTTGACATAACTTCATATCCCAGCTCTTCAAATTATCCTTCACAAGACATCTCAGCAAGTTTCCCAAAGATCTGTTCACTACTTCTGTTTGCCCATCAGTTTGTGGATGATAAGCGCTGCTAAAATTCAGCTTAATCCCAACCATCTTCCACAGACTCAACCAAAAATGACTTAGAAATCGAGTATCCCGGTCAGAAACAATGGTCTCAGGTAGCCCATGTAGTCGATAAACCTCTTTAAAGAACAATTGAGCAACACGGACTGCATCGGCGGTCTTTTTACAAGCTAGGAAATGTGCCATCTTTGAAAATCTATCCACCACAACATATATAGAATCATTCCCTCATTGAGTTCTTGGCAAACCCAAAACAAAGTCCATGCTAATATCAACCCATGGTCAGGTAGGCACGGGCAATGCATATACAATCCTGCATTCGTAGCTATCCCTTTGGAAACTTGACATATGTGACATCTCTCCACAAATCTTTCAACTTCTTTCCTTATGGAAGGCTAAAAATATGACTGAGAAATTAACTGCAAAGTACGATCTCTTCCTACATGTCCCTCTTCATGCAATTCTTTCACAATCTTCATTCGCAAACTGCATTCTAGTATGCACAACCGGCTTCCTTTGAATAGAAAACTATCTATCAACACATACTCATCCGTCTTCCCTTTCTCGACTTCATCTATAATCTTAGCAAAGTAAGGATCTTCAACAAACAATTCTGGCAAAACATCAAACCCCGTTACTTCAACTCTCATTGTAGTCAACAATGATTTCTTCTACTCAATGCATCTGCCACATGATTTGTAGCTCCCGACTTATGCTTTACCACAAATGTAAACTGTTGCAAGTATGCGATCTATGAAGCATGCCTGGCTGCAATCTTATCATGTCCCTGCAAATGCTTCAATGATTCATGATCAGTATACAACACAAACTCTTTATGAAACAAATAGTTTCTACTATGTTTTATGGCTTGAACAATAGCATATAATTCCACGTCATAAGTATTATATCTCATCTTTGCTCCAGAAAGCTTCTCACTGAAATAAGCAATTGGACGGCCCCTCTGACTTAACACTCCTCCAATTCCAACTTTAGATGCATCTGTATGTAACTCAAATAACAACTGAAAATCTGGCAAAATTAGAATTGGTGTTGTCGTCAAAAGTTCCTTGATTCGCTCAAAAGCAAATCCTGCTTCCTTCGACCATGAAAATTGCTTGCTCTTCATACAGTCAGTAACAGGTGTCATCACGCTACTGAAATGTGGAATAAACCTTCGGTAGAATGATGCTAAACCATGAAAACTTCTTACTTCAGTCGTAGTCCTGGGCTATGGCCAATTTCTGATTGCTTCAACTTTACTTTGATCCACCTGGATACCTTCCTTGGACAATACATACCCCAAAAACAGAACACTACGCATTATGAACACGCATTTCTTTATTGCCGCATAAAATTGCTCCTGACGAAGTATCATCAACACTTCCCGCAAGTGCTGTAGATGCTCTTCTGTGCTTCCACTGTATATTAATATATCATCAAAATATACCACCACGAACTTTCCAATAAATGGTCAAAAGATCCGATTCATCACTCGCATAAAAGTACTAGGTGCACTCGAAAGACCAAACGGCATGACCAGCCATTCACACAACCCTTCCCGTGTCTTGAATGCTGTCTTCCATTCATCCCCTAGTCGAATTCGAATCTGATGGTACCCACTCTTCAGATCAATCTTCGAAAAAATAGCAGCTCCATTCAATGGGTCTAACAAGTCATCCAACCTTGGCATCGAAAATCTGTACCTCACTGTAATCTTGTTTAATGCTCGACTATCACATTCTCCAAGTTCCATCCTTCTTCGGCACTAACAAAGCTGGTACTGCACAAGGACTTAAACTTTCTTGTACGCGCCTTTGTTCAAGTAATTCCTCCACCTGCCTTCTCAACTCTTCGTGCTCCTTCGGACTCATTCTATAATGTGGTCTATGTGGTAACACATCTCTCGGAACAAGATCTATCTGGTGTTGTATGTCTCTCAACGTTGGTAATACTGTTGGCAATTCTTCAGGAAATACATCTTCAAACTCCTTCAATACTGGCTTAACTTCTTCAGGAATTTCAACCGCTTCACTACTTTCACGTCCAATTAACAGGAATACTTCAGGCTCATCCTCCACTTCCTTGACAAATTCCTTCAAAGATAACAGAGTCTTTAGTTCTTCAATCTCCTCCAACTTGCTTTCACTTTGTTGTCGCTGTTTGGGAACTAAAGTGATTTTAGTGCCCTCGAACATGAAACTATAGCAGTTTGTCCTCCAATCATGTTGCACAGCTCTATCATATTGCCACGGTCTACCCAACAACAAATGACATACGTCCATATCTACCACATCACACCAAATTTCATCCTTGTACTTCTTTTCGATGGAAAAAGTTACATAAGCTCTTCGATTAACTTTCACCTCCCTACCTTTCCTTAACCAAGCTAATTTGTAGGGTTTGGGATGCTTCTCTGTCTTTAACGCCAACTTCTTCACAGCTTCTAAAGAGATGATATTATCATAACTTCCTGCATCGATAACAAACTTGCAAACCCTTCCCAAGATAGTGCATGTTGACTGGAAAATATTACTCCTCGGCCAACTAGTCTCCTCTTCCTGCTTTGGCGTCAAGCAAGATCTCCTCATCATTAAAGAATATCCTTCATCTCCTGCTAATAATTCTTCTTCCTCCTCATCTTGTGGTGAATTTGAACATTCTACTTCTGCATCCTCATCCTCAACCTCAGCAACCATCACTCGCTTCTTAGGCTTTGTGTAAGGACCCGATTCTTCGTCTTTCGAAAATTCAACATCGATACTCACTTTATCGACTGCCGAGCAATCGAACGACGGAAAACCGAACACTTAGGGTTTTAAGAAAAAGAAAAGAAAGAAAGAAGAAGAGAGAGAAAGATAGAAAATAGAGAGGAAAGAAAATAGAAAATAGAACGGAACAGAAAACAACAGAACAACAACAGAATCTCGCAATTCGCAGCGGAACAACATATAATAAATAAATGAATAATCTTTAAACAAAGAACTATATCAGTTATTACATTTTATACATTACATTACATTACATTACATTACATCATCATCAGAGTGTACAACAACAAACAGTGCAGCGGAAAAAGAAATACTATATACTAGTAATTACGCCATGCCATCCAGCTTGCCTCCAGCAACTCCAGCATATCCAGAATATCCTGATAAACCTAACTCCTGACTGCCCGTGTGGAAATTGGTGGGCACGCAGAGTTTAGGAAGGAAAACAATAAACTCCGAGTCAGTCATGTGACTGGTGTGAGAACTCAAAACAGTTTATTTATCTTTGAAAATCAAAATAGAGGAATATTTTTAAAGTCAATTCGCAATGCTTTTAAAAATGAGACTACCATAAGGCCTCCCGCACACACACACAATGCAAACGCAGAATCGGAGGAGATTTCTCCTTATGGTAGTCAAAGATGCTTGATACACATTTAAAAAGAACATTTGATATTATTACTAGTGCATAGTGTAGGAAAATATTTCGAAACTAGAATATAAATCATAGCCAACATACGACCATTATCGTATGCCTACTACAGCTACCATCTAAACAGTGGTGACCACCATAAGTAAATGGCAGGTTCTACAACTAATACCGTACAAGTTTCGTATTGGGAATTGGATTTCCAACGAATGATCAGGCCAAGGAACTTCCCATTGCCACATGAGAATGCCTCTGGATGGACATCCCCGAGAACCAAACCGGATCTCTACCAACACAAGGCCGGGTTACCCCTAACTGAGTAACAACTGACCGAATATGCCATCCCCCGGTCTTTTGGGACCTTTTCAACCGAGCGCTCGCAATCAATTCACACAATCATAAAGTGTTTTCAACATGAGTAAGTATCTGGGCTCCATACCATGATACCACCCTTTTCCAGAAGGAAATGCACATATCCTAAAGGGCGCTACCCCTCATAACCTTGCTGCATCTTTCCTGTTTTGACCATTCCCGAGGTGTGAGGCTCGACGAAGTCACGTCCACAAAAACATACTTTATGCAAAAGCCATGCTTTGGGTCAACAAATGATCATAGAAATGATCACCAGGATAGACGATCAAATAAATGATCCTATCACAAATAATCAACACAATGATCATTTCACAGCAACACTCAGCATGTCACATTACCAAATTGGGAATATATCGCTGATAACATTCAACTACATAACCTCTGAGCTCGTACGTCTCAGAGAAGGGTGTTAAGCTAAAAGAATAAATTCTCCGCCACCAACAGAAATATATTTGAAAGAAATCGGCTTTATATCTCAATTTGTAACGTCAGACATACAATCCATACAAGTCTGTTCCGGGATCGAACAGAACCGAAGGCACTTACAAAGAAGTCCTTGCAATCCGGATATTCACAATCCTGATCGGATTTTCCATCACATATGGAGAACTCAATACCGGAGCAACTCGGTGCAGAGTCAATCGACAGGTCATCCTATCGCTCTCGCAAATATCCGGTCTTCAACACCGATCTTCAAATGCAATTCACAACGACGTATCACATATTCGGAATGGGTTATACGACCCCATGGTCCTTTCCCGGTTAACCCGAATAGTGAGCGCTTATTCAAAAATAAGTGTGGCATTCAAATTCAAACAAATCACATCAAATACCCATTCAAAGGGAAATATTGATAGTCGGTTATTGAACTATCAATTGATATGCACACATCACCAGATTCCAAATAATTTTCCAAATTATTTATTTTCCAAAATATCTTTACTAGATATATAATTTCAATACCTCAAAAATAAATCAATATTTATTTTTAAAAGAATTCCACTTCCTTTTATAAATTCCATAGTGAATTTATATTCCAAAATATCTATGAATATACGACTTCAATTATTCATTTCAATATTCCTTTTCAATTTATCTTCAAAAAGATAAATTCTCAAAATATTCACTTTATATTGGAAAACATTTCCATACTTATTTAATAAGTAATTCACAAATTTTATTTATTTTCAACACTTGGAAAATATTCAATATACTTAAATCGAAATTAAGTATATATTTCATTTTTTAAGGAAATCATGCTCTTAAACATATTTATTTGGGCCAAAACGAATGTTACGTAAAACATCGTTACGACAACCCAAAATCACTAGTATAGGGATTCGAAATTAAAATAGATATATAAATCCCAATACTATACAAAACATTTCCTTTCGGAAATCATTTACAATAACAACAGTGTTATAGTCCACCATTTCCTTTTATTTCTCGAAAACGTCTATTTCAACAATAAATGTTGAAATCTATGGTTTCGAATCTCAACACATTTTAAAACATCGTTAGATCGTTTTAATTCAATTTAAAATATCACATTCTAAACATTTTCTTTAACATATTATTCACTATTCAAAAACGTGAATATACTACGTTAGTCAATTTCATCATTCTATTCATTTTATTTCAAAGGATTATTCACAGTCAAAAACGTGAATATAACTCCATTAACAAGTTACAACAATTTACTTATCAAAATAAGTCATTGCGAATTTATAAAACAACGTTTATAAATTCCTTTCTTAACCTATTCAATTTATAACTCAATTATAAAACAAAATTCATATTATAAGTTAAACACCTATAATTTATTTGTTTGCACAATCATTCCTTTAAACTTCATAATTATAAATCTTATAACTTATAAGATTCAATAATTTATCCAAATATATTCTTTCAATAACTTTATAAATTTTATAAACCTACTGCTTATAAAATTCCATTTCTAACTTCACCGATTATAATTCTATAAATTTCATTCATTTTCGAATTTCATTCATAATTCATTCTAACACTTATAAAAACACGTTTTATAATTCAAATATTTTCATTTATAAATTATCAATTTATAAATCCTTTATAAAATCAATTTATACTATTATTTTAAAACATCTTTAATCTTCTTTATAATTTCACCGTTCTCTTGATTTATAAAATAATCAAATTTATAAATCCTATATTTAAACTTTTTACAATAAATCCAAAAATCCCAATTTAAACTCTTTTATAAAATCATTAATCCATATTTTCAAAAATCAACTTTTAACTATATTTCTTAAAAATAAAATTTTTATAAAATAAAAAAATATATCGTTTATTTATTTAAAATGAATCAATTCCAAAAATATAGTATAATTTCAAAAATCACTTTAAAAATCATTTTAAAATTCCAAATTTGGTCCAATGATGCTACACACCAAATAGTCAATCACGACAACAACGATATCATATATCGATATGATAATCCATCAAATATCAAAATATCTGAATTCAATTAAATACTGTTGAGGAATCCAGTTGGATCCCTCCAACCTGTTTTCCTGCATCCACAAACATTAGCACAATACCAATTCCGCTCCAGTACGAAATTATCGCGGTATATGGGATTTAAAATATTATTCGCTTAATAGACGGCGCAATAGGGTCTCATCCGCTAAACAAATGCGGGAAATCAATAACTGCAATATATACATATGCCAATATATATATATATATATTGATATTATATATAATACCAATTTCACTGTTTATGAAATATTCGCGGTATATGTTTTTAATAAATAACATCCGCTTACTAACGGCGCATAATGTCTATCTCAACAATCAATGGATAACAATCATCATTCAAACATGCATTCAAGTATTTTAAATCTAACTATTTAAAATAAAATCGAAACTGATTCGATTGAGTGAGAAGTTCTCACCTTGATTTCAATTTCGTTTTAGCGATTTATTTCGAATAAAATTAAACGGACGTTTAATTTTACCCGAAATTCTCACTAACTCCAAACGACTCCAATCCAACTCCATCGCGTAGTGCTCGTCCATACGATTCCAACGCAACTGGTTTCGCGCGTTTTCGACCTCGTATGAAAAGGTTATGGCATTTTAAAGTTATTCGAATTTAAATATACAATTTATTTACATTTTTATTTCATTTTAAATCAACCTTCAATCTCGGCCGCATGATCCTTCCACTGCAAATCTAGCCCGTCCATCCCCTTCTCCCCTCCTTCGTTCAATTCCAGGCCGTGAAAAGGGAACCCAACGCAACTTATTAGGGTTTCGAACCGCGACCTTCCACCATCACTTTCAGGTCGATCAAGCACCCCCACGAGATGCGCCGCCCCATGCTCCACCTGCGGCCCAAGTTCGGCCCCACTCGGTCGCGCCTATGGCGCGAAATTCAAGAACAAACGCGCGACCTTCACGAATGATTTCTGGTCCATCCACAGCTCCAAACACGATCTTGACCGTTGAATAGCTAGTTCGTGTTGTGCTCTACAAGATTGTAGTTGGTGATTTCTTCTAATTGTCGATGGATGAAGAGAAAAGAGGAGGAGAAGAAGAGAAGTTTTCGGCCTTTGGTTCTATTAGTGGTGGCCGACTAGGGTTTTGATTTTTTTTTTCTAAAGAGAGGAGGGTTATTTATAGGAAATTATTCAAAACACTATTCATTCCGGGTTTTCTAAACTCCAATTTACGCGCCGTAACCAGCGTTTCTAGGGTTTACCCCGCGTTCCGGACACAATGGAACAGGTTTCGGAAGCTAATTCGGACATTTGTGCAAGTTATGGCTATAAACGATCGATTTGAATTAAACCGATTTAAACCGATTTCGATGCGTTTTAATTTGTATCGGACAAACGGTAAATCCAATCGACACGAAATTTGAAACCTTACAATAATATCACATTACGGATCTGATGAAACTAGTTTCGTCGAAATCCGAGACTGTTTGAAAAATGGCTATTTTAACTCGCTAAATTAAAATTAAAAACAATTCAATGCGTTTCGAGCTGCCACGATAAAATGATAACTCCGATTGACACGAAAATTGAAATCCGATAATAACTAACTATTACGGATCCAATGGAACTGGTTTCGTTCAATTCTGAGACTGTTCAAAAATTGACTATTTTCACTAGTCGGTTTAATACTAAAATATTCAATTTTCACAAATAAACTCTTAATTCAATTTTAAAAGTTCTAAAATATCGTTCTACCTCCAACATGATAAAATAAAATTTTACAAATCATTTACAATCATATTTAACTCAATTTTCAATTATTTCCATAATTTAACATATTAAATTATCGATTTAATTATCCAGTTAAATCCAATTATTCAAAATAAATTTATTTGACTTATAAGTTTCACTTATAAATATTTAAAATTAATTAAATATTCAAATTTTAATTATCAAAATTTCTGGGTCGCTACAATCTTCCCCCCTTAAAAGAATTTCGTCCTCGAAATTAACAAGTAAGAAAAGTTACAGAATCTATTAATTTTCCAAAATTCATAGTTAAACTTCTTACAATAACTTTACTAAGTTTTCGAATCATACTTAGTTATCTTTTCAAAAACAACTACTATTGTTTAACTTTTAACTTCAAAATCAAAGTTAAAGTTTTCAAAAAATTTCCAATTTTCTCAAATTTTTTCTAACGCCTTAAATTTTCGGAAAAATTCGCCATAGTCTCCTTTGCGCGGCTCGATCCGAAAAAAAATGACAGTATATATATCACAAATATACATCTCATCAAGTAATGAGGAATCCCGCAGGGAAAACGTATAAAAGTACGGTATGTAATCCGAGATATGTACCTTATATTTTATTAGCGAGCATATACGGTTAATATAGCGCGAAAGCGAGCTCCAAATGCGAAGCAAACGCGATCCGCACCTACTAAACGCTCAACAAACAACGCGAGAATCATGTATATAGACAATAGTATCGATATACAACATATAGCAACATAATAACTATACATGCCAACATAGCAAATGAAACAAAACAACAAATGCAAACATCAACCAACTATCATCCAACTAACATCCATAATCAATAAATATTCATTCATATTCTCATTAATATTCAATGAAATAGGTTTTCAATCTAATCACATTTGATTCATTAATAGTGGATGTTCTTACTAACATTCATTTTCAATTAGTTTATATTCACTAATTCATATTCAAGTTGGTTCACTTCCAAATCAAATTCAATTCTATTTAAGATTCACTTAACTTCCAATTGAATTTCAATTACTTTAGCTTTCAATTTCATTAACTCTTAATGAATTATATAAAATCAACTAACAATCATATATCAACCAAAGTATATCAATTACAACCAAATTCCTTTGCTTATATTCATTTTGGTTTAACACCATCACTTTCAATTGGTTTAACCAAATTGATTTTCATTCAATTATTCAACTTCCAATAACATTATATTTTAATGAATTAACACTTATATCCATTTTTTCATATCGATTATTCACATTTAATTGATTAATATTCAATCCATTCATTCAATTCAATTACAAAAGTTGAATTTCATTTCATATAACTCAAGTTCACATTTATCACTTAACTTTATTAATTTACTTTGATACCTATATCAACTTCATTCAACATCTCTTAAGTTATACTTCCATTTTATAACATCACTTGGTTTTACTTAGCTTAAATTCCCACTTATAAATCAATTCAGATTCCAAATTCTAAAGTAAATTTCCATTTAAATTTAAATTCATTTTTATTTACAACTCATATTCATAAATATATTCATATAGTTTCACTTCTTATATATATAAGTTTATTTCACAATTGTAAATTACTTTAATTATAATTCAATTTTTATAATTCATTTGCTTATACAATTATTCTTTTATTTAGATTATTCAAACAACTAAACAATCAACTTATTTTCACTTTAATAATTCTGAAAAATTATTGCTTTATATATAAAATATAATCAAGGTAAAATTATTTCATTTACCCAATTTAAAACAATACTGTGTCGAATTGTTCTGTACAAGTGTTTAGAGATCCCTATCAACAACGTTAATTACTCGTATTAATCAGAATCTATATACCACTCAACAAACCAATCATCACAATATAAAACAATTTTATATTCACTAACAAATACGCTCTCATAGCTATTATTACACTCAAACTCATTCTAGAGTACTACTGACTCTATCTCTAATGAGTAATACCCAACAGAACCATGGTTGTCGCTTAACCAACAGCTCTGATACCAGATGTAAGGACCCGATTCTTCGTCTTTCGAAAATTCAACATCGATACTCACTTTATCGACTGCCGAGCAATCGAACGACGGAAAACCGAACACTTAGGGTTTTAAGAAAAAGAAAAGAAAGAAAGAAGAAGAGAGAGAAAGATAGAAAATAGAGAGGAAAGAAAATAGAAAATAGAACGGAACAGAAAACAACAGAACAACAACAGAATCTCATAATTCACAGCGGAACAACATATAATAAATAAATGAATAATCTTTAAACAAAGAACTATATCAGTTATTACATTTTATACATTACATTACATTACATTACATCATCATCAGAGTGTACAACAACAAACAGTGCAGCGGAAAAAGAAATACTATATACTAGTAATTACGCCATGCCATCCAGCTTGCCTCCAACAACTCCAGCATATCCAGAATATCCTGATAAACATAACTCTTGACTGCCCGTGTGGAAATTGGTGGGCACCCAGAGTTTAGGAAGGAAAACAATAAACTCCGAGTCAGTCATGTGACTGGTGTGAGAACTCAAAACAGTTTATTTATGTTTGAAAATCAAAATAGAGGAATATTTTTAAAGTCAATTCGCAATGCTTTTAAAAATGAGACTACCATAAGGCCTCCCGCACACACACACAATGCAAACGCAGAATCGGAGGAGATTTCTCCTTATGATAGTCAAAGATGCTTGATACGCATTTAAAAAGAACATTTGATATTATTACTAGTGCATAGTGTAGGAAAATATTTCGAAAGTAGAATATAAATCTTAGCCAACATACGACCATTATCGTATGCCTACTACAGCTACCATCTAAATAGTGGTGACCACCATAAGTAAATGGCAGGTTCTACAACTAATACCGTACAAGTTTCGTAGTGGGAATTGGATTTCCAACGAATGATCAGGCCAAGGAACTTCCCATTGCCACATGAGAATGCCTCTGGATGGACATCCCCGAGAACCAAACCGGATCTCTACCAACACAAGGCCGGGTTACCCCTAACTGAGTAACAACTGACCGAATATGCCATCCCCTGGTCCTTTGGGACCTTTTCAACCGAGCGCTCGTAATCAATTCACACAATCATAAAGTGTTTTCAACATGAGTAAGTATCTGGGCTCCATACCATGATACCACCCTTTTCCAGAAGGAAATGCACATATCCTAAAGGGCGCTACCCCTCATAACCTTGCTGCATCTTTCCTGTTTTGACCATTCCCGAGGTGTGAGGCTCGACGAAGTCACGTCCACAAAAACATACTTTATACAAAAGCCATGCTTTGGGTCAACAAATGATCATAGAAATGATCACCAGGATAGACGATCAAAAAATGATCCTATCACAAATAATCAACACAATGATCATTTCACAGCAACACTCAGCATGTCACATTACCAAATTGGGAATATATCGCTGATAACATTCAACTACATAACCTCTGAGCTCGTACATCTCAGAGAAGGGTGTTAAGCTAAAAGAATAAATTCTTCGCCACCAACAGAAATATATTTGAAAGAAATCGGCTTTATATCTCAATTTGTAACGTCAGACATACAATCCATACAAGTCTGTTCCGGGATCGAACAGAACCGAAGGCACTTACAAAGAAGTCCTTGCAATCCGGATATTCACAATCCTGATCGGATTTTCCATCACATATGGAGAACTCAATACCGGAGCAACTCGGTGCAGAGTCAATCGACAGGTCATCCTATCGCTCTCGCAAATATCCGGTCTTCAACACCGATCTTCAAATGCAATTCACAACGACGTATCACATATTCGGAATGGGTTATACGACCCCATGGTCCTTTCCCGGTTAACCCGAATAGTGAGCGCTTATTCAAAAATAAGTGTGGCATTCAAATTCAAACAAATCACATCAAATACCCATTCAAAGGGAAATATTGATAGTCGGTTATTGAACTATCAATTGATATGCACACATCACCAGATTCCAAATTATTTTCCAAATTATTTATTTTCCAAAATATCTTTACTAGATATATAATTTCAATACCTCAAAAATAAATCAATATTTATTTTTAAAAGAATTCCACTTCCTTTTATAAATTCCATAGTGAATTTATATTCCAAAATATCTATGAATATACGACTTCAATTATTCATTTCAATATTCCTTTTCAATTTATCTTCAAAAAGATAAATTCTCAAAATATTCACTTTATATTGGAAAACATTTCCATACTTATTTAATAAGTAATTCACAAATTTTATTTATTTTCAACACTTGGAAAGTATTCAATATACTTAAATCGAAATTAAGTATATATTTCATTTTTTAAGGAAATCATGCTCTTAAACATATTTATTTGGGCCAAAACGAATGTTACGTAAAACATCGTTACGACAACCCAAAATCACTAGTATAGGGATTCGAAATTAAAATAGATATATAAATCCCAATACTTTACAAAACATTTCCTTTCGGAAATCATTTACTATAACAACAGTGTTATAGTCCACCATTTCCTTTTATTTCTCGAAAACATCTATTTCAACAATAAATGTTGAAATCTATGGTTTCGAATCTCAACACATTTTAAAACATCGTTAGATCATTTTAATTCAATTTAAAATATCACATTCTAAACATTTTCTTTAACATATTATTCACTATTCAAAAACGTGAATATACTACGTTAATCAATTTCATCATTCTATTCATTTTATTTCAAAGGATTATTCACAGTCAAAAACGTGAATATAACTCCATTAACAAGTTACAACAATTTACTTATCAAAATAAGTCATTGCGAATTTATAAAACAACGTTTATAAATTCCTTTATTAACCTATTCAATTTATAACTCAATTATAAAACAAAATTCATATTATAAGTTAAACACCTATAATTTATTTGTTTGCACAATCGTTCCTTTAAACTTCATAATTATAAATCTTATAACTTATAAGATTCAATTATTTATCCAAATATATTCTTTCAATAACTTTATAAATTTTATAAACCTACTGCTTATAAAATTCCATTTCTAACTTCACCGATTATAATTCTATAAATTTCATTCATTTCCGAATTTCATTCATAATTCATTCTAACACTTATAAAAAACTCGTTTTATAATTCAAATATTTTCATTTATAAATTATCAATTTATAAATCCTTTATAAAATCAATTTATACTATTATTTTAAAACATCTTTAATCTTCTTTATAATTTCACCATTCTCTTGATTTATAAAATAATCAAATTTATAAATCCTATATTTAAACTTTTTACAATAAATCCAAAAATCCCAATTTAAACTCTTTTACAAAATCATTAATCCATATTTTCAAAAATCAACTTTTAACTATATTTCTTAAAAATAAAAATTTTATAACATTAAAAATTATATCGTTTATTTATTTAAAATGAATCAATTCCAAAAATATAGTATAATTTCAAAAATCACTTTAAAAATCATTTTAAAATTCCAAATTTGGTCCAATGATGCTACACACCAAATAGTCAATCACGACAACAACGATATCATATATCGATATGATAATCCATCAAATATCAAAATATCTGAATTCAATTAAATACTGTTGAGGAATCCAGTTGGATCCCTCCAACCTGTTTTCCTGCATCCACAAACATTAGCACAATACCAATTCCGCTCCAGTACGAAATTATCGCGGTATATGGGATTTAAAATATTATCCGCTTAATAGACGGCGCAATAGGGTCTCATCCGCTAAACAAATGCGGGAAATCAATAACTGCAATATATACATATGCCAATATATATATATTGATATTATATATAATACCAATTTCACTGTTTATGAAATATTCGCGGTATATGTTTTTAATAAATAACATCCGCTTACTAACGACGCATAATGTATATCTTAACAATCAATGGATAACAATCATCATTCAAACATGCATTCAAGTATTTTAAATCTAACTATTTAAAATAAAATCGAAACTGATTCGATTGAGTGAGAAGTTCTCACCTTGATTTCAATTTCGTTTTAGCGATTTATTTCGAATAAAATTAAACGGACGTTTAATTTTACCCGAAATTCTCACTAACTCCAAACGACTCCAATCCAACTCCATCGCGTAGTGCTCGTCCATACGATTCCAACGCAACTGGTTTCGCGCGTTTTCGACCTCGTATGAAAAAGTTATGGCATTTTAAAGTTATTCGAATTTAAATATACAATTTATTTACATTTTTATTTCATTTTAAATCAACCTTCAATCTCGGCCGCATGATCCTTCCACTGCAAATCTAGCCCGTCCATCCCCTTCTCCCCTCCTTCGTTCAATTCCAGGCCATGAAAAGGGAACCCAACGCAACTTATTAGGGTTTCGAACCGCGACCTTCCACCATCACTTTCAGGTCGATCAAGCACCCCCACGAGATGCGCCGCCCCATGCTCCACCTGCGGCCCAAGTGCGGCCCCACTCGGTCGCGCCTATGGCGCGAAATTCAAGAAAAAACGCGCGACCTTCACGAATGATTTCTGGTCCATCCACAGCTCCAAACACGATCTTGACCGTTGAATAGCTAGTTCGTGTTGTGCTCTACAAGATTGTAGTTGGTGATTTCTTCTAATTGTCGATGGATGAAGAGAAAAGAGGAGGAGAAGAAGAGAAGTTTTCGGCCTTTGGTTCTGTTAGTGGCGGCCGGCTAGGGTTTTGATTTGATTTGATTTTATTTTATTTCTAAAGAGAGGAGGGTTATTTATAGGAAATTATTCAAAACACTATTCATTCCGGGTTTTCTAAACTCCGATTTACGCGCCGTAACCAGCGTTTTTAGGGTTTACCCCGCGTTCCGGACACAATGGAACAGGTTTCGGAAGCTAATTCGGACATCTGTGCGAGTTATGGCTATAAACGATCGATTTGAATTAAACCGATTTCGATGCGTTTTAATTTGTATCGGACAAACGGTAAATCCAATCGACACGAAATTTGAAACCCTACACTTTAACTTATAAATTTCACTTATAAATATTTAAAATTAATTAAATATTCAAATTTTAATTATCAAAATTTCTGGGTCGTTACACTTTGGACATTCATTGCTCTTGTGACCAAACTCCTGACAATTATAACACTTGAAATTGTTGTTGACCTTGGTCTTAGCAACTTCATTGACAATCGGTTTACTAACAGCCTTGGAAACATTTGTATTGCTACTAGCCCCTTTCACTTGATTGTTGAAATTTGTAAACACACCACCTCCTCTTCTACCTTGCTTCTCCCAAGCTAGAGCCTTCTGGTGTGCTTCAGCAACGGATCTTGGATCAAACATATTCACCATATCTTGAATCTGCATTCTCAACCCTCCAACAAATCTAGCTGTCAACTGTTCCTTTGTCTCCATGATATCATTTCTGGCAATCAGTTGATAAAATTCATCTGCATAATCATTTACCGACTTTGTTCCTTGTCTCAAATTCTTTAAGCGCTGATACATAAGAGACTGATAATTATAAGGTAAGAAAGTAGCCTTCATCAACTTCTTCATCTTCTCACATGAAACAATCTTCGACTTTCCCATCCTTTCCCTTGTAAGTTTAGTTTGTTGCCACCATGCCATATCTCTTCCCCTCAATCGTGTAGCAACCAACTTAACTCTACGATGCTCGGGTACTTCCTTGTAGTCAAAAATTTCTTCAACATTTGATAACCAATCAAGAAACTCTTCTGCTATCATTCCCCCTTTAAATTCTGGAATCTCTGTTTTCATCCCCGACTCCCATTTACGATCATCCTCTACATCCCGATAGTGACATCGTACTTGGTCTCGATCTCGATAATGAATACTACCTCTATCACCATCTTCATCATAATCAAATGTACTTCGATATCGATCTTGACCATCAACATCTCTACAATCTCACATATCTCTTCTACTATGTCTTTCAGCATCACGATATGGCTCGTCTCCAAACTCACGTGGAGTTCTTCTCTCTTCATTTCTGTATTTATGGTATTCTCTTCTCATTGAAACCGATGATTCTCTTCTATCTCGATAAGATTGTGGTGACACCCTCCTCGCTTCCGCAACCGATGGCGAAACTCTGTTTCCTCCATGGTCTGAGATTGGTGACCTTCTCCTTTGACTTTGATTCATATCATTCATCAATTTCTCTAACTTCCCAATACCTTCATCAAACTTTTCATTAATACGTTGTTCCATTTGCTCAGCTTCTTGTCTCCGATACACATCTTCAACATTTTGAAATCGATTAGCTCTTCGTGGAGGCATTGTCGAATCTTCAACAAATCCAAACACACACTTCAACTAGCAAAACTTTAACTCAAATCTGAACTTGACTTTACTCGGCTTGCACTTAGCTCGGCTCGGCTTGTAACTCTCGACCTTGATCCAAAACTTCAACTCGGCTCAAACTCCAACAATTTAACACTTCAAATCTTCTCCCAATAGGCTCGACTTAGCTATGATTGGCTAAGTCTAGCTTTGATACCAAATTGACGCAGCGGATAACTTCAAGTTGTGATCAATGATGCACAACGAACAAACAACGATGTAAAGATGCAAATATGGATTGATGGATTAAAGATACCCAAGGATAAATGCCCAAATCCGTTGATCTCAAGAGATATCGGATTCTAGGTATCTCCAACACGTTGATCGCGCACGATACCGTGTTAAAAGATCTACGATTCTTCTACGTTGATCCCGTGCACAAGATTCCGTGAATTGGCTTCAAATCCGTTGATTCGAGCACACTCGAATAACCGAAAATGGAGAAAGTAGACAGGGCTCAACTTCCAATTTTAAAGAGGCACAAAGCACTCAAACAAAAGTTTATTCAAAATCAACCAATATTACAAGTGACACGACACCGGTATTTATAGAAGTTTACAACTCACTCAACTCACCACAGCAGGCCGACCTAACATTCATGCGACCAACGACTTAAAATTCAAACGACCTAAAAATAAACGAGTTAACAATACACGACATAACAATGTATACAACATGCATGCGATCCAACTAATTACATCATAATGACCTAAGAATACAAGACACGGTATCACGCGATCTAACACTTGGCGACTTAACGGCAGCGATATAAGAGATAGCACATCTTCAAATCAACCAAGACGCAACGACTTAAGAATACGGTATAACTTGAGCGACCTATAGGAATCCACGACTTAGACTTCGCGACTTAACTTCTTCGTGACTTAAAGGAAATGGCATGTGAGAATACGGCATATCTCGCCTAGGTCGTAGCACGTTAGAGTTAGGTCGTAGCTCGTTAATAGGTCCTGAGCGACTTAAGGTTTCCACTATTGCCACATGCCTTGCATGCTAGATCGCGACTCACTACAAAGTCGTAACCCGTTAGGTCGTTCGCGACTCAAAGCAACCGAGCGACCTAAACCCACTGAGCTATCGTCCAAGCGACTTAAGAAGTTGGGACGACTTATCTCATTATGCGCTGCATCACATGTATATAAATGTGGTTTATTCTGTGCATATTTGTGTATACATATGTGTCGGTGTGTATATAAATATTTACCTTTGTTTTTGTTTCTCAACAGGATAAATCAAGTTTCAAAATCTATATCTCTTGATATAAAAAATTTATGTTGAGACCTCTAAAGGAAATTTGTTTGTAGTTTTGTAGATTTAACTTTTAAAAATAATTTCAAGTCAATAATATTAAGCATACATTAGAAAAGATTTAATTTACAGTAAAAACCAATCCAAGTCAGAAAATAAGTTGTTTAAATCTAATGTTTTGTTTATATAATCAAAATCGTCTTGTGAAATAATGATTTTAGGTCATAGTTTCGTGATTTTTAAGCTTGTATTTCAAGAGGAATTACGTGTTGAATGGAAATTGGGTTTTGTGCATTTTCTGATGATCGGCGAGGGTTGGGGCCTCGAGTTCATGGTTGAAGCTAGCCTGGTGGTAGGCGATTTCGGTAAAAATAGTCATTGGATTTTTAAGCCATCGTGCTGGCGGGTCGAAGGAGTTTTAGGGTTTAACAACCCATTTGGGTCTATGTTGAAGTTGAGGCTTTTGCTTTTTCAAGGGAGCATCGGACATGACTGGAGTTAGGGGAATGGAAGTATGGCTCATCGGCGAGGCTGTGGACGTGGTGGCGAGGACTCTGATGATCGGAATAGGCGAGTCGGGGCATTTTCTTGGCAACCTGTTTCGTTCCAGGTTCGATGAGTTGAGCTCGATTTCGAGCCTGATTCTTAGTTTGGGTAGTCGGGATCAGAAGGGTAGGTCGATGACGACTTGTCGATGGTGGTATAGATGACCAGATCGTCGGCGATCAGTCATGCACGTGCACGAGGGTCATTTTTATATCTGATGATAGTAGTGTTGTTGCTATGTTTTGATTGCTCTAGGGAGGATGGTGTTTTTACTTGGGGTTGATCTCGAGTTTGATCGGGTAGTGACTGAGGTTAGTTGACTTGGGGTAGGAACCGAAGTTGGCTCGGGTAAATGATGGTTTGGGCTCGGGAATGTACCCAAGTATTTTGCTTGGTTGATAATAAAAAAAATCAAGCCTTAAAGTTTATCTAAATGAATAAGTTTCAAAATAAAAATATAAACCAACTTCTAAAACAAAGCATTAGCAGTTTAAACAAGTTATCAAAATTTTAAAATGTTTAAAAATTATTTGTTTAAAAGTAATTATATAATAGGTTAATTCCTAAATGTTTTCAAAGGTGATTTAAATGATGTAATTAAATAAAGTATTAATTATTTAATGTATTAAGGATGGTTAACTAATTAATGTAATCGGTTAAGGGAAAATTAATTAATTTAATTAATAAGATAATTAATTAAAGGTTAATTAATTTGTGTAATCAATTTAAAGGATTGATTTATTAATGTGATTAATTAATTAAAAGATGATTAGTTTATTAAAGGTTAATTACTTAATGTAGTTAATTAATGATAATTAATTAATGATAATTACTAAATGAAAGTAATTAAAGAATAATTACTTAATGTCATTAATTAAGATGGGTAATTAATGGATAATTACTAATGTGATTTATATGATAACTACTTAATGTAAGTAATTAAAGGATTAAATTGTTAATGGTTAATTAATTTACTTATTAATTGAAGGCTAATTAATTGAGGATAATTAACCAATGGGATAATTACTTAATGGAAGTAATTACGTACAATTAATTTAGATGGATAATTTAAGGATGATTAATTAATGGTTTGTAATTAATTAATGTTAAGTAAGCAGGATTTAAAAGTAATTAAATTGGTTAGAAATGGATCAATTAATTTATCTTGCTTATAGATGATTAAAATGTATTAAATGACTTGGATTATTTGATATCTCCGATATGTGATTCGTGATGCTTTGTGATATAAGATACTTTGGTTGAATTGTGATTTTGTGGGCTATCTATCTGAGATGAATTGCTGTGTAAATATGGCATCCTGTATTTAATATTGAATTGTTTTCACTTAAACAACTTGGATTAGAGATGATATTGGATTCGAAGAGACCGGGGTCGGGTTTCAGTAAATATCCAAAACCACTTCGATTAAAAATCTACAATAATTCTTTATAGTTTTGATATGTGAAATCAATAGGCTAGAATGGAATAATTTAAGTAAACTGGACTATTGAAACTAAGTAAGGGTACTTAGGGATTGATTTATGAAATAAGTGTTGAATATAACAAGTTAAGAACTCGTAGTAAGGTACGAGTTACCCCGGGTTTCAGTTATGTTTTAAAACTTAGTATTTCAAATTTTATGGGTTTACTCATGCTGGTTTTCAGCCTGACAGGGTGTTACTTTGATGTAATGCTCGGGTCAGACCGAGTATTACAGATTTTCAGGTTGGGACGTTCTAAAGCTCAGGAGGCGAGCTGGATGGCAGGAACGTATGGAATATATTCCACTGTGTATTGTAGTCATATTGGCTGTATTCTGGGACAAGTTATCTTAACTGTCCATTTATGTTATTGGTTGTAACTCTGATGTATTGGATGTATATTAACAGATATAGCTTTCTTTGTATAAATGCTATTATTTGATATTATATTTTATCCGCTGCGAATGTGAGATGCTGTTGTTTTCTGTTCTTCTTCTACCTTCTTCTTCTTTCTCTAATAATCTGAAATTTTGGCGTTCGATTGCTTGGCACTACTATGGTGAACGTAATAGTGTCAAATTTTCGAGGTCGAAAATTTTAGGTCGTTACATTTGGTACCAGAGCTGAAGGTTCAGCGAGAACCTTAGCTCTGGTGGATTAGTCATTAAGGATAGGGTCAGTAGTACCCTAGAATGAGTTGAGTGTATAAGGGCGTATTTGTTATTTTCTTATACAAAGATTTTAAAATGGTTTTAAATTAATTTTTATACAAGTTATATTTTGATATATAAAGCAATAGTTTTTCTAATATATTATTGGTTGTTGAATTATTGGAATTAAATAAAATAATAAGAATTAAGTGGTAATAGAAATACAATAAAATAAGAATTGGATAATATGAACTATATAATAGGATAATCTAGAAATGGATTCAAACCAGAGAATAAAATCCTGAAATTTGTAAGAGTGTTTCTGAATGCTGAATTAAGTTACCCTGATTTTATTATCCAATAAATTATGAGATAATATATATAGTAAACTGGTTTCCAATTACGATAACCTTGGTTATTATCCTAAAATGTTTGTTATATCTTGATAATGGAATGTTTGTTAATGATTAAGCTGAATGAAATGTTTTAATTAAGTAATAATTTAGATAATATGACTTAAATTAGAACTGAAAATAACTAAAATTGTGAAGTTTTAAATCTGAGTTCAGAAAAATTGAAATTGATTCAAAATGTTAAAAGATAGAAAAAATAATATTTTTAAATGTGGAGATCTAATTTTAAAACAAGAGTTGTTTTAAAAAATTTAAAAAAGGATTTGTTTGAAATTAAAAACCAAGAGTGGTTAATTTAAAATATAACTTGGTGAGCAAAGGAAATAAATATGTAAATATGTGGGATATACATAATATTAAATATGATTTGAAATAAACTCTAAGTGAAATAAGTTTTTGAAACTTATAAGTGATAAGGGATATTGATAAGAAGTTTAAAATTTGAAATGGAGAATTCAAATTTAGTAAGATTGACTGGATTAAATGAACTGAATTTAACTTAGGGAAGTTAAATGGGTTGAATTGAAGGGGAGTATGTGTGATCCCAAAATGGGTTTGAGATCTGGAAATTGAAAATGAATGCTATTGATGAATGTTTTAAATAATCTGGATGTTTATTTATTATGACTTATTCTGATATCATCTTGTTATTATTAATAATCTACGAAACTGAGAATTGGATTTTTTAAATGAATTAAGAAATGGATTGAGGTAATATACATCCATTACTGAAATAAAATAGAAATTAGATTTGAACTTATGAAAAGGAAATCGCTTTGAACTTAAAAATTTAAATGTTAGAAATGAGCTTGCTGAAAATTTGTTAAGAATTGATTTCGAAGTTAAAATTGGGTAATAAATTGGATTCTACATATTTAATTGTTTAAAAAGGATGTGCACTATTACTTGAACCTTGAAATAAGTTAAGTAAAGGTAATTTAAAATGGATATTTGAAACTGGACTCAAATTTAATTGTTAAAACTTAGGTTGCTAAATTAAAAGCAAAGGTTAATTTGATTTAGGAGATTAAATCAACATTTAAAAATATAACTTAAATTTATATAATTCGAGATGGTTTAAAATTGAGTTTGGAATTGAAATAAATTCAAATGGAAAATTGAATCAAATTATTTGGAAGTGAGATTGTAGTTGAATGAGTTCAAATTCAAATAGGAATTGATTTGAATTTTGGTTAGGAATTGAAGTTGATTCAAATTGAATTGGAATTGAATCAGTTTAATGGGATGAGAAATTGAGTAGAAGTGGAGATTGGGAATGGAACGATTTTGACTCTGAAACTATTTTAAAAAAGAATTGTTTTAATATAAACTGTTTTAAATCTATTTTTCTAGCAATTTACTGTGAAACCTTTCCTTTTAAAACCAAACTATCTTATATTTATTTTACAACTATTTTGAAACTAATTATTATTTTACATCTATTTTATAAACTAATCATTATTCTACAACTACTTATAACTAATTACTATTTTATAATTATTTTGCAACTATCTAACTATTCTACAACTATTTAATTCTTTTACAACTATTTTATAATTACTTAACTATTTTTCATCTATTTTACAACTAATAATTATTTTTCAACCACTTATCTATTTTAAACTTTTTCAAGCTATTTTCTAAATTCAAGCTGGTCAGAGTGCAAACTATTTATAATTGGAATGATAACCTAAATGGAAAAGGAAGCAACTGTGAATAAGTGAATAGAATTAAGATGAAGGTGAATAGAAAGAGAATTGATTTAGCTAATAATCAATTAAGATAAATATGTAGGATGTATGTATATTATTCTATTCACATAATGATTTGATCCAGATTCGAGCATAGAATTTTGAGATAGTATATCGATCCGAGTTTGGATTGTTCACTCAATTTTCGACGGCGAACCCCAGATATGGATTTTTGATTGATTTTGGAAATTCTCTATCATAGTTAGGGCTATGCAAGGAGAATGACGGGTTCTGATCAAGAAACCAAATTTGGGTCCGCACTAGGAAGCCGGGTGAATATACTAGTTTGGAAGTGAAAGTGTGCGATCAAGTGAGCGATCAGATTTGGTATTGCGTACGGATGGTATATGTACATCGTACTGCTTAAATATGAAATAAATATTGAAATTTTGAAAGAAATGAAAATAATTTTTGAAATATATTTTGAGAAGTATAAATGAATAAAGGTGGAAGTTGGATATCTTTTGAAAATTCACTTTATGAAAGTATGTGACATGGTAAGTAACTTTATAAAAGAAAATCAAAATTGAATGTTGATTGGCATAGTAAAGTTATATATATTTGTTATATATGATAAGCTTCCCCTATGTTGAATCTAGAACCAAAAGAAGTGTTTTTGAAATATTTGAAGTATAAAAAGGGAATCTATATAAGTGATCCAAAGATTATTTTCAAGTTGGAAAGGATAAGTTATGTATATGTATATGTATATATGTGTATATATATATAAATGATTTTATGAGAATGACTTTGGAAAGGCTTTGGAACCTATGGATTTTGGAAAGGCTTTTGATTTTTGGGAAAATCAATTTTGGAAAGTTTGAAAAGCCAAGTCCGGAACTATCAATTTGAGATATCGATTTTGAATAAAAGAGATTTATGAGAATCATAAGGGGTATGATTTGAAAGATACTACAAGTGTACAGTATAAAATGTTTTGAGATTAGCTTTGGGGAAAAAGGCGCTCCCATTGAAATGAACTTCATAGGAGATCCACGGGGTGGTTCTGCCTTGAGTCCTAAGTGGGAGGCTCTAAATTGAATCCTGGGAGGAAGTCCGGACAAACTAAAGCTCCTGAGGATTTTGTGTAGTGGGTAGCGAATGTCGAGGGCGTTGATGCCTACAGAGACATTTGGGTTATGCTGTGACGTTAGTGTAACTCGATGTCACTGCGATCTACTACGGACCATAGCGGAAGTCGTATGGTCGTGAGAGCCAACGGTCTATGTTTGATTTTACCGTGATCGCAACATAACATCGGTAGACTGTGATTTATGAAGACATAGCGAAAGTCGTGAGTCCATGGGAGCCTAAGGCTACATTGAGACTTGACTGATGTAGTCTGTGACCTATGTAGGAGTGGTGAAGTTTCATTTGGCAGCGAAATTGGAGAGCGCTGATGCCTATAGTTACATTGATTTTTGCCGTGATGGTGACGTAATCCAGGGTGTAGCTGCGATCTGTAGCGGGTTCCATGGCATAATCGAGGGGTGCGGAGTGCCTACAGTTATCTATAGATTTTGCGGGGATGGCAACGTAACCATCGAGTTAACTGCGACCATGGAGAGCTGATGATTTTCAGAGCATTCTCACCAAAGATGTTACCTCTATTTTCAAAAATGTTTTCTATATTTTCAACAAAATGTTTTTCCAAGTGTTTTCACTGGGTGTTGAAAACGGGTTTACCAAGTACTTATGGATTTTCAGTCCTATGCCTGATCAACGTATGACCGAATTTCTATGAGAATGAGGATGGACCTGTGAAAACATCGAGTTATAAAAGTATTTTTGTAAAAACTATTTTGGTAATATTATTTAGATTTTAAAGTGTTTTAAAAAAATTAAGTCAAAAGAGTTTTTAATTAAAATGTTCAAAGAGTAATTTACAATAAGTATTGAATAAATTCTGGTTTTGTTCCTTTTCGAGGATGAAAAGATTTAAGGGGGGAAGGAATATGATATCCCGGAATTTTAAGCAAAAAAAATGTGATAATTTCTTTTATATATTATTTAAAATAAGCTAAATTATTATTTTCAAACAAATTTTGATATGGGTTTGTTTAAATGTGTGTGTGTGTGTGTGTATGAGTTGATTTTAAATAGAATTTGAATTTGAAATTCAAAGAATAAATGTCTTAAAATAAAATTGGATTGGAAATTCAAGAATAAATATATATGATTAGTATTAGTGTATAATTAAGATTTTAAAATCTTCTCTTTTAAAAGTTATATATGTATAAATACTAAAAAATGTATGAATATAAATATAAAATATAAATTGATAAAAAGAAATGTATTTATCTAAAAATTGAAATATAAAATAAAAGACAAGGATAAATGAAAGTTTTAATAATATTTAAGAAAAGGTTTAATACATTTTAAAAAAATTAACATAAGATAAAATTTAATTTGTATATATATACAACATTTGAAACATGATACATGAAATTAATAAATACATAATACAAATATGAATTAGCATAGAAACATTAATATACATACAAAAACACAAGTGTAAGGAGAATACAACATGAATTAACAAGTGTAAGCTAAGTAATATGTAATTATAACAAGTGGCATAATTTTTAGTTTCTTCTACTTTGATTTAGAAAATATATATAATAAAGAATAAGTGAGAAACTAGGCTGATGCATTCATTTCTAAATTCTTCTTCATCTTTCAAACTAAAGAAAGAATCAGAGAGAAGAAATCAAAACTAAAAAAATCAAACAAGATCAGTTCCAAATCTAAAACCCGAGCAAAGCAAAGATCATCTAAAAGCATCAAGCAGTTCAACTCAACTAATCAGAACAGATCAAATTTCAAGTGGCAGTTACAAAATTCAAATCAAGTTCCAGATTAAAAGATAAAGACCTGCTCTCTGTTTCTTTTGTAAAACTGTGAGTAACACCTCTTCCTATCAAAGCCTAATCTGTTAATATGATTGTTGCATGTGATCAACAATTGAAGTAATGTTGATTGGATGGATTAAAGCATTTACATGTATATAAATGTGGTTTATTCTGTGCATATCTATGTATACATATATGCCAGTGTGTATATAGATATTTACCTCTGTTTTTGTTTCTCAACAGGCTAAATCAAGTTTAAAAATCTATATCTCTTAATATAAACAATATTGTGTTGAGATCTCTAAAGGAAATTTGTTTGTAGTTTCCATATTTAACTTTTAAAAATAATTTCAAGTTAAAAATATTAATCATACATTAGAAAAGATTTAATTTATAGTAAAACCCAACCCATGTCATAAAATAAGTTGTTTAAATCTAATGTTTTGTTTATATAATCGAAATCATCATGTGAAATGATGATTTTAGGTTATAGTTTCGTTATTTTAAAGCTTGTATTTCAAGAGGAATTACATGTTGAACGGAAATTGGGTTTTGTGCATTTTCTGATGATCGACAAGGGTTGGGGCCTCGAGTTCATGGCTAAAGCTAGCCTGGTGGTAGGCGATTTCGGTAAAAATAGTCATTGGATTTTTGAGCCACCGTGGTGGCGGGTTGAAGGAATTTTAGGGTTTAACAACCCATTTGGGTCGATGTTGAAGTCGAGGCTTTTGCATTGTCAAGGGAGCATCGGACATGACTGGAGTTAGGGAATGGAAGCATGGCTCATCAGCGAGGCTGCGGACGTGGTGGCGAGGACTCTGATGATTGGAATAGGCGAGTCGGGGCGTTTTCATGGCAACCTGTTTTGTTCCAGGTTCAGTGAGTTGAGCTCGATTTCGATTTCGAGCCTGATTCTTAGTTTAGGTAGTCAGGATCGGAAGGGTAGGTCGATAACGACTTGTCGATGGTGGTATAGATGACCAAATAGTCGGCGATCAGTCGTGCACGTGCATAGGGGTCATTTTTGTATCTGATGATAGTAGTGTTGTTGCTGCGTTTTAATTGTCTCGGGGAGGATGGTGTTATAACTCAGGGTTGATCTCAAGTTTGATCGGGTAGCGACTGAGGTTGGTTGACTCGGGGTAGGAATCGGGGTTGGCTCGGGTAAGTGATGGTTTGGGCTCGGGCATGTACCCAAGTATTTTGCTTAGTTGATAATAAATAAATCAAATTTTGAATTTTAGCTAAATGAATAAGTTTCAAAAGAAAAATATAAACCGAGTTCTAAAACAAAGCATTAGCAGTTTAAACAAGTTTTCAAAATTTTAAAATGTTTAAAAATTGTTTGTTTAAAAGTAATTATATAATAGGTTAATTCATAAATGTTTTCAAAGGTGATTAAATGATGTAATTAAATAAAGTATTAATTATTTAATGTATTAAGGATGGTTAACTAATTAATGTAATTAGTTAAAGGAATAATTAATTAAAGGTTAATTAATTTGTGTAATCAATTTAAAGGATTGATTTACTAATGTGATTAATTAATTAAGGTAATTAATTAAAAGATGATTAATTTATTAAAGGTTAATTACTTAATGTAATTAATTAATGATAATTACTAAATGAAAGTAATGAAAGAATATTACTTAATGTTAGTAATTAAGATGGGTAATTAATGGATAATTACTAAATGTGATTTATTAAATGATAATTACTTAATGTAAGTAATTAAAGAATTAAATTGTTAAGGGTTAATTAATTTACTTATTAATTAAAGGTTAATTAATTGAGGATAATTAACTAATGGGATAATTACTTAATGGAAGTAATTATGAAAATTAATTTAGATAGATAATTTAAGGATGATTAATTAATGGTTTGTAATTAATTAATGTCAAGTAAGCAAGATTTAAAAGTAACTAAATTGATTAGAAATAGTACAATTAATTTATCTTGCTTATAAATGATTAAGATATATTAAATGACTTAGATTATTTGATATCTCTGATATGTGATTCATGATGCTTTGTGACATGAGATACGTTGGTTGAACTGTGATTTTGCGGGTTATCTATCTGAGATGAATTGCTGTGTAAATATGACATCCTATATTTAATATTGAATTGTTTTCACTTAAACAACTTGGATTAGTAGATGATATTGGATTCGAAGAGACCGGGGTCAGGTATCAGTAAATATCCGAAACCACTTCGATTTGAAATGTACAATAATTCTTTATAGATTTGATATGTGAAATCAATAGGACGGAATGGAATAATTTAAGTAAACTGGACCATTGAAACTAAGGGTACTTAGGGATTGATTTGTGAACTAAGTGTTGAGTATAACAAGTTAAGAACCGTAGTAAGGTACGAGTTACTCCGGGTTTCAGTTATGTTTTAAAACTTAGTATTTCAACTTTTATGGGTTTACTCACGCTGGTTTCTAGCCTAACCCGGGTGTTTCTTTGATGTAATGCTCGGGTTAGACCGAGTATTACAGATTTTCAAGTTGGGACATTCTGGAGATCGGGAGACGAGATGGATGGCAGGAACGTATGGAGTATATTCCGTTGTGTATTGTAGTCATATTGGCTGTATTCTGGGACAAGTTACCTTAACTGTCCATTTTTATGATTGGTTGTAACTCTGATGTATTGGATGTATATTAATAGATATAGTTTTCTTTGTATAAATGCTATTATTTAATTTTATATTCTATCCGCTGCGAATGTGAGATGCTATTGTT
Source organism: Allium cepa (assembly GCA_030765085.1). Classification (NCBI taxonomy): domain Eukaryota; kingdom Viridiplantae; phylum Streptophyta; class Magnoliopsida; order Asparagales; family Amaryllidaceae; genus Allium; species Allium cepa. The sequence goes on from CM060934.1 coordinate 185,901,212, forward strand.
TTCTGTTCTTCTTCTACCTTCTTCTTCTTTCTCTAACAATCTGAAATTTTCGGCGTTCGATTGCTAAGCACTACTACAGTGAACGTATTAGTGTCAAATTTTCGAGGTCGAAAATTTTGGGTCATTATAAAGGTGGTAAGAGCTCTCTATATGAAACATAAAGGGTATTTGTACATGCCTAAAACCATAATCCTATTTTAGAGGAGTATTCAAAATACCCCTTAGGAAGTGTGGTCTATAAGTTATCACTAGCATGTAATTAACCCCCACTAATATGCTTTTAGCTTCCACTAACACATGCATGTGCATTTTAATCTCCATTAGCTTTTAATTGTAGTCTATGGGTTAGTGGATAAGTGAGCTCCTCCATGATTTCATGAATTCTTTTTTTTTATTTGTCCTCCTTCACTTGTGCATGCATGAATATATGAAGCCACTTCCATTTTCCATCCAAAATCCTATAAATAAAACTAAAATGTGCAAATAAACATTCTCAAAATTAATACATGCACAATATTACCATTTTGCCCCTAAATGAAAATTAATGAGTGATGATTTGATGACATTTTGATTTTGGTAAAAACTTGTAAAATCACCCAAATATGATCATTATTTAATTAAAACAAGAATAATTATATGAGTATAAATATTCATTTTTACATGCACATCAAATACTCCCACACTTATCTTTTATTCATCCTCGAATAAACTAAAATTAAGATAAATCCATTTTCGTAGGGAACACAGTTGCATTAAGCATATGCCACAAGCCTTTAAACCTCTAGGTGTCTCTAGTAGAAGAGTGTTGTCTCATAAGGATTTTAGCAGATAATACCCATAAAATCCAAATGCAACATGAAAAGTTCCTAAATGCAATATTTATTTACAAAGATATGAATGCAAGTTTTTAAAAATATTTACAAATAAATAATTTACTTTTAAATTCACACGAATAAGTTAGATATAATTTTTGTCATTATAAAGAAACTTAAGTCCTTTTACTAGTCAAAATATCCAACAAAATTAAGTTATTATCAAAATAGACTCAAGTTTGGCTAGTTGTTTCGGTTGATAACATAGTGCAACTATGAAATGGATCATTAGATTATTATCAAAGTTTTTCAAAGTGGTATTTTTATTTCTTTTGGATAACAAGTCAATCAAATATGTGAAAATAGTGCTTGAATTTCAATTGCTTGCTCTATCTATTTTTGAAAAGTATTAACATTATTATTATTTACACACCTAATTCAGATAAACCGAGGCCAGATATACCGATCCTGCTGTGATGATCAGCAACTTCGTACCCTTTGAATCGACAATAAATCACACATGTCCGACCCAAAAAGCATAGACTGACGGAAAGCGAAGAGAAAGAAAAGAAGAAGAGAAGAGAAGAAAGTGAGAAGACAGAACTAAACAGAACAATACAGAATCTCACATCGCAGCGAAAAACATATAATAACATATCAATGATCTTTACAAAATATAAACTGTACATATATACATCAATCAGAGTACCACAATCAATCATAAATTATTAGCCTGGACATTTATAATAACCCGTCCTCACAATTGCCGATAACATATAACAACTAAGCATAGCGGATAATCAATAATCAAAACAGATATGCGTATACGAAAATAAAGATCTCCAGTTCCCCTGTTGAAGCTCCAATAGTACCAAATCTAAACTTGTAAATATACTCGATCTGATCCGAGCATTGAAAGGGAAGAACGCCCGGATCAGTCTGGCAAACCAGCGTGAGAAACACACTCAAATGAATTTATTAAATTACCAAACTTTTCCTTTATCAAAACAAAAGTATCTCGTAAGACAAGTCCACATATAAACACGGACATGATTTTACCTTACGATAACTAAACCATTTCATATCGAATCATCTGATATTATACTAGTGTCTAGTGTACAAATAATATTCAAAATAGCCGAAATTGTTACCATTGTTAAATTCCAGCATAGTAGGCTCTACAAATAAAATTAAAACACATAGTGGAGTTTGGATTTCCATACAGATGACCAGGTGAAGAGACTACCTTCTGAATGGGTACACCTCTAGGTGGATGTCCCGAGGCACAGAATATCTACCCTCTAGCAACACAAGACCGGCCTACCTCTATAACTAGATGGTACCGAATATGTCATCGTTCGGTCATTACCGACCTTTACCGAGGGCCCTCATAGTATACAAACCACAATAATCAAATACACGACGTCATAGCGTGTAAAGATATATCTATAAGAGGATAATCATACCCTACTTGGAGCGACTCACTTAGCTTTGCTACATCTAACCCTGTTTTGGCCATTTCCGGTTGATGAGGCCTGAGGTAACGATTGCCTTTCACAATCACATATTACATCACTTTGAATGCCACACGGCCATTTCCATTGACTACTAAATTTCCTTCCACAAAAATACAACCCTCATATGTCTCAAGGAGGGTGTTAAGCAAAGAGAAGTTGCCTTCTCCGCCACCACTAATGTACGTAATCTTTAGAAATGCAATGGTAGACAAACATCCATACAAGTTGTCCAAGAACAAGAAAAACCGAATGTACTTTCCTACCACATCCTATCGGGAAAACCCTAGGATTAGCAGCGACAGTCCTTGCATTGAATATTTCATAATGAAGAGACCACTGCTACTATACGTATATTGAGATTTTAACCCCAAACGATCAACAAGCAGTCCCCCACTATGAAAATCCTGAATATCAATATCATCACAAGCAACCTGCACAATCGTCGTATATACGTTGGTCCGAAGTGGTTTTTGGATAAACCGATCCCGGTCTCTCGCACCAACAACGCAAAAGCGTTTCTCAACCTCACACAGAAACTAAGTCTCATAGACTTATTACGTCTCCAACTTTCAACTTGCTATCCTCCGGGCCAAGAAGGAAGCTCGATAGATTGGAGTAATACTCCGCATTATGCGAATCAACATCCTCAACACAAATGATAATCAAGCCTACACGGAAGGCTACGTACTAAATGTACGACTAAATAGTTCCCATATCAAGTCGAGGAACTAAAACTTGACCAAATTTGATAGTTGGTTATTGGACTATCAAAGCAAACAACACCTTAACAATCATTGGACCCTTTTAATTAATCTTTTATCAATTAAATCACTTACCAAATATTCACTTCAAATTATCTTTAAAAAGATATAATCTCAAAACCATTTCAACATTCTATATTGGAAAACATTTCAAAATACTTATTTAATAATAAGTAATTCACAAATCAGTTTATTTTCAACACTTAGAAAACATCTCATATACTTAAATCATGATTAAGTATATATTTTATTCTGTAAGGAAAACATCCTCTTAAACATCTTTCATTTGAATCAAAACGAATGTTGCATAAAATATCGTTACGACAACCTAAAATCAATAGTATAGGGATTCGAAAATTAGGTAGATATATAAATCCCATATATTATACAAAACATTAACTTTCGAAAATCATTTACTATAACAACAGTGTTATAGTCCATCATTTTCTTACTTCTTGAAAACGTCTATTCCAACAATAAATATTGAAATCTATGTATTCGATACTTAATACATTAAAATGGTAAAACTAATTTTTTATCTTCTGGCGATTTAAAGTTCTGTAATGGCTTCCTTCTGGCGATTCTCGCTCTAGGCGACTGTTTTATCTTCTCCGTGATTTCCCCTCCCCCCTTCTTTTCGTGTCAGCCATTTCATGTCCTCTTCTGCTTCTCGTCCCTCTCCTCTGCCCCTTCCCTCTCCCTCTTCGACTAGGTCTGGCCGCCCCTTCAAATCCATGTCAGCTTTAAAACCTAAAATTCATTCGCTCACTGATTTTCCTCCTCTTCATGCTTCCAACCTTTCAACTGCAGTCCCGTGTGAAAGTATTCAATTTGCGACTTCTGGTTTTGTCCCATCTGGCGCTGTTTCGCCTTCCCCTGGATCTATTGAGTGTTTGCCTGTGAACTCTAACCACGGTACGCCTGCGATGTTCTTCGAGTGTGGTGTTGGTGGTCACAGTTCATCTGCATTGAACAATGAGTGTGGTGTTGGTAGCCTGATTGGAAGTGAAGTGGGGTTGGTTGAAGCTTCTATCTCTGAACGATGCACATCAACTGTTTGCTTAAATGCTACTGGGGATCTTGGTCCATTAAATAGTGATGTTTGTTTGAATGCGTCTAAGGTTGTTGTTCAACCTGTTTTGCCCTTTGATGTGGTAGGTTCTATACCTTCTGCAACTATGCCAGCATGCCCTAAGTCTTGGACTTTTTTATTCAATTCGCTTCCTCGAAACGCTGGTGATTATATTCCTATTGATTTTGAAATTATTGAAGAGAATGGAATGAAGATCCCCCCTCCTGATGTAATCCAAGACGGAGTTGATTTTTGGTCTGATTATTTGGTTGGTTTCTTATGGAACCAAATCACCGTCTTCGTGATCCGTCCTTGTTATTACGAAAGGTTTGGAAGCTGCGTGGTAATTTGAATGTGAAACTGATTGACTCCTTGTATTATCTCAAGTTTACTTCCGCTAAGGATCGTTGGTTAGTTCTTAGTGTCGAGCCTTCTTTTTTTGCTGGAAGGCCCTTTATTATCACCCCCTGGTCTCCTACCGTGGAGAGTGCTTGTGGGCAAGTGCTATCCATCCCCGTTTAGGTGTACTTTTCCCAGATTCCCTCTGCGCTTCAGCCTTTGCTTGGGTTGAACTGGTTAGCCTGCAACATTGGAAAATTGAAGTGTTTTGACACTAATACGGTTGCTCGAGATAAATTGATGTTTGCTAAGGCTCTCATTGAGATTTCCCCCTTCATGCCTCTCCCTGCTTCTATTCCGGTTCAGCTTGCTGTTGGGCAAGTTGAGGAGGTCCGTGTTCGCTATGGTTGGGTTCCAGATATTTGTTCCTCCTGTCAGTCTTTTGGCCACCTGGCCATCTCCTGCCTGCATTCCAAATCCTCCATGGCTGCTCCAAAGATTCCTCTGCCTCGCCCTCCGCTCCGGAAATGGATGCCTAAAGTGCCTCTTCCTGCGTCTGATCTGGCTCCGCCTCTAACTGGAGATACGTCTGTCTCTCCTATTGTTGCTGTGGTACCTGTTGCCTCAGCTTCTGCTGTTGCTGTTCCAGATTCTGCCTGGGTTTTTTGGGATGAGTCTGAGAGGTGTTGGGTTGACCGCATTTCTGCTGTGAGATTTAGCCCAGAGAATTGTTCATTTTTCAGGTTTGTTTTCGATGATCAGAAGAACCTTTGATGCCTTTATTATCGAGAGGGTGGCGATTCTCTTCTTCTTGATTTGGATGGAGTGTATGCGAGTACAAATTCGGTCATGCTGGCTGATCTTTCTTGGGATCGTTCATTTATTTATTCTCCTGATGCTACGGATTATGATCCTTGTCTTGCTACCCTTTTCAGGCCCTATGCTAGTCTTTGTGGGAATGTGCCTTTGGTTATTGATGATAATGGTGATTCTTCCTCTTCGGAGGAGTCCTAGTCTTGGTGTTTTATTTAGTTACTGTGGCTTCTCTGCCACATACATGTGCTGTATTTTTCCAGTTTTTTTAGTAGTGTAGGTGCTTTTGCCTTACTCCTGTACTTCAACTTTATTATTTTCATAATATAAGTGGACGGCCCGCTAAAAAACCGGCTTGCTTTGCCAAAAAAAAATCTTTTAATCATTTTATTCCATTTAAAAACCACTACCCAAAACATTTATTTTATTTAAATGATTGTTATTTACTGTCCAAAATCGTGAATATAATCCATTTATCAAATTCATTGCTTCTATATATTCATTAAAGGATTATCCAATGTTCAAAATCATGGATATATATCCTTTAATAAACTTCTATATTTAACTTATTCAATTCAATTGATTTCCGAATTATAAAACAATGTTTATAAATTCCATTTATATTTTAATGAAAACTTCAAGCTATAAAATCCCTTTATTTACCAATCCATATATACCTCATCTATATGCCAAAATCCCATTTATAACTTAATTACTTATAAATCTCTTATTTACAATTTCATTTATTTATAACTTCACAAAATTTATAAATCTTATTCGCTTATAAAATCCATTTGTAACTTTATTTGAACACTTATAAAACTCTTTTACAATCCCATCATTTTAATTTATAAAATATCAATTTATAAATCTTATATATATATACCGTTTGTAATAAATTCAAAATTCTCATTTTAACTTAATGTGCAAATTTATCAACTCCATATTTCAAAAATCAAATTTTAATATATTTCACAAAAATCATAATTTTTATAACATAAAAATTATAACTATTTATTTATTTAAAATAAATTAATTTCTTTAACACTTCAAAAATCAATAAAACGTATATTTCCAAAATCATTTGAAAATCCTATTTAATTTGAAAATCGTCACTTTAACATTTTTAAATTATCAAAAATAGGCCCAATGCTGCAACAGCACTAAATACAGCAATCACGGAATCCAAAACATCATATATCATATGATAACAGAATATATCACAATATCTGTAAACAAATCAACGGTGGTGAGAAATCCACTTGGATTCCTCTAACCTGTCATTTGCAACAAATATACATATTAGAAATATATATGCAATGTCCGCTTCGAGGCAGATGCACGTACAAAGGGTCATCCGCTCATACATGGGAATGTATAGAGCCTCATCTGCTCCAATAGGCAGGAATATATCCAAATACCAATCTATATATTGATAATATATTATATACCATCCAAATACTCATGAATAATCATAAATAAATTTTATTCTCACTTATATAAAAATATCTGTGAGTCAGAAAGAGTGAGTTGTACTCACGTTGATTCCAATAGCAGTTGCAGTGTTTTATTCCGAATAAAATTAAACAACCTTTTAATTTTATCCCAAATTTACGATAGCTTCAATCAACTCCAAACCAGCTCTAAAATGTACTGCTCGTCATTACGGACCCAATGCAACTTGTTTCGTCAAAAACGGACCTCGTATGACAAAGTTATACATTTTTAAAGGTTGTACGAATTTTAATACATATATAAATTTATAATTCCTTTTTCTTTTCTTTTTTTTATTTACCCAACACATCTTGGCCGCACGTTTCAAATGAAGCAGATCACAGCCGAATGTCTTTTCTCCTTCCTCCTTCATGAAAAACGTGATCGAACCCATGCTTCGTTCGATTTTTCTGATGGTCGTGCCACATCCCTTTATCGAGACGTCGATCAGATAACGCCATGTCGTAGCCCATCGTTCACTTCATCACCGCCGTGAGTATCATTGAGCTCGATCGTCTCCTTTGACCACAAAATGCCTCCAAACATGTGACGAACGCGACCACTTTTTCCCTCCACGCTGCTCCATTTTAAATCACAACCGTTGATTTTGAAGATCTCATCGTCCTCTATATTTTTGTAGTTGAAAACTTTTCGAATCTATTGACGGATTTGAAGAAATCGAAGGAAAAAAGAAATGAATTTCTAGCCATTGAACAACTAAACGGTGGCTTGACCTAGAGCTGTTAGGGTTTAGTGTAAAATGAAAATAACGAGGCTTTTTATGGAAAATTTCGCGCGCACTATTCATCCGAAAAATTTTCAAGCTCGAAACTAAGCGTGCCGCCTAGCATTTATAATGTTTTACTCCTATTCCGAACCAATGGAATATATATCGAGATCTAATTCGATCATATTTGAAAGATAGGTTTTTGAGTCAAATTATTTAAATTTAAAATTCTCTTAAACAAATTTCTACGCGTTTTAGCTTGCCCCGGACAAACCGCAAATCCGATTGACACGAAATTTGAAATCTTACAATAATATAACATTACGGATCTACTAAAACTGCTTTCATCGAAATCCGAGACTGTTTGAAAAATGGCTATTTTTACACGTTAATTAAATATTAAAGTATTCAATTTCTACAAATCAACTTTTAAATCCATTTTAGAAGTTTTATAACATCATTCTAATTCAAATAGAATTTAATTCAACTTTCTAAATCATTTTAATTCACATTAAATCCAATTTCCAATTATTTTTGAAATTTCAAATAACAAATTATCAATTTAATTATCCAATTAAATCCCTATATATAAAATATAAGTTATTCAACTAATAAAATTAACTTGTGAATATTTACAATATTTTAAATATATGAATTTCAAATGACTGAAATTCTGGTTCGTTACACCTGCACTGCCTTTCGCGACATGTGAAGAGTAGAGAGTGTGGCGAATGTACACACTTGCGTATGAACACATGACTCTTGATGGTTATTTTTATTAAATCTATTTACATACACCTACTCTGATAAACCGATGCCAGATATACCGATCATACACTGTCTTTTGGGCTCACGTGAGAGGGGAGCCGAGCATAGCGAGGTACACATTTGCGTGTGAACACATGACTCTAGGTGTTTCTTATTTTTATACACACCACTTTTTTTTAGAGAGAATTTTGCAAAATCATCTTAGCACCACTTAACTTAGAAGATCAAAAGTATTATAGCCTTTACTTTAAATCAACCACTCTTTTAAACAAAGACTTCAATTAGGATATACTTCACAATTATCACCCATGAATCTTCCTATGTGCTAGTTAAACCATAATTACTTGTAATCAAACTTTATTTTTACTTTTGTTAAGACAAATAAATTTTCAAAATTTTCAATTTAATAACCAAAAACATGTATTTATTCCATAGTTTTTTTAGAGTAAATCAATATGCTAAAAATTAGTTTCGACTTTTTTTCGTTTTGTTTGTTTATTTTTTTCTTTTCGTTTTTTGTTTTTATAAAGAAAATGCAAAAAAAATATAAACGATGAAAAATAAAAATAACCATGAGACCTCCCCCACACTTAATTTTGACTGTGTCCCTACAGTCAACCCAAGTGAAAGGGGAAAAATAAAATAAAAATAAAAATATGACATATATTTACATGAAAATGAAACGATTATTATTTACACAACATTAGAAAATATACCATTAAAGAGTAAATGAAACGGTCTTCCAAAGACCAATTCATTTGTCTCGTCAAGTATGAGAGACATAACATAAGCACAGAAAAACAAACCATCAAAGATTTCAAAATTGAATGTTGATTTTAAAAAAGGAATGTCGTTTTATTAAAAATCGTATGAGTTGTTTTATCATCGATGATTTTTGGGATAGGTAGACCAATTGGTTGAAGTTCAAGTTTATTTTCACCAAATTTAAATTCAAACTCATCATTGACACGTTCTTCAAAATTATTGATTTCAAAATCAAAATTGTGATTTAAATCTTCCCCTTCATAATTTAACAACTCTTCTTCGAAAAGTCCAAAAAATTTATGTTCACTAAATTCGTCTTGAATTATTCACAACTTCATTGCATGTATCATGTTCAAAATCTAAATTTGTTGTATTCAAATTTCCAAAATCGGAAAAAGAAAGATCGAATTTTAAATTTGGTTCCACGCTCTTAGTAGAATTAAAGTCCAACTCAATTACCGCATTTTCAACAACATTATTAAGATAGCCATTTTCAATTTCAAAAGCTGTTATTTGAAAATCATCAATTTCAATAAAAGGTGGATTATTATTTGACTAGTGTAACGACCCGCTATTTTGGACCATTCGCATCCGCACATGTCGGACTTGAATAATTCAAAATACCGAATTGTTAATTTTAAAATTTGGCAAAACTCAGATATACAGTAAATAAATAATCACATATGCTAAGTTGACAAAATGAACGTTTGTATATAATTTATAAATTTATATAAATGCGCTTACCGACGATGGAGAAAAGAACAAAAGCTGAGCGATCGGTGCTGCTGCAACAAGAAATCAGTCGGTTGCTTCTGCACACAACGAAAAGAAAAGTTGGTTACTATTTGGCAACCAAAATAGATACTTGCGTAAATTACTCTACCGCAATACCCAACTCAATTTACTAATCTCAGTTTCATCAATTTTTATTTATTTATTTATTTATTTTAAACACACTCACGCATATACACCAACACACTCTAATTTTCATTTATACGCACACCGCACATGCATGCACAACACACAGTAAATCACATTTCAACTTTCAACACTTCTTCCCAGTGTGTTGCACAACCACACATTTAAACACATCAAAAGCACACATAGCACCACGTCTCAAGCCACTCACGCACACACACAACACCGCACTTCTCATTCATTTTTTTTTATACATGAACCCATGCATACACACACCATACACGGTCACGCACACCTCGCCGAACGCACGTGTAGATTTAAGGGGGACGGCTTGGTGAGACACGGCCTGGGTGTGGTCGCGAGGCGACGGAGACGTGATCCTGGGCTTGGCTCACGGTGGTGGGCTGGAAGGCCGAAGGCGGAGGAAAGGAAGGTGGCGAAGAAGGGCCTGGGCAGTCGGCACAGCCTGCGTTTGGCGAGGAGGGTGGCTAGGTGGGTACGGCCAAGGGGAGGCTGTCGCATGGGAACTGGAGCGGGAGGAAGGTCGGCCTGGGAGGGTGTTTGGGGCTTGTGGTGATGTTGGACGTTGGCAAGTGGTGCCGAGGTGGGATGGGTCGCACGCGGCCATGGGCGGTGGATGAGGTGGGCTGGGTTGGCATCGGACTGGGCATGCTTTCGGCCATGTTTGTTTTTTTTTTCTTTTTTTACTTACTGACGTTCCAGAGAGAAGAAGGAAAGAAAAGAGAGAGATGTGAGATGGAGTAAAAGATGAGGGGGAAAGTGATACCTGGAGAGAGCAGAGTGAATTGAAATGAAGTGCTCAGAGAAAAATGAGCTGATGCGTTTGATATTTACTTCTTTTTAAATTTAACGTAAATGATTTACATGGGTAAGAGAAAACGTTACTCTCCAAACGTCATAGCCATTACAGTGACTCTTCACGTTTCAGCTTCCTAGAGAACGCATTAAATTTGGCTGAAATAATTTTTTTTCATTTTCTTTTTGACTCAATTCGAGTTTACAGAATCACTCCCATTCGAGTTTCAGTCTCTTCTTTTTGACTCAATTCCTTTGAATTTTGGAACGTTTCCTCGGTTCCGGAATTCATTCGTGTCCCTCACTTTTCGTTTTCTTTCAATTCTGGAGCATCCCATAGCTCCACTTCAAATGATCTTTAAAATGAATCGGCGTCTCGCCAAACTTAGAATGATTTGTAAACGGGTGAAACTCCTTTACAATAGGCATTGATTTACCGAAGATCTCTGTATTCTCGGTCTAGAATGCTATCTATCTCCTGCTATACCTGAATTCTATCTCTTGAGATCGAGTGTTGATTTACCTTAGAATTCAGCATAGATCTTATTCTAGAAGTTACGGTCGACCAGGTTATGGTTGCCCGTGAATTAAGTAAGCTTGTCCATCTCCCGGTTCTGTTAATTGAATTATCTTATCTTCTGTCTTGAACTTATTATCAAATCAAAATTCTCTTTAATTTGATTTCCATCAAATTTGAATCGCTACTTATTTTGAAATCCATTCTGGTATCGTCGAGCGAGAAGTGTATTTGTAAATTAATGTTAAAAATGTTTTATATATGTTGTGTTGTTTGAGTTGTTGATGTTGGTTTGGGTTTTCGATCGATTCGTCTGATCAACGCTATCGATAGAATTTCCAAAACACTTAAACAGAGCAAATTGACACAATATTGTTTTCAAATTTGGTAAATAAAATAAATTAAATGATTATATTATATATAAGTATAAATTTTCTGAAATTAAAATGTTAGTGAATCTGTTGTCCGAAATGTGAAAAATTTTAATTTTAATTTATTGTTTTATAAATCATTGATCATTTCATAATATAAATAAATGAATTTATAAAATTTGGGTATAATTTAATTTGGAATTGAAGTGAATTTAAAATTAGAATTTGAGAATATAATTTCCAATAAATTTCGAACTATGGTTTTAAAGTTCAAAATGTATATTATTTAAAATATTTTCGAATAGAAATGGTTTTCAAAGAATTTTAAATGATTAAATTAGTGCTCTCTTATTTTGTCGCTGGAAAATAGTTTCGGTGATGACGGCCGCATCATCGACATTCATTTTCGAGTTTCGAAGTGTAGAGACCATCAGTAGCTTGCTACACTCTTGTTTTGAAATGAATTTGATTTGAAAATTTTAAAGTACAACATGATTTAAAATACATATATAAGTATTTGATTTAGATTTGATTTGGATACAATGTGTGTGTGTGTATATATATATATATATATATACACATTATTTGAAGTTAATCGAAAATTTAATTCTTAAAATTTGGGTAAAAGATGATTTCAATTATAAATAAAACCAAAATTTTGAATTGATATTTAAACTTGAGAGAATTGAATTAGAAATTTACTTGTATTATACTAAATTGCACTATATACTACTTACCTAAATTTTCAAAGGTTAATTATGTAACTGAATATTATACAATATAAATGATATCAAAGAAATTTTTAAATAAATTTGAGTAGTTATATTAAATGTAAATACACTTAATATATATGTGATAAGATATATTAAGTAGAATTAAATTAATAATAATTTGGAATAAAGAAGAATTGAATTTGTCGAATAAAGTATGATTATAATAAATAACTATTCAAATTTATGATCTTTGAAAGTGTTAATTTAAGAAAATTTGGTAATATATAGTATAAATTGTCTTTATAAATAAAATGTGAGTGCGTATAATAAATGTTATTCACTTAAAATTCAATTATAAAATGTTTATGGAAATAAATAGAATAATAAGTTAAATAAATAATAGGTGATTAATAGAAGGAAAATTTTGTTTTGAAAGTTAATAAATTGAAATTAAATCAACTAAATAAGATATCTTGAATTAACTGGATTTAAATTGAATTTCATTTGAAAGAAACGTTTTGTACCTAACATTTATAAATGAGAAACCAAATCAATTTAATGGAAACTTGGATTTTAAAAACAAATAGTTGAATATAAGTTTATTTAAATTGAATTTATATGGTTTAAATTAATTGTTTATTATGTAATTCAGTCTATTTCCTTTTGGTTGTTTCTATTCTCCTACCTCCTCCCTTTTCGAGGACGAAAAGTTTTGAGTGGGGGAGAGTGTAACGACCCGTAGATTTAACCGGTTTGAATAACGTTACTAATTGAAATTTTATGAAATTTTAAACGATAAAATTTTTATATTTGAAATGCGTCTAGTTAAACATAGCAACTGGTAAATTTTCGTCCAAAAATACGAAAGTTTATTTCGTGCGTAAATTTACTTCAATTTAATCAGTTAAAAAGCGATAAAAACAAAACGTTTTCAAAACCAAAATATTTTTACATAGAAAAATTCTAAACAATCTTCTGAGAAAGATGTCAGTTTGTCATTTTTTCAAATTCGGACATCTTTAGCTCCGTCGATCTTAATTTTCTGCGATTTTTGCGCATTTTCCGCTGGTAGAAATTTCGAATTTTTATAATTCAATCGTACCGCTAATATCTATATACCGTTTTGATCGTCTCATTGTGCTGATCACTACAGTATATTCGATAGTCAACTTCGAGAACCGGTGTGTGGTGAAATCTATGAAACGCCTAACTTATCGGTTTCGTATCTGGACCTATGCCTCTTCGTTGCTTCCTGAGACAACCAAACGCCACAAGCTTTTATTATTTCTCAAATTCTGGTACGGGGCTTTTTCTATTCTCAACGATTCAAAATCTTGCTTTGCCCCCTTAATTTTCTAACTGTTCTATTCTACAAGATTTGGGGTTATTTTTTTTATTAGGCTTTTCATTCCTTTCTCTCTGTAACTGGTCTTCCCCTCTTCATTTCCATGCCTAAAACAACTGCTCCTCCTTTCTGAGTCACGTCTCCTCACTCACCCTCTGCCCGAGACCAAGTTTCACCATTTCGCCAACCGATCCACCTTTCTTTTCCATGCCATGCCCACGCGTACAACCAAGCATCCCTCAACATCTTCCCATCTCCCTGCCGTGCCTTGTTTCCTCTAACCCAAACAGCAAGTAACGGCCTCCTTCCCAAACCCAGATCCCCTTGCAACCACCCGCCTCCCATCCTCATGCGTGGAGCAGCAGCCCATCCATCGCCTATGTCCACAAACCTGCCGAACACCAAACTCCCCGCGTCTAAACCCATCGCAGTGCTTTTTCCAGCCCTTCCACCTGAGCTTTGCAATCCCCACCCGAATCTGCTCTCCACCAACCTGACCATGCATAGCATGATCTACCCCTTGGACCCTCTCTTTCCGAGCTAGTGCTCCACCGCAAAACCCGAGACCCGCACCGCAGCTACACACTGTCACCACTCCGACATACCTCCGCCTCCCTCCAGAAGCCGCGACTTTCCCACGCAACTGCCTCCTTTCCACACAAAAACCCATGCGTTTCACCATTGTCCATTTTCCTCCTTCGCTTCACACGTGGCAGCCCGCAACCCGAGCTTTCCTCCTCCTCCACACGAACCTCCGCTGGCCACCCTCCGGCGTGTTTGCATCTCCTTTGCTCGTTGATATATAGGTTTGTTTTTTTGTTTTTTTATCAGTTTAAACCAATACTATATATATGTTAATTTAATACACTAGTTGTCTGCATACATCCCTATAGTCTACGTGTATTTAGCAGTTGTGTGGCATGCATCAGTTAGTATAGGTTTATTTTAGTCTACTATATATTAATATAGGCTATATGCTTGTGCGGTGTAAATATATATGGAGAAGTTTGTATCAATATTCTATGTATTATTTGTTGGTGTAAAACATTGTACCAGTGTATATATATTTACTTGTATAGGTACGTATAACGTTGAAATAGAATTTTATCTTATCGATAGGTATAAATTTATAGAAATATGATATAGGATGTTGATATATATATGGAGTAGTTCATATATTTAGTCTGTTATATTTTTGTTTTAGTATAATATGTTCTGTGCTTGGGTTGAAAACATATTCATGAGTGTAGTCTATCACTTGTTTTACAGTATGTTTAAGTATTCTTGAAAGAAAGTTTCAAAAGCTTTGGTATATAATACATTACGTTAGGATTAGTATTGTATATAAATGAATATGTTAAAACTTATGTTAGTATTTCAAATATATATAAACTGTTTTAAATATATGGCATTTACAGCTTTTGTATATATGTGTTAAGTTGAAGTTCCAAGCCTCGACGGAAAAAAAAAAATATTATTCATTTTGCATGAAGCTAGCCTTTGCCTGTAGGCTTCTCTGAGAGAAAATTATTTTCATACATATCATGTTAGAACTTAATATGTTTGTGTTAAATTTTGGGATCTGAAAGATTATGCCTACACTGTAGTTTTAATGTACAAGCTATAATGGTTTCAATGTACAAGTTATAATATATATGTTATATATTTATGTTATTTGTTAGGTGTAGTTATATTATTTTATATAAAGTACATATATGTATATATTATTGTAACAAATTTGCAAATCTGCTTGTTTTCTTTTTGTATATAAGTCGTATTTATTATTATTATTTTGATCTTAAATTATGATTATTTATATTATTACTGTAGTTGTTAAGGTAGTCAGTATGAACTTTATATAGGATTTTATAGTAGTTTATCAATATAGGTATATTTGAGTTATTAAGATCACAACTCATATATATTTTCAGTGTATATCGAAACTGATTTTTGATTTAATTTGTCTTATCAGCTCTATCCATCGTATTCGTGCCAATCTGTTTTGCTTTGAAACTCGTGCTCGGATTCGTAACTTCTCTCGTTCTTGTTCATCTCTAGCCTCGAAAGGTGAGCAATCACTCACTATTAATGTTCTTTTATTTAAATTTGATTTCAATTGAAACGACAATTGAAATATGCTGCTGTTAGTTATTTACACTGTTATGTATGCTATTATCTGTATCGGTTCACTTATGACTTCTGACACCATTATCTGTTAATTATTATGCGACGATAATACAGTTTGGTTGACAAATTGATTGTTTGATTGTTGTTTATATTGGATGTTAAATTGTAATGTATAAAGTGATAAATATTATGCAATTGAAGTTGACGTAGGGTAGTTTAAAAATTGTGAAGTGACATATGTGTTGAATTTGATTAGTTAATTTGAATAATATGATCCCTTTTAATTGTTAAGTTAATTGACACGTAGATTTTGATAAATTACACTTTGAACCTTTGAACGTATATTGGATTAATTGTTGTAGTATTAAATTTAAAATTGAAATTGAACGACAAGTGAAAAAAAAACCGTAATGTAATAATCTTTAATCTACATGAAATGATAGTGTAGATTCTAGAAATAATTATATTAATTCGCACAAACAACAATGTGAATTAATACGATTGTTTCGGGATTATTTGAATTGATTGTTGGATTGTGTTTGATTGTTGTTATTGCTTGTTTATTTACTTTGACACCATCCATGTTATCACACTGCAAGTTCCCTTTGCTATGTTTTGATTTTGAATTGAATTGGAATCGGGTTGAAATGATAAATACCCAAAATGAACTTGACTTAGGATAGAGAACTTAATAACCCGATTGGTCAGTAATTTGATTTGAAATAATTATTTGAATAATAAGGTTTTGAAATAAAATTGGAACGTAAATTTTGATGAAAGGAAAATGTTAATATTGGAATCTGAATCAAAATATTAATGTAATAAATGATGAAAGAACGTTGTTTGAAATTTAATTATTTAATAATTAAATTTGGAATTATTAATAAATAACTTGGAATTAGTAATAATTGAGTTTGAAACTGTAATTAAGCTTGAAATTTTAATTAAGTTGAAATTATTAAATTAAATTGAATAATTAAGTTGAATTTATAATCAAATTTGAAATTATTAAGCTTTAAATGATTAATAATTAAGATTGAAATTATTTAATTATTGAAAGAGATTTAATTATTTGATAACTGAATAAAAATTGAATTCTTTGATAAGAGAAATGGAACTTTTGAATAAGTGGATTTGAACGTCGTTAATAAATGAAATTGAATTTCTTTATTTATTAAAGTTTGAAATTTTAAGTAAGTTAATAAGTGAAATTAAACTTCTCGAATATATGAAATTTAGTTCTTTATTAATTAAGTTTGAAATTTGTAACGAAGACAATAAATAAATGAAATTGAATTTCTTTAACAAGAAATAAAATATGATTTATTGAAATGAATGGGTTTATTGAAATTAACGTAAGACTTGTAATTTAAAGAATCG
The DNA here is from genome assembly GCA_030765085.1 of Allium cepa. Lineage (NCBI taxonomy): Eukaryota > Viridiplantae > Streptophyta > Magnoliopsida > Asparagales > Amaryllidaceae > Allium > Allium cepa. The sequence continues at coordinate 185,918,467 of CM060934.1, forward strand.
ATTTGACGAATTTAATTTATTTCAATTTGAAGTTTTGATATAATGAAGATGAACGTAAATAATTGATTTAAATGAATTGGAAATTTAAATAGAAGTTGTTTGAAGGATAAATTTACTTAGCGAATATTGAATGAAATCGATAAATGAATTTAAATTGATTTGAACGAAAATTACACCATTTTAAATGTTTTCGGAACGAACTAATATACGAACTTGAATCAATATTTGAATTGTTTAAATAAAAATTGTAATTGAATTGTAAGACTTTGAAATGGATTTGGAAGTTTTGAAACGTAAATTATGGAAATCGATTTCGAAAGATAATTGAAATGTTGATTTACGAATTCTAATTTAAATTGAAATTGATTTGGTTTGAATTATATTAAATGACCAATCGGTGTAATAATTAAGAAAGTTATTAAAGAAACCGGAATCGGTTATGGATATACTCTCTATCTAAGCCGAAAACCACTTTAATAACTATACGCGGAGTGATGATCCAGAATGAAGTGGTTGTAATGATGTACGTGATGACTGAAGAAAGAGAACGATAATAGATAGCCTTGACACTTGTGTCAAATTGGAAATGACTAAAATCAGGAGCCATGCCGGGCCAAATGGGGTTAGCCACCTGTTTGCGTGAAAAATGGCCGCAAACACCCAAAGTCGTATGAGTTGGTTGATTTTATGTTGTTCTTAGTGATTTGGGTGATTTATGCAAATGTATGAAAAGCAGGGACTAAATTGTAAAAGACACACAGATTTATAGTGGTTCGGCAAGAACATGCCTACGTCCACTTTATATGTTATTCTCCTTTTTTCCTTCAGATTACAAGTACAAAGCTTTGATTACAAGTATCTAAAGTTGTTTGAGAGTTCCTTCCAGGCTTGAGCTCTCAAACTTGTCCTCCATTGTTGTACCCCTGCCCCTCTATTTATAGAGTGAGGCTGGGGGTAGGGGTCTTGGATGCTTATAGCTGTTGGTGGGCCTGGGCTGATGCAGTTTGGACTGGCAACTTTCTGGTTCGGCGAGGCTTCATTCGGCATGGAGCTTGGAGAGAAGGATGGTTGGACCGGTGGTTGGTTGGTCCGGTGGAGCATGGGTTGAGTGGAGTTCGTTCGGTGATAGGAGTATGATCCGGTGGTAGTATGTTAGTGGATGGAGTGTTGGTTCGGTGTAGGATGAGTGGGCCGGTGGATTGGTCCGGTGATGGAGGAGGCAGGTTGGTTCGGTATTGAGGTGGAGAGGCTTGGTTCGGCATTGCTTGGACCGGTATGCCGAATGGAGTTGTGTTGGGAACGCCGGATGGGAACGCCGAATGAGACGACTAGGAATGCCGAACGAGCTTTAGGCCTTAGTGCCGAATGACTCGTATACTTGCGTAGCCGAATGAACATGAGGGTATGAGGCCGAATGGACTTGGTATTCGGGAACTCTGGACTTAGGTACGCTTGCTGGTTGCTCCTTCTTAGCTCGATCGTGGTGGAGACGCGCTCAACATTGATATTCCAGTTTTGACCAAAAAAAATGGGATAACACTTTGCCCCCCAAAATATGCCTTGCGGTAGGAAGGCGTGTTTTGTAATGCCATGAGCTGGATGTTCATATCCTGTCATCAACCTGTAAAGAACTTGATAGTTTATATGGCCCCAACTGATGACCGTTCGGGATCGAGCTATTTGGGATGAAGCGCGGCCGTTCATGGTCAAGCGCCTAACTTCAAATGACGATCGTTCGTGATCAAGTCATTCGAGGGAAAGTGCGACCCTGCGCGGTCAAGCGCGTAAATCCATGCGTCGATCGTACGGGATCGAGTCATCTGCAGTGAAATGTGACCGTTCAAGGTCAAGCGCTTTACTTCAAATGACGACCGTTTGGGATCGAGTCATTCGAGGTAAAGTGCGACAGTGCGCGGTCGAGTGGGGACCGTTCAAGGTCAAGCGCTTAACTTCAAATGACGACCGTTCGCGATCGAGTCATTCGAGGTAAAGTGCGACAGTGCGCGGTCGAGTCTGTATGTCCACGCGTCGATCGTTCGAGACCGAGCCATTTGTGATGAAATGTGACCGTTCAGGGTCAAGCGCCTAACTTCAAATGACGATCGTTCGTGATCAAGTCATTCGAGGTAAGGTGCGACAGTGTGCGGTCAAGTGGCGGTCCTCAAATGACGACCGTTCGCGATCAAGCCATTTGAGGTAAGGTGAGTTGTGGGTGGCGGACCTCAAATGACGACCGTTCGCGATCGAGCCATTTGAGGTAAGGTGAGTTGTGCCGTTCGAGGCGAGTTGTGCCGTTCGAGGCGAGTTGTGATCGTTCGCGATCGAGTGCCGTTCGAGGCATGTTGTGACTGTTCGAAGTCGGGTGCCGTTCGAGGCGAGTTGTGACTGTTCGAAGTCGGGTGCCGTTCGAGGCGAATGAGTGTGCCCGGGGGGGACTTAATATTATCAGTGTTGGAGTTATTGTTTGGGGGAGTTTTCGAATCAAAGACTTCGGCAGTTCGTTGCCATGCAATAGGTGGTGCTCGTGGACCGTTCGCGATCCAACGGGCATACAAGTAAATAACTTTTCCATGGAATTGTAAATGTTAAAGCAATAGTACCTTACAGCAGAAATGTCCAAACAGGAAGAATTCAAATGTTCAAATCGAAACAAAAGCAAAGCAAGGATGTCAAAGTGTAAGTTCCCACCCCGAAGCAGTCAATGATCATTCAGAGCATGCCTGGAGATCGTTCGCGATCTCGTACATGTGTAAATGATTTAATTGCTTTAGTGGAAGCTTACGACTTGTTCATCGTTATTTTAATCAAGCAATCAATGGATAATCAAATGGTGCCTTGATCCAGGGTCACCTCTAGCTGATGTAGAGGGTGGTCGCTCTGGCTCCACCGCTGGAGTTCGCCTCCTCACATACTGAAGGAGCATACCGTTCCTGATGATCATTTCTGGAATATCAATGTTGAGCGCGTCTCCACCACGATCGAGCAAAGAAGGAGCAACCAGCAAGCGTACCTAAGTCCAGAGTTCCCGAATACCAAGTCCATTCGGCCTCATACCCTCATGTTCATTCGGCTATGCAAGTATACGAGTCATTCGGCACTAAGGCCTAAAGCTCGTTCGGCATTCCTAGTCGTCTCATTCGGCGTTCCCATCCGGCGTTCCCAACACAACTCCATTCGGCATACCGGTCCAAGCAATGCCGAACCAAGCCTCTCCACCTCAATACCGAACCAACCTGCCTCCTCCATCACCGGACCAATCCACCGGCCCACTCATCCTACACCGAACCAACACTCCATCCACTAACATACTACCACCGGATCATACTCCTATCACCGAACGAACTCCACTCAACCCATGCTCCACCGGACCAACCAACCACCGGTCCAACCATCCTTCTCTCCAAGCTCCATGCCGAATGAAGCCTCGCCGAACCAGAAAGTTGCCAGTCCAAACTGCATCAGCCCAGGCCCACCAACAGCTATAAGCATCCAAGACCCCTACCCCCAGCCTCACTCTATAAATAGAGGGGCAGGGGTACAACAATGGAGGACAAGTTTGAGAGCTCAAGCCTGGAAGGAACTCTCAAACAACTTTAGATACTTGTAATCAAAGCTTTGTACTTGTAATCTGAAGGAAAAAAGGAGAATAACATATAAAGTGGACGTAGGCATGTTCTTGCCGAACCACTATAAATCTGTGTGTCTTTTACAATTTAGTCCCTGCTTTTCATACATTTGCATAAATCACCCAAATCACTAAGAACAACATAAAATCAACCAACTCATACGACTTTGGGTGTTTGCGGCCATTTTTCACGCAAACATTTTGGTGCTTTCACTGAGAAGAACCAGCTTCCGCTACACGGACAGAAGTTGAATTTGAAAATCTAAGAGTTCAGATCTAAGAGTTATGACGAGACAAACAAGTAAAAGGCAAAGGCCAGAGAGAAGTGAACACCAAGGAAGTCAAGAGGCTTCCTCAAGAGGGAATCAAGCGTCGATCTTCATCACTAGGGATGAGATGGAGGTCATGATGAGAAGGCAAGAAGAGATGATCCAGAACTTACTTCAACAAATTGGGCAAATTGGAGCACAGATCCAAGGAGCGGCTGGAATTCAGAACGGAGCAGGACCATCTGGTGCAGCACCAGAGCTAGGGGGCACTCACGCAGAGCATGTTGATCCGACCCCGGGAAGTGAGATGGGGGCATCCGAGCCACCTGGTAGCAATAGAGGAATGAACGTTCAGCCAAGGAGGCATACACATGGAAACTCCCGTGGACTTGGGGGGCAGGTCGAAGACAGTGAACGAGAGCTACAGCTTGGAGACAACGACAGATTAGCAGAGATGGTTAGAAGAGCTATGAGAGGCGGTTTAGTAAACAGAGACTTGGAAGATGTAAACAGGAGTCCTTTTTCTTCCGCGATCAGGATGGCTAGGAACCCACCAGAATTCAAGCTACCATCATTGGACATGTACAACGGGAAAACGGACCCCACGGTCCATCTAACGAAGTATATGAGACATATGGAAGTGCTGGGGGCATCAGAGGAGGTTATGGCCCGATGCTTTCCACTGTATTTGACGGACATTGCAGCGTTATGGTTTAGACAACTGGAGAGCGGCTCCATAGGAACATGGGCAGATTTAACTGAGAGATTCATGAGGCAATTCAGGGTTCATATTGCGAGACCCAAGAATGTGATGACTTTGGCAACCTTGAAACAGAAAACTGGAGAGACTTTGAGGAGCTTCCTAACGCGATTTAATGCGGCAGCAGCATCAGTGGATCGACCAGATCCAGCTATGGTCATGATGGCAGCTGTATCTGGAATAGCTGGTAACACAGAGTTCAAGAATTCATTAACCAAGGACCCGCCTATGAATCTGGGAGAATTCTATCACGAGGCTGAAAAGTTTCTGCGTTTGGAAGATGCTAGTGCAGAAAGAGAGGAAGAAGATGACGTTTACACAATCAAGAGCGGAAACCCACCTGGAAAGGGTGCGGAGACTAGCAAAGGAAAAAGAAAGGCTGAGGATAATGATGACAGGACAAAGTGGCTACGAAGAGAGCCACGATTCACCACCTATTCAGAGTTGAATGAGAGTTTGGAACGGATTTATCAGAATACCAAGGGGCAGGTTCCGTATCGTAGACCAATGCGAAGGGATCCAACCTCTGACGAAAGAAAATCAGATAAGTTTTGTGTATTTCATGAATTGAATGGTCATAACACTAATGATTGTAGGCATTTGAAGGACGAGGTGGAAGGGCTTATCAGGAACGGTATGCTCCTTCAGTATGTGAGGAGGCGAACTCCAGCGGTGGAGCCAGAGCGACCACCCTCTACATCAGCTAGAGGTGACCCTGGATCAGGGCACCATTTGATTATCCATTGATTGCTTGATTAAAATAACGATGAACAAGTCGTAAGCTTCCACTAAAGAAATTAAATCATTTACACATGTACGAGATCGCGAACGATCTCCAGGCATGCTCTGAATGATCATTGACTGCTTCGGGGTGGGAACTTACACTTTGACATCCTTGCTTTGCTTTTGTTTCGATTTGAACATTTGAATTCTTCCTGTTTGGACATTTCTGCTGTAAGGTACTATTGCTTTAACATTTACAATTCCATGGAAAAGTTATTTACTTGTATGCCCGTTGGATCGCGAACGGTCCACGAGCACCACCTATTGCATGGCAACGAACTGCCGAAGTCTTTGATTCGAAAACTCCCCCAAACAATAACTCCAACACTGATAATATTAAGTCCCCCCCGGGCACACTCATTCGCCTCGAACGGCACCCGACTTCGAACAGTCACAACTCGCCTCGAACGGCACCCGACTTCGAACAGTCACAACATGCCTCGAACGGCACTCGATCGCGAACGATCACAACTCGCCTCGAACGGCACAACTCGCCTCGAACGGCACAACTCACCTTACCTCAAATGGCTCGATCGCGAACGGTCGTCATTTGAGGTCCGCCACCCACAACTCACCTTACCTCAAATGGCTTGATCGCGAACGGTCGTCATTTGAGGACCGCCACTTGACCGCACACTGTCGCACCTTACCTCGAATGACTTGATCACGAACGATCGTCATTTGAAGTTAGGCGCTTGACCCTGAACGGTCACATTTCATCACAAATGGCTCGGTCTCGAACGATCGACGCGTGGACATACAGACTCGACCGCGCACTGTCGCACTTTACCTCGAATGACTCGATCGCGAACGGTCGTCATTTGAAGTTAAGCGCTTGACCTTGAACGGTCCCCACTCGACCGCGCACTGTCGCACTTTACCTCGAATGACTCGATCCCAAACGGTCGTCATTTGAAGTAAAGCGCTTGACCTTGAACGGTCACATTTCACTGCAGATGACTCGATCCCGTACGATCGACGCATGGATTTACGCGCTTGACCGCGCAGGGTCGCACTTTCCCTCGAATGACTTGATCACGAACGATCGTCATTTGAAGTTAGGCGCTTGACCATGAACGGCCGCGCTTCATCCCAAATAGCTCGATCCCGAACGGTCATCAGTTGGGGCCATATAAACTATCAAGTTCTTTACAGGTTGATGACAGGATATGAACATCCAGCTCATGGCATTACAAAACACGCCTTCCTACCGCAAGGCATATTTTGGGGGGCAAAGTGTTATCCCATTTTTTTTGGTCAAAACTGGAATATCAATGTTGAGCGCGTCTCCACCACGATCGAGCTAAGAAGGAGCAACCAGCAAGCGTACCTAAGTCCAGAGTTCCCGAATACCAAGTCCATTCGGCCTCATACCCTCATGTTCATTCGGCTACGCAAGTATACGAGTCATTCGGCACTAAGGCCTAAAGCTCGTTCGGCATTCCTAGTCGTCTCATTCGGCGTTCCCATCCGGCGTTCCCAACACAACTCCATTCGGCATACCGGTCCAAGCAATGCCGAACCAAGCCTCTCCACCTCAATACCGAACCAACCTGCCTCCTCCATCACCGGACCAATCCACCGGCCCACTCATCCTACACCGAACCAACACTCCATCCACTAACATACTACCACCGGATCATACTCCTATCACCGAACGAACTCCACTCAACCCATGCTCCACCGGACCAACCAACCACCGGTCCAACCATCCTTCTCTCCAAGCTCCATGCCGAATGAAGCCTCGCCGAACCAGAAAGTTGCCAGTCCAAACTGCATCAGCCCAGGCCCACCAACAGCTATAAGCATCCAAGACCCCTACCCCCAGCCTCACTCTATAAATAGAGGGGCAGGGGTACAACAATGGAGGACAAGTTTGAGAGCTCAAGCCTGGAAGGAACTCTCAAACAACTTTAGATACTTGTAATCAAAGCTTTGTACTTGTAATCTGAAGGAAAAAAGGAGAATAACATATAAAGTGGACGTAGGCATGTTCTTGCCGAACCACTATAAATCTGTGTGTCTTTTACAATTTAGTCCCTGCTTTTCATACATTTGCATAAATCACCCAAATCACTAAGAACAACATAAAATCAACCAACTCATACGACTTTGGGTGTTTGCGGCCATTTTTCACGCAAACACCACCTCGAGCGAACACACTTCTTCGTAAACTACTCATTACTTGTTATTGATTGGTGCACCCTCGGAATTTCAGGAGTGTTGTTTCGCGGTGTTGCGATCGCTGCGGCGATGCGTTCTCACCAGTCCGGATCAGGTGAACGATAGTTTCACTACCTTGGGTATTGCCTCATGTGCCTTGCCATACTTGTATCCCTTTATACGCGACCACTACGAATTTGTTTTGTGTTATACCTATGGAGTACTCCCTGATATCCCACCAGTTTACGGTGGAGTTTACAGTGTTGTATAGACTATGACATTTATATAAAATGTGTTAAGGGGGATAATGGTAATGCCTTAACACTATTTTGATACTTTATATTACTGATAGACATTATCTATTTAGCGTACACTACTACATAGTAGATAGTTTAACGGATCCTTAGAGGATGGTGACTCCAACATCCTTTGAGTTACTTGTATTTCGATTGCTATTTCACTTGAGTTGGATTTATTGATATAAGAATATTAATCCTGACTCGAGTGTTTTGTGTTTTGCTTTACGCTCGGGTCAGACTGAGTGGTTCAGTGCTCAAGACTCACCTTTGGAGTTGGAGCTTTTCTTGAAGATCCAGCCATCTATTCTGCTTTCAGTATTCGATGATTTCAGTGATGTATTCTGACTTATACTTGATGTATCGTATTTCTCTTCCGTTGTAAACTCTGATGTATCTTATATATTTATATAGTAGCTTCATGAACTACTATCTCTTTTACTTCCGCTGCATATTATTACTCTGTGTCTGTGATTCTGTGATTATTTATTTACTGTATATCTGAGTTTTGCAAAATTTTAAAATTAACAATTCGGTATTTTGAATTATTCAAGTCCGACATGTGCGGATGCGAATGGTCCAAAATAGCGGGTCGTTACAACTAGTTACACATTAGGATTTGATTTTGTTGCTCACGTTGTTTTTTGTAGGTTTTAAACAAAAGTCCGCGTGATTTTTTTCGTTTTCTTTCATTTGCTGAACAAAATCAAATTCATAATTATTAACTTGAGAATTATCAGTTTGAAATTTTTGAGAATAAAAATTGTCAATTGCACCATAATTGAAACTGCTCCCATTGCCAAAATTTTCATTTTGACTTTGAAATTCAATATGGAGTTTGAAGTTGTATTGGCATGAGTTACAATGGAAAACATTCAAATTTTGAAGTGAATTCAAAATTTGATTATTTTGAAAACTTTGACTTGAGTTATTGCTCAAATATGATTTACACAAATTATTTATCCTTTGATTTATTTGTGTAGAGTGTTCAAGAAAAGATTCGGTTTTCTTTTAAAGAGTTGAGGGTTGGTCATCATTTTGAAAACTTTATGGTGTAACATCCGTATTTTTGTGTAATAACTGTTATTAAAATATCCATAAGAATTTGATTGAAATTATATGGATTATATTAGTTTTCACAACTATTGTAAAATTCTGTAGAGTAGGGAAATTCTGACATTTTCAAAAATGTTTTTTTTTGAATTTTTGAATATATATATAGACAAAAGGAAGAAATTTATTTTACAAATGGAAAATGCTTTTTTAGTTTTTAAAAATAACTAAGTTAAATCAAATGTCAAAATTTATATTAGCTTTGGATTTTGAATTTTTTATCATTTTAAATATGCATGAATTAATGCAACTAAATGAGTACAAGGACTTAATTACAAATTTTCTATCCTTAATAGCTCCTAACCCAAAATTTTATAATCACACTTTTTCTTAATCCAACAAAATATTTCTTAGTCAGGTAACGAGCAGGAGTTATTAGTGCACCACGAATCACAGTAGTAAAGCAACCGTAGGTTTAAGTAATTTCAGAGAAACAATCGCTATAATATTTACGAATCGTTGCAATATTTATATATGATTGTTGCTTGTCCGTAGTTGTTCAAAGAAGACAACTTGTCAAGAAACAACTAAGCCCTAGGTGAGCTCGTGACTCCCTTAAGTCCAAAGTCTAACTGTTTTTATTAGTCAAATTCTAAGATGAAATGCAATTTGTATACGAAGAAAGGGACGATGGAATCCCCCACCTTATGTTGATTTGAGTATTGCCCTTAGAAAAGAAAATAAGATGGTATAAATGCAAAATTGAAATTAAACGTGTATTAATAATGCAACTACCAATGAAATTTGTTTTTTTTTTTTTGAATTTTTTTAAAATCCAAGCAACCAACAATGCAATAAAAATAACAACAAGGGATAAGAGCACGATACCAGAGCGTGCAGAATTATTAGCAAATTATTATTGTTATTATTTTAACGGCGATCTTGATTTTTTTTACAAGCAAGCAAGCAGAGCGGTTTATAGCAGCAAATCTCTCCCTCTAATTTTTGCTTTTGCAACCTGCAAATTTAAAAAAGATATATGCCGTGTGTTTATTTTGTTTTTTTTTTGTTTCATTTTTTTTGAAAAGGAAAGATAACTTTTTTTAGAAAAACAATGAAAGTTACCAACACAAACCTAAAAAATCACACGTAAACTTAAACTAGAATTTTTTTTCTGCATAAAAGAAAACCCAAAATCAAGCACTTCACACTTTTTTTTGTGTTTTTAGAAACTAAAAAAATCTTTATGTTTTTTAAAACAACAAAAGTAAAATATTAGTTGCAGCCCAAAATAAACCCACTGCCCACTATGATTCAATCCCAAAACGAATTATAACACAGACGCAACAAAACCAAAAACAAAATGTAAAAAACAAGGCGATTTAGGCGATAGAAATGAAAACAAAAATTAAAACAGTGATTAAAAAGAATGGTGGAGATTGAGGTAGGCAACGGAACCAAGGCGGGTTTCGAAGGTTTCGGTGGGTGATGGAGAGTTGAGGCGTTGTTTCGATTGAGGCAATTTAGGCAATGGTTGCGATTTGGGGTTGCGGTGGGTGGAGTTGCAGTGATGTTGTTCACAGGTAGAAGGCAGTGTGCAGTAGATGGATAAGGAACAGAGGTTGTAGATGTTGTTGTCTGCAGTGGAGATGTATCAGTAGGTTTTAGATGTAGAAGTGTAGTGATATGGCAGTTGATGGCAGAATGTGACAGAGGTATGTTAAATTTTGTGTAGTTGGTGAAGCGAAGTTTTTTTTCTGAACTGTTGCTGTTGGAATTATGGCAGGAAGGAGGTGGTTTGGTATGATGATGACTGTGGCGGTTAGGATGCTGGTGCTTGTGCAGGGTATATGAAGATTCTAGTGGGATGAATAGGCAGAGGCAAGTGAGAATGGGTTTTGAACTATTGTTATGTGAGTACAAGGCAGAGTGTGTGGAGGAGATTTATGTATGCAGGGTTTGTATGCAGGATTGATGCACAGAGATAATGGTATGGTAGGAGGAGCAGTGTGACAGAAGTAGTGCACAGAAGCAGTTTTGATGATTTTTGGTTAGAATTTGTTGCTGTGCAGGACAGTGAAGCAGAGGAGTTGGTGATGGAGGGTGGTGAAGATGTAGGTGAAGTGAGGCAGTGACTGTTTTGTAGTGGCTGGTGGTGGTTTCAGGTTGTGATAGAGGGTGGCAGTTTTTTTTGTGAGTTCTGTTGGAGGAAGTGTGGTGGGTGGTTTGATGGAAATGGTTGCAGAGGCGAGTATGGTGGCAATCCTGTGCAGTGTTGTTGAGGTGAATGTGTGGAATGAATGTGGGTTGAAGGAAGTGCGTAATGATGAAAGCAGGAGGAAGATGGTTGATGAATTTTTGTTGATGACAGTAGGAGCAATGAAGTGGAAGTGGTATGTTTGGAAGTGTTGACAGAGGTGGAAGAGTTAGAGAGTGAAGTTAGTGTGATGGTTGTTAAGATGATATGATATGCACAGGTAGATGAAGTTGAAGTAGTGTTAGCAGTAAGTTGAAGTTTGTATAAGCGTTTGCAGAAGTGAGCAATGATGAGGAAATAAAGTGTTATGGTTTGAATGTCATATTGGTGAGTTTGGAAGATGGTATAGATGGATGTTGCTGCTGTGGATTGGGTAATATGGAAATTGATGAAGTGAGGCAGTAAGAAGAAATATGGCAGTACGTAAGAAGAAGTAATGATGGTAGGGGATGTAGGGGTGCAGCAGTGATGAAATTAATGTGGTTGTGTTGTTAGTTTGTTTGGATGAAACGGTAAAGGAGATGGTATAAGAGAGTGGAAATGGTAGTGGTAGGCAATGATGTTTGTTGGAGTTTTGTGAAGGTTGTGGTGTTTGCCGGTGAAGTAGTGGATGGTAATGAGGCAAATGAAGTGGTGGAGAGGGAATTTTTTCTACAGCAGTGAAGTGTGAAGTAGGAGGAGGATTGTGTGCAGATGGATGGTGTTATTTTATGTAGGCAAGTTGTATGTATGGTTGTATGAAAACAGTGGATATGCAGAAGTAAGATGGTTGTGGCGGTTTACAGTAAGCAATTAGCAGTAAGAAGAGTAGTGTACAAGGCAGTAAGGGAATATGTAAAACAATGTAAAATTAAGTCATGTAAATGTAAATGAGTTTTTTTTTTTTAAATGAAGTTGTATTTAAAAAAAAAAAAATGCTAATGCAAATAGAAAAACAACAGGCACACGAATCAAAAGAAAGAACAAATCACACAACAAACACATAACACAATTTTTTTTTAAATATTACAAATAACACACAATTAAAATAAAAAAATTCAAAGAATGAAACGAAAATCAAATCTAATTATCCGGCAATGGCACCAAAAAGTTGTTCGACGGCTAATTTTCTATCGAATTAGAAAACCATCATAAAATTACATGATAAAAATAACCACAAGCGCACAGCATACAAGTTTAGTACATGGCGAGTACGGGTCGATCCGCATGGAACTGAAGTGATTTTAAATTCTACCCAATCAAATTAACCCAAGTGTTTAAAGATGTTTTAACTAAAATTGCTGAAAAATAACAAAAAGAAAGTGAATAGAAATATGAGAGTAGAAGGCAATTTAGAGGTAAATCCCTTCTCATTATCACACAAATCAACACAAGAACAATGTATGATCTCTCTTTTTGATAATTTGTGAATTTAGTTGACGTGTTTATCATAAGCATGGTCTATTTGTACTATTAATTGGACCAACATAAATCATCAAACTTTAACATACCATCCAAACCACTTATTAACTTTCATGAAAATGATAATGAAATTAAAAATAAAATCTATACTAAACATGGTCTATTTACTACATATTAGTAATATAGACCATCAAATTTTGATTTTAAAATCCACTTCATTACCAAATTCATATGTAGATAAAGATGTAATTTGTGTTTATGTTCGTTTAAACATAGCCTATTTGGTGTCAACAACATAGGCTATCAAATTCAAAGTTAAACAACAAAATTTTACCACATCAAAAATTCCATGAAGCAAACAAAGAGATCACAAATTAGCAAATATGTTGAATATACATAATTAAGAGAACTTCATTAATCCTGCATTTAAGGGGTTTAGCTTCTCATATTTGTTATCATTTCAACAAATGTAGATTGCAATACAAACATAAACAAGAGGAAAAACGGAGCTAATTAAAATAAACTAAAAGCTAATCTACTTGCATAAAATAAATAAATCTACACTACCAACATAAAAGAAATAACAAAGAAAATAATATGTATCAAAATTGCATAAAAATAAATAGCATAAGCAACGGCTAAGAAGCCATTAAATAAAGAGAGTTTATGTTTACACGCTACAACTAAACTAAAGAGAAGGTGCTAAGAGCTTACTACATGAAACATAAAGGGTATTTATATATGACTAAAACCATAATCCATATTTTAGGGGACTATCCAAAATATCTCTTAGGAAGTGTGGCCTCCAAATTATCATTAGTATGTAATTAACCCCTACTAACATGCTTTTAGCTTCCATTAACACATGCATGTGTATTTTAATCTACTTTAGCTTTTAATTATTGTCTATGGGTTAGTGGGTAGGTGGGCACCTCCATGATTTCATGAATTCTTTTATTTCTTCATTCTTTTGTCCTCCTTCACTTGTGCATGCATGAATAGATGAAGCCTATTCTATTTTCCATCCAAATTCCTAAAAATAAATTTAAAACGTGCAAATAAATATTTTAAAATTAATACATGCACAAATTACCATTTTGCCCCTAAATGAAGATGAACGAGTGATGATTTGATGACAATTGGATTTTGGTAAAAACATGTAAAATTATTCTAATATGATCATTATTTAATGAAAACCAGATTAATATACACTTTTACGTGCACATCACACTACTAGTATGTACATATCGGCATTTGTGAGGACAAAGTATTATAACTGTCTAAGCTGATGATACTTAGGATAGTAACTTTGAAATGTTATATATCCTAGAGTAGCCCTTATACTGTCTTTTCGGATATTATATATTATCGTTCCATTTTGAGATTCGGATGGTTTGTTCTTTCTTTCTTTTTTCTTTTTTTATTTCTGCATTTTCTTTTTACCATAACTATATGCCTTTTCAGTACTTGGAGTGTTCGACACATGAATACCGCAGATGAATTAATCTAACATTTGAGGGTCGATAAGGTCGGTTGTCACAAAATATACTACAATATATGTTTGTGGTTTGCATTACATACTGATAGTACCATATATATAGTTTAAACACATAGATACATATATACATACATATATACACATATACATACATACATATGATATTTTGTTGCCACTTGGTATATATTTCACACACACACAATTATAGTTATAAAAACAAATCTATGTGATAAAATTAGATAGTTTCAAAGTAAGAGGATGCTTGATTGGAAATGAATAAGGAAATAAAGTTTTACATCCACTCAAGACTTAACCAAATTGAAATTAGAAGGAAATAGAATTAGATGCTATTTTGATTTCTTCTTTTACAAACACAACTTAATAATAGATTCAATGCCACAGAATTTCATGCTTATTCAGAACAAACTATCCAAACTTAAAATTACAAATTTGAAATACACATTCAATATGTAAACAAAATTGTAAAAAAAATTATTATCACAACTAATATTTTACTTTAATAACATTTTTTAAAAACATTACATATGTACACACATGTGAACATTGTAATTTAAGATTTAATTTTTAGATGTATATATAATTGACTAGATAACAAGACATTGAATTTATAAGTTGACAAAAAAAATTAATTTAAGAGATTTAACTTGATGTTGTTTTACAATTTTGGATAACGTAAAATTAAAGCACATAAATATATACATACATAACTAAATTAATTTAAAATTTTAACCCATTACTTTATGTGAATTGAATTGTGAAAACAAATGTAAATTTTATAACAACATGTATCTACATACTGATAATTTCTACCGCAATTGATAATATCAAAAACAAAATAAATCAAACACAAATGATTTTTCAGTTGAATGACAATACACAAAAGATTATAAAAATAAATTCAAACTTAATGTACACATATATGTGAATTTGTTTCATTGTTAAACACCATGAATGAATAAAATAAAATAAAAGAATAGAACCTGAAAAGTCTGCCCTTTGTAACATATTGATTTGAGATTTCTCCTCAAATATCTAAGATTCACACTCGATCCTTGCAAGAGATGGATGAACCGCTCGTTTTAATTTTATTTGACGTTTTTCGTTTTTTTGGAGTTGCGTTTTTTGAAAAATGAAGGAGGTCGCATCATTCCATTGCATGGATAATTATTTTCAAATGCTTGTTAAGAAATTAACTATATTTAAACTCGTTTACATATATATCGATATCGTATATCGATACATGCATATATAACTTTTATATATACATTCAAATAATTACTATGAACACTAAAACATCAAACAAATTAAATAATAAACAATATTTCTCAAATATTAATTAATTTAGTTAATTTACAATATTTTATAAATTAATTAAATCGTGTGATTTTTCAAAGAATCCACAAATACAATTGTGTGACTTAGAGATGTGGGTTTAGTTAATGATTAATTTTGAACATTTCATATTTTAATGTTCACATGTCACCTTAGCTAGTTGTATGACTGTTTGGCCGAATTCATTGATTATAGACCTTTTTAGTAAAATCACATTATATAATTTCTTAAGCCGTACCATTTAGTATAGATTATTTACACCAATTCTCTTCGTTAACACTATATCACATAAGACTTGTGGAATTTGGTTTGGTCAAAATTCCAATATCGTCTAAATTCAACTTTGTTAGTCCACAAATAAAGTCTTTGGTCCAATAATAACATTAATTATTAATTGTATTGCTCTGGCTAGAGATTTTAACTTTGAGTTGGTTATAGTTGATCGTGATATTAATCTCATACAACTAAAAAGACAAACTCTTTATTGAATAGTGTTTCACTTCTAATGCTTCAACTCAGAACCAACTATATTCGCTTTATGAATCATTGTCTTGATTTAGCTATAATCAAAGTATAGTATTCACATTGAAGTTTCATGGTATTCTCAACTCGATGGAACCGTGTAACATTGTCACCTTTGGATTTCCTGTTTGATCAAATTGTTATTTACCAACAGGAAACTCTTGAATGAGTCATTCCATAGTTATTTAATAACTACAATTATGTAACCCTTTGGTACCACTCAATAGCCATGTCTATTACACTGGCCAATATTTATAGAGTGTTACGCACTCTAATCTAATTGGATGTATCCATATCCTTTCTCGAAACATCTTAACCAATAATATTTAAAACAAGATGTCATCTTATTTTGTGATTAATTACTCACGATTGCAGTTATTTGCAACTACAATCACAGAACATTTTATTTTAGAATTTTCTTATTATATACTTTAAATTATTTTCATAATTAATTATATCGAAATATAGCAAAATATATAAAAGATAATAAATAAACAAGATTAACTACAGAATTGGATATATGTAATAAATTAGATATATCTATGTGAGTGTAGGCTAGAATTTGACTTAAAACTATAAATAATTGATGCCATAAGGAATATATGAATGCAAAAGTATTGTCTTAGAGCATAAGAACATGGGAAGCTGGTTGTCGATGAGCACTGTTGGGTTAGAGACACAAAAACATGGTGATTTGAGTTGCTGAGTGTAAGCACGTTCACCGAGCATGAAACTGCATTTGGCTTGATGTTTGATGTTGCTCTAAAGATGTTAGTGTTAAGAGTTGAAGTGGTACCTGATCTTGATCTACAACCAAAGCTTTATAAGAGTTTGCACCAAATCTATGGAGTTGGTGGTTCGTCAAAAATGTTGTCGTATATCATTTATATTCAGTCATATTAGGTTTCATATCCCTCGCATCTAAGTTAATGCTAGTTTAGCATGTACAATAGCATGTTTGACATGGCTAAATGAAAGTAGTTCGACATGGCTGAATGAAAATAGATTGGAATGCCTGAATGGAAGTATGTTTTAGTAGTAGATTTGTAACGACCGGGATTTTCGACCCTTGAAAATCGACACTGATACATCATTGGTATTCACGTGCTACAAATTCAAGTGTCGAAAACCCGATCGTTAGGGGTAAAAAGAAAAAAGATAGAAGATAGAACAACAACGGAATCTCACACCGTATTCAACACTAAATTATACATCAAGATAGTATATACAATCACTCTCAAAATGATGCACCGGAGTTAAGATAAGTACTGGTCCAACCATGATAGTTATAACGGCCTAACCCTATAAGTGCTGGTAGATACTTAATACAGCGGAAATTTGAAAACAGATAACTATCTACAGGGTACACTCCGCTCCATGCTCCAGACTTCTCCAAAATGCTCCAAGCTATATAACTACTTGGCTGCCCAAAAATAGGGTACGTAGAGTTTAAGGGAAAAGAAAGATAAACTCTGGATTGGTCATGAGACTAGTGTGAGAAATTCAAAATACAGAAATTTTGAAAACAAATGGTACCTCACAAGACCACGCCGTATATAAATATGAGATGAGTTTTTACCTTATGATAACCAAAATATTTGAACGTGAAATCCATTGATAAAATTTGTAATGACTTTCTTTGAAAAACTTTTTTCAAATAAATATATTAAAATGACCAGAATTGTTACATTGGTTAAATTTGATAGCATAATAGGTTTACAACTTAGTCCGAAGGCACTTATTAGTGAATGGATTCCATACAATGACAAGGTAAGAGACTATCTTCTGTACAGTACAGCTTTAGAGGGATGTACCTAGGGTCTACATACTGGGCGCCTAAACCGATACAGAACCACCTACCACTTCCTTGATACTGCCGAATATGTCATCAGCTCGGTCGTTTTCGACCTTTATCGGGATCCCGAAGCATGCATAAAAACCCGAATTATAGAGAGTATCTAGAAAGGTGTTGACATCTGTTAATGGGTGCGACTCACATAACCCTGCTACTTCTACCATGTTTTTGACATTTCCGAGGTGCGAGGCTTAAGGCAACGTTTACCTTTCATAGGATACATTTCACTTTGAATGACACATTGTCATTTCACAATCACACAACTGATTTCTACAAATGTATAACTCCGGCGTACGTCTCAGGGTGTTAAGCTAAGAGAAGTTGCCTTCTCCGCCACCAAACAGGTGATACATTTATAGAGATTAATCAATGTGAGCTCGAAATGCAATGTCAGACATTCATCTATACAAGTTGTCCAAGAACAGGAGAAACCGAAGGTACTCTCCTACCACATCTTATCGGAAATCATCTCTAGGATCAGTAGCAAGAAGCCCTTACATCGAAGATATCAAATGAAGAGATGCCACCACACACGCGCGCGCGCACACACACACACACATAGATATATATACATATGTATGTGTGTGTGTAATATGGAAATATTCCCTCGAGGGTCAATGGTAAGCAGTCCTACATTCCATCTTCCAGATAGATATCATTCCATGTCATTATCGTAGAACACGTATATTGGTTCGAAGTGGTTTTCGAATAGGAATCGTCCAAATCCGACCCTGGTTCCTTCGAAACAATCATCGATAAAAAGATGTATGGTAAATAGGGAATTATCTTTTGATTGATTAGTTTCTTTTTATCAAAATATCTTCTAAAGATATATATATCTTTAAAACCATTCTTTTAGTAAATACAAAATCATCAAACCTCCTTTTAACTTTGGAATTATCAAATCATTTTATAATCATTTTAGAAAACATTATTGAGTAAATGTGATAATGGAAATTAATCTAATTCTACTCAATATCAATTTATTTATTCAACCTTTTGTTATCCATCGAATACCGGTGAAATCACATTTTAAATTCACACGGATAGTATAGATTCCCTCCTCGGAATTTAAGACCAAGTATAAAAAATTATTTCTATGCAACCCAAGTTGTTTAAATTTGGAAAATGTAATCTTTTATACTTAACTCATTTCTGACATTTCGACCTTATCTATCCCTCGCCTAAAAGAGGTCAGGTGCGCTAGGGCACTGGTTACTCCTGAACATCTTCTTAGTTTAAACACCCCACTCTGAACTCACAAATAGAAAATTCAGTCTACTCGTCGGCTTAAAACACTTACTTAAAATAGCTTTGCTTTATATCATTTATTTAAACTCTTTTAAATAAATTATAAAACTTCAAATCATCCTTAAAACACTTAATTATCTATGTAAAAATACTCATAAAAGATTTGGAAAAGAATTGTTAGGTTTAAAACCATATTTTAATTGTTATTGATAACCGCTGTAAAAAGTGCTGTAAATAGTGTTTTAAAAAAAGCTTCTTTAAATCAAAACGACATAGTTATTATTTGAAAATTCATTTATATAACTTAAATCTATTTCAAAACAATTTAATATATTTATAAAGATTTTTTCCCCCATTTTCAAAGAATTTAAAAATATAATTTTTAAAGAATCTCTTTTTGGATTCCGAATTGCAAAACCACGATTTTATTTAAAACTTGTTTTGAACTTATTTGAAAATCTACATGGTGAAATCTTGATTTGCTTTCTTTGTTTGAAAACTATGGATATAATCGTTCAAAAAAAATTTATCATGACGAATTCCAAGCTATATTCCACTTTGTATGCTCATTTAACTTTTACGGCGCGAAATCGCGAACTACCATTACGCGACGCGTCTAGTATTGGCTTGTTTATCATTTTCTATTCAAATCTTGTTGTGACAAGTTTATATGTTTATAAAACATTATCGAATCATTTCAAAATCATTTTCAAGAGTTTTAATGATTCCATATCACCTTTTAACTCGATTCGGAATTGATTTCCTTGTGTAATATCAACATGTGTTTATCATGACTTGTTTATATATCCAAACAACAATATTTTCACAACATCCAAACATGATATAAAAAAATCATTATAAAAAACCATAGCCAAACATGTATATCATCCAATGTATAGTATATATAAATAAAGTTCTCACATTGGTTTTACATCGGAAGGACTATAACTTCGCTAACTCGAATTTCAAGCCAACAAACCCTTGCACTAATGCCTCTAGATGACTCGGCCTATGCTTGGGATGGTAGTAAATGCTCACGACCTTGGCTAGGATGGGAAGAAGGCTCGATTATGATGGAAATAAGGTGGTAGTCGTGGGTTATGAGAGTGGAAATGAGGAGTTTTGTGATATTTTGAAGTGGTTTGATATATATTTATATACTATATAATTTAATTTTCTTTTGCAAATATTTTTGCCAATATTTCTTGAAGTATGGAAGTCATACTTATAAAAATGAAGAAGGAGAAGTGGGTAAATGAAGTGAAGATGGTGTGGTATTTATAGAGAAAGAAGAAGGGAAATATCTAGATATTATTTGCACTCACATCACCTCCTCCATCATCACCATCACCTCCACCTGCATCATCATACACCGCCGACTTAACCCCTCCCCTCTCCCTCAACGTGCTTGTATTTTGTAAGGGTTGATTTGGAGAAGGCTTAAGAGGTAAGGATGTAGAAAAATATTTTAGATATTTTTGGTTATTTTATATTAAAATGTATATGTACATATGTGTCTATCCATGTGCATGTGAATGTCTTCATGTATGTGTACATGTATATATGCATATATATGTCACATTTAATCCACAACGTCGCACAACTTCTACTTGTTGAATCGTTATGAATTTCGATTTCGATTTCCGGTCATATTTTCTCTTCTTAATTAATATACATATGTTTATAAATAAAATTTGATAATAATATTTCTTGCATTACATAATAATTAAAAGAGCTTACTTAATAATTAAAATAATTATCAAATCATTTAAACTCCTTTTAGATTCAAAAATCAATTATTCCAAAATAACGACATTATTAACGATGTCATATATACTTTTACTTTTTCAAAATAAAATAAATTATTTTATTACATATTCTCACTCAAATGGATAAATGAGTGTATGTATCCAGCTTTGTGCGCGATGTCGCATGGCCAAAGAGCTTTATCGATAAAATGATTTCCAGTCATTTTATCGATATTTATTCCAAGGTATATATTTTTGTAAATATTTATTCAAAATGAGATTTCCAATATTATTTATTGTCCAAAACATCATTATTTAGTTAAAAAATCTTATGTTTGAATATTTTAAAAGAATTCTAAAGCGATGGATTTTCGGATCGTTACTAGATTGGTCATACTGCTAAAAATCTGCAACAGTGCTAATGGCACATTCAACTGCTACATAGTTAATCTGAAAATACAATTAAAGCACTTCTGGAAAGGGCAAAGAGAAGCAGACTGGTAAAGAAAGTAGAGCTCATTTTTTATCTTAAATAGTGTCACTGAGTAGTTTGTGAGATGAGCTTCAACTATATTTCTGATAACAACTATGCTGACAATTAATGCCGAAATTCCTAGGTGGACTACAACATGATGCGCGATTGATATCATCAACAATTACAAAAATGGACGGCGCTTGTAATGTTGCTTATATGGGATCATACTTGAAAGCTTTGCAGTTAAAGCGCTTGGCAGATTTAATGCGGCGGAGGTGCAAAAAATCATAGCGGTGATACAGCAAGGATACAGCGGGATATCGCGGATGACTCTAAATAGTATATTAAACACGTACTTAATGTTTTTACAAATATATAAATAGTAATTAAATGAAAAATTAACATTCAATTGAATTATAACTAATACATAAATAATTTTAAATAAAAGCATGTGCGAATATATTGTAAATAAACGTTAAACTGTTATATGACATAATTGAATTTAGTATAATATTAGAGTATTTTCATTTCTGAAAATATATTAAAAATTCAATTAAATAAATTGATTTTATAATTTTTATAATGTATAAATTTCATTTTTCAATTCATTTCTTTTAAAGAAGATATAACGGAAATAACAAAATACAGCGAAAATAACATGATATAGTTGAAATAGCGAGACTTCAAACGGAAAGGCTATATTTGGGAGTATATGAAAAAATCGTAGCGGTAGAAATCCGCTATGAGATATAGCGGGTTATAACGGGGCATTAACTGCACAGGTTGAAAGGGGTATGTCAAGAGTTGCATATGCGAGTACATGTGGGATTAGAGATAGGGTCCTCAGTGGTTGTTAATAGAGCGAGGGAGGATTGTGTTGCAAATTTTATTATAAGAAAAAGAATTGAATTTGATAATAAGTAAAAATGAGATATGTTAACTTTTTGAAAATGGAAGAAACTTTATTGTTACAATTTTTTTCGCTTAACTGCAAACTTTCTTACTTCTTCGCTTTTTCTTTCTTCAATACAAAATAAGTTACTCCACCTCCATTTATAGTAGCGCACATCCCAATTGGGCAATGAAGATGTGTTTAATTATTTGGTATACAATCATTCTCTAGAACATTCTTTAATTCTTCTAAAAATTCTTCTCTTAATTTCTCAAATAAGATGACTCTAGAGACTTTCAATTGGTACATCAACTATAGATCCTTCTCTAGGCTAAATTTTAGCCTCTTCAATAAAACTTAATTATCTTCATAAATACTAAAATTAATATTGTCTAAATTAATTAATGTTTTCCAAAACAATTAATTTTTTTGAACATGGTTCATTGATGTTAAAAAGTGTCGATCTCGGGGATCGAATTCATGATCTTTTAATCTCGTAATCTGAACTACAACCAACTAAGCCAAACCCGTCGGCCCCAAAATCAAGTTTATTACCAACATCCCCCTTAAACTTGATTTTGTAAGTCCGAATAAAATTTCAAATATTTATATTTTACATGTTAGGGTAGGAGTGGAGATATTACCTAATCTTTCTTTATTGTATTGTTTTTCTTTCCCATGTCGATACCTTAGATGTAATTTCACGTATATTTGCTTTACTCCTTTCATTTCTTCCTTCGTCCTCGTAATAAAATTTTCCAAAATGTTAAGCCTTCTAAATCCATCTTATTTCGGTGTTATAAATTTTAGTTGAGTCATATATGTTATGTTAACATTCTTTCATAATACACTCTTTTTTTTTTTTCTTTTTTTTTTTACCATAACTCCATTTCTATCTAATTAAAACCACGGATCAACAAATAACATTGTAAAACAATACTAGCGAAAAATAAGCAATGATAACCATCTAATTTCAATCTCAGATAACCAAATTTCAAAAACCATTTTTAAATCCATAACATGAAACACCAAGTCTGACCCAAGTATAAGTTTTTCATAAGCATAAAGCATAACAGATTAAAGCATCACCATCAATTAGCAGAACAATCCCTTGCAAAGTGCCCACTCTCCCCGCACTTGAAGCAGCCATCGCCGCCGCCGCCGCCTGAACGACCACCACCTCCGTAACGACCTCCACCTCCGCCGCCGCCGCCATATCTTCCACCGCCGCCGCCTCCACTAGTACAGTCCCTAGCCATGTGCCCAGATTCCCCACAAGTATAACAACCACCACCACCTCCGCCACCGCTTCTTCCACCGCCGCCATAACCGCCGCCGCCGCCATAACCGCCTCCACCACCATAACCGCCGCCGCCTCCATAACCACCGCCTCCGTAACCACCGCTGCCACCTCCATAGCCGCCGCCTCCACCACGTCCGCCACCAGAGTCGCCTTTTACGTTTTCACCCCCTGGGCCGGTAACATCGACAGCTTTCGTGCGGCCGTCGTCACCTTCGGAAATGGTAAACTCGACAGATTCACCTTCAGCCAGCGAACGGTAGCCTTCAGCTTTAATGGAAGACTGATGGACAAAAAGATCATCACCTCCCTGATCAGGAGTGATGAAACCGAAGCCCTTGGTGGTATTAAACCACTTCACCGTTCCTGTTGATTTCTCCTCAGACATTATTTTGTTGAAACCCTAACCCTAAGAATGAGAAGCGTGATCATAATACACTCTTGCAATCTTTGACCCATTCAATTTCTTTATATGCTTTTAAAAAAACATCATTGGAAATAAGTTTATTCAAAATAGAAATTATATAAATTTTGCCCACCTCTTTGTATTTATGGTCATGAAGTTCATCGCTTACCAAGTTGACTTTCTCTTTGATCATTTCTATTTTTGTTTCTTTAACATTCTCCGTTTTCTTTTGTTCAGATTTTTGCTCGTATTTCAAATCTCCTCTAAGCTCTTGAATTTCATCTCCTTAATTCATATTTTCTTCATTTTCATCTTCTTAGCTTTCATACTTTTCATCATTGGTGTCATCTTCACTTACTTTATTTTTTTCATCTTCTTCTTTTTCATCATCTACACGTTTTTCTTCTTCATTCAATTAAAACTGCTCTAACTCTTCAAATTTCAGCAATTTTTTCACATTTTTCCCCTTCTAACTAGTCTTCTTTTCATCTTTTTTATCAATCAGATTGTCTTTTTCTAGCGCCATTCTTTGCATATGCTTCTTTCAACAAATAACATGAAATTTTGCAGAACTATCTCCAAGAATATAATTCGACACTACTTCATCGACGTTCTCACTCATCACAACACGAGCACGATAATCATTCCATCGTAATTTCGCAAACGATTTTTTCTATTTGTAACATGCTTTTCAAATCATTTGGTCATTCGTAATCATTTTCGACAACCTTCCATGATGATTAAACCCTTTTTCTTTTTATTACTTCATTCTTTAAAATTTTCTTTTGTGAGAACAAACGATGAAAGAAATAGAATTCTCATGTTTTCGGCCTAACTTTGATATCACTGTTGGAAATTTTATAATAAGAAGAAGAATTGAATTTGATAACAAGTAAAAATGAGAGATGTGGACGATTTAAAAGAGGAAGAATTTTATTACAAACTTTGATTATAATTTTTTTTGCTTGATTATTATTGAGATTAATCCTATATTGGGTAATTTATAAAATAAATCCTATAGAAATATTAAGAGACCACCATTCACATTACCAATTGGTTTTGTGATAATACGCGATTCTCTAACACGGTATCAGAACAAGTTTAATTCGTGTGCGCTTAATCGTCACAATTGTTTCACGTCACTCAATATATATGTCCACGTGTTTGGCTCATGACACCATTCTTGACGGAGTGTATTGAGATTAGTCTCACGTCAGACAATTTATAAAATACACTCTATATAAATATTAAGAGACAACCCTTCACATTGCCAATTGGTTTTGTGATATTATGTGATTATCTGACAATTACAAACTTGCTTGCTTCATCACTTTTTCTTTATTCAATACAAAATAAGTCACTCCACCTCAATTTATAATAGTACACATCTTAACGGAACGGTGAAGATGTGTTTGATCATATTGTTCATAATCATTCTCTGTAACATTTTTTAATTCTCCTAGAAAGTCTATTATCCAGAGTTTCCTTAATCCTTCAAACAAGATGATGCTAGAGATTTTCAATTAGTACATCAAACTTTAGATTTTTCTATAGATGTTTAAAATAGGCCAACTTAATTCCAGAAGAGTTTAAAAAGGCATGCATCCATATAGGCGAATATGTGTTCTTTCCAGAAAATCCTCTAAACTTCAAGAGTTATGTGCTCTGTTTTCTTAATAAGAAGTTAGAGCTGTCTTAATGAAGTTCCTGTTAAATCATTGTTAAAGAGAGACTCCGTTTAAAAACATTTAGTGGTCGATGTAGACAATAATAAGATCAATCTTGCTATTAGAGAGTTGAAAGAGATTGGGTAAATCTTGTTTTAAAGATACACGTGAAATCAAAAAAATCGTTCTTTTAATCTACGGAATGAATGACGTGTTTGAGTCCTGAAATAAGCTAATGGTGAGTTTCAAAAAAATGAAACACCTTGAAAGCGTGGTTTGTATGAGTTGATTATAGTATATATTTGAAATCATGACATTCCAAATTGTCTTCTTGTAAATTTCCTAATTCATTTACGTAAAAGTGCTACACGTTTAGGCTTTTGAAATTGATGATGCCCAACCACCTTGATCTTTAGATACTTGGTCCGAGCTAATTAAACAACTTAAACTACAGCTAGTAATTTGAGATGGACGATAAAACCGAATTGATTAATACAACTCTTTCGCTGAACTTTCCCATTGCTCTCAAAGCACACATTTTCTATGCTTCTCTTTGGCTTCCTCGAGAACCGCATATATCTTAAGTTCAACAACCGAAAAACTGCAAAGGAATCAGAACGACTGATCCGAGTTTGTTTTCTTAACATATATTTAGATCACTCTTAGTTATAAACCAAGTTAAGCATCTTAAATATTAAGAGGTCAGGAAATAATAATAATACTTTAATGACAATCCCTCTTGGGATTAAAAATGCATAAGATCACAAACCTAATACTGCTATACAAGAATCATAAACCAGAAGTAGCAACATGGGAGGAGGTTGATTTGCAAATGACTAGCACTAAAAACAAAACCTGCATAAACTCAGTATGTAAGCATAACAGAGTAGTAAAAAAAAAATTACAATACCAGCAATTTATACAAAACAATAGCATAAAGGTACCCTGCCCATCCTTTGTCCGTTAACCTTCAGACAAACCTTAGTAAGATTTTATATAACAATTTGAATCTCTGCCAAATTTGGAGTTCGTAACTAATAAGTAACATATGAAGCAATAAAATAATAATAACACCAAAGGATGACTACAGTAACCTGGTTTTCCAGAGTATGTAAACTGATTAACCAGGTTTAAAAAAATAAAAATAAAAAGACGAATCACTTAAGCCGCAACTTCAATTTACAGACTGACTCTTGATTTAGAAGATATTCAACAATACCAAAGTGTACAATACGATCATTTACAGACCAATCTTATGAGCTTGCAGTACTAATGCAAATAATATCCAGTAAATTACATTCTCAACGCCTTGCTAAGCATGATGATTGGTGAACATACAATTTTTAAGAAATAGTATATGACGATGGGAACTTCAATTTTTGATAAAATGTCATAATTCTAGGGAATCCCATGCTAAATCAAATTTGTTATGGAAAGATATGAAAAATGTAATCCAATCAAATGATTTACCGATTTACTCTCGTTCAAAGCAAAATCGACGATAAACTATTCAAAATTGGAAGAAAAAAAGTCAACAGATGATACAACAAAAACTAATTAGGAAGGGATTTGATAAAAAAAATTATAAACGAATGGGTCCACCGGTATGAAGTTTCATAACGATTTGAAAAAAAAAATAGACCTAAATATAAGATGTTTTATTTTTAGATTGAAAGACAAATGTTAGTTATAATTTAGGTTGAACACAAACTTTGAAAAACTAGCATTATCCTTCAGCCAGAAAAATAAACTTATGTACTTTTTGCCTACTTTTTTTTGTTCAATATTTGTCCATTGTGCCTATTTTCTTATTATTTTTTAGTACCCTTAAAACAATTCTTCAAAAACCATTGAAAATGTGATCTCATCTTATTCAAAAATCAAAGTCCATTAAAAAATGCCCTCAATAAGAAATATTCATTCTTAGTAGGGGTGGGCATAAACCACACCGCTATGTGAAAACCGTCCGCACCGGACTGCAAAAACGATGCGAAAACCCACATCGAATTTTCTAACCAAAACAAATACTCCAAACCGGACCGACCCGCATCGATACAGTTTGGTTGCGGTTTGGACGATTGAACCGACCATATTAAATCAGACTGAACCGAAAATTTACACCAGTACTATTATGATAAAAATAGAAGCAATTCCTATCTCATTTTAGATTCTAACGATATATATTTTGTTTTCAACGTATGTTATTATATTAGTAATAATCGTTGTCACAAAGGAGGAAGAAATTATAGTTTTAGTATAATATTTTTTATCTCAATTTTTTGGATAAATATTAATTATGCATTGATTAACATTGACGTTTGGTTAATGTACTAGAAAAAAATCCCGTTTGTAACTAAATGTCAAATTGAAATATTCATACAATTAAGAACTAATCTTTTATTTCAGTATAACATTATGTGTTTTAACATTTTAAGTGCACAATCTTCACACAGTTGCCTTCGTAAATTGATTGTTAATGAAAGTAATTCTCTTATTTCATATTTAACTAGTGTGTAATTCATGCGCTGCACACGATATACTGTAAAAAAAAAAAGTTTTGCACATATTTTTTAAACTTAAATTTATTATGCGTGATATGGTGAATTTATTGAGATAAATGAGTTATGCATTAAACTAATCACAAATGTGATTTTGTTATGTGATTAGTGTATTTTTAAATTGAATGAAAATTAGATTGTTATTTTTGCAGATAAAATTGAGTTATATACTAATTTATTAATTTTTAGGATTTATATTTATTAAGCAAATAAATGGATGTTGATATTCTTAATTAATTTTAAAATTAGTATGTTTACAAATATCCACAGATAAATGTGTATGTACATAGAATTTTAATTTGATATTTAACATATAATATGGTTTTTCAAAGATAAACAATATATAAATTGATATCAAATATTACTTGAGAATGACAAAAATACCTAAAAATGAACGTGTAATAATATTGTTCAATATGATTTAATGTATTTTAGGCTCTTACAGTAAATTTAAAAAAAAATGATATTATTAGAGTGATAAAAAAAATATTTATCAAACGCTAAAAGAAATGTTAACTGAAAGTAAGACGTGGAAAGCTAAAAATCATATGCTTATTTGAACTATGTAAAAATAATAATTTAATTTTTAATCCCCTTTTCACGATAATTTTATTTTGTAACAAAAAATTTCAAAAAATGGTTAGCATCTACCACAAAAGGACTATAAAAGAAGAGAAAATATTTTTCAATTAAAATATTGTATATTTTTATCTATTAATTAGCGTAAATTATAAAATAAATAATTAAAATTTAACATTTTCACTTAACATATTAACAAAAAATATAATTATTTTCTAAATTTATAAAATAAAAATATTCATCACTTATTATTATTTTGGTGTCATTCTCAACAAACATAAATTTTATCAATGATAAAAAATCCACTTGGCGTACTAATTTTAGAAAGAAAAATTGTTAATATGTTTGTAATATTATACCAATTTTTTTTTAAAGTAGTGTACATGTTTGCAGTAGAATAACATCTTTAGAAAGAAAATTTTATGTATATGTTTCTTTACTGTAAAACACTAATTTTAAAAAGAAATAAATTGGATGAATTTGAATTTAAAATATTATAAGAGAATTAAAGATAATTTCTATGTATAATTGTGAAAATATGAATTTTATGGACTTGAATGAAAAATTAGTTCTGTCATTTTTGTCAATATAAACATGATAAATAGTACATTGTTATTTTTTGTGCTTATTAGACCCAAAAAAATAGGGAAATTAATTCAAAGAACAAAAATTTGTATATTTTTAATCTCAAGGACATAACCTCAATATTTTAACCACAATGACAAACATTCTTCCAAAACTGCCACCGAACTAAAAACTGATACCTAAAAACTGCTATCGATAACTAAAAACTGATACCTAAAAACTGTCATCGATAACTACAAACTGATATCTAGAGAAAGTTGTCATTCAGGCTAAAACACGAATGTCTGTGCTTGAGGCTAAAACGCTGAGAAATTTTGTCCTTGACAATAATTTTCCAAAACAAACATTAGTTAATTGTATGTATTAAAAAAATTAAATTTAAGATAACATAATTAATTTAATACACGTGGACTTGAATGTAAAAAATAGGAGAAAACTTGGAACGATTTTGTAAATAATCGTAGAAATTAGTAAATTTTGATATTTAAATGTAAAATGATACGATAAAGAATTGGTAAAACATTGTAATAATTACAATTATAATTATTATATAGGAATTTGAAAATGAAATATCGCGAGAGAATTAAGGAGATGACAAAAATTCCAGAATTAATAAAAATGCAAGAAATTCTTCTGCTTTAATATTATTTAATAGATATGGATTCAAACCGGACGAACCAAAAGCGGACCGTATTACATCAAACCGAACCGTTTAAAATATTAATATAATGATTTGTATTTTTGATTGATCGTTTGAAGCAGTGCGAAAACGGTTTGGGCTTCAAATCACACCAAACTGACCCATCGTCCACTCCTAATTTTTAGGATATCATTATCTTTCAATTTAAGCCCTCCTAAACCTACCTCTCACCCTCTCGGGTTTCTTAGGGTACCAAGACCCTCGTTTCTGTATTTGTTGATATTTGTTCTACACTTTGATTTTACGTTTTAAAGGTGATTTGTATATTGATAGTTGTTTGGTATATTTTTGTAAAGTGTATAATATTTGCATTTAAAAAGAAAAAGGTTGAATTTTATTTTCAATGTTGTGTTTTTGATACGAGGAAGACTGAAATTTGTACTCATATTTCAATCTACTGTTGATATTTTTGTTTTGCATGTTGTAAAAATTTATCGCAAAATGGTGTGTTATAATAATCTTTTTAAATGCATTTAATCTACACGTTTATTTTTCCCATCTACGTATGTATTTTTAAAAGTGTACATGTTCTGCACTTTCAAAAAAAAAAAGTTACATTTCATGTTTCTTTTTATCAAAAAGACATGTTTGCCTGTACTTTCAGTTTTTATAAAATTTATTTTTTGAATGACTTTTTCTTTATTTTCTAAACTCCATCAAAATCAACGGAACTCTCCAAATTAATATGAATTTTAAACAATATTTTACGTAATTTTTTGATTTAGAAATCTGGATCCTGGTGCATTTAGGAGGGAAAACATTCCAAAAATAATTCCTTGGCATGAATATAATTATCCACTATCATCCTGCTTCATCATCTTTGGAAATAGGCATCTAATCCCAATAGCACTGTTGTATGTTTTTAATGTTGAGATATAATGTTTTGACTGGGTTAAAAAACTGGCATGGAGTACGACGATTTGTAAGTTTAATTACTAATGTTTGTGTTACGTTATTAATTAACTATTCTTGTGATCAAATTATCACTATAAGTTTGTTTCTTTCTTTCTTTCAACGTATACTTAGATAACCCTTATTGTTAACCATATTAACAACCTTGAATACTCGGAGAATAGGAAAAGATAATTGCAGTCTAAAGACAAACCCCACCGAGATCGAAAATACTCAAGATCACAAACCTAAAATGAGAACTACAAATCAGAGGGAGCAACATGGGAAAAGTTTGATTTACAAATGACTAACGCTAAAAACAAGAAGCTGCATAAGTTCAGTGTGTAACAGAACAGATAATACAAAACCCAGGCAGTTTACAAAATGTTAGATTCAGTAAAGATAACTGCATAATGCATTCATTCAGGTATAAAGTAACTAATATACATGCCCATTCCCTGCCAGTTTACTTTCAAGACAAACCATGGGAAGATTTTTATATGAACAAATTGCATTGGCCAAATTAAGAGTTTTTGAAATGGAAAAGTAACACGAAGAGCAATGGTATAACAAATAATAAGTGATGAATATAGTAACACGGTTTCCTTGACTGTTCATACCGAAACCAATCGCCAGCACGCAGCTCAAATTTACAAGTTCATATTTGAGTAAAAAGTTATTTAATAATAACACATTTATGTGAATAATACAATCATTTACCACCCAATCTTACTAAATTGGTAGAGGGTTATAAGCAACGATTGGAAATGCTAAGCATAATCATTGGTGAACATAATTGCTCTTCAGTAAAATTACATTTTGGACCGTGTTTGCTGTAAAAAAGGATAATCCGTGTACCCCTTAACCGGATCCTGTGTATAAAACGTAGCCCTCACATACTTGTTCAAATCCACACCCAGTCTAAACCTTTCAACCAAATCCGGGTTGGAAATGAACAACCGCCCGTAACTGACAAGATCCGCATCTCCTTCCTTGATTGCTTCCATCCCCAGGTCACGGGTGTACCCCCCGCTGCAGATGAAAGTACCATCGTACCCCTCCCTCCACTCCCTCATCAGACGGCTCTCCTCCTCCGCACTCCCCAGTGGGCCCGACTCCGTCTGGCCATAGGCAGTGTACCGAGGTTGGGTGACGTGGAGGTAGGCCAGTCGTTGGTTCAGGTCGCGCTGGATGCCGTTGAGCTGTTGGATCACGGCGTGGCCCAGGGATAGAGGGTCAGATTCGTGGGCCTCCAGGTGGTCAATGGCAGGCGATACGCGGATCCCTACCCGGTCCGGTCCGATAGCGTGGGAAATGGAGAGGGCGATTTGGGATAGGAAACGGGTGCGGTTTTGGAGGGATCCGCCGTATGAGTCTGTTCGGTCATTGATTCCATCTTTCATGAATTGGTCTATGAGGTATCCGTGTGCTCCGTGGATCTCAATTCCGTCGAATCCTGAATCATGATGCAAATATTTTCTCATTCTTGTACTTATACTGGAGTAGAACATTTCTCGTTATATCCTTCTATCTACCGTGTTAAAGAAACACAAAAATATCTAATAGAAATTTAGCCCGCATTCTTATTTTACTAAAAGGTCGGAAGAGGGAGAGAGAGAAAACGAAAAACAATAAATATTTGCATTACTAGCTTTACATTGAAAATTCACCATCCAACGTTCATAGTAACTAAGATTATTAAAATCATTTTAATTGGTTGTTTTGTCACATGGTATTTATGATTTTAAACAAGTTGACATTCACGGTTCAAATATTTGCATCATAATGATTACTGTTAACATTTTTTATTATTTTTACTGATAAACTAAGATTGATTATCGTTACTGAATCACTAGTATGCCAAGAAACTGGTACACCAGTGTTAGTGAATTATTATTTATCTAAAAAATAAAATAAAAAATTACGCTATAGCGATGTTTCGTTGGACATTTTTTAATCGTGCCACCTAATAAAAGATATCAACTAAAAAGAAGAAACGTATTTAACATCATTTGAACTAAATCCCATCATTTGTTTGATTTTAAATGTCTGTAATACAACATATTACATAAATATTCATGTACCATAAATGGAATGGTAAATTACCGTTACAGTTGGTTTTGAAAAAATATTCATAGCTGTTTACCGTAAAAGACATTAAATTTACCGTTACCATACAAATTATACAGGAATACCAACTTTATTCAAATATAATAATTAATTGACTGATAATGATATGATAATGGAAAATTTATTGTTATCATAAGAACTCTAATTATAAATATTTAGCCTATAAATATTCTACTATGCAAATATTCATTGTGGCATCATTCACCATCCAGAAATAATCGTCTCATCACCGTTCTACATTCATTGTAGTTAATGTTTTCGAAACTATTTATCTCGGCTATTTTGTTGCAATATTGATGATTTTATACTAGAGACAAATTAACGTTCACGGTTAAATTTTTGCATTTTAAATATTTATAATGTAAATATTCATGCCAACATTGCTTCTCCGAATCTGAGTATAGTTTTAAGTACGAGTGTTACGGCACGCGCTTCGCACGTGAGTTGTTTTCCTTATAAATTGTGTATGTTTAAATCAATTAAAAAATGATTTTTTATTTTCAAGTGATATTGAGATTTGTACATTTGTAAAAAAATATTTGAATTTGTAAAGGAGGTTTAATTTTAGATCATATTTT
Source organism: Allium cepa (assembly GCA_030765085.1). Lineage (NCBI taxonomy): Eukaryota > Viridiplantae > Streptophyta > Magnoliopsida > Asparagales > Amaryllidaceae > Allium > Allium cepa. The sequence continues at coordinate 185,952,062 of CM060934.1, forward strand.
TTAGAAGCATTTTGAATTTGCAAAGCATATTTAATTGTTAGATCATACTACTTTTAGGAACGTTTGAATTTGTAAAGAAGTTTAATATGAGATCCTATGTTTAAGTAATTAAGATTTGATAATATATAGATTGGCGCTTTTAGTACTTCACGTTGATACAAAAAAATGTGACACCAAACCTATTACAACTATTATTAAAGATATTGCGTTCAACATTCCTTGAAAATCCATAAAACATTTGAATTGACAATAACTGATAGAAATATACATCATTTTTAACAATAATTATACAAATATAGAAAAATTGAGATGTGACTTAGGCTGTTATGGTAATGGTAAGAGCTGGTAATCAGTAATCAGCGACATTGGTATATCAATGTTATCGGTAAGATAACAGTACATTTATCATTGTTAACGATAAAAGAAGTGGCAAAGAAATGATTCATATTAATTTTATTTTTTCCGTTATTTTAGTTGATCCTAATCATGAACTTTTAAATATATTTTTTGATTTTAAGAAGATGTTACCAGTATAATTTGTGATGATGCATCTTTTTTCAGTTTTTCTAACTTTAAATATATGATTAGCTAAGTTATAGTTTCTTATTGTTATAAATAATTTGTGATGATGCATCTTTTTTTAGTTTTCTAACTTCAAATATACGATTAGCTAAGTTATAGTTTCTTATTGTTATAAATAATTTGTGATGATGCATCTTTTTTAAGTTTTCTAACTTCAAATATACGATTAGCTAAGTTATAGTTTCTTATTGTTATAAATAATTTGTTATAAATAATTGATAAACCAAGAATATTTTTATATCAATTAAAATTAATCAAAATATTGATATAAGATAGATGGTGTTGGAATCAATAACAAAATTTTACCATTTTATCATTATCAGAAATTTAATGCAATAAAATTTTAATGTGTTTATATATTGGTAAATTTAACGTTACCAATAAGCGGTTTATCAATCTATTGATATACCAACAATCATTCTAACAACGGTAATGGTGAAGTACCGGTAGTCATTTTTGACATACCAATAATATCGCACGGTAGCCTTTTTCTCGTATCGATAACGGTTGTCATTAACATAACAACCCTAGTTTAAATATGAGGAACATGGACCTGATTTCTTTTTCTTAACGCATGTAAATAAAAATCTCTTATATTTACATCTGTTTTACTTCGAAATAGAAGAGAAATGTGACTGAACCGAAATACTTGGATAGATGCACTAGTAGCAACTAACTGGTTGTCAGTGTTACCTGCTTTGATTGCATTTATAGCCGCTTGGCGGTACTGCTGCACTATATCTGGTATTTCTTCTTCTGAAAGCCTTCGAGGCTTTGCGTATTTTCCATAGCTTCCATCAGGCATCAATATTTTCCACCTACCTGATATTGGCTTATCAGTTGATGATATTGGTGCTGCACCACCAGGCTGATACACTGCATAACATGCATGGACAGATTAGTTTACCTACAATGTTCCTAGAAGGACAATAATATACATCTAATTTCAAAACGTCAACCAACCTTACAAAGATACTTGCTTTAGAAGTTTACTGATGAGAAATATCAGTGCATGTATTCCTGAAGCTGCTCAGAGTTAAAGTAATGAAATTGGTGCTGGCGACTTAACCAAATTAAATCCTCGCCCTATTATATTGTAGATTTGGATACATTTTTTGCATTATAGATTATTATTATTTTGGTTTCCTTCTAGTTTCCCAAATCAATTCTATGATAATTTAACTCTCCATAAACAAACAGTCCACATATGATGTCCAAAAATTACATTACTACTACTACTACTACTAATAAGAATAAAGAAGCATTGTAAGATTTGAACCGACTATCTCATGATTGAGAGGCATGAGTACTGCTACAATCATAAACTGATGTATTAAATGTAACTTAGTGAAACAAACCTTCGTTAGAAGCACGTCCTACATGCCAAAGTTGACAAAAAATGATGCTTCCCTTGGCATGCACAGCATCCACAACTTTTTTCCAAGCATCTATCTGCTCTTGAGTATATATCCCTGGGCAATGTGGAAACCTATGTCACAAAAGAGTAACAATATAAGCATAATAATAAACAGTTTGGTATCCAACGAGTTTACTACTAAAGTACTGAATAAAAATATTAGAAAAAAAGAAAAGTAAATGTCATTATATAATTTAATCTTGATATTCACAACAAACCATTATGCATAGAATATGCTCAAAATTTTGTGTACAATAAACTTTTATACCTCATAAAATGAGAAATGAGAAGATATAGTATTAATCATCACGAAATGTGGCTTGAGTATGTGACAGAACATGCAAATTTTGCAGACTGAAAAATCTAAGGACAACGGTGTGTATGCATACGTATAATTACGCCTGTAAACGGATATACTTTCAGATACGGACAGTGTCATATCCATATGCGTATCCGAAATCATTTTTGATACCAAACATCCGTATCCGCGGATGCGGACAGATATCGGATATCCGTATCCACGGATGCAGATGGATTTTAGATATTCTTCGATCGGTTCGCAACCAATATATCTAAACAAATAAATAGAAAATTTTGATTTATTATAAATCCATTTTTGTACTAAATATATGAAAAACAATAAATACACTAAAAATACTAATTTTAAATGGTAAAAATTGATTTTTATATATTAAAAAAAATTCCTGGATAAAGTAGTAAACGACGATCATTTTATATACCAAAATACATTAAAAAAACTATAATCTTGATAAAAAACGGACGGATAATTATCGGATACGGATATGATCATATCCATATTCATATCCGTTTTTCGAATATCGGATAATTTTTCATATTTCAGATATGGATACAGATGGATTCAGATTTTTTGGGTACTCACCGACAGTCCTGCATATAATATATGCAGATATGTCGTGTTACGATGAGATTTTTTTAGTTACAATGGTGTATGTCAATCACATGTGTATGAGTCTAGTGGAGGATGAATGGATAATCTAATCCAATACGAAATGTAGAAATTCAACTTCAAGAAGAAGTTTCTACATATAATTTTGATGTAATAATCTCAGTAGGTTGCTGGTCCTATTGATATAAAAGTCATTACTTGCCACTGGATGGATTCTCCCATTTAGAGCAGCCAATTTAGTCAATGAAGGATGGTAACAGTGGCAAGACACTGTATTAGCTTCGATCTCTATAAACACCAGTCAAGTTCTTTCTATTTATTTTTCAGAAAGAAGACCTCGGACTGACCATTTAGTCTAATCATAGTTGTTTTTTATACTGACATTGGTTAGTTGTACCATTCCCCAATATAGGAACACTTCCTAACATATCTGTCGTCAAGGGCAGAACAAAACACTAATCGCTGAAGTTTCTAAAAATTCCAAACGCCCAATCAACGAAGCCATGAAAAATGACGTGGAGCACTGTAACACCATTAGGTGGTTGAACTTGGACACTTATTATGCTTAAGCTTGTTCGCGAATAACACATGCTTATGTCCCCGTGCTTATGTTCACGTCCATTTAATGCACACATGAGGTATGTTAGATATATTCCCACACCAGAAAAATGATTAGAGCATAACCATTCTTTTCTTTCTCCATTCAGAGGAATTGGGCATCATTATTATTTGAAACAAGTTATGTTGGAGCTAATTGTTATATTTCTGTTTATCTGCAATAATAGTTATAACAGGATCATAATCTTCTGTCCACCGAAAAAAAATGTACTTGGTATTCAAATGATGTCATGACTTTAAATCAAGGTTTGAGGTTTCGACCGAAACACCGAGATTCCGGTCGTTCCATTTAGGTTTCGGTAGGCACCGAAACGAAACCAACCCAAAATTACGATTCGATAAAAACTACTGAACTTCAAATTTTACAACAAAAAGAAGTCTTAAAAAAGAATTAATTTGAGTTTCAAATGCATGAATAATCCAATTTAATATTGTAACTTAGAAAACATATAAATTCACAAAATATGTGAATGGTGTAACTAAAAAAATTGATAACGAAATAATGAATAAACATTTTTTAGTGTTATAAATATTATAATTAATCAGTATTGTTCTTTTATATCTTATTTTTCAATCAAATATAATTTATACGTTTTGCTTCAATAAATTAAACAAATATATGTGTAATTATATGAAAAATAAACAATGATATCCGAAACCGAAACTAGAATCGAAATTCCCGAAATTTATGAATTACATCGAAATTCCTAAAATTACAGAAGAACGAAACTGAGATCGAAACCGAGATCTCGAACCTTGCTTTAAACTTCAATCATGATAAAGATTAACATTTATTTGTTCTTGAAAAACCGATGTATAAATGAGATCACAAGAAAAAAAAACCATATCTTCTTTTCTTCTATTTTTACATTTTATTTATGATTATTATATTTTCAATATTAATATACGTCTTTTATACTATTTGTGTTCAATGTTACTGTTAGTTTTTTACTTATTTTTGGTGATAATACAGTCAAACCTTTTTGGTTCAATCATGAAGTTCTCAAAATGCTTTTAGTATTCATATAAGTTTTCGAAATCCGATATAATAAGAATCAATCTTTATTTTTACTTTCAATTATTTAACTACATATGTATTTATGTATGGAATACATAAACACACACACATGCATGTAGGTATGCATAAATATACATAGGTATGTATGGATACATAGGTATGTATGCATATAAATGAGATTGGAATTGGAAACTTGACAAAAAGTTTGTTTTTTTCTATCCAATTTATTTATCAATATTTTCTATAAAAATATTATTCACGCTTTAGGCTGTTGTTTTACACAAGTACATTTGGTATTTTACATATTTTACTTGAATGTTTCTCTTACTGAACTTATATGCAAAATTAAAATTTAACGATTAAACTTCATTATCTGATGATCTCAAACATAATTTCAAGCCTATTTTTATGCACAAACATAACATGTGTCAAAGTATTATATTTATAATTTATATGTACAAGAAGTCGCATATACCTACCTAAACTATGTTGTTAATGACGGAAAAGTGTTAAGCGTTTTAAGCTTCTAAAAGCAATCGTAGTTGAAAATGACATCATCACAGACGAGTCACAACGCTAAAACACACATAAGCACCGGAGCACAAAAGCTCAAAAATAAAGTTCGAACAAATACTAGTAAAGCTTTGTTAGAGCTTTTGATAACAAATTATCTAAATATATTCATTTAACCATTATTTATAGTTAGATGATTAGGATTCGTTTTTGGATATTAAAAACATTAAGATTGAGCATTTAAGGTTTCTTAAGCTCGAAGTAAGAGAACTTACGTCGAGCATAAGCTTTACATCAACCTTGCATAAGCTTTACATCAATGTTTTTTAAAATATCGTTGAAAATTTTATTTTATTAAAGTTTGCATGTAGCATAGAAAGTTTGTCTTCTTGCATCCGATTTAAGGGGTCAATAGTTGATGTAAGTAGGAATTTGTTTATTAAAAAAAAAAAAGTTGAAGATTTGTTGTCTAATTGTACAACTAATTAAATTTCATTAGATTATATATTTAGATACATCAAAATATTTAAATATTATTAATTAGAAGATGATTGTAAAATTTATTTTTAAATTGTAAAAATTATAATTCTTAAGTTGAAGATTTGTTTCCTAATTATACAATAATTTAAAATTATTATATTGTATATTTAAATGCTTAAAATATTATCAATTAAAAATTATTAGTTATTAAAAATTATTAATTATTAATTAATAACATTCAAAAAAAAGATTAGTAAATTTTTTTATTAACAAATGTTAATTATTAATAAAAATTAATTAACAATTACTACCTAATTTTTCTTTCTGTTGCATATATTTCAATATTATCAATTAGTATTATTATCAGTAAAATAGTATCGGTAAACATTTATTAGCAATAATAATTAATTAGTAATAATATTAATAGCTATTAATTAATAAATAAATAAGAATTACCAAAATATACAATGTGTTTATTTTGCTCTTGTTACACATAAGAATCTACATGATAATTTTTCATTATTCTTACATTCTTGTATTTAGAATTTGCGTTTGTTACCTTTTTATTCTAAAACAACTACGACTCAGCAGTTGACCACTACGTAAATTTAAAGTAATGGGAGGAATTTCAAATCTTACAATTGTTAATAACTTTATAAATGGAAACTAAATATACAGAGAGACATTGCATGGGCATTTGCGTTTGGTGCCTTGTTTATTTCTTTTGGATGGAATAACTAATAAGTTTTAATAGAGCTCTATAGAAATTTAGATTATGGACACTAATGTATGCAGTGTTTTGAAGACCCGACTACACCACCGGTCGGGTTTTTAAAACCTACAACCACTAACCATACTGTTTCGGAGGTCAACAAAACCGCAAGAAGCATTGAATCGCGATCGAACCTCAAAAATTCACACTTAAACTCGTAAAACCATATATTAAGTGATTAAAATTGTAATAATTTTGAGATTAGTGAAGGATTTAAAGATTTAGGGTAAGATTTTGCTATATGAGGAAGACGAGATATAATAGAGCTGTAATTGTGGGAATTTTACAGCAGGCCTCCTTTTCATTTTTAACTTGTTTATTTTTATTTAGCAATTAACTCCATATCCATCGGTAGTTTTGTTTTAAACCCAAAAATACATAAAATATACCCATTGCGGTTCGTTCCAATCAAACGAACCACAAGAACCACCACCCCTGATCGTGGTTTGATACATAGTTTGGTCTTCAAAACTATGAATGCAAAACTATAAATGTATGTGTGAAATGCCATGCCAATTATCCTAACAATAGACTATATTGTCACTAACTTATCATTTTTGTGTAAAACAATAATTTTGTTTTGTCCTTAAACTAATTATTTGAACTGCTGTCCTAGAAATTTATAACTCTAGATTGAGAAGCCTTTTAAGTAAAAATCTGTTGTTACACACACATATATAATTTCTACCACTCGAATTAATTTTTCGTATACTTCATCTATTATTTCTATTTTATGTTTGTAATAATGCAAATAATATTTTATTCAACATGCTATCGCATAGCTACCAAGGCGCGTCTAGGCTCAAAAAGGCTCAGACCCACGTTGTGTGCCTTTTTGCAGTTTGAGTGCGTCTTTTTGCAAAATTCAAATTTTAGTTTACAAAATAGTTAAATAAAAAAAAGGGGAAATTAATTTAAAGGACAAAAATTTCTATATTTTTTGCCTCAAGGACACGACCTCAATATTTTTGCCACAAGGATAAACATTCTTCTAAAATTTATTCACAAGGACAAACATTTTCCAAAATTATTCATAAGGACAACAAAACTGATACCGAGCTAAAAACTGATACCTAAAAACTGCTACCGATAACTACAAACTGATACCTAAAAACTGCTATTAATAACTAAAAACTGATACCTACAGAAAGTTGTCCTTCAGGATAAAATATTGAAGGTCTGTACTTGAGGCTAAAAAGCTGTGAAATTTTGTCCTTGACAATAATTTCCTGTAAAAAAAATTAGTGGTTAAATGAATTATAAAATTAGATAAAATTTAAAATTTAGATAATAAAATATTTAAATAGTTAAATGAATTATAAAATATGATTTAAAATTTAATTTGCAGCTAGTAAAATAGTAGATCAAACTTGTACAAAAGGCACGCAAAAAGACCCAAGGCTGAAAAAGGCTCAAGGCTTGCACCTTCTTGCGCTTTAGCGCCTTAACTACTATGTTGTCGTTATCGGTTTAGCTCAAATCAACACAAAATTGCAGTAAATGTTTGGGTTCGGCAGGTTACTCCATAGTTGTGAAGTTGTACTAGATATAGTGCGGCGCTTGGGGCAACGCCGTGGTTGCTTGGGGCACCGCGGTCGGTGCTGCCCAGTGTTTTGTTAGCGGTTCACCGCCGACCTCCGTGTAAATAAAAAAGACCGGCCGTAAACCACCCAACATGGTGCCCAAAGCAGAAATGACGGTGCCTTTAACCCTACACTAATTATATATATCGACTTGTGTTTAACAAAGCTTCCAACTCAATCAAATATGTACTGCAAACTTTCGACTGAAAAATCTTGATATGGAGCAAGTCAAATCCTTTTGTCGTGTTGAATAACAACTGTATCATCCTTCACGAAACAAAAGACATACTGCCATATTAACAGCCAACAGCCAATCGAAGTTCAACTAAAATTCTAACTGATAAAAATAAAAAATGATGAATTACCCTCCAGCAGAAGGCGAAATCAAAGTCCCTTCAGTAATCAAAAACCCTCCATCCGTCGCTCTCTGAACATAATACTCCACGTGCGCATCCCGTGGAATCCCATTCAACGCCCTGCATCTCGTCATGGGCGCCAAAACTACTCTGCAAATTTACACAAACCCGCCACGGTAAATAGAGCGTGCAATCTGGATGCAAAACACTGAAATGGCAAGTAGACGGGGAACTTACCGGTGAGAAAGGCGGAAGCGTCCCATCTGGTACGGCGTGAAGAGCGTCGGACGCTCACCCGATGAGTTCGACATTGTTTACTTGGGATTTAGTAAGATGGATTTATTTCCAGGAAGAAACGATGACGACTTATTTATGTACGAAAAAGGTAGGTTATGGTCACCGCCACGGGGACGAAGAAAAATAGAACGGGACTGTTGATTGTTGAAGGAGAATTAAAACGAGGAAGGGCAGGAGAGGTGAGAATAAGGTGTGTTACCGAAGTGACAAGAGCTGATTTGTAAATTTAGTGGGCAGTATAGGTAGGTTCCACTCGAGTAAGAATAGGAGTGGTGGTCCGTGGACGTCTATTCTTTTGAGCATTTGTAAAAAAATTGCACGTTTTTCTCGTTTTCGTAACTATTGGATTTTTTTTCATTTTAGCCTCGTTTTTTCAGCTTATTATTGCAAATAGCCCAGTTTTAAAACTAATATCAAATATAGCCCTGTTTTGACCAGCACAGCGTCGAGCTGGTCAAAATACACTGACGACTTTTCAAAAGCCGTCAGTGTAAAATCTTTTTTTCAAAAAATACATTGGCGCCTTTTGAAAAGGAGCCAGTGTAAAAAAAACTCAAAAAAAAACACTGGCGACTTTTCGAAAGTCGCCAGAAAAAAAAATTACACTGGCGTGCGTTTTTAGCAGTTAGCACCGATCTGACCAAAACAAAGCTTTATTTGATATTAGTTTTAAAACGAGGCTATATGCGATGATAACTTTAAAAACCAGGCCAAATCGAAAAAAAAATCCTTTTATGTTAATCAACAGTCAAAAATGCCGCCTCATCTTCTTTTTTTCTAAATTTCTTAGAATTAAATCCTTTAAATCTAAGTAATCAATTGCCATACTCCCGTTAGATATGGGTGAGTGTTCGGTCGGTTCGATCGATTTTGAGGTCAAAAATATCAGACAGGTTTGAAATCAAAAATATTCAAAACCGAACCAACACAATTTTGATTAATTCGGTCGTTAACCGATTTAATCGAACTAAAAAGGTATGTTACTATTCAAATGATTGATTCACTTGACGGAAAACATAAATTTATATTTAAAAAGATTTTATTTAGTAATTTTTATGTTTATAATAAAATTTGATATATTCTTATCAGGTAAACTTTGTATTTTACCACTAAACCAATTATTTAAAATATTATAATACCATAAAATTGGATAATACAATAAAAGTTCGGTTAAACTGATAATCAAAAATATATATTTTACGAACCAAACCGAACCGAACCATCAAAATGAACTGCTTCGGTCAGTTAATTCGACTCTAACCGAATATTGCTCACCCAGACCTTTGGATAGGGTTTCAAAATAAGCATGAAAACCCAAACTTACTTTTGTAATTTATTCTCTTCTCTATAGGGTTCGCTAAGTTAGTTCTTTAACTCTCTTTGAAATTTAACCATCTTCATCAGCTTCAATCTTCCAAAGCTTTGATATACAACTTCTCTTCTACCCATCTTCTTCGATAAAGCAAAGATCCCACGAAGAATTTTTTACAAGGTAAATAATGTCTGTTTGATTTGAATTGTTTCACTAGCCACATTAGATTATTTCAGTTCATTTTGTTTGACCCAGGATTCTAATAGTTGGCTGACATTATTGATTGTTTCAAATCATTGCACAAAATATTAGAAAGTTAAATGACTTTAAAGCAAGGTTGGAAAATCCATTTTTGTTTTCATTTTGATCATCAGAAAATTTTGGTATTTCAGTTCTGTTTCAAAATTTTTGAAAATTCTATTTTGGTTGCAATTTGCTAATTTTGATAATTTTTTGTAATTACATTGTAAATATCCAACGTCGGCATAAATTTATTTCAGGTTACATACAGCATGCATGCTTTGAGAAAAAAAATATAAAAAATACAATAATTTTAGTAATAAAAAGCTATTTTTGAGCCTTATGTGAGTTGCAGTAGTTATTCTCTTTTATCTTTGAGTATCGCAGTTGCATAAGGAAATACCCGAAATAATATAAAGAAAACTAATTTACACTAAGTTAAAAAGCCAGCACAAAACAATAATCGATATACATTATTCAAATACCATTATTTTTTAGTAGGCTCAAAATATAAAAGTAGGCCCACTATATTAGGCTGTAAGACTAAAATAATCCAAGCTCTATATCACAACTGCCATATATGCTTGAAACCCTAACCGAGGAAAAGGACAAATGCAAAATTATATTCATACACCATTGTTTATTTTATTTACACCATTTGATTTCGATAAGATTTAAGACAAAAATACGCTTTAATTTTTTTTGTTGAAAATAAATTAACCCTTATCTAATCTTACAATAAATATGATTCACAGAGTGTTAAATTATTCTCTATATTTTATCTTACATTAAATATGAAGCCATGCGCAGCTTAAAAATACGAAGTCGTCATTATCGTGAGTTTTGGTGAGTGCATTTTATGTCAACGTGAAGATTACTCAATGAAGTTTGCAGTTGCTTGAGACCGGATTGTAGGATCGTTTCCACCCTAGAGGGAGGTGAATAAGGTCTACTAAGAATTAATGTGGAAATAAAAACAAAAACAGAAAGCAATGCAGAAAAGATCACACATGGTTTTACCCAGCTTCGGCAAAAACTGCCTACGTGCTGCCTCTAAGGTTTCTACTAGAAATTATGTAATCAAACACTTACAAAAACACGTAAACTCGTGGCGTCCGCTGACTCAATTAAGTTAACTCTAAGCTCAAAACTCTGCCACAACTTAGCCACTGAGTTGCAAATTCTCGAACTACTACAAAATCGTAGTTCGTCAACTAGTTAATCTAGAGTTTGAAAATAAAAGAACTGAAATAACCCTAATACGCATAGACGATCCACATAAAAAATCATAAATGAAGCATATGTGGCCCAATAACAAAAGATAAACACATTTTCCCTTTTATTTTGCATCCTGCTTCATGCCGTCTCGTTTCCTTGCAATCTGGAATTAGGGTTTTATTTATATTAAAGACGCCAATTCAATTTATCAATTGCAGTGATGATTTCTCTTTGATTTGCTTCGTCAATTGATTCCCTGGCTTTGATTGCGCTCGGTCGCTTCAATTTAGTCAAGATCGAATGATGCTTTGAACTGGTACGTGATTTGCCACTTTTCGGTTTTGATAATGCTCGACTTGATTCGAGTTTTGGATTTGTTTTTAGTTTGTTCTAAGTAAGTTGTTCATAATTTTTTCTCGAACTCGAATGAATTTTGCCGATGATGATTTGGGTTTAATTTATAGGGATCGAAACCCTATTATTTCATTCGTATATTTTGGTTTGAATTTTTCGTGATGTTCTAGTTCCTGCGTTGATTTGTAAACGATTGGTTGTGTGATTTTTTTGACTTGTTCATCTCTGACTATCGGTTGATATATTCGAATTTGCTTGAATCTGTTCCGTTCTTTACTGTTAACGACTTGTTCAATTCGCTTTCAGCATTTGAATTTGAGATATACCTTGACTTGATGAAGTTTGACTTGTTACCCATGATTTTCTGTTCCATTTTCTTTGCTGGCAGTATTCGAATTTTTGAGCAATTCAGTGATGTTGTTTATTTTGTCATTTCCTTTTGAAACCATTCCTTGACTGATTCATGATACGATATGTTTCTGACTTATTCATTGGTATAACCCACGGCTATTTTCTGTCCACCCGAGTGCTTGCTCGTATGTTGTCATATCCATTTATGCTTGAACATTTTGCTTTGTACTTGGTTATTTTGGTGGTCTGTTTTGTGTTCATGACTCTGTTGCTGTCATGTTATTGATATGGACTTGGAGTCTCTTGCATTCCCTTGTACGGGTTTGAACATGATGTTTTGCACATTGAACTTAGAGTCATTTGGAATCTGGTTGCATGTTGTTGTTGTTGTGGTCTTGTTCCTTTTGAAGTCTAGTTACATTACTGGTGCCTTTGTACATTTGGTTGTTAGACTTGTTTTCATGTGCTACTGATTTTGATCAATGTTGACTTCCTTGATGGCTTTGCACCGACCATTGCTGTGTTGATAATCTTGGTTGTTGTTTCTGCCCTCAATTCTAGTTGTAGTGTGTTCATCACTACTGTGTTCACCACTACTCTGTTTTGCTCTGGTTCATGTTGTATGGTTGCACATGTTGTTTTTGCATTGCACTTGTGTTGAATCCAGTCTCGGTTTGGGTTTGACCTTATGCTCACATGTCCCTGCAACTTTAACAAGCAAATGTATATCGGTGTGCACGACCTTGTGGCATGTATAGTGATACACTATGCATGTCACAAGTTGTTCTTATATGATGAATTAAAAAAAATGATGACGAACAACCCAAATAACCGAGGAAAATTATATTTTCAAACACACATTTCATTGTGCATTGTAAAATATTTCTATTTCAATTCTACCGTGCAGTGTTTATTTTGCAGATAGTTCAGATGATGGATACAGACTAAAACAGAGTTGAAGATCAAATATGAGTGATGAGTGAATTATGCAGTGAGGTGAAACATGTATGTAAAAATTGTATAGTTAAAATTGTGTTGTAATTGAAACTTGTACAACGAGAGCTTAAATTTGTACTATTCGAATTTGTAATAAAATATTTTTTTGAATAAAATATTTTTTTGAATAAAATATTTGTTTAAATATGAATTCCGAGTTATTTATATTATTCAACAAATATATATTTAATTATGTGGAAAAATAAAATAGTACAATAACAAATACGTTTAAACACACACACACACACACACACACACACACATATATATATGTTTATTATCATCAAACAAAAATCATTCACTAGTATATTCTACACGTATGTCATTATGATATGAAACGGTGTCTCCCTTATATCTTGAGTTGCTCGTATCTGGATTGGCTAGTGCTGTCTAGATTTGCTTGGAACCAGTTTGAAGTTAATGTGAATGATGATGTTGCAACTAAAGTCTCTCACTATCTCTCGCTGCTTTCCTAGAGATTCAACTCATACCGGCGATGATAGAGATGAGGAGATGCTTGGTATGAGATTTGAAAATTGATGTTGCATCATTAAATACGTTGTATACCGAGACTCTTGGTTAAACAAACTTTGTTGTTTCTATTGGTTTTTTGTCAGTGATATGGTTGAAAAGGATAAACAAATTATTTGTTCGAGTATAGAAACAACTATGCATGATGATAAAGCATGTTTGGTATCTGATTAGGTTTTTACTATTGTGATGCTCAGATTTTGTGTAGAGGTGATACACTGATACACACTGCCATATATACTAATATTCAAATGATAGGCTCGTTGTTGATATTTGGAATTAATTGATCGTTTGATTGTTTTGATATGGTTTGAGTGATGTTAAGCGAAAGGATCTTGTAATCCAACAAGAGAAATTGTACTTTGATGTGAGTTTATATAGACAAAAAAGAGAGATAGATTAGGAGAATGAAAAATAATATGAGATAGGAAAATATTCTCGTAACAACTTTAATTTCTACGCCGTATAAATTATATATAAATTTAACTAAAATAAAATTGATTGAATCTGAAATTTGAGAATTACTATTTTAAAAATAATTTTTTAGTCATTTAAATTACGTTTAATAAAAAAAATTAATAGATTGAATTAAATTAATAAATCCTTTTTGAATAAAATATTAAAATTGTATAAATTGATTTAACTAAATATAAAATATTATAAAGTATAAATAATTTTAAATACGATTAGAATAGTTGAAAAATAAATTTATTTGGTAATGGTACGATGAACCAGTAAATAAAATAAAGCAGACATCGAATTGTATAAAATTGTGCAGCTGCAGGTTGTATTTCATAAAACGAAGTGTTAACGGATTAAATTAAATTAAAACTTATTTACAAACAAAAAAATGAATTATTAAAAAGGAAAAGAAAGAAATATTTATTTGATTTTAATTGAGTCCAAAATCAAGGCCTAAAAGTAAACAAGTCCAAGCCCACTTTCATTACCTTCGTGCTTCTCGAAATTTTTACCTGCTTCACCACACAACCCTAACCTGTATATTACCTTTTCTTCCATTTTAGCTCCAACTCCTACCAATCCAAAATCGCGATGTATTAAAAAAAGAAACGAATGAACGCACGTATGATTGGAAGTGAGCACGACAAGGCAGAGGTCTCGACCGACTCCAGTGAGGCACGACGGCACGCATCAGAAGGTGTGGCCTGGAATTGCGGGGTTTAAGGATTGACGTGCGTAAGTGAGTGATGGATGCGTGATTGAAGTCATGGGCAGATGGTGGAGTGTGGAATTGGGAGGGGCCGACATCGGCTGCGGTGTTGTATGACGATGATGCAGAGATCAAGGAGCTTGGTGGATTGTTTTGGAGGTTGCAGCCTTAGCACATGGTTGAGGCAGATTTGTACTGTTAAGCAAGCTTGGTTGTGCCAGGATGGCGACAACGTCAGCTGTTGAATGAGCACTGACGTTTGATGACGGCGGTGGCGAATTCGATGAGCAGCAATATAGTCTTGGTAAAAGATAATAAGTTTTCGAAGGCAGCAATTGGTGAACTTCAAGCATTTATTCGGTGGGTAAATTTCCATTTACTCACAAGAATAGTCTGTGTTCCTTTACATGCTTTTGTATAGAGGTTGCATTAGTGATGGATTTTTGGTTGATATAAATTTGATTAATTAAATTGCATTTTCTGATCGATCGTTGTTGTGATGAGATCACGTATTTTCGATCGATTGTCGTTGTAATAAGAACACACAAGTAATTGATTGGAAGAGAAAAAATAAATTA
The DNA here is from genome assembly GCA_030765085.1 of Allium cepa. Classification (NCBI taxonomy): domain Eukaryota; kingdom Viridiplantae; phylum Streptophyta; class Magnoliopsida; order Asparagales; family Amaryllidaceae; genus Allium; species Allium cepa. The sequence continues at coordinate 185,967,377 of CM060934.1, forward strand.
AAATCGAAGATTTTGAAGAAAATAAAATATTTTTGAAAACGAATAGTAAGTTTTCAAATGATTTTTATTTGAAACTGTAAATATTATTCGTGATAGAAAATTATTTAAGTAAATTACTTTGAGTATTCTTTGAATAGAAGTTGTTTGGAAAATGATGAACTAGGATTTGGTTAAATAAGTTAGATTTTAGAATATTTATATTTTTATTCACTTATTGTTTGAGTATAAAAAATATTTAAAAGTTGGTTATAAAGTGATACTTAAAATTGATATTTTTAAAAGTGATAAGTTAATTTTATTTTGGATTTAATAGATCGAAAGTTTATAAAAATAATATTTTGAGGTTATAGAAAGTGGAATGTAATTTATTTATTGAATCGACTTTTTCATTTACAAAATTTTAGTTTATGGCATCGGGAGGTTATTTTTAATTGAAAACCTTATTGGGAAAGTAGAACTAATATTCGTTCTATAAAGGAAATTTTGAATTATATAACTTATTAAATATTATTATTATTTTTAATTATTATAGAAGAACTTTAAACATGTATGAATTATTTCTAGAATGAGTCTACAAATTATTTGGAATTAAATGGCAATTTAGAGATTTCCTTGTGATTATATAATAGATTTGCAACTATTTGTTTTGAAATAGGAAATGGATTTTGAAGGAAGAATGAGAATTTTGCAAATTAAGTTTCTTTCGATCGAAAATTTATATTTGAAATTGTTTTGCAGATGTTAAAAGAAAGAGTATTTTCTAAAACCCTTCTAAATCAATAAATAATAAAATTTTGTTTTGATTGTTTTATATCTCTGTGTAACGAATAATTAGAATAAACGGAGTTATAAAACCATATGATATGAGACTTTCGATAATATTTCTTTGGTTATTCTTTAGACCGGCTATATAGAGTAATTACGCGATAATAAGTGTAATTTACAAGCATTGAGTAAACAGATGAGTAACAATAAGGGGTATGAGACACGTGAGTTGATATTTGTTTGATTACTTTCTGTAAGTAGATGTCACTCTAACATAGTCAACTATACGGGTAATTTATTTTATGGCGATGCACTTTGAGAGTGTGCAGGCAAAGAGCCATAAGAATGCCTATTAATTGTGTGTACTCCTATTATACATCGAGGAATAAACCAATTGGCTAAAATCCATCCTAGCGACCTGATTGCAGGGTCGCTTCCCGAATCCATGACATACTTATTGATGTATATCCATCGTTTCTTGATGAGATGTATATATTGGACATGTTATGCATATTATTTGATGTTTGTGGGTTTTTGACAAATTTTTTATAAACCCACTCGGACTCGTGTATATTTTATATTATATGTTATCGTTGCGCTGACGACTCTGTGATCTCTGAGGTTTATTTTATATTGTGTATTGTTCTATTCTAGAGAAATAAGTGTTTATTGCTTATGCCGACACTATGTATATATATGTGAGTTGTTTATTATTTCTGAATACGTACCATAGTTAGCCCAACGGGATATTCATGTGTAAGCCTAATATCGTCTCATTCTCCGTATTATCAAATAGTATTACACTGTAATACTCTCTGGTGGTCGGATATAAAGGCGGGGTGTTATAATTATGGAAGTTTGACTTAACGCATATGTAGAATTCGAAGTAGTCAAAAAATGTAATGATCCGAAATTTCGAATACTAAGTATTTAAATATATAAATTATTTGAATATTTGTATCTTGGATTTAATGTGACGAAAGTCATTTTATAACCTTGTTAACCCACTTTTTACTAATAATTAATGATGATAAACTTGTTTTTGGTAATTACTTGCAAATTTAATACTTCGAAGAAATATTGATAATGTGACCGAAAATTATTTTTTCGATAAACGGGTTTTTATTCGATATAAGTTTGTTAACCCAAAAAATGGATCAGCGCCCTGGATTGAGTGTAAAAGTATCAGCTCTATTCTTACAGAGCAATAATATAGAAAATAAATGTAAAATGAGCAGAAATAGTAAAAAGACAATAAATTTTTTATTATGCTTCGGCTGTTAATGAAGCCTACGTCCACTTTATAACTTTTGTTATGAACCGACTGCAATTACAAGTTGAATCTGATTACAATTTGATTGGATCTTGTAAGTTAGATCAAGTCACTAGTGTTAGAATTCATTGGAGAATCATAGCAAACCCTTTAGATGACTATTGTGTATGAGGAGAAGAATGAAGAATCATTTCTGTAGGGTTTCAGCGGTCAGTCTAGACGATACTCTTTATGTTGCAGGTAGGATTGTATTTATAGGGGTTAGAGAGCACTTGGATCAAAACCCCCTTTGCTAAAAGCCTGTACTCAGCATCATAAAGGAGCTCAGAAAGTTTGAAGGCGACCCGAGCTAACCTGATGGATCGCTAGTGATTCATAGGTGATGGATTGTCAGTGATCCATAAATGATGGATCACTAGAGATCCATGTAGTTAGTCTATTTTGAGTGCTCTCCATTTGGTTGTCTTCCTATCTTATATTCGAGTGCCTTGTCCAAATATCAAGTCGTTTGGAGTTTGTTTGATCATCCATCTTCACTGGTCATCTGGTCCAGAAGAATCATCTATAACACACTCAAAACTTAACGAAATCAGACGAACCTTTACAGGTACACTGTAGAGGTGTGTGGGACCTACATCATAAATTTCAAAGGACGGGGACTAAGCTACAAGGGTCGCTAGCGATCCATCCAGATGGATCGTGAACGATCCATTATACCTTCTTCAATCATGTTCATTTTCCTATGAGCCTTCTTTTACATATTCTAAGTGTTCCCTCCAAATTTCAAGTCAATCTAATTCCGTTTGAGTTCTCTAGGTCCAGTTTAAGCTAGCTGCTTTGGTCAAAACAGCTTGAATCAGATGAGTCTTTACTTCTTGAACTATAGTGCCTGGAATGCTATGAAACTTAGAGAGTATTCTTAAAAGAGATATTATATCATGATGCAAGAGGTTAGGATGACTCGCAATGCATCCTTATGGATCACTATTGATCCATAGGTGATGGATGCTAGCGATCCATCCCCTTAGTGGATTTTTGGGTAATTCTTCTTGATTCCCTTTTGGCCTATTCCTCTGGTCCTTTTGGTCGAGTCTTGAGTTGTTTTGTCTTGGCCTAGATGTTCTAACTCATCTGGAATCCTACCTGGGTAAAAACCCAGTTAAAAATTTCCCTCCAGAGTATGCCTTCGTTGGAAACAAGGAGTGCTCTGTAAGTAATCTCCATTTGAGATTTCATTTTGTGTAATCTAGTTGATCGTGTCAAGGTTACCACGCAAATTTGGCTTTGACTATTCAGCCGCCTATTGAATTTCCGATGTGAAACGTCAAAGCCCATCTCAAGATGTTGTTTTCAATTGAATGACTTCTGCTAGCCATTCGTTTTTTGATTTCGATCTGAATTTCAATTCCTGATATTGATGATGCAATCTTTGCTCTGTAGTTTACACAAGGGTTTAGGTTGGTAAGTGGGTGCACCATGTAGGTATGGAGTCGAACTATATAGTTTTAACTCGGTCAGTGGTGAAGCAAAGTTTCGAATGACTGTACACCGTTATGGAGCAAAATCTTACTCTTTGTCTTAACTGTTTCTTTCGAGGACTTGGTTAAGTTCCTGCTACCTTTTTGAATTCTAATGCAACAATTCATTCCAAAATCAAATATAGTGGATGATTCGATCGTATTGCTCTTCTTATTTCTGTACTCCAGTGATTCTGAAAAGAAAAGCTTCCCACGTCGCTTCGGACGACGACTCCGTTTTCGATTGTTGATTGATAACGGGTAATTATGGAAAAGTTAATTTCAAAGGAAGATATGAATTGTTTTCAAATGTAAGCAAGTTATCTACACTAGATTGTTCGTTTGTAGTATTCAAGATACTGAACTTGATAAAGTTAGGGGTATGTCCTAGGGGCAATTCTGTAATTTATTGTAAATTATGAACTCTATAATTAAACCTCATTCAAAATAAAAGGTGTTTTCATTTATATTATATACTTGTCATATTGTGATATGTTAATTAATTAAATAATTTAAGTATATTCAATAGAAAATCCTTAAATGCTATGTCAAGTGATAGTAATTACAATGTGTTGTAATCATGAGAAATTTATCACATTAAAATAACATATCATTTTAAATATTCCTAGTCAAGATGTATCGAGAAAGAATATCGGTACATCTGTTGAGACTAGAGTACGTAACGCTCTTCAAATGTTGGGCAGTGTTTTCTCATTGCTTCTGAGGGCATCAAGGGGTTACGTACTGATAGTTATTGGATAACTATGGAATGACTCACTTGAGAGTTTTCTGGTGGTTAGTGTAACTAAGGTCAAACAGAGAATCTCGATGTGACGATATTATACAGTTCTTTGGACTTGAGAATACTGTTGAACTTCGATATGGAGACTCCGCTTTGATTATAGTTAAATCATGGTATTATGATCATTGAATGACTATAGTTGGGCCTAAGTTAAAATATTTGAAGTGAAACGCTATCCAATAGAGAATTCGTCTCCTAAGTTACATGAGATTAGTATCACGGTCAACTATGGTCAACTCAAAGTTAAAGTCTCTGGCCAGAGCAAATCGGTTAATAATAATTGTTATTATTGAACTAAGGACATTGTGTTTTGACAAACTAAGTTAAATGTGAACGATATTGGAATTTTGACCAAAACCAAATTCCATAAGTTCTAAAGTAGTGCAGTTAAGATGAAGAGAACTAGTGTAAATAATCGTTACTACAAGGTACCGCTTAAAATTGGATTTTACCGAAATATGAGTAAGCGATAAATTCGGCCAAACTGTCACACCACTAGCATTAGTGACGTGTGAACATTAATATTCGAATTGTTCGATATTAATCGCTGACTAAATTTACACCTTTGAGTCGTACAACCGAAATGATGATACTCCGGAAAACCACTCAATTAATTATTTTATAATTGTTATAAAAATAATTATATTAATTAATATTTATGAAATATTAATTATTAGATTTTTATTTGATTTATAAGGCACTGAAATTAATCGGATACGTACATATAAAAGTTATATATACGATCTTACCAATATATACGATATTGGAACGATTTTTTATCCGGTTGTATAAATATTGGACTTTAGGCTTGTGAAGCCCAAAATGTCCAAAAGTAGTTTTCAGCGGCAGCTAATAAGAAATGTTTGATTTTGATTTGGTAAAAATGTGAAAAAGTAAAAGGAGCAAACAATAAGGACCACTTAGCCTTGTTTGAATGAGTATGCACACCATGATATTTATAGGTTACCACATCTATATAAAGAGAGTGCCACACGCAATTCAAGATGAATTCTTTTCACCAAATCAATATAAAAGTATTTCACTTCCAATAAAAGGCTTATTTTCGCCTTAGCTTATCTGCAAACGAAAACAACAAATTTTGTGCCTCAAAATCAAAATAAAATCAATATAAGCAAGGGTGGCTCGTAGCTTGGATTATATAGCAATTCAAGGATAACTCGTTTTGACGTACGAATCATTGGCATCATACAAAGGTACAATTTTGTTTTTGTTTTTTTATCATACTTAATTACATTCTTATCACAATCTTGGGTGTATAAATATTGTCCTTTTTTAATTCTATTATGTACATATATTTATATACTGTAGATTTTGAATCATTAACATGATTACTTTTCGTTTGCCAATAATTTTGTTTGCAATGGTGATGAGTTTCGTTCACGTATGATTCCTTTTTATAAAAAAAAACACCTGCTGCATGTTTAATAAAGCTTACCTTCGTTTGTATACGATATATATTACATACCTTCCCTGACACATTTTATGTCATGCTGACACATTTTTATCATGCTACATGTTTTATTAAATAACGTGTTCATTACTCTTTAATACATTATTTTATATCATGCAGTATGTTTTATTCAATACATTATTTTATGTTGTATAAGTTTTGTAGTACATTACTATTAAAGTGGAAAACAAAATAACGTGATCACTTTTATATGCTTACTTTTACATGTTTTAATGTTCACTGTACATATAAATAATATTTTGTATTGCATGTTTTATGTTCACACGTTTAATGTTTTATAAGTTATATATATAGTTTAGTCTTACATACATTATTTATATATAATTTTAAATTAAAAGCTGGACAATATGAATACACACAAGGGGCTAAGGTGTCCATTGCGATGTAAAGACCAACACCTAAATACAGACATTTTCATACTATGATAATTATATATTCACGTACACACCCATACACGTATAGGTGTATTTTGATACACTTATACACCTCCCACACACATATATAAAATATATTGCTTATCTTATTCAAAATTCAAATTCAAATTCAAATTTTGAAATTCAAATTCAAATTAATTTTAAATAAATAGGATTTTATTTAAAAATAAAATTTAGATTGGATCTAATAATCTTTAGACTTTATAGGCCCAATAAGATTCTAAACGAAAATTTTGAAATTCACCGTTTAAACCGCTGTGTAGATTGGCCCAGTTCCTTCAATGGTATCAGAGCCAACAAGCCTATGCGGTCTGAAATTTGCAATGTTAAGGCTAACTATAAAGCCTACTCATAAAGTAAGGTGTCTAGAAAGGGGGTACTTAAGTGACCTTAGCTCCATCTTCCGGCCTGGCCTGAAACAATGTGCAAGCCCAAAGGTTATCCCTAATGTAAAGGCCCAAATTGATTTGGACCTTGTGCGAATTTTTCAAAATCTGTTTTGAAAAGTTATATTTTGAATTCAATTGTTGAATTCGGAATATAAATATATGTTTTATAAAAGTTAATGTTTATGATAAACTTTATTCGATAAATCAAAATTAATTAAGTGTTAATTAATAAATTGATACATATATATATATATATAGATATATGTATATCCATCTTAAAATGTTTAAGATAAGCATAAATTTAGACTTTTGTAATTTATATATAATATATACAAAGAAAATGTTTTAATTAAATTAAATTCAATTAAAAGTTAATTAAACTGTTAATTAACTAATTAAGTAAATAAGATTTATATGAAAATGAATTAAATTTGATTTAACAAATAAGGTGGAACTTAATGAAACCCAACTGAGGTTTAAGGAATGAATACATACGTATTGTACGTATACCGTGATTTTCGATGTGTTCGACACTTGAATCACAAGAGTATTTTATTAGAAAAACATTATTCCTAAAATCAATGACACTCGATATAGTATATAAATATTATGAATGTTTAATGTAATGTTGTCCTCTACCATTTATATATTAATAGATTACTTACATACTTTTTAGTTGTTGATCATCCTCAAGCTAGAGATGTTATGTATAATACTATTAATATATTAAATTGACTTGGTAAGATACATGTACGTATTTGTTGATCTTCCTCAAGGTACGTACATTATACATAGGCAGTCGCGAAATGGTAGGTCAGAGTGAATAATCTCTTTCGGTTTGTTGATCTTCCTCAAGGTCGAAATGAGATTAGGACGAAGAAAGGAATAAGGAGTTGTATATGATACAACCGATAAAGTGTTATCCATCGCACGTGGGCCTATGATTTGTTGATATTCCTCAAGGTCAGAATTCCAAGACATACGAGTCCTTATACTCACTGGAGAGGTCGGAAGACTTCCATATTTCTTTTGGGTTTAGAGAAATATGCAAATCTAGTGGGAGCTTATTAGTGTAAAAAAAAAATTACATTTCAACTTTACTAATAATCTAAGAACATTTGCAATGAATAATATGTCCTAATCCCCTTTTAACTAAAATTACAGAAAATGTCATCACTAAGGCTTTCCTCCGAAAATGACAAACTAACTGGACCTAACTACGTGGACTGGCTGAGAGCAATAAAGATTGCACTCACATATGAGCGAGTTTGGTCGTCTGTAACTTGTAATCCGCTTACAAGACCCGCTGATGACGCCGATGAAAATTTACAAGTTGCTTACAGGAAATGGGCCGCTGATCTCGAAATCGCCCAAGTATTCGTGTTGTCAACTCTTGACAAACAATTACAAAGGCAACATGAATCAATGTCAATCCATGTGATTTTCGAAAGTCTCAAGGCACTTTTTGGTGACCAGTCTAGGTCCGTTAGGTACCAGACTGCTAAGAAACTGTTCAACACCAAAATGCAAAAGGGACAGAAAATGGACGATTATGTGCTGATGATGAAAGTTTATATTGATAAGCTAACATCATTGGATGTGACTATAAGCAAAGAGCTACAAGTTGACTTGATCCTTGGTTCATTGACGCCTCAGTATGAACAGTTCATACTAAACTATAATATGAACAATATGAATGTGAGTCCCGTGGAGCTCCTCAATATGTTGAGGTCTGCCGATTCACAATCGAAGGATCAGTCGATCGTACTTGCAGTCAAAAATGGGACATCATCTTCGAAAGGTTCGAAGAAGCGAAAGAGGGTTAATAAAAAGGGTAAGAAAGCTGCTACTGCTGACAAGGGTGAATGTCATCACTGTCACAAGAAAGGACATTGGAAACGGAACTGTCCGGAGTACTTAAAGATTGTTAAAGAGAAGAAACAGAATAGTTCTGCCGCTCCTACGGGTGTATTTACGATTCAAAATAGTTTTGCAATCAATAAAATACCATGGGTTTTAGATATTGAATCTGGAACTCATATCTGTAACACATTACAGGGACTTAGGAACAAAAGGCAAAGGAGAAGTGGAATTTCAAGTTGCCGATGGATCTCTTGCAGATGCAACGGCAGTTGGAGATTTTCACTTAGTTTTGCCTAATGGTTTTGTTTTGATATTAAACAATTGCTATTATGCAAAAGACTATTTGTTGGATTATTTCTGTGTCTAGATTGTCTGATACTGGTTATGTTTTTCACCGTTCAAATAATGTTATGAACGTTATGTTAGATGGAAATGAAGTATTTGATGGTATTTTAAATAATGGCATTTATACGATCAATACAAATTATATCTGTGCTGTGAATAATTCTTCGAATAACAGTATAAATCAAAATTATCTTTGGCATTGTAGACTCGGTCATATAAGTGAGAAACGACTACACAAACTAAAAACCAAAGGTTTCCTCCTGTCACTTGATTCTGAATCATTTGACACTTGTGAATCGTGTCTTAAAGGAAAAATGACCAAGCACTCATTCAGTGGGAGCTCCGAAAGAGTTAATGAACTCTTAGGCCTAGTGCATACTGATGTATGTGGCCCAATGCCTATAGTTACCAAAAATAACTCTTCTTACTTTGTAACCTTCACTGATGACTTCTCAAGACTTGGATATATATATATATATATATATCTTATGAAGAATAAATCCGATGTCTATGAGAAACTCAAAGAATACAAAAATGAGGTTGAAAATCAGACGAACAATAAAATAAAAATTCTTCGATCCGATCGAGGAGGCGAGCATGTTGGCCAAGAACTCCAACAATACTTAAAGAATAATGGGATTATCTCTCAGGTTACTCCACCCTATACTCCGTAACACAATGGTGTTTCGAAAAGAAGGAATCAAACCTTATTAGACATGGTTCGCTCCATGATGAGTAAAGCTGAGTTGCCTCTCTTATACTAGGGATATGCGCTTGAAACTGCAGTACATATGCTAAATTTGATGCCTACCAAATCTGTACCTCAGACACCATATGAGATGTGGCACGGGAAGAAACCCCACTTCAATTATTTGAAGGTATGGGGTTGTCCAGCCTATGTTAAGAACATTGGTCCCAATAAGCTCGAGGCAAGATCAGTTTTATGTAAACTTATAGGATATCCCAAAAATTCTTTGGGATATATTTTCTACAATATGGAGGAACAAAAAGTTATTGTAGACATGCTGTCTTTTTAGAAAAGGAATTTCTTGCAAAAGAAATTAACAGCGAAGTTGTAGAATTGGATGAGATCCAAGAAGTTAATGTAGAAACCGAGCCGGTAGGAGAATCAAATCCACCAGTATATGAAAACACGCAACCTATTAGAAGGTCTAATGGGGAGTCTCGCACAGCAAAGAGATACTATGATCTTCTTGTGGATGGTGAGACTGAGGATTGTGTCTTGCAAGACGACACTCCACTCTCATTTCAACAAGCACTGTGAAGTAAAGAATCCGCACTTTGGCTTGATGCTATGAAAAACGAGATGGATTCCATGTATGAAAACAAAGTTTGGACTTTGACCAACATACTCGAAGGAATTAAACCCATTGGCTGCAAATGGATTTTTAAGAAAAAGCTAAATGCAGATGGAAAGGCAGAGACCTATAAAGCAAGGCTAGTTGCAAAAGGGTTTCGTCAAACTCAAGGCGTTGATTATGATGAAACATTTTCACTCGTTGCCATGCTTAAGTCCATTCGGATCATGCTTGCACTTGCCGCGTTCTATGACTATGAAATATGGCAGATGGACGTAAAGACAGCTTTTCTAAATGGTGATTTAGAGGAAACTGTTGATATGTCACAGCCAGAATTTTCCGAGTCTAGTGGGAGCGCGGGGAAAGCTTGCAAACTACTAAAGTCTATTTATGGACTCAAACAAGCTTCAAGAAGTTGGAATAAATGTTTTGATAAAGTAATCAAACAGTTTGGTTTTTATTAGAACACAGAGGAAGCGTGTATATATCGGAAAGAACAAGGAAAGGCAATAATGTTTTTAGTCCTGTATGTCGATGATTTACTACTGATTGGAAACGACATAGCGATGTTACAGTCAGTAAAAGCATGGTTATCCAAGAACTTCTCAATGAAAGATTTGGGAGAAGCAGCCTATATACTCAGCATAAGAATCTATAGAGATAGATCCAAAAGGTTGCTAGGATTGTCCCAATATCTATACATAGACACCGTATTGAAAAGGTTCAGTATGGAGTGCTATCCCACTTTTTGGTTAAAATTGGAATATCAACAAATTGGCAAGGGATGATGGATATTGGGATTGGAGATCGATTGAAAGCAAGGCGGCGATCGATGTCGTCAAAATTTGGTTGAACTTCGATCGGGACGAAATTGATTGGAGATGATGATAAGAATTAGGAAAGGCTATATTTCAAATTTCAGGTTAATCGGAGTTTATATGAAGGAGTTATGATCGATGCAAGGTAGGAGAGGTGTGCTGTTCGAATCCATCAAGGGGTTAAGGTGGTGCTCATTTCGAATCCATCAGATACGAACCATCAGGTTTTGTTCAGTTCGACTCCATTAGGTTCGCATCGATCGAAGGCATGGCACAAGGATGGTTCGAATCGATACACTTCATATCGATCAGGAGGTAAGGGCTTCGTATCGATACCGTTCGTATCGATCAGTATGGGTCGGCTCAGTGAAGTTCGCATCGGTTAGGATGGGAAGAAACGACATGCTTCGAATCGATACGTTCGTATCGATGGCAGGTGGACTTTGGCTCCTTCGTATCCATCAGGTTGTAATGCTTCGAATCCATGAGGTGAAACCTACTTCATATCCATCGGCAGAAGATATACTCAAACCCATAAGCCCAACCTTGCTTTGGATCCATCAAACGTCCTCTACTTTGAACCCCTCAAGACAAGACACTTCGAATCCATCCTGAAACCTTACTTCGACTCCATCCCATGGCTTGCCTCGAAAACCATTCAGTTGGGAAACCACTAAGTCAAGGCGGCTAAAACCATGGATTCGACCTAGTAAACTCGGAGAGAAAGGCGGATTAACTCAGGGATTTCACGACACGTCATCGATGCGCACGCGCTTTGGATCGAGTCGAAGACAATGGATTCGAAGCATGGGTTCGAACCAGGCAGAGCGCACGAAGCCTTGATCTCGAATCGATCATATCTTCCAAACCGTTGATCCAAATGCAATGAAATTTTTACAGGAGCTTACATGCATGTTGAAGAATGTTCGCACCAAGTTTCACCTCGATTGGGTAATTTTATGATCGATTCAAATGGTGTTCGAATCGATCCCAAAGTGGACCCAAATCTTCTAAGGCCGAGCATGTGGGCCCCCTCACGTGCCAGAAGTGGTCTATCGAATTTTCAGCGAAATATCAGCCTCCTACGCCTATAAATAGAGCCCCTGGTCATTCAGAAAAGGGGTCGGAGAATTTGGAGAGAACAAGCATGCCCGGATGCTGCCAGAATCATTCCATATCATCATTACTACCATTGATTTCGAATTTGGACTTTGTAACTGCTGTAATCACTTGTAACCGGCAAGGATAATTAATAAAGGGATAAAACCCGGAGATAGCCGAACCACTATAAAACTTGTGCCTCTGTTCATTATTTCCGATTTGCTGCTTGTTATTTGCTGAGATCTGTTATTTGTGTTTGAATATTGGTGATTTGTATTCATACACTGGTGCTTTCACGGTATTTGGGGTTTGTGACCAATTTTGGCGCAAACACTTTGGTGCTTTCACTAAGAAGGACTAGCACCCGCTACATCGAATTCAAAGTTCAGATTTGAAGAGTTTGAAAAGTTTGGACTTGAGGACAATGACGAGGCAAAATAGTAGAAGGCAAAGGGTTGAGAGAAGCCAGCAGGAAGGAAGTCAACAAGCATCCTCCGGAGCTGGGGAAGGACAGGCTTCGATCTACATAATCTGGGATGAAATGGAAGCTATGGCAAATTCATTGCAGGAGAGATTGTTGAAAAGTCAACAGGAAATGATGCAGACTTTCTTTGAACAGATGAGAGCTGTAGGTACACAGAACTTAGGAGCAGCTACAACAGCCGTGGATGCACGACAGGGGACTAAGGTTGTGGAACCCAATGGAGGACAGGGTACGGAGCCAGAAGGCAATCAACAAGGGCTTGGGGGCAGGCCCACAGGATCTAACACAGGAGGGCCTTTGGAAGGAGTTCAACAGGCCAGGACTAACGTTGCTGCTAGTGAACCACACGAGGAATATGTGTCGGAGTTCCCCCGAGGGCATGGGGGGAAACCCCCAACAGACAATACTGGATTAATGGAAATCATCAGGAAAACTGTGCGAGGTGGTTTGACCAACAGAGACTTGGAAGGAGTGAATAGGAGTCCGTTCGCTTGGGAAATAAGGATGGCTCAGAACCCACCTAAGTTCAAGCTACCTAGCGTGGAGGTATATGATGGCAAGGCAGACCCAACTTATCATTTGATGAGGTACACCAGACACATGGAGGTGCTGGGGGCATCTGAGGAAGTGATGGCCCGATGCTTCCCTTTGTATTTGACGGACTTAGCTGCGATGTGGTTTAGGCAGCTGGGAGAAGGATATATCAAGACCTGGAGGGAATTGGTGGAAAGGTTTTTGGGACAGTTTCGGGTTCACGTCAAGAGGCCGAAGAATGTGATGACATTGACATCGGTAAAGCAAAGGATGGATGAATCGCTTAGAGCTTTCCTAACTCGATTCAGTGCGGCAGTCGCTTCGGTGGATCGACCTGATCCATCGATGGTTTTAATGGCAGCAGTATCAGGAGTCAGGGAGGACTCAGATTTGAAGGTATCTCTCATACGAGATCCCCCACAGGATCTCGACGAATCTTTCACGAGGCAGAAAGGTTCCTTCGGCAAGAGGATTCGAGTACGGATTTAAAGGTGAAAAAGTTAATGGAACTGAGGGTGGAGGACCATTCAGCAAAAGCTTGGACAAACAAAGGGAAAAGGAAGTTGGATGATGATTCTGGAAACGCTAGGAAGCGATGGAAGGATCCAAAGTTTTCCACATACACGGGATTGAAGGAGACGCCGGAGCGGATATACCTGGATACTCGGAATCGCCTTCCTTACCGGAGGCCGGCTGGGAGAGAACCATCGGAACGGGAAAGGACATCAGGAAGGCACTGCCTCTTTCATGATTTAGATGGACATGATACCAACAGCTGCAGGCACTTAAAGGATATAATCGAGGAACATGTAAGGAATAGACAGTTACGGCAATATGTCGGAACTCGAAATGCAACGGTGGAGCAGGAGCAACCACCGACTACCTCACACCATGATGATGTGAGGCCCAGGGATGATGGTCGACTGATCATCCACTGATCAGGATAATATGAAATAAGTAACGAACTACTGGCGAGAAACCTAGTCATTTACACATGTATGGGGACGGAGATTGCCCCTAGGCATGCTCTGAATGATGATAAACTGCGATGCTGTGGTTTGTGAAATTTATCTTTTGCTTTTTGATTGGACGCTGCTTTTCTTTTTAGATTTGGTTTTGGAGTTTGGATTGAACTCCTGGTTTCGCTTGCTTTTTGATTTGGATTTTCCTTTGGATGATTGTTTTCGGTTTTGGATGCTGGTTTGGATTTCTGATTCTTTGGTTTTGATTTGGATTTTGGGATTTGGATTATGGATTGGATTTTGATTGGATTTTTATCTGGTTTTTGATAAACGGTCGTCGGGTATGGATTATGCCTGGCTAGAGGTGAGTCTTTTTGCCCGAGCATGGTAAATTGGCTCATTCAGGTCGTCAAGTATGGACTATGCTTGACAAAGGTCCGGAGTGACCATGATTTGGCCTAGGACTTAGGCCTTTTATTATCAATTATTATTTTCAGGTCGTTGAGTATGGACTATGCTCAGCAAGGGTTCGGAGAGACCAGGATTCGACTTAGGACTTAAGCCATGGCTTTGCACAACGTCCAGGGATACTGGACCACGGTCGTCAGGTGTGGATTGCGCTTGGCAAGAACCCGGAGAGGTTAGCTCAACATCTAGGGACACTGGACCACGGTCGTCAGGTGTGGATTACGCTTGGCAAGAGCCCGGAGAGGTTATGGATTCAGATATAGACCCGGAGAGCTCCTGGATCCGGTTATTGGGTACTGGATAAGGATGGATTAGGACTCGGTTGTCGAGTTCGGATGAATAAGGGATTGGCTAAGGCTTTGGTTATTAGATTTGGAATTAGACATCAACTCGGAGCAGTCAAGGATGACACACTCTGGCAGTATGGCCATGGACTTTGGATATTGGAATCGGAACCATTCAAAACACGCCTTCTTATCACAAGGCATGTTTTGGGGGGCAAAGTGCTATCCCACTTTTTGGTCAAAATTGGAATATCAACAAATTGGCAAGAGATGATGGATATTGGGATTGGATATCGATTGAAAGCAAGGCGGCGATCGATGTTGTCAAAATTTGGTTGAACTCCGATCGGGACGAAATTGATTGGAGATGATGATAAGAATTAGGAAAGGCAATATTTCAAATTTCAGGTTAATCGGAGTTCATATGAAGGGGTTATGATCGATGCATGGTAGGAGAGGCGTGCTGTTCGAATCCATCGAGGGGTTAAGGTGGTGCTCATTTCGAATCCATCAGATACGAACCCATCAGGTTTTGTTCAGTTCGACTCCATTAGGTTCGCATCGGTCGAAGGCATGGAAAAAGGATGGTTCGAATCGATACACTTCGTATCGATCAGGAGGTAAGGGCTTCGTATCGATACCGTTCGTATCGATCAGTATGGGTTCGGCTCAGTGAAGTTCGCATCGGTTAGGATGGGTAGAAACGACATGCTTCAAATCGATACGTTCGTATTGATGGCATGTGGACTTTGGCTCCTTCGTATCCATCAGGTTGTAGTGCTTCGAATCCATGAGGTGAAACCTACATCATATCCATCGGCAGAAGATATACTCAAACCCATAAGCCCAACCTTGCTTCGAATCCATCGAACGTCCTCTACTTTGAACCCCTCAAGACAAGACACTTTGAATCCATCCTGAAACCTTACTTCGACTCCATCCCATGGCTTGCCTCGAAAACCATTCAGTTGGGAAACCACTAAGTCAAGGCGGCTAAAACCATGGATTCGACCCAGTAAACTCGGGGCGAATCAACCCAGGGATTTTGCGACACGTCATCGATGCGCACGCGCTTTGGATCGAGTCGAAGACAATGGATTCGAAGCATGGGTTCGAACCAGGCAGAGCAGACGAAGCCTTGATCTCGAATCGATCATATCTTCCAAACCGTTGATCCAAATGCAATGAAATTTTTACGTGAGCTTACATGCATGTTGAAGAATGTTCAAACCAAGTTTCACCTCGATTGGGTAATTTTATGATCGATTCGAATGGAGTTCGAATCGATCTCAAAGTGGACCCAAGTCTTCTAAGGCCGAGCATGTGGGCCCCCTCACGTGCCAGAAGTGGTCTATCGGATTTTCAGCGAAATATCAGCCTCCTACACCTATAAATAGAGCCCCTGGTCATTCAGAAAAGGGGTCGGAGAATTTGGAGAGAATAAGCACGCCCGGACGCTGCTAGAATCATTCCATATCATCATTACTACCATTGATTTCGAACTTGGACTTTGTAACTGCTGTAATCACTTGTAACTAGCAAGGATAATTAATAAAGGGATAAAACTTTAGAGTGGACGTAGGCCGGAGATAGCCGAACCATTATAAAACTTGTGTCTCTGTTCATTATTTCTGATTTGCTGCTTGTTATTTGCTGAGATCTGTTATTTGTGTTTGAATATTGTTGATTTGTATTCATACACTGTTGCTTTCACGGTATTTGGGGTTTGTGACCAATTTTGGCGCAAATATGGAGAATTCCAAGCGTGGAAACGTTCCAACGCAATCTGGAATCGTCCTTTCTAAAAAGGATGCTCCTCATACTGATGAGGAGAAAGAGTGTATGAATAGGATTCCGTATGCATCTGCGATCGGTTCCATAATGTACGCTATGCTATGTACTAGACCAGATGTAGCTTATGCATTAGAATGTGTGAGTCGATTTCAGTCTAATTCTGGTGAGAAACATTGGACAACCGTAAAATGTATTCTTAAGTATTTGAGAAATACTCAAGACTTATTCCTAATATACGGAAATGGAGACCTTCTTATGAAGGGGTATACGGACTCCAGCTTTTAGAGTGACATCGACGATAGTAAGTTTATATCTGGTTATGTGTTCACATTAAATGGAGGAGCCGTAAGTTGGAAAAGTTACAAACAAGAGACGGTGGCTGATTCAACCATGGAGGCTGAGTATATCGCCCTCAATGAAGCAGCAAAAGAAGCTGTGTGGATGCGCAAATTTTTAACTGAGCTAGGAGTGATTCCAAACGTTGAGAATCCATTGACATTGTTCTGTGATAACCATTCTACAATGCAAATTGCAAAAGAACCAAGAGCTCACAAGAAATCAAGGAACATTAGGAAAAAGTTCCACCTCATTCGAGAATTTGTCGCCAACAATGAAATCATGATTGAAAGGGTAGATACCAAGGACAACATAGCAGATCCATTTACAAAAGGTCTAGCTCGGTCAGTACTCTACAAACTGATCGAAGGAATGGGATTGAGATTCCATAATTGGCCTCAAGTGGAAGTGGGAGATTGATAGAGTTAGGGATATGCCCTAGGGAAAATTCTATAATTTATTGTAAATTATGAACTCTATAATTAAATCTCATTCAAAATAAAAGGTGTTTTCATTTCTATTATATACTTGTCATATTGTGATATGTTAATTAATTAAATAATTTAAGTATATTCAATAGAAAATCCTTATATGCTATGCCAAGTGATAGTAATTACAATGTGTTGTAATCATGAGAAATTTATCACATTAAAATAACATATCATTTTAAATATTCCTAGTCAAGATGTATCGAGAAAGAATATCGATACATCTATTGAGACTAGAGTACGTAACGCTCTCCAAATGTTGGGCAGTGTTTTCTCATTGCTGCCGAGGGCATCAAGGGGTTACGTACTGACAGTTATTGGATAACTATGGAATGACTCACTTGAGAGTTTTCTGGTGGTTAGTGTAACTAAGGTCAAACAGAGAATCTCGATGTGACGATATTATACAGTTCTTTGGACTTGAGAATACTGTTGAACTTCGATATGGAGACTCCGCTTTGATTATAGTTAAATCATGGTATTATGATCATTGAATGACTATAGTTGGGTCTAAGTTAAAATATTTGAAGTGAAACACTATCCAATAGAGAATTCGTCTCCTCAGTTACATGAGATTAGTATCACGGTCAACTATGGTCAACTCAAAGTCAAAGTCTCTGGCCAGAGCAAATCGGTTAATAATAATTGTTATTATTGAACCAAGGACATTGTGTTTAGACAAACTAAGTTAAATGTGAACGATATTGGAATTTTGACCAAAACCAAATTCCATAAGTTCTAAAGTGGTACAGTTAAGATGAAGAGAACTAGTGTAAATAATTGTTACTACAGGGTACCGCCTAAAATTGGATTTTACCGAAATATGAGTAAGCGATAAATTCGGCCAAACTGTCACACCACTAGCATTAGCGACGTGTGAACATTAATATTCGAATTGTTCGATATTAATCGCTGACTGAATTTACACCTTTGAGTCGTACAACCGAAATGATGATACTCCGAAAAACCACTCAATTAATTATTTTATAATTGTTATAAAAATAATTATATTAATTAATATTTATGAAATGTTAATTATTAGATTTTTATTTGATTTATAAGGCACTGAAATTAATCGGATACGTATATATAAAAGTTATATATACGATCTTACCAATATATATGATATTGGAACGATTTTTTATCCAGTTGTACAAATATTGGACTTTAGGCTTGTGAAGCCCAAAATGTCCAAAAGTAGTTTTCGGCAACAGCAAATAAGAAATGTTTGATTTTGATTTGGTAAAAATGTGAAAAAGTAAAAGGAGCAAACAATAAGGACCCCTTAGCCTTGTTTGAATGAGTATGTGCAGCATGATATTTATAGGTTACCACATCTATATAAAGAGAGTGCTACACGCAATTTAAGATGAATTCTTTTCACCAAATCAATACAAAAGTATTTCGCTTCCAATAAAACGCTTATTTTCGCCTTAGCTTATCTGCACCGAAAACAACAAATTTTGTGCCTCAAAATCAAAACAAAATCAATACAAGCAAGGGTGGCTTGGAGCTTGGATTATATAGCAATTCAAGGATAACTCGTTTTGACGTACGAATCATTGGCATCATACAAAGGTACAATTTTGTTTTTGTTTTTTTATCATACTTAATTACATGCTTATCACAATCTTGGGTGTACAAATATTGTCCTTTTTTAATTCTATTATGTACATATATTTATATACTGTAGATTTTGAAATCATTAACATGATTACTTTTCGTTTGCCAATAATTTTGTTTGCAATGGTGATGAGTTTCGTTCACGCATGTTTCCTTTTTATAAAATAAAAAAACACTTGCTGCATGTTTTAATAAAGCTTACCTTCGTTGGTATACAATATATATTACATACCTTCCCTGACACATTTTATGTCATGCTGACACATTTTTATCATACTACATGTTTTATTAAATAATGTCTTCATTACTCTTTAATACATTATTTTATATCATGCAGTATGTTTTATTCAATACATTATTTTATGTTGTATAAGTTTTGTAGTACATTACTATTAAAGTGGAAAACAAAATAACGTGATCACTTTTATATGCTTACTTTTACATGTTTTAATGTTCACTTTACATATAAATAATATTTTGTATTGCATGTTTTATGTTCACACATTTAATGTTTTATAAGTTATATATATAGTTTAGTCTTACATACATTATTTATATATAATTTTAAATTAAAAGCTGGACAATATGAATACATACAAGGGGCTAAGGTGTCCATTATGATGTAAAGACCAACACCTAAATACAGACATTTTCATACCATGACACTTATATATTCACGTACACACCCATACACGTATAGGTGTATTTTGATACACTTATACACCTCCCATATATATATATATATAATATATTGCTTATCTTATTCAAAATTCAAATTTTGAAATTCAAATTCAAATTAATGTTAACTGAAATAGGATTTTATTTAAAAATAAAATTTAGATTGGACCTAATAATCTTTAGACTTCATAGGCCCAATAAGATTCTAAACGAAATTTTTGAAATTCACCGTTTAAACCGCTGCGTAGATTGGCCCAGTTCCTTCAATGGTATCAGAGCCAACAAGCCTATGCGGTCTGAAATTTGCAATGTTAGGGCTAACTATAAAGCCTACTCATAAAGTAAGGTGTCTAGAAAGGGGGTACTTAAGTGAGCCTTAGCTCCACCTTCCGGCCTGGCCTGAAACATGTGTAAGCCCAAAGGTTATCTCTAATGTAAAGGCCCAAATGGATTTGGACCTTGTGCGAATTTTTCAAAATCTGTTTTGAAAAGTTATATTTTGAATTCAATTGTTGAATTCGGAATATAAATATATGTTTTACAAAAGTTAATGTTTATGATAAACTTTATTCGATAAATCAAAATTAATTAAGTGTTAATTAATAAATTGATACATATATAGATATATGTATATCCATCTAAGATAAACAAATTTAGACTTTTGTAATTTATATATAATATATATATATATATATATATATATATATATAAATGTTTTAATTGAATTAAATTCAATTAAAAGTTAATTAAAATTAATTAAACTGTTAATTAACTAATTAAGTAAATTAGATTTATTTAAAAATTAATTAAATTTGATTTAATAAATAAGGTGGAACTTAATGAAACCCAACCGAGGTTTAAGGAATGAATACATATGTATTGTACGTATACCATGATTTTCGATGTGTTCGACACTTGAATCACAAGAGTACTTTATTAGAAAAACATTATTCCTAAAATCAATATCACTCGATGTAGTATATTAACATTATGAATGTTTAATGTAATGTTGTCCTCTACCATTTATATATTAATAGATTACTTACATACTTTTTAGTTGTTGATCATCCTCAAGCTAGAGATGTTATGTATAGTACTATTAATATATTAAATTGACTTGGTAAGATACATGTACATATTTGTTGATCTTCCTCAAGGTACATACATTATACATAGGCAGTCGCGAAATGGTAGGTCAGAGTGAATAATCTCTTTCGGTTTGTTGATCTTCCTCAAGGTCGAAATGAGATTAGGACGAAGAAATGAATAAGAAGTTGTATATGATACAACCGATAAAGTGTTATCCATCGCACGTGGGCCTATGATTTGTTGATATTCCTCAAGGTCAGAATTTCAAGACATGCGAGTCCTTATACTCACTGGAGAGGTCGGAAGACTTCCATATTTCTTTTGGGTTTAGAGAAACATGCAAATCTAGTGGGAGCTTATTAGTAAAATAAAAATAAAAATTACATTTCAACTTTACTAATAATCTAAGAACATTTGCAATGAATAATATGTCCTAGTCCCCTTTTAACTAAAATTGCAGAAAATGCCATCAGTAAGGCTTTTCTCAGAAAATGACAAACTAACTGGACCTAACTACGTGGACTGGCTGAGAGCAATAAAGATTGCACTCACATATGAGCGAGTTTGGTCGTCTGTAACTTGTACTCCGCTTACAAGACCCCCTGATGAAGCCGGTGAAAATTTACAAGTTGCTTACAGGAAGTGGGTCGCTGATCTCGAAATCGCCCAAGTATTCGTGTTGTCAACTCTTGACAAACAGTTACAAAGGCAACATGAATCAATGTTAATCCATGAGATTTTCAAAAGTCTCAAGGCACTTTTTTGGTGTGCAGTCTCGGTCCGTTAGGTACGAGATTGCTAAGAAACTGTTCAACACCAAAATGCAAAAGGGACAGAAAATGGACGATTATGTGCTGATGATGAAAGGTTATATCGATAAGCTAGCATCATTGGATGTGACTATAAGCAAAGAGCTACAAGTTGACTTGATCCTTGGTTCATTGACGCCTCAGTATGAATAGTTCATACAAAACTATAAAATGAACAATATGAATGTGAGTCTCGTGGAGCTCCTCAATATGTTGAGGTCTTCCGAGTCACAATCGAAGGATCAGTCGATCGTACTTGCAGTCAAAAGTGGGACATCATCTTCGAAAGGTTCGAAGAAGCGAAAGAGGGTTAATAAAAAGGGTAAGAAAGCTGCTACTGCTGACAAGGGTGAATGTCATCACTGTCACAAGAAAGGTCATTGGAAACGGAACTGTCCAGAGTACTTAAAGATTGTTAAAGAGAAGAAACAGAATAGTTTTGCCGCTCCTACAGGTGTATTTACGATTCAAAATAGTTTTGCAATCAATAAAATATCTTGGGTTTTAGATACTGGATCTGGAACTCATATCTGTAACACGTTACCGGGACTTAGGAACAAAAGGCAAAGGAGAAGTGGAATTTCAAGTTGCTGATGGATCTCTTGCAGATGCAACGGCAGTTGGAGATTTTCACTTAGTTTTGCCTAATGGTTTTGTTTTGATATTAAACAATTGCTATTATGCAAAAGACTATTTGTGGGATTATTTCTGTGTCTAGATTGTCTGAGACTGGTTATGTTTTTCACTGCTCAAATAATGTTATGAACGTTATGTTAGATGGAAATAAAGTATTTGATGGTATTTTAAATAATGGCATTTATATGATCAATACAAATTATATCTTTGCTGTGAATAATTTTTCGAATAACAGTATAAATCAAAATTATCTTTGGCATTGTAGACTCGGTCATATAAGTGAGAAACGACTACACAAACTAAAAACCAAAGGTTTCCTCCCGTCACTTGATTCTGAATCATTTGACACTTGTGAATCGTGTCTTAAAGGAAAAATGACCAAGCACCCATTCAGTGGGAGCTCCGAAAGAGTTAATGAACTCTTAGGCCTAGTGCATACTGATGTATGTGGCCCAATGCCTATAGTTACCAAAAATAACTCTTCTTACTTTGTAACCTTCACTGATGACTTCTCAAGACTTGGATATATATATATATATATATATATATATATATATATATATCTTATGAAGAATAAATCCGATGTCTGTGAGAAACTCAAAGAATACAAAAATGAGGTTGAAAATCAGACGAACAATAAAATAAAAATTCTTCGATCCGATCGAGGAGGCGAGCATGTTGGCTAAGAACTCCAACAATACTTGAAGGATAATGGGATTATCTCTCAGGTTACTCCACCCTATACTCCGCAACACAATGGTGTTTCGGAAAGAAGGAATCGAACCTTATTAGACATGGTTCGCTCCCTAATGAGTAAAGCTGAGTTGCCTCTCTCATACTGGGGATATGCGCTTGAAACTGCAGCACATATGCTAAGTTTCATGCCTACTAAATCTGTACCTAAGACACCATATGAGATGTGGCACGGGAAGAAACCCCACTTTAATTATTTCAAGGTATGGGGTTGTCCAGCCTATGTTATGAACATTGGTCCCAATAAGCTCGAGGCAAGATCGGTTTTATGTAAACTTATAGGATATCCTAAAAATTATTTGGGATATATTTTCTACAATACGGAGGAACAAAAAGTTATTGTTTCTCGACATGCTGTCTTTTTAGAAAAGGAATTTCTTGCAAAAGAAATTAACAGCGAAGTTGTAGAAGTGGATGAGATCCAAGAAGTTAATGTAGAAACCGAGCCGATAGGAGAATCAAATCCACCAATATATGAAAACACGCAACCTATTAGAAGGTCTAATAGGGAGTCTCGCACACCAAAGAGATACTATGATCTTCTTGTGGATGGTGAGACCGAGGATTGTGTTTTGCAAGACGACACTCCACTCTCATTTCAACAAGCATTGCGAAGTGAAGAATCCACACTTTGGCTTGACGCTATGAAAAACGAGATGGGTTCCATGTATGAAAACAAAGTTTGGACTTTGACCAACATACCCGAAGGAATTAAACCCATTGGATGCAAATGGATTTTTAAGAAAAAGCTAAATGCAGATGGAAAGGTAGAGACCTATAAAGGAAGGCTAGTTGCAAAAGGGTTTCGTCAAACTGGCGTTGATTATGATGAAACATTTTCACCCGTTGCCATGCTTAAGTCCATTAGGATCATGCTTGCACTTGCCGCGTTCTATGACTACGAAATATGGCAGATGGACGTAAAGACGGGTTTTCTAAATGGTGATTTAGAGGAAACTGTTTATATGTCACAACCAAATTGATTTAACTTCTAAACATTCGATAACTAATATTTTTCAATCCAAATCTCTTTTTAATCATTTAAATAGATTTATCAAATTTATTTCATATTTTTCCATAATTAAAAACGTTCATTTAAACAAATTTCTTATTATGGTCACTTAACTGCACTAGTGCGATTTTTCTAGAAAATTGATTTGGACTTATTTCAAAATCTACTCAACGAAACTTTGATTTTCTTTCTTCGTTTAGAAGATATGGATATAATAGTCTGGAATTTTCTTATCTCGAAGAACTCCGAGCTATTTCACTCTACATATCCATTTGAACTTTTCGGTGCGAAATCGCGAACTACCATTACGTGACTCACCTAGTTTTAACTTATTTTTCAGTACTTGAAATAATCTATTCAAATTGAATTTATCACTTATAAAATCATTACAAATCATTTTAAATCAATATTCTCACTTTATAAAGCATTTAAAATGTATTTTTACTATTACCATATTATAATATTATTTTATTCCTATTATTTTAATATTAAATTTTAAATTCCAATTCAATTTCAATTTTATTCTCAAATTAAACTCATTTAAAACTTAGATTTCAAATCTAGTTTCAATTTAAAATTCAATTCAACCTTTATCTCAACTTCATTTTTTCAAAATCGATTTCAATTTCAAGTTCACTATTCATCTCAATTTCAATTGCAAATTAACTATCCTTTTCAAATCCTTTCACTTCAAATTTTAAATTCTCTTTTATTTTTACTTTAATCTCACTTCTAATTGAAAAGACACTTATTTTTTTTCAAAATATCTCATATTACTAAAATAGAGTCTTATTAAAAAAGTGATTATTTAAATCAAAATGAACATATCCAATATTCATCTTTATCACTATCATAACATCCATTCAACCAATCACATAACATACGATTTTAAACCCAATACTCACTATAAATATCATAACGGGACAGATTATCACAATTCAATTAATTAACTAACTATCAAATCATCCATATAAACAATCAGAATTAACATTCATATGATATAAGTGTGTAAATGTGATTTTTTTTAACAGAATCAAAGTATAAATTCAAAAGCGATGAGAATTTCTCACCTTTATTTCCACTCCGTTAATCTTTAACGTAAGATTTCCGTCTCTCGAGCTAACGTGCTATTTCCAACATCTTTGAATTCGCCGCTTTCTTTTTCCTTCTTTCTTTTTTATTTTTATTTTTTTCTTTTCTTTTCTTTTTATTGGAAAGGAGGGTATGGCCTTGGTAGTGGTGGAATATGGGCTTGGGTACGTGGGTGTAGGAGGGGGCGTGTGGTATGGGAGTGTGTGTGGGGATGTTTGGCCATGAGTAGAAGAGGTTTTAGGTGGAGTAGGAGGTGGGTAGGTGGTGATGGAAGGAAATGAAGAAGTTATGGAAGTGGAAGAGAGGTTGTATATCATGGAAATGGAAGTTGAGATGATGAAGAATATGATGGAAGTAGTGGAAGAGGAAGAAAATGGAGTTTAGAATTTTATGGAATGAAAATGTAGTGAAGAAGGAAGGGTTTAGGCTTGTATTTATAAGTGGAGATTTGAGTGGCAAATCACATTAATACCCTCTTCATTTTAAATTTAAATATATAATTTTCTTTTACATGACATGAGAGATTTGATGTGCATTAATGGTGATGTTAAAAATAGGAATAATTACTTACTTTTCCTTTCTTAAATTTTGTATTTTAAAGAGAAGACTTTTGCTTTGATTTGATTACACATGACACTTGTTAACAAATTAGCATATGCATTAATGACGGAAATGATGTTAAGGTAAAATGTGTAACTAGTAAAGGGAGGTGTCACTTTCTTATGGTTTGTAATTATTTTAATACTTAAGTTTGCTCTTTTTCCACGTTTATATATACCATCTCATTAATGAGATATTATATAAAGAAATGATGTGGTTTATTAAAGTGTAATTTAATTTGAAATTAGTCAAATCATGTCTTTTCACTTTTTATACATTTATTTAAACATTTCAAAAGTAAACTCCTTTTATCTTTTAGTGCTAAATGTGATGTGTTTAAATAGTTTGTAAACTTGTATTTATGTATTAGAAAATATATCAAGTTGCAACAACTTGTTTTGGTTGAAAACGGTGTTTTTGTCGACAAATTTTACCGTCAAAATTTGACGTTTTGTTAAGCTATATATTGAAGTTAACCAAACTTTAAAATGAACTATATATACTTTTTTAAATAAATTAAAACATGTCTATTTATATTTTAAAATCATATTTAATTAATATCAAAATCTCTATTTTTACAACGTATGCAAAACTGACAACATGCGACAAATTTTGGTTATTTTTGTAAAACGATTATTAACGTATTTTTAAATATATAAATATACTTTTATTATCTTTATTAAATGTTTTAAATATGATTTATATTTTTAAATAAATATTTATATCCATTTATTTAAGCCTTTATTTATTATTAACAAAACTTAACTTTTGTCGATTTGTTCTAAAATCCAAATTTACACTTTTTAATTATTAACTATAAGAATAGATAATTATTTATTATATATAACATATTTATTTTAAGATTTAAACTCCTTTTTAAATTTAAAATGAACGAAATCTCTCATTTTCGAAGTAGCGAAATTACGGGTCGTTACATTCTCCCCTACTTAAGAGCATTTCGTCCTCGAAATGAAAGTTAGATAAAGGAATCTATCTCATACTCATATCCTCAAATAATTTGACTTATTTCTACTGATGTTAAAAAAGAATAAGGTCGATATCATAACACCACTAAAACAAATGATGCCAAACATACCTATAAAGATTCCCCACATTAACCTGAGTATCTATCACGTACTTACGGTTATATATATATATATACATCAACTCAAACTTCTATCCTACCCATCCTAGTGCATATTGCATATTTAAGATAATATATACAACAACCAAATAAGATTATGTATCCAAAATAACCACACTAATATTATATCAAGATAAACGAATATCACCACATAACTCATTATCTGACCTGAGCATGTACTATATACCCGAGGTCTATATATACATAACACAACATCAGTCCAACCACTATATCTTAGTGCCTCATATTTGAGATAACTATCTAACTACTAAGTAGACAGACCCAAAGCATCATACTATATGTGATATTTGATTCGATCTATTATTCAAATCCACAACTTTACTTTCGAACTAGTATCGATCCCCCGATTTTCTAGTGCGGACTTTGATCAGACTTCTTGATCACAAACCCTTACTTTCCTTACATAGCTCTCAACTATGATAGAAAACTTGAGCATATAATCACAAACTCTCATCAATGCTCGCCGTCAAAAATCGAGTGATAAATCCTTTCTCGGATTGGTGTAGACACCTCAAAGTTCTGTACTAAATCTTAGATCAAAATTTATATGCTGAAATAATCTACGTTTAACTTATGTACTTATTCACATTCATCTTTACCTAATACATTTCCTCAAAATTTCTATTAATCCAAGTTTATTTCACACCCATTCACTTTTTACTAGATCCATTATTCCTTAAGCATACAAATATGACTTAAACTTGTATAATATACCTTTGCTTCCTAAGAGTATATATACATATCACCAAACTTCAAATTGATATTACTTCAACTATGGTGTTTAACTAATATGGAACTCTATTATTATCTCAAATTAATAAGTTATAAAACTCAACCCTTAGTTTTCTTTACCTAAGGTTTTCATTTAGCTAATATTATTTATCCAATCCATATATTAATAAGACAACTTTACCAAGTGTACACTTTCCTCACTGATTCTATGATTAACTACTTAACTTATTTACCTATCCATTTTCTAAATCAAATTTCTTAACCTTAAATCCATCAAATACCTTATAGTCAAATTGTGAAACTTAATTCACATGGTATTTTATTAACCTTTTTCATTCAACAATCACCCTACTAACCATATTATTTAAAATTATCTCCTTCTAAACTTACTTCATCATGAATTACAAATGTTACCTTAAATGTATCACTAATTCAAATTTTTATATTAGGATAATATTTCTTATATCTCTTATTCCTAAATTTCAAGTTAACTTAATTCCTTTATAAGTTATAGAACTTATCCTTTTATAGTATATTTATAAAAAGTCTTAATTTTGGTTTATCTTTTTCCTATTTTGTTGATAAGAACTTTTCTAAGTGTGCATTCTCTTTTTACTTTCTCTAATTACAACTTGTAGCTTTAATATTATCATCAAATATCTTACAGTCAAATTGTGAATTTTACTTCACAAGATATTTGTACTTAGTTTTTAAATCCATCCATTATGATAATCGTTTAATCATTATTATTTCTTAACACTAAATATCTAAGTGTATATGATTAAAGTTCTAAATTCTAGCTTTCAACTAATTGATTCTATGTGGAATATCTTATAGTCAAATTGTGCAATTCTAATCACAAGATATCCATATTTTAGCTAAGCTAAATTACAAACAATCCCTAATTTCTAAGCAAAAAGATAATAATATCCTCTTTTGTACATTTGAAATATAAACCCAAGGTAAAATTATTTCATTTACCAATTTCTTTAGAACAAAAATCATTTTTATAAAATTAACAAATACGTGCTCAGTATATATAATACTCTCATATCTCATTCTAGGGTGTTACTAACCCTGTCTCTAACGAGTTACTCATCCTAAGATATTACTAATCCTATCTCTGACGAGACTTTACCCATAACAGAGCCAAGGTTCTTGCTTAACTTTCAGCTCTGATACCAAATGTCACGACCCATTTTCCCGTACCCTTTGAATCGACAATAAACCACACATGTCCAACTCAACTTGCATGAAAATACGGAACATAAAGGGTAATAAAGAAAAATAGATAGAACAGAATCTCACTTGTATGGAATAACATATAATATTTAACAAATATCTTTACAGCGGAAAACTTTTAAATACATATATCAGAGTCTAACCTAAATTCAGCTTGGACAGTTATAAACATCTGCCCTTACAATTACTGACAAGCATCAAACGAAATACACTAAGTACATCAGATAATAGAATATGTCCATACGTCGAAGAATATCTTCAGCTTTCCTCTGGAAACTCCAAACGTCTTCGATTAACCTGAACCTACTCGGATCTGACCCGAGTATTGAAAATACCCGGATCAGGCTTGATAAACCAGCGTGAGAAAAACTCAATAATAAATGACTGTGTCATATATCAGCCTTTGGATAAAATCCTTTAAAATAAAGAGTATTTCATAAGACCACGCCCACACATAAACACAGACGGGTTTTTACCTTATGATAACTAAAACACTTTTATATTAAAACATTTGATATTATTTCTAATGACATCTCTTTGAAAACATTTGCAAATGAACTTATTAATCTTATCCGAAATGGTTACCCATATAGCATTTTGAGGCTATTCATTACGCCAATACAAACAAAACCGTAGGTTCTTATTGGAGAATGGATTTCCATATAAATGACCAGACGAAGGATCTACCTTCCAAAATGGGTACCTTTAGATGGATGCCCCGAGGAACCATCACAAAGCTCCTCTACCAACACAAGACCGGCCTACCTCTATAACTAGATAGTACCGAATATGTCATCCCCGGTCGTCACCGACATTTAACTGAGTTCTCGTTTTCCATACACCACATTAATTTACATCTTGAACATCATAGCGGGAAGAAATATATCTAGAAGGGGATGATCATACCCTAATTGGGAATGACCCACTTAGCCTTGCCGCATCTAATCCTGTTTCGGTCATTTTCGGTTTGATGAGGCTTGAGGCAACGATTACCTTTTCACATAGCACGTATCATATCTTTGAATGCCACGTTGCCATTTCTGTTAACTACTAACTGTCTTCCACAAAAATACAACCCTTAAGCTCGTACGTCTCAAGGAGCGTGCTAAGCTAAGAGAAGTTGCCTTCTCTGCCACCGCTAATGTACGTTTGTAAAAACCAATGTACATAATCTTTATAAATGCAATGTCAGACAAACGTCTGTACAAGTTTTCCAAGAACAGGAAAAACCGAAGGAACACTCCTACTACCACTAGTAGCGAGCAGTCCTTGCAATCTAAAAAATCTCCACAACGAGTAGACCACTACTATATATAAATCTATAATGGGTGCGACCCCGAGCAAATCAACAAGCGGTCCTCACGCTCTGAAGATCCACGTCTTCAATAGCCAGCGTCTTCAACATGTCTTCACGTTCGAACGTATGCGTTGTTCGAAGTGGTTTGCAGATAGGAATTTCCCAAATCTGACCCCGGTTCCTTCGAAATCCAATTATCGATAAAAAGTGAATATGAGTATACATGATTTATTAAGTCTCTTTTCACTTAAATTTCCTTTCGGATGATTTCGAAATCTCTTCCATTTGACTTAGGATAATTTCTAAGAAATTTATTCTTTTGCTTTGGAAAATATCTCAAAATTTATCGCTTATCTCTCGATCCAAATCCCTTAACTTTTAGGCGGATCAAAAAACAATGTTATTTAAGACATCGTTTACGATAAACCCTAAAATATATCTTAGCAAATATTTTTGAGTAAATAGGATCATAGAAATTATTCATCATAATTAAGAGTACCGGTCTAATAGCTGGTAGAGAAGCTTCATATGATGGAATCAAATCTATTATTTTGGAGATTGCTTAACTTTTGGATAATACCAATCTTCTTTTATTTTGGAAAGCTTAACAGAATTTATTTTATTTAAGAGCATCCGACCTTTCCTTTCGATCTGTTCCACCCCTCGCCTAAGAAAAGAAAACATAGGCCAGGTAAGTTCAGGGACTGATTGCTTCATCCCTAACCTTAGCTAAACACCTTGTTTTATCTTCTCAGATCTCACAGGCAGGACAAATGTACTAGTAGTTTCCGCATACTTAGATTTTCAACTTTATTTTGGAATTGCTTATAAACATTCCAAATTATCTTTTCGAAATGCTTTATTATCCTTTTTAAAACATTCACAATTGATTCTGGAACAATCATTATTACATTTAAACTCACTTCCAAAAGGTTATAAAATTCGCAGCATAAAAGTGCTATGGAAAGTGCCATATAAGCTTGATTGATTAAATCAACTTCTAAACATTCGATAACTCATATTTTTCAATACAAATCTCTTTTAAATCATTTAAACAGATTTATCAAATTTATTTCTTATTTTTTCATAATTAAAAACGTTCATTTAAACAAATTTCGTGTTATGGTCACTCAACTGCACTAGCGCGATTTTTCTAGAAAATTGATTTGGACTTATTTCAAAATCTACTCAACGAAACTTTGATTTTCTTTCTTCGTTTAGAAGATATGGATATAATAGTTCGGAATTTTCTTATCTTGAAGAATTCCGAGCTATATTTCACTCTACACATTTATTTGAACTTTTCGGCGCGAAATCGCGAACTACCGTTACGCGACGCACCTAGTTTTAACTTATTTTTCAGTACTTGAAATAATCTATTCAAATTGAATTTTATCACTTATAAAATCATTACAAATCATTTTAAATCAATATTCTCACTTTTTAAAGCGTTTAAAATGTATTTTTACTATTACCATATTATAATATTATTTTATTCCTATTATTTTAATATTAAATTTAAATTCCTATTTCAATTATATCTCAAATTAAACCCATTTAAAATTTAGATTTCAATTTAAACTTCAATTCAACCTTTATCTCAACTTCAATTGTTTAAAATTGATTTCAATTTCAATTTCACTATTCATCTCAATTTTAGTTTCAAATTAACTATCATTTTCTAATCCGTTTCACTTCAAATTTTAAATTCTCTTTTATTTTTACTTTAATTTCACTTCTAATTGAAAAGAGACTTATTTTTTTCAAAATATCTCATATTACTAAAATAGAGTCTTATTAATAAAGTGATAAATCAAAATGAACATATTCAATATTCATCTTTATCACTATCATAACATCCATTCAACCAATCACATAACATACGATTTCAAACCCAACATTCACTATAAATATCATAACGGGATAGATTATCACAATTCAATTAATTAACTAACTATCAAATCATCCATATTAACAATCAGCATAAACATTCATATGATATAAGTGTGTAAATGTGATTTTTTTAACATAATCAAAATATAAATTCAAAAGCGGTGAGAATTTCTCAAATTTATTTCCACTCCATTAATCTTTAACGTAAGATTTTCGTCTCTCGAGCTAACGTGCTATTTCCAGCGTCTTTGAATTCGTCGCTTTCTTTTTCCTTCTTTCTTTTTTCTTCTTTTATTTTTTTTATTTTTTTTTATTTTTTTTCTTTTTATTGGAAAGGAGGGTACGACCTTGGTAGTGGTGGAATATGGGCTTGGGTAGGTGGGTTTTAGGCTCGGCCTTGGGTGTAGGAGGGGGCATGTGGCATGGGAGTGTGTGTGGGGATGTTTGGCCGTGAGTAGAGGAGGTTTTAGGTGGAGTAGGAGGTGGCTAGGTGGTGATGGAAGGAAATACAGAAGTTATGGAAGTGGAAGAGAGGTTGTATGTCATGGAAATGAAAGTGGAGATGATGAAGAAGAAGATGGAAGTAGTGGAAGAGAAAGAGAATGGAGTTTAAAATTTTATGGAATGAAAATGTAGTGAAGAAGGAAGGGTTTAGACTTGTATTTTTAAGTGGAGATTTGAGTGGCAAATCACATTAATACCCTCTTCATTTTTAAATTTAAATATACATTTTTCTTTTATATGAAAGGAGAGATTTGATGTGCATTAATGGTGATGTTAAAAATAGAAATGATTACTTACTTTTTCTTTCTTAAATTTTGTATTTTAAAGAGAAGACTTTTGCTTTGATTTGATTACACATGACACTTGTTAACAAATTAGCGTATGCATTAATGGTGGAAATGATGTTAAGGAAAAGTGTGTAAGTACTAAAGAGAGGTGTCACTTTCTTATGGTTTGTAATTATTTAAATAATTAAGTTTGCTCTTTTTCCATGCTTATATATACCATCTCATTAATGAGATATGATATAAAGAAATGATGTGGTTTATTAAAGTTTAATTTAATTTGAAATTAGTCAAATCATGTCTTTTCACTTTTTATACATTTATTTAAACTTTTCAAAAGTAAACTTCTTTTATCTTTTAGTGCTAAATGTGAAGTGTTTAAATAGTTTGTAAACTTGTATTTATGTGTTAGAAAATATATCAAGTTGTAATAACTTGTTTTGGTTGATAACGATGTTTTTGTCGACAAATTCTACCGTCAAAATTTGCTGTTTTGTTATGCTATATATTGAAGTTAACCAAACTTTAAAATGAACTATACATAATTTTTTAAATAAATTAAAACATGTCTCTTTATATTTTAAAATCATATTTAATTAAGATGTAACGACCCAGGAATTCTAGTCGTATTTTGAACATTTAATTTATTTTAAATGTTAAATGTGAATTTTGAATTGATTTTGAAATAAGAATTTTGTTAAATCGGTTGAATTTAGTTGTAATTTCAATATGGAAATTTAATTTGGTTTGAATGATAATAATTAAATATTTGGAATTGGGATAATTGGTGAATCTGGATATAAATAGATATGAAATTGGTTTCTAAAATTTATTTTAAGTTTATTTGGATTTAAATAATGATGTTGGACATTTGGATGGAATCAAAAGTTGATAAGTAAAAATTTGGGATTTTATATTAGTTTAATAATGGAATTTAATAATATAATAATGGTAAATAATCAGATTTTGGTTCGAAGTGAATCAGAATAGCTTCTAATGTAATTATAAAGTCTATATGATTTAAAATAGAGTTAGTAAAGTTTTTAAATGTGAAATTTTAGATGATTTTGACGATTTTGGAAATCGCTCAAATTAATTGACAAGTTAAAGTAACCTTTCGGGGCGCACTCTCGGAATTCGACGAAACTTGTTCCATTGGATCCGTAATAGTTAGTTATTATCGGATTTCAATTTTTGTAGCAATTGGAGTTGTCGTTTGATCCTAGCTGCTCAAAACGCATAGAAACTATTTTAATCGATTTAATTTAAAATTGATCGTTTATTTCCGTAACTCGTGCATACGACCAAATTAGCCTTCGAAACACGTTCCATTGTGTTCGGAGGGTGGGTGAAACAATAGAAACGCCTGTCGGCATGCGTCGTTTGGAGATCGTGTAGAAAAGTTGCTTTAAATGAATTTAATATTAAAATATTGTTTATATACGTATATATATTCATGTTTCTAACCCTAGCATATTCTTCAATAGCCGCCACTAAAACATTCAATGGTCGAAGAGCATCAATTTTCGCTCTCAATTTTCTCCTCATCCACTCCTTGATTTCGAAAACATCTAACTAGAAGATCGAAGAGCTCGAGGAGCTCTACATAATCAATGGCAGCGATCCTCTATAGTTCACCAGAGAGGGGGCAGTGGGGCCGCATTCGTGGTCGTTTCCGGCCCATTTTTCGAGCACTAGAGGGGGTCTAGCTTGATGGGATTCTGGTCGAGTAATGTTGGCGCCGAGGTCTTCGACGTAGTAGTCTCCGATCGAGCTAGCAATCGTCATGGTGGCCGCGGTGTCTAACCCTAGTTGCGGCAAGTTGGGTTCTTCGTGTACCTGGACGCGCGCGTGAGGAAGATGGAAACATCGGTCACGATTTTGAACGAGCGGCCTGATTTTTTTTCTTCACTTGGTACGAACGACAGACGGTAAATAGTAAAAGAAAATTGAAAATTAATTTATATAATAAATATTCTAACTTATAAAATGCATATTATCTTCGTACGAGGCTGAAAACGGATGAAACAAAAAGCATCAGAATCACAGCGAGGAGCTCTATGCTGCAGTTCAGATCTGGGATCGATTGGAGTTAGTGAAAATTTTAGGTTAAATCGAATGCCGTTCGGTTTAATTTAAATTTAAAACGCTCATCAAAAATTTAAGGTGAGTAATCTCACTCAAATCTGGATACCAATTAATTTAAACAGCCAATATTTAAATGTTTGATTGGTTGTTTAGCTGAATATGATTATTATTATCAGATTGAATCGATATTTATTGGTTGTGCTAATATTTGTGGATGCAGGAAAACAGGTTGGAGGGATCCAACTGGATTCCTCACAAATAGTAATTTTATTTATATTCTGTGATATATCTCATTGATAAATTTGTTTATCTATGAATCTATGTATATGTATAAGCATTATGGGTTATACCGCTCATCGATGTTGATATGATTGAATTTGTGATGGTTGATGTTGTGCACTATTGTGTTAAACCCTGGACCACGCTATACACACACAATTATGGATTGCATTTGGAAATTGGTTAAGTCATAGATTTTTGAAATAGTTTTAAAAAAAATTGAATTCTGAATCCAAAATAGTTTTGGATTGGGATTGAAAGCTTTTGAAAATGGGTTTCAAAATAATAAAAGTTATTTTGAGTAATTGATTGAGTTGTGAAAATTTAAATAATTTGATTTAAATTTGAATTCAATATTTGAAATTGAATTCAATAATTTGGAAAATTATGGTTTAAAAAAAAGATTATACAAAGTTATAAACGTGGTTATATGGTTTTAAACCATTTTAAAAAGTAGTGTTTTGGGAATTTAAATTTAAACCCAAGTTTATACTTGAATGGCTCTAACTTATGTAAATGTAATCTGTTTTTTTCCAAAACAGAAACTTTTTGTTTTCTAATAATAAAAGCTTTCATATAAGGAAAAGATTTCAAATTTATGTTAAAAGATTTCTGGTGTGAAATGGAATTGAAATAGTTTTGAAAGCTAGGGATTAATTTGTGGAAGATAGTTGAACCTTATTTGAAATTAACGGGGTATCTTTTACATGAAAGATTTGAAAAGAAATTGTTTCGAACCCTATAAAGAAATCTTTTTGAAATTTTTGTGAAACGTTGTTTCCAAACAAAAGAGGATCTCAAGATAGATCTTTTGTTTAAATATTGTAAATGAATCTTGGTAAAAGATTAGTGAACTTTGTGAAGTGAATCTTTTTGTTTAAAAGATTTGAAATGGTAATTTGTTTAGCCATTTAAAAGAAAGGTTTTGGGTAATAAGTTGTGACTTAACTGGAAACCCATATCCATATGTTTTAAATATTACGCTCATTATTCGGTTTAGCCGGGAGAGGGCCTTTGTGTCATATAACCCATTCCGAATAATGATACGTCGATATGGATAGCATTTGATTACCGGTGGTTAAGACCGAGTATTTTCGAGAACGATATGATGACCTATTGATTTTCTCTACACCGAGTAGCTACGGTATAGAGAGTCCCTAAGTGATGGGAAGTCCGATCAGGATTGTGGATACCCGGATTTGCAAGGGCTTCTTACTTTATTGGACGAAGTGCTTTCGGTTCTGTTTGAACCCGAAACAGACTCGTATGGTCGTATGTCTGACACTATACTTTGAGGTATAAAGCAGATTTCTTTCAAATACGTATCTGTTGGTGGCGGAGAATTTATTCTCTTAGCTTAACACCCTTCTCTGAGACGTACGAGCTCAAAGGTTATGTAATTGAAGGTTATCAGCGATATACTCTCAACTTGGTAGTGTGGCATGCTAAGTGCTGCTGTGTGTTGAAGATCATTGTTGATCATTTGTGATCAAAGCATGTATTTCATGTAAAGCGTAGCTTTGGGGACGGGACTTGCTTGTCTTAGTGAAATGTGATGGGGGTTCTCGCTTTTTGTTTGGTCGCGAGTAGGAGACTCTTACCCCCACATGTCCTCTTTACGGGGTTGGTTAGGCGTAAGCTGTGACAGTCGAAAGGCCAGCCGTAAAAGCAAGTTTCGGGTACCATTGTATGCCACGGTGGGGCTGGGACGGTAGAAAAGCCTACCAGTCGAGAGTGGCCGCTGTTAATGGTTGAAAAGCCGAGTCGTTACATGTGGTGTCAGAGCATTAGGTTAAGCGACAACCTTGGCTCTATTGGGTCTTACTCATTAGAGATAGAGTCAGTAGTACTCTAGAATGAGTTTGAGTGTATTAATAGCTATGAGAGCATACTTGTTAGTGAATATAAAATTGTTTTATATTGTATTGATTTATCGGTTGAGTGTTTATATATTCTGGTCGATGCAGTCTAGCTAACTGTGTCGATAGGGGTTTCTAAACTCTTAAACAAGATAAACCGACATAATATTGTTTTAAAGGCGGGTAAATGAAATAATTTTACCCAAAATCATATTTTGATATAAAAGGTAATAATTTTCTAAATATATTATATATCTTTGGATTTTGGTTGTTAATATTAAAATCAAATATAAGAATCTAGAGTTTGAAAAGGTATATAACCAAATAAAATTCTATAAGTATGATTTATCCAAAAGAAGAATAACTAAATTTGATTTAAACCAGAATTTGAATCCTGGGAATTTTGAAAGGTGTTTAAAATGAATTTAAAATAAAAAATTTGGGGATTTAAAGTCTTGGGAATGTTTTCCAAAGTGTTTGAAGGAAATAATAGAGTATTATATTAGGTAGTATTTTTGGAGGGGAATTGTTTTGAAAATGAAATTTGTGGAAGTAAGGTAGCACTGAACTCACTTCAGTTGCTGGGAAAAAATCCTGATGATGATGGCCATATCATTAGAATTCATTTTCGAGTTTCTAAAGTGATGGATTGCTTCCATAGTAATTGAATATGAGTTGATTATAATTTCAAAATGGTGTTGAAAAAAAAATCGGGAAGTTGATTTTGGAAACACTATTTAAATAATGTGAAAGTTAAGACAAATCAACAACTGAACCTATTAAGTGAAGTTGATATTAATAAGAAGAAAATGAAAATTTTAATCCTGGAATTAAAATTTAACTTGAATGAATGGAAGTGAATAAAATATATTTGAATTTAACTTAAGATAAGTTAAATAAATTGGACTTGGAATTAAATTGATTTGGGTTGAATTGAAACGTAAAATGATTTTGTAATTGTAGGTCATTGCGTAATAGATTGTACCCATAAGCTATTAAGTGTTATATAGATAATCCGGAATTGTGATTATGGGATGAAAATAATTCAAAATGAGCAATATAAGCTTTTAAGTAAATAAGTTGGTGAACTTATAAATAGAAAATGGAAATATAATCACAAATGAGAAATAGTTGAATGGTATGGTGAATTCAAACTTGATCCTAAAGGAAATGTAAAGTAAAATAAAGGGAAGTGAGTTAAATTTGGATTGAATTGAAATCAAAATTTAGCTCTATTATAAATAATATTGAATGAAATTCGATTCTAGTTTAAGTAGTAAATGAAGTGAAATGAATTTAAACTGGCTAAATAAAATTTAGTTGAACTTGAATTAAATGGAATTTAAATTAAGTAAGAATGATATTGAATGAATTGAATTCTCACTCAACTGAATTCAAAAAGGATTGTTTAGAAACGAATTTAGAGTAAGCTAAATTAAATGGAAATTGCATTGGAATGGTTATGTTATAAATAAATTCAGAAATGAATCGAGGAGATGAATTAAAATTTAATGTGGATTGAATAAATAAACAAATTGAGTTAAAATTTGTAAATGAAAGGGAATTTGATTGGATGAAAATCAAATAAAAATAAAATAAAATTGATATAGATCGAAATGGAAGTAATGGTTATTTGCTTGTATGACATGGAAATTTGCATAGAAATTGATTATTTTGTTGTAAACGAAATTGAATTGGTTTAAAGAAGCAAATGAAATTGGTTTTTAAATCAATTTGAAATGGATTGAAATCCCCTTTAGTGGACTTGTATATAAATGCAAATGAGTCAAATTCATAATAAAAATTGATTGCCCATCGGTTGGAAATGGAATAGGAGTAAATCTATGTAAATGAGACTTATAAACCAATTTGATGTGAATATAAGCTTAACTAGGACAAAGATGAATTGGTCGTGTTGAATATGACTTATATGTAGTACGCTAATATGTAAATTACTAGTGAAACAAAATAAAATTTAGGTTTGTAAAGAGGATTTAAATGGTAATTGAAACCTTGTAATTACTTATAAAATGTGGTTTACATGTAGGATTATAGAAATGTGTAGATTGGGCTTTGTAATTGAGGTGTTTGATTTAGTTTAATAAATAGAATGTTAATAAATTCTCATATTATTTAAAACTGATGTGTTTGTTGAGTAAGTACAGGTACGGGAAGAAATCGATGGAGTTGGAACGCGTATATGCAATATAAATTAGCCACATGCTTTTAAAACGCTAATAAAAGGTACGCCTACGCAGTAAAAATAGGAAATATGAACTGTTTTTTTGGTTTTCCGACCGTGTGGGTCGATGTATATATATTTATATCTATTGTGATATTGTAAAAGCTCCTCCGTATAAAGGAGGCTCTGCCAAAATTTTCCAGAAATTTTGGGAGTTTGAAAATTTTGAAACGTTTCGTTAACGACAAATTGATTTTAAATTAAAATTTAAATAAAAAAAGGATTTTGGAATAGGAATCGAAACTAGTGGTTTTGATTGAAACTTAAGAATGTAGGCAAGGTGAATTTGAGATTTTCACAAAGTGAGTTTTGCTATTGAGTTTGGAGCATTCTTTCTACATTAGCAAATTTCGGGGACGAAATCCTTTTAAGAGGGTTAGGATGTAACGACCGAGGATTTCTAGTCGTAAATTTTGAAAATTTAATTTATTTTAAATGTTAAATGTGGATTTTGAATTGATTTTGAAACAAGAATTTTGTTAAATCAATAGAATTTAGTTGTAATTTTCAATATGGAAATTTAATTTGATTTGAATGATAATAATTAAATATTTGGAATTGGGATAATTGGTGAATCTGGATATAAATAGATACGAAATTGGTTTCTAAAATTTATTTTAAGTTTATTTGGATTTAAATAATGATGTTGGACTTTTGGATGGAATCAAAAGTCGATAAGTAAAAATTTAGGATTTTATATTAGTTTAATAATGGAATTTAATAATATAATAATGGTAAATATTCAGATTTTGGTTCGAAGTGAATCATAATAGCTTCTAATGTAATTATAAAGTCTATATAATTTATAATAGAGTTAGTAAAGTTTTTAAAAGTGAAAATTTAGATGATTTCGACGATTTTGGAAATCGCTCGAATTAACTGACAAGTTAAAGTAGCCTTTCGGGGCATAGTCTCGGAATTCGACGAAACCAATTCCATTGGATCCGTAATAGTTAGTTATTATCGGATTTCAATTATCGTAGCAATTGAAGTTATCGTTTGACCCTGCCAGCTCAAAACGCATAGAAACTATTTTAATCGATTTAATTTAAAATCGATCGTTTATTTTCGTAACTCGTGCATACGACCAAATTAGCCTCCGAAACACGTTCCATTGTGTTCAGAGGGTGGGTAAAACCCTACAAACACCTGTCGGCACGCGTCGTTTGGAGATCCTGTGGAAAAGTTGCTTTAAATGAATTTAATATTAAAATATTGTTTGTATACGTGTATATATATATATATATTCACGTTTACGCCTAACCCAAGCATATTCTTCAGTAGCCGCCACTAAAACATTCAATGGCCGAAGAGCATCGATTTTCGTCCTCAATTTTCTCCTCATCCACGCCATGATTTCGAAAACTTCTAACTAGAAGATCGAAGAGCTCTACATAATCAACGGTGGCGATCGTCCATCGTTCACCAGAGGAGGGCGGCGGGGCCGCGTTTGTGGTCGTTTCCGGCCCAGTTTTCGAGCGCTAGAGGGGGTCGAGCTTGATGGGATTCTGGTCGAGTGATGTTGGCGCTGAGGTCTTAGACGTAGGAGTCTCCGATCGTACTAGCAATCGTCGTGGTGGCCTCGGTGTTTAACCCTAGTTGCGGCAAGTTGGGTTCTTCATGTACCTGGACGCGCACGTGAGGAAGATGGAAACATCGGTCACGATATTGAACGAGCAGCCTGATTTTTTTTCTTCACTTGGTACGAACGGCAGACGGTAAATAGTAAAAGAAAATTGAAAATTAATTTATATAATAAATATTCTAACTTATAAAATGCATATTATCTCCATACAAGGTCGAAAATGGATGAAACAAAAAGCGTCGGATTGCAGCAAGGAGCTCTACGCTGCAGTTCAGATCTGGGATCGATTGGAGTTCGTGAATAATTTAGGTTAAATCGAACGCCGTTCGGTTTAATTTAAATTTAAAACGCTCATCGAAAATTTAAGGTGGTAATCTCACTCAAATCTGGATACCAGTTAATTTAAACAGCCAATATTTAAATGTTTGATTGGTTGTTTAGCTGAATATGATGATTATTATCAGATTGAATCGATATTTATTAGTTGTGCTAATATTTGCGGATGCAGGAAAACAGGTTGGAGGGATCCAACTGGATTCCTCACAAATAGTAATTTTATTTATATTCTGTGATATATCTCATTGATAAATTTGTTTATCTATGAATCTATGTATACGGATAAGCGTTATGGGTTATATCGCTTATCGATGTTGATATGATTGAATTTGTGATGGTTGATGTTGTGCACTATTGTGTTAAACCCTGGACCACAATATACATTGCACTTGGAAATTGGTTAAGTCACAGATTTTTAAATAGTTTTAAAAAAAATTGAATTCTGAATCCAAAATAGTTTTGGATTGGGATTGAAAGCGTTTGAAATGGGTTTCAAAATAATAAAAGTTATTTTGAGTAACCTGATTGAGTTGTGAAAATTTAAATAATTTGATTTAAATTTGAATTCAATATTTGAAATTGAATTCAATAATTTGAAAAATTATGGTTTAAAAAAAGATTATACAAAGTTATAAATGTGGTTATATGGTTTTAAACCATTTTAAAAAGTAGTATTTTGGGAATTTAAATTTAAACCCAAGTTTATACTTGAATGGCTCTAACTTATGTAAATGTAATCAGTTTTTCCCCAAAATGGAAGCTATTTGTTTTCTAATAATAAAAGCTTTCATATAAGGAAAAGATTTCAAATTTGTGTTAAAAGATTTCAAGTGTGAAATGGAATTGAAATAGTTTTGAAAGCTAGTGGATTAATCTTTGTGGAAGATAGTTGAATCTTATTTGAAATTAATGGGGTATCTTTTACATGAAAGATTTGAAAAGAAATTGTTTCGAAACCTATAAAGAAATCTTTGTGAAATTTTTGTGAAATGTTGTTTCCAAACAAAAGAGGATCTCAAGATAGATCTTTTGTTTAAATATTGTAAATGAATCTTTGTAAAAGATTAGTGAACTTTGTGAAGTGAATCTTTTTGTTTAAAAGATTTGAAATGGTAATTTGTTTAACCATTTAAAAGAAAGGTTTTGGGTAATAAGTTATGAATTAACTCGAAACCCATATCCATATGTTTTAAATATTAAGCTCATTATTCGGTTTAGACGGGAGAGAGCCTTTGTGTCATATAACCCATTCCGAATAATGATACGTCGATATGGATAGCATTTGAAGACCGGTGGTGAAGACCGGGTATTTTCGAGAACGATAGGATAACCTATTGATTTTCTCTGCACCGAGTAGCTACAGTATAGAGAGTCCCTAAGTGATGGGAAGTCCGATCAGGATTGTGGATACCCGGATTTGCAAGGGCTTCTTCCTTTATTGGACAAAGTGCCTTCGGTTCTGTTCGAACCCGGAACAGACTCGTGTGGTCGTATGTCTGACATTATACTTTGATGTATAAAGCAGATTTCTTTCAAATACGTATCTGTTGGTGGCGGAGAATTTATTCTCTTAGCTTAAAACCCTTCTTTGAGACGTACGAGCTCAGAGGTTATGTAATTGAAGGTTATCATTGATATACTCCTAATTTGGTAGTGTGACATGCTAAGTGCTGTTGTGTGTTGATGATCATTGTTGATCATTTGTGATCAAATCATGGCTTTCATGTAGAGCGTAGCTTTGTGGCCGAGACCTCATCGGACCTCACAATCCAGAAACGGTCGAAACAGGAAAGATACGGCAAGGTTATGAGGGTCGCGCCCTTTATGGTATGTCATTTCCTTCTGGAAAAAGGTGATGTCATGGTATGGAGCCCAGATATTTACCTATGT
Organism: Allium cepa; assembly: GCA_030765085.1. NCBI lineage: Eukaryota > Viridiplantae > Streptophyta > Magnoliopsida > Asparagales > Amaryllidaceae > Allium > Allium cepa. Next base: position 186,010,533 of record CM060934.1, read on the forward strand.
GGTTGCTCCAATCTCATTTACTGTGTGGTTGTTGCTTTGTGACAGAGGGCCCTCGGATAAAGGTCCCAAAAGACCGGGAGGTGGCATATTCGTGTAGTAGTTACATAGTTACAGAGGTAACCTGGCCTTGTGTTGGCAGAGAGCTGGTTAAGTTCTCGGAACGTCACGCCAGAGGTATACCCATGTGGTAGTAGGAAGTTCCTTAGCCTGACCATTTGTTGGAAATCCAAACAAAATAATATGCGCCCTGTATGGTTTTAGTTGTATAACCTGCCATGGAATGTGGCGGTAACCTGCTATTGAACATGGTAGCTATAGTAGGCATACGATAATGGTCGTATGTTGGCTAAGATTAATATTATATTTTCGGAATGTTTTCCGCTGTGCACTTATAATAATAATATCAAGAAATTTTCTCGTATCAAGCATGTTTGACTATCGTAAGGAGAAATCTCCTCCAATTCTTCGTTTGCATTGTGTGTGGCGGGAGGCCTTATTATAGTTTCATTTTCTAAAAAGCATTGCGGATTTATTTTAAATTATTTGTTGTTTGTTTTTAAAAGACCAAACTGTTTTTGTTACTCATACCAGTCCCATGACTGACTCGGAGTTTATTGTTCCTTTCCTAAACTCTGGGTGTCCATAATTTTCCACACGGGCAGCCTAGAGTCAGGTTATCAGTTACTCGGGAGCGAAGTCATAAAGAGATGCTGTGGAGATCGAGAGCAAGTTGGACGGCGAAGCGTATCACTAGTATATGTCATATTTCTTTTCCGCTATTGTTGTTGTAACACTCTGATAATGTAATGTGATAAAATGTAATAACTGATATGGTTCTTTGTTGTAAAGATATTCATTTATGTATTATATGTTGTCCGCTGTGAAATATGAGATTTTGTTATTGTTTTCTTTTCTTCTATCTTCTACCTCTTCTTCTTTAACCATAACCGTTCGGTTTTCCGGCATTCGACTGTGCGGCATTCGATACAGTGGACGTATTGATGTTGATTTTCGAGCGTCGAAGAATCGAGTCAGTACATAATATCAAAATCTCTATTTTTACAACGTATGTAAAACTGACAAAATGCGACAAATTTTGGTTATTTTTGTAAAACGATTATTAACGTATTTTTAAATATATAAATATACTTTTATTATCTTTATTAGATGTTTTAAATAAGATTTATCTTTTTAAATAAATATTTATATCTATTTATTTAAGCCTTGATTTATTATTAACAAAACTTAACTTTTGTCGATTTGTTCTAAAATCCAAATTTATACTTTTTAATTATTAACTATAAGAATAGATAATTATTTATTATATATAACATATTTACTTTAAGATTTAAACTCCTTTTTAAATTTAAAATGAACGAAATCTCTCATTTCCGAAGTAGCGAAATTACGGGTCGTTACAATTACTGTCATCACGAAAGTTCTATTCATATGCCAATTCATGTCTTCGGGAATTGATAACCTAGCTGGTTGGTTCAAAGCAACATTTTCTTGAGGCTGTCTATCTTTCGGCTGTATCTAAATTCCTTCTAAGTTGAATTCGGAAAATTCGGTTATGCACCAACTTTCATCCCTAGAAATTAACACACAAGCAATTCAATTTTGGGATTTCCTTCTAGCGCTGCTTTATTCATGTGCAGTGGCTGATTCCTATGACGAAAGGTCGAACCATCCGGTTGACCTATGAAAGGTCATGTCTTCCTGTTGTTTTCCATTTTCGGGCAATGATAATTTTCTAAAGACAATGGTAGAATCTCAAATGAGGACCAACTTCTATCCACAGAAGCTAGTGCATTGATGGGTTACTACGATGAGTGTTTCTCATCGAACCTGTAAATTAAAGTTTTTCCGGCATTGCCGAGGTAATACCAGTACATAGTGTGAGGGTTTCTTGGCGTTGCCAAGGGAACACCAATACTTATGAAATAGAAAGTTTCTCGACATTACCGGTGCAACATCGATACTTAGCAAATGAGAAAAGGCATTAGCGTTGTCGGGGCAACACCGACACTTAGGAGATTGGAATCGATTTTTCCCCATTGAACCAGTAATTGGTAATGCTTTTAATCTAGGTGAGCACTAGTTTTGGTCTTTAAAAACTTGCACTTTGATGATTGGATTGCAGAAGTCTTTCCTTCACGCTACCTGTCTTCGAGCAATTTTAAAGTCATATTGGTTAGGACTGAACCGTTCATGCGGTCCTGGATAGTCAAGAAAATCCCTTTCAACCCAATGTAGCTATTTTTCTCAATGTTGCTTAACTTCAGGATATGCCATGTTCTGGGAAGATGAGAGTACCTGCATTGCCATTGGCTAGCCTTGTTTATCACCATCAAGTATTACCCTTGGAAATGCAAGGTTGTTGCTTAACTAATTCCATGGTTATTCTTATTCACGAAGAATTGGATTTCCTCCAACCGATTTTTATTATGATCCGACTTATATCTGCGGAACCTTTCATTTCTAGGTGTCGAATTCCAAGTCTTATAGAAAATTAGAAGTTATGGAGTGAGTCATCACATTGTCCCCTATACGACCATGCTCGTTCCTATCTTGATCACGGATTGTAGAGTTCGATAGTGTTTGTGTTGAACCATGACACTTAACCATGTTGTTTCAGGCCATATGCGTTATGTTAGGCTGATAGCATTGTTGCGAATATCAACCTTATTCATAGGTTCCAATATTTGGGAATCAATGGTTTAGCTGCTTGATTTCGAGCATTCTCTCCTTGCCGTTGTCTTTCTTCGGATAATGACTAATTTTTGCAAGTTGGGGTTTGAGACCTCGGTCGAGCACCTACTTCTATCTTCGAAAAATGGTGCATTGGTGATTTGATTTTAGAAATGCCTTCCGTCATCGTCTATCTATGGACGAAGGTAAGTTCCTCCTTTTATTGCAAGTCGGAGTGATTTTTTATCCTGACTAAGTGTTAATGTGTTATGTACCCCTCGGTCCCTAAGGTTGATTATTCTGAACAATTAATATGAGACTTGATGTTCTTGGTGGCTCCTTGGATGTCTCCAGTCAAAGGTGTATCGCAGCTCCTCTCTTTGGGAACTCGTGACTTGGATGTTTTGAATTTAGACATTTTGTACATTAACTATGGTTAAAGATCAGAATTCTTTACCGACTTCTTGGTTTGTGAACTTTGCGGCACTACTGGAGCAATGTCAGTTTTTACATGTAGCGGGAGTTGATCCCTGTTAATCCTGCAAATAGACAAGTTTCCCGGTGTTGTCAGGATAATACCGATACTTAGAAATTCTTAGCCGTTTGTTAATGATGTCAGGGAAACATCAAGCAGTTCTTGTGCGACTTATGAAATGTGTGGCTTTTTAGAGTGTGGGTTACGAGATCGATACGATTCGTCGATCCAAAATAGTTTGGAACTTCTCGACATTGCCAATCTTCGGGTAACGTGAGGAGTTCGCGCTTCGAGAGCATGGTTCCATGGCTTAAGAAGTGATGCATGGCTTATGGTTGTGTGCGACTTATGGTATCGATACGACTCGTCGATCCAAAACTGTTTCGAACTTCTCGATGTTGCCAATCTTCGGTTAATGTGAGGAGTTCATGCTTCGAGAACGTGGTTCCATGGCTCAAAAGATGATGCGCGGCTTATGGAAGTGTGTGATTTATGGGATCGATATGACCCATCGATCTAGAATGGTTTGGAACTTCTCGACATTGCCAATCTTCGGGTAACGTGAGGAGTTTGTGCTTCGAGAGCATGGTTCCATAGCTCAAGAAGTGATGTGCGGCTTATGGGAGTGCGCGGCTTATGAGATCGATAAGGCCCGTCGATCCAGAACGGTTTGTAACTTCTCGACGTTGCAATCTTTAGGTAACATGAGGAGTTCATGCTTCGAGGGCGTGGTTCCATGGCTCAAGAAGTGAGGCACGAGTTATGGTAGTGCATGCAATGGTTTAGGCCTTCCCGGTGCTGGAGTAGCGATACCAGTTCTTAGAAGGCAAGGATCGAGTTTTCCCATCAATCTGGCAATTTGACTTCGTTGGTATGCGATTTCTTTAATTCTAAGAGATAAGTGGTTTTTCGAAAGATTGGCTTAGACGCTCCTCCCGTATTTCGAAAAGATGTGCATGGCCAAAATGATTTACAGCCGACCATGTTGAGATGATTATGAAGAAAGAGCATCTGGGAGTCCAAGGCAAGACTCTTAATTTTCGGTTCAAATTGCCTTTGTAGAATTGGTCTTCAACCGGCATACAGTCGAAGAGGAAAAGGAACTGGTCACCAAGGATGACATACAGTTATTTTTATAAGTTAAATAACTTGAATTTTAAATATTGTAATTTATTTGATAATTAAATTGTTGAATTTAATGATTGAAATTGTTTAAATAACTGAATCATTAGTTCTAAGTTAGATAAATAAATGGATTTCAAAGCTTATTTAGATTCTATTTAACAAGAACGGAGATAGTATAACTTTTAATGTAAATTTAGAAGTGATTAATTTGGTTTTATAATAATTCGTTTTAATTAACGTGTAAAAATAGTCTTTTTGGGCATTGTCTTAGGTTTCGACGAAATTAGTTTCACTGGATCCATAATAGTGAATTATTATATGCCATCAAATTTCATGGTGATTGGACATATCATTTGGTCGTGCGAGTTCGAAACGCGTAGAAATTGATTAAAGGATTTTTAGTTAAAATAATTTGATTTTGAAAAGTTAACTTCTGTATATGATGGAACTGGCTCTTGATATATATTTCATTGTGTTCGGAATAGGGATACAACATATAAAATGTCAGGCGACACGCTTCGTTCGGAGTTTGAAATTTTAACGGGTTAATAGTGCCGAATTTAATTTTCTATAAATTGCCCTCATCTTCCTTCATTTTCAAACCTTAATTTCCAGCCACCATTAAACTAAACCACCTAATGACCATCATCGATCAGAGTCTCTAAAGGCCAAATTAGCCTTCGACTTCAACTACGGAAACGTACAAAGCGACGATATGAACTTTTTCAACGGATGGATCGTCGATCGAAGAGACGAGGCGATGACTGTAGGCTCATGTTTGCAGCTGCAATCATGGGTTTTTGGGTTGCGATTTCATCGCGCGGCAGTGCGTGTGCGGGCGTGTGGAGGCTAGCGGAGCGCGGCGGCAGGCGAGTGCAGGTGGGCGGCGTGCTTGTTGTAAGGACCCGATTCTTCGACTTCCGAAAATTCAACATCGATACTCACTTTATCGACTGCCGAGCAATCGAACGACGGAAAACCGAACACTTAGGGTTTTAAAGAAAAAGAAAAAGAAGAAAAAGATAGAGAAGATAGAAAATAGAGAGAAAAGAACATAGAAAATAGAACGGAACAGAAAACAACAGAACAACATCAGAATCTCACAATCGCAGCGGAACAACATATAATAATAAATGAATAATCTTTAAACAAAGAACTATATCAGTTATTACATTACATTCATTTCATTTCATTACGGCATATCAGAGTGTACAACAACATACAACAACAAACAGCGGAAAAGAAATACTATATACTAGTAATACGCTATGCCATCCATCTTGCCTCCAGCAACTCCTGAATATCCTGATAAACCTAACTCTTGACTTCCCGTGTGGAAATTGGTGGGCACCCAGAGTTTAGGAAGGAAAACAATAAACTCCGAGTCAGTCATGTGACTGGTGTGAGAACTCAAAACAGTTTATTTATCTTTAAAATCAAAATAGAAGAATATTTTTAAAGTCAATTCGCAATGCTTTTAAAAATGAGACTACCATAAGGCCTCCCGCACACACACACAACGCAAACGCAGAATCGGAGGAGATTTCTCCTTATGATAGTCAAAGATGCTTGATACGCATTAAAAAGAACATTTGATATTATTACTAGTGCATAGTGTAGGAAAAATTCATTTCGAAAGTAGAATATAAATCTTAGCCAACATAGACATTTCGAACTATGCCTACTATGGCTAACTATGTTCAATAGCAGGTTACCGCCACATTCCATAGCAGGTTATACAACTAAAACCGTACAAGTCTCGTATTGTTTCTTTGGATTTCCAACGAATGATCAGGCCAAGGAACTTCTCATTGCCACATGAGAATGCCTCTGGATGGACATCCCCGAGAACCAAACCGGATCTCTACCAACACAAGACCGGGTTACCCCTAACTGAGTAACAACTGACCGAATATGCCATCCCCCGGTCCTTTGGGACCTTTCACCGAGCGCTCGCAATCAATTCACACAATCATAAAGTGTTTTCAACATGAGTAAGTATCTGGGCTCCATACCATGATACCACCCTTTTCCAGAAGGAAATGCACATATCCTAAAGGGCGCTACCCCTCATAACCTTGCCGCATCTTTCCTGTTTTGATCATTCCCGAGGTGTGAGGCTCGACGAAGTCACGTCCACAAAAACATACTTTATACAAAAGTCATGCTTTGGGTCAACAAATGATCATAAAGATGATCACCAAGATAGACGATCAAATAAATGATCCTATCACAAATAATCAACACAATGATCATTTCACAGCAACACTCAGCATGTCACATTACCAAATTGGGAATATATCGCTGATAACATTCAACTACATAAACTCTGAGCTCGTACGTCTCAGAGAAGGGTGTTAAGCTAAAAGAATAAATTCTCCGCCACCAACAGAAATATATTTGAATGAAATCTGCTTTATATCTCAATTTGTAATGTCAGACATACAATCCATACAAGTCTGTTCCGGGATTGAACAAAACCGAAGGCACTTACAAAGAAGTCCTTGCAATCCGGATATCCACAATCCTGATCGGATTTCCCATCACATATGGAGAACTCAATACCGGAGCAACTCGGTGCAGAGTCAATCGACAGGTCATCCTATCGCTCTCGCAAATACCGGGTCTTCAACACCGATCTTCAATGCTATCCATTACGTCGTATCACTATTCGGAATGGGTAATCCGAATAACGAGCGCAATAATTTAAAAATAAGTGTAGCATTCAAATTCAAGCAAATCACAACAAATACCTTTCAAAGGTAAATATTGATAGTCGGTTATTGAACTATCAATGGATATGCACACATCACCAGATTCCAAATAATTTTCCAAATTATTTATTTTCCAAAATATCTTTACAAGATATATAAAATTTTCAATACTTCAAAAATAAATCAATATTTATTTTTAAACAAATTCCACTTCCTTTTATAAATTCAATAGTGAATTTACATTCCAAAATATTCATGAATATACGACTACAATTCGATTTCTAATATTCATTTTCAATTTATCTTCAAAAAGATAAATTCTCAAAACATTCACTTTATATTGGAAAACATTTCCATACTTATTAAAAATAAGTAATTCACAAATTTATTTATTTTCAACACTTAGAAAATATTCAATATACTTAAATCGAAATTAAGTATATATTTCATTCTTTAAGGAAATCATTCTCTTAAACATATTTATTTGGGCCAAAACGAATGTTGCGTAAAACATCGTTACGACAATCCAAAATCACTAGTATAGGGATTCGAAATTAAAATAGATATATAAATCCCAATACTATACAAACATTTCCTTTCGGAAATCATTTACTATAACAACAGTGTTATAGTCCACTATTTCCTTTTATTTCTCGAAAACGTCTATTTCAACAATGAATGTTGAAATCTATGGTTTCGAATCTTAACACATTTTAAAACATCGTTAGATCATTTTAATTCTGTTTAAAACATCACATCTAAAACATTTTCTTTAACATGTTATTCACTATTCAAAAACGTGAATATACTACATTAACAATTTTCATCCTTTTATACATTTCATTTTAAAGGATTATTCACAGTCAAAAATGTGAATATAACTCCATTAATAGGTTTCAACAATTTACTTATCAAAATAAGTTGTTTGCGGATTTATAAAACAACGTTTATAAACTCCATTTCTATTTATTTTATAACTACTTCCTTTTTTATACATCTCCTTTATTAACCTATTCGATTTATAACTCAATTATAAACTAAAGGTTCATATTATAAGTCAAATATTTATAAAATGATTATTTTACAAAATCGTTCTTTTAAACTTCATAATTATAAATCTTATAACTTATAAGATTCAATTATTTATCCAAATATATTCTTTAATAACTTCACAAAATTTGTAAATCTTACTATTTGTAAATTTCATTTATAACTTCACCATTTGTAATTTTATAAATTCCATTCACTTATGCAATCCATTTTCACTTCATTCAAACACTTATAAAAACTCGTTTTATAATTCAAATGTTTTAATTTATAAATATCAATTTATAAATCCTTTATAAAATCAATTTATACTATTATTTTAAAACATCTTTTATCTCCTTTATAATTTCACCATTCTCTTGATTTATAAAATAATCAAATTTTATAAATCCTATTTTTAAACTTTTTATAATAAATTCAAAAATCCAATTTAATTATTTTATAAAAACATTAACCCATATTTCTCAAAAATAAATCTTTAACCGTATTTCTCAAAATCATAATTTTTATAACTTTAAAAATTATAACGTTTATTTATTTAAAATGGATCAATTCCAAAAATATTTTATAAACGTTTTCTTTCAAAAATCACTTTAAAATCCCTTTTAAAACTCCAAAATTTGGTCCAATGATGCTACATACCAAATAGTCAATCACGACTACAACGATATCATATATCGATATGATAATCCATCAAATATCAAAATATCTGAAATCAAATAAAAACTGTTGAGGAATCCAGTTGGATCCCTCCAACCTGTTTTCCTGCATCCACAAAACATTAGCACAATACCAATTTCGCTCCAGTACGAAATTATCGCGGTATATGGGATTTAAAATATTATCCGCTTAATAGACGGCGCAATAGGGTCTCATCCGCTATACAAATGCGGAAAATCAATAACTCCAATATATACATATGCCAATATATATATATATTGCTATTATATATAATACCAATTTCACTGTTTATGAAATATTCGCGGTATATGTTTTTAATAAATAACATCCGCTTACTAACGGCGTATAATGTCTATTTTAACAATCAATAGATAACAATCATCATTCAAACATGCATTCAAATATTTTAAATCTAACTATTTAAAATAAAATCGAAACCGATTCGATTGAGTGAGAAGTTCTCACCTTGATTTTATTTTCGTTTTAGCGATTTATTTCGAATAAAATTAAATGGACGTTTAATTTTGTCCAAAATTCTCACTAATTCCAAACGACTCCAATCCAATTTCATCGCGTAGTGCTCGTCTATACGATTCCAACGCAACTGGTTTCGTGCGTTTTCGACCTCGTATGAAAAAGATATGAATTTATGAAGTTTACTTGAATTTTAACTTATATAAATTTACAAATTTTAAACCTAGCTTCATCACAGCCACTAGATCCTGCATCAACAAATCCTAGCCGACCATATGCTTCTTCCATCTTCAAGTAACATCTCCAGGAAACAAAACGCAAGTAAACCCATCAACACCATATTAGGTTTTGAATTTGCACCACCATCTCTCAACGATAATTCGATCAGGAACTTCCACCTCGAAGAGCACGACCCCCCTACCCACGCCCTAGGCAGCACCAAGCTCGGCCACCATATGAGTCTCGAAAATCGTGCCCATACGCACGTGAACGCGGGCCATTATCTCACGAAATACAACTCCATTCGCGATCTCCACCGTTGAACTTGTAGATCTTGATGCCCTCTTCATCTTTCGTGTTGGGAGTTTTCGATATTAATGAACGGATTTGGAGATTTGAGGGGAAGAAGGTCGCGTGTTTCTGGCCTTTGATTCTGGTGGAGGCGGCTAGGGTTAGGTTTAGTTTTTTTTTTTTAATTTATGAAGGGGTAAGGGTCTATTTATAGAAAACGAACGAAACACTATTCATTCCGGAAATTCCGAACTCCGATTCACGCGCCGTAACCAGCGTTTTTAGGGTTTATCCCGCGTTCCGGACACAATGGAATAGGTTTCGAAAGCTAATTCGAACATCTGTGCGAGTTATGGCTATAAACGTTCAATTTGAATTAAACCTATTTAAACGATTTTCTAGGCGTTTTAATTTGTACCGGACAAACGGTAAATCCAATTGACACAAAATTTGAAACCTTACAATAATATCACATTACGGATCCGATGAAACTGGTTTCGTCGAAATCCGAGACTGTTTGAAAAATGGCTATTTTAACTCGCCAAATTAAAATTAAAAATAATTCGATGCGTTTCGAGCTGCCACGATCAAATGATAACTCCGATTGCTACGAAAATTGAAATCCGGTAATAACTAACTATTATGGATCCAATGGAACTGGTCTCGTCCAATTCTGAGACTGTTCAAAAATTGACTATTTTCACTAGTCGATTTAATATTAAAATATTCAATTTTCACAAATTAACTTTTAATTCGATTTTAAAAGTTCTAAAATATCATTCTAACTCCAATATGATAAAATAAAATTTTACAAATCATTTTCAATCATATTTAACTCAATTTTCAATTATTTCCATAATTTAACATATTAAATTATCGATTTAATTATCCAATTAAATCCAATTATTCGAAATAAAATTTATTCGACTTATAAATTCACTTATTAATATTTAAAATTAATTAAATATTCAAATTTTAATAAATTAAAATTCCTGGATCGTTACAATCTTCCCCTCATAAAAGAATTTCGTCCTCGAAATTAACAAGTAAGAAAAGTTATAGAATCGATTAACTTTCCATAAATCCATAGTTAAAACTTCTTATAATAACTTACTAAGTTTTCAAATCATACTTAGTCATCTTTTCAAAAACAATTGCTATTGTTTAACTTTCAATTCTAAATCAAAGTTAAAATTTTCAAAAATTTCCAATTTTCTCAAATTTTTTCTAACGCCTTAAATTTCCGAAAAAAATTCGCCATAGTATCCTTTGCGCGGCTCGATCCAAAAAAAAAAATGACAGTATATATATCACAAATATACATCTCATCAAGTAATGAGGCATCCCGCGGGGAAAAAGTATAAAAGTACGGTATTTAATCCGAGATATGTACCTTATATTTTATTAGCGAGCATATACGGCTAATATAGCGCGAAAGCGAGCTCCAAATGCGAAGCAAACGCAATTCGCACCTACTAAACACTCAACAAACAACATGAGAGCATGCATATATGAAAATAGTATCAACATACATCATATAGCAACATAATAACTATATATGTCAACATAGCAATTGAAACAAAAGCAATATATTCAAACATCAACCAACTAGCATTCAACAAATTCATAACCAATATATATTCATTCCATATTCTCATTAATATTCAATGAAATGGTTTTCAATTTAATCACATTCGATTCATTAACCGTGGATGTTCTTACTAACATTCATTTTCAATTAGTTTATATTCACTAATTCATATTCAAGTTGGTTCACTTCCAAATCAAATTCAATTCTACTCAAGATTCACTTAACTTCCAATCGAATTCCAATTACTTTAGCTTCCAATTTCATTAATTCAATTTCATTAACACTTAATGAATTATATATAATCAATCAACTAACAACCATATAACAACCAAAGTATATTCTTTACAACCAAATTACTTTGCTTTCAATTGGTTTCATTAAATTGATTTTCATTCAACTATTCAACTTCCAATAACATTAGATTTTAATGAATTAACATTTATATTCATTATTTCATATCAATTATTTTCATTCAATTGATTAACATTCAATCCATTCATTCAATACAATTGAAATCTATGGTGTCGAATCTTAACACATTTTAAAACACCGTTAGATCGTTTTAATTCTGTTTAAAACATCACATCTAAAACATTTTCTTTAACATGTTATTCACTATTCAAAAACGTGAATATACTACATTAACAATTTTCATCCTTTTATACATTTCATTTTAAAGGATTATTCACAGTCAAAAATGTGAATATAACTCCATTAATAGGTTTCAACAATTTACTTATCAAAATAAGTCGTTTGCGGATTTATAAAACAACGTTTATAAACTCCATTTCTATTTATTTTATAACTACTTCCTTTTTTATACATCTCCTTTATTAACCTATTCGATTTATAACTCAATTATAAACTAAAGGTTCATATTATAAGTCAAATACTTATAAAACGATTATTTTACAAAATCGTTCTTTTAAACTTCATAATTATAAATCTTATAACTTATAAGATTCAATTATTTATCCAAATATATTCTTTAATAACTTCACAAAATTTATAAATCTTACTATTTATAAATTTCATTTATAACTTCACCATTTATAATTTTATAAATTCCATTCACTTATGCAATCCATTTTCACTTCATTCAAACACTTATAAAAACTCGTTTTATAATTCAAATGTTTTAATTTATAAATATCAATTTATAAATCCTTTATAAAATCAATTTATACTATTATTTTAAAACATCTTTAATCTCCTTTATAATTTCAACATTCTCTTGATTTATAAAATAATCAAATTTTATAAATCCTATTTTTAAACTTTTTATAATAAATTCAAAAATCCAATTTAATTATTTTATAAAAACATTAACCCATATTTCTCAAAAATAAATCTTTAACCGTATTTCTCAAAATCATAATTTTTATAACTTTAAAAATTATAACGTTTATTTATTTAAAATGGATCAATTCCAAAAATATTTTATAAATGTTTTCTTTCAAAAATCACTTTAAAATCCCTTTTAAAACTCCAAAATTTGGTCCAATGATGCTACATACCAAATAGTCAATCACGACTACAACGATATCATATATAGATATGATAATCCATCAAATATCAAAATATCTGAAATCAAATAAAAACTGTTGAGGAATCCAGTTGGATCCCTCCAACCTGTTTTCCTGCATCCACAAAACATTAGCACAATACCAATTTCACTCCAGTACGAAATTATCGCGGTATATGTGATTTAAAATATTATCCGCTTAATAGACGGCGCAATAGGGTCTCATCCGCTATACAAATGCGGGAAATCAATAACTCCAATATATACATATGCCAATATATATATATATTGCTATTATATATAATACCAATTTCACTGTTTATGAAATATTCGCGATATATGTTTTTAATAAATAACATCCGCTTACTAACGGCGTATAATGTCTATTTTAACAATCAATAGATAAGAATCATCATTCAAACATGTATTCAAATATTTTAAATCTAACTATTTAAAATAAAATCGAAACTGATTCGATTGAGTGAGAAGTTCTCACCTTGATTTTATTTTCGTTTTAGCGATTTATTTCGAACAAAATTAAATGGACGTTTAATTTTACCCAAAATTCTCACTAACTCCAAACGACTCCAATCCAATTTCATCGCGTAGTGCTCGTCCATACGATTCCAACGCAACTGGTTTCGCGCGTTTTCGACCTCGTATGAAAAAGATATGAATTTATGAAGTTTACTTGAATTTTAACTTATATAAATTTACAAATTTTAAACCTAGCTTCATCACAGCCACTAGATCCTGCATCAACAAATCCTAGCCGACCATATGCTTCTTCCATCTTCACGTAACATCTCCAGGAAACAAAACGCAACTAAACCCATCAACACCATATTAGGTTTTGAATTTGCACCACCATCTCTCAACGATAATTCGATCAGGAACTTCCACCTCGAAGAGCACGACCCCCCCTACCCATGCCCTAGGCAGCACCAAGCTCGGCCACCATATGAGTCTCAAAAATCGTGCCCATACGCACGTGAACGCGGGCCATTATCTCACGAAATACAACTCCATTCGCGATCTCCACCGTTGAACTTGTAGATCTTGATGCCCTCTTCATCTTTCGTGTTGGGAGTTTTCGATATTAATGAACGGATTTGGAGATTTGAGGGGAAGAAGGTCGCGTGTTTCTGGCCTTTGATTCTGGTGGAGGCGGCTAGGGTTAGGTTTAGTTTTTTTTTTTTTTAAATTTATGAAGGGGTAAGGGTCTATTTATAGAAAACGAACGAAACACTATTCATTCCGGAAATTCCAAACTCCGATTCACACGCCGTAACCAGCGTTTCTAGGGTTTATCCCGCGTTCCGGACACAATGGAATAGGTTTCGAAAGCTAATTCGGACATCTGTGCGAGTTATGGCTATAAACGTTCAATTTGAATTAAACCGGTTTAAACGATTTTCTAGGCGTTTTAATTTGTACCGGACAAACGGTAAATCCAATTGACACGAAATTTGAAACCTTACAATAATATCACATTATGGATCCGATGAAACTGGTTTTGTCGAAATCCAAGACTGTTTGAAAAATGGCTATTTTAACTCGCCAAATTAAAATTAAAAATAATTCGATGCGTTTCGAGCTGCCACGATCAAACGATAACTCCGATTGCTACGAAAATTGAAATCCGGTAATAACTAACTATTATGGATCCAATGGAACTGGTCTTGTCGAATTCTGAGACTGTTCAAAAATTGACTATTTTCACTAGTCGATTTAATATTAAAATATTCAATTTTCACAAATTAACTTTTAATTCGATTTTAAAAGTTCTAAAATATCATTCTAACTCCAATATGATAAAATAAAATTTTATAAATCATTTTCAATCATATTTAACTCAATTTTCAATTATTTCCATAATTTAACATATTAAATTATCGATTTAATTATCCAATTAAATCCAATTATTCGAAATAAAATTTATTCGACTTATAAATTCACTTATTAATATTTAAAATTAATTAAATATTCAAATTTTAATAAATTAAAATTCCTGGGTCATTACATTGTGGTTGCGCAGCTTTCGTCGAAGCAAAATAAAAGAAAGAATGGAAGAAGCGGGCATGGGAACGAAGAGAGGAAGAGGGATATTTAGAATGGTTTAAAGTTTAATAATTATTTTAATTAAGTTAATTATAATTTTAATTATATCGAATGTTCATTAATTCATACATACGAGGTCCGTTTCGAACGCGATAAGTTGCGTTGCATTCATATCAACGAGTACTATGCCATGGAATTAGATTAGATGAATTTGAAGCTAGCTGGAATTTTAGGTTAAATTGAACGACCGTTCAATTTTAATCCGAACCGGAGCATTTTGGTGATCTAAAATTCATGGTGAGTGAATGTCACCTTTTCGGTCAACCAGGTATATATTTTTAGTCGACAAAAATTATCTGTCGAATGTTTGGATATTTTATCGTTGATAGTTATTGACTATTTGGACAATTTACTATATTTATCTATTGAATTATATATATTCCTGCCAGTTGGAGCGGATGAGACCCTATTACATTCCCGTTTAAGAGCGGACGACTCTTTATATACGAATCTTATCTCAAAATGGTTGATTTATATTTTTATGATTATATATTGTATGTGATGCAATGGGATAGGTTGGAAGGATCCAATGTGATTCCCGACATTGTTGATTTTATTTTCATATATATAGTGATATATGATTTGTTGAATGTCATATTGATGACATGGATATGACTTTGCTTAGTTAGTGCTTTAGTAGCATTGTGCCTCATTTTTGGTATTTTAAAATACTATAAACAGTGATTTGATCTGAAAAGGGATTTCATTGTGATTTTGGAAGTTTTATATGTTTTTAAAATAATTTTCCTAAAATGAAAGTATGATTTTAGATGTTACAAATTGATAGTTTTACAAAATATTCTAAATAGCAATTTCTAAACTGTAAATTATAGATTTTTAAAACCTTGGAGAATAAGTCCATCTTCTATAATAAAGAGATATGTTTCAAAAAGGAAATAGAAATATTTTTGAAATAACATTTATTGATCATTTTGTATAAAGTGATATATGTATACAGTTATACATATTATAATTTGTTCATAAATATGAAACTTATAAATGCGATAATTTGCAAGAGTGATATTTTTACAGAGGAAGTGAAGATTTGAAAAATCGTATTTGTTAATAAAAGTATGAATTTATAAATAGGGTTTATAAATTAAAGGCAACTATCATCGTTAAATAAATGGGTTTTATAAAAGGAATTTATTCAAATGAAAGTAACGTTAAAAACGGAACGTTGATTGATGTTTTTAAATGAGATGGATGAATAAGTGAGATTCATAAAGGAACTAGAGTTATAAATGGAGTTCATAAATAAATGGGTTTTATGAAAGGAAATTTTATAAATTGGAAAGTGATTCTCAAGTATAGTTTTACAAAATATGGGAATGATTAGGTTGAAGATTTAAGTATTGATTTTTACCATGGAAATACATTATGTTCCAAAAATTTGTTAATTATATTAATATTGTTTAAAGTTGTTTATTAATATGGTCTGAAAATAACAATAATGATTGTTAATAATATTTTGGTATTATTATTATTTACATTAATGGTAAAAATTAATGATTGTTTTATTCAAAATGTTTTGAATTGTTAATTATTATTTTTAAAAGGTTAAAAGTTAATAATTATTATTCCCTTATGATGTTTATTATGAATAATTACTATTACATGATAGTGTTTTGAAGAAAAAGATTAGGACTTATTTATGATGTTTTCAAGGTTCATAAATAGAGTTTTATTAACGGACTTGGATTTTTATAAGAAGAGCTTATAATTTGGTTTGAAGATTTAAAAAGGAAGATTATTTACACGGTAAAGAAGTTTATATATATATATATATATAAATGAGATTTTTAAATTATTGATAGATTTATAAAAAAACTTTATAAATAATTGCATGGCTTTATAAAGGGTTTTTAAACGACTTAAGAAATAATTTATAAATGATTTATAAATGGTTTAGAAATTTATAATGGGGTTTATAAATTATTTTAGAATTTGGTAAAAGAGAGATCTTCCTCAGTGTTTGATAAATATACTTATACCATTAAGATAAGTATATGGATATTTTCTAAGTATTGAAAATATAAAGGTTATGAATATATCTTCGTAAAACTATTTTGAAACAAGCATTTACAAGATGGCTTCAATTAATGAAAAGATTAATTAAGAAGGCTTAGTGTTGCTTAGTCAAGGTGGGGTTTTCCTTATAGAATTAAATCCCTGATTGAATGTTTGTAATTCGATAGTTAAATAACCGATTATCAGAATTTGGACCAAAAATTTAGTTTGGAAATATTTGGAAGAAACATGTGAGTTATATGGCACAGTCATCTCCGATGATGCTGTAGTGTGCATGTATATCTCGCTTCGTTCTTCTAGGATAAACGATAAGGAAATCCGTCCAGTAATGGTTAGGAGGTGATCTCTGATCTTATCTTTGACTGTTTATTTCCTAAAGAACTAGGATTGAGTTTACTGGAAACTGCCGAATGTTGTTTCGAAGAGACCGGGATCGGATATGTTATCTGAAAACCACTTCAACACAACTCAAGCGTTCGAAGTGAATACATCTTGAACATGATGGATTTGAAGATGGAGTTCTTAAGCATTTCGTTCATTGCTAGAACGAACTTTTATGGATGAACGCTGATATTGCATTGTTTCTTGAAGCATTCCAAGTGGGAAGTGCTATATAAATGGTAAGAGCATGTCATCTTCGAGCCTCACATCCGGGAAATGAATAAAGCAGTGAAATGTGGCAGGGCTAAGTTGGTCACACCCAAGTAGGGTATGATCATCCCAAATCTAGAGCGATATTCATGTATGCTACGGGATCCCATTATGTGGTTGTTGATTGCAACCGAGGGGTGATCATATTCGGTGCTACTTGAGAAGGGATGGTAAGGGATAGTGGCGGTCCTGAGTAGTAGAGGTGCAACATGTTGTAGCCTCCTGTACATTTTATCTAGAAGTGTACAGATTCGGTGGGTAGACCCTTACCCTTTCATAGTTGGAATCCATTCTCCAATACGAGCTTTCAGTTTTGGTTGTAGAACCTAGTATGCTTGATATTTAATGTAACAATTTCGGCTATGACTAATAAGTACTTGTATATTAGACGCTATTATAATATAAGAAGATTTCATATGAAATGTTTTGGTTATCATAAGGAAAAAATCCATCCATGTTTACGTGCGGCGTTGTCTTACGAGATACTTTCGATTTTCAAAAGGTTTCTATAACCTTAAAAGTCCAATAGAGTGTGTTTTCTCACACTGGTTTTCCAAACCGACTCAAATGTTATTTTATTATAATGCTCGGGTCTGACTGAGTATATTTACTGATTACTTTGGATGCAATGGAGCTCAGGAGACGAGTTGGAGGTCTTCAAGTCGTATTCTCTTATATGTTTATTTTCCGCTACTTTGGTATTGAAATTATAAGCAATTGTGAGAACAAGATGTTATAACTGTCCAAGCTGATGATTGTGATTGTTGTTGTACTATGATGGATGTATGTATATAATAGTTTCTCTTTTGTAAAGATCATCGATATTATATTATATATTATTCTGTTGCGATTGTGAGATTCTGTGTTTTTTTAGTTCCTTTTCTCATCTTCTTCTCTTCTCTTATTTCTTCTTTCTTTCCTTTAACTATCCATTTTTTGTCTTATTTGGGTTGGACATGTGTGGGTTATTGTAAACTAGAATTGTACAGAAAAGCGGGTCATTACAATGTGGTATTGGAGTTTAAGTCGAGCAAACACCTCGACTTTGGTAAGAATTTACTCGTTTGAGATAGGGTAAGTGAGACCCTAGGATGAGTTTTAGTGTATATATATTAGTGCGTTTTTGTTAGTGATATAAGAAAAATTAGATTGCATTGATTTATCTAGTTGAGTGGCATATGAATTCTGGTCGGTATGTGACACGCCACTTTATCGGTAGGAGTTTCTGAAGCTCAAACAAGGCATACCGACACAGTATTGTTTTAAAAGTGGGTAAACGAAATAATTTTACCTAAATTATATTGTATACATGAATGAATAATTTTTGGATATTATTATATTATGTATGGAGTGTTTGGATGTTAGCGAACGAGAATATTTGACTATTATCATTTGTTGTTGTTCTAATAAAAGTAGTCATTGTTATAATCTAAATAAAGATAAGCATATGTAAATTGAGTTGTATATAAAAGTGAATTTATAAGTATAAATTATATAGTATTTATTATAACTAAAATAATCAAGAATTGTGAAACAGATTACATAAGAAGTGATATTTTATAAACATGATTTATAAATGTGGTTTATAAATGGAAAGGAAATGAAATCACCTAAGTATATTTATAAATATGATTTGTTAATAAAATTGGGTTTAAAATAAGAAGTTGGAGAATGTAAAACCCATTGATTTTGAAATTTGTTTTTCAAAGGTTTGGAAAAATAATATTATTATTATTTTGAAAATATTTTAGGTTATAAAGATTTAAAATGGAATTTAAGGAGATAGAAAACACCGAACTCACTTCAGTCGCTGGAAAATAATTATGGTGATGACTGCAGCATCATAGGCGTTCATTTTCAAATTTCTAAGTGATGGATTGCTACCATTGAAGTTTTGTTTTGATAAAACAAATTTGTTTTAGATTCCAGAGGTGTGATTTGAAATATAAATGAGTTATGTAGATATATGATATCAAAATGATTTGAAATAAAACCAGATGTTTAAAATCCTGAATATTTCTATCTAAATGTTTTGAGAAACATAAGATAATAAGTTTTAAACTTCGGAGATGGTATGGATAAGAAATAAGTTACAACTTATGAATTTGAAATGGGATTTGTAATGAATTGGATAAAATAATGAAATGAATATACACTTGAGTTATAAAGTAATTATATAACCCTGAAGTGTAAATATAGCATCTGAATAAATTTAACTCAAATAAATTTCATGAAATATTAAGTAAATAAGTTTGTATAACTTATAGATTTGAAGAATACTAAGCTAAAAAAAAATTCTAAATTTGTTGGATATGAATGTTAAAGAATGAAAATCATAAATTGAGAAAAGTAATTAAATTTAACTTAAATTAAATAAAATGGATTTTAAAATGAAATTTAACTAAAGCAAAGTTAAATGGAACTGAAATTGAATTCGATTTGTAAAGAATTAATGAAATGAATTAAAAAGATAAATTAGTGAAATGGAAATGAACTTGAGTTATAAAATGACTAAATATGTTTTAAGATGTTGTTAGCTAGAAATAAATAAAATTAATTATGGTAATGAAATAAATTAGTGAAGTAAACTAGTAAAACAAATTAATGTAATGGATGAATTGAATTGAGCTAATGAAATGGGTTAGTTAATTTAATATGGTTTAAAATGCTGTTTCATAGAATTGAAAATGAACTTAAGTTGTAAAGTGAAATAATAGTAGAAGTGTTATAAAAAATGTTTACAATAAAACTTAGGTAAATTGTTGTATGGAATGGTTCTTAAGGGATATTAGTATTGAAAGAAAAATATTAATTGATAATGAAAAAGGATTTAACTTAGGAAAGTTAAAAAGAAATGATTTTATGGAATGATCCATAAATGAAATGTTGTTAAACATAATGTGAATAATTGAATGTAAATCAATTGAATGAAAGTTAATTGAAATAAATATGTGAGATGTATATCATTTTATTCGCGTAACTGTTTGATCCGGATTCCAATATACGATTTTGAGGTGATTTACAACGATCTGAGTTAGGATTTTTCACTCGATGCTCGACGACGAACCCTGGATATGGAATTTTGATTGATTCTGATATTCTCTATCATAGTATATCACTATGCAAGGAGAATGGCAGTTTCTAACCAAGAAACGAAATATGAGTCCGCACTAGAGTGGTCATGTAAACGATACTAGTTCAAAAGTGAAATTGTGTGATCGAGCAAGCGATCAGGTATGCTTTTGAATACGGATGGTATATGTACATCGTATGTGCTTTAATAGATTAAAGGTTGACATTAGAAAATGTAAATTGATATGGTTATGTATTAGTTGAATGAGTATTATCTGGTTGATGGTTTCTCTTGTTGCATTTTCTAAAATTGCATATAGTTAGTGTATAGTCTATATTATATATTGATATTACTCTCTATGTACATATTCTCATTGTTTGTTGAGTGATTAGTAGATGCGGATGGCATAGCTTCGAATTTGGAGCTCTCTTTCGTACTATATTGATTGCATATGTTTGTTAATACTAAAATAAACTACACATTTCGGATTACATATCGTATTTTTATATTTTTCCCTACGGGATGCTTCATCCTCGAAGATGATTTTAGGGTAGTTCTTCTTGAGTCCCACTTAGCCTATCCCTCTGGTCCTTTTGGTTGAGTCTTGAGTTGTTTTGGCTTCTCCTAGATGTTCTAACTCATCTAGATTCCTACCTGGGTAAAAACCCAGTTAACAAAGTCGTTCGAAAATTTTGGCTTGTATAGAATATCAATGTGAAATTAATTAGCAACTAAAAATATTTTACTTAATATGGCTATCTAAAATAGGATGGTGTAAGCAATGATGTCATAGAAGATGTTTCGAAGGGGAAGGGGTATTCTGGAAAGACTTAAGTGAAAAGTAAAGAATGATGTGTAAATATATGCACATGGGGGGTTGCTTTGGCTGGTCACTAGGAGGTTTGGAGGTGGTATTTACCTCTTGTGAACACTTACAAGTATGCACATTAGTTCACAAAATCATTGGCCTAATATGAAGAAAATTGGCCACTTCAACATGCTCTTCTCTTTACTTTAAATTTCTAAAATCAACTCAAAACACCTTCAAATTTTGGCTAAAGCCTTAAGGCAACATAAGGAAAAGGAAAAGCATCAAAAATCTTGAAGAAAGTTAGCAAAAGGTGGAGAACAAATTCTGGCCGAGAGCAACAAGTTGAAGGGAAGCATGGCCATGAGCTTTTAGAGGCTAAAGGTGGAAGCTTTGGATTTTTGGTGATGGTATGTGTATTCTTGTGTTCTTTTGGGTTTGTGCTTGGTTTTAGGATGGACTTAAATGAATTTACTCTCCATTTGAAGATATATTGTGTATACATATGTATGCTTGAATATAAAAGTTAAGTAAAGTGGATGAACTATGAAAGTTATTACTTTTGGACCCCTTCTTGCTTTGGAAAGCAAATGACAACTTTATATGTAGTATCATCACTTCTCTTACCCTGTAAACTATGTATCGTGGCCAAGACTTTGTGTTTACTTGATTAAATAGGTTGTGTATGAAGTGGAAGTGTGTGTAAATGTTTGAATGGGAAATAGTCGCTATAAGTGCACTTTGAATACCTCGTTTAACTTGTGTTAAATGGCCATTTGTGAATATATTATGATAGAATATATCTTTGTTGTTATTTACACTTATAATAGTGTATGTGGCAACTAGGAAATGATCTAGAAAGTTGAGAAATGACAGAAAAAAGATTGGAACGTTTTAGCAAAAAGATCGCTATGGATGCACTTTGAAATTACCTTGTGTTCGACGATTTTTAGTATGATTCTGAGAGATATCCATAGGGTTTTTTGTTGTTTTAATAAGTAATTTACTTTTACGTCTCGATAAAAATATCAAATTTTAAATCATTTTATAACTGGTTGAATGAAGTTGAAAAAAGTTAGAACCAATAATTGGTCTCTATGGATGCACTTTGAAAATGCCTTATGCTCGGCGGTCTTTAAAGTTAAACCGATAGACATTCTTGGAGGTTTCTTTACATAGTTATTATCTATTATAGGCATACTTATTAGTATAAAAAAATCAGACCTTGAATCGTTTGCTTGGATGGAGAAAACATGCTAAGATTTTGATGCTTTTCTAAGTGTTCTCAGTCTAGAACTTTCTACAACATTCCTCTGCCGTTGTTATTGATCTACTGTAGCACTTCTGCGCACGTTGCACTATTTTGTTTAATGCTACATTTTAACTAGTTTTCATGATATAAATGGTTTAAAATTTATCATCTTAGTGGAATCTTTTTAGGAAAGTATAATAACATGGATTAGGGTATGAAAAAAAGATCAAAAGTTTAAATATATTTTAAACAATTAAATGTGAATTTTGTTAAAAATGATTTTCCTTTGTAGCATTTAAAATAAAAGGTTTTTTGTAAATTATAAGTTCGTTTTTTTAAGTAATATTTTATATTAACATTTAAAACCTATTTATAAGTATTTTTAAAGTGTGTTTTTATGCACACACACACACACACATATATACATATAGGTTTTGCAAAAATAAGTTAAGTAAATTATAAAAGTTAAAGCGGTTTTGGTTGTAACATTTAGTTACAATGAATGGTTTTGAGAAGTTAATTAAAAGCATATTATCTTGTTAATAAGTATATTTAGATCTTTAAAAAGAATGTTTTAAAGACAGTGTTAAGTGTAAATGGTTTTAAGTTCATAGTAAATGACGTTTGTCATATCCCTTTTGATTATACTTAGGAACATGACTCGATCTTTAAAATATGTTTTAAAGATAATTATAAGTGAAATGGCTTTAGGTTTGTAGTGACAACGTTTAAGTAACATTTTTTTTAACCTCTTTGATTATATTTTTAAGTAAGAAATCTTGTTAACGATTTGTGAATATTCTTATACCATTTGATATAAGTATATGAATACATTTTGAAGTATTGAAAAGAGTACAAATGAATAGTGAAATAGTATAATATACGTATATATGTTTTATAATGGTATTTTAAATTTTATATATATATATATATATATATATATATAAGTAGAAAAGAAAATAAATAGAAGCATCATGTATTCATATGATTTGAGATCCGTCATGGAGGACTCATTCATCAGAATCATCTCTTGCTTTTAGAACGTATGTTTTCAAGATCCTTAGGGACGACCCCTATATATAGTTTGATTACTTCTAAAGGAAGTAATTATTTGATAAAAGAAGTTTTAATTATCAAAAGAACTAATTAAATAAAATGGGGATTAGAAGTTGCTTATGTGACTTAAACGTGCTTCGTGTGTTTGCTGTCCGCGGAAAGTATTTAGCCATGTACTTAGCACTAAAAGCGGATAAAATGGATTTGTTCTATATGTAAGAGTTAAAAATAATTTTCAAGTAGGGATTAGAAGCAAACAGTGCTCTAACCTACCCGCTTCACTCTTGACCGAGGGATAGTATAAGCTGAGAAGCTTAAAAACATGATAAGCATACAAGACTTGGTTTCCGTAGGCAATCCCTCTATGAGATGATATACCCTATGTATAATGTCGTACACTACGGTGCGGTATTTACGCATACACAAGAGTTATACGGTACGGTTATCCTTGGTAATGTTATACCCTATGTATAAAATCATCTTGCTCTTCTAGGATAAGAGATAAGGAAATCCATTTGGATATGAGATGATCCACCCTTATATGTTATCTGGTTATTTCTGAATGAGCCAGAGTTAAGTTAACCAGAAATTTATCAATTAGTTTTGAAGCGCCCAATAAGCTGGGGAGTGATGACTCAAAACCATAGCCAATTCAAAATTGATATATACGTTCTATGTTTTGGAAGCGGTTGTGAAAAGAAATGTTATAGAGTTGCACTATCTATCCCAAGGTCAAGTGTAAGGGAGAGGTCGGCGTCAACATTTTTAACAATGCTTTCATGAGGTACTGTCTATCTTAAGAGTAATCCAAAGAGGGAGGATAACTTTAGTATTCATCGAAGGACTTATGCTGGAATCCATGAAGAGATTCATGAACCATTTGAGATGTTGGAATCCTTGTAGAGATTCGAGATCTGTTCGAAATATTGGGATCCAAAGAGAGATTCGAGATCTATTCGAGTGATGAAAACTTGTATGTTGTGATGCTGAACGTGACTTCAACATCGGTAATGACAAAAACCAGTGTAGGATGCATAGCCAAAGTGTTTAGCTAACCTAAGGGTATATCAACTCTATTTTAGAGATGCGGTCGAATTACTAACGAGAGCGATGATACTCGGTGCCACGTGTTAGGGCGTGGACTAGCTTATTATTGGTATATTTTATCTAGAGATATAACTTCTTGGAAGCTTTGACTCTTGTCAGGAGTCCTATTTTTGATGTAACACCTCGAATGGAAATCCATATATGTAAGCGGACCTTATTGGTTTTGATTGTACATTCAATGCTATTGTGCTGTGATCAATGTAGGCATCACAGCTATTTTTTGACTTATATTCTACACCCTAGACATTATCTACTATATCACCATATGTACTTAGTAGATGGTTTGGTTCTCTTGAGAGGAATACCATTCCGATGATTCAATTGGTCTCGAAAGGTGCTGTTATATGATCAATTGTTTATTAAGTTTCTCATACCAGACTTTTGTTTAAGTCGTGGTTTATTTTCTCCTTAATCCCTCGAGTGCTCATTCGAGTAGTTTGAGAAAGACGGATTTTTATTGATATTTTTTGGAGCTCAAAGAGACGAGATGGATGCTTTCATCTACCATAGCATCCTTATTTCCACTGCACCACCAGCATGTATACATCGGCAATTATGAGTAAAGGCTGTTTTAACTGTGCAGGCTGTTGATAGTACTTACGATTGTAACTCTAAAATGCTACTTGTTTTAGGGTGACATTTTATATTGTCCTTTCGTTATTACATGTTATCATTCCGTTATTAAATTACGATGTTATCTTTTTTCTTCCTTTTTATTTTTATTTTTATTCGCTCTAATAATCTATCACTTTAACACTTGAGTGCTCGACATGTGAATACTGTGCATGTATTAGTATCGACATTTAAGGTTCGAAAGGGCGAGTCATTATAAAAAATATTATTTTGTGCCTATATAAATATATACAAAACATATATACATATCTGTACTTGCTATAACCATTTTAATATGAAGATACAAATTTATTGTTCAATCTATGTTTAATCTAACAATTTGAAAAATAGTTTAAGATTGAGAGATTCCTAAAAGAAATTATTTACCCTCCTAAAAAAATTATTCACTCACTTGGACAATATTTGTACTTGAAATTGTTCATTATTCCCCTTGAAGATATTTTATCTGTAACACACTCTACAATTAATATCAATAATAAATATTAGATATGTGTATGTATGTGTGTGTGTGTGTGTGTATATATATATATATATCAAATAAAACCATTGATAGGAAATTTTGTTCAATATATTGTGATAATATTTGCGCCACACATGATTAACGATATTAATTGAAAATATACGTTTATCATCATCAAACCAAAAATTATCGATTTTCATACTCCATAATCTTCCCTATTTGATGATAAAAAACCATAAAGTAATGATGTGAAAAAATAATTATAGGATGAATTTGTTGAGCGTGTATTTAACAAACAATATTCTATCATAGTTTTACTGTAAAAAAATCAGACGTTGAATCGATCATTTGGACAAAGAAAACCTGTCAAGATTTCGATGTTTTTCTAAGTGTTCTCTGTCCAGAATTTCTATAGCACTTTTCTTCTATTGTTGTTGATCTACTACATCACCTCTGAGCTTGCTGCACTATTTTGTTTTAATGCAAAATTTTAACTAGTTTCTCACGATTTAAATGGTTTAAAATTTATTATCTTTGTGGAACTATTTTAGGAAAGTCTAATAACATTGATTAGAATATTGAAAAATGATTAGAAGTTTAAATATTTTTTAAATAATTAAATATGAATTTTTAAAGAAAAGGTTTTCCTTTGTATCATTTAAAATAAAAGGTTTTTAGTAAATTATAAATCGAATATTTTTTAAATAATATTTTATTATGATATTTAAAACCTTTATAAGTATTTTAAAGTATTTATATATATATAAGTTTTGGAAAAGTAAGTTAAGTCATTTATAAAAAGATAAAAGTGGTTTTTGGTTATAATACTTAGTTATAATGAATGGTTTTGAAAAGTTAATTAAAAATATATTATTTTGTTAATAAGTATACTTAGATCTTTAAAAAGAATGTTTTAAAGATAATGTTAAGTATAAATGGTTTTGTGTTTATAGTGAACAATCTTTAAGTAGCATTTATTTTTTAACTCTTTTTATTTTACTAAGGAATATAATTAGATCTTTAAAAAGAATGTTTTAAAGATCGTTATAAGTGAAATGGTTTTGGGTATGTCGTGACATTTTTTAAGTAACATTTGTCTTAGACCTTTTTGAATAGACTCGTGATTGTACTTAGATCTTTATAAAGGAGATTTTAAAGATAATGACAAGTATGGAATGTTTTGGAAAACAATTATGTAAAGTAAAGATTTAACTTATAAATGAGAATGGGTTTATAGCAACAATATTTAAATAACATTTTATTAATCTCTTTGATTATATTTTAATGTAAGAAATCTTATTAAAGATTTGTGAATATTCTTATACCATTTGAAATAAGTATGTAAATACATTTTGAAGTATTGAAAAGTGTACAAATGAATAGTGAGATAATAGAATATGCATATAGAGCTTTTGTAAAGGAATTTTAAAAATACACACACACACACACACAAGTAGATTAAGGAAGTGAATTGAAGCATCATGTATTAATACGGTTTGAAATCCCTTGGGGAGGACTCATTCGTTAGAATTGTCTCTTGCTTTTAGAACATATGTATTCGCAATCCCCTAGCAAGGTCTCTTCTTTATAGTTCGCTTGCTTCTGAAGGAAGTAATTATTTGATAAAAGAAGTTTTAATTAATAAAATAATTAATTAAATAAAATGGAGATTAGAAGTCGCTTATGTGACTTATTCATATTTTGTGTCACTAATCGTGCTTTGTGTGTTTGCTTGTCTATGGAAAGTATTTAGTCGTGTACTAGAACTAAAAGCTGATAAAGTAGATTTATTCTATTATTGAAAGTTATGAATGATGTTCAAGTAGGGCTTAGAAGAAAATAGTGCTCCTTAGAAGCAAACATTGCTTTAGCATACCGGCTTCACTCTTAACAGAGGGCTAATATAAGTTGAGAAGGTCAGAAACGTGATAAGTATATAAGACTTGGTTTCCATATGCGATCCTTCTCATTGTTATTGAATTTGACCAATATTAACATAGGAAGTATCCAGAAGAAACATGAGAATTATACGATATGGTTATCCTTAGTGATGTTATACCCAATGTATAAACTCGTCTTGCACTTTTAGGATAAGAGATAAGGAAATCCATTCAGATAGGAGATGATCTCCATCCTTATGTGCAATCTGTTTATTTTTGAAAGAACGTGAGTTAAGTTAACTAGAAATCTATTGATTGGTTTTAAACCATCCAATAAGGTGGGGAGTGATGACTCAAAACTGCAACCACTTCAAAATTGATATACATGTTCTTTTGGAAGCGGTTATGAAGTGAAATGTTATATAGTTTCACTATCATCCTAAGGTTAAGTCAAAGGGAGATGTCAACGTTAACATTTTGAACGATGCTATCATGAGGTACTGCCTGTCTTGAGCGTGATCCCAAAAGAGAGGACGACATTTGCATTCATTGGAGGACTTATGCTAGAGTCCATAGAGAGATTCATGAACTATTCGAGATGTTGTAGTCCTTATAGAGATTCAAGATCTGTTTGAGATGCTGGAATGAAGAGAGAGATTTGAGATCTTTTTGAGTGGTGAAGATTCGTGTATTGAGTCTTAACGTGACTTCACCATCAGTAATGATAGAAAGTAAAGCAAGGTGCATAGCCAAAGGGTTTAGCTAACCTAAGGATATATTTGCTCTATTCTAGAGATGCTTTCGAATTGCTAGGGAGAGCAATGATACTCGGTGCCAAATGTTAAGGCATGAGCCGGCTATGTTTATTCTATGGTATATTTTATATAGGATATACACTGATCGGAAGATATCTCCAACCCTTGTCACAATGCCCATTCTCAACATACCGAGGGCACATCTCCAATAGAAATCCATATACGTGAATGAACCTTAGCGTTTTGATTGTACACTCAGCATTGTCATGATGTGATCATTGTGAGCATCACATTTATTTTTTGGTTTACATTCTACACACTAGACTTTATCTATTATATCGTCATATGTACTTATTAGATGGTTGGTTTTTTGAGGGGAAAACCATTCTGGTGATTTAATTAGTCACGAAAGGTGATGCTTTGTGGTCACATGTTTCTTGAGTTTCTCATACCATACTTTTTTTTGACTCGTACTTTTATTTTTCCCTTAATCCCTTGAGTGCTCTTTAAAGCAGTTTGAGAAAGGCACGTTTTCATTGATATTCTTTGGAGCTCGAAGAGATGAACTAAATGCTTCCACCTACCATAGTTTTCTTATTCCTACTACACTACCAGTATGCATATATTAGCAATCTTGAGGACAAACTATTATAATTGTCCAAGCTGATGATAGTACTAAGGATTGTAAGTTTGAAATGCTATGTATCTTAGAGTGACACTTTACACTATCTTTTTGATATTATATGTTATCCTTCCACTGTGAAATTATGATATTGTATTCTTTCATCCTTGTTCTCTTTTTTTATTTACCCTAACAATCTATCTTTTCAACACTTAAAGGCTCGGCATATGAATACCGTGGATGTATTAGTGTCGACATTTGGAGGTCAAAATAACGAGTTATTACAGATAGTATCAAAGCTGAAGGTTAAGCAAGAATCTTGGCTTTGGTTGGGTATTACTCATTCGAGATAGGGTACGCCCTAGAATGAGTTAAGTGTATTATACATATGACAACGTATATGTATTTGTAATATATATGTAATTATATAAGTATAGTTTTTACGTATAGTTTCATAGGATTAATGATGTTCATTTATTATCCCTCATTGATTAGCTTAGTCTTGCCCAGCCAGTTTACGAGCATTATTATCATTTGTTGATTAATTTTTCATGCTTGGCCAGTTTATGAGCATTGAATATTGCATGTTTTTCATTGATTCGTGCTCAATTAGTTTATGAGCAGTTTTACCTTTTTACTGCATGGGTTCGGTAGATAGTATTTGTGGGTGCATTGAAATAAACACCTTGTGAATTGGGTTTCACAGTTTGACTATAAGGCGTTCGGTGATAGTGTTGGGTTAGAAATTTATTGCAGTAAATGAAGTTTAGAATAAATTTCTAAGAAAGTGATTTTCTATAATGGTTTATAAATGAAAAGGATTTAAACTGAGAATTTAACAACTTAAGTCCCGATGTCTTTGAAAATGGTTTTCAAGTAAATACCTAGGAAATTGGTTTATGAAATTACGATCATGATGCTTAGTAATATTATACAAAGTATTTGATAATACTTTGAAATAATTTTTGTTAAGTCCTAAAAGTATGATCTGAATGTACCGAACCACTTCTGTTGCTTGAAAATAATTCCGGTGATGACTGTAGCAATTATCGACGTTCATTTTC
The DNA here is from genome assembly GCA_030765085.1 of Allium cepa. Classification (NCBI taxonomy): domain Eukaryota; kingdom Viridiplantae; phylum Streptophyta; class Magnoliopsida; order Asparagales; family Amaryllidaceae; genus Allium; species Allium cepa. The sequence goes on from CM060934.1 coordinate 186,040,879, forward strand.
AGATTTCATATGGGGGACGGTATAAGAGTAGTTTCGGTAAAAGGATTTTGATTTAAATCCCGAAAGTATGATTTAATATACAAAAGGTATATGCGTATATTATTATTTCAAAGGATTTGGAATAAAATACAGATGTTTAGTTCTAAAGTTTTTTAATGAAATTTGATATTGAAATATAAAGATGAGTTTTTGTAACTCTCGAATTAAGAAGGTAGCCAAGTTAAAACAACTTTTAGACTGCTGAACATATATGTTGAGTAGGACATTCTGTGTTATTGAGCCAATAATAAAAATCTTTGCCTTAAATGTGTCTAAGGAAATAAACTCCGGGCATCAATATCCTTCTCTTCATAGCTTCTTGCCTTACTTGACAAATAAAGAAGTCTAGAAGGTTGACTCAGTTATAAGACCCAGACTTATGGGGCCTTCGTCGAAAAAAGTGGAGTGAATCTGATGTCTTTATATACTCAAGTTGTGTCTTTAACAAAATTTTATAAACTTGAGATATGTTTTATGAAATGATTCATAAATGATTTTAGTATTGAATGATATATCGTAAATGTAGATGAATGTGATATAAAAAGTAAATGGTATAGTTGAAGAAACCAATGGAATAAAGTACATAAGTTATATATAGATTATTTTACTCGCATGACATTTTTTGATCTAGGATTCAAGTACATGATTTCTATGCGATTTATACCAATATGAACAAGGATTTTTCAATCAAGACGAATACTTAAAACGGATTCTTGATATGATCCCTATATTTACTATCATAGTATATAGCTATATATGGAGTGAAGGTCTCTAATCAGGGAACTTGATCGGAGTTCGCACTAGAGAGGTCAAGTGATCTATACTAATTGAGAAGTGAAATTTATGCGACCGGGCAAGTAATCAGATCACGTATCGTGTACGAAAGATCCTTGTACATTGTACGGGCCTAAGTGTGTACATATATATATACTTGTACACACATATATATAATGTTTTATTGGCTTATGGAGAGTTTTGGGAATGACTCCTTGAATTGTTATGGGGTAGATAGAATGATCTTCTAGGTAATAACTTGAAGCTATTAGGCGTAAGGTACGCTTAGTAGATTATTTATCATCTTCTAGGTAATAACCTGAAGCTATTGGGCGTAAGGACTCGAACTTCCCTTTTTTCTCACCTAAATCAATCTCACGAATCAAAAACCCACTACAACAAAATAACCCTATTACAACCTTTTTTCCCAGTGGTCACAAAATACCCGTTGTAATAAAGGTTTTTTACAACGTTTATTTTAAAAAAGTTGTAATAAACCTTTTTCAACAACTTCTTATTTTTTTGTCAGTTGTAATAGATGTCAATAACAATCTTTTTGCTTTCACTAGTCGTAATAGATGTCAATTTTCAACAACACTTTTTTTGTGCTAATTGTAATATATACCTATTACAACCTTTTTAGTTTACCTATTGCAATAAATAACCAATAAGTAATAAATACATCAGATAATAATAATTAATGATGAATAAAAAATTCGTATCCAAATAAATAATTCTTGAAAAATAATAATTAAAAATCAATATATTATTATTAACAACTACCATTAAATAATAATAAGTTAATTTGAAATATGAAATAATCCTTATTAACAATTATTAATTAATGATTGGTTAATAATTATTATTTAATAATTGATTAATAATACTTAAAAATAATTAAATAAATAATAAATAAAAATTAAAGTATAATAATTAATAATTAATTTGAAATATAAATAATTATTACTGATAATTGGTAATAAATATATAAATAATAATCATTAAATAAAATTAATTATAAACAAATAAATGATAATTAATTAATATTCAAATTAATAATTAATAATTTATAGTTACTAATTTATTATTAATAAATTATATATATTTACTAATTATTATATGTAATAAATAAATAATTTTTGCGTTTGATAATTTATTATAGTTAATAACTAATAATTTGTAAATTACGTTTAATAATTAGTAAATATAATTGAAAATTAAAATTAAATAATTAATAATTAATTTTTAATAATTAGTATCTAATAATTGATGTTTAATATTTAACTAATTTATTATATTTAACAATTATTTTGTATATCTAGTAATTTATTGTAGTTAATTAATTAGTAAATTAAAGTAAATATTAACTAATTACATTTAATAATTAATAAATATAATTAATAGTTACAATTAAATAATTACTATATAATTAAGAGTTAAATTTTAGTAATTAATATTTAACATTTATTATTTGATTCTTTTACAATTTTATAAATTTATATTTAATAATTCATTATACTTTAATATTTGGTAAATAATAATCAATAAGTAATTTATATTTAATGATTAATAAATAATATTTAATATTTAGTATTTGATATTTAAGAATTATAATTAGTAATAATATTCAGTATTTCAACAAATTTGTATTGTTTGCATGTAAACATACATTCATTTAAAAAAAATTAATAAATTTAAAAATTATGAAATATTCCAAATTTTAGAAAATTAGAAAATGTTAAAAAATCAATTTCGAAAAATATAAACATTTTGTTTTAAATCTCAATACTTATTATGTTATGGCTTTGCTCGACAACTACAATAACATGAGCTTCAGAAAACTTAATGGCATAACTCTCTTCTTTTACCTATGGAAATTTTTTTGGCTCCATATCAAAATTTTTAACTTTAATTTTACCTTCAAACCCTAAATTTTGGCTCCAAATTCAATTTTTTTACTTAGGCTCCGCTTGAGAGTTTATTTTTTACTGGTTTTAAGTGGTTTTGGACTACTTTGTAATTAAAGTGTTATCATAGCTCCTGCTTATAAGTTTTTTCACACCAGTTGTTATTGGTTATAATACCGATGAAAATCGATGCGGTGTATTTTTGATGAAAATTATTAACCCATCAAATTGGGATGTTTTGAGGGGTTATAAATTTCTTTCTCAATTATAACCCCACTAATTATATTTTAGAATTAATCGTAACAAAATTAGAGAATAAATACAAATAATATATGTAACATTACTTTAATGGAAAACTCTCAAAACCAGTGTATATAAAACTCTCAAGCATATATTGATTGGTTGTAAAAACACTTCGTGTAAACCAATCGAAACCGCTACAATCATTTACAATCAAAACTGTTACTTTCAAAATCTCTCATAACTAGGGCTATCAATGGATACCCGAAAAATCCGAAATCCGCCCGCATCCGTATTCGAAAAGTGGATAATATCCGATATCCGAAAAAATGGATGCGGATGCGGATACGAAGACATCCACATCAGAAAATTATCCCGTTCGATCTTTGTCAAGATTATAGTATAAATTATGTGTATTTTAATATAATGAAAAATATTTATTATTTTATTAAATTAGTAATTTATATTATATGCACTTAATGCTTATTAACTGTTCAAAACTATTTATTATCGCCATATTTGTTTATATTTAACACTTTTATAGTCAATTGGATTGAAAAAAAGTATGTTAAACTTAAAATTTATATTAATATTTCTTGATTTATCAGTCGTTAGCGGATAGAATAATTATCCGATATCCGTCCGTATCCACGGATGCAGATATCCTATATCCAAAAATCATTTTGCATACGCATGCAGATATGGCACTATCCGCATCCGAAAGTATCCATTGACATGCCTACTCATAACCGGTACTACAAAAGTCAGAACTTTAGCCTAAATAACACTTTTTTTTTACCAACCATGACCTCCCTTTTTCCCAATGATAATATAACACCTACATCACCCACTACTTCCCAAAATAAAACTCAAAATTTCTAACAAATTTCCTAATTCCCAGTTCTCAAATAGCAGCAACTTCAACTCCTCCCCCATCTTCATTGTCACCTCCACCTAGTGCTGCATCGCCACACCCGATGTTTAGATCTGAAACTGTGAAATCGACCATTAGACTCTGAGTAGCGATAAGGTTGCCTTAGCTTGGCTCACATTGAATTATTTAGCCTTGTCAACTGCAAAGCTGAAATTGTGCAAAGCTGGTTCATGTGAGAGTAGGAAAGTTTGTGCAGCTTAAGATTGTTGCTGTGTGTGACAATTCTTGACTTACTAGGTGATATTTGTTGGTATTTTGTTATTTAGTTTGGGGTTACTTAGGCTGATGTGCTTAGATTTTGTATGAGATTTATTGAGTAGAGGAAGATTTTTGTGGGTTTGACAGAAATACTAGGCTTAACATCATATGTTACTGAAATTAACCATTCTTTTCTCCATGTTCACTGGTTTATTACGTTTAATTGTTGTTGTGATGGTAGTCAACAGTGATGTGTTTAATTTGGCAGAAGTTGCATATTATGGTAAGATAGTGATAGATTATGTCAGTTTAATGGATGTATGATTCCATGCCTTGTAATCGTCTGGTTAAATTTTGAGGAATCCATTCTCGATCAAGGTATGTTGAATGGCATATGTTACAAATAGTTGCAAGCTTTGGTTAGACTTGGACAATCTCCATAGACGAAAATTGTCAAATCCTAAGCAGCAATCTGAAATTGTGAAATCGACCGCCTAGTTCCCCTTCTCAAATAGCCTTGTCAACTGCAAAGCTGTGAGATGGTAATCATTAGGCTTTGCTTAAGAAACTTGTTGCAGACCAGTTGTTTGTGATCAAGATTTCTACTCTTTTTCTATGCTAATTGGTCTGAGATTATATTGTTAAGTGTGACTCGTATTGTATTAGAGTGGGTGCGTAGATTGGATTATGATTAGTCTCAAATAGTAGGATATTCTAAAAAGAGATGAGCATATACATGAGATTGGTAGCATGTAACAACGAGGGATTCCTTTTGTTACAATAAATGTTTCCTTGAAAATATATGTGCTTCAAGGGAGACATAGGAAAGGGAGACGTCGAGATTGTTGTGCAAAAATTGCACAAATGCGGAAAGACAATAAACAGGATCTAGATTTGCTAATTTGAACATCACTCAATCTAGCAGCAATTATTCCATTACTCCAAATAAATAGCAAATAAGTATAAAAAAGAAAGAAAAGAGACACACAATATTTATACTGGTTCCACTATCATCCAGATAATGTACGTCCAGTCCAAAGGAGAGAGATTTTATTACACTTGAGAGAGTTACAAGAGATTACAAGATAAGAGTTTACATACCAAAGCCCTAAATTAGGGATAACAAGAAGAGACACACCATTTGGGGATCACTGGTTGAATACCAGGATGGGTTTACAATGAAGTCTACCCTCAATATATAGCCAACATAAATTCATGTGAATCATCAATCAAATTACCAAAATATGGTAAGGAGATAATGGAGGCAAATTACAATGGTAACAAATCGCGCAAACATAGCAAGTAATTCACTCGTTCCAAAGATGGAAGAAAATAATTTCAAAGCAATGCGATTACGAAGAAAGAAATAATATGCATATCTTTTTGCATATATATTATTTCATAACACGCGCATGCATATATTTCCTTGCCATCTCATTCAAATGCAATTCAATTATTTATGCATTTCCATAATGAACAAACGTGATTACTTTCCCTTTTGCATATTTGTTTCCTTCTACTTGTGATTTTGTATCACCAAATTTAACACTCCACCTTGATGAAAAATCACATATCTTCAACACCCCACCTTGACTCAAGTTCTCTTCTCAACATAAAACTCTTCAAATCAAACTCCACCTTCAACTAAAATCTCTTAACGAGATGCAGACCAAAAATGAATATTTATCCAATGGGTTCCGGCAAGGCCACCCCCCATCACACCTTGCTAACGAGCTCAGACCATGTCCTCGCCCGCCAACAAAATGTTGCAAATATCCAAAATCAAAAGAAGGTAGATACCAAAATAATCTCAAAGCCACAAATGCCAAAAAATTCTCTCAATCATCAATCCAAATATAGAGCCAAAAAACAAAAGCCAATAAACATAACAAGTCTAATCCAAATCTCTGTATACATGACAGATCTCTCTCCTTCCATATACCTTATCTGCCAAACAACAAATTTCCCATGGAAATTAACATAAGACTCTCACATCAACATCGAGCCATGAAGCAGATACACGTTTCCAAATCCAGTTGTCCCTTCAACACGGTAAACTCATTATCACCAAATTTCCAAGACTGGAACGCTCTTCTCTCTCAACATAATCTCCTCCACTCTATATTGCACAAAATCTCTTTTTCCGTCCAAATGAGTAATAACAGAATTACCACCGGATCTACCGCTCTTTTCTAGAAGCCATTGATGCACAAATTTGAGCAAATCGCCTCGCTCCGATACCAATCTGTTGTGCAAAAATTGCACAAATGCGGAAAGACAATAAACAGGATCTAGATTTGCTAATTTGAACATCACTCAATCTAGCAGCAATTATTCCATTACTCCAAATAAATAGCAAATAAGTATAAAAAAGAAAGAAAAGAGACACACAATATTTATACTGGTTCCACTATCATCCAGATAATGTACGTCCAGTCCAAAGGAGAGAGATTTTATTACACTTGAGAGAATTACAAGAGATTACAAGATAAGAGTTTACATACCAAAGCCCTAAATTAGGGATAACAAGAAGAGACACACCATTTGGGGATCACTGGTTGAATACCAGGATGGGTTTACAATGAAGTCTACCCTCAATATATAGCCAACATAAATTCATGTGAATCATCAATCAAATTACCAAAATATGGTAAGGAGATAATGGAGGCAAATTACAATGGTAACAAATCGCGCAAACATAGCAAGTAATTCACTCGTTCCAAAGATGGAAGAAAATAATTTCAAAGCAATGCGATTACGAAGAAAGAAATAATATGCATATCTTTTTGCATATATATTATTTCATAACACGCGCATGCATATATTTCCTTGCCATCTCATTCAAATGCAATTCAATTATTTATGCATTTCCATAATGAACAAACGTGATTACTTTCCCTTTTGCATATTTGTTTCCTTCTACTTGTGATTTTGTATCACCAAATTTAACAGGGATATCCAATCAAGATGCTGGCACCAAAAGAGCTTTGTTCAGTGGTCTTGCCTCTCTTACACTAAATGAAGTGCTCGCATAGCGGAAGATACAAGGGCTTGCCGAAAATTTCAGCATATATTGCAGCAGGATCTGATGATGTTGATTTGCTAGAATCGATGCTTTGAAGCCATGAAATGCGTCTGGTTTAGTTGTTGAGTGATGATGGTTGTCAGAACTGGGTTGGGTGCTTGTTTGGGAAGCACGCTAAAGATGGACGATGGTCGTGATTGAAATTGCGATGTTTGGCTACTTTTGATTTAGTGAAGCTTGGTGAGCTTGCCTGCTTTTGGTTGATAGCGAGGAATGCATCTTGGTTTGAAAAGTTTTAGTATTGCAAATCTGCGAGTACTGAGATAATTTATTTGGTTTATAGTTAGAATCTATAACCTAACTATAGCTTCTAATTAATATTATACCTACAACTAATTTTATTCGTTACAAAGAAACTGATTTTAGAGTTTCAATTTCCTGTATTTGATTATGCCAATTTTTACCAAAAGTATTTGGATTTTCTTGAACGTTGAGCTCATTTTGTTAGTTGTTGCTCGTTATACTTACTAGATTATGTAAACATTGTTGATACTTTTGACATTTACTATATATTTTTGCTACATAGTCATATACTATGGTTGACTATTTTTTTCAAAAAATGTATGCTTATTGTTTCTCCACTCATTTATTTGGTCGAATAGTAGCCAATTTTCTGGGGTGGAAGATGAGTCTGAATTGCCATTTGTAATTTAGTTTATTCATTGTTGATAATTTGCAATTCTATTAATTCTTAGGAGTATTTGTTCCTTGGGGAAACCTAAGAATTAAACATAACAAAGATATAATTGTTTTAGATTTTGTGACTGGTATCATGATGATCACAATTTGCGTTACATGAGTTATTCAGTAACTATAGTATTCCATTAGATGATTTTATGCATCCCCTTCATTAAGCTTTTGAATATTTTATGAAGGTATTTTTACGTAGTGTACTTCTATATTGAAATTTCATTTTAGCTTTGCATTATCAATAGCTTTTAATGCTGCTAGAAACAATGTGACCATTGTAATTATCATTTGTATTGTTTGTATTCAGCTTCTTTTATATTAGTTTTGGCTTGAACGACAATGATTTGTAATTATATTAAGACTTTATAAACGATATGAATGTATAATTTGTTTTGGATTTTTAGTAGCCGTGGGTACGATCTGTATATATGGTGCATCAATGCTCTATTTTTCTCATTTTTTTTGCATTTTTTTGACAACGGCCGATAACAATTGTAAATGACATCTATTACAACGGTCGAAAACGGTTATAAACAAACCTATTACAACAACCAAAATCGGTTGTAAAAGACTATATCGCAACGGCTTTTGACACTTGCAAAAAACTTACTACAACGAGCATTTATAGTGGTTATAAACAGTTGTGCCATCTCATTGGTCTATTACAACTTAACATATTATGCGGTTGCAAGTCCATTGTTAAACACCTATAACAACCGGCATTACCCTTGTAAAAAGGGTATTTTGTTATAGTGACCCAAACCATCATATACCACCTATAGACCTTTGTCTCGCCACTTGTAGACCCTTGCTTCCATCACTTCCATACTCAAACCCTCCTCCATCGCTATGCTCCGCCAAAGCCCTCATACCTGAACCCTTCATACTAGACCCCTATACCCGAACACTCCATAATCAAACCCTCCAGACCCGAAATGCCCCATCACTAAAGTCCCTATCTCTAGAAGCATGCTTGGCCACATCTCCAGACCCGAACATGCCTCTCCAACGCTGCTCCGAAGCCCTCATCTCCAACCACGTCCATTCCAAAGCTGTGACAACCTACCTCGAAAAGGGCTTAATTTTCGATCCATTAAAAGCCCATCGAACCTTAACCATATTCCAAAGTAGGTCATTGGTTGGTAAAATTGATACAATAAACGATATACATAGTTATATATCGATCCTATTTTAATCTCACAATGGAAATGATATGATATAATATCAGAAATAGTACCCATTTAATAAATAATTTAAACCTCAGAAAAATAACATAAAGTCCCAATATCCAAAATATAAAATCTCAAACTAACAATATCATGTCTAAAATGAGTACATCAAAATATAACAAAACACAAATAGACAGATAACTACCACAAGTCCATGCTTCCACCTTAAGCCTCCCAATCAGCTTCATTTCACCTAACCTGTGTGTTATAATGAGGAGTAGGTCAGAGCAACAATGTCCAATGAATAAAAATCTCAAATCTTGCCATGATAGTACTTGGGCAATATTATTTAAATAAATAATATGTCATGCATTTTATACTATATTCTACACAAGATACCTCCAACTGTAAGCCTGGAAGCAATCCCAATCCAACTCTACAAATTACGCTCTTTCGTTTAACTCTATAACTTACCTTCAACTGTAGGCTAAAGACATTTTGCAGTCTCACATAACCATTGTCAGTCGTGTCCTAAAAATGTGAGAGAAAATACCCAAGTCGTTTAATAAATTTTTGATGAAAATTAGGTAGACTCTTGACTATTTAATATCTATATTCTAGGCAGGTCCCCGTCATTTAATAACTAACTCAAGGTATATCCCTTTTTGATACTCCCTAACAGCACGAAATCTCATTAGGCCACTTAATAATTCTTTATGGGAAGAGGTGGACCCTACAGTAGCCACCTAATACCTCAACCCCTAAGCGGATTCCTCCTGATATTCCTCACTACCGCTCCTAAACGACAACCATGACCATTTAATACTTCTTACATGTGAAGGAGGCAGACCCTATAATAACCACTTAATACCTCTAACCCTAAAGTCGGTCCACTTTATGATCCATAACCCAAACTGTGACATCTCTCATTAGTCCAACTATTCATCGGTGCTAGTAGCTAGCTTAGATGGGTAGACTTACCCTATAGAATTGGAACTAACCTTGCGCTCTCTATGGGTACTTATTATAGATGATGTCTCATATCAGTTCCAAAGTCACATTATTGGTAGCCAGATTAGCTGAGCAAACTTCCGTGTAGTTTTGACTGACCTCGCATCCCTATAACTTAGTCATAATTCCACTCTCCTAACATACTATCATACATACCTTACCGCATTTACATATATAAGGCCATATAAGGGTTCTCCTTATTTCGCCTTTAATTATGGATTATTTTCATAATTATCCTTAACATCCTTCCTAAGGGTTTTAATGCTAATAAATAGCCTAATTATACTACGCCATCAATATTGTATTAATTATACACTATTAATATTGTTATATGCTAATATATATACACACGTATGTAAATTAGGCTAAATATTCCTAAGCGTGTAAAGATTTTGCATCCTATACTAATTATTAAATGTCAAAACTTCCATGTACAAATCTTAACTATATATAATATCTTCCAAAGTAGCTAATATCCTTAGCAAACAGAGTAGATTTGCATAAATAAAATAGAACCATAACAAAAAAAATTCTATATTGATATAGTAGTACCAACGCCTCTATTTCAAGGAAACAAAACTTGCAATTTAAATATTTATGCTCTGTTCAACTTTTTCCTCATACGAATCTAAAGCCAAAAAGGGATTCATTTTTGTATAAATTACAAGAAATATGCAATGCATATTATGGTTAGGGGAATTCGTGTTTTACACACCATTTCCTAACTTTATTTTCTTTTAGAACCCTTTAACACAACATTAGAGAGGAGTTGGAAGTGGAATAGAATATCAAATAATCTAATTGCAAGAACAAAACAAAGACTACTATATTAATAATTGAGATTGCAATAAATATAAGAACTGACATTCGGTTTTAAGGAATTTTAGGGTTTTCTTGAACAAAATTACCCAAGGCATAAAAAAATCCAGACTTCAACTATATAAATACTAAATGGAAAAACTAAGATTTCCACTTACAGAGAATTTTCTTGCTCTCTTTTGGATTTGATTCACGATCACTCCTAATTTCTCTTTCAGATCTCTTCCTTTTTTAGAATATACAACAATTGTATTGTATGTAATCTAGAGTCAGAATCGGGGATTACTGAAGAATAGAATCATGAATTAGATATTTAAATAGCAAAAATCTCTTATTTAGAAATCATAAGTAATTCTGAATCGTAGAGGAGAAGAAGACCGCTAGAGATTTGTTAGCGTTTCCAAATAATTTGTGAATAAAAATGAGGGGATCAACATCATATTTGTAATGGTTAGAAAGCACTAGAACTATCAGATTTAAATCAATTTAAAATAATAAAATCTGGACCGCTCATGCCTAACAAAACCCTAACCCCACTCAAAGCACCGGTTGATTGCCCCTAGAGAGGTGATCGACCGGTCCAAATATTTTTGGGAATGACTTTTAATTTATTTAATTCCTTATTATTTTTTAACATCGACGTTTTTTAATATTTCTTAAACTTTATGTTTTCCCTAGCGTTAAACTATTTATTACCATTTAAACTTCAAATGTTATTGTTATTTAGTTCTTAAAATTGGTTAATTTGGTAGGGCCTTCAGGCATATTGAGTGGTATTGCCCTCCGTATTTTGCAGAACCTTACACAGTACTCAGGCGTATCATGCTCCACAGCCCTCCCAGGTAGGTTATTACGGTTGGGTAGTCAGTATTTCGACAGCGTCTGGGGTTGATAGATATGTTGATAATCCACTGCTTGAGATTTCGTAGGATCCCAATCCAGCAGCATTTTCATATGAGGATTTATTTCAGATGCAGATGGGACTTCGTCAGGTCATGTACGTCGAGTATCGACGGAGCACAGATGAGTTGACTACTGTATTAACTAGCTTACTACAGGTGATGAGCATCGATATAATCCTACGCGTAGAGTGGACGATGATGACGATGATGACTATGATGATGGATATGCAACCAATCTTTTTGATGATTACTACCGGTTTGATGAGCCATAGTGGTTGTATGTACTATTATTGTTTATATGTCATACCTATTTGTGTACCACTGTATTATCACTGTTATGTATTTCTTAGTAGAGTTTTTATGACTGTATTTTCAGTGGTTTTGTATGCACCAGCAATGGTTGTATCTGTGTATTATCACTGTTGGTTATTTACTGGCATTGTTTGTACTAGTGTATTATCAGTGTGCATACTTACCAGTAGTGTTTGCATAACTGTATCAGCTTTGGGTTTCATATTTTGCTTGACTATGTGTAAATTACTATGTGAGGGAACAAACACAATTGTATTTGTTTTTAGTCACATTTGTGGATGCTTGCCACGTGGTTGATTATAAGGCACTTGATTCACGAGACGCGGATCATGAACTTTCTATTTAAACTAAATATCTGCATTGTAACGACCCGTATTTTACGAGTCGATAAATCGTAGAATTTGCAGGTCGATAGTGTTGTTTGTGTTGCTTCTAGCTTGAGTCGTTTAGAAGTTAACCCGGGTACAAGTGATGAGTCGTGACCGACTCATAGGGGACCGACTCAAGGAGGGGTAGCGGTTTAAAGTGTTGGCCGAGATAAGGATGGACCGACTCAAGAAGTTAGGCGACTCATAGGATGACCGACTCATAGAGGGCCGAGATAAGAAGTGTGGCCGAGTCAACGAGTTACGACTCATAGGGTTTGCCGAGTTAAGGAGTTAACGGGTTAAGGGTGTAGCGACTTAAGGGGTTTAGGCTTAGGTCGTGGGTAATGAGTCGGCAGGGTTTTGAGTCGTAGGGCCTGATGAGTCGTGAGTCGGCATCATAGTTGAGTCGTGAGTGTGTATTGTTGAGTCGTCGTACGACTTAGGACTTGGGGAAAACGCGGCAGTGTCTTAGGTCGGAGGCTTTTAGGTCGTGACCGACTTATGTTGAGTCGGCACTGGTCTTGAGTCGTGAGTCGGTAGGTGTTGAGTCGGTTTGGGTTTGAGTCGTATGACCTTGTGCCTTGGTGTATTGAGTCGGAAGGCTGTGCAGTTGAGTCGGCTGGGGTAGGTCGTCATGGCAATGAGTCGTGAACGACTCATGGTAAGTAGGCAGTGTTATGTTGAGTCGGTAAGGGCTGATAAGTCGGCAACGACTCGTGATGAGTCGTGGACGACTCATAGGGACGACGACTCATGGTTGATCCAGCCTATAAATAGAGGGGTTTGGCTCACTTTTTGGCACCGGTTTTTGAAGCGACGAAGTGCTGCCATTTTGAAGACTCGACTACAACATTTCTTCATCTTCTTTTCTCCATTCCAATCTAATTCTAACGTCCATCCAAGATCGAAGATCGAGATCGAAGATCCAAGTGCCAAAGTTGAAGATCTTCATCCGTTCGAGCTAGAATTCATCGATTGGAGCGAGATATTGCCGGATCAAACCTTGATCTTCGCTGTCCAGATCTGAAGTGTGTAGTTTTTGTAGTGTTTGGGTGATTTGGTGAGTGGTAGTTATCTCTCACGCGGATCCAAAGGAGTATATTGGATTGGTGGCATGTTTGGGTGTTAAAGTTAGAGATTTCATGCATTTTTCTTAGATCTAAGTCTAGATCCATGGTTTTTGAAGATGTTTACTTATGCAAGTTTGTTTAATAAGCATTAGAGACAAAATCCCATGTTTTATAATTGATAGATCTATGCTAAAAACCATGATTTCACATATGTTGGACTTTTGCTCGTTTATTTACGAAATTCCCATTATAGTTGATATTGCTTAAATTGCTTAATAGATCTTGTTTGAATGATTGATTATTTGAATGTATGATTGATTTGATTGTTTCCAAGTTAGCTAGTAGTTGATTTGGAACAAGATGATGAAAGAGGATTCAAAAGCTATGGAAGAAGGCTCTTGAATGGTGAAAGCTGCTTAAGGCATATGTAGCGGATGTTGAAGCTCATATGTATAGATTGGATGATGTTGAGATGGGACTTTGCCATGATTTGATGAGGCAAACCATGTTGTTGAGTTGAGACTTTGCTTTGATGCGATGAAGCGAAGTATGATGTGAGTCTTGGCTTAATCCAAGCAGGGATCATTCCAAGCATGTTGATAACTTGAAGAGTAGTTCAAGTTGGTTGATAATGGATTGTTCAAGAGGTAGCTTGAGCCTGTATGAGGATAGTCGTCAAGAAGGATGGCTAGGAGGCTTGGATCTCGTCGTTGTTGAAGGTTCTAGCATGCTCAAAAGCAAGAGTACATGGGGCGCCCATAACGACTACAGGTAGGTAGTCGGGACACCCAAAAGACTACAGGTAGGTAGTTGAGTACTCTGGGCAAAGTAGATAAGTCCTAGGCACAAGGCAGTGTGCGGAGTTATGGTTAGAACCGGGGTTACCATTAGCCCTTGACAGATGGTCATTCAACTAACGGTGAAATCGAGGCAAGGATAACAGTGATAGCCAGAGTCATGGATGTTTGGTTGTATTATCATTCGGCTTCAAGAGCGGTGTTTTCTGGGTGCTTATCTGATCTTGGTTTAGGCCTTGGGGGTTTGTATTTGGAAAACATCGTCCTTGACTCGAGTGGTATTCGCTTTACCTTAATTGTCTATGTTGTTATGCTTGCTTCTCCTTAGTGTATGTCTGGGGCTATCACTGTAGAAAGAGGTGGAGTGGGATGGTTTGGTTCCTATTCCTTTTATCCTTTATGCTCTTTTGGTATGCTTGATAGTTGATTTACTGCTCACTAAGACTTTGTCTGACTCAAGGTTTTATGTCTCCTCTTATTACCTTGGGCTGTTCATCCATGTCGGGATGGGCAGACTAGGTAGCAGGTGACAGGTGCTGTGCTAGGAGTTCTACGCTAAAGATGACGAAGACGAGCAGGAGGCTTTGCATATTAGTTTTCTTACTATATGTACTGGGTATCCGCTGCTGTATTTGGTTGAGTGATTTGTAGTGAGGCTTTCATGTATGGATTTGAGTAGATGATTGTATGAAACTACTGTGATGCTTACATGATGATGTTCTGTTCTATGGAGCTTCACTATATTATATTTCTCTATTGTATTTTATCCATGCGCTGTGAGTTGTACGATAGAGATTCTTTTGTTTTGTTTTACCCTGACTATCGTCCATGGCTGCCTGGCACGCCTTTCAGCGCATTATTTCCTTGTTTTGGTGCGGGAGTCATGGGCGGTCGTCACATTTGGTATCAGAGCTTTGGTTAATCGATTTTAGCCAACGCTCGCTGATGTAACTACGTAAGAGAGACGTAATTGTAATTTGATGGATGATTACTATATATAATATAGTAGTTTAGAAGGGTTTGAACTCCTTATGCAGTTGTTTCTTAAGGTGTTCTAATCATTCTTATTTACAGATATTAAGGATGAGTCGAAGTGAGAGACAAGCTGCGAGGGGTAGCCGTGATGCTAGGGAAGCTGTTGATTATGCTCCTATGTTTGAGGCCATGATGACTTCAATCATGAGGAGAATACCAGCTTCAGGATCATCTGTGGATGTGGGAGTTCAAGTCCAAGCTCCGAGACCGGTGGATTTTGCCAAGCTTTGCAAGGATTATACTGCTCTTGGAGGGAAAGTTTTCTTGGGGACGGAGTCGACTATTGAGGTGCAGAGATGGATTGATGCTTGCAAAAGAATCTTTGGTGACTTAGGGATTGAGGATGCAACTAAGAGGAAGCTTGCATCGAGACAGCTTCAGGGAAGAGCTGCTGATTGGTGGAATTCTATCACCATCGATACTCCAGAAGAAGAGATTACTTGGGAGCAATTCCAAGTTAGATTTGAAGCTAAGTTTATCTCTACTTCCCAGAAATCTGTCTTGTTTAAGAGGTTTGTGGAGCTCAAGCAAGGGGGAAGGCCTGTTCTTGAGTACATTTCTGAGTTTGAAGCTTTGTCTAAGTATGCCAGATCGTATATTGATTCTCCCTACCAGAAGAATGAAAAGTTTGTGACTGGTCTGGATGCTTATCTTGGGAGGCAGTTAGTGGATCATCTGGACGATCCATTTGAGAAGCTTGTGGAAAAAGCTCTTAGGCATGAGAGTTTGTTTCCTAGGGAAAGTTCTGTCGTTTCTGTAACCAGGGAAGGATCTAAACCACAGCAGAGTGGCAATAAGAAGAGGAAACAACAGCAACAGAGGGGTAGGGATGGCCAGAAGAAGCCGAAGAGTGAAGTGACTTGCTATAACTGCCAGCAGAAGGGCCATCTTTACAAAGATTGTAAGAATCCCAAAGTGCCGGGAAAGTGTTACAACTGTGATAAGCTGGGACATATCAAGAAGGATTGTCCAGAACCGAGGAAAGATAGGCAGGTTGTGCAAGCCTATGCTTTGGGGGCTGTTCCATCGTCTTCGAAAGCTCCTACTGCTGAAGAGAAGGGGAAGAGTGTGGTTGTTCAAGGTACTCTTTCTATTTGTGGTGTTCCAGTTAGAGTGTTGTTTGATACTGGAGCGTCGCATTCTTTTGTTTGTGATGAGTTGGTATGCCGGTTAGGTATGAAACCGGATATTGTTGATAGGCCATTGGTTGTGACTAATCCGGTTGGGGGTTCGTCATGTTTGTGTATGATATGCCGTGGTCTAGTTGTGTCGAGTCATGATTGCTCGTTTGTTTGTGATTGCTTTGTTCTGAACTTTGCGGGGTTCGGAATTATTTTGGGCATGGACTGGCTTAGGAAGTATGCGGCTAGGATTGATTGTGAGAGGCTTGAGGTGACAGTCGGGAATGTGGAAGGGCGAAAGGTTGTGATACGATGTAAGCATGAAGAAGGCGTCTTCATGAGCTTCATGTATTCGCTAGTTGTTCCACGGGATGGACTGTCATCGGTGCCTATTGTGAATGAGTTTGAGAATGTCTTTGAGGAAGTCAAAGGGTTGCCGCCGCATAGGGAGATCGAGTTTCGTATCGATCTAGTTGAGGGAGCCAGACCTGTTGTGATGCCTCTTAGGCGGATGGCACCGAGGGAGCAGCAAGAGCTGAAGGTGCAAGTTGATGACCTTTTGCGGAAAGGATTCATTCGGAGAAGTGTGTCCGAATGGGGTGCGCCCGTTGTGTTCGCAACCAAAACGGATGGATCGTTGAGGTTGTGTGTTGATTATCGTGAGCTGAATAAGGTGACTAGGAAGAACAAGTATCCATTGCCGAGAATAGATGACTTGTTTGATCAGCTTCACGAGGCTAAGGTGTTTTCTCAGATGGATTTGGCAACGGGATTTCACCAGTTGAGAGTGGCGAAGGATAGTGTGCCGAAGACTGCTTTCAGGACACCATCCGGGTTTTATGAGTGGCTGGTAATGCCGTTTGGGTTGACTAACGCGCCAGCATATTTTGTGGATCTTATGAATAGAGTGTTCAGAGATCAGTTGAATAAGTTCGTGCTTGTGTTCGTGGATGATATTTTGGTTTATTCCAGAACTGAGGAAGAGCACAAGACGCACTTGAGGATTGTTTTAGGAATCTTACGGAAACATCAGCTGAAGGCTAAGTTTTCGAAGTGTCACTTCTGGAAGAATGAAGTGAGGTTCTTAGGTCATGTTATTTCTGGAAATGGAATAGCGGTTGATCCCGCTAAGGTGGCAGCGATCCAGGATTGGGTTAGGCCTAAGAATGCATCTGATGTGAGAAGTTTTCTTGGATTAGCAGGATATTATCGTCGGTTTATCAAAGACTTTTCCAAGATAGCTGCACCGTTGACAGGATTGACGAAGAAGAACCAAGTGTTCAGATGGGATGATAAGTGTGAGCAAGCTTTCGTAATCCTGAAAGAGCGACTGACGAGCGCTCCTGTTTTGACTATTCCAAGTGGGAATGATGAGATGGTGGTTTACACCGATGCATGTGGCACTGGACTAGGAGCGGTGCTAATGCAGAAGGATAAAGTTGTTGCGTATGCAAGTCGACAACTGAAGCCGCATGAAAGGAATTATCCGACTCATGATTTGGAGTTAGCGGCGATTGTGTTTGCTTTGAAGATGTGGAGACACTATCTATTGGGAGTTAGATTTGAGTTGTTTACAGATCATAAGTCGTTGAAGTATCTGTTCTCCCAAAAGGATTTAAATCTTCGACAGCAACGGTGGCTAGAGTTCCTAGCATCTTATGATTTTGGTATAGCCTATACTCCGGGGAAAGGTAACGCAGTGGCTGATGCGTTAAGTCGAAGACATGCAGGATTGGGAGCCATGTTTTCAGAGTGGAAGAGTCTCGAGTATTTGGCTGAGTTTGACTTCAGGCCAAGGTGTGAATTGGAACCTGAGATGTTGGCAAACTTATCGATAAGGCCTACTCTTGTGGAAAGAGTTGGCGAGAGCCAAAGGAGAGATGATAAGCTTGTCAAGATTATCCGTGATTTGGAATCCGGATTGGACCCGGAGAAGGATAAAGGATTCGAGGTCGATCGAGAGGGTTGGCTTCGAAAGCAAGGACGACTAGTTGTTCCCGATGTAGATGGATTGAGAGATGAAGTTCTAAGGGAGAGTCATCACTCGAAGTTGACAATTCATCCAGGTGGAAATAAGATGTATCGGGATATGAAGAGAACCTACTACTGGGAAGGTATGAAGAAGGATGTTGGAAATTTTATTTCCAAGTGTATGAATTGCCAGTTGGTGAAAGCTGAGCAGAAGAAGCCCAGTGGATTACTTCAGCCATTAGAGGTTCCTGCATGGAAGTGGGAGCAAGTGTCGATGGATTTTATCGATGGTCTACCTAGGACAAGAGCAGGGAATGAAGGGATTTGGGTCATAGTAGATCGTTTGACCAAGAGTGCAAGATTCATTCCTGTTCGATCGACTAGGACCGCATCGAAGTTGGCTGAGCTTTATGTGAAGTGGATTGTTCGATTCCATGGTGTTCCGAAGAGTGTAGTGAGCGATCGAGACCCATTGTTCACTAGTAGGTTTTGGAAGAGCTTCCAGGAAGTCCTGGGAACCGAATTGTGTTTGAGTACAGCTTATCACCCTCAAACAGATGGTCAGACTGAGAGAGTCAACCGAGTTTTGGAAGATCTTCTTAGAGCATGTGTTTTGGACTTCGGAGGATCATGGGAAGATCACCTTCATTTGGTGGAATTTGCTTATAATAACAGTTATCAGTCGAGTATTGGTATGGCACCATATGAGGCATTATATGGAAGACCGTGTAACTCTCCGACATGTTGGTTGGAAACTGGAGAAAAGCTGATACTTGGGCCAGAGATGATTCGACAGACTTCGGATCGTATAGAGAACATTCGGCAAAGAATAAAGGCAGCCCAAGATCGTCAGAAAAGTTATGCAGATAATCGTCGAAAGGATTTGGAATTCGACGTGGGTAATATGGTTTTTGTGAAGATTTCCCCATTGAAGAATGTTGTTAGATTCGGGAAGAAAGGGAAATTGACTCCGAGATTTGTTGGACCATTTCCGATTATCGAGCGAATTGGAAAGCTCGCTTATAGATTGGAGTTACCGGAAAAGATGGCGGGTGTGCACAATGTTTTTCATATATCTTATCTACGGAAGTATGTGCACGACCCAACTACGGTGGTTTCTGCTGATAGCTGTGAAGACTTGGAGGTTGATCCAGTTGTTTCGAGACCTCGTAAGCCGCTTCGTATTGTTGAAACTGATACGAAACAGCTTAGGAGGAAGACGATTACGTTGCTCAAGGTACAATGGAGTGATGATGTTAACGACTGTACGTGGGAGGAGGAAGAGAGGATGAAGGCAGCTCATCCCGAACTCTTCGAGGTATGGCCCTAAAGTGTCGTGACATCTCATGAATTTGTAGCTTGTTCTAAGTCTTAGAATTCTGCATGCTAGGTTAGAATTGGTTGCATGGATTGTTGATTGCCATGGATGATAGGCATGCGGAATAATTTTGATTGCTGTTGTTTGCTTGGAATTTCGAGGGCGAAATTCCTAAGGGGGAGAGAATGTAACGACCCGTATTTTACGAGTCGATAAATCGTAGAATTTGCAGGTCGATAGTGTTGTTTGTGTTGCTTCTAGCTTGAGTCGTTTAGAAGTTAACCCGGGTACAAGTGATGAGTCGTGACCGACTCATAGGGGACCGACTCAAGGAGGGGTAGCGGTTTAAAGTGTTGGCCGAGATAAGGATGGACCGACTCAAGAAGTTAGGCGACTCATAGGATGACCGACTCATAGAGGGCCGAGATAAGAAGTGTGGCCGAGTCAACGAGTTACGACTCATAGGGTTTGCCGAGTTAAGGAGTTAACGGGTTAAGGGTGTAGCGACTTAAGGGGTTTAGGCTTAGGTCGTGGGTAATGAGTCGGCAGGGTTTTGAGTCGTAGGGCCTGATGAGTCGTGAGTCGGCATCATAGTTGAGTCGTGAGTGTGTATTGTTGAGTCGTCGTACGACTTAGGACTTGGGGAAAACGCGGCAGTGTCTTAGGTCGGAGGCTTTTAGGTCGTGACCGACTTATGTTGAGTCGGCACTGGTCTTGAGTCGTGAGTCGGTAGGTGTTGAGTCGGTTTGGGTTTGAGTCGTATGACCTTGTGCCTTGGTGTATTGAGTCGGAAGGCTGTGCAGTTGAGTCGGCTGGGGTAGGTCGTCATGGCAATGAGTCGTGAACGACTCATGGTAAGTAGGCAGTGTTATGTTGAGTCGGTAAGGGCTGATAAGTCGGCAACGACTCATGATGAGTCGTGGACGACTCATAGGGACGACGACTCATGGTTGATCCAGCCTATAAATAGAGGGGTTTGGCTCACTTTTTGGCACCGGTTTTTGAAGCGACGAAGTGCTGCCATTTTGAAGACTCGACTACAACATTTCTTCATCTTCTTTTCTCCATTCCAATCTAATTCTAACGTCCATCCAAGATCGAAGATCGAGATCGAAGATCCAAGTGCCAAAGTTGAAGATCTTCATCCGTTCGAGCTAGAATTCATCGATTGGAGCGAGATATTGCCGGATCAAACCTTGATCTTCGCTGTCCAGATCTGAAGTGTGTAGTTTTTGTAGTGTTTGGGTGATTTGGTGAGTGGTAGTTATCTCTCACGCGGATCCAAAGGAGTATATTGGATTGGTGGCATGTTTGGGTGTTAAAGTTAGAGATTTCATGCATTTTTCTTAGATCTAAGTCTAGATCCATGGTTTTTGAAGATGTTTACTTATGCAAGTTTGTTTAATAAGCATTAGAGACAAAATCCCATGTTTTATAATTGATAGATCTATGCTAAAAACCATGATTTCACATATGTTGGACTTTTGCTCGTTTATTTACGAAATTCCCATTATAGTTGATATTGCTTAAATTGCTTAATAGATCTTGTTTGAATGATTGATTATTTGAATGTATGATTGATTTGATTGTTTCCAAGTTAGCTAGTAGTTGATTTGGAACAAGATGATGAAAGAGGATTCAAAAGCTATGGAAGAAGGCTCTTGAATGGTGAAAGCTGCTTAAGGCATATGTAGCGGATGTTGAAGCTCATATGTATAGATTGGATGATGTTGAGATGGGACTTTGCCATGATTTGATGAGGCAAACCATGTTGTTGAGTTGAGACTTTGCTTTGATGCGATGAAGCGAAGTATGATGTGAGTCTTGGCTTAATCCAAGCAGGGATCATTCCAAGCATGTTGATAACTTGAAGAGTAGTTCAAGTTGGTTGATAATGGATTGTTCAAGAGGTAGCTTGAGCCTGTATGAGGATAGTCGTCAAGAAGGATGGCTAGGAGGCTTGGATCTCGTCGTTGTTGAAGGTTCTAGCATGCTCAAAAGCAAGAGTACATGGGGCGCCCATAACGACTACAGGTAGGTAGTCGGGACACCCAAAAGACTACAGGTAGGTAGTTGAGTACTCTGGGCAAAGTAGATAAGTCCTAGGCACAAGGCAGTGTGCGGAGTTATGGTTAGAACCGGGGTTACCATTAGCCCTTGACAGATGGTCATTCAACTAACGGTGAAATCGAGGCAAGGATAACAGTGATAGCCAGAGTCATGGATGTTTGGTTGTATTATCATTCGGCTTCAAGAGCGGTGTTTTCTGGGTGCTTATCTGATCTTGGTTTAGGCCTTGGGGGTTTGTATTTGGAAAACATCGTCCTTGACTCGAGTGGTATTCGCTTTACCTTAATTGTCTATGTTGTTATGCTTGCTTCTCCTTAGTGTATGTCTGGGGCTATCACTGTAGAAAGAGGTGGAGTGGGATGGTTTGGTTCCTATTCCTTTTATCCTTTATGCTCTTTTGGTATGCTTGATAGTTGATTTACTGCTCACTAAGACTTTGTCTGACTCAAGGTTTTATGTCTCCTCTTATTACCTTGGGCTGTTCATCCATGTCGGGATGGGCAGACTAGGTAGCAGGTGACAGGTGCTGTGCTAGGAGTTCTACGCTAAAGATGACGAAGACGAGCAGGAGGCTTTGCATATTAGTTTTCTTACTATATGTACTGGGTATCCGCTGCTGTATTTGGTTGAGTGATTTGTAGTGAGGCTTTCATGTATGGATTTGAGTAGATGATTGTATGAAACTACTGTGATGCTTACATGATGATGTTCTGTTCTATGGAGCTTCACTATATTATATTTCTCTATTGTATTTTATCCATGCGCTGTGAGTTGTACGATAGAGATTCTTTTGTTTTGTTTTACCCTGACTATCGTCCATGGCTGCCTGGCACGCCTTTCAGCGCATTATTTCCTTGTTTTGGTGCGGGAGTCATGGGCGGTCGTCACATGCATTGAAAATTCACAACACCTTCATTTATTCTTGACATCATCAATAATCTTCAATGTCTAATGAAAACTAGAATGCAGATGATTACTTAGTTCTAATCAAATCGTACATAGAAACCGACCGTAGAACATGGAAGAGGAAATGGAGCAAGATTTTTGGGTCGCTCTAAATGAGGCTTTTAACAAGCATCCTGATTATAGATTATTTCGAAGGATTTTGGAAACTCGAAGCACTTCTGTAATATATACTAGGGCTTGTCGAAAATATAAAATCATTATAAAAACAGTGAAGGAAGAAGATCTATTTAGTTAACACGAGCCACGTTTGATTTCCGTTATTTATAGGAGTATCACGTTGATTTTATTGGACATACTGCATTCAATCTATGGGTTAGATATATTGGACAGTTTGAATGATGTATGAGTTGGTTAAGTATGTTTGTTAAGTCAATTACCTTCAGCTATTTCTTTGCATCGTCACTAACTAATATGTACTTTCAAATTCAAGTAAACTTTATGTTCTCATAATCCACTATGCACTTAACGTAATAACTGCATATAAGCATTTGGAAATCATAAACAATAATACTTAACTTATGAAGACAACAAATAACAGCTTGCATTGAAAACAAACAAGACAACAAACTGTAAAATACGACAACATCATGCACAAAGAACAAGATAACAAATAAAACAACAGATAATTAAAAAAACTATCTCAACCACCAGATAAGTTAATTGAACCCAACGTCCTTTGAAGCATCTAAATTTGGTTTTCAAGTGCGTCAGTATAAACAACTGCACGGTGAGGAAGTGGACTGTCAATCCGTTGCCAAAGACCACAACCATCAGGAGAATTACGGCATCTGTAGTGCCGCCGACCGATGTCTGTTTTGCTACTTACAATAACATATAGAATAGAAACCCCACAGTTACAGTAGACCTCATGAGAGTTAACCTCTTAATCTGTGTGTGGTACTTGGTGTCGTACTTCAATCCTTTGTACTCCATTTCCGTTATTGCTACGTCGCTCTTCTCTTTGACGTCTTCTATTTTCTAACCGTATGCGCTCCTGCACTTGCATCTCATGCTCTCTTACATCGGCATTGTGTCTTTCCTCCATTTCAATATACCACTCGGTCGTTGGTTGATGGTTGGATGCATTCGATGGGCTATTGTGCTTTAACGGAACTTCATATGAGTATGAGGATGGTAAAAAATATATGATTGTAATAAACCATTTTTATATACTACTGCTATGATAATAATGAAGGAAAGCATGGCAAGCAAACCTATATTTATATAGCATAATACATTGCCCATGTAAAGAAGTGCAACGTGGATAGAGTCCGACCTCCTGACCACCATCAACTTTAATAAACATCAAACAGATGTAATCAATATGACTGGTGGGCCCGATGGCTTTAGCTTTGGTAAGACAAGACCCGACCTTCTGACCACCATCAGCTTTAATCATCGTCAACTAAATATAATCAATATGACCGGTGGGTCCTTCTGCTTTAGCTCTATTTTAGACAAGATCCGATCTCCTGACCACCGTTAGTTTTAATTAACATCAAACATCTTTAATCAATATGACCAGTGGGTCCTTCGGCCGTATCTCTTTTTCAGACAAGACCGGACCTCCTGACCACCGTCAGCTTTAGTCAACATCAAACACTTTAATCAATATGACCATTGGGTCCTTCGGCTTTAGCTCTGGTAATCCATTGCACGACCTCCTAACACTCGTCAGATTAATCATCATCAACCATCTTTGCTGCATAGTAAGTTGTAGCTGATATGACCCAACACATTACCAGTCTTTAATCCATATTACTGGATCCTGTGCCATTTCATTATCTTTTAAACATCAATAGATTATAAATAGAAGCAAGGATGTCGAATAACATACTCATTCAAAATTCCAAACAAATAACCACCGTTCTTCTACATATATTAAATGAGTTCTCTAAATAGTTTGTGATTCTTCTTATCCCCGTCTTCGTCATCGTCATCTTCTTCCAACGGTTTTATTGAACATTGTATTACTCAACAAAGAATGTTTGCTATCAAAATGTGGGATTTAATGGCCCATGGAATTACCGAAAGCCCTGCACCATCCAAAGGAGGTAGCGTTGTGGAAAGAAAAGACTTGTGTTATAAACGTGACTATGCTAGCGGTCATAATCAATTGATCAAGGATTATTTTACCAAAAACCCCATGCACAAGGACATGGATTTTAGATGAAGATTCTGTATGTTGAAGAATATCTATAATCAGGTTCTCGACAAATTAACCGAAACAAACATTTTTTTCACCCACAAAAGAAATGGAATCAACGAACTTGGAATTTCTCGATTGCAAAAGGTTATGGCTGCACTTCGCATGATATAATATGGAACTATTGGTGATTCACAAGATGACAAAGTGCAGATTAGAGACTAAATGACAATATTATGTATGAAAGAATTTTGCAAAACCGTTGTTTGTATATTTGGTGAAGAATATCTTCGATCCCCAACATCTCAAAACACTGACAGATTGTTAGTAATGAGATCTCAGCATGGATTTTCAGGTATGTTTGGTAGCTTAGATTGTGTGCATTAGAGGTGGAAAAACTGTCCAGTTGCATTGCAGGGCCAATATATAGGACATTGCAAAAAGACATCTCTGGTCTTGTAAGTTGTTGCTTCGTTCGATTTGTATATATGGCATGCTTTTCTTGGAGCACCAGGTTCATTGAATGATATTAACGTTCTACGACAGTCATGTTTATTTAATGACTTATGTAATGACATATCACCTCCATGCAATTACAAAACTAGAGACGAAGATAATGACATAGGTTATTATCTAGTAGATGGAATATATCCAAAAGGGAAAACACTTGTTCAAGCTAACAAAAGACCAAATAACGCAAAAGAATCCAGGTTTACCAAACAACAAGAGAGTTTGAGGAAAGATGTGGAACAAGCATTTAGAGTGGTTCAAGGTTGGTTTCATATATTAAGAAAAAAGGTATATTACCATGATCCGATGGTATTATCAGATATCATATACTACTGTATAATTTTACATAATATGATTATTGAAGAAGAAGGTGGTGGGTATGAGCTTCAATTGAGAAACTATCCAGACATTACTATAGCATTCCAAGAAAAGGCTTATAAGGACCCAAATACTTTTGCCCAATACTTGCAAAAAATACAAGACATTCGAGATCCACAAGCTCATCTTGATCTAAGAGAACCGGTGGAACACTACTGGGAACATATAGCAAACCATTAGTAGAAGCGATGTTAGATGGTGCTTATCTATTATAATAAGTGATTGTTGACGTTTTGTACTAATATTTGTGTTTGAATTTGTTATATCTACTATACTAAGTTGTTGTTGATGTATTAGAAGCATTAAAAGATAATAATAGCAATAACAACAAAATTGACCACAATAGCATAACCATTAACTCCAACTAATATAGCGGCAATCACATTACAAAAACACTTACAATGACATTATAACCAACACTTACGACATCAAAAGATCAATGGAATGCTAAGATACATTGTAGTAACCTAGTTTCCTACATCCCTCCTTGACGTCTATGGTACTTCTCAGGTTGGTTTTCCATATACATCCTATGAACTAGATTGAGTTCGTTTAAGTTGCAAGTTAAAAGATCCATATCATCAACTCTCTGTTGTCGAGCTAATTCTTGTTTTCTTAACTCTAGCTCATCATTTCTTAACTTTTCTTTTTCATCGTGCCGTCGTTGTTTTTCCATTTCCCTTTCAATTCTCTTTGTTTCTTTTATTTCTAGGTATAATTTATTTTCATCTTCAACAGCCGTCATTCACTCACTAATACGTTTATAATGCATGTTGCCCTTGAACCTTCCTAGCGACCGACCGCCTGAACTAGTTTGAAGTAATGTCTTCATGTGGATCAAAGCTATCAGGGTTGTATTCATCACTCATCTTTTGAGGTAGAAAGCACATTACTGAATATTCTTGTCGTTCTCAACTCCATTTTTCTTCTTTTGCGAGTATGTCATGGCAATGGTGCAAGTTGAATGGCTGATTATTATTTTAGACATATACACTGCATTTGCTTGATTGAGCTGTAGATAATGAAGTATAATAAGAAGAATAAAACATAAAACTTTCTATTTTGAAGTCCAAATTTAAAATCATTACCAATTCCATCTCGTTTGCCCCACTTTGTTGTCTTGGATGCAGGTCGGTCATTGCTTTTTTTCAGCGTTGACAAGCGGACTTTAGTCTTTTCCAAGACTGTTTCAACGAATCTACCGTTACTGGAGGACTATTTGGACATCGAAAATTGAACAAATTGCATACGTAAGTCCAAAAAGAAATTTCACTTTGGCTCATACCTTTCTTATTGTCTCTAGAACATTCAACCCAGCAGAATGCTAATTCAGCTTGCTCGTCCGGCGACCATTTAACCATTTTTAGGCCTTTTGGTTCCCCGTTTGCAGATTCAATAATGTTGATTCTCATTGGTTGATTTCTCCAAGTTTGAGTAGAAAAAAATTAGAATTTTTTTAAACATCTTCTTCTTCGGCTATTTCATTACCATCGAATTCGGTTTCTTGATTTTCAAATCTGTTGTCTCCAAATTGATTATTGGGATTTCTCGATATATTTTGTGAACGATAAAGCATTACGGACCGTTGTTGGCTATTGGGAGATATGTAGTTTTGATCATAGTTAATGTTTTGCTAAAACGAACTATTCTGCGAATAATTCGCATTTTGAGAATTTTGGTATTGGTTCGAATCTTGTTGAGAATGATAGATATTTTGATTTTATTGCGGCTGATAAGAATTTGGCGCTTATTGAGAATGAAATTGATTCTGATCGTATTGAAAATTATACGTAAGCTAATTGAATTGAGCCAAATTCTGATTATCTAACCTTAGTTGAGATAGAAGTCTAGGAGATGAAGATTTCTAAGATTTTCCTTTTGAATTTTTTGATATTACTGACCTTGTTTGAAGAAAATGTGTTGAGGAGAGAAAAAATTATAATTGAAATGGTGTAAATAAAAATTTGAAATTTGGAAGTTATATAGAAAGGGATGGGGAGGGACAGGCAATGATCGGTTGGAAGGATGGTGTAGCCGTTGGCACTTAGCCGGTTAAATAATAGCTGGCTAACTGTCTGGCTATATAATAGCTGGCTAAGTGCCAACGACTAGGAAAAAGTCGTTGGCTGAGCTGGCGAAAATAAAGCCGGCTAAGCATAGTCGACTTTATTTTCTCCGGCTAAAAAGCAACACTCTAGGTTGCTTTGGCAACCTTCCGGGTTGCCAAAGCAACCCAGAAGGCCTCAACTGACCCCCCATTGGGGGTCGGTTGCTTCCCAATCGTGATGTGGTTGGGAATTCTCTAATAACAACCTGCCTTCCAATTGCTGAATACTTAAGCACTTCATTAGGTATTGAATCCTTAACTAATTGAAGGTCCAAAATCTAGCTTTTCGTACACAGACGGATTAGGACTTGAGATCACTTCCAATGAGTCCGAATTGATGTTGCAAATGAAAATGAGTAACATATCATTATATTTAAGTTATGTCATTTTTACTATTTACGTATTGTTTTATGCATTTTATAAAAATAGATGCATAATCTAGTCCAATTGGATCTCGACAGGTGGATTATGTTTCAAGGATGAGGTCTTCATTATAAGACGCACGATTGTTAAAATAATCTCAAAATGCATGAAATTACTAGCTTGGAGCGGCTTCTTGGATGGAGATAAAATTTATACCATCGAGACCCAAAAAATGAGGGGACATGCGTCGACAAGTTTCGTAGCGACTCGAGGTGCCAAGTAATCGTACGAGCTCGAAACATATGGAGATTTATTTAAAGAGTTAAATGTAATATATACGTGTGTGCACGTGCGAGCGTACATGTGTGTATATGCACACCCCTCAAGAGACTTTTCACTCCTCCTTAATATAATATCTTCCCTCTCCCTTGATAATATCTCTGGCTCACGATCTCAAATAGAAAATTGTTGATATCCACTCCTCAATAATTGCGTGCTCTACCTGTCGTTTAACCAGAAGCTCGATGCTTGTTAAAGGTAGTGACGACGACATAGGCATGCTCGGTAGAGGAGGCGTCAGCTGTGTATTGTTTGTGCTTCTTGACCTGGAAAGAAGTTCAGTGGTAAGCATGGTGGCCAACAATGGACATGGCGACATGGTTGCTTGATCAATGCATGGTCAAGGGTTTGGGGGTGTTGGCCGATGATGACTAGAGTTGATCACATGGGATGCATTGAAGTCGTCTTGGTGAGGGAGACATAATGCTAGTGCTCAGTCGTGCTCTGGTGGCCCTAAGTGCTGTCGGTGGCGATGAAAAGTTATGGTTTTAGGGTGTTTGAAGCGGGATTTTGAATTTTGGGAAGATGGATTAAATATAAGAGAGGTGATTATATTAATTTAAAAT
This sequence comes from Allium cepa, assembly GCA_030765085.1. Classification (NCBI taxonomy): domain Eukaryota; kingdom Viridiplantae; phylum Streptophyta; class Magnoliopsida; order Asparagales; family Amaryllidaceae; genus Allium; species Allium cepa. Next base: position 186,070,084 of record CM060934.1, read on the forward strand.
TGATTAGCAAAATCGATTAATTCGTTTCCAATTAAAATCATATCTATTGCATAGGAGGTCCAATCAACACCCAGTCTTCGTCATTGCACTCATAGTGAGATTATCTACGACATAGTATGGGCGTGGACTGGGCTCACACGTTGGCAATTTATAGCTCAGGTGAGTGAAATTACAAATTTGAATTTATATTTTAGTATAAATCCACATAATTATGTGTGTGTGTGTGTATATATTGAAAAATATTACCTAGAAGAGGTGTGTGTGTGTGTGTGTGTGTATATATATATATATATATATATATAGTTAATTATTCCTCGGTCTAATTGGGTTGGTTTGAGTAGGTATTCAGGATAATTGATTAAAATCCTATATATAAATATTTTGTTCTATTCATTGAATAAAATCAGAACGAGTTAATATTAGTTTATAACATGGTTATAATTCAATTAAACCCTAATTTTTAATTATATTAGTTATAAAAATATTGTTATATATCTTGTTATTAATCGAAAGTTAAAAGTATGATCTTTAAAAAAGCTATAAGGCTAAAATAATTTTTTAAGCAGGTTAAAATTTTATTAAAATGGATTTGAAGTTTACCTGGGCCTTGGTATTTATTTACTATGATGTAATTCAATAATTAACTGACGGGTGAATTTTTATAAAGGTGGTTTGAAAAGATAGAAATTACAAATGAAGTATTATATTATTTAATAAGGTTTATGATATGTGGGTATGTGTATTATATACATTAGCTATATAATATTTTGAGGCCTTATTAATAGCTAAACTAGATTTTTAATAGAATAATTAAGTGATGTTAGGATATAAAGGACTGATTCGGTAAGAATTTTATTTTATAAAATATGTTTAAGATTTTTATAAAATAATACAAAGATTATTTAATTGGTTATACTTAAGTAAGATGCATTTTTTTCGAATTGTTATACATGATATATGTGAATTCTAATTGATATTGAGATGATAGATTTGTTATTTTGGTTGTGTATTTCCTTCATATATGTAAATGCATGATATATGTTTATTAGTTCCATATAGTTCGCACACACATATGCATACACCTACATATAGTTTATGTGATTTATATATGTCTATATGTAAAAACTATAGTTCTGGTATGTCCGACCTTGGATTAGTGGGAGATGCATGGAATATTTTTTTATATGGATATTTATATATGTCTATATTGATATGTGATTTAAAGCATTTATATATGGTTTTGGTATGTCCGACTTGGGGCAAATCCTTTGTACCGTTGATATGCACGACCTACAGACTTGGCTCGAAAAAAGGGCAGAGAGGGACTGGGATGTCGGTCTAGAGTAGATAATATATTGTTTTTGTAGTACGATTGGATGTCGCGATAGGACCAACATGCGAACTTCCTTTGAGGTGTTTGTTTTCAGGGGAGTTTGCAACTTAATTGTGGTTCTCGATATGTCTCTTTGGAAGTTAATAGCGATTCGACATGATTTATCGATACACAATTTAAGCTTATGTATAGTTCAGTATGTCCGACCCGGGGTTACCAAATAGTGTACGAAATGTATTTTACACATGTATAAACATGTTGTCCAAGTGACACATGCACATATATTTAATTATATATGCATGGTTTGGAAGATTTATATATATTGGTTTGGTATGCCTAACTTGAGGCAAGCGAGTAATGCGAGGCACTTCACGAACGGTTCACGATCCATATCGGGATGACAATACTTCGGTGTTGTGTACAAATGTGGGAAGGGTGTACATAACGTTTAGCGTTTACATATGCTTTTGGTATATCGTTGTAGACAACTGAAAATAAAATTAAAACATCAATATAGTTTATATACAATATTAATAACAAATAGAGTAATAAAAGAAACTACTGTCTTGATTGCAATATTTCAAGTCATACAAGAGTTCAAAACAATAATTATATTTTAGCTATAGATTTATGTTAGAAACATTAATCATTAAACTTTAAAGCAAACAAGTTTCCCTACAATGAATTTTAGCATTCAAATGGTATTAATATTCTTTGAACTATACTCAAAAGAACCCAATGGACCAGTAAACTCCTGTGAATAATTAGGTCGTTTTTTGTTCGCTTCAACTCATGACACTTATAACCTTCGGGTCAAATCATACTAATATTCTCACAATAGAAATTCATAACACCGAATTAATTAAAGCAGAGATAAAAGTACAACCTTTTATGCAAAATTGTGACTTTTGAAATTGATACGATGCTCTTATCTTTTCTTTCAAGTTCTTTCAGTGACTACCGGTGTTGATAATTATAAATTTGTGGAATTTTTGAAAATTTTGATTTAAAATTTGGATGAATCGAAAGAAAAAAAGGATGAATTGATGCTCTTTTTCCTTACATTTAGCATCTACTTTTATTTCATTACAAAGCTTTCGCATTGTTGCTTACTATATATTTCACCTCAAGGATCAAAAAAAATTAATACCCTTGTGAAATGGGCCTAAAGTCGTGACTTTATGGCTTCACTCGAGGGTCAACATATAATAGAGTCTATATCGGTTAGTCATAATAAAGGCATTGCCATTAGCGATGGCTAGAATGCCACGCCAGCCATCATCGGTCGTCGTTAGCCGTCGCTAAAAGGCGATGGAAAAATAGTCGACACCAATAGCTTTAGCGATGGCTTTTGCGGTGGCATCGTCGCAAGTTTAGCGACGGTTAGTGTCATGAAGTTGGACACGTGGCAAATCCAGAATGGTCTTTGGGCTGCCGCTGACTGACGCTAGCTGAAACAAAACTAAGTAAATGGGTTTAGCAGGCCATCGCTAGCCGTTGCAAGCTTGGACAAGTGGGTCGTCGCAAGCCAACAAAAACCATCACAATACTGGGTATTTTTCTTACTTGAAGCTTCTATTTGAAACATCCAACCGCAAAAATATCACCATATCTTTTTTCATCTCATCTACAACACATATAAATCCAATTTCACAACTACAACTACGGATATCACACATAAGCAAGTATATAATGCAAAAACCAATATCTACATCAACATTCCATCAAACAACTTCTATATTCCATCAAACAACACAACCATACTTAAAAATACTCATGTCCATCAAACAAAATATCCACAAACCCTTCAAATAACACAACCATCCCAACAAGTACTCATGTCCATCAAACAAAACGTTTACAAAACCATAAAGCAATACAATCGTGAAACAAGTATCAAATTCATCAACACATGTCAAATATATACAAAACATAATGAAAAAATCCATCAAACATTACAGTCATACCTACTCATTATTAATGCCTATTTCACAAAGGAGGGCCAATCAAACCATTTCATATATGGTTCAACTCCTTCAAGGTCAACTCACGGTCAGTGAACTGCGCCACTCGAGCTTGCTCTGGTTCATATATTTCATACGATGATGAACAGAAGTTTGCTACAATAAACATTCAATTTAAAAATTATGAAATATGAAATAAAAAATTAAGCATGTGTACCATTACGAATTGAGATTTATTATCCATCAAAACATATGAAACTTTGTCATCCTCATCTGTCTGCTCAATGGCATGTGTGTATGTGTGAAGACCTCTGCCATTGTAGGCTTATGATTATACTTCTTATATTGAAATTATTTTTATAAATAAAAAATGTTATCAATATGAATAAATATCAATAATCTATTGATAATCGTATTTTATAAATTTACCAATTCCTTGCGATGTTGTTGGAATGATTTAGAGCCACCGTGGTGTATAACAGGATTTTTATTCATGTTTGCACGGTTCCACGATGATATTTCCTGTAAATTTAAATATATCACTAACTCAATTAATGAAAGTAATATATGAAATTTAAATAAATTATAATAAGAGTATAAAATTAAATAACTTGCTTTAAATTCATGAGTATACCAGAGTTGGGAAAATTCAGCCCAAACATCAGCGCTCATCCAAGCGGGTTTTTTATTCGCATTCTTTGCCTTTAAGAGAATGTCCTTAAAAAAATCACACTTTTGGTTCCAGTGATTCGTAAAAACATCCTTATCTTCCAGATCAAAACGTACCACATCTTTTATATTGAAATTAATTTGAATTATATACATTATATTAACTTTCAAATGAATTATAAATTTATACTTACCATAAAGTCGACATATATAGCGTTGTAACATGGTCTTGGATGTCGTCCCGATGAGCTGAACTTCCTGACATTCGACTCTTGAATGCCTTCTTGGAGACTTGAAGAATGTAGTTTGAAAGTTCCACCTAGAAGCCCTTGTATAAAATTTTATGTAGCCATTTAATAAAATTTAAATAGTATACACGCAATAAATTTGATACTTACCCTCCACTCCTCGGAACGACTTCCGCTGCTGGACATAAACCCGGCACCGTGCCGTTGGCACCCACGTTAGGAGAAGGCCAAGATCTGCTTGAATGTCTCCTGTAAGACATATATATCTTCCACAAATATAGTATGTCCTATAATGAAAAAACACATCAATTTATTATTAGAAAACATGTTTGATCAATCGTCACATAAAACTTCCACTAAAATATCATAAATGAAAGAAGATCTCTTGAATACATATATAGAATTAACAAAATAGAATGATACATAGCTCACAACACAGTCATCGTTATTAATAACAGTGGAAACTCAAAATGTACATTTTACAACAAGCGATACAGATATTTAGAATTATCAGTCTTTGTCATTTTCTGATTCAGACTCGTTCTCATACTCTATATCGTTTTCTTCTGTACTCTCAAATGCTTCTATTAAAACATCTGATTCATCATTCAACGACCCTAAATCAATATAATCTATTATTATTATTTCATTATTTGGCACAAGATCCGCTTTATACGCTGCTTTATCTGGAATATTATTCCCGTCTAATTTGAATCTTGCCTTTGTTTTGGAAACAGCTAACCAATACGCTTTATCTCTTTTTAAGGATGGACAAAGAGCAAAATCACTTGTAATGCTTGCTTGGCTGATACGATAGGATCTTACTTATAGTAATGTAAGGTATGCTTTATTTCAATAAGCTTATAATTTTTGTACACGTTGATTCCAGATCCAAGAACACTGCCGAACCAAGCATTTGAATAAAAAAAATTCTACAGGTTGTAATGATACGTCAATCCTAAAATCCGTGTTAAGACACGACAAAAATATTTTATATGGTCATTTGGATCATCACTACCTTAGACAAATACACCGATGTTATATGTTAATTTTTCAGCACCATAGTCATTGGTGTTGAATTTAAATCCATTAATGAATAATATCGAATAAGCCTTGACATTTCTATTTGGTCCGAGCGCAAGATGTTGCAATCCTTCATCAACGACATAATTTCTTGGATCATAAACGTAGTTTGAAAACCATTTAGCAAATTCTTTATTGAGGCCACCAAATGGATGTTGTGATTTGTAAATACTGCATATATATATATATATATATAATTTGTTCCATTATAATTAGTATGTAAGTATACTTGAAATAAATATGAATTTATTATACCTAACAAACGATGCAGCTTTTGCACAATTAAGAAAAACATATGTTTGTTCTACTTGGCGATCTCTATCGTCTAACCATATTTCCACTCGTATTCCAGCATGTCGGCCATGTTGTCTGAAAATAGATAACATTGTTTGAGAAGAATCTTGTTTAGTGGCTTCATCATTGTGAGAAACACTTACGAATGATAAGTTCACATGGTTACTGAATTTATGTGAGAAAAAGTATGAAGCTTATGCTTTAAGATATGATTTGCAAATCGAACCTTCACTCTTGCTTTTTATCTAACTTTTTTCTTCAGATTATTCAAACACCTATTATAAAATTAATTCAATTTAAATTTGCTTATGTAAATCTGAATTTTGAACTTAAATAAATATTATGGATATTCAATATTACCCCTCAAATAGATACATTCATCCATATTACACAAGACATCGAAGAAGTGCTTTGGATAGAAGATGAACAGGTAAATGCTCTATTGCATTAAAGAAACCTAGCAGAAATATTTTCTCTAGTAACAGAGTAGTATAGGGATTTATTCTTCAAGTTTACGTATGTGGTCGACTTTTAACGTCATTGAACAAAGCTGTTTATAAACAAACTTAATTGTATTATGACACTCCATACTTTTACGGGCAACAATTCTTTGAAAACCATGGGTAATAAATATTCCATCATGATATGGCAATCTTGACTTTTCATCCCACTCAATTTATTGTTTTTAAACTCAACAATCTACAAAAATTATAAGAAATCTCACCAGGACATCTTAGGCCTTCCATCCACTTTAGCACGAATTTTACTTGCTTCCTGTCTAGCTCATAGCATGATTTGGATTTTTTTTTTACTGTTTTTGGGCTTCACATGAATTTCGGGACATTTAAAAAAGTGTGCTATATCAAGTCCTAAATTCAGGTCGTCATTAGTTTTCCCCTTAACATTCAAAATTGTATTGAACACGTTATCAAACATGTTTTTTTCGTTGTGCATTACGCCAATATTATGTCGAAGTAAGAGATCTTTCCAATAAGGCGATTCAAAAAATATATTTTGTTGCACCAACTATGAATGTCTGATTTACCTGGAATTTCACTCTATACTCCAGTTTCATGTATCTTGGGATATTTCTTTACAATTTTATATATTTCTTCGCTTGACCAAACCTTTAGTAGTAGCGTTCTCTCTTCTGTTTTAGCTTCGAAGTTTTTTTTATCTCCTCTAAAAATATGATTGAGATGGAGAAAATACTGATGACAATCAAACCATGAAATTTTCTTTCCATACCGTAAAGAAAATGCTCATGTTTGATCCATGCAATAAGGACAAGGTAGATGACCCACCGTACTTTAACCTAAAAGCATTGCATACGCAGGAAAATCACTAATGGTCCATCACAAGACACGAACATACCACTTTTTTTTGAAATGTCATATGCTTCAACTCTTTCATGCCACAGTATTTTCAACTCTTCAATCTATAGTTCTAAATAAACATTGATTCCTTGTGTCGGATCATCAAGGCTAGGGACGACAATAGTGAGAAACATATATGAAGTTTTCATACACATCCATGGAGGTAAATTATAAGAAGTAACAGTAATAGGCCAAGATGAATATTTACTACCAAACCGAGAGAATGGTGAAAATCCATCCGTACATAAACCGAGTCTGATATTACGGCTCTCTACAGCAAACGCGAGATACGTCTTATCGAAATGTTTCCATGGTTGTCCATTAGACGGATGTATCAAAGTTCTCTCTTTTTATGTTCTCACACTATGTCATCGCATATGACATGTAGTAGTTGTAGACATGTATAACCTTTAAAGTCTAGAAGTGATGGGTAAATAATGCATTCTCTTATATAGAACTTCCTTTCCATTCTTTTTTCTTGGTTTATATCATTCCTCATTACATATTTTGCAGTTCCTAAGGTTAATGTCATCTTTCCAATACAACATGCATATTTTTAGACATGTATCTATCTTTTGGTAAGGCAGACCAAAAGCTAGCATAAGTTTTTTACTTTATAATGACTATCGCACATCAGATTTATTGGATAGCATATGTCGTTTTGCAGCTTGTACAATTGCTATAAATCCAGCTTCGGTAAAGTTGAATTTTGATTTCATAGTAATGTGTTCAACGGTTACTTATAATTCGGTTCCGCTTTTACAACCATCCCATAACAATCTCTTAGCAGTATCCACTAAATCATAAATTATTTTCGGCCCCACATCGGTTCTTCTTTGATACTTATGTTTACATTGTCAACTTGAATAGTAGGGTGATCGTGCTACATCTTCAACCATATCTTTTTAATGGATTCATCATAATATAATCGGTCTCTAACACTATAAGATTAGGTGTAGGTGCAGCAAGTTCTCCGTGAGGATCCTATAAATAATAATTTGGCACAAAACCAATTTATACAAATGTACTTGAATAGTATCTAGTTTCCAATGCTTCAAATGTTGTCACTTGCTACAAGGGAAATGAAGTACTTCGTTATTTCGATTATTAGATGTAGCGAATCTAATGAATTTGTGTAAACCATTGTAGAAATGTTCCTTTACCGAACCATTCATACCAGTTTTGACTTCATACATTTAAGCATGGTCGAGAAAATAATCGAACATTATTCCTAATTTAAAATTATATGTTAGTAATTTTGACAACACCTAAATTTCGTCTAAAAAAAATTAAAGCCTTCTGGGACTAAAGACTTCATACACTATACTTCTATCTAATTTCGACAACGCTTCAACTTACTTCTCTTCTTCGTTTAACTTTGTATCTAAGGGGTATATTTTTGTTGTTGTATTTTCTAAAATAAATTTAAGCCTTTTAGGATTAAAGGCTTAAGTTTGTTGTTGTTGTATTTGTTAAAATAATACTTAACGGTTATTTTCAAACTAAAATTTATTACTTATTCATTTATTATTTCACTTCACTTCATTTTTCAATTTTATAATTCATTCAACTATTTAAATATTTTATTAACTAGATTTGAAATTTAAAACATGTTACACACTTATTTTCGCGTATACTGAAAAAACAATTTCTAAACTATAACAAACATTCAAGCGAACTTTAAAATATTATATTCATTTCTTAGCTTTTTAAAAAATAAATTTTAGTACAATATTTGTTTCAAAAAAATTGTTATTTCAAACTAAAATTTATTATTTCTTAATTTATAATTTCGCTTCATTTTTTAATTTTATAATTCATTCAACTATTTAAATATTTTATTAACTGAATTTGAAAATTTAAAACTTATTTACAATTTATCTAAATACTTAAATTTTGAATCGATTTTGTAAACTATAATTTGAAGGTTGCACTAATTTTAATCAATAATTATACACCACTTTTTGCACTTATTTTAATCAATAATTATACTCTAATTCAATTCATTTAACTATCTAGCAGCATATTAATCAATAATTATACACTAATTTTTGCGTCAATTATAATAAACATCGTTTTAAACTATACTAAATATTCGCACAAACTTATCAATAAGCATATTAATCAATAATTATGCACTAGTTTTTGGATTTTAAATCAACTTTGATTTTTGGTGCGAAAGAATGAAAAGTTTTTAGGTTCGTGGGTTTTTGATCTGTGTACACAGATCTGCGTCGACTAGCGACGGCTAACGTCGGCCACTTATCCTAGCCGTTGTCGGCCGACGTACAAGACTAATGTTGATTTTAGTAAAATATTTGTTTCAATTTTTTTTATTTCCTAATTTATTCTACACTTCACTTCATTTCTTAATTTTGTAATTCATTCAACTATTTAAATATTTTGTTAACTAAATTTCAAATTTTAAAATATATTTTACAATTCAGTTAACTATTTAATTTTTTTTACTTTACCAATTTTGTAAACTAAAATTTTAAGTTTGCACTGATAATAAATTAAAATAAATTTATTTTATACTAACCACTAACACTTATAATTAACACGCACTAATTAACTAAAAAATATTACTTATGTTTGACCGTACCAATCTAGCAGCGTATTAATCAATAATCGTACACTTATTTTGGCATAAGCTATAACAAATATTGTTGTAAACTATAACAAACATTCACGTAAATTTATCAATAAGTATATTAATTAATAATTATACACTAATTTTTCGGATTTTAAATCACCTTAATTTTAGTTACAAATTAAACAATCAAACCAACAATTAATATCCCCAAATCAATTAATAAACTACTACCATAAACTAATACGCAATAACCATCAATTTCAAACCCATAATCAACTAGTTTTCGAAATTAGGGTTTTAATTATATCCTGAAATCAACTAATACACAATTATCATCAACTAATACAGAATAACTATTAATTTCTAGCCTATAATCAACCAATTTTCGAAATTAGGTTTTAATCATACTCAGATTAAGTTGAAATTAGAGTAAGAAGACACCAACGACCTTTGGAGGGTTTAGATGATGTGCATGGCAGACGACGGCTGACGTGGGGAGGCGGCACCAGCAAGAATGGAGGCTTCGATTTTTTGGTGGGGAACCCTAGAATGTTTTTCAGTTCGTGGGTTGTTCGATCTGTATACTCAAAATGTGCGTCGGCTAGTGACGGCTAGCCTTGATAGCTTATTCTAGCCGTCATCAGCCGACGCAAAAGGTTATCGCCATAGTTAGCCTTTCCTGCAGTGAGTTTTCCTGTTGTTTACTTCTTTTGAACTAATCACTTTCTAACAATTACATGATAACATTTTATTTTCTCAAGCTTTCATGAGTAGAGTATTTCTCTAAATTAATACGTTCCTAGGTTAACATGTTCAACGCCAAGTGAACATAACGTGGTAATTTTTTTCCTAGAACGCTGACTTTTATCTCCTAAAAAACCACTCCAGTATCCTTATCGCATAACGCCATTCATCTGAGCCATCGATCCATGCAGAGAGAAATTCATGGCTTGGATTTCATGGGTTGGGTAAACTAGTACAACCACATATGGTGGATAATCTTCCGTTAGATTACAAAATTAGGAAAAAATAGTCTCGTTCTTCAATAATTTTATCAAATAATAATATGTTTTAAAAAATTAAAGTATAGAGAAACTTAATGAGGCACTAATGGAGATAATAAAATTATAGTCACATTGAAGATATTAAGGAGACATTTCTTTTTTGCTTTACACAATTTGGTTTAGGAAATCTATAATAGAAAAAGCTCCTTAACGGTACGTTGGATAAAAATATATATTTTATTTACTTCTAATGGGCTCGTAGTCTACCTGTAATGGATATTGTTTTCATCGATTATCAATGAACTAAAGCTTACTGTTGATTCGTTTGTAGCTCGCAAATGGAAGTATTTTAAATATTTAATCTAAATTTTGCTTTATCTTGATCATATGTAGAATGGTTGAAATCTTCCCGCATCCATATTAACAAATGACATAACATCTAAAATCCAAAAAGAACGCAGATAAAGATATATAGTACTCACATTCAAAAATTATCTCCGACCTTTAGCAAGAAAGTTATTGAGATTATGCATATATCTATTGTTTTATCCTGGTAATAATTTATATTATGTGTGTATAAGTGAATATTTTCCATTAAATAGTGATTATTATCTTTGTATTTTTAGTTTTCACTACAAGAACGACTTCATTTAGCGATGGCTAAAAGGCATCGGCGGCCGTCACTAAAAGCCGTCGCTTTTTACCCCGTCACCAACACAGAAAGCGATGACTTTAGCGATGACTCCGCAACCATTTTAACAACGATTAGTGACGGCTAAGTGGACACATGGCAACTTCCTGGAAGTTGAAGGGCTGTCGCAAACCAACGCCAGCCGTTACTAATCTGAGACCAATTTGTCATCGTTAGCCATCGCTAATCTAAGACCCAACGGCCGTCGCTAGCTGTTGCTATTCTGGGACCAATTTCCTGCACCAAACTCCTCCTTAGGACATCCAAATGTACAAATCTTCATTCGCCTCATTTACAACACATATATACTCAATTTCACAACTACTACCAATTGAAGAATCGTATAATCTTATACATATTACACATAATCAAATATATAACACAAATATCAATATTTACACAACCATTTCATCAACCAACACCAATGTCTCATCAAACTATAAAACCATACACACAACAAGTACATCAAACAAAACATCCAAACCAACTCAGTACATCAAACAAAACATCCACTAATCCATCAAATAACCTAACCAACAAACAAGTATCAAATCTATAAACGTAACACATGTTACATATGTACAAAACAAAATGATCAAAATCCATCAGAAACACAGCCATACTTACTCATTATCCACATCGTCATCATTCTCCCCTGGCATTGTCCCTGCTCAGCTAAGTATGCTGCAATATGCTCATCTAGCTATTGTACCAACACCCCACTCTTTCGCCAATCATTGATCTCCGCTAGTTATTGTTTCAATTGAGCTATCTCCTCTTTAGCCTGGGATCTCCTATGGGATATTGGATCATCATCGCCTGTAAATTATTGATAGCGGGTTATAATTTATGTTCAATATTAAGTATTGCTTAATATTAGTTAATAAAACATTTTACCTCTCGATTTTCAAAACCGTAACGCCTATTTCACAAAGGAGGATCAATCAAAGCATCCCATATACTATTTGACTCCTCTAAGGTCAACTGACGGCCGGTGGTTATGCCACTCGAGTATGCTGTGTGTCGATTCTTTCCTACGATCACAAATTTTTTTGCCACAATAAATATTTAATTTAGAAGTTTGAAGTAAAAAAATTAAGCATGTTTACCATTATTGATTGGGATTTATCATTTGTCCAAGTATATGAAACAACATTGCCTTCCTCATCTCCCTGCTCGACGACGTGCGTCATTGTGAAGATCTCAGCCATTGTAGGCTGATGATTTAACTTTCTACGTTGTTACAAATATGATTAAATGATGTTACAAATACGATTAATAAATAATGTTAACGAAAAATGTTACAAATATAATTAAATAATGTTGCATCTATTTATAAATGCAATTGCTAAACTTACTAACTCTGCACGATGTTGCTTAAAGGATTTAGATCCACCACAGTGCAAAGCAGGATTTTTATTTCTGTTTGCACGGTTTCATGCTGATATTTAAAGACATGTTTAACTAATTTAATGCTACTAATATACGAAATTTAAACAAATTATAATAACAATATGAAAACATATAACTTACTTTCATTTCAAAGGTTCCCCACAGCTAGAGAAATTCGACCCAAACATTGGCACTCATCCACGACGGGTTTTTTATCGCATTCTTTGCTTTGGAGTGGGTGTCCCTATAATTTTTCCGCATCCTCTGGTTCCAGCGATTTGCACAAACCTCCATATCCTACGGATCAACATGGACGGCGGCTTGTATATTGAAATTAATTTGAATTATGTACATTATATTATTTTTCAAATGAATTATAAATTTATACTTACCACCAAGTCGGCCCATATAGCGTTCTTAACATGGTTTGGGATGTCATCCCAATGTGGCCAGTATCTGGACATCCGAATCATATAGGCCTTCTTAGATACCTGTAGGATGTAGTCCGAAGGCTCAACTTCGAAACCCATGTATAAATTTTAATGTTGGAATTTAATTAGTATAATTTTAAATATTAAAACAAGCATTAAATTTAATACTTATCCCGCACTCTTAGGAACAACCTCTGCCACTAGACGTACATCTGGCACTGTGCCGTTGGCACCCGCGCCAGGAGAAGGAGAAGGCTGCGAAGGCTGAGATCTGCTGGAATGTCTCTTGAAAGGCATATCTGCTACAAATAAACCATTTCATATAGTGACAAAATATATCATTTTATAGAATTCAAAAAAATAGAATAATACATAGCTCACAACATAGTCATCATTATTAACATATAACATTGACAACTCAGAGTATACAATATACAACAACTGATACATAGCCCACAACATAGTCATCATTATTAACATATAACATCGAAAACTCAGAATACACAATATACAACTACTGATACATAGCCCATAACATAGTCACATTTAAAATTATCAGTCTTCGTCGTTTTCTGATTTAGACTTGGTCACGTACTCAACGTCGTTTTCTTCTATGCTGTCAAAGGCGTCTATTCATTCACGCGATTCATCATTCAATAACCCTACATCAATATCATTAGTTATTACTATTTCATCATTTGGCTCAAGATCCGCCTGATATGCTGCTTCCTCTAGAATATTAATTCCATCAAATGCAAATCTTGCCTTTGTTTTAAAAACAGCCGAATGCTTTATCTCTTTTTAAGGAAGGATATGGAGCAAAATAAACTTGTAATGCTTGCTTGGCTAATACGAAATGATCATACTTATAATAATGTGAGGTATGCTTTATTTCAATAAGCTTATAATCATTGTGCACGTTGATTCGAAAACTAGGAACATTGCTGAACCAATTGCATTTGAATAATTTTTTTCTGCGGTTGCATATAACATGTCAATTTTAAAATCAGTGTTAAGACGCCATAAAAATCTTTTGTATGCTCATCTGGATCATTACTATCTTTGACAAATGTACCGCTGTTATATGTTAATTTGTCGGCACCATAACCTATGGTGCTGAATTTAAATCCATTAATGAAGAATATTGGATAAGTCTTGAAATTTCTTTTTGGTCCGAGTGCAAGACGTTTTAATCCTTCATCAATGACACTGTTTCGAGGATCGTAAACGTAGTTCTAAAACCATTTAGCAAAGTCTTTACTGATATCGCCAGATGGTTGCCGTGATTTGTATATACTGCGAACATATATGTAATATGTTCTATTATAAGTAACATGTAAGTATAATTGAAATAAGTTGAATTTATTATTACCTAACAAATGATGCAACTTCAGTACAATTAAGAAGAACATATTTGTGCGCTATATGGTAATCTCTATCGTCTAATCATATTTTCACACATTTTCTAACAGGTCTGCCATGTTGTCTAAAAATAGATAACTTTGTTTGAGAGGGATCTTATTCAGCGACTTCATCATTACGAGGAACACTTACAAATAATAAATTCACATAGTCAATAGTCACTGAAATAATGAGAGAAAAAGAATGAAGCTTCTTCTTCAAGATATGATTTGCAAATCGAACTTTCAACTCATGCTTTTTGTCTAACTTTTTCTTTAGATGATTCAACTGCTTATTAGAAAATTAATTCAATTCAATTTTTCTTATGTAAACATGAATTACCTCTCAAACGAAGACCTATTGGAAAATTAATTCAATTCGATTTATAATAACAAAAATATTACGGATAGTCAGTATTACCTCTCAAATGGACACATCCATCCATATTGCGCATGACCTCGAAGAAGTGCTTCAGAAGGAAGATGAATAGGTAAAGCTCCATTACATTAAAGATACTTGACAGAAATATTTTCTCTTGTTTGCAGAGCAGTATATGGATTTCTACTTCAAGTTTTCATATACGGTCGACTTTTAACTTCGTCAAACAAAGCTTTTTATAAAATACTTAATTTTATTATAACACTCCATACTTTTACGAGCAAGAGTTCTTTAAAAACCATCGGTAAGAAATATTCCATCATGATATGGCAATCGTGACTTTTCATACCACTAAGTTTATTGTTTTTAATGTCAACACATCTACGGAGATTAGAAGAAATCCCATCAGGACATCTTAGTCCTTTCACCCACTTTAGCTCGAGTTTTACTTGCTTATTGTCTAGTTCACAGCATGCTTTCGGTTTTTTTATTGTCATCGGGTTTCATATGAAGTTCGACATGTTTGCAAAAGTGTGTTATATCAAGTCTCGAATTCAAATCGTCCTTAGTTTTTCCCTTTATATTCATAACAGTATTAAACATGTTACCAAACGCCTTTTTTCCATTATGCATCACGTTAATATTATGTCAGAGTAAGAGATCTTTCCAATATGGTAACTCCCAAAATATACTTTGTTTGCACCAATTATGAATGTCTGATTTACCTTGAATTTCATTCTATACTCCAGTTTCATGTATTTTCGGATAGTCCTTCACAATCTCATATATTTCTTTGCTTGACCAAACTTTGATGGTTGCATATTCTCTTATTTGTTAGCTTTAACTTTTTTTATCTCTTTTAAAATATGATTGGGATGGACAAAACACCGATAATAATGAAACTATGAAATTTTCTTTCCATACCGTAAAGAATACTCGTGTTTCTTCCATGCAATAAAAACAAGCTAGACGACCGGATGTACTCTAACCTAAGAGCATCCCATATGCAGGGAAATCACTAATGGTCCATAGAAAAGAAGCGAACGTATGAAAATTATTTTTTCTCTAAATGTCGTATGTTTCAACTCCTTCATGCCATAGTGTTTTCAACTCCTTTATCAATGGTTGTAAATAAACATCGATTCCTTGCGTTGGCTCATTAAGGCTAGGGACGACAATAGTCAGAGACATATATGGAGTTTTCGTACACATCCATAGAGGTAAATAATATGGAGTAACGATAATAGGCCAAGACGAATATTTACTACCAAACCGCGAGAATGGTGAAAATCCATCCATACGTAAACCAAGTTTGATATTACGGCTCTCTGCAGCAAACACACGATATGTTTTATCGAAATATTTCCATGCTTCTCCATTAGATGGATGTGTCAAAGTTCCATCTTCCTGTGTTCTCACATTGTGTCATCACATATGACATGCCGTAGCTGAAGACGTATATAACCTTTGAAGTCTAGGAGTGATGGGTAAATAATGCATTCTCTTGTAGAAACTTCCTTTCTTTTTTTCTTGGTTTGTATGTTTTCTCATTGCATATTTTGCAGTTTCTAAGGTTAATGTCATCTTTCCAATACAACATACAACCTTTTATACATGTATCTATCTTTTGGTATGGCGGACTAAAAACCGACATAAGTGTTCTCACTTTATAATGCCTATCGCAGATCAGATTATTAGGTGACATATGTCATTTTACAGCTTGTACAACTGCTGTAAATCCAGCTTTTATAAATTTGAATTTTAATTTCATAGTGATGTATTCAGCGGTTACCGATAATTTGGTTTCACTTTTACAACCATCCCACAACGGCCTCTTAGCCGCATCCAGTAAATCATAAAAAAAAATCGCTCCCACATTCGATTCTTCTTCGATGTTTACGTCTTGATCATCAACTTGGACGGTATGGAACATTGGTCGTGCTACATCTTCCACCATATCTTCTATTAGGTTCGTCATAACATGATCATCCCTTGACGCTACAAAATTAGGTGTAAGTGCAGCACGTTCTCCATGACGATCCCACAAATAGTAATTTGGCACAAAACCAAATTTATACAAACTTACTTTAACTGTGTTGGTTTGCAATGCTTCAAATGTTGGCACTTATTACAAGGGCATCAAAATTCTTCATTATTTTGATTATTAGATGTAGCTAATCTAATAAGTTCGTGTACACCATTTTTGAAATGTTCCTTCATCGAACCTTTCATATCAGTTCTAACTTCATACATCCAAGTACGGTCGAGAAAATTATCGAACATTGTTTCTAATTCAAAAATATATGTTAGTAATTTCGACAGCACTTCAGTTCACTTCACTTCTACACATAACTTGCACTCAAATGGTATATTGTTGCTGTATTTTCTAAATTAAAGTAAAGTCATTTAGGACTAAAAGCTTCACACTCCACACTTCTGTCTGATTTCGCCGGCACTTCACTTCTCTTCCACGCATAACTATGCATCCAAGCGGTGTATTTTTGTTATTGTATTTTCTAAACCAAAATTTAAACCTTTAGTCTAAAGGCTATAATTTTTAGCGTCAATTATTTGTTGAAATAATAGTTAATGCTTATTTTCAAATAAACATTATATTTATTTCATTTTTTTTAGAAAATGGATTTAGGTATAATATTTATTCTTGTTATATTTATTTCTCAATTTTTTGGATAACTGGTTTTAGTACAATATTTGTTCTCATATTCATTTGTTAATTTTTTTTAAAAAAATTAATTTTAACAGAATAGTTGTTGTTGTTATATTCATTTTTTTAAAAATTCAATTTTAGTACAATATTTGTTGTTGTTATATTCATTTCCAAATTTTTTCTTCGAAAAATCGATTTTAGCATAATATTTAATGTTCTTAATTTTTTTAATTTTTTTTACAAAGTCGATTTTAGTAGAATATTTGTTATTATATTTGTTTCTTAATTTTTTACAAACTCGATTTTAGTACAATATTAGTTGTTATATTCATTTCCTAATTTTTGTTAGAAAATCGATTTTAGAAAAATATTTATTGTTATTATATTCATTTCTTCATTTTTTTAAAAATCGATTTTAGTAGAATATTTACTGTTGTTATATTCATTTTTAAATTTTTTACAAAAATTGATTTCAGTATAATATTGTAACGACCCGCCTTTTTGGACAGTTTAAACCGACGATCAAATACATATGCCGGTTCCAAACTATTCAAAATGGCAGATGGTTATTGGGGTAATTAAGAAAAGAAAAGAAAGAGAAATAAAGGAAAAGAAACAACACAGAATCTCGCAGCGGAACGATAAAATATAATAGTCAAATAAACAGTTCATGAAGTTGTTTACTATACTTTGACAATTATTTATACATCATTTATCAGAGTTATACATATACAACAGAACAATTAAAATAATGCAGCAGATAGCATGATGCAAGGGTAATAATAATAATAGTATACCAAATCTTCATCTTCATCCTCCAGAATAGATCTTCAAAAATCTGAAAAACTCAGGACTGACCCGAGCGTAATGAAAAGACAAAACACTCGAGTCAGGACTACAATATCCTTATGAAAGTTAAATCAATCGTAAATAAATATGAGTGTAACGGCGTCAGAGATGTTTACGGGGTTTGACATCTCATATCCAGTGTCAACGTGCGTGCAATAACTCAAGAGATGTTACGGGATTTTCCATCTCCTAAGGATCCGTTAAACTATCTACTATGTAGTAATATACGCTAAGTAGATAATGTCTATCAGTAATATAAAGTATCAAAATAGCGTTAAGGCGTTACCATAATCCCCCTTAACACATTTTATATTCCCAAAAGCATATACAAGACCGTAGTTTCCCCAAAACCGGAAGTCACCAGAGGGCAATCCATATACTCAAGGTACAAATCAAAACGTAGTGGTCGCGAATAGGATAATCAGTATGACAAGGTACATGAGGCGATACCAACTAGGATACTAGTAGTTGCATGATCCAGACTGATGTTGAGCATAGCCAGCAGCTACCCCAACACCGCGAAACAACACTCCCAAATCAAGGGGTGCACCCAAATCGAATCACAAATGTAATAGAAATGGTATCGAAGAAGTGTGTCCGCTAGAGGTGGCGAACCTCAATGGCCCGACGCGGCTCCTGTTTTAGTCATGTCAGGGGTCATCCAATAACCGTTCTCTTTCTTCAGTCAACGCGTTCACCAAACCATCCACTTCATTCTGGATCAACACTCCGCGTATAATAGTTATTAAAGTGGTGTTCGGTATCGACAGAGAGTATGTCCATATCCGATCCCGGTCTCTTTAATAACTACGTATTATTACACCGTTGGCTCTTTTATATTTCAAATCGATTCATAATTGATATCAAAAAATCATATTCGCCTCAAAATCAAATCCATTTCAAATATCATCGTATCTATTCAAATGTAAGATTCCTTTTCAAAAATCAATTTTCCCATCAATATCTCATTTCGATTTCAAAATCATTTCGAATTTCAATTTAGGTTGCAACTTCATTTAACTCAATTCGTATTTAAATTCAAGATTTAAACATAAACATTTCACCTTATTAACCAGTTTGGAATTTCAGAAAAATAGTTTTAAGTAGTTTAAAAGTAGTTTAAATAATTAAAATACTTAAAATCTTTAAAATGGATTTTAAAATAGATTAAAATAGTTTAAGTATTCAAAATGGTTTATATAATAGAGTAATTTGGAAAACAAAATAAAACAGCTTCAAAACCAATCCATTTCAATTTATAACTTCCCAATTCAAATCAATTTCAATTTCCATTCTACCGATTCAATTTCGATTTCAATTCAAAACAACGTCAACTTTAACTTCAAATCAATTCAATTCTACATTCACCTTCAATTTATTCAATTTCAATTTTTATCGATTTGGAGCTTGATTTTTCAAAATATCAATTTTTAACACTTAACAAAAATTTCCTTCAATATTCAAATTTAAATCCCACTTACAAATATGACTCAGTTTCAAGCTCAATTTCAAATATCATTTTATATCGCTTTTACTTAGTAATATTCAAAGCTCGAATTAAGGTTCAATCTTTTAAAATGAATACATTTTCGAAATTCAATCATAACCCAATTTTAAATTTCAAGTCTCAACTTAAATCATTTAACAACTTCTTTTAACCAAAATCTATTTCAACTTCCAAACTCAATTTTCGATAAATTCGATTTCTATAAATTGATGTCTATTTATAACTTTTAAAACAAAACATTTAACTAAATTTCAAATCGACGATTTTGAAAAATCATAATTTAGCCAATTCGGTGTCTGTATATAATTTTCTATCCTATGGCCAAGTGATTATTTATTTCAATTAAATGTCACGGATGAATATATATCACTTAAATCAAATCACAGTTTCATATGTCTGCATAACAGGTTATATGTAAGCAGTAAACATCCAAATATTTAAATATCAACCAATAGCATCCATCGAAATAAATCATCCAATAGACAACACAATTCATAGCAATTTCATAGTTATTAATGTTAGGTAATTTTATCGCAATTCAATTTTAATTTTAACGGTCAATTAAATTTTCAACGGTTAATTCAATGACAATATATATGACAATTAAACTTATCAAGCAACGACAAATAAAATCATAACACTTCATAATGTCGAATTTAACTAGCATAAAGATATTTAGTACGTTGTGAGCGTTATAAAACATTCACCTTGATTTTACGATTTTAAATCAAATCGAACGACGTTCGATTCAACTCAAAATTTTATTTAGCTCCAAATTATTCCAATCCAGCTCCATTGCGTAGTGCTCGTCCATACGATTCCAACGCAATTGGTTTCGCGCGTTTTCGACCTCGTATGAAAAAGTTATGAATTTTAGAAGTTACACGATTTTATATTCATAATTTTACAACATAATTTAATTTTTCCTCAACCTAAATCAATCTAAGCCGTGAGATCCATCACCCTGCAATCCAGCCCGTCCCTTAGCTTCTCCCTCAACTCACGTTACTTCTACAGGAAATAGCCGTATACATGAAACCCATAGCTCGAAATTAGGGTTGAATTTTGCGACCACCACAAGCAGCGATAAGTTGATCAGAGAGTGTCGTTCCCTCCGCCTACGTGAGAGCTACCCACGCCTATGAATACTTGAAGTTCGGCCACCCCTAGGGCCTCGAAATGCACGCGCAACCTGATGCGAACGGTAGCCCCTACCTCCCTCCACGTCGCACCATTCTTCATCTCGACCGTTGGATTCGTAATACACAACGACCTCTACAAGTTTCTAGTTGACGACTTCTCGATTCGATGCATAGATTTGGAGAAAATGAGGGGGAAAGAGATTGATTTTCGGCCATCAACTGCAGGAAGTGGCGGCTACGAATGTTTAACCTAGGGTTTCTGAAGGATGCGCGTATATATAAACGTATATATATATATATATATATATATATTATTTTATTACTATTTATCGACTCTTCCAGACGAACTCCAAACGAAGCGTGTTGGCTGGTGTTTCTAGGGTTTACCCAACGTTCCGGACACAATGGAATAGGTTTCGGAGGCTAATTCGATCATATGTGCGAGTTACGGAAATAAACGATCAAATTTGAATTAAACCGATTAAATGAATTTCTACGCGTTTTGGCTTGCCCCGGACAAACGGTAAATCCGATTGACATGAAATTTGAAACCTTATAATAATATGACATTACGGATCCGATGAAACTAGTTTCATCGAAATCCGAGACTGTTTGAGAAATGACTATTTTAACTCGCCAAAATAATATTAAAACAATTTCAACGCGTTTCGAGCTGCCACGGTCAAACGACAACTCCGATTCCTATGAAAATTGGAATCCGATAATAACTAACTATTACGGATCCAATGGATCTAGTCTCGTCCCATTCCGAGACTGTTCGAAAATTGGCTATTTTCAGTCGCTAATTAAATATTAAAATATTCAATTTTCACAAATTTACTTTTAATTCGATTTTTAAAGTTCTACAACATCATTATAACTTTAATATGATAAAATAAAATTTTACAAATCATTTTTAATCATATTAGACCCATTATTCAATTATCCAATAAATTCCAATTTTAAAATCTTATTAACTCTATTTTAATCCCAATATAACTTACATTCACTTTGGAAACCAATTTGAATCAAATTAAATCAAATTTCAATTATTCACTCTATTTTCATATATTAAATTTCAATATTGGATTTTTAAATAAAAATTTCTTTATCAATCGATTTACTATATTACATCAAATGAACTCTACATTATTATTTAACTACTGTTAGAGATAGTTCACTCAACTAATATAAAAACTTCCATTTCAATTGCAATTGGTTCACAAATTAAATTCGACTAACTAAATGAATATGTAACTTAAATAATTATCACCGTTAACTTTTAATTACTTATAAATTTATTATTTGCAACAAGTGTCACAATTACCTATACAATACAAATTCATTCAATTACCTTTGACTACATATTATTTCAATTGATCTGAGATTTCATTCAATTCATAAATAATTAACTTAGATAAAATTTGTTGCATTTCGTCCTAGTTATTATTATTCCACAAGACTTATAAATTTTTTTCCTAACACTAAAATCACGAAAACTTATTAAATTAGCTATTTTAATTATCGAAAATTTACGGGTCGTTACAAATATTTGATATTGTTATGCTCATTTCAAAATTATATAATTCATTCAACCATTTAATTATTTTATTTAATACATTTGAAATTTTAAAACATATTTTAAAATTCAGTTAACAATTTAAATGTTTTATCATTTTTGTGGACGAAAATTAGATGTGAGAACTTGTAATAAATTAAACTAATTTTATTTTATACTAGCAACTAATACTTATAATGTACATACCCTAATTAAATAAAAAAATTACTTATGTTTAACCGTACCAATCTAGCGGTATATTAATCAATAATTGTACACTAATTTTTGTAACAAACTATAACACACATTGTTCTAATTAATTATAACAAATATTCGCGTAAACTTATATATCCATTAGCATATCAATCAGTAATTATGCACTAGTTTTTTAATTATAAATAAACCCTAATTTTTAATTACAAATTAAACAATCAAACCACTAATTAATATCCCCAACTCAACAAATACAATATTATCATTAACTATTTTTCGAATTAAGGTATTTATTTGAAGTTTGATTCTCTGTGAATTAGCTATTCGGGGCTATTGTGTTAATTTCATGTTTTGTGTTGGGTATTATGCTGCTGTAGTAGGGAGAAGTTAATCTGCTTCCCTTTCTTTGCTTTAGCCAATGTCGGAAACTTAATCTACTTAAGTTGCTTCCCTTTCTTTTGTCAAAAAATTATGTCAGTGTGAATACTTATGCACACATAAAAGCTTAGATTTTAATAAAAATTGATTACAATTGCTATGTCATGATTAATTCATTTATTTATAGTTGTTCATATTAGAAATTAACTTAGATTAGATTATTCATTTTATTTGTTCGCAATGCTTCCATATATTAGCATAATTAGAACTCATTATTTGTTTTTTGATTGATTTCCAGGAATCCCCTACGTAAAGAACAAGAAAAATAACATGTTGAGCTATTTCAAAAAATTAAAAGAAACCAGATCAAATTCTAGCGGTGTTCCCCTAATACCTTCTCCTCCCATTCCTTCACCACTTCCTCAAATACTAGAAGGTGATTGGGAAGAGTATCCATATGATCCCCGACTAAGAGAAAAAATCCATCTCTATAATGATAATAAAAAAGAGAAAGTCCGTCGATTTAATTTGCAAAAAGGTCGTTGTCAACCAAAAAAACATGAATTTCCATGGCGTTTAGTGGGAAATAAGAAGCGTAGATTTATTTCTTCATGGTTTAATGATCATTCAACTTGGTTAGAGTATAGGATAAAAAGAGATGCAACATTTTATTTGTATTGCTATCTTTTCAAGCCCGATCCGGTGATTCGAATTTTTGCCTGCGCCACTGCACATGGATGCACAATAATAGAATACCGATATAAAACAGTAAGGAATTCTGAGGTTTGTCTTAGCAATCTCCTTAAAACTTTATGTGCAATTTTTTCTAAGATACAAAATAATATGCACAAATTGTAATGAGTATGTCTACTATGTGATTTGATAATTCTTTGATTTGAGAGCAGAATGAAAATGAAGAAGATGAAGAAAAAAGATGAGGAATTTGATCACTATTCCTCTCTTTTTATAGCCTTCAACAGTTGCGTCCGCTCGGAAGGTTGCGTTTGTTCTTCTGAATCAAAGAGTCATTTGCAACGCCCAACAGTTGTTTCTGTTGATCAATCATTTGCATAGTCCAACAGTCGTTTGTGTCCGTCAATTTTTTGTCATTTCTGTTAGTCAGTCATTTGCAACGCCTAACAGTTGATTCTTTTTGTTAGTTATTTGCAACGTCTAACAGTAGCATCAATTCTGAGCTAACAGTTGCATCCGCTCATCACCAATATTTAAAACAGTCGTGTTTGTTCATTCACGACTGTTATTTGAAGAAATCACGTGTTTAAACCATAGTCATATAGGTCCTTCAACTTGTACAAAATTATAATATAATTTGGAAAAGAGTATATAAACATGAAAACTTTTTTGTTTTTAACGACGCATGACTATATCTTCATTCAATTGTGCAAAGATCTCTAGCCAACATTTCTCAAAAGGGATCGCCTTTATACCTATTTTGAATTGATTTTTCAAATATTTAATCTTTTGGATATTCACAAAGTAAACCCAAACATTGCATCGGAGTGTAATAGCTTTAGAATTATAGTGCGGTCTATCGAACCTTGTAGATACAATGATTTACTGAAATTATGCCATTCAGAAAACATGATTGCATTTCATAGAGTAAAACGGAAAAGTAGTCATATTTCCAATTAGTAAAATTCAATCAAGAAATGTAATTAAAAGAAAATCAAGAAAGAGTAATCAAATGTACTCAACAAAACATGCAAAAATCAATCAACATAACATACAAATTTCAATCAAGAAAGCCATCTATATAACAAAAGTACTTCGAGGTTTTTCTCAAGGAGCAAACGGAACCGAATTTTCAATATCAAACTTATTTTCGGCCAATATCAGCTCCGAGAACGATAGGTCAACCTCCCTCAACTGACCATTCACATCACTGCTTTCTACCAACCCTAACCTTGCACCTCCTACACAAAACACAAACTCAAACTTATAGCTTTCGAATCTCAAAGGCACAACCTCATCGTTCTCTTCAAAATACCCAACTAACCTTAAAACCATGTCTAATCCTTCCCATTCCTGATTATTCTTCAAAATATAGAACCTCCCATAAGGACCGTTTACGACAACCATATGGATATCACCCATGATTCTTCCAAGTTGTAGCTTCATGCTTAATGAATTTTCAGATATCGGGAAGTTTTTATCCTTAAACTCCACTGTACAATAATACGGGTCAAACATAATACACCTTGGCCTATGCCCATCAGTAAGCCAGTATGCATACCTATATAAAGAAACACCCGTATTTAACCGTATCCCTCCATACATTGGATCAATATGAATACGGCACACTCTTGTCATCCATCCGTGATATGAATGATACACATCGAAGGTGAAAGTGTCGTCTCCTTCGTTGATAATGCAACTAATGTTGAAAGAACGGTCGAAGTTGAAAGAAATAATTGCGGGGGATGAGATGTGATGGGGTCTATGAGGGTAGGGAATGTGTGAAGTTCTGAAGTTCGGGTGCATTACGAAATAGGAGATTGTGTAGGTGTTGCGGCAAAGGATGTAACCGTTTGAAGAAGATAGGACGATGAAGGGTTGAGGGAAGGGGCCATGAGGGTAAAGAAGGTGATGAGGGTTGAATTGGCGATGTAAAGTGTATATGCAAGCAGCGTTGATGTTGTTGTTGATGCGGTTTTGGAAGAAGATGCCTGCTGTTGAAAGGCCATGGCGGTAAGTGCCGAAACCTTGTTCTTTAGCGATGGGCAGTGCCATTGATCACCTTCTTGACGAAAATATGACTTCTTTCGTGTTATTTTGTTGTCGTTTGAGGAGGCGAGAGAGAGAAGGATATAATGTTATGTGATTTGATGATTTGATTGGAAGGGTTATGGGTAAGATGAGATTATTATAGGTTGATACTTTATTTAGTCGGATGTTAAAAAACTAACTAATCAACAAGACTGCTTCGACTTCCACTGTTTTTGGCTGTCAGAAGATTTTAGATTCGGGTTTTGCTAGTTGATTTTCGGTAGAGGTTTTAGTATCAAGTTTTGGTGGTTTATTTCAATGAAAGTACATTGGAAAATTCTAGGTAAGACAACGTACGTTTGGCACTCACAATTTTTTTAACAAAGTCACCATTAGCATTGCTACTTATAATGGGAAATTTAAGATTTTTATGTTTTTTTTTTCCACCAATTTTATTTCCGTATAACCGAAATTATGAACAAGATGCAAATCAAGAAAAACTCAAATGAACTCAGAAAAACATAAAAATAGAGAAAAAAACCGAGAGGAACAAAAAAGAAATGGAAAATGTTATATATTTTTTGACAAATCTACTAGCAGTTTCCAAAAAAAAATCACAGATAAAAAGTACGAATCAAAAAGAATTTGTTGATTGACAAATTTAATTTGTAAACTAAAAAGTACTTTGCATATGAAACTATAATCTTTAATAATAATTGTAATATCTTTAGTGTCACTCTTTTTTGGTGTCAGTGCGCACTACCAAAAATGCCCCTCCATCTTAATATCACTTAAAAAATTGATCCAACCTCTTTACAATTATTTCAAATATCATCGCTGAAAAATAAGATCTAATAAATAAACTTTCTTTATAAATTCAAAACGCCCCACCACAAATATTATCAAACATTATCACTTAAAAATAGGATCTAATATATACTGCATGCTATAAAATAATAAACATCATCATCACGCACAAAGTGCGCCCCTTGATGCTTGTATAAAAGAACGTTGGACACTTAACAAACTCAAAAAACCTAAAGATATCCATAATATGAAAGGATTCTAAAATAAAGGCTCGGGCATATTTAAGTTTTCCATTGTTTTTCAATTTTAAAACTAATTTTAGTTCTTTGAGAAATTGTTAACTTTTAATCGTTGGATTTTTCATAAATTTTCAAGGGTTCAAAGAAAGTTCATATTTTCTAGAAAATGGTAAATACTTATAAAAAAAGGATGAAACTTCAGCAGAACTTCGGTTTTTATCAGAAAATATCATTTCTAAGAATAAATTGAATTTATTTTCTGAAATTTGATTTTTGAAAACAATTGGGTTTGAATATATATCATTCCTACAAGCTTAGGCAAAAATCTCAAATTTTCAAAATATAATATAATTTTCTTAGAAAGTTTATGAATTTTAAAAGTAAATTCAATTGTTTAGAAGGATCTCATATTTGTGGATGAATATAGATTTTATAAAAAATGTTGGAACCGGGTCAGTCCATAGTGGAAGTTATGAATGGATTTCAATTTTTTTCCTCATTGAATCTTTATTGGGCCTACGAAGTCTATTTTATTTAGAATATTACTAAATATTATTTAAATAAAATCTTTTATATTATTTAAATTTATAAATATATATTTTTATTTAATCTATGTCTTGATATGTGTGTGCGTGTCATATACATATATATGTGTGTGCATGTGCAACATATCAACCCGTGCAAAGTATAGCATGCATGTATATCGATGATGAAATTTACATCGCAACGGACACATTAGCTCATCCAGTATGCATGTATATATTGTCCAAATATATGTATGTATAAGTGTATATATACACTATTATTTATATAAGTATCATATATATATAAATATAGTTTTGCTTAAATAATTTTATGTAATATATATATATATATATATATATATATGTTTATATATTTATATATATATAAACATACATTTATATATATAAACGTATATATATATATATATATATTTATATTTATCAATGTAATATTTGATAAACTTGCTGAAGGTTTAGTGCTAAATGATAAAACTTTAAAGACAAAAATATATTTCAGTAGAGAAGCAACTAGAAAGAAGATAAGTTGGAAGAACTGAAGTTTGAGGAAGGAAAATTAACTTACTTGGGTGTAGCCCTCTCTTCCCCATATCTTCGTTACTCTCGGTGGCAGCACCTGATACAGAAAAGTCAAGCTAAAGTACAAGGCTGTGACTCACATTTTCTTAATTTTGCTGGTAGTGCAGAATTACTAAATTCAGCAACTACCCCTATAGTGTTGTGTTGGATATTTATATATTGATAGAATTTGTAATAATAATATTCAATAGAGCAGTTGCCAGAAAGATAGAAAGTGAATATTTGATTTATCGAATGATTGGATACAAATGTCTTTGATGAATGATTCAATAGAAAAATTTGTACACGATACGCTGATCATATATATGTAACATTTGTATATTGGGATTTAGGCAATTGGCCCAGATCTGCCTCTATAAGGCAGAAATATTATAGACCACTGGATTGCATGTGGATGGTTGTGATCTTCTCTTCAGTGAATTAAAAATAGGGAGAGTAAATCATTCTCTTCGTATCTTTAATTGCCCCTCTCAAACCTAAGCTGCTAGGGTTAGGGTTTGGTGACTATCAGCAGTATCCATGTCTATTTTTAATTCCAAAGCAAAGAATCATCGAAATAACCTCACTACAACTTTATTTGTAACGACCCGGAATTTTGGGTCGCTAGATTTGAACATTTAATTCATTTTAAATGTTGAATATGTGTTATGATTTGAATTTTGAAATAAAAAGATTTTGATTAAAGTAATAGAATTGGTTAAATTTCAAATACGGGAATTTAATTGAAATTTGAATAATAATAGCTTAATATTAGAATTGGGTAATTGGTGAATCTGAGTGTAAATAAATATAAAAATGGTTTCTAAAAATTTATTTAAGTTTATTTTGATTTAAATAGTACTGTTGGACGTTGGAAGAAATTAAAAGTCGATAAATTAGGATTTGGAATTTTATATTAATTTAATAATGGAATTTAATAATATAATAATGCAAATATTCAGATTTTGATTTAAAACGAATTAGAATGATTTAATTATAAATTCTATATGAATTATAATTAAGTTAATAAAATTTTAAAAGTGAAATTTTAGATGATTTCGACGATTTTGAAATCGCTCGAATTTATCGACGAGTTAAAATAGCCTTCCAGGGCACAGTCTCGGAATTCGACGAAACCAGTTCCATTGGATCTGTAATAGTTAGTAATTATTGGATTTCAATTTTCGTAGCAATCGGAGTTGTCGTTTAACCCCGGCAGCTTAAAACGCATAGAAAATACTTTAATCGATTTAATTTAAAATTGACCGTTTATTTCAGTAACTCGCGCATATGATCGAATTAGCTTCTGAAACACGTTCCATTGTATTCGGAACGTGGGTAAAACCTTAAGAACGCCTGGAGGCACGTGATATTTGGAGTTTGGTTGTAAAAGCTTGTTAAAATCGGAGAGAATATTAAAATAATATTAATAAAAGTTTATAAAACGCGTTTAGGCCTAACCCTAGATCTATTTCTTCAGAGCCGCCACCATACTCTTCTATGGCCGATAATTTCTCATCTTCTTCCTCTTTTCTCTTGAAATCCACGCATTAATTCGCAAAATTTCCAACTAGAGAAATGTTGTGCTCGCCGAGTTCTACTAGATCAACGGTGGATCTTGGCTATCGTCGACCAGAAGGAGGATTATGTAGGATCTAGATTAACCCTAGAGGGGGGGTGAATAGGGTTATAGCAAATTTTTGCGAATTAAACACAGAAGCAAACTGCAGAAATAAATATGCTGAAAAATAAATCACACACAGAATTTACCCAGCTTCGGCAACCCCTGCCTACTACTGCATTCCCAGATTTCTATTAGAATTAAACAGTTTCCCGCTTACAAACACTCTAACAGACTTGCAAACCCTGCTACCGCCTATAGAGTTTTGCAAACTTGCAAACCCTGCTAACTGGACTAACTCTAACTAGACAATCTGTCAACACCTAAACCCTAGGTGATAATTTATCATGTTTTGTTTTGAAAAGAACATTCAAATGAAGCGAATTATAAAAGCAAGCACTAAATTTAAAACTATTTAAATTATCTTGCCTTTATAAAAAATAAAAATACCCTAACTCAATACAAACATAAGATATGCGGTCACTTCCCTTTATCTTATTTCACCCGGTCCATTTTCTTTTGTTTGTGAAAAAGATGACCGATCCTTTTCTTTTTCAATCTAGGGCTTCGGTTCTTCTGTGAGATTTGGGGCTTTGTTCTGATGATTGATTCTTTGACTTGTGTTGATCTTTCTCACGCTCGTTCTCTGATGATTTGATGCTTGTTGCTAGCTCGTTCTCTGATAATCGAGTTTACTGTTGCGGTATGTAATCTTTTTGCTTGTTTGTGGTTTTGTGATTTTCGAACTCGATTTTTTCTGTTGTCTATGATGATTTCTTGGGGTGTATTTATAGGGTTGAAACCCTAATTAACACTGTCAGATTTGATTTCTTCATGTCGTTGATTATTTTCCTGAATTCGTTCTAGATTTGGAGTATTCCTTTCTTGATTCAATTTCGAATAATTGCTGACCATATTTGTATTCGAATTAATTGATTCGAAAATTTCTTGCTGTATTTGTTGTCTCGGTCCTCATTTGAATTAATACTGACCATATATGAATTCGAGAAATTTGCTGCAGAAATTTCTTTCCAAATTAGAAATCTTTGACTTAATCAAAGACTTAATCAAAAGATACGAATTTGTTTTTAAACTTCGGCTTGATTTCTGCACTGCCTTGTACTTGCCACTGTCTTGTGTTCCCTACTGCACATTCACCAGTTTACTTTATATGTGCATATATACATTTGTATATGTGTATGCCTATATTTTTGGGTTTGTACTTGGATTTGAACTGCTTCATGTTATGTTAATCTTGATTTTGGGACTGCTACTGACCTCTTTGTTGTAACTTGAAACAGTTTTGACAATTCGAATTTCACTTGCATACTCCATGTTGCATTATCACTGTGTTGCATTGTAGCTCCATCTTGACTTGAACTTTTTCACTGTATCAGATGCTACACTTGTTCATGTATTCAACTGTTGCACTTGAGTTTGTTTCCACTGCTTCATCAAGTTGTATTCATCCCTTGTATGCTTCAAGTTGCCTTGAGTTGAACTTATCTTGGGTTTGACCTTGTTTGTGACTTTTGTGCATTGTGCTATGTTGTTGTATGTGCATTGTGTTACTGATTTTGGTCGAGACTTTGTTTGTTGCAGTTTGTCACTGTAATTGCTGTTACATTACTTCACAGTGTTGCATTTGTTCATGTAGCTCTGTTGTTGCTGTGTTCCATGAGCATGCTTCACTGCATTATGAAAATGTTGCATTGTACTCTGACCATGTTGCACAATTTCTGTTGTTTCCAGTTGCACTTGCTTACTGCTTGATGGTCTTGTGACTCTTGTGATATTCATGTTGATTGCTTCATGACTTGTTGTTGGCATGTACATTGTGTTCACTGTTGCACTTGGTGTTTGTAGCTGCTATGCAGTTGCTATGCATCACTATATATACTATGTTTTGTTCTGCATTGATGCAGTTTCCATATTTTGTGTATTTTGATGTTTCATGCTGCTGTGATGCAGTTTCTTTCACTGTTGTATCTTTGAGAGCTTGCACTGCTTCATGTTGAATTTGTGCGGTGTTGTACTTGTTGCCTTGTATCACTGGTTCATTCTGGTTGGTGCAGTATTCATGTTTTTTTTTTTGTTGGTCTGGACTTTTGTGGGATATTTGAATGTTTCTGGCTCGATGTCGTTAATGCATTCATGACCACTGTCTTGCATATTTCTGATGCTGCACTTGGTCTTTGTTCTTCTCTGTTATGTTGCTTTGAATGAATTTGTGTTTTGTTGTAGTTTGTGCACACGAGTTGGCGTGGCAGTGCACACGTATACGAATGTATACGTGTGTACTGCAGCCACTTATAATTGCCTGTCCCTGATAAAAATTACTGATATGCATAGATATTGCACAATCAAAGATGATGACAATAACCCATGTATCTGAGACACAAACAAATTTTATTTTTGCAAATTTAAATTTGTTTGTTTTCAGATTACTGTTGTAGTTGCTAATTATACAGGTACACAGGAGACAGGACGAGAAGTGGAGCTGGACAATGCAGATAGATGCAGATGTGCAGACAGAGTGAAAAACTGAGTGTTGAGTGTTGTAGTGAGAAAAGTAAAATGTATGAACTGATGTATGTATATATATAGAGAGAGCTGAAAACTTTGTATTGTTTAAGTGTTGTAATAAAATATTATATTGAATAAAAAATACTAGTTGAATTATATAGATTCTGTGCAATAGTATAATTATTCAATATGAATATAGTCCAAACTGCAAACACACACACATATATATATATATATATATATATATATATATATATATATTGATATATATATGTTTGTTATCATCAAACAAAAAATCACATCAAACAATCTCCCCCTTTTGATGATGACAAACATATATATTAAAGATTTTGAAATGCTAATACATGTGTTTGAACACGAAATTTTTAGCTCCCCCTATTTGAATGCTCCCCCTACAACCAAGACCACTCCCTGTTTAGAAGATAACAAAAATTACAAAAGAACTAAAGAAAAAATTAACTAACAACATTTAACCAAATTTGTTGAAATAGGTCAAAAAATATTTACTTTCTCATCAAAATCTTGTTCTTCTCCCCCTTTTGTCATTATCAAAAGACTGACAAAAAAAAATGGAACAGTAGGAACAAAAAATAATATATCATAACGAGATAAAAACTTCCATATTGTAGAGGATGGATTGATGATTAGTTTTAATAAGAAGAGAGATATTTTAACATTAATTTGACATTTAAGCACAAAAACAAAAAAAAATAAGCACTTACTAACCACGCATAACCATAAGGACTTTTAAATGGGATTAGCAGTTACTTATTAGTCTATGCATCCAGACTATTAAGTGAGACCAGAATACTTAGTTACCATACTCCATCCATGCATAACCATAAGGACTTTTAAATGAGAATGGAGTAATGATAAAAATAATTCACTCACATGCTCCATCCATGCATAACCATAAGGACTTTTAAATGAGAATGGATGCATGAGAGTTATTATTATTTATTAAATTTTTTTTATTTTTTTATTTTTTTTAATTTAAAAATAATTCACTCTTCTTATTTTATCAAACCATTATGAATGATAGAAAGATGGTAGAAATAGAAATGATCGTGGAATAAGTTACCAAGTTAATTATATTATGTAATATCCAGTACTGAATACCATATTCGAATCAATCTTTGGAAAATATCCAAAACTTGTTTGAATCCTAGAAATTGAAGTTGAAAGTATATATCCAAGAATATTTCAACCTAACAATGAAAAATGGTTAGTCAATTTCTATAATCCCCAAATCCAAACGTAATCTAGAAAATCTGTCTTCAGGGAGGGGTTTTGTGAAAATATCAGCAAGTTGAGCCTCGGTTGAAATATATTCAATGCAAATGTCTTCCTTAGCAATGTGATCTCTAAGAAAGTGGTGTCTCACATCAATGTGTTTTGTGCGTGAATGATGAACAGGATTATTTGATAAGTCTATTGCACTTTTACTGTCACATTTTAATGGAACTTGTTTATAAACTAAGCCAAAATCAGAAAGAGTTTGCATCATCCATAAAATTTGAGCACATCAACTTCCTAAAGCAATATATTCTGCTTCAGTGGTGGATAATGCAACACAATTCTGTTTTCGACTTGACCATGAAACTAATAAATGTCCTAGCATGAAACATGTCCCACTGGTGCTTTTCCTGTCAACCAATGAACCAGCATAATCAGCATCAGAATAACCAACTAAATCAAAGTTTTCACAAGAAGGGTACCATAATCCAAATTTGTGTGTGTGTGAAAGATATCTCAAAATTCGTTTAGTGGCTTTCAAATGAGATTCTTTAGGATTAGATTGAAAACGTGCACACAAACACACAGAAAACATAATATCAGGTCTAGAAGCAGTAAGATAGAGAAGTGAACCAATTATCCCTCGATATTTTTTCTGATCAACAGCACTTCCTTTCTCGTCTTTGTCCAACTTTGTTGATGGGCTCATAGGAGTTCTCAATGGTTTGGAGTTCTCAACTCCAAATTTCTTCAACAGTTCCAACACATACTTGGATTGCGAAATGAAAATGCCATCACTGCTTTGCTTGATTTGAAATCCAAGAAAATATTTCAATTCTCCAACCAAGCTCATCTCGAATTTAGCCTGCATGACTTGTTCAAATTTCTCGCACAAGAGTTCATTAGTAGCACCATAAATGATATCATCCACATAAATCTGAACAATCAAAAAATCACTTCCTTTATGTAATAGAAACAGTGTCGTGTCAGCACTCCCCTTTTCAAAGCCATTTTCCAGAAGATATGTACAAAGGCAGTCATACCAAGCTCTAGGGGCTTGCTTAAGACCATATAATGCTTTTTCAAGTTTATACACATGATTTGGAAAATCGTGATTTTCAAAACCGGGGGGTTGTTCAACAAAAACTTCTTCTTTCAGATCACCATTTAGAAATGCACTTTTTACATCCATTTGTTTTAGTTTGAAACCTTTATAACAAGCAAAGCTGAGCAAAATCCTAATGGCTTCTAACCTAGCAACTGGTGCAAATGTCTCATCAAAATCTATGCCTTCTATTTGGTTATATCCTTTTGCGACCAACCTAGCTTTGTTTCTAATTACATTTCCTGATTCATCAAGTTTGTTTTTGAACACCCATTTAGTTCCTACAATTGGATAATCATTAGGCCTAGGAACTAATTTCCAAACTTTATTTCTCTCAAATTGATTAAGTTCATCTTGCATTGCTAAAACCCAACTTTCATCATTAAGAGCCATTTCAACAGAATCAGGTTCTATTTCAGAAATAAAACCACTATGACAACAAAACGCACATAAATTTTTATCAAATGCAGAGCGAGTGCGTATACCTTCCGTAGGATCTCCTATAACTAATTCAGGAGGATGATTGGATTTGAACTTCAATCTATCAGCATCAACAGTCCTACTTCCATCTTTCTCAGTAGATGTCCCTTCTTTAATGCCTTCATGATCTACCCCATCATCACCCGTTTTTTCAGTCGTCCTTTCCAGATCAGATTCATCAAATTTCACATTGACTGATTCAACAATTATCTTTGTTCGTTTGTTGTATATCCTGTAAGCCTTGCTCCTTGTTGAATAGCCCATGAAAATTCCCTCATCGGCCTTTGATTCAAATTTTCCAAGTTGATCACCTGTGTTAAGAATGAAACAAGGACATCCAAAAACACGAAAATAAGAGATGTTAGGTTTCCTTTCATGCCACACTTCATAAGCAGTTTTGCCAAGTATTGGTCTAATCATTACTCTATTCATTACGTAGCACGAAGTATTCACCGCCTCTGCCCAAAAAGTTAGAGGTAGTTTATACTCACTCAACATGGATCTAGCCAATTCTTGTAATGTACGATTTTTCCTTTCAACCACCCCATTTTGTTGAGGTGTTCGTGGGGCAGAAAATTCATGTTTTAAACCATTTTCTTCACAAAAGTTTTCAAATTCTAAATTTTCAAATTCGCCTCCATGATCACTTCTCAAAGTTTTAATTGAAACTCCTTTTTCATTTTGAACAAGTTTAGCAAATTTTGAAAAATAATCAAAAGATTCATACTTTTTGGCTAAGAAATAAACCCATGTAAATCTAAAATAATCATCAACCAATACATAACAATAACGTTTTCCATTCAAGCTTGCAATTTCATTTGGTCCAAATAAGTCCATATGAATTAATTCGAGGACCCTTGATGTGCTAACAATGTTTTTAGGGCGAAATGATGATCGACTAAGCTTTCCCAAGGAACATGCTTTACACACTTTGTTATCTTTAAATTTCTGATGTGGTAACCCTCTGACTAATTCTTTCGTTTCAAGATTTCTTAAGAGACTCATGCTAGCATGTCCAAGTCTCCTATGCCATAAAGATGCCTCTTCGTCAGTGGCTACCAAACATCTGGAAAGATTTAGATTGTCAAACGAAAGTGAGTAAACATTTCCTTTTCTTTTGCCCATAAAGACAATGTTATTAGAAGTTTTATCAATGATTTTGCAAGTATCACTGTCAAAAATCACATTCATACCTTTGTCACATAGTTGGCTAATAGAAATGAGATTGTGATGCAAATTATAAACGTATAAAACATTAGTCAAGGAAAAAGTACCATTACTTACTTCACCTTTCCCAATAATCTTACACTTGCTATTATCTCCCATGATCACATTTCCACCTCTAAACTTCTCTAGGCTAAGGAACTTAGATTTATCACCTGTCATATGTCTAGAACAACCTGAATCTAGAAACCATTCTTGTTGCTCCTTAGCCCGCCAACAGACCTACATAAAGAGAGAGGAGGATGACCTAGAGAAACTCTTAGGTCCAATGATATTAGTAACTGAAGCATTGTGAACAAACAATCCCTTTGGAACCCAAACTTGTTTTGTCCTTTTATTTTTGTTCCTATAGACATGAAATTTGTTTGTAGAATTCTTAGGAACCCAAACTTGTATAAATTTTGTGTTCTTGTTCCTATGACTACAATTTTCAACACGATGTCCAATTTCACTTCTAACAAAGACACTCTTACCTTTTGCATGATCATCAACCTGTGTTTTCCCAAAACCTAGTCCTTTTCTGTTGTTAGCAAAGAGTTGATTTCCCAATAACATGTTAAACGATTTTTCTCCTCTTGAAAAGTTATTCAGAGATTTCTCAAGATTTTGGACTTTGGTTTTTAGTGTTGTGTTTTCAGTCACAAGTGTGGTGCATCTATTTATAAAATCCTTTTTCCTAGTGTCAATGGTTTCCTTAAGATTCGAGTTTTCTTTTTCAAGATTATCGAAGCTATTCTTAAGTCTTGATATTTCTGAATCTAAAATTTTACATTTTTTACAGTCTAGGTTTTGAATATTTTCAAGTTCAGTTTCTAACCTAGTATTCTCATGAACGAGTTCTCTCCTGTCAGACTTCAATTTTTCAATTTTAGTTTCAAGAGTATCAATTGTATTAGTAAAATCATAACACATCAAAACAAGTTCTTTGTAAGAATAGTTACGTACCTCACTGGATTCCTCTGAACTTGTTTCTGAATCTGATTTTGCCATAAGGCACAAGTTAGCCTCTTCTGAGCTATTATCCGAAACTTCTTCTCCTTCTTCATCATCCCAAGTTGCTGCAAAGGCCTTCTTCTTCTTTTTCTTTCCTTTGTTGTTCTTGAGAAGTGGACATTTTTGTTTGAAGTGGCCAGGCTTTTTGCAGTTAAAGCATGTTAATTCATTATCGGAGTCATCAGAATCTTTTGACTTATTACCACTTGTTTTCTTCTTGCGTGGCCTGAATTTTGACCATTTTCTAAGATTATTGACAGCCATCGCAAGCTCTTCAATTGGATCTTCTTCTTCTTCACCGCTTTCTTCTTTGCTTTTTAAGGCAATCGTCTTCTTTTTTGATTCGGAGTTGTTACGTTCCTCCTTTGCCTTTAGCTCAAGCTCATATGTCATCAAGTTTCCGATCAACTCCTCCATGCTTAGTTTACTCAGATCTTTTGATTCTTGTATTGCAGTGACTTTTGCCTCAAAGTTCATTGGTAAGACTCGCAGTATCTTCCGTACAAGCTCTACTTCAGTGAAGACCTTCCCAAGCGCTCTAGCATTGTACACCAAAGTTGAAAATCGTCCAAACATATCTTTTATGCTCTCACCCTTTTCCATCACAAAGTTTTCGTATTCATTGCTAAATAGAGCTAGTCGTGACTCCTTGACTTGAGAAGTTCCTTCGTGTGTCACCTCCAGAGTGTGCCAAATTTCCTGTGCTGTTGTACAATGAGAAATTCTATTAAATTCATTTTTATCAAGAGCACAGATCAAAGTGTTCATTGCTTTCGCATTTGTAGTTTTTAATTTCTTATCGTTAGCATCCCACCTATCCTTAGGTTTAGGAATCTCAGTATCACCAACAACTATAGTGGGAGATTTATAGCCAGTTTCAATAATATCCCAAACATCATAATCGACAGAACTAAGATAAATACTCATTCTAACTTTCCAATAAGCATAATCATTCCCATTAAACATGGGTGGCCTAGCAATAGATAGCCCCTCAGAAAAAGCATTATTTGGTGGATTCATGACTCTAGAGTTATAGTAAAATACCTTGCTCTGATACCACTTGTAGGATCTAGATTAACCCTAGAGGGGGGGTGAATAGGGTTATAGCAAATTTTTGCGAATTAAACACAGAAGCAAACTGCAGAAATAAATATGCTGAAAAATAAATCACACACAGAATTTACCCAGCTTCGGCAACCCCTGCCTACTGCTGCATTCCCAGATTTCTATTAGAATTAAACAGTTTCCCGCTTACAAACACTCTAACAGACTTGCAAACCCTGCTACCGCCTATAGAGTTTTGCAAACTTGCAAACCCTGCTAACTGGACTAACTCTAACTAGACAATCTGTCAACACCTAAACCCTAGGTGATAATTTATCATGTTTTGTTTTGAAAAGAACATTCAAATGAAGCGAATTATAAAAGCAAGCACTAAATTTAAAACTATTTAAATTATCTTGCCTTTATAAAAAATAAAAATACCCTAACTCAATACAAACATAAGATATGCGGTCACTTCCCTTTATCTTATTTCACCCGGTCCATTTTCTTTTGTTTGTGAAAAAGATGACCGATCCTTTTCTTTTTCAATCTAGGGCTTCGGTTCTTCTGTGAGATTTGGGGCTTTGTTCTGATGATTGATTCTTTGACTTGTGTTGATCTTCCTCACGCTCGTTCTCTGATGATTTGATGCTTGTTGCTAGCTCGTTCTCTGATAATCGAGTTTACTGTTGCGGTATGTAATCTTTTTGCTTGTTTGTGGTTTTGTGATTTTCGAACTCGATTTTTTCTGTTGTCTGTGATGATTTCTTGGGGTGTATTTATAGGGTTGAAACCCTAATTAACACTGTCAGATTTGATTTCTTCATGTCGTTGATTATTTTCTTGAATTCGTTCTGGATTTGGAGTATTCCTTTCTTGATTCAATTTCGAATAATTGCTGACCATATTTGTATTCGAATTAATTGATTCGAAAATTTCTTGCTGTATTTGTTGTCTCGGTCCTCATTTGAATTAATACTGACCATATATGAATTCGAGAAATTTGCTGCAGAAATTTCTTTCCAAATTAGAAATCTTTGACTTAATCAAAGACTTAATCAAAAGATACGAATTTGTTTTTAAACTTCGGCTTGATTTCTGCACTGCCTTGTACTTGCCACTGTCTTGTGTTCCCTACTGCACATTCACCAGTTTACTTTATATGTGCATATATACATTTGTATATGTGTATGCCTATATTTTTGGGTTTGTACTTGGATTTGAACTGCTTCATGTTATGTTAATCTTGATTTTGGGACTGCTACTGACCTCTTTGTTGTAACTTGAAACAGTTTTGACAATTCGAATTTCACTTGCATACTCCATGTTGCATTATCACTGTGTTGCATTGTAGCTCCGTCTTGACTTGAACTTTTTCACTGTATCAGATGCTACACTTGTTCATGTATTCAACTGTTGCACTTGAGTTTGTTTCCACTGCTTCATCAAGTTGTATTCATCCCTTGTATGCTTCAAGTTGCCTTGAGTTGAACTTATCTTGGGTTTGACCTTGTTTGTGACTTTTGTGCATTGTGCTATGTTGTTGTATGTGCATTGTGTTACTGATTTTGGTCGAGACTTTGTTTGTTGCAGTTTGTCACTGTAATTGCTGTTACATTACTTCACAGTGTTGCATTTGTTCATGTAGCTCTGTTGTTGCTGTGTTCCATGAGCATGCTTCACTGCATTATGAAAATGTTGCATTGTACTCTGACCATGTTGCACAATTTCTGTTGTTTCCAGTTGCACTTGCTTACTGCTTGATGGTCTTGTGACTCTTGTGATATTCATGTTGATTGCTTCATGACTTGTTGTTGGCATGTACATTGTGTTCACTGTTGCACTTGGTGTTTGTAGCTGCTATGCAGTTGCTATGCATCACTATATATACTATGTTTTGTTCTGCATTGATGCAGTTTCCATATTTTGTGTATTTTGATGTTTCATGCTGCTGTGATGCAGTTTCTTTCACTGTTGTATCTTTGAGAGCTTGCACTGCTTCATGTTGAATTTGTGCAGTGTTGTACTTGTTGCCTTGTATCACTGGTTCATTCTGGTTGGTGCAGTATTCATGTTTTTTTTTT
This sequence comes from Allium cepa, assembly GCA_030765085.1. Taxonomy (NCBI): domain Eukaryota; kingdom Viridiplantae; phylum Streptophyta; class Magnoliopsida; order Asparagales; family Amaryllidaceae; genus Allium; species Allium cepa. The sequence continues at coordinate 186,110,466 of CM060934.1, forward strand.
GTTGGTCTGGACTTTTGTGGGATATTTGACTGTTTCTGGCTCGATGTCGTTAATGCATTCATGACCACTGTCTTGCATATTTCTGATGCTGCACTTGGTCTTTGTTCTTCTCTGTTATGTTTCTTTGAATGAATTTGTGTTTTGTTGTAGTTTGTGCACACGAGTTGGCGTGGCAGTGCACACGTATACGAATGTATACGTGTGTACTGCAGCCACTTATAATTGCCTGTCCCTGATAAAAATTACTGATATGCATAGATATTGCACAATCAAAGATGATGACAATAACCCATGTATCTGAGACACAAACAAATTTTATTTTTGCAAATTTAAATTTGTTTGTTTTCAGATTACTGTTGTAGTTGCTAATTATACAGGTACACAGGAGACAGGACGAGAAGTGGAGCTGGACAATGCAGATAGATGCAGATGTGCAGACAGAGTGAAAAAATGAGTGTTGAGTGTTGTAGTGAGAAAAGTAAAATGTATGAACTGATGTATGTATATATATAGAGAGAGCTGAAAACTTTGTATTGTTTAAGTGTTGTAATAAAATATTATATTGAATAAAAAATACTAGTTGAATTATATAGATTCTGTGCAATAGTATAATTATTCAATATGAATATAGTCCAAACTGCAAACACATATATATATATATATATTGATATATATATGTTTGTTATCATCAAACAAAAAATCACATCAAACAGATTAGAGGGCCGCGTTCATGCGATTTTCGTGCGCACTTTTCAAGGTCAGGGGCCGACCGAGTTTCGCCGGTCTCTAGACGTGGGTGAAGCCTTACGAGGCGCGTCGTTTGATGATCTCAGATCAACCTATGGGGCGCAGGAGGTGGTGCGACATTGGGAAGCTCGGTTGCGTGTTGGGTTCTTTCGGCCAACCTAGGTACGTGCGTGAGGGAAGAAGGCTTGGGCGGCTGTGATTTTAGATGATGATCGTGCGGCCGTGATTATTTTGGGTAATAAAAATTAAAATTAAAAGCAAATTTTTTTAAAATGTTATTTAAACTTTGAAAATTCATATCTATTTCATACGGTGGCAGATTTCAACGAAATTGGTAGCGTCAGAATCGCAGAGACGCGATCTACATAGTGGTGTAATTCTGGATTCGTTCCGAGCAAGTAAAAAAATTAGGTTAAATCGAACGCCGTTCGATTTAATTTAAATTTGAACGCTCGCCGAAAATCAAAGGTGAGTTTAACTCACTCACATCTGGAGTATTAGTTAATTTAGATAGTCAATATTAAAATGATTGCTTGATTGGTTGAATATGACTGAATCGATATATGTTGTTGTGCTAATATCTGTGGATGCAGGGAAACAGGTTGGATCCAACTGGATCCCTCACAAATAGAAATTAATTTATATTCGGTGATATACCTTATTTATTATTCTGTGATAATTTTTTTAGATCCTGATGTGCTGCGTTTTATTTATATGCCGTGGTGAATTAAATTGAAATTGAAATTTGTGTTGTGTTGTGCTGTGATTGGGTGAATACAACCTGAAATTTTAAATATAAATAGATGGATTGTGTTTAAAGAATATAAAGAAATTCTTAAGTAAAGGATTTTAAAAGAGATTAAATCCAAGGAATGAGTTGAAAATTTTCAAGCGTTTGAAATTTGATTTTAAAGGGAATTGAGAATTGTTTAAATTAATAGCGAGATTTATTTTAAAGAAATGAGAAGTGTGCTTTCTCCTGGAAATTTTGTTTTGTTTTAAGAAAACTTTCAAATTATAAATTTGCAGTTTAAATATGTTTAGAATATTTTTAGAAAGAAATATTATTTTAAAATGTTTTTTTAGTAAAAGCAAATATTTGATTAAGTATTATGGTATTTAATTATTTTTAAAAGAAGTAAAGTAGTATTAAGTTTTTAAAAGGAAATTTTAATATGAATATTTGATTTAATAACCTTATTTTAAAAGTTAAATTTTATTTAAAATACTTAGAAAGCCCTTATATATTTCCAAGTATTATTTCCAATTAAATAATTTCTAGAGCTTATTTTAAATATTTTAAACATATGTTTGAAAATGATTTCCAGGAAATAGCAATGTGTTTAAAATAAAAGGAGCTATTTTTAAAGTATGGAAAGGATTTTACGGGATGAACCTAAAATTGAATTGAGATAAAACGTGTTGGATTGATAAAAAGAATTCTTTGGTTATTCTAAGATGGAAGTGTATTTCCCTGGAAGCCAAGTACGTTTTTAAAAATAGATTTTTGAAACGTTAAGGTTTGAAGTTATATTAAAGAATGGTTTTCAAGGAAATTATTTAAGTGGTAAGAATTTTAAAAGCAAATATATATATATATCAAAGTAGTTATAGAAATAATTATTTTTAAAGGATACTTAGAATTATGTTTTGAAGAATATTATTATTATTATTTATACTTTATAAATGGTTCTATTTTAAAGATAATCAATCAAAGTAATATTTAGAAATAGTATAGAGTTTCACAACTTTATTTTAAATTTAGTATGACTTAACTTTATTTTAAAGATAATAGTTTATATTTTATTAAGCAGTTTTATTTTGAGATATTTTTTGAAAAAAAAAAGTATATATATATTTTAAATCAAGTATGTAAGAAGTTTTAAATAGGAACGTTTTAATATATTTTCAAGAATAAAGTATTTAAATTATTTTAAATCTTAAGGATTGGTGCTTGGATGCTTTTAAGGGAAGTAACAATTTGGGAAATTTATTCCATGAAAAGAATTGAGCTTGAAAAGTATTTTCAATGGGATTTGAAAAGGAAAATATATCTCGTAAAGATATTTTTTGGGAAATAAATAATTGGGAAATTATTTATTGTGTGATGGATGCTTATGAATATTAATTGATAGTTAAATCACCGACTATCAATATTGGACAAATGCGTTGATCGTTTCGAAGAGACTGAGATCGAGATTTATTTCTCGAAAACCACTTCGATTCGGTTTGTACGTTTCGTGGGAAAACGTGTTTGGAGTCAAAGATGGAGCAGTGAAGTGCAAGGGCTAGTCGCTACTAATCCTGAGGATATTCCCAAAATGGATATAGTAGGAGTAGTGCCTTCGGTTCCGTTCGAACCCAGGACGGACTTGTATGGACGAATGCTTACAGAACATCGTCAGGTGGGCGATGGGCATTCTAAGTGAAACGTTCTAAAAGGTAACGCTTAGCCTCAAGCCTCATCAGCTGGGAATGACTGAAAATCATGGGATATGCAGCAAGGCTTGGTGGGCAGCACCCATTTTCGGGTAAGGTCATTCCTGTCTGGATGTCCCTTTTATTTCGGCTTAGTGGTGCGGTTGTTGATCCCAACCGCGGGGTGATCTTACTCGGGACTATCCAGTAAGGGGTAGTCTGGGCCTTGTGTTGCAAGGGATCGGGCGTGGTCCTCGGTGCGCTGATCTAGACCAGGTACTGTGACAGGTGGTACCCCAGTGCCTAGTCATTGTTGGAAATCCATTCTCCCTACGAGCCATTTTACGAGTTTTGTTTGTATTACCCACCTGTGGCTAGTAGCTGGAATTTAATAATGTAACAATTTCGGCTATTATATAAGTATTTGTATATAGACCCTATTATAATATCAGAGGATTTCTATAAAAAGTGTTTTAGCTATCGTAAGGTAAAACCTGACATGTTTATTTGTGGCGTGGTCTTACGAGATGCTTTTGTTTTCAAAAGGATTTTTGAAACTTTAATAATCAATTTGGATGCATTATTATCAGCTGGTATTCCAGACTGACTCGGGTGTTATTTCATTATAATGCTCGGGTCAGACCGAGTATTATATGTTCAGGGAAGGATGCTATGGAGCAGGAGAGGAGCTCGAGCCGAGACGTATTATCCGTATATATATGTATATCCCCTGCTATGATTGTATGATAGACTGACTGATAAATATTGTTTGTATGAGATACTCTGATGATATGATGTATAAAACAGATATAGTTTCATTTTGTGTAAAAATCTATTATTTACTATTATAGTTTATTTCGCTGTGATTGTGAGATTCTGTTATTGTTTAGTTCCTTCCTTATTCTACCTCTTCTTCTTTAACCCTAAAGGTTCGTATTTCTGTTCCACTTGAGTTAACTGACGTAGAATAGTGTTGACTCAAGGGGTACGGATTTGCGGGCTGTCACATTATTCGACACTATGGTTTTCTTGAATCCCCTCAATCTGAGTTGCAGAATGATAAAGTGTTGAGATTTGAGTCAAGTATTTGAGCATCAGTATACATATTCTGTGGAAAGTGGCTAATCTCAACTCAGATCTCATTGATCTTTGTAGACTTACTCAGATCTGACTGCTTGTTGAGAGGTTTGTCTTCGACATGCTTCACTTGAAGGTCGGCCTTGAATTTGACAAAGTTCTTTGCAGTTAGTGCTTTAGTAAGTGTGTCTTCTCTCTGGTAAGTGGCATGTTTGTGGTTGATTTGTAGATATCCTTTTTGAACTTGCTCACGAATAAAAAATATGTCGATTCAATGTGTTTAGTTCTGGAATGTAGTATTGGATTGGCAGCCATAAATACTGCACTCTGATTATCACACCAAAGTACTGGTTTTGCTTCACACTTTATCTTTAGTTCTTTCAGCATAGATTGTAACCACATTATTTCTGCTGTAGCATAAGCTATGCTTCTGTATTCTGCCTCTGTGCTAGATCTGGATATTGTAGTTTGTTTCTTTAAGAACCACAATATTAAGTTATTTCCAATGTATATGCAGTACCCACCGACTGATTTCCTGTCATCTGGGTCTGTGGCCTAATCTGCATCTGAAAATCCAGTTATGTTTAAGTTGTTGCATACCTTGAATGATAAGCCATAGTCCAGAGTTCCATTGAGATATTTGAGTATTCTTTTCACTGCTTTCCAGTGTTCATCCAGAGGATTCTGCATAAATTGAGATACTTTGTTAACACTATAAGTAATATCAGGTCGTGTTATAGTAGCACGTTGTAATGCTCCTACAACACTTCTGTATTATTTAATTTTGAGTATGGCTTCTCCTCTGTTTTTAGATAATTGATTATTACTGATCATGGGAGTTGGTTGTGTATTTGCACCATCCATTTTTGTTTTAGCAAACAGTTCCTGAATATATTTTTTCTGACACAGCATTATTTCTGAATCTCCTTTTCTCACCACTTCTATTCCCAGAAAATAGTTAATGTCACCAAGATCTTTAATTGAAAACTCTTTATTCAAGTAATTGATGACATTGTTGATTTCATCCTTGTAGTTTCCTGTAATAATCAAGTCATCAACATATATAAGTATGTAAATAGTTAATGAATCACTAATCTTAACAAATAATGAGCTATCTAATTTGGCAGACTGATATTTCATATCTGACAATGCTGCTTTCAGTCTGTCAAACCAGACCCTTGGAGCTTGTCTAAGTCTATATATAGCTTTATTCAGTTTGCACACATAATTTGCCTGCTTGATATATCCTGGTGGTTGTTGCATGTATACATCTTCTTGTAAAATGTCATTCAGAAATGCATTATTGACATCCAATTGCTTCATATACCACCTTTGTGTAGAGCATAGTGAGAATAAGTCTTATGGTGGCTGGTTTGATTACAGGAGAAAAGGTCTCCTTAAAATCAAATCCATATTGTTGTGTGTATCATTCGGCAACAAATCTTGCCTTGTATCTGTTAATTGTGCCATCAGGATTACTCTTTATCTTGTATGTCCATTTGCATCCAACTATGTGTTCTATCATCTGGAGGACATACAAGATTCCATGTATTGTTTTTTATGAGAGCCTTGTACTCTTCATCCATAGCTGCTGCCCAGTTTTTGTCTTTTGCAGCTTGTTCATATGTTTCTGGCTCACATGAAATTATGCTTGCACTGTATATTTTAGGATTAAAGATGCCACTTTTAGCCCTAGCAATCATGGGATGACTGGGCTTTGTATGAGTTTCGGTATGAGGTGAGTTCTCTTCATTCACTTGATTTGACATACTTCTGGTGTTGCTTTGATGAACAATTTCTTCTGCCTGATTTCTTTCACTTTCTGTTTGAGCAGAAGAGTGAATGGCATGACTAAGATCACCTATCCACTTAGGGCTTTGTTCATCAGATATAATAGATTGAGTGCAGTGATCTCTACTAGACCTTACTTCTTCATTCCGAGTCTCATTTTCAGAATAGATTTGTAAGTCAGGTATTGAAAGTCTTGGATTATAGACTTTACTTGTAGGTTTTATTTCTGAATTATTGTAGGGAAAGATATTCTCGTTAAATACAACATGCCTGCTAATAAAAATTCTTCCATTTTCATCTATACACTTTGTAACATTTCTGATTAATGGCATATCTAAGAAAGGTGCAAGGATTTCCAAAGGTTTTTATGCTATGATAGTCAGGTTTTACCCCATATAGTTTTTCTATTGGACTTATTCCACTAATTACCTTTGTTGGCAATCTGTTGATGAGATATACAGCAGTATAAAAAGCCTCAGGCCGAAACTTTAGTGGTAATGATGCATGAGCTAATAATGTAAGTCCAGTCTCAACTATGTGTCTATGCTTTCTTTCTACAAACCCATTCTGTTCAGAGGTGTGTGGGCATGTAATTTGTGCACTATACCTTTCCCTTTAATATAACTACCGAGAGCTTTGAATTCAGCCCCCTATCTGATTGAGTTACTTTAACTTGATCACCATTTTTTTTGCAGCCATGACTATAAAGTTTATAACAGCAATGTAGGCTTCAGACTTAGATTTTAAAAAATAAATCCATGTGTATCTAGTGTGTGCATCAACAAAAGAAATATAATGCTTATATCCAAAGTCTGAGCATATAGGTGCTGGCCCCCATAAATCTGTGGCAATTAAGTCTAATGGTTTTGAGTAAATTGTTGAAGAGTCATTAAATGTCAACTTATGACTCTTTCCCATTTGGCAATATGTACAGATATAGGGTGGTGAGATATCATCAAAAGATATTCTACTTTCATTAAGTACCTGCTTTACAACTTTCACACTTTGGTGACCAAGTTTGTAATGCCATACATCAAATACACTTTTGGAATCTTGCTCCTCACACAAGTTACAAGACTTATGTTTATCTAAGTACAAATTATCGTTGACTATTTTGAATTTATAATGTCCTTTTTCAGCATCAACCTTGTAACAAAATATCCTTTTTTAGTATGTCTCTAACTAAACAATATTTAGGATAAAATTCAAAATAAACTTTGTTATCAATTGCAAACTGAGATACACTAATAAAAAAATTCTTTATTTTTGGTACCCTTAATAAATTATGTAGGAACAGTTGTTTCTTCCCTTTAATATAAGCATTACCAATATGAGTAATCTTGATACACTTACCATTCCCCATACAAATTGACTGTTTACCTCTATACTCCCTGTTGCCAAGATTTAAATCATCAAGATTATTTGTAATGTGATTTGTTGCACCAGAGTCTGGGTGCCAGCAATCATCCTGAATGTTTTTTGGCTTTGCTGTGTCATTAGAATTGTGATTTTTATCACAATTTGTTTGTGTTTCTGAATTGACTTGAGCAATATTAGCACTGGGGTTGTTGCTCCTTTGTCAACTGTTTTGATTTAAGTATTTGAAGTAGCACTTGACTGCTGTATGACCAATTTTTTCAGAAATCTGACATCTAAGTCTATTGGTATTATTCCATCTGCCCCTTCCTCTAGATCTGTTTGAGTATCCTCCTCTTTGTGTACTTTGGTCTGACTTGTTGTAGCTTTGGCTTTTGTTCTTGGAATGAGTAATATAATTGATAGTGAAATTAGAATCTTGTGGTTTCTTATTGTCAATTCTGGCCTCATGAGCAAGTAATATAGAGTAAACATCATCAATAGATGGCAAGTCCTTTTGAGATGCAATAATAGCAACTACTGATTCATAATCATCACTTAATCCATTTAGGATGGTTAGGATTTGCTTAGAATCTGATACCTTATGGTTTGCAGCCTCCAAGAGATCACAAGTTGTTTTAACTTTGAAAAGAAATTCACTCATAGTATTGTTATCTTTCCTCATACTGTGTAGTTGTTTCTTGTAATACATCACCTTGGCAGCAGATTGTGTATTGAACACTTTTCAATTGTTGTCCGTATATCATTTGTTGTCTTGCATCCAATAACATGAGACCATATATTTGTATTTATTGATGATAATAGCCAAGAACAGATGAGTCAATCCTGTCTGTGATATTTTATGTAATCCTCATTATTGACAGTTTTATTTTCTTCAACAGTGATACATTTAGGAGGAATTGGAATGGCCAAGAATATGACCTTCAAGTCGATATCCTTGGACCGCAGTCTCAATTTGCAGTTTTCAGAGAAGATAATTATCTTCACTCAAGTGTATAGTTACCAAATTTCTTTGAGGGCTAACTACAGTGTTAACAAGCTTTTCAATAGTAGCACTGGATTGATGATTATTGCTCACATTGGTAGATGTAGCAGTGTTTGTATCATCAGCCATGATGATTTCAAATTATATACAAATAAAGTAATACTAAACAATGCAAATAAAGGGAATCAATCAGAGGCAGAATTCAAGAAATAAAAGCAAGAATTTCTCACAACCAGGTTTGACGCAACCACAAGACTTAAATGATGAATCTCTTTCTTTTCCTCCCTCTTTTAATCTCATAAGTCTTGCTTGAAGGCACTTTCTTCAGTTTTGTGATGATTCTTGATTATTTTAACAGTTTTCTAAGATTTTCTTGATTGATTTTCTTTAAGATTTGGTGAGAAAGATCCGATGCAGCTGTTTGCGCAAAAAATGGTCACAAGCTCCAAGTATTGTGAAAGCACCAAACAATGAATATAAATCAGCAATATTCAAGCACAAGTCTCAGATCTAAGCAAGCAACAAACAGTAATCCAGAAATAACGATCAGAAATGCAAGATTTATAGTGGTTCGGCTATCTCCGGCCTACGTCCACTTCAAGGTTTTATCCTTTATTGATGTTCTTTGCTGATTACAAATGATTGCCGCAGTTATAAGAGAGAATTTTGAGTATAACAGCAGTAGTAAGGTATAGGATCGAATCCGGCAGAGTTTGGACGCTGAATGGCCAAAAAGGTCCTTTTTCTATAGGCCTCAGGAGGCTATTTATAGGTGTTGGAGGCTCAGATCTCGCTCAAACTTCAGGAGACTTTTTCTGGCACGTGAGTGGGCCCATACGACCAAGTTTAGGAAGTTTCGTCTCGATCTGCAATCGATACGAATTCATTTCGTATCGATCAAGATGACGTCCAATCGAGCTGAAATTTGGTGGAGATATTCCTCGGCATGTATGCGAGCTCCTGTGAAAATTTCATTGCATTTGGATTAGTGGATCACGAGTTATTGTCGATAGGAAATGAGGTTTTCTGATGGCTGTCTGGTTCGACTCGATCATTTCGAATCGATGCCTTCGAACCGATCTCTTCACGTGGACCTGTGATGACGTGGCACATACATTTCGCCTCGATCCGGTCTTCACTCCGAGTTGACCGCATCGACTCCATATATTTCGTCTCATTCGTATCGAGGGACGACACGTCATCAAGTTTGTTGACTCGGTGGATTCGAATGATGCCTTACTCATGGATTCGAACTGCAACCGTTGATGGATACGAATCACTGATGGTTGATGGTTACGAACAGGTCCTTCCTTGATGGATGCGAACCACATAGCTTCTTAATGGGCATGAAATTAATCGATATGAACTGGAACCTTCTGATGGATACGAAGCAGGGTAACCTGATGGATACGAAGTGCTTTGAACAGATGGATTCGAAGAGAGGTTCCCATGATGGATATGAAGCAGTGACCATTGCCTCAGTTGATGGATGCGAAGTAGGAGAATGTCAATGGATTCGAATGAGATCGAGTCGAACCGAGGCATCCCGATGGATTCGAACTCGATCGATACGAAATGAGGCACTTCGATGGATACGAAGCCGCTGGACCCCTGATCAATACGAACACGATCGATTCGAATTGTAGTACGAGGATGGATACGAAACCGGAGCTTTTCCCTTCAAATTGAATCCATTATAACTTGAGCATACGAACTCGGATTAACTTGAAACTTGAAATGTTGGCTTTCATGGCTTTGCTTGTCATGTCTTGTCAATTGCGGCCCGATCCGGACTCGGACAAAATTCATCGATATCCATGGTTATCCTGCTATGCATAGTTGAGATTCATGACTAGCTATTATTGATTTTCAGTCAGTTTTGGGTATCTCAGCTTTGCTAAAAGTTGGGATAACACTTTGCCCCCCAAAACATGCCTTTTGGTAAAAGGTGTGTTTTGATCATTCTCAAATTGAACGTAGTGAGTTCATGTTTTATTCAAAGCTTATAGCATTTTCAATCAAGTCCATGGTTGTTCGAAGCCAAATCATTATCAATTTCTTCCAGTGGAAGTTAAGAACGAAGTTTTACAGTCTCTCCGGACTATCGATGGTCATTCTGGACCCTTGCCAACTCCATTCTAGACTTAGCGATTGAATAGAAAGATCCTATTGCACTCTGGCGTTGCTCTAGTTAAGTCATATAGCGATGTCTTGGTTGTTCTAAACCGATCATAGCCTCTCCGGGCTCTTGCTGGATCCCTTCCTGTCACTCTCCGGTGAAGGGGAAGCAGCGTTAAGTGAGTTGATCCTGTCGCTCTCCGGCGAAGCAACTCACTTCTTGCACTCCGGTTCAGTGTACTTGAACATTAAGCGATGTCTTGGCCTAGATCGTAGGTCGATCATAGCCTCTCCGGGCTCTCATTGAATCCCGATCCAATCACTCTCCGGTGAATGGGAAACGACGTTAAGTGAGTCGATCCTGTCACTCTCAGGCGAAGCAACTCACTTCTTGCACTTCGGACCCCGCCTCTTCGGGTAGGGTCATAAAGCGATCATTTTTATATTGGTATCAATATTCATCCTTTAACTCTCCGGCCAAAGGTTTATTTCAAGAAATTCTATTTTATTTATTAAATTCAGGTCCTAGGTGTTCAATCTCAAACATCAGGAAAAAGCTAAACATTGCCTCTCCGGGCATATTGGTCTATCTCCATCTCAGAGCATGCCTAGGGATCTCTCCGGTTCCCGTACATGAGTAAGTGGAGTAGCCGTTTATTGTGAAAACAAATCTAATGAAATTATTTGACCAAAGTCCAAATCCTGAACTTGGCCCTTGCCATCATAATCAGTTGATGACGAGTCGTGATCCCGATCCAGGATCATTTCTGTTGGGTGGAAGTGGTAGTTGTTCAGGTCTTACGGCCGTTGTCCGTTCTTTGATGTATTTTGGTAATCTACCACTCCTGGCATGTTCTTCCACCTCATCCTTTAGTGGCGGCATTCATCAGTAGTGTGCCCATCTAGCTCGTGGAATAGGCAATATTTTCCTGTTCTACGCTCCCGCTCAGCGGGATCTCTCCTGGGTGGTTTTCGATAGGGGAGTTTCCCCCGAATTTCAGTGTAAATCCTTTCTAGACTTGCCGTTAGATCCATGTACTGTCTGAATCTAGGCTCTCGGAATTTCTTCCGTTTATCAGGACCATCAAGTCTATCGTCCTTCTTTCTCTTTCCTTTGTCCGCTCCAGACTGTTCCCTGGTGGTTCCTTCGCCCCGCATAGCATTTATTTCTCTCCTTTCGGCTCGTGACTCTTCCAGCCGAATGAATCTTTCAGCTTCATGATAAAATTCTCTAAGATCTTGTGGGGGATCCCTTGCCAAAGAATCTTTGAATTCGGTGCCTTCCTCGACTCCTGCTACCACCGCCATCAAAATCATCGATGGATCCGGGCGATCTACAGAAGCCACCGTTGCATTGAATCGCAATAAGAAATCTTTTATCGACTCTCCGGTCCTTTGCTTGATTGAAACTAGAGTCATCACACTCTTGGGTCGTGTCACGTGGACCCTAAACTGTCTCATGAAGCAATCTACAAGCTCGCCCCATGTCCCGGTCGATCCAGTCTCCAGCTGTCTAAACCAAAGCGCAGCTAAATCTGACAAGTATAGAGGGAAGCATCGAGCCATCACTTCCTCGGATGCCCTCCAGCACTTCCATGTGCCTGATGTATCTGGTAATATGCATCGTTGGGTCTAACCTCCCGTCATAAGGATCCAGCGTAGGGTGTTTGAACTTTGGAGGATTCCTTGCATTCCTGATATTCGGAGTGAACGGACTCCAGCTGACTTCTTGTAATCCCCCACTTGACAATCCTCCTCGCATGATTCGTCACACTAGACCAATCATTCTTTCTTCTCCACCCGGGGGTTGCCCCTTTGTCATGTTTCTATCCTGCCCTCCAAGTCTTGAAGGGAACTCCGGTACATACTCTTCATGTGGCTCAGTAGCAGTAGCATTGACTCCAGTCTATTGCGCTTCATCTATGGGTCTTCCAGTGTCTGATCCTGAGGGTCTGCCCCCAAGTCCTTGTTGATTGCCTCCTGGTCTCGCATTCTGATCTTGATATCTGCTAGTTTCCGCAATCCCAACTCCTTGTTCAGCATTAGCGGTGGCTGTAGTTGGTCCAAGGTTCTGCAAATTCACCACTCTTATGTACTCAAGAAAATTCTGCATCAATTCTTGGTGAGTCTTCATCATGCTTTCGCGTATCGAATTCGCCATAGCCTCCATCTCATCTCTAGTGATGTACATCGAAGCCTGTCCTTCTCCATCTCCAGAGGATGCTTCTTGGCTTCCTCCTTGTTGGCTCTGATCAACTCTTTGCCTTGTTTGTCGAGTCATCGTCTCTAAGTCGGGATTCTTCAAGCTCTTAAATCTGAACTCTGAATCTGGTGTAGTGGGTGCTAGTTCTTCTCAGTGAAAGCACCAAAGTGTTTGCGCCAAAAATGGTCACAAATCCCAAGTATTGTGAAAGCACCAAACAATGAATATAAATCAGCAATACTCAAGCACAAATCTCAGATCTAAGCAAGCAACAAACAGTAATCCAGAAATAACGATCAGAAACGCAAGATTTATAGTGGTTCGGCTATCTCCGGCCTACGTCCACTTCAAGGTTTTATCTTTTATTGATGTTCTTTACTGATTACAAATAATTGCCGTAGTTACAAGAGAGAATTTTGAGTACAACAGCAGTAGTAAGGTATAGGATCGAATCCGGCAGAGTCTGGACGCTGAATGTCCAAAAAGGTCCTTTTTCTGTAGGCCTCAGGAGGCTATTTATAGGCGTTGGAGGCTCAGATCTCGCTCAAACTTTAGAAGACTTTTTCTGACACGTGAGTGGGCCCACACGACCAAGTTCAGGAAGTTTCGTCTCGATCTTCAATCGATACGAATTCATTTCATATCGATCAAGATGACGTCCAATCGAGCTGAAATTTGGTAGACATATTCCTCGGCATGTATGCGAGCTCCTGTGAAAATTTCATTGCATTTGGATTAGTGGATCACGAGTTATTGTCGATATGAAATGAGGTTTTTCGATGGCTGTCTGGTTCGACTCGATCATTTCGAATCGATGCCTTCGAACCGATCTCTTCGCGTGGACCTGTGATGATGTGGCATGTACATTTCGCCTCGATCCGGTCTTCACTCCGAGTTGACCGCATCGATTCCATATATTTCCCCCTATTTGTATCGAGGGACGACACGTCATCAAGTTTGTTGACTCGATGGATTCGAATGATGCCTTACTCATGGATTCGATCTGCAACCGTTGATGGATACGAATCACTGATGGTTGATGGTTACGAATAGGTCCTTCCTTGATGGATGCGAACCACATAGCTTCTTAATGGACATGAAATTAATCGATACGAATTGGAACCATCTGATGGATACGAAGTAGGGTAACCTGATGGATACGAAGTGCTTTGACCAGATGGATTCGAAGAGAGGTTCCCATGATGGATACGAAGCGGTGACCATTGCCTCAGTTGATGGATGCAAAGTAAGGGAATGTCAATGGATTCGAATGAGATCGAGTCGAACCAAGGCATCCCGATGGATTCGAACTCGATCGATACGAAATGAGGCACTTCGACGGATACGAAGCCGCTGGACCCTTGATCGATACGAACACAATCGATTCGAATTGCAGTACGAGGATGGATACAAAACCGGAGCTTTTCCCTTCAAATTGCATCCATCATAACTTGAGCATACGAACTCGAGTTGACTTGAAACTTGAAATGTTGGCTTTAATGGCTTTGCTTGTCATGTCTTGTCAATTGCGGCCCGATCCGTACTCGGACAAAATTCATCGATATCCATGGTTATCCTGAAATGCATAGTTGATATTCATGACTAGCTATTATTGATTTTTGGTCAGTTTTGGGTATCTCAGCTTTTCTAAAAGTTAGGATAACAGCAGCCAAGTTCTTTGAACTGAGGCGTGGCACTTGATTTTCTTAACTGAGTCAACCCACTCAAATGATGAAGCACTGCCTTCTGATGAGAGGAGATCACTCAGATGATGATTCTTTTCTGATGAGTTTGATTATTGGCAATTTGGCTGTTAAGCCCTTGTATAGCTCTGATACCATGATAGAATTTGTAACAATAATATTTAATAGAGTAGTTGCCAGAAAGATAGAAAGTGAATATTTGATTTTATTGAATGATTGGATACAAATGTTTTTTATGATGATACAATAAAATAATCTGTACATGGTATGCTGATTATATATATGTAACATTTTGTATATTGGACTTCAGACAATAGGCCCAGATCTGCCTCTATAAGGTAGAAATATTATAGACCACTGGATTGCTAATGGATGGTTATGATCTTCTCTTCAGTGAATTAAAAATAGAGAGAGTAAATTATTCTCTTCGTATCTTTAATTTATATCAAATACTAGAGCATAGTATTGACAAGATCAACGCCTTATGTGCAGACTTTTTCTGGGTAGGCAACAAACACAAACTAGCATGGATAAATCTATTTAAATCCAAAAATGAAGGAGTTAGTCTCAAATTATTTTTATATCTACAAAAGGCAGCTTGCTTGAGACTTCTTTGGAACTTTCTAGTGAAGGACAACGTATGGAGCTTACGGATGAAAGAAATATACTACAAAGGTAAAAAAAATTGTTTATGCATATTGATAACAAGGCATCATGTACATGGAAGCATATGTTATGGTTAAGAACATATGGCAATTAATTTTTTAACAATATTATTAAAGATGGAGAAACAACATCATTATGGCATAAACCTTGGATTAATAAGTGTTTGATAGATTTATTAGACTGGAAAGATTTCATTTGATAGGCTCTTCAGGGTTAACAATTGCTAACTGATAGAGTTAAGGGTATGCCCTAGAGGCAATTATGTAATTTGTTCCATATATCTAATTCATTGACCAATCTTGTTCAAAATAAAGTTATTTTCTTTCTATTATATATTTGATACAATGTGTATTAATTGACCAATTTTTAATTAAAAGTATATTTAATAGAAAATCAATAAATAGTATGTTTTGTGATGGTAGTTACAAAGACCATGAATAATTTATCACAATGAAACAAATATACCATTTTAAATATTCCTAGTCAAGATGCGTCAAGACTGAGTATCGATATATCCATTGAGACTAGAGTACGTAACGCACTCCAGATGTTGGACAGTGTATTACTCATGACTGTTGGGGGCATTAAGGGGTTACATACTGATTGTTATTGGATAACTATAAAATGACTCACTCGATAGTTTTCTGTTGGTTAATATAACTAAGGTCAAGTAGAGAATATTAGTGTGACTAATTTACACAGTTCTTTCGACTTGAGAATACTGTTGATCTTCGATATGGAAGCTCGACTTTGATTATAGTTAAATCGTGGCACGACTTCTTTTGAATGACTATAGTTGGATCGAGAGAAAGCATTAGAATTAAAATACTATTCAAGAGAGGATTCATCTCCTTATTTATATGAGTATCACGGTCAACTAATGTCAAGTTAAAGTCAAAGTCTCTAGCTAGATCGGTTCGGTTAATAATAATTGTTATTATTGACTTGTGTTCGGATTATAAAGTTGAATGTGGACGATATTGGAATTTTGACCGTGACCAAATTCTATAATTCCTGATGTGATATAGTTTTCTCAAAAAGAAATGGTTTAAATAATTATCATTGTGAGGTACCACTTATAATAAGTAACACTGGATTTTACCAAAAGATGTGTAAGCCATAAATTTAGCCAAAATGTAACACCGTCTACTAAGTCATGTATGAACATTAATATTCAAATAGTTCAATATTAATCGCTGACTGAATTTTCACCTTTGAGTCGCACGACTGTAATGATAAATATTCTGAATAAGCCACATGATTTAATTAATTTATAAATTATTTAATATTTATGAAATATTAATTATTAAATTTTATTTTATTTGTTTGAATCAGTACTTAATAAAGCGCGTCTATAAAAGTCATAAACGCATGTATTAATATTCAATATCAATAAAATACTTAAATTGGATTTAAATAGATTAATTGCTGAATTCTTTTTGGAATTTTTCATTGAGGACCACATGCATGATGAAAAAAGGGATAGGTTTCAAATGTGATTTGAAAATCTAAGGGAGGATTAATTAAAACAAGAAAATAAATCTCCTTTTTATGAATTACTTAAATATCATTTATGAAATGAAATTTGTCCCTTTCTATTTATTTTATTCTACCAAATAAATAAAGAGGATGGAAAAGGATTTGGTGATTTAATTTTGAAATTAAATAAGGAAGGTTTTAAAGGAGGAAATTGAAACAGTTTATTGTTTTGTTTTAAAACATATTCTTTCCCTCATCCTCATTCACATTTTGTTTTACATAGACAATATTTCCTTCCTTCTTTCTTAAGCTCTTCTCCTCTACTTTAATGGCCACTGTGAAAATAAAAAAAATTATAAAACAAATTCAAACAAAACAAATAAATTTAAGGTGGTTCTTGTGTCTTGATCCTTGCAACGTATGGAGGCTAATTTCTGAATCTAGAAGGTTTAATCACCGTTCAAGGTACAATTCATTGACTACATCTAAAAGAAAAATTCAATCTTTCAAGGTGTACTTCAAGGCTTTGAAATTAAGGTATGATATTCCTATACTAATAATTTTGATATAATATTTTAATGAATAAAATTGAATATCATAATTTATATGTGTATAATATTGTCTCATTTGATTTGAAAATGTCTTAAGTAGTTTGAATTTTTTATTATATGAATTGATTGTTTTTCTGGGTAAATCAAAACTGAAACTTGTATATGATTAGACAATATTTTAATTTTAGATATATATTAACCATTCAAATCATAGTGTAATTCTTTTGATTTGAAAGTTTATATGTTCTTATTGTTTGCATTTTTGCTATAATAGAAACTTATATATGACTAAATGATGTTTTGATAATGAATTGATTACAATAAATTTCTAAATTTGTTACATTATTTGACATGACAATTATCCTTATTTAAGTATTCAAAGTTTTTTGACATATTGCTTAGTTCGGTATATATCACCTTTTTTATATAATAATAATGAAAAAAAAATATTCATTCATATAGGTTGAATCTCCTTAGATTTGAAATTTATTTTTTCTTATTATCTACATCTTATTGTAACTGAAACCCATACATGATTCAAGGATGCTTTGATAATAAATTGAATACAATAAATTTAAAAATTTGTTACTGTATTTAACATAATTAATATCTTTCTTTACGTATTCAAAGGATTGTTAATATATTGATCAGTTTTGTTTGTTTCACTTTTGTTAAAAAAACATTTTTCATATAGGTTGAATATCTTGATTTAATTGAATACCTATATATTTTGTTAACTAGTTTAAGCTTACATAAGTTCATACATACATCAGAAAATTTAAATGTAATATGGTTTATTTCGAATTGTGTAGTATAAATGCTTTATTAATATCAAACAATTTTAAATGAGGCGGTAGTATATGCATATGAATCATTGTCGCTATTTCTATTCTTATGTCATAATGATTCATTG
Organism: Allium cepa; assembly: GCA_030765085.1. Taxonomy (NCBI): domain Eukaryota; kingdom Viridiplantae; phylum Streptophyta; class Magnoliopsida; order Asparagales; family Amaryllidaceae; genus Allium; species Allium cepa. The sequence goes on from CM060934.1 coordinate 186,128,494, forward strand.
ACCGCTAATTGAATGCTGCATAAATCAAGTTTGTCAAAAAGGGAAAGATGGATCAATCTTTTTTGTCATCTTTTATTTCTTCTCCTTTTGTCACTTATGTGACTGCCTTTAAACTTATTCTTATTTATTCATATACTCGTGTTATCAATTAATCATACTTGCCTTTTTTATTAGTTCTGTCACACAATTATGGAATGAATATATTTGATATATTCAAACCTTATTTTTATGTCTCATTCTTGATTGTTTTAGATTAAACTAATGAAATAAAATATGGTATTAAATAAAATACCGATTTTATTTTAAAGAAATTTAGATAAGATCCAAATACATTTAGACTTCATAGGCCCATTAATGATCCAAAATGGTAAATTTTTTGAAATTCACTCATTTCTTCTATTGCGGGCTGGCCCAGTTCCAACATTAACATTATGGAGAATGGTGTTCTTAATCCATAACCAGAGAAATTGCAAACCAAACTCAAGGAGTGCAGATTAATACAAATATAACACTGATTCTTATGAATGCTGTGAAGGAAACAAGTTCAGTTTTCATAAGGTCTGGGATAAGATCGGACATAGCAATGATGAGCAAAAATGGAAAAAACTTCTCTGGCGCAAGAAATATAACAAAGGAATGTCTTTTATAACATACTTAGAAATTTTTAACTGCCTTACTACCAATGATAGATTGTCATACTTTGGAATTTCTACTGATGGGGTTTGTGTTTTGTGTAAATGAGGAACATAAAGTAGACAACATCTGTTCTTCAGCTATACCTACACTAAGTACATCGGGAGCTTACTAAAACTTAAACTAAACATGCTACTTGATACCATGCCGACGTTAGAAGACGAAATACATTTGCTGATATCCACCTTCAACGAACACCAGATAAGAAACCTAGCTTTTACCGCAATCACCGCTATAGTGTATCACATCTGGCAAGAATGAAATAATCTAATTTTTCAAGGCAGTAAAATAGATAAATTATAGAAGAGTAGACAAATTGAAAATAAGATTACATATCTAATGCGGAATAATGGAAGCAAAGTGGGGAATAATTTTAGAAATACAGATTTGTTGAAACGATGTGGATTTAAATATAAGAAAATGGATAAGGATACAACATGTTTTCTTTGGATTAGGGAAATGGTTGTGAGCTGAAATGGGTTGATTGGAGATAAAGACATAGAGTTGACATTTTATGTCAGGCCTCCATTTGGGCCTTGCATATTTCATGTTTATTGAATGTGTAATGTTTCTTTTGCTTTTTCTATTTTAACTAAAAGATGTAAGTTATTATATGGAATTTATTTGGACTCTTTTACATTACAAGGCATCCACTTAGGTTAGGGGGTCAAAAACTTTTGATGCAACATACAAAAATATATAATTGGTTTTGCAAAAAGTGTACCAATTTTAGAAAAAAATATATAATTATATGCAAAAAATATTAATATTACATACATATTATTATAGATTTATTTAATATAATAAATTATTTATAAATATTAAATTAATTTTTTTCAACCTTGAGTAATACATATGTACATGTATAAATATATATATTAAAAAAATTATTTTACATATATGTGTATGTATACACATAAATATATGTGTAATAATATATATATATAAAAACTAATAAAATAATTAAAATAATTTATACATATATAACTCTAGTCTTGCATACTAGAGCTCGAAAAATATATTTTAGTTTGAAAATACATTTAATTAAATATCCATTCGAAAATTAATATAATATTAATTAAAAATTAACCGCAAAACTTTATTTCAAAATTTTAATTTCCAAAAAATCCTAAACCATATTTTATGCTTCGAAATAATTTTCCATAATTTTTTTGATTTAAAATGATTTTTCTTCTTTCCGACCAAGATTAAATAATTAATTTAAAAATAATAGTATGTTTTCATTTTTATATTTTTTAAGAGCTTCTTTACTATTAATATTATTTTATAAAATATAAAACATAATTTTCATAATAAATTTGAATTGATATAATATATTTATGTAATCAATTGATCTAAATAACATTAAATAATAATAAAATAGTAACTGAAAATACTTTCCCACTACCAGAAGTTCTCGTAGCTTTAATTCCTTACTTATAAAATTGTATGACTATTATTTTATTAAAGTTTGATGTTGTACTTGATTATAAAATATATATATGTAATTAAATAATATATGTAAATTTAGTAAAATATAAAAAAATTATTTTTATTGTCAGAGTTCTACTGACCTGATGTATATTTGATAAAAATATGTTTATTTTAAATATATATAAGCATGCATACAACTAAACAGCTTTGTGAACGTTACTTGCATATCAGTATCATCACCTAACTAAAAATATATATATAACATATACAAGCATAATAAACATTGTAATTGAGAATTAATAACTATATTTTAATTGGAAACATACATTAATCCCGATGTCTTAAAGTACAACATGAAAAGATGAATTCTATCCCTTGAAATTGTTTCTGATTCAATATATAACTAGTCTTGAACCGTTGACAACAAGTGACGCAGCGGATTAATCAAACAAAACTTCAATCGATGGATTGTAGCAATCGGTGAGTTGAAGATACCAAAAATGCCCAAGTTCGTTGATCCAAAGATACCGAACTCTAGCTATCTCAAACACGTTGATAGCGCACTATACCGTGTTTCAAGATCTACGATTCTTCGCACGTTGATCTAGCGCACTAGATTCCGTGAATCGGCTTCTACGATCGTTGAATCGAGCGCACTCGATTAACCGAAAGAGGAGATAGGAGATTACACTCAACTACCAATTGGTATGAAAGCACAAAGCTAACAAAAGAGAAATTTTATTCAAAATCAACAACCAACCCCCTTACAAAATGACACACACGGCCTATTTATAGGCTTACAACTCACGCATCACTAGGTCGCACGCGACCTATCACATTACCCGACTTAACAACTCCCACCGACCTAACTCAAGCGACCTACGAGCTAAACAAAGTTGCTAGCGACCAAACACCACATATATTTACATATTTACAACATAGTACAAACAAACTTTCTCAACCTACGACCTAAGCAAGGTCGCATACGACCTATCACAACAGGGAGCGACTTAAAATATAGACAGACTCGATTATAGGTCGTGAACGACCTATCATCAACCATCAGCGACTTAAAGATGCGGCAGCAGATAGGCGACCTATCATAGGTCGGTAAGATTGAAGGAGCGACCTAACTTCAAGCCATAGGTCGTTAGCGACCTATCTTCCAGACCTTCAGTAGTTGTAATTCCCTTACGCGACCTAACTAGGTCGTTGGTCGTTCGCGACTCATAGACGCTAGGTCGTTCGCGACCTAAAGAAACGTTACTCTGCCTTTCCCAGCACTCTTCATACGACCTAACTAGGTCGTAGGTCGTTGCACGACCTAACTCTATGTAGTTTTCTGAACATTCTTCCTTGTAACGACCTGTTTTCGAACGACTTAGCAAATTAACTCGTTCTCCCTTAGATCGTTGCCGACCTAAAACCGCCCCTTTGTTAACACGCATCTCTCTTCCACGTGCTTCATTAGGTCGTAGATTACCATTGGTAGGTCGCTGCTCCTTTCCACACGACCTGTTAGGTCGTTGCTTCTCTCCACGTAAACCGTTAGGTCGTGGCCGACCTTCCTTAGGTCGCGAGCGACCTATAACTTGAGATTCTTCAAAGTTTCCAGGCTGCATTACATCATCCTCTCCGGGTTGGGAAAAATTCGTCCTCGAATTTGTAAGTCCTTCCACATCCGATTGTTCATCTCCATAATATGGAACAAGGTGTTTAACATTGAACACGTCAGACGTGTAAACATCTTCTGGCAGTTTCAACTTATAGGCATTTTCATTGATTTTCTTCACAATTTCAATTGGACCAATTTTTCTGGCTTTCAATTTGTTATAAGCGCCAACCGGAAAACGATCTTTCGTTAACACAGCGTAAACCAAATCACCTTCGTTAAATTCAACATTTCGTCGCTTCAAATCAGCAGCTCGCTTATACTTCTCATTCGACTTTTCTAATCGTTCCTGAACGATCTGGTGACACTCCGTCAATCCTTCAACAAAATCAGCAGCTCGTTTAACCGTCCCCTTTGGTTGTGGTACCACTGCTAAATCCAACGGTCCCCTGGGTAAACTAGAATATATGATCTGAAATGGACTGAATCCCGTGCTTCGATTTACTGCATGGTTATGTGCAAACTCTGCCTGGCATAACTTCATGTCCCAACTTTTCAGATTGTCCTTCACCAAACATCGCAACAAGTTTCCCAACGATCTATTCACCACCTCTGTTTGCCCATCTGTTTGTGGATGATACGCACTACTAAATTTCAGCTTCGTTCCCACCATCTTCCACAAACTAAGCCAAAAATGACTCAAAAATCTAGTATCCCTGTCAGAAATGATAGACTCTGGTAATCCATGAAGACGATAGATTTCCTTGAAGAATAACTGAGCAACCCGAACAGCATCTGTCGTCTTCTTGCAAGCGATAAAATGTGCCATCTTAGAAAATCTGTCCACCACCACATATATAGAATCATTACCACGCTGCGTTCTTGGCAACCCCAACACAAAATCCATACTCACATCAACCCATGGTTTAGCCGGTACAGGCAATGGCATATATAATCCAGCATTGGTCGCAGTTCCCTTCGAAACTTGGCAAATATGACATCGCTCCACAAACCTGCCCACTTCTTTCCTCATCGATGGCCAAAAATATGATTGTGAAATCAATTGTAAAGTACGATCACGGCCCACATGCCCCTCTTCGTGTAACTCCTTCACAATCTTCAACCTCAGACTACAATCTGGAACACATAAACGATTCCCCTTAAACAGAAAACCATCCACCAACATGAATTCATCAGCATTTCCTTCCTTAACTTTCTCAACAAACTTTGCAAAGTAAGGATCCTCTTCCATCAGCTCTGGCAACATTTCAAACCCTGTCACTTCAACCTTCAGAGTTGTCAACAAATGACTCCTTCTACTCAATGCATCAGCTACTCGGTTCGTCACCCCAGATTTATGTTTGACAACAAAAGTAAATTGCTGTAAATAGGCAATCCATGATGCATGTCTTGCAGAAATCTTGTCTTGCCCCTGTAAATGCTTCAATGCCTCGTGATCAGTGTATAGAACAAATTCTTTCTGGAATAGATAGTGCCTCCAGTGCTTCACAGTTTGTACAACAGCATAGAATTCAACGTCATATGTACTGTATCTCATCTTCGCCCCAGACAACTTCTCACTGAAATAAGCAACTGGCTTCCCATTCTGACTCAGAACTCCACCAATACCAACCTTCGATGCATCAGTGTGTAATTCAAACAACAACTGAAAATTCGGTAAAACAAGAATCGGTGCTGTCGTCAACAGTGACTTAATCTTCTCAAAAGCATCTCCCGCTTCTTCTGACCATAAAAACTGCTTTCCTTTCATGCAATCAGTAACTGGAGCCATCACGCTACTGAAGTGTGGAATGAATCTTCGGTAGAATGACGCTAGCCCGTGAAAACTTCTCACTTCTGTCATTGTCCTCGGCTGTGGCCAATTCCTGACTGCTTCCACTTTATTCTGGTCAACTTGAATACCTTCCCCTGAAACAATATAACCCAGAAATAAAACACGTCTCGTCATAAACACACATTTCTTTGTAGCAGCATAAAATTGTTCTTCACGAAGAATAATCAACACTTCCCTCAAATGTAGAACATGTTCCTCCATACTCCTGCTATATATCAGAATGTCGTCAAAATAAACCACAACAAATTTCCCGATGAATGGTCTGAAGATTTGGTTCATCACTCGCATGAATGTACTCGGTGCATTGGACAAACCAAATGGCATAACCAACCATTCGTATAACCCCTCTCTTGTCTTGAAAGCTGTCTTCCACTCATCTCCAGGTCTAATGCGAATTTGATGATAACCACTTTTCAAATCAATCTTCGAAAAGATAGTCGCCCCACTCAACTGATCCAGTAAGTCATCCAACCTTGGCATTGGAAATCTGTATCGCACAGTAATCTTATTCAAGGCCCGACTGTCAGTGCACATCCTCCACGTCCCGTCCTTTTTGGGTACCAATAAAGCTGGCACAGCACAAGGACTCAGACTCTCCTGCACTCGTCCCTGCTCAAGCAACTCTTCCACCTGCCTTCTCAATTCTTCATGTTCCTTTGGACTCATTCGATAATGCGGTCTATGCGGCAATACTGCTCCCGGAACAAGATCAATTTGATGTTGAATATCTCTCAACGGCGGTAACTCTTCTGGAAACACATCTTCAAACTCTTTCAAAACAGACTTAGCTTCTTCGGGAACTTCAACTTCTTCACCACAATCTCGCCCAATCAACAAAAAGACTTCAGGCTCCTCTTCAACTTCCTTGACAAACTCCTTCAAAGTCAACAGAGTTTTCAATTCCTCAATCTCCTCCAGCTTGCTCTCCCTCTGTTGCTGCTTCTTGGGAACCAAAGTGATTTTAGTACCCTCGAACATGAAACTATAACTGTTAGAACGACCATCATGTTGCACCGCTCTATCATACTGCCACGGTCTTCCCAGCAATAGATGACAAACATCCATGTCTACCACGTCACACCAGATCTCATCCTTGTATTTCTTCCCAATTGAAAAACTAACACAAGCTCTTCGACACACTTTCACTTCACCTCCTTTTCTTAACCATGCTAGCTTGTACGGTTTAGGATGCTTCTCAGTTTTCAAGTTCAATTTCCTCACAGCCTCTGTAGAAATAATATTATCGCAACTTCCAGCATCAATAACGAACTTGCAAACTTTTCCCAGAATAGTACATGTCGATTGAAAAATATTGCTTCTCAGCCAACTACAATCCTCCTCTTGCTTTGGTGTCAAACAACTTCTCCTCATCATAAGATTACATCCTTCATCTCCCGACACTTCTTCTTCCTCCTCAACATAAGGTACATTTGAATACTCTGCCTCCTCACCATCATCTGCCTCAACCTCTGCAACCATGGTTCTCTTCTTCGGCTTCGGACATTCGTTGCTTTTGTGACCCAACTCCTGACAATTATAACATTTGAAAACACTACTAGCCTTCGCTTTCTCTGCCTCCTTCACCACTGGCTTTGTAACAGGTTTAGGAACACTAGAACTTCCGCCAACACCCCTTGCTTGATTATTGGAATTAGTAAACACACCACCTCCACGCCTTCCTTGTTTCTCCCAAGCTAACGCTTTCTGATGTGCCTCTGCTACTGATCTAGGATCAAACATATTAACCATATCTTGGATCTGCATTCTCAAGCCCCCAATGAATCTAGCAGTTAGCTGTTCTTCTGTTTCCATGATATCATTCCTGGCAATGAGTTGGTAAAATTCATCAGCATAATCACTAACAGACTTTGTCCCCTGCCTCAGATTCTGCAACCTTTGGTACATAAGTGACTGGTAGTTGTAAGGTAAGAAAGTAGATCTCATCAACTTTTTCATCTTCTCCCAAGATTCTATCTTTGACTTCCCCATTCGTTCTCGAGTAAGTTTAGTTTGCTGCCACCATGCCAATGCTCTCCCCCTCAGCCTTGTAGCAACTAACTTCACCCTTCGATTCTCCGGCACCTCCTTGAAATCAAAGATTTCCTCCACATTAGACAACCAATCTAAGAATTCCTCAGCAACCATCCCGCCTTTAAACTCCGGAATCTCCATTTTCATACCCGACTCCCAACGACGGTCATCCTCCACATCACGGTAAGAATTTCGAACTTGGTCTCGATCTCTATAAGGAATACTTGCTCTATCACCCTCTTCAACAAAATCAAAAGTACGCCTACATCGATCTCGACCAATGTCATCCCTTCGTTCATGCATGCTTCTTTGACTATGTCTCTCCTCATCTCTATATGCTTCATGGTCAAATTCACGTTGACTCCTTCTCTCTTCATGTACATAGTCATGATGATCTCTTCGTGATGAAATTGATGTTTCTCTTCTATCTCTACATGAATGTGGCGATACCCTCCTCGCTTCCGTAACCGATGGCGAAACTCGGTTTCCTCCATGGTTCGAGTTTGGTGATCTCCTCCTTTGATTCAAATCATTCATCAATCTCTCCAATTTTCCAATGCCTTCATCGAATTTATCATTAATACGTTGTTCCATAAGTTCAGCTTCTTCTCTACGATACAAAGCTTCAACGTTTTGATGTCGGTTAGCTCTCCTTGGTGGCATGGTTGTAAACTTCACAAGACTTCAAAAATTCAATCACAAAACTTCAAGACTTCCAACACAACAAGTCACAGTTCAATATGACTCGGCTCCTATGTCTCGGCAAAGCTTTATAAGACTCACACTTAGCTCGGCAAAGAATGTTTACTTCACAAAGTTCGGCCTTAGCTCGGCTATGCTTGACTCGGCTACAAGTTGACTCGGCAAGACTTGCTCCAAACACTCCTTGGCTCGGCTCAAAGTATACACGGCCTCACCTTCAAATCTTCCAAAAATTGGTGCGCAAACACCAATTCAAACCCCAAACAAAGTCCCACTCCTCGATCCAAAATGCAATGGATCAAACACCCCAACTTTGTTGCAACTTCACTATGAACACAACGAACAACTTCAAACTTCAAAAACTTCAAAAACTTGGCTCCAAGAATCAAACTTAGCTATGATTGGCTAAGTATGGCTCTGATACCAATAATGACGCAGCGGATTAATCAAACAAAACTTCAATCGATGGATTGTAGCAATCGGTGAGTTGAAGATACCAAAAATGCCCAAGTTCGTTGATCCAAAGATACCGAACTCTAGCTATCTCAAACACGTTGATAGCGCACTATACCGTGTTTCAAGATCTACGATTCTTCGCACGTTGATCTAGCGCACTAGATTCCGTGAATCGGCTTCTACGATCGTTGAATCGAGCGCACTCGATTAACCGAAAGAGGAGATAGGAGATTACACTCAACTACCAATTGGTATGAAAGCACAAAGCTAACAAAAGAGAAATTTTATTCAAAATCAACAACCAACCCCCTTACAAAATGACACACACGGCCTATTTATAGGCTTACAACTCACGCATCACTAGGTCGCACGCGACCTATCACATTACCCGACTTAACAACTCCCACCGACCTAACTCAAGCGACCTACGAGCTAAACAAAGTTGCTAGCGACCAAACACCACATATATTTACATATTTACAACATAGTACAAACAAACTTTCTCAACCTACGACCTAAGCAAGGTCGCATACGACCTATCACAACAGGGAGCGACTTAAAATATAGACAGACTCGATTATAGGTCGTGAACGACCTATCATCAACCATCAGCGACTTAAAGATGCGGCAGCAGATAGGCGACCTATCATAGGTCGGTAAGATTGAAGGAGCGACCTAACTTCAAGCCATAGGTCGTTAGCGACCTATCTTCCAGACCTTCAGTAGTTGTAATTCCCTTACGCGACCTAACTAGGTCGTTGGTCGTTCGCGACTCATAGACGCTAGGTCGTTCGCGACCTAAAGAAACGTTACTCTGCCTTTCCCAGCACTCTTCATACGACCTAACTAGGTCGTAGGTCGTTGCACGACCTAACTCTATGTAGTTTTCTGAACATTCTTCCTTGTAACGACCTGTTTTCGAACGACTTAGCAAATTAACTCGTTCTCCCTTAGATCGTTGCCGACCTAAAACCGCCCCTTTGTTAACACGCATCTCTCTTCCACGTGCTTCATTAGGTCGTAGATTACCATTGGTAGGTCGCTGCTCCTTTCCACACGACCTGTTAGGTCGTTGCTTCTCTCCACGTAAACCGTTAGGTCGTGGCCGACCTTCCTTAGGTCGCGAGCGACCTATAACTTGAGATTCTTCAAAGTTTCCAGGCTGCATTACATCAACAAGCCATCGAATATCGACTAAATTAACTTGATTTAAACATGATGAGATAGAGAGAGATCGATAGGGATTTCGGCCAGTAAGCAAAGAGGAGGAGGCATCACTAAATATAATTAGGTTAGAGTTGCTTATATAGTCGATAGAAAGGAGAGAATAGTTCTCATCTCATACTAATTCTTCTTTAACCCAAGCAATCCAAAATGAAGCCCTTTCTAACCTAATTTGAGCTGCCTATACAACTACCAATAATATCAAGTCCTATGACGGGCCTTAAACTCATTATAAGCCCAAATAAAATATTATGTAATTAAATCAAATTCAATCGCTTATCGATATCGTGTATCGGTTGATATATTATAAACTATTATATATATATTTAATAATATTTATTCATCTAATTATAATCAAATTTTATAATTAATATTTCATAAATATTAATTAATTCATAAAAGTTATAAATAATTAAATCGTTTGGTTGAAGAAGAATTCATCCTTTCGGTTGTGTGACTCGTTAGGCATAAATTTGGTCAGTGATTAATAACGAACTATTTGAATATTGACATTCACACGTCACTTAGCAGGTGGTATGTCATTTTGGCCAAATTTATCGCTTACTTAGTTTCGATAAAATCCAACTTTACTTTATTAAGCATTACTAAACTGTGACTATTATTTACACCAATTCTCTTCGTCAAAACTATATCAGTTTGAACTTATTGAATTTGGTAATGCTCAAATTTCCAATATCATTTATCTTCAACTCTATAATCTAAACACATAAAGTTCTTGGTTCAGTAATAATAAGTATTACTAGCTGAAATGCTCTGGCCAGAGACTTTGACTTTGAGTTGACTTCAATTAACCGTGATACTAACCTTATATAACTGAGAAAACGAATACTCTCTTAGATAATGCGTCACTTCCAATGCTTCCACTCGAACCAACTATAATCACTCGGTGGACACCATGTCATAATTTGACAATAATCAAAATGGAGCTTTCATATTGAAGATCGATAGAATTGTCAAGTCGAGAGAATTTTATAGGTCAATCACATCGATATTTTCTATTTGACCTTAATTATATTAGCCAACAGAAAACTATCGAGTTAGTCATTTTATAGTTATCCAATAACTATCAGTACGAACCCACATTTAAAGAGCGTTACACACTTTAGTCTCAACAGATACATCACTATCCTATCTCGATGCATCTTGACTAAAAAAAATTAAATGGAATATATGTTTTCATTATGATAAATTACGCATGGTCACAACACTTAGCAATTAGTATCACAAAATGTGTCATTTATGGATTTTCTATTAAATACTTTTAATTAAATTAACTAATTAAATAACACATTATATTAAGAAGTATATAATAGAATGAAAACACCTTTTATTTTGAACAAGATTGGTTATTGAGTTAAATATACATAACAATTTACATAATTTCCCTGAGGCATACCTCTAACTCTATTAATCTTCCACCTGCAGTTGGGGTCAATTGTGGAATCTTATTCCAACTTCTCCAATCCGTTCTATAAAAAACAATTAGATCAGTCCCTCGTGAACGGGTATGCTATTATGTTTCAATTATATATTATGTCAATCAACTCTCTCCGATACTGATAAATTATCTTTATCATGTAAAACAATTTGGAGTATGTCTCTCGAATTCTAGTGAGCTCCAAGTTCTATGGTGGACTATATCGTGACATTGTTGCCATATAACAATGTTGTGGGATTCTCAACATTTGGAATCACCCTAAGCTCTGTTGTAAATTTATCCATTTGTATTTATACACATTGCTTCTATTGTGGCGCTATTCAAGCTAATGTTCTTAGCTTTCGTTGAATTAGCTACTATCGTTTGGAACATTTTCAACTTAAAGATTCTTAACCTTGAATTTATTATTGACATATTATACTCAATATCACTGACGAAGTTGGACTCTAAAATAATCCTTCATAAGGAGTTCGTTGTTTCTATAAACTCTAGTATTTCACAAATACATGAGAACACTTCAAATAACCATTTAGCGGTATCTAATTAGATTTGATATTTTCTTTTATGTATTAAATACATGAACAATTCACGATATTATAGAAAATTTAGCATGTGTGATAATTCCTCTTGCCAATTAATAAGAATCTATTTTAGATGTCCCGTATTTAACATTTTAATAAGTTGTCCTTACATATCATTTGGGACATTCCCAGTAACTTTTGCATTCACCATAAAAGACATCATTTAAAAATCCAATGTCAAGTGTTAAAACAACTAAAAATGATTTTAACACAGGTACATCGTTAACAATCAGTAGTGTGATGTTTACTTATGATTTAGAAATATCTATCTATCTTTTAACATTCTTTCTTATGAAAACATGCTTCCTCTGCATTTTGACTAGTAATCAAACTTTTTGATACATCTATAAAACACTTGTTCAATTTTGATGCTTTTCATAATGATACTTTCGTATCTGTTCTTAGATTGTATCTGAAAAACTCACAAACTCAATATTGCTCCTACTAACTTCAAGATAATTTGGTTGTTATGTGCAAATATTCTAGTCTAAATCTATATTTAGAACTTTCTGTTTCAATGCATGTATACCGAGACAAAGTCACACTAGGGGATAATTTTGCGAGTAAAATCCAAAACAACTTAAGCACATTAAATGGTGAATCAAATACGTTACTTTTAACATTTGAAATTCATAGTTATATTCTTACCAATATGGCTATATACCAATTGCATTTGTCTTTCTAATAAATATACATTTGCGGTCAATGGATAATATCCTTTCAGATATAACTATCTAATCATAATTTGATGATGTACTTGGAATCTATTTTAGATCTGTGCATCATACCATATCATAGAGTCAATACTTGTAATAGTTTAATTAAACAACTGAGGATAAAAGAAAGATACTACAAGGGTAAAAAAATTTGGTCTATGCATATTGATAGCAATGCATCATGTACATGAAAGCATATGTAACGGTTAATTACAAAATGGCAAGTAAACTTTTAATAAAGTTATTCAAAATAGAGAAGCAACATCATTATGGCATAAACCTTGAGTTAACTGTAAGTTCTTGGAAGATATATTGGGACTGGACAGATTTCATTTGATAGACTCTTAAAAGTTATTGGCTGTTAACATTGTGGACAATGGTGTTCTTAATCCATATTTAAATAATGCAACCAGAGAAACTGCAAACCAAATTCTGGGACAACTGATTAATATGAAGTATAACACCGATTCTTATGAATGGTATGAAGGAAACAAGTTCAATTTTCATAAGGCCATGGATAAGATCGGACATAGTAATGACAAGAAAAATGGGCAAAATTGCTCTGGCACAAATATAACAGAAGAATGTCTTCCATAAAATAATTAGCAGCTCTTAATTGCCTTAATACCAAAGATAGACTGTAACACTTTGGAATTTCTACTGACAGGGTCCATGTTTTGCGTGGATGAGAAACCGAAAGTAAATAAAATCTGTTCTTCGATTGTTTCTACACTAAGTACATCTGGAAGCTTACTAAAACTTAAATTAAACATGCTACATGATATCATGCCGACGTTAGAAGATGAAATACATTTGCTTGTATCCACCTTCAACAATTGCAATTAATTGAACATCCATTCTAAAATCAGTATAATATTAATTAAAAATTAATTGCAAGACTTTATTTTAAAATTTAAATTTCTAGAAAATCCTAAATCATATTTTATGCTTTGAAAATATTTTCCATAATTTTTTCGATTTAATCTTTTTTCCGATTGAAGTTAAATAATTAACTTAAAAATAAAAAATGTTTTCATTTTTATATTTATTTGAGAGCTTCTTTACTATTAATATTATTTTATAAAATATAAAATATAATTTCCATAATAAATTTGAATAAATATAATTTATTTATCTAATAAATTGATTTAAATAATAATAAAATATTTATCAGTATTTCCCACTATCGAAAGTTCTCATAGCTTTAATTCTTTCCACATAAAATTATTACTATTTTTTATTAAAGTTTGAGGTGTACTTGATTATAAACTATATATATGTAATTAAATAGTGCATATTAATTTTGTAAAATTTAAAAAAATTATATTTTTATTTGAAGTTGTATTGACCTGATGCATATTTGATAAAAATGTATTTATTTATTTATTTCTTTTAAATATATATATGCATGCATACAACCATACAACTTTATGGCAACAATACTTACATATTAGAATCGTCACCTAACTAAAATATATCTAACATATACATATATAATAAAGCATTTTAATTGAGAATTAGTAGCTATATTTTGATTGGAAACATACCTTAATCCCAATGCCTTGATGTACACCTTGAAAAGGTTATTTCTATTCCTTGAATCGGTTTCTGCTTCAACAAATAGCTAGTCTTTAAACTGTTGACCACAAGCTATCAAATAGCGATTGAATTACTTGATTTAAACTTGATGAGTTGGAGAGGGACCGGTAAAGATTTCGGCCAGCAATCATAGAGGAGGAGGAAATAAAATATCTAAATCTAATAAGGTTAGAGTTGCTTATATTGGGGATAGAAAGGAGAGAAGTGTGGATCTCATCTCATACTATTTCTTCTTTAATATGAGCCACCCAGAACCAAGCCCTTTCTAACCTAATTTGAACCGCCTATACTTATTTTTGCTACCAAAAATATCAAGCCCTATGATGGTCCTTAATCTCATTTTAAGCCCAAATGAAATATTAGTAACTAAATCAAATTTAATCGCTTATCGATATCGTATATCGAATGATATATTTATAACGATTATAAATATATTTAATAATATTTATTCATCAAATAATAATCAAATTTTATAATTAATATTTCATAAATATTAATTAATTCATAATAATTATAAATTAATTAAATCGCTTGGTCCAAGAAGAATTCATCGTTTCGGTTGTGCGACTTGTCGAGCGTAAATTTGGTCAGTGATTAATATCGAACTATTCGAATATTGACATTCACACGTCACTTAGCAGGTGGTGTGTCATTTTAATCAAATTTATTACTCACTTAGGTCGACAAAATCTAATGTTACTTTATTAAGTGTTACCCGATTATGACTATTATTTATACCAATTTTCTTTGTCAAAACTATATCACTTTGAACTTATGAAATTTTGTAATGCTCTAATTTCCAATATTGTCCATATTCAACTATGTAGTCCAAATACAAATCCCTTGGTTTAATAATAATAATAATTAACCGAAATGCTTTGGCTAGAGGCTTTAACTTTTGACTTTAATTGACCGTAACATTTAGCTAAGGAGACGAATAGTGACTTGAATAGTGTTTCACTTTCAATACTTACACTCGACCCAACTATAGTCACTCGATGGACATCATGCCATGATTAAATCATAATCAAAGCAGAGCTTTCATATTAAGATCAATAGTATTCTCAAATCGAGTGAATTGTGTAAATTAGTCACATCGATATTTTCTATTTGACCTTCATTATATTAACCAATAGAAAATTATTGAGTGAGTCATTCTATAATTATCCAATAACTATCAATATGTATCCCCTAGGTGCCTCCACCCGTCATGAGCAATACACAGCCCAACATTTGAAGAGCATTACGTGTTCCAATCTCAGTAGATACATCGATATCCTGTCTTGATGCATCTTGAATAGGAACATTTAAAGTGGTATATTTGTTTTCATTTTGATAAATTACTCACGGTTACAAAACTTTGTAACTATTATCGTAAAACGTACCATTCATGGGTTTTCTAATAAATATACTTTTAATTGAATTAATTAATTAATATAACACACTATATTACTTATATAATATAAAGAAGGCACCTTTTATTTCAATCAAGATTGGTTATCGAGTTAGATATATATAACAAATTATTTAATTGCTCCTAGGGCATACCCCTAACTCTATTAATCTTCCACTTACACTTGGGGTCGATTGTGGAATATTATTCCAACTCTCTAATCCATTTTCTAAAAAACAATTGGATCATTCCCTCGGTGAATGGGTATGCTATTATGTTTCAGTTATATACTATTTCAATCAATTCTCTCTGATCCTAATACACTATCTTTATCATGTGAATCAATTTGAAGTATGTCTCTCGAATTCTAGTGAGCTCCAAGTTCTATTATGAAGTATATCATGACATTGTTGTAATATAACAATGTTATGGGATTCTCAACATTTGGAATCACCCTCAGCTCTGTTATAAATTTATCCATTTGTATTTATATACATTGCTTTTATTGTGTACTATTCAAGGCAATATTCTTAGCTTTTGTTGAATCAGTCACAACCTTCTGTTTGGAACATTTCCAAATTAAATATTCTTAACTTGAATTTATTATTGACATATTATACTCAATTTCACTTATGGAGTTTGGCTCCGAACACCCCTTTGTAAGGAGTTTGTTGTTTCTGTAAATGGTTCCCTTGTCTTTCATAAATACATGAGAATACCTCAAACAACCATTTAGTGATATCTATTTACACTATAACAAAATCTATTATTAATTGCAGCAAAAGACAGCCGCAAACTAGTGGTTGCTGTCATTTTATTCATGTGTGTATTACTATCACGTATTACAGTGTTTGCATTTTGACTATAGTCAAATATTTGGCAGTCTTAATTTTCATGCTCCCGCTTTTTTCGTTTCTTAATTTCATTTTCTTCCCCCTTTACTCTATCCCGTAACACAACAGCTCTTTTCTTTTCTAAAATATGTTTCTTCTTCCTCAAATCCCATAATCTCCAAATAACACCCTAAATTTTCCTCTATACTCCTCTTAGTCCGATTTGCAGGAGCTTCGTTAATCTATTTGCACACTGAAATTTCTCCAAAAATGCAATCGTTGAATCTGGTGAATGGGTTGGTTTGGCTGCGATCTGACTTGTGATTAACTGCTCCAGTTAGGGTGAATCGGTAAGAGCAATGCAATGCTTCAACTTTTGCAGTAGTGTAGATCAACAACTTTCTTTGGTAAGACGTAAATATAATGATCGATTTACTATTAAGGGGATTTATATTTACTTTATATTGTATTTTGGATTTTATTCTGATCGGATGAAGAGAGGATTTGTATTGGAGAAAAAGAGGGTAGATTATAATCTCATATTGTGTATAATTATAAGATAAATTCTTGTAAACAGAAGTTAAGATTGTGTCCTCTCAGTATCAAAATCTTCTTAGTTCTGCAATTTGATCAAGCAAAAACACTTATTATTGAGTATTATTCTACGTACAGTTTAGTTGAGCCTTGAAACCATTGTAAGCATAAAGGTTGCGTTTTCTTCATGTGTGATTCATTTTGTACATTTACTATGTTGGTGAAACCATCCATTAATATATATGTATGGATGAATAACTAATGGAGGGATGTGATGTACAAATTGACAGAGTGCATTTGTGCGAAATCAATCTAATGTTTGTACAAATACTATGTGTATGAATATACATTCATGAATTGCAATATTGCTTAAATATTGAAAGGCATGGTAATTAACTTTATGTATTAAAAAATAGGGAATAAACTCTTCTTACTGAAATTGCATAATTCTCATGCACTATAACAGTACCTATAAAACTAACCTTACTACAATCGATTAAGAACAAAAACCTTGAAAACAGTAATAATTGTATAACCCAGTATTGATACATAAAACTTTTAGTTTTACTTGCTCATCAATCTACCTTATAATCGACAAATAAGTTCTAACATATATTTTTAAACTCTTTCCTACAAATCATATGTAAATTTCCTCATCCTGGCAGTTAGTGCAAAGCTGAAGGAGAGTGTTTGGAAAAGTACGCGCAATGGAAATTGCGAAAGAAGGAAACTGATTAAATGAAAATCAAGATGGGCCGAGGAGATACTTCTATTCTAAGTTCCTTCTATATTCAACTAAAAATGGTGAAGCTGATCTAAAATAAGCAGTCAAGAGTACAACTACCACATGTAAAAACAAAGAGGAAAATGCCTCCAGTTGGAAAAGAACACTCTTTGCTATATTCATATGGAACATTGTTGCCTTTCTTATCTTGTTCTCTGTGGGTTGTTGTTTTGAAAAAAGGTACTTTATTAACATAGAAGGGCATATATTTTCATGATATGCCTCATTAAAACCTTGTAACCCCCCTAACCTAATCGGGTACCTTACAAGGAAAAAGAGTACATATCACTTCCATATATTAACAATACAACACAGAGAAAACGAATCCAAGTTGTTGAACAGATGGAGGAGTTGAAACAAAGTTTAAAATGCACTCAAAATCATCCGTAATAACAACTTGGACCGATAAAAAACTAAACAGAAAATAAAACAACAACAAAAGCAATATAAAAGACATCCTTCTCAAGGATGCAATCCAGAACCTTCTAAAAAGAAGTGTGAAGCCACTTCTGTCTCGATAGGGGAGCAAAAGACATATGCCAAGCAAAGGCACAAACGGGTCTGGAAACACAAGTGGACAATAATCTCATCAACGGGGAGTTGCCAGAAGAATCCCTCTAGTGTAAGAGCAGGTCAGGGGGGATGCAGAGGAACCGGGGTCCTGCTGACAATGTTCCAGTTTTCGTAGATGAGTTTCGCTTCTCTACTAACTTCTCTATCTTGGATTAAGTGTTGCGTAAGCATTTTAACATCGTGATTTATCAGGGTGTTTCTAACTGAAGTTGGCATTTCAATACCTCTGAAGATCCTGTTGTTTCTTTCGCACCAAATGTTCCAAATCAGGGAAGTAAACGCTATGTTGATGATTTGGTTGTCTAAAGTTTGATTCTTGTTGCTGTTGCTTATGCATTCCATAATCTGGTTAATGTTGAAATTTAGATTGATGTCTAATTTCAATTTTTGCATGGTATTTTCCAACAACTTGTTTGAATACGGGCAGTTGAAAAATAGATGGTCTCTATCTTCTATATGGCTTGCGCATAAGTTGCATTGTTGGTCAATGTCTGTGTTCCATTTGCTAATACGAACCTTGGTTTTCAATTTGTTTCGGATGGCCAGAAGAGCACATGTTGACATTTTGGGGGCACATCCCTTACCCCATATGATTTTTGTCCAGAAATATTCTGGGTTCTTATTTCTTAATTGATTCCATGCTGACTTTAGTGTAAATTGTCCATTGTTACTTGGTAGCCAATTCCAGTAATCTTTTTCATACTGAGGTTGAATGTTAACATTGTATATGGTTTGATGGTACTGAGTAGGGACATAATTGATGTTTTGTTTCCATTTATGGTTGGAGATCAATTCAGACACTTTTCTGTTATGTCCTCTAATCATTGACATGGTATTCCATCCTATGTCATCTATTAGTGAGGTTCCATTGATCCAAGGATCAAACCATAGGCTTGTGTCATCCCCATTGACTATGTTTTTGTTAATGAGACCTTTGCACCACTGTCTTGCTCGAAGTAATGTTTTCCAGGTATTTGATGCAGTAGGATCAGTGCTAGCATTCCAGAAGTTTGCATTTTTACAATATTTGTTTTGCATCCATTTAGCCCATGTGGATTCACAATTGATAAATTTCCACAAAAGATTTGAGGCCACTGCTTTAGAGATATCTTCAATTTTTCTGATGCCAAAACCACCTTCAGTTTTAGTTCTGCACACTTCTTCCCATTTCATTTGGTGAGCTTTAGATTTCCATAAAAAATTTGCACATAAGCTATCAATTCTTTGCATAACTTCCAGTGGGAATTGAGAAAATTGAAGCCAGAACTGCAATATAGGGTGGATTACAGTTTTAATTAGTTCAGCTCTGCCACTAATGTTTAGAATCTTGCTGTGCCAATGATTGAACTTTTTGTTAATTTGATCTATTAACCCTCCAAAATCCCTTTTTTCAGTTTGTTGTTTGATAAAGGAATGCCAAGATAGATAATTGGCAATTTACCAATATGAATATTAAGTATGTTGGCTATCTGGTCTTTATTTGTGGCACCTTTGCTAAAAAATAGAGTGGATTTGTTGGGGTTTAACTCCAGACCTGTAGTGTTGCACAGATTTTGAAAACTTTGCTTGATGCAGGTAGCATTTTGAATTGTGGCTTTAGTTAATATCAAAATGTCATCTGCATAAATCAGATGTGTAATCACTGGTTCATTTTGAATAATGGGGGTTAAAATGCCTTTGTGGAATTCCATGTCCAGAATAATAGTCAAGTATTCCATAGCTATGGCAAATAGGTAAGGTGAGAGGGGGTCACCTTGTCGTAATCCTCTTGAACTATTAATGAAGCCATGTGGTGACCCTTCTACTAACACCGAGAAAGTGGGTGTAGTAATACATTCATATACGAGGTCCACAAATCTGGGGGTAAAGTTCATTGAAATCAGCATATGATGAATAAAATATCTGTTAATTTTATCATACGCCTTATGCAGGTCAATTTTCAGACATAATTCATTGGATTTTTTCCTGTTGAACCCTCTTATCATTTCGTAAGCTAGGAGTGAGTTATCTGTAATAACTCTTCCAGGAATGAAAGCATTCTGGTTATAGGAGATTAGATCATTCATGAGGATTTTCATTCTATTGCATAAAAGATTTGCAAGTATTTTATAAGATACATTGCATATGGAGATTGGTCTGAAGTCAGTCATGTCCACTGCGTTTGGATTTTTTGGGATAAGACAAATGAATGTATGATTGATTTCTTTAATGATTTTCCCTGCTTGTAGGGTACTGTCATAGCATTCCATATGTCGTATTTTATTTGTTCCCAGTGAATTTTATAGAATTTAGAATTAATTCCATCCGGTCCTGGGGAACTATTGTCACTAATTTGAAAAACTGCATCTTTAACTTCTTCGAGGAGAAAAGGCTTGCAGAGGTTTTCTTTTGCTTTTTCTGAGAGGATTTTTTTGCATATTATGTCTGGAAATTGAGTTTTGTCTGTAGGCGATGAAAAGAGATTTGAGAAATATGTTGTGGCTGCTCCACCAATAGTTTCTGATGCTGGATACCAATCTCCATTCTCTTGAATAATGAATTTATTTCCCCTTGGTGGTTTAATTTTATTGATTTTTGAGAAGAAAAATTCAGTTGGTTTGTCTCCTTTTGTCAACCAGTTTATTTTCATCCTTTGTTCATTGTCTATCGCAATATTCCTCATAATATCATAAATCTGTGCATTTTTCGAGCTATATTCTTCAATTAGATAGTTGTTAAGAGGTTCACGAACTAATTTCTTGTATATATCATTTGTTTCCTCTTTTAACTTGTCTAATTCAGAGTATATATTGCTTTTATTTGCTATCCAGTTTTTCAGAGTAACTTTCACAGTTTTTAATTTACATAGGAGATTGTAAAGAGCATTCCCTGGAAATTCTTGCGCCAGAACTGGTTGGACGATGCTCTGGTATCCACTTTGTCGATGCCACGAATTTTTATATTTGAAAGGTATGGGCTTTCTTCTCGTGTTCTGGATTATTAAATTAATCATGATAGGGGTGTGATCACTAATGGAATGATTTCCAAAGTGTATACCATATTGTTTGAACTTTTCAGACCATAGAGAATTGACAAAAACTCTGTCTATTTTGCTATGAACTGAAAATTGCAGACCCCCTCTCCAAGTATAAAAATTACCTGAATACATTGGCTCAGTAAGCCGAGAATTGTTAATGCAGTTCATAAGATCATGGTCTCCCATATCAGTGTAATTACCATTATTTATTCTTTCCGTAGAAGATAATATTGAGTTAAAGTCTCCTGCTAGAAGCCAAGGCAGATTAATACGCATAGACTGTTCAGTAATGTATGTCCATAGGTCCTTCCTCTTCATTTCATCGTTATGACCATACACAGATGTGCATATCACACTGAGGCCATTATAATTGTGTAGGATACCAGTGATGTACTGTTCATTCGTGTGGAGAATAATATTGACCATTGACTTGAATCCCAGATTATTAGAATACGACATTTCTGACCATCTAATATATTATGTGTAAATTTCCATTTAGTGTGGATTTTATTCATGAAGCTATCAATATTACTTGCCGAGAGTTTATTTTCAAGCATGTAAATAAAAGAAAACTTATTACTATTCACTAATCTCACCATTTCCATTTGCTTGGCTGGAGAATTCATACCCCTTATGTTCCAAAAGAGGAACTCCATCTAAATATTGTTTTCGGGATAGCTACTGTTTTCTGGAGGAGTAGCATTCCCCAGTAACTTCGCTTTTTTTGATTTTTTGTTTTTTCCTTTTAGTTGATTCACCATGGTGTGCCATGCAGGATTGTCGACGACATTAGAATCTGCTGAAGCTTTAAATTCAAAGGGGGTTTCATCTGTTCTTATCTTTCGCGTGTTGCTGGTTTTGGAATTATGGGAAGAGTTAGTGATTTGTTCTGTGGAGTCAGGCATACTGGACACTTCAGATTGGACCATGCATATATCTCTGGGGTCATGAAGGAGTGTATCTGTATCGGCATTTGTAATTTGTATACTTGATATTGTTTCTGTCTCATTGGTATTAATGCTTGGACTTGTAATTTTATTCAGGACTGTAACTTTTTGATGTGGTAACTGTGTTTGCTTTGAATGCTCCTGTGTAGAGTCTGTAATAACAGTGTGTTGAGGATTAGAGGTTACTGGAATTATCTGTTGTAGTGTTTCAGAGATATTCTGAAAGATAGTCACTGTTTCATCGATATTATGGTTGTTGTTTACTTCTTCCTCCACGTCATTCTCGCTGTTATCTATCAACATGTCTGCGTTGTTCTCTTTAGATGGAACAGCACCTGTTTTTGGTTGCCACACTTTATTAAATTGACAGTTGATTTCAGCATGTCC
This sequence comes from Allium cepa, assembly GCA_030765085.1. NCBI lineage: Eukaryota > Viridiplantae > Streptophyta > Magnoliopsida > Asparagales > Amaryllidaceae > Allium > Allium cepa. Next base: position 186,151,323 of record CM060934.1, read on the forward strand.
AAAACTCGAACAGTTCGTGCATAACGATGGTTTCCATTCGTAACTCACTTCTTGCCATATCATTTTATTGTCTTCGGTTATTATGGGAATCTTACTAGGGAATTTGAACGAGTTATTTATTTCAACTAGAACTCTCGCGTATGCTATTTTGATGATGCCTTCAGTAGCCTTATCCAGTTTGATTGGGGAGCCAAGCACTGAGGCAATCCTACTAATTCCTTCTTCTGTCCAATAATCCAGAGGGAGATTAGGGAGGCGTATCCAGATTGGGATTGTGTGCAAGAGTTCTTTGCTGAGGTGCATTCCCAGAGACCATCTTTTCATCATCATTAATTTTTTATTGTAGAAATAAGGACCCCCTTCTAGAATTTTGTCACAATCTTGTTTTTTGTTGAACTTTATAACATAGAATCCGTTTTCCTTCGAGTAAATTGAGAATTCATCTTCTGGTTTTCATACTCTAATAATATATTCTTTGAAATACGGATAATACGGCTTCGGGTCTACTACATATACCACTATGGCGTTGTCCCATTGCTTTTTAGCCTTTAGCACCACTTCTTCTGACATTTTGGCACATTGAAGTGAGTTTAATTCTCGTGGTTGATAGAACTTCAATGGGATAGTGACAGGGATATTGTTGCTTTTAACTACTTCGTTCCAAGCACGACTGGATGTGGTGGAAAAGTTCCACCTTTTCGGGACGGAATTGTTTGCGGTCTGGGGAGTTTGAGGAGTATTAAGGCGAGACGAACTTTGACTAGGGTTATTAACATTTGTAACAGTGGGTGGACGAGACGGAAAAGTGGTTTTCTAATGCAAGTCTCTATCATTAGGGTTACCTGTTCGCGAATTAGGCAGATTAGGAGGGGTACGTTTCCATTTACGTCGACTCACCAAGGTGAAACCATCGTTGTCAGCAGGATTTCGTTCTTTGGAAGCTAACGGCAGGAATCCCGGTGGAGGTTCTACATCTGAGGGAGGGGGATCTGGGGGGCGGGTGGCTTGAGGTTCCATTGTCATGGAATAGGCGCGGTGTCGATGGGGAGAGGGGAATCAAACTGAGGATTCACGAATTGGGGAGGCCGAACGAAGAGGGGAACGGCGGCGGCTTCAGATCTAAACCCTATTTGTTTGACAAATTTAATTTGGTAGTGCTTCTGAGACTCCTTCTTTTAACGAATAGTTGCGAAAGTGTAATAACTTTCTAGTTTCAGGAATTGCTTGATGTAAATTTACTATGATTTCCGCCCTTTGATCAGTTTTCTTTTATTTGTGTATTTCAGCGCTTGAAAAACTTTTAAAAGGTTATGCTGGAAAAAATGCCACTGGAGATGAAGTTCAACTGGTTAGCTACCCACTTTTTTTTTCTTATTAATTGATTTTTACCATAGATTATGATTTGTCAGTGATTGGTTTAATTCAGGACTGGTTTCATTAAGTAAATTATGTGCATCGAATCATTTTTTTGTACGACTGTTGGGTTTCGAGATCATAGTTTATGGCAACGTCTCACTAAAAATTTAACATTTACGTAGTATATGCATACAGACATTATTTCCATATAGTTTCATCAATGCACTTATATTGTACTTCTATAACTTAATTCCACTTGAACTAAAATGCATATAATTTCAGAAGCCTTGCAAGTCTTTTTTTCCCCCGAAATCGAGAAAATAAACATTCAATATTATAGAACTATTTGAAGAGAACATGTTATTTTTTTGTTTGCAGGCTGATGCTTTGTTGGCTCCGCAAATTGAATCAGCAATTACTAGGTTCCACGTTGACATGGAAACTAACATCACCTTTTATTACATGCTCCAGTTAGCATGCACATGAACATGTATAAAATATCTTAAGCTCAATTCGGTTGAATTTTCTTCTAAAAACTATTAAGACAATTATACTCGATGACAATGATACATACATACATACATATATACATACATACATATATATATATATACATACATACATACATATATATATATATATATATATATATATATATCCCATTGTATATGCTATTTTCAAGCACATTTGTATTGTACTTGATTCAGGATTGAATCAATTTCAAAGAAATTTATTCTTATCGATACTAAAAACAATTACATAGTTGATTTTTAAACAAAAATTTGACCATTCAAGACTATTTTAGTTACATACCTAAAATTGGCATAGTAAATGTAAATTAAAATTTAGTCCCGGTTCATAGTGCTTCATATACGACATTTAAAGGACTTAATTATCTTTTTTCTAATATTTGTTTTCTAAAGCAATTATTTGTCCATTAAGTTCATGACAATTTTGAAGCAAAATCCTTATGAGTAGCATTATTCAAAATCTATAACTTCGCTATGAATTATAAATGTTCTAAAATCAAGATAATAGCATAGTGATTTCATTTTTAGGTTTATTAGATCGCAAGAATGAAGCCGTTGGTATAACTGCGCTTCACTTTATGCATGCACAAAACGAATTTCGGCTCAGGTAAAAATTTGTATTCTCTATCCTTGTTTTTATAATCATTCTGTGTTTTAATAAATTTCGGTTCAGGTAAAAATTTATATTCCTTATCCTTCGTAGTAGATTAGTTGGAAACGGTAAGTGTGTAACCAGCCATCTTATCATTCATGTGCACCTGGTTTAGAAACCCATTCATCATTGTAGTATCATGTTGATTGGTTCACCTAAAGCCACATTTGTAAACGAAGATGATTTTACATATGGAAGAACATTGACTCCATCATGTATGTATGCGCACATGCGCGCACACACATTGAGTATCTGTGGATGATAAGCTCCAACACAGTACTAATTTTGTATATTGTAAGAACATTATTCAGTTGTAAGCTGTACAAATTGTTGTGTGTTCCCTATTTTGGCTTTTATTCTGCACTTTGGAAACATCACATTCAGTTTGTGGTGCACACACTCTACAATGATTGAAAAACTGGTGTATCCTATAAATAACACACACACATACACACGCTCTATCTCTCTCTCGCTCTCTCTCTATTATGAACATTTGCATGATTGATGTTGCTCCTGCAACTGCTGCAGGACACCGTAGAGGTAAATTTGTTAGATTATGATTGACCCGAGATGACCGTAGAGGACAAATAATATATTACATTACTGCCTTCAAATCTGTGAGTATAGTAATAGAATTATGGACAAGTCAGCTTGAGCTACAATGCGTTTTTATGTTAGATATCTTGGTTGTTTACTAATTTGATTTGTTTTTTAATTTCTTCACAAATCATAGGAAACCAAAAAAAGCACTTCCAGTTACTGTTCAACAGTTATGCTTTCTGTCACTTTCGTAACCTGATGCAGATGTTGTGATTCAGGCATCTGATTTTTCACCACTTACAAGTGCTAATCCTTGATTAAGTGTTCATTACTTATAGCTGTGATGATATAGCTTATAAATACAAGAGATGCATATTATAGTGTCAAACTTCAAGCAGATAACTATGCATTCAATTTGGAAACATGGAACCTGTGCCTTGCACCTATTTTTGACAGTGTCATCTTATTTCTGACAAGTGATTATTCATTATTGTTTTAATTAGTTGGCATATACTCTTTTAATTTATTTTATAAAAAATACTACATTTGAAGGAAAACATCTAGATATCCTTGCCATTAATGACATAACATTTATATCCATAAAAATAAAATAAATCGCTAAGTTTTGAAACAAAACAATTTGAATAAAGCATTCATCACTTTGTTGAAAATGCATGTTATTCGTAACGCGTGGGTCGGTAAGAAGTGGACTGTTTAAAAGCAAGCTTTTAAATCTCAAATTTTAAAAAAATCTCAGATAGACATCTCTCTTCATATCTTAGGTTGAAATCTTAGCGTCTCAGTGAGATGAGTGTATCAACAAGTTAAAATATATATTTAAGATCTCTTGCCAAGTGTAAAAAGGGGATCCCGGGCGAGATAAAGGAGATTTAAAACTCTATTTAAAATTAACACTGTTAGTAGCTGATGCAACTCAAAATATTGCTTTTAATCGGCGTTGTTACAGTTAAAGTTTCGGTGTTTATAACGCAGGTTAAGCTTTTAATTCATTTTGAACCTCAAAAAGAACCAAAAGATGTAATGTAATATATTATTTGTATTGTATAATATAATTATTATTTGATCCTTTGTTTCTTTTCTTTTTTAGCATGAAAATGTGTGTATATCCTTTTGATGTTGGGTGTTGTTGAAGGTGAGTTAGTGTGAAAATAACATAAAATGTAATCAAATATTGAAAGTTGATATTGCAACGGTGGGAATGCTCTTAAGAGCAAACATCCTATGTTCTTTTGAACGTTAAACTCCTTCAAATGATACAAGTATACTAAGAAATTGCAAAAGCTTCAATATAACATTAATCTACCAATTAACAGTCTTCTATGAATATGAAATTGGATCGTCAACTAACATAAAATTAGCCTTAATACAATAAACCACATCCCCTTGCAGTAAAGGCCATGTGTGTATGCTTACTACACGTCTTATTAAACAAGAAAATTGGAATTTTGCAACAATGCAATTATTTATAAATAATTTCTCTCCATGCATTGGTACGCGACAATAAACAAATTACAACATATTTACATTTACAGTTAAACAACTTCCTGATAGCTTAATACAAAATCTAAAAATAACATCTAGTGGTGTGTCGGATTTTTTAACACAACAGTTCTTAGTCCGCCAATAAAATATTGTCAAATAACAATGGTTGGTCGTCAATCAAAATGGCATATGTTACTTGTTTTTTATATTCGTCTAGGAATTTAGAGAAGATTGTGAATGTACAGGTAGCAGTTTTAATATTTGCCAGCTGATTGTCAACAACGCTTCTCCAAAGGTTGAAGTGTACAAATGTATAGAATAATATTTATTAACTTACAATAATGCTTATTAATAGAAATCATGCATAGGCTATTTGGTAGGAATGCACTCAAGAAAGGAATGAAATCATATTTGTTCCAAGTGGGTGGTATCACCAAGGTCACAACTTCGTAACGTTTATATCTATTCTAAACTTTGTTTTCAGCTTAAATAAATGACATGATGTTGTTCTAAAAAACTTGTTCGGAAACATATAACATTCATATCAAAATCTAGTTATATTGCTTCTTTGTTTTAGTCCAGTTTCTAAAGTTCCATATTTGTAAACCTTGTTCACTGCAGGAAGATACAATCTCGATAAATCATAATTGGTTCAATGGTTTTAATCTTTCTTGGGTGGTGGGTCTATTTATAAATGTATATTAACAAACAGTTACAAGAATATCACTTGTCTCAGATGACTCATGTATCCGTTTTCTAGTGAAATCTTCTTATGAAGGACTACAAAGAAGAAAACGAGTATATAGGATATATTCGCGATATTTGTGATGACTTTGAGAGCCTTTGTCAAAAAAATCTCGCTACCAATACAAGTAAACCTTTGATTGCTGAATTATATATCCATATGTTCCGCAGAACTTAAAATCTTACTGCAAAAAAATGATGCCAACATAGGTGCATCATTTTTACTTATTTTGCAAAATCAATCTATTCTCATTGATATAATATTTCCCAGTCATTTGACCCATGTTAAGATGGGAATAATGCAATCTATTTTCAAATGTAAAAGCATGTGTTAATTTAGTTTGCACGCTCAACTTGTTGCTCTAGTCGCACAGGTAAATTCTCCTATCCGACCTTGGAAAAATTCAATGAAAATATGTTTATCAAATGCACTCTCCATTTCATTTTATAATTGGAATGAAAACAACGATAGAGAATAGACTTTCTCGCTTCTAAGATCTATCCGGCTCTGGTAAAAATTGCTATTCGCTGTAACTGCAGAAATTTTGAACAAGTATAAACAATTCCAGAATTTTCTTTTACTTTTTTTGTTTGGCTTGGGTAGTTAAAATCTAAACTTATCTCACAGAAATATAATATAAAGCAATATACATGATGTTAATCTTCTCTCTGTTAGTGTTAAGAAAGTTTTGTACTCTAATTTCACTTTAATATGAGATGTTGGCATTCTACTAACATCCTTTATATCCTACAAATTATCCTAAGAAAATTCATGTAGTCTAATTTCAATTATAATATGAGATGCCCATCTTTACTAATTATTCCTTTTACTTTTCTATATAGATATACAAAATATTCCTATGCTACATGGAAGATTGCTGGCTAAAGTTGCAAATAAAAGGTATGTTTTTATGCATTTGAATGCGTATTCTATTATGAAGTATATTTTGTTATATATGATATAAATCCGATCTTGTTTTGATCGTGTAAATGTATATCGAATTGAGATGTGAGGGAAAGCACCAACCGCGCAAAGGAGGTGCCGTGGAAAATTCATAAAAACCGGCAAGTTTATAAAAATCAATAAAGTTTATAAGAATTAACTAAGTTAACCAAGTTTTATAAAATTAAATAATTTTCTAAAAATTAACTAAGTTTTATAATATATTAAATTAATATCTAAATATCAATAAAATTTTAATATATTTATAAAAATTAACTAAGTTATGTAAAAAATAACTAAAATTTATTTTTTTACTTAATTTATAAAAATTAACTAATTTTTATAAAAGTTAACTACTTTTTCAAGTTTATAAAAATTTAACTAGATTAACTAAAAGTTTATAAAAATTTACCGATTCTAATAAAATTTAATTAAGTTATAAAAAAATTAACTAAAATTATTTAACCAATTTATAAACTAAGTCTTATAAATATTCAACTAAGTTATTAAGTGAGTTTAATAAAAATTAATTAAAGGGTATAAAAATTAACTAAATTAATTGACTTTTACAAAAATCAACAAAAAAAAATTTAAAATTAAATTAACTAATTTTTATAAAAATTAACTAAATTTAGAAGAAGAATATAATATAATATAATAATAACAGCAGTAAAATAGTATGATAATATTAATATAATAAAAATAACAACAATAATAACAACAAATTAACTAAGTTTAAAACGTAACTAAGTTAATTAAGTTTTATAATATTTAAATAAGCCAATTGTTTTTTAAAAATTAAATAAGTTTATAAAATCTACTTAAGTTTTATAAAAATTAATAAGTTTATAACAATTTACATGCAATTGTTAAATAAAGTATTTTAAACAAAATTTACTTCCATTTCTGGAAATTCCATGTGTTATTAATATCATTTCCATATGATTATAAAAATTGACTAAATTTTATAAAATCAACTAAATTTATAAAAATCAATTTAATTTATAAAAATAACTAAGGTAATCAAGTTTTATGTAAATTAATTAAGTTCCATATAAATTAATTAAATTTTTATAATTAAGTTTCACACACACACATACACACATGTATGTATGTATAGTTATAATTGCTAATTGTTGAATTTCTTTTTCATATGTCATTACCCACCTATGGTGCATACAAATGACAACATGCTGTTGTGTATTAGCGATTTGAAGTTCTTGAAAAATAACAATTTCTTTGGTTTGCACATTTAATCGTCATGTGTAGTGCGATCTTTTTATCACTTGTATAATTTACACTTCTAATGTAACGTTCATTAAATATTAAGATATGTTATGCATTATTCTATATGAATGTTGAATGGTTAGTTATTTTTGTTTAATGTGATATATATGATTGTGTGAAATGATACATTATTTTTATGTAAATTTGTCGATTATAATGTGATAATGGATATGTTTGTACTGCAAAAATGATTTTTAAAACACCGTTAAGAACGCCATTAATAAGACTTTTTATGGCATGTTCAAAACGCTATAAAAACATGTTTTTATAGCATTTCTTCTGTTGCACAAATAAGTCACTGATTTATTACAACATGTTGATTTACAGCGTTTATAAAAATGCTGTAAAAGCCTTTTATAGCATATTATAAATGCCATTGATAAGACTTTTCAGCATGTTCAAAATGCTATAAAAACATGATTTTTTATAGCGTTTCTTCTGGTCCAATAATAGGTCACTGATTTATTACAACATGTTGATTTACAGCGTTCATTAAAACGCGGTAAAAGCCTATTATAGCGTTTTTTAAACGCTATTAAAGGATCTTTTTGTTGTAGTGGTTAGATCGATAGTTTCTTCATGTATCAAATACACAAACAAATCATAATATCGTATACAACTTAACATGTGTGATGATTCCTATTGCCAATGCATAAGGAATCCATCTTACGTGTCACGTACTAAACATTTAATAAGGTGTCCTTGTGTATCATTTGGGATATTCTCGGTAACTTTTACACTTACTACAAAAGACACTATTCACAAATCCAATGTCGAGCGTTAAAACAACTAAGACTGATTTTAACACAAGTACATCGTTAATAAGCAGTAGCGCGATGTTTACTTATGATTCAGAAATATCTATGTACCTTTTAATGTTCTTTCTTATGAACACACGCTTCCTCTGCATTTTGACTAATAATCAAACTGTTTGACACATCTATCAAAACACTTGTTCTATTTTGATGTTTTTCATACTCCGTTCTCGAATCGTACCCGAAACATCCACAAAATCAATATCACTCCAACTGCAAGACACTTTGGTTGATATATGCAAACAGTCTAGCCTAAATATATATTTAGAACTTTCTATTTAAGTTCACTTATACTGAAACACAAAGCCACACTAGGCAATAATTTGCGAGTAAAATCCAGAATAACTTGAGCACATCGAATGGTGAATCTTATATGTTAGTTCCAACAATTGAAATTCATGGTTATACTATTATCAATATGTCTGACTATATTCCAACTACATTTGCCTTTTTCATAAATACACATTTGCGGCCAATGGATCACATCCTTTTCGGATACAACTATCAAAATCATATTTTGATAATATACTTGGAATCTATTTCAAATCCGCGCATCGTACCATATCATAAAGTCAATACTCTTAATGGTTTAATTAAACAACCGAGGATTATTTACTCGTGACATTGACAAAAAGCTCATATATTCTCTTTAATGTACAAGAATACTCATTAGACGTTCTAATCTATTGTGTTCATTAGGTTCGTTCAATGTCATTTCATCCTATGTAGTCAGTTTTACCATTAGATCATACCCAAATTCATTTTATTCCAATAATTTCTCAAAGAAATTTCTTCGCTATTAAATTGGTATTTCTTGGAACAATAATTGTTTCTCAGTGCAACAGAATGGGCATTCAGAAGTTTTTATGAATTGCCTCATACAAAACCTATTTTGCATTAGTTCATAATATATTTATGTTCCAATATAAATTAATCATTTAATAACCTTTTCCCAAAATTCTCTTGGAAAGATTCATACAGGATTCCTTACGTACAATTGTTACGTGCAGTCTTTTGACTTACATAACTTGTTAACTCCATGGCCTACGATATGTACTTATAACCCTCATCCCATATGGTTTTGCAAACTATTATTTGGATGATATTAATTTTAACATTGTGTTCTACTCTTAGGTGCATACCTTATAAAAAGAGTTTAACTCAACTTTATTCATCATTAATCATGCTTTGTCCATTAAAGTTCGATTACTTTTTATTAATTCATCATCTCTACTATTAATAATGAAAATTCATTGAACATATTTTAACCGTGTCTTTTCAAACTACCAAAAATACCCTTTGTTGTGTTTCCCTCTTCGTCGTTCGATATAGTAGCACATACAATACTGAATAGTAGCACATGTTTTTGACCTGAATCTTTGCTTATATATGCAGATATCAGTTGGGTTCCCAATACCAGCGGCATGAAATCCACGCCAATTACCTCTGCTCACTCTAGCGATTGTCAACTTTCGGTAAACGTTTGGTCAGGCATAATTAATCTGTAAATGCACATTTCAAAAAAAAAATGAAAATAATGGTTACTTTGAAAAATAGTGTGGGTGGTTTTAATATTTTATTTCCCAACCTGCTAAGCAGTTCTAATGTACGAATGGTTACAGTTCCATTTTTTTATAAAGATTATTTTGGAAGTTGGTCAACGCATAATTAGTTGATAGCAGAACATGGTGATAACAAGCTTCTTCAATTTTGTCAGTCAAATAGATCAATTACACGGCTATTAAAGTTAGATTACAGTAAAACCTTTTTTAACGAATTTATAAAATGATGTGAGTATTGCGAGCTTATCAGTGCAACATAAATTTGTTATGTGTGATGAAAAGCTATGCTTGGTTTTAGTAAAGTTTTTATATATTTTTCTAATAAAAGTTGCGAAATGATGCTTTTCTAATAAGATAATAAACCGCAGTTGTGGTGCCATGATAGAGCGAAGTGTAGATTACTGTTTGGGCATGAAAAAAATTAAAAGAATTGCTCAAATCAAACGTTTAAGATGTCCAAATTGTTATCGATTTTGCTGATCCACCACTCAAGAATGTTGCTGCCAATGAATGTGGTTTTTTGTTCAGGGTGTAGGAAGTAGACATCAACCTGTGATGTTCTTCATATTTCTCAATTATCTATTAAATAAGAGTAAAGAAGAAGAATTTGAAGTCCTCGTTAATTCTAGGAGTTATCCATGATCTCCTTGATTCTCTCCGAGTGGATATTTTATTTTCAAGATTCTATGACTTACCACTTTACAATTATTCTATTAAATTTTTAGCAATATTTTACATTTGAATACTTACTATTAAAAAAATCTACAATTAGTTACAAATATTTCACGGTTCTCTAGGCAATTCAAAAAAAAAAAAATTCACGGTTCTCTTCTAAAATTTTACATTATTGTTCACACAATTAAATCAATTACATAATCCAAATTTTAAATTAATTGAAAAACTTAATTAACTAATCACTACTATTAATAAGCGAATTCAATGAATAAATTTCCACGGTGTCTTTTTGAAATTCCAAAAATACCCCCATCCATCAAAGAAATCTCGTCATAGGTTTGCAATCAACCACCATTCTTTTCTTCACTATCTGCCAACTGAATTTTTCTATCAATTTGTCATCAACACCATCAACAAAATTGTTTGAGATAAAACCGTTGTGACTGCCAAAGGTTTTGCAATTATAGCGCACATCCATCCATTAACTTATATTTTGAATAAAAATTAAATATATTCAACTATTAAATGCACGTACATGCGTTTTATACTAGTTATGTATTATAAGGAGGAGTGACCTTTGAGATCGAATCTTTGTCCATATTAGGTACACACTGAACTCTTTCCTATATACTCACCATTCTATCGAATCGAAGCATTTATGTCGCATGTTATATTATTTACTTTCGTGTTATATTCTATGAGCTTATCATAGACTTATATATGTGTATCATATATATATATATATATATATATATATATATGTGTGTTCATTTCTATGATAACTCATCGGTAAACATGATGAAATACGTGGGACCGTTTTGATATTAATAAACTTACGATTGCACAGATTTATCAGTACAATTCAAAGAGTTCATCAACTCTTTTAGCACTGATACTAGATGGGTGCACAGCCCCTAATTATTTGAGATATAATTAACCATTGTCATATGATTCATAATTACATAATAAAAATTATATCTAAAAACTGCAACTTGGTCTATAATTTCAAAATAATTGTAAATACTTTTGATACTTCTGCATTTTCCAATGCATGGAATTTGTTGTGAAAACAAATACCACATTATTGTTTTATTTCATAATCAATATTCATCATATTCATATTAGAATATAACTATATCTATTTTTCAGCCGACGTCGAAAAATACTCAATATTTCCTAAATAACGTGTGGTAAGTTCTATAAAAACAATTTCTATAGTTTCAGGCTGTTAATAAGTGTTATTTGGCATTCTCCCACTATTTCAGCCATTACTATAATATCATACGGAATTTGGAGAACCATCTTTCACTTAATATAGATTATTCATATCATATAATGCAACTAGTTTGCAACATAGAGTTCCTTGATTAAATATCTTGAACTATAAAAATAAATCTCATAGAAAATAATTTTCAATACGAAAATACATTTCGAAATAGAAATCATATTTCTTATTCAAATGTTAAGTATCCATTACTATTATTACAATTCTCATTTTTGATATTTCGTTATGAAGTAGAAGAGACTATTCACTCTCTTCATCCTAACCGCACCTTAAATCACATCTACTCTTATACACTCATTTTTCTTCTAAATGGTCAAACCATTCAAAAGAATATTCTTACTACAACATCATAACTAACTCTTTACAAAAGTGCACTCGAACATTCTTAACATTTAAGACATAAAATATTTTCTATTTTGCGTAAACTGATCAAACTGACATTTTAATGTTCGAGTTGTTAGATCTATATTGTTGTTTTGATCTTGTGTTACATTTAACACAATATGATCTTTATTGTAATCAATCAAGTTGAATACTCAATCTCGCACTATTCTTTATTTGCTTATTTTAGATGAACTAGTTTCATTGAAATATTGTATATTACAAACTGTGATCGTTCAACATGTAACATTTATATGATATTGTATATGGATCAAATATCCATAATATTGTATTGCTTTTTAGTTTGGAACATACATGTAAGCGACCAAATTACAATTATATTAAGTAGTTATAAAATTAGGTACTTGCATGGGTATATAAAACATTAACATGCTAGAAATATTTAGTAGTAAGTATATATTATATTCCTATTTTTCAATCTTCAATTCATTTCATTTGTATATGTTAATTGATAAACGTTTTATCAAGCGTATTAAATGCACAAATTTATCAATGTACATTATTGTAACATTGTATGGCATATGTTATTACAATAATAGAAAGGGTAATTATTACCATTTCATTTTTCTAATAAGGCTCCCACTGATCTTTTGTGTTTCAAAAAACCCTAAGTCAAAACATAAAGTCTTTCGACTTCACTAGTGGGTGTTAGAACTCGTCCATCTTAGAGTTCTGACCTTCACTTTGCTCAACAAGTCATAGCTCGATAGATGATGGATAACCCCTTATCGGTTGTATCGCATGCATCTCGTAACCCTTGATATTTTATCCTAATTTCATTTTGACCTTGAGTTTGTGCGGTAAATTGAATCGAAATTATTCACTCGTATCTACATATCGCGACGACCTAAATATAGTATATGTATCTTGATTTTGCTTAACAAATTCATATAATTATCTTCCCTTGTCCATTAAAAATATTAATAATGCTACATATAACAACCCTAACTTGAGTTTGCTCAAAAACCAAGGAGCATGCAAGTAATTTATTAATATATATATATATATATATATATATATATGGTAGATGACAGCATTATATTAAAGATTCATATTCTTCAGTATGTTATATTAAGTAATATAAACTTATGGAATAATGTACTTCTTATCAAATATCCTCGTTATTCAAGTGTCGAACACACCAAAAATCGTGTTTTACGTACATTTACGTATGTATTTTTTCCTTAAGTCTACTTAAGGTTTTTTAACGTTCCACCTTTAATTTATACATTCATATTATATAAGTTTTGTCGTTATATAACTATTATATTCGTATTCCATATATAATGGTCTTATGTATAATGTTATATTGATTAAATATTATTTAATTAATTCTAGTTAATTAACAAATTAAATTAATTTTATATAACATTTATATTAAATATATATTATATACTATAACCTTTTTATTAAAACACATATTATATATATGTGTATATTATTTAATTATTTAAACTTTTTAATTAATTTATTTAATCGAACAATTTTAATTAAATTTATATTAGTTTTAAAATTTATTTATATACATACATGTATACTTATGTTAATTTAACATTTCAAAATAACATAACATATATCATAATATACAATACATGCATATATTTATTAAATAATTAAATTAATTAATATATTTTATTTGTATTAATAATAAATTTTATAAATTTCAAAATTAATTTACATTAGTATTCAAACATTTTGAAAATTTTCATTACATTATAACAGTTATAAAATGTACATATTATATTTCAAATTTAACCTTTAAATTAAAAAATCTTGTATTTTTAATTTTGAAAATAATTTGAAATTTTATATTATAACAAATATAAAAAATTTCTTATTTTGAATTTCAAAACAATTTTGAAATTAGCAAATGCCTACTTTAAATTGAGCCTTTTCAATTAGATAACCTTTTGGGCTTAAATCATCATTTCAAACCAAGCTAGTAGCCAAGTAGGGTAGATTACTTTATTACCCAAACCTAACCTTAGACACCACAGTTCAAGCCACCCTACCATATGGGTAGGCTTTAAGTAGTTAACCATAACATGAATAATTTAGACCACATAAGCTATTGGGCTTCGATACTACTGTTGGAACTAGGTCCGCGCATAGCGGAACTTGTATATGAATTTCGAAAAAAAATCCTAATTGGATCTTTATTGGGCATATAAAGTCTAGTTTATTTCGAACATTTCAACATATAATTTTTAAAAAATCTTTTATTTTACTTAAATTTATAAATATATAGTTTTATTCAATTTATGTCTTGATATATACATATACACACATACATACACATACATACATATATCATATATACATATATATATATGTGTGTGTGTGTATGCATGTGTAACATATCAATCCACGTAAGGTATAACATGCCCATGTATAGGTGTTATGATTTACATCGCAATGGACACCTTAGCCCATTCAATATGTAAATAAATATTGTTCAAATATATATGTGTGCGTGTGATTGTGTATTATTATTTATATAAGTATTGTAAATATATATACACACTAAGTTTTATTTAAATAATTTTATATAGGTATATAAATATATTTTTCATATATGTTTATATATTTATATATATAATCATATGAATAAAATATTAATATTACATTCATATTATTTTAATAGATTAATTTAAAAATAAATAAATGATTAATAAATATTAAATTAACCTATAAAGGACATGTGAGTAATACATATGTACGTATATATATAAATATATACAAAATTATTTTAAATATATACATAGATAAATATATGTATAGTAATATATATACACATAAAATACATAAAATAATTTTTAAAAAAATAAAAAACTTTAGGTCTTGCTCACTACAGCTCAAAAAATAATTTATTTATCTATTTTAACTTCAAAATAAATTTAATTAAATATCCGTTCAAAAATTAATAAAATATTAATTAAAAATTAAATCTAAACTTTATTTAAAATTTAAAATATTTTGAAAATCCTAAAGGATACTTTATGCTTTAAAAAAAATCCCACAATTTTTTCGGTTTAAAATGATTTTAAAACGATTTTTTCTTTTTTTCGATCGAAATTTAATTATTAACCTAAAAATAAAATATTTTTTGTTTAGCAACTTATTTACTGTTAATATTATTTTATTAAATATAAAATATAATTTTCATAATATATTTGAATTAATATAATTTATTTATGCAATATATTGATTTAAGTAATATTAAATGAAAAATAATAGTAATAAAAAATATTTTCCTCCCACCGTCGAACATTATCATAGCTTTAATTCTTTACATATGACTATTTTTTATTGAAGTTTGATGCTATACTTGATTATAAATTATATATGTAATTAAATAATATATATTGTCCGTAGGCTTAATGCACTTGGCAGGAGCTTCTGACTCCCTCATAGAAGGGAGGGGGTTGATTTTTGGCAGCTACACTGAGTTATTCAAAATGGCCAACTTAAATTGGAGATGTAGGCCATGGTGGGCCTTCTTATGTACCCCTTAGATGTTGCTAGCGTAGCTGATTTACTGGGATTCCAAAAATAAAAATAAAAATAATATGCACTAATTTAATAAAATATATAAAATTAAATTTTTTATTTAGAGCTGTACTGACCTAATGTATATTAGATAAAATGGTGGACCGAAGTTGCTTTTATGGTGGATAGAAAGGAGAGAAGTGTTGATCTTATCTCTTACTAATTCTTCTTTGAGCCGAGCCATCCAAAATCAAGCTCTCTCTAACCTAATTTGAGCCACCTATACCTATGTTTGCCTCATAAAATATCAAGCCTTATGATGGGCCTTAACCCATTTTAATCCCAAATAAAATAATATGCAATTAAATCAAATTTAATCACTTAACTATATTGTATATCGATTGATATATTTATAACTATTACAAATATATTAACTAATATTCATCTATCAAATCATAATCAAATTCTAAAATTAATATTTCACATATATTAATCAATTATTAATTCATAAAAATTCCGCATGTCACTTAGCAGATGGTATCAAATTTTGGCCAAATTTATCACTCTCTTGGTTTCATAAACCAGTTTTACTAAATTAAGCATTAACTATTATTTACACCAATTCTTTTCGTTAAGACTATATCATTTTGAACTTATGGAATTTAATAATGATCAAGATTCCAATATTGTTCTTATTTGACTCTATAATCCAAACACAAAATCCTTGGTTCAATAATAATAATTATTATCAAAATGCTCTGGCCAGAGACTTTGGCTTTGAGTTAACTTTGATTGACCATCGTACTAACCTTACATAACCAAGGAGACAAATCCTCTCTTTGATAGTGCTTCACTTCCAATACTTCCATTCAACCCAGTTATAATCACTCGATGGATGCATGCCATGAATTAACAATAATCAAAGCGGGGTTTTCATATTGAAGATCGACAGCATTCTCAAGTCGAGAGAATTGTGTAAATCAGCCACGTCGATATTTTCTGTTTGACCTTAATTATATTAACCAACAGAAAACTATCAAGTGTGTCATTCCATAATTATCCGTATGTAACCCCTAGGTGTCATCAACAGTCATGAGTGATACGCTGCCTAACATCCGAAGAGCATCACGTACTCTAATCTCAACGGATATATCGATATCATATCTCGATGCATCTTGACAAGGGTCATTTAAAATGGTATATTTTATTTTATTGTGATAAATTGCTCATAGTTACAATAATTTGTAACTATATCACAAAATGTACCACTTATGGATTTTCCACTAAATATACTTTTAATTAAACTAATTAATTAATATAACACATTATATTAAGTATATAATAGAAAGAAAATACCTTTTATTTCGAACAAGATTATTTCGAACAAGATTAGTTATCAAGTTAGATATATGCAATAAATTAAATAATTTCCCCTAGGGCAAACCCACAACTCTATCAAAAAAGCCATGTGTTTTCTTACATAATAAGATATATATATATTTTTTATCTACTTTTTTTAGGATTATAATTTTTTATAGAAATACGATTTTTATACAAAAATAATGAGTTAATTGAAAACTTTAACATGAGTCCAAAAGGATGAATTCATTTAACTCATAATTTTTCTAGAAAAATTACGAGTTAAAAGAATTCATCCTTTTGGACTTTCGTCAAAGTTTTCGATGTGGTAAAAATATAAAATGAACTCTTAAGAAGAAAAAAGCACACGTAGATTTTGAAGGTTTTTGAAAAGTTTCAAATTATTTAATTTTTATCGAAAAAGAAGCTTTTTACTTTCACTTTAGAAGTTTCAAATTATTCCATCTCTATCAAAATGGAAAAACTTTCACTTACGAAGTTTCAATTTTTTAGGTTAATTTTGATGTTTCTAAAATCTTCGTATTTTTGGAAAAAAAATGCTTAATTATTTTAACTTTTGCACCTCAATTTTATTAGCTTTTAGTTCTATTCCTAGGCTTGTGTCCTTGCAATACCTTTTAGGTATTCAACAATTTTTTGATTTTCATACTCTTCCTAGAAAAAGAAAAAAAACATCATAAAGAAATTGTTTTCTTTAAAATATTAATAATTTATATTTTTTTTATAAAAATGCATACTGAAATTTTTATAAATAATTTTTTTAAGATCCTTTTTGATAGTAAGTTTAATCCATTTATTCGATAAGTAAACGAATAAGTTTTTAAGTCTCATTTATCGATAATAGACTATAATAAAAGTTTATGGAGTGTAAAAAACGATGACTATTTGTCTGATGATAACAGACGTATATTATCATTAGTAAGTGTGGTGCAGATATTATACACAATATATAAAAAAGATTTTTCTTATCAATGATTTTATTTGATATACACACACATATACACACGCGTGCACGTACACAAACATATATACAGTATTTTTTATTGGTATTAATGATTAAGTGTGTTACAAATAAAATGTCATTATTCGAGAAAGTGAATAATTAATTTTCAAGTGGGTAAATAATTTCTTTTAGAGATCTCTCTGTTTCAAATTTATTCCAATGGTTATATTAAACATAGACCAGACAATAAATTCGTACTTCATATTGAAATTGTTACACCAAGTAAAAATACAGGGTTTTACCAAAGTTGGATAGTCTTCGGCATGACGTCGGTAAACCCCTTACCGATGATTAGTCGTCAACGGAATAGACCTTGTGGCACAACAAGCTTTGACGACTTGCTGATGGCCATATTATCGACAACTTTTTGATGACCCATAATCGTCTCACCGAATATAAAATCTGGATTTTTCGACGATTTGCCAATCTTGTGAAGCAAAATTTCAGTATTTCTGCTACTCTTCTTTTCCTCGAACCAAACATAAAAAAGTCATTCTGGCAATGCCACACAGGCAAATATAACACCAAACCAACAGTATAGCCTATCCAAATATATATAAAACCAAAATATAACAATTCGCGATGAACAATAGTTATAAATTCATACTAGTATATTTCATGGGAAAATTACATACCGACTAAACTGAAATTTGTATTTATCATAACATCAAAAAATAGACACCGTCATAAGTACGTTAAGATCTTGACAATCAAATGTACTTACTATGAGTCAATGTTTTCGTCATCAACGTCATTACTTATAGTATTCTCTTTATATTCAAAGTCATCTTCTTCAACTTCGACTTTATCCTCGGAGTCAATATCGTCTTCATTTCCTTGGTCATTAACTTGTTCATCTACATCAACATCTTCATCTAATTCAACCCCACCGAATACACTATTGTTAAGTGGTCCTATATCATTTGCATCTTCTGTGATTTGCATTATTTCATGTGGATTAGGATTATGTTGGTATGGTAGATCACCAATTATGATCGTGTCCAAGTTAAATGACTATCTTGGTTTTATTTTGACAACAACCTACCAATCTTCCTTATCGTTGTTCATAGTAGGATAAGGTGTATAGTATAATTTTGTTGCTTATGTTGCCAACACAAATGGATCGTAACCTTGGTATCGCCTTTTGTGATTTACGTTAATTAGTGGTTAATCTTTGTATGCATGTCGAATTCCGATATCCTACCTAATATCAAATTATTCGCATCTGAATAAAAATATTTAAAGCTCGCGTACTATCAAGTAATTAAATTCAATTATTTCCTATAAAACGCCGTATAATCTTCTAAATCATCACTCCATTGCTACCTATGACACAGACCCTACTGTTGTACGTTGTTTTATTTGCTCCAACTCAACTATGTAAAATTAGAAAATGTTTATGCACAAAACTGGATAGTTTTCATATCTAATCATTAGTCCAAATATAATTGTTCGATAAATAACATCTACAACTTCATTATCAGCAACCTATGTTTTATTTTTAAATTAAAACTGCAATTTTTTAGGACAAAAGGATATATAACGAATCACAAGGATATATAACGAATCATACTTACATATTCTTGAACCGGTCCTCAATCCTTTACTGGGACAACGGTTGGATTTGCATCTTTAAATTGGCTCTTAAACACTTAAATAGACAAAGAAAAACATATTGCATGAAGAAAGTATTGTGTTACATACCAAATGGATATGTAACTCTTCAAAATTGAGCAGTATCGTTGATTTGGCTAACTTGTTCTTAATTAATTCTAAACCTCCATTCTTCCATTTACTAGGTGGATGTCCCCATTTTTGAAAAAGTGATGGAGAAATATTGGGTAAATCAATCATGTCGTCATCATTATGGCCACTATTAAATTTAACTTACTGTAATCTTTGAAATAGTAATTAAAAAATATGGATGCTTCTTCTATAATATATGCTTAACAAATAGAACCTTCAATGCATGCATTTTGTTTCATCTTCTTTTCTAGGTAACCCTAATACCTATATATGAAGATTTACAATATTATAATGATTAATCAAAAAATTGAACTTAGTGTATGTTATATGTACCTTTCGAATGGATACATCCAACCGTATTGTACTGGTCCTTGTAATAAAGCTTCAGTTTGGTAAATGTGCAGGTAGACATTATATGCAATCGAAAACTCCTAAAGGCAATATTTTCTCCAATTTACACAATATTTTTGGTACATCTTTTTCTTGTTGTTGTAGATGAGCTTTGTTTTGCGTAGTCAAGCATATATCTCTTAAAAATAAATTAAGCTCGGTTGTTAACATCCAAACCTATTACGACAATAACTCTTTAAAAACTATTGAAAATATAGTTTCAAGAAATACATGACAGTCATGACTCTTCATACTTGACAGCTGATGGTCCTTCATATCAAAACAACGTACCAATTTAGAAGAAATGCCATCTACGTAAGTTACTTTTTAACTCATAATGAACTAATCATTTGAAATTTTAATGTTTATTATCCATATTTACTATGGATGATTATTGTATAATGTAATACCCTTCCTAGACTTCAAATCATCTTTCGTTTTTCCTTTCACATTCATTATTGTATTGAAGTAATTCTCAAAACCATTTACGTCCAAATTATATTGATTTTTAAATGCTTTCAATAAGATAGCTCCCAAAATATACTATTTTTGCATCAATTATGAATTTATCCTTTACTAAGAATTTTTGGTTCTTTTGCCAACTTTTGTACTTTTGGATAATCATGAATGAGCTTGTACATATTTTCACTGCTCAGAATACTAGGAGGCTCTAAAGTAATAATGATATTTGCTAAGAATCTTTCTTGTCAAATCTAAAATGCTCATTTTGATGCAAAATCGACGATGACGATCCCACCAACATTGTTTGCCACCAAATTTTAATCGAAAAGATTCAGTTGAATTCATGCAAATAGGACAATTTATTGATTGTACTCCATCCAAAAAGCATTCCATTTGTAGAAAAATCGCTTATCATGCACAATAATGACGCAAACATTCTGAATTTTTTTGACACATCATAAGTTGCAACACTTATGTCCATAGTCTTTTCAGTTCATCCACTAAAAGCCACAAATAAACATCTTTCCAATTTTTAGGATTTCTCAGTCCTAGAACTATTACAGTAAGAAAACATGTTCGGGTTCTTCACACACATCCACGGTGGAAAATTGGAAAGTGTTAGAATAACCGACCATGCTGAGTAAGGTTTATTACCAAATGAAGTAAACGAAACAAATCCATAAATACACAAACCAAGTCTTACATTACGGAATTCTTTAGTAAAATCAGGATGTATGTTATCAAAATGCTTCCAAACACCGCCATCTACTGGATGATATAAAACATATTTAGCTCATCGTCATTCACTACAGCATCATATGTATTTTGCAGTAGCATAAGATATATATAATCTTTGTAATCTATTTGTCTATGGAAACTAGTAATGCATACGTGTAAAAGGCATGCCTTTACCGCTACTTATTATTGATTTATATATTTAGTTGCTATAGAATTTACAACTCGTAAGGTTTTTATATTCCTTCTAATGTATCACGCATCCACTTGGACACATGTCAATCTTTACATATGGCAGACCAAAGGCGAATACTATACTTCTTTTTTTAGCGAATACCAATTTTCTTCCAAGATATTATCTGGTGGAAATATTTCCTTACAAAGACTATGAATCGAGTTTATTAGATTTTATGACGCATTGTATGTGGATCTTATAGTGATTAACTTAGATGTCACTAACAAATACTTCATTTTACATCCATTATATAATTGTCTTTTTGAAGGTTCTAACATATCAAAAACTTCTATGATTCTGAGTCAAGTTCTTCTTCTATTTTAGATTCATTAGTCTACATACTTGGACTAGCGACATGAACCATTTCTATCATCCTATTGTTAGGAACTGAGTTGATGATGTTTTGATGACAACAACCTTATATAGTTATTATACTTTACTTTATAAAATATATACTAACATTTGCATATAGATATATATAAATATATATATGTATGTATGTATGTATATAGGAAGTATATGCAGGTATCATCGAAGACTGATCAGTATAAAGACTCAAGCATCAAAATGAAGATTAGAGATTCAAGATTCAAGACTCTAGAGAATCAAGATTTCAAGATCTCAAGATAAGTGTCTAGTATTTTGTTAAAACTTCATAATAGCACTCTCATCTTTCTTTCAATTTTCTTTTGGGATGGAACCCAATTTCTATCGAAACCTGTGGCTTACAAACCCACGACAAGTAGCTTACAAACCTATGACAAGTGGCTTACAAACCCACGAAAATCAAAATCATTTAAACTACTTTGTACAAGTTCTCGAGTCCGATGGACGAGCTCTGTAGGAAGGTTCTTGCAATTTCAATTTGAATAGATTTTTCAAAATGTTTTTTAAATCTGTTGTCAAAATGTTTAGCTTTCAAAATCATGTTTTCAAAAATATTTTCAAACTTTATTTTAGCCTTGAAATATTACTCTATTCTGATTTTAAAAACTTCTATTTTTAATACATCAAAACTTATTCTGATTTTAAATATTACTTATATAATTGACGGTCTATATCAATTATATATATTTAAAATAATGTTTTATATTCATTCTCTATCTCAAAATATTGTTTAGAAACTTTACTTTGCTTCAGAGAAGTTTCAACTTGTTTTAAATTCAATTGTCTTTACAAAACAACATCTCTATAATTTTGAACTAAGGGATGTCGACATAAGGGGATACCTCATGTCGACATGGTGACAGTTGGATTCAAAATTCAATTTTCAAAAGAAGTGTCCATTCGTTTGAAAACCTTTCGCCAATGGTTATGACTGTTGTGCATCTATATAAAGGCTTCCAAAACGAATTTTTTTAACAACTACTTTCTTATCTTCTTCACTCTTTCTTCTCCACCATTCCATATCCATAAAACTTCATATTTTCAAGATCGTGCCATCATTCTGCCAAATTCTCGATAGGAAATCATTTGAATACTCTCTCTATTTGATTCTCCATCATTCTACTAAAGATCAAAGTGCTATTCAGAGTTATATGATTAATTTGTATTCAAAAAGCCCATAGAGTCTATCCATTCAAAAGGATTGATATTAGAAAGTATTAGGGTGATCTTGTGTCCCGAAAATCAAGAGAGTTTACCCCAGACTCGGAGATAGGAGGGTTCCTCAAGGCCTTAGAAATTGAGGGTTGTAATTTGGATATTGGCTTATAAAAATCTGTACAAGGATATTGCCTTGGTGCAGGACTGGATGTAGGAGGATTCCGAACCAGTATAAAATCTGGTGTGTTCTTTCCTTTTACTTGCTTTACTTTACTATTTGCATTTGTTATATGTTCTGTGATCATTCTGTGTTAGAATTCTGTTTAGATTTGTGTTGAAAGTTTTAATTTAGTCATATAGTTCATATATTCTTTAAAACACTATTCACCCCCCCTCTAATGTTATTTCCGCCTTAAAATCCTTAATCCGCATTCCTAACACCTATCATCTGTATTAGGTTCTTCAAAATCGACATCGATGTTTTTGGGTTCACGTTCTATCATTGTCGATTCATGTCTTGCCTTGACTTCACCATGAAATTTCCACACAATGGCAGTCCATCATAAAACCATTTGTATGCAATATAAAGCTACAATATCATATTCATGGAGTTTCACACAACAAAATTTATTAAATGGATATCAGATTTCTTTCATATTTGTTTTATCATTATAAGAATCCTTTAGGAGTGCATCAAACACCTTGATAAAATTGATTTGGTACTTTTTTTCGAACTTCTTATGTATCCAACTTCGAGCTTTCAAATAATTCATTCTGTAGTATATGAAAATAAGCAAAAAAAGCATTATCATAGGCCATTAAGTTTTATTTTATAATATTAAGACCATACAATATTGCTTTCTTTTACTAATTTTTATTGTTAATATCATATATGGTTAATTTTTATTTTATTAATTAATATCATACAATAAAATTTTCTTTTACTAATATCGTATACTACCATTTATTAATCATAAAATTTTACAATGTATTGGTTAATATATTATTTATAATACCACTAGATTTTTTAATTATAAAGACCATACATTATAGTTTTCTTTTGCTAGTTTTTATTTCTAATATAATACATGGTTAATTTTTATTCTATTATTAATACCGTATAATAAAATTTTCTTTTATTAATATCATATACACCATTTATTAATCATTAATTTTATTAATAATATCATACAATATTGTTTTCTTTTTATAAAATCATATAATACTATTATCCATCTTAATTTATTATATTATAATATATTATTACTAGTGCGAACCCGTGCTTCGTACACGGATCATAGCCATATTCTGTTTTTGCAACTACCAGTGAATCATCTTATTTTTTCCATGCGATAATATTATACAACTCAAATAAACATTCTTTTTCCACATAAGGCCTATATAAAAGTTAAATTCCTTTACAATATCCAACGTATAAGCCTTTAACATTATTAAACTAGAAGGAAATATAAATATTGCATCTATGGATATGCCCATGATGACAAACTCTGTTTACATAAGGCATAATCAAAACTTTATAGATCTTCTGATGTATAGTACACATTACAGTAGTGGTTTTGAAGGGATGTACGCGTATTTCGAAAAGTTGTATGCTTACTCATGAAGGAAAAAACCAAAAGACAATGAAAAATATGTTCATAAAGCCAAGGATGAAAAGTCGAGGCATGCATGCAAAGAAGAGCACAGCAGGATTCTATTTTCGATACACATATGCTAAAAAAAATTCACAGAAATAAAGCATGTACATATATCAAGTAAGATGCTAATTTGAAACAACAGAAAATCACTGAGGCACAACAAAAAATAAGAGGAACAAAGATAAGCAACATCAATAAGGCAAAAGTTAATAATTAAGACACATCTTCCACTAGAAATGGGATATGATTCAAAGTTACTTTAAAAATGTGCAATAGCACTAATACAAACTGGAGATAAAAACCCAAAATAGTAGTTGTAATACAGTAGAATTTAAAAAATAAAATCTAAATGGGAAGCGTCACTTCTAATGGGAATAATCATATATCTAGATACAATGCAGTAGTGAATGAATTTCAACAGCATTTGGACTGCCACATTCTATGTGGTGTGTTAACCTGCAACAGTATAACATTAGAAACTGGCATAAATTTTGCAAGATTGGTAAAAAGTAGGGAAGAAAAAGAAAGATCCGCAGCAGTTGTATACTGTAAAGAATAGTGGGATAACATAATAATTTATTATTATAACCAAATTCTATTGCCATTAGTAATTAAGACAATAGGAAGTAAAAACACGTTGGTATCATGATTATTAAAACTATCGTCTTACAATTTAACAGATGGTATGGAAAAACTTCATGTTAATTAACATATACTAATAATTAGAACAATAGACTCTAACTACTATCATGCGACAATATCATGGGATGAGCTAATTTCAGTATAGCAGAAAAGTAGAAGCACATACAAATTCTCAAAGAAGTCTATATTACGTAAATGTATATTATGATTTGAATGAAATAACAAAAGCAGTCAACCAAATGCGTACTATCTTATTCATAGCTAAACATGTCTTATTCATGGTATTTATGTTAATTCATTGATTCCAAGAATAGTAAACACCAAAAAGTGTAAATTACATATTGCAATGTTAATTATTTAAGAGTTTGAAGATAGAACGATTTTATTATGTGAGCTACCATTACATTTTTAACCGATATTTTTAGACCAATGATAATGCTTTATGGACTTGTTGTTTCTATTACTTAGCTTGCAATGGTAGACCCTAAGCATGTGAAAGAATTGGAGGGATGAGAATTGAATGCTATTAAAAATTTATACTTTTATAGTGAACAAAAATTTGCATACTAAATTTATGTTCCTACCACAAATATATCCCAATCTGTCCTTGCAATCGGTAAAGAATTAAAATGCACAAACCAGATATAATAGCAAGCTAACTTCTACAATGTATTTTTAGGAAAGGTGAGTCACATATTACCCAATATTTTATCTATTTTTTTCTTTTTCCAAAAACATTTATGTTGCCTCAAGGAGATTGTAAAGTAATGGATAGTCATACTACTACAGACCATACCAAACAACAAAGCGTAACAGAGGCTACAATTCTTTAAAAGTACAATGCACGATTAAATCTTAAATAGATCCAATTTCAGAATAGACACGTATTTAAAAGATTGACATATTGAAGTAGAAGAGTTATATGAAACCAACCATTATTTACTATATTAAAACCGAGTTTCAATGTTAAAATACTGATTCAAGGAATCAAAGCTTGTGGAACAGGTCACACGCAATCAAAATCTTTTTGCAACTTTATGAATTAATCCATCTATAAAGAGTAAAATCTAAAGGATGGATCTCTAATTTTCTAGTAATTTAAATCAATATGCTGGATGAAAATTTCATAGTAACAACTTTTGTGATTGTTGTGTTATACAATTTCACACGTTTTTGATAATAATACTGGAAAAACAATACTAATTATTCATCTAAATATCGATCAATAATCCCCAACTGGAAACTTCATAACCCAAATTCAATTTAATGATGATACGAAAATGCTTAATGTTTAGTACAAAGTTAGGAGGCAAACATTGATATCACCATACAATAGTTTAAAAACATTAAAAGTGGAAGAACAAAACTAAAAGGGACATAACAAAAATTAAACTTCAGTAATTCCGTTACCTGCAACTTGTGAAACATTTTCTATAGAGGTTCTTGGCTTTCTTGAAATCTAGGAAATAGAATATAAGTTAGACATAAATACTATGATTAAATGAGCTCAAGGTTACAGAATATTTAAGACTTAAAGAAGGTAGCATAATCCCTGCGCAAATTGTTAATTAGAAAACATGCAAGAAACAAATTTTGTATAGTAAAAATTTAAAGTTAAAATTTGGTACAAATTTATCAGAAAGTGGATAGTTCCCCTTCCTACTCTTAACCATTGAGACTGGTAAAAGCAACAGCTTATCAAGTAACTTTCCACTGACCAGTCACCAACCAATTCACTCATTGCCAATATGTAGCTGAAAGGCGACAACTAAGTTTTCCACAGAAATGCTAGGCATCCCTTGGACTATGCTTGGCCGATCACGCCAACTGCACCTATCTTGTACCTACTCTTCTGCTCAGTAGATACAAATAATTGTATGCATTCTTTATATTTTAATTTGTACTTTTATCATTTTGGTGATCTACATAGTGATGATCTTGCAAAACTGAGTTTTAGGGAAAAAATTGTAAGCAACTTGTAGTCCTAGAAGAAAGGCCAGAATTTAGAAAGCTGATGCTCGAATAAATTCCCAGGTATAAGTACATCCGACTGAAGAAATAATTATATTCCTCCTATTAGTTTGTTACCATAAGAGGTATTGCATAGTCTATAACGCAAAATATTTCAAATTTACACAGTTAATTCAGGAGGTTAACATCGATAATGCCCGTAAATATAGAGTTATTTCTATATTACTTAAACTAAGGTAGCTAATTTAGTCGATGAGTTGGATATTGATATATTATTCTCAGTATTAGTATAAATTAATATAGGAATTTTTACATATTCCCATTGTAGTATAATATTAATATAGGAATATTGATATATTCCTATATTATAAATACTAATTGATTGATTTACTCACTTACCGTAGCATAGTTCCTGTTAAGCAATCAATTTATTGAGTTAGTTTGTATACAAACCATATTCTTAAAAAGCAATTATTGTATCCCTATAAACATTATTAAATGGTCCAAACATATCAGATCGGTATTTACTGTTGATACGCTATATTTTGATCAATGACAATGTGCTTCAACAAAAAGGAAGACATATGTGCAAAACTAAAGGAAGAATGATGAAGACCAAGGATGTCATGAGTATGATTTAAATATAGGTCTTAGTTTATATTTATTGTTAAAATCTATCCTCAAGAGGCTTGGACAAACACTAGAACACGTTTCATAAATTTCATTTTCTAGAATAAAAATTCACTGTGCAGAAATCAAAAGTTCAGTCGACTGAACAGGTACGCCCAGTCGACTGAACCTGTTACACATACACAAACATGCACAGTTCTAGTCGACTGAAACCCCCTGTTTAGTCGACTGAATTTGTTCCTGAAAATTTTTACTTTACATTTCCAGTCGACTGAAATCCCTGCTCAGTCGACTGAATTTAAACCTGCGAATTTTTTCTGAAAAGACACCTTCTTCCTCCCAAGAGTTGCAACCATTCTCCAATGGAAATGGAAGCATCTTTTGTCTGCATCTCTAGCCAACAAATGCATCTCTTCTACACCTATATATACATGGTTCTAACATCTTCAATTCACCAATTTTTTATGCTTTAATCTCACTACTTTCTTGAACATATTTTATTCTCTAAAAGTTTTCAAAGCAATCACCAATCTATTGCTTGAATCTCTGCTTTGTTTATAACATTCGTTTGATTCATAGCAATTCACATTTCCTAAATCTTCACAAACACATTGCATACTCTCGAGGATAAGATTATAGGAATATTGTACTACATTCGACTCATTAGCGTTGACAAGAACACAACAAGTCGAATAATTGTTTTTAGTAATTGAGTTGAAGTCCTTTTCAGTAGTTGAGGCAAGAAATCCCGTTCGGTTATTCGGGTAAGTTGTGAACCTATTCCTTCGGGTTAAGAGAGGGTTTTAGTTAGTAGAATTCCTAAGTGAAGCTTAGGGACTGGACATAGGACTAGAGGTCCGAACCAGTATAAAATCCTGGTGTCTACTTTACTTATTGCTTATTGTTATTTACCTATACCATACAATATTCCATATTATACGATCCTACCGCATAGCCTCTTTCATTTACCAACGACATTATATAAAAAGTCAAAAACTATATGTTGTTTGAATGCAAGCAATAGACTAACTGAATATCAATAAGCATTTTTTTGAAAATAGATTACATATAATATACTGTCCTAATTATGCTAGTATGCCCTAATTCATTTATTCCATAAAGTGCATAAAGGCTATAAAAACATAAAAATATATATATAAAATCTATTCAAACAGGCCTCAAAAGTGATAATAAAATTAAGACAATTATGCATACCATGCTTACCTATCAAATTGAGCTATCTTCTTTAGCATTTCACCATCACTTCTTTCTTCCACACAAACTACCATGGCATCCAATCGACATTCAACAAAGCAAAACCATCTGAAAAGTAATGTTCTTTTCTAAATTAAAAAGTCATAATATTATAGTCACAATAGGTCAAAAGTATAAACTAAGGGAAAACGAATTTAAACAATAAATAAACACAGTGAAATGGAAAATAAGAAGCAAAAAATGAGCTGCAGAACAAATTTGAAGTGCATCATTTTTCAGTTATGACTACTACATGCTGTAACACACACACCTGTAAGAATACATTTGAAATATGATCAGCATAAATCTCAAAACAAAACTAAATAATCAAAATTCACACTCAATACATTTTTTATTTTGAATTTTTCTTCCCTTTATGAAAAAGATGGATTGGATGTGTCAGTGCAATGAATGTGAAACAACGTCTAGCTATGATACACACATACGCAGACTACTTTCCACCATATATTGTCTTTTCATTATGATTTAAAAGCTGTGGCTGAAACGGTACTAAATTAAGTCAGAAATTTTTCTGTAAGCACTAAAGTATTAAAATAATGAACATACACTTGGTGTAAACATAGTTTCCCAACCACGATGACAAAAATCAAATATTAGTTTTTATGCATCTAACAACATATATAATCTAAATAATGGTTTTAATAATGTTAAAATGGAACTTTCAAATACATTGATAGCTTAAAGTGGGATAGTAGACAATGAAAGATTTTTTAGAAAACTTACTTTGTAGCTTATGTGCCAGAAGCTAGCTTGAGGAATAGGTAGAAGGTTGCTCAAGGAACTCGAAGACATGTATAAGAATTGGTTCTATATATAATGTCTAAGATGTGGAAAAGAATATACAGATATCAATTTATTTTGGTCATGGACAACAAATGTCATAATTATATAGTAACTTCTAAAATTGGTGTTGGGCAAGGTTTTTAACTATACACCATTAAATTATGAATTATAACAGTTAGAAATTAGACTTGCATCACCATCTCAATATAAATAATTCGAGCATGCCTTGCCCGAAAGTAAACAAACTAGTACAAAAAGAGGTGTGAATCATTATCTGTTGGAAAAAAGTAAACAAATAATTCAAGCACAACTATTTGTGAAAAAAAGAGGTGAAAATCCAAGAATTGCTCAAAAGTCGATGTTAAACGTGGAAAAGGAATTGATGACAGTGCATAACTTTACGTTTGTGTAGCCACATCACCTTAGCACACTACCTTCATATTCATGTCGTACAAGATCTCTGTTCGCCTGACCTATGTATAAAATTTCACCACTAAAAATAATTCCATACTAAGGACGTAAGTGAAAATATATTTTTGTTTATAGAAATAACTACACTTTGAAGGTAAAATGTAACCATAAAAATTGGAATAATGTCTACCTAACTCCTATAAAAAAAATCTACAGGAATAGTGCCTACTTATGCTTTTCATTGCATAAGGAAATATAAAAGGGTAAAATCAATTATCATTTAATCGAATTTTCGATTCGTAGATCTTATGTTTTTTTCGAAAGAATCAATTACAAAGACTGGACATTTAGAGCAATTTCTTATTGTTTAACTTCATGCATGGTACGCCAGTCATCCAATATCTACAATCACCATTTCGCTCCCTTTCTACTAAATTTCACCTACTCTTTCTAAAAAAAAAATTCATATATCTAATTTGAAATGCAAATAAAGAAAATGTATTTGAACCATAAGTGACAGACTCGACTTACATGAAAATTTATGGTATACGAAGAATAAAAGCATTTGTCAAAAATTAATAAATAAATAAAAATTGGATATCAACATTTTATGTATGGGAAGCAAGACAGTTTGGTTTCAAATTAAAATCCAAACAAAGATAGAATACCTTATATAATCAAAGCATTAATAATATATAGTGCTGTAGTTAGCATTGATTCTAGGAATTCAATTATTTTAATCAACATATGCTTTGAGTTTTATAGAAGCAAATTCAATCAAGAGTTTATTTTGATAAGTTTTATTTAAAATTATTTTATGAATTAGTGATGAAGACTAAGAAAAATTTCTTTAGCATTTGCTGATTTCTTAAACTATTTATGTTGTTTTCTTATAATATTCTTTCTAGCACAACAAAAACTTAAAATTTGGATATGTGATGTCATTTCTAAGTTAAATGTTCAACCAAAAATTGATTATCCTTTTTCTCTAAAATTTATTCCTTAACAAATCTTAATACTATACATTTGTATTTATCAAAGAAAACTGTTCTCTAATTTACTATTGTATAATTAAAAATAATAGCAGACTACATTCTAATATAAGAACACATTGTATTCTAATTTCTACGTTTCACAGACGCATACAAATAAATTACCTCTTCACTTTGACCTCTATAATTATCCTAACTTTAATTTTTTCCACCTTGAAATTAAGCTATTTTTGATCATCTAAACATAATGAGTTAAAAAACAAAATAGCCATGACTTACATATGAAATACAATTAAATAAAGTTGTGAATGAAAAATTTTGATCGAAAATTTACGTAATCAAGTGTTAGTCTTAGATAAAAATAGCAAATATTTACCTCGTCGGGACACAGTCTTTCGTGAAGACAGAATTAGCGATGCTTTGAAATTAGGAAGCAGATCTAGGGCTGGAAGGAGTACGCTTCTTAGTTCATCATTGAATTAAGTAAGCGAAAGATTTGGGTCGCTTTTTGAAGGAATGTTGGGGGTAGCTAGGGTTTGGGAGAGGAGAGACTTTTGATCTCTAAACGAAAAAGATTCAGATTCCAAACTGTGAAAACCAAAGGGAAGGAGATCGCTCAATAAAAGAAAAAGAAAGAAAGAACGCGACCGATCATTTCACAAAGTTACATAGGGGCATATGTGTCCTCAAAAAGTAACTCACCTATAGTATAGATATACCATGAATTTTACAATTAAGTAAATGATAATGACAAGAGTAAACCATGATTTAACTTACTAGTTATCTACCTCCCATTACATACACAAAAATATATAAGCAATTCATAAATCAATAGTTTATCGCAAACGATTCATAAAATTTCGACAGCACTTCCTCTTATTCTCCGTACCGTATGCAGAAAAATAGAATAAAATATGAAGATTTGTTAAAATTTTGTAAACCGCCTAGGATAAAATATTGTTTTACGACTTTCATTTATAATTTCGTGTTTATAACCTGTCCAATACTAGGACAAACCGATGAATATTGATTTTTGATTTACAAATATTATAACGATTACACAAAACTCTTCAGATGGGGCTGACAAATCTATGGTTTTTCATCAATTGAACTAAAACTACAAAATCAAAGTATAATGTAATTACAAATTCATTCGTATACATATACATTTTTAATTAACCATTTACGAAAACACATATTATGATCTTAACCAATCCATATCAACCAAACTATTATTGTTATAATCGATTAAAATTGTAAAATCATAAATGGATATCATGAATATGAAAAATCCATACCTTCGGAGCTTTGGAGGCCGAAGGAGGCTTGGGAGCTTTTGTAACACCCCAAAAAAAATGATAAGAAATCAATTAATTAAAATAAGGCTAAAAATGAAAATTTATGTGAATATTGGAATTTGGGCATGAAAGTTACACCATTGCGCTTGTGGTGATTTTTTGATCAAGTTTCATATACAGAGTTTTGTCATCGAAGCCCAAATGGAAAAGTGATCGACGTTTGAAGTTTTTGAATTTAAAATAATTCGAATGGAGCTCAAATGCAGCATGAACAAAAGTGGTCGTATGCGGTGGAGTGTAAAATCGTCGCCAAAAGGAAGCATAATCTACGTTAACGATGATGAAGTAATTAGCGAGCCACCACTTCCCTACATACTCCTGTAATGCAGCGCTGTCATAAACCCTTAAAAAAGGTATATCCGGATGTGGATCGTCGGGAATCACCATCTAACGTCTGTCTCCAACTGCGCTCACCAAGGAACCAACAGCATCCTAAGACGGGTGGGGATGAAACTAATGGAAAACGTCTCATAGTAAGGAATGCAGCATGCACTACGATAGGTTCGGTCATAAAAGGAAAACCATCATACGGATGCCAAAAAACACTCTCTCGTGTGGTCGGTAACTCGATCTGATTTCGGGCCATAGCAAAAATATGACGTTCCTCCTCTCTTTGCACCATTTTGTGGTTATCACTAGGACATGCTCTAACTCAGGGAAAGAAAAGGGGTAATGCAGAGTCCAACGTCGAATAAGTCATGCCGCGGAAGTACTCACAGCACCAGTACTATAAGAGCTACCAAAAACTTGTAATGGACATGGACCTACCCCTAACGACACACTGATGATCCAAAGAGCGATACACATACGTTAATATCGAAGTTCCCCAATCATATGCGAATGGTCTATCAAACTTCAACCTTGCTATAGCTGCAATATATCCGGCCGGCAACGTGTTCGATGCATTTGTGAAGAATAAGTTTCCCATCATGTACCGAATAAAAAGTCTAGCAATCTCTAAATTGTTCACTAAACTAGTGTAACAACCCTAGATTTTGAGCATAATCTAAATTTGACTTTATTTCATTTTGAAATTATTTTAAATTTGTTTTATTTGTGACATTTCATTTCTAAACATTTTTAAAGTGATAATAGAATTTTTTCAAAATTTATTGCATTTATTTCCTATTTTTTAAGGTTAGTTTCTATTTTTCTACTATTTTCTTCATTTAAATTATATTTAATTAAAATTTATTTATTTATTTTTGTGAATGCATTTTTATTTTATGTTTTTATCTTTATTTATAAATATTTTCCAAGACCATAAAATTTTTTCAAAGTTTATTCTATTTATTTTCAAATTTTCTACACTAGTTTTCATTTTCTGTGTTATTTTCTTATTTTAATCATATATAATTTATATTTATTTATTTATATTTTTTTTATTTGTTACATTTTTGAATTTTTAACTTAATTTATAAGAATTTTCAGTTATTTAAATTTATAAAAAGAAATATGTGAAATTTGAAAAGGCTTGTGACTTTTTATTTCCTATGACCTTTTATATCCTCACATTTTCACATTTCAACCTTACTTTTCATTCAATTGGCCATATCTCTTCATTATCTTCAGCCGACCACTATCATTTCTCATTCATGTAAACAACATCTTTCCTCATTTCTAAAAAATAAATTCGACCTCCATAGCTTGTGAAAAAAATTGGTAAACTTTTTTTATTTTTTTCACTTTTATTGTTTTCATTGATTTGATTTGCACTTGTGTCTTCTTCTTTTAGGATCGGCCATGCTCCTCCACAAGCTCTGCCACCTCAACCACCATCTGAGCATGTCACCACCACCTCCTCCTCACTGGCCAACCCCAGCCGAACCACCCTTGGTGGTTGATCCTTCACCAAAATACCAAAACTCCTCTTGAATGCCCCCTAGCCGAACACATCTCCACTTCCACTACTTCATCACCCCCTTAGCCACCACCTACTCCACCACCACCACCCCCAGCTGACCAGAAACACCTCTTCCATGTCACCTCTTGACCACACCAGTGATGGCCGTCCCCCTTGTGCCTTGGCCGAGCCTTGCTTTGCCTTGAAATCATGTGGTGTTGCTTGTAGTGTTGATTGTTGTGTTGTTTTACATCACCACACTTTTTCCCATCAACAAACCTATGTAGGCCGACCCATATCCACCCACAACCAGATTCAAACCCTTGCCTTAGACCTGTATTCCACCTATGGCCGAACCTAAGGAATGCAGGAAGCAAGTGCAAAGCATTTCAGCTTTGATTTATGCAGTTAATTCTTGCATAGTTTAATCGTTTTTGAATTGAAAGCTTATATTTGTTGTATTGTTTTGTTTAATTTGTTTTCAAGGAAATTGACCTTTGGCTCTCTCACTTGAATCTGTGTCGTGTTTTCGTGCCTATGAAGATCGTTGTTTGTGTGTTCGTAGTTGTCATCTCCAGCTCAAACCTGTGAGTTATTCTCACCAGACAATTTGTACCTATATAACTAGTAAATTGACCACTTTTGAATCTGTAAAATGCATCACCATATTATATCTGCTATGTTATGATCATATAATGTTCACCCATGTTTAAACACCTGTTATATCATATGTTACTGTTATAATATGCTGTTCTGTTATTTTTATCAGTTTATCACACTGCAAGTTCCCTTTAGATTAGAATCACTGCAGGTTGAAATAATACATACCCGAACGGACTTTAGAATAGGGGAAAATCGTTATGGACTGAAATAATAGGCCTAAATGATTTTTAATTTATTTCATTTACGTGGGACCACGGATTTGAAATGATAAAATCCGGGTTTTCTTTGTAAATTACGGGTCGAAATTATATACAGACCCGTAGTTAAAATATGTTTTTCTAAAAATTTTAAAATATTTTAGAAATGTAATATTATAATAATGTGATTTAAACCTAATTAAAAATGATTTTTGTAAAATTATATTGATTTTCTGGAAATTTAAAAGTGAAATAAATTATGGAAAAGTTAGAATATTTTTATATAAGTTATTTTGGAAACTTAAATTTTGGCGATAATTGGAATTTAAATTAAATATGAAAATATGATAAATTTATGATAATTTGGATTAAAATGAATTTAAAGTGATTTTATAATATATTAATGATTTTTGAATAAAGTTAAAATGTGAAATGAATGAATATTTAAGTTGAAATTTGGAAATATAACTTAAATTGGAATTTATGAATTTTGGTTTAAAAATGAATTTTAAGCTAAGTAAATAAAAATGAAATTAAGCTATATTTGAAAATTTAAACTTAATTGTTAAGTTAAAATTTAATTTAATGAATTTAAAATTGAATGTTGGAATTTAATAAGTGAATTATTATTAAATATTGATTTTTGAATGGAAATTTAACTTTATAAAATCATGAATTTAAGGAAAATTAAATGACGGTTATAAAAGTGAAAATGTGATTTTATCAGTTAAAAATGATAAATAAAATTTAAATGTTTGTGAAATTATATTGAATATTTGAAGTTAATTAACCGTATTTCTGAAATGCTATTAATTCCAATGTAAATGATAATACAACATTTGTAAATGATGTAGTTGATAATAATGAACCAAATGGCTAAATAAGATTAAAGGCTATTATAGCATTTTGTAAAGTGCTATAATTGTTGAATTTAACTAAGATTTCTCTGAAACTAATGTAACCTTATTACAGTGCTGTCTTTTGTTAAATTGAACTGTTTTGATAAAATTAAGTGAATGAATAAACTTTGAAAAGTTTAAATTTTTTGAAATTTAATAATTTAATTATTAATTGTAATAACTTCATTTTAATGATTTAAATGAAGTAATTTGATTTGAAATATAAACTATTTTTGAAATGTGAGTTGAAATGGTAATTTAAATTGAATAAAATGAATGTGGTTTTGAAATGATATGATAAGTTGGATATTTTGAAATTGATTTTTAATGATATTGAATTGTTAAATGATATTGAATTGTTAAATGATATTTGATTTTTGAGATAAATACCATTTTTAAAATTATAACTACGGGTTATAATAACGATTGGTTGTTAAAGAGACCGGGATCGGATATGGACATACTCTCTGTCGATACTGAAACCACTTTAACAACTGTGTACGCGGTGGAGATTCCAGAATGAAGTAGGATGGTGACGACGTTCCTAAGGTACTTTACGTGGACCTAACTCCCGTGAGTTAGCTTAAGGTGGCTAAAACAGGAGCGATCTCGGGCCAAAGGAGGTAGCACCTCTGTCTGGACACACTTCTTCGATACCATTCTATTACTGTTGTGATCGATTGGGTGCACCCCTTGATTTTGGAGTGTTGTTTAGGGTGGGCGTATATGGCTGCTGCGTTACCACCAGCCCGTGTGCGTAATTGGTATATCTACCCTGGCATTGCCTTGTGTGCCATGTCACCTACCATATCGAGCCTTTACTACGAGTTTGTTTTTCTCCCGTAGCCCATGGAGTATTTAGGGTAGTCTCCCGAACTGGAGATATGCTGATACTGGATGGACTGCTGAGACTATTACCTGTGAAGGGTGATATGGGTAGCCCGGAACGCTATTTAAAAGTATGTTTATTTTACTGTAGACATTATTATAATAGCGCAATATTACTATATAGTAAATAGTTTGACGGATCTTAGAGGATGGGCGGTCCCAGGCGTCCTTTAAGTTATTTGTACCTTATTACAGTTCGCTTGAGTTGGTTTACATTATATAAGTACATATTGTCCTGACTCGAGTGTTTGTTGTTTTGCTTTACGCTCGGGTCAGCCTGAGTATTCACAGTTTTGGATTCTCCTTCTAGAGCTGATCTTTGCTGGAGTTTTTGCTTATCTACATTTATATCTACCTTTGTTTCAGCTGTTCTAGTTTATCTCATGTATTAGTGAACTTCTATGTATTTGGGATTTCTATTATGTTGTTTTCAGACTGTATTATGTATTTGGTTTGAGACTCTGTTGTAGTAGCTTCATGAACTACTATGTTATTTTATATTCCGCTGCGAGTTATTCTAATTGTTCTGTGTCTATGATTCTATGTATTGGATTTCATTTGCTCCAAATTTATTTACAATCTGTTATTTCACATCATTCAAGTCCGACATGTGTGGATTATTGTCGATTTGAATGGTACGAAAGGGCGGCTCGTCACAGTTGGTATCGGAGCTTTGGTTTTGGCAAACCATTGCCTCTGCGGAGCAAAAACTCATTAGAGATAGGGTACTTCTACCCTAGAATGAGTGAAATCAATCTCAGAATCATATCTTTGTGAAAGACGTATTTTCAAACTATAAAATGATTTTCAAAAATGTTTTCAAAAGATTTTCAAAGATTATTTTGACATATAAAAATTTTCTTGTTTTAAAGGATTTTCAAATGTTTTCTAACTTCCTTCCTTTCGTATCTACCTTGTTAGATTTTTTTCTTTCCTTAGGATATTCATCCAAGTATATTCTCTTGTCTTATCTTAATTTATCTTTGGCTTTTCTTTATCTTGTCCTAAATTCATTCTTGATATTTTTCAAGATGAATCAAGGAAATGCCAGAGGTAGGGGTGGTGGTATTGCCTCAGCTCCTCAACCTGTTGCTCCAGCCAGGTTCACTGTTCTTTCTAAGGAATTCTCTCAACTTGGTGGTACCTCATTCACCGGTTCAGAGAGCATCATTGAGGCTCAGCAGTGGTTGCAGAGTCTTGATAGGGTATTTACTGGTCTTGATATTACTGATGCCTAGAAGCGTCAGTTAGCAGCTTGGCAGTTGCGTGATTCTGCTTTAGATTGGTGGGAGTCTGTTACAGCTAACACCGTCGAAGCTGATATTACTTGGGAGCAGTTTAGATATCCTTTGTGTTATCTTGAATTTTGTTTCTATTTTTCCTTTTCTTCTGAATCTATCTTAAGCTTGTTCTGTATCTCTTTTCCAGGGAGGCTTTTGTGGCAAAATGGATGCCAAAAGCTGGAAAATCTTAGCTTTATCGAGAGTTTATGGATCTTAAGCAGGGTAGCATGTCTTTTGCAGAGTATGAGAGGAAGTTCAATGAACTTTCCAAGTTCGGTCCTACCTTGATTGATACTCCTCTCAAGAAGAATGAGAAGTTCATTGCTGGTGCTCGCCCAGAGTATTATAGTTGCCTTATTTCTCATGTTCATGGCTCTTTCACCCAGCTTATGGATATGGCTATTCGCTATGAGAATCCCACATCCAAAGGTCCTGCTGTTTCTGGTGCTCAGTCTTCATCTGCTAATTCCAAGAAGCGTAAGCCTAATTTCCAGCAGTAGAAGAAGAATTGGCAGAAGCGTTATGGTTTGGGATCTTCATCATCTGCTCCTACTCAGAGGCAACCAGTTGATCTCTCCTCCATCACTTACTTTAGGTGTGATCAGAAGGGGAACTACGCCAATAGCTGTCCTACTTTATCTGGTGCTGCTATTCCTCCACCTGCTAAGTTGGCTAGACGTGATCTTTGCCATAAATGTCTCCAGCCTGGTCATTTTAAGAAGGGCTGCCCTACCCAGCAGAGGGTACTCCTTCTGGTATATTTGCTGTCACTTCTGCCTCATCTTCAGTTCTTCCACCTGCTCCTGCTCCTAGTGATGACCAATGTACTCTCTAGGGTTCATTTACTTTATTCCATCATCTTGTTTGTGTGTTGTTTGATACTGGTGCTTCACACAGCTTTATTTCTGTTGCTTTGTGTGATAAGTTTGAGCATCTCCTATCTTCTGAGTATACTTCTGTTCCATTATGTGTTTCAAATCCTATTGGGGGTCCTGCTAACCTTAATCGGATTTGTCGCGAAGTGATACTTCTCCATTCTGATCATCGCTTTAGTGGTGATTTTTATGTTTTGGGCTTCGATGCTTTTGATTTACTGCTTGGTCAGGATTGGTTAGTGCATCATGATGCTCATATCTTTTGTAAAGCTCGGACCGTCCATCTTGTTGATGATCAAGGGAATTCCTTGATTATTCAGTGCCGCTTGCCTCAGGATTTTGCTGGCAACTTTATTTATTCTCTGGATTCTTCTCCCAGTGATCTTGATTCGACTCCTGTGGTTAGATTATACCCCGATGTATTTGGTGAAGTCACTTCTTTGCCTCTGAAGCAGAAAATTGATTTTCGGATTGATCTTATTCCTAGTGCTCGACCTGTTGTTCTTCCCTCTAGAAGAATGGCACCCCGTGAGAAGGTTGAATTGGGAAAGCAAATTGAGGACTTGCCTTCCAAAGGTCCGATTAGGCCTAGTTTTTCTGAATGGGGAGCTGCGGTGGTTTTTGTCACCAAGTCTGATGGTTCTCTTCGGATGTGTGTTGACTATAGGGAGCTAAACAAGCTCACTATGAAAAACAGATTACCAACACCTCGTATCAATGACATGTTTGATCAGCTTTATGGTGCCACAGTTTTCTCTCAGCTTGATCTTGCCACTGGTTTTCATCAGCTCAGGGTTGCCAAAGATAGCATTCCCAAGACTGCTTTCCACACTGTGAATGGTTTTTATGAATGGTTGGTCATGCCTTTCGGTTTGACTAATGCTCCTGCTTCCTTGTTGATTTGATTAATCGTATTTTTCGTGCCGTGCTTAATAAATTTGTGCTAGTCTTTGTTGATGATATCCTTGTCTTCTCTAAGACCCAGGAAGAGCATGAGTCGCATTTGAAATATGTTCTAGAGACTCTCAGAAATCATCAGTTGAAGGCTAAATTTTCTAAATGTCATTTCTAGAAGGATGAAGTCCGATATCTCGGGAATATTGTTTCTAGTAATGGAGTTTCAGTTGATCCAGC
This sequence comes from Allium cepa, assembly GCA_030765085.1. Lineage (NCBI taxonomy): Eukaryota > Viridiplantae > Streptophyta > Magnoliopsida > Asparagales > Amaryllidaceae > Allium > Allium cepa. Next base: position 186,192,104 of record CM060934.1, read on the forward strand.
CAAGATTGTTGCGATCAATGTAAGTCTTTCTTTCTTTCCCTTTTTATTTATCATTTTAATAATTCTATCTTTCCTGCTGTCCTTATTTCTCCCTATTCTGTTTCAGGATTGGGAAACTCCAAAGACTCTATTTGATATTCGTAGTTCTCTGGCCTTGTCGGTTATTACCGGAGATTCATTAAGAATTTCGCTCGGATTGCTGCACCTCTCACAGCTTTGACTCGGAAGAATGCCAAGTTTGTCTGGAGTGATTAGTGTAAGGCTGCATTCAATGAGTTGAAGAGCAAGCTAACTTCCACACCAGTTCTAACCGTTTCGAACGGAAGTGAGCGATTTACAGTATATACTGATGCTAGTCGTGAGGGTTTGGGTGCTGTTCTCATGCAGGATGATAGGGTCATTGCCTATGCCAGCCGTCAGTTGAGAACCCACAAGGCAAATTATGTTGCTCATGATTTAGAGTTACTTGCTATTGTCTTTGCTTTGAAAGTTTGCGGGCATCATCTTCTTGGAACCAAGTTTGAGCTTTTCACCGATCATCAGTCTCTGAGATATATCTTCTCCCAGAAGGATTTGAATCGGAGGCAAGTTTATTGGCTTGAGTTTCTGGCTTCTTACGACCTCGATATTAGCCATACTCCTGGTAAAGCTAATGTTGTGGCCGATGCTCTGAGTCGGAAGAAGGCTTTGTTGTGTCAGCTTGTTGTTTCTTCTTCTCCTCTTCTGGATCGTATTATGGCTAAGCAGGATGAGGATGAAATGCTTAGATTGATGAAGGAGAGTGTTCGTAGTAGGGTTGGAGGTAGTAGTAGTGGTAGTAGTGGAGCTCAGATTGATGATAGAGGGATTTTGAGGATTAATGGCAGGATTTGTGTTCCGAATGTTGATGGTTTGAGGCAGGCGTTGCTTCAGGAGAATCGCTTTCTATTCATCCTGGTGTTTCGAAGATGTATCAGGATATGAAGAAGCTTTATGGTGGAAGGGGATGAAGAGGGATATCTCTATCTTTGTTATCGGTGTGACTTGTCAGCAAGTCAAAGCCGATCACCAGAAGACCCCTGGTTTGTTGCAGCCCCTTGAGATTCCCAATTGGAAGTGGGAATAGGTTTCCATGGATTTCATCGATGGTTTACCAATGACTCGGAGGGGTAATGAGAGTATCTGGGTTATTGTGGATAGACTGACCAAGTTCGCTCATTTCATTTTGGTCAAGTCTACTCGTTCTGCTTCAAACTTATCAGAGATCTACATGAGAGAGATCGTTCATCTCCATGGTGTTACTCTCGGTATTGTTTGTGATCGTGACCCTATCTTTACCTGTCAGTTCTGGAAGGCTTTTCAGGAATCTCTAGGCACTCGTCTGAATCTGAGCACTGCTTATCATCTACAGACCGACAGTCAAACGGAAAGAGTGAATCAGATTCTCGAGGATCTTCTTCGTGCTTGTGTGCTTGATTATGGAAGATCTTGGGAAGATTATCTCCATCTTGACGAATTTACCTACAATAATAGCTATCAGGTATAATCTTATCTTCTATTTTTCAGTCTATTCTTGATCTTTTTATTTATCTCATTCCATATTTGCATTCAGGCTCTCCGTTTGCTGCTCTATATAGACGACCTTGTAGATCCTCATCTTGCTGGATTGAATCCGGCAATCGTCTGGTTCTTGGTCATGATGTGATTTTGGAAGCTTCTGAGAAAGTTGAGGAGATTAAGAAAAGGTTGAGAGCCGCTCAGGATAGGCAGAAGAAGTATGCTGATAGGCGTAGGCGGAATTTGGAACTTTCTGTTGGTGATCAGGTGTTCCTTAAGGTTTCTCCCTTGAGGAATGTCATTCGCTTTGGTCATAGAGGGAAGCTTTCTCTTAGGTTCATTTGTCCTTTCCGCATTGTGGAAAGAGTTGGTTCTTTAGCTTATCGTCTGGATTTGCCCTAGAAGCTTTCTGGAGTGCATGATGTGTTCCATGTCTCGCATCTTTGTCGTCATCTTCATTATCCATTACTTATTGTCCAGCCTTCTGTTCTTGATAGTTTGGATATTTAGCCTAATCTGACTGTTGAGAGGAAGCCACTTTGTATTGTCGACAGAGGTACGAAGCAGCTTAGAAGAAAATCTGTTAATCTAGTCAAAGCACCGTGGAGTACTGACGATCGAGATTGTACCTGGGAAACGGAGGAGAGAATTCGTGCTTCGAATCTAGAATTGTTCGTTTCAGGTACCATTTTGTTTTCTACCTTGTTTCTCTTTATTTTCCTTGCCGTTCTTTTCGAGGACGAAAAGATTTGAGTGGGAGAGAGTGTAACAACCCTAGATTTTGAGCATAATTTAAATTTGACTTTATTTCAATTTTAAATTTTTTTAAATTTGTTTTATTTGTGAGATTTCATTTCTAAATATTTTTAAAGTGATAATAGAATTTTTTTTCAAAATTTATTGCATTTATTTCCTAATTTTTAAGGCTAGTTTCTATTTTTTTGCTATTTTATTCATTTAAATTATATTTAATTAAAATTTATTTATTTATTTTTGTGAATGAATTTTTGTTTTATGTTATTATCTTTATTTATAAATACTTTCCAAGTCCATAAAATTTTCCCGAAGTTTATTCCATTTATTTTCAAATTTTCTAGACTAGTTTTCATTTTCTATGCTATTTTCTTATTTTAATCATATATAATTTATATTTATTTATTTATATTTTGTTTATTTGTTATATTTTCGAGTTTGTAACTGAATTTATAAGCATTTTCAGTTATTTAAATTTATAAAAAGAAATATGTGAAATTTGAAAAGGCTTGTGACTTTTTATTTCCTATGACCTTTTATATCCTCACCTTTTCACATTTCAACCTTACTTTTCATTCAATTGGCCATATCTCTTCATTATCTTCAGCCGACCACTATCATTTCTCATTCACGTAAACAACATCTTTCCTCATTTCTGAAAAAAAATCGGCCTCCATAGCTTGTGAAAAAAATTGGTAAACTTCTTTTCTTTTTTTCACTTTTATCGTTTTCTTTGATTTGATTTGCACTTGCGTCTTCTTCTTTTGGGATCGGCCATGCTCCTCCACAAGCTCTGCCGCCTCCACCACTGCATGAGCATGTCACCACCACCTCCTCCTCACTGGCCAACCCCAGCCGAACCACCCTTGGTGGTTGATCCTTCACCAAAATACCAAAACTCCTCTTGAATGCCCCCTAGCCGAACACATCTCCACTTCCACTACTTCATCACCCCCTTAGCCGCCACCTACTCCACCACCACCACCTCCAGCCGACCTGAAACACCTCTTCCATGTCACCTCTTGACCACACCAGTGATGGCCGTGCCCTTGTGCCTTGGCCGAGCCTTGCTTTACCTTGAAATCATGTGATGTTGCTTGTAGTGTTGATTGTTGTGTTGTTTTACATCACCACACTTTTTCCCATCAACAAACCTATGTAGGCCGACCCACATCCACCCACAACCAGATCCAAACCCTTTCCTTAGACCTGTATTCCACCTATGGCCGAACCTAAGGAATGCTGGAAGCAAGTGCAAAACATTTCAGCTTTGATTTATGTAGTTAATTCTTGCATAGTTTAATCGTTTTTGAATTGAAAGCTTATATTTGTTGTAATGTTTTGTTTGATTTGTTTACAAGGAAATTGACCTTTGGCTCTCTCACTCGAATCTGTGTCGTGCTTTCGTGCCTTTGAAGATCGTTGTTTGTGTGTTCGTAGTTGTCATCTCCAGCTCAAACCTGTGAGTTATTCTCACCAGATAATTTGTAACTATATAACTAGTAAATTGACCACTTTTGAATCTGTAAAATGCATCACCATATTATATATGTTATGTTATGATCATATAATGTTCATCCATTCTTAAACACCTGTTATATCATATGTTATTGTTATATTATGCTGTTCTGTTATTTTTATCAGTTTATCGCACTGCAAGTTCCCTTTAGATTAGAATCACTACGGGTTGAAATGATACATACCCGAACGGACTTTAGAATAGAGGAAAATCATTATGGGCTGAAATAATAGGCCTAAACTATTTTTAACCTATTTCATTTACTTGGGGCTACGGGTTTGAAATGATAAAACCCGGGTTTTCTTTGTAAATTACAGGTCGAAATGATATATTACCCGTATCACTTTTCCTAGTGTAGAAAATTATATACAGGCCCGTAGTTAAAATATGTTTTTCTAAATTTTTAAAATATTTAAAAATTATAATATTTTGATTTAAACCTAATTAAAAATGATTTTTGTAAAATATTATTGATTTTTTGGAAATTTAAAAGTGAAATAAATTATGCAAAAGTTAGAAAATTTGAACATAAGTTATTTTGGAAACTTAAATTTTGGTGATAATTAGAATGTAAATTAAATATGAAAATATGATAAATTTATGATAATTTGGTTTAAATGAATTTAAAGTGATTTTATAATATATTAATGATTTTTGAATAAAGTTAAACTGTGAAATGAATGAATATTTAAGTTGAAATTTGGAAATATAACTTAAATTGGAATTTATGAATTTTGGTTTAAAAGTAAATTTTAAGCTAAGTAAATAAAAATGAAATTAAGTTATATTTGAAAATTTAAACTTAAGTGTTAAGTTAAAATTTAATTTAATGAATTTAAAATTGATTGTTGGAATTTAATAAGTGAATTATTATTAAATATTGATTTTTGAATGGAAATTTAACTTTATAAAATCATGAATTTAAGGAAAATTAAATGATGGTTATAAAAGTGAAAATGCGATTTTATCAGTTAAAAATGATAAATAAAATTTAATTATTTGTGAAATTATATTGAATATTTAAAGTTAATTAACTATATTTCTGAAATGCTATTAATTCCAATGTAAATGATAATACAACATTTGTAAATGATGTAGTTGATAATAATGGACCAAATGGCTAAATAAGATTAAAGGCTATTATAGCATTTTTTAAAGTGCTATATTTGTTGAATTTAACTAAGATTTCTCTGAAAGTAATGTAACCCTATTACAGCATTTTTAATGATGTCTTTTGTTAATTTGAACTGTTTTGATAAAATTAAGTGAATGAATGAACTTTGAAAAGTTTAAAATTTTATAAATTTAATAATTTAATTATTAATTGTAATAACTTCATTTTAATGATTTAAATGAAGTAATTTGATTTGAAATATAAACTATTTTTGAAATGTGAGTTGAAATGGTAATTTAAATTGAATAAAATGAATGTGGTTTTGAAATGATATGATAAGTTGGATATTTTGAAATTGATTTTTAATGATATTGAATTGTTGAATGATATTGAATTGTTAAATGATATTTGATTTTTGAGATAAATACCATTTTTAAAATTATAACTACGGGTTATAATAACGATTGGTTGTTAAAGAGACCGGGATCGGATATGGACATACTCTCTGTCGATACTGAAACCACTTTAACAACTGTGTACGCGGTGGAGATTCCAGAATGAAGTAGGATGATGACGACGTTCCTAAGGTACTTTACGTGGACCTAACTCCCGTGAGTTAGCTTAAGGTGGCTAAAACAGGAGCGATCTCGGGCCAAAGGAGGTAGCACCTCTGTCTGGACACACTTCTTCGACACCATTCTATTACTGTTGTGATCGATTGGGTGCACCCCTTGATTTTGGAGTGTTGTTTAGGGTGGGCGTATATGGCTGCTGCGTTACCACCAGCCCGTGTGCGTAATTGGTATATCTACCCTGGCATTGCCTTGTGTATCATGTCGCCTACCATATCGAGCCTTTACTACGAGTTTGTTTTTCTCCGTAGCCCATGGAGTATTTAGGCTAGTCTCTCGAACTGGAGATATGCTGATTTACATGAAGTAATTCGATTTGAAATATAAATTATTTCTGAAATGTAAGTTGAAATGGTAATTTAAATTGAATAAAATGAATGTGGTTTTGAAATGATATGATAAGTTGGATATTTTGAAATTGATTTTTAATGATATTGAATTGTTAAATGATATTTGATTTTTGAGATAAATACCATTTTTAAAATTATAACTACGGGTTATAATAACAATTGGTTGTTAAAGAGACCGGGATCGGATATGGACATAGTCACTGTCGATACCGAAACCACTTTAACAACTGTGTACGCGGTGGAGATTCCAGAATGAAGTAGGATGGTGGCGACGTTCCTAAGGTACTTTACGTGGACCTAATTCCCATGAGTTAGCTTAATTATAATTACATTTGAAAAATTCTATTCTATGAATAATTGGAATCAACATCTGGTTTGAATATGTCTAAAGTAGTTGTAGGAAGATTTTAGCTCTTAATTTATTGGGTAGATCATATAAAACAATAATTAAATATTTAAAAAGTTATAGATATGGTTATTTTAGGAAGTTTACGATCGGACCAAAAGATGCACTTCCAAGCCAACTATTAATAAAGATATGTCAGCTTTTATTTGGATCATTATAATATATATGGCTTTCTACATTGGAATGGAAACTCGTTCTGTTGGTGTTAATTTTAACTATATCTGTTTGCCATTTGGGTTAGATTATAATTTTCAATGTTAAATTGAATTTGATTCAAACGTTTCATTTTTGAAATATTATTTCATTCTCATATTTCTTTAAATATAATTGTAAAACCCATATATATTAATAATTAGCCACCACATTCAGTATTGATCAAATATTTGATTTGAATTATTCTATGCATACACAACAAAAACTTTAGAAGAAGACTAACTGGTAAAAAGATTATTTCAAGCCTGAATAAAACTAACTGGTAAAAAGATTACTTCAAGCCTGAATTCAAGCCTGAATAAAACTAACTGGTAAAAAGATTACTTCAAGCCTGAATAAAACTAACTGGTATACGCACGCCCAGGTGGACTTGTATTCGAATGTTGGATCATTTTTTTTCTTTTTATTCGTAACGTGAATGATTTTCTAACATGAAATTAAGCTTTATGCATTATTTTTATTATAGTTTTAGGATTTTATTGCTTTTGGTGAATTTAAACCCAAAATTAAGCTTTTCCATAAGTTATTTGTTATTATAATTTTAGAATTATTTAGATAGTGTTCATGATAAATTGAAACTAAAATTCACCTTTTCGCAGTTTATATAAGTTTTTAATAACTTTATGATAGGGCTTCTGCATAGTTCTTGTTTGGTTGAAAAGTGCATGACCTGGACCCTAGGGTTCTATTTTTCCTTCAACAAACAATATCAACCAAAATATGAAGTCCATAAATTCCTCTATAACGTACCAAATAAGGAACATGCAAGCTGACCTTAAAATATTAAACTCATCATCAGAAAGTTTGCAGCACACCTCCTCTAACAACTAACATTTTCAATTTACATAGTAATTATATATCGTTTATTTTCCCAATAAAACACAGTAGACATAATATATAAACATAGAACCATTATGCGTACTCTGCTTTTTGTTGTTCTCTACAAAGTCAAAGTTCAAAACATCACTACAAATTCCATGTACCATATCAAATATTTGAGAAACAAACATGCTAGTTACTACATTAAGTTTATATAAGCATATACAATAATCTAAAGAAGCAGTTCTATAAGAACAACAACATAGAGTAGTCAAGTATCCTCACGCAGCATAGGGCGGAAGTAGTCAGAGCATGAAAAGTGGTCTGATCACAGTAATCATATTCTTTTTTGAACAATAATAACGACAAAATTACATAAAAGTGCATTAAGCAAAGCAATAAAATTCAGAAGCCAATAGTAAGGTCTTCTAGGTAGAAATTCAAAACATAAGGGAGCATAACGATATAAAAAACATGAAAATAACCAACAATACTGAATTACTGAGATTCAACTGCTGTTTTCCTCTTGTTTCCAAGCTACTTGGCAAAGCTTTCAAATTCTGTGTAGTCACTATGGGAGATCATGGTCCTATAAAACGCCTTTTATGTGGTCTTAGTAACTTTAGCTTCCTCCTTAGTGAGTTTGATTCTCTTCTTATTGAACTTCTACTTCTTAGCCTTAGCACTCTGCTCAGCAGCATGCAATGTCGTCCTCCTTGCAGTCTTTGCGTAGTGATATTTTCTGTTAGATTGATGTAAATTGTATGACAACATGGTCAAAAACTCAAAATAAAACATGTTCTAACAATGTCTTAATCATGCAAAAAGAAAAGAAAATAAACTTGAGTGAAAGCTTCTATTTCGTAGCACAATCAACAATAATTTTGTATGCTTGCATATACCTGCTAATATACTCAACTCACAAATTATAGTTCCAAAAATTATGTTCAGTTCGTACTTTATTTTGCATTATCTAAAATTTATAGTTTCAAGAGTTTACAATTTTGTATGCTATTATATTTGTTCATGAGAGAAGTATATTCACTTTTTTCTTTACTATGTGCTCAAGTTCAGTTGACTATGGTGGTGCCATACTATTTTAGTTATTCCTTGAGTCGTCTGATGTATTGAACTGATATATTGAATACAGTTTCTCACTCAACCTAGTTCAATTAAATATCTAAAATAGCATTAAAATAGAGGATTAAATGCTATACATGCAAAAATTTAAAAGTTTTAAATTTGTGTTATTCATTACTCTTTAGCATATCAGTAAAATTATAGGTCCATTTTAGCCAGAGTTCTATGGCCAATTTTGTTAGATTTGTATTTCATCCCAATTGGCTTTTAAGGTTAATTTATATTTGATTACCGTGATAACTTTCTTAAGGATACTCTCGCAATATTCTGCTTTGTTTTACTATTTTGGAAAATGATTGCATTAGGTAGGAAACTACTAACATTGGTATTTTTACACTCATGTAGTGGCTTAATTATATTGATTATTCATGGAACCATTGATTTTTACATCACATGTATGTTTTTTCAATTCATAAATGTAAAACACCAATATATGAGCGAATGATGCATACGCCAACCCACCCTCCAGTATTTAGGTACGTTTAATGGACGTGTTCAAAGATTTTCTATGTTTCGAGATATTGATTATATATTTAAAATTGTATGTAAATAAATATTGAATTACAAACATAACATCAGAAAATGGTTCCAGACCAACTGTGTACTACGCTGCTAAGGAGACTCTCATATTATGTCATTAGTGGTAAATTTAGTTCAATACAAAAATCTGAGTACACTAATATTAATTGAAAGTTCTGTAACTGTATTTTGCAACTGATTCATAAAGTTTGAAATCTACATCGGAACTAAAACAAAGAGCTTCCGAATTCATACTTGGATAGCAATATATGCTTTTAAGAAATTAAAGCAATTCTACCGGTCTGCAACTGGAGCTTTAAAAGCTAAACCTTTGACGATATGCCTAAACTAAAACGTACACATGGAAAAAATGACTGTGCACATTCAGTAAAATTTGCATTATAGGAAAACATAAATTTGCGTCATTGAATAAATTCAGAAAACAAAATCTAAGAAGAGTTTGAAAATCTGGTTTGGTATAAAAAAGCGATTAGTAAGTTTGAAAACAAAAACATGCATCACAATTTGTTAGAGTTGGAGCAAAATTGATAAATTGGATAAAATTAAACAGGGAAAATCAGTTCATAGACTCTAAATCTATTAAAATTACAATTATATGCTAGTACACAAAAAAATGCAATAAACTAAAAGCATGAAACAAAAGAAGTACTTGCTAATTTATTGAATATTATTTGAGTATAAGGAAAAACTGATTTTTTTTTGTACAAAAGGTGTTGGTGAGGCACTACCAAAAGTTGTAACAAAATGGAACGAAGTTCATATTCAAGCAAACTAAACAAAGCATTATAAAAATAATTTTCTAGTACATAAAACTGAAGCAAGTTTAGAGAAATTGAATATCACAGAATCCATATTTATTTACATTAGATACAAATGGATCTAAAAATAAATAACACGGATAAACTTTCCAATTTAAATTTATGGACATAGGTTGTTATCAAAATTAGGTAGAGAGTAGGGAAAATAAATATAATTGGACTAAAATAAATAGAAAACTTTGATTTAGTAGATTTCAGTGCCGTTTGATGTATAACATTAAGCTAGCATATATAACTTATAGAAAAAAGATATATTTTTAGACAATGAACTAATGACAAAATTGAATCAGGAAAAGATACCAGCCCAGGTTCGTTAATTTTTGATAAATTTGAGTTAATTAAGCACATAAGCATTATAAAAACTGAATAAATATAAGCAAATAAATGTACTAATCATATAATATTCTTTGATCTACTACCCGGGAAGGTAGCCAAAGAATAAAAGCATGTAAACAATTAATCAGTTAGGGCTATAGTGATTCTAGTTTTAAGCTAACAATTTTTCAGTGTAAGAGTTTGAACTTCCATCTACCATTATTGATAGTTTTCTGTAGTACTGTTACAGTACTATTTTGTACACATTGAATAATTTCAATATTATAGATAGGTATTATCAAACTAATTGTTTATACTAAAGAGTATTACAACACATATTGATGATCATCCTTTCCACAAACCTTTTAAAATATATATCCGCGCTCCTAAATATGTACGTCGTCACTTCGTCAGTATGGTACATAAATACAAATCATAATTTTAAAATGAAATAAGAACAGATTTATTGACAATACCATGTCAATTCGGTACAAAAAGCTAAACAATATGTTTTCTAAGTAGAAAGCCTACTCGATACTCTGTTTAACAGCGATAATTTTGAATCAAATTCAGAACAGTGGTAAAAATTATAGGAGTTAAACATTTTTGATGAATCTTAAGCAAAGTTTGCAAAAAAGAGCGAATCAATATTTAATATACCTGTACCGTAGCTATAAACAGTTGGCAAAGGGAACGCTGAGATCGAAGAAGGGGATTGCAATTTGGATTGAGGTGGTGGACCGAGTGATGCGATCCAACTGGAGGACGATGTCAATGAGATTTCTGAATTGTGCACCGTTGCTGTGATCAGGTAGAAGGACGATGGAGTTTGGATTTGATAACCAAATAACTTTTGATTTAGGGTTTCATAAAAAATACGGAAGTATTTGGTGATGAAGGGTATTTAGGGAATTTCAAGAAGCCACGGTTGACCTTAGTTCATGGAATTATCATTATTAATAGCAAGGATTTTATGCCCTATGAATTTAACAAAACCGCTGATAACTCATAGTTCCGACTACTTATTTATAAGCCAAAAGCAGAAGCATCGGTGAATAAAAATAGCAAAATAAAGGGTAACTATTTAAGGAGGATTAATAAAAGATATATTGGGGAATAAAAACGGGAAAAGAAGAATTTTGATTGCACTGTCAAACTGAATCTGTTGCTACAAATTTTGGATTATGGTTACATTGTTTTGATTTCATGAGATATGTTAAGAGGGCTTTAAATCAGGAGCACTAACAAAATGATTAGTTGCCATTTATAATGACTATTCATGTATGTTATCAATTATTAAGTAATTTTTCCGTAAAATATATTGAAAGTAAATGCAAATATGATACTCTCTGTATGTCGTTGTTAAATTTAATATTTAGAAATAAATTATGCATATTAATTTTTTAATGAATACGGGTACATTAATAAAATTTATGTTTTCTGTTACACTTTCTAAACTTAGCCCTAAATACTTGTATAGAAACAACAGCCAAATTAAATGTAGTCATTAATAAATTAAGTAAACGTGTATTCTTGCTCGCAGCAAATTAATAATTAATTAACCTTTTCTATATGAGTATATCTTTACTTGTAACGTAAGTTTTGAGTCGTACATCAAAACATAATATTAAATAAGCTACAAAAACACGAAAATAGAGGCACGTTTCATTCCAACAGAAAAATTGAAGCAGATTTACTATTTAGTATGTATAATTGATATAATAAAAAGTTACACCGCTTGCTTTCTGATCCCAAGTTATATAAAACAAAGTAAATTCATGATAACTTTTTTATTTAGAAATGATCATATCAAAATTTTATTTTAAAGAAATCATATCAAATAATAGTAAAAGACACCCATGTCAAAAAGTAAATAATTATTCAATTAATTTATCTACTGCTATAAGACTAACTTTGCACCTCAAGATATAATATATGTTCTTGTGATAGTGTAAATTTCCACATGCAACATTTCATCTAATTTTGGTTTCCAAATTTTTAGTTACAGCGACATTCTCCTTTTTTCTAGGCCATTTAACATCATGCAAGTCTCTCTTATTTTACTGTTTTATAACTTAATTCTTTGCATTCGACAGGGAGCACTGACACCATAACATAAAATTAGCAATCTGCAAAGTATCTACTATCTGGGCCAATGAACCACACAATATTCAAAGCATTTTATCATCCAGAATTTGCAATATTTAATTAGCAATGAATGACATGCATCTAGCAATTTCAGAGAGTAATAAGTTAGCAACCACATCATTATCTCAAATATCAATGTCACCTTCTGAATAGTATCTTTATCATTGCTAATTTGAAAGAACATGGTATTAAATATGGATCAGATTATAGTGGAATAAATTTTGTTATTTCTCATTGATAAATCTGGAGAACCAACGTATGTCTACATGTCAACAAATAAGATGAAGTCTTTAAACTCAGCACATAATTGTATTAAATAGTAATAAAACTTAGTAACAAAGCGAAGTTCTTCCTATATACTTTATCCTCCATTTATTATGAATAAATATCGATCAGTAGTGATAACTAATAATCCAGTGATACTGGAGGTGGTGAGAAATAACAGTTACTTATCTAAGTTTCATAGACTTACGTGTGAAACAATATCATGATACTAAATAAATATAAAACTTTAGTCACAGTCCATAAACGAAGGATGTGAACTTATGCTTGATATTGTTCAGATGAATCTGTAATTGAGTTTATATATTAGCATGTCACTTCCTTTATCAAAACCAACTCTATTTTCATATATTATTTAGGATAAACTTCCTTTTAAAGAGTAAGTAGCTTTTTAACTAAAGGTTGAAATCAAAATAAGATTTCATTGTGACTGCTTAAAGTTCAAAGTATCTTGCATCGGTTCTTCAGAGTATCATTAAAATTAATATAAAAGAAAATTCATGCTAACCATATAGAAAATGATATTGGCATGATAATGCTTCTAATAAATAATGAGAAAACATAGATGCCATTTCCCGTCTGCTATAAACTGTAAATGATAAGGCAATTATTTGTTTCAATCATTCGATAGGCCTCAATGTGAGAGAAACAATTCAGAACACCACAACTTAGCACTTTACTCGCATGAGTGAGAAAAAAATGCTAAGCATAAAAGCAATGTTTTATTATATTGCTAAAAAGGGCATGCATGAAAATGAAGTACCTTTCTTCGTCCCTATTTGTTCAGATTCATGTCAGCCATCCTCTGTTTCATTAAATCCTCATGATCCAACACACTATCCATATGTTTCCTATATAAATAGAAAAGAGATTATTGAACTGCATGAGTGATTTTTTTTATTCAAAAAAATGAACATAGATACACAAAAAATGTTTCGATTAAGCAATATTCGTTGTTAATACTAAATACATTCATTTATTGGCACATGCTGTTGTATCTTAGAACTGCATTCAATTTGTGAAACTGCATCTTTTACTTTTAAAGTTCACTTACCCTGGGATATTTCCATAGGAAATGTTTAACTGTAACTTTTGTTCGGACAACAAATGAGCAAATTCCAGCAAGTTAAATAATCATATAATATGGTTATAGTCTATGACATTCCCTTGCAAGAAAATCAAAATATTCGCTGAAACGCTCTTTATAATGATGTAAATAAGAAAATGCATAGCAAATGTAACCATATCCACAATCCAATGATTTTAATATTGAAAAATCAACTTATCGACTTTGTTTTCATTAAATACAAATGCTTGGATTAAGAATGGTAAGGAAAAAACTTAAATTCTCGAATCAACTAATAAAGAAAAAATTCATTGCAAGATAAATGAAACATACATAAACAACCTTTCTTCGTTACTGTCACATAGTTATATTAGGTACCAAAAGAGAGAAAATAGTGAATTTTTATTTCAGTTGTCTCCTAGAACTGTAAGTACCTTTATCGTTTATAGGATTCTTTAGAAGACAAAGATGGAGGATGATAACAATCTGTCATCTGAAGGCAGAGCCATTGTATATCTACATACAATGAGTATAGTAGAAGATAGATATAAGTATATTATTAAAAATCTCACACAGAAATTATAATATTTCATGACATCAATAACGGAAACCATTACAGTGAAGGTCAATAATTTTCTGTTTATGTAAACTAACAAAATTTAGGACATATACAATGCAATATTAACAGATTACATAGAAGTAAGATCTAAGATTCAATGATGCTACATCATCCATTACAACATTATCACATAGAAATAAACAACAAACGAAATAATTGAATCTGAAGGCTCTTCTCCAAAACCAATTTTGAACAAAAACAATAGACTGTTATTTCTAGATCTTATTTACCAATGACATGTGTGTAGCAATATCAATGTTGAACAAAATCTACTTGATACTATCCCAATTGTAAAATCTCAAAGCTAAACAATTATGCAACAATGTTTTTCAGAAAAATACCTAAAAAGCGGTCGAAGCTCAATATCAACGCAACATGCTAGGCGATGAGCAAAGTTGAAGAATTGAAACACAATAAGCTAACCCTAGTGCCCAAATCCGTCGACTACAGGTTGCGACCCGATGGAGGAGGATTAGGTACAGGAGGCCGCTATGTTTATTCTTCTGCAGATGAAAAAAGGACAGAGGAGGAAGCAAATTCGATAAGATCGATCGATGAGAGATGAGAGAAGATAGGTACAGGCGGCTGCTATGTTTATTCTTCTGCAAATTGAAAAAGGATGGAGGAGGAAGCAAATTCAATAGCTTCTGATGTAGGGTTTCGTAAGAACAGGCAAAACTGAGGAAGAGGAGGTCGGTGTGTGTTGAACATTTCGCGATGAGCAGCTTTCGAAATGAATTAGAGGAGAAAAAAGATGCGAGCATATATGGAAAAGGGCATTTTTGGAACTCCGTAAAGACACGGTTGAATCGTGTAGATGGAACTTTTATTATTAGTAGTAAAGATTGGATGAAGATCTGTTCGGTCCAACATTAAACATACAGTGACCCAGATAACACTTTTAGCCCTTCAAAGTCCTAAATCTAGCTACATCTAAGAAATTTGTTCTTGATGACGATTTTATTTACCAATTTTCTCCAAACCATGGTTCGAAGTTCCGTTTTCTGTTTCCGTTCCGATTATCAAAAAAATTTAAAATTTCGGTCCCGTTTCAGAATTTTCGAAAATTCCATTTTAATTCGGGTACCTTTTTTTATATAAATACGCATATAAATATGCAATACTAATTGTCAATTACACTAAATTATTCAAGTTACATAGAAGATACAAAACATACAACATAAAAGTTTAATACCAAAAATTATTTCTTTGAGCATCATATAAACTTTGTCCATCGTTATCTTCATCTCGTATCGGATTATGATATGCTGGAAAAACATACTGCTGCATCTGATCCGAACTTAAAAATGTCATCATCATATTATCAAAGGGTGAGTGTTCATCTTGGCTACTTGATGGTTCAAAAGCATACGATTGATTTAATCCACAAAACGAATAACCTCTAGTATAGTCAGACGTAGAATACCTAAAACTGGGTACATTGTTAGAAGTATATTTGCCATCATAATTCCCTTGATCTCCATATACAGCGTTTAAATTTCTATCTCTTCATCGACTATAGTCATCTGCATCAAAAGTTTGGATATGTCTTTGAGAATCATCAAAAGTGGAACCAACGCCATAACCACTAGAACCAATACCGTCACCACTAGCATTACCTGAATCATTATTTGATGAACTATCATTTTCATTATTTTCTACAGATGCATTATCATTGTCTGACCAAGGGTTATCGCTTGCACTATCAAGTAGTGGATTCTCAGCTTCCCCAGTCTATTCTGCAAGTGGATCCTACTCATGAAAGATGTAATCTAGGTCAATAAGTTGGTCAGTTGTTTGTTGACGTTTAGCATGTCGTACTCTCAATCACATATTATAGTATGTAAATACCAATTTTTCTAAGTTCTCCATTTTTATTCTGTTTTTTAACTTCATGTGAATCATCGCAAATGTTGTCCAATTTCTTCCACAATTTGAAGAAGAAACTGTTTGGCTAAGAATACGCATAACTATGCATGTTAAATTTGGAGCAGCTTCCCTGCCAATTACTGACCACCACATGGCTGGAAGACATAACTTAACTACACATTTCGCTTTTGCAGAACCAAATATATCAACTTTCATTCTGTAATTTTCCACGTACGAAACATTCATTAATAAACCAAGTTTTTCTTTGCATAGATATAATAGCAAGAATCATGAGTAGTTTAATAATTTGTTTATTACCTCTTTTGAAATTTCAAATTGCATAGAAAACCCAGGTACCATTTTTTCAAGAACATTTGTCCATCTATTTAAAACCTCAACATCGTTTGTTGCATTATCTCTGTATTGTATATGAGGATTGAGAAAATAACCTAAAACAATTTGATAGTTTAAAGAAATATTGCCATGATATGCAATTTTATAATTGTGTAATAATTAAAGAAAATTAACTGCTGCATGAATAGGTTGATGCAATTATCTTTCCCATCTTTTATCGATTATATTCCTCCATTTTTGATATTGCCTCACACCAACATTTTTTTTAACTGATTCCTTCACTCGATCCATTACTTCATATAGATATTCCATCTCTGCTTTATCATCGTTGTCTACCATTCTTAAATTTTTTATAAGTGGACTAAATACGAGAATAATAGCAGCACAGTTGGCCCAAATTTTATCACCGTAAATCAAGTTATAGATAAGAATTGTTGTTTTTTTATCTTTAGGACCAAGTTTAGGAATCTTTGCGCCCCACTCTCTCAAAAAAATCATTCTTCTTAGATTCCCTCTATGTGTATATATAGATTCTAATGCAATAAAGTGAGTAGAGAACCTAGTTACTGCTGGCCAAAGTAGTTCTTTATTATCGGTTTCTTTTCTTACTATGGTAAGCAACCAACCATGATTGTATATGAAACTTATTATTGACCGACAACGTGAAATTATCGCTTTTACCTCGATTCCTTTTGAAATATCTTTAAGATTCAAATCGATACAATGTGCTACACATGGTGTCCAATATAGTTTCCTTCTTTTTTCTATTAGTAGTTGGCCAGAAGCTTTGTAACTTGCTCCATTATTAGTTACTATTTGCAAATTTCTATCTTCTCTAAAAAAATTAACAAATCCATTAGACCACAAATATATGCTTAGCACTTTGAAATTTGTCAGTAGCATCTATAGATTAAAGAAATATAGTTTCTTGGGAAGAATACACAAGAAAATTTATGATTGTTCTTCTGTTTTGTGTGCTCCAACAGTCGCATATTAACGTACAACAATAATCATCCCAAAAATTGGAGTAAGTGTCGATGTGTTGTTTGATTTTAGTGCACTCTAAATCTAACTATGTTTTTGATATTTCATGTGCAGTGGGTCCTTTAATTCCAGGACCAGCTTCTTGAATGGCCTCTGCCATAGTTCATAGTAAGGATCTTTAGCGGCATTGTGTGAGATATGATTAAAGTAAAAAAAAATTGATATTACATGACCTATGTGTTTTTTTGGTTTTTTTAATGCCTTTTATTTCAGTTCTAATAGAAGGTTGAGTTCTACCCCCTCATTTTTCACATAGGGATCAATCCTTCCAACTGTCTGTGTTGCTAAATCGTTATCAATTCTGATTGATTTAGAATTATCATTGCGCTTCAGCCCGCTAGATCGTATACCTGCTCCACTAGATCCTACACCTGAGTTCATATAACTTTCTTTACTTTCTTGAAAGTCCATCTGTAACGTCCCGCCTTTTCGCACACTTTAAACCGACACACGTGCCAATTCAAACCATACGGAAGGGCGGATTGTTATGGGGTAAATAAGAAAAACAGAGAAGAAATAAAACAAAATAGAATCTCACAGCGGAATGATAAAATATAATAATAAATATACAGTTCATAAACAGTTTACAAAGCTTGATTCTTCTTTTACAATAAATATCGGAGTTACACATACCAATACAAGCAATGCAGCGGAATAGAAAGAGTGTGGTGCAATACTATATATAAAATAATACTGATTCTTCGTCTTCGTCCTCCAAAGCTAAAATCTGCTATCCTGAAACGCTCGGACTGACCCGAGCGAATTTGAAAAGACAAAAACACTCGAGTCAGACTAGAATATCTTATGTGAGTTAAATAAACAGAAAAAAATATGAGTACAGTAACTCAAGAGATGCTCGGGATTTACATCTCCTAAGGATCCGTTAAACTATTTACTATGTAGTATATTGCGCTATTATAATAGTGTCTATTTATAAAATAAACTTACTTTTAAATAGCGTTAAGGCTTTACATTTTCCACCTTAACACGTAAAATGCCAATAGTCTATACAGTACCGTAATACCTCCTGATCGGGAAGCTACCAGAGGATACTCCATAGGTACGACACAAATAGAAACTCGTAGTAAAGGCTCGATATGGTAGGTGACACGGCACAACTAGGCAATGCCAGGGTAGATATACCAATTGCTATCTAGGCTGGTAGAAACGCGTAGCCGCAGTTACCGCCTACCTCGGACTAACTCCCCAAAATCAAAATATAGAAGTGGCCACTGAATCAAATCCAAGTCAAAGTATAATATCGAAGAGGAGCGTCCGATCAGAGGAATGACCTCATTGGCCTGAGAATCGCTCCTGTTTTAGCCACCTTATGCCAACTCACGGGAGTTGGGTCCACGTATTTACCTTACAGGAAACGTCGCCACCACCTACTTCATTCTGGAATCTCCACCGCGTACACGGTTAGTCAAAGTGGTTTTCGGTATCGACAGAGAGTATGTCAGATATCCGATCCCGGTCTCTTTGCCAACCCATCGTTATTATAACACCGCGGTCATTTAAAAATAGTTTATACCTTTAAAACCAAAATAAAATCCATTCCAAAACCATAATATTACGATATCATTTCTTCTTTAAAACCCAAAAAGATTCATTTTGATATTATTTTTATAAAACCCAAATCAATGATATCATTTCCCAAATATAAATCTTTTCCAAAAATTATGCCACTTTTAAAATTTATAATTCCTTGTAACCAAATATTTGAACATTAACTTTCAACATAATACTTCGAAATCCATAGTTTTTAAAACCATTACTTTCAAAACTAAATGGTTTGGATATTCAACAATATATAAAATAAGTGATTTAACTTTATGGTTACTTTGTACGGAAAATAATTTACATGGCTTTGTGAATATTTCTTTACTCAATGTTAAAACCATAATCCAAAATATTATTTCAAGTCCCAACCATTCCAATTTTATATATTTTTATATCCATCTTGAGGGTTAATATTTCAACTAAAGTTGGATTTTTATTCTTTCAACAAATCAAATGTTCTATTAATTAGTTTTGAACATTCACATAAAATCCATAAATAATAAGACTTCAATTTCTAGTAATAATATATATATATTTTCCAATTCAAATTATACTAGAATATTCATTTTAATTTATTTTGGGAAAAATCCAATTGTAAATATACTATCTTAAAATTTCCAACTTAACATTTAAACATAGGATATAAATTATCAAACTCCATTTTCTAAATTTTCTTCCATTTAAATAAAGAGATTTATACACCTTTTTATTTCAAATTTTTCAACTTCATATGTATATAAATATGGAAGAAAACATTTATTCAGTATAAAATTTAAGATTTTTATAAACCGTATTCCATCCAAACCATAGAAACCTCATTAAAAATAGTTATATATAGACCGCGGTGCCTGTATATAGTTTTCTATCCTATGGTCAAGTGATACGGATATTTATCATTTCAATCCGCAATTTAAAAAAAATAAAACTGCGGTTGTATATCATTTCAAACCGCAATCCCGAATGAAATGTAAATGCATACTAACTTGCAGTTTAATGATATCCAAATAAAACATTCATTCAACAACACATCCATCATCCAGTCACACATCGATCAATATCAATCAATAACAATTATATATGTGATCATATATAACAGGTGATAACTGGCAGTTTATTCAAATTATATTTATCAACTATTAATCTAACAGTTTATTCAGTAATAATTTATACAACTGTTAACTAGCAATTCATATGCAACAATAATTTCCAACAGTCAATTTATACGCAATAAATCAATTAAATTAACAGTTAAATTTAATAAAATGCAATTCAACAGATATGAATGAAATAAACATGCCAGATACCCATAAATAAATTTCTATTCATTTCTAAAACTTATTTTACAAACATAAAAGCTTCTAGTAATTGTGAGTGGGTTAAAACACTCACCTTTGGAATTTAAATCGAATTTAAATCCGATTTAAACCCAAAAATTCACCCGTCTCAGAATTCGTCCAAACCAGGGTCATCGAGTCCGGAATTAAATTACGATCCTAACAAAAGAAATTTCGTGTGAATCCGACTTCGTATGAGAAAGTTATGGCGAAAAATGATGATGGAATTCAAAATTGAAAATAAATAAAAGTGACACACAATCACCATTCACATATTTGCCACGTCACTGAGAAACGCATCCCTCCAGAACGCCTGCACATGATAACGGTCTCCCTCCAGAACGCACGCCAACGGAGAAGCACGCACGAAACAAACTGCAGCACAACCCTACCACGCCTCGCCAGCTTTCAAGCCGCCGCCACCTGCCTGAGGTGCCTCCAGACCCCGCGGCCCCACTGAACTCCCTGCCACCTCCCAGAACGTGCGCCCTGACCATGCAAACCCCCACAGCCGCCATACAATATAAACCCTAATTGAATCTTGATGCAAATCCGACCGTTGGATTGCCAAACAAATTACATAGATGCGCTCCCCATCGTCCATACTACAATACCCAGAAACAGAATCTCGATCCGACAAAGTTTTGTGCGATGATGATGAACGGTTTTGGGGCTGTTTGCATTTATTCTGGATGAACGACAGCTCCAATTGAAAAACGAATTGCACCAGTAGATTACGCGCATCGAATACTTCAACATATATTTTTTTGAGAATTTTCTGAAATTTTTGAGTTTTGACTTTTGATTTTGAACTGTGGATAGATCTGGAAGTGGATCTGAGATGTATACATTTGGGGAAGAGGAAAGAGTGAAAAAAATGAACGTACAGCAAATGAAAAAGAAAGGAGCTAGGGTTTATAACTGCATATTTATAGATAGGCTAGAGGTAGGGTAGCTAGACTGGATACGCGAACGTACGGAATAAACTATGGCCCAAAAAGCCCGCTATGCCTCCGGAACCGAATTTGTTAAAACTATATATCCAAATAGGTGTTTTAAAATATTCTGAACGCGATGGAAAAAGTTTCACGTCCAAATTTGATCGTATGAAGAAGTTATGCTGAAAATAAGATTTCCAAATTGATTTCAAATTGATTTTTATTAAAATTGATTTCAAGGTGTTTCGCGTCCGTACGATCAAACGACAAGTCCGATCGATACGAAATTTGAAATCCTATAATAATTCACCGATACGGATCCGATGAAACTAGTTTCGTCGAAATCCGAGTCCGTGCCCAAAATGGCTATTTTTAATATTTATTAAATAAATTAAAATAAATCATAAAAATCCAAATTTTCTTTCAACTTTAAATATTGGCCAAATTTCATTACTTATATAATCCAATCAATTCCAAATGATTTAGCAAGCTTGGATGTGAATTAAAAACTATAAGTATATCAATTTGCAGTGTTAATCTCTGCACTTTTTATTATTTGGGAATTATAAATTTTATTCTCAAAACCCAATTATTTAATCTTATACTTTTATACTCTCATCTTAAATCTAATTAAATAAATAACTTGATTTCCATTTCAACTCATTTTTAATTGCAATTAACCTTTTTACCATAAATTAAATCCCAAATTATAAATAAACTTTTATTTCCATTTCCTTTTTCTCAACTATTTATTAATTCCCATCCAAATGAATTCAACATTATGAATTTGATAAATTTATTAGATTTACTTCCTTTCTATATTTCTAAGTTATTGTTGTCAATATGAACATTAGCTTAAGATTTCACTCAAATGTTTACCAATTCCAATCTAAACTCAATAACGTCATAATTAACGTTAGAATCCGTTTTATTATGCATAAATTCTAAATTTTACTGACCCAAATTTTCTTCTTTTCATTCCATATTCATTGTCAATCCCATAGAAAAATTAACATTAGGTTCATACCTTTTTACAAATAACTCCAATTTCTTCCAAATAATAATTACATAAACTATTAAATATTAAATCCATTAATATTGCAATAAATTCAATTTGATTGCAATTTATTTTCAAATAAATTTGGATTTTTATTTGGTTATACACAAAATTCCGTTATCACTTGCCTAACAAGGTTATTATCACTTAAGATCTCACTGCATCCACATTTTCACATTTTCATTTCCTAGTTTCTTTACTTTATTCTACATAATTTATTACAAATGAGATTTT
This sequence comes from Allium cepa, assembly GCA_030765085.1. NCBI lineage: Eukaryota > Viridiplantae > Streptophyta > Magnoliopsida > Asparagales > Amaryllidaceae > Allium > Allium cepa. The sequence goes on from CM060934.1 coordinate 186,214,767, forward strand.
CTTTGGTTTACATCTTATTTGTATTTAACATTTCTCAATCACCAATTCATTTCACTTTAACTGCGGTAAATTGGCGGATAAATTGAATTTGATTCCCAAAATCTAAATTAACAAGAAACAAGGGTAGGTAACATACAATAGCCATTACTCCAAATTCTAGTCACCTAAATAGGCTTTTATTCCTTGCAAATAAATGTTACTATTTATTTTCATAGTACAAATCTTAATGATTATTCCATTTTATATTTGCTTAGGCCATTTATAGTCCACTATACATATCTACATAAATGGGTAATTTATTCAATTCATTAAGTGTCAATTCTATTAAGCCCTGTTTATATCTTTATGCATTCTTCTATTACTTTACAAAAGGGAATAACTTTTAAACTCATACACTTAATAACAAAACCGTTATAAATCCAATAAACTTCCAAATCCAAGTTTGTACACATTTTACACAACTATTATGATTTCTCACAAACGTTGAATTTATTAAATGACCATTTATTATAATTTAATTCCCTTAATTGAATCAAATGCTTATTATTATATATATTCTTTTCATTCTACCATTCCTTTCCATTTTAAATTCATTAACGTATTTACACATCTCTATCTTTCAAATATTAATAACCAAACTTGATTACAAACACTGTCCTTATCAATCTTCATATATTTGTTCAGATCTATACTCCTTTATATAATTAGAGTTTATGTCTCTATTAGATTTCTTTTTCACTACAGGCATAAATTATTACTATCTACACTAATTACATCTTTGTATTAATGAACACCATTCAAGTTAATATTTGCACTACATTCACAGATTCAACATTTGTTTGTTTCTTAAAATTAACTTTAAATCAAATTGTGACAATTTGCATTATCCACATTTATCGTCATAAAATTTATATTTTAACACTAAATTTCAACTACTATACCCAATCTCTACATTTATTCCTCAACAAATTTGAAATTATATTAATTCAATTTATTAAATATCATAAATTTAACGGGTCGTTACACCATCGAACCTCTCTATCATCTTCACCTCCATCATTGTCGGTATCTTGATTTTGTTGTTCGAGCATGCTAATTAGCTCTTATCGCACGCGTTGTTTTTCGAGCTTCCCTTGATTTCGCTCACTTCTCTTTTTATTCAGATGATCTTGTATAGGTTTCCTAACTTCTTTGGGAACAGTCGGACATACTGCCATATCGCATGTTTGTCTTGCTAACTGTTCTTTCATACGTGTCATACCACCACCATAAATACTTTGTGACAATAGTTACATTTGTTTTTTCCTTTTTTTACCAATAACCGACGTATAATAATTCCAAATGATACCATGATTTGCCATAATCAACTACCTAAATGAGAAAAAAGTAATTTAATATTTAATTACTCAACATTAATAATTTTAATCCAAACTAAACAATAAATTATTTGCATGATGGAATTTCCATTCATATTTGTTCAACTATCAAATTACAAATAGCTAATATAGTTTTTTCTGCAATATTTTTTATCACAATTTTCAAATTACAAATTACAAACAAAACATGTTTTATACAGTTTTTATCAGCCTTTTTTAACCCTATTATTTATAAACCCAATTACTACTTCATAATCCATTTATTTAAATTTGGCCCATTATTCTATATCAACCTATCTTGCCCAAAGTCACACGTTCCTTTATGTCCTAATTAGTTCGATTCAAATGCAAAACGCAAATGAATGAAAGGAAAAAACCGGGTCGCCGATCAATCAAAATGAATCGAATGATCTGCTAAGGTCGATTCAAGATCGATGCTGCCAAGTGTTGGAACTAGACTAGTCCACGGCGGAAGTTATGGGTAAATTTTAAAAAAATTACCCTATTGGATCTTTTATTGAGCCTATGAAGTCTAATTAAATTAGAACGTCATTTCTAAATTTCATTTAAACAAAATCATTTATTTTATTTAAATTCAAATATACGAAGATATGAAGTTAATTTTATTTGATTTAGTTTATACATAAATGTGACATATACATATATGTGTGAGCACATATGTAACATATATAATAATCCGTGAAAGGTTTAATATGCTCATATGTAGATGTTGAGATCTACATCGCAACAGGTATATCAGCTCATTTTGTACGTCACGTATGTTGTCTAAATATGTACATATATATGTGTTCCAAAACATACACACATGTCTGTATAAATATATTATATATAATATATGAACATAAAACATTTATATATAGATAAATATATATAGAAAGAGAGAGAACAATTATTAAAAATTACTTATAATTCAAAATTAACTTATTTTTGCAAACATAATAATTTTATTATTCTAATTTGTATATATTATGACTAAAATAATGTTTTCGTCCATAAATAATTAACATAAAATAGTCTATTATGTAAAACTAAAATTTTACAATTTTCAAAAATCTAGGATTATAAAATAGAGCTTAGGAAAAATATGGAGATTTTTCAAAGTTGAAAGATTTTTTTTTTTAAAACAAATACATTCAACTTTATAGTCAACATACAAAGTCCTTGGTTCAATAATAACAATTATTATTAATCGAAATGCTCTGGCTAGAGACTTCGACTTTGAGTTGACTTTAGTTGACTGTGATACTAATCACATATAACTGAGGAGACGAACCCTCTCTTGAATAGTGCTTCACTTCCAATACTTTCACTCGACCCAACTATAGTCACTCGATGGACGTCATGCCATGATTTGGCTATAATCAAAGCGGAGCTTTCATATTAAAGATGCACAGTACTCTCAAGTCGAGAAAGCTGTGTAAATCAGACACATCGATATTTTCTATTCGACCTTAGTTATAGTAACCAACGGAAACTATCGAGTGAGTCGTTCCATAGTTACACAATAACTATTAGTACGTAACCCATAGTGCCCCCAGCAGTCATGAGTAATACACTACCCAACATTTGACGAGCGTTACGTACTCCAGTCTCATCGAATACATCGATATCCAATCTCGATGCATCTTGACTAGGAACATTTAAAATGGTATATTTGTTTCGTTATGATAAATTACTCACGGTTACAGCACTTTTAACTATTATCACAAAATATACCATTTATGGATTTTTCTATTAAATATGATTTTAATCAAGTTAATTAATTAATATAATGTTATTATATCAAGTATATAATAGAAGAAAGAAAATATCTTTTATTTCAAACAAGATTGGTCAACAAGTTAAATATATGTAACAAATTACATAATTGCCCATAGGGCATACCCTTAACTCTATCAATCTCCCTCTTGCACTTGGGGTCAATTATGAAATTTAATTTCAACTTCTCCAATCAATTTTTTCAAAACCAATTAGGTCAGTCCCTTAGTGAATGTGTATGCTATTATGTTTTAATTATCTATTTTGTTGATTAACTCTCTCTAATACTGATAAACTGCCTTTATCATGTGTGACGATTTGAAATATGTCTTTCGACTCCTTGTAAGTTTAAGTTCTATCATGACCAATTTCATGACATTATTGTCTTATAACAATATTATGAGATTCTCAACTTTTGGAATCACCTTTGGCCCAATTATAAGTTTGTGCATTTATATCTATATACATTGGTTTATTGTTCCGCTATTCAAGTTATTGTTCTCAACATTTCGTTGAATCGACCACATTCACTTTTATTTTTAAACATTTTAAAATTAAAGATTTTAACTTGAATTTTATCATTGACATGTTATACTCAATATCACTTATAGAAGTTTGTGTCCAAACGTTACATCATAACGAGTTCGTTGTTTCTATAAACAATTCTCTAGTATTTCATAAATACGCGAGAACTCCTCAAACAACCATTTAGTGATATCAATTTGGATTTTATACGCTCCATGTATCAAATACATAAACAAAACATAATATCATACACAACATAACCTGTATGATAATTCCTTTTACTAATGCATAAGGAATCCAACTTACATGTTCTCCTTTTAATAAGGTGCTCTTGTATATCGTTTTGGGACAATCCTTATATCTTTTATATTCTCCATAAAAGACATCAATTACAATCCAAAATTGAGTATTAAAACAACTAAAGTTGATTTTAATACAAGCATAATGTTAAAATAAACAACGTGTTGTTTACTTATAGTTTAGAAATATCAATGTACCTTTTAATGTTCTTTCTTATTAATACACACTTGCTCTGCACTTTGATTGAAAATCAAACTATCTGATATTTCTATCAAATACTTATTCAATCTTGATGCTTATAAAATGATACATTCGTATCATTTCTTGAATCATATCCAAAGACTCACTAACCCAATATCGCTTCCACTGACTTCGTGGCATTTTTGGTTAATATGTGTAAACGACTTACTCTAAATCATTATTTAGAATTTTCTATTTCAATACATAAGTACCAAACACTAAGTCTTATTGAACAATAATTTTGTGAGCAAATCTGAATTAACTTGAGCATGTTGAATACCAAATCTGTTATGCTAATTTCAACAATTGAAATTTGCGATATTATTCTTACCAATATTGCTTATTTAATTCCAACCACATCAGTCTTTCCAATAAAGACACAATCTCGATAGATGGATCACACCTCTTGGATTACGACCATCAAAATCATGATTTGATAGCATACTTGGAATTTGTTTAGATCTGCGCATCATATCATATAGAGTCAACAATCTTAACGGTTTAATTGAACAACCGAGGGTAATGTATATTTTCGACATTAATAAGAAACTCATAGTTTCTCTTCGATGTACGAGAATGCTTATTAGACATTCTAATGCTATGTGTTTATTTAGGTTAGTTAATTTCACTTCGTCTCATATAATCAGCTCTATCGATGGATCAGATCGAATTCCATTTAACTACCAAAAATTTCTCAAAGAAATTCCTTCACAATAAAGTTAATATATCTTGAACAATGATTGTTCTTAGTGCAATTAGAATAGGGATTCATAAACGCTTTATGAACCTTTTTATTTATAAAACTGATTTTAGTTTATAAAAATTATGTTCAAAACTATGTCATTTGATGACAGAGCTTTCCAAATTTTTTTTGGAGATTCATACAAGAACCCTCATGAACAATTATTACGTGCAATCTTCCGACTCGTCCAGCCTGCCAACTCCTTGGCCAAGGATATTTGAGATTTCTTACAAACCCTTATCTTGTATGATTTTGTAAACTATTGTTTAGATGAAATATTATCAACCTTGTTTACTAATCTTAAGTACATGACCTTGTAGAAAGAAACTAACTCAACTTCATTCACAATTAATCATAAATTGTCCAACAATGTCTTATTACTCCATATCGATGCATCATTATGTATCACATGAAGGAGTGATTTTGAGATTGAATCTATATTGATTTTTAGGTACATTTGGCACTCTTTCCAATATACTCACTTATTCGATCAAATCAAATAATTTTATTCCATTGCATGTTATTTTATTTACTTTTCTTTTATATTCTATGATTTTATCATAAACTTACTACATGTGTATCTAGTACACATGTTCATGTTAGTAATAAATCATCGATGAATATAACAAAGTATGTGGAACCCTTTTGGTATTAATAGACTTGTGATTGCGTACATCAATATGTATTAATTCAAAGAGTTCATTAATTCTTATAATGCTTCCACTGAATGGGTGCATAGTCATTAATTATTTAAGATATAATTAACTGTATCATATGATTCATAATCATATAGTAAAATTACTTCTCAAAACTACGACTTAGTCTATAATTCCCAAACAACTGTAAATAATATTAGATGCATATGTATTTTTGTTGCATCACTTTTACTATGAATTTTTTTCATAATATAGTTCTATTTCATAATGAATATTCATAATACTCATATTGAAATATAGTTATATCTATTTTTCAGTCAATACCAAAAAATAAACATTATTTCGCAAATAATGTTCAGTAGATTTTACGAAAACAATTTTCATAATTTGATGCAATCATTAGTGCTATATGGCATGTTCCCACTATTTCCGCCATTCACTTAATATTGTTAATATTGTTTACTTATTTCATATGCTGTAACTAGTTTACAGAGGAGAGTACTTTGATCAAATATCTTGAACTCAAAGAAATATATGTTATAAAAAAAATTTCTATATGAAAATACATTTCAGAATTAAAAACATATTTCGTATTTCAATATTAAGTATCAGTTATTATTACAATTCTTGTTTCTAATGTTTCTCTTTGAAGCAAAAGTGACTATTCATTCTCTTCATTCCAACTTTACCTTAAATTACATCCATTTTTATGCGTTAATTTTTCTTTCAAATAGTCAAACTATTCAAAATAAAACATTACTACAATATCATAACAAATCATTTACAAAAGTGCATTCGATTATTCTTAACATTTAAGACATCAAGTATGTTGCATTTTATGTAAACTGATCAAGATGACATTTCAACGATCGAGTTCTTAGATGTATCTCATAGTTTATGGTCTTGTGTTACATTAACACAATATGATCCTTTTGAAATCATTCAAGTTGAATACATGATCTTAAAATACTGTTTATTGGTTATTTCGAATGAACTAACATCATTGAAATATTGTACCCCATAAACTATGACTGTTCATAATATAATATTTATATATGAAAGTACATGGATCAAATATCCATATTCTTGAACTGCATTTAGAGTTCAAAAACTCATAAAATACAATACACGGTCTAAAGCAAATAAACATATAAGTGACCAACTTACGAATGTATAAAGTAGTTGAAATTAGGCACTTGTATGGGTATAGAAACATTATATAACATGCAATTAGAATTATTAATAAGTATATATTAGGGGATTTTAGGCTCAAGGAAAAAGTTGTAGAAAAATTTAGTTATAAGGACAAGAAGTTTGCCTTTTAGACTAAAGGACACTTTTTAGTGTAAATCACGGAATGATAGTTGTAACTATCATTTTCTGTTTACACAAAAAATGTCCTTCAGACTAAAAAGCAAACTTGCTATCCCTGAAACTAAATTTTTTCGTAACTTCTTCCCTGCGCCTATTTTCCTGTAAATATTATATTTCTATTTGTCAACTTTTAGTTTATTTTGTTTATATATGTTAATTAACAAACATTTTATCAATCATATTAAATGCAAATATTTATCACTGTAGATAATTATAACATTATATAACATATGTTCTTACAAAGTTAGAAAGGTTGTATCATATACAACTCCTTACACTTATAGTATCAGTTTATGAAGTATATTAACATCATCTTGACTGTAGTACGATATATAAATTTTAATATCATTTTTGAATTAATATTTTTAAGTTTCACTTTGTGGTATCAGTTTTTTTTAAAGGTGGTATCATTTCTATTTTATTTCTTGAATGTTTGTAATACTATTTTCATTAATTAATTTCTTATGCTATTACATAGCATTGTAAATGTGGTATCATTTTTATTTAATTTTTGAATATTTATCATGCTATTTTCATAAATTATTTTATAATGCTACCATGTAGTGTTAGTATTATATTTACTGAACTGCAAAAAAGAATACAATAATTATATTTCAATTTTATCATATAATGACGGATCTTACATTGTGTTATCATTTTTTGAATAAATGATATGACTTAGTAACATTTTTTAGTTGTAATATTACTTTTTACATCAATTTCCCATTTAATGGTACTGTACAGTATCATTATTTTACATGTTGCTATTTTGCATTAATTGATGACTAGCAATGAACGTTCTTTCGACTCGATTGGTTTTGAGGTAAAAATATGTCAAACCTAACTGAAACCCAAAAAAACCAGAACCGAACCAAATTAATTTCATTAATCCAGTCGGTAACCGATTTAACTGAACTAAAAAGTTAAGTAAAATAAATTACCATAGGTTATTATTCAAATGATCGATTTATTTAAGGAAAAACATAAATTTATGTTTAAATAAACTATTTCGAGTACTTTCTTAAGTTTATAGGAAAAATTAACATATTTTCAATTAGATAAAGTTTGGATTTTATTATTAAACAAATTATTAATTGTATTACAGTGCCATCAATTTGGATAAATAATAAAAGTTCGGTTAATTCAGTTATACCGATAACCAAAATAAAATTATTTTACAAACTAAATTCAAACGGTTGCAATTTCATAACTGAACCGAACCGACAGAAATGAACCGGTTTGGTCGGTTAATTTAGTTTAAACCGAATATTGCTCACTCGTATTGATGATTAGTGAACAAAATGAGGCGAGCAACGATGGTTTTATGTGCTAGAAGATGTCGGCAGCATAGCAGGTGGTAAGTGGAAGGGGTGTTTTTTTTAGTGTTAGGTTTTGAGGAGGTAGTTGTTAGGAAGGCGACAACTACTAGCAGTGGTGGAGCTCGATGTAGTGCGGTATGAGGGGGTGCGATGTCATGGGTTGTGGCAGCTTGGGGTATGATGGCATATGAAGCGATGATTTTTACCCGGGCGTGAAGAAGATGTCCTTCTGGCTAATTTTGTGCGTATTGTTCTAGAAGTCAAATTGCAAGTTGGTCTTTTAAACTAAATGACCCCTGAAAACAATACATAATATTTTCCGAGGATCCAAAGAATCAAGATTTGCTTGTAAACTTTATCTAAGTATATACGGAACATGCAACACTTACTTCAGGTAGATTGATCCCTCAGCCTAAAATGTCATGTTATGTCGCATGTCCTAACCAATTAGGCTAATCTAAGGTGAAAACAATGCATATTAATAATCTTTATTAATAGTTGGCTTGGAATCGCAATCTTTTGGTCCGAACACGAACTTCTCAAAATACCCTTCGCTCATGTATAACTCAAGTATTATCCATATCATTCCCTTTACAAGCGCCTAAAACAAAAAATAATTCATCTTATTTCTAACCTATTATTTTTATGCTAGACTAGAACAATTCAAACCAAGTTAAAACTTGAATATTTCAATGAATATATTTCTAGGTTTGCGTGTTCACTAAAGTGAGAATATATTAAATATGCACATCTAGATAACAAAAATCCTTTGGATAATTCAACACATCTTTAATGATAGTTATAATATATTTGATGTTGCAGTTTTTGGTATCAGTGTAAACTATAAAAAATTGCTCATCTATCTTAATATTATTTAAAAATTGGATCTAGGTTCTTTTATAAATTCAAAATTCCCCTCAATGAATATTACCAAATCTTAATATCCCTTAAATGTAGGATCTAATAAATAAAACTCCATAAATATTACTAAATCTTAGTGTTGCTTAAATATATTATGCAGCAAATAAATTTTCTTTACAAATTCAAAACTTCTCTTTACAAATATTACCAAATCTTAATACCGCTTAAAATAAGATCTAACAAATTAACTTCTTTTACAAATTAATAGAAACAAAAATTCAAACTACCACCAATGTAGATGTTGCAACTAAAATAGAATCAAAGAACTAAAATTCAATCTAACGACAAATAAACTTTTTGAATATGTTAAACATATTCACTTTATAGAAAAAAAAATCATGCATAAAGCAAAATTATTTGGTCTGACCATGAAGTTTCAGAAATATCCTTATATGTATTTCTTTATTAATAGTTCCCTGAGAGTTTTGCTATTGCTTGGGCTTGACTCCTCTTCCATTTTATCTTGGTTCTATTTTTTGTTTTTTCCTTTCTATGTTTCTTTTTTTGTTTCTTTTTTCTTTTTTTGATTGAAAGTTTGTTTTGAATCTTTTCATTTTATTGTTTTGTTGCAATAAAATTTGGTATGGGCCCAGTCAACCTTGCTAGCTTTGCTAAATAGTTGTAATATATCTGTCATCGCACTCTTTTGGTGTCAATATAAAATACCAAAAATGTCTCTTTATAGATATTATTATTAAGGTTTAGCATCACTTAAAAATAGGATATAAAAATTAAGTTTCCTTTACAGATTCAAAATTTCCTCTACAAATATTTACCTAGTCTTAATATTACTTAAAAATGAGATCTAACAATTAGATTACTTTATGAGTTTGTTTTTATATTATTAATAATATAAATAAAAATTTAAACTAAAAAATAGAATTGCAACTTAGAAATAAAAATTTAAATTAACTATGTATGATTCAACACAAAAATATGGCTAAATATTTGTGGAAATCATTTTCTTTTGAACGTACTAAATAAATACAATTTATAGAAAAACAATTCAAGTATCTTCATCACGTGCAAAGCGCATGCCGTAACGCTCGTAATAATATTAATAATAATGTACAACACTTAATGCAAAAAGGGTGCTTGCTCGTCGTCATACTATATAATGGTTACAGTAAGCAGTCTTTTATAGCGGCATATAGCCGCTATTCTACACAACTATAGCGGTTTGATAAACGCCGTATATCGACATGTTATGAAAAAGAATTGTGCATTTATTACACATAAAAAAATCGCTATAAAAGAGCATGATTTCATAGCATATATATACCGCTATAGAATGTGTAAATACCATAACGCCTATTTGCTACAATCTTTTGACAGTAAACTCATACATTGCATTATCTTTTTATCGCACTTATGTCATATAGTTATAACGCTTTTTAAGGGCTATGCTTTATTTTACTATTTATTTGATGTACCCCACTATTACATTTCAATAATAACAATCATATTGAATCTTCTTTAAATAGATAACAATTTGAACAATGTATGAATGAAAAAAAATATAATAATCAACAAATGTAACGCATATTCATGATACCAAAATAAAGTATCAACTAACAAAAAATAAGTTCAATACATGATTTACCAAATTCAATACACATTTATGATAATAAAAGACAACATAGTTCAAAGTTAACGTCTACAAGTACCAAATGCATCATTAAAAACTTGAACTACTCAAAGCCTTTCTTCATGCATGTCTTCGATCATTGGTCATTGGTAGTACTACCTTTTGCAATTTTGAGGTCCTAACAAAAATTTCTCCCTGAATTAAAGTCAAAATAACAACCATATATTCATATTCTAATAGTCAACAATTGCAAGAAAGTATAAAAGGCTAAATCCTACAGCTTAGCAATTTTACAACCTGATACTTACAAGATATGCTAGTTCTAGAGAAATGCATGTAACATCATAGTCAGTATTCAAAGATTCCTCCAAATAAAAAACTTTATCCTCACCTAAATATATATTGAAAAGGACAACATCAAGCATTGATATTTGGCATTGATGTCAAACTACTAAAGCGGAAAATTAGATAGTAGATTATTAGTCCACGCAGAGAGGGCACACACCTGAGAGTTCAATATCATCTTTACTTGACCACTGAACTATGCTACTAAAAGCATTATCCACTTGGGTTAATGATGCGGCAAAATCTATAAATAATAACAAATCCTAATATAATGAGTAATTTCTACAGCAACAACATTAATCACTTGCCTATAGCTCCTGTAACTTCCAACATAAAAACTGCATCAGGTCTTTCAAAAGGATCGGGGAACAAAATTTCATTTAACTGTAACAATATGACAGTGTTAAAGCTAGAATATTGGGATTCTTTTGATACTTAACAAAAAGGAAAAAGCAAATTACCTTTTTTGATGACCGAGCTGAAAGTGAAACAAGGGCTGAACCAAGTAACACATACACAGTTGCAGCACTTCATTTTCAAATAATGTGCTGCTCTAATAACATAAAATTACAAAACAATATTTCAATTTCTATATCGAGTTAGGAACCCCCAAAACATAAGTAATGACTATGGTACACAACTTTCGTTGTTTACACATCACATTGCTAGTCGTTCAAAATTAACAATACCAAACAAAATACTAATATTAACAAATTCTACTTCTTTAACAGTAAAGAGGGTACTGTTTCAACAAGATCAAGATGCACATTTTTGCATCAATATAAAATATAGTGTAACAAATTGAATTTCAACAAGGTAAAATCCTTTTTTAGGCTTCTTCTTCCTCCTTCCAAAAGTATAGATATTAAATTCAACAAATCTACTATCTTTCCTCTCTTATTCCCCAATTTAATTTTTATCCACATCCCACATACTTCCTATGACATTACAAACTGCAGGTTACCCCCAGACACATAACCTAAATTTAACTATAGCATTCTACAATGGAATATACTTATCATCTAACATCGATGAGAAGCATATTTTAGACTAACTGCATAATAAAATAACAATTTTACACCAATTCAGGCATCGTGTTGTAGTGTCAATATTTTAGGTGGGCCTAACGAATAAGGCTTTCACATAACAGATCTCCAAAGAAGCCATAAAACTTAATAATCTACCTGTCCATCAACATTTTTCGAGTTACTTCGAATAAAATTCTGATTTGGACCATCATAAAACACAGCCGAGCCTTTAGTCTCCGCCTAAATAAACAGAAACGAAATCGAAATCGAAATGAAACATTTAAAAACTATCCAAAACCTTAAAATCAAGAGGAAACAAACCTTCGTCAGAAGAGCGAGAGACGAAAGCAGTGGAAGAATGGTGAGCTTGAAAGCCATAGCCATGGAAAACTTAAGAACTTTCGGGTTTTTTAGCGATGATGGAATATTTTGAGATTTGGGGAAAGAATTGGGTCGATTTGGTGTTGAGTTGTGTTTCAATACTTATTTCCTTACTTTTATAATTTGACATCTGATTTATCAGTTGGATCCATTACATTTTGGTGCACCAATCTCGATTGATTGACCCAGAGATGGCCACCATCTCTAATCGTCCGTTAGAGATTCGACAGAACGTTCTTCAAATCATGCTCAACTTTTGAAGTTATAACTGACATAGAGACACTATAATTTTGTGTGCGATGCTATTTGTTTAACTTACAAAATGAATGTTTCGTCTTTTTACCGCATGCTAATTCACCATCCAACATTCAAAGGAAAAAAAGGATCTCGGTAGAAGAAAAAATAAACTCGACTTCACATCGTTCTCTCTTACGCCTGTCGAAATGAGGAAATCAACTAGAAGAAACGTCTTTCAACAATCGACCAAAGGAAAATGAAGTTACGATGGCCGCATGATCACAAAAAAGTACTTTCCAAAATCCAAATTTTATTTGTAACCTTTTGGTACATTTTCTGATTTGCGTACTGTCACTCCCTGTCCATAAGCGTACTGTCACTCCCTGTCCATCTTCATTTTACCATATCCACATAGGTCCTACATGCAATTAACATTTATCTAATTTTAGATATAAATTCAACCCCCCTTGGCTTTGAAAATATCAAATCATATTCAATTTTACTATTCCATTTCGTCACGCAACTATGTTTCTTCTTCTAATTTAAGATCGAGATCAGAGATGGAGAAGGCGATTAATAGACAGAAAGTGATTCTTCAGCATCTATGCCGTGATTAGAACAATGATTCTTGTATTCTAAAGGTATACGTTTTGTTTAGATGTTGTCGTTAATATTGTTATAATAAATATTACTTTGTATAAAAATTAGTTGAATTATTATTATGATTATCAACTTATTTAATTTTTGTAAGCTTATTTAATTTTTATATTACTTAACAAACGAAGTTAATTTTTATAAATTTAGTTAATTTATTGTTGTTGTTATTGTCATAAAAATCTAGTTAACTTTTATAAAATTTATTTAGCTTGGTTAATATTTTATAAGTTATTATTTTTATTATTATTGTTCAAAATTCAGTAAATTGTTATTAAACTTAATTAAATTTTAAAACTTAATTATGTTATTATTTTTATTGTCAACTTTGTTAATTTTATATGCTTATTTGTTTTTTATTAAACTTAATTAACGAAGTTAATTTTTATAACCTTGGTTAATTTTAGTGTGAGTACTATAATTATTTAAATTTTATTGTTATGGTTAGTTAATTTAACTAATCTTAGTTAATTTTATTATAATGATTATTTAACTAAGGTTATAAAATATTATTTTACTATTATGATTATTGGTGTTGTTATTGTCATTATTATTATTAGTATTATATTTATAAACTTAATAAATTTTTATAAACTTAACTAATTTATTATTATTATATAAATTTGTTATTTTTTACGAAACTTAGTTAACTTGGTTAATATTTTATCATCATCATCATTATTACTATTACTACTACTACTATTATTATAGACTTAGGTAACTTATTATTATTATTATATAAAACTTGGTTAATTTATTATTTTGATTTTGACTATTATTATGTATATTAGTTAATTTTATAAAATTTAGTTAACTTGGTTAATATTTTATAATTTATTACTACCACTATTATTATACACTCAGTTAGTTTTTATAATAAATTTGTTAATTTTCATAAACTTTGTTAATAATTTGTTGTTATTATTATAAACTTATTTAATATTTATAAATTTTACTTAATAAACAAGGATAGTAACAGCTTCCCAAATCAAATTCATTTTATAGTAGCAATTGATTATACTATGTAGCCTATAATAATAGAAAGTAAAAAATTAAATAATAATACCTCATTTGATACCACATCTTATAAACCACCTGTTGCAAGAATGAAGTGCTCAAGTGATCCATCAACCACCTCCTCCTGCATTAGCAGAATAAAAGTTCTTTACTCATAGAAATTACTCGATAATAAGCAGTATATGCACTTCGATTGCAAAAACGTGCACAACTGAGTAAGCATTTGAGTTTCTTCTATTTGACAAATACAATTTCGAAAGAAAAGCAAACCATAGCATGGCATAAACTTGTTATTTTTCCTAATTAATTACTTGCAGGTCCAGATTCATTATAACAAGTGGATTGCAAAGTGTTGGTATATGCAGACCTCCGGCAATATATTCTCGAACTAGGCATGAAAGTCTCATACAAATGATGTATAAAAGTTGACAGCTACGATTTAAGAACAAACATAAATATTGCTCTACTTACAAAAAACGAACATTTTACTGATGTTGTAGGAAACAATCATTAACCATATGTAGAAAAATTAGTGATTAAAAGCATTATATATAGTTTGCATATACGACGTCCTATGAAAAAAAATGGGAAATTTCTTGCTTCCTCTTTACATGACAATACCATTGAATTAATGTTTTTCTTAGCTATGGCTTCAAACTAGTTCAGCCTTTTTTTCAAGCTTGAAATAATATGCAAATCATGAACAATACATTTTTAATTATTGAATTTTGAAAATTCATTGGATTTATGGAATTGATTTTATATTGGGTGGAAAGGTAAACAGGGATCTAAATAGCATTGACTTTCTGTTCCTCACAAACATTAATTAGATTATCGTCTGTTGGCTCTGGGTTACAGAAAAACGGTGAATACCACTATAAGTTTAACGTTAAGTAGAAGAGGATTGCAAATATATAATTTAACATAAAACGCATAACATAAACAACTAAAAAGTTCCAAATCAATACCGCAACTCATTCGAAAGCTCCTTTTCTAAAGAAAAGGAAGGTTTGATTATTTTGAAAGCTAAAAATAACCCGTTCAAAAGCGTCCTTTATAACCAGAAGTAATTTTAAAATTAATAAGAGTAGCTTTTACCCTTTCGAAAGCAAGCTTTCGACACTAAGCATTCCGCCTTTCTCTAATGCACCATGTATCAATTACTTGATACCTTGTACACTGGTTTCAAACGGGTTCTTCGGTGGAGGTATGATGTCGAAAGCTAGTATATGGAAGTAGAAAATTAGTAAATCCAAGCAAAACAATTTTTCAGCCTTTTAAAAGTAATTTCTTTTCACCTACTTAGTTAATGGAGGTATGGGTTCTTTTCAGTGGAGGTATGATGTCGAAAACTTAGTTAATTTTTATTGACTTATTTACTTTTTATAAAACTTAGTTAACGAACAAGGACAACAACAACTTCCAAAATCAAAATGAATTTTGATGTAGTGTAGTAATTAATTGTACTAGGCAGCACTTAATGGTATAAAGTAAAAAATAATAATAACAATACCTCATTTGATCCCGCATCCATTAAAGCATCACTTGCAAGAATGAGGAATTCAGGTGATCCATCAACCATCTCTTCCTACATTATCATAATAAAAATTCTTTACTCCTAGAAATTACTCGATAATAATCAGTATATGTGCTTCAATTGAAAATGTGTACAAATAAATAATAATATGATGAAGAAAATACCATATATTCAGGCTAAGGAACAACATTTGCTTTACTTTCTCGAACACGAAGAGAAGATGGAGTGGGGAAAAGAGGTGAATTTTTCATTGCTTTCTTGAATGCAATCATAAACTACATTTTGGTTCCGAATTCCTAAATCTAGTAGGGACCTTAAAAGCACATAAACATAATGCACATCGACCACACTGAACTACACCAAGACCAAAAGTTGCAGTAAAGTGTAAAACTAAAATCTTCTAAGAATCATATGATATGGACACTCAAATAAGTTTAAAAATAGAACAATCGATTATTGTGTATATCTATAAGACAACAATAGTAACCTAAAAATGCTTGCGAATTGGATTGATATATGGATCGGTGCGTGAAGACATCTTAATAGGATTCAAAATGCACTACGGAGGCTCGAAATCAGTTTACTGTGTACCAAACAAACCCATATTCAAAGAATTTTCTTCTATAAATCTTTCAGACCAGCATTGAAGCATGCAACTTGAAATGTTTAGAGAGATTTGGCATATACAAACATAATTGTTTATTCATTCACATCCATTGCTTTGCTTGCCCACTGCATTATTCTAATTTGCCTATCTGCTTACTAGAAAGTTCATCATTCCCAATGTAAGTTAAATTATACTCATAAATTGATTAGAGGATTGTATTTTCTTGATTAGACTAAGATAAGCCTCTTCACCCGAACATATCTCGTTTCTTCTATTCACAAAGCTGCAGGTGCCAATATTTACATACTAAAGCTGTCTTTATGCATTCATTAACAATTTTTAAACATCTAATCAACCCTACTTTGTTATATTTATTCCTCTATATATATACCTACCACAAGAATATATTCCCATCTTCATATTCCATATAAACTAAACAAAAAACACGTCTCTCCTCACAGAAACCTCTCCAAAACATTGTGCAGAAAGAGGATTCCAACTAAAAAAATTCTTCAAGAAAAAACTCATTTACTGCATCTTAATTTTCATTTCTTTAGTCTTTATGATACTCTTCATCACATATTTCATCTACCACCCTTCAAAACCTCAATTTTACCTAAAAGACACTTCCATCTCAAACTTCTCCCTCTCTTCCTTGTCCCGTGCACTTCTCAACTCCAAAATACAAGTTACCATACTATCAAAAAATCCCAATGCAAGAATAGGAATATATTTTGATGATACTAAGGCCTATGTAATTTATAAAGGAGAGCAAACAACAGAGGATTCTCTAATACCTCCTTTCTACCAAGGAAAAGTAGACACTAGTGTTATGACTATAGCATTGCATGGAGATAACATGCCTATCACACTTTTTATTGGATATGAAGTATGCAGAGATCAGAATCAAGGGAAGATCGTGTTTCCCGTTAGAGAAGCGGACAGTTAAGATGGAAAGTTCTTGGTCTGGTTTCCAACAAGTATCGATTTGAGATCAATTGTGTGGTGATGATTGGAGTTGGTAGAAATTCAAAAAGCTCGATGCAAAAAACACTACAACAAAACAGCCTTTTTACAATAGGCAATGCCCATTGTAATATGGGTTTCGCAACGGGCATGTGCCCGTTATAATAGGCCTCGTTGTAATAGATCCACCACATTTTACAACGGGCAAAGCACGTTGTAATAACCGTTGCAGTATACATTTTTACAACGGTCATAACCCGTTGCAATAAACTAACCATACTAATTGCATAGCCTATTTCACAACATGTATTGACCGTTGTAAAATACACATTTAACAATGTGTGTTGACGTTGTAAAAATCTTATATAACAACGTGCAGTGGCTGTTGTAAGAAGCTCATATAACAACGCACATTGCTCGTTGCAAAATAAATGCAAATTAAAAAAAAATTACAGCAACATCTATGCAATACATCCATACTAATACTAAATATCGTCGTGAA
The DNA here is from genome assembly GCA_030765085.1 of Allium cepa. Taxonomy (NCBI): domain Eukaryota; kingdom Viridiplantae; phylum Streptophyta; class Magnoliopsida; order Asparagales; family Amaryllidaceae; genus Allium; species Allium cepa. The sequence goes on from CM060934.1 coordinate 186,232,861, forward strand.
ATAATTAAAATCACATACGAAAATACTAAAAGCTAGAGTCATAGAATTTTAACACTCCAAAAAGTTAGATAAGTTTACATGCCAAAAACATAAAGCATTAACACATAACAGTCCGCTACAAATATCATTTTCTTAGTACAATCATACTATACCACAAAGATGAAGTCTTTATGCCACGCGACGGTTGATCCAAGGGTCTCTTTAATAGCATGCATCTCTGAATTTGGCCTAAATAAAAAGGCTTCTGGTTCCACCGCTACATGAACTCATACTTTCCAAGCATTTGCTCCAAGCTTTACAAAATGTACTTCTAGACGAGCCTGCAAAGTGTTGATGGAATTTCAAAGATTATCAATATCGTCTTGAAGAGACATACTGTTATCAAACTTGTAAAGTGTTGACGGAATTTCGAAGATTATCAATATCGTCTTGTAGAGACATACTGCTATCAAACCTGCAAAACATTGACGGACCTTAACATATACTGATATATAAAACCATACCAAACCGTACCAAATATACAATCAACTAATAATAATGCACCACTATCTCCTAATCTATTTGTTAGGAAGTGTGAAAGTGGCGAGGCGAAGACCAATAAAATCAGAGATCACGCAACATTTCAGGGCATTGGCAGGCATGGCAGCTCAAGTGTTCAGGTTATGATCAATGACAGCACAGAAGTGCAACAAATGTCCAGGAAAGTGTAAGTCTGGCAATTATACTCGGTCATATGCAAAAATCAAGGCCAGATTACAAACACGTATATAAGGTCAGCAAAGTAAGCTACGAAATTTGAATATATAACGTCAAAAACTGAGGGTTAGTATAGACTTTTGTACACAATCAAAGACAGCAGGCAGTTTCATGTTTACAGAACAAGGCAAGGGTGTTAACCAAAATGTGTTTTCATGTTTTACAAATTCAAGCCAAGCAGGGTGTTTTAACACGTGCAGATTTATTACAAACATGGAGCAAAATACATGTATACACATACTTACATATGTGTATACACATACTTACATAAATTTAAACTGTGCCAGGCACATGAACTGTCTACTGATGGTTTGAGGCAAGCTTTTATATAATTAATGGTATGGTATACACGAAATAGTTAATAATATGACCATAACTATGAAAGTGGTTATCAATACTTGTTATTTACACACACAAACTAATAGAATATGAACAAATAAATTGGATCTGTACAAACTGAATGAAATTGTGAACAGATTATTCGAGACACAAGCAACCAGGAAAAATGAAATTTTAGACAGTGTTATGCAGTATTACGAAGTGCAAGCCCTATTAGGTTATAAAACAATCAAACTAAATTCTAACAAAACAAGAGAAGATTTGTCTAAGAATCCAAATGTCCTAAACTTTTTATTTGCATACGCCTAATCTCTGATATGTGGAAGAAAACAATGCAACTTTAATTTAAGCCCAGGGTAATTTATAAGGTTTAAACAATCCCTTACAGCAGTAAAATGCACAAGTGTTTATTTATAAAAAAAATTACATCAACCAACCACAACATCACTATCAACTATTAACTTAAGCTCAAATCAATATGATCAAATGAAAATCAATCCGGATGACAAATCCATCAAAGCGAAAAAAATTATACGAAAGTAACAAAAAATGTGATTTTACCAAGTGTTTATTTAAAAAAAATTACATCAACCAACCATAACATCACTACCAACTATTAACTTAAGCTCAAATCAATGTAATCAAATGAAAATCAATCCGGATGACAAATCCATCAAAGCGAAAAAAATTATACGAAAGTAACAAAAAATGAGATTTTACCAGAATATTTGATGATCAACGAAAATCAAAGAAGAAAAGTGCGGCCAGACAATGAATTAGTTTATTTTCACCATGTTTGCTTTGATTTTCAGTTTTGGCTGTTGGGTTCAGCTTTACCTGTATTCTAATCCACGGGTCCATGTACAGATAGAAGCAATGCTGGTTGTTAGTCTCCTGCCCCTTTGATGTAGCCTAAAATGTATAGTCACCGTTCCATGAGCCGCTACAGCCTCTAATGTTTTTCCATCCGAAGACAGCTGGCATAATTATTATGAAAACTGCATTATCAATTGGTTGAAATCAATTTGCAGACAATGCAATACTGAAAAAAATAAGATTACCAACATGGACGTAATAAGTCCCAATGAACCAAATCCTGAAATGCAACAATAGATTTTAGACCAGCAAACTGATACAAGGACGTTGTAATGTACAAATTATGGCTATAAATAATGTGAATAGAGAAGCAAAAATGCCTCCATATTCAGTTTGGGAGAAAATACAATCTGAAATTTTACATGCAAGTATGCAACTTGTCATGGGTTTGCCTACATTTTCAGTTAAGTTCAAGGTTTGTGATAAATCCTCATTTCAGAAGTCAAGTCAAAGGACCTATTGTTCTTAAATCCCATAGTTCAGTAGCTAACAACCTGTTCCTCAATACTTGTTCATGTACAAAGAATTGTTAAAAACGAAGCTGCCATTCTAAAATATTAGCAAGAGCACATATGTTAATATCCAAATCCACTATATCGGTATTTTCATCTATTTTGATTTGCACTTCACGGGCTATTTCTAATCAAGCTGATGCCTATAATCAACTATTTTCTGCATTCAAAACAGTTATTTATCGTTAAATATTAGACATTTTATCAAATGGAAATCAGCACAAGTAGGTTGAATTAAAGAAAAATAGGTAAAGAAACATTTAAAGATGTGCATAAATTACACAACTTCGGAGGATATAAGAGAAGGCGAACCCCAGTAAGAGCATAAACACCAATCTCTAAAGATTTAATAGGACTCCCTCTTCTCTTAAAATTCCCATATTTGTATGTGTAAAGCATAGGAGACTACCTGTAGGTTAATAATCTACAAAGGAATATTTTCCTATATCACAATATACAGTGTTATATTAATGAGCAAATATATGATACATTCATTATGCAGAAATAAGCTATACAAGAGTGAAGGCTCACCTTTTCAGGAGTCGATATTTTCCAAATACATGATTATTAACGTCAAAGGATTTGCATGTGCAATTATCAATGGGTTTTTCCCTATTTGAATTTGGGGCTTAATCTGTAAATCAAACATGTAACCAATATGATGTGCAATGTTGATGAATCAAATTTGCAGCTTGAATTGGAATAGAGTAGTGTCTATAATGTATTATATGCATAAAACATCCCTGCAACTCTAGTATTTCTCAAATATCCAATGAACGGATTTATAAAAATCCCTCAGGAAACAACTGAAGTTATGAATCTTTCATAGCACGAGTAAACAAAATAAAAAAACAAAAAAAAATTTAAAATCTTACAAGTCGTTATCTAAGTAAAGAGCAAAATGACCACCACCGCCTAATGCCGAAATCAGGTAACAAAAAATTTCAGACGACTAACCCATCACTTTCAGATCCACAACAAAAAAATCCAGACCCGACCTCACCCCACATCCGCCTCAGGCCTCCGCTACAACCATGATCTCAGACAACTGCCTCACCCTGTCTCCTCCTTGCACAACTCAAACAGCACGCTAATCAAATTCAGCCACTCCAAACACCAAACCGACAACCACCCTACCACGCCGACTTCAGAAGTAGCAACAATTCTAGGCGAAGGGCGGACGACATCAAAAGCTCCAGATTTCTTCAAGCGGCGTGAGTTGATTTCTATGATAAACTCAGACCTGTCGCCATAAAACAGAATTCTAGGGACAAACTCCGGATCCATATTTTCGTCGACGGCGGCATCAAAGTTTTCCAACATTAGCGATTTTTTTTTACTGTGGATCCGTGAAGAGATTTATTAAATTTTATGTGGTAGAATATATTTTTTGAGATGGAACGAGTTTGGAATGGACCGGAAGAAACTGATTTGGGATTTGGGGCATAGGATAAAAGCGGAGAGTAAAATTTTGGATTAAAAGAAAAAGGGCGCAGTGAAATATTTTGATATACCGCTCAAAAATTAATAGATAGTCGATCTATTACAACGGGCATTTGCTAAATGTTATAAAATATACTTTCATTACAACGGGCAGAAGTTGACCGTTGTAATATCTCTCTATTACAACGGGCAAATAAAAGTTGTAAGAAGGACGTTGGACAGAGCATCTATTACAACAGTCCTAAAACGACCATTATAATAGCCGTCTATTACAACGGGCAAAATATGCCCGTTGTAATAGAGTATTTTTGTTGTAGTGGAACTCAATGTTCAACCATTGTTTAGTTTTATACGTATGATGTGAACCAAATATAAGGAAATGACTTAGCATTGCATTGTAGTAAATAATTTATAGGTACAGATATAAAGAAGGAAGGAATTTCCTACTTTTACTGGGATATGTAATGGTGCAAAATTAGGAGATAGAAGTTGAGGGAGGATATTCTGGCCTAAATTAAAATATATAATTGATGCAGGGGTGTGTATGAATCTTTGAATGATGTCATAGTTTATTGCATATTCTTTTTAGCGTGCAAATGATTCTGTTCAATAATATTTCATTGTTAATTAAATAGGCTGGGTACATAATTCCATTAAGTTATGCCGATACTCAGTATGTTTGAAGCTTTTGAATGGGCATGTTTGTTTTTCATATCTCCGTGTGCTGCTTAATTTTGCAGTCTCTGTGTTAAAATGCATGCAGGTTGAAATGGAACTTTAGGAAGTTTTTGAAATTGCTAAACAAATAGCAGCGAAATTTACAGGTTAAGTACGTTCTCTGCAGAGGCTGTTACGGTTGAGACATATTGAAAAAGCATCATCAGGCGTCCACTCCCTTGATAAATTTATTTTCTAGTAGATTTTACCCACTACTAATATATACATAAACATTAGTACTAGTCCCCTTTGCTACCTCTCCACTAAATAAAGTCTATGAAATGATTAGAGCTATATTGCACCAACATTTTTCTCAGTGGTACATACAACGATTTAGCTAGCCCTTTCCAGCTTTTTTGTTTATTGCACGCTCTCTTCTTTCTACTTGTTCTAATCATTTATGGTATATCTAATTTAATAATGACTAAGATTGAAGATTAAACTAGAGGATGTTTTTCATATTTATTTGCAAGAAGATGTTACAGATGATAAAATATAAAAATCAGAATTAAATGAAAAATAACCCTAAATAATCATAAATCATGAAATTTCAGTACACATCATGCAAATTTTAGGGCTTACCAACTATAAACCTTGCAGCTAACCGACTTGCCAGCATTTTGGTTTATGACGCTCTTAATCTCCATTATAGCCATAGGCATCCTCGAGCTAAGATGGGGCAACGTAGGCATCCAAGACTGGTGGAGAAATGAGTAAGTCAGTGTCATAGAAGGCATCTCTGCTTACCTCTTCGCAATATTCCAAGGCCTCTTAAAAGTCCTAGCTGTAGTCGATACAAACTTCGTGGTCATCTTCAAATCTGCAAATGATGAAGGAGAAGATCAAATCGGTGACCTTTACCTATTCAAACTACTCTTCTCGTTCCGCCTACCACATTGTTGATCATTAATATGGTCGGTGTAGTTGCTGGGACCTCTGACATGATTAATAACAGATTTGAACTGATCTGATATCTAAGGTTTACAAAGGAGGATTTGAAAGCGTGATTTGGGGGTTTGTTGGAGAGGGAAGTAAGGTTTCTTTGGTTTGAGAGATGGAAAATAATGGAACGAAAAAAGAGAGGAAATAGTGAAATAATTTGAGGAATTGGTGGCCATGGAAAGTAATTGTGGGCTGTAAGTGTTACGTAGATAATTTCTACTGGAAATAAAACAAATTGACAGAAACAATAACGCTATTGAAGAAGATGTTAGCTATTTGCGTTATCAAAATCAACTTTTCTTGTAGCGAGACTACACATTCCATCCAGATGTATGCTCGTTCATCTTCGTTTAACATTCTCTCTCCCATTTGTAATCTTTTTAAAAAAAACCAGTTATGTAGGCTCATATTAATGACCGTACCATCAAATTCATACACCAACCCATGAATGCTTTAGCTTCACCAACTGGTATTAGGATTAGGATGCTCATAAGTCTCAAGTCTTTTAGAATTTGAAGACATGGATCAAATTCCTGACATGCGACCCACTGCGGCGTTCATGCTATTGATAAAGATATTATTCACGCATGTCTTCCCCCTTGATGAGTACAGAGAAGAAGAGGTCCGAATTCATTAATAAGATGGATTGTTAGCACCAATGCAATCATCATTAACAACCCAATTTTTATTATATATAAACGAGTACATATGCACACCCAGAAGGGCATGCATTTGAAAGTAGATTTAATAAACATCCCCATATTTGTACTTCGACAAGACAAAAGCCACTGATTTTTTTGTACTGACCGCAATAACTTCTTCGTACTAACTCGGAATCAGTGGAGAATCCGACCGATGAACTCCCATCACTTGGATACTTTATCTAGTGAACGTATACCGTAATTCTTCATGGTGACTAACAGTTGTACTTTGAAAATAACAGATCACATCCTCGTATTTGAACTCCGCGTAGGCAGCAGCCGCTATTTTTTTTCATACAGCAATAACTTCATCATATTAACTCGGAATTGCACTACAAGAAAACAGTAGTTTACCTACGCCAATATGGCGTAAGCGGGGCGTAGGTAAACGCAGCAACTTCGTAACCCCTACGTCAATTCTGACGTGGGTAAAACCTGCGTAGGTAATAAAACACCTACATCTTACCTACGCCATCCGTGGAGTTGTTTCCTACGTCTTTCCTATGCCATAATTTTCTTACGTCTTCCCCACGCCATGTTGTACCTACGGTTTTGTTACGACATTTTTACTTCTTTAAGTACTCACGTCTTTCCTACGTCATTCGTTTACCTACGTCTTCCCTACGCGCAGTTTTCCTACGCTTTCCCTACGTCATTCTTACATATTGCGTTTCCTACGTCTTTTCTACGTCACTCATTTATCCACGGTTCACCTGCGCCTGTGTTTTTAATGTTTTTCCTACGTCATGCACACGACTTTTTGTTGCATTAATATTTCATTTACCTACGTCTTCCCTACACCTTCACTACGTCTTTTCTGAAGCAATTTTGATATATTACTATTCTATTTCATTTCACCACATTAAATAGAAACTAAAATCAACTTATTTTATATATATACACATTCCAACAAAAAGATTAACGTCAAACCATTCATCTTTAATTCAAAAAATAAATATCTCATTCATATTACAAAGTCCAACAATATTAATCAAGTTCCTATATGTTAAAATAATATGATAATATGTTCATGATACATGACATCATACAGATGCCATCAAAAAGTTTTCAATACCCTCATCCCTCACGACGATCATTCAGCTCTTCATCAAATCGCTGTCGAAACATCTCGGTGAGTTGTTCATACTGCATCTTCAGCATTTGAATCTCCCCTTCTTGACGCTCCACCTTTTTCTCTAGTTTGGCTCTAGTCTGTGCTTCTCCCTTATTGATGCTATAAGTGGCGTCTTTGTATTTCTACATTTTATCAAATATTGCATCAATTTTTGCATTTCAAACTAATTAAAATAATGTTTTGTTGAAAGTTTAAATACTTACTCGAGGGATATTGCCATAATATGGCTACGGTCCTTTCTTTTAGCTATAGCACAGGTAAGCTTGTCGAATACTTCTTCCTCGACATCATACGAAATTACTGTGCCCTAACTTTTCAATTCTTCAATTTTAGCTTGATATTGTGCCTGTATTTGTGATTTTCCAAATACAAGAACAAAAACATAAATACATGCTCACACTGTGCAGTTTCAGAAATCATGAGAATAATAACTTTAACGATGTATCAAATTTAAGTATGACACATATGATATTCATTTTAGAAATGATGAGAAGAATAACTGTAATGATACAGCAAATAGTGCACTATTATGGCAATACCAATAATAACATATGAGCTAGGGCGAGTTTATCCTGCACATATCCCCTGACAAAACTGCAAACAGTCCAACTAGTGTCATCAAAATACCATTTCTAAACAACCCCTGAACATTTCAAAGCATTGCTGCTCCTACTTCATACTTCATCATCACTGACATCAACTGCCTACTAAGCATACCATCAACTACAAAACTGTAGTTCAAGTCCAAGTAGTCGAACAAGCAACACATCAGCTTCGTCAAGCACATTCAACTACACTGCCATTACATCCACAACCAACATCTGCAACACTGCATTATTCGACAGACCTCCCTGCCTGAACCACAACCTTTGATGCAGCGAATCATGACAAGCGACATAGCGAGTTATGTCAATTGTATGCCAACCATCTTATATCACCTGCCTTAAGTCGTATGTCGCCTGCCTTAAGTCGTAGGTCGCCTGCCTTAAGTCGCCTGCCATGATTCGCCTACCTTATAAGATAACGACTCAAGAAATTATGCCGCATTTCTATAAGTCGTCCAGTTATGCTGCATTGTTCTCTTAAGTCGCTCCTGAAGCTGTGCTATCTTCTTAGGTCGTGAGTCGTAAGTCGTGTGCTGATTTCTTATGTACATTGTTGTTAAGTCGTAAGATGTTATAACTCGTATGTGTTAGGTCGTATGTGTTAGGTCGCATTTCTATAAATGTTGTAACTCGTATGATGTTAAGTCGTATGTGTTAGGTCGTGAGTCGTAAGTCGTATGCTGATTTCTTATGTCACGTTGTTGTTACGTCGTATGATGTTGTAACTCGTATGATGTTAAGTCGTATGTGTTAGGTCGTGAGTCGCATGTGGTGAGTCGCATGTGTATGTTGTAATTTCCTATAAATAGGGGTGTGTTGTCATTTGTAAAGGCGGTTGATTTTGAAAATAAAATTCGTGTGTAAGCTTTGGCCACCATTGTTGGAAGTTGAGTGTGATCTCCTTCTTCTTTCCATCAGGTTATTCGTGAGCGAATCAACGAATTTGAAGCCAATTCTCGGTATCACTTACGAGTGATCAACGATCGAATTGTATATCTTTCAACACGGCATCTTGCGAGATCAACGGGTTGGAGATAGCCAGATTCCGGCATCATCACGATCAACGAACTGAGCATTTATCGTTCTATCAGTTTATTTGACACGAAATCATCATTTCGTGAGGAAGATCCTGGACAGGTTGTGACAGTTTGGTATCTAAACTGTTCGAGCCTAGTCAAAGCTGCGTCAATTGGTATCGGAGCCAAATCAGAGACGGAAATGAGATTGTTTAATGATCATGCCTCCGAGACATGCTAATCGCTTTCATAATGTTGAAGATTTATATAGAAGACAAGAAGCTGAGCAGATGGAGCAACGTATCAATGAAAAGTTCAATGAGGGTATTGAAAAATTGGAGAAATTGATGAACGACATGAATCAAAATCAAAGAAGAACGTCACCAGTTTGGAACCAGGGTAGAAACAGGGTTCACCATCGGTTTCGAAAGAAGGAGGATGTCACCCCAGTCTTATCGAGATAGGAGAAAATCATCAATTTCAATGATGCGAGACCACCATGGGTACCGAAATGAAGAGGGAAGAACTCAACGTGGGTTCGAAAATGAACCATATCGTGATGCTGAAAGACAGGGTAGAAGGGATATGCGTGGTCGTAGGGACATAGACGGTCAGGATCGATATCGAAATACATCTGATTTTGAGGAAGATGGTGATGGAGGTAGTATTCATTATCAAAATCGAGACCAAGTGCGAAATCAATATCTGGATTCAGAAAATGATCGTAAATGGGAGTCAGGTATGAGGATGGAAATTCCAGAATTTAAAGGTGGTATGCAAGCAGAGTCCAATTAGTTGCTACAAAACTAAGGGGAAGAGCTATGGCTTGGTGGTAACAAACTAAACTAACTCGAGAGAGAATGGAAAAATCAAAAATTGTCACTTGGGAGAAGATGAGAAAGATGATGAAAGCGACTTTCTTGCCGTACAATTATCAATCTCTTATGTATCAACATTTGCAGAATTTGAGACAAGGGACAAAGACAATGAATGACTATGCAGATGAATTCTATCAATTGATCGTAGGGAATGATGTTATGGAAACCGAGGAACAGCTAACGGCTATATATATTGGAGGGTTACGAATGCAAATTCAAGACATGGTTAATATTTTTAATCCAATGTCTGTAGCTGAAGCACATCAGAAAGCTCTAGCTTGGGAGAAACAAGAAAGACGAGGAATTGGTGTGTTTACAGGTTCTAACAACCAGAATAAGGGTGCTAGTAGCAGTGCTAATATTTCCGAGGCAGTCAATAAACCAATTGTCAATGAAGCCGTTAAAGCAAAGATCAATGACAGTATCATGTGCTATAATTGTCAAGAGTTTGGCCATAAAAGTAATGAATGTACAAAGCCAAAGAAGAGAGCATTAGTTGCAGAGGAATGTGAGTATGAGGATGTGGAAGCTGAAATTGATTATTCTCAACCATCGAAGTTTGATGAAGATGAAGAAGTTGTGTCAGGAGATGAAGGGTGTAACTTGATGATAAGAAGGTCTTGTTTAATGCCAAAGAATGAAAATGATTCTAGTTGGTTGAGAAGCAATATCTTTCAGTCTACATGTACTATCTTGGAAAAGGTGTGACGCCCCACCTCTATACCCACGCTAGCCAAGAACACTCCGGAGTAGTGCTGTCAACTAGCACGGAGAATAAGGCTGTTGAGGAGCGACCATCCATGTAATTGCTTATCACACGGTGGCTATAAATAATCTTCGGAAACAAACATAGAAATAATCATATCACAAATCAGTCACAGATATCCATATCACAAAGGCGGAAGAAGATATGAATATATAACTAACACATGAAAGTGTACATCAGAGTAGTGGTCAGTAAGATCCACGATAATACAAAAGAATAGCAACACGTGCTATACAAAAGAATACAACTATGAGTCTATATCTCAAGTGTATACAACAAAAACTGCTAATCTAAACAGTTAGCCAAAAGTCAGAGTGATGAATCCCTGGGAAGAAGTCAAGCAGAAGCACCTGTAACATCTCGGTCTGACCCGAGTATTATTTAAGAAAATAATAAACGGATCAGTCTAGCTATAAATATCAGATGACATGATATAACATAAAAGATATGGCATAAACATAAATATCCATAACGACATACCACTATAAGTATGTAAATAATGATCAACAGAAGATCAATCAATAAGAGATAATCAATATCACAAGAATCTTCTCAAAGATTCGAAGAGGGCATCATACCCTAAACTTGTACTCATAACAAGTCAATGACATAAATTCCAGAAATCAACACGAGAAATCCAGAAATCATAAAAAGGGAAAGAGGCCTATCACATGACGGTCCGAAGACCATGGGGAGCTACCCCACATGTGTGAGTGGAATCACACAGATTGAGGTCAAGACTAACCAAAAAGCAGAAAGGTATGTGTGAATGGAATCACACAAGTGGTGTCTAGTCTAACCTTGCAATGAAAGAGACATCGCGCAATTGCTAGTCTAATTCATAAAGCGATCATCAAGATCAACGAGAAGTGTCAATTACACTAAGCTAGTAAATATAGAAGTTTAGCTTCATGTCCCATAACCACTTGCTTAACTTAAATATTTACGAACAAACTGTAAATCTTCACTAATAAAATTGTCACAAGAGGTTCAATCGAACAAGTCCAAGAATTAACCGACGAAGTGAACGCAAGCGTTTCATACCACTTGTTTTACTAAGTCGTTTAATTAGATTTCTCATCCGAGTGAGGTAAAGGCTTGTATATACTAATAGATTGGAAAACGGTTTAAGAAAAGAGCTTTGTTATTAAAAATAGAGTTGAAATTGTTTGTTAAAAGAGTTTTGATATTTACTACTAGTATTGAAACCTTTGTATTATAAAGTGACAAAACACATAAGCAAGTGTAGAAACAATCAGTCACAAAGATCGCATACGGAGATGCGAATAAAATCCAAGGAAATCAGCTCAATGTTTTTCAGATAAGATCCCCTACGGAGGGGGGGTCCAGGGGGGTGGCAACCCCCCAAGGTGGGGGTGCGGGGGCAACGCCACCGCTTACGGGGTTCGACCTGCCCGGTCAGGTCGCGGGGGTCCAGGGGGCAGCGCCCCGACCAAAACGGTACGACCTAGTGAAGACAAAATGAGGTCTAACGACCTAACGACTCAAGGGTCATACGACCTAACAGCTGCGACCTAGGGGTCTAAGGGGTCAAGCGACTTAGTGGTTGCGACCTAGAGGTGTTCGCGACCTAACGATGACTCACGACCCAACATGGCCGACTTAACAGAGTCGAGCGACCTAAGGTAAATGGTCCAACGACCTAACTCGAACGACTTATCTGGAGCTTAGGTCGGAGACGACCTACGAGATAAACCAGGCCGACTTAGTGGACGAGCGACCTAAGGTAAATGGTCCAACGACCTAACTCGAACGACTTATCTGGAGCTTAGGTCGGAGACGACCTACGAGATAAACCAGGGCGAGCGACTTAACGTTTGCCTAGAGATTATAGGTCGGAAACGACCTAAGACTTAAAGCTTAACTCGCGAGCGACCTACGGCTTAAGGCCAAACTCGTGAGCGACCTACGACTTAAGGCTTAACTCGCGAGCGACCTAACTCCGAAGTGCCAATACTTCCAGAATGACCTAAAGCACTGCGACCTATGGTACTAACTCGCGAGCGACCTAACGACTTAACTCGTGAGCGACCTAATTCCGAAGTGCCAATTCTTCCAGAACGACCTAAAGTTAACTCGTGAACGACTCACGACCCATGGACGAACGACTTAACTCCGAACGACCTAAAAATGGCCAGAACGACCTAAGTGCAGAAAATTCACCAAAATGCTAAAAATTGGAGTTTTTCGCCAATCCAATCCAAACCAAATGCAAATGTGCATGCAAAAGTGATAGGGAATCATTCCCAACAGTCCAATATAGTTATAGACTAGATTTGTGAGACAAAAATCTCACCTTTGCACTAAAGTTTATGAAGATGAAGCTTGAAAGCAAGGAGAAGCAATTCAAAGCTTGAATCCAATATCTTCTACTTGAATTTGGAGCTGAATGTTGGATTTGCAATTGAATTTGTGCTTGGAGTTTTAATTTCCCATTCCCTCCACCATTAATGCCAAAGCTTGATTAGTTAGGAAATTTATGAAGAGTGAGGAGAAGAGAGTTGGAACTTGGGCTTAATAGGCTAAACTAACCCAAAGTCCAAAGCGGGAAAAGTTAGTGAAATTTCACTAACTCCAAACCTATCGATGTTTATACTTAAAAAGTTGTAAACGACATTTCGAACTCAATGGAAGTGGTCTCGAGTCCTAATTTGACCGTTTGCAAAAAGTAGCTTTTCGGACCAAAATCCGATTAACGAGTTAATATTTAAATAAAATATTTAAATACAAACTCGATAAATATGCGGGTTGTTACAGACTCCCCTCCTTAAAGAAATTGCGTCCTCGCAATATATATAAGATGGAAATAAAAAGTAACAACCATAAAAGCATATTAACACAAGAGGAATTTTGAAAGAAGAAGTTCACCTCAAGGAGAAGGAGTAAGCAAGTCCGGATGTGTACGCTCGATGAATTCTCTGGATTCCCAAGAACAATCCTTAGGATTTGAGGACCATTGAACCTTCACAAGCGGAACATCTTTATTTCGAAGTCGTTTAACCTCAGAAGCTATAACTCGAATAGGATGCTGCTCATAAGTTAAATTCGGCGAAACTTCAATTTCTTCCACAACAGCAGGCTCAAGAATAGAATCGGAATCCCGAAGGCATTTCCGTAATTGAGAAACGTGAAATACATCATGCATAGCAGAAAACTGAGCCGGCAATGCAAGGCGATAAGCCATGGAACCAATACGTTCAGTGATAGGAAATGGCCCAATATATCGAGGCGCTAACTTCCCCGATCGACTGAAACGTACAACACCCTTCATAGGTGAAACACGAATAAAAACAGGATCCCCAACAGAAAATTCTAATTTCCTTCTTCGATTATCGGCATAGGATTTTTGTTTACTCTGGGCTTCTTTCATCCTATGTCGAATAAGTTCAATCTTTTCCGTGGAATCACGAATAAAGTCTGGACCTAAAACCAGCTTCTCACCGGCCTCAAGCCAACAAGAAGGAGATCGGCATGGCCTTCCGTAGAGTGCCTCGAAAGGTGCCATACCAATACTAGATTGGAAGCTATTATTATAGGAAAATTCAACAAGTGAAATATGATCTTCCCAACTTCCTCCAAAATCAAGCACACAAGCACGAAGAAGATCTTCAAGAGTTTGATTCACACGCTCGGTTTGTCCATCGGACTGGGGGTGATAAGCGGTGCTAAAATTAAGCTTCGTTCCTAAAGCTTTTTGAAGACTCTTCCAAAATCCACTAGTAAACAATGGATCACGATCGCTAACAATAGAAGTAGGAACTCCATGCAATTTTACAATTTCCTTGACAAATAGTTTGGCCAAAAGCGGAACGGTTCGGCTAGACCGAACCGGAATAAAATGGGCGGATTTAGTAAGTCTATCAACAATCACCCATAAGCTATCATGACCCAAACGAGAACGGGGAAGGCCATCTATAAAGTCCATGGAAATTTGATCCCACTTCCAAATTGGAATTTCTAAAGGTTGCAATAACCCACCAGGCCTTTGATGTTCGGCCTTGACAAGTTGGCAAGTCATGCAACACTTAACAAAGTTAGCAATATCAGATTTCATTCCCTCCCAATAATAAAGTCGCTTCATATCAGCGTACATTTTACTACTACCAGGATGAATGGTGAATCTAGAACGATGGGAATCTTCTAAAATATCTTTACGAAGATCTCTAATATTTGGTACGATAAGTCTACCAAATTTTCGAATGTCGCCACGAGAATCAATATCAAAGTCTTTCAAACCTTCAATATCAATTTTATCCTTAACATTTTTGCCAAGAAGAGCCAATTCAGAATCTAGCCCTTGAGCTTCAAGAATGCGGTCTAAAAGAGAAGGATGAGCCTCAAGGCTACATAAAACAAGCGATGAGCATAAATCGGATACGCGCTCTCGAATCTCACAAGTGGATAAGATCTCGAGATCGTTCCATTCGGATATCATCATAGAAACAACTGCTTGTTGCTTACGGCTAAGAGCATCGGCGACACGATTACCCTTACCGGGGGTATAAAGAATATCAAGATCATAAGGTGCAAGGAACTCGAGCCAACGCTGTTGACGTAAATTAAGTTCTTTTTGAGAAAATAAATATTTCAAAGACTTATGATCCGTGTAAAGAATAAATTTCTCTCCCAATAGATAATGACGCCACATTCGAAGGGCGAAAACAATAGCCGCGAGCTCTAGATCATGAGTGGCATATCTAGTCTCGGTCGGCTTCAATTGCCTAGAAGCATAAGCAACAACACGTTCTTTTTGCATAAGAACGGCACCCAAACCAACGTGACTAGCATCGGTATAAACAACAAAATCTTGATTCCCCTCGGGAATCACAAGAATAGGAGGATCGGAAAGGAGTTCTTTCAATTTCTGAAAAGAGGCTTCACATTTGTCTGACCAAATGTATTTAACTCCCTTCTTAGTCAAGCCAGTAAGAGGCACGACAATCTTAGAAAAGTCTCTAATAAAACGGCGGTAATAGCCCGCCAATCCGAGAAAACTACGAATCTCTGTCACACTCTTCGGTCTCTTCCAATCTTGAATCGCTTCGATCTTTGAAGGATCCATGGATATCCCGGATTCGGAAATAATATGACCGAGAAACTTCACACGAGATTGCCAAAAGTGGCATTTAGAAAATTTCGCCTTTAATTGATTACTCCTAAGTGTTTCCAATACAATCCTAAGATGTTTCTCATGTTCCTCCTCGGTTTTTGAATACACTAGAATATCATCAATGAATATGAGAACAAACCGATCGAGGAAATCTTTGAAAACTCGATTCATGAGGTCAACGAAATAAGCTGGAGCATTCGTTAACCCAAATGGCATAACAAGCCATTCATAAGATCCATATCGAGTACGGAATGATGTCAAAGGAATGCTATCCTCAGCGATACGAAGCTGATGGAAACCGGTAGCCAAGTCCAATTGTGAAAAGACCTTAGCACCACTAAGCTGATCGAATAGATCATCAATCCGAGGTAAAGGATATTTATTTTTAATAGTAAGATCGTTAAGCTTGCGATAATCAACGCAGAGCCTCAGAGTACCATCGGATTTCTTTACGAAAATAGCCGAAGCTCCCCAAGGCGAGGAACTAGAGCGAATAAATTGCCTCGTCTCCAACTCAGATAATTGTTTACGCATCTCCTCATTTTCCTTATTGGACATGCGATAAGGAGGACGAGTAATAGGTTGAGCTCCAGAAACAAGATTAATTCTGAACTCAATTGCTCGTTTAGGTGGCAAACCTAAAACGGGCTCGAATATGTCGGAAAATTCACGAACAACATGAATACGAGAAATAATATCATCTTCATCATCATCATCGTCATCACGAGGATTTAAAGAATATAAAGATGCCACCAAACAGGATTCTGAATCTTTAAGATTAACAGAAATCTGTTTAACAGATTGTGGATGTCGGAGATGAATAGTCCGCTCAGGACATAGGATATGGGCTTGATAACGGTTAAGCCAATCCATTCCCAAAATTATTCCAAAGCCTAAGTAACGCATGACATGCAAATCGGCTAGGAAATAAAAATCACATAAAATAATCTCCACATCTTTACAAAGCAAACTAAGAGTTGCGGATCCACCAACAGGATTCGCAATTTTTAAAGAAGTCATCAATGCAGTAACACTTAAGGAAAAAGTGTCTACCAGTTCCTTTGATATAAAAGAATGGGATGCACCCGTATCAAAGAGAACTCTAATAGGTTGATCATGAAATAAAATAATACCATCAAGAATGGAATGAGAAATACCTTGGCCACGAGATGTGTTGCCAGGGGCTTGAGCCACATTTAACTTTCCCTCATTCCTGCTTTTACGTTTGAGGCATTGATGTATAAAGTGATCTGGGCTCTTACAATAGCGACAAGATTTGGGCTTAGAGCACTTATTCGCATAATGATCCCCAGACCCACAGTTGAAGCAACTCGCACCACTAGGAGAAGGAGACTTTGCCGCAGGGATTGCCTGCTTACCCTTTTTGTTGGGATAAGGACCCTTGAATTTGTTTGGCCTCTTCTTGTTGTTGAAGTTTGGTTTAGCGCCTTCCACTTCAACATCACTCTCTCTATCAGCCTCTTCAAGACGAAGAGCGATATCGACGAGTTGATCAAATGCGACTTCTAGTTTCAGGAGCAGTGGCTTCTTAAGACTCTTATTTAAGCCATAAACGAACCTCTGGTTCTTCTTCAATGGGGGTGTTGATGTATTCAACCCCATATTTGGAAAGCGACTCGAAGGCTGCGACGTAATCAGTCACAGAGGATTGACCTTGAACAAGGTCTATAAAACGTCGAGCCAAGGTTACTTTCCCAGCTTCTGGTACAAACTTTAACTCGAAGCGTCCCTGAAATTGCTCCCAGGTGAGATCCGCTTCATTAATTTCTGAAATAAGGAGTTCGTACCAGTCCAATGCTCTCTCCTGGAGCATGCTGGAAGCCACCTGAACGCGGTGGAGATCGATAAGGTTCATGCGAGAGAAGATTCGATCACATGATTTTAACCAAGCCTGGACCTCGATGATATTTTCCGAACCTTTGAAGGGCTTCCCACCCAAGTTGGTGTAATCGCTGCACAAGCGTGCAAATCCCGACTTTGGGTGAGTGGGTTCTGGGTTAGCTCCAGCTGCTTGAGCATTAGTTACTAAATCAAGAAGCTGTTGAGCAGTCATAAAAACTCCATCCGGAGGAGCAGCACCAGATGATCCAGTTCTGGGACGGCCTGGTCTAGACATTCTCTTCCTTAAAGAAAGAAAGAAGAGAAGTAAGAAGGTTATTTACCAATGAACATCAAGTAATCTTGATAGATAAAACAAGGAATCATAAAGGAAATAGGATGAATCGGTATGAAGACTCGAATTAATCCTATGGTATGACTCCTAAGATAGACCTAGGACGATGATCCTTGTTAAGTTATTCTACATTGTTCCGAAGTTTGGCTCTGATACCAAGCTGTGACGCCCCACCTCTATACCCACGCTAGCCAAGAACACTCCGGAGTAGTGCTGTCAACTAGCACGGAGAATAAGGCTGTTGAGGAGCGACCATCCATGTAATTGCTTATCACACGGTGGCTATAAATAATCTTCGGAAACAAACATAGAAATAATCATATCACAAATCAGTCACAGATATCCATATCACAAAGGCGGAAGAAGATATGAATATATAACTAACACATGAAAGTGTACATCAGAGTAGTGGTCAGTAAGATCCACGATAATACAAAAGAATAGCAACACGTGCTATACAAAAGAATACAACTATGAGTCTATATCTCAAGTGTATACAACAAAAACTGCTAATCTAAACAGTTAGCCAAAAGTCAGAGTGATGAATCCCTGGGAAGAAGTCAAGCAGAAGCACCTGTAACATCTCGGTCTGACCCGAGTATTATTTAAGAAAATAATAAACGGATCAGTCTAGCTATAAATATCAGATGACATGATATAACATAAAAGATATGGCATAAACATAAATATCCATAACGACATACCACTATAAGTATGTAAATAATGATCAACAGAAGATCAATCAATAAGAGATAATCAATATCACAAGAATCTTCTCAAAGATTCGAAGAGGGCATCATACCCTAAACTTGTACTCATAACAAGTCAATGACATAAATTCCAGAAATCAACACGAGAAATCCAGAAATCATAAAAAGGGAAAGAGGCCTATCACATGACGGTCCGAAGACCATGGGGAGCTACCCCACATGTGTGAGTGGAATCACACAGATTGAGGTCAAGACTAACCAAAAAGCAGAAAGGTATGTGTGAATGGAATCACACAAGTGGTGTCTAGTCTAACCTTGCAATGAAAGAGACATCGCGCAATTGCTAGTCTAATTCATAAAGCGATCATCAAGATCAACGAGAAGTGTCAATTACACTAAGCTAGTAAATATAGAAGTTTAGCTTCATGTCCCATAACCACTTGCTTAACTTAAATATTTACGAACAAACTGTAAATCTTCACTAATAAAATTGTCACAAGAGGTTCAATCGAACAAGTCCAAGAATTAACCGACGAAGTGAACGCAAGCGTTTCATACCACTTGTTTTACTAAGTCGTTTAATTAGATTTCTCATCCGAGTGAGGTAAAGGCTTGTATATACTAATAGATTGGAAAACGGTTTAAGAAAAGAGCTTTGTTATTAAAAATAGAGTTGAAATTGTTTGTTAAAAGAGTTTTGATATTTACTACTAGTATTGAAACCTTTGTATTATAAAGTGACAAAACACATAAGCAAGTGTAGAAACAATCAGTCACAAAGATCGCATACGGAGATGCGAATAAAATCCAAGGAAATCAGCTCAATGTTTTTCAGATAAGATCCCCTACGGAGGGGGGGTCCAGGGGGGTGGCAACCCCCCAAGGTGGGGGTGCGGGGGCAACGCCACCGCTTACGGGGTTCGACCTGCCCGGTCAGGTCGCGGGGGTCCAGGGGGCAGCGCCCCGACCAAAACGGTACGACCTAGTGAAGACAAAATGAGGTCTAACGACCTAACGACTCAAGGGTCATACGACCTAACAGCTGCGACCTAGGGGTCTAAGGGGTCAAGCGACTTAGTGGTTGCGACCTAGAGGTGTTCGCGACCTAACGATGACTCACGACCCAACATGGCCGACTTAACAGAGTCGAGCGACCTAAGGTAAATGGTCCAACGACCTAACTCGAACGACTTATCTGGAGCTTAGGTCGGAGACGACCTACGAGATAAACCAGGCCGACTTAGTGGACGAGCGACCTAAGGTAAATGGTCCAACGACCTAACTCGAACGACTTATCTGGAGCTTAGGTCGGAGACGACCTACGAGATAAACCAGGGCGAGCGACTTAACGTTTGCCTAGAGATTATAGGTCGGAAACGACCTAAGACTTAAAGCTTAACTCGCGAGCGACCTACGGCTTAAGGCCAAACTCGTGAGCGACCTACGACTTAAGGCTTAACTCGCGAGCGACCTAACTCCGAAGTGCCAATACTTCCAGAATGACCTAAAGCCCTGCGACCTATGGTACTAACTCGCGAGCGACCTAACGACTTAACTCGTGAGCGACCTAATTCCGAAGTGCCAATTCTTCCAGAACGACCTAAAGTTAACTCGTGAACGACTCACGACCCATGGACGAACGACTTAACTCCGAACGACCTAAAAATGGCCAGAACGACCTAAGTGCAGAAAATTCACCAAAATGCTAAAAATTGGAGTTTTTCGCCAATCCAATCCAAACCAAATGCAAATGTGCATGCAAAAGTGATAGGGAATCATTCCCAACAGTCCAATATAGTTATAGACTAGATTTGTGAGACAAAAATCTCACCTTTGCACTAAAGTTTATGAAGATGAAGCTTGAAAGCAAGGAGAAGCAATCCAAAGCTTGAATCCAATATCTTCTACTTGAATTTGGAGCTGAATGTTGGATTTGCAATTGAATTTGTGCTTGGAATTTTAATTTCCCATTCCCTCCACCATTAATGCCAAAGCTTGATTAGTTAGGAAATTTATGAAGAGTGAGGAGAAGAGAGTTGGAACTTGGGCTTAATAGGCTAAACTAACCCAAAGTCCAAAGCGGGAAAAGTTAGTGAAATTTCACTAACTCCAAACCTATCGATGTTTATACTTAAAAAGTTGTAAACGACATTTCGAACTCAATGGAAGTGGTCTCGAGTCCTAATTTGACCGTTTGCAAAAAGTAGCTTTTCGGACCAAAATCCGATTAACGAGTTAATATTTAAATAAAATATTTAAATACAAACTCGATAAACATGCGGGTTGTTACAAAAGGTTTGTCGATTTGTTATTGATGCGGGAAGCTGCGATAACATTATTTCTGAAGAAGCCGTCAAGAAGTTAGGGTTGAAGACTGAAAAACACCCTAGACCTTATAAACTGGCATTGCTAAAGGAAGGTGGAGAAGTGACAGTGGGAAGACGAGCATTTGTTACATTTTCTATTGGGAAGAAGTACAAAGATGATATATGGTGTGATATTATCGATATGGATGTGTGTCATCTACTATTGGGAAGACCATGGCAATATGATAGAGTTGTACAACATAATGGTCGCACCAACAGCTACAGTCTCATGTTCGAAGGTACCCAAGTTACCTTAGTTCCTAAGAAGCGTGAACAAAGTGAAAGCACGTCAGAGAAGAAAGTGGAATCAACTAGTCTATTATCTACGAGAGAATTTGTTGAAGAAGTGAAAGATAGTGCTGAATTGTTTATGTTGATTGGGTATGAAACAAGTGAAGATCTTGAAATTCCTACGGAGGTTAGACAGGCGTTAAATGATTTTGAAGATGTCTTTCCTGGGGAATTACCCAAGGGATTACAGCCACTGAGGGATATACAACATCAAATTAATCTAGTGCCAGGTGCTGTTATACCGCATAGGCCGTATTATCGTATGAGTCCAAAAAAGCATGAAGAGTTGAGGAGACAGGTTGAGGAGTTGCTTAAGAAAAGGCGTGTTCGAGAGAGTCTCAGTCCTTGTGTTGTACCAGCTCTGTTGGTACCAAAGAAAGATGGTTCATGGAGAATGTGTACAGACAGCAGGGCACTCAACAAAATAATTGTCAGATACAGATTTTCTATGCCAAGACTTGATAATCTATTAGATCAACTCAGTGGGTCTGTAGTCTTTTCTAAGATCGACCTTAAGTGTGGTTACCATGAGATTCGCATAAGACCAGGTGATGAATGGAAGATAGCATTCAAGATTCGGGAAGAATTATATGAATGGCTGGTCATGCCATTTGGTCTATCTAATGCACCAAGCACATTTATGAGGGTGATGAATCAAATTTTCAGACCTTGCATTGGGAAGTTTGTTGTAGTCTACTTTGATGATATCTTGATATATAGCACAGAGGAGCACATTCAACACTTGCGAAAGGTGTTAACTAATCTTCGTCAAGAACAGTTCTATGCAGCGACGAAGAAATGCGTGTTCATGACGCCAAGTGTTTTACTTATGGGTTATATTGTGTCTAAGGAAGGGATACAAGTGGACCAGAGTAAAGTAGCCGCAATCAGAAATTGGCCACAGCCTAAAACTATAATAGAAAACAGAAGTTTCCATGGGTTAACTTCATTTTATCAAAAATTTATACCACATTTTAGTAGTGTAATGGCTCCTATTACTGATTGTACGAAAGGAAAGCAGTTTTCATGGACGAAAGAGGCAGGATCTGCTTTTGAACAAATCAAGGAACTTTTAACCTCACCACCGATTCTAGTGTTGCCAGATTTTCATTTACTATTTGAGTTACATACAGATGCGTTCAAAGTTGGAATCGGAGGAGTGTTGAGTCAGAGGGGACGTCCAACTGCCTATTTCAGTGAAAAACTTTCTGGAGCAAAAATGAGTTACAATACTTATGATGTAGAATTTTCTGCTATTGTGTAGGCCGTGAAGCATTAGAGACATTACTTGTTCCACAAAGAATTTGTTTTGTATACAGATCATGAAGCATTAAAATATTTACAAGGGCAGAATAAAATTGTAGCTAGGCACGCAACGTGGATAGCTTATTTGCAGCAATTTACATTCGTCATAAAGCACAAGTCTGGAGTAACTAATCGCGTCGCCGATGCATTGACTTGGAGGAATAATTTACTAACATCCATGCGAATAGAGGTGATGAGTTTTGAATTACTTCCAGATCTTCTTACTTCAGATTCATATTTTTCCGAAATCCTAGACAAAGTCAAGCAGGGAAACATGGCTGGATATATGCTGGTTGAAGGTTTTCTATTCAAAGGAAATCAGTTGTGTATTCCAGATTGCAATCTACGAATGAAAATCATCAAAGAATTACATGAAGAAGGACACGTGGGCCGCGACCGTACTATGCAGTTGATCTCAAAGTCTTATTTTTGGCCGTCAATGAGGAAGGAGGTTGAAAAGTTCGTTCAGAGGTGTCATATTTGTCAAGTCTCAAAGGGGACCGCAACAAATGCAGGTTTATATATGTCGTTGCCTATACCTACTAAACCATGGGTGGATGTTAGTATGGACTTTGTATTGGGCTTGCCGAGGACGCAACGTGGCAATGATTCTATCTACATGGTGGTTGATCGGTTTTCAAAAATGGTACATTTTATCGCATGTAAGAAGACTGCAGATGCAGTTAATGTCGCACAATTATACTTCAGAGAGATCTATCGTCTTCATGGGTTGCCTGAATCTATTGTATCGGATAGAGACACTCATTTTCTGAGTCATTTTTGGATGAGTCTATGGAGAATGGTCGGGACAAAGCTGAAATTTAGTAGTGCTTATCATCCACAGACGGATGGACAGACAGAAGTTGTGAATAGAACCCTAGGTAATCTATTGAGGTGCCTCGTGAATGACAATTTGAAGAATTAGGATTCCAAGCTGTGTCAAGCTGAGTTTGCACACAACCATGCAGTTAATCGTAGCACTGGGTTCAGTCCATTCCAGATCGTTTACTCAACAATCCCTAAGGGGCCATTAGATTTATCTAAGTACCACAGCAGAAAGGAGTGATCAAACGAGCTAGTGATTTTGTGAATGAATTGCAAGAGTGCCACAAGGTTGTGCAAGAACGATTGCTTAAGGCGAATGAGAAATATAAGCAATCCGCAGATATTAAACGATGAAATGTTGAGTTCAAAGAAGGAGATTTTGTATATGTAGTATTGACTACGGATAGATTTCCTTTTGGTACTTACAACAAACTTGCCGTTAGAAAGATTGGCCCTTTGGAAATCGTAAAAAAGATTAATGAGAATGCTTATCAGTTAAAATTGCCGGATCATACCCATACTGCTGACGTTTTCAACGTCAAACACTTGATTCCATATCATGAGAATAAGTATGTCGAAGAAGAGGAAAGTGTAAATTCGGGGTCGAATTCTCTTCAACCAGGGGAGGATGATGCAGCGCATCATGATAAGCGACATAGCGAGTTATGTCAATTGTATGCCAACCATCTTATGTCGCATGCCTTAAGTCATATGTCGCCTGCCTTAAGTCGTATGTCGCCTGCCTTAAGTCGCCTGCCATGAGTCGCCTACCTTATAAGATAACGACTCAAGAAATTATGCGCATTTCTATAAGTCGTCCAGTTATGCCGCATTGTTCTCTTAAGTCGCTCCTGAAGTTGTGCTATCTTCTTAGATCGTGAGTCGTAAGTCGTGTGCTGATTTCTTATGTACATTGTTGTTAAGTCGTATGATGTTAGGTCGTATGTGTTAGGTCGCATTTCTATAAATGTTGTAACTGTATGATGTTAAGTCGTATGTGTTAGGTCGTGAGTCGTAAGTCGTATGCTAATTTCTTATGTCACAATGTTGTTAAGTCATATGATGTTGTAAATCGTATGATTAAGTCGTATGTGTTAGGTCGTGATTCGCATGTGTTGAGTCACATGCGTGCGTTGTAATTTCCTATAAATAGGGGTGTGTTGTCATTTGTAAAGGCGGTTGATTTTGAAAATAAAATTTGTGTATGAGCTTTGGCCACCATTGTTGGAAGTTGAGTGTGATCTTCTTCTTCTTTCCATCTTTGGGTTATTCGTGAGCGAATCAACGAATTTGAAGCCAATTCTCGGTATCACTTACGAATGATTAACGATCAAATTGTAGATCTTTCAACACGGCATCTTGCGAGATCAACGAGTTGGAGATAGCTAGATTCCGGCATCATCACGATCAACGGAACTGAGCATTTATCGTTCTATCAGTTTATTTGACACGAAATCATCATTTCGTGAGGAAAATCCTGGATAGGTTGTGACAGTTTGGTATCTAAACTGTTCGAGCCTAGTCAAAGCTGCGTCAACCTTCCACTATTCAACCTGCTTTTCATTCAAACTTCATTGTTATATCTCATACATATCACAAACGTTCTATGATGGATGGAGACAGAACAATTTGTATTCACATGGTTTTTCTTAACTTTCCACACTTACAATCAGCACATACAAACATTATACTTCATCTGCTATATAACATTATCACCTTCCAAAAAAATCCAACCTCCTTATTTGATCATCATAACTTCAGGTCACATACATCACAGTGAATAACACTTCTCTGACAAACATCAATAGTACTTCACACATCTGCCATCAAAAGAACTTCTACTTATCAAAACTGCAAACCTATTACTCTAAAACCCTATGACCATCAACAGCAAGAACCATGCTCAACACAAACAAAAATCCCTCAAACTACATTCAAGCTCCACTGCCATATACCAAACAACTTCAACCTTCCACTTCACATCACTGACATAATACTACACCGTCTACAACCAACAGTGTACCACTATCTCCTCCTTGAAACCACCTCCTCCTTCACCAAAAACTGCTCCAGTACCATACTCTGTGCAACTCTATGCACATATCTCAGTGCACATTACTTTACCTCTATATACTACCATTCATCCATCCTTTGCTCGTCACCCTACTTCAACAACCACTGGTCATCATTTAACAGCTATCAATACTCCATTGCCTTCAACCCACAAACATCAGTGCACATCCTCCATACTAACCCAATACTTCACACCAGTGCATACATACAATTCCACATCCTCACAACTTACTGTCAAATTCACTACCACTTCATATCACCAAACCCACATCAAAATTGTCATTGCAATACATCATAAAAACCACCCTCTGCTTCAAACTTCATCACATCAATACCTTGTTACATCATTTCTGTTACATTTCTGTTTGATTTTATGTGCTTGCTACTTTATTTGCCTGCCACCACAGCCTACATAACTCACAATACTCTTTCAACCACCGGTTCACTAATTTCATCAATACTATTTAACATCCATCCATTTCCTCGAATCACCTCACCACCTCGTCCTCACCTTCAAACTTATTGCCACTTCCATCTTCAATAACCATTATCCCGTTCCTCCTTCCAAATCGCAGAACCCACCACCACCGTTGCAATCTATAAAAAAACAACCACAACACTCGACTACCTCCAACCCACTGATCAAATAATGTTATATAGCAGCGGACTCTTTTTAAGTAAAGCTTGCTATTTCTTTTGGTAAATAAAAACACAAAAAAAGACAAGAATTTTCTATCTATGACTTGTGATTTATTAGCCACTTAATATTAAAGAAGTAATTTATAAGATAATTTTCGCTTTTATAATGTATTGCAAAATATTCTTTAATTATACCCATCGACAACATTCACTGCAACATCATTAACCACTATCATTTGTACACTGTCTTTCCACCTTCATACAACCACACTTCAGACATCAAAACTGCTTTGACCACTTTCAACCTGAACTTCCTGAACCACCATTCACAATAAAGCGGTTCAAAACAATACATTGTTTCACTCTATCCACTTATCCATAACCATCTCAGTGTCATATTTCAGCCCGCCATACTGTGACCACCAAACCAATTCCAAACTTCACTCCTCAGTAGTAACACACACACACACACTACATACAAATATATGCCTATATATATACATATACAAACTATCAACCAGTTATTAAAACCAAGATCTAAGAATCACTTACTGTAAATTCCATCGATGCTTCATCAATCCATCCACTAGTGGTAGATCCGCTTTCCGAAGTGACCTTGTGAGTCCTATAATACACTTCCCAAGTAGTTGGCTCCTTATTAAGTTCGTCGGTCTAGAAAATAAAGATAAAAATAGAGTAAAAATGTGATAAGCTGGTGTAAATTAACGTTAAAACAAGATTTTAGAGATCAAACCAAATCGTTTCGAAAATCCGCATAGGATCTCGAACCACCACAATGTTGCTTTTGGTTTTGAGCCCTAAAGTTTGCAGCCTTTTCTGCCTGAGCTTTTACTTCAGGAAGCTCCCAATATGCCAAAAACTGCTCATATATCTCCTAGGGTAGGCTCGGATGCTTCTTGCCTGACTCTTTCATACTGTGAATCCAGTCCCAATACTTCAAACTTGCTTTTCTATTCCATATCTGCTTCATAATTGCTGGTGAAGCATCATCTGTCCATTGAAATAACTCCTGTACATGTAGTGGAAAATGTAATGACCAAAAAAATAGATGTAACACAAATACACTAATATTATTTTACCAGAAACTCGTAAAACACCACTTTCTTAACATCATCGGGTATACTTTTAAAATTGGGCCAAAAATCGTTAACCTGTGCTAACAAACCTACTCGAATAGCATAAGATGTAGCCCTGGAAGTGAACTCATATCTGAAAAATATAAATGTAAAGCATGAATATATATTTATGTTCTCACCTAGCTTATTTCAAATTGTCAAAGTAAATTAAACAGAGTCATAAAAGTCAACATCAATTACTTATTTTGCAAAAGTCAACATCAATTACTTATATTGCAAGAATTCTTACCCAACATTGGCTTGCCAGAAAACTCTGACCCTTGTTACGGAGGAGAAGTCCGAC
The DNA here is from genome assembly GCA_030765085.1 of Allium cepa. Taxonomy (NCBI): domain Eukaryota; kingdom Viridiplantae; phylum Streptophyta; class Magnoliopsida; order Asparagales; family Amaryllidaceae; genus Allium; species Allium cepa. Next base: position 186,260,521 of record CM060934.1, read on the forward strand.
ACGGATGCATTAGTCGATGGACTGGTCGCATCAACTTCAAGGGAAGTAGGATGAACAACGGGAGACATGATATGCTGCTCTGCTGACTGTGATCCCAATCCATCTTGACCGATAGGAGATGCACTAGGTTGTATTGTGGCAGATGTGTTATTGCCAAAAAGACGTAGAGCGGGTCGTTTCGTGGAACGACGATGACGATCAGCTCGAGTAGACATGTCCTGTTAAATGCAATTACTATAACATAGAGAAATACATATGATTTGAAGAATTAAATATACAACAAACCAATTAAAACAACATGAACTGAAGACTAAATACCCAAAGATAACTAAGCATACAAGATTGATTTGAAGTAAAAATTCATACTAGTGGAAAAATCAAACAAGTATATTAATGAAAGCTTGCTACCAATCAACATTATCATCATAACTTCCATTAGTTACACTATCATATTCATCTTCACATTCATCAACTTCGACATTTTCATCTTCAATATCATTTTCAGCAGCTTCGATATCATAATCAACTTCGATGTCATCGTCAACCTCTACTCCATCAAATACTTCATTATGAAGTGGTTCTATGTCGTCAATGTCTTCAGTGATTTGCAGTAGTCCGTTATGGTCCAAATCATTCTGATATGGTTGATCTTCGCTTACGATCATGTTCGAATTGAATGACCATCTTGGCTTTGTTTTAACGATAGCCCACCAATCCGCTTTATTGTTGTTCATAGCAGGATACGGTACATAATAAACTTGAGTCGCTTGCATCGCTAACACAAATGGACCATAACCTTGGTATCGTCTTTTGTGATTTATTTCAATAAGTGGATAATCTTTATGTGCACGACATATTCCTACATATTTTCTATTGTCGAACCATTCACGTTTGAACAAAAAGGTTTTAAGCTCTGGTGCCATCGAGTAAGTAAGTTCAATTATTTCCTGTAACATGCCATAATAATCTTCTAGATCATCATCCCCGTTGCCTCCTTTAACACACACCCCACTGCTGTAAGTTGTTTTATTTGCTCCAAATTCAGTTGTGTGAAATTTATAGCCGTTAATGTACATAATTGGACATTTTCTATACTTCATGATAGGACCAAATGCAAGTTTTGCATAACAAACATCAGCGATTCCATTATCATCAACCTATTAAAATAAATTCACATACATTATAATATTATAAAGATTTATGATGTAAAACGCGATTAATATATAATAAATCATGCTTACATATTTCTTAAACCATTTCTCAAATCCTTTAATGGGCTCAACATCTGGATTTGCTTCTTCAAATTGACTGTTGGACGATTAAAATTACCAAGAAAAATTTATAATATTAAACATAAATCATTTTAATTGATTGAAGTTGAGTTACATACCAAATAAGATTTGATAGCTCTTCACAATTGAGAAGCACGATTGATTTAGCTAAAGTAAAATCTTTAATTGTCTAAAAACCTCCATCTTTCCATTTACCATATGGACGTCCTCATTTCTGAAATATGGATAGAGATATATCAGATGAATCATCCATTTCATCCTCATTACGGTGGCCACTGTTAGAAATCTTGATATGGTCTTCAAAATAGTAATTGAAAAATGTGGATGCTTCTTCAGTAATGTATGCTTGGCACATTGAACCTTCAACGCTTGCTTTTTGTTTCACCTTTTTTTTAAGGTGACCAAGATACCTTAATATGAATACATGAAATATTAAATATAACATTCTCATAATGATATGATGAAAATATGAAGAAGAAAAAAGTCCACCTTAGTTATATATATATACCTCTCAAAAGGGTACAACCATCCATATTGTACCGGTCCTCGCATTAAAGCTTTAGTTGGTAGATGTACAGGTAGATGTTCCATACTATTAAAAACTCCAGGAGGAAATATTTTTTCCAATTTACACAATAACTTCGGTACATCCTTCTCTAGTTTCTCTAAATGAGCTTTAATAAGAGTAGTCGAACATAAATCTTTGTACATTAAGCTAAGCTCGGTTATGGGCATCCAAACCTTTTGTGGTAATAGCTCCTTAAAAACTATCGGAAATAGAGTCTCAAGAAATACATGACAATCGTGACTCTTCATTCCCGATAGTTAAAGGTCCTTCATGTCAACACATCGTTTCATTTTAGAATCCATCTGGTAACTTCAAATTTTATACCCACTCTAATACTTTTTTTACGACGAATATTTTCCAACTCATAACAAGCTAAACGTTCGAAATTTGGACGTTCACTATCAATTTTTATTTCAGGATGATTACAGTAGAATGCAATATCCTTCCTTGACTTCAAATCATCTTTTTTTTCCCTTAACATTCATAATTGTGTTAAAGTAGTTCTCAAACACATTTTTCTCATTATGCATTACGTCCAGATTGTGTCGAAGTTTCAGATTCTTCCAATATGGTAGCTCCCAAAATATACTTTGTTTGCACCAATTATGAATTTGTCCTTTACCAAGGATTTTTGGCTCTCTTCCTATCTCATGCATTTTAGGATAATCTTGCACGATCTCATACACTTGTTCACTACTCAGAAGTCAGGTGGCTCTAAAGTAATAGTTGTATTTGCCTGAAGTTTTTCTTATCAAATCCAAAACGGTCGTTTGGATGCCAAAAACGACGATGACGATCCCACCAACACTGTTTGCCGCTATATTTTAATCGAAAAGATTCAGTCGAATCCATATAGATAGGACAAGTGAACTTGCCGCTAGTACTCCAGCCAGAAAGCATCCCATATGCTGGAAAATCACTTATTGTCCATAATAAAGAAGTAAACATTTTGAAATTTTTTTTCCTTGAACGTCATAAGTAACAACGCCATCTGTCCACAGTTTTTTCAGCTCATTAACTAAAGGTTGCAAATATACATCTATTCCGTTTTTGGGATTTTTTGGTCCAGGAACAATCACAGTTAAAAACATGTATGAATTCTTCATACACATCCACGAAGGTAAATTATAAGGTGTTAAATAACTGGCCATGTCGAATAAGGTTTTCCGAACGACGCAAAAGGCGCGAAACCATCCGTACACAAACCAAGTCGGACATTTCGTGATTGTTTAGAAAAATCGAGATAAACTTTATCAAAATGTTTCCACGCCTCGCCATCAGAAGGATGACATAAAATCCCTTCCTCTCGTTGTCGTTCATTGTGCCATCGCATGTGTTTTGCGGTAGCACAAGATGCATATAACCTTTGTAATCTGGGTGTAAGAGGAAAATAATGCATACGAGTGAAAGGTATACTTTTTCCATTGGTTTTTGTAGACTTATATCTTTTTTTGTTGCAGAATTTACAATTCGTAAGGTTTTGATCTTCCTACCAATATATCATGCATCCACCTGGGCATGTGTCAATTTTTTCGTACGGCAAACCAAATGCAGATACTTCCTTCTTTAATGAATACCAATTACATGCCAACACATTGTCAGGTGGAAGCATTTCTTTACATAGACTTAAAATCGCATTCATCATGTTTTCCGACGCATTGTATTCAGATTTTATAGTGATTAACCTAGATGTAGCCAACAAATGTGTCATTGTACAACCTTTATAAAACGGTCGTTTCGATGCTTTTAACAAATCAAAAAACTTTTTAGCTTCCGAGTCAAGTTCTTCTGCTTCAGGTTCATCAGTCCACAAACTTGGACCGGCAGCATCATGGACCATTTCTATCATTCTATCTTCCATACTATAGTCATCAAAATTAGCATCGATGGTTTCGGTTGCATCTTCAACAACCACTGTCGAATCATGCTTTGTCCCCGATTCACCGTGATATCTCCACACGTAATAATTTGGCATAAAACCATAATTATGCAAGTGAATAGTTATAGTTTCGTAATCTTGATGTTTCATGCAATGGCATTTCTTACACGGGCATCGAATTTCCTTCATCTTTGTTTTATTACAAGACATCACTTTTAGAAATGCTTCCACGCCGTTTCTAAAATGCAATGATATTGATCCTCTTTTCCATCCAGGCTCATACATCCAAGTTCGAACTTTCATATAATCCATCTTTACTGTATAATTAGAAATAAATTAAATTATATTTAATTTAGGAAATTTAAAGTCCAAAAAACAAAAAATAGGTCTATATTTGTAAATAAGTTTGAAAGTGGTCTATATTTAAATTCACGCCTACACACTGCAACATTCCCCTCCGTATTTGCATACGTACTACAATTGTACGCCATGTGCTTGTGATTTTTAATGATTATATTTTTAACACATTTTTCTAATGGATAGAAAGTTCTGTCATCGTCAACAAGTTTATGGCGTTGTTGCTGGGGAATTGTAATTTAATTTTAGTTTTACCGTTCGAATTATTTTTATTTTGTGCGTTGAGTTTCATTTAAAAAAACTATGCATTTTATTTCATTTTGTAACTTCAGGACAGTGTGCATCTCTGTTACATATCAAGTTACTTTATTTTGCATTGTTACATCTTGTTTTGATACATTTCACTATTTAAGTCTTGCTTGCTGTTTACATTGCAATTTGAACACTTAACTTTTACTTTTACTATCCTGAAGCCGCAACTACCATTGCATCTTATTTACCGCTCTACCCTTAGTTGTGTAATTTCTGTTCAATGGTACATCCAAAAACACAAAATCAACTACGAATTTAGCAACTTACCTACCTTCTCCACCAGATCACGCTGAACGACATAAGCACACTTGTTACTGATACATCTGCAAATATGTGTTCAACTATGCATTATTTTCTATTTCATCACATTGACTACAATCCATTTTAAACTATCATATGTTTCAATAGGCATCTCAAATGCAATTCGTCAACAGGCATCTCAAATGCAATTCGTCCAGTGCGATAATCATTTGCCAAAACTAGACCCGATTGTAAACCAATATTAATTCTGTTTGTGTTATCACCTCTCTAATGCATAACAGAGATTTTGGCATCTGAAAGCCCATTTGCACAGCCAATCGAATCATTATTTAACTCGTTAATGTTTGCAAATACCCCTCAGCAAATGCCCTGCCTACTGCTTCTACAGTGTTTCCCCGCTTGGCAACCAGACCACTAGGAAAACTAATGGCATCCCCTCCCGTTACTAAACCAACATCCATTTTCCATACTACAGGCAGAGCAGCAAGCTACTCATAAGAATCACCTTACCTGGATACACATCCTCACACTCAGCATTTTCCAACCTATATCCTCCCAAGACTGCAAATCTGTTATGTGTGTTACCAATATAGCATGCCAATGATTTATTAATGTTAAAATTTGTTTGAAAAGAAGGTAAAAACTTATGTGCAGTGCACGTGAATTTTCCATTATTATATTTCATTTATAATTCATTGAAACGGAGAGAGATCTGGATTATTATGCAAACAGTCAGAACTGCTAAGTGCAGTGCAGCATGTTTGGAAATATTTTTCTATTCCTGATTCAAACATTGGACTTCAAAGTTTAAATAAAAATGATATTGAACAAAAATATAAAAATAAAATCAGTAGAAAATAAAAAAGCAAATAAGTTGAAATGCAGAATTGCGAAGCCTTATTAGTTGAAGTTGCAATATAATCGTTAATTTCTAGGAAAGAAAAACCATATTACCAAAGTGTTTTCAAATAACACTATTCTGAATATCAATATTGTTTATGTTAATCATGTGAATATTATGATGAACAATCAACTTAGAAAAGTCATCAAACAAAACTTAAAGCTGGTACCGGTAGTGTCAGATTAATTACTTGACATATTCATATACAAATAGCAACGTACCTCAACAAAAACGTGCACACATATTATTCATGAGATTTACTGCAATCCAGACTTGGCAAATCAACAACCAAATAATTAATGATGCATTCCACTCTCATTCCAATTCTAAGGCTTCAACCTTCTTTGTGATGAAGACATCGAAGTCGACTTCGAGCCGCAAATGATGGAGGTGATTATGCGTCTGTAACGATCGAATTGCAAATTGCAAAGTCGTCTTCGAGCTGCAAACGACGGAGCTGCAAACCACCAGATTTGAACATCGACGTACGATGATGAGGCACTGGATGAAATTTAGAGATTTATTAATGTTAAAATTTGTTTGAAAATTCGCAACCCAAAACAAGCACCTGAATCGAAATTCAATCAAAACAAATATAAAAGGAGGAGAAGATAATTCACCTGAAATTCTAGGGTTCAAAATGTCGACGATTGTAGAATTAGGTTTTTTTTATTATGTGAAAAACTGAGGTTAGGAGAATGGAAGTATACGGTTATTAATGTAAAAATAAAAATAAAAATTTGCATGTGTAGCGATGGCGTGAGAAATTTCCTACGTCTTTCCTACGCCAATATGGAATTGTATAAAATTAACAAAGGCGTGGAAATGACGTAGGAGATTATCTATGCCTTTTCTACAGTATCACTTTAGTGTAGACGATTTCCTACACCTTACCTACGCCTCGATTTTTTTTCTACGTGTTGAAGTTGGTGTAGGAGAAGCGTAGAAAATTTCCTTACGTCTTCCCTACGCCTTTACCTCTTTCTACCAGTTTCCTATGCCTGCCCTACACCCCGCCTTTTGGCGTAGGAAAGATGTCGGAAATTTTGCGTAGGAGACTGCAGTATTTTCTAGTAGTTTTGGGCAAAACTACGATCGATGAACTCCCACATAAATTACAGACAATATAGAACACTCAGATACTTCAGCATATGAACATTTACCGTAGTCCTCCATGGCGATTAACAGTTGTACTTAGAAAATAACATGCAATATCCCACTTCAACGCTCACTGTAGTTGTCCAGGTGACTAATAGTTGTACTTAGAAAATAACATGCTATATCCACATATTTGAACTCCGTCTAGACAGAAGCTGCTATTTTTTCTTCTTCAGACTACAATAACTTCTTTATACTAACAAGAATCGGACAAAACTTCGACCGATGAACTCCCACCTAAATTATGGACAATATGGTACACGCTGATACTTCATTTAGTGAATGTATACCGTAGTTGTGATATCCCGGAAATTTGGCAATATAAATTTAATAATCTGTGTTAAAAAATTAATTGATTTAATAATTTTTGATAATAAAATTTTGAATTGATCTAATAATCATCTTATAATAAATATTTAAATTGGTAGATTTCATCTTTTTAAAGCTAATAAACTGTTTTCTGTTTATAATATATAATTGTTTATATTGTAAATTGATAAACTTTGATTTTGAATTTGGTAAATGAATTAATTTTCTAATTTTAATTTATACTTGGTAAATTGGAAATTTGATTTAAATTTAAGAATTGGCTTTTCAAAGCAATTCAATAAATAATTTTATGTTTTATACTCATGATAAATCTGATTTGTTTAAGATTTTATTTATTTAGTTTAAATATGAATTTAAATTAGATTAACATTAAAAGATTTGTTTTATTTTATTTTTAAATATTACTTGAAATTTATATATAAGAATTTACAATACAAATTACAAATGATCTTAATTTGTTTATAATCTCTTTTATAAATTATTTAATATTGTTTAATTTGTTATTTTTAAATAAAAATGATAATACTTAGTTTTTAATAAAACATAAATAGATTTTTAGAAACAGGATTTGTTATTTTTAATTTTTATAAGAATTATATATGCATCTATATATAACTTGATTTTTAAAATTTGATTTGATAAATTAATTTAAAATTTGAATTTAATGTCTTGAATTTAAAAGAATAAACACTTAAAAATATTTGATTAAGCTTTTGTTTATAATTTGTTTTGTTATGTTTTCTAAAATTAAAAAGGGAAAGAATTCATTTAAATATACATAAGAAGGAACAAAATAAGGTTTAAAAAGTTTTGTAAACAATATAGATTAAAATTAGAATACTTAAATACATGTGTAAGTTTCTCTTAACATTTTGTTGACATGTGTTAAGGCCTAAAACTAAATTTAGTGACAAATGTTTAAATTGAAACAAGTGTCCTTTAAACTTTTCTTTTTCTTTTATTTTTAATTGAATCAAAATTTACTTATATAAACTTATCCCTCCTCATTTTATCTTCTTTCCTTCCTATTCTTCTTGTTCAAAACCATGAGAAATCTTCAGCTAAGATCTGAAATCAAAACAGAGAAATTTTGTTTAAAACTAAGATCTGCAAATTTCTTTTTCAAAACAGAAAGCAAAATCTGTTTTTCTCACAAAAATAAAATCTGAAACCCTCTTCAAAATTGAAATGCAAATTACCTGTAATCTCTTCATATACATCAACCTGAATTGCAATTCATTCTGCAAATCTCCTCAAATTTCTGTTTTAAATCAACCAAAACTGCATGCAACTTCATCAAAGCTAAATCAGTATCTGCATCTTTACAACTGGAAACAACATGCATGCACTTCCTTTTATGAAAGCCTGCAAATTCTTTTCTGTTTTGAACACTTCATCAACAATGCCTGCAATTTCTTTACCTAGAAGCAAACATGCAACTGTAAATCTGGAGAACACAAATTACTACCACAACTTCAAGTTTAAAAATATAAAGGAAGCAACTCCACTACAAGGGGAAGGGGGATTTCCGACGGCTGAAAACCGTCGGCGGCCGTCGGAAGCCGTCGGCGGCCGTCGGAAAAAGCCGTCGGAAATGACGGCGTCGGGGAGCAGTGTTTCCGACGGCTACCGACGGGTGCTGCCGTATAGATTACCGACGGCTTCCGACGGCTTCCGGCGGTTTCCGACTGCTTCCGTCGCCCGTCGGACGCCGTCGGAAACCGCCGGAAATCAGGCCGCCGGGAGCCGTCGGTAACCGATGAAAATTTCGACCTATAAACCGTCGGAAGCCGTCGGAAGCCGTCGGAAATCTGCTATTTTTTTTTAAAAATCTGCTGCAAATAGAGCCTTCCAACCACATTTCTCTTCCAAAAACTACAATATCAATACTGCACAATCCAATAAACAATAATCCAACCAAACATGCAAACCAATACTCCAAAATATTCAATAGACACAGAAATAAACAAAATTGGAATAAAAATAAAATACAAAATATACATAACATTCCAACATTAACAATAATACTAACAATAACTGTTCTAATCATGCATATCCTGATACAGCTACAGAACCAAGTGTATTATACATAATTATACATATCAACAATTAATTGTTCCATCTACCAAATCATTGTAAACTAAAACTAAACATACCTGCACGAACGAATCAGAAAGCAATGAATCAATCTGCCCCAGATCCAGAGCCAGCCGATGAAGGGAAGCGGCCACCAAACTGCTGCATGTACTCAAATAACTGTGCCGTCTGCATGGCCTGTTGGCGGTTCTGCTCCTCCAACTGCTGAACTCTAGTCTGCAATTCTTCTATACTTGCTAGCTCGCTCTGAGGTCTACTCTGTCGTCTCCTACTCTGACTACTGGACTGCAATAATTGAAAAATAAATAAAATCAAAGTTTATTGTTTTGAAAAGGTAAGAATATCATATTTTAAGTATTTTAAGAAAAATTAAATTATTTACCGCTAAATTGCCAAATCCGTATCGTCGACCATGCTCTGGTGGACTCATAACGGACTCAAAAATAACGTCCTCTTCATCGGTCGTCAGCTGCTCTCGACCCGTATCAGAAAGGAGTTTCTGTCGCTGCTCCATAAACATCTCCTGCATTGACAAATTAATAATATCATATCTTATTTCATAATAATTTGACAACTAAAACAATTACTAATACTGAATAAAATGAAATATGCTTACATGGCTTTTACTGGATTTATCGTCCTGCCATGTGTACGAAACAGTCCCGTCTGGATTAACATGCTCGACAGTATGCGTACGGGTGAACACGTCCATATAGCTGACAGGACCATGTGCCTCGGCTTCCTGAAGTTGATTGTTACATACAATTATTATACATTTAAAATCATATAGCATAAACTATTTACATTTATTATTCAGTAATTAAATTTACCAACTCCTGCCGATACTGCTGAAACGACTTCGATCCTCCGCGATGAGTAACGGGATTCTTATTTCTATTTGCAGAGTTTCTATCTGACTCTGCCTGTACATTCAAAATTTGATACATTATTTTCCAATCACGTTAAATTAATAATTCAAAAAAAATTAGTATACTTGCCTTCGCCTCGTCCGTCTCCCAGTAGCTCAATCAAGCTTGCCACACGCTCTCCCCCATCCACCGTGGTCTCTTCCCGGATTTCTTAACCTCAGATATCGTGTCTATGTAGTTCTTTCGCATCTTCCTCATCCAGTATGCTTGTGCCAGCTGCATATCATCTGTCTGGATGTCTATCTCAGCCTGTGTTAAAAAAAGATTACACTTTAAACGATAAACGGTAGAAAAACGACAAAAACGAATTAAAAATGGAAAACATAAAAATTACACATACTAAGACATCCTGCCATATGCACTCTATGATGTGCGGAGGGATGGTATCCCACTTCGGCCAGCACGCACTCATCCTACTACGATATGCTGCTCTGGAGACGTCCAACACTACCTTAGTGGGTAGTAGCTCGAACCCCCTGTTTTTAAGTACGATACAGATAAGTACGTACGTATAGTATAGAAAAAATAAGATGATGAATAAGATTTATTTTTTACCCATCTGCTTTGGGGACTAACGTAACAACTAGACGGTGTGGCGTTTGCGATGGGCCACTGCCATCGCCTCCTGAAGAACGGGAAGAGCTCCTCCCTCTATGTGACATAATGATAAACCTGTGACGTTTACACATCATTATATAAGAGAATAAAAACATGATAATGAAATATATTTCATATGAACATGACATCAACGGTATAAATTGCTTAATTATAATGACTGAAATGTAAATAGAAATGTAAGTTTGTTATACCTGATTCATAATGGGTGTACTCTTCCTACGATAAGCAGAGTTCATTGCATTTTTAATAAAAATTGCTAAATAAATGACAAATTGAAATAATATAAAACAATAGTAAACGGATTTAGTTTCATAGTTACATCAATTTCATAATACATCAAGAATTCAACATAGTTACATCAATTGCAAAAAAACAGATTCAAATTTATATCAGTCATCATCGTCTTCTGATTCAGATTCGGTCTCGTTTTCGACGATATTTTCCTCTGCACTGTCAAACGCTTCTACCAAAACATTTGATTCATCGATCAAAGGACCAAAATCTGTATGATCGTCTGTAATTATTATTTCGTTATTTTGCTCAAGATCTGCCTGATAAGCTTGTTCGTCCGGAATATTCTTCCCATCGAATGTGAATCTGGCCTTTGTTTTAAAAACTGCAGACCAATCTGCTTTATCTCTTTTTAGAGACGGATAAGGAGCGTAATAAACTTGCAATGCTTGTTAGGCTAGTACAAAAGGATCATACTTGTGATAGTGCGATGTATGCTTTATTTCGATAAGATTATAATCCTTATGCACATTAATTCCAGAACCTGGAACATTGCTAAACCAATTGCATCTAAATAGAAACACCTCCTCCGCGGGTCTTGAGAAATATGTCAGTTGCAAAATTTGTGTTAGAACGCCATAAAAATCATTTAAATGGTTTTCTGGATCGTCACTACCTTTAACAAATACACCAGTATTATTTGTTAATTTTTCTGCACCGTATTCTTTGGTGTTAAATTTGTATCCATTGACGAAATATATTGGATATGTCTTGACCACTCTTTTTGGTCCCATTGCAAGATGTTTCAACCCTTCGTCAACAACACAATTTTTCGGCTCATAAACGTAATTTGAAAACCAACGGGAAAATTCTTAACTGAGATCTCCGTTCGGATGTTCCCGTTCATAAACACTGTTTATATAAACAAATTATTACATTAGGTTATACACGCGCATGCATTACAGAAAAGAATAAAACAAAAATTATTATTTCAGAATACCTAACAAACGGTGCAACCTCGGCACAATTTAGAAGAATATAAGTGTGTGCTACACGAAGATCTCTATCGTCTAGCCATATTTCCACACATTTTCCAGAAGGCCGACCATGTTGTCTAAAAATAGATAACATTGCTTGAGAGGACTCTTGTTCGTCGCCTTCATCATTACGAGGAACAGTTTGAAATGAAATATTCACATGGTCACTGAAATAGTGAGAGAAAAAGAACGAAGCTTCTTCTTCGATGTAAGATTTACATATCGAACCTTCAACTCGTGCTTTTTGTCTCACTTTTTTCTTCAGATGATTCAAATATCTATGCAACATTAATTTATATTAACTTCATCTTTCAAATGCAATTAAATTACGTTATAACATATTACATACCTCTCAAATGGATACATCCATCCGTATTGGACAGGACCTCGAAGTCGTGCTTCAGATGGAAGATGAACAGGTAAATGTTCCATCACATTAAAAAAACCTGGCGGAAATATTTTCTCTAATTTGCAAAGCAATATAGGAATGTCCACTTCAAGTTTACGTAAACGTTGCACTTTTAAAGTAGTCGAACAAAGCTCTTTGTAAAACATACTAAGCTCCGTTACTACCTTCCAAACTTTTAACGGCAGTAGTTCTTTAAACATAACGGGAAATAAATTTTCCATCATTATGTGACAGTCGTGACTTTTCATTCCGCTCAATCTACCATTTTTAAAGTCAACACATCTACGAAGATTTGATGATATCCCATCAGGAAATCTTAACCCTTCCACCCATTTTAACACAGCTTTAACTTGATTATTATCTAATTCGTAACAAGCTTTTGGTTTTTTACTGTCATTTGGTTTCATATGAAGCTCGGGACGTTTGCATAATTCTTCTATATCACGTCTTGATTTCAAATCATCCTTCGTCTTCCCTTTCACATTCAAAATTGTGTTAAACACATTATCAAATACATTTTTCTCATTGTGCATCACATCTATGTTATGGCGAAGCAGAAGATGTTTCCAATACGGCAACTCCCAAAAAATAGTTTGTTTGCACCAGTTATGAACAACTGATTTGCCTTCAATTTCTGTTTGCTCATATATCTTTGGATAGTCCTTAACAAGTTCATATATGTCTTCGCTTGACCATATCGTCGGTGGTTGTCTGTTTTCTACTCTATTAGCTAAAAAGTTTTTCTTGTCTCCTCTGAAGGGATGATTTACATGGAGAAAATATCGATGACAGTCAAACCATGAAATTTTCTTACCATGAGGTAAAGAAAACGCTCGTGTTTCATCCATGCAATATGGACATGCTAGACGACCGGCAGTACTCCATCCCGAAAGCATTGCATAGGCAGGAAAATCACTTATAGTCCACAACAAAGAAGCAAACATACGAAAATTTTTCTTCTTTGACACATCGTATGTTTCTACTCCTTCGTTCCACAGTATTTTTAACTCCTCAATCAACGGTTGTAAATATATATCAATTCCTTGTGTCGGATCGTCGGGGCCAGGAACGACAACAGTAAGAAACATATATTGCGTTTTCATGCACATTCATGGAGGTAAATTATACGGTGTGACGATAATGGGCCAGGATGAATATTTAGAACCAAATTGAGAAAATGGAGAAAAACCGTCCGTACATAATCCTAATCTAACATTTCGACTCTCCGCTGCAAAATTTGGATACGTTTTATCGAAATGCTTCCATGCTTCTCCATCGGCCGGATGTGTCAACGTACCCTCTTCCTCCGTTCTCACGCTATGCCACCTCATATTAGACGCAGTTACAGAAGATGCATATAATCTTTGAAGTCTTGGAGTTATGGGTAAGTAGTGCATACGCTTGTACGGAACTTCCTTACCCTTCTTTTTTCTTGGTTTGTATCTCTCCTGGTTACAAACTTTACAATTTCTAAGGTTTGCGTCTTCTTTCCAAAACAACATGCATCCTTTTAAACATGTATCTATTTTCTGATACGGTAAACCAAAAGCCGACATAAGTTTTTTAACTTCGTAGTGATTTTCACACATTAGATATCGGGCGGCATATGTCTTTTTGCAGCTTATACAACAGCCGTAAACCCAGCTTCAGTGATGTTGTATTTTGACTTCATCGCAATGTATTCTGCGATTACTGACAGCTGCGTGCCGCTTTTACAACCATTCCAAATAGGTTTCTTAGCTGCATCTAGTAAATCATAAATTTTCTTTGCTTCAATATTTGGTTCTTCAACATTTACATCATCGTCGTCAACTTCAACCATAGGAAACATTGATCGTGCTGCATCTTCGACCATATTTTCTATACGGGTCGTTGAAACTATTTCGTTAACGACACTTTCAGACTCTACAGAAGTATTTGCTACAACTTCTCCATGCTGATCCCAAACATAATATTCGGGTGTGAAACCGTGTTGGCACAAATGAACTTTCACAATATCTGGTAACAAAAACTTCAAATGTCTACACCTACTACACGGACAACGAATTTCTGGATCGTTTCCGTTATTACTTAAGGCGAATTCAACAAACACGTTTATACCATTATAAAAATCTTCTTTTATTGAGCCCCTCAGTCCTTTTCTTTGGTACATCCATCTCCTTCGATCAACAAAATAATCAATCATTTTTCCTATTTGACAAAATGAGAAGTTCAAAATTTAATATTTATTTTGAAGAATACATATTCGAAAAAGATTATTTTCATGTTCGTATAATATTTTGAATTTAAAGAACAACTTCACAAATTTAAAAATATTTTCAAATAGGGCACATTTCATTTTTTAACGTACGTAACGATTAAAAATATATATAATTTTTTTTCATTGGTCAGACATCCTACTTCCCATTACAAACACAGTAAGCATTTACATTTCGTATATTACTTCGTCTCAAACGATTCAATAAAATTTCGGCAGCATTTCCCTTTTGTTCCCTGCATTGTACACAAATGCGTGTACGCAGGAAACAAAAAAGAAAAGTTAGGGCGAAATTTTATGAACCGTTTGAGACGAAGTAGTATACAAAATGTAAATTCTTACTGTGTTCATAACTTGTCCAATACAGGGACAAATCCGACAAACATTGTACCAGATGAATATAAATGGTCGTTTTTCGAAAAAAATGACTATTTATACAACGATCATGTACAACACTCGTCAGACGGGGCCAAAAACTCTCTAAGGGACATTTGTCGGTTAACATGCGCGCATTTTACTCAAAAATACAGTTTTACTCACTGTTCACATTTATATATTAATTTCACACATTTATTCGACGTATTACGCATCAACTTAGGGCTGCTTTAACATTTTGTCATTTTTCAATACACACAATTATAATTTAGAGTAATGCATTTTTTTTGTGTCATAAGTAAATACGTGCACAATATAATACTCCTAGTTCATTCAATCATTTTATCTTATTCCAAATAACGTATACAATCGTCGAATCAAGGCATACACAACAAATACATATACATGAACAAGCACAAATTATACGTGTTTATCACAATTTCACGATAAAAGATGAAATCGGTATACCATGTGATGCTATAAACCGTTATTACGCTAGTGGAAACAATTGCAATCATTAATTCGCCCTAATTTATCAATTTATGCAAATCTACAATTAGGGTAAAAACTGAATTTTTCATAAAAATAAGAGATTATACCTGAGATTAAGAGTAATGAAGCTTGATTAGAGAGCCTTGGAAGATCCGGAAGCTAGAAATTAGGGATTGGAAGCTTGGGGGTTGAATTTGGGGGGTTTTTTGAGTTATTTTCATATGGAATGGAGGAGGAAGAAAGGGCTCGGCTGGCAGGTATAATCGCAAATTTCCGACGGCTTCCGACGGCCGCCGACGGCCCGTCGAAAGCCGTCGGAAAATGGCCGTCGGAAGCCGTCGGTCTTGGCTGTCGGTATTCTGCCTTTTCTTGTAGTGCTCCAGTTTCAAAGCTTCCAATAAACAGAGGCTCTGCTACTAAAATCTGTGAGTAACCTCATTTTTTAGATTAAGTATGAATTTTTGGTTGTTTACTTTACTCTGGAAATAAAATATTTGCACGTCATTTACAAGTTCATTGCTGGTATTTATATATATGAGTATATATATAGTTGTGTATGCTTCTGGGAAATCTGTTTTCTGCACTTAAGTTCCAGGTTTTAAGAATGTGCTTAAAACTCCATTTCAGATTGATCTAATCTGTATTAAGGATTTATGATTAAATCAAATATGGTTATGTAATATAAATTTATAGTTTAAGTTTTTATTTAATAAAAAAAAAAGAGAAAACCTGTAATGTCTCTGGAAATAGCAAGATACTACAGAATAATTTTTTTTAATATATAAGTAAGAATTTATTTATTTTTAGAATTTTTTTGATTTAAGATATTAAACCAATTACATAAACCAAAACTTGAATTTTAAAACTAAATTCAGAAAATTTAGTTTAAATTTGAAGGAGCATTTCTGGTTTGTCTGGAACTGGTGTTTTGGGTTGAAATTGACAACCTAGGTGATCGGAGTGGCCAATATTGATTCTGGTGATGGATTGGTGAACTAAGTTGCAGGGAAAAATATTGAATAAGGGATTAATGTAGTGGGGCAGTAAAAAATTTGGGTCAAAGTATTTAACCCTAGTTTTTGTTCATCTGAGAAAATTGATCACCGCGATCAAAATAGGTGATCGAGCTTGCCCTGATTTGAGTAGATGGTAGATGAGGTATGGAGGAGTTCATGGCCAGAGGCGTAGATTCGCTGATGATCAGAATGTTGAGATTGAGGCATTTACCTGTTTCGACATTGTTTTCTATTTTGAGCTCGAAGGCACAATTTCGATTCAGGGGTTCTGCAGTTCACTGGATGGTTGGAAATTGGTTGGAGAGTGATCGGCGACTTGCGTATGGGGTCGCGAGGGGTCGGAGCAGGTTGCTCCGGTGGTGCAGGTGCGCATGATTTATGGTGTGTATACTATGTTTCAGGGAAGAAGGCTCTCGAGTGATGTTCGAGTAGGATTGGGTTTTGCTCGAAGCTTGGGAATGATTGACTCGAAGTTGAGTTGTTGTAGGCCTGGGTATTTTGATTGATACAGGTTTAGGGGTTAAAACCTGACTATCTTAGTTTGAGTGATATTCAGATGAAAAGGACACTAGAGTTACTCGAGTATGGTTTGAGTTTACTCGAGTTCATTTTAGTGTTGTTCGAGTTAGATTATGTTAGACTCGAATAAATTGTAGCTCGGTTTAGTTTGTTCATGATTAGGAAACATGTTTTGTTTTCAAATTAAAACGGAATTTTAAGTGTATAAAGCAAAGATTTAAAGTAAGTTTTAAATCTAATTTTTAATTATGGATTCAAGTTGATTTGAATCTTAAGCTGGAAATGATTAAGTATTTAAATTCAAACTTGTTTTAAAATAACTTTAAAGGGGATTTATTATTTAAAAATGTTTTTAAAGAAATTTGAATGTAAATTTGAAATTGAAATATAAAGTAATGTTTAAACAAAGTTTAAATTTGATTCAAATTTGGATTTGAATCTTTGTTTTCAAAATAGATTTAAGTTTTATAAATTTAAGTATTTAAACAAATTTGAATGATAATGTAAAATTTTAAATGGTTTTAATTTAAAAAGAAATTTGTTTTAACTTTTGTAAATTTTCTTTTATAATAAAGTATTATTTATCATTTAAAGGTTTTAGATTGATTTTTAAAACTTGTTAAAGTTAAATAATAATTTGTACTTCATTTAATTATTAGGGTAATTAAACGAATAATTAATTTATTTAATAAATTAATAAAATGGTAATTAAGGGTTTAATCTTAAAGGTTTTAAGATTAATTATTATTAGAATAATTAACTTGAAATTTTAAGAATCATTAATTAAATAAGATTAGTTTTTAATTAATGATTAATAATTAATTAATCAAGTAATAATGTATTTAATTAAGTTTTAATTAACACTTTATTAATTAAATAATTAGGGGTTAATTAAATGGTTATTAATGATTAATTTATATTGATTAAAATAAGTTAATTATTTTAGAAAATAATTAATGAATTGTTTAATGGTTAATGAAGGTCATTAACTAAGGATTATTTAATAATTAGTTAATGTGATTAATTTTAATAATTAATTAGATTAATTAATTTAAATATAATCATTTGTGTAATTTGTTAAATATAATTACTTATGGAAGTAATTAAGGAATTAATTACTATTTGTAAGTAATTGAGTTTAATTTGATTAGATTAAGTTAATTAATTCAGTTTAATTAATTTAGAATAAACATTTGATGCTTTGTAATTAAATGAAGGAAAATTACTTAGAGAAATAATTAATGGAATTACTGTATGTAATTAATTGAAGGTGATTGGTTGATGAAAGTAATTTGAGTAAAATTACTTTGTAAATTAATCAAGGGATTAATTTGAGATAATTAATTATGAATTAATTAATTTATTTTGGGAAAGAAATTAAGGGTAGTTAATTACTGAATAGAGTTAATTGAGGGTAATTAACAATTATGGTTTAAATAAAAATTAATTACTTAATATAATTAATTTAAAAAGAAAATGTAATTGGAAGATCATTAATTATTATAATTAATGATGTAATTAAGAATGAGTTATTTAGAAATAATTAATAAAGGAGGAATTAATTAATGTAATTAATTATGGTTAATTAATTAAGGAGGTAATTAAAGATTAATTACTGTATTTGGTTAAATATAATTAGTTTGAGAAATTAATTAGTGGATAATTACTTAAAGGTTAATTAATCAGGGACGATTAATTAGAATGAATAATTGATTGATGATTAATTAATTAATTGATTGATAATTAATTAATAGTGATATAAGCAAGTTTATATTGATGAAGTAATTAATTTAAATTACTTTAAATTAATTTGAATGATGTAATTAATTTAATTCATTTTAAATTAATTATATTTGGTGTGATTATAAATCATGGCTTATATGGTTGGATAATGTTGTTTGCCTTGAATGGTTTGATCTCGGATATGAGATAGATAATGTTGAGTGATTTGGATGCATTGGTTACATTGTGATGTTGATATAGATTATCTTTTTGGATAACGATAATATGGTTTATCTGATGTGATGATAATGATGATTATCTGTTGTGAATATGTGATTTATCTATTTGGATATATAGATAATTGAATTGTTTTAAACCTTTAAAACAACTTGGCCTTAAAAGACACGCATTGGATTTCGATGAGACCGGGATTGGGTTTCCATGTTTGGATATCCGAAAACCTCATCGATCCAGATTAACGATAGGTCGTGAATCTCTTGTGAAGAGTGAAGACTCGAGATGTAAGGACTATACGTCAGTATAACTCTGGAGATGATTCCATGATGAGTTTGACGGAGATAGTTCTTATAGGTTCGAGATGGTGAGTTAGAGTGCAAGGGTTATCGTCGTTAACTCTGAGGGTGATTCCAAAATGAGTGTAACGAGATAATGCCTTCGGTTTCGTTCGAACCCGGAACGAACTTGTATGAATTGAATGCTTTCAGAACATCGTCAGGTGGACGATGAGCATTCTAAGAGATGTGTTCTCTAAAGGTAATCGTAGCCTCAAGCCTCATCAACCGGGAATGGCTAAAATAGGGGAGGTGCAGCAAGGCTTCGTAGGTAGCTCCCACTGGAGAGTGAGATTTGCCCCTGTCTAGAGGTCCCTTTTTATTTCGGCCGTGTGAGCGGTTGGAACGTACGCCAACTGCGGGGTTGTCTTGTTCGGGACTGTACAGTAAGGGATGGTTCCGGTCTTGTGTTGCAGGGGAACGGACGTACTTCTCGGTACGTTGATCTAGGCCACGTACTGTGACGGGCGGTACCCCAGTAGCCCAGCCATTGATGGAATCCAAAATCCAATAAGTGCCAACGGTTTTGATTGTATTACCCACTTTTGTGGCTAGGAGCTGGAATTTAATAAATGTAACAATTTCGGTTATTTCATATTTACTTGAAAACCCTAGACCTATTATAATATCACTGGATTTCCTATCGAATGTTTTGGTTAGCGTAAGGTAAAAACTTTTCCATATTTATGTGTGGAAAGTCTTACGTGATACCTTTCTTTTCAAAAGGTTTTTTAAAGTTAAGCAACTTTAACCTGTTACTCACACCAGACCCATGTCTGACCCAGAGTTTATCTTCTGTTTTCTTAAACTCTTGGGTACTCAAATTTTTACGAGTAGCCAAGGGAATTCAGGTTAGCTTTTGATGAATTATAGAGGAGCAATGGAGCAGGAGGCTTCTGCGTTGTAGATATATAGTTCCGCTGTGTATTCTCTGTGTTGGGTTCTTCGTTTGAGTTGTATTGAGTTGTAATAACTAAACAAATGTTTATAACTGTCTAGTATGTGATGTAAATTCTGTGTAACTCTGATAGTGTTATATATCTATGTAATACTTTTGTTATTAATATAATTTATTCGTTCCGCTATTGAGATTCTGATGTTGTTTCTTCTTTCTCTTCTTTCTTTTCTCTTTCCTACGTCTTTCTTTCTTCATGATGATACGACTTTTCTGTGAAGAAAAAGTCGGGTCGTCATAGTAGTTCTCTATGGTGACTAACAGTTGTACCTAAAAAATAACAGCTACATCCCCATCTGAACTCTGCCTAGGCGGAAGCCGCTATTTTTTTGTTCATACTGCAATAACTTCTCCATACTAACAAAATCGGAAGAAACTACGAACGATGAACTTTCACCTAATTTATGGACAATATAGAATACTCGGATACTTCAATTTATGAATATATACCGTAGTTCTCCACGGTGAGTAACAGTTGTATTTAGAAAATAACATACTATATCCCCACTTCAACGCTCACTGTAGTTCTCCAGGTGACTAATAGTTGTACTTGAGAAATAACAGGTTACATCCATATATTGGAATTCCACCTAGGCAGAAGATGCTATTTTTTTCTTCAAACTGCAATAAATTCTTTATACTAACCGGGAATCAGGCAAAACTTCGACCAATGAACTCCCATCTAAATTACGGATAATATGGTACATTCAGATATTTCATCTAGTGAACGATACCGTAGTTCTCCATGGTGGCTAATAGTTGTACTTGGAAAATAACAGGCTACATCCCTGTATTTAAACTTCGCCTAGGCAGAAGCTGCTATTTTTTTCATACTACAATAACTTCTTCATACTAACGCGGAATCGAGAGAAACCACGACCGATGAACTACCATCTAAATTACGGACAACATAAAACACTCGGATACTTCAGCTTATGAACGTATACGGTAGTTCTTCATGGTGATTAACAGTTGTACTTAGAAAATAATAGGTATATCCCCACTTCAACGCTCGTTGTAGTTTTTCATGGTAACTAACAGTTGTACTTAGAAAATAATAGGCTGCATCCTCATATTTGAATGCCGCCTAATCAGAAGCCGCTATTTTTTTCTTCAAACTTCGATAACTTTTTCATACTAACTTGGAATCAGGAAAAATTTCGACCGATGAACTCCCAACTAAATTACGAATAGTATGATAGACTCAGATATACTATAGTTCTCCATGGTGACTAATAGTTGTACTTCAAAAATAATAGGCTACATCCCATATTCGAACTCCACCTAGGCAGAAGCCGCTATTTTTTTGTTCATAGTGCAATAACTTCTTCATACTAACTCGAAATCGGATGAAACTTCGATTGATGCTCCCACCTAAATTACGGACAATATGGTACACTCGGAGACTTCATCTTGTGAATGCACATTGTAGTTCTCCATGGTGATTAATAGTTGTACTTAGAAAATAACATGCTATATCCACTAGGGGTGGGCGCGGTAGGTTAACCGAACCGCTCGGTTAATTAACCGATTTAACCGCTTAGAAATCACAGTTCGGTTAACCGAACCGACATTGCATTTGAACAGCTTATACCGACCGAACCGCCGTAATTTAACCGCGGTTAACCGTAGTAAAGTATTAGTTAACCGCTCAACTAAATCGGTCAACTGAAAACCGGTTAACTATGGTTAACCGAAAATGTGTGTACACTGCACAGTCAAGCTAACAGAGATTTACAGAGACATACTTATTACATACACACTGCATAAATAATTCAAATTTCAAAGTTTCAAACTACATATTACAAAGTACAAACTACAAAGCATTGCATACATATTAGTATATTACAAACTAAAAACTACAAAGCACTGCACACTCATTGTGCACACTGCACACATACATATTACAATGACTGAATGGCATAATTCAATGCTCAATGCTATTGTGCACTGCATACCAATAGTCAATACCATTGTGCATTGCATACATAATTACATATTACAATAACATATTAATTCAATCTACAAAGCACGGCATAGTGCATACATATTACAATAACTGAATAACATATTAATTCAAACTACAAACTACAAAGCACTGCATACATAATATTACAAACTACAAAGCACTGCACACTCAAGCAACAGCAAGTAACTAGCAAGTCAAGTGTGCTTATCTGCTTCAAGGCTGAAGTGAAGGCAGCATCCCAGCAAGGCAGCAACAGCAACTAGCAAGTGTCCTAATATCTGCTTCAAGGAAACTGGAAATTAGTTACTTATAAGGCAATGATAGTGCTTATGAACTATGAAGGTGAGCATCATGCAAGAGACAAACAATTATGCTGTGATGCAAGTGTAATATCAAGTATCAACCATGAGTCATTATGTTGTGTTTCCTATAGATTCAAAGTTGGTTCAGTCGTTCCAAGGTAAGACCAAGTGTTTTATTTCCTACAAATTCATTATTTTAGGCATTGGCATTTGGCAAATGGCAATTATTATGTATCATCTGGAAATTTAGCTTCTCTGCATTGGACTTGTATGTGTATAATGACATTTTTCTGAATCACTTACATGATATTAGATTGTTGGTCTCACCCACCAAGTTTTTGTGAACTTGGACTTTGATGTACATTTAAAGTTCAGATATATGGCTTGCTTGCGTGATATTATATTGTTGAGATAATAATACTGAAATTGACAATTATGTTTTTTTCTTTGTATAACGTAAGTTCTATATTTAGTTTACCACTCTGTTCTAAAATATGGAAAATCAAAATTGACTAAAGTGCTAAACAAATACTTGAATTGTGATATAACTGTGATAAACTTGAATTGTAATATACAATTTGGTTTACCACTAGTGCTGTGATATAAATGTTTGCTTAATATATCGGTTCTTACATGGAATATACTTGAATTGAGATTGTAATATCAATCGATTGGAGTTATCTAAACTTGCTGTAAAGATTGTAATATCAACCAGTAAATAAACTTTAATGTAAGCAACGAAGGCATTACTGGAGAACAGATTGGAATTTAATATCACACAATAAATAAACTTTAATGTAAACAGTAAGTCAACTTTAATATCAAACAGAAACTGAATCACTGATTATTGAACAGTTGAACTAGCTGAAATTGAATAACAGGCTAGCAGCAATTAACTAGCAGTTATCAACTTAGCAAATTAGCAATCTAAATCTAGCTTAATAAAAAATTATACTCACGTTCTTTCTTGTCGTCGATGGATTCGTTGACGTTGCCATGTCTATCTGCAGACTACAGTAGTCACTCGACTCGAAGTTGAACTCGAACAGTTGTAGATCAGTACAGTAGATGCGCTCGAACTCGAACAGCTGTAGATCAGTAGATGCGCTCGAGGCTCGAGCGATTGGGATTTGAAGGCTTCAACTTCGACTAACAGCGGCGGTAGTGCGCTCAGGCGATTGGAATTTGGGGAGGCTTCGAGTTCGAATAGTGCCATAGATCTAGGGTTTTTTTCGCCTTTTTTTAAGTACGAATTTGCTATCAGCCTTATAGGTAGCCACTAGCCAGGTCACGAGACGAGACAACTCTAGTCTCAAGAGAAAAAACTTTGTTAATGGTTAGTGGGTGAGGGTCAGTAGTGGGCTGAGCCCTAAACTAAATGGATTAGAAAATAAAATGGTCGGTTAACGGTTAACCGACCGACCTAATTTTTGTTAACAGTTAACCGAACCGAAAATATTCGGTTAAGGTCGGTCAGTTAACTAATGATGTCGGTTAATCGATTTTAGCGGTTAAATCGGTTTGGTAGTGGTCGGTTACGTCGGTTTGGTCGGTTAAATGCCCGCCCCTAATATCCACACCGCAATGCTCATTGTAATTTTCAATGGTAACTAATAGTTGTACTTAGAAAATAACTGCTAAATCCTCATATTTGAAATCCGCCTAGGCAGAAGTCGCTATTTTTTTTGTCAGACTATAATAACTTCTTCATATTAACTCAAAATCAACCAAACCTTCGACCATGAACTCCCACCCAAATTACGGACGATATGGTACACTCGGATACTTCATCTTGTGGACGCACACTGTAGTTCTCCATGGTGACTAATAGTTGTACTTAGAAAATAACAGACTACATCCCTGTATTGAAACTCCGCCGAGGCAGAAGCCGCTATTTTTTTGTTCATACCGCAATAACTTCTTCATGCTAGCTCGAAATCAGACGAAACTTTGACCGATAAACTTCCACCTAAATTACAGATAATATGGTAAACTCGGATACTTCATCTTATGGACGCACACTATAGTTCTCCATGGTGACTAACAGTTGTACTTGGAAAATAATAGGTTATATCTCCACTTCAGCACTCACTAAAGTTCTCTATGGTGACTAATAGTTGCACTTAGAAAATAACAGGCGACATCCTCATATTCGAACTCCGTCTAGGCAGAAGCCGCTATTTTTTTCTTCAGACCGCAATAACTTCTTCATACTAACTCAGAATCTGGTAAAACTTTGATGATGAACTCCAACCTAAATTACAGGACAATATGGTACACTCAGATACTTCATCTTGTGAATGCACACTACAGTTCTTCATGGGGACTGACAGTTTACTTAGAAAATAACATGCTTCCACATCTCCATATTTGAACTCCATGTAGTGCAAAAGTCATTATTTTTTGTTCAGATTGCAATAACTTCTTCATACTAATTCCGAATCCGACGAGACTTCGACCGATTAACTCCTACCTAAATTACGGACAACATGGAACACTTGGATACTTCATCTTGTGAATGCACAATATTAGTTCCCCATGAAGACTGACAGTTGTACTTAGAAAATAACATGCTACCACATCTCCATTTGAACTCCGCCCAGTGCAAAAGCGGCTATTTTTTTGTTTAGACTGCAATAACTTCTTCATACTAACTTGGAATTAGGCGATACTTCGACTGATGAACTCCCACCTAAATTACGGATAATATGGCACACCCAGATACTACATCTTGTGGACGCATACTGTAGTTTTCCATGATGACTAATAGTTGTACTTAGAAAATAACAGGTTATATCCCCACTTCAGCACTCACTGAAATTCTCCATGGTGACTAATAGTTGTACTTAGAAAATAATAGGCTACATCCTCATATTTGAACTCCTCCTAGGCAAAAGTCGCTATATCTTTCTTTAGACAACAATAACTTCTTCATACCAACTCAAAATCATATAAAACTTTGACCAATGAACTCCCATCTAAATTTACGGATAATATGGTACACTCGAATACTTCATCATGTGAACACACACTATAGTTCTCCATGGGGACTGATAGTTTACTTAGAAAATAACATGCTACCATTTTCCCATATTTGAACCCCTCCTAGTGCAGAAGCCACTATTTTTTCGTTCAAACTGCAATAACTTCTTCATACTAATTCGGAATTTGGAGAGACTTCGACCGATTAATTCCCACCTGAATCACGGACAATATAGAACACTCAGACACTTCATCTTATGAACGCACATTGTAGTTCTCCATTGGGACTTACAGTTGTACTTGAAAAATAACAGGCTACCTCATCCTAATATTTGAACTATGCCCAGTGCAAAAGTCACTATTTTTTGTTCAAACTGCAATAACTTCTTCATACTAACTCGGAATTAAGCGTTACTTCGACCGATGATCTCCCATCTAAATTACGGACAATATGGTACATTTGGATACTTCATCTTGTGAAGGCACACTGTAGTTCTCCATGGTGACTAATAGTTGTACTTGAAAAATAATAGGATATATCCCCACTTCGACGCTCGCTGTAGTTCTCCATGGTCACTAATAGTTGTACTTAGAAAATAACAGGTTACATCTTCATATTCGAACTCCACCTATGCAGAAGCCGCTATTTTTTTCTTCGGACTGCAATAAATTCTCCATACTAACTCAGAATCAGACAAAACTTCGACCGGTAAACTCCCACCTAAATTACAGACAATAATGATACACTCGAATACTTCATCTTGTGAATGCACACTGTAGTTCTTCATGAGAACTAACAGTTTACTTAGAAAAAACATGCTACTACATCCCCATATTTGAATTCCTCCTTGTGCAGAAGCCGTTGTTATTTTTGTTCACAGTGCAATAACTTCTTCATACTAATTCGAAATCCGACGAGACTTCGACCTATTAACTTCCACCTAACTTATGGACTATGTGGAACACTCGAATACTTCATCTTGTGAGCGCACACTTTAGTTCTCCATGAGAACTTACAATTGTACTTAGAAAATAACAGGCTACCACATTCCCATATTTGAACTTCTCCTAATGCAGAAGCCGTTATTTTTTCTATAGATTGCAATAACTTATTCATAGTAACTCAGAATCCGGAAAAACTTTGACCGATGAACTCCCACCTAAATTATGGATAATATGTTACACTCGGATACTTCATCTTGTGAACGCACACTGTAGTTTTCCATGGTGACTAACAATTTTACTTAAAAAATAACAGATTATATTCCATATTGGAACACTATTTCTCTATGAGAAATAAATGGTATATCTGGAATTTCAAAAGCCACCAAGTAAATCTATTCAATGAATTCTCTTTATTAGTAGTAAAGATGGAGAATGTCCCCAATGGAAAAGTGATATGCTTTTATATTTCCTTTCTAGAGGGGCGCATGCGTTCGATTTCTAGTAGCATCGATAAATCAGGTTAACAACAATTGGTTAAATAGAGAGGCGCCTCTCTAGTCTTGAAGCAGAGATTGTTGATCCCAATTTGGCCTTCTAATACGAGCATTGAGACTTAATACTATAGTTGGTGAAGTTAACATGTCAGTGGCAGTGGCCGCCATCTTGAATAATCGATCTAAATATTCCAAACTAGGTATTAGAGAAAATTCATACTACTTCAGTATTCCTTGTCTAAAATCTACTATAAAGACAAAAACAGCAGAAAAGTAACAAACTAATAAATGTCTAAATTTCGTGATAATAAAATGTATTCTATCTCCACCCTCTCAGCGGTTGTTGTTGTTGGTAATGTCGTTCTATTCAGTTTTCCAACATGCTTTGTTTTTTCTTTAATTTTTTTTTATAGCTTTTCTTCAAAATACTTAATACAATATTCGGTTAAATAAATTGCATGTTGTACTGATAAGAGATGTAAGCTTAGTAAATCTTTCTACCAAGCATTTGTAAGTCCTATATTTTAATGTAGTACAACCGAATTCTCTTGCACCCAAATCGTGATGTCTATTGCCGATAAAGGATTCAAAAAAAGATGGAGGATTTATATTAGTTGAAATTTCATATTATTTTGTATAAGCCATTTGTTTTTATCGATGACATGACATGGAGCTCAAAAAATGAATTTGAAGTGGTAAATTTACATGAAAATTGAAAACTAAGGGAATCATCAAAGAGACTCCATTTTCCTAGGTAGGAGGACAATTCAAGGGAGGCACCATTCAAATTTTTTTTGGAGGTTACTAAGATATATTTTAAAAACAACGTGTTACTTCTGAATTAATACACGATAGTTCACGAGACATGAGAACAGTAAGTATTAATCGAAAAATAATAATTACCGAGTATGTAAAATTTGACAATGGCGCACCAAAAATAGATAGAAAACTCGACAGAGACATACAAAAACAAAAGGACTAAACAATGACGTGACACTAAAATAGTAGTGAATTTTGTAGGAGAATTTCCTTTTCTTGAGACCCTCCCTTAACATTTGTCAAATTATTATAAAATTATATTTTTCTTGTTCATAAATTCAATTCCTTTAGCAATTCAAAAAATTAGAACCGATTAAGAGCGTTCATATTAGGGTGCATTTGAAACCATTTCTGCCTCGTTCAAAATTTTGAAATTTGAATGGGGCTTGAGCGTGAAGTCTGGTCTAGAAGTTGTAACAAAATTGAATCGTTGTAAGCTTGACGTACCATAATGTCTGACACAATCCGACACATCAAGCTTAAGCAATTCAATTTTCTCTCATATATAACCTAAACCCCAAACTTCCTCCCTTCCTTAATTAGAATTCACTTCTTCCTCTTCTTACACTCTCCCATGCACATTAATAGTAGATAGTGACTAAGACTACAAAGACTTAGAAGCCCGGACAGCCATAAATGAATTTAAATGGAAGGAAACATCTTTATTAATAGTTATAACACATTTGTTGTCAGACTTTTTTGGTATCAGCGTGAACTACCAAAAATACCGTCTATCTTAATATCGCTTAAAATTTGGATCTAACTTTTTTTACAAATTCAAAATTCTCCTCTACCAATATTACTGAATTTATTTTAATATCCCTTAAACATAGGATCTAATATATAAACCTCTACAAATATTATCAAATTTTAGTGTTGCTTGAATATAAGATCTAATAACTAAATTATCTTTACAAATTCAAATATTTTCTCTACAAATATTATCAAATCTTAATACCACTTAATCTAACATATTCAATTTATAGAAAAATAATTCACGCATAAAGCGCGTCTCATTATAATCAGGGCCGGCCCAAACACATTCAATGCCCTAGGCCAATAAAAAAAATTATGTTTTTGTTGCCCCAAAATTTAATAAACAACAATACACTTAAATGTATGAAACAAAATGTAAATTCTATAATAGAAAGTTAACATTGATTACAAAATACTAGACAAATCATTTAGATCACCTAAAAAAAACTAAATGTCAACTTGATATGAAAATACATAAATAGACATTAACGGAAGCAACTTCTTCTTGCATTTTTTAAGGCAAACTCATCTATTATCTCTTCATAGTTAAGCATATCCAAGTGCTCATTTTCAATTGAAATCATAGCTAATCCACTTAATCTCTCTTGTGACATGGTAGTTCGCAGATATGTTTTAATTAATTTCAATTTTGAAAAACTTCTTTCCGCCGAAGCAACCGTAACTGGAATAGTCAATAGGATTCGATAAGCAATCCAATCATTGAGAAATCCACTTGCATCTCGATAAAACCTCAAGAAATTAAGAATACCAATTGATGTAGTAATTTCCGATGGTAGAATTCCTTTTAATTGTTGAAGCTCATAAAACAACTCATTACCACAAATATCTTTCTCTTCCTTATGCGTCAAAAAATCTTCCAAATTCATGCAATTGCCCTTCAATTTATCATCATCAACATTTTTGAATCTCAAATTTAGCAAAAAGCTAAAGATTCCTTCATAATGTTTAAATTGCTCAAACCGATCTCTAAGCGAAGTTAAAGCTTGATCCATTATATGTAGAAAATAAGTAACTCTAAAAATTTCCTCTGGAGATTGTCTATTATAATTCTCTACGATGTCTTCATCAAATTGCTTTTTTCTACGCACGATTCTCTTTTCAAAAAATTTAGGATCAATGCCAACATCATTTGCAATTTCTTTAGCCTCCTCCATCATGGGTTCAAATCCATCTTCTCTAAGTTTTTCTAAAAAAGTTACCAGCTCTTTAATTTTGGAGATTGCATCTTCAATATGCATTTCCTCTCGTTGAAGTATTTTACTTACTCGATTAATATTGTCTAATATCTTATACCAAATACACAAGCTAATTAGAAACTCAAAATTTTCCAAAGCATTTTGGCACAACCCTTTTGCCTCCATCATCACAATGTCCTCTTTAGAGTTATTTGCAATATCAATCAAAGCATCTCTTAGTTCCGATGATTGAAATCTTATTGCTTTAACACTTTCAATATGACTTTCCCAACGGGTTGCAGATAATGGTTTTGGAGTCAAACCTTTCACATGACTTCGGAGTATTTCCCACCGATGAGTGGAGCCAAAAAATAAAGTATAAATCTTTTGCACATACGCAAAAAAGTTTCTGGCTTTCATACATGATTTTGCCATATCACATAATGTAAGATTTAGACTATGACATCCACATGAAATGTAGAAAGCTCTAGGATTTACATCAAGTAGTCTTTTTTGCACCCCTTGATGTTTACCTATTACAAATTCAATAAAATTAGTTAACATAATAGTCAATAGTTTAAAATCAAGTTTAAGAGTATTATGTTAAATTTAATAATTTACCTTTCATATTTGAACCATTATCATACCCTTGTCCTCTCACATCATTAATATCAAGTTTAAGATTATCCAAAACATTTTCAAGTTCTTTAAAAAGACCAAGTCCGGATGTATCGTCGACGGTTATGAATCCAAGAAAGTATTCTTCCACATTGATATCACTTGCATCTTCAACATTCACACATCTTATAATAATGGACATTTGCTCCTTATGACTTAAATCCGGAGTGCAATCAAGGATGATTGAGAAATATTTTGCTTTTCTTATTTTTGCAGGCATTGTTATTTTGATCTTGTTGGCCAACAAACTTATCAATTCATTTTGAATTTTATGGCTAAGATAATGATGATTAATTTCGTTGTTTACCACACGTCTAAGATGGTCTTTCATAATTGGATCAAATTCGGCCACAAATTCTATAAGTTGACAGAAAAGCCCATTATTTTTCTCATAAATCTTCTCATTTGATCCACGAAATGGCAAGTTATTTCTAGAAAGTATTTTGACAACGCCAATTATACGCACAAGTACTTTTTTCCAATGTTGTCTTTCTTGGTCAATTTGAGCTTCCATTGCTTTATCAATTGTTTTCTTTTGTTGAAGTCCCTTATGCAAATCAACCCATTTTATAAGATTTACATTGTGCGATGGATTACTTTCATGCTCTCTTAGCTTTTTAGATAAATTATGCCAATCATTGCATCCTTCACCGGCCAATTGAGATATCTTTTGTGTATGCTTGAAAATTTTACAACAAAAACAATAAACTTTATCACATTCATTTGAATATACAAGCCATTTTCTTTCATGCTCTTCTCTAAGTGGATAGCCGCCAATGTAATATTTAGAAGAAAAATGTCTTCCATCAATCTTTGCTTCTTGGAAATGCATCATTTTCTTGTAGAATCTTAATCGGACCATGTTGAATTAGCATAATTCTTTTGGTATCACTAATTACTCCTCATAACCCCGGATCATAATTAACATCAACGTCTTTTTCAAGATCAATTGTGGTTGCATCATTACTGTCTTCATCAAAAGAATTGCCAACATCTACGTTATGTTCATCCTCCATAACTTCTACAATATGTTGATTATCAATTTCTATATCAACATTTTCATTTATAGGCTCTTCATCGTTGTCAATATCAATATTTATATTCTCATCCTCCTCCCAATTGGTTTCTTCAATTTGACTTGAAGTCTGAATTTTTTTATTTCTTACTTGAAATAAATTTGATATTGAGCCAACTAATGACTTTGTTTCTTCATCCCTCCGTTGCTTTTTTTTTCTATTTTGATATCCAGAATTTTGTCTTCGATTCCTATCTCAAATTGTGATATAACACAATATTAATATAGCAAATTTCAATTGTGTATTATTTACATTTTAATTGCATAACACAATAATCTAATGTTTTGAATAAAAGTTTCATCGCTTATTTTGAAATAATTTTTTTAAACTATCAATTGTTAACTAGCTAATTAATAATTAACATCAAATAGCACAAAATAAATTATTATGTAGCTAATCTGAATGAGGGGGCCTGCGCTGCGGCACGGGTTCGGGTGCAATTTGGATCGTACCCGAAAAAAACATTTTTTGAAAATTTTGATCGTACCCGAAAAAAAATATTTTTGGAAATTTAGATTGTACCCGAATAAAGTTTTGTTAACATTTAACAGCCAATTCTTATGCAATTGTACACAAATTAGTGAAATGACAAATAAAAAAATTAATTTAGGGATTAGGGCATCAAAATCGGTATCAATCAACAAACAATCAATACCCTATAAACTGTCAAACCGTTAATTGATAAAAATATTCACATAATTTAGAAATTAGGATTTGAGAATTAGGGCAGGAGACAAATCGGTCTGACACAATTGACGACGAGCCAGCGCAGGCGCAGCGATGGACACCGGGACGAGGCAGCGATGACGGACTTGAGGATTGAGGGCCCAAGGCGAAGCTGATTTGTCAGTTGAACGGAATTCGGTGTGAATTGCAGATTAGCCTTTTGCAGTGGAGAATAGGAGAATCGATTTTTTTTTCTTCTGATTTGTTGCCCCTCCGTGAAGTGTTGCCCTAGGCAAATGTATCGCTTGCCTATGTCATGGGCCGGACCTGATTATCACGCACGAAGCGTTTGCCGTAACGCTCGTATAAATATATCGATTCACACTTCAACTTGGCATGCACCATGGTAGCGATGCTCCTACAAGAAATTCTACTTACTACTGCATATATTCTCAGCGTTCCAATGGGAAGTGCGGTAAAAGTTATTTTAAAATTAAAAATACGTACACCCAAATGCTGAGAATAATACTACGATCCACTGTCAAAATATTTACCGTCTCTCTCGTTGTACTTTCCCAAAAATTCCATTTTTACCTCTTCACTCCGACCACCCCTCCGATCTCTCTTTTATTTCAGTTTCCTCATTTTCATTTCCATCAGGTTTCGCTTTTCTTTAATTTTGTTGATCGTCGCTTCCATGATTCGCCTTTAATAACTCTGGTACTCCTTGTCAACGAATCACCATAATTCACCTTTTTTAGATTAACGAATTCGCCAATTTTTAAGTTAATTTCAGTCGTTCATTTCAATTTTCCTACTTCAGGTGCTTAAATTTGTGGATTGACGCGAGTTTTTGATGCCTGCGCTAAGAAAAGAGATTTTGTTCATATGTTTTATCTCTACTGAGAATTGCAACAGGTTTTTTGTCATCACAGAAAATTAATACGGAAGATTAATATTCAACTGAGGTAATTTATGATTGAGCAAAAAAATAGTTAAACAGATGAGATGTAAATTATTTGCTGATTTTAGATGAATCAAATCTTTTGATATGTGGAATTAGTAGGAATTGAATTAGTTGTGTTAATATTTTGTAAAAATCCATTTTCGACTCTCTTCTTCCATTTAATATTCTCTTGGATGAATTGTAAGGGTGGAAAGGTCATTATGTTATTGACGATTTGAAAAGTATAGGTAATGCACAATTTAAAAGACCTTGCTTTCTTTATTTTGTGAACCATTAATCTGCAAAGGTTTCTAAAGTTTATCTTCCTCTAATTATTTTCCTAACAATTTTTTTTTTAAAGGTTCTCTTTT
Source organism: Allium cepa (assembly GCA_030765085.1). NCBI lineage: Eukaryota > Viridiplantae > Streptophyta > Magnoliopsida > Asparagales > Amaryllidaceae > Allium > Allium cepa. The sequence goes on from CM060934.1 coordinate 186,294,008, forward strand.
CTTATTTTTTTTTTACTTTCATACGATGAAGGATGTTAATATACATATTGACGGTTAAAATGCTTCATTTCGACATACATTTCATTTATTATGGTCTCAATGTAGTATGTAGATAATCAATCATTGGCATAAGCCTAAGGACATAGATACCATGGTTATAATGGCATATAATTTTGCTATTGGGCATTTTTCTGATGATCAAGGCGATTGTTACAAATTTAAGCTTTTTACTTAGGTCTGTTAACGGATGCAAATGGATGCGGATATGACTATACCCGCATCCGTATTCGAAAATTAAAATATACATCCGCATCCGATATCCACGGATATTCAAAAATTAACATCCGTATCCACATCCGAAAAGAGGATGCGGAAATTTTCGAATATTCGAAAATATCCGAAAATCCGCATCCGAAAACTAGATTGAGAATTATGATATAATGAAAATTTTGATCAAAAAAATTATAATTCATAGCATTCAAATAACAATCAATCGACAAAATAATATACTTCAGTTTCCAAGTTAATAACAAACAATCCACACAAAATCATAATAGAGTTACAAAATGCTTAATTAATTAGCTTATACAATTTAAATAATTAACCATAAAACCTAAATAAACATAGGTAAGGTGACAAATAAGCATCCGATTTGCAAAAGTGAAGAATAAACATCCAATTCTTTGTTCTATCTTTAAACTCATGAGCTTTCCACACGATCCTATAAAACAAAACATAGCAAAAATATGATCCAATAAATCAAACTTCAAACTCATATTGTATTTTGCACTGGAAGTGCTGCAGCAGCACCAAGTGCTACTGTCAGAAAGTGCTGCTGCACTTGGAGCAAATGCTGCTGTCAGAAAGTGCTGCTGCACTTGGTGCTGCTGCCAGAAAGTGCTGCTGCAGCAGCACCAAGCACTTTATGTTGCTGCTGAGCAGCACATAAATGAAAAAAACTATATTTTTTACCTCGTGCGATGGATAGTTTATGATGGAGCTGATGCTTCATCTACAAGCTCTATATCTTTACTGTCAAATAAAAAGATTGATTATATTAATGGTTAAAATTCTAAAATAATTTTAGTATGTAAAAAATAACTAACCTATGTCCGATGGTAACCAATCCTTAATACAACTCAATGCTTACGCAATGTCAGGAGATAATGAGGATCTATTTTCGATAATCAATCTACCAGTGCTACTAAACGATGATTCGAATGCTACGTTAGAAACGGGAACGGCTAAAATATCACGAGCAATCTTTGCGAAAGTAGGAAATGTAGGACAATCTGTTTTCCACCACATTAAAATATCAAAGTTATCGTCATCCTCATCCATCGGCAATAATTCATCTTCGAAATACTTGTCAAGCTCGGTCTTTGAAATTTGCAAACTTTCAATTTTTTGTTCTCTATAATTCTTCCACTTAAGATCCATTTTTGTTCTCTTTTTTAAACCATGATTACCATTATCATCCAATGCACAAGAAGAAGATGCATTTTTATATGATGCACTTTCTTCTTCATATAAATAGAAAAGAGATTTCAAACAATCATTGATTTTCCTAACATGAACTTGTGCATCTTCCCCATAAATCAAATTGTAGAAAAATTCAATGTAAGCCATTCTATAACGAGGATCGAAAACCATTCCAATACTCATCATTAAATTGCAAGTCTTTCAATATTTCTCAAATTTAACTCTCATCATTTGTGCCATGGAACAAATATAATCATGCTCAGTTGGGTTAGCTCCCAACTGGTATACTTTCATAAATATCACACATGCTTTTAAAATATAAATTCGCTGTTGGATATTTAACACCTGAAAATTTGAGAGTTACATCATAAAATATTTTCAAACATTCACAAATTTCATTTCCTATCTCCCATTCTTCTCTAGAAGGCAAACTTATATAATCTGAAGTTAACTCAACTAACGCTCAAACGCGGGATGCACTTTAATCGCACTTTCAAGCATAAGGTATGTTGAGTTCCATCGCGTTGGAACATCATAAGAAACACCTTTTCCAACTAATCTAGTTTGTGCCAATGCGTTTTCCCAAGTTTTCTTTCTAGACTATGAAGACTTTGTGAAATTAACACTTTCTCTTATCTTTATAATAAGACCATGTATGGCTTTTAACCCATCTTGCACAATTAAATTCAAGATATGAGTGCAACAACGCATATGAAACAGATCACCGTTTGAAATTAAGATCCATTTACCATCTAACCATGCCTTGAGATCTCTTATCATAACATCATTATTAGATGCATTATCGATAGTAAATGAAAATGATTTCTTGTCCAAATTCTAATGCAATAGTTTTGTTTTAAGAGCATCACTAAGTGCAAGTCCAGTGTGTGGAGAAGGCATTTCATGATAAGCAATTATCTTTTTTTGCAATTTGCATTCATCGTCAATGTAATGACAAGTTATACAACAATAATCTATATTCTGATGTTCAGATGTCCATAAATCAGTAGTAAGACTAACACGAGTAGACAAACTATCAAACAACTATTGTAATTTAGTTCTCATATCAGCATAAAGTTTCAACACATCACAACGAACTGTATTTCTAGAATAGAGATTAACGGTTAGATTAATACTCTTAACAAATTCTTGGAAGTAAACATGTTCAGTCATATTGAATGGATAATCATGTTTGGCAATCATACGAGCAAAATACATTCGAATCCTACTTTGATCAAACTTCCAACTAGCTAATTTGAATGTTTATTGGGATACTTTTTAGTAGTCAAAAGTTGTTGTCCGGATAATCTTTTATTGGTAGTATTTTTGAAACAAACTTTTATATGATTTTTCAAATGTGTTGTTCCCAGTGAAGTGGCTCCATTGAATATCGTTAAACAATGTTTACAAGTTGTCTTAACACAATTACTACCATCTAACACTTCTCTATCAAAATCTTTCCATACCTCGGATTTCAAAGGTTTTATATTCAAAGGTGCAGATATTTCTTCATTAGATTAAATAATTTGAGTTGGTGGCGCACTAGAGTCCGTGGTTTCTAGCACAACTATGTTATCTTTGACTTTGACACAAGCATTTGATGCAGCACATGCCACAGATTTACTGCTACAACTTGACTAGATGTTTTCCATTTTTAAAAGTCTGTAAATATTCATAGAACAATTGTAAGGAAGATTAAATAGATTAATTTCGATACTTTGTAGCATGTATAGCAGCAAATAAAAAAACATACCAAATGGTGAAGATTAATTTAAGAAAAATACGAAGTCAAATGTTTTTGCTAGTACCATGTCCAAACATAGGTTTTATTCACATACCCAAACAAAATAAAAACTCACATATTCAAGCAAGCGCAAAAAATTAGGCCGATGGCATGCAGTAATAATGTGACTATTAGGAAATAAACTTATATCATTTATCTCTATTGATACATATCCTAACATAACTGATCTACTAACATGTCAAGAAATTGTTTTACAAAACAAAACATATATCGATCTATTACAAAATTCATAAAGATATTAATTCATCTATCACTTTTTTGATAGCCCCGTGGTTCAAATTGGAAAGAGGGAAAATACAAAGATATAGAATAGAAATCTGATTCTAAAAGATAAAAGTTTATATTCAGTTATAGGATCTTAAAATGGATGGGAACACAATGGAACAAGAGATGGCTATCAAGGCTGTGGCAAAATAGATGAAACAATAGATCAAACTCTTGCTGGTATCGATTTTCTTACTAGCAGGTTTGCTATTTTCCTTCTCGTTTTTAAACAAAAAAGGAAAAAAAAATTCCATACTCCAGTTTCCATTACCCAAGTAAATATGACATCATTTATAAAATCTTTGGTCCATACATTCAATCTTTGTGCATAATATTACACTTAAATCATACATACATTGAATATATGCACTGATCATGCAACACCCTTGTATTGTAATCTATTTGGTATTTCTTTGCTTTGACCAAATGACCTATATTATTTAATATTTTTATCATATATATAGGTATGCTAAAAGTCTAAGCCTTCTAGCCATAGAACCAATGAATGAAATTTACTAACTGAAGCACACCATTTGCAGGTTAGAACATTAGCTTTAAGAAAATCCCTTTAGTCAGTTACCGGGCAATATTCATGTTTTTACACTACAAGAATATATGGTTTTAATAGCAATAATGCTTAGCGTTTCCGCTCTTCCAGGTTTCAAACGCTATTTGAGAAATGAATACCGCGTCCTCATCAACGCTATACAAGGTTTCACGGCGGGAAACAAAATTATTTCTGCGCGAAACAAAAATAAGCGCATGTTTCCTTTCCTTCATAAATAGCCCTCTTTCACTTCATCGCCTTAGGCAACAAGAACCCTAGATCGCAAAATCCATAAGCCGAAAAAATTGTGAATCGCCAAATAACCCCGATAATCAATAGTTGATCCTGAACCTCCAATTTGTACTACAATCTTTACTATATTTTTTTACAGCTTATGTTATGATTCTTAATTTATTTTTTATCTGAATCATTTAACCATTTGAGAAATGAATACAGCTTTGTTACTATAATCAATAGTCCTCTATTTCATATTTATTACCATTTTTATTTTAGATCGTCTTCTTTGCAGATTTGGGGTATATTCTTTTGATTAATGGTAGCACACAAATATCAAAATGGTTTTGCTCCATTTTTGACTAATGGTAAATCAGATCGCCTTATTTGCTCCATTTTGGTGTCTCTTTTGGATTTGGGGTATATTCTTTGCGGATTTGGGGTATATTCTTTTAGCTTAACCATCTGAAATATTCGGCCTACAGGTTAAATATCAAAATGGAGCAAAACCAAAATTTCCTTTTTGATTAATGGTAGCACACAAATAGACACCAAAGTTGGCATAGTATGATACCAAGTGAATTCATTTGTACTACATTCATGGTTTTTCCATAATATATTAAGTTGAAAAGAGAAAACAGTCAGACATCATATTATAATAAATCTCTAAACCATGTACATATGTAATATGATGACGTCAAATTATTAACTGTTCCATATAAGCTAAGGAAAAGAATCTGCTCCACCAACAAATGCACTATGGATTATTTTTTTTTAATTACTATGACACAACATATAATTTGACATGTGATCTTTTTTATATATGCAGTTGCATAAAAGTGAAATTCAAATAGAAATGGAATGTTTCATTACTTTTCTTTATTTATGTTGATGCTCACTTGTTGTTGGCCTACTTTTTTGGAATTACATCTGATTTAAGATGTTATAAGCACCACCATTTTTCATACATATACACATACTCAAAAAACTATCGTTTTTGATTTTTTGTTTATTCTCTTGTTTGAAAATTCCAAACACTTGTATCTACAGGAATATGCCTCTACTCTGTCATTAGAATTTCACAGTACTTTTGGATGGTGGTTAATTTATATGCATTTAGTAAATTCTGTCATAAGTTCTTGTTAATCACTTTCTGATTGTGTTTTTTCTTATGAAGTTCTCTGCATGTATAATATGAACATATTTCTGTATTTGGCTTTTCTTTGCAAAGACGTACATTTTCTCAGTGAATGATTTTGTTATACGTTTGAATTTTAACTCAAACATATTTGGTCTGGAATTCATTTTGTATCATCAAAATTCAGTAAATTTTATACATGCTCTTTTAAGCATATCAAGTTCTAGAATAAGGAAAAAAATCTGCTACTGGAATTTTGATTGAAGCTAACTTATAATATTGTCAAATGAATGGTTGTTCATATTTATAATAAAATATAATCACGATGCTTCAATTCACTAAGACTTGACTCATACAGATGATATTTATTTTTAGAAAACTACTGTTCAAGTTTTTTTTATCTTTTACCTGGCCACTGCATATATGCTTCACAAAGAGAAAGTAAATGATCAAAGATTCAAATAATTTTACATCCATGATTTTTTCTATGAGGTCTCCTAAACAACATTGGGAACAAGGGTTCTTTGTGTTTCAAGCCTCTTTGTGACTTTTTCCCTGATTCTTTGCATTTGTACTCGAAGAGATGTTTCGCACTTCTTCACAATAAAGGATATGTTTAACATGAGTTAACAGTTAGCCTTGATTTGGTATTAGTGCTTAACTGCAACTTCGTGTTGCTTAAAGTTTAGTGACGAACGGTTTATACAATTTTGTAGGTAAAGTTTGATAGTGATATAGGAGGGAGTGTCTGTTATTGTACATTTCAAGTATGGGTATTTTTTTAGTATGTACTAAAGTGTGTATTTTCTACGGTGTGTTAGGATTGAGCATAGCTTTGATATATGCATTAGATCTCAAAATTTGATAAATGGATTGTGGTTTGTGGTTCCCCTTCCCATTGATTGCACTGTCAATACACAAGTGTTATAACTGTGAAATCAAACACAAAAAATCAATGAAGATGGTTGTCGAATTATTAGCAAAACGATCCAGATTAACACTTTTTTGTTTGCCTTTTGTTTGTTTGGTCTTTATAGTACTATCTACTATTTAGACTATTGATCCTTATACATGTACAACAATGTTAAATGTTCTTGCAATAATCATATAATTTTATTGCAGTTGCTGAATCAACTTGTTTGTGAATTGCCACCAGAGCACCCTTTGTTTAATTGTAGGCCTTTACGCGATTCATTAGGACACACTCCACTCCAGGTTTGCACCTATTTGTATATACTTTTATGTTTAAAGCCAAGCCTATTAGATTATTCTTTATATGAAAATAATTTTTACCCTGCTATCACTTGTTTCCTTATTTTTGATTTGGAGTAGAAACTGTCAATGATTCATTAAGGCTAACTTCACTGCAGAGTCATGCACTTTTGTCAATCTTTCTTTATTTGCAAACAACTCTTAGTAGATTGTTTCTTATCACTTTTTTCAATAATTAGATGCTTTCTTCTTTAGTTAAATGAAAACGCTTTATGCATTTTGTTTTGTTTTGTTCATCTCATTTGCATTTGTTTTCAATGTTTGAGCATTTCTAGGTCTGCGTGAATTTAATTTTTAAAAAAAATTTCAAAACAAAACAACATTTTTGCATTCCAATTACACTTTATTTTTTGTTTTATTACATTGTGTGCATTGCGTGTTTTGGTGTGTTAACTATTTTTGAAAACTATTTCCATTTTTTACATTATCCCTTGTTGCATTCTTAGTGTGCATTTGTGTTTCTCTGTTGTGCTCTCTGATTAACTTATTCTCCATTCTCTGTACATTTTATGTGCATTGCAATTTAAAAAAAATTACATTGCAACTTTGATTTTTCTTTTTTTTACAAACAAAATTTGCATACATTCTCACTGTTCTTGAATTGCATCTAGTTCTAAAAAAACAAAACATTTTCTAAATGTCTACTTGAGCAGCAGACCTCCTGTCAATAAGAGAACAATCAGCTTCTGTCTTCATCCCCTCCCATACAAGATTAAAACAGCAGCACCAAACACTTCACCAACCAATACACTGTCCACAAATACACCTCCTGTCACTAGTACACTACTATTCTAATTGTCTACTTCATCACCCTTATAACCAGCCTCGACCATCACTTACTCCTCCTACACCCCATCTACACAAACCGTTCTTTACCTTCCAACCATCCACCCCCTTGCATTCAACCATACCACTGCCATTCCCCATTCAACCATATCCCATTCACTTCACTGCATTAATAATTACTTGAACTAAATGATTATTATAAATAATACTCTATGTTGACAATTTTCGGATTTGCTTCCTTGTAACAATGTTCTTAAATGATTTCCAAAAAAAAAATCATGTAATAACATTTCTGACTGATAGAAGGTTCAAGCTTCTATGACTGTCTTTCTCATGTGCTAGTAATGTTCAGTCTGCCAAGTACATCTATTTTTTAATAATATAAGATTATCACATAACTGGATTAGAACATAAAAAGACTAGGCATAATTGAATTTCAAAGTTAAAGAAAAATTGATATTTAAAACCAATCAATCATGGAGGTCGAATATGGGGACGATTATATTAATGAAACCTTGAATTTATTATTTTATCTTTTATTTTATGTTTATATTTATCATTTGTTATGGATGTTAAACATGTAAATGCATCAAGCGACCTGTCCTTTGAACCAATATTCCAATCATGCATCCATAATCAACAATTTTAATATTAATTCCATACACATCCTAGAAACATGAAAAAAAAATTGCAAAAGTAAAATAAACACTTTTAGAGTTTTTTGCCTCTTGGAGAAACTTAGAAATTGCGTAATCAGCTTGCTGTCCTATTTTATGACTTGATCTGCTTAACATGTTAAATGAATATGTAAATCATAAGTAAAATAAACAAGCTCATACTGTTTGAGGATCGATGATTTCAAGTCATGTTAATATAAACCAAATTTGCATTTTACACCAGCTACACCTTTCATTTACTCCATTAATTTTATTTAGTACCCCTCCTCTGCATTTATTCCCCCTTCTTTTCAGTTTCCTACTTAATCCAACTTCCCCTCTCAACCTTTTTTTCTTAGTATCAAACGTTTTCTTCCCTAATTTATCTTCAATTCCTCTGTTAAACCAGTTTGCAGCCGTGTGATCTATTATACTATGAATTTTGATTGCTTGCTTTTTCTACACTTTGTTTTACTACAAAATTTTCATAATTGCGAGATACTGCTTAATAATCATGGTCTTTGTTACATTTTTGAACTTTTAGTCTGTAAGGATTCATCTAAATTCTAGTCAATGGTTACATTTATGTTGTTTTTTGTGTATGTTGTTTGGTTTATTTATTTATGAATTTGAGTGAATATATTTGTCATCGTACTAATGGTTATGTTGTTTGTTTACTCAAAGTTTGGATCCTTTAGTCTCTCTTCATTCTTTTTATATTCTAAATAACATTTAGATCTGTGTTAGTAGTGTTCTAAAAAAATCTATATTATTTAGAATATAAAATAACTAAATGTTATTTAGAATATAAAATTCTATTCACTTGCATTTAGTTGTGTCTGTTCACTTGCATTTATATAAATAGGATTGTATATAAATTGTATATATAAATAGAATTTTTAAATAAAATTAGAGAAACTAAATGTTATTTAGAATATAAAATTCTATTCACTTGCATTTAGATCAGTCTCTCTTCAAAGTTATTTAGAATATAAAAAGAATGAAGAGAGACTAAATGTTATTTAGTTATTTAGAATAACTAAATGTTATTTAGAATATAAAATTCTATTCACTTGCATTTAGTTGTGTTTGTTCACTTGCATTTAGATCTGTGTCCATGCATTCTTTGTGACTTGTAGATAGTAAAATCTCAAATTTTGATAACCATATTTGCTTCTTCAATTTCTTGTTTGCTTCCATATTTCTGCGTGTACTTATTTGTTAATTCTTTTCTCCACCTACAGTTATTGTTCATCCATTTTTTGGTAATTTGGTATTCTCACAACCTGACAGCAAGCATTATAATATGACAAAGGGAAGTAAGCATTATTCAGAATTGGAACCTGGGAGAGAGAATAAGGAAATGATGTGGTGTTATTTCGAATGATTGACATTAGTTCCAACAGTTGAAAATTAAACAATAAATTTCAACTTTTGAACTCGAACCCGTGATCGTTTGGCTCGCTGTAGAAAATCATTAAGCGACTGACTAGGCCACGTTGGCTTTGTTTTCCCCTTGAAAATTGATAGGAAGGATTGTCCAGTTACACGCATATGTTTAAATGACGTTACTCTAAAACATTAGGTTAAGGATAACACGCATATGTAGCTTTTTCGAATAGCCATATGTATATGTGCTAGGTTCATGTGTATATATTTGTCAATATAGAGATTAAAATTTGTTTATGAACTTTTAATACAGTTGATCATCAAGATTTGGTGACTTGCTTTCATCAAATTTGATTTAGAATCAGTGTCAAGAGTGTTTACTGTTCGTAAATCTGATACTTTTTTCCATTTGAAAAGACAAGAAATGATGGATAAAGACTGGGTACGTCTAAACAGGTAATTATATGGTACTTAATTATAATATTGAATTTAAAACATATTTTAATATCTAAGGTTATTATTTGTTTTTTATTATTATTGTAGAACCACTAAAGAATACAAGCAAGCAACTTGGAATTCTGTAAACGATGCAAAGCAAAAGCTGCAAAATGTGGAAAAAGAATTATGTCCTTGTGTAGATTGTAGAAATCTTACCCGTCTTCATGGAGAAGTTATTGCCGAGCATTTGATTATAAGAGGAGTGGATCCTAAGTACATGGACGGTGAGTGGTACAATCACGACGAGCGAATAAATAAAAGCAAAAATACAAAGCCGGATGATGCTTATGATTTGCTTAAAGCCATTATCTATGAAGACGAAGATTTTATTAATCATACTTTCTTTGATGATGATAAAGGGGAAGATGATGCACAGAGACGAGAGGATGAATTACACAAAAATTTGGAAGATGCAGAGACCCCATTGTATCCTGGTTGCAAGGATCAAAGAAAGTTATCTGCTATCTTTGCCTTGTATAATCATAAATGTGAGACTGGATTGTCTGATAATGGTTTCGATAAGCTTCTAAATGTGCAGCAATTGTTGTTGCCAAAAAATAACATACTTCCCAAGTCGTTATATGAATTAAAGAAATTCCTTAAAATATTTGACATGGGTTTCGAGAAGATTCATGCATGTGAGAATGACTGTTTTCTTTTTAGGAATGAATATAAAGATTTGAATAATTGTCCAAAATGTGGATTTTCGAGGTGGAAAGTAAATCAACGGACAAAGGAGATTATGCATGGCATTCCAGTTAAAGTGTTGCATTATTTTCCAATAATTCCGAGGTTTAGGAGAATGTTTAGATCCAAAAGGATGGCGGAAGATTTACGATGACATTTCAATAACAAAAGCACCGATGGAAAAATGCGACATCCAGTAGATTCTATAACATGGAATGTAGTGGATGAGAAATTCAAATCATTTTCAGCAGATCCACGCAATCTTAGGCTTGGCCTTGCAACAGATGGCTTCAATCCATTTTCTATGTTAAGTTCCAAATATAGTTGTTAGCCTGTAATGCTCATGACATATAATCTTTCGCCTATGTTGTGCATGAAGAAAGATAATATTATGTTAACATTGTTAATTCCTGGTCCGAAGTAACCAGGTAATGACATTGATGTATTTTTAGCGCCATTGGTAGAAGATTTATGTCATTTATGGAATACTGTAGTTGAGGTTTATGATGCATATAGTCAATCAATCTTTAATATGAAAGCAATTTTGCTTTGGACAATAAATGACTTTCCGGCATATGGTAATCTTGCTGGATGCTGTGTAAAAGGTAAAAAGGCTTGTCCATTATGCGGTGTCAACACTCATCATCGATGGCTAAACCACAGTAGAAAGACCGTCTATATCGGCCATAGAAGATTTCTATCTCCTTCAAACCCTTTGAGAAAACAGAAGGCCTTGTTTGATAACACCGTGGAGGAAGGGTGTAGACCTAGGATTCTAACTGGGAGAAAAATTTCTATCATTTTAAAAGATTTTCCGAATAATTTTGGAAATGCAAAGAAGAATCAAAACAAGAATAACAGAAAAGGTAAAAAAATTGAATGAGCAAAATAAAATAGGAAATAAAAGAAGAATTGATCATAATAAGAAAAATGAAGATGATGAGGATAAAGATCCCGTGAGAATGGAGCTATTAAGGTGGAAAAAAAGTCCATCTTTTTTCAGTTGCCATAATAGGAGGTTAGTGCATACGTTTTATTTTATTCTATTAGACTAACATTATGGAACCATACAACTAAATTGTTCCATTATTGAATTTTATAGGAACTTACAATACGTCATAATGTAGATGTAATGCATGTCGAGAAAAATGTTGGAGAAAGTCTACTCGGCACAATGTTGCATGACAGGAAATCAAAAGATGGAGTTAACTCTAGAAAGGATTTGGAGGATCAGGGAATTCGACATGGCCTTCATACACAACCCCGCGGGAACAAGACATATCTTCCGCCAGCTCCATATACATTATCAAAAGGAGAGGAAAAAACATTTTGCAAAAGGTTGTATGATTTTAGAGGACCTGATGGTTATTGTTCAAATTTTAAAGGTTGCGTATCATTGGAGGACTGCAAAATTAGTGGCTTGAAGTCTCATGATTATCATGTTTTAATGCAACAATTATTACCCGTTTTAATTAGAGGATTGCTTCCAAAGAAGCCAAGGAAAACAATAACTCGTTTCTGTTCATCGTTTAATAAATTATGTCAACGTGTTATCGATAGAGAGAAAATAGATCAACTTGATATTATGTGCATATGATACTTTCTATTAAACATCAAATACATTATCATTGTGATATTATCTAAAAATTAATTTTAATATAGTATTTAACTTAAGATGCTTCTAATTAATTGCAGAGCGATGGAAATACATTTGATAAATGTGATTTATTGGATTGGAGCGGAACTGATGAAATAGTTGCTGAAGGAAGAGTCGTGTCAAGTGATCCAAATGAGCTTGTACATAGAATTCCTCTAGGACCAAATGCAAAGATAGTTTTGATTGAGTTTCCAAGGAAATTCGATGCTTTTTTATGGAGAGCCGTGTTTCATACGATACATATTGGAGAGGCTGCCGGTATGTTAGTAACATGGCCTGCCGATAAAGTTATTTTGCATAAGCTAGATCAAATCGACAACACTGTAAATTAAATATCACTTTATTTATAATTTTTATTTTAAAATACAACTATTAATTTCATAAATACATATTCTTTTTGAATAGACTAAAAGTAGCAGCACAGAGCCTTCATGCAAGCTATATGATTGGGTTGGAGGTGAAGAAGTAGTTGCTGAAGGACGCTTGTACTCTAGCGATCCAAACCAGCTTGTGAATGACGTTCCTATTGGACCATCAGCTATGGTAGTTTCTATTGATAATCCAAACAACTCCAAGGCCTTTGTATGGAAACCAACAAATAATATGATATATGTTGGAGATGCCGTTGGTAATAAAGTTGCTTGGCCAAAATCAAAAGTAGTTGTCGAGAAAGCTAAAGCACCATCATTTGTTTCTAATCGTGGCAACGTAACATCTCATACGGTAATATGTTTAAACATAATTATAGCAACTTGTTATCAAATTTATTAATATATATATATATATATTTATTTATTTATTTATTAAAGCCATCACTTTTCTTTTTCTTGTTTGATAGAGTGGAAGGCCAGCCCCCAAAAGCAAATGCAGGCTGATTGATGTTGGTGGAACAGAAACAATAGTTGCCGAAGGGGTTGTGGCTTCAACCGATCCAAATGAAATGGTCCATTTTGTTCAACTTGGAAGAGACGCCGTTAAGTTTGGGTAGTGAATGCTACAGTTTCCGATGCAATTCTGTGGAGACCATCTTCTGATCTTGTCTGCATTGAAGATGCTGTAGGCTCTACAGTGGCATGGCCAACCTCAAAAGTTGTGATAGAATCAAGTTCTAGTAAGTATAATTTTTTTTTTACATATATACAAAATTTCAAAATGTATTCATATTTGATTGTATGATTTAATTCTTGACATTGTACCGTTTTCTTTTACATAGGTAACCATTGTTAAAGTTTGTTGACTGATCAGAAGAAAAGAAAGCTTCACAACCGCACTCTAGGTAAATATATGAATAATACATCATGCATAAAAGTCATTTTATGTTTTTTGTTTGATATGCATATTTTTATCAAAGTTAAATTCTTAATTTAGTGTGGTCAAACAACTATATTACCAAAGTCAGTTTCTTGTCCATAAATACAAAAGATAAATGTATGGGTATTTTTCACTTATGTATTTTGAGAAAAATTATTCTTCTTTAAAAGCAACCTACAATTCTTATTTCCTTCATTTTTTCAAATTACACTAATATATTGATGAAATAACTACAATTAAAATTGTTCTATTTGTTTATTCATGCAACTTATGACAGTTTTTGAAACTAAGAAAATAAATTTTGAACCTTATGGACGAACAAAAGTTACTTATAAAGATAGAGTGTATTCATACTCTTTTTGGGTTAGGAAATAATATCACAAATAATAATGAGTCTTTTAGGTAGAATCTATCTTGTACATTTCTTGGCTTTGAAAATAAAACTACTATAGCAGACGTTAGCTTGTTCATGATACAGAAGTCTCAGTTAAGGGATGAGTTTTCATGATGCGGTGTAGGATGAAGTGAAGAGTTGCCACGTGATTTGGGTTCGTTGGTGGTGATTTTGGTTTGCAGTGGTTTTGGTAGTGTTTGAAGGAGTATGGTAGCTTGATGCGGTGTCAGGGGTTGCTTAGTTTTGTGAAGTGCAAGGAAGGAAGTGTTGTAGTTATTGGGTGGATGGTTGTTATGGCAATGGAGAGGGAAAATTTGTTGTTTTTCAGGTTGTAGGTTGGATGAACTTGTTCTTGGAATTTATGCGATTTGTGAAATGCCTGAAGCAGGCAGAGGTTGTGGGATATATGGTGATAGGCTGGTCGCCGTGTTAAGGAGGTTTTGTGATATGGAAGTGTGGACAAGGCTGGTTTGTTGGTGAAGAGGAAATGAAATGTTGAGGTGGTGTGTAGTGGCTGAGTTGGTGAGTGTGATGGGGTGGTCAGGTTGTACTGCTGCAGTTTATGGTGCTGGTGAAGTGTTTCAGGTGGTAGGTTGGTTTGTAGGCGATGGTGTTCACGTGGGTAAAGTGGAAACAGAGGTTGGTCGTAGTGTGGTTATTGAAGTGGACTAAAGTTTGAACTGAGGTGGCTAAGTGTGATAGAAATTTCAGTTGCGTGGGGTTGATGCAGGTTGGTTGAATGAATGATGGTTGTAGGAATGCATGAGATTTAGAGGAGGTTGAAGTTGATGCAGAGGGTGGAGTGTTGTATTGAAGGTTGATTGATTTGCAATGAGGTAATGGTGTTTGGGATTATCTTTTGGTCTTACTTGGGGTTGTTTAGGTATTGAATATGTAGGTGGGTATGGTTGAGGTTGAATCAGTTGTGGGAGGTTGGGTGTGTTGTTGTCGGTATGGTTGTAAATGGCAGGAATTGATTTGCTAGAGCGTGGTGATTGTGGTGTTTGAGGATTTTAGGAGATGGGGAGGGTATGGTGAAGTTGTGGAGTGCAGTTTGGATGTCAGATTTGAAACGTGTGGGATGAGGTGCAGGAGAAAAGGGTGAGGTGGTAGGAATTGGTGATTGGGTAGGAGTAGGCTGTGGTGTTGGCTTAGCAGGGCACTGGATGTGTTTGGTGATAGGGAAGGTGTAACAAAAAATAAATGGTAGGTGTAACAAAAAACGAATACACAACTAACAAAGACATAATACAAATATTCAAGATAAGATTTCATTAGATCTTGATAATAAGAAAGTTGAACAAAAAATACAGTAACAACTAACAAGCATAAAAGGCGTAATAGGAAGAGGGTGGAGCGTAAACATAATCAACATCCATTTTGTACTTCCAATTTCATCTGCAAATTCATAAATGGTAGGTGGGTTTGTACATGTATTAATATGATATTCATGATGCAAACAAAGTTAGACAATAATAATGATAGATTTTTATATGAGGCCTCCAAGTAATTTACTCCATTGCCTACAAGTCATTGTCTACTTTGTCATTTATTGTCTACAAATTTAGTATATTCAACCTGGAACTGTCATTGTCTACTTTGTCATTTAATGCAGGAACTTGGTTAACACTGAAGCAACCTGGAGCAATGTTTAGATCCTTGCAAGAATCTTCTGTAGCAGCCATTTCCCTATCATCGTCTCTATAACTGAGTATTTGTGTCCATTTGTTAGACTATTTTGAGCTATTATCATATGACCATATCTTGTAGTATTTGTGTTCATTTGTTAGACTATTTTGAACTTTATCATGCGTCCATGTCTTGTAGTATTTGAAATATTAGCAGAATTATTTGAAACTTTTCCACTGGTTTGATTGTGTGTTTCCAAATTAGAATTCACTACAACGTTATCATTGTTACATATAGTTGTTGTCATCTTCTCGATTTGTTATTTTTGGGATCCACACTTTAATATATATATATATGTGTGTGTGTGTGTGTGTGTGTGTGTGTGTAATGTGTATACATATATCTATCTGTGTGCATATATATATAATAAAAAGAAAATTGAAACAAATGCTGAAAATTAATATTATATAGAATAGAGTTTGAAAAATGCTATTGATTCATCAAACGCTATCGCAACTCTATATGAGATGTAAGATTATGCATCAAAAACGTTATAATAGAATAAAAAACGCTATAGTAGAAAATAAAAATGCTATACAAGCATGACAAGAAATGCTATCGAAAAACATTGTGACGCTATAACATGGTTTGATGAAACGCTATAAAATGTGCTCGAAAACGCTATAGAAGTTAAATGAAGGATTATATTCTCTATAGCGTTTAAGTTTAATAACAGAGAAAAAACGCTATGGTAGGTTGTAAACGCTATGCCCTTTTGTAAACGCTATTAGCTATTATAGCATTTTCCTTCCTGATATGTAATGCTGCCGGCCTACCATAGCTTGTGGTTCCACGGCGTTCTCTGAAACGCTATGGTAACCTGTTATAGCATTTTTCAAACGCTATGAAACCCATAAACTATTGTAGTGTTATAAAGTATATTCCTTTTTATCATATTAGGTGACTGAGTATAGCTTGCGAGGACAACTGATTCAAGCAAAACTAAGTCGTGGATCATAAGGACTGTACATACAAATACAAAAGGAGGGCCATTCTATCTTCTAGCCATTTTTTCTACAACAGAAGAAGCTCATCAATTTATTTAACAGTCTATAGAAAACCAATGGGAAGAGTGCAGGGTAGTTTACTATACTGGTAAAAAATCTAATACTAACCAGTAAAAATCTAATACTGTTATGAGATATTATAGAAATAGGGAGACGTATTTGAGATGAGAGTAGCAAGCAAGTTGAAGTGGTGGATTGAATATTCACCTAATTGTTGTGAGGCGGAGCAGTGAGGTGAGGAGTTTCAAACCGAAGCCGAAGCTGCGAGGTGAGTGGTTTTGAACCAAGGTCGGAGTCGAAGATGCGAGGCGGAGCTGCGAGGTGAGAACCAAGGTCGGAGCCGAAGCTGCGAGGCGGAGTGACGTCGGAGTGATGTGTTGTTTCGTCGATTTAGGGTTATTGCGATTTAGGGTTTGATATTTCTTTTATTAGCGGTTGTAAGAATTGAGATGAAATAAGTTTGAAGTGAATACCGCCTGCCTACTTAGGGTTTGTTTGTTGGGCTTGGGCCGTTGGAATTTAATTTTCAAATAAATTTTAACCATAACTTATGGGTATCTTTAAATAATAAATCGATAATAATAACAATTATTATTATAATTATTTTCGGATTGTACAGATGTTTTTCGGATATGGATATACTCATATTTGTATCCACATCCGAAATCTCTTTCGGATATCGGATATCTGCATCCGCTTTCCGAATATCGGATATTACCCGTATTTTCGGATACGGACTCCGATGGATATCAGTTTTTTCGGGTTTCCATTGACAGGCCTATTTTACTTATGACAAATTTACAACAGGGCTGAAACATGTGATATCGTTGTAACTTTGTTAATGATGATGCTATGTAGCTTTTACTGAGACTTAAATTCTCAAATTATGATAGGCGAAGATATTTGAAAGTGTGGAAGGAGCGATGACGTGGATAATAAGAATTAATTTCAAACGGAGTATGTCCTAGCAGTGCAAATATGTACATTTTGAAGTACCTGTGATTATATGTAGTCTTACCAAATGTTTGCAACCAAATTGACCACAAAAACCCGAGGATAGATTTAAGTAGTGAAATGAATGAAGAAAATAAATGAAAACAGAGGAATAACACTGGATATTGGAAAAAATGCAGCAAAAAGCAAAAATAACAGGATTTATAGTAGTTCGACGTCGATTTCCTACGTCTGTTTGAATACTCTCTTTATTGCTTCACAATTCACTTGATTACAGTTACAATCAACAAGAAATTGCAAGAGATCATAAAAGAATAAATGAAGTTGGTTACAACAATGGTAGAGTTTCACTTGCCACCCAAAAGTCCCTCAAAATGGCCCATTGTGCCAGTATTTATAGATGAAGGCAGCCTTCAATCTGACTGAAACTTCAGCATCTTGACCTCCTCAACTATATGGACCCACCATAGGGAGGGCTAGACCCAACTCTCAATGGATAAGGATCAGTACCGATCCCTCCATGAGTCGAGTTTGGGCTAGCAATCCATATGGTAGCTTCCTTTTGGTCTATAATAATAACGTTTCGAATATCAAGGCAATTAGACGCATGAAGCTCTAGTTCTTGTAATACTTTGGTTTTAATCTCAACACTGTCTAGGTTATGTCGATCCCTCCTGGTCCTTTAATCCGTGCCGATCCATACCTCATAGTCCATTACATGTTGACCGTATTCCACAAATGAAACATGCCTATCCCTTTTGCTTAAATGATACCATGCTGATCCGTATTGCTCTAGCCTTATCATACTGACCCTTATTCCCTGACCTTCAACATGCCGACCCTTTTAGCTTTATCATACCGACCAATAGCCTATGAACATACCATACCGATCCCTTCCGCTGACCATCAATATGCCGAACCATATCCTCCACACGTATTATGCCGACCCGTGACTGTATTGCATATATACCGATCCATCCATATTTCATCCAATTTGTCAAACATTCATACCGATCCCTATTCCAATAAAACTAAACCTCATAATTCGACATCCTGCATCATCTTTCTACTAACTCCATTTATCTTGGGCTTGATACAACTGCCCGGACCTTATATTTTGGTCATGTGGCTATTGTTTTGTGATCATCTTTCCTATCAGCAGTCGAGTCTAGCCCTCGTAATCAGAACTATGTAGCCGGGTCAATGCACCATGTAAAAATCTCCTTCCCAAAGTACATCTTGTGAATAACATGACGTGCTTTGAATTGGGAAAAATCCAGGTTCTTGGGAACCAGTCTATCGAACTTCCTAGTTGATCACCGTTCCTTTATTAACCTTCGATGATACACATCTGACGTCGTAGTCCATTAGTATGCACAGATTTGGTCATACGAGATCATCAGGTTCCCTTCTGATTTGATTAATCTTTTCGAGCTAAACCGCCATTTTAGTTACTTTCAAAAAGTTGAATTCATAAATCTCTTCCGTGCATGCTCATATACATGTTTCTGTTGTTGACTTCCCGATGTTTTCGGACATTCGTTTGTCTTTGCTAAGTTGTTTTATTCGATATGCTTCGGTTTACAGTCTAACCTCCATGATATCGATTTCCATTTGGTTTTCAAACATCCGCTATTTTCTTCTATTTTTATTTTTATCTCATTGATATCTATCATTCATGTGTTTCTCCCCTTTTCTTTCTTTTTTATATTGCATTATTACATATACATACATACATACATATATATTTTGGAGGGATCGACATTTGGTATGCTGATCCCTTAGTGGGCCTATGCGGATAGGGGTCGGTATGCCTTGAGGCCGATCCCTTTTTAATCTCATGACCGAGTCACTTGGTGTGACCGATTTGCCTTCCCTTCCTCACTACTTATATAAAAACTCACATCTCTCTCCTTTCTCTCTTTACTTTACCTTCCCAACACTTAAGCCCTTTTCTCTTTGTTCTTTGCCCAACCGAACGCTTTGAAGTAAGACAAGCTTCCCCCATTAAACATGAATTCGAGTGCGAGATTCCATTTTTGATCTACATCACCATCAATTCGTCTTTAGTCCAAGTTCCAACCTCGTAATCTATACTGAATAGGTATGATTCCCTCTCACAATCACATTAGTCGAGTCATGGATCCTGAGCTTGGAAGAGTTTGAGTGTCGTTTAGGTGTATTGCTTAGCGGGTTATGTCAAGTCATGTGGGAGAGGAAGAGAGGATGAAGGAGCATGAGAAGGAGGAAGGAGAAGAAAAAAGAAAGGGAGACGAGGATGAATAGGAAGGGTTCGGTAGAAGCTTTTTGAAGGGATGTTATGAAGTCTAACTTTAGGAATGGGTAGGAGGAGTTCGGAGAAAGATCGACGTGATGTTGTGACATTGTTTGGCGAGGGACCGATGAGAAGTATCTAGAGAGAGGTCGATATAAGAGATGTTTTGAGGAGAGGGGTTGGTAGGCACTGTGTTTGTTTGAGGGAACGGTGTGTAGGTTTTAGGCAAGGGTTCAGTGTTAGCGATTTAGGTGTAGGGATCGTCGTAGATAAGGGTTTTAAGAGGGATCAATGTAGAGGCTTATCCATAGTGATCGGCTTAGGAATTAAAAAGTTGCATTCGTCATGGAAGTTTAAGTATATGGGTCGACATATAGGCTAGAAGGAAGAGATCGATGTTCTCACATAAGTTGAAGTGTAGGGGTCGGCTACGAGACTGGGGAATAGGGATTGACATACAAAGTAGGGGTTGATGTTGACCATAAAAGCTAGCCTAACTCAAGTTGTTCAAACATTTAACTGCACGTTGCCTTGCTCGAACATAAAATGACTGAGAATAACACGACTTGCATACTTAGACAAACGGATTTAAGTTTGAACGAACAAATTCTTGGTCTACTTAACACGAAATAAGTATAAAATTGGCTAAACAAACTTGAACAATGGACTTCATAATTCGGAACGTCAACATCCGATCCTAAAGCTTTGGTTGCCAATCAACCTTCACGTTGTTTGAGACGGTCAGCGATGGCAGTCTCTCTGGAAGAAACCTCCAAGTTTTGACATTTTGCTTTTGCTTTTTCTATGATTTTAAACAACTTATGTTTATTCCATATTGCACTATACTAGTTCACACACGACACGGGGAACAAGCTTTTATTTCCAATATTGATCGTCTACTGAGTATAGTTGTCATAGATTCAAGTTACATGGAGCGCTTAATCATATTGTCTCCTGAATTGATCGCGAGATCGAGCTCTGCCACCCTATCAGGCAAACCTGCTCCGAGTCATCAAGCAGAACAAGTAGAGGCATCGGATGTGTAAACAAATCTTTTTCTTGACATCCCAGTCTTTCCTATAGAAGTTATTGATCTGGCTCCTTATGCCATCGAGGGTGGCATCATCTTAAACAATTCGAATGACTCACAAGCATCCAGAATCGACGAAGCCACTCTTCGTCGATTATATTCCATCCATGGGATTCCTTCCGAAGACGTTCTAGTTCCATTGAGGCAATACAGACCTTACTTGCCCCTAACCGAATATACTGCTTGTTACAAGTTCATGTGCTGGGTCAGATGCGTGCCTCCCTTCATTCTTTCGTTCAGGAAATATTGAGATACTTGGGGATTGCCCCTACTCAACTGCACCGTAATGGTTATGCTTTTATCTATGGACTTTTCTTCTCTTCATGAACGTCTGGTTTCGTCCGCCAAATCCTGATAACATCTGATACATCTACAATTTCAAAAGATGGGCCGATAGTCCTTCGTATGACTTTCTTACCTAAATGCCAGGTCTTGACGGGTGCATGGAACAATCTCTCTCTATTCAAACATGAGTGGTTCTACGTACGGTGTCCTCCCGGCTTCGTAAGAAGATGGTTGGAAGGACGTAAGTGCAATTTCGGCATTCGTCTTTAGCTCAAAGATCCAAGTTGCAACTCCTTCCTTGATCATACTAATATCTCTAGCCTTTTCAGGTGTCTATCCCTGACCCGAAGGCGCTGAATGTTTCAAGGCCATCGCGGCCATTCACGCTATTCCAGTTGAAGATCGGGACATCAAACTCCTTGCTATCGATGAACTGCTCTTGTTATTTGGGTTGTTGGAAGACCATCGTGAAATTGGACTTCCCGGTAGCAAAATGATCCCGAGAATTGCCGTCAAAAGAAGGATGGAAGCAAGTGATCACGTGGTGCCTCTAGTTGAGGGGACTCAGGAAGATGTTGAAGAAGGAGAGATAAGAGAATCTCAAGATGCGGTGCTGAGTGGCAAAGGCGTAGGCCCCAGAAAAGCGCCGGTAGTCGAAGCGACACAGACTAACCAAATGCGAACTCCTCCGAAGAGGAGAAAAAGGTTAGTTTACAAGTTGTGGAAGAGCAAGGCTGGGGCAAAACCGGAATTCATCATAACCCTAATCGAAAAGGAATCGTCTTCCCAGTAAATGGAAAGTTCGCTAAAGGGACTCTCTAACATCCCAATCCCGAGCGATATATTAAGTTACATCTTTGCCAATATTACGTTGTAGGGCTTAACTCTCCCGCAATAAGCGGCGAAGGCATGCAACCTTCTACCAAGGGAGAGGAAACTCCAATGAGTAATGCTAATGTTACCGGTCCGTCGAGGAGAAACACCATGACACATGCTAACACTCGCACTCCATCATCCACTTGTGATTTACTCTTCACGTTATAACTCCGAATATACTTTTATTTGGCTCTTTTACAGGTGCAATGTCACACTCGCGCGCTTTTGATTGCCTTCGAGGCTCTTGAACTTACTATTGCTCATAGCGAGATTCCGAATCTGAGAGACGCAGAGGCAAAGACAAAGGGTGAGAAAAAGACTATTATTCAAGAGAATCCTCTTCCTCAGACGAAAATCTCAAATACACACTCCCCACCATATCGATCCATCATCCTACTCACAGCGGAGGCAAATCCTCTCATCTGGTTCCGAAGTTGCTGCTCCCCATGATCAACACTCGGGGTTGTCAAGCACAAGGCAATCGCACAAGCGCCGTAAGCACCCTCTAGTTTCTTCTGAACAGCTCCCGCCGGTTCCTGCTCATGATCCTACCACAGCGGAGAAGTTAGCTGAACTCAAAACAAATTTTTCAAAAATCTGCTTTGACGGGCTCAAGTTCCTCCCCTCCATACACATCATTCCTGGAAGTGCCAAAGAGAGCTCATTAACATGCATGAATGAAGTGTATGTCCAGCATGAAGCATTCATTCACTTAGCTGAGAAAGTCTTTGAAGTTTCCATTAAGCGCCAATAGGAAATCGATCGCCTCAAGTTGGAGGCCTTTCACGATAAAGATACCATCAAACATCAAGATGCTGAGCCAATCGAATATAAAGCCAAACTTATCGCGGTGGAGAAGAATGCGAAAGAAACGGATGAGGCGGTAAGTCGCCTGGAGACTTCGCACAAGAGAGAACTGGATGCCACACTTCATCGTAGTGGCACCTTGGCTTTAGAGAATGACTCCTTACAAAAGGAGAAAGACGTCTTAGCTTGCCGTGTTGAGAAGCTAGAAAAATTATTGTTTAAAGAAAGGGAGGAAAAACTTGAGGCACGAGAAGAGTCGTAGAAATATTGCGAGGAGATTGTTGAAACAAGGAATTTCAAAACGAAACTTGATGAGCAACTTGCCCAGATCGAATTCTTGATAGAAGCAGCCCACAGAGAGGGCAGAAAAGAGGTGCTCATAGAAGCCGACTCCCAAGTTGAGGCTGCCACTGAGTCTGATAGGGAAGAGATCAAGAACTTATTCGATCCGCTCATTGTCGAATATAATGCGAAAGTTCTCCTTCACCGCGACTTGACCATTCTAGGCAAAGGCTAACTCGAATCGCTCGCCGAATCTTGGGAGATCATCATAAAAATCAAGAGAGAAGAGTTGGGAGTGGCAAAGCTTGATGAAGAGGCACTTATGCAAGAAGTGCTCCGAGGAAATAAGCCGTCTGACTTGGCCGCCACGAAACCTCAATTCTGCAAAGCTCCTACACTGGCTAAAGAAAGAGAAGATATCGTAGCTTCTTCTAGAACTAAATCCAAGGGTCCTTCTACTCAGGACGTCATCTTCTCTACCCATGAAGCAACACGTCGGTTATGATCTGGACAGGCCCGGACTTGGCCCACACATGTTGTCTCCCATACTTGAAGTGAGCACTCCGATGACAACAGAGAGCCAATCAGATGCTGGTATCATACTGGATTTTCTTGTATTCAAAAAGTTGTTATTGTTGGCACATAATAGTCATCGACTAATGCCTATGTTTTAACTAACTTTTGCAGGCCACCCCGGTCCAGAGCAAACTCCTAGGAGTGATGTCGCCATAAAGCAACAAGAGAAAGTTTTCGAGGCTCTAATTGTTGCGGGTATTCTAAGTCCCGAGGCTTGGGTCATTGATGCGCTCAAGGAGGATAAGCCTAAAGATCCGTTCCTTGGCGAGAAGTGGGACGATGTAGTGATCATTCCAAGAACAGTATGAAGGAGTAGATTAAAGAACAGGAGAGATCAAAGCACGAAGTTAAAATGGAGCCCGTTCAGGTCGCGGTTGAAGATCCTATTCCTACGCCTTTGTAGGTAATTCCACCTGGTGAGACGATTCCTGTCGAAATTCCTCCTCCTTCTTCAAGTGTCCCCGCCAAGGGCGGCAAAGGATCCCAGAAAAGACGCTCGACTGATTCAACTCCTGAAACGTCGAAGAAGGAAAATAAATCAAAGAAACAATTGGTATCTTGTGTTATTGTACATAGTTTGGATAAGTTAGATGTGTGTTTCCTTTCTTGGTAGTAGGCATACGGGCGCAGATCCCAAACTTTTGAATAATTTGTAAGGAATCTTTGAGACTGTGAATAAAAGTTTTTGTTTTTTGATTAACCATCGTGTGAATTATTACTTTAACAGTAGAGTAATTTCTTCCTATTTCATGTACTTGTAATAGTTTTCACAAGTCTCATTAATAATTCACTATCTCGATCTCGAAGCCTCTTCGTAGACGCCATCTTAAGTCATAAGCAATGCTAAGCCATAACTGTAACTAACAGTTGTATCTTGCCACTAACAGTTCGAGTCTCTTTCGTTGATTTGAGATCGGAATTCATGGGATAGTGAACAGTTGAAAACTCGTCTGTCCACTCATTGGGTTTACGAGTTAGCCTGTGGTCTGGGGACATAGAATTTCCTAATCCACAGTCAGGGACCTAGAATTTTTTAGTCCACGGTCAGGGACGTAGAGATTTTCATCGAATCGTTTATACTCTAGTCCGCAGTCAGGGAGTTATAGTAATCTAATCCGCGGTCAGGGACTTAGAGATTTTCGTTGAACCGTTTATACTCTAGTCCATAGTCAGGGACTTAGAGTACTCTAATCCGCAGTTAAACACTTAGAGATTTTCGTCGAATTGTTTATACTCTAGTCCACAGTCAGGAACTTAGAGATTTTCGTTGAATCATTTATACTCTAGTCCGCAGTCAGGGACTTAGAGTACTTTAGTCCGCAATAAGTGACTTAGATATTTTCATCGAATCGTTTATACTCTAGTCTACAGTCAGGGACTAAGAGTACTCTAGTCCGCTGTCAGGGATTTAGAGATTTTCATCGAATTGTTTATACTCTAGTCCGCAGTCAGAGATTTAGAGTACTCTAGTCCGCAGTCTGGGACTTAGAGATTTTCATCTAATCGTTTATACTCTAGTCTGCAGTCAGGGACTTAGAGTACTCTACTCCATAGTCAGGGATTTAGAGATTTTCGTCGAATCATTTATACTCTAGTTCGCAGTCGGGGACTTAGAGTACCCTAAACCGCAATCAGGGACTTAGAGATTTTCATCGTTCTCCTATCATCGACGACCTTTATTCCTTATTGCGAGGTTTTTTTTTTGATTCATTCGTGGGAATCGCTAACCGAGCAAACTTTCAAAGCCCCCCTCGTTCGACCTCATCGGGGATTGGTATGACTGATCGACTTTTTACCCTACGAATCTGTTCGTACATCGTAGATGTTGATATCAATTAGTTCCAACACATAGTTAGCATAACATGCAATAACAGTAGCTTATGCAAAGGAAGCTTCAAGATTTTATTCATCATAAGAATAGGAACAGAATAACTTGCCTTATTACATATCAAAAAAGTCAAATACCAAAGCAAATATCGAAAGCAACTAGTACCGAAATATAAAAGAAATAATCTTAAGTGAAATAGCGTCGTAAATGCTCGCTATTCCATGCTCTTAGAAGTGTCACGCCATCAACAGTCGCTAGCTTGAAAGTTCCTTCCCCAAGCCTCTATTCAATGACAACGTCCCTTCCTATGTCGGGTTCATGTGCAACGGGACCAGGAAAATCCGCTTTAGGACAAGTTCACCAACTTCAAAGGTCCTCGATCAGACTTTTGTATTATAGTACTGGGAGATTTGATGTCGATGTGCAACTGCTCTTAAATCGACCTCCTCGCGCTTCTCATCGATAAAGTCCAATGACTCCAATAAGAGTTTTTGGTTTGTTCTGGGATCATAGTAAGTCGCCCAATGGAAAGGGACTTCGAGTTCTACACGAATTACTGTTTCGGTTCTGTAAGCGAGAGCAAATGGAGTATGGTCGATCGTGGACTTGTGAGTAGTCTTATAGGCCCAAAGTGCGGTGGAAAGTTCATCCGCCCACTTGCCTCTAGCCTTGTACAAATGCTTCTTTAGAATAGACTTGATAATTTTGTTTACAACTTCGACCTTTCGATTCGCTTGAGGGTAAGCGACTGCCATAAAACTCTTTTCAATATGATACCTTCGAAAAAACTCATTGAACTCGGTGCTGTCAAAGTGAGTCTCACTGTTAATCACGAAAGTCCATAGGAGACCAAAACATTATATGATGTTCCAAACAACGAAGTTAAAAACTCTTTTGGTTGTAATCGTGGCTAACGGTTCTGCCTCGGTCCATTTGGTGAAGTAATCAATGGCGACAATCGCGTATTTCACGCCACCTTTAGAGATTGGTAAAGAGCCGATAATGTCAATACTTCACATATTGAATGGCCATGGACTGACCATTTGTGTGATCTATGTTGGCGGGGTTCTTTGCACTTTAGCATATATATGGCATTTTTCGCATTGCCTAATGTAGTCAATCGTATCCAGTTTCATAATCGGCCAGTAGTATCCATAACAGAGTATCTTTTTTGCTAAAGTTGTCCCCCAGTGTGATCGCCACACTCCCTCTCATTGACTTCACTTAAAACACGCTTTGTCTCGTCGTGGGTGATACACTGGAGTAAGTGAACAGAAAACCCTTTTCTGTAAATAGTTCCTTCTTGCATAATATACTGTGAAGCTTTACGAAGGATTTGTTGCTTTTCATTTCTCTTCTCAGGCAAGATTCCATGCAACATGTATTCATTAAATGAAGTCATCCATGATTTCCTTTCGGATTTTGTTTCCAGTATCGATCAACTTCCATCACATTTATGCTTGGGGTATGTAGTATCTCGATTGGAACCAAGCCCATCCGTTGTGCGTCACTAGTACTCGAAACTTTGCCAACGAGTCAGCTTCCCGGTATTGCTCATGCAGGATATGCAAAATGTCATAGTATTCGATATCCGCCAACAACTCCTGAACTTGGGTAAGATAAGGGGCAAGTCGATGTCCCTTTGCTTGGCAGTCCCCTCTGACCTGGTGCACCACTAATTACGAGTCGTAAAAGATTTTAATGGATTTCATTCGAGCTCTCTAACAAGTTTAAGCCCAGAAATTAATGCCTTATACTCGGCTTCATTGTTTTTAGTAGGAAAATCAAGCTTTTGAGCATAAAAAATCGACTGGTTCTCAGGGGTTACAAGAACGATGCCGTTTCGAAACAATGATCATTGGAAGCTCCATTGGCATATAGCTTCCATTGTATAGTAGGGATTGCAGCACTCTCTCGAGGCTTGTCCTGCATGGTAAACTCGGCTATGAAGTTTACCATTGCTTGTCCCAGGATAGCTCTTCGAGGAAGATATGTAATGTCGAACTGGATGAGCTTAATGTTCCACTTAAGTAACCTTCCAGACATCTCAGGTCATTATAGGACTGTCTAAGGGTTGGTCGGTGTAGCCGTTGATTGGATGTGCTTGGAAGTACGAGCGAAGTTTGTGCGACGTGATCACCAAGCAGTACGCCAATTTCTCCACCTTCGGGTAGTTTCTCTCTGCCCCCATTAATCGTTTACTGACATAGTACACCGGTCTCTGAATTCGGTTCTCTTCACGAATCAAAGCGGCACTTATGGCATTTGGCGATACAACCAAGTAAATATACAACTCCTCATGATCTACCGGCTTTGACAAAACAGCTGGTCTCTCCAGATGATTCACCAAAGCTTGGAATGTGCCTTCACAATCTTGTGTCCACTCAAAATTCATCTTCCCTTTCCTTATCAAACGGAAGAAAGGAATGCATTTATCGATCGCCCTGGAGATGAATCGACTCAGAGCAGCAACCTTCCCGTCCAGACTCTGCACATGCTTAATAGTTATGGGTTCTTGTATATCCTAAATGGCTTGAATCTTTTTTGGAATTACTTTAATTTCTCATGCACTGACAACAAAGCCCAGATACTTTCCTGACGCAACACCGAATGAGCACTTTAAAGGGTTGATTTTCATGCTATAAAATTGAAGGATATCGAACATCTCCGCTAAGTCTCGAATGTGGTCGCTTAATCGTCGTTACTTCACGAGCATATCGTCCACATAGGCTTCCATCGTCCTTCCGATCCGATCCTTAAACATTTGGTTAACCAAATGTTGATAGGTTGCTCCTGCGTTCTTTAATCCGAACGACAATACTACATAATAGTATAACCCAACATCTGTGACAAAACTGGTATGTTCTTGATCTGGGACGTGCATCAGGATTTGTTTATACCCCGAGTATGCATCCATAAAAGATAACAATTCGTTCCCTGCAATTGAATCAACTAGCTGATCAATTCTAGGCAGGGGAAAACTATCTTGGGGCACGCCTTGTTCAGGTCCGAATAGTCAATACACATTATTCATTTCCCATTTTCCTTCTTCACCAATACAGGGTTAGATATCCATTCGGGATAGAGGCCATCGTGAATAAACCCGTTGGCTTTAAGTTTATTCAGCTCCTCTTTAAGAGTAACGGATTTCTTCGGATCCTTGCCTCGCCTTTTCTGTTTCACTGGAACATATTTTGGATCAACGTTTAATGCATGGATCAGAATTGCAGGCGAGATCCCATACATGTCAAAATGAGTCCAAGAGAATACATCTAAATTTGCTCGAAGGAAATCAATAAGTTCTCTCATCATCGAAGGGTTGAATTGCGATCTAATCTTCAATACCCGTGACGGGTCATCTTGGTTGACTGCGATATCAATCGTCAGCTCAGCCGATGGAGCCTTGGTCTCCTTGGGTTCCTCTTCATCATCTCTCGGATCTATATCTCTATAGAACCGATTGTGATGCCCAAGCCAAGGCTTGAGCGTCATTTTTCAATCTTCAGTGACTTGGATGCGGACAGGCTTGTCTACACCCTTTCCTTTCTCTTTCCGTCGAGCCTCTCTCAACTCAACTACATAATAGGCATGCCCAGTTGCCTGGTCACCATGCACGATACCTACTCCGTTATCAGTCGGAAGTTTCAATGTCAAACACCATGGGGCAAGAGCTGCCTGAAATTCAACCAAGGCTGGACGCCCTATAAAAACATTGTTCGGTGAATCAACATCCAAAACAATAAACGGTAGGATCCGCACCCTTCTACGTTCACCTTCCCCAAATTCGACCGTTAATCTACATAATCAACTGCCTTGATAGCCACACTATTAAAACCATGTATACGATCTTTAGATGGTTTCAAATCCTTGACCTCCATCCTCATTTGATCATATGCCTTCTTAAAGATAATGTTCACAGAGCTTCCACAATCAATCAAAATTCTTCTCACAAGAGTGGGGCCAATCATGGAGGAGATAACCATTGGATCAATAGTAGGGGCCTCTATCAGGATCTCTTCTTCTGAATACTATGTCATCCATCATTGTACGCTGTTGCTTGGTCGGAGTCTTGTCCTCCGTATTCGAGCAATATTCAAAGTCCACATGTCTCGCTGAACTAGCATAGCGCTTCATTTTCTGCCAACTTCTGTCTGCGGGATGCAGTCCACCAACTATCGTGTTTATTACCAACCTTCCAGCGGTCCGTTCAGGCTCCTCAACCCTCAGCGGAGCCTGCCATCGATTAGGGTCAGACGTCCCCTCTCCACCATCCTATGGATTTCTTACAGATTGCTCAACTTTTTCTCCCAAATCAATTTCTCAATGGCATCTTGGAGATGTCTACACTCATCCATAGTGTACTCGTCTATAGTGTACCCGTAACATTCATGAAACCGACAGTACTTTTCAGTTTGCTTTTGTGCCTCAGTCTATTCTTTTAGACGCGGCTTCATATATTGGAAATTATTGCAGGTGGATAGATAGATGTTCTCCAGGGATGCATTCAAAGGGGTATAGTCATCATACAAAGGAAACTTGGACCTCCACTTTTCGGGCTCCCTCTTCCAGTTGCGACTCCCTTGTCCATTCCTTTTCTGTTGACTCAATTTGTTTTGATCATTGACCTGAACCTTTCCAGAACTCTCGCCAGAATGCTTTACTGCGATGTTGCTCTGTACCACTTCTCTACTTGCCCCGTAGCGTTGCTTTTTCTAGACAATCTAGACTCTTCCTTTCTCATGAATTGGGCCGTCTTTGAGTAGAAGCGCTCCAGCATGACCGGCAGTTTTCCAGCTAGCCAATCACTGAACTCAGATTCGAGGTCAACCCTCCTTGTCACAGCCATAAGTATTGGGTGGTCATTAGGGTTACTAACTTCAGTGGCAGCAACATGAAATCTTTGTAAGTAGTCCTTCAGTGATTCCTCCGAAGCCTCGATTCTGTGTAATTAATGCCCCGCTATTACCTCGCTATAACCCCGCTATATCTCATAGCGGATTTCTACCGCTACAATTTTTCCATATAGCCCCAAAATATAGCCTTTCCGCTTTAAGGCCCGCTATTTCCGCTATATCCCATTATTCCCGCTATATTGCACTATTTCCGCTATATCTTCTTTAATAAAATGAAATGAAAAATTGCATTTATACATTATAAAAATTATTAAACTAATTTATTTGATTTAATTTTTAATATATTTTCCAAAATGAACATACTCTAATATTCTACTAAATGTAATTATGTTATATAACAGTTTCACGTTTATTTAAAGTATATTCGCACATGTTTTTATTTAAAATTATTTATGTACTAATTATAATTCAGTTTGAATGATAATTTTTCATTTAATTACCATTTATATATTTGTAAAAACATTAAGTACAAGTTTTATATGCCATTTTAGAGCTATCCGCTATATCCCGCTATATCCTCGCTGTATCCCCGCTATGACTTTTTGCACCTCCACCGCTTTGAATCTGCCGAGCACTTTAACTGCACAGCCTCGATTACACTGGACAATGACATCACATCTTTGGGACGAGTAGCGTGAATCTTAAACTGCTCTACAAATCTCGTTGCCAACTCGTCAAATCTCGAGATTGATTGCGGGGGTAGTCATGTGAACCACATCGTAGCGATCCCAAAAAGAGTTATGGGGAAGCATCTGCACTTAGTAGCATCATTCGCTCTTGCCGAGTCCATCAACCATTCGTACCTCATGATGTGATGCCTGGGGTCAGTTTTCCCTTCATAAGCAGGCAGTATAGGCACGCTAAAACTTCTAGGATACTCGAAATGTAAAATACCTTCGGTAGATGGGGTGTGGCTTCTAGAAATTCCCTAATCGTCCTTTGTCAATCCTTGGTTTTCCCTCATTAGCTGTCTGATCATTGCGGATAAATCCGATGTCTGGATAGGTGGTGTCAAGTGATGGTCGTGCTCCACCTCGAGTGAAAGTTTCGATCGGTGTCTCGGGCCATTTCACGCCTCCTTAGCCTACCATCCTCCTGATGTAAATTCTTAGCACTCACTTCATTATCATTCTAGAGAGGTAGTTGGTCAGCATCCAAGCGTGCTCCGGTGTCCAAGTTCCCAGATCCAAGTCGAGTACGACCCCCCAGCTGGAGTTGAGGAGCCACCCCCTGGTTAAGGGGTCGATACCAACCTCTAGAGAGGGATGTGCATCGACCCAGCTTGGCATGCCACGGTGGTCTGCCAAGTGCTGCTCAGATGTTCCTGCTCATGCTGCTTTAACTCTGTGGCGCCTGTCTGTGATGTTTGTCTGAAGAAGTCAAACTATCTGACGCCGAGTACGAAGCAAGACCTCCTTCGACGCTTTGGCCCTGCTGTTGAGCAATCTAGTTCATCAGGTTGGCAATAGCCTAAATTTTCTCATTTAGCTGCCTAAGATTTTCTATCAACTCCTTCATCAAGTCATTAAATTTTCCTCGGGTAATGGAATCAATGGGGTTCCGAACTGCAACGGGCCCCACATTCACATTAGCAGTATGTTTGCTTGTCCCCCCTTGTTGGACACTGGCAGTTTCGTTGGCATCAACATAGTGGGAAGTAGATCTGGTGCGCCTTACCATCCTGGATTCCTTTTCGTAGATCTTGAGAAATCTGAATAGTATCTGCAAGCCTTTGAGGATGAATCCAGACCTCCTTTAGGGGATTTCTTCAATCCAGTAGCAATAAAGGTGATTCTGGTAACTTGAGAATTGTGGTTCTTAGAAAAAGCACCAAAATTTTTGCAATTGAATTGGTCACAAACACCCGAGAATAGGTTTAAGTAGTGAAATAAATAAAGAAATTAAATGAAAACAGAGGAATAACACTGAATATTAGGAAACATGTAGCAAAAAGCAAAAACAACAGGATTTATAGTGGTTCGGCGTCAATTGCCTACGTCCACTTTGAACACTCTCTTTATTGCTTCACAATTCACTTAATTACAGTTACAATCAGTAGGAAATTGCAAGGCAGAAAAGAATAAAGGAAGTTGGTTACAACAATGGTAGAGTTTCACTTGCCACCCAAAAGTCCCTCAAAATGGCCCCATGTGCCTGTACTTATAGATGAATGCAGCCATCAATCTGGCTGAAACTTCGACACCAGACCCTCCTCAACCATACGGGCCCACCATAGGGAGGGCTAGGCCCAACTCTCAATGGATAGGGATCAGTATCGATCCTGCCATGAGTCGATTTTGGGCTAGCGATCCCTATAGTAGCTTCCTTTTGGTCTATAATGATAGCGTTTCAAATATTAAGTCAATTGGATGCATGGAGCTCTAGTTCTTGTAATATTTCGGTTTTAATCTCAACACTGTCTAGGTCATGGTGACTCCTCCTAGTCCTTAAATGTATGCCGATCCATATTAAATGTGTGCTGATCCATAACTCATAGTCCATTCCATGCTGACCCATAATCCGCAAATGAAACATGCCGATCCCATTTTCTTAAACTATACCATGTCAATCCGTATCGCTCTAGCCTTATCATACCGACCCTTATTCCCTGACCATCAACATGTTGAC
The DNA here is from genome assembly GCA_030765085.1 of Allium cepa. Classification (NCBI taxonomy): domain Eukaryota; kingdom Viridiplantae; phylum Streptophyta; class Magnoliopsida; order Asparagales; family Amaryllidaceae; genus Allium; species Allium cepa. Next base: position 186,327,337 of record CM060934.1, read on the forward strand.
TCCTTTAGCTTTATCATACCGACCCATAGCCTATGAACATACCATGCCGATCCCTTCCGCTGACCATCAATATGATGAACCATATTCTCCACACATATTATGCCGACCCGTGACCATATTACATATGTACCGATCCATCCATATTTCATCCAATTTGTCAAACATTCATGCTGATCCCTATTCCAGTCAAACTAAACCCCATAATCTGACATCCCGCATCATCTTTCTACTAACTCCATTTATCCTAGGCTTGATACAACTGCCCGGACCTTAGAGTTTATTTATGTGGCTGTTGTCTTGTGATCATCTTTCTCATCAGCAGTCAAGTTTGACCCTCGTAATCAGACCTATGTAGCCGGGTCAAGGCACCGGGTAACACTAAACAATTCTGCTCCTTCCCATAAATCAAATTAAACATACTTCTGCAGTTAGTCTACTAAATGCATATATTCTAGTTAATGTTTTGTATCTTCTTCACATTCATTTACCTTGATTCGTTTATATCTCAGACTAGATGGAAGCCTTAATTGAAAACATTTGCTAGCTAGTGAGAGCAGGGCCTACTTCTCTGTTATACCCATGGAACACAAAAAATAATCACAGGTTGACACATTGATTTCAACAAAGACAATATTTAAGATCTTTTTATTTTTAGTTAGAACATAATATGATAATAACGAATCCACGAAAATGGTAATTGTGTACAAGATTATGAACATTTTAAGCTAGAGTGATATACACTTCTGCTCGCAAATGTTATGGATACTCTTGCTGATATAGTGTGTATTACATATAATTTTAGATTGAAACATGATATTGAGTTGATTTTATTATATTAGTGATGATAATGATGATTACATGGTTTTATTTAGCTGGTAATGACATCGATCAATGCAGTTTATGCAATTATAATAATTAGTTGAAGTTATACCGAGTAACCATTAAATTATAAACCTTAGAATCTATACTATACTATTATTAGTGAGTTGAATTTCAAGCTCACCCAGACCCCCGTGAAATTTGACAACTGAACAGTCTCCAATTCTATATTATTTATTCAATTTTGAACTGAAGTGCCACCGAAATTCTGTTTCCTTCGTCCTCTCTCGTGTTCTGGGTCCCAGATAATAATTTCACATGCTTTTTCCAATCTATCACCTTCCACCTCCCTCCTACCACCGCTCCAACACAATCTTCTTCCCTCCTACTACTGTCGCTAGAATAATCTGAAGCCAAAATCCAAAACCAAAATTATTCCATCATCTCATATAAAAGTTATAGTGGATCACTGCTTCAGATGCCTACTATTTTCGCTCACCAGATGCGCAATATTTTTCTCAGCAACAATTCTTCAACAATTTTAATTATCATATAATCCCCAGTTATTGCAATTGAATTTTCATTCAAAGTCCAATTTTCGTACCCTCGGATTTGATTCCTCGGTTCACATGGAAAAAGAAGCTGCTGCCACCTCCATCGTTTCCGCCAACAATGAGAGCATGGATGTTGTTCAACGGTGCCTCATGTTTGAGGACATGTGAGTAAAACCTATATCTCAAAATATTCACTTTCGAAATTTCTATTCTTTTGGGTGGTGATGAAATTTTTTATTGTTATTATTTGCTGTGATTCATGTGAGGGGGATAAGAATACGAATGATTGTAAGGTTATACCTTTCCTTGAATAATAAGTAGATAAGTTGAATACAAGACTGGTTTGGTAATTTACAATTAGAAAATAGTAAGAAAATGGATTTTGGTAAGTCCATGTTCGTTCTGTTTTCCTTTGGTTTTTCTTCGATGTTTCCATAGGGTTTTTCTGTGTAGTTATGCTGCTAGGCCATTTTGATTGACTGCTATTGCTTCTTTTACCCATTCAAAAACATTGTTCGAAGACTATGTTTGCAATTCAAAAACAATGTTGGAAGACTATGTTTGCGATTCAAAATTTATTTCAGTTTAGTTATTTTGTAAATTTTTATCCATTCTTTGTTTACTCCATGACAAAGAGTCTTTTTTTCAGCTGTCTAACTCAGCCCTTATTTTCAGTTTTCTAAATTTTATGCACAGTCGATCATTTTTTCCTAACTAGGCAAGTGCATGGACCCGTGTGCATTGTGAATAGCAGGTGGTGAAATGGTAGTTGAGGTTAACTGTGATAGAAGTAGGCAGCTGCATCTGCTTAGTGAACATGGTTGAGTGTAGACAGGTGAACACAACAGCTAGCTATCTGAACAAAGATTCAGGCAGGTGTGAATGGACATTGCATCTGCTGTCGAGAAGCTCATCATGGATGCCGCAAGTGTACTACAGGCATCAGTCTTGAATGTCGAATTGTAAGATGCAAACATAATTTAGTATGCTGAAATGTAAACTGAGAAATGATCACTCAATCTGCTGCAACACTGGGAGGCACTAGACACAAACTGGCAGGCTGGCACATGACCAAAGCACAGATTGGCGGGCAGGGAATTGCAATTATGCTGTGGTTCTGCAGGGATAGGGATAAAGCTAGCAGGTAGGGATAAAGCTACAGTACAAAATTTATAACCCTTCTATGTCGTCCAGATAGAAGGTCAGATAGCTTCAGACAAGAAAGGTATTCTTCTTAATGCAGCATTATAATGAACTTATGAACCATAAACATGTATAAATCAAACGTGTATAATTATATCATAACTATGCATATTACATATGTTATGCATTATCTTGATAATTGGTCGAGTGATGCATGGAATCTTTTGCTGCTTTTCTTATATATCATGCCTAGGTTCATGTGTACGCATTGACATAATATAATATTCTTGACTTAAAAAAAAGAAAACAAATAAATAAAAATAAAGTGTTCATGAAGTAAGGAAGTGGACATTAAAAAAGTTTATCTGTTCACAATACTTTGAAATAAAAAGAAAGTTAAGTTACATTTTACTATGCCTATGTCCATCCAACTTGCTTTAATATTGTCTATATTGTAATATGAATACCCAATTTTGAAGTTACTTCTATAAATGTTTAATTTAAAAGCGTCAAAATTGAAGTCAATAACGCCCAAGTATAATATATGTTTAAAAAAGCAAAATAAAATATTTGGGGACTTTAGAGTCTAAAACACTACTTCGATATTTTGCCGTCGAAAACTTTCTCTTTTTCAGTGCCAGAACACCCTATCTTTTTCAATGCCACTTTAACAATGCCCAATATTAATACTGTTTATATTTTCTCTTTGCTTTTTCAACAATATTACTGTTTATATTAAGTGAAAAGTTTTCTTGGCATATGCTAACAAACTATAGGGTAGCCAAACTTAAGATCTGCCATTTTAAATCCCAAAGTTGATGAACATTTATTACAGAATACAGCAACAAAAGTTATCCATCTAGATTAAATCCAATCAAAACAAAAAGATCAAAGTTAATATCAATCGATATCGATAGATTAGGAAATAAAAATAACCTTTTGATTAGTTGATATCTTTTTTGTGGAAACAATATCGACGGATTAGGAAACAAAAAGGACTAACGATATCAATCAATAACACAAAATTATCAATCAATATATATATCAGCAGAATGTAAACATTCTGGTTAGGTAAGAATAAACCACCAAAACAAATTTTGGTTGACATATTTGATTTCTTTTTTTCATTCATGAACATGAGATGTATATAAACAATAAAAGCAAATGTTTTATTCCTTTTGTTCTTATTAATTTAATTCTGATCAAAATCATTCATTGTAGAAAAATGATTAAAAAAAGGCAACATATAATAAATGTTATGGAATAGAGATAACAAACCTTGCATATTAGGACACTAAAAGAGAACTATTTGCATAATAATTTATTTCATTTACATTAATAATTAATAACTACAAAGCCAACATTGCACACTCTTTACATTTCTCCATCCACCTCTCCACACCACCAATACACATCTCCTTCAGGGAATTTTTCTGAAAATCAGATCAGTATATAAAAGACCATATACATTGCTATGTAACAATAATGTTACAAAATTACGCATTTTTATTTTTCCTTTCCTGATTATCAAGAATTTTTCCTCCTGCTGGACCATTAACTGTATAACTGAAATTTTTAGTAAAGTATGTTTTTAGGTTGTGAAAGAAGAAATTAATTTGAAGATAAAAAAACAGAATAAGTTAAAGAGACCGATATTTTAATTAGGTAAATTATTAAACCTTAGCATAAAATTTTCTATATACCTTTTGTTTTGATAATATCTGAGAGTTTTCTATGCTACCTTCTAACACTATATTGATTTATTCACAAATATAATTGGATAGTTGGATCCACATATGTTTCCTTAACTAGGCTTGCAATTCCATATAAAATGCATGTGTATAAAAAACATGCTTTCCCTATTCAGAAATTAGTAACGTATTTACAAATAGACGGAATTAAACTATTTATGAATGATATCTTGGAGACAAAATAAACAGATAAGGTTGTTTTAATTCACGTATGCATATTGTTCTGTTATAAGTTTGTACCTTTTCTTTCTTGATTTCCGAGAAGTTTCCTCTTGCTCCACTATTAAATGTATACTAAAACAATTTAGGAAAGTATGATTTTAGGCAGTGAATATAGTATTTATTTTGAAGGTTTAAAACCGAATAAGTTAAGGAATAAATAATTTTATATATATACAAATCATATATATTGAATAAGGCATGTTATTAATCTTTAGCATAAAAGATGCTATAATCCTTTTGTTTTGATGTTATTTGTGAGTTTCTTTTACCTGGGTTTTTGTTTCTAAAATATTATAATTTGCTTAGTACATGCATATAGGGATGATTTACTCGAAACTAAATAGGGAGACAAGGTTTTCAAAAATGTGAAGGAGTTATATGCATGCATGTCACATCAGCTCTTAGTAAAATTTTAAGCTTTACCATGAAAGATGCTATAATTTATTATTATGATGATATATTTGTGACCTTTTTTCTCCTTCTAATTTTATTTCTTGGACGTGTTTTGGAATTATATCCTTGGAAATAGAATAAACACACAAGGGTTTTTATATAGATTAATTTTACATATGCATGCATTTTTATTTTACCTTTCTTGATTTCCAAGAATTTTTCCTCTTTCTTCATCATTAATGGTATAAGGAAAATATGTTTTTAGGTAGTGAAAAAAACAATTAATCTTAAGGAGACCTATATTTGAATTAGGCAAATCATTAAACCTTAGCATAAAAGTTGCTATATACGTTTTGTTTTGATAATATTTAAGAGTTTTTTGCACTACCTTTTAACACTGTATTGCTTTATTTTCATAAATATAATTGGATAATTGGATCCACATAGGTTTTCTTAACTTGACTTGCAATTTGGTTTAAAATTCATGTGTCTTAAAACTTATCAAAATCAACCTATTCAATATTCCTATCAAGCAGATTTGTAAGTTTACCCAAATACCCCTTGAATCACACCTCTAAAAATAGTAATGTATTTTATAAAAGGGAATTGGAAGGGGCTTAAAGCTTATTTTTTATAGTTATAAGAATATATGGAAAAAATCCCCTAGATAGAAAGGATGTGATTACATTAGAACTAATATCATATTTTAGACAAGATAACAAAAAGTGGTAAGTTGACTAACGTTAAAACATCGACAATCCATGTGTGTGCATGCGCGCATGCTTGTGCGTATGTGGGGTAAACTGCATAATGTTTGAGAACTAAATGATATTTTGCATTGTATATAAATTTTATTTTATGTGATAAAATAGGATTCCATTTTCCATGGTATGGTTTCTTATTCTAACTTCATACCAGTTTTCACCCTTAAAAAGTATTTCCAGTTATATTATTAATTGTTTTCAAATAAATTTTATATTGTTATAGGACTTTGGGTGTGCACGTAATGGCAAACATTATATGAATGTAAATGTAATCGACATTTACGTTATTTTTAACTATCATTTTGTACTTATACATAATGTTTATTCATATAGCTTTCATAAATTTATAAGTGAATGCATATAATCAAGTTTTTATAGCATTTAAATCTGTTTATTTCATAGTAATAATGACTTCATTAAATGATTTGTTTGAAAAGTTAATCTTCTATTGCCAGTTGATAAAAATGTAGTATTCCAAGAAGTTACCTCGCGCTACTGTTATTTATCTCATTTATATATGCAATAATGGAAAATCTAATTGTCAAAACTAAAGTCTTTGCTATACACATTTACCTTTATTGTGCTTTTTTATTGTAAGCATTTCACTTTTCTTTTCTTATTTTAGTTGGTACAATATATATTTACTTAGACAATTTAGGATGTTTGTTATATGTAATAAAATTATATTTTTTGCTTATACGGAAACATAGAATTTATGGAAATCTTAAAACTTATACAATTTTGAAAATTGACTATGCTTGCAATAGAAATAAACATATGGCCGGATCATCATGACGACGTTCAGCGATAAATAGGAATAATTTTATGAAGCTATATCTACAACAAAAAATACGGTTAAAACTTAATGGTTCGAGAAGTTTTCTCTACTTTTGAGTAGCTTTTAGCTACAATATGGGTTTTTTTAATAGACAGTGGATTGTGAATGGAAGTTTATGCTGAAATGTATATGTCACTTCATTTGATTAGGCTACTAGAAATATTAATAAATCTGTAGAAAGAATGGAAGAGAAGTATAACACTATGATGAAGGCAAATAAGCAATTTAGAACCAAATTCATGGAGTCGGCTTTTTACCTTTTCATCAGGTTATTTACTTATTTGTATGTATGAATTTTTTCAATGCATATAAAATAGTTGTATGTACAAAAAATTTAAGAGATATGGAGAACTTATGGTCATTGGTTTTTTGAATTTCACATGTATACATGATTTGACTTCATTTTTCCATTGTATAAGTCTAAGCAGTTAGCTACAAGTGAAGATAGTCAAGTAGTTCTATATATATATTATTGTGTTAGTATTTTTTTATCTGTTGCAAAATAGTAATATGTAATTTCCATTTAAATTAACATACTTACAATCAATGGATGTTAAGTCCATATGCCTAAATATCACCATTTTATTGAGTCGGCCTGAAGTTGATCAATAATAATTTCCAACTTTGATTTTTTACTGTTTAATCAAGTAATTTTGTTGACATGATTGAAGACATGATAAAACTAACATCCTATTATGTAAAACAACTAAAAGCAGGGATCCATCCCAAATTTTCTTCTTGAAAAGGTGATAATGGGATATGTTCTTAATGTATGATGCCATTCTTTATCAGTTGCAGATGTCTGATGCATATAGATTTTCATGTATAAATAGAGAACAACTTGCATCCATGCTTAGAGTACTATCAATGGAATACTTTTTGGAATTTATTATTGACGTCCTAAAATAAGTTGAGACAGATTGGCCAAATCGTTGCAGAAGATGATGGAAAGCATAGACTTTCAGCTGCTATGCGAAAAGTAAAGCTATCAATAGGATGTAGTCCTCACTTTTTTAGAGTAATTTAAGTTCAGTAAAGGCAAAAACCTCTTTTTCTATTTTAACAGCTATATGCATATAGTCCTTTACCAAAAGTTGGACATGATGATCTATTGTTTAATGAGACTTTGTATGGTTATTTTTGGATAATGATGTTGATTGAAGATCTACTCAGAACCTTAAATTGGGAGTTATGGGCAACAATCATTCATGCATATTGAACAAAGTAGATTTTTCTATCTGGAAATCAATAAAATGGATGCGCTTTTGTCGATATGATATGCATAAAATATGAACAATATGCGTAAGGTTGTACCCTGCAAAAAAAAGACAAAGAAACATGTGCTAAAATCCAGAAATTAGGTAATGAAACATTCAACAAACTTATAACCATAGCACATATTCGTCCACCTTGAGCAGGGCTTTACCTTACATTTGTAAAATCATAATTTATTTCTATTAATATAGCATTTATTTACTATGCATTAGCCTGTGTTTCTATTGATACAGAACATCCACGAAATATTCATTGGCCTCTTGAGAGTTTTTTCGCTTTGGATAACCTGCTTTAAGTCTCACTAATATGGTTGTCTTTTCTAAAGGCACTTATTTTATTTAGTGAATAAGTACGTGTACTTCTAATCCAACTATATTACATTGATGTATCCTAAGTGACTCTAGCAAACTATAGTTATAATAGTTTCATATATGTCTATATGCTGCTCATTGTTATTTGTGTTTAACATGATTGCTTCTACTTTTATTTTCACATTTTTAGAGAGAGACGGTGTTGTTTGTCATCATCATTACTTGGGGATAAAGGCATTAAGTTACCTATGTGCATTTAATATATACCTAGATAAATATACACAAAGACATAAGTCATTACTTTAGCTGTTCAACTTTTTCCCTTAAGACGAAATTGCACATATCCTGTGTCATGGATTTGTTTTTGAATACAATTTTTTCAGGCATCATTTATAACTAGCTGCGTAGGTATTCCTTTTTATAAAAATTATTGTTATTGTTGTTGTCGTATGTATATAATAAATGCAGTGGAAACTTAATGTGATTATAAAAAAAATTTAGTTCTTACAATCATATTTCACCGCCTTATGTTTGTTAAATATACAATGAGAGCTACAACTTGGAATGACTACATTAAGATGGGTTCTTTTGTTTGTAAGTTGCGTGTATGGATACATTTAGATGTTCGTACTTTTTTGTTGCACAAATAATTATAATTGAAGTCTACAAATATATTCAGAACAATAATTTAAGCTTGAGCATGTGAAATAAGTCTGACCTTAACGATGAGATATTGCAAAGCATGGGTAAATTTATCTATTTTGAATATAAGAAAAATTCAATACTTAGGATAATTTTTTGGCTTCATGTTCTACTATGCAAATTATAAAAGTTAGAAAGTTCGATCTAAAAATAGACCAATACGATTATGTCACCCAAAAAACTCAAAGTTTTAACATTTTTTATTCTTCAAAATATATTTTATCTACCAGTTAAATTTAAACATTTTATTAGAAAAATCGATTGAAATGTACAACTTCATTAGTACCATAATGTTAACTCTATAAAAAAACAAACAAAGACAGATAAGCACTATTGTCGCAGTGGTTAAGTGATTCAGCTTTGGTGCGAGACTTCAAAAGTTCGAAACTTGCGTAGCGTGATTCGAACATATATTGACACGTGGTTTGTGTTCTGTTCTCCCAGTGACATGTTTAATCTAAGTACCATTAAAAAAAAAAAAAGACAAACTGATAATTGAAAAACAAAATATAACTACAACCCGTATGTGAAGCACGGATTCGCACTAGTTTTTTACTAACCTAGTATTTTGAATAAAGCTAACTATATTACATTTGCTTGATTTGAACTCTTTATGTTACTAGAAGTATCCAAAGAAAACAAAAAATTATGGAGCTCAATATATAATGAAATAAGTTTTGATTTATGGTAGAGCTGGAGAAAATATGGCTATTTATTTTTTCTTTACACCCATTATTTGCTCAGCATAAAATGATTTACAAAGTATATCGCGCTCTGAATACCTGTCTAGCTTGTTTAATTTGATTGTTTTAGTTACTATTGTCTGTGCATTTGCATGTGCTTGTGCATTGGTTATCGTTGCTATTAAGAATATTAGGTTCCTTTAGAATTGTCTTCAACTCATACAGGCGGGGTCAAGTCTTCATTTTAGATGCCTTGTCAAGGTATAAACCGTTGATGCCCGTAAAGTTGAAAATATAGTGGAGCGAGTAACGTCTTGTCTCCAGTAGGCAAATTGTATAGTTGTCTCTTCTGCCATCGGTTAAAATATAGAATTTTATTCAATAAGTAAGCAAGTGGTGGTTGAAATTTAGCTTGTGAAACCAACAGTGGTGGGCTTGTCCTACGTAGAAAGGAACATACATATGAGCTCTAATACTTGTGTGGTTGCACTTCCGTATCTCATTTTTTCTGTATTAGGTTTATATATACAAGCTTTTTTACTTATAACTGTAGTAATGTTAACATTTAATAATAACTTTTTTTTTTACTTAACCATTTGCAATGTGAACTTAAAAATCTCTGTTTTCAACTGTAGACAACTGTCATTCCTCATTTACTTGTATACACACTACAGGTATTGTAGGTTAACCACATATTTTTGATCTTATGAGTTATATTCTACAAAGAAAGGAGATCATGTTTTTGTATCAACGGCATTGGAAGCAACTGGGCAACTTGTTGGATAATTGGGTAAACCAATGGATTGTTATGTTGTTGAAAGTGCATGATCTGATGAAAAGTTACTTATAAGCAATAAACTATAATAAGTTATTTCTTTGTAGTAACAATTCATGTATCAATAACAACAACTTTAGGTTGATCTAATGAAGAACAACTGTGGGTTCGATGAAGATTTCAACAATAATAAGGATACAAACCTTTATCTAGCGTTAAAAAAGGCATGTTATATTAAAATTTAATTGTTGTATGTCACTTTGAAAATATTTTTTTAATGTATATGAAATAATGTAGGTATTTTCCATAAGGAATAAACATATTTTGAGAATGTGGGAGAAGAAATGCCAGATGTAGTTCTCCTAAACATGGGAAGTGAAGGAAGAATTGCAACACATGGGATGATTTGTAACAACCTGCATATTTATCGATTTTATATTTAAATATTTTATCGTTAGTCGGATTATAGTCCGAAAAGCTACTTTTTGCATACGTTCAAATTAGGACTCGAGACCACTGCCATTGAGTTCAAAATGACGTTTGCAATCTTTTTGAGTATAAGCTTTGATATGTTTGGAGTTAATGGAATTTCGCTACTTTTCGCTTTGGACTTTAGTTTGGGCTTTTAGCCTATTTAGACCCAACCTTCACCCCTTCTCTTCATAACTTCATTCTATTTGCTTTATCATTCAAGCTTTATCAAAAATGGAGGAGGGAATGAGAAATTAAAACTCCAAAGCTCAAATTCAATTGCAATTCATCATTCAACTCCAAATTCAAGAAGAAGACATTGATTCAAGCTTGTGGTTGCTTCTCCATTGCCTTCAAACTCTTTCTTCATAAATTTGGTGAAAAGGTGAGATTTTTATCTCATAATTCTAGTCTATAACTATATTGGACTGTTGGGAATGATTCCCTATCACTTTTGCATGCACATTTGCATTTGGTTTGAATCGAATTGGCGAAAAACTCCAATTTTTAGTGTTTTTGGTGAAATTCTGCACTTAGGTCGTTCTGCCTATGCTAGGTCGTTCGCGTGGAAAAGTATCGGCCTCAAAATAGCTCGTTTCCGAGCTTAAAATGGCCTACAACGTTAGGTCGCTCGGCACTCGGAATTAGGTCGTAGGTCGTATGGCTCTTAGGTCGTAGGTCGTGGGCTTTTAGGTCGTTAGGTCGCTAACACTTAGGTCGTTTCTGGCCTTAAATCCCCTATACAGCCTTAGGTCGCTCGGCTCTGGCTCCTTAGGTCGTAAGTCGTGGGCCTTTAGGTCGTAGGTCGTCAGGTCGTTAGGCCTTAACTCGTGTGACCTTGGTTCTTTAAGTCGCTCGGCATTGCCTTCCATTTTTAGGTCGCATGACCTTCTAACCCGCTAGGTCGTTGGACCTATAACCCGTTAGGTCGTTGGGCCTATAACCCTTAGGTCGTTAGGCCGTTAACCTACTAGGTCGCATGACCTATAACCTGTTAGGTCGCTCGACCGTTTACTCCGTTAGGTCGTCCAACCCTACTACAAGTATTAGGTCGTATGACCTTGTTCCACTAAGTCGCTCGACCCTTAGGTCGTAACACTTTAGGTCGCACGCCTTTCACACCATTAAGTCGCGAGTTTAATTAGGTCGCTCGGCCTTAAAACGTTAGGTCGCTTGACCTGCGCTATTGTTAGGTCGCGAGTTTCCTTAGGGTCGCTTACTCCTTTAGGTCGTGACTCTTTAGGTCGAAACCCTTTAAGTCGCTCGATCCTATCATTCCTTTGGTCTTCACTAGGTCGTACCGTTTTGGTCGGAGCGCTGCCCCCCGGACCCCCGCGACCTGACCGGGCAGGTCGAACCCCGTAACGGTGGCGTTGCCCCCGCACCCCCACCTAGGGGGGTTGCCACCCCCCGGACCCCCCCTCCGTAGGGGATCTTATCTGAAGAGCATTCAACAGAACTTGCTTTGTTGAGATGCTGAGATTGACCACACTTCGAGACAAACTATCTTTGGCTTCTCGGTCGATTTTATGGATTTTTGAATATCTATTTCAATGGATTCTTTATTGGTTTCTTTGGATTTTATTCACGTCTTCGTATGTGAATTTTTATGATTGATTGTTTCTACAATCACTTCTATGATTTTTCACTTTAAAATATAAAGGTTTTCTATACTAGTAGTAAATATCAAAACTCTTTCAACAAAATAATTTCAACTCTATTTTCAATAACAAAGCTCTTTTCTTAAACCGTTTTCCAATCTACTAATATATACAAACCTTTACCTCACTCGTATGAGAAATTGAATTAAACGGCTTAGTAAAACAAGTGGTATGAAACGCTTGCGTTTACTTCGTCGGTTAACTCTTGGACTTGTTCGATTGAACCTTTTTGTGATAATTTTCTAGTGAAGATTTACAGTTTGTTCGTAAATATTTAAGTTAAGAAAGTGGTTATGGGACATGAAGCTAAACTTTTATATTTACTAGCTTAGTGTAATTGACACTTCTCGTTGATCATGACGATCATTCTTATGATTTAGACTAGCAATTGTGCGATGTCTCTTGTTTGCTTGGTTAGACTAGACACCACTTGTGTAATTTCATTCATACATATCTTTTTACCTTCTTGGTTAGTCTAGACACCACTTGTGTGATTTCACTCACACATATGTTTTTGTTTGCGAGGTCAGACTAGACACCACTTGTGTGATTTCACTCACACATACCTTTTTGATTTTTGGTTAGTCTAGACCTCATCTGTGTGATTTCGAATCACACATATGGGGTAGCTCCCCATGGTCTTCGGACCGTCATGTGATAGGCCTCTTTCCCTTTTTCTGTGATTTTTGGATTTCTTGTGTTGATTTCTGGAATTTATGTCATTGACTTGTTATGAGTACAAGTTTAGGGTATGATGCCCTCTTTGGATCTTTGAGAAGATTCTTGTGATATCGATTTATCTCTTTTTGATTGATCTTCTGTTGATCATCATTTGCATACTTATAGTAGTATGTTAGTATGGATATTTTATGTTTATGCCATATCCTTTAATTTATATCATGTCATCTGATATTTATAGCTAGATTAATCCGTTTATCATTTTCTTAAATGATACTCGGGTCAGACCGAGGTGTTACAGGTGCTTCTGCTTGACTTCTTCCCGGGATTTGCTACTCTGACTTTTGGCTAACTATTTAGATTAGCAGTTTTTGTTGTATACACATGAGATATAGACTCATAGTTGTATTCTTTTGTATAGCACGTGTTGCTATTCTTTTGTATTATTGTGGATCTTTTTGACCACTACTCTGATGTACACTTTCATGTGTTAGTTTTATATTCATATCTTCTTCCGTCTTTGTGATATGGATGTCTGTGACTGATTTGTGTTATGCTTATTTCTATGTTTGTTTCCGAAGCTTATTTATAGCCACCGTGTGATAAGCAATTACATGGATGGTCGCTCCTCAACAGCCTTATTCTCCGTGCTAGTTGACAACACTACACCGTAGTGTTCTTGGCTAGCGTGGGAATAGAGGTGGGGCGTCACATGATTTGTCAGTACAACCTCGAGAAACCAGAAGGCATATATAACTTGATGTTCAGGAACAGTGAACTTCAGCTGGGTCGTATACGTTGTCAATGTCTTGAAGAAGTTTCAGCGTTCTGCTCGAAGATGCACATCAGTTTTGAAAAAATGGCAGTGCCTATAGGATAAAACAACATTTCTAATCTTTAAAAATATCAACCTGTTTGCACTGACAACGTCGATTTTAATTTGCACTCTGAAATACTGTTTAAGGTGTTTAGTTTTCTTAAAGAAAGAAGAAAAAGAAAAATGTCTGTTACTCTTACCATTTCTCTTTTGTCTATCTATCATTTAAATAGGTATAATGAAAATTATATACATTACTAAAGTGATGGAATGTTAATGGATTTTAATTTATTCTCATTTAAAAAATATTGCAGTACCATTAGCTTTTGTAATGGCTCAATAATAATGTCACATAAATATATTAGCATTGTGCAGATGCAATGACTCAATTATAATAATGATTCATAAATATATTACCATTATAAACTTGCAACGGCTCAATTATAATAATGATTCATAAATATATTACCGTTGTAAACTTGCAACGACTCAATTATAATAATGGTTCATAAATAAATTACCATTAACTTTTTTTTTAATTTAATTTTTTTAAATAAATTCACTTCATAAACAAAAACATTTCCAACAATCCACCCCTTGAATTTTTTTTAAATATTTTTCGAGCGGTTACCAAAAGTATAAGATTGTGCATAAATAAAGGTGTCTTTCGACTTAAACCTTTACATGGTGGATAGGATTCAGTTTTTACTAGAGTGACACATAGTCTTGAACTCTATTCCTAACATCGGACCACACACAATCTTTATAGAGTGTAATCAGATAAGTCCGTTCATTTATGGCCATGCATGTCAATCCCAGTTTAGTAAATGCTTTAGGAATTTCGCCCAAAACTCCATAGAAAACGGACACATTTCCACATTCACACAGGTGAGTCTATCAAGAGTACACTTGAAGGTAGGTACTCCACTCCAAATAGAGTATAGATCTCACCAAAAGTTTCTATTTACTCATCATCTAATCACTTCAGAAATACATGCTTCTTAATATAAAAATAGCATTTTCGACTAATATCACTTCACAACTTGTTATTACCCATTGAACCTAGTTCTTGGGATCTTTAATCATTAGGTCGGGTTACTATTGTGCGTGACTCAACAATCTAAGGGCAATAGTCTCATTCTTTTGGAAGTCCTAAGGACTTTCTCTCTGGTCAGTCCTTTCGCTAAAGGATCTGCCAAATTTTCATCACTATGTATGTGATCCACTTTAACGGCACCTAAAGAGAGTAGCTCTCTAATAGTACTGTGCTTACGATGTATCTGTCATCTCTTAACATTGTAATAATGGTTCTATACTTGTGCAATAGCCGCGGTACTATCGCAATGGATCAACACAGCTGATATCAGATTTTCCCATAAAGGAATCTCAACTAGCAGATTTCTTAAGTACTCTGCTTCTTCACTAGCCGTGGCTAGTGCTATCATCTCAGACTTCATAGTAGACTGAGCCAAAATAGTCTTTTTCTTGAATTTCCAAGAAATAGCTCCTCCAGCAATGCTAAAGATATAGCCACTGGTTGCTTTTGAATCATCAGATATAGTATTCCAGTTTGCATCGGCGTAACCTTCAAGGACAATTCAAAATTTTCATAATGTAACCCAATGTTCATGGTTTGTTTTAGGTATTTCATGACCCTCTCAATAGCATGTCAATGCTCTATACTAGGTCTACTAGTAAACCTGCATAATAATCCCACGACATAGGCAATGTTGGGTCTAGTACAATTAGTGGCATACCTAAGGCTGCCAATGATGCTCGCATAATCAAACTATCTTACACCTTCACCGGTGTTCTTTAATATCTTTGCACTAGTATTATATGGTGTACATGCAGGTTTACAGTCAAATAATTGTATTTCTTAAGAATCTTCTCAATATAATAAGATTGATCCAAAGAAAGTCCCTTTTGGACCTAGTAATCTTAACACCAAGGATTACACTTGCTTCACCTAGATCTTTCATATCGAAATTGGCACTTAACAAAGATTTAACAGAGTTTATGGCATGAATGTTTGACCCAAAAATAAGTAGGTCATTTACATACAGACATATGTTAGTACAAATGTCATTCTCAGATTTATAGTAAATGCATTTGTCACTTTCATTAACTTTGAAACCATGTGAGATTATTAAGTTATCAAATTTTTTTATGTCATTGTTTAGGTGCTTATTTTAAGCTATATAATAATTTATCTAACTTGCAAACTTTATGTTCTTGACCATGAACTATAAATCTTTCAGGTTGGTCCATATAAATTTCCTCTTCTACTTTACCATTTAAAAATGCTGTTTTAACATCCATTTGGTGTATTATTAAATTATGAATAGATACAACTGAAATTAATACTCGAATAAATGTAATCCTAGTTACACGTGAAAAGTGTCAAAAAAGTCTACATTTTCCATTTGCTTAAATCCTTTAGCTACTAATCGGGTTTTATATTTATCAACTGTGCAATCAGGTTTTAATTTCATTTTAAGTACCCTTTTATAGCCTATAGAATTACAACTAGGTAGTAGATCTACTAAGTGCCAAGTCTTATTGGATTCCAAAGAATCCATTTCATCATTTATAGCCTCTTGCCAAAAATTGACATCTGAGGAAGATAAGGCCTCTTGGAGGTTTAAACGATCCTCCTCTATAGTAAAAGGACAAAATATGAACCAAAATCTTTTGAGGTTCTTGCTCTTTTACTTCTTCTAGGTTCATTTTCAGAAGACTCATTAAGTCTGTTCTAATAAGCATGGTGTTACTTGATGTGCCCCCATTATTCCTCAATTTAAAAGAAAATCTAGCTTCATAAAAATCAACATCATTAGATTCTATTATATTATGTGTATTCAGGTCATAATATCTATATCCTTTGCTATTAATATCATAGCCAATAAATACACATTCATATGCTCTACTTGCTAATTTTATTCTCTTAGGATCTAGTATACGAACATATGCCAAACATTCCCAAGTTCTTAAATAAAACACATTTGGTTTATAATTTCTTAAAATTTCAAATGGTGAGATTTTACCTTTTGATTTAGGGATTATATTCAATACATAACATATTATCAATAAAATATCCTCCTACCAATGTTTTGCTGCACCCAAATTCAATAAGGTAGCTACAACTAATTCGGTAAAGGTTCTATTTTTTCTTACAACTTTACCATTCATTTTAGGTGAATAAGGTGTAGTTTGCTCAAGAATTATACCATGCAATTTATAGAATCAAAAAATAAACTAGACTCGTATTCTGTTCCTCTATCACTACAAAGTCTCTTAATTTTCTTATTAGATTGATTCTCAATTTCAGTTTTAAATGATTTAAACATATCAAAAGTATCACTTTTATTTTTCACAAGGTATACATAAGTAAAATCAGAACAGTCATCAATAAAAGTAATAAAGTAATGGTGTCCATGTCTAGTTAAAGTTCCATCAAGCTCACATATATCAGAATGAATCAAATCTAAAGGTTCATAAACTCTATCAATCGATTTATGTAGTTTCTTAGTGATTTTTGTTTGACTACAGAATCACATTTATCAAAATCAGTTTGTGATACTTTAGGGATAAGATCTAAGATGCTCATGTTATGAATTATACGTTTATTCACATGACATAATCTAGAGTGCCAGATATTAAAATCACACAACATATAAGCAAAAGCAGACATTTATTACATTCGACATTCATTATAAACATATATTGCAGCAAAAGACATTGTTGTCTGGATCGTCTTCAATTGTTGGGAACAATGAACTTCGGATGAGTCATGTACGTTGTCACTCTTTTGAAGACGTTTCAGCGTTCTGCTCGAACGTGCAAATCAGTTCTAAAAAACAAACGCCACTGCCTCTAGGATAAAACAGTCTCTCTAATCAATAAAAATATCAATCTGTTTGCATTGACAAAGTCGATTCTGATTTGCACTCTGAAATACAGCTCAAGGTGTTTAGTTTTGTTGAAGGAAGAAGAAAAGGAAAAATGTCTCTTATTATTACCATTTCTCTTTTGTTTATTTATCATTTAAATATGCAGAATGGAAATTGTATACATTACTAAAGTGATGGAATGTTAATGGATTTTAATTTATTCTCATCTAAAACAATATTATAATACCATTAGCTTTTGTAATGGCTCAATAATAATGTCACATAAATATATTACCATTGTGCAAGTGTAACGGCTCAATTCTAATAATGATTCATAAATATATTAACATTATAAATTTGCAACGGCTCAATTATAATAATGATTCATAAATATATTACCGTTATAAACTTGCAATCGCGCAATTATAATAATGGTTTATAAATAAATTACCATTAACTTGTTTTTTATTTATTTTCTTCAATAAATTTACTTCATAAAAATATATTTCCAACATGATGTGTATTGTAACAAAGCATGTAAAGATGTAAGGATTCATGGTCTTTGACTACTTTCATGCATATCTTATGTTTATGGAGGTGGTTGCATCATATTTGCATGCTAGGTAAATTTACGTCACTCTAAAATATAGTCGATGTATTTGCTTGGTTGAATATAGAATACATCAGTACTTTATGCCATTAAACACTGATTTGATGTTTTTGAACCAGCATAGTTTAGATTGCATTATTATGTGTAAATTTAACAAAAACCTTTCTCCTAATAGCCAGTTGAGTTTGTGTGACATTTGTGAATTAAAATAGCATTACTCAGCATGTGCTAAAATCAAGATCATTACCACTATAACTTGCAATTAAGCATTGTGAATACGTTGGTTTACTGATTTTAATAGTTATTTTGTCTGAATGACCTTGTGAATATGGAAATAATTGTTTAACAGTACAACAATAAAGAGCTCAAAGGCTATGTTGGAATTTGTGTTGGCATTGCTATATGGAAGGTTGCTTGTATAAGTATGTTTTTATGCTTTTAAATGTGTATGCTAAGCGACATATGCATTTTATATATATATAGACACACACACACACACACACACACACACACATATATATATTGTGGAGTATTTTTCGTGATATACGATATGAACTCGATCATGTTTTGATTGTGTACATACATACATATACATATCTACATATATTGAATAGGGGTATGTGGGAAAGAACTAGTCGTGCAAAGGAAGTGTGTTGGGTTTTTTCCAAAATTCAGCAATATTAAAAATGGCAGTAGGCATTTCTCTATAATAAAGTGAATAATATACATTGCAACATCTTATTGCTTCATTATATTCAATTAAAATATAGTGTAGCATATACATATATAGTTATCATATAGAAACTAAGTTTTATAAAAAATTAACTAAGTTAACCAAGTTTTATAGAAATTAAATAAGCTTTTAAAAATTAACATAGTTAATGAGATTTTATGAGGATTAATCAAGTTTATAAAATTAACTAAATTTTACAAAAATAATAATTATGCTCACTAAATTTGATAAAAGATAAACAAGTTTATAAACAATAGCTAAATTTTATAAATTTTTAACCAGGTTAACTAAGTTTTATAAGAAATAATTAATGTTATAAAAAATTAATCAAGTTTTTCTAAAAAATTAAGTTAACTAAGTTTATTAAATTAACTAACTTTTGTAAAATTGAACTTAGTTAAATAAGTTGTAAATAAATTAACTATGTTAACCAAGTGTTATGATAACTAAATAAGTTTCTAAAATTTACATAAGTTTTATGGAAATTAGATGAGTTTACAAAAATTAACTAAGTTTTGTCAAAATTAACTAATTTATCTAAGTTTTTTTTTAAATTAACTAAGTTTAATAAGTTTTATAAAAATAAAATAAATTTATAAAAATTAACCAAATTTTATAAATATAAATAAATTTATAAAAACTAACCATGTTTTGTAAATATTTTACTTAATTGATTATGTTTATAAAAAATAACTAATTTACTCAGTTTTATAAAAATTAAGCAAGTTTGCAAAAATAACTAGGTTTATAATTTTTATTTAAGTTCTAAAAAATTTAACTAAGTTTATGAAAATAACCAGTTTATAAAATTTAACCAAGTTTTGTAAAAGTTAAATAAGCTTTATAAACATTTAACTAACTTAGCTAATTTTTTTTAAAATCTACTAAGTTAACCAAGTTCTATAAAAAATTAACTAAGTAAAATAAGTTTTGTTAAAATTAACTTAGTTTTATAAAAATTAACCAAATTTTGTAAAATTGAATTTAGTTAATTAAGTTGTGTATAAATTAACTATGTTAACCTAGTGTTATGATAACTAAATACGTATCTAAAATTTACATAAGTTTTATAAAAATTAGACGACTTTATAAAAATTAACTTAGTTTTGTTAAAATTAACTAAACTAAGCGTTATGAAAATTAACTAAGTTTATAAAAATAAAATAAATTTATAAAAATTAATCAAATAATATAAAAATTAACCAAATTTTATAAATATTTCACTAAATCGATTATGTTTATAAAACATAACCAATTTTACCCAGTCTTTGTTTGTACCAAAATTGGTTACAATACTCTTCGGATGTGTATGAAGAGATAAAATGAAGAAAGTAAATGTAAAATAAGGTAGATCTAACAAACACACCAATCAACAGATAAGAAAAAATGCAGAAACACATAAATTTAGAGTGGTTTGGCATATTGCCTACGTCCACTAAGAAATGACTGATGTTTATTGAATTTAACTTGTTGATTACAAGAGATTACAACAGCATAACTGAAGTAAAGTAGCGATTTCAACAGAGAATCAGCATAGAGAAGCCAAAAGTCCCTTTTCTGGAGCATTGGAGCATTATTTATAGGCGCAGGCTGGAAAAATCCGATTTAGATCTCGGAATACTCCTTCTCACACGCGGGCGGGCCCACGTGATCGATCTGAGGTAGATTGGGATCGATCCCTAATCGATATGTTTACGTTTCGTATCGATCAAAAACACCTCCATTTGGCCCGAGATCGATCAAGGACATTCTTGCGGTGGTATGCAAGCTCCTGTGAAATAGGATTTGGACTTGTAGATTTTGAGTTATGATCGATCCAATTTTGTATTTGCAAAAGGCTAGCGTCTTCGTATCGATCTTTGACCAGATCGATCAATTCGTATCAATCAACTGATGGTGACTTGGAGTTATAAGCTAGGGCAGATCCATCTTTTATGCCGTGTGACCGCTTCCTCCTCTCCCTCATGTTTTCTTCCATCGTTCTCAAGAAGTACTCTTCATATTGGTCTGGGCAACTCTTTTTGCATCGATGCTTCATGCTTCATTTTGTATTGATGATTTATAGATTGTTTCGTATCGATTATACATAGCCGCTCCATATCGATTGTCCTTAGTTTGTTTCGTATCGATAGAAGATGGTAACTTCGTATAGATCCGTGGCTGATCGGTGCAAAACATTATGGGCGGTGGATCGATGCGAACTAGATTCATGTGTTACTGCCGATGGATACGAAGAGTGCCATCTTGGGTGGATACGAACATAATAGATACGGACGAAGTTGATTCCCTTGATTGTAATCAATCTATATCTTGAACATACGAACTCCGATTGACCTGAAATTTAGAACATTTTCTTTAATAGCTTTGTTTGTCGTGACATATCAATCGTAACGTGATCCGAACTTGGACCAAATTTTCCAGTATCCATAGCAGACCTGTGTATAACCGATCTTCGGGATGGACTATCGTTGGTTTCCAGTCAATTCCTTGGTGGCACGGCCTTGCCAAAAAGCAGGATAACATTTGCCCCCCAAAGTACGTCTTGTGTGAAAGTGACGTGCTTTAAAAAGCTATAGTCTTTATTCTGAAAAGTTTTTTCTGATTTGTTGAGTAGTCGTAGCTTTTTCGTCAAAAGGTGTAACCTTTGATCGAGTTTTAGTAATATAAATGCTGAACTGCTGGCTGCTAATGATTATACAGTGCATTGTTGTAACTAAGCATCGAGTGTTAGTATTGTCTTTCACTATTATGATTGTCAAAAGGTGAGCATTCAATTTCTATAAATTTTGAAAATTGAATGTTAGTCAGTCATATATGCATGTACGTTAACCTGACTCCCGTTCACGTTTGCACGTTCACGAATCGTCGTCAAGTTATTTTTATCAAGTTTCATGTTGATCCTCCCCTGAATCGACGTAAAATTCAAGTTGTAACAATGCTTGACGGTTGTTTTAGTGTATCTTTTTGTATCGACCCTCTCCTGGATCGTTTCGAGGAATCGAAAAATTATCTTCATATCAATGGCGATCGATACGAATTAGTTGGCCTTTTAAAATATTACGTATTAATGGATATGAATTTCTGTGGGCTTCAACGCAATGGATATGAAGTTATCATTTCGTATCGATGACTCTCTAATGGGTCCGAATGGTTCAGATAAGTCCTTGCTTCGTGCTCCGTATCGATAGTTTTATGGACACGAAAGGGTTCATCTTTGTTTAGCCGTGGATGGATACGAAGTAGGTTCCCGAAGCGATGGCCAATGGATACGAACAGGTAATTTTGTATCTGTTATGGTGTAAATCTTCAATCGGTAAGTTTGTACTAGGAGATGAATCGACATCTGCCATCCATACACACACACACATGATTTTGTACTTAGAAAAAATTTACTTGCTCATTCTTCTGCCACCTTCGTATCGATAGGAAAGATCGAGAAATAGAAATTGCCTTCATCCCTAAATTAATACAACTCTTTAATCCCTTGTAACTACACCTTAATTTAGGTAATTAGTCAACGAATTCACGTTGAAAATGATGAGACTCGAGATTCAATGCCATTCCATTCGTTTTCACGGCCGAGTTTGGTGAATAGGAGGCCGGAGATGGTCGGAGTAAGGTCGAGGAAGGAGGAGATGATTTTTCTGTTGCTTGAGTTTATCGGAGAAGATGAAGTGTAGATTGATACGTAGCCACTTGTATTGATCTTGGATCAAGGGATGCAATTCGTATCGTCCTGGATACACTAGAACTTCGTATCGAATGAATGAAGCGTTTCGTATCGATAGATGAAGGGCTTTCGTATCGATTTACTAATGATGGCCTTTGTATCGGTCCAGAGCGATCGATACAAAATCAAAGGTCCAGTGATCCATACAAAGAAAAAGGAATTTTACACCTATACGAATCGACTTTCTTGTGATTGATATGCAGCATTGTTCCATGATCGATATGAATCATCGATTCCTATGACGGTTACAAAATATGCTCTTGGTGATCGATACGAATGGTGCTTTTGGTGATCGATCCAATTCAAAACTTTGATGCATGCGAAATCTCTGCACATTCGAACATTTTACCCCGGCGAGCTTCTGCCTTGCATAACTGGACTTAGCTGTTTCACCGCATATTTGACTGCCTTTTGAAGCTCGTTGATGGAACTGTAACTTAACGAAATTTGACGAATTTTAACTAGGATCGATCTCCGAAGTCTAAATGGCACGGTTGTGATGGTCAACGATGACGGTCACTCCGGTTGAATTCTGAAGTCTTGTCGTTTGAACGTCTTTCAAATCCCATAGAAGTTTCTTAAGTTACATGTAGAACTGCACTGCACAACACATTCATGCACTTCACATTACGGGAAAATACGGGTTTATTGCCGTCTAACGATGATGTTTACTAAGTTCAATAGCTATGGAATCCGATAGTTCGCAATCACAGGATGTCCAGAGTCCACTCCTTCCCGCAATTGAAATGCCAGTTATTGTAGCCGACGATATTAGCCCTGCTCCGGATGAATTGCCAGGAGCAGTCATTATTGCACACCCACAAGATTCTACCTGCTCTAATATTTTGAAAGATATGTTAGGCAGGATTGGCCTAAGGCATGGATTGAAGCTGGATGATGTATTGCTGCCGGGGCTAGAAGATAGAGCCCACAACCCCTCGGAAGGGTACACAGCGTACAACATATTTATGCGGGACACTTCCTCCTATCAACCCGTTCATCCGGGAAGTTCTACTTTTCTTGAGGATCGCTCCGTCTTAGCTACACCCATATGGATATGCCTTATTCAATAGTTTGTTTGTCAACTTCATGGAGCACTTTTTCTGTCCTCCGACGATAGAAGAGATCAGATACTTATTCAGTATAAAGAGTCATAGGGACAACCCTTCCTTTACTTTCCTAGAAGCAGTTAGGGACTTTCAGATCGTGGTCGGGGCTTGGAGCAAGCTGATTCAAGACTGAATGGTTTTATGTTCGATGTCCATCGGGGTTTGCCAGACGGCGGTTAGTAAGACGTGAGCGCCCTAGCCTCCTTGCTGATTAACTGGATAGTTGCAATTAATGTCGAGTCTAACATTTTCTTTCCTTTACAGCTTCAATTCCATGACCTGATGGTGCTCACTTTAAGGAGTAGTAAGAGTTCTTCAAGCAGTGACCGTTGAATACAGAGAGATCGATGAAGTCCTTATGGATGAGAATCTGGTTGCCGTTGGGCTAATTGACAGAAATCTAAGTATTGGACTCGTAGGAGTTCTTAGGACGACCCTGGTGAGGTAAGCTTGAAGGAGAGCTCCTGGGATAGTAATTACTGAATAAGGCGGTGATGAGAATATATCTACTGGAGATGAGCCCGTAGCCGGGATTTCACAAAGTTCTCAACCTTTAGTGCGGAAGAGGAAAGGCTACTCTACTAGTTGAAAATCTGTAAGGCACGCAACCGTCATAGGCTCTTTGCCTGCTACCAGTCAAGAGATTCCTCATTCGCAGATAGAGTATTCTTTTGTAGGACTGGCGGACATCCCCATTCCGGATGACCTGCCTTTGCACCAAGATACCAGATTAGAGGGGACGCGCCTTAGACATAGGAGAGCCGAATCCGAGTACGGCTATTACAACATGTTGGTTGGGGGGTTTTGCACATGCATACACAAACTTCACAGCACCATATAACTTCTAACCACAAGCTATTCATCTATGAAGATTACCAACTCTGTTTCTCTTTTCATTTTATGGATACGACGTCAAAGCGAGGATATATGCTTGGCAACCTCCATTCTGCACGCCATTCATCTAGTTCATATTATGAGTCTCGCAGACGTGAGGCCAATAGAGAATGTGATCGTGTCTACTCTAGTCAAGAGTGGGAGCGCTATGAGAGGGAAATGGATCGGGAGAAGGAGAAGGAGAGGTAGCTGTAGTATAGGCGCCGTTCTCAGTCGCGCTCTTCGCCACACTAGAGGTCCAACACAACCTTATGGTTTTGGCAAACAACCCTTAGAATCTTCGCGTCAAGTACCACCTTCTCAAACTTCAAGACTTGACGAACAACGTCAGACGACCGAAACTGAGGCCCCCTTACCATTGGACAAGCCGTTACAGAACCCACCGGGGAAGAGGCGATTTGAATCGCTAAGTTGAAAAGAGATTTCCCGAATGCCTACTTCGACGGCTTCATATTTCCTCCACACTTAAAGCGAATTCCAAAAGAGGTAGAACAGACAATGCATGACTATATATATGATGCTTATGGCCAGTATCGGGAATGGATGAAGATCGTATAGAAAGCATCGGTGGTGGCCTTCGAGCGGGTGAAGACAATTGAGAAATTGGGAACTGATCTCGCTCATAAGGACTGCATAGTGCAAGTGCTCACTGTTGAGAATGACACTCCAAGGAACTCAGAAACAGAGGCCTTGAAGAAAGTCGATGAGGTGAAGAAGAAGATGGAGCAGATGAGGCAAGAGCACCTAACTCTGGTCGATGATATGGGCCACAAAAATGCCAGCATCACAACTGAGAGAGATAATGTGCTTAAGGAGCTCAATGAGCTTAAGGTGAAGTATGTTGAGGTCGTTAAAGAAAAGGACGATTCTAATAAGGCTACCTCAGAAGCATGTGATCAAGCTGTGGAACTTAGGAATGAGCGGGATGCGGCTGTACTAAAGTGCAGGAGGCCGAGGCCAGGATTGAGATTGAGGCCAGAGCGGTAAAGGCAAGGCTAGAGGGCGACATTAAAGATCTCCTCATTACATATAATGTCAATATTCTGAAGCATCGTATTCTGAGCTGGTTCAAAGATTACCCATCACATTTGTATAATACTTGGTGCTACTTGGTTGAAGATAAAAAAGTAGAGCATCATATTGAATCCATTGAAGAGTTTGAAATAGAGAACTAGATGCTGACAGAGGACGAGAGCAGATTTCTTCACGATGCCACTATCATATTTGAAAAAGATAGACTTGTCACTCAGCATCCGGAGGCTGGAGAAGGTTCTGGCTTTGAGCATCATGATATGAGTTATGACATTTCTATACCAACCCAGCTCAAATCTACTCCTACAGTTGATCCTCTATCCGTGCCTGCTTAAAATCCTGATCAACCGCAAATGTCTCCAACTCGCGAGCTTGTCACCGAAACTGCTCTGGCTCCACCCGCGAGCCAACTGGAGGAAGGTATTCTGAACACTTCTCGTATTTATTCAAAGTCGAGAGCTTTT
This sequence comes from Allium cepa, assembly GCA_030765085.1. Classification (NCBI taxonomy): domain Eukaryota; kingdom Viridiplantae; phylum Streptophyta; class Magnoliopsida; order Asparagales; family Amaryllidaceae; genus Allium; species Allium cepa. The sequence goes on from CM060934.1 coordinate 186,353,659, forward strand.
CCTGAAGTATTCACTAATACCTTTTCTCTTACCTTTATTCATTGATAGGAGCTGCACCGGCTGTGCCCCCGTAACCCAAGAGTTGCATCACAAACAGGAGGCCCTTATGATGGTGGCAACTACAGCAACGGCCGCTGCACCAACTAGGGAGTGTAGGAGAGCGCTTTTATTTTCGATGACCAAATGATGGAAGACTCCTTAGTCATCAAAGTGACCCACTTACCGATCTGTCATTCGTCATGGGCGAAGGTGCATTCATGGCCAGCTCTTCGGGCCCAACTAGAAGCATCTCCGTGGATGCTCAAGCAATTCATGAGGAAGAGATAATTGCGAAGATTAACGCCAAGATGGAAGCATCCGCACAGGCCAGTGGTACTGGAGGTCGTATGGCGGGTCCTGGCCTGGCTCCTCTACGAATGATTTCTCCCGGTGGTAAAGTTGTTGAAACCGGTGTGCCTCCCTCGTCTTCCAACATCGAGAGTGTTCCTATTCCTCTGACTTCATATTTAGAAAGTATTCCAATTCCCATGAGTTCAGAGGAAGAGATTACCATAATTCCTCCGGGAGGAGACCAACCACCAAAAAGAAAAGGCTCGAAGAGGCATCCGAGCGGTAGCTCCAGTGGGTCCACGTTGAGGAAGAAGAAGAAGAAAACGAGGTAGTAGACATGTCTTCTTGCTCCCTTTTTTTGTTGATAGATAAGAATTTCTTTTTGCTTCTTGTAGACCGTGTATAGATGTGGATTCGGCCCCTGCTTCTAAGAATTCTTGGAATAATTTTTGTACTTATCCTTCTCTTTCAAAGAATAGTTGAAATAAAATTCCATTTTGTTTTCAGCGTAATTCTGTGTTTATTTGCTTAAGTGTTTTAGCGCTTGAATTTCCGTTCAATGTACTTGTGAGGCTTGAGTCTTTGAATCGGACCTGAGTTCGGTTGTTAAGTTTCGAAGTTATGGCTTCGGGTCACAAACGAACGTTAAGTCAAGTCCCAATATTGCACTGTCTCAATCAGTAGCTGGTACTTGAATTTTGTCCCCAGTCCAGGGGATCAATTGAAGTGGATCGATCGACATTCGCTTTCTGCCTTTGATAAATCGAGCTTAACTTAGTCGGAATGAAGTTGAAACGAGACGAGTTCGAATGGTTGGATTACACTTGCTCATCTATTAGTTATTGCATCCACACTCTAGGGATTGCACTTGTGTGCCGGCGGTCGGTCACGTCCGTTTAATGTTTAAGGATATGTCCGCGCTCTGGGGACTTAAGCTATTTTATGAGCGGTCAGACTCACCCGTTTGATATTTAGAATTTCGTCCGCACTCTGGGGACTCATATGATTTGGGGTAATCATTCACACCCAATTTGTGTTACTCCGATCCACACTCTAGGGACTCGGAGTTGTCTCACGGGCAGTCTGTTCACACCCGATTTATGTTTATACTCCAGCCCACGCTCGAGGGACCTAGAGTTAGTCGATGGATAGTCAGTCACACCCATTTTTTATGTTTATACTCCAGTTCGCATTCGTGGAATCTGGGGTTGGTCAACAGAGGGTCGATCACATCAGCTTTGAGTTTTAGGATTTCATTCACACTCTGAGAACGATAGATAAATCAGGATCGTGGACAGTCGGCTTACATCCACCTTGATTTAACAAGTGAGGTCTTTAGATGGACGGATCCATCCTCCTCAAACTTGGATTAAACATCGGTGAAGTCGTTAGGTGATCCACCCTCTTCGAGCCCACATTTGTAAGTTTATACTCCAGCTCGCACTTTGGGAGCCGAAGTCAGTTATCGGATTGTCGTGTATCAATCCTTTTTGGCTTCTATGTGATGGATTGCCCTTGATCTTGGGTTTCACTTAGCGAGTGACTGGTCATGTCATAGTCACTCCCTATTTGAATAAGTCCCACCATAGGATGGAACTTAGCTCTCCGTGCATCGTGATGGTCATATGACGCATTTTAAGAATCACTGCTTTTGGCTCGAAGAGATGGTATTTGATTGCTAAAATAATAAAGTATGGAAAGTCAGTTGCTTTATTACAAATTCAAATTTCGCAATGCATAAAAAAATTGCAAATGAAAAGAAGACTGAATGAATAAATAAAGCATGTTATATGTAGTAGCGACGAAGACTCTCGATGTTCTAGGCTCTCGGCAAAATGAGGCCATCAGCGGTCGATAATTTAAATGTGCCATCTCCAAGCCTTCGTTCAATAACATACAGTCCCTACCACGTTCGTTTCATATGCAAAGAGACAGGATAAATTCTCTTGAGGACGAGGTCGTCAAGTTAAATGGTTCGAGGTTGGACCTTAGCATTGTACAGTTGGGCAACTCGACTACAGTGCGCAGTTGCCCTCAAATCAGTCTCTTCACGCTTCTCATCTTGTAAGTCCATAGATTCCACAAGCAATATTGCATTTGTCTTCGGATCATAATAAGTGACACGATGAGAAGGTACTTCCAATTCAACCGGAATAGCGGCTTCTGAGCCGTAGGAAAGTGAAAATTGAGTGTAACCGGTGGTGGACTTGTGGGTTGTTCGATAAGCCCATAGGGCCATAGGAAGTTCATCGACCAATTTGCCCTCGGCGTTTTCCAATCATTTCTTCAGAATGAACTTTATAAATTTATTAACGGCTTTGACCTGTCCATTTGCTTGAGGGTGTGCAACTACAGAGAACTTCTTTTGGATATGGAATCGCTGACAGAAATTCTTGATCTCGGCACTATCGAACTGGGCTCCGTTGTTAGTGATGATGGTATGTGGGAGACCAAACCGATAGATAATGTTGCATACCATAGAGTTGATGATCACTTTTTTTATTGTGATAGTAGCAAGGGGCTCGGCTTTCGCCCATTTGGTAAAGTACTCAACTGCAACGATAGCGTACTTCGTGCCAACTTTAGATAAAGGTAGAGACCCAATAATATCGATGCCCCCATATTGTGAACGGCCATGGACTGACCATCTGAGTTATTACGGTAGGCGGGGCCCTCGGAATCCGAGCATTATTCTGACATCTATCACATTTCCTGGCATAATCAGATGCGTCGCGATTTACAATCGGCCAATAATAACCATATAGAAGTATTTTCTTTACAAGAGCTTGCCCCCGGGTGTGATCGCCACATTCTCCTTCGTGCACATCATGTAATACTCATTTGATTTCATCGTGGGCGGTACACTGGAGTAAGGGAAAAGAATACCCACTTTTATACATGACTCCATTCTGAATAGTGAACTGCGAAGCCTTTCGAAGCACTTGTCTTTTCGCACTTCTACGCTCTGTTAGGGTTCCATGCTCGAGATAGTTCCTGAATGGAGTTATCCATGATTCCTTATCGGGTACGGCTTCAAGTACCCAGTTGGTCTCCATTTGATCAATACTTGGGGAAGACAGTGTCTCAACCGGAACGAGTCCCATTTGCTGTGCCTCACTAGTGTTGGCTAACTTTGCCAAAGAATTAGCCATTTGATTATGTTCTCGGGGTATGCAATAGATGGCATAATAATCAAACTGATTCAATATTTCCTAGACCCGAGCAAGATAAGCAGCCAGTCTCCAATCTTTGGCCTGGTGTTCCCCCCGAAGTGGCACATGACCAATTGTGAATCGCAGTAAATCTCCATAGCAATAATTCTTAAATCTTTGATAAGCCTTATTCCGGCGAGCTGGGTTTCGTATTCGGTCTCAGTATTGGTCGCACGAAAATCGAACTTCAAAACGTAGCATATAGATTAGCCTTCAGGAGTTTCAAGCACAACCCTAGTGCCTGAGCAACGGTCATTTGATGCACCATCAGAATGTAGCTTCCAGACATATTTGGAAGATTCACTGGTTTCGGGTAAGTCCTTCAAGATAGTGAATTCGGCGATGAAGCCTGCTAGGACTTGCCCTTGAATAGCTCGCCTTGGTGTGTAAGTGATGTCAAACTAGCTCGGCTCGATATTTCACTTGAGTAACTTATCAGATGTCTCAGGCCGCATAAGGACCCGTCGTAACAGTTGGTTGGTGTATATGGTGATAGGATGAGCCTGGAAATATAGGCGAAGCTTCCTTGAGGCAATGACAAGACAGTAAGCTAACTTCTCTAACTTCAGACAATTTCTATTTGCTCCAGTCAGTCGTTTGCTGAAGTAATAGACTGACCGTTATACCCGGTCCTTCTTCCGAATTAAAGCAGCGCTGATTGCGTTTTTCCACACTGCAAAGTAGATTTACAATCTCTCGTGATCAATTGGATTTGGCAAAATGAGTGGTGTGGATAGATGTTGAACCAGTGCTCGGAATGCGCCTTCATACTCTGTAGTCTAGTCAAATCTCCGTTTCCCTTTTCTAAGTAGATCGAAGAAAGGAATGCATTTGTCGGTGGATTTTGAAATGAACCTGCTCAATGTTGCTACCTTCTTGTTGAGGCTCTGAACTTTCTTTATAGTCTTTGGAGTCTCAAGATTTCAAATTGCCTAGATTTTCTTGGGAATGGTTTCGATTCCTCGAGCGTTAACGATGAATCCAAGGAATTTTCCAGATGCGACCCCAAAGTGACACTTCAACTGGTTGAGTTTCATTTGTACTCTCGAAGGATGTTGAACATTGTTTCTAGGTCTTTGATATGATTGGTGGAGAATGTGACTTCACAAGCATGTCATCCACATATACCTCAATGATTTTTCTGATCTGGTTAGTGAACATTCGGTTGACGAGTCTCTGATAGGTTGCCCTGGCGTTCTTTAGTAACGACATCTGTTTATAACAGTAAGGTTCTAGATTGGTGACAAAGATGGTATGCTCCTGATCAGATAGGTGCATTGGTATCTGATTGTATCCATAATATGCAACCATGAAGGATAAGAGCTCATGTCCAGCCGTTGTGTCTACGAGCAGATCAATTCGGGGAAGCATAAAACTATCCTTAGGGCAGCTTTATTCAAGTCCGAGTAGTCAATGCATGTTCTCCATTTCCCGTTAGGTTTCCTGACAAGTACAGGGTTGGACACCCATTCTGAATATAACGCATCTCAGATAAACCCGTTCGACCTGAGTTTATCAACTTCTTCCTTAAGGGCGGCGGATCTCTCTTGATCCATATCACGCCTTTTTTGCTTAACCGGGACATGTCGCGGGTCAATATTCAATGTGTGGCTCGCGATATCCGATGAGATCCCACACATGTCGGAGTGTATCCAAGCAAACACGTCGAGGTTTGCCTGAAGAAATTCAACCAATTCCACCTTCATCTGTTGGCTTAGTTGGGATCCAATCTTTACCATTATAGTATCATCGTCATTATTGATCAGAACATCAGATCGTTAGCTCTGTTGGAGAAGCCTGACTGTCTTTGACTTCATCCTCGCTTTCAATATCTCTTGGGTCAAGTTCTCTTGGGAATTGGTTGTGGTGTTCGGGCCTTGGCCCAGGCATTAACTTTCAATTATTTGCAAAGCAGACAAATAGAGATTCCTCTACCCCATTTCCTTTCCCTTTTCACCGCGCCTCCCCCAGCTCAGCAACATAACAGGCCCGTCTAGCAGCCTGGTCTCCCTGAACAACTCCAACTCCATTGTCAGCAGGGAATTTCAAAGTTAGACACCAAGGGGCGATGGCAGCCCTAAACTCAGCTAGGGCCGGTCGGCCTAAGAGAGCATTTTATGGTGAGTCAATATCCAATACAATATACTACAATATCTGGACTCTCCGGCATTCTCCAACTTCCAATTCCACTAGTAGCTCTACCATCCCAGTGGGTATAGTCACGCTTCCATTGAAGCCATGAATACGAGACTGACAAGGCTTCAAATCTTTCGCTTCCATCTTCATTTGATCATAGGCTCGCTTAAAGAGTATGTTCATTGAACTTCCACTGTCCACTAAGATCCTCTTCATCCAAGCAGGACCTATCTGAGCTGAAATGACTAGTGGATCAATGATAGGGGCTTCGACACTGTCGACATCCCTGTCTTGAAATACGATGTCATCTGTCATCATTTTCTGTTTTTTAGCCGGAGCCCCATCTTCCAAGTTACTACAACATTCGAAACTCACATGCCTAATAGAGCTGGCATATGACTCCATTTCCCTCCAACTCTGATTCATTGGATGAGGACCATCACTAGCATTGTTAATCACTAACCTTCCGCCGGTACATGCGGGTTCCTCTGATCTACCCTGATTTGGTATTTGATTTTGATTTGATGGGTATGCACCTCCAGCCTGCGATACCTGAATGAACTGCTCCAACTTTCTTTCTTGGATCAAATTCACGATAATACCCTATAGATGATGACAGTCATTCGTGTTGTGGCTATAACTATCATGAAATCTACAAAAATTCCCAGTTTGAATTTGTCTCTTTGACGATTGTTTCGGAGCAGGTTTCTTATATTGGAAAGTATTACAAGTTTGCAAGTACACAATTTTCAGAGAAGTATTTAAAGGAGTATAGGTGTCAAACATAGGAGCTCTACGTCATGGCCCACGATTTTGATCCCGCTTCCTACCCTGATTTCCATCACCTTTCTGCTGATTCTGTATATTTAACTGCACCTTTTCGAAACTCTCCCCGGTTTTTTTCGCAGTGACATTGTTTTGCATTCCTTCCACACTGAGCCCTGCATCATCCTTTTTCCTAGACTGTTTCGCATCCTCCCTTCTCAAGAACCGAGCTGCCTTGGAATAGAAAAGGTCTAAAGAAGCAGGGGTTTTTTGGCCAACCAGTTGCCAAATTTAGAATCGGGACCGATTCCCTTAGTCAGTGCCATCAAAATGGAATTGTCATTAAAGTTACTAATCTCAGCGCATGCAGGATGGAACCTCTCCAGGTAACGTCTGAGTGTCTCTCCAGGAGCTTGAGTGTTACTAGACAAGGTATTAACATCTTTGGGCCTTGTGACATGCATGTGAACCTGCTCGACAAACTTCGTTGCAATTGGTTGAAACATGAAATAGATTGGGGTGGTAGGCGAGTAAACCACATAACCGCGATACCCCCCAGGGAGATTGAGAAACTTCGGCATTTGACCGCATCATCAGCCCGTGCGACATTCATCAACCATTCATACTTTAGAATGTGCTGGTTAGGGTCAGAGCTCCCTTCACAAACAGTAGGGTTGGCATTATGAATCGCCGAGCCGGTTCAACGTAGAGAATGTCATTGGTGAAAGGGGTATGACTCCGAGAGATTCCCCAGTCGTCATTAATGAGGCCTTGGCTTTCACGGATCATCCGATGGATCATTGTTAGGATGTCTGGCATCTAGACATTCTAGGCATGCTGAGCCAAGGTGTGGTTGGGTTCCACAATGCAAGGATGGGCCGGGCGTGGTCGATGGTCCATATCTTGCATCTTTGACTCTAGGTTTTCAGGAATATAACGATCAGGAGTATAATCACGTTGGCGATGGTTTGGATCTGTTCGGTTTCGAGTGTCAGCACCCAACTCAATGGCAGTGGCAACATCGCGATTGTCAGTAGTGTGATAAGGAACCGTCCGTCCTTAGGAGGAGGGTCCGATCTGATGGCTGGTTGATAGAACAACTCTTGGTTGCCCAAGATTCAAAGTGCCCTGATGTCCAATAGCCTTTTTATAGCTTCCATCCATCCATGTGCGTGTAGATCTATGATTATAATTAGAAGAAGCTGAACTTTCAGTAGATGAGTAGGAAGCTTGATCCCTTTTAGATCTCCTTCACCATTCACGGTTTAGCCGATTGATTAACTCCGTGTTTGCATGGAGCTGCTAGGTAAGCAGCTGGCAACTTGGAGTCAGCTCTTGCATCGGTTGCTGGAACTCCTCCCCGGTGATAAAGCCTTGTGGATCTGAAGGTCTATCAGCATTCTGGTCTGTAGAGGAAAGTTATGCGGGGTTCTACCTATCCCGTCCTTGTGGATCTACAACGGTTGAGGTAGTCCTGGTAGCTACCAGGGTGAATAGTGAAGTTCTCTCCCATACTTGATGCAAATCTGAATTGGATAGAAGAACTTCTAGGCTTGAGATCTGGATCTTCTCCTTAGATTCTTGCAATCCAATATCGGCAGTAGATCAATAAGCAGGAGAAAAGCTAGATTTTCTCAATGAAAGCACCAAAGCGTCTATACCAAAATTGGTACAACACTCTTTGGATGTGTTTGAAGAGATAAAACGAAGAAAGTAAATGTAAAACGAGGCAGATCTAACAAACACCAATCAATAGATAAGAAAAAATGCAGAAACACACAAATTTAGAGTGGTTCGGCGTATTGCCTACGTCAACTATGAAATGATTTATGTTTATTGAATTTGACTTACTGATTATAAGAGATCACAATAGTACAACTAAGTATAGTAGTGATTTCAGCAGATATCAGCGTAGAGAGGCCAAAATCCCTTTTTTGGAGGCATTAGAGTGATATTTATAGGCGTAGGTTGGAAAAATCTGAATTACATCTCGTAATACTCCTCACACGCGAGTGGGCCCGTGTGATCGATCCGAGGTAGATTGGGATCGATCCCTGTTCGACACGTGCACATTTCGTATCGATCAAAAATACCTCCATTTGGCCCGAATCGATCAAGGACATTCTTGATTTGGTGCGCAAGCTCTTGTGAAAATTTGGTAGCATTTGGACTTGTAGATTTTGAGTTATGATCGATCCAATTTTAGATTTGCATAAGGCTGGCGTCTTCCTATCGATCCATGACCATATCGATCAATTCGTATCGATTGACTGATGGTGACTTAGAGCGATAAGCTAGGGCATGTCCATCTTTTATGTCGCATGATCGCTTCCTCCTCTCCTTCATTTTCTTCGTATCGTTCTCAAGAATTACTCTTATCGGTCTGGGAAACTCTTTTCGTGTCGATGCTTCATGCTCCATTTCGTATCGATGATTTATAGATTGTTTCGTAACGATTATACGTAGCTGCTCCGTATCGATTGTCCTTGGTTTTTTTCGTATCGATAGAATATGGTTACTTCTTATCGATCTGTGGTTGATTGATACGAAACATTCTGGGTGGTGGATCGATACAAACTGAATTCATGCGTTTCTGCCGATGGATACGAAGAGTGGCATCTTGAGTGAATACGAACATGTGGATACGAACGAATTGATTCCCTTGATTGTAATCGATCCATATTATGAGCATATGAACTCCGATTGGCCTGAAATTTGAAACGTTGGCTTTAATAGCTTTGGTTGTTGTGACATATCAATTGCAGTTTGATCCAGACTCAGAGCAAATTTGCTAGTATCCATAGCAGACCTATGTATAGCCGATCTTCGGGATGGACCGTCTTTGATTTCCAGTCAATTTCTTGTTGTCACGGCCTTGCCAAAAGGCGGGATAATAGTTTTATAAAAATTAAGCAAGTTTATAAAAAGTTCTAAGTTTATAAAATTTATTTAAGATCTAAAAAAATTAAGTAAGTTCATGAAAATAACCAGGTTTACAAAATTTAAGTAAGTTTTATAAAAGTTAAATAAGCTTTATAAACATTTAACTAAATTAAGTTTTTTTAAAATTAACCAAGTTAAAGAAGTTCTATTAAAAATTAACTAAGTTAACTAAGTTTTGTTAAAATTAACTAAGTTAAGTAGGTTTTATAAAAATTAACTAACTTTTGTAAAATTAAAGTTAGTTAATTAAGTTGTATAAAAATTAACTATGTTAACCAAGTGTTATGATAACTTAATAAGTTTCTAAAATTTACATAAGCTTTATAAAAATTAGACGAGTTTATAAAAAATTAACTAAGTTTTGCCAACATCAACTAACTTAACTAAGTTTTATAAAAATTAACTAAGTTTATAAAAATAAAATAAATTTATAAAAATAAAATAAATTTATAAAATTAACCAAATTTTATAAAAATAACATTAATTTATAAAAATTAACCAAGTTTTATATTTATTTTACTAAATTGATTATGTTTATAAAAAAATAACTAATTTACTTAGTTTTATAAAAATTAAGCAAGTTTGCAAAAATAACTAAGTTCATAAATTTATTTAAATTCTAACAAAATTAACAAAGTTTGTGAAAATAACCAGGTTTATAAACTTTGACTAAGTTTTATAAAAGTTAAATAAGCTTTATAAACGTTTAACTAACTTAACAAAGTTTTTTTAAAATTAAATAAGTTAATCAAGTTCTATAAAAAAACTAACTAATTTTTGTTAAAATTAACTAACTTTTGTAAAATTAACTTAGTTACATAAGTTATATAAAAATTAATTATGTTAACCAAGTGTTATAATAACTAAATAAGTTCCTAAAATTTACATGAGTTTTATAAAAATTAGACGAGTTTATAAAATTAGCTAACATAGCTAAGTTTTATAAAAATTAACTAAGTTAACTAAGTTTTATAAAAATAGAATTAATTTATAAAAATCAACATAATTTTATAAAAATAAACCAAATTTTATAAATATTTACTAGATTGATTATGTTTATAAAAATTAACTAATTTACTAAGTTTTATAAAAATTAAGCAAGTATATAAAAATAACTAAGTTTGTAAAATTTATTGAAGTTCTTAAACAATTAACTAAGTTTATGAAAATATCCAGGTTTATAAAATTAACTAAATTTTATAAAAGTTAAATAAGCTTTATATGCATTTTACTAACTTGCTAAGTTTTTTTTAAAATTAATTAAATTCACCAAATTCTATAAAAAAGTTAACTAAGTAAACTAAGTTTTGTTAAAATTAACTAAGTTAGTTTTATAAATATTAACTAACTTTTTTAAAATTGAACGTAGCTAATGCAACGACCCAGAATTTTGGCTATTTGAAATTGGAATATTTAATTAATTTTGAATATTTAAAATTTAATTTTTAACTTAAATTTCAAATATAACGATTTATTGGAGAATTAAATTATTGAATTTATAAATTGAAAATTGGTTAAATTATTGTATCTTGAGTTTTAAGCTTGATAAAAATAGTTTAAAGGCTTATAAAGTTTATATTAATAATAATGATGAAGATAATAAAAAAATTTAAATTGAATTTAAAAGTGATTTGTCCAGTTTTAAAAATATATCATTTGAATTAACGTATATAAATAGCCTTGCGAGGCACAATCTTGGAATTCGATGAAACCTACTCTATTGGAACTGTAATAGTGTATTATTATCGGATTTCAGATTTCGTAGCGTTTTAAGTTACTGTTTGGTCGTACGGGATATAAACGTACTGGAATTTATATCGAAAATTCAATATAATAATTAGGTCCAGAAAACTATCTTCTCCATAAAAACGAATTAGGGCTCGAAACCTTTTCCATTGCGTTCGAAATAGGGGTATAACATTATAAACACCTAGTGGCATGCCTCGATAGGGGTTTGAAATTTTTAATTGTGCAAATCGAGACATTTTGAATTTTAATTAATATATATTTATATATTCTAGTCAAACCTGTCTTTTCTCTGCAATCTAGGACTTTGACTCAACCTATTCAAACACGCAAACATTTTCAAACATGTAACTTCTCCCTTTTAAAAACAACAACTGAATATCTCAACAACACGGTGAAAAAAGAAGTGGATTCAAAAATTAATATCTCAGAAAATACTTGATAAAAAAATTCCAAAACTAGTTTGCAAATTCGAGTTTTTCTTCAAGCTTTGATCTGGTGCATTGTTGAAGGGTGCAGCTGCTTTGTGACTAAGCTCGACAGTTTGGTCAAGGACGAGTTTCAAACTAGGGTTTGAATTTTTGGGTGATTGGCGCGTCAATTCGAGATACGGGGGATGTTATTGCGATGAGGACGGGGTGCAGCACCTAGGGCTGAACTTGGAGAGGTCCGATCATCAATGGCATTTCGCGTCGCTATAGGGTTCTCGTGGGAGTTGGAAATGTCACATTTTTTTGGGGAAGTGCGGGCTTCAGGCCAGGGGGACTGGAAGGTAGAGATGGAGATGATGAGTCGATCGACAAAGTCTAGTGGTGGATTCGTTGAGTATGGTGGGTAGGGGAGTGTGCGTGTACGATTAAGTTTGGGGTTACTGTATGCATGCGTGTGCAGGACAATTGAAGGGGGAGGAAGAAGAAGTTTTGAGGTGGGCTGGTGTGTTCGTGGGCTAGGTTTAAAAGAATAAAAGAAGAAAAAAATAAATATTTGTATTAATTTAATTTAAATTATCGACAACTTCTAATGCCTATAACTCATGCATACGAGGTCCGATTCAGATGATTCAAGTTGTGTTGGGATCATAGTGTCAACACCTACGCATAAGATTTGGATTGGTCGAGATCTGAGCTTGCAAAATTTTTAGAGAAAATTCAAACGCGTTCGAATTTATTCGGAACCGGAACGCGAAAGCGATAGGAAATAAATGTGAGTTAATCTCACTCAATTTTGGATTACTGCAATTAATTTTAAATAGTTAAAATAAAATATTGATTGATTTCTTGAAATGATAAAATTATTATCAGCTGAATGTGATATTATATATAGTAATATATTTTAGTCAGTTATGAAGAGGCTGCTCTTGATTCTCGATGGATTTCTGTAATATATCAAGGGTTTGAAGCTTTACAACTTAACCAAACCTAGGATTTACTTCCATTACCTAAAGGTAAGAAGCCTATAGGTTGTAGATTGGTTTATAATATAAAGAAAAAGGCATATGGTAGTATAGAGAGATTAAAGGCTCGTTTGGTGGTCAAGGTTATACACAAAGAGAAGGAATAGATTTTACAGAAACTTTTTCCTTGGTTGTGAAGAGAACAATAGTGCGTAGCCTAGTTTCTTTGGTAGTTAAGAAGAAGTGGAGTGTGTTTCAACCTGTGTAGTTAATGCGCTCGGCAGATTTAAAGCGGTGGAGGTGCAAAAAGTTAAAGCGGGGACACAGCGAGGACATAGCGGGATATAGCGGATGGCTCTAAAATAGCATGTAAAACCCGTACTTAATGTTTTTACAAATATATAAATGGTAATTAAATGAAAAATTATCATTCAATTGAATTATAATTAATACATAAATGGTTTTAAATAAAAACATGTGCGAATATACTTTAAATAAATGTAAAACTGTTATACATAACATAATTGAATTTAGTAGAATATTAGAGTATTTTCATTTCTGAAAATATATTAAAAAATAAATCAAATAAATTAGTTTCATAATTTTTATAATGTATAAATACAAATTTTCAACTCATTTTATTAAAGAAGATATAGCGGAATATAGCGGAAATAACGAGATATAGCGGAAATAGCAGGGCTTAAAGCGGAAAGGCTATATTTTGGGGCTACATGGAAAAATCGTAGCGGTAGAAATCCGCTATGAGATATAGTGGGGTAATAGCGGGGCATTAACTACACATGTTTCAACTTGATGTAAATAATGCATTCCTTTAGGGGAATTGCATGAAGAATTTTACATGAAACTTCCACAAGGTTTGTCTGTTTCAAATCAAGGCCTGGTTTGTAGATTAAAGAAATCGCTTTATGGCCTAATGCAAGCCTTGAGGCAGTGGTATGCTCGTTTATCTCTGGCTTTAAAATCACGTGGATATCAACAATCACTCAATGACTACTCTTTATTTCATAAGAAGACCTCTTCCTCTTTTTTTTTTTCTAGCGGTCTATGTTGATGACATATTAGTCACTGGAGACAATTTATCAGAATTTGCTTCTTTGAAAGCTTTCTTGGATTCCTAGTTCAAGATTAAGGATTTATGTCTTCTTTATTTCTTCTTGGGAATTGAGTTTGTCCCTCATTCATGTGGTGTGATCCTATCGTAGAGAAAATTCATAGCAAAACTCTTGGATGAGTTTGGTTGTACTTCAGCATCACCACTGGTCACACCTCTAGAGTTGAATTGCAAATTATCACATGATAAGTGTGATTTTTTGTCTACACCATCAGTTTATACATGGCTTATTGGTAAGCTTCATTTTCTGATTCACACAAGTCCAGATATTTCTTTCACTGTTCAATTTCTTAGTCAATACCTTCAAACTCCACGGCAGCCTCATTTTGATGCAACTGTTTATATGCTAAAATATTTGAAAGGGACTTTAGAGTTGTGTATCGTGCTCAACAATTCGCCTTCTCTCAAACTACAAGCTTCCTGTGATGCAGATTGGGCTGTTTGTCCTCATATAAGGAGGTTAGTGAGTGGATTCATTGTGTTCTTAGGTAAGAGTCCTATTTCTTGGAAGTCAAAAAAGCAACAGATAGTGTCACTGTCATCAGCTGAAGCTGAATATAGGTCTATGAGAAGAGTATGTGCAGAATTGACTTGGTTAAGCAGGCTTTTGCATGAATTGGGGGTAGTAGATATCACTCCAATAGATTTGAAATGTGACAATCAGGCATCGATTTATATTGCAAAAAATCCATTCTACCATGAAAGAACAAAACACATTGATCTTAATTAACATTTTGTTTGAGAAAAACTCTTAGAGTGTTTGATTTTCTGACCCATGTGCAAACGAAGTAGCAGTTGGCTGATATCCTAATAAAGTCATTGATTGGAGTGCAACATCATGATATCTTGTCCAAGTTGGGGATAACCTCACCTATCCTCTAACTTGAGATAGGATGATGATATATTAGCTTTTCTCAATCAATGGTTGTGGCTTTGCCACATGTGTAATAAAGATGAGAGAGAGTTTTCTTTTCTTTTTGGGCTATAAATAACTTGTAAATGGATAGTTACAGGAATTAAAAAAACACATAATAAAAAATCATAGCAGTTTTTTGTTCTTAGTTTTATAACTTTTGTTGAACCCTAGCTGTCGAGAGTTTGGTTTTTAAAGATATAGCTTCCATTTTTGAGGAACATGAAACCACTGTTAGATTCTAAAAATAAAGAAAATGAGACTTTTCCTTATAAGATGGGTGCCGATCTTTGTCAGACTATTGAAGGAGCGACAGTTTCTTTGATTTTAGCATGCCTTAAAGTGATCAAGCAGAGATTTTGAATGAATCGATGATAGCTAAATAAGTAAATAAGTTTTCCAGATTTAATCGAAGCTTTTGAAGTTTTTTATTATAGGGCTAAGGCTGGGAAGAGGAGGTTGTTGGTTGATTATAGTGTCAGTGGTGGTAAATTTCATGGTTCTTTACATTTGTGATAAAATATAATCATGTTCATGTGATTTATTAATTTATTTTGAATTTCATAGTTTGCTTCAGGTTATAAACTATAATACTACGAAGATGTTCGTTCGGTTTCGATAATGGCATGACATTATTCATAAGAGTTCAAGTTTAGTGTACAGTTGCCTCATAGAGAGTTTTCACACTGATTTTATTTTCAAATTCTTTTAAAAAAACCGAAAAGAAAGGTTTTGTCATACAAAGAAGACGGGCGGTGAATTTCTAGTAGCTAAATTTGACCAAAACACTTACTTAATAAAAATATATCATATCCACTGGTATGCATAGAAAGATACGAATCATTTGATTTAATCAAACCGACCGTTACAGAGGTTTGCTTACTGTCACTGGCCAAAATCAATTTTTCTGAAGGCAAAAAAACGTGGATCTTGTCTCATCGCGGTTTCCCTAAACTTCCTCCTTTTATTTTGCGCATCAAAGATTCCAAATTCAAACTATTATGATTTTTAAATTCTAAAATTTCGATTTCAAATCGACAATTTTGAATGCTTTGATTAATATTTAAATTTGAAATTCATATTTTCAGATTCAAATCTCAATTTATTCTTTTCCAACATATTATCACTTAATGTTTAAGTAATATTAACAAAAATTTTAAATGTATATTTCTTATCAAAGTTATACAATCGAACGGTCGATTTCTCCACCGTTGTGCGGTTATAGTAGTAGGAGATTTCACCTTATATTGCTCACAAGGCTTCAATTCAAATTCCACATTCACGCTTTCTCCACTTTTTACGTTTACATTTTCAAAGGCAATCAGTTGCTTCATTGATCTTCCACCTTTACCCCTAACGTCATCACTTCTCAAGGACATCAAGACTGAATGACTTCCATCCATATGCCCATCATTCCTCGCTCTCACTTTACTCCTAAATTCAAGTTTCTTACATTGTTTAGGCTACTTATTTGATATATCATAGCCAATAACAACATTTTCTGAACCCTCCTTGGACTGCAACAGAACTCATGTTCTGTTTAAATGAACCAAATAGCCCAAACGTTTGGTTGTGAATTCATAAGAGAAGTTGGAGTAACTATGCCCATATCCAAATTCAAAAACAGGTGTACCTATGTAAAATCGGTATGTTTTGCCTAGGTATCTAGAAGCAGGATTTGGTTGTTAACAAACTGATATAAACTGAAAAAATGCTTTCGTATTTCATTAAAAAAAGTAGTGCTCATCAGGCGGTATTTATACAGATAAAATAATATGCGGCCATATTGATAATGGGCCGGGTCAGTAACCAAAGATACTATTAGCAGCAGGTAAGAAATAAAGAAAGTGCAATGCGTCCGTCACATATATCATTTGCTTCAATACTACACCTCAATTAGATCTAGGGTTTCCATGTCCTCTCGAATCTCCTTTGCCGATTTCAATTTCAAGGAAAAATCCTCATGAATAAAGCGAATCTATGATATCTCACAAGCTTCTACTGCTTTAATTTCTCTATTTCAACAGCAGGCTTTTCGATTTCTTTAAAGAGTGGTCCGCAATTTGTGTTGCATGTTGCTAAGCTTTTGTTACCTTCATTGAACTGCTTGCAGCTAATATATCCAATGATTTTGAGATGCTTGTCACTGGTGTCATATGTTGTTTCTTCAATCTTCAGCCACTTTCTCTGGCAATTTTTTTTGCAGACATCGGTTTGGTTAACACGTCCGCACGTTGGTAAGTAGTAGGTAAGTGGTTCACCTTTAACTGTTGCTTTAGAACTTGCTTTCTGACGAAGTATAGATCTAGTTCCATGTGTTTAGTCCTTGAATGTAGTATTGGATTAGCGGTTAGTGAAATCGAGCTTAAATTATCGCACTACGTTGTAGATTTTCTGCTTGTTTTGATGCGAAGTTCACCGAGTAAAGATTCAATCCACATAACCTTTGCAGTTGCACTTGCTACACTTCTAAATTCGGCTTCAGTACTAGACCTTGATATTGTAGATTGTTTTTTTAAACACCAAAATACCGGGTTTCATCAAGATAGACACAGTAATCCGATGTTGACTTTCTATCATCTAAATCTGTGGCCCAGTTAGCATCCACATATGCATTAATGTTGATACTTTTGTTTGTTTTGAGAATCAAACTGTAGTTTATTGTACCTCTTAAGTATCTTAAAATCCTTTTGACTGTTTCCAATGTGAATCAAGTGGTGCTTATATGAACTGACGCACTTTATTCACACTGTATGCTATGTCTGCCTTGTGATGGCGGCATACTGTAGGGCACCAACTATACTTCTATATTGCTTTTGATTTTCAATTGGTTCACCCTGATGCTTTGATAAATTATTGCTTCTAACCATAGGAGTTGGAAGAGATTTGACTTGATTCATCTTTAACTGTTGAGAATTCAACTATGTATTTTTTCCGACTTAGTTGAATTTCAGAATCTGATGGTCTTTGGACTTCTATGCATAAGAAATAGTTGAGATTCCCTAGGTCTTTGATTGAAAATTGCCGATCCAGCTCCTGTATTAACTTGTTGATCTCATCTTCATTATTGCATGTAATCATAAAGTCGTCAACATATATAAGAATGTATATTATTGAATTGTTATGAAATTTAGTAAAAAGAGAATTATCAGATTTAGTTGGATGATAATCCAACTTAATCAATGTTGACTTGACTTTGTCAACCACACTCTTAGTGCTTGCTTTAAGTCATATATAGCTTTATTCAATTTGCACACCATACTGCTATCGTTTTGACTGAAACCACATGGTGCAACATATAGACTTCCTCTTGTAGTTCACAATTCACGATGCATTGTTCACATCTAGTTGTCTAATTTTTCAATTATTGTACAATGCTATTGTTGATATAACTTTGATTGTTGTTAGCTGAATACTAGTGAGAAAGTTTCAGTGAAATCAAATCCATGCCGTTGAGTGTTTCCTTTGGCTACAAGTCTGGCTTTATGCTTGTGTATTGTACCATCAACATTCTTCTTAAGAGTGTATGTCCACTTGCACCCTATTATGTTCTTGTTTTTGGGTATTGGAACAAGTTTCCATGTTTTATTTCTGATGAGTGCATTGTATTCTTCTTTCATGGAATTTCTCCACTTGCTGCTCTTTATTGCTTGATCATATGTTTTTGGTTCCACTTGATCTAAGTTTGCAGTGTATATGTTGTTCTTCTATAAATAGGGGTTAGTTTCAACGAATTCTATATCAGATTTTCTGGTTTTTCACTCCTCTTCTTCCTCCACATTTCTTAATACATATTCTTACCATTACTCTGCCGAAATCAACATTGAATCAAACTCGATTGCTTCTAGTTTGATTCTTTATCACTATCTCTACAAGGTTCTCAGTGCTATTCAGAGTTATAGACTTCTTTGTAATCTATTAAGCGAGAAATGGTGTGATTGTAGCCTTGGAAATCAATCAAGAGAGAAAAGGTGTGATTATAGCCTTGGTAAATCAATTAGGTAAACCCGTGGCCCGAAAATCAAGTATCTCTACCCAGATGATAGAAATTCTGGAGGGTGTACCTCGTAGCCTTAAAACCGAAGGTGTAATTGTACAATTGCTTTTGAAATGAAATCCGTACTTATGTTGCGGGACTGGATGTAGGGTAACTCCGAACCAGTATAAAATTCGGTGTGTTCTTTCCTTTACTGCTTTTATTTTATTTCTGCATCTGTGTTTGTTTCTGTGATCATATCTGTGTCTGTATATTGCATACATCGGTGTCTAAATTAACATAAACTCAAAAAGATTTAGTAATTCTTTATTAACACTATTCACCCCCTCCAGTATTAATCCTAGCCTTAAGATCAGTAATCCGCATTTCTCACAATTGGTATCAGAGCAAGGTTTTCAAAGTTTCATAATCTGATTTTTGAAAAGCTTTCGAAATGGCTACCAACACTGGTACTGTTACTAACACTTATATCCCTGTCACTAGTTCATTTGTAGAGGGTCGGTCTACTGGCAGACCACCACTTTTTAATGGCAGTAACTATGCATATTGGGCATGTAGGATGAAAATATATTTACAATCTATAGGATTAGACACTTGGAATATCACACAAACTGAATATTATGAACCCACAACTAATTTTGCACAGTGGACTGCTGAGCAAAAGACTGCTGCATAAAATAATTCTAAGGCTATGAATATTCTGTTTTGTTCACTAGATAGAAATGAATTCAATAGAGTGTCAGTTTGTAAGTCTGCATATGAAATCTGAAAAACTTTGCAAGTTACTCACAAAGGAACAAGCAAAGTTAAATAGACCAAAATTTTCATGCTCACAAATCAGTTTCAATTATTTAAAATGAATCCTAATGAGGCTATTTCAGATATGTATAGTAGATTTCAGGATATTGTGCATTCTCTAGTATCATTGGGAAAGGAATTTTCTCAAGAAGATCAAGTCAAAAAGATTTTAAATTCTCTAACTCCAGAATGGGATCAAAAGACACTTGCGATCGAAGAGGCAAATGACATCAGTACTTTAAAGATAAAAGAATTAATTGGAAATCTAATGTCGTATGAAGTTCAAATGATCGGGAGAAGAGAAAGTAAAGCATATGAAAAAAAATCAATGGCATTCAATGCATTGACCGATGGATTAGACTCAAACAGCGATAATGATAAAGAGATAGCCTTTATGACCAGAAATTTTAGGAAATTCCTGAAATACAGAAAGATGAATAATCTCAAGAGAAACAACTATAAGAATTCTGGAAATCAGAATGTAGTGCCAAATAATGACAAATGTTACAACTGTGATAAACCAGGCCATTTCAAAAGAGACAATCCGTGTCCAGATAGGCAAAATTCTCCTATGAACAATGATCCAGCAAAGAAATGGAAGCGTGCATTTACTGCTACTCTAGATGACTCAGACTCATCCTCAAGTGATGATGATCACATGACAGATAATTCGAATTTGTGTTTCACAGCTGTTCATGACTCTGACGTATTCAAAGAAACGGACTCAGAAAAAGGTACACGTTTACAATACAATTGGTTGAAATTGCTTGCTTAGAATTAGTTGCTTGATTGTTTGATTGATTGATTTTGAATTGGTGTGTTGTTTGAATTTTAAAATTTATTTTCTATTTTTTTTTTATTATTTCATTTTTTTATTTTTAATAGTATAATAATATTTTCTGAAATATACTTGAAGTTTAATAATATTTCAGATATATATATATATAGGCATTAAAGATAATATATATATATATATTAGAGAACTTAGGAAAAATCAATTCATGAAAATTCAAAGGCACATGTCGACATGGTCCCTACCATGATGTCGATATGGGTAATTGAATTTGAATTTCAAAATTTGAATTCAAATATTTGAATTTCCCTCCACCTTTTCACTTCATTCAATTCTCTGAAAAACTACCTTTTGACCAGAGAATATGTCATTTGAGAATCTATTTATTCACTATCTTTTATCATATCTTTTCACTCTCATTTTCAAATTCAAACTCTCTCTTCATAACTTCAAGCTCTCTACTCTCTACTTTAATGGCTTCTTTAAGCAACCCATCCACCATGAGAATTTCCAAAAAAATCAAAGAGCAATTATTCAATGATCCGGAGGCAATAAAAGCATACATCAATTATGCTAACTATGCCAAAGCCCATCCTGGAAAATTTGCTATTTTTCAAGATTTTTCTTCTTATGAAATTGATTCTCTTTTTGCAAATAATGGAGTTCTTAATCTTATTGATGCTTCTCAAAATGATTTTGTTTACTATCCTAATCTTGTCAAAATTTTCTATGTGAATTTAAATCACGGATTTTATGATGGTAATGAGAATGAAATTTGGAGTAGTGTCAAAGGTACTAGAATTGTTTTGAATTGTGATCTTTTGGGTATTATTCTCAATTGTAAGAATTCGAGAATGGATCTTTCTAACTTTAAAATCGATGAACATGATCGTGAGACATTTCATCACATTTTCGAAAGAGATGATGATTTTGAATTTAAAAATAGAAATTTTCGACAAAAACAAGAATGTCAATCTTCTTTTGCAACATACTTTGACCCCAAGATCGAGGAATATTAACAATCCTACTTCAAAAGTTTGCAAAGCACTGTTTTCTATTTTTGGAAATTATGACATAAATTGGGCGCAAGTTATTTTGGATGAACTTCGTCCCAAAAATCTTGAAATGGGTGAGAATACTTTATATCATGGAATTTATTTCACTCAGATTTTAACTATTTTGGAGTGGATTTCAAAGGCGAAGAATTTGTTTCTAAAAAGGTTTTCAATCATTCCAACATTTCTCTTATGGAAATTCCATTTGTTTTTCAACCTTATGAGACACTTACCGAAAAGGAAGAGCGTTTGGCTCATGAGGAAATGGAAGAAGAAGGGGATGAAATGGAAATTGAAGAAGAAGGTGAAACCTCTTTGAAAAGTATTGACTATCCTCCAAATCCGTCCACCAAAACCCTTCTCAAAAACCAAAAGACTATTGTTGAGAATCAACGGATTCTTAAACGATCCGTTAGTAAAAAGTTGGATAATATTTCTTCGAAGATGAACAAGTTCATTTCAAAAGTCAGCAAGAAACTTGGACTATCTTCATCATCTTCATCCTCTAACTAGTTTTATCTTCTCGTATCGCGTTGTATTTGTTTTAGTTTGCTTTATTTCAAATATTCATGTAGTTTGTTGTGTGCTTAATCGTTGTATTATCGTAGTATGCAATGAAATGAAATTTCCTTTCTGTTATCTACCTTATCTTATCTCCAGAATAAATGCTAGTATATTACATATATATATATATATATATATATATATATATATATATATATATATATATAGACACACACACAAGTATTCACAAAATCAAATTAGTCATAAATTTTCACTAACCCATGTCGACATCCTGTATATGACCATGTCGACATGTACTAGTCAGAAATGACAATTGATTTTGAATTTGAAATTTGAATAACTATCAAATGTCTATTCATTTCAAATAAATTTCTACACCTATAAATACCTGTTTCTTCCAGAATTCTTCACTGAAATTTATTTCTTATCATCTATATCCTTTATTTCTTTCACAAATTCAACTATGGCTAATCCTATTCACAATCTATCCAAAAATCTTGAAGAAACCCTTAATTCGTTCAAGAATATTCTCTCGTTTGTTCTACGTAATCAGCGTCACTTAGAATTGAGTCAAATACAGATGATCAAGGAACAAGAAAGGCACTTCGATGCGATACAATGGATGATCTCCTCTCTGCACAAGGATGATAACGAAGCACATCCTCCTGTCTCTCTCACCAACGACAATGAAAATTGGGATGCAAATAAGGCAGACCTTATATTTAGAGAAGAAGGATGGGTGGAAGTTCCTCGTAACGTTTGATTTCATTACTTGTTTGATATTTGTTTGAATTTATTTGGTTTGGATTGATACTTTCTGTGAAATAATTTCTTGATATTTGTTTGAAGTTTGTTGTATAAAACATATATATACACATTGAAATGTATATAGTCTTTGATTAGTTATCATGTTCATAAGTATAATTATTTCTTAATCTATATATTATATATTCCGTTGTATAGTTTATCAATGCAGGCACTGAAGTCCAAGAATGAGAGGGAGTGAGTTTTTGTTGATGACAAAGGGGGAGAACTATAAAATAGGGTAGTTAGGCATAAATTAAGGGGGGGTTATTAGTTTTAGGGGGAGTTATTAGGATAGAAATAATATTTTATAAACAAAGGTTGTCATCATAAAAAACGGGGAGATTGTTAGTCCGTGAGATGATGGTTTTGATGACAACAACCTTAGTAGATTATAAAATATAAATACTGACATTATAAGTTTACATATATATATGTATGTATGTATATGCAGGATTTAACCATGCTGGTACCAAGAATGAAGATTGTACAGTATAAAGATTCAAGATATCGAGATAGAAGACTCATGAGTATCAAGATTATCAAGAGTTCAAGATTTCAAGCATAAGTATTTTTATTAGGAATTTTCATTAAAACTCGTAGAAAAGCACTGGCATCTTAAAATCCAATTTATTCGTGGAATGAAATCCACTTCGAGCCTGTTAAAGGGATGGAACCCTAAGTAGGATGGAACCTACGAAAATCTAGTGGAACATTGTTTTGCATCCACTAATTTTAATTCAAATGATTTTACAAATTATCTTGTTTTCAAAATGATTTCAAAACTTTCCTTTTAAAAACATCAAAACTCCCTACCCTGATTTTAAATAATTTTAGCCTCAAAATTATCTTTAGTTTCAAAGTCGAATTACTCCTGATTTTAAACTATCTTTTTTAAATTATATATTTAACTTTTATACTTAGATTTAAATATAAAATTATAGTTAAAATCTATATATATTATTCTCTATATATGCTTATGAATTTTAACTATAGTCAAGTATATTTGTAAAGTTTAAAAATAGTTTTAATATAAGATAAATGTTATTTTCAAAGAAAATCAAATCACCAAAAATTGCTTTGGGATGTCGACATGCCTAGGGTAACCATGTCGGCATGGTGTCAGTTGAATTCAAAATTTAAATTTCAAAAGAAGTGTCTATTCGCCATAACTCTTCATGAATGGACATGGCTGTTGTTCTTCTATAAATAGGGGTTAGTTTCAACGAATTTTATATCAGATTTTCTGGTTTTTCACTCTCTTCTTCTTTCACATTTCTTAATACATATTCTTGCCATTACTCTGCCGAAATCAACATTGAATCAAACTCGATTACTTCTAGTTTGATTCTCTATCACTATCTCTACAAGGTTCTAGTGCTATTCAGAGTTATAGACTTCTTTGTAATCTATTAAGCGAGAATAAGTGTGATTGTAGCCTTGGAAATCAATCAAGAGAGAAAATGTGTGATTGTAGCCTTGGTAAATCAATTGGGTAAACTTGTGGCCCGGAAATCAAGTATCTCTACCCAGATGATAGAAATACTGGAGGGTGTACCTCGTTGCCTTGAAACCGAGGGTGTAATTGTACAATTGCTTTTGAAAGGAAATCAGTACTTGTGTTGCGGGACTGGATGTAGGGTAACTCCGAACCAGTATAAAATCCGATGTGTTCTTTCCTTTACTGCTTTTATTTTATTTCTGCATCTGTGTTTGTTTCTGTGATCATATTTGTGTCTGTATATTGCATACATCGGTGTCTAAATTAATAAACTCAAAAAGTTTTAGTAATTCTTTATTAACACTATTCACCCCCCTCTTCTAGTGTTAATCCTAGCCTTAAGATCCGTAATCCGTATTTCTCACAAACAAGAATGTAGAAATACAAAAAGGAATCTCCAATGATGAAACTTTTCTGAGGAGAAAAGAAATCACTGCAGCTACCTCTAGATGATGGAGGTTTCAAGCAAGGCAGAATGATGATCTTTATGTCGTTTGGCTATTTAGCTATGATACCGTATTAAAGACAGTGTAATGCAGCCGCCACATATCTCATTTCCTTCAATACTGGTCTCATTCTCATACCCATCATTGGAATCTTTGTGAATTCATATAGATACCATGTTAGGTAATCTCTCCCCGCCTTATTATTCTTGGAATCCATAATTGCAGTCCCTTATATGATCCCTATGATTACTTTATTTTCCTAGGTATACCACCTGTTTAACCTATTCCCATCGGTAGCCCCAATTAGGTTAAATTAAATAAAAACACATTGATAGTCCCAATGTATATTTTCAAAAACATATTTCCGTTTGTAATCCCACTACAACAAAATGACCCTACGATGGTGTCAAAAAACGCTATTAAAGCCTATAATAGCGATTTAATAAATGTTATATAACGACATGTTAATAAAAATAGTGAACAATTTATAGCGCATAAAAAGCACAGTAAAAAGTATTAATATAATAGCACAAATAATCTGCTATTTTAAACATTTTTATAGTGGCAAATTATGTGTTATTGATTATTATAATAGTGCTATTTGTTCACTATGAAATTCGTTATGAGCCACAAAATACTTTTTGTTTTTTCTAAGATAGCACTAATAATTCACTATAAAAAGTATTAATAGCGGATTATGAGCGCTGTATATGGACACATTATTATAGATGTTGACTTGTCACAACACCAATATGTCGCTATAAAGATTCAGCTACAATAGTGCGTATACTTATGATATGCTCTTTTATGTTGCTTACTAACATATTATTCATCATTCTTTATAGTGCTTTTTATTATACCATAGCGCTTTTTTTATTATAAAATCATTTAAATAACGCAAGAATTATAAAAGATAATAAATATAGAGATGTAACACATTACACTAAACATATCAAATATTCATACACATAATATCTTACGTAGTAGCAAATGTTTTTAGCACACCTCAAAAAATAGCAGCAAAGTTTAACAAAAAAACAAGTACATATTTGGTTGTTTGCATTAAAAATAAGACCACAACCTTTTCATCCTTCTTTTTTGACACACATGCAAATAGGATAAATATTTACATTAGGAACGAATATGAATAAAACACTGACGAAATTTGATTTTTAGATAGCGCAATGTAGTACGTGTGCATAAAGAGCTGATAAGTTGAAACTAAGGCCTTCTTAACTTGACTAAAAAATACATCCAAGCCATAGAAAATCAAAGCAATCTTGAAGAATTTTAAATGAAGTGACAATAGCAAAACCAAAATCAAGGGAAGACAAATTCAATATAAATAGACTAACTAAAAAGAAACATGCAGAGTAACACAAGGAATAGTGTCAAAACTTTCTATCATGCTTGAATCCTACATCCAATAGCAAAGGAAATATTTAGGAGCATTGAAGGTGAAACAATTGGTGGCAGTAATTGAAACGCGACTCTACAAATTTTAAGTACTTGAACTTCTAAAATTA
This sequence comes from Allium cepa, assembly GCA_030765085.1. Lineage (NCBI taxonomy): Eukaryota > Viridiplantae > Streptophyta > Magnoliopsida > Asparagales > Amaryllidaceae > Allium > Allium cepa. The sequence goes on from CM060934.1 coordinate 186,379,674, forward strand.
GCCATTTAATTGGTGGCAAGTGTGTTTGCGTATGGTATAAATGTTTAAGCGGATCGCATATAATATACAAAAATTGCATGAAGTTGTTTCCAACTTAATTGCTACCCTAAAATCAACTCTTATACTTAAAACAAATATGAATTTTTAAAAGAGAACAACATTTAAGGGGGGTTACATCAACCGATGCTGAATTACAAATATAAAGTCTGGTCAATAGTAATGGATACTTGCTCTCAATCATAAACATCAAGTTCCAGAGCTTAATACTGTGGACCTTTAACAACTTAAATTCCTTATTCCATTCTGGGTTAAGATTGCCTTTTTTAACTAAAATTTTCTTTGATGGAAGATTATCTTCTGTAAGCCTATGCTTCAAATATAGGTCAGATTTACCCATCAAATCTTTCTTTTTCAGTTTATATGCATGTAGAAATTTCACAAGTAGAATTCCAACAGATTTCTCGAGTGCCCTACGAAAAAAAGAAGAAGATAAAGATTGTCGATTCATAAGTACAAATTTTGACTAAAAACAATTATTGAATCAGGGGCCTACACTTAGAAGGATCCATAATTTGCACTTCCAGCGTTTTAGGTCAAAGGTACATACTTGCAACCTGCTTTTTATTTGTCTCCTACAATAAACATATCTTATGATAAATTTTGTTGCGAATTTTGCGGTTCGAGACGAATTTGATGACGATAGCGATGAAGACAATGCTGTACTTCCGACTTCAAGGATTTATCGAATAGATTCTTTCAGACAATGGTTCAACCCACCAGGTACAAACGGATTATCGAACTATCGACTTTCAGGATTCAGTGAAGCCCTATAACAGCATAATCGGATTCAAAGTTTGTACGACTTTGATCCAACCAAAAACACTTCAGAAACTGTATCTGATGATGCAATTTATAGAGAACAGAATGAAGAGGAAGAAGAGAGCAATTCTGTAATGGTTTCTGATTTCGCAACACCTTGGAGGCGTCACAAAACAGAGCAATGGAGGCACAGCGTTTTGCAACACTTTCTAACGTTGCAGAATCGCTCTGGGAAGAAGAAGAATATTTTCCACTCTTTTCAACTATTTCTGGGCGTCGCTATTTATAGACGTGAGGAGGTGTCTATTTGCCAAGCGTCACGATCGTTTGCAACGGTTCATAGCAGTTGCGAACAGATTCAAACTTAAACGTCGCGACCTTTCATTTGTAACGTTCAGAAAATGTTACTAATTCCCGCCATTAATCAAATTTAGATTTTCCGGTTCTGAGTCCTTAACGGGCTGAAATCTGGCCCGTTACTGTCCTTATTTTGATCCAAAAATATTTTCGGATCCGATCCCGAAACCCGTACCCGGCCCGGCCCGGTTCGGTCGGACGGACAGACGGCGGCGGCGCGCGTGTGGTGCAGCATGACTTCTCTCCTCACAACAAAGCAAACATGTGGGAGCCCCAAGGCCCCATCATCCACTTGAGAAAGCTATATTTATACAAGTATATTGTTTAGCTTTCTATAATGTGGGACTTTGATTTCTTCTTCCTTCCTTTTTTCTTTTCTTCTACTCTTCCAAAACAAAAAACCCAAACCCAAAGCATTTTGAAAATTTTACAACAATCTCCCCCAATTTTTAAAATAAATAAATAAATAAATAGGACGGCTGAATCACTAGAGTGACTTCCTATATACCCAAGTGGGATCAAGCCTATGTAGTTCTAAGATCAAGTTTTGCATCATCGTGAAAACCAACACATAAATAAAAGGTATCTTTTGGATTTGAACCTTTACTTAGTGCAAACCATTCAAAGCCTTATCGAGATTTTATGGTGAACGAACCTTGAACAAAGTATCCCTAATGATAAAACCGGAACAATCACACATGTTGATTTTCTTAGGTAAAGTGTTCTGTATTGCTCAGCACGTTAATGGCCATGTGCTTAAATCCTGGTTCATGAGTCTACTTAGAAATTGATCTTACTTTCCAAGGAAACAGCCTGATTTCCATACTCATATAGGTAAGTCTCTTAAGTTGTTTCTGCGATACACCTTTTAAGGTTTCTAGACTTATTAAGGATATATATCCATCCTTTGTTCTTGCAGAATCCAACACTAAATATTATGAGATTATCAATTTAGTGTTCCATAATCATTCTCTTAACTTGTTGGTACCCATTGAACTTTGTCTATTCTTTTCAAGACACAAGTTGGGTTTCTGTTAAGGATGATCAACCTTCATTCACAGACCTTAGTCCCATTTCTTGTGACTTAGAGAAACCATTGCCTTTGGAAGAACTTTTGTAAGTGGGCCAGCCAAGTTTTTCTTCGTTTCTATGTAGTCAACAGTTATAACTCCTCTTTTGAGTAACTGTCTCACCATTTGATGTCCTAGACTCACATGTCTAGACTTTCCATTATATGTCTTATTAGACACATTGTATATTGTTGCTTGATTGTCACAGTTAATCAAGACTGCTGGAGATGTCTTCTTCCACAAAGGGATTTCCATTAATAAATTCCTAAGCCATTCCGCTTCTTTACATGCATCTGCTAATGCAATCAATTCTGACAACATTGTTGAGTCAGAAATACAGGTCTGCTTCTTGAAAGCCCAAGACACAGCAGCGCCTTCTAGTGTAAAGATCCATCCAGTCGTAGACTTGGATTTGGATTCTACATTGTTCCAGGTTGCATCACTATATCCTTCTATTATAGCAGGATATCCTTTATAAGATAAGCCATATTCAATGGTTCCTTTCAAATAAGCAAAAACTCTGGAAATGGCTTTCCAATGTTCAAACCTAAATTACTCGTAAATCGACACAATATACTTATAGCATGCGCGATGTCTAGTCTAGTACAATGCATAGCATACATAAGACTCCCAATAACACTGGAATACTCTAGTTGAGTGATAGTACGTTCAGTGTTCTTTTCTAATTTAACACTAGGATCTAAAGGAGTTGGTGCTGGTTTGTCATCGTAATGACCATACTTTTGTAGGAATTTCTCTATGTAATAGGATTGAGTTAGTAATAACTCCCCCTCTTTCCTAACAATTTTAATTCTCAGAATTACATCAACCTCTCCTAGATCTTTCATATCGAATTTAGAAGACAGAAACTTTTTAGTTTCATTCACACAGGATATATTGGAACCAAATATTAGCATGTCATCAACGTATAAACATATTATAACAATACCGTTGTTATCCGATTTGCTATAAATACATTTATCAGCATCATTAACAATGAATCCATATGACAGTGCAACTTTATCAAACTTCTCATGCCATTGCATGGGAGCTTGCTTCAGGCCATAAAGGGATTTTACTAATTTGCAAACTTTCTTTTCTTAGCCTGGGGTTTTGAAACCTTCAGGTTGTTCCATATATATCTCTTCTTCTAAATCTCCATTTAGAAAAGCAGTCTTTACATCCATTTGATGTATGACTAATTTATGAATTGATGCAAGTGCAATTAAACAACGTATAGAATGTGAGCAACTGGAGCATATGTATCTACTCCATGTCTTTGCTTATATCCCTTAGCAACTAATCTGGCTTTAAACTTATCAATGGATCCATTTGTATTCAACTTTTTCTTGAATATCCATTTACATCCTATAGGTTTAGATCCAGGAGGTAAATCAGTTAAAACCAAGTTTGGTTCAACATTATGGAATTCATTTCATCATTGATAGCTTCTTTCCAGAAATTTGAATCTCTGGAACTCATAGCTTCAGAATAAGTTTTGGGATCATCATCAACGTTCATTACATATTTAGTCACATTAAGGACTTCGTCCTTACTGCCTTCTACAAGATATGTAATGAAGTCAGGACCATAGTCCTTCTCTATTCTCGCTCTTTTACTTCTCCGTTGTTCAGTACTATTATCTGGTACTGACACTTCCTTGTTGTTTTGAGCAGGAGCATAATCATCGTCATTGATATCATTAGTCATACTACGTTCTGGACTAGATGATATCAATGGGATCTCAATAGTTTGATTTTCAAAAAATTCTACATCTACAGATTCTATAACTTCTAGGGTGTCAAGAATAAGAAATCTATAAGTTATACTATTAAGTGAATATCCTATGAAAACACATAAATGCTCTATTTCCTAACTTTGGTCGTTTAGGGTCTGGTTTTCTAACATAAGCTAAGCAACCCCAAACTTTAAGTCTACTTAGGTTAGGTTTCCTATTAAACCATAATTCATAAGGGGAAATATTTTTTTTTTTAAGTGGTACTCTATTTAAAATATAACACGCAGATAACATAGCATCACCACATAGGTTATAAGGTAAATTAGAACTTATAAGCATGGAACTAACCATTTCTACTAAAGTTCTATTTTTCCTTTCAGCAACACCATTTTGTTTTGGTGTATATAAAGCAGTACATTGGTGAATTATACCTTGTTGTTTTCAAAATGTGGTGAATTCATTTGAGACATATTCACCACCACGATCTGAATGTAATATTTTAATTTTAACTCCTAATTGTATTTCGACCTCTGCTTTGTAAATTTTGAATTTATCAAAAGCCTCATCTTTAGTTTTCATTAGATATACATATGCATATCTAGTATAATCATCAATGGATGTTATATAGTATTGGTTACCACCGTAGGTGATACGACTTTTTAAGTCACCCACATCACTATATACCAAATAAAGCAAACCAGTTTTCCTTTCTACGGATTTAAAGGATTTCTGGTGTATTTTTGCTTGAACACATATTTCACATTTAGAGATTGTATCGAAATTACAATCAGAAATTAATCCTAATTTATTCATATTCTTAATGGATTTATTGTTGACCATTTTGAAATCCATAAAATTAGAAATAAGAAACTTTTTATTACTTGCCTCGGAAATGCGGTACCTATTCTCCAGAGCAGTCCAGAGTGTCTTCGTTGTTTCCAAGGTCCTATGAGCATTGTAGACTGGGGTAGATAGCGCATTCAGAATATGGCCTCTGCATAGGAAATCGTCCTCTTTGCGCTTTGCACATTTAGCCTTTAGAGCAGCATCATCCTTATCAGTTTCCTCCGGTATTTCTTCCAAGTCATCTTCCAAGGTATAGAACAACTTGACGGTGACCAGGAAAAATTTCATCGTCTCTTGCCAACGAGTGAAATTGTCGCCATCAAAACGCTCCAATCGAGTTAGATGCTGATTCATAACTTGTAGAGCGCTCGAACCTTCCATGGTTGAAGTCTACTGTCTGAAAATTTGTTGGGATTTTGCGGTCGAGACGAATTTGATGGCGATAGCGATGAAGACAATGTTGTACTTCCGACTTCAAGGATCTATGGAATAGATTCTTTCAGACAATAGTTCAACCCACCAGGTACAAATGGGTTATCGAACTATCGGCTTTCAGGATTCAATGAAGCCCTATAACAGGGTAATCGGATTCAAAGTTTGTACGACTTTGATCCGACCAAGAACACTTCAAAAACTGTATCTGATGATGCAATTTATAGAGAACAGAATGAAGAGGAAGAAGAGAGCAATTCTGTAATTGTTTCTGATTTCGCAACACCTTGGAGGCGTCACAAAACAGAGCAATGAAGGCACAGCGTTTTGCAACACTCTCTAACGTTGCAGAATCGCTCTAGGAAGAAGAAGAATATTTTCCACTCTTTTCAACTGTTTCTGGGCGTCGCTATTTATAGACGTGAGGAGGTGTCTATTCGCCAAGCGTCCCGACCGTTTGCAACGGTTTGCAACTGTTGCGAACGGATTCATACTTAAACGTCGCAACATTTCATTTGCAACGTTCAGAAAATGTTACTAATTCCTGCCTTTAATCAAATTTAGATTTTCCGGTTCTGGGTCCTTAACGGGCTGAAATATGGCCCGTTACTGTTCTTATTTTGATCCAAGAATATTTTCGGATCCGTACCCGAAACCCGTACCCGGTCCGGTTTGGTCGGACGGATGGACGGCGGCAGCGCGCGTGTGGTGTAGCATAACTTCTCTCCTCACAACAAAGCAAACATGTGGGAGCCCCAAGGCCCCATCATCCACTTGAGAAAGCTATATTTATACAAGTATATTGTATAGCTTTCTATTATGTGGGACTTTGATTTCTTCTTCCTTCCTTCTTTCTTTTCTTCTACTCTTCCAAAACAAAAAACCCAAACCCAAAGCATTTTGAAAATTTTACAACAATCTCCCCCAATTTTTAAAATAAATAAATAAATAAATAGGACGGCTGAATCACCAGAGTGACTTCCTACATACCCAAGTGGGATCAAGCCTATGTAGTTCTAAGATCAAGTTTTGCATCATCGTGAAGACCAACACATAAATAAAAGGTATCTTTTGGATTTGAACCTTTACTTAGTGCAAACCATTCAAAGCCTTATCGAGATTCTATGGTGAACGAATCTTGAACCAAGTATCCCTAATGATAAAACCGGAACAATCACATATATTGATTTCCTTAGGTAAAGTGTTCTATATTGCTCAGCACGTTAATGGCCATGTGCTTAATTCCTGGTTCATGAGTCTACTTAGAAAGCGGTCTTACTTTCCTAGGAAACAGCCTGATTTCCATACTCATATAGGTAAGTCTCTTAAGTTGTTTCTGCGATACACCTTTTAAGATTTCTAGACTTATTAAGGATATATATCCATCCTTTGTTCTTGCAGAATCCAACACTAAATATTATGGGATTATCAATTTAGTGTTCCATAATCATTCTCTTAACTTTTTGGTACCCATTGAACTTTGTCTATCTTTTTCAAGACATAAGTTGGATTTCTGTTAAGGATGATCAACCTTCATTCACAGACCTTAGTCCCATTTCTTGTGACTTTATAGAAACCATAGCCTTTGGAAGACCTTTTGTAAGTGGGTCGGCCAAGTTTTTCTTCGTTTCTATGTAGTCAACAGTTATACCTCCTCTTTTGAGTAACTGTCTCACCATTTGATGTCTTAGACTCACATATCTAGACTTTCCATTATATGTCTTATAAGACACATTGTATATTGTTGCTTGATTGTCACAGTTAATCAAGACTGCTGGAGATGGCTTCTTCCACAAAGGGATTTCCATTAATAAATTCTTAAGCCATTCCGCTTCTTTACATGCATCTGCTAATGCAATCAATTCTTACAACATTGTTGAGTCAGAAATACAAGTCTGCTTCTTGGAATCCCAAGACACAGCAGCGCCTCCTAGTGTAAAGATCCATCCAGTCGTAGACTTGGATTTGGATTCTACATTGTTCCAAGTTGCATCACTATATCCTTCTATTACAGCAGGATATCGTTTATAAGATAAGCCATATTTAATGATTCCTTTCAAATAAGCTAGAACTCTGGAAATGGCTTTCCAATGTTCGAAACCTGGATTACTCGTAAATCGACACAATATACTTATAGCATGCGTGATGTCTAGTCTAGTGCAATGCATAGCATACATAAGACTCCCAATAACACTGGAATACTCTAGTTGAGAGATAGTACATCCAGTGTTCTTTTCTAATTTAATACTAGGATCTAAAGGAGTTGGTGCTGGTTTGTCATCGTAATGACCATACTTTTGTAGGAATTTCTCTATGTAATGGGATTTAGTTAGTTATAACTCCCCCTCTTTCCTAACAAATTTAATTCCCAGAATTACATCAGCCACTCCTAGATCTTTCATATCGAATTTAGAAGACAGAAACTTTTTAGTTTCATTCACACATGATATATTGGAACCAAATATTAGCATGTCATCAACGTATAAACATATTATAACAATACCGTTGTTATCCGATTTGCTATAAATACATTTATCAGCATCATTAACAATGAATCCATATGATAGTGCAAGTTTATCAAACTTCTCATGCCATTGCATGGGAGCTTGCTTCAGGCCATAAAGAGATTTTACTAATTTGCAAACTTTCTTTTCTTGGCCTGGGGTTTTGAAACCTTCAGGTTGTTCCATATATATCTCTTCTTCTAAATCTCCATTTAGAAAAGCAGTCTTTACATCCATTTGATGTATGACTAATTTATGAATTGATGCAAGTGCAATTAAACAGCGTATAGAAGATATGTGAGCAACTGGAGCATATGTATCTACTCCATGTCTTTGCTTATATCCCTTAGCAACTAATCTGGCTTTAAACTTATCAATGGATCCATTTGTATTCAACTTTTTCTTGAATATTCATTTACATCCTATAGGTTTAGCACCAGGAGGTAAATCAGTTAAAACCCAAGTTTGGTTTAACATTATGGAATTCATTTCATCATTGATAGCTTCTTTCTAGAAATTTGAATCTCTGGAACTCATAGCTTCAGAATAAGTTTTGGGATCATCATCAACGTTCATTGCATATTTAGCCACATTAAGGACTTCGTCCTTACGGCCTTCTACAAGATATGTAATGAAGTCAGGACCATAGTACTTCTCTATTCTCGCTCTTTTACTTCTCCGTTGTTCAGTACTATTATCTGGTACTGACACTTCCTTGCTGTTTTGAGCAGGAGCATAATCATCGTCATTGATATCATTAGTCATACTACGTTCTGGACTAGATGATCTCAATGGGATCTCAACGGTTTGATTTTCAAAAAATTCTACATCTACAGATTCTATAACTTCTAGGGTGTCAAGAATAAGAAATCTATAAGTTATACTATTAAGTGAATATCCGATGAAAACACATTTAAATGCTCTTTTTCCTAACTTTGGTCGTTTAGGGTCTGGTTTTCTAACATAAGCTAAGCAACTCCAAACTTTAGGTCTAGTTAGGTTAGGTTTCCTATTAAACCATAATTCATAAGGGGAATTTTTTTTTAAGTGGTACTCTATTTAAAATATAACATGCAGATAACGTAGCATCACCCCATAGGTTATGAGGTAAATTAGAACTTATGAGCATGGCATTAACCATTTCTACTAAAGTTCTATTTTTCCTTTTAGCAACACCATTTGTTGTGGTGTATATAGAGCAGTACATTGGTGAATTATACCTTGTTGTTTACAAAACAAGGTGAATTCATTTGAGAAATATTCACCACCACGATCTGAATGTAATATTTTAATTTTAACTCCTAATTGTGTTTCGACCTCTGCTTTGTAAATTTTGAATTTATCAAAAGCCTCATCTTTAGTTTTCATTAGATAGACATATGCATATCTAGTATAATCATCAATGGATGTTATATAGTATTGGTTACCACCGTAGGTGATATGACTTTTTAAGTCACCCACATCACTATATACCAAATAAAGCAAATCAGTTTTCCTTTCTACGGATTTAAAGGATTTCTGGTGTATTTTTCCTTGAACACATATTTCACATTTAGAGATGGTATCGAAATCACAATCAGAAATTAATCCTAATTTATTCATATTCTTAATGGATTTATTGGTGACCATTTTGAAATCCATAAAATTAGAAATAAGAAACTTTTTATTACTTGCCTCGGAAATGCGGTACCTATTCTCCAAAGCAGTCCAGAGCGTCTTCGCTGTTTCCAAGGTCCTATGAGCACTATAGACTGGGGTAGATAGCACATTCAGGATATGGCCTCTGCATAGGAAATCGTCCTCTTTGCGCTTTGCACATTTAGCCTTTAGAGCAGCATCATCCTTATCAGTTTCCTCCAAGATTTCTTCCAAGTCATCTTCCAAGATGTAGAACAACTTGACGGTGACCAGGAAAAATTTCATCTTCTCGTGCCAACGAGTGAAATTGTCGCCATCAAAACGTTCCAATCGAGTTAGATGCTGATTCATAACTTGTAGAGCGCTCGAACCTTCCATGGTTGAAGTCTATTGTCTGAAAATTTGTTGGGAATTTTGCGGCCGAGACGAATTTGATGGCGATAGCGATGAAGACAATGTTGTACTTCCGACTTCAAGGATCTATGGAATAGATTCTTTCAGACAATAGTTCAACCCACTAGGTACAAAGGGGTTATTGAACTATCGACTTTCAGGATTCAATGAAGCCCTATAACAGCGTAATCGGATTCAAAGTTTGTGCGACTTTGATTCGACCAAGAACACTTCAGAAACTGTATCTGATGATGCAATTTATAGAGAACAGAATGAAGAGGAAGAAGAGAGCAATTCTGTAATGGTTTCTGATTTCGCAACACCTTGGAGGCGTCACAAAACAGAGCATTGGAGGCACAACGTTTTGCAACACTTTCTAACGTTGCAGAATAGCTCTAGGAAGAAGAAGAATATTTTCCATTCTTTTCAATTGTTTCTGGGCGTTGCTATTTATAGACGTGAGGAGGTGTCTATTCGCCAAACGGCGGCAGCGCGTGTGGTGTAGCATGACTTCTCTCCTCACAACAAAGCAAACATGTGTGAGCCCCAAGGCCTCATCATCCACTTGAGAAAGCTATATTTATACAAGTATATTGTATAGCTTTCTATAATGTGGGACTTTGATTTCTTCTTCCTTCCTTCTTTCTTTTCTTCTACTCTTCCAAAACAAAAAACCAAAACCCAAAGCATTTTGAAAATTTTACAACAAATTTTTGTTCTTAAACACCACAGAGTGGTATAGAATACAGCTATGGAAGACTCAAAACATACCACATCTTAACTCTAGAAGAGTAAATACAAGAAGGAAATAACTCAAATAAAATTGCAGATCTCAAACAGTTAAAAAAATCTTCATAGTGAGTTGGGTGTTAGTACGTGTATGTTTGTCCATGTTGCAAAGAACCAATATAGTCTACAATTTACACTAAAGCAAAAGTTCAATCTGAAAAGTAGTAATATTGTAGTATAGGAAAATTCTGTAGCAATACCTGAACAAATTTGTATAAGCCTTGTATAGACATCCGATCTGTACCTAATAGTTTTAGTCCAAAGTCTACATGTGGCTGCAAAAATTAATATTTCATTAGAGTATTATAAACGTAAGAGGCATAAAAACCCGAATATGTATCAAGAAGTCAAAAAGTATAATTTGTACACCTTTTCCATGAGTGACACAAATATATTTGCAAAACAAGGAAAACTAGGAACCAAAGGTTTCTAAGTGATACGTGGTGCAGCAAACACTTGCATATCAACCACCTAGAGTGGTTGCACATTAAGAAACAACACTCGACTAATCAAGACATAAATAATATTTGATTTGTGAAGAAATTGGATTTACTTGAGCCGTAGGTTTTAATCCAAATGCGTTTACTTCTACAGTAATATTCAGATTACCAGCCCATTTAAGGGATATCTCCATAATTACTTCCTTTTCCTCTATTGTGTAGGCTTTCAATCCTACAAAAACCATAATTCATATGAGGAAATATGAAACCTGAATTTACATTATTCTGATCCATAATGCATATCAAGATTTACGATGAAACGCCAAAACCATGTAGTTATTTTAAAAGTTAGGTCCATGCTAATATGGAGAGTACCATTTAAGTGGAGAGTGTTGTAAACAACGAGGATACTAGCTCGGCTCATGTCACCTTTGAGAGTAGTGAAAAGAGGTTATTGGAGACGATAATTGCATTTAATACTATTTCTCCAAATAAAGAGGCCAACATTTAAGTTTTTTAATGGAGAACAAAATCCGTAGAGGATTCCAGGAAGAACAATATAATGCAAAACCTATACAACTGTGCAAATCCCCGAATTAATTAATACTGGATGAATAGATGACTATGCATCAAATGTTACAAAGCCTAATCATGTTGCTCAGAAAACCACTTATGTTACCTCATCTGCTTCTATACTTGATGATTTATTTGGTGATGCCTCAATAATTGGTTCAAATAATAATAATGATAGTAAAAGTGAAGATGAACCATTTGCAGATGTATCTTCCCACATGTCAGAAGAAAGCCAAACCAATGACATATTTTCAGGGTTAGTGGTTGAAGACAAATTATCAAAAGCAGGGAAAAAGTTAATCGAGGGTCTGAATTGCTTTATAATTCATTTTCATGACAATCATATACAAGAAACTAAAAGAAATACGAGCATGAAGAATGTACACGAGTTAATGATTGGTCTGTCACTCAATGGTACAACACAAGAGGAAAGTCAGCCTAGTGGTTTCAGTGCAGACTTTCATTCAAACCCAATTTATTATGTGGCTCATATGCAGTATAACCGTACCAATATGTCATAGAAACATGATGTTTACTCAAGCTTTTGCATTTCAACAAATGAATTATGGTGCAAGGTAGGTACTTCTTACATAGCAATGGCTACTGTATCAAAATCTTGGTAACGTGAATAGTGGTATAGGAAATGATACAATGTAGTACTATGGATGATGGTCAGTTTTCACCATTTTCAGATATTTTCTAACCATAGATGTTCCAGTTCAGAATCGTACTACATCTTTAACAAGCACAAAGAGAAGGATACCAAACAATGTAGCCAGAAACAAATTTTTGTGGAAAGTAAATTGACTAAATTTAGTTATTTAGTTAATAAACATTAGTTGTTGTTGTTGTTATTATAAATATATAGTTAATTTTTATAAACTTAGTTTTTTATGATAACTTAGTTAATTTTATTATTATTATTATTATTATTATATAAAATAAGTTAATTTTAATTTTAGTTAATATTTTATAGTTTATTATTATTATTGTAAAGTTGGTTAATTTTTATAAAACTTGTAGTTAATTTATTATGGTTGTTATTGTAAACTTAGTAACTTGGTTGTACTTTATAATTTATTTATTTTTATTATTATTTTTATTGTTATTACTACTCTAAACTTAGTTAACTTGGTTTATACTTTATAAACTTGTTTCCCTAACTTTTTCTCTAGCTAAAGGAGCCGGGGTATCCTATTTATGGCACCAACTTAACTTGTAGAAGAAAGACTATGACTTTGAAACAGCATTAATTTTGTAGGTAAAGAACAAAAATTCTAAACAAGAGCTAGTTTTTTAAAAAAACCTAATGACTTGGAGTCGTCGTCATTGTTAAAATTATTATAAACTTAATTTAATTTTGTAAACTTGGTTAATTATTATTATTATCGTAAAGTTAATTAATTTTTTATATACTAAGTTTATTATTATTATTATTATATAACTTAGTTATCTTCTATAAAGCTTAATAGGTGGAAACCTCAATCCAATGCACGAGGTTCCCGCAAGATAGCGGGCTTTGAGAAGGTTTATAATGTACGAAGCTTTTCCCTCGCATTGTGAAGAGACTGTTTTCGGGCTCGAAGCTGAGCGCCTTAATCACCATGCGGGTGACTTAACCGATGCGCCAAGGCTCCACTCTTTTATAAAATTCGTTGATCTTCGTCTGTAAACGTAGTTACTTTTTATAAAATTTAAAATTTTATAAAATGAATTGGATGTAAAAATGTTGAATACTTTATAATTTATGTTGCTGTTGTTATCATTATAAACTTTGTTAATTTTCTAAAAATTAGTTAATTTATTATTATTATTATAAACTTGGTAAATTTTATAGACTTTTTAGTTCTTATTAAACTTAATTAATGAAGTTAAATTTTATAAACTTAGTTAATTTATTATTATTGTTAATATGTTATTATATAAGTTTAGTTAAATATTATAAAACTTAGTAAAACTTAGTAAAATTTAAGGTTCGTGAATTTCTCGACAAATAGGAAATTATATGCTATTACAAATTACATGCTTATAAGATTTTGAAATTACCAGGAAAGATTAACAAAATCTGATTAGCTTTGGCACTAGAAGTTACTATCTTCTACAGCGCCATGCTAGGTTATGGAACAACACACATACAAGCAAATATTATTAAAAATTAGTCCTAGAGCAATCAAAAAAATCATTTAAATAAAAATATATCAAGGAAGATATGTTTAAAGCATATATTGATCACTCAACCATATAAATTACGGCAAAACTATCATGTAAGTGTAACACACAAGGAATACTAAGGACAAAAGTACAAATAATGTTTCTGTACAATTAAGAAAATATATGTTTACCTCCGCTCTACAACAGCAGCATACACTTGATTATGCTTCAAATTTGGATCACTATCAGTCCATCACTTGGCATCATTCAAGTTTAGAGTTGTTTAACGTGTGCACAAACCAAACTGATTTATTATCCATTTATTCTTGTAGTTTCTAACAGTAAGGTAAAAGAAGAACATAATTTTCACCATAATATTAAATCCATTTTTAGCTGAAGGAGAAACAACAAATGAAAAAGTTTGGACTAGAAACTTAATTTAAACAAGACATACTAAGCTACATATAGAAACTGTTAACGTCTTGAAACACATATTAGGTTCAAGTGGTGATAATGTATTTCGTTGATAAGGCAAAATAACAATTTTTTGTCCTCTATCTCGATAATTTCACACACAAAAAGGCTATACCCTCTCATTAAGAACCTACCAACTTGCCATCTTTGTTTATCAAAGTATCACTTGCTACTTCTCTAACCAAAATGACATTTACTGATTTTAATTTTACAGTACGTTATGTGCCAGTAGGTAGTAGTCTTTTCTATATAAACAGTCATGATGCAAAAACATCCTAACAAGTGGTTATAGAAATGAATTTTAATTTTGCAGTATTGAGAATGAATTTTTCAAATGAATTTTAAATAGTTACAAAAATTCGATTATCATAGAATCAAATTAGAAATCCCAGATTTTAATACTTTAAATTCAAACTAAAATTCAAATTGAATTCAAAATACAAAACCCCAAATTAGGAGGCAAAAAATTTATGATTCGAACCCTATAACAAGTCATGAACATGAAAATTAGAAATAAAATCACCCATAATTTAACCTTTCAGAATTCAACTACTATTAAGATCCTAAAACAAGTCATCCATATATACAACCTAATTCAACGAAGATAAAATAGAAATCGAATCGAAGACATACCTGCAGCAATGTGATTCAAGCGACAACGAAGTTGCGCGTTGAAGGAGACCTTGGATTCCACGACGTTAATGGAAGGGAAGTAGAAGGAGGTGGTGATGAAGGTAGGGACGAATGGGTTACAGGAGAATTTGATGGATATGGCGAGGGTTAGGAGTGGAAAGCGACTTGATTTTAGGGAAAGTTTGAATTATATTATGTTTTTGGGAGGGAATCAATTATTAGGAAAGCGGGAATGAAATTAACTGGGGCGTTGGGCGTTACCTAACCAATAACTCGTATAAATAAAACATATTAAAACAAACAATAAAACTATAGAATAAAGCGTTATCATTTGGCGTTTTAAAAATACACTTTTCTTGTAATGCCCCCAAACTATGTATAGGAAACAGTAAACCCACATCGCTGTCCTCAAGTTTTATTAACATTCATTTTATATAAGGATCCGTCTTACATATTTAAACAAAGATAAGTATTTTATGTTGTAACCCCTTCGAAGTAACCCATTCGACTTAGCAAAATTTTATTAAAGAAAATGGCTAAAAACAGCCATTTAAAACCCTTCGAATGAAGTTTCATTCGAAAGCAAATAAACATCCAAGTTTGCCCCTTCGGAAACATTTCTATGGAAAGCATCACAAAATCATACCTTTCGACCTTGTCAACAACCTGGGGTATCCCCCTTATAAAAATCATTTACAAACCTTTCGAAAGTATTAAATCTCAAAACCCCTTCAAAAACTTTTGAATTCAAAACCTTTCGAAATCAAAAACTTTCTCAATCATCGAAGATAACCCGTTCAAAACCTTTTGAAATCAAAATCTTTTGAAATCAAAACCTTTCGCAATCATCGAAGATAACCCCTTCAAAACCTTTCGAAATCAAACCTTTCGAAATTAAAACCTTTCAAAATCAAAACATTTCGCAATCATTGAGGATAACCCCTTCAAAACCTATCGAAATCAAACTTTTCAAAATCAAAAATCAAAACCTTCCGAAATCAAAACCTTTTGCAATCATCGAAGATAATCCCTTCAAAACCTTTCGAAATCAAACCTTTCGCAATCATTGGAGATAACCCCTTCAAAATATTTCGCAATCAAACCTTTCAAAATCAATTATGTTTCTATTCAAAAGCAAAGGAAGCAGCCTCCCCATCCCTTCGCCCCTCTTTCCTTCGATACCGTGCCTACCTTTCGTCTTAGATGAAAGGTACCTTTTGACTTCATCAAACGGGTAAAAGCGGGCTTGTTGGAGTCGAAGGCAGAAATAGGCCTGTTGAAATGATGTTTTATCTTGCTTGTCTAATTTTGATTTGCTGAGAAGCCTTCTCTTTAACATGTAAATTTTAAAAAGTATAAAATAGTCAACATTTTTCTCAAAATACTATACTTCTTCCCCAAATCAATTTTCGAAAGCAATTACTCTCCGGCTTTGACCGAGGCAGAAGCAATATCGCAGTTTAGCCCTTAGGCTTAATTAATTTAATTACCTTAGTTAACCACTAAGGAAAAATCCACAAAAATCTCCATAAATCTTAAAAATCATATACTTCAACATATAAAAATTTCAAAGCATATGAAGATCAAAACAACTTGAAATTTAACCAAAACCGAATAAAACGTATTATTTAGCCCTTAACATTTTAAAACACCTAAATCTTATCCAAACAAAGGTTTAAATGGTCATATCCTAACCAAAATCACAAACATGAATCGGGTATATCCCGTAACTGAAACACTGGAAATGAGATGATAAACATGATTATTCACCTTGATTAGTTAATTGGAGATTGAGTTAATTTCCTAGCTTGAATTCCTTAGCTTTTCTTCAATTTTTTGCTCTTCTTGGAACTTTTAATGGCCAAGCGAAATATAGGTGAGGAGTTATGAATGAGAAAGTGAAAGTTTATTAAAGTGGAGGAAGAGATTTATACTAAGAAAAGTAATCCATTTCCAAGTTTATCCCTTAGGAAAATTCCTCCTTCTAAATTTAGTCAAGTCTTATTTTAGTTCATTCATTAAGACACGACCATTGGATTTATTAATCTCATCTCCCTAATTATTCACATTATTTTATTTAATTTATCCAATTAAATATCCTAAGTAATGTTACTTAAAATTCAGGGCATTATAGACTCCACCCTTTAAAGAATTTCATCCCCGAAATTTCATTGAGGACAAAACAACAAGCATATAGCTCATGCAAGTAAAGCTAGTATAATCTACCAGCCAAATTCTATATAAACCCTATATAGAACATACCATCTGAAATATCCCAGGAAAAGTAGCCCTAATCCTACCTTCTGTCTCCTAAGTATAGTCTTTCATGTTGTCGCTCCACTGAACTTTCACCAACCCGACTGTCTTGTTCCTTAGCATCTTCTCATATTTGCCATAATATGAACTAGTTGCCTCACAAAAGTCATATCTGGTTCCACCACTAAGTCCTCTAGTGCCGTCGGAGTGATAGTAGTTTCTGGATCATGAACATACTTCCTAAGATGAGAAACATGAAACACATCGTGGACCCCGACTAAACTGCTCAGCAAATCTACTCGATATGCGAGTCTCCTGATCTTCTCTGATATAGGAAATGGTCCAACAATATCTCGGTGTTAACTTCTCGGTCTTCCTGAACCGAACCACAACTTTCATCAACGATACCTTGATGAAAACTCTATCTCCAACTAAGAACTCTAGGTCCTTACGCCTTTTGTCTGCGTTACTATTCTCCCTAGATTGAGCTTCCTTCATTCTTTCCCGTATAAACTCGATCTTATCCGTCGCCTCTCTCACTATATCTAGACCAATGACCAATCTGTCTCCGGTCTCTAACCAACATGTTGGTGATTTTCATGGCTTTCCATGCAAAGCTTCGAAAGGCATCTTTCCTATAGTAGTCTGATAATTATTATCATAGGAAAACTCCACTAAGTGCAAATGATCTTCCCAAGAACCACTAAAATCCAGCACACAAGCTCTTAATAGATCTTCCAGTACCTTGTTGACTCTCTCTGTCTGCCCATCTGTCTAAGGATGATATGCGGTACTCATCTTGAGCTTAGTGACTAACACACTCTACAGTTTCTTCCATAACTCATTAGTAAACAAAGCATCTCTATCGTTGGCGATGCTACTAGGAATTCCATGCAGTCTAATGATGTTCTTTATGAACAACTTAGCTAAAACAGTGCCATCCTGGTTAACCTTACCAAAATGAAATGGACACTCTTGGTCAATCTGTCCACTATGACCCATATACTTTCATGACCCCGGTTTGACCTTTGCAACCCGTCAATAAAATCCATGGATATCAAATCCCACTTCCAAACTGGAATATCCAAAGGCTAAAGCAAACCACTTGGCTTATGATGTTCGGCTTTTACTTGCTGATAGTTCAAACACTTTTTTACCCATAAGCCAACTTCTCTCTTCATTCCTTCCCAGAGGAAACTTCTCTTCATATCCTAATACGTCTTGGTTCCCCCAGGATGAATCGCAAAACTTCGATCGATGACATTCGATAAGAACTTCCTTCTTAAGGTTTTCAAAATTCGAAACATATAACCATTCCTTCTTTCTCAACCAACCCCCATGGTCAAGAATAAATTCTTTCAAATCATCAATCTCGGTTCCAGCTTCTAACCTTCTAATCTTCTCAGCAAACACTGGATCCACTTTCTTCCTAGAAGAAATCCGTTCGATCAGAACTGGACAAACTTCCAAACAAGACATCATGGCGATATTCCGACTAGATCCAACAATCGACCTCAACTACAAACTGCAAGCAGCCAGTGCTTTCAAGTCTTTCCATTCTGCCAACATAGCTAACACCACATTCTGATGTTTCCTGATAAGCGCATCCGCCACCTTATTTCCTTTTCCCGGTGTATACTCGATGCTAAATTCATAAGCTGTAACAAACTCCAGCCATCTCTGATGTCTCATATTCAGCTCCTTTTGGAAGAATAAATATTGTAGGTACTTATGATCTGTAAATAGCTCAGACCTTTCTCCCAAAAGATAATGTATTTATACCTTCAGTGTAAAGATTACCGCTGCCAAATCCAAATCATGACTAGGGTATCTCACTTCATGCAGTTTAAACTGCCTAGAAGCATAGGAAATAACCTTTCCATTTTGCATTAGCATAGCACCCAACCCAGTACCACATGCATTGGTGTAAACTACAAACCTCTGATTCCCATCCGGAACTACTAACACTGACGCATTGGTTAACAAATGTTTCAACTTAAGGAATGCCTCCTTACATTTGTCAGACCAAACAAACTTCACGTCCTTCCTCGTTAGCATAGTCAAGGATGCCTCTATTTGCGAGAAATCCTTAATGAACCTTCGGTAGTATCTTGCAAGACCAAGAAAACTTCTAATCTTACTTACCGTCTTTGGTCTCTTCCAATTGTTAACAGCCTCAATCTTATTTGGATCAACTGTTAACCCTTCCTCGAAAACTACAGGACCAAGAAACTTCACTTCCTTCTTCCAAAAATGACACTTGGAGAACTTCGCCTTCAACTGATGTTGCCTTAGCGTCCCCAATACTATTCTACGATGATCTGCATGATCCTTCTCATTCTTAGATTATACCAAAATGTCATCAATAAAAACCAACATGAACCTATCTATGTGCTCTCGGAAAACCCGTTTCATCAAATCCACGAAGAAAGCTGGGGCATTAGTAAGCCGAATAGCATAACCGACCACTCATAAGACCCATATCTAGTCCTCAACACCGTCAAAGGAATACCGTCCTCCTCTACTCTTAGCTGATGGAAACCTGTCACCAGATCTTACTGGGAAAACACTCTGGCTCCACTCAACTGATCGAATAAGTCATCGATCTCGGCAATGGACACCTATTCTTGATCGTCCTCTCTTTCAGCATAGGATATTCCATACACATCCTTAATGACCCATCTGGCTTCTTCATGAATACTGCGGCCGTTTCCCAAGGCAAACTGTTTGGCCAGATGAAATTCTATCTTTCCAATTCCACTAGCTGCACCTTCAATTCCTTCATCTCGGTTAGTGACATCCTACTAGGTGGTCTACTTACGGGTGCAGCTCCCGGTATGAGATCTATCCGAAATTCGGTTACTCCTTTGGGCGGCAAGCCCGAAACTGGTTCAAGCACATCTACAAACTCTTTTGCTACATAAACCTACTTCAACTTTGCTTCTGTTCCCATAGCACCCAATAATACATAAGCATTTTCGTTCAAACTCCATACCGAGTAAAGGACTCAGTTATGGCTATTAGGGTGTTTCAATGATATTTTCCTCTCCTGGCAAACTATCCTAGCATCATATCTAACCAATCCATACCCAATGTGATCCTGAAACCCACGAAATCAAAAACGTATAAATTGCATGCAAATATATGACCTGACAACTCAAGTTCAAACCGGTCATACCTCATTCCCAGAGTTGCATACCCTCCTATAGGATTCGCAACCCTTAAAGGAGTAATAAGGTGTAAAGGTTCCAAACATAAGCAATCTACTAAATAATGAGATATAAATGAGTGCGATGCAACAGTATCAAATAGTATCCTAACCGGAGTACTATGAATCATAAGCAAACTTTTCATCACAGCTTTTCCTTTCTCAACAGCCGTTGGCCTAGAGGATGGTGTTTCCAACGTAAAGACCTTTCCCATTCCAGCCTTAGTAGCCTCGAGACACTTGTCCTTGTAATGTTCCATCTGGCCACAGTTATAGCACTTCACATTCGGCCTCACTGCAACTGCTCTTCGATCACCCGAGCGACGCTCATTAGCATAGTGCCCCTTCTTTTCACACTTGTAATAAACAATATCAGCCTTGCTCTTCTTAGCTGGTACCCTTGACTGGGCACCTTTCTTCTTGAAGAATTCCACTTCTTACCTTGAAAATTTTGAACCTCAATCTGTTTCCCTTTTTCAAAGGTAGAAAGCATATCTTCATTTCGAATAGCCATCCCAATAACAGTATGACACGGATCCTGGAGATTCGGCGTGGTTGCCTGGTGATCTCAAGATTAACTCCCTGATAAACTTATCATTCCTCCAAATGATAGTATCCATAGTAGCATATCCGTAATAGGACGGCTCATTAAACTATGTAGCTTATTCAATCATCGATCTATTCCCCTGGACTAAATCTGCAAATTTTCTAAGCAATGCTGACTTAGCAACCTCTAATAGAAATCTTTCATCGAACCTCCTTCAAAATTCGACCCAAGTCAGGTCTTCTTCTGGCTCTCCTATGGTCGCTCTGTTCCACTAAAACAATGCTGCTCCCTACAATTTCCTTGAAGCAAGTCTCCTCTTCTGCATATCCATCAAGCTAAGATCTGCAAATATCCTTTCACCATGCAATAGCCAGTTCTCCACTCCTACTACATCCTCGGTTCTAAAAAAAGGATTTCCTCCAAGGCCGGCGTAATCCCTGCTCAGCTTGGCATAATTTTTGCCAACTAGGGCCGCCAGATTAGCTCCTCCATCATTCCCTACAACCACTCACGCAGCTGCTCCAACATGCATCATATTCACGAAGAACCGATACATTATCCCCATATCAACCGATGGGTACTCAGCACCAACATTAGCATTTGCTTCTGGGTCTGCATTTGCATGTCCACCCTGGTTACTCCTCTTATTGGGTCGAACATTTCTGCGTGTTGCAGTGAATCTCCCACCTTGATTCTCTCTTCCGTTTTCTGTCTCCATATCTTACTTCCCTACTACCTGAAATCCAATCTTGGTAAGATACAGAAAAATAGTCTAAGAGAATAGGGAATACATACTTAGTTATTTATAGCAACTATACATATGTTACTATAACGCTTACCCAAGCTCAACCATATTCTAGATTCATTAGATTATGCTTTAAAAATCTTTGAAGGTTTAAATTCCTTTTAAGTACATAAACCATGCTCTGATACCAACTTGTAACATCCCGCTCCATATGCTTAAAACTAACTGCTACGGATGCTGCAGTCATCCATAGATGTTATTTATGAGGACCGAAATCGGAATCTCGAAACTATTGGCAGCACAGAAACACAAGAATATGAAAAAAAAATTAAACTTCAACAAAACAGAATTTCTCATATCTTATGAATTTCAATTTAAGATTTAATTACATAATCCCAGACGTTAACCACGTTCGGATCACATATTCATGTGCAAAATACGATAAGAGCGACATATGAAGGTGTCCCCTTATGATGATCAGAGAACTAATAAATATAAATTTTACAGTTCTTAGTACATCACAGCAGAAAACACAATATAGTTCCTATATAGCTAACACTACCTCTTGTACATCTAAGGAAGCTTATTCATCCAAAACCTGAAAGTCTCCAACTCCCAGATTACTCAAATTGATTTTGAGTACTCGAGAGTTTGTGGAGAAATACAAACTTTGAATCAGACAATATGTCTAGTATGAATAGTCCCCTATCATCTCTTATCATAAATAAATATCTAGTGTGACCATGCCGTTTCCAAAATAAAACATGCAAATCATTTACTATACCCCTGCCCCCAAAATGATTAGTCTTAACATAATATGAAATAAAGCCATAAATCATATGTATTGGATATCTCATCTGCCCATTTATTAGATATCCCAACTTAAAGAAATTTATTAGATTTTCTATCTAAAATTAATTTATTAATATTCTCCTCTAAAATCTTTAAAATGACTATCCGTCATAATTTAATAGGACTGTCCTCCCAAATCCCTTTAAAATAAATGCAGATTATCCATCATACATTGTTTTATAAAAAACGGTGTAGGCTATCGACTGCATACTCCGTAGATTTCCTAGGGTGACTATGAACCCTTGGGTGCCAGATCCCAAGGATAACCACCTCTGGCAATACATTCTTTACTTTAGAAATTTGATATGGGCTATCAACCGCACATTCCATGGTTTTCCTAGGTTAACCAAGAACCCATCACTTGGCCAATTAAAACATCATGATCTCTATGATTATTTATAAAAATTCATGATCCCCATGATTACTTATTTTTCCCAGGTATACCACCTGTTTAAACTATTCTCATTGGTAGCCCCAATTAGATTAAATAAAATAAAAACACATTGATAGCCCCAATGTATATTTTCAAAAGTATATTTCTATTTGTAACCCCAAACTAATTATCATAAACATTAAACCCACCCCGATGTCCCCAAGATTTATTAACATTCATTTTATATAAGGATCCCCCTTACATATTCAAACAAAGATATGTATTTTATGCTGTAACCCTTCGAAGTAACCCCTTCGACTTACCAAAGTTTTTCTTAAGAAAAATGGCTAAAAACAACCCTTTAAAACCCTCCGAATAAAGTTCCATTCGAAAGCAACTAAATGTCCAAAGTTACCCTTCCGAAAACCTTTCTTTTGAAAGCATCACAAAATCATACCTTTGACCTTCTCGAAAGCCTGGGGTATCCCCCCTATGAAACCATTTATAAACCTTTCGAAAGTATTAAAATCAAAACCCTTCGCAATCATTGAAGATAACCCTTTCAAAACCTTTCGAAATCAAACATTCGAAATCAAAACCTTTCGAAATCAAAACCTTTCGCAATCATTGAAGATAACCCCTTCAAAACCTTTCGAAATCAAACCTTTCGAAATCAAAACCTTTCGCAATCATCGAAGATAACCCCTTCAAAAACCTTCGAAATTAAACCTTTCGAAATCAAAACCTTTCGCAATCATCGAAGATAACCCCCTTCAAAACCTTTCGAAATCAAAGCCTTTCACAATCATTGAAAATAACCCCTTCAAAAACCTTTCACAATCAAACCTTTCAAAATCAATTATGTTTCTATTAGAAAGCAAAGGAAGCAGCCTCCCCATCCCTTCGCCCCTCTTTCCTTCGACATCATGCCTACCTTTCGACTTAGGTAGAGGGTAATTGTTTACCTTCTGGCTTAGATGAGAAGTACCTTTCGACTTCGTCAAAAGTGTAAAAGCAGGCTTGTTGGAGTCGAAGGCAGAACTTGGCCTACTGAAGTGAAGTTTTATCTTGCTCATTTAATTTTGATTGGCTGAGGAGCCTTCTCCGATACTTCCAAATTTTAAAAAGTATAAAATAGTCAACATTTTTCTCAAAATACTATACTTCTTCCCCAAATCAATTTTCGAAAGCAATTACTCTCCGTCTTTGACCGAGGCAGAAGCAATATTGTAGTTTAGCCCTTAAGCTTAATTAATTTAATTACCTTAGTTAACCACTAAGCAAAAATCCCCAAAAATCACCAAAAATCTTAAAAATCGTATACTTCACCATATTAAAATTTCAAAGCATATGAATATCAAAACAACTCATAATTTTACCAAAACCATATAAAACGTGTTATTTAGCCCATTAATATTTTGAAACAGCTAAGTCTTATCCAAACAAAGGTTTAAATGGTTTTATCCTAACCAAAATCACAAACATGAATTGGGTATAACCCATAACTGATACAAACATATAAAATGAGATGATAAACATGATTATTCACCTTGATTATTTAATTGGAGAATGAGATAATTTCGTAGCTTTCATTCCTTAGCTTTTTCTTCAATTTATTGCTCTTCCTGGAGCTTTTAATGGCCGACTGAATTATAGGTGAGGAGTTATGAATGAGAAAGTGAAAGTTTATTAAAGTGGAGGAAGAGATTTATACTATGAAATGTAGCTCCATTTCCAAGTTTATCTCTTAGGAAAATTCCTCCTTCTAAATTTAATTAAGTCTTATTTTAGTTCATTCATTAAGACACAGCCATTGGATTTATTAATCTCATCTCCCTAATTATTCACATTATTCTATTTAATTTATCTAACTAAATATCCTGAATAATGTTAGTTGAAATTCAGAGGCATTACAAATGTAATCGTTCGAGATCGAATGCTTGTTCAAGGCATAAGGCGATCATTGGATATCGAGTGCCTGTTCGAGGCATAATGCGACCGTTCAAGATTGAGTGCCTGTTCAAGGAAAATGTGATCGTTCGAGATCGAGTGTCAAGTGTTGAGGCGAAATACTTGTTTTTCACATTCAAGTGAGTTCTAGAATCATTTGCTACCAGTGCTTTATCTCCATCTCAGAGCATGTCTATGGACCTACCTCGATCCCATACATAGGTAAGTGACTTAGCCATTTTAATGTGGAGTTTCTTTAACTTCATGCCATCCTGATCAAGAGATGATGACCTGTGCCCTTAAGCTGGGCTCACTCTAAGTTGTGGCTGATAATGGTTGCTCCTATTCCTTTACCGCTATCCATTTTGCTTATAAAGCCATCCTACTTCGTGCCTCTAGTTCCATGAGGAGTAGTCCTGATCCATTCTCCTTGGCCGGGGTTTTCCCTGGTTGCTCCAATCCATATCCAAGTTTGCTAGTTTCCGCTCCAAATCTTAGGTTCCAATTTCCCACCGTTCCGGCATCCATATGTGGTCTCCGATCATCATTTCAATTCTGCCCCTCGAGTCTACAAGGGACTCCCAGATTATGCTCTTTCAGATGCGCATCCAAGTTCTGATTGACACCAAACTGCTCAGCATTGTTCAACACCCCACCTGGGATAGATCCAGCATAACCCGAGGGCATGCCTCCCAGTGTAGATCGATCGACGTCGATCATTATGAAACGATTGTTACCGATCGTTATGTGTCAGCCGGGGACTGCCCCCGGCTGTATTACTCCATCCTACTGTCTATTAGCTTCATTTCCTTAGTCCTGATTCTGGTTTTCCTCGGCCCTTACCGCTCCTACTCCACGATCTGTATTTCCTATTACTCCATTTTCTTGGTTTTGTACTTCAGCTTGTCCCATCTGCCCCAGGAGATTCTTGAGCATCTCCTCTCGTCTATTTAGCATCCTTTCCTGAACAGCTTCCATCATCGTTTCCATCTCGTCTCTAGTGATGTAGATATATATCTGATTTGCTCTAGCTCCAGAAGAAGCCTCCTGACTCCCTCCATAGTAACTCCTATATGCTAATGGTCTCCTTGTTGATTTTCTAGCCATTGCTTCCTAGATTTAAGTATCCAAGCTTCCAAATCCAAGATCCTAGCTTTCAAATCTGTGGGTGCAAGTCCCTCTAATTGAAAGCACCTAAATGTTTGCATCAAAAATGGTCACAAACACCCAGTTATAAGTGAACGCACCAATGTCCACTATTTAGATCCAAACAGAAGATTATAGATTCACATATCACAAAATATATTGTAGAAAAGTAAACGAACACGCAAGTTTTATAGTGGTTCGACAAATTCCGGCCTACATCCACTCCAATAATCTTTTATTTACAAGTACAGTTGTTTTTGCCATATAAAATTAATGGAAGAAGAGATAAAAAGTGACGAAGGAGAGCCCGCCCAAAAAGTCGCTTGCAATGAGCCAAGCCTGCTGTATTTATAGGTGAAGACGGATATGGATTGGGCTGAAATTTTGGCAGAATAACCTCCAGGCCCATACGACCCGACCTACGAATTTTAGGATCGATTGGACACCAAGAAGTAATTTAGGCTGATCGTTCCATACTACCTCTAATAAGGCTACGATCGTTTTTATTGGGTCCCCTATATCTCTAGTCCAAGCTACCAAAGTTTTGCGCTATTTCAACTTATGTTTATGGGATATTGCATTTTCTGTGAAACTATGGATCGTTCTGCCTGATTTTGTATGATCCTCATGGAACGATCAATATGTTTTTCTAATATTTGTGAGTTTTGACATGCAATAGATTTTAGGGACTCCTTTCTTAAATATATTGATGTTCCCAAAGTTTCATGGGTGATGGAATTGTAGATCTTGAGTTATTGATCAATCATTGTTGATTTATGTTGTTTTATGGATCGTTCCCGATTGATCCATATAAATTCTTCCTTTACCCATAACTCAAACATACTAACTCCGACTGACTTGAAATTTGAAATGTGGCCTCATGGCGCCTTCCTTGTCGCTTCATATTGATTGCACCTTGATTAGGACTCAGTCCAAATCCATCCAACTATTGTTCATAGTTCCAAATATCATCGATTTCTGAGTCTGATAAGTGTCTCTCTGGGCTTCCTGCCTTGAACATCACTGAAGCCATTTAACCAACTTTTATGATATATTGTCTGGTTAAAAGGCGGTATAACACAATCCAACTTGGGGTTGTCTCGTATAGTACTTTATCTGCTTTAGCAATCTTATATTGGAAGAAAGGGTACCAAAACATAACCACTTCCGAAATTCATTACTTGTACAAGTTGCATAAGTCACCCAATAAGTCATTGGTTCCCTTGTGTTTTCTTTGATTCTAGAAGAAAATGCCTTGATCAAACTACTTAGCAAACTGGTGGCTTCCCATTGGTTTTATGTGAGAACAGATGATCCCCACATCGTTACTAAGCTACCAGAGACTTGTAAGTTTTCGAACCCTTCTCGTCTAAAATGCCCTTGCTTCTAAATTTTGATCATACCATTCTTTGATATCCTTTTCCCTTTTGAATCCTTTAGCTAAACACGGGAGGGATAAGATCCCAACCCTCAAGGATCTTTATGATGCTAGGCACGAGGAAGTGATGAAAATCCAGATGGGGAAAGGCTAAAGCACGTAGTCCTTACCGAGGCCAATCTCAATGTCTCTGAGCTATTGCCATCTTCTACTAAATTACGTGGATACGATCTTCCTTCATTCAAAACTATGTCCTCAAATATAGTTAATCTGGGTGATTTTGAAGAGCTCACCTGCTATGATCCCAAAAATACAAAGACCAAAAAACAAGATGTTGCTCCCGAGTGTAGACCTCGATTTTAGCTATATTACAATATGAACCTTAGGGCGTAACTTTCATGAAAGATAAATTTTCTCATCTAACCCATTTTCTCTTCTTATGAAGCAGTGTTTTTTAATGACGTACTCGAAATAGGCGAGTTGCTACTGAACTAACCTTCATATTCCATCCATACTCTGTCGAAAGTAGCTGTGAAGGATCCATTCGAAGTTAAGAAATAGAGAAAACATTAGAATATCCTTTTTACAAAAATCACACCTACCCCTAAAGCCTTTGCTTTAACTCATTCTCCTAGGAATCAGGTGGTTTAGGTGACTCACTCTGCTATTGATGCCCATTTATCCAAGGTTGTAGGGAACTCCCATGTGGAGTTAGCTAATGATATGGGCAGCTTTAGGAGGGTAATGAGTGTGGGGATGGAGGATCATCTCAGGATATAAATCTTCTTTTCCTTATGAAATATCTATCCCTTTAGATTTCATATGAATCTCCTTTGTTCAGGTTTTAACCGACTTCTCGGTTCTACACCAAGGGTTTTTAAAGCTAAATGGAGAATTAGAGAAGGCTATGACTATTGAAACGAAATTTTTCGAATTCAAGGAGAAGGTGATAAGGATGCTCAGGTCAAAAGGAAAAAACATCTTTTGGAAATGAAGGCATCCGAGACTAAAATTGTTGATTTAGAGAAAGCTTTAAAGGATCAAGAGATCGAGCATCAAAAGACTAAAGATGAATTAGTTGAAGCTAAGGAGAAGATCATGGGCTTAGTTATTAGGGAAGAGGCTGAAAAGATAGCTTCCACCGAAGTTTTCAAAATTCTTTACACTGGCAAGAAGATTGAGGAGAAGTTCTCCTAAAAATACGAAAAACATGAGCATCATTATGTGTAGGATCATTGGTACTGGTAGAGGAGAATGTTGATAGGAGAGAGGTATGCCATCAATCTGAACCTCAAAAATCCTCCGCTAATGATGTTTTAACTTCTGATTTGTAATAATTATGGTACATCTCCTTTATATTTTTTCTTATGGCAGCTGATGGCTATGGTGGTACTTTTGTTTGATGTTGGTTTATGATGAATTATTTCCTTACTGCTTTCGTTGCGTTTGTTCTGAAGTATTTTTCTCTTTAACCATGTTTTAACCGATAAAGTCAAATTTCACCTCTTACTATGAAGTATTATAGAAGAGGAGACAAAAAAAAACTTGAGATTACTAGCACCCATGGGTCTCCTTAAAACCCATCTAAAATCCAGTAGATTAAGAAATGTAGACTTGTCCAATAAGATTGAGGAGGTACAGTAAACATATGAACAAACCTTGGCCAAATCACTTAAGTCCCTCAAGCTTAGGGGTTCTAGGTTAACTAATCAAATGTTATATCTTAGGGGTCAATTAAAGCTTGCTTTAGACAACTGAGACTAGGTCTTTTAAGAGTTTTCCTGACTCTCTAAACTACATCTAAGGGGCCCTTAGTTGAAGAAAAAAAGGTTATCTTTCATCAGAAGATTCTATGGTCCAAATCTAACTATAACTTTGGAGGCTCTTCTTGCTTACAAGTGTGTTTCTCCATCTTCCATGGTTATTGTCGAGAGAAGACTCTTGAAAGTGAACTTGTTTCAGAATATGTACCTAATGTACTCCTGAAAGTGAACTTATTTTGGAACTCTCTATATTGAAGGGTACTTTAGGGAAGGACATATCTTTCTCTAATATGGCCAGCCCTTCGGGGTTCCTTGCTGATACTAAGAGTAGAGGTCTTAAGATTATTTTAGCTACTAAAGAGAAATTTGCTTGTCTTAGAGGACCATGAATTTTGCCCCTCTTATTTTTCACAATTTGTATAAATTTTATATGGACTGAAATTATACTATTTTTATGATGATAAGTCTTTTCTAATTTTAATTTGAATATGGGAAATTATGTTCCAACTGCATAAGACTAGAAAAAGTTTGCGCTTCCGTGCAACGGAGCCTTGATGATAAGCTAACTGAACTGACAAAATATAATCCCGATCTCAATACCAACATCCATGCCATGTTAGAAGACAATGAATCATTAAAACAAACTCTTGAGGAGCTATCTAAGAAGATGTCTACCATCCCGGGGGTAGTGCCGATCATTGGTCAGGCTTTGGAATCGGTTGTTTCAAGACTATAGGAGTCTACGTCTATTCTTAGAAAGTAGTTAACCGAAGCTCGCCGAGAGCTTTCAGTAATCAAACTATAAGAACTTGAGATTTAAAATAAATGTACCAACAAAGTTATGGTTGTAGCCCCTTCGACTAGTGGAAGAGGTAGAGCGAGACGTTGTGTTGCCATGAAGCTTCCTTCTTCTTATAGGATTATGGTTGTCTTTGTTGGGTCTCATTCTCGACCTCCTCATCCTGAATGGAGTTCTCCCTTTGTTTTAGTGCCTACTACATCAAACATCCTCATTTATACCAGGGATGGTCGAAGAATTTCATTCAAAAGATTTAAGAAGGAATGGGTATCTAGGACATATGATAGAATGGAGAAGCATTTCAAATATGGCATGAAGGGGGATATTAAGGAGCCAAAACTAGTGTTAGAAATATATGTGAAGGCGTACGAGGCATCGCCCCTTTTTGTTAATCATATTTCGAATATACTAATAATCACTTGGATAATCTCTCTATAATACCGAGGACCTTTTATCCTTTCATTTGACATGTTCTTTCAACCTAAGCCATCTTGCTTGCTCTTTCGATTTTGTCTTAGGGTACTCCTTGCCTCTTGGCGTCTTACCATACCCATATCTTTAGTGTCTTTACTTACTAGTTTGATGCCATCCTTATGGCCCTGATTGGGGTTCTTACCCAATGCTCAGTCTAGCATAGACATTCTTCTACTTAAGACTCTAATCCTAATGGAAATCTATCCAATTCTGAACTTATGCGTGATATTTCTTGATCGTGGCTCACTATTATTGTAATCTACCTAATATTCTATTCTAACTAGGAATCTAACCCAATATTCTAATATAACTAAGAACCTACCCAAGGCATGGTACTTCTTGACAATGGCTCCCTATTATTGGGATTCAACCCAATATTCTAATCTTATTGGAAATCTATCCAGTGCATGGTACTTCTTGACCATGGCATAATATCGTTCGGAATCTACCCAACACTCTAATCTAATTGGGGATCTACCCAATGCATGGTATTTCTTGACCATAGCCCACTATTATTGGGAATCCACCCAATATTCTAGTCTATTAAGGATCTACCCAATTCACGACACCTTTGTAGCGCATCACTGTGGGGGTACTCTTATGGAGAGGTCTAACATCTTATCGTTGGGTCTAATTCTACAGCAACTTTTAGCAGGTGTCGGCCATCTACAACCACTTTTGGCGCGTGTCGGCCATCTACAACCACTTTTGGTGGGTGTCGGCCATTTAAAACTATTTTAAGTTAACGATCATATGAATGCTATTTGTAACGTGGTAAAGGAAAATATGAATTCTTTTTAAAGGGTGCTATCAGACTATTTTGTAAAAGATTTTAGAAATCACATAGTTGGTAAACATTATTATTTGGTAGAAAACTTGTTAGATTTTAGCTTGAGAAAGAGTGTTGCCGAGAGGATTAATGTTTTCTGGAAAAATTGAAACTCTTTATTGACCTTGTTAGATCAACAGAAGAGTTTCAGCCCTTAGACTCTAAATGAAGACACAATAAACGAAAATAACTAAAAAAGAGACAAACTAGATAGAATTTTATTGGTACTGAGACTAGATTATACCCATTAAGGGAGGAAAGAGTTAGACCCAAAAGAAACGTTCGAAAAGATAGGAGACTGCTTCAAACATTGAGATCCGGATAGTATTCTTCATCCTTGAAGGCGCACACACACACACACACACACACACACACACACACATATATATATATGTTCGAACTAGCTTATATGACATGAGTTTATTTTGAAACACAAAAGCAAAGTTACATATTTATGAAAATGAAATATCAAACTAATTATTTAAGAAATTTTATCATTTCCCTTTTTGTATGAAGTTTTCCATGGCTAGCGAAAGCCTTTGACATTCGTCTATTTCATGCCTATTCACTCGATGGTAGACACAGTAGTTCTTTCCTTTCATATCTTCTTTAGGAATGAGGGATGGTTTGGGTGATGGGTTCTCCACAAGTTTCCAGAAAGATCCGATATAGACTTTGATTAAATGGAGTAAGGACTTAGTCTCGTTTGATCTTCTTTCGAGATTGGAGAGTGGATATAACTGAAAAAGCCCTTTTAGCAAGACAAGATGAACCTTTACTTATCATTATTACGATACTCAAGTCCTTGATTTTGTTTTCCATAGCCTTAACCATCCCTCGGAGTTGAGTAGGCTCTTGAAGAGACTCTTGAAGATATTCAGAAAGATGTCCGATCTGGAGAGCTGGAAGCTCATAAATGGGATCATACTCCTGGTCTCGCTCCTTATCAGAGATAAAGGTAGCCAGACCCTCATTATTGTCTTCTTTAGTGAGCAAGATGCGGAGGTTGATTGGTAGCTCCAAGGATAGTTCCTTATTTTGACGTCGCTGGATTTTCCAAAATGGAACAAACAACGGAGGTTCAGGCCTTCCTTCCAGTGCCAAAAATGTTAATGCAAATTTTCATCTACACCAACACCCCAAGGCCTGAAGGTATAGCTCTGAAAGCTAGTTCGAATATTGAACCCGATGACGAGATTATTGATATGTGATTTATTCAAGCTTAGTTTAAGAAATGTTGGATTGTATAGTCTTGAAAGCAAAATGCATAGAAGGTACAGTGCAAAAAGTAAATAACGCCGAGACTTTTATAGTGGTTCATGCCGAAAGTCCCTACATCCACCAACATTTCCTTATTTAGCTACTCTTATCTAGCTGAGAAGCTTATTACATTGAGTTTATGTATTTCCTCCATTATTGAGTTTGTAAATGAGCTCTAATATAGGAATGTATACTATTATTTTATGTCCCAATTTTTTAGCGTACCAGAAGATCCTTGCGCCAAGGTATTGCTGCCTATTTATAGCCAGTATGCCGTAATGCCATTGGTGGAGAGTCTTCTTCTTAGATTGCTGGAGTAGCCTATTGAGCGGCTGTGATTTGAGCTTGTTCTGAACATCCAATGATGCTACTTAGGAGGTGCAGATTGGTGACTTGTCTCCCATGAAGGTGGCCTCTTGTATCTGAGTTATGCGTTGTCTCGTTGGCCATCTTGGCATGATTCTTGCCATTACAAATTAATGTTTTGGAATTCGAACATGATGATAAGCTGCTGCTTTTGGCCTACGGTATTGTTATCCTTGTACGAGCTCATTCCATTCAATCCTCATACATTAGAACAACATAATTCTTGTTATACACATAATTAGAGGGTGTAGGACTTTTTTAAGGAAGATAATCGTTGTTTGTATCGTTGAGAAATTTTGGTATAACAACATTAATTATATTAATTATAGCCATATAAAAACCTTCACTATGACACTAGGCTAGATAGATTATATTAACCCATGGCTTCAAAAAATGATTATTGTCGCACTAAAAAATAATGTGAGAATAATAGTAATAAAATAGAAACACTTTAAAACTGTATTGAGGCTCTAGCATAATAAAAGTGTTACAAATCAAGAAAATCGTGGGTTTCTAAATTGCCCTTTTGGTGCAATGTTGGAATTTTGATTAATACCAAATTCCATAAGTCCTAATGTGATATAGTATTGAAGAAGGTAATTAGTGAAAATAATTATCACAACCGAGGACCGCTTAAAATAGTACAATTGGATTTACTGAAACCATGTAAGCGATAAATTTGACTAAACTATCACATTATTTTTCTAAAGTGAACGTTAATGTCTGAATTATTTGATATTAATTGCTGATTAAATTTACATCTAAAAGTCACACAACAGCTATGTTAAATACTGTGAATACTATTTGGTTTAATTAAATTAGAATTTTAATAAATTAATTAACTTTTGTGAAATATTAATTATAAAATTTATTTGATTTATTTGAACCAATATAAAAAATAGTGCATATATAAACGTTATCCATGTATCAATATGTGATATCGATGTGCATTTGAATTGAATTTGAAATGTAAATTTACCGATATAGTTTAAAAATACAAATTGCCCATTAGCCTTCTAAGATGGCTAGCCATGTATAGAGGTTAAGAGGGTGCGATATTTTGATATATCGGTTTGAATTGGTGGAGAAAGAAAGAGTAGTAGAAGAGATGTAGATCACTTCTTCCTCTCCTTTCATTTTCTTATATAAACCCTACACTCTCCTCATTTTAGACATACTTTCTCTACCCTTCATATCCCCTTTAAGATCGCAAGTTTCGTAGCCATCACTCCTCCATTTTCAAACCAAATACAAGTTTAAATCAAATTAAATCAAAGGTGCATATTACTAGTATTATCTGGAAGGGATTGAATCTAATTCACGGAGTTCATTTAATTCAATATTCAAGGTGTTTCTTCAAGGCTACGGTTTATATAACATCTTATTTTCATTAATTTATATATATTTACACTAATGTTGTATATGAATAGGTTAGAACTATACCACGAATTCATATATTTGTTTGTTGTAAATTCACATATCAATATATGTCATTAATTTATATATACGTGTGTGCGTAAACTAATTAAAAAATTTATATATGCACTATACATACATATATAAAAATATTTTTTTCATATATATATTTATAAACATAAATCTAATAAAAATTAGTGTAAAAATATTAAATTGTATCTTGTAAATATACACACACATATACGTTAAACAATTAATTTTATAAGAAAAAAATTCATTATGATTATGGAAATTTTAAATTAACATAAATAGGATTAAATTAAGTAAATTAATAAAATTTGAGTTTGACAAAAAAATGAGTTTATGTTATATATAATATTTACACATATTATTTTATTCTTTTTTAACAAAAATAATTATTCTTATATACATGCAATATAAATTTTAAACTAAATGTAAAATAATTAAATTTGAATTTGAATTCTTAAATAAGATATTTTAAATCTTTATTTATTTAAATTAATTTTTTCTTAAAGATTTGAATTTTGAATTTTTTAATATTTAAATATAAATATTTTACATATAACTGTACAAATACAGATAATTGTTTTATAATTATATACATATCTATGTATAAGTACTTTCATATTGCATTAATAGTATAACAGTGGATAGCAAATACGTGTAAGAATGGGCTAATATGTCCGTTGTCGTGTAAATCTCAACACTTGGATACGAACGTATTAGACCATGTACACATATTTTGTTGCACGTGCACGTGCACGTACATGTGTATTGGATACACATGTACACATAATCATGTACATAAACAAATGAAATCAATATATTGTACACATAATCTTGTACATAAACAAATAAAATCAATATATTAATTAATTAGTTAATTAAAATAATGATTTTAGTTAAAATTTATTTAGATTACATCTAAATTAATCTAGACTACATAGGCCCAATAAGATCCAAACGGTTAAGAAAATTAAAGTTCACCCATTTCATCCACTGCGTGCTAGCCTAGATCCAACAATCATATCAGAGCGTAATAACCTACGCGATCAAAATTAGCTATATCAGATCCAACTAATTAAGCTTACCCATTTAGTAAGGTGTCTAAAAAAGTAATGTCTAGGTTGGATTTGGATAATTAGGTACCGTTCGCTACTTGGCTACTGGCTTAACACTAAAGATGGAGTAAACTTAAATGTTATCGGTAATATAAAAGCCCTAACTAGAATTTGGGCCTTGGGCTAGTTTTCAAAATCTGTTTTGAAATTAAAAAAATATTTAAAACTTATAAAGCTATACTAAAAATAAGAATTTTTTAATAAATGCATTAAAATGTTGAGCCAAAAGTGGCACAACATCCCAATCAAATGAAAATGAGATAGTGCTAATAATATCCACAAAAATAGTAAAAAAAACAAATCGAACTTTATAGTGGCCCGGCAAATTCCATGGCTACGTCCACTTTAATCTTATTAGAGTTGGATTTCTTATATATACAAGAGCTTTACAATCGTTTTTAGATCTAGAATAGCAAAAGTAAGCTCAAAGTAACAAGGATTGTGTAAGGCATGGAAGATGAAGAAGGTGAGGCCGAAGAGAATTTAAATGTCCTTTTCCAATAGCCATAATGCTTCTACTTATAGTAGAATTTCCCAACAGAGTCGACGGACCATGAAAGACCAAGTAAGGATCCATATCTAAGAGAATAGAGGAGAATAACG
The DNA here is from genome assembly GCA_030765085.1 of Allium cepa. Taxonomy (NCBI): domain Eukaryota; kingdom Viridiplantae; phylum Streptophyta; class Magnoliopsida; order Asparagales; family Amaryllidaceae; genus Allium; species Allium cepa. The sequence goes on from CM060934.1 coordinate 186,415,638, forward strand.
AGTTATCTCGTAACAAAATCATCTTGGTACCAATCATAATTGTGATCGTTACCCATCTGATTTTGGCTATACTTCTTCAGATCTTTCTTGTACACTTGCTTACATCTCCTTATCTCCAAGCTTCAATCATAATTTTTTCTGTTAAACCGTATCGATAACGGTATGATTTGACCTATATGGGACTTGCCATTTTACATACAGCTTTGGAGTTGTTCACCTACTCTTTCATATATGAACCCCAATATGATCACCTTAGTACTCTATTCTTGACCACAACACATGTTCCAAGTTCCTACAAGTAAAACATATCAGTATCGATCACTCGAGATTTGCACTTTTGGGTTCCAAATTCCAAGAGCAACTTCCCATAGCCATTTCAAGCTTTTCCCTCAGTTCTTGAACCATTTTTCCTTTGTCTCGTTGTCCAGATTCACTTGAAAATCGCTTGGTTGAAATACTGGACAAACTTGTATGGGAAATGCGGATTGCGGATCTTAAGGCTAGGATAAACACTAGAGGGGGGTGAATGGTGTTTTAAGGAATTATTAAATCTTTTTGTGTTTTTGTTAATTTAAACACAAATGTATGCAATATTCAGACACAGATATGATCACAGAATCAAACACAGATGCAGAAATAAACAGTAAAGGAAAGAACACACCGGATTTTGTACTGGTTCGGAGTTATCCTACATCCAGTCCCGCACACAAGTAGGGATTTCCTTTCAAAAACAATCTTTACAATTACACCCTCGATTTCAAGGCAATGAGGTACACCTTTCAGATTCACAATCCTCTGGGTAGAGATACTTGATTTCCCGAGCAAGAAGTTTACCCAATTGATTTCCAAGGCTACAATCACACCTTATCTCGCTTTATTGATTTTCAAGGCCACAATCACACCTTTTCTCGTTTAATTGATTACAAAGAAGCCTATAACTCTGAATAGCACCAAGGATCTTGTTGAGATAGTGATAGAAAATCACACCAGAGATAATCTAGTTAGATTCAATGTTGATTTCGGCAGAGTAATGATAAGAATATGTATATAGAAATGTGGAAGAAGAAGAAGAGGGGTGAAAAACCATAAAAACTGTATTGAAATTCGTTGAAAACATTCCCTATTTATAGAAGAATAACAAGCATGTCCATTCATGAAGAGATATGACGAATAGACACTTCTTTTGAAATTTAAAATTTGAAACCAACTGACACTATGTCGACATGGGTAGGTTGAGCATGTCGACATCCCAAAGGAATTTTTGATGGTTTCTTTTTCTTTGAAAATAACTTCTATCTTATATTAAAACTATTTTAAACTTTATAAATATACTTGTCCAAAGTTAAAATACATAAGTAAATATATAGAATAATATATACAAAATTTTACTATAATTTTAATTTAAATATAAGTATAAATATTATCATTAAAAAATAATTTAAAACTAAGAATAATTTGATTTTGAAATTAAAGATTATTTTGAGGCTAAAAGTATTTGAAATCAGGATAGATGTTTTTGATGCTTTTAAAAGGAAGGTTTTGAAAACATTTTGAAAACAAGATATAATTTTGTAAAAATCATTTTGAATAAAAATTAGCGGATACAAAATAATGTTCCACTAGATTTTTCGTAGGTTCCATTCTACTTAGGGTTTCATCCCTTTAACAGGCTCGAAGTGGATTCCATTTCATGAATAAATTGGATTTTAAGATGCCAGTGCTTTTCTAGGAGTTTTAACAAAATTCCTAATTAAATTACTTATTCTTGAAATCCTGAACTCTTGATAATCATGATATTCTTGATGCTCATGAGTCTTCGATCTTGATATCTTGAATCTCTATACAGTACAGTCTTCATTCTTGGTACCTGCATGGTTAAATCCTGCATATACATATATTTCTAAACTATAATGTTAGTATTTATATTTTATAATCTATTCTAAGATTGTTGTCATCAAAAACATCATCTCACGGGCTAACAGTCTCCCCCTTTTTGATGATGACAACCTTTTTATAAAATATTACTTCTATCCTAATAACTCCCCCTTAATCTATGCCTAACTATCCTATTTTATATTTCTTCCCCTTTGTCATCAACAAAAACTAACTCTAAATATATAACTTCAAACTATATAACCCCCCCTCATTCTTGGACTAAAATACCTGCATTAATAAACTATATAATGGAGTACATAATAGATATATTAAGAGATAATTTAATTGATAGACTTGATAATCAAACAGGGATCAAATGTATATTTATACATGTTTTGTACAACAAACATCAATCCACACCAAATATCAATCCATATTAAACCAAATTAAAGTAAATGAAATCAAATCAATCAAAGCAAACAATTCAAACAAAGTAATAAAATCAAACGTTACGAGGAACTTCCACCCATCCTTCTTCTCCAAATGTAGGGTCTGCTTTAATAGCATCCCAATTTTCATTGTCATTAGTGAGAGAGACTGGAGGATGTGCTTCGTTATCATCCTTGTGCAGGGAGGAAATCATCCATCGAATTGCATCGAAATGCCTTTCTTGCTCCTTGATCATCTGCATTTGACTCAATTCTAAGTGTCGTTGGTTACGAAGAATGAACGAGAGAATATTCTTGAACGAATTAAGAGTTTCTTCAAGATTCTCAGATAAATTATGAATTGGATTAGCCATATTTGGATTTGTGAGAAGAATGAGAGATAGAGTAGATAAAAAATACTATTCATTGATGAATTCTGGAAGAAATAGGTATTTATAGGTGTAGAAATTCGTTTGAAATGAATAGACATATGGTAGTTATTCAAATTTCAAATTCAAAATGAAATGTCATTTCTGACCAGTACATGTCGACATGGTCACATGGGGTATGTCGACATGGGCAGTGAATTTTTATGACTTATTTTGATTTTGTGAATAATTGTGTATATATATATATTATACAATCATTTATTCTGGAGATAAGATAAGCTAGATAACGGAAAAGAAATTCCATTTCATTTCATACTAAGGCGATACAACAATTAAACATAAAGAACTACACGAACATTCAAATCAAAATAAACTAAAACAAATACAACGAGATACGAAAAGGTAGAACTAGTTAGAGGATGATGATGATGAAGATAATCCAAGCTTCTTCATGACTTTGGAAATAACCTTGTTCATCTTGGATGAAATTTTATCCAACTTCTTACTAACGGATCTTTTAAGAATCCATTGATTCTCAACAATAGTCTTTTTTTTAAGAAGGGTTATGTTGGATGGATTAGGAGGATAGTCGATGCTTTCCAAAGAAGTTTCACCTTCTTCTTCTTCTTCAATTTCCATTTCATCCCCTTCTCCTTCTTCTTCCTCTTCCTCTTCTTCCATCTCCTCATAAGCCAAACGCTCTTCCTTTTCGGAAAGAGTCTCATAAGGTTGAAAAACAAATGGAATTTTCATAAGCGAAATTTTGGAATGGTTGAAAATTTTTCTAGAAACAAATTCTTCTCCTTTGAAATCCACTCCAAAATAGTTAAAAATCCGAGTGAGATAAATTCCATGATACAAAGTATTCTCACTCATTTCAAGATTTTTAGGACGAAGTTCATCCAAAATAACTTGTGCCCAATTAATGTCATAATTTCCAAAAATACAAAAACTGCTTTGCAAACTTTTGAAGAAGGATTATTAAAATTCCCCGACCTTGGGGTCAAAGTAAGTTGTAAAATAAGATTGACAATTCTTGCTTTTGGTTGAAAATTTCGATTTTTAAATTCAAAATCATCATTTCCTTCGAAAATGTGATGAAATGTCTCACGATCATTTTCATCGATTTTAAAACTAGAAAGATCCGTTCCCGTACTTTTGCAATTGAGAATGGTATCCAAAAGATCACAATTCAAAACAATTCTAGTGCCTTTGACACTACTCCAAATTTCATCCTCATTTCCATTATAAAATCCACGGTTTTAATTTGCATAGAAAATTTTGACAAGGTTTGGATAGTAAACAAAATCATTTTGAGAAGCATCAATAAGACTAAAAATTTGATTGTTTGCAAAAAGAGAATCAATTTCTTAAGAAGTGAAATCTTGAAATATAGCTAACTTTCCGGAATGGACTTTTGCATAGTTAGCATAATTGATGTATGCTTTTATTGCCTCCGGATCATTGAAGAGTTGCTCTTTTATTTTTCTGGAAATTCTCATGGTGGAGGCGTTGCTTGAAGAAGCCATTAAAGTAGAGAACAGAGAGCTTGAAGTTTTGAAGAGAGATTTCAAATTTGAAAATGAAAGTGAAAAGATACGATAAAAGATAGTGAATAAATAGATTCTCAAAGGACATGTTCTCTTGTCAAAAGATGCATTTTCAGAGAATTGAATGAAGTGAAAAGATGGAGGGAAATTCAACCATTTGAATTCAAATTTTAAATTTCAAATTTTGGTACCCATGTCGACATCATGGTAGGGACAATGTCGACATGTGCCTGTGAATTTCTATGATTTATTTTTCCTAAGTACTCTAATATATATATATATATATACACTTTTTATTTTTAATTTCTATATATCTGGAATATTATTTGAATTATAGTATTCTTAATAATATATTATAAAAGTAATAATAAAAATAATAATAAAATAATAATAAAAATAATAAAAAAATATAAATTCAAATAACACACCAATTCAAAATCAATCAATCAAGTAATCAAGCATCTAATTCTAAGCATGCAATTTCAACCAATTGTATTGTAAATGTGTACCTTTTTCTGAGTCCGTTTCTCTGAATTCGTCGGAACTGTGAACTGCCATGAAACACAAATTTGAACTATCTGTCTTTTGATCATCATCGCTTGAGGACGAGTATGAGTCATCTAGAGTAGCAGTAAATGCACGCTTCTGTTTCTTTACTGAATCATTGTTTATAGGAGGATTTTTCCTATCTGGATACGGACAGTCTCTTTTGATACGCCCTGGTTCATCACAGTTGAAACATTTAACATTGTTTGGCACTACATTATGATTTCCAGAGTTCTTATTGTTGTTTCTCTTGAGATTATTCATCTTTCTGTATTTCAGAAATTTCCAACAATTCCTGGTCATAAAAGCTATCTCTTCATCATTATCGCTGTTTGAGTCTGATCCATCAGTTAATGCATTAAATGCCATTGATTTCTTTTCAGATGCTTTGCTTTCTCTTCTCCCGATCATTTGGACTTCAAATGACATTAGATTTCCAATTAATTCTTCTATCTTTAAAGTACTGATGTCATTTGCCTCTTCGATCGCAAGTGTCTTTTGATCACATTCTGGGGTAAGAGAATTTAGAATTTTTATGACTTGATCTTCTTCCGAAAATTCCTTTCCCAGGGATATTAGAGAATGCATAATATCCTGAAATCTACTATAAATATCGGAAACAGACTCATTAGAATTGATTTTAAATAATTGAAACTGATTTGTGAGCATGGAAATTTTGGTCTGTTTAACTTTGCTTGTTCCTTCGTGAGTCACTTGCAACGTTTTCTAGATTTCATATGCGGACTTACAAGCTGACACTCTATTAAATTCATTCCTATCAAGTGAACAAAATGGAATATTTATTGCTTCAGAATTATTTCGTGCAACAGTCTTTTGCTCAGCGGTCCACTGTGCAAAATCAGTTGTGGGTTCAGAATATTCAGTTTGTGTGATATTCCAAGTATCTAATCCTACAGACCGTAAATATATTTTCATCATACATGCCCAATATGCATAGTTACTGCCATTAAAAAGTGGTGGTCTGACAGTAGACTGACCTTCTACAAATGAACTAGTGACAGGGATACTAGTGTTAGTAATGATACCAGTGTTGGTAACCATTTTGAAAACTTTTTCAAAAATCAGATTATGAAACTTTGAAAACCTTGCTCTGATACCAAATGTGAGAAATGCGGATCTTAAGGTTGGGATAAACACTAGAAGGGAGGGGGTAAATAGTGTTTTAAGGAATTATTAAATCTTTTTGAGTTTTTGTTAATTTAAACCCAAATGTATGCAATATTCAGACACAGATATGATCATAGAATCAAACACAGATGTAGAAATAAAGTAAAAGAAGTAAAGGAAAGAACACACCGGATTTTATACTAGTTCGGAGTTAGCCTACATCCAGTCCCGCATACAAGTATAGATTTCCTTTCAAAAACAATCTTTACAATTTCACCCTCGATTTCAAGGCAACGAGGTACACTTTCCAGATTCACAATCCTCCGGGTAGAGATATTTGATTTCCCAGCCAACAAATTCACCCAATTGATTTCTAAGGCTACAGTCACACCTTATATCGCTTTATTGATTTCCAAGGCCACAATCACACCTTTTCTCGTTTAATTGATTACAAATAAGCCCATAACTCTGAATAGCACTGAGGATCTTATTGAGATAGTGATAGAGAATCAAACCAGAGATAATCTAGTTAGATTCAATGTTGATTTCGGTAGAGTAATGGTAAGAATATGTATATAGAAATGTGGAAAAAGAAGAGGAGCGAAAAACCAGAAAAACTACATTGAAATTCGATGAAAACATTCCCTATTGATAGAAGAACAACAGCCATGTCCATTCATGAAGAGATATGACGAATAGACACTTCTTTTTAAATTTAAATTTTGAAACCAACTGACACTATGTTGACATGGGTAGGTTGAGCATGTCGACATCCCAAAGGAAATTTTGGTGGTTTGTTTTTCTTTGAAAATAACTTATATCTTATATTAAAACTATTTTAAACTTTATAAATATACTTGTCTAAAGTTAAAATACACAAGTAAATATATAGAATAATATATACAAAATTTTACTATAATTTTATATTTAAATCTAAGTATAAATATTACTATTAAAAAATAATTTAAAACTAGATTTTGAAATTAAAGATTATTTTGAGGCTAAAAGTATTTGAAATCAGGATAGATGTTTTTGATGCTTTTAAAAGGAAGGTTTTGAAAACATTTTGAAAACGAGATATAATTTTTTAAATATAATTTTGAATAAAAATTAGCGGATACAAAACAATGTTCCACTAGATTTTTCGTAGGTTCCATCCTACTTAGGGTCCATCCCTTTAACGGGCTCGAAGTGGATTCCATTCCATGAATAAATTGGATTTTAAGATGCCAGTGCTTTTCTAGGAGTTTTAAGAAAATTCTAATTAAATTACTTCTTCTTGAAATCTTGAACTCTTGATAATCTTGATATTTTTGATGCTCATGAGTCTTCAATTTTGATATCTTGAATCTATACTGTACACTCTTCATGCTTGGTACCTGCATGGTTAAATCCTGCATATACATATATTTCTAAACTATAATGTTAGTATTTATATTTTATAATCTATTCTAAGATTGTTGTCATCAAAACCATCATCTCACGGACTAACAACTTTCCTCCCAAAAACAAACGATATAGAGTCCTCGACATTGACTCCACCTGTTAATAGACCATCACTTATGCTCTTGGTTTTCCATGGTGGTCTAAATTATGAAACGTAGCCAAACTTTCTTGCATGCAAAGCACTACGACTGGCTTCATTGATCTTAAGTCGAACAGGAATTACCAATTAAGCTCTGTCGGGACGTTTCTAGGTAACGATGGCCTCGAATGCATTCCAGCATCTGAATGGGTCACACAAGCCAACGTCTCAAATCAACATACTCTTGTGTTCCTACAAAGAAGGATTAGTGTCATTTTGGACACCATTTTTGTTGTCGTTCACACCACGATAACGGATAAGATCCGATACACGGTTTCATCATGCAATGGAGATAGTTTGCCAACACAAGTGGGCTATCAACATAATGTGTTTAGTACACCGTGATCTAGACACCAGGCGCATACTACATAGATCGACACTTCACATTACCCTGGTTGATGCTTAAAATCCGATTGGTCAGCACACGTCGACATTCGTTGGATCCTGCACATTGGCCGCAAGAGATTTAATTGAGGTAAAATTTCAAACTAAAACATACCTGACCGCATTTTCTACCAAGCTTTCCAGATCAGGATTACTTGCTAGTCTCCTCGCTTCAATGTTAGTTTTGGCCCTTTTACTCCTTCTGAGGTGGGTACTTCAACTGCTCAAGCCCTATAGCTACTCAACTGGATCTAGACATTCAGTCACAGCTGAGATTCAGGAACAACTCGTTCCAATACCGCCTCTTCAAAATCATCCTTCTCCACTAAACGAGTAATGCGCCCTAAGAGTCTTGGATAATCCTCCAGACTATATGCTCTCTTTGCTAACTATGGAATCACTTATTATACTATCTCAAGTACGAAACTCTAGTAGATGATGTCTTACTGCACTAGATTCATTGATAAGTGATCAATCCACCTCAAGGCTATTTAGCAGCAACAAATACATATGCTTGGGTGGAGTCGTTCTTCCATTCAATGAGTTCTTCAGATTCTACTTACAGAAGATTGAAATAAACCCGACTCTAGTGCATCATAACGGCTTTTCCCTGTATAGCTCAATGTACATCCCGTTCATGATATGGTTACATCGTCCTCCCAACTTTGGAGAGATGATACATCTTTTAAGCTTCAAGAAAAGATCATACTTGCCTTCTCTGCTAATCGTCGAAGCTTGAAATTGTTGTAAAGTTATCAAGAAATTTCACAATAAATGCAATTACTTCAAAAGAGAGTACTTTTTTGAATGTTTGCTTTCAGCTGCCTACGATTGTCTACATGTAAGTTTCCTTCTCTAATGTCATTTCCATACTTGGATTTTCTTCATCCAAGTGCCTAACTTCTTTCCCGTACTCTTCACTGATCCTCCTGACTGCAATTTTAGCGATGCATATGCCAACATTCTAGAGAAATTAAAGAGTGTCATCTCTAAATTTCACACCACCACCTTCTTCTTAATAATGAGAGGCTATGCTAATATGGCCTTCCTTATCCCGACAGGTATGACATTTCCCTTCCGCTTCCTACCAAGAAGGCTTAGGTTAATGTTGGATCCTCTGCCTCTACCCGTAACTCTAACGATGATAATCAAAGGGATGATGAAGGCCAGATTGGGGAGATGAATATCGATAAAGGAGAGGAGAGGGTAGTGGAGGAGAATTTGGTAAGGGTATGAGATGAAGTAAGTGGAGAAAAAAGAGGAGGAGGAGAAGGAAGCGAAGAAAAGAAGGAAGAGGAAGATAAAGGAGGAGAAGAAGGGCAAGAGGATGCATGAGACAATAGCGATGATGACGAAGACTACATATTGGGTGATAACGAATCACACGAGGAAACATCTCTTGAAGGAAATACAACCATTTTACTACATCATCCGACATGATTGGTCATTAACTCTATTTAGCAAGCTCTTGGTCCTATTTTAGCGCTAGTCAGTGAGGTAACACCACATATAGGCTCTACGGAGAACATATTTGGATCATCGAGAGATATCGACATTCTCTCGACCTTCGGTACTAGAGGTGCTACCTTTGAAGATATGTTAAAAAAGCATCATGGTGATTTTACTTCCCCATCTAAGGGCATCCTTGACGAGGGTAATGAAACTACATCCATGTAACTCTTCGAGCACAGTCCATAGAGTACTTAAGGAAATATCCACACTTCACACACTTCTAGCATCACAAATATCAATATTCTACAATCTTCCTTAACTCAGTGCTTTAGTATTGATATGTCCTCCCTTTCTTCGTTTCAGGTGCAACGACGAGAGATTGAATGGACTACCTTCATTCAAGCATTAGTCATGGCCGTACGTCTGCTCTGGGTGCTTACTCACAACGTTAAACTTTAAAGAAAGGGGAAGAAAGAAGAAAGGATAGAAAGCATCAAGTTTAGGAAGATAAAAGGAGTTCCAGGTAGAAGAAAAAGAACCTCGTGATATGGGGAAGCGGCCAAATGATTTTCGTGATCCTCTAGCATCTTTCTTCGGATCTTCTCAATCGCGCACTCAACCCCAAACTTCTCTGCAACAACTCTCGACGACTCGGAATTCAACACCACCGTATAAACCTCCTATAGATCCAAAGAGGTTTCTCACCCTGTTGCTCCGATGCTACCATTTTAGGTCCATCCACTGCTATGAGCACTATGATGCAGACCGCTTTACCTAACTATTGGCTAACATGAGTGATGTTCGATTATAACATCAAAGAATTCTCCTATCAGGATGTCAATCGCAGGGTTAAAGGAGTTAATGAAATAGTCGACCAATTCATTAAACGGAAAATATTAACTAATGCCATCTTCAATCTTAACCAAATCAATCGGGTAACTATTCAATTATTTAAGTTAGATAGGAGAAGTCATGACAACATTGTGGTGGGATACAAATTTGAGTTGGAGGAAGTCCCAAGGCAAAGTGACGATGCTCTCAAATCAGCCAAGCATGCTAAAAATCTAAACGTAGAGGTGGCAATGACACACACTTAAGCCCTTAACATCATAAGCGACTAGCTCAAGAAAGCCTATTAAGAGAGTGGAGTGCTTATCGCACATGTGAAGGCAAAGGAGGAGGCACCCTAGGCTAAAGGATTTAGAGCTTGAAATGCTTCAACCAAAATTGACAAATTCAAATTCGATTCGAAGGCTAAAAAATATTCTAAGTCAAAAGCTCAAGTCACCTTGGCGTAGTCAAAGTCGAAATCAAAGAGAAGGCCAAAAAGAGTAACGAGGAGATGAATGCTAACCTCCAACAATTTTCTACAAACGTCATCGAGGACAAGAAATTAAAACGGCTGGGGGACAGCTACCCCCATTACACTTTTTTATGCTTGGGAGGAGACAGTCCATCGATCGGCTGAGGCCGGTGAAGGCCTGACTGAAGATGAGCTGAAAGAATAATTCTTAGATGAGGAAGACATTATGGATTAAGAAAAAGGAAAGGCCATCCTAGCTGAAGAGAATGTGGCTATGGGAAAGACAACCACTGAGGCTCCTACTGATCCTAGCGCATTGAATCAAGAAAAAATCATCGACTCCAAAATCTAAGGAGCCCGCAACTGAATTTACAACTCCTGCAGTGGCCAGCTCTGAGGTTGCCTATATCAAAATTCATGTCTCCATAACTATGACTAACGTCGAGTCTTATATCCCTCTTCCTGTTACTCAGCCATTCAGTTGTCTACCGAGGAAAGGGAAATTGCCGAGTCTCCAATCAAAGGAGCTTCACTTGGCAAAGGTATTTCTCTCCTCTTCCTAGTGTTTGAGAAACTTTAATTCTCACCTAATGTAGTCTCTAATCTATACTTTGCTGTTTGACAACTTATAGGTCATCCTTCGTTTCCTCCTCCGCCACTAGCAACTTAGGATTTGGGTCCTAGCTCCATCTACACGACGTCAACCTCCATCACTTCAAAGCCGATCATTTTGACACCTCCTTCCGACCATGGCCCCAGTCTAGATTCATAAAAATGGAGGCATTGGAAGGATTGGAAGAAGTTGATCCATCCTAGGAGAAAGACGTTACCACCATAAGCGAGAAGTTTCTAGACGATCGTATCACGATGGTAGGGAGGCTAAAAATCAACTACAAGAAGATCAAGATTATGCTCAATTTGGGAACTGGAAAGCCTACCATCAGCTATGACAAGCCAATCCTTATTCCCAAGCTTCCTCCTTTGAAAATCAAGCCTCCAAATGGCCATACTACTGGTGGTTCTTCACAATCTGCCATTGACAAGCCTAAAGACCCATTCAAATGACCACTAAAGAAGAAACTACACCTTTTAGGTGTAGCATCCAATAGAAAGGGAAGGCCAAGGATGGAAAAGGCTCCAAGAAGTGCTAGTCGAAGGATGATTCCAAGAGCAGCAACAAGTGGGGGAAGAAGAAGTAGGAGCTTTGCTTGGGCTTTTGTGAAAGCAACTTCATTTGCTTTTTTGATGTACATTGTTTTTCTTTACATATATGCCGACATTGTGCGGGAGCAACCCTTGTAATTCTTGTATAAAAAGTTAATGCAAAAAATAGATTGCTTTTCTATATAATCTTTGTCGTACTTAGATATCTAAACTTTTTATTTTCCTACCTATATACTATTTCCTGCATATATAATATAATTATATATGATACTTTTTCATTTATATAATACATACCTGTGTCTATGCAATGCATTACTTACCATAGCCTCGTATATACAAGTAAATTTCTATGATTGCACAGTTATATTTCATTATATATTATATTAATTATTGTCAAAGTATTTATTTATTGGCTAAACAAAACTTATTGCTCATTCGGCCAACTCGGTGGCCAGCCTCATTTATTCTGGTTCATGTTCTGTTTGATCATAAACAAGGTTGCGGTTGGAGCAGCACTTAGCTTCACATCGTTTTCTATCCATGTGAAACAACATTCTATGTGTCTATCTTTAACACCAAACTTCGGTTTCGCCTATCTTTGGACGTTGACCGAATTTATTCTTTGACCTTCATCACTTATCATCGACCGAGCGTGGTCCACTGGGCCGTAAGTATGGTCATGGTTATAGATAGCTAAATCATTCATCTTATATCTCTAGGGATTGGTAATTTGATGCTTGACCCTGAGCATCGACTTTTGAACTCTCCTATATTCGAGCATTGATCGAGATCACTCACCCACTATCTTCGTTTATCTTCAATTGGGCATGTCTTGCCGAGCTGTAAACGTAGTCCTGAAAGCTTCAATTGCACACCAGTTTCTATCTTCATGAACTGGTGTTTTGGTTTCCAAATTCTAGGCATCCCTCATTGACTTTTCCTATCTCTAGGCATTAGTCAAAGATCGAAGGAATAAGGAGGAATTGTTCGATCGACCCCAATGCGATAATACTCGCTTGTAACAACCCGTCATTTTAGAACCCCGTAACTGCATAACGAAGTCCCAAAGCGGCAAGTCCTTAGGATTTGCCACATATTGATATATGGAGAGAGCATATGACAAAAACTATACTAACTATTAACTTTCAAAGTTTCACGGTGGATGGTCACACAAAGTAATATATATTTTAATTACATATATGGTACCACAACATGATTTTGTACAATCCAAACCCAATCAACTCCATATGCTGTCACATTATGTATTTAAGATATAGATTATTTATACAAATTTTGCATATAATATTTATAGTATATACAAATCTCTCCACCTAGTACATCATGTCTCCAAAACCAGTCGACCTGAGCAATATAGATAGAAAAATATAGGAATGGGTCAGACATATGTCTAAGTGAGCGGAGTCAATCTAATATAGGTATACTATTGTGACAGTGATATAATATGATTTAAGCCTAAAGTATTATACTTTCTAGTCCCGCCTCACACACTATAGAATTATATTATACTATCTAAAAATGATCAAGTCTCGAACATCTAAGGCAAAGGATCCCCTACATGAAATCCAGTCTCGCCACCTACTGTAAAGGATTTCACGTTTACGTAATCGGCCTTGCCACCTGCAGTAAAGGATTACACATCTACAGTTACTATCCGGTCTTACCACCTACGGTAAAGGATAGTAATACACATTGGACGCACACCTGGTCCCGCCACATGCACTACAGACTGACTTTTGTCCATATCAAAAAGCCTCTTGGACTAAGTTCATTGCTCTATAGGAGAATGCTCACTAATACCATGAATCAAGGACCCACCGCATACGCTACAAGATTCATGTATTCGTTCATCGCCGAAACTATATTCATTCCATCATCAAACTATGCAATTCAAAGCCATACGCACTACACTCGCATCTTTTCGTCATCACCAAGTTCCACATATTCTGTTCATTAACCCAAAATTGCATACACTACAACCATACTCCGTCATTATCAAGCTACACGTCCATACACGATTCAAGTATTCACCTATCATTCCAAACAACATCTTTGACACCATACTTCATTGTTATCATCAAACTATGCATCCAAACAACAGCTATACATGACAAGACATCACAATAGAGTTGCTAAAGAACACCAAGCATAAGATCGTAACTGTAACATCCTTTATCTGGAGGCCCAAGGCTAAGCGCTACAGATGCTACAGTCATACTTAGTATTAACTTCTGATGACCAAATATGGTACTATTAATGGTATCCATAATATCAAAAGCATATGAATATGAAACAAAATCATAGGTTTCACAAAAACAACTTTTTTGATTACATTTCACAAAACATGTTTCATATTCCATTACATAATCCCAATTGTTTCCCAGGTTTAGATCAAATATAATTATTACAAAATATGCCAAGAGCGACATATGAAGATGCCTCCTTGGTTGACCAGAGTACTATATAGTCATAACTAACACAATATAACATAGTGGAATCAAACAAAATAAAACAACAACTCCTAAATAGCTATCAGTCAGACATCGAGTTTAAGGGGAAAACATAAACTTCGAGTCAGACAGCTGTGTAGCATCATTTTAGTCTTACCTGTGAAAAAGCCCTACACACAGGAATTTTGGACTAAATTAGCTACGGACTGATTGCTAATGTATAGTGTGCGACCCTATACCAGCCCCATCTGGCATATAAATATATGAGTCATTTTACTTAGGGTAACCTTCCCTTAAATTTTCCTTGAGAACCTTTTCATCTCAAATTGATTTAAAACTTTTAAATAAAACTTAACCAAGGAAAATATATACTCTATGCTTTACTCAAAATCACCTTGCCATGTTATATATACTCTACTCAAATCTTTGTTGATGAAAACATTTAAACCTTTGAAAGTACCCCTTTCGAATCCATTGAAAGTACCTCTTTCGAAACCAAGTAAACCCTTTATAACCTAGGCCGAAAAGCCAAAACATTCCTTTCGAAACCATTCATATTCATCCTTTCGAAACCATTGAAAAACCTTTCCTTCAAAAGGTTTAAAACCTTAGACATCCTATCTTTAAAACCATTAAACGTTGCCTTTTGAAAACATTGGAAAACCATTCCTTTCAAACCTTTCGAAACCTTCCTTTTAAACCTTTCGAAACCATTGAGGGAATCACCCCTTCGAAACCATTCGTTAAAACCTTCCAAGGGAATTAAAATATCAAACCTTTCGAAAGCATTTGGATTCAAGTAAAACATGTGGAACAACCTTTCAAAACCATTTAAAACTATCTCCTTTGAAACCTTTGGGTTCTACCTTCAACATAGCTAAAGGATCATAGAACATTTAAGTTAAAAGCACTCTTTCGAAAGCATTTCCTAAGTAAAGAAGTGATGGTGTCGAGACCAACCTTTCGAATGCATTGGAGAAGTGGATCGGGTTTTAAAACAAAGTATACCTTCCGAAACCATTTGCTTAAACAAAAGGCGAAACCCATTAGAAACCATTCCTTAAATCAATTTGACCCAGTCGGAACCCAATCAAGTCGAAAACATTACTTTCGAAAGCAAAGCAGGCGCGTTGTCATTTGAAAGTATAGTAGCGCTTCAACCCCTCTGGAGCCCCTGGTTTCGACCCAATACCTTCTGTCTATACCCAATTCGCTACGCACCAAGTCTTTGATGCCATGCGCATTGGTTTCGATGATGGTGGCGGCAGAGCTACTAAGTCGAAACCCTTGGTGCCAAAAGTGGTGAAACATGCTAAAAGCATTTAAAAACTGTTTTTAACTTTAAAAAGAATTTTTTTTCAACTAACCTGCCTTGTTTGTTAAAATATTATTGATTGCCAATTTTCTTTTTTAAAAGTGATGCCAAAATTTCAAAATTAAATAATTTATAAAGCACCCCTTCTTCTTTTTATAAATATATAAAACATTTAAGTCCCATACATTAAATAATTTTATATATCTATTAAAAAACTTAGGAAAATTCTACAAAAATTCCAGAAAATCATTTTAAATATGTTTTCCAACATGTATTAATTTTAGGCCCAAAACATAAATAATTTAGCCGTAAACTATTTCAAACGCAAGTAATCATTTTCCTCACTTGAAAATTAATATAAAATCCACACTACTTCAGAAAATTGAAACCCGTCTCTAAAATATCATTTCTGATCTAAATCTAAAATCCTAAGGCATTTGGATGTCATTATATCGGATTTTCACATTAAAACATAACATAAAACCTATATGAATAAACATGAATCATCAATAAGTATATATAAACAATTAATCATTCAAAAATATGGCATAACCTTGTGAGATAAATCGTGTTTAACCTTAAAAATAAAAATCCTTAGAAAACATGAGATGTGGTCATTATTCACCTTAGCTTTGAGATTAAGGAGTTGAGATTTGATCTTGAGTTAATTACTTAAGCTTCTTCCTTTGATTGCTTTCACTTTTTCTGGCTTGTCTAATAGTGGCCAGCCTCAAATGTTGTTTAGATTTTGAAATGAACATATAAATGAATTCTTAAGGGTTTAGGGTATTAGAATATTATTATTCCTACTTTGCCCCTCACTTATTTCCTATACCTATTTTATTTTAGTTCATTTTAGTTCATTTATTCTCTTAGGCACGACTACCCCTTAGTTTAATTACAAATCTCAATCCCCTAATTATATTACATTACATTTAATTCGCTTAATTAAATGTTCCTAATAATATTACTAAAAATATGGGGTGTTACAGTAACAATATACATCGATGGGGATTTAAAAGCCCGAGATACCCAAATATGGGTCATTTACCAATGAGTCGGTGTGCATCAATCAATGCACCGGTGCACAACTCAGATATAAGTTTTCAAATTTATTTATTTTTTCTTTGTTTCCAAATTTCGACTGTTACTTCATTCTTTGGTTCTGATTATTTTATGTCATATATATATACAATATTTATAATGTTTCTAAGGTCCTAACATGTTCTTATACATCAAATTGGGTTTCTTTTAGGCTTTCATTTCGATTTGTTATCAAACTAGGTTTCTAGGAATTTTTTGAAACAAAAGTACGTTCTTCATTTCTTAATTTCTAGATTCATCACTTAGATTTACATACATCAAAATTAAATCCTATGTTAACCCTAAACCATCTTATAACATTATGAAAGCATTTACGAGAATCAAAGAAGCCACACTCACCAAAATCAAGCCAAATAACCCGATTTCCTCTAATGTCCCATGTTTCTAGAAATCCAAATCTTCGAATTGGCCTCCAATTCCCCTCCAGGTGATATAAAGCCTCGATGCGGTTCCAATGCACTTCATCCCATCGAATTTCATTGAGAAATGAAGGGTTTTATGTTGGGATGAAGGGTGGAGGAAGAAGAAGAGTTCGCTGTTTTTAGAAATGAAAAATGAGAAATAAATGTACATGTTTTATTTTATTTAGCAGCGCTAGCGGGGTTGACCGAACCACTATCAAATTTTATTGCAATAAAGCAATAAAATAAAATAGCCAAAAACAACTAAGAGCTATGAACACTCAAAAACAAATAACACACACAGAAAGAAAAAAAAGAAGGAGATAAAAAGAAACATAGGAGACTATCTCCAATCTAAAACAAGACTGGTAGATAAATCTTACACTTACTTTGCATGTGCATGGCAATTTTTCTTATTAGCACTTTCCATAAAATATAATTACTTCTTGCTTTGGATTCAAAACACCCTTTATTCCTTTCTTCCCATACCAATGCAAGGTATTTCTTAAGACACAGCAGCAAGATATATGCTTGCCCTCCCCTTTTTCTAGTGAACTGGTAGATAATTTCCCACTCAATTTGAGAATCCTTGGTCATAGCACTCCTTCCAGCCTTGACCATCAGCTTGCACCACATAGGAAACAAAACGTCACAATTGAAGAAAAGGTGATTACAGTTTTCATTTTGAGTGCCATAAAAAACACATTGGAGAGAACATACAAAACTAAAGGAACTGAGCACATTTCTAGTTAGTAATGCCTTGTTAATTACCTTCCACATCATGAGGTTATCAGCTAAAGTTTCTTTATTATTCCATATCTGCCCGGTCCATTTGAATTTCGGTGTGTCTCCAAATTTTGCAAGCTCGATATAGAGTCGGTTGACGGAATGTTGCTTACCTACCCAAAATACAGCGTTACATTCCACTACCTTGAAATCAGTAGACTTGATCCTCTGCCAAAGAGCTTTGAAAACCTGATTACTGGAATAGGGGAGATGAATATGCCCGTTCACAAAGAAATCACTGGCAACTGCATTTCTAGCAAGTCCACTCTGCAACATTTATTGACGATTCATCATTTTAAATAGTATTACCCCACTAGCACACCATGGTTTATCCCAGAATAGGATTTTGGAATCAGCTGTCAAATCAACTTTGACAAAAGGGAGAAAGATTTCTCGAAGTCCAAGAATTCTTCTCCAAGTCCAGCTACAAGACTGTGGGACTTCCATAGTCCATAATCTCTTATTACTATACTATGCATCCAAGTCCAATCAACCCACGGTGATACAGTCTTAGTGATCAAATTCTTAAAATGTGTGCTAAAAGCAGCAACATTCCAAGCATGTATGTTAAGAATACTAAGACCACTCTTTCCTTTGGGAGACTGAAAATTTTGAAAAGAGAAAGGCAACAGTTTTCTTGTGTGTATTGTACATGTCCAAAAGAATCTCAAAATAGCACTTCTCACTATGCTTAGCAATTTCCTTGGTAGAATGAACATTCTAGCCTAATAAACTATCATTGAGAAGCTAACGGCTATTATCAAAACAAGTCTTCCTGCTTGGGTTAACTATCTGTTGGCCCAATAGGTCATCACAATAGTGATTTTATTGTATAAGGGCAGACAAAAAGTGGTGGTAATTCTACCAGTAAGCAAAGGAAAACCCAAGTAATTCATGTCATGCTCCATCCTCTGAAGTCCAATAGCTTGGTGGAGATCTCCAGAGAGAGCAGTAGGTATCCCATTTTTATTAAGCTTGATTTATTTATGTGTTTTAAATTAGGCTATGGAGGAAAATAAAATAAAATAGCGTTTTAAATTTCGTATTTGAATTTCAAACCCGTCCCAATTCAGCCTGGCTTGGCCCGCTGCCAGTACACAATCCAACCCACTTCATTTAATCAGTAATGTATCACTCATACGACATTTGGCTTAAACAAATAGGTACTCTATATCGACTAAAAAAATGAGAGCTATGTAATAGCATGACTCGCATGAGTGAAATTCAACCGTATATAAAAATTATTATTTTACCCCTCTAAATGAAATTTATCAAATACCCTCTAATTCAGTTTTGAATTTATTTACTATTGTTTATTATTAATGTTTAAGTTATATTTATAAAATTTTAGGGTATTACATCCCTGACCTAATAATGGGTCAAAGGAGTCGGTTAATGCTATCTCTTGGTACCTGATTGCCCTTCTAAATACGAAGCGCAAGGTTTAGCTTATAAGAAAACGGTTACATTGATTCTAGAAGCTAGATTTATTTATAAACAAAGAAAATGGAAAGTGGTGCCTTATTATAATACCCCTACATCACTTGGGTGGCTTATTTGGAGAAATCAAAATGAATAAATCTAAGTGAAATAACATCATAAGTGTTTGTTATTCCACTACCAGGGAACTGGGATCTCATCAACAATTGCAAACTTGAAAGTTCCATCTCTAAGTTTTTGTTCAATCGCACAGGGACCTTCCTAATTCGGACCAAGTGTCACCATACTAGTGAGGATTCGTTTCAAAATGGTCCATACCTCAAACATGTGGTTTTTGACCATGGCATTGAAGTGTCATGCTACTCTTTTCTAGTAACCAGCTAACCTCAGTTCAGCTTCTTCTCATTTCTTATCGAATAAGTCGGGAGACACAAGGAAGAGTTCCTCGCTTATCTTGGGATCGTAATGTTTTCTTCAGTGGAAAGGAATTTCTAATTGTATTAGAATCACGGCCTCAACTCCGTAGGCCAAAGCGAATGGAGTGTGCCCAGTTGTAGACTTATGGAACATTCTATAAACCATAATGCAAGTGGTAATTCATCGACCTAGTTGCCCTTAGCTTTCGTCAGTCATTCTTCAAGATGGATTTGATGAACTTGTTCACCATCTCCATCTGTTTATTCGCATGTGGATATGCTAGTCCAAAAAGCTCTTCGTAATTCGGTACTGAATATAGAAGTCTTTGAACTTGATACTTTCGAATTGGGTTCAATTATCAATAATGATTTTCTGTTGAACTCCAAATCTGCATATGATATTCTTCACTAAAAAGTTGATCACTTTCCTTGTTGTGATCATGGTTAGCAGTTCTGCTTCAACCCACTTTATGAAGTAGTCCACAACTATGACGGCGTGCTTTGATTTTTATTTCAACATCGATAGCACACCAATAGTGTCAAATCCTGAATTCGAAAACGGTCATGGGAAAACCATTTGCGTAAGATCTGTGAATGGGAGCCTTAGTATCTAATCTAACCTTTGGCGCCTATCACATTGTTTGGTATAATCAGCTGCATCTTGGCTAATTTTTGACCAAAAGTATCCACAACGAAGTATCTTATTTCGCAAAGTATATCTCCTAGTATAATCACCAAAGCTCCCACCGTGTATGTCCGAAAGGATTTTCTTTGCTTCATCTTTTGTGACAACCATAACGAGGGAGTCGGGAAGCCTCTCCTATATAATACACCTTGTATTATAAATCGTGGCACTTTGCAAAGGAACTTTTTCCATTCTTTCTTATTATTCAGGGGAGTTCCCTTCAACAAATAATCTTTAATTAGAGTCATCCTTGAGTATTTTCCTCTCTGATCTCCAAGATCCAGTTGACATCCATTAACCCGATCTTCAAAATCGATAAGACTTCTACTAAAACCAATCTGTGCATCCATAGAGCTAGCCAACTTGGCCAGTGAATCAACTCTTGTATCCACTCTCTGGAAATGTCCATTATCGTGTAATGTTCAATATCATTCAATAATTCGGTGGCTTTGTCAAGTAAGGACCAAGTCTTACTCCCTTAGCCTGAAATCCTTTTTGGCTTATTAGACCGCCAACTGGGAGTCACTAGTTATATGTAGTGTCTTTAACCCCAATTCTTTAGCTATCTTAAGTCCCACGATCAATGCTTCATATTTGGCTTCGTTGTTCATTGTCAGGAACTCTAGCTTTATGGTATAGCATATTATTCATCCTTTCAAGGTCATGAGAATCACTATAACCTCGGAATTTCGTTCATTGGAAACTTCATCTATGTACAACTACTACTAGGAAACTTAGACCATGTCATGTTCTTTGTCTCCATCCAGAATGGTGAATTCGACGATGAAATCGATCGAACCCTATCCTCGTTTCTCCTTTCTTAAGTGGTATGTTAGATCATACTAGCTCAATTAGATGTTCCATTTCAATAGTCTTCCCAAATTCTCGGGTTAATACAACACTTATCCCATTAGCTAACCAATTAGAACCTTTATTGCATGACTTGGTAGTATGGTCATAGTTTCCTCGAGGCAATCAATTAGCAGTATGCTAGTTTCTTCAAACTCAGAGAGTTCTTTTTTTTTTGGTATACAGCTTGTTGATATAATGTATGGGCCTTTGGATCTTTGATTCCTCATGTACCAATGCTCCACTCAATGTGTGAGTGCATATTGCCAAGTTAAGGATCATATCATCTCCTTCCAAAGGCTTTGCAAGTTTGGTAGCCTATCCATATGCTCCAACAATTTCTAAAAGCTTCCTGGCATTTCTTGGGCTAAAAAAACTTTACGTTCTCTTTCTTGAGGGTGTCAAAGAATGGTATACACTTATCCATTGTCTTTGAAATAAATCGACTCAATGAAGTGACTTTACTATCCAAATTCTACACTTCCCTCCTTGTTTTTGGGGTAGCGACATCATTTTAACTCTTGAGTCTGCTCTGGATTAGCTTCAATGCCTCTCAAGTTAACGATGAAACCAATAAATTTGCCCGATGTGACTCCGAAAGAAGACTTCAATGCATAGAGCTTAATTACGTACTTCTAAAGCACATCAAACATCTTAATGAGGTCATTTATATGATTCATCGATCGCTGCGAATCCACCAGTATATCGTCCGCATAAACCTCCATTGTTTGCCCAATTTGATTTTCGAACATATTATATACCAATCGCTGGTAGATAGCTCCGGCACTCTTCAAACCAAATGACATCACTCGATAGCAATACATGCTCAATCAATGATGAAACTCGTATGCTCGTAGTCTGCAATGTGCACCACTATTCTATACATATAGACGGAATATACATCCATGAAGGATAAGGTTCCTTTTTAGCGAATCTACAAGTTGGTCTACCTTTGGCAGCGATAAGCTGTCTTTTGGGCATGTTTTATTCAGGTTTGAATAATTGACGTGTGTCCGCCATTTTTCATTTGGATTCTTGACCAACACAGGGTTTGATGCCCATTTGGGGTATAGGACATCATGGATAAAGCCATTTTCCTTTAGCTTATCCACTTCCTCTATAAAAGTGGTGGATTTCTCCAAACCTAAAATGGGTCTCTTCTGTTTTATAGGATGGCATCTTGGATCCACATTCAACGCACGGCGCACTATCACTGGCAATATTCCACACATATCGGAATGTGTCCAGGCAGACGCATATAGGTCTGCCTATAGAAACACTTACAATTCCTTCCTTATCTCCATGACAAGCAAAGATTCAACCTTGATGACCTTAGTAGGATCATCCTCATCGATCGGGACACTGATTGACAACTCTACTGGTGTCGCCGTCGCTAGGCCTATCAATGAATACCC
Organism: Allium cepa; assembly: GCA_030765085.1. NCBI lineage: Eukaryota > Viridiplantae > Streptophyta > Magnoliopsida > Asparagales > Amaryllidaceae > Allium > Allium cepa. The sequence goes on from CM060934.1 coordinate 186,438,321, forward strand.
GAAATATCTGAAATCCGTACGCATCCGTATCCAAAAAGCGGATAATTATCCGATATCCGTAAAGCGGATGCGGGTATCCGATATCCGAAACTTATTTCGGATACGGATACGGATATGGCTATTTCCGTATCCGATAAATATCCGTCCGGTTCGAATTTATTTTATTATTATTTTAATATGTTATTTTATATCCATAATAAATATCCATCCATCCAATTCCTTTCCATTTAAATTTTCAAATAAACAAGCCTTGTATTTTGGCCCATATCTATACACATACGTACCCGTATTGAAACCCTACCCGTGTTAAAAGTAAAACAAAACCCTAAAAAGTAAAACCACAGCCGCATTTTATTTTGGAGTAATTTATTCCACTCGCGATTCTACACAATCGACATCGCCTTCTCCGCCGCTCCCCCATTACTCCGCCATTTCTCATCGCTCCGCCGCTCGCCGCTCCGCCGCTCGCCGCTCCTCATCGTGAATCGGTTTCTGTCTGGCAATTTCTGTGCGGCAATTTCTTGCTCCTCATCGCGAATCGCGAATCACTGGTACGCATTTGTTTTTATTTTTTAATTATTATTATATATTATTTTGGTTATTTTAAGAACCGAATGCAGAATGAACACAGTTCAGGCAGAACTTGTATTTGACTTCGGTATTTAATTAGATGTTGTTTAATATTTCGTTAGATGTTGTGTAATCCCTGGTACCGTATGTATGAATTTTCAGCAGCAACTAGGAGAAACCCTTGAATGCTGCGAGCAAAGCCACAAATACTGATGGATTTGATAGTCGAAATGTAGTAGTAAGCATAAACTTGTGCAATGGTTTGTAAGTTTTTGGTTAACAAAAGTTAAACAAGAATAACAAGAAAGTAATCGTATTTTTGCAATGAACAGATTCAAGTCTTAAAGTAATGGTTAATCCTAAAAAATTTCTTTAAAACTGTTAATAAAAGCGATAGCTAAACAGCACATTTAATACTACACATATTATAATAAATCGAGCAAAAATACAAGTATATTGTAATGCAATGAACAATTGCAATAATTTTACATCTGGGTAAAATACTTGTCGGAACAATAAACAAAACATTTTGTTCTATATACAAAAATTAAAACAAATAAAATCGATGGACTCCGTTTTTGCCCCATTTTGAGTTTATTCAAATAAATAATTTTCAGGGATTCTTTTTTCTTTTTTTCATTATCCATTTTGGTATATATTTCACACATTAACCCTTCAATGAACATCTGGTGAACTTTAACTGCTTACCGGATGCTCCCCGTACACCACAAGCTACTTCCAACAATTTACCTACAATCAAAATTTCATGTAAAATATATCAGTTACTAAATAATAATATTTTCACGTTTTTTTAATATCAGTGATGGAGTCAGTGTAGCCAGGTGGGGACTGATTAGTTTTTGCAAAATTGAGATTTTTCATAACAAAGCAATTAGAAAGAAAAGAGGGATTAGAGCAATATAGTAGACCTCAAAATGGGTGGAATTTGGAAATAGAAGTCATTTGGTCATTTGATAAAATAAAATTTATTTTAAATGGTAATGAAACTTAGGCATAATGAAATTTATTTATTTGTGAATTGTGATAAAATGACTTGTTTGTGATAAAGTTAGACAGTAATAACATATATTTTATTTGGTATTGTAGAGTTTTGAAAATGACGAACGCCTCGTCAAGCTGTAGTAACAAGGATATTTGTGGTAATGAGCCTAATGACGTTGTAGTCGTGGAAGAAAATCAAAACAGTTTAAACATGGTTACGGACTCTAGTTTTCCAAACACACAAGTTTCTGAAAACCTTTCTATGGATGTAGACAAGTCCACACCTTCAAATGTACGAATTTTGAAATCCAATGTATGGAAAGATTTTAATAGAGAAATAGTGGAAGGTGCTATTAAAGCCACTTGTAAACATTGTTCTAGATTATTTAATGGAGCTACTTCAATGGGAACAACTCACTTGAAAAATCATCTAAAATCATGTCCGAAAAATCCCGCTCGTCTAAGAATATCTTGACAACAACTATTGACTACCAAAAGTTCTCCCAACAAACCAATTAAATTATCGAGTTGGAAGTTTGATCAACATAGAAGCCGAATGTGTTTTGAACGTATGGTTGCTAAGCATGATTATCCATTTAACATGACTGAACATGCGTATTTTCAAGAGTATATTAGAAGTACTAATCCAACAGTTAAATTCTTTTCTAGAAATACAGTTCGATGTGATGCTTTAAAAGTCTATAATGATATCAGAGGCAAATTACAAGAGATATTTGATTGCTTGTCAACCCGTGTTAGCCTCACTACAGATTTGTGGACCTCTGAACACCAAAACATAGGCTATTGTTGCATAACTTGTCATTTTATTGATGATGATTGGAAACTACAAAAAAAAAATCATCGCTTATTATGATTTGCCCCCTCCACACACTGGGTCCGCACTTAGCGCTTCTCTTAAATCAAAATTATTGCAATGGAATATTGATAAGAAGTTATTTGCACTTACGGTTGATAATGCGTCAAAAAATGATGTAATGATAAGAGATTTAAAAGAATGGTTAGTTGGTAAAAATGCGGTGCCTCTTGGTGGTGAATTATTTCATATGCGTTATTGCACGCACATACTAAATTTGATTGTTCAAGATGGATTAAAAATGGTGCAAGGTCTTATTGAAAAGATTAGAGAAAGCGTCAATTATACAAAATCATCACATATGAGAAAACAAAATTGGGAAAATGCATTGGCTCAAACTCGATTAATTGGGAAAGGAGTGTCTTATGATGTTTCAACACGTTGGAATTCAACATATCTAACGCTTGAAAGTGCTCTTGAAGTGCGTCCGACATTTGAGCGATTGGTTGATTTAACCCATGATTACAAATGGTTGCCATCAAACGAAGAATGGGAAATAGGAAAAGAAATATGTGAATGTTTGAAAATATTTTATGAAGTTACACTTAAGTTTTCGGGTGTTAAATATCCTACGGCTTATTTATATTTTAAAAGCATTTGCGATGTCTATGAAAGTATTTTAACTTGGGAATTACATGAACATGAGTATATTCAATGTATGGCCCAAAAGATGAGAATTAAGTTTGACAAGTATTAGAGCAGTTGCAATCTAATGATGAGTATTGGTATGGTTTTGGATCCCCGTTATAGATTGACTTATATTGAATTTTTCTTTGATGTGGTTTATGGTGATCGTGCACAAGTTCATGTTGCAAAAATTCGAGAATCTTTGAAATATCTATTTACTTTATATGAAATGGAATGGACTTCTTCTAAGGGGCAATCTAACAATTCTTCGTGTGATATGTTTGATTCTTCTAATTTTGGTTCAAAGAAGAGAACAAAAATGGATTTAAAATGGAGAAATTATGTTGAGAAAAAAGTTGGTAGCTCTCAAGCTTCGAAAACGGAACTTGATAAATATTTAGAAGATGAGTTGTTACCAATGGGTGAAGATGAGGACAATTTTGATAGTTTGACATGGTGGAAAACGAATGGGCCAACTTTTCCAATACTTGCAAATATTGCTCGTGATATTTTAGCCGTTCTGATATCAACCATAGCATCCGAATCATCGTTTAGTAGTGTAGGAAGATTAATTTCCGAGAGTAGATCTTCATTATCTTCGGATATTGTAGAAGCTTTGAGTTGTATAAAGGATTGGTTGCCATCCGATATTGGTAAAACTATTATATTTTTCTATATGTTTTCAACACAATAACCAATAACCATCACATATATGATTTAATTCTTTTGTTTTTAAATTTTTATTAGGTCACGATGTCGAGTTTGCTGATGATGCTATGGTTACGTTATAAACATGCTTCGCAAAGGGTAATGGTAAGTGTTCTTGATTTACAAACAACTTAATTGTTGCTAATGTATTTATAGCCTGCGCAGCTGCGCTTGCCTACACTGCTACACATTCCCCTGCAACCACACTTCACTGCAACCACACTTCACTAACCACACTTCACTGCAACCTTACATACATCACTAGTTCATTACCCTTACATACTTCACTAGTTCATTACCCTTACATACTTCACTAACCACACTTCACTGCAACCACACTTGCAAGTTACAACAACACTTCAAACTTCACCAACCAAGCACACTTGCAGTACTTTTGCCTACATGCATCAACATTCAAACCACATCTTCAAACTGCTACCATTTCACATACCACTCCTCTTTCCAACCTTCATTCACCTATAACACTTCATCCTACTGCTACGACCAAACACCCAAAAACTGCCATTATTCACTAATATGCCTTGAACCACTACTACAGCACCATTCTCCTTCCACATTCATTTACATAGCTCCTCATCATTGTCACTTCAGCTCCTCCACAAACCATCACTTCAACCAACCCTCCTTCATCAAAACTTCATTCACTGCCTGCACTTCCACTGGACCACTACATACACAGTACACTTCCACTGCCTACCAACTTCTACTCTTCCACAACTTCATACACTTCCACTGCACCAACTTCTACTCTTCATTTTCTGTCAGCATCAACACCTCAAAACTGCCATCAACAACCTCTTCAAACAACTCCACTGCCTACCACAATCCACCAGCATCCCACCAATTCACCACATTCTGTCAAACTATAGCCAAAACAGCAACCGCAGTTAGGTAATATAGGACATACTCAGTTAGTTAAAACCTTTATACTTTATTTTGTTTTTCTGAAGTCATGATGCCTTGTTTGCTAATCAAAGATGCAACTGCAGTTAGGTAATATAGGGCATACTCAGTGAATGAAGTTTTGATGTGGTTATACCCAGTGAATGAAGTTTTGGGTTAGTTATGAAATTTAATTGTTTATAAACTAATATACACGTTTATATTTTTCTGCAGGGTCATCTTTTGAAGCTTCAACCACTCCATGGAGAAAGAACGCAATATTTTAGTTTATATGTGTGCTATTAAGATAGATTATGGTATTTTGTACAATTTAAAACATGTATGATGCCTTTGCTTTATGTTTTTTATGATTTTGTCTGATTGAATTAGGCTATGGATTATACGATGAATTATGAAACATTATCGTATGGATTTTATGTGATCGAATTAGTTATTGTTAATTTGATGTATTATTACAATTTTTCATCTTTCGTTTAAAGCCAAATTAAATAGTTAAATTTCAGTTACATTTTGAAGTTTGAATGCGGATATTTTCGGATATTTCAATATCCGAAAATATCCATATTCATTAAGCCGGATACGGATACAGATACGGATATTATTTAATAGATATTCGCGGATATCGGATACGGATTCGGATTTTTATTTTTGGATACGGATACGGATACAGCACTATCTGTATCTGATTGCATCCGTTTACAGGCCTAGCCGTCGCAAACTCTGGCTCTTTTCAAGCATTTATAGGCTTGTAGACTTGCTATGGGACACAACCTAGAGCTCGATAGTAATTTTTATGCATCTGCAGTCTTCATGTAGAGATCTTTCTCCACCCGTTTTTCTTTCTCACGTCGTTTCGCTTCTTTGAGGTCAGTGATATAACATTCATGACTTGTACTCTAGTCGTCGTCAATTGCTCCAACCCCATTCCCCATGGAGAACTTCATCTTCATACATAATAGGGATAGCGCTATTTTAAAGCTGGTAAGGATCAGTCGGCCTAGAAAAACATTATAAGCAAAAAATTCATCTACAATCACAGAGGATGCACCCGCACAATCTTGCAGTTAGATAAGTCAATAAATCCAATAGGATCTTTTTGCTCTCCAGTAAATCCTTGAATGTAGGATTTACATGGCCTTATGTCCTTCAAACTTAACTTCTTCTACTCAAATATCTTTTGAATAGAATATCAACCGTGCTTCTATAACGATCCGGAAATTTTAACGATTTTTATAACGTAATTAATTAAATTTTTGCTTGAAAATAAAAAATTAAATTTAGCAATGAAAATTCGATATTTGGTATGCGTCTATTTAAACATATCAAATGGCAGATTTTCATCATAAAATATGAAAATTAGTTCTATTGTGCAAATTTCAATTTCAATTTTAAATCAGTTAATTTGATGAAAATAAAAAATTTTCAAAATCTGAATATTTTTATATAATAAAAATATAGACTATTTTCCGAGTGAGACGTCATATTTCATTTCATCAAATTTGGACAGCTCTAGCTCTATTTATCTTATTTTTGGAGTTTTAGCAGCATTTTGGCAGCGAATATCGACTTTTGATAGGATGATCGAATCACTCATATCTATGTACCATTCTGTTCGTCTCGTCGTGTTGATCTCCGCAGTATATTCATTTATGTAATTTGACGTCTGGTACGTGGTGAAATCGACCAAATGATTTGACGTATTGGTTCCGTATTTGATATTTTGTTTTCCTTTGTCTTTTCAATTGCCAGCCATGTAATTCAAACATCACTTACTTTATTTATATTTTCTGAATCAACATATGACCTTCCACTTTCCGTTAGTTAATATATTTGTTGTTTAATTTTATCTCCAGTTCATTCTCCTTTCTTCTTTAGTTTTGATTAATTCAAAGAAAATATAATATTATAAAATATGTAATGGTTGCTATATTTTGAAAGCGCTGCTCGCTTTTCCCTTTCTTACTAACACGGCCGAATAGCTTCATCGCTTGACCATCTCTCGACCACCCTACGAATCTCCGACCATCGCCTCTCCAGTAGATCCGCCAGCACCACACAAACAACCCAGCACAATATTCTCCAATAGACCTCCACCTCACATGCCTCTTTCTCTTCCTTTTCCCTTCGCTCGTTCCTCCCCTTTGTCTTGTTTGCCAACCCATCACAACCGAGCAACACGTGATAGCAGCCACCTCCCCACTGCCCTCCAACCCAAGCACGTGCACCCTCGCCTTCCAGTCCACTCCACGCATGCAGCCTCTCATCCACCCATAGCAACCATCAGTGACAGTCCCTACCACCCAAGACAACCATGACCCTACCTTCCGCCTGCATCCATACTCCATGCAACTCAACCACCGCATTGCCATCCCCTTCTAACCCATGACCGAAACCAGCAGCTGAGCCTTTCAGCCTTCCTATCACTTGAGCCGAGCTGCACCGTGCCACCTAATTCCGGCCTTCAACACATCTACCTTCTCTATCGCCTACATGTAGATGATGCCGCCTCGGTCCTCACTTTTCTCCATAATCCCATGTCTCTGCATGAATAGCAGCAACCTATATATATATATATTAAGTTTGTATATGTATTTTATTAATCTACTTTCAGCCATGCTTATAATATATATATATATATAATATAGAAGATAAAGGTACATTTCATTTTTATATATATATATATATATATATTATGTTTTGATGGGTACTTTGTTTTCATATCTTCCTGCTACCACTTTTCTCTTATATATACAAATATTTGATATTTGACCATATATATATATATATATATATATATATTACATTTGACATGTGTTATTTGTCCAACTAGTTGTTTATAAATATACATACATAATAATGTATGTCTATATATATAATAATTGCTGAAGCTTTCAATTTTACTTTGGGTTCTAAAGTATATATATTAATTTATATACATACATACATATATATATATATATATATATAAGTATATATGAGTTTGGTTTTCAAATATATATATGTATATAGAGATTTTATTTTATATGTGTTTAAATTAAATGTTGGCTTGAAAATATATGTATATAGATTTTATTTTAAATATATGTTTTAAAGTTGATTTTAGAGAAAAAATATATATATCATATATTTTGTTAAGTTTCTATCAAGCTAGTCTGATTTGTTTTCATCGATTCCAAACTATCAACCTTGCTCGTCGAATTCGTGTTCATCATGTCGTGCTTTGGAATCTGTGCTTGGATTCATCGTATCTTGTTCTTTTTATTTCTCTTTTCTCGAAAGGTGAGCAATCACTCACAACTAACATTCTTATATTTAGTAAATTAAATTCACATGAAATGATGATTGAAATATGTTGTTAAATTCGAATTTGTTAGTAATTTAACTGTTTAATCTGATATGATATTAATTGCATTTGTTCACCTATTATAATTGACATTATAGACACCAATAACATGTTAGTATATGTAAATCATATTTAATTTGACTATTTTAATCATATTTGCACTGATATGCAATATTATTATATATGTTCTCCTTCTGTCAGTTCCCTATTTGTTAGGAATCCCCTATGGGTCGAAATGATACATACCCAAACGATCTTGTAGATTAGGGAAAAATCGTTATGGGTTGAAATGATAAACCCAAGCGATTTTATTGATTTTTGAATTTTGGAATTGTGGGTTGAAATGATCTATACCGAATTGAAATGATAAATATCCGTATTACTTGACCATAGGATAGAAAATTTTGTACGGACACTGTTGGTCTATATTTAGAAAATAATTTCCAAAGTTCGAAAGGAAATATATGGGTTTTTAATAAATATTGATTTTTAATTATAATACAAAGATTTTAGTATAAATGTAAAAGTTAGATTATGAAATTTTATATTTTGGATATTTTAAATTTATAAGTTATGTTTTAAAATGTAAAACAGATACTTTTCTTCGATATCATTGTATTACTCTATGCTTTGATTAGGTGCACCTTTAGTTTGGGAGTGTGCCTTGAGGTAGGGGGTAATAGTTGTTATGCATTACCACCAGTCTGAATCTTCAAATGGTATATTTACCCTGGCATTGCCTCGCATGCCAGGTTCACATGCATATTGCACCTTCTACGAGTTTGTTTTGTACTATAACCATGGGGTGTCCTCTGGGTAAACCACCAGTTTGGTGGAGCTTACGACATTGTATAGACTACGGGAATATACAAAATGTGTTAAGGGGGATATGAGTAATGCCTTAATGCTACTTTAATAGTTTAATTTACCATAGACGTTATTTATGTATCGTACTATGTATGTAGATGGTTTAACGGATCCTTAGAGGATGGGAATCCCAAACATCCTTTAAGTTATTTTGTATTTCAGTTGATAGTTCACTTGAGTTGAATTTGCTAGTATAAGAATGTTAATGCTGACTCGAGTGTTTTGCGTTTTGCTCGGGTCAGACTGAGTGTCACAACATTTGAGACTCATCTTTGGAGATTGAAGCTTTGCTTGAAGATCTATCTATCCAGCTTTTGGTTATTTCAGTTTATTCCAGTTGTTCTGTTAAGCCTTGACTGTTAGCTTTGTATTTGAGACTACTCTATATTTGAGATCTCTGTTGTATTTGTTTTTAGACTCTGATGTTTATATAGCAGCTTCATGAAGTACTATTTATCTATTCCGTTGCTTATTTTTATATCACTCTGTGTCTGTGATTTTGTGATTGATTTGTTTACTATATATGCTAAGTTTTTCTAAATATAAATTTACAATCTATTGTTTTGAGCAATTCAAGTCTGACATGAGTGGATGATTGTTGATTTGAACGGTTTGAAATATCGATTCGTTATAGCTTCTACTATCAATAAACACTTGGTGCATAGTTGGTAGCCCTATCATGATCATAATTACCATAGGTTCAAGCATCAACGTTTGCACCCTATTAGCATCTCTATCTCGAAAAACCATATCATCACTCATCATTCTTAATTGTTTGCCAGAGCTCCATCTTCGATAGCAAAACAACATTCCTACATCATGTGCTTTAATGAAGTCCCGTATGCTCCATCTCATTCCAACTCTTCTAACTAGATGAGGTCCTCCAATTATTGTGTTAATTACAATCCTATTTAATTTATCCTTCCAACATCCATTTTCTTAAAGTTATTACAAAATCAAAAATATATATTAAAATGTGATTTGATTGGGTGCACCTTTGATTTGGGAGTGTGTCTCGAGGTAGACGGTTGTAGCTGCTATGCGTTATGAGACAACCCGTCTTTCTCTCCACAGAAAGACGTATCATCTTTAAGAAAGAAAGGGATAGAAAAGAGAAAGATAGAAAAGAAAGAAAGAAACAACATCATAATCTCAAAAGTGGAACGAATAAATTATATTAATCACATAAAATGGTACATAGTATACAACATCAATAAGAGTTACACAGCTTATACATCATATACTAGACAGTTATAAACACCTGTCTAGTTATGACAACTCAATACAACACACACATCGACTCAAAGAACACACAGCGGAACACTATATATATCTACAAACGCTGAAGCCTCTTGCTCCATTGCTCCTTCAGAATTCATCAAAGCTAACCCGAATCCCTTGGCTACTCGTAAAACTTTGAGTACCCAAGAGTTTAATAAAAACAGAAGATAAACTCCGGGTCAGACATGGGTCTGGTGTGAAGGTTGAAGTTGCTTAACTTTTGGAAACCTTTGAAAACAAAAGGTATCACGTAAGACTTCCCACAAATAAACACGGGTATGTTTTTACCTTACGCTAACCAAAACATTTGATAGGAAATCCGGTGATATTATAATAGGGTCTAGGGTTTTCAAGTAAATATAAAATAGCCAAAATTGTTACATTCATTAAATTCCAGCTACTAGCCACAAAGTGGGTAATACAATCAAAACCGTAAGGGCACGTAGGAAGAATGAGTTTCCATCAATGGCAGGGCTACTGGGGCACCGCCCGTCACAGTACGTGTCCTAGATCACCGTACCAAGGATCCATCCTAAATCCCCTGCAACACAAGGCCGGAACCATCCCTTACTGGACAGTCCCGAACAAGACAACCCCGCAGTTGTTTGCAACCAACTGCCCACATAACCGAATATAAAGGGACCTCTAGACAGGGGTAAATCTCGTCCTACTTGGGTGCTACCCACTTAGCCTTGTTGCACCTCCCCTGTTTTAGCCATTCCCGGTTGATGAAGCTTGAAGCTACGATTACCTTTAGAGAACACATCTCTTAGAATGCTCATCGTCCACCTGACGATGTTCTAAAAGCATTCAATCTATAAAAGTTCATTCCGGGTTCGAACGAAACCGAAGGCATTATCTCATTACACTCATTTTGGAATCACCCTCAGAGTTAACGACGATAACCCTTGCACTCTAAATCTTCATATTCACTTGAGAATCACGACCTATCGTTAATTTGGATCGATGTGGTTTTTGGATATCCAAATATAGAAACCCGATCCCGGTCTCATCGAAGGCAAAACGCCATCTTTTAGGTCCAAGTTGTTTTAAAGTTTAAAACAATTCAATTCTATTATCTATATGCTCATAGATAGATAATTAACAATATCACAAACAGATAATTCACATTATCATCACAAATAGATAATTCACATTATCATCACAATTCAACCAAAGCATCCATATCACACAGCTTCACTTATCTCATATCTGAGATCTCAAACCATTCAAGGCAATCAATATCATTCATCCACACATAAGCAATGATTAATTAATCACACTATCTCTAATTAATTAAAATGAATTAAACTAATTACTTCATCTCTAATTAATTTAAAATAAATTAAATTAATTACTTCAACACTATAAATCTTGCTTACATAACCATTAATTAATTACAAATCAATTAATTAATCATCCTCTAATTATTCATTTCAATTAATCACCCTTGATTAATCATTCTCTAATTACTTTAAGTAATTAGTCTTTAAATTAATTACATAAATTAATTATCCTCAAACAATTTCAGTAATTAACCTTTAATTACTTCATTAATTAATTAATTTAATTAATTACATTAATTCTTAATTAAATATATTAATTAATTACTTCATTGATTAATTATTACTTAATTAATCAACCCTTAATTACATCATTAATTATATTAATTAATGATCTTTATTTACTTCTTTAATTAATTATTAATCATATTTAATAATTAATCTCTAATTAATTAGATTAATCAATCTTGATTAATCCCATTCAGTAATTAATTACCCTTAATTACTTCATTAAATAAATTAATTACTTCCTAATTAATTACATTTAATAATTAATCTTTAATTAATTATATTTATTAATCACCCTTGATTTATCTCATTTAGTAATTAATTACCCTTAATTGATTACATTACATAATTATCTTCAAATAACTCTATTAACCAATTCTTAAATTAATTATACTAAGTAATTAATTATTAATTACTTTCATTAAGTAATTATCCTTCATATTAATTACACAATGTAATTAATCCCAAATCTCTTCCATACTTCAATTAATTACATCCAGTAATTACTCATCTTAACTACTTCACTAAATAATTATCCTTCATTAATTACATTAAGTAATTATACTTAACAAATCAACCAGTGATTACCTTGAATTAATTAAACTTAATTAATTACTTAAACTAATCATATTAAAGTTAATTAATTACATTGTGTAATTAATTCCTTTAATTACTTCCATTAAGTAATTATACTTAAACAATTCCATAAATGATTATCCTTAATTAATTAATATAATTAAGTATTACAATTAATCCTATTAATTAGTTGTTTAATCATCCCGAGTTAATGATCTCCATTAACTATTAACAATTCTTTAATTACTTCTCTTAAGTAATTAAACTCAAATTAATCATTATTAATTACCAATTAATTAATCTCTAATTATTTAGTTAATTAAGTGCTTAATTGTAACTTAATTAATCCTTAATTACTTAATTAATTAATTTCTAACCATTAATTTAAAAATCTTAACTTTCCTAATTAAAGATCTTATTTTCAAATTAATTAACGTTAATTAATTAACTTATACTTTAATTAATTAATTTAACCCTTAATTACTTAATTTATTAATCCAAATCATTAATTAATTAATTAATTCTTTAATTACCTTAATAATTTAATGAATCACAAATCATTAAATCTTAATTATCTTTAAGATAAAAACTTATTCTTATTAATGGTTTAATTATCATTTGCAAATACATTTGAAAACATTTTACTTTTAAATTTACATTTAAATTTCATTTCAAATTTAGATTTAAAATGAACACAAATTTAACTTTAAAAATGTTAAAAAAACAATATAAAAACCTTATAAATCAAATGTTAAAGAACAATTATCTTTATAAGAAGAAATTTACATAAGAATTTAAAGCCAAATCATTTAAATTCAAATCATTTTATAAAATATACTTTAACATTTTAAAGTTGTTTAAACATTATAAATTTGATAAAACTTTATTTTATTTTAAACTAAAATACAAATTTAGATTTGAATCTATACTTAAACTGATTTTAAAACTAGTTTAAATCCTGCTTTCCATTTTAAATTTCATTTTTAAAATTTAAACTGACAGGTTTCTAAAACCTGTAATCCAACAATGACCCGAGCTAGACCAATAATGACTTCGAGAGAAATCCCTCTCATCTTCGACCAAATCACTAATCGACTCGAGTAAAACTCGAGTAAACATCACTGCTCAACCCAACATCATCAGAACCCAAATAGGCACTGTGCATATGCACTGACCAACCACCCTCCTCCGATCAACCATGATGATCTTAACAAGTCGACGATCATCTCCAGATCAGACTACGACCGTCAAATCAACACCACAAACTCGAAATCACGAGCAGTCAAACCCAAAACTAGAACAACCATAGAAACCTGGAATCATCTCGTCCACGATCCTCCGACCACCAAAGTGACAGCAATTCCGGCCACACATTCGCCAACCACCATGCTTCCATTTCCCAAAGGCCGATGACACTCGATCCACTAGAGCTGTTGTGCCGATCAAAAATGTCCATCCGATCCAAACTAGGTTTATAGACTTAATGTGATCACCGCCACCACCACGATCATCTGCACATCTATCCAATATTTTCCCTCCACTCACCGATCATCACCGCATCATTAGTGAAAACCATGATCCCCCAGACCATCGAGGTCATCAGAAATCACCCAATTCCTATTTTCTGGTCAAACCAAAACTGCTCATACATCCCACCATTAAAATTTATGTTTTCGGTTTTAAAAATCATGTTTCTGGTTGATGATTCAGTTTACATTCTTGAATTGATAAATTAGGATGTTTGAATTTTGACCAAACTAATATTTGCCTGTTCTATTGGGTTTTCCGAAGACATGCAAGTGTATTTTAACATAATTATAATTTTAAACTAAAATAAATGATGAATCAAACAAATTTTGATTATAGTCTAAAACCAAACAATAATTGGATCAAGAGAACATGAATTTTGTTTTAAATCTTAATTTGAGAGCAGAGGTGTCACAGGTAACAGCATGCACACACATATTTCTACATTCACATATACATACAGAAAAATGCACCTATATAACAGGGATAATCAAGCAACCAGACTCTTAAATTCATTTTTAAATTAAGTGATGTTACTCACCAGACATGATGAAGAACAAAGCCTTTGATTTTGAAAACAACACTTGAACCTTTAAAGATTGAGTTGCTGGAAAATGTTCTTTGCTTTTGAAAACTTTAAACTCGAATTGCTCCTTTGTTATAAAACATTTTATGCTTTGATTTTTAAAACTGCAGTTGCATACTATTTGAAATTTGCAGAGATGACTTCCTTGTTTCCAGGTTTTGCTTGCTTTTTGAAAATCCCAGGTTTGAAAGGAAGTAGACTTTGATTTTAAACTTGCTTTGATTACAGGATGAAGATAATATTTGCATTTAAAATTGAAGTTGCTTGCTTCTGTCTGCATCTCAGATTTGAAAAAGACACAGACTTTGATTTTTTTGAAAATGAACTTACAGGTTTTAGATTTGAAGATGATTACAGGTAATTGAATTCTGATTTGGTATGAGGAGGAGCGTATTGATTCTGGTTGATAGAATTAGATTTGTTTTGAGTTATTTTGTTTGAGAATTTGATTTGAGTTTCAGATCTGTTTTGAATATTGATTCAGCTAAAGCTTTCTAAATTTTAGAATAAAGATAGAAAAGAAAATAGAAGAGAAGGAGAAATGTTTTATATATAGGATGAATTGATTTTCTTTTAAAGCAAAAGATAAATTAAATTAAATATGACACTTGTCATTCACCCTATTTAATTACTTAACACATGTTATAATGAAGCCTTAATATGTTACCACTTGTAATTAAGTATTTTCCTTTTATTTTAAATGTTAATAAAGGTTTTTAACTTAATTAATAAATTCGTATGTAAA
This sequence comes from Allium cepa, assembly GCA_030765085.1. Lineage (NCBI taxonomy): Eukaryota > Viridiplantae > Streptophyta > Magnoliopsida > Asparagales > Amaryllidaceae > Allium > Allium cepa. The sequence goes on from CM060934.1 coordinate 186,453,522, forward strand.
TACATATATGAATTTCTTTTTAAAGAAAATGTAATAAAACTAATTACATATAAATAAAAATCTTATCCAAATATTTTTAAAATGTCTATCTTTTGAAATTTCAAATCTTTGAATTCAAATCAAATTTTAAAATCAAATTTAAAAATCTAGTTATATATATACATATATAACTACAGGTTTAATTTTGAAAAAAACAAATTATATTCCTTAAGATTTATTTATATTTAACACATTATTAATATTGTTTCAAAAATAACAATTAAAAAATTATTTATAAAAGAGATTATCTCATTGTTTATAAATTATTTACATTATTAAATGAATTAATATATCATATGTTAATTGTATTTTAAACTTCTATATAAAATTTCAAATCATATTTATTAAGCAATATATAAAATAAACCTTATAAACATTTATCTTAAGTATTTTAAAACTATATATTTATTTATTCGAATAATCTTTGAAAACTTATATATTAGATTTAAATCAAAATATTCAAATTACCAAAATGTATATTAGAATTTGAAAACAAGATTTATTTATTTATTAAATTTCAAACCAAAGCTTTACTATTTACAATGTATACAAATATATATATATATATATACACACACACACATTATAAATAGAAAACAATTTATTAGCTTTTAAAAGATAAATTATCCAATTAAATATTTATTTAAAAGAAGATTATTAAATCAATTCGAATTTATTAACAAAGATTATCAAATCAATTTAATTTTTAACACAGATTATTAAATTGATATTGCCCAAAATTCCGCATCATCACATTCCTTCCCCTTAAAAGAATTTCGTTCCCGAAATTTAAAAGCGAAGGCAATTTAATAATCTATCTAAGATTTAATTTTAAACCACAACATATATTATCAATCATATGCTAACAGCCATAGCAACCAATTCACTTAAACAAACAAATCTAACTATCCAGACAAAATTCTAGATAGAACTTTCTAGAGTTTCCCAGATATAAATACTGGGATACTCGCTCTACAGAATCCAAACAGTCTATACTACTAAGCTAGAGAGCTCCTATTCAACTAGATCTAAAAAACTGAACATGATATCATACTAAAGTCAAGTCCTGCTCAACTACCAAATTCTCCTGACTGCTGGTTCCCCAACCAGAGATAGATCTTACACGTACTCCCTCAGAGATACGTGAAACACAATGAATTCCAGTCTTCCAAACTGGCCATTCAACCTCAGAAGACCAAAGCACTTATCCTAACTAGAATACAGAAAAGATCCAATACCTCGGAGCTAGCTTCCCAGTCTTTCCAAAACTTATAGCTCCTTGGATCGAAGAAAACTTATCCAAAATTAAATCTCCGACTTCGAAATCCAAATTACTCCATCTCTTATCCACAAAACTCTTCTAACGATCCTGGGCTGCCTTTATCCTTCCTGATCAACTCAACCTTTACTGATGCCTCTCGAAACAAACTGGACCAGGAACAACCCAACAAAATGATCCTCTTACGATCAATCAATATCAAGAACACAACTCTACTCCACAAACATCAGTAGACTGAACTTACTTCTCCTATCCGAAAAAGACAGAACAGGATCACTCGCTAAACTTGCTTCCGTTGCACAACTCTGATCTGGAGTAGATGAGAATGCTGATGATGAGCATAAACTTATCCGACACATCTCGGAAAACACGGTTCATCAAATCCATAAAGAGAAAACTCAGAAGTTCCACTAAAACTTGAGCTGCTTCACCAAATTCTCACTCTAGGAACCATCCTTCTACTAAGCTGAACTTGTATCACTCCCTAGAGATGCCTCGATGTCATGCAAAGATAACCCAAGAGAACACTCAACGATCGCAAGTCACTTTTGCGATCAACCAAGCCTAATATCCAAAGAAAATTGTTCTCTCTTTACCGATCAGAACAGTTTATGCATATTTGGCCAATCAATCTAAGAAATGGATCCACTCTGCGGCTTTTGAAATCCACCTCTAGAAAACTACTGAGCCAGATGACCTTCTTGCTGGCACACAGAACACTTTCGAGCTGCAATGCTACCATAGATGCCAAAGACTTCCTAATCCATAATCGCTGTGTCTCATCACACAACTACTACTCTTTGAGGTTGTCAAGATATCATCACTCTCTTCTGCCTAACCGATAGATCCAAATTCTACTCATACAACCTCAAAGATGGACTCCAAACCTCTAAAAGGTTTCCTTCAGATATTGATGAAATCCTTCACCACAGCAAAACTCACTCGATATGGTATTAGGTCTACAGTCTCGACAGAAACACTTCCAACCTCAACACCCAGACTCCATCCATTGGTAGTAGTCGTGTTACACACACCACTACCCTTCCTACCTTTATAACTTCTGTTGGAAAACTTGTACGGGTAGCCCAACAAATAGGTAGAAATAATATATACAAATATATATAAAAGTACAAGTACGCACTCTCAAGAAAGAAATCACTCCAAAGCCTAGGTATTCACCAACCTAGGGCTCTGATACCAAATGAGACGACCCGTCTTTCTCTCCATAGAAAGATGTATCATCTTTAAGAAAGAAAGGGATGGAAAAGAGAAAGATAGAGAAGAAAGAAAGAAACAACATTAGAATCTCAACAGCGGAACGAATAAATTATATTAATCACATAAATTAGTACATAGTATACAACATCAATTAGAGTTACACAGCTTATACATCATATACTAGACAGTTATAAACACCTGTCTAGTTATTACAACTCAATACAACACACACATCGACTCAGAGAACACACAACAGAACACTATATATATCTACAAACGCTGAAGCCTCCTCCTCCATTTCTCCTCCAGAATTCATCAAAGCTAACCTAAATCCCTTGGCTACTCATAAAAATTTGAGTACCCAAGAGTTTAAGAAAAGCATAAGATAAACTCTGGGTTAGACATGGATCTGGTGTGAGTAATAGGTTAAAGTTGCTTAACTTTTGAAAACCTTTGAAAACAAAAGGTATCACGTAAGACTTCCCACAAATAAACACAAGTAAGTTTTTACCTTACGCTAACCAAAACATTTGATAGGAAATCCAGTTATATTACAATAGGCTCTAAGGTTTTCAAGTAAATATAAAATAGCCGAAATTGTTATATTCATTAAATTCTAGCTACTAGCTACAAAGCGGGTAATACAATCAAAACTGTAAGGGCACGTAGGAAGAATGGGTTTGCGTCAATGGTTGGGCTACTGGGGTACCGCCCGTCACAGTATTTGGCCTAGATCACCGTACCGAGGATCCACTCTAAATCCCCTGCAACACAAGGCCGGAACCATCCCTTACTGGACAATCTCGAACAAGGCAACCCCGCAGTTGTTTGCAACCAACTGCCCACACAGTCAAATATAAAGGGACCTCTAGACATGGGTAAATCTCGTCCTACTTGGGTGCTACCACTTAGCCTTGCTGCACCTCCCCTGTTTTAGCCATTCTCGATTGATGAGGCTTGAGGCTACGATTACCTTTAGAGAACACATCTCTTAGAATGATCATCGTCCACCAGACGATGTTCTGAAAGCATTCAATCCATACAAGTTCGTTCCGGATTCGAACGAAACCGTAGGCATTATCTCGTTACACTCATTTTGGAATCACCCTCAGAGTTAACGATGATAACCCTTGCACTCTGAATCTTCATCTTCACTTGAGAATCACGACATATCATTAATTTGGATCGATGTGGTTTTCGGATATCCAAATATGGAAACCCGATCCCAGTCTCATCGAATCCAAAACGCCATCTTTTAGGTACAAGTTGTTTTAAAGTTTAAAACAATTCAATTCTATTATCTATATGCTCACAGATAGATAATTAACAATATCACAAACATATAATTCACATTATCATCACAAATAGATAATTCACATTATCATCACGATTCAACCAAAGCATCCATATCATACAGCTTCACTTATCTCATATCTGAGATCTGAAACCATTGAAGGCAATCAATGTCATTCATCCACACATAAACAATGATTGATTAATCACACTATCTCTAATTAATTTAAAATGAATTAAACTAATTACTTCATCTCTAATTAATTTAAAATAAATTAAATTAATTACTTCATCACTATAAATCTTGCTTACATAACCATAAATTAATTACAAATCAATTAATTAATCATCCTCTAATTATTCATGTTAATTAATCACCATTGATTAATCATTTTCTAATTACTTTAAGTAATTAGACTTTAAATTAATTACACAAATTAATTATCCTCAAACAATTTCAGTAATTAACTTTTAATAACTTCATCAATTAATTAACTATAATTAATTACATTAATCCTTAATTAATTATATTAATTAATTGCTTCATTGATTAATTATTCCTTAATTAATCAACCCTTAATTACATCATTAATTATATTAATTAATGATCCTTAATTACTTCTTTAATTAATTATTAATCATATTTAATAATTAATCTCTAATTAATTTTTAATTAATTAAATTAATCAATCTTGATTAATCCCATTCAGTAATTAACTACCCTTAATTACTTCATTAAATAAATTAATTACTTTCTAATTAATTACATTTAATAATTAATCTTTAATTAATTATATTTATTGATCACCCTTGATTTATCTCATTTAGTAATTAATTACCCTTAATTAATTACATTACTTAATTATCTTCAGATAACTCTATTAATCAATTCTTAAATTAATTACACTAAGTAGTTAATTATTAATTACTTTCACTAAGTAATTATCCTTCATATTAATTACACAAAGTAATGAATCCCAAATCTCTTCCATACTTCAATTAATTACATCCAATAATTACTCATCTTAATTACTTCACTAAGTAATTATCCTTCATTAATTACACTAAGTAATTATACTAAAAAAATCAACCAGTGATTATCTTGAATTAATTAAACTTAATTAATTATTTAAACTAATCACATTAAACTTAATTAATTACATTGAGTAATTAATTCTTTTAATTGCTTCCATTAAGTAATTATACTTAAATAATTCCATAAATGATTATCCTTAATTAATTAACATAATTAATTATTAAAATTAATCACATTAATTAACTGTTTAATAATCCCAAGCTAATGATCTCCATTAACTATTAACAATTCTTTAATTACTTCTTTTAAGTAATTAAACTCAAATTAATCATTATTAATTACCAATTAATTAATCTCTAATTATTTAGTTAATTAAGTGCTTAATTGTAACTTAATTAATCCTTAATTAATTAATTAATTAATTTCTAACCATTAATTCAAAAATCTTAACTTTCGTAATTAATGATCTTATTTTCAAATTAATTAACCTTAATTAATTAACTTAAACTTTAATTAATTAATTTAACCCTTAATTACTTAATTTATTAATCCAAATCATTAATTAACTAATTTAATTAATTATATCTTTAATTACCTTAATAATTTAATGAATCACAAATCATTAAATCTTAATTATCTTCAAGATAAAAACATTATTCTTATTAATGATTTAATTATCGTTTGCAAATGCATTTGAAAACATTTTACTTTTAAATTTATATTTAGATTTCATTTCAAATTTAGATTTAAAATGAATACAAATTTAACTTTAACAAAGTTTAAAAAACAATTTAAAACCTTCTAAATCAAATGTTAAAGAACACTTATCTTTATAAGAAGAAATTTACATAAGAATTCAAAACCAAATCATTTAAATTCAAATCATTTTATAAAATATACTTTAACATTTTAAAGTTGTTTAAACATTATAAATGATAAAACTTTATTTTATTTCAAACTAAAATTCAAATTTAGATTTGAATCTATACTTAAATTTATTTTAAAACTAGTTTAAATCTTGCTTTCCATTTTAAATTTTCATTTTTAAAATTTAAACTGACAGGTTTCTAAAGTCTGTAATCCAACAATGACCCGAGCTAGACCTATAATGACTTCGAGACAAAACCCTCTCATCTTCGACCAAATCACTAATCGACCCGAGTAAAACTCGAGTAAACATCACTGCTCAACCCAACATCATCAGAACCCAAATATGCACCGTGCATATGCACTGACCAACCACCCTCCTTCGATCACCCATGATGATCTTAACAAGTCGACAATTATCTCCAGATCAGACTATGACCATCAGATCAACACCACAAACTCGAAATAAAGAACGAGCAGTCAAACCAAAAACTGGAACAACCATAGAAACCTGGAATCACCTCGTCCACGATCCTCCGACCACCAGAGTGACAGCAATTCCGGCCATACATTCGCCAGCCACCATGCCTCCATTTCCCAAAGGCCGATGACACTCGATCCACCAGAGCCATTGCGCCGATCAAAAATGTCCATCCTATCCAAACTAGGTTTATAGACTTAATGTGATCGCCGCCGCCACCATGATCATCTGCGCATCCATCCAATATTTTTCCTCCACTCACCAATCATCACTGCATCATCAGTGAAAACCATGATCCTGCAGACCATCGAGGTCATCAGAAATCACCCATTTTCTATTTTCTTGTCAAACCAGAACTGCTCATACATCCCACCATTAAAATTTATGTTTTCAGTTTTATAAATCATGTTTCTGGTTGATGATTCAGTTTACATTCTTGAATTGATAAATTAGGATGTTTGAATTTTGACCAAACTAATATTTGCCCGTTCTATTGGGTTTTCCAGAGACATGCAAGTTTATTTTTACATAATTATAATTTTAAACTAAAATAAATGATGAATCAAACAAATTTTGTTTACAGTCTAAAACCCAACAGCAATTGGATCAAGAGAACATGAATTTTGTTTTAAATCTTAATTTGAAAACTATGAGTAGAGATGTCACAGATAACAACATGCACACACACATTTCTACATTCACATATACATACAGAAAAATGCACCTGTATAACAGGGATAATCAAGCAACCAGATTCTTAAATTCATTTTTAAATTAAGTGATGTTACTCACCAGACATGATGAAGAACAAAGCCTTTGATTTTGAAAACAACACTTGAACCTTTAAAGATTGAGTTGCTGGAAAATGTTCTTTACTTTTGAAAACTTTAAACTTGAATTGCTCCTTTGTTATAAAACAGCTTATGCTTTTGATTTTTAAAACTGCAGTTGCATGCTATTTGAAATTTGCAGAGATGACTTCTTTGTTTCTAGGTTTTACTTGCTTTTTGAAAATCCCCGGTTTGAAAGGAAACAAATTTTGATTTTGAACTTGCTTTGATTACAGGATGAAGATAATATTTGCATTTAAAATTGAAGTTACTTTCTTCTGTCTGCATCTCAGATTTGAAAAAGACACAGACTTTAATTTTTTTGAAAATGAACTTATAGGTTTTAGATTTGAAGATGATTATAGGTAATTGAATTCTGATTTGGCATGAGGAGGAGTGTGCTGATTCTGGTTGATAGAATTGGATTTGTTTTGAGTTATTTTGTTTGAGAATTTGATTTGAGTTTCTGATCTGTTTTGAATATTGATTCAGCTGAAGTTTTCTAAATTTTAGAATGAAGATAGAAAAGAAAATAGAAGAGAAGGAGAAATGTTTTATATATAGGCTGAATTAATTTTTTTTTAAATTAAATTAAATATGACACTTGTCATTCACCTTATTTAATTACTTAACACATGTTATAATGAAGCCTTAATATGTTAACACTTGTAATTAAGTATTTTCTTTTTATTTTAAATGTTTTTTAACTTGATTAATAAATTCTTATGTAAATACATATATGAATTTCTTTTTAAAGAAAATGTAATAAAACTAATTATATATAAATAAAATCTTATCCAAATATTTTTAAAATGTCTATCTTTTGAAATTTCAAATCTTTGAATTAAAATTCAAATCAAATTTAAAAATCAAGTTATATATATACAAATATAACTACATATTTAATTTTGATAATAACAAATTCTATATTCCTTAAGATTTATTTATATTTAACACATTATTAATATTGTTTTAAAAATAACAATTTAAAAATTATATATAAAAGAGATTATCTCATTGTTTATAAATTACTTACATTATTAAATGAATTAATATATCATATGTTAATTGTATTTTAAACTTCTATATAAAATTTCAAATCATATTTATTAAGTAATATATAAAATAAACCTTATAACATTTGTCTTAAGTATTTTAAAACTATATAGTTATTTATTTGAATAATCTTTGAAAACTTATATATTATATTTAAATCAAAATTTCCAAATTACCAAAATGTATATTAGAATTTGAAAACAAGATTTATTTATTTATTATATTTCAAACCAAAGCTTTTCTATTTACATTGTATACAAATATATATATACATTATAATTAGAAAATAATTTATTAGCTTTTAAAAGATAAATTATTCAATTAAATATTTATTTAAAATAATATTATTAAATCAATTCAAATTTATTAACAAAGACTATCAAATCAATTTAATTTTTAACACAGATTATTAAATTGATATTGTCTAAAATTCTGGGTCATCACACGTTACCACCAGTCCGGGTCCGCAAATGGTATATCAACTCTGGCATTGCCTTACGTGTCGTGTTCACATGCCTTATCACGCCTTCTACGAGTTTGTTTTGTACCGTACCTATAGGGTGTCCTCTGGATAAACCACCGGTTTGGTGGAGCTTACGGCATTGTATAGAGTAGGGGAATATACAAAATGTGTTCATAGGGATATAGGCAACGCCTTAATGTTATTTTAATAGTTTACTTTACTATAGACATTATTTATGTATTGTGCTATGTATGTAGATAGTTTAACAGATCCTTAGAAGATGGGAATCCTAAACATCCTTTAAGTTATTTGTATTCAGTTGACGTTTCACTTGAGTTGAATTTACTGGTATAAGAATGTTAATCCTGACTCGAGTGTTTTGTGTTTTGCCTTTTGCATTATGCTCGGGTCAGACTGAGTGTCACAACATTTGAGACTCACCTTTGGAGATTGGAGCTTTGCTTGAAGATCTATCTATCCAGCTTTCAGTTATTTTAGTTCATACCAGTTGTTCTATTAAGCCTTGACATTTACTTTTGTATTTGAGACACACTCTATATTTGAGATCTGCGATGTATTTGTTTTCACATGTTTATACAATAGCTTCATGAACTACTATTTATCTATTCCGCTGCTTATTGTTATATTACTCAATGTTTGAGATTTTGCGATTGATTAGTTTACTGCATATGCTAAGTTTTGCCAAATAAAAATTAACAATCTGTTGTTTTGAGTAATTCAACTCCGACATGAGTGGATGATTATCGATTTGAATGGTTCGAAATACCGATTTGTTACAAATGGTAACAGAACTCTAGTTTAGGTAAACTTAGCATATGGAGTAAAATTAATTATAGAATCATATTCGTTCAAGCCTGAAATTCTTTTTAAGGATCCTTCTAAATTAGGATTTCTTTTGAATTTTGGAATTCTCCCCTTTATTCTGAAATCCATTCTTGTCTTGTCCTGTTCGTGTTGTTCTTGATACTGGAGCATCCCATAGCTTCATTTCTTTTGATCTCTGTATAAATTTGATCTTATCTTGCCATCTAAATTGGCGACTACATCTTGTGTGTGACTAATCTCATTGGTGGTCCCTCCAAACTTGATATGATTAAAGGGGTGGAACTCCTTTACCGCAATCGTCGATTCATCGGAGATTTCTATATCCTCGGTTTTGATGCAATCATCTCTTATAAACCAGAATTGTTTCTCTATAGACGATCAGAGAGATTCTCTTATGGTCGTATGTCGATTGCCTTAGGATTCTATAGGCAGTTTTATCTTTTCGTTTGATATTCAACCAAGTGATTTTGACTCTAATCCGGTTGTCCAACTATTTTCGGATGTTTGTGGTGAAGTCACATCTCTACCTTCCAAATGGGAAATTGAATTCTACATCGATCTTATTCCTGGAGCTCGACTTTTTGTCCTTCCTCCTGGATGAATGGTTCCTATGAATGGTTAGTCATGCCCTATGGATTAACCAATGCTCTCGCCTTCTTCGTCGATCTCATTAAATCGCGTTTTCCATGACGTTCTTAACAAGTTTGTCTCCATTTCCTTTGATGATATTCTTGTATTTCTAAGTCTCGATTGACCGGTTAAGGTCATCCGTGATTAATGCATTTCTATCCATTTTTTGTCTCTTATACTTTGATTATCCTATTTTACTTTGGAGCCTAACTCCTTAGTTAGAATTTTCTTCGATTAGGTTCCTCTAGATTTGAATCTCCATCCTTGTTCAATAATCCATTCCTGAATCATCATGTGAAGGAGTATATTTGTAATTGATATAATAATGTTTTATCTATTGTGTTGTTTGAGATGTTAAGTTTGAATTTGGAGTTTTGAACGATTCGTCTGGCTAACGCTATCAGTAGGAATTCCAAAACACTTAAACAGAGCAAACTGACACAATATTGTTTTCAAAATTTGTAAATGAAATAATTTTGTGTATGATTATATTATATATATAAAATATAATTTTCTTAAATTGGATAGTTAAATGAATTGGTTGTTAGAAATGATAATACTAGATTATCATTTATTATTGTTTTTAATATTCCTAAACCATCAACTATTATTATATGATATAAGGATATGAAATTTTATAAATTTGGTTTACAAATATGATTGCAAATGAAATGAATTTAAATTAAGAATTTCAGAATTAAATTCCTGGTGTTTTTGAAAAAAAACCGTTTTCAAGGTTTTGAAAATATATTATTTCGAAGTACTTTGAAGGGAGTTTTGTTTCCAAAGAATTTGTAAGGAAGTAAATTAGTACTCTCCTTTTTTGTCGTTGGAAAATAATTTCGGTGATGACTGCAGCATCATCGGCATTCATTTTTTAGTCCCAAGGTGGAAAGACCACTTAGTAGCTTTGCTACACTTTTGTTTTGAAAAATAGAGTTGATTTGAATTTCTTGAGTATGATTTGAGGTATGATATATATATATATATATATATCTGTGTGTGTGTGTGCATGTATGTTTATTTCAAAATAGTGAAACCAGAAATTCAATTCTTAAATTCTGTGTTAACTAATGGTTTTCAACTATTGGAATGAAAATAATTTTTTTGAATAATTGGGGTGTTTAAAATGAGAATTGGAATTTAAAACAACTTGAAATAGTTGAACTTGGATAAATTTGCTGTATAATACTCAATTGTGCTCTAAACACATATAACTTACTTGATAAATTCAAAAGTTAAAATGTAAATGTTACGTTAATATGCAATTAAAGGTTATACAAGAGAAATTGAAGTAATAAAATGTTTAAACTAGAATTAATTAATAAGAATGTTGTAAATAATAGGTGAATTTGTTTAGTGCTCAATAATATTTGAAAACATTAATAAAAACTCACCTGTAAGGGGTTGAATGTAATTGAATAGTATACAATATAAATGTAATTTATAAGATGACCAAAATGAAATTTTGTTAAGGAAAATTTGAAAATAAAAATTTAGTGGTTATAACAAATGTTTACACACTTAATCTATTTTCCAAAATATGTTAAGTGAAATAAATTGAATAAAAGTTGAATGCTACTCAAATAAACAAATATAAACTTAAGAATGGTTGAAATTGAATTATAGATGGAAATAACTCAAGTAAAGTCAAATGGACTAAATAAACAAATTTTGTTTTGAAAGAAATTTTTTGTAATAAATGTTTATAAATTGAAATCAAATCTATTGATTGAATTACATTGAACTGTAATCAACAAAATATGTATGCAATGAGTAGTTATTGATTAAATAATATGGGTTGAAACCAAATTTGTTGATTATTATTCAATTTAGTGCTAATGAAATATATGTGGTTTTGAATTAATAGTTTGAATTAACTGTTGTATCTGATACTACATATTTCAAAATCTAACTTTCTTTTTAGTTGCTCCTATTCCTTTTCTTGTTCCTTTTAGGGACAAAAAGTGTTAAGTGGGGGAGAGTGTGACGACCCAGAAATTTTAACGATTTTTATAATGTAATTAATTAAATTTTTGCTTGAAAACAAACAATTAAATTTAGCAATGAAAATTCAATATTTGGTACGCGTCTATTTAAACATATCAAATGGCAATTTTTCATCAAAAAATATGAAAGTTAGTTCTATTGAGTAAATTTCAATTTCAATATTAAATTAGTTAATTTGACAAAAATATTTTTGAAATTGAATATTTTTATATAATAAAAATATAGACTATTTTCTGAGTGAGACGTCATATCTGTTTATCTCTGGACCAAATGATTTGTCATATCGGTTCCGTATTTGAGTTTTTGTTCTCTTTTGTCTTTTCAATTGCCAAACGTGTAATTCAAATATCACTTGCTTTATTTCTATTTTTGACTCAACATATGACCTTTCCACTTTCCATTAGTTAATATATTTGCTGTTTAATTTTATCTCCGGTTCATTCTCCTTTCTTTTTTGGTTTTGATTGATTCAGAGAAAATATAATATTATAAAATATGTAACGGTTGCTATATTTTGAAAGGGCTGCTCGCTTTCCCCTTTCCTACTCACACTGTCGAATAGCTTCATCGCCTGACCATCTCTCGACCACCCTACCAATCTCCGACCATTTCCTCCACAGTAGATCCGCCAGCGCCACACAAACAACCCACCACCATATTCTCCAATAGACCTCCTCCTCTCCTGTTCCTTTCTCTTCCTTTTCCCTTCGCTTGTTCTTTCCCTCTGCCTTGTTTACCAACCCATCACAACCGAGCAACACGTGACAGCAGCCACCTCTCCACTACCCTCCGACCTAAGCACACGCACTCTCGCCTTCCAGTCCCCTCCACCCATGCAGCCTCTCATCCACCCATAGCCACCATCAATGACAGTCCCTCCACTCGAGACAACCATGACCCTGCCTGCCGCCTGCATCCATACTCCATGCAACTCAACCACCGCATCGCCATCCCTTTCTAACCCATGACTAAAATTAGCAATCGAGCCTTTCATCCTTCCTATCACCTAAGCCGAGCTGCACCCTGCCACTTACCTCTGGCCTTCAACATGTCTGCCTTCTCCATCGCCTGCATGCCGCCTCGGTCCTCACTTTGCTTCACCATCCCATGCCTCTGCATGATTAGCAGCAGCATATATATATATATTATGTTTGTATATGTATTTTATTAATATACTTTTATTCGTGCTTATAATATATATATATATATATATATATATATATATATATTTGACCATACATATATTACATTTGATATGTGTTATTTGTCCAACTGGTTGTTTATAAATATATATACATAATAATGTAAATCTATATATATAATAATTGCTGAAGCTTTCAATTTTACTTGAGGTTCTAAAGTGTATATATTAGTTTATATATATATATATATATATATATATATATTTATGTCTATGTATATAAGTATACATGAGTTTGGTTTTCAAATATATACAGAGATTTTATTTTATATATGTTTAAATTAAATATTGATTTGAATATATATATATATATATATATTATTTAAATATATGTTTTAAATTTGATTTTAAAGAAATATATATAACATATATTTTGTGCAGTTTATATCAAGCTAGTCTGATTTGTTTTCATCGATTTCAAACTATCTACCTTGCTCGTCGAATTCGTGTTCATCGTGCCATGCTTTGGAATCTGTGCTTAGATTCGTTGCATCTTGTTCTTGTTATTTCTCCAAACTCGAAAGGTGAGAAATCAACTACGATTAACATTCTTATATTTAGTAAATTTAATTCACATGAAATAATGATTGAAATATATTGTTAAATTCGAATTTGTTAGTAATTTAGCTGTTTAAATATAAGATGATATTAATTGCATTTGTTCACCTAATTGACATTATTGACACCAATAACCTGTTAGTTTGTGTATATCATATTTAATTTGACAATTTTGATCATATTTGTCATTGATATGCTATGTTATTATATCTGTTCTCACTTTGTCAATTCCCTATTAGTTAGGAATTCCTTACGGGTTGAAATGATACATACCCGAATGATTTTATATATTAGGGAAAAATCGTTATGGGTTGAAATGATAAACCTAAGCGATTTTATTGATTTTTGAATTTTAGGATTGTGGGTTGAAATAATATATACCCGTAAATATTTAAATTATGGATTGAAATGATAAATATCCGTATCACTTGACCATAGGATAGAAAATTTTATACGGACACTGTTGGCCTATATTTAGAAAATGATTTCCAATGTTTGAAAGGAATTATATGGGTTTTTAATAAATATTATTTTTAAAATATAGTATAGAGATTTTAATTTTTAATATATATTTAAATGTTAGATTATGAAATTTTATATTTTGGATATTTTAAATTCATTAGTTAAGTTTTAAAATGTAAACTATAAATTTTACTTATAACTTTATTAGTTAATATATATATATATATATAATAAGATTTAAATAGCTTTAATAATAATAATAAATTTCAATTTAATAATAATTAATATAATAAAACGCAATAAGAATTTAATTTAACTAATATATATGATATGTTTTAAATATTTATTTAAATTTATATTAATAATTTAATAATAAATTTTGTATTAACTTTAAGAAAATGGAATTTGGAAGGATAAATTAAATAAGAATTGATTTGAGATTTTATTTGTTAAGAACTGAATTAAAATAAGAATTGATTTAAAATTAAACTTGTTTAGAATTGAATTTAAATAAAGTTCGATTTGAATTGATTGATTTGAGATTTTGAAAGGTACGATTCTATAACCTGATTGGATATAAAGTAATTAAATGAATATCTCAACTTTAAATAAAATTAAAATTGAGCATTTAATGTTAAATTCAATTGTAATATGAGAATTTATGGAAATGATTATTAAAATAATTGAGTGAATATTTTGAAATTTAAATAAAATTAAAGGTTGAATGATGAAATATAAACGAAATTTATCAAATTGGGTTATTGTAAATTGTTTGAATATTTAGATTTTGAACCTATCGAATTGGAAGTGGCTTAGTTGTGTAATTTAAACCTAGATTTGAAAATAGATATAAATTAAAATGGTTAATGGGGATTTGAATTAATTTGTGAATTGGAATAAATTTATAACTATTTCAAAATATATAAACTATTTCAAGTTAAACCATTTAGGTTGGAACGGTTATGATTAGATTTGGTGGATTTAAATGCGAATATTTTGATATGATGGTTTAAACTATTTGTGGTTTTTATCTTTTTATGTGAATTATAATTTAAAGGGAAATGTAATATAAAGTGAATATGATTTCGAAAGTGTATGATTTCGAAAGTGATATAAGTTCTGAGTTGCAAATGATATTTTGTATAAAGTATGAACTGTTTAAAATGATTATAAAAGTGATTTTATAAAATGACCATGGTGTGAAATAAGCATTTAGTTGTTAAAAAGACAGGGATCAGATATTGTCATACTCTCTACCAATATCAAAAACTACTTTAACAACGGTGTACGTGGTGGATATTCCAAAATGAAGCAGGATGGTTTGGAGAACGATTTTGTATGAGGTATTTATGTAGCCTTGACTCCCGTAAGTCAGCTTAGATGTGACTAAAACAGGAGCCATGCCGGGCTAAGTGAGGTCTCTCCTCCGATCAGATACATTTCTTCGATACAATTCTATTACTGTGTGATTTGATTGGGTGCACCTTTGATTTGGGAGTGTGTCTCGAGGTGGAAGGTAGTAGTTGCTATGCGTTACCACCAGTCCGGATCCGCAAACGATATATCTACCTTGGCATTGCCTCGTGTGCCATGTTCACATGCCCTATCACGCCTTCTACGAGTTTGTTTTGTACCGTACGTACCCATAGGGTGTCCTCTGGGTAAACCACCAGTTTGGTGGAGCTTACGGCATTGTATAGACTGCGGGAATATACAAAATATGCTGAGGGGGATATGGGTAACGACTTAACGCTATTTTAATAGTTTACTTTAGTATAGACATTATTTATGTATTGTACTATGTTTGTAGATAGTTTAACGGATCCATAGAGGATGGAAATCCCAAACATCCTTTAAGTTATTTTGTATTTCAGTTGATAATTCACTTGAGTTGAATTTACTGGTATAAGAATGTTAATCCTGACGCGAGTGTTTTGTATTTTTCATTTTTCTCGGGTCAGACTAAGTGTCACAACATTTTAGACTCATCTTTGAAGATTGAAGCATTGCTTGAAGATCTATCTATCCAGCTTTCAGTTATTTCAGTTGTTCTATTTAGCCTTGACATTTACTTTTGTATTTGAGACTACTGTGCATTTGAGATCTCTGTTTTACTTGTTTTTAGACTCTGATGTTTATATAGTAGCTTCATAAACTACTATTTATCTATTTCGCTCCTTATTTTTATATTACTCTGTGTCTGTGATTCTGTGGTTGATTTGTTTACTATATATGCTAAAAATTTTCAAATATAAATTAACAATCTGTTGTTTTGAGCAATTCAAGTCCGACATGAGTGGATGATTGTCGATTTGAATGGGTTGAAATACCGATTCGTTTCAGCTTCTACTACCAATAAACACGTGGTGCACGATTGCTAGCCCTATCATGATCATAATTACCATAGGGTCAAGCATCAACATTTGCACCCTATTAGCATCTCTATCTCGAAAAACCGTATCATCACTCATCGTTTTCAATTGTTTTGCCAAAGCTCCATCTTCGATAGCAAAACAACATTCCTACATCATGTGCTTTAATGAAGTCTTGTATGCTCCATCTCATTCTAACCCTTCTTACTAGATGAGGTCCTCCAATTATTGTGTTAATCACAATCCTACCATCTAATTTCCTAGACCCTTCTTTGTTGGGTCTAGGTCAGTCCCTTTGAGCATTTTGCCCTTGGAATCTAGCATTTTGCCCGCCATCCCATGGGTTTCTCTCACAATATTGCAACTTCTTCTTGCATATCAGGTCTTCAATCACATCTCTTAAATAACAGTACTCATTGGTATTATGTCCGTGGGTGTCGTGAAAGTAGAAATACTTCGCCGAGCGTCGTTAAGCTTCAGTTACCTCCCTCTGAGGCGGCTTCTTAAAATTCTCAATTCCTTGCGTAGCAAGGTATATATTTTCAACTATATCATTCAATGGAATATAATCCCCCAGGTTCAAGTATCTCAAAAACTTTTTGGCATCATTTCATTTACCTTCAAGCCTCAATTTCTCCTTCTTTGATTATATTATTTGTTTCCACATCCACTCCATGTTACCGGCGCTATCACTAGTTTATTTAACAGCGACATTACTTGGCATAACTTCAGGAGATTGTCTCCCACCAGCCTTTCCGACAACCATATCTGCTTCTTCCAAGCATAGATACTGGGTTGTCTTTCAATATAATTCCTCAATGGTGGGTGGTTGTTTCATCTTCAACCTTTTACCAAAATCTGTATTCGAGAGTATATCCATAATTAATTCCATCAACATGATATCCTTCTTTGGACATCTTACTTCTATTATAGAAGCATTAAATCGACGTAGAAAATCCTTAGGTCTCTCTGACACCTTGATGAATACTCGATAAGGACATTACATCCTTTGATCAAGAGGTATTAAGCCTGAACCATGCCATAAACTTTTCCGCCAGTTAATCAAATGTAGATATGGATTTCGACGTGAGCCAAGTTAACTACATCATAGCCACCTCATCCAAGAATATGGGGAAGCACTTGCACCTTACTATGTCAGTGGCTCAGGCAGCATCGATGTGCCACTCATATTTCAATTGATGTTATATAGGCTTTATTACCCGTTATACACCAACATCGTAGGCATAAAAAAAATTCTAAGTTAATCCTCCCACAAGATTCTGTCAGTAAAGGACTTTTCACAAGGCACCAATCGCCATTCTCCATTCATTCTCCATTGTTTATCAATCTCCTTATCATATTAGTAATATATTATTGACTGGCCTGGTTATTAAGAAGGTGATCATCAAGGAAAATCATAAGTGTTTCACTTTGTAAATACTCTTGGTTCATTCGATGACACCTAGGCTCTCTTATCCCTTGGAGAACCATTCCTCTAGATCTTTTATGATGCCTAGTAAGTTCTGTGGTGTTTGTTTGAGCATTGACATTATGTGTACCAACATTCTGCCCAACGTCATTGACAGTGTCCTACAAATCCTCTTCACTGTTTGAAAAGTTAGTGGCATTAGGTTGTCGCACTCCTGGACCACCACATTCGTCTCGGTACCGACCTGATTTTAGTTGGTACCAATCATTCCGATGTTTGCCAAAATTTGGCCAGCTCCTCATGTTGTCTTATTTGAAACCCCAATAGCCTTTTCCTTCATCTTTTGCTTTTTTTCTCTTCTGTTCTGATCAGATGAAGATGAATTATCTTCTCTTGAACCTGAAGGCGATGTATATCCCCGACACCACTTTCGCCTTTGGGATTGCAGGGCCAACAAGCAGTACTTGTATCCATCCTATCAAGGAGTGTTTTTTGGCTGTCTACCATCCTATGGTTCAATTTATTCGTCATCCTATCAAACTCAACCCTTGACATCATCTCCTGCAAGGCAGATGGTCCTGGAAAAGTAGCTATTGGTTGGTTAGTCTCTTCATTATGGTCAGAAGTTTCATCTTCTACACCTACCATGGCTCCTGATCTTCTAGATCTCCTAGGAGCCACTACTTCAAAAATCAAATCACTTCAGATTTGCAATGATGAACTTTGGGATCTAACTTCTATATGCTCTAATCCATGGTACTATGCTAGATATACTATTGAGAAGCTCTATTTTCGATGGAAGCACCAAAAATATTAAGTTAAAGAGTGGCGCAACACTACCAATTGAATGAAAACAAGATAAATCTAAGAATATCAGCAAAAATAATAAAGAAAAGTGAATTTTATAGTGGTTTGGCAAATTCTATGGCCTACATACACTTTAATCTTATTAGAGTTGGACTTTTCACAAGTACAAGAGCTTTGCAATTTTTTTAGATCTAGAATAGAAAAAGTAACCCTAAAGTGACAAGGGTTGTGTAGAGAATAAAAAATGAAGGCATAGACCAAAGAGAGTCTAAAAGAAATTTTCCAGTATACATTAGTTCTATTCATAGCAGAATCGCCCAATAGAGTTGCTATATCGTGGAAGACCAACTAAGGAGCCAAATCTAAGAGAATAGGAAAGAAGGACGAGTCATTTCGTAACAAAAATCATCTCAGTACCGATCATAATTGTGATCGGTACTGATCTGATTTTGGCTATGCTACTTGAGAACCTTCTTTCACACTTGCTTACATATCCAATTCTCTAAGATTTAATCACAATTTTTCCCATCAAATCATATTGATAACGATATGATTTATCTTATATAGGACTTGTCTTTTTCTACACAACTTTGAAGTTTTTCACCTACTCCTTCATAGATCGACCTCGATATGATCATCTTAGTACTCTATTCCTAGACCACAACATAAGTTCCAAGTTCCTACAAGCAAAACATATTACCGTCGATCACAAAAATGATCGGTATTGATAACTTGAGTTTTGCACTTTTAGGTTGCAAACTCCTTGATTCACTTCCTATAACTATTTCAAGCTTGTCGCTAAGTTCTTGAACCATTTTTCTTCGTCTTAACGTTTAGATTCACTCAAAAGTCGTTCGATTCAAATACAAGATAACAAAAAGTTATAAATTAAAATTTAAAAATTATTCAAGAATTAATTTGATTAATAAATTAAATAATTAATTAAATAGTTAAGTAATTAAATTAAATAACATATATAATGATATATGTTACAATATCATGAAACTTTTAAGGTGATGTACGTATATATAGTTTTAGAAACTAAATATGATTAACTAAAATTATTTAATTAAATAAAATAATTAAGTGTTAACTAATAGATAACATAATACAAAAGATGTGGTTTGGATGGGAAAATTTATTAGTGAGCTTGGAGTGAGCCCCAATACGAAGAATCCTATTACATTGTTTTGTGACAAACAATGCGGCAATGCAAGTCGCAAAGGAGCCTAGAGTACATAAGAAATCCAAACACGTTCTTTCGAAAGTTCCACAGAATTAGAGCGGTGAGAAGAAAGAGGTTGAAATTCAAAGAGTAGATATAGAGGACAATATGGCAGATCCATTCACGAAGGAACTAGCTCGGTCAATCATCGTTAAACTGATCAAAGGAATGGGATTGAAGTTCCATAATTGGCCTCATGTACAAGTGGGAAACTGATAGAGTTAGGGGTATTCCCTGGGGAAAATTCTGTAATTTATCCCAAATTCATATATTTGTTTGTTGTCGATTTACATATGAATATACTATAGAATTTTTTTTGTATATGTATGATATTTGCTTTCGGCCATAATGTAAATAAAATTATAAACGATTTAATTTAAAAACATTTTAAAATTAAAAAAATTAATTTGAAAACATTTGAAATTAACACTGATATTAATATTTATATATACATAATATGCTTCTATTAAAAAACATTTTTTCAGATATATATATAGTGTATTTTAAAGCCAAAATGTAATATTAATTAATCTAAAAGTATAAACTGTATTTTGTCAATACATACTTTTATCACCAATATTAACCTTGAAGATACGTGACATGCAGTATAATCGTGACGCCACACTAATATTCGACACCGAGGGAATGAAGAACATCGCCTTCAACAATAAGGAGATAAATGCAACGCCGCATTTCGTTAAGGGTATCACACTCATCTATGTTGATTATATTCAATACCACCTATCATCTACATTGACTTTCATTGGTATATTTGTGGATTTGATGAACCAAGTTTTCCGAGAGTATTTGGATAGGTTGTGCTGGTGTTTATAGATGACATTTTAGCATACTCTAAAGATGAGAGGGAGCACGAATTTCATCTTAGAGTGGTACTTGAGACGCTGAGGCAAAATCAGCTAAAGGCGAAGTTTCCAGATGCGACCAATGTCGCACCTCTTCAAAGAAGCGATAACGTCAAATGAGATCAACATCGTAAGCCATCATTGTTGTGTTGACATCATCTACATCTCATCTCATTAATGTCATGCCTAACTAATGCCGCCATCCACTTAATAAGTGATGTCATGCACCATTGTCATCGAATTTTTTTCATGGTTGATGCTGATCCTATAATGATGCTCGAACTTAATAATGTTGTTGCCGATGTCGCTGCTACTCCATATCGCTATTCATCTGTGATGTTAAGTAATGATGTCATGCGTCTGTGATGTTGCTTCAATTCTAACGTCTCCGCTCCTTAGAGTCATCCTCTAAATAGAACTACCTATCATTAACATCGCTAATGGTCAGTACTGCCATTTTATAGTACTTGGAGGGTACAACTAGTCTATACATGCATTGTTGATGGCAAATGTCATTACTTCCCATATAAGCTGCCGATACCATTTGATGTTACTTCATACTCACCAACGTTTTCATTTATTAATGCCACATTAAAGTAACACCGTGCTTCAACAACACTTAGGGGATACCATTCCATGATGATGCCGAAGGTTATCAATGCTGACGCTATACTAGGGGAGCCATTTTTTCTTGATACTGCTACATATCGACACTACTCCCCATCAATGCTTAACACTGCCTCCAACTGATGCCGCCAACAATCAATCAAAAACACCTTCATGCATAAGATCATTGACGCTGAAGGCTATTACTACTAAGATGACATCGAAGTTCTGTTATTGTCGTCATCAAACAAAGACTAGTGCATAACAATTTTGGGGTTGCCGAAGCTGTTACTGAAGCTATTGCTGAAGCACGTCGAAGTGCGGCGCCAACACCTATAAATACGGACCTAGGGGTTATGGAGAGGGGGCGAATGATTTTTACCTCTCTTCTTACATTTTTCACTTTATAACCCTAAACCAATTTAGGGATTTTGGCCAATTGTAACACTCAATTTTGTACGTATAAAACATTAAATATTGACCTATGGCAAAGCATATTTGATGTAATTTGTGAATTACATATCGACTTGGCTTCGACTTTTGACTTGCATATCGACTTAGCTTCGACTTGTGACTAGCATATTGATTTAGCTCCAACTTGTGACTTGCATATTGACTTGGATCCTCTATTACATTCAAATATGACTTTAGTTTCTATACATAGAATTGTTGTGGACTTGACGTTAAGGATGCCTTGTCCTAGAGAACTAGCCGAGGAATGACTTAGCAATTTCTTACCAAGTCCATTTTTCCTAAATTTTTGGGGTTAACGAATAAATTCGTTAACATTTTGGCACTAGTAGGAGGGCTCGAACCTCCGACTCCATTAAAACCCTAAGTGGAACTACCCTAGCTTGCATATTTAAGGTTTAAAGGACTTCCCTGACCAAGCATATCCCATTCCAATCTAACTTACCATTGGTCTTCAACGCCAATTAATCGCATCTACTAAGTTTTACTTAGTCATGCCAATTAATCATGTCAAGATCTTTGAACAAGGATTCTCCGAGCCTTAAATGACTATGCCGATTTACCAAATTACTAATGATCCCAAGCTTCATGAAGAATAAGTATTAAGAATCAAAGCACTACAAATCATGGAAAATAAGAAAAGACAGGTGGATCCATATAATCCCGAGAAATGGAGTTTAAATCCCTTCCATATCGGGCCAATGCCTATCTTTTCCCTTGGTAGGCGAAACAACAATGATAGCATATTCTTGAAAACGAGGAAAGAGGTTCAACTTAAGGCCAAGGGGACCATTTTTGAAAAGGAAATAGAAAGAGTCTTCAATCGATTCATTAGAAAATGGAGAGATGTGCTCGATCAATCCAATGAAACAAATGAAGCACAAGACTAACTAAAAAGAAATCTGACCATCGGGAGTGAAGGGCCCATCACAAGCAACAAAGAGTCAAGCATCAACTAAGAGGATCATTTCCTAGAAAGTGACGACTCCCTAAGAAATTCTCTCTGGCTACTTCTTATGAGAATATATATCTCTTAACCAAGGATGAACTCAACTATTGGCTTCATAAAAGAAGCATCCAAAGAACGAAAGAAATTTTGGAGGGTTATCTTGTCACTATCATCAAGCCAATAGGCATAAAAAAATTCAATGTTGAAGCTTGGAAGGCTTAATCAATAATTTCCTAGGGCAAGGAAAGCTGAATGAATTTGTACGAAGACAGCTATCAATGAAATAAGATCTTCTAAATGAAATAAGTGTATCTACATGGTTGAGGAGTAAAATTCTCCTGAAAATAATGGAAAGCCTAAACCCTTACCTAAGATGGTAGTAAGGGGCCAAGTGTTTATGCCCACCAAGATGGCCTGGTTAAAGCACCTCCTACAGAGAGGTCAGAGAAAGCCTTTGTTCCCACTTGAAAAGGCCCGACCAAAGCATCTACAAGCCTTCAACCCCTGCCTACACGGCCTAGTTAGAGTTCCTCCTAGAGGGAGGACAGATAAGCTTTTGGCCTGCTCAAATCGTCGAACCAACCTTCAGTACCATCATCAAAGGCCTCACTGAAGCATCTCCTAAAAAGAGGTCAGGTAAGTCTTCAGTTTAGCTTAAAGATAGCTAGCCAAACACAGCGGACTAAGCCTTTAGTGGCATCATCAAAAGCCTCAATAAAGCACCTCTTATAGGGAAGTCGGGTAAGTCTACAGTTTAGCTAATAGAAAGCTAACCAAATGCACTGGACAACAAACCTAAATCATTACCTAAGACGGTGATAAGGGGATAGAGCCAAGTAGTGCTCCAAATCAATCAATCTTCAAGAGGAAGCGCTATCAAAAGTCAAAGCTAGATACATATAGTGAAAGATTCATCAAATATGAGCCATTTGTGCTTGTCAAAAAGCACAATCTTCAAATGCGAAATAAGGATTTTTGGTCTTTTATTATTTTTTCTAGATAAGGTTTTCTAATCCTTTTATAATTTTCAGATAAGGGTTTCTGGTCTTTTATCTATTGCCAGATAAGACTGTTTTTTTTGTCTTCTATCTATTGCCTGATAGGTTTTCTGGTCCTCTACCTATTGCCGGATTGGTTTTCTAGTCTTCAACTAATTACTGCATAAAGATTTTTTCAATTTATCAAATGACAAACAAAATGCTTTAAAAACTATTTAAAGAAGTTATTACTTGACGACAGAGTGTCACCGAATCAACTCTCACTTTAAATTCATTTAATGGGAGTCTCCGTTACTAAACAAGCCGTTGGATATTTATTAATAGAAAAGTAGATCTTTATATAAATTTCTAAGAAGCTCAATTAGCATGGTTCTTAGTTCTATTAACATGTAGAATATTTATTTATACATCAAAACCTCAAAATATAAAAGCAATAAGACATTAATCGTCAAGCAGTTCCAAATAAGGGCCAGTATCGATTCAAAGCTGCATACCTTACATCTAAAGTAACATTCATTTAAATACAATTTTGATTTAATACATTAAACGAAAGGTGTAGGTACATAAATCAGGCAAGAAGAAGAATTTATTTAAAGAAAATCTTCACTAAAGATCAAGACTCCATGCTAGCTTGTCCAAGTCTTTGGCCGTTAAAGGACCGCTAATGTGGAAAGGGACCATTTTTAACAGTTCTTTGAATTTCTTTTCCTTCTTTTGAATGGTATTTGCATCATCTACTGAATCAATTTACGCTTTCAAAGCATTCTGTAGTGTCTTGTTGGCTCCTCTTGGAGTTTTAACCATGCTTTTTACTCTTCAATTTCCTATTTAAGAGTATATTTCTCACATTCAAGCTTTTCAACTTTGTTTTCATAGTCATAAAGATGCTGAGATACTTTTCATTCCACTTCTTGTTGAAATGTTGCATGCGTTCAAGTTTAACTTGTCTATCCATTTTAAGACCGTCTCATTGCTTAAGCCCGAAGGTGGATTTAATAAGGCAGGAAATTCTTGAGTAGCCAAAAATTTAGATCTGGCTTATTACCGGGAGTAGGGGTTGGAAGGCTAAATTTGCCTTAACTCACAATAAGCTCTAACGATTGACAATGGATTCGATTTTTCATTAGCTTCACTTCGAGATCATTTATTCGTTAATGTAATTTAGCTATTTCTACATCGATCTCAACTGAAGGCCTGGATTCTAAGGCTGAGTTTATCTGTTATTTCAACTCTGGAATTCCATTATCCTACTTCTTAATCTCTTCTACTATGCTAAAAATCATTCTTTCAAACCTTTAAAAGTCAGTTTTAGTCGAAGTATATCTTATGCCATTCTTGCACCTCTGGATTATTTGGAAATCATAACGTTGAAGCATCTCAAGAGGACTTCCTCCTTTTAATGTCTGCTAATAATCTATCTTAATCTCAACCACTCATGAGAAATCATCTAGTGGATTAACACACAAACTATTTCATCACTACTAGTAAAGTTTACAACAATAAAGAAAGTCAAATTGTGTTACAATTCCATTTACTAAACTTTCAACTAACCTTTTGAGTTTCAAAACTACAGTTTTGGACATTTCAAATGACCTAGTAGATAGGGTCGGAGTGGAACCAAAAGAAGTTTTAATCCTTTTTGGGGGTTAACCTGAAGGAATCGATGATATTCCCATTCACTGACCAAAGGACTAGCGTGACTACATATTAATTTGGTATGATAGGTTCAAATTTCATTAAGCAACTTATCCTTTTCATCATCAAGAAGTCAAAAATAAGGGAACCACATGTAAACTTCTTGTAGATCTTTGAGAAAGAAATGTCTTGCTAACTAGAATATAATTATACAATATGACGAAATTAGACTAATAAAAGAAGAACAAAAGGCGACAAAGTTCATAAGCTACTAGAATATAATTATATAATTACTTAGGTTCATACAAAATTGATTTCCTATACAATTTGAAAATAAATATTTTCTTCTTATATCTAATTTTATTCAGAGCGAAGAAAATAAGAAGAAAGAGTAATAAAAGCAACTCTTAGGAGATTCCAACACACCCCAAGATGAAGCTCAGACTTATGCTCATCCAAGTATCTACGATGAAAGCGCTTGAGAAAACCCCTGTAGCTGTCACCTAAATAGGAGAAGTCAACAAACTTATCCCTAGAGAAAGCTCTATATAGAAACTCTTCTAAGGTATTTCTATCATCGATTAACATCCAAAAAAGGTCGTTAACTCTGCGTTCTCTGTTAAGAATTTATCCCGATAGAGGCATGCTCTCTTCGATTGTGGAGAAACTTCCCCTTGCTTGAAATATCTTAATTTTGATGCACTTGTAGCAAGGTTCTTGTATCTCTCAGACAACTCATTATACACTTTTAGTTATTTATCCAACTCTCTTTTCAATCGGTTTATCTCCATTTGCTCCTTTTTAGGCATAACGTCATAATGATTTTTTTTCCTTGACTAAAATAACTAACATATTAACTAAGAGCTGTTTGGTAATTTAAGACATTTAAGGAGAGAAATCCATACCCGAAAGAGTGGAATGGAAGGCAAAAAGGTCTGCTCCTTCCCTTTGGGTTTTTCGCTTTGAGGAGCGTTGTCTTTCTGGGAAGAATATTTAGTGGAAGAATCAGGAATTTTGGTAGCTTTCGTACCCTGGGCCACAAATTCTGGGTTAGCATCTCTCAGTCCATCCATATCATCTGATGGTCCAGAGAGATCCTTTCTGTTGCCTCTACTGATTGCCATCATTGTTATCATTATCATTGTCGTCATTATCACCATGGCCATCATCGCCTCTGCTCTCATCATCACCCTCCTTTTCCTCTTCTAACTTCGTCTCCTTATCGGCTGAAGGATCATCAAAAGTTAATAGCTTCTTAGAGTCAATCTCCTCATCTTCTTCGGAGGGTCCCTCCCTAGGTACTTGAGTTTTATTTAGCACTGCTTCACATTTATTCATAAACTTCTTATTCTAAACTAAAGGAAGAGAAGGAAAGTCAAAATCTAAACATTTGTGGGCATTGTCAACATATGCTACAAAAAGAGCCTTCTCCTCCACAAGTTTGGCCCCACTCATGTCGGCCTCCTCAAGTACTAGTTCCAAAGCTTTTGCCTTATCACCCGAAATCTATTTAGCATTTCATTCATTATGAAGTAAAGATTATGTTTCCTTAAGTGAGGTGGTAATATTTTCTTTTTCTTTTATAGCCTCATCCCTCGTTGTTGAGATGCCAATCAAGGGATTGTTGAGCGAAGAAACCAGCTCTTTAAGCTTGGACATATCATTAGAAGATCCCAAAGCATCCTCTTAAAGTATAAAAATATATTTCGTAGCCTGAAATAAGTAGCAAACATAAATGGGGATGTTATGCATGAAAGATAAAGCAACCTAAAATGATTAAGCAGGAAAAGTACATACCGACAGAAATTATTTAAGAATAGCAAATCAGTGATCTTGAGTATAAGTGGAAGGCTATGGTGGATTAAGGGCAGCAAAAGATGGGGATTAAATGACCAATTAAAGAAGGTCGTCAAACTTACTAATAGGAGTCGGGGATTGAGATTTAGAAGAAAGCACGTCCTCTAAAGTGAGACACAAACCAATATCTTCATATAAACAGTTTAAAACACCTGGAGATTCTAGAAAAGTAATGTGAAGAAGGGGGTCCTAAGACTGCTCTGCTTTGGTCAATTGTTGAGTTTTGTCCCCAGAAATGTTAAGGTTTGAAGCTTCAAGGCTCTGGTCAATATCCACAAATGGAACTTCTTCTACAACAATGGGAGTACGCATGGCCCCAATCTTACGCATCTTACTAGGAGTGGTAGTAATTCTAGAACCATCGCTTAGTTTCCTTTTTTATAGATTTGAACGAACTAGTAATGACATCCCTGGGAGATTGAGAATTTAGAGCCTAAGACGTGGTAGGACAGTCATCTTTACTCATTTTATCTTTGGGGGCATCACTTATGGGCTTATTCTCTATAGAAATAGCGAGCGAGCCTAAAACAAAAACAAAATTTAATAAAACTATATTATTAGGAACTTTATATTAGCTATATTGAAACTTACTAGAAGACTCAAGTTGAACTATAGAAGAAGTCGAGAAAGCATTAATGTTATTAGTAACCAACGATTGCTTCCCCTGGGCATTTACATTCATCATTGGAGGCTCTTTAAGTATCATATGGTTGTTTTGAATTAGTGAATAACGACAAAGGTTCACCTCCATTAGGAGAATAAGCCTGTCACCTATTTTCTCAGATACTAGAGTTAGGGACTTGACGATCTCACTATTGGTGGGGCTTAATTTCTTAAGGGCAGGATCTAAAAGAAAAATGTTTATTGTAAGAAAGCAATAAATATAGTATAAGTAATAGAAAATGAGAACTTACTAATGACGAAGAAAGTTCCCCTAATATTCGAGTAGCACCTAACATAGAAAAATTGGTTTTTCCATCCTTTTGCCTTATTTACTTGATAAATGATCAAGCTTTTTGGAGGGGAAGAATGCAGTATAGAGGATTTCCTAGCTGCTTACCTAACTTTGCAAGGCCAGTATGACTTTGAGAATTTTAGAACCAAAAGAGGGCAGCTTAGCTTCCCTAGCAAGAATCTCTAGTCAAATAAGTATATGAACTGGGAGCTAATTAGATTAGGGTAATGTTTAGGTGTTCCAAGAACCATAAAAGTGTTGAATATGCGCTTATATGATTTTTGTTTGATGATAATAAACATATATACATTCGTTTAAATGTATTTGTTAATGTATACTATTTTATTTTTCACAGGTTAAATAAATATTTGCTGAATAAAATTAAATAACACAGAATTTGAATTCAAACAAATATTTTATTCAAACAAATATTTATTACAATTTTGAATAGTACAAATTCAAGCTCACACTATAACTATACAACTTTGATTACAATTACGTCACATTTCATATTTACAGTTCACCTCACTACATATCACTCACACTCGTATTTATCTTCAACTTCGTCCCAGTTAGAATCCAGCATCTGAGCAATCTGCAAAAATATTCACTAACGCAGTAAAATTGAAAAGAAATATTTTTGCAATATAAAATAAAATATGGTTTTTGAAAATTTTATCTGCCTCAGTTATTTGGATTGTTCGTCATCATTCACATTTGAATTCATCACACACGAACTGTACATGCCACAAAGTCGTGCACATAGATATATACACTTGATAACTCTACAGGGACAAGTAATCATGAGTGGCTGCAATACACACGTGTACATTTATATACGTGTGCACTGCCTCGCCAACTCGTGTGCACAGTCAACCAATACATACAATATGTGCAGAGGACAAGTGTACAAGTGACTCAAGCAAATACACATGGAACAGTGAAAGCAAGCTATTGCACAAGATATAGAGCCACAACAAGTCCAGCAACAAGTCCAGTTGCAACATGGTGAACAAGACACAGTGCTGAGCACATGCAAACTGCAATGCAAATTCAAGGCCAATGCAGGTAACGGCTTGGTACAATGCAAATACATGGAACAATACCAAAGTATGGAGTGTGCAAGTGCAAATGACCAGAGCTCAACATACATGAAGTAATGCAATGCCCAAAGACCAAGTCGAAGTCGAATTGTTGTCAACAGTTCTAAGTATCCAACAACAATATGAATGCTATGTTCAATCATGATACAGACCAGAAACACAAGTACAGGGAACAACCAGGTGAAGATGCAAGAACAAAGAGTGTACACAGCTCATGTATGCATCAGTAACCAACACATGAAGATCAACAACAAACCCAAATGCACATGTCAACATCAAGTCTCAAGTGATACAAATATCAAGAATCAGTGCAACAGAAAGTGGTGTAAATACAACTCGAAGTAATGCTCAGGTTCAATCTCTAAATACACAGCAGTTCATACAAAGAAGCCATGGTCAATGCAAAGCAAAAGTGAAGATACAGTGAAATTCTACAAGTCAAGGCCAAGCATGATGCAGTGGTGATGCAATACATACAACAAAAGAAGCAGTGCCAAGAATACATGTACTCAAGGCAAAATGCACAAGTGAAAACCAAAATGACACAGCAGTTTGTTTTTAACAAGAAAAACAGTGACATACTGCAACAACCAAAGCCTTGACTACAAGAACATCACAAGTAAATCGATACAGCACTGACTCAAATGCTCAACTACAAGACATAGCAACTGCACAGCCCAATGAACAAGACACAACAAAGTTCATAAGTGCAGACCAAATGCAGTGACAAGTTGAAGCAGTAGTTTCTGCAGTGGCAACGAGGAAATTCATGTGTAAACAATAAAAAATATATTCTTTGAAAAAGTCAAAGCAAAGTAGAATAGGAAAGTTGTTGCCGTGTGAATCAAGAAAATCGAACGCAACACAATCAAAGCCGTGCGCATCAAGGTTGTAGTTATATCAGGAAAATCGTACGCATCAAGCAATAGAAAATCAGGAAAGTATCGAATTAATACGAATGAAATCAAGTGATTCGAATTCATATAAATACCACACCCAAGTCGTCATCATAGGCATCGAGTTTAATACGACAATCAATAGCAAAAACAGAGAAATTACATACCAACAACTCGATCATCAGAGAACGAGCGAGCCAGTCAACGCAACTCGATCATCGGAGAACGATCAAGCAAAAGCAACGCAAATCAATCCTCAGAGAACGAGTGCAACAAGAGCATCACAATACAGAGCCGAAGCCCTAATTCGAGAAAGAAGAACAAAGCCGCAATTTTACAGTAGCAAAGAAAAAGGGGAACGATGCCCTAATTTCAAGAGGAACGACCGCATTATTCTCTCAACCATAGGAGTGGATCGGGCTAGTGAAAGAAAACAAGGGACCGGCCTTGTTTGTTTTAAAGGGGTTTAGTTGCTTTAGTTATTTAGGGTGTTTGTTTTAAATAAGGGCTTTAGTTTTTATAAATAAGGGCTTTATCTTATTTTTAGTTTTGAATTTGTTTTTAACTTTTAAATCTCTTTTCAAACCGTTGTATTTGCTAGTCGTGTGACTAGGGGACAAGCTACGTGGCGTAGCTTGAGAATTCGCAACTCAGTGGCTGAGTTGTGGCAGGGTTTTGAGCGTAGAGTTATGTTAGTCAGTAGCGAGTGTCGCGAGTTTACGTGTGTAAACGTGTGACTATCTAATTTCTAGTAGAAACCTTGGGGGCAGCACGTAGGCAGGTTTTTGCCGAAGCTGGGTAAATTCTGTGTCGTTCTATTTCTGCATTTATTATTCTGTTTTTATCTGTGCTGCTACTATTCTGTGATCTGTGTTTTATAAGCTTCCGCAATTAATTTTTATAATTTATACTATCACCCTATTCACCCCCCCTCTAGGGTGAAATCGATCCTACAAGTGGTATCGGAGCTAGGAATTGAAGTCAATTTCTGTTTTAAAAATTCATTTTTCAAAAATCATTTTAAAAGTTTGAATTTTAAAATGGCTTCTTTTAATAATGCTTTTGCTGAGGGTCAGTCCATAGTTAGACCATCAATGTTCAATAGTGAATATGCTTATTGGAAAAATAGAATGAAAATTTTTCTGAAAACCATTGACGCTTGGAACATTGTTGAGACAGGTTATAGAGCACCAACTATAATTGTAGATAATCAAGAAATAGATAAACCGATGGATCAATGGATAGAACTAGAAAATAAATTACAACATGCTAATGCTAGAGCTATGAATTCTATTATCTGTTCATTGGATCAATTTGAATTTAATCGTGTCTCACATTGTCTAACTGCGCAGGAAATATGGCACACACTAGAAGTGACTCACGAAGGAACATCTCAAGTCAAAGAATCTCGCCTTGCAATGCTAAGCAGCGAATACGAGAACTTCACAATAGCAAAGGAAGAAAATGTCAAAGAGATGCATGGGCGACTTTCCAATATCGTATACAAATCAAAAGCTCTTGAAAAATCATATACAGAGTTGGAGATAGTCCGAAAAATCCTCAGAGTCCTTCCACAAAGTTTCGAAGCCAAAGTGACTGCCATTCAAGAATCAAAAGATTTGAAACAAATGAAAGTCGAAGAACTCATCGGAAATCTCACCGCTTATGAGCTAGAAATGAAATTCAAGGAAGAACGTGAAGGAGGTGATACTCGAAAGAAATCAATAGCTCTTAAAGGAACAACAGAAAGTGATAGTTATGATAATGATGATGGAGCAGTAGAATTGGAGCTGATAATAAAAAAAGTCAAAAGGTGGAATTACAAATACGGAAATTCAGCTCTGAATCGAAGATTGAAAAGCAGAATAAATAAAATATTAGACAATCCAGAAGAACCAAAGATCATCTGTCATAGGTGCAACCAACCCGGACACATCAAGCCCAATTGTCCTCAAAATCGACTCGACTTCGAAAAGAAATCAAAAGGGAGAAGTTTTGCTGCCACGTGGAATACAAGTGATGAAGATAATCAAAGTGCTAACAGTGAGGATGAAAAAGCAGACTTGTGTCTTCATGGTGAAATAACTGACAGTGATGATGACGAGCCAAGTGAGGTATCAAAACTTTCTCATTCAGAATTACTTATATATTTCCACGAAGTGAATGGATGTTTTGAACGACTTAGGGAGAAGTATGCCAAACTTGAATCACAAAAAGATACTTTGATAGATTTAAGTAAACAACTTGACCAATTAGTTAAAAACTATCAAAGCAGAATCCCTAAGTGTGATAAGTGTCCAATATTCGAAAAGGAAATTGAAAAATCAGAAATCAATATAAAATCACTTGAAAATGAAATTCTGATTTTAAAAGAGAATGAAAATACTAGGAGAGAGAATTCTATTAAAAAGTGCACACAATTGTTAAACGAAAATGAATCTCTCAAAACACAAGTCCAACAATTGTCGACGACCTTAGATAAATTTTCAAAAGGTGAAAAATCGTTGAATATGCTATTAGGAAAGCAAACTGGTAATACGATTAGACAAGGACTGGGATATAGTCAATCTAAAAATGTTGAAAGTGATATTAATCAAGAAAATTCCATGTGCACAATTTGTAAAAAATATGGACACGATCACAACAATTGTTGGTATAGACCCAAACATGTGAAAACCATACCAATTTGGGTTCCAAAAGGCACAAATATAAAATTTCTCAAAGTTAAACAAATTTGGGTGCCAAAAGGAACATATATAAACAGTTTTGGGTCTCCACAAAATTATTTTTCTAAATCTTCTGCCACTAACAATCATGGACCTATAAAAACAAATAGGTCACATAAATCTTTTCCCGTGTAGGTGTGGTGGCAGGCTAAGGAACAACAACATTGTTCTCTGGATTTTGGCTGTTCCAGAAACACAACGGACGACAAAGCAAAGTTCCTTAGCCTAGTAAAAAGGTGACAGAATCACAATGGACAACAACGAAAAATATCGTAAAGGTAAAAACAGGTAAAGGTATATTTATTTGAACGATATATTAAATGTGATAATCTGCACCATATTCTGAATTAAAATCAGCCAATATTGAGATGATGGAAAAATGATGATTTTGATTCTGACTTGTTCAACATAGTTGGCCGATTATATTTATGCCAAAACACTATAAAATTCTCAAAATTTTTGATTATATTAGGATGGATCAAAAATAGTGTTTTGTTGGATATTAATACATTTGATTATAATTTGGCTAAACTCTATGTTCATGGTTCTTATACGGCTTCATTTCAAATTCAAGAGAATGTCATTCGAAAAGTTGATTAATTTTGTTTTTGAGATATTTTGTTGCATACTTCATGGTCTGGTCAATCAAATTCAGTTAGTGATATTTTTGGAGTAAAAGAGAAATTCAGATGCAGATTACACTGGTAATATAGTTGATAGAAAAATTACTAGTGGAACGTGATTAATTTTTGAAACATTCATTTGCTGCATCGTTTTTCAAAGAAAATATCTGCATATTTTTCACTTGAAATAATTTGCAAATAACAATTTTTTTTTCATATAACCCCTTTGAGAAAATCATGTTTGACTATGTTTTCAGATTAGTCATTTTTATTTGATTTTAAATGACAAATTTTTGACTAATCCGATCCCCTACTAATTATCAAAAAGATAAATAGTGATTGAAAAGGTGATAAGTGTTGATATTTAACATGCATTACTCAAGAGAGTATATTTGGAAAATTTCTTTAGGAATTCAAACAAGAGTTATAAAACTTTTTGTTGGGTAAAGATTCCATGACCATTTCTATATCTATCATATTTCTATCGACCATTGTTTATCAAAACTTAAATATAGTTGGTCGATATGTGGTACTATAATCATGGATCATTTGTTTTTCATCTCATTTTTTTTGTAAAAATAAATAAATATCCAAAGTATTCACTCTCATTTAAAAGTCCTCACGGTTATGCATGGGTGAATTACTTGGATTTTTGATTATGTGCTTCCATGCTCATTTAAAAGTCCTTACGGTTATGCATGTATGGAACGCATATCAAAATTAATTGATTAAATAGACAAGTTGATTCTAATCCCATTTAAAAGTCCTCACGGTCATGCGTGGTTAGAAGATACTTGATTTCATTTTTTAAAAATTAAATTGGAATACTACTAATCTCATTTAAAAGTCCTAACGGTTAGTGATTAGTAGATATTCAAATTCCTGATATAAATGTACCACAAGTTGATACAATTGTATGATTTTATATGAGAATATCATTTTCATCATTCTAAAAGTGGAATATGCGCCTAACAGGGGTAGTTATGATTTTTGTTTGATTTTTATTGAAATTTAATATTTATACTCAATTTGAGTTTAATGATGGATTAATATCGATCACTCTATCTCTATTTTCTCTAACACTATCATTCTTTTGCTGATAACAAAAGGGGGAGAGAAAAGTTAAGATTTTGTCAAATAGAATCAAGCAAAAGTCAAATAATTTTCCATTTGCATATATATGTATTTGTATATTTCTATTTGTATGCATATATGTAGGGGGAGCATCATGTAGAAAGGAAGCATTTAAATAGGGGGAGCAATTAGGATATATCTCTAGAGCAAATACATTGAACACATTCAAAATCTTAAATATATGTTTGTTATCATCAAAAGGGGGAGATTGTTGAATATGCGCTTATATGATTTTTGTTTGATGATAATAAACATATATACATTCGTTTAAATGTATTTGTTAATGTATACTATTTTATTTTTCACAGGTTAAATAAATATTTGCTGAATAAAATTAAATAACACAGAATTTGAATTCAAACGAATATTTTATTCAAACAAATATTTATTACAATTTTGAATAGTACAAATTCAAGCTCACACTATAACTATACAACTTTGATTACAATTACGTCACATTTCATATTTACAGTTCACCTCACTACATATCACTCACACTCGTATTTATCTTCAACTTCATCCCAGTTAGAATCCAGCATCTGAGCAATCTGCAAAAATATTCACTAACGCAGTAAAATTGAAAAAGAAATATTTTTGCAATATAAAATAAAATATGGTTTTTGAAAATTTTATCTGCCTCAGTTATTTGGGTTGTTCGTCATCATTCACATTTGAATTCATCACACACGAACTGTACATGCCACAAAGTCGTGCACATAGATATATACACTTGATAACTCTACAGGGACAGGTAATCATGAGTGGCTGCAATACACACGTGTACATTTATACACGTGTGCACTGCCTCGCCAACTCGTGTGCACAGTCAACCAATACATACAACATGTGTAGAGGACAAGTGTACAAGTGACTCAAGAAAATACACATGGAACAGTGAAAGCAAGCTATTGCACAAGATATAGAGCCACAACAAGTCCAGCAACAAGTCCAGTTGCAACATGGTGAACAAGACACAGTGCTGAGCACATGCAAACTGCAATGCAAATTCAAGGCCAATGCAGGTAACGGCTTGGTACAATGCAAATACATGGAACAATACCAAAGTATGGAGTGTGCAAGTGCAAATGACCAGAGCTCAGCATACATGAAGTAATGCAATGCCCAAAGACCAAGTCGAAGTCGAATTGTTGTCAACAGTTCTAAGTATCCAACAACAATATGAATGCTATGTTCAATCATGATACAGACCAGAAACACAAGTACAGGGAACAACCAGGTGAAGATGCAAGAACAAAGAGTGTACACAGCTCATGTATGCATCAGTAACCAACACATGAAGATCAACAACAAACCCAAATGCACATGTCAACATCAAGTCTCAAGTGATACAAATATCAAGAATCAGTGCAACAGAAAGTGGTGTAAATACAACTCGAAGTAATGCTCAGGTTCAATCTCTAAATACACAGCAGTTCATACAAAGAAGCCATGGTCAATGCAAAGCAAAAGTGAAGATACAGTGAAATTCTACAAGTCAAGGCCAAGCATGATGCAGTGGTGATGCAATACATACAACAAAAGAAGCAGTGCCAAGAATACATGTACTCAAGGCAAAATGCACAAGTGAAAACCAAAATGACACAGCAGTTTGTTTTTAACAAGAAAAACAGTGACATACTGCAACAACCAAAGCCTTGACTACAAGAACATCACAAGTAAATCGATACAGCACTGACTCAAATGCTCAACTACAAGACATAGCAACTGCACAGCCCAATGAACAAGACACAACAAAGTTCATAAGTGCAGACCAAATGCAGTGACAAGTTGAAGCAGTAGTTTCTGCAGTGGCAACGAGGAAATTCATGTGTAAACAATAAAAAATATATTCCTTGAAAAAGTCAAAGCAAAGTAGAATAGGAAAGTTGTTGCCGTGTGAATCAAGAAAATCGAACGCAACACAATCAAAGCCGTGCGCATCAAGGTTGTAGTTATATCAGGAAAATCGTACGCATCAAGCAATAGAAAATCAGGAAAGTATCGAATTAATACGAATGAAATCAAGTGATTCGAATTCATATAAATACCACACCCAAGTCGTCATCATAGGCATCGAGTTTAATACGACAATCAATAGCAAAAACAGAGAAATTACATACCAACAACTCGATCATCAGAGAACGAGCGAGCCAGTCAACGCAACTCGATCATCGGAGAACGATCAAGCAAAAGCAACGCAAATCAATCATCAGAGAACGAGCGCAAGCAAGAGCATCACAATACAGAGCCGAAGCCCTAATTCGAGAAAGAAGAACAAAGCCGCAATTTTACAGTAGCAAAGAAAAAGGGGAACGATGCCCTAATTTCAAGAGGAACGACCGCATTATTCTCTCAACCATAGGAGTGGATCGGGCTAGTGAAAGAAAACAAGGGACCGGCCTTGTTTGTTTTAAAGGGGTTTAGTTGCTTTAGTTATTTAGGGTGTTTGTTTTAAATAAGGGCTTTAGTTTTTATAAATAAGGGCTTTATCTTATTTTTAGTTTTGAATTTGTTTTTAACTTTTAAATCTCTTTTCAAACCGTTGTATTTGCTAGTCGTGTGACTAGGGGACAAGCTACGTGGCGTAGCTTGAGAATTCGCAACTCAGTGGCTGAGTTGTGGCAGGGTTTTGAGCGTAGAGTTAGGTTAGTCAGTAGCGAGTGTCGCGAGTTTACGTGTGTAAGCGTGTGACTATCTAATTTCTAGTAGAAACCTTGGGGGCAGCACGTAGGCAGGTTTTTGCCGAAGCTGGGTAAATTCTGTGTCGTTCTATTTCTGCATTTATTATTCTGCTTTTATCTGTGCTGCTACTATTCTGTGATCTGTGTTTTATAAGCTTCCGCAATTAATTTTTATAATTTATACTATCACCCTATTCACCCCCTCTCTAGGGTGAAATCGATCCTACAAAAAGAAAGTCAAGGAAAGGAAGATATACTGAGTGCATATGTAAATTCGGTAAAAGGAAAAATCCTTGTGGTGGATTGTTAATTCTGTTAGAAGGACCGATCGAAATAGCTTCAATACTTGTGATGCCAAATTGCTTAAGAATAGAATCACTTCTCCTTGAATGGAAATATATGACAAATGAAGAAGACGATCTTCTATCTTGGTAGAAGAGGAAGTTTTGGAATTTGTACTAGTCTTTTTTTAGGACTCGTTGCTTATCTTTGAGCTTTCCATCTATCAACCAGGTGATATTATTCCAAATTTAAGAAATAATAATATTCAAACTATATGAAAGAATCATTGCATGCTAATTTAAAAATTTTAACTAATCTAGTATAAAAATGTTTTAAGTGTAAATATGATACCATTATTGCTACAAGTCAATAACCCTTAAATAGTATATATTGAAATCTATTAGTAGATTGGAAATTTAATAAAGAAATTCCTTAAGAAAGTGTATAAAAATTGAATATGAGCTAACATGTAGCATAAATAAGTCTATGTCAATAGCTACATCAATGTTGAATGTCACATAGCTATATGATAAAACACAAATCAACACCGCAACTGTAGCCAATGCTGAAGTAATAAGGATGCCGGCATTGATGAATAGCAGCAATATGATTTTGTAATGCGCAAATTAGTTAAAATAACTTGTAATATGTTAAGTCAGCAAGGTTATAAGCAATGATATTGAACGAGGCTCAGTTTTAGTGTTAAAAGTTGCTACAGAACAATAGCAACATATAATAGGATTGTTGATATCAAATCATAACTTTCAAAATCAATGTCTAAAATAGGTGACCTCATTTGTAATTAATGTCAATGTCAACATTAGGTAATGTTGCATATAGTCGGCATAAATTTTAAGAGGTTTGTCGCACCTCATCTAAGTCATTAACAACATAAGAGTCTCACAGCATGAATGCCAAGTTATTTGGATGACAAGATGATATAGAGCTTTACTAACGGCGAGTATCATAGCAATACCAAAAACCATAAGCGCCAACCATATTGATATTTTCTTAAATGATCAACATCAACATAGTGAATTCGTATTGGTCTTTAGGTCTAATGGATTGACTTCTTTATCAATAAGCCTAGAATATGCTAGATTTTATATTGACGTCGATTGACATCGAAACCCATACAGATGGAATAAAGATCTATTGCTAATTTAATCCAAATCGATTATCATCTAGGCTAATAATTATCAAAATTTTATGATTAAACCCTAACACCAATGTAAAATCAAGAAAACCCTAATTTAAACCTAATAGCAATCTTAGTACCAAATCATTTAAATTAATTTGTCAATTAGATTAATATAAAATAATACCTGAATGAAAAATCGGTTACTTGAGATTTAGAAAAGTTGTAATTTCCTTGGAATTTTTTATTTCATACTTAAGCTCTCAATTGTAGGTAAAAGAAGAAAGGAGAAGAATCTGGATATTTATAGAAAGAAACAGGTGCACAAAAGCCATTGGATTGATTTTAAATGAACGATTAGATCAGCATAAGAAGACTAATAGGTGGCAAAAAATGATGCCGAAAATATTGACTTGAAAAGTCAATGCTTCCTTTATATTAGAGTTGCAAATGTTATCACCAATATTAACCTTGAAGATACGCGACATGCAATAATCGTGACTCCGCACTAATAATCAACACCGAGGGAGTGAAGAATGCACCTTTAAACAACAAAGAGATATATGCAAGCCACATGTTGTTAAGAATATCACACATCATTCATTATGATTATTATCAATACCACCTATCATTTACGTCGGCTTTCATTGGTACAGTTGTGGATTAGTACCACAGGTAACCAATGCCGCACCTCTTTAAATAATTGATAACATCGAATGAGATCAACATCGTAAGCCATACTATTGTGTTGATGTCATCTACATCGCATCTCATCGATGTTGTGCCTAATTAATGCCTCCATCCACTTATAAATGATGTCGTGCACCATTATCACCCAAAGATGTTTATAGTCGATGTTGCTCCAATAATGATGCTCAAAGTTAATAATGTCATTATCATTGTCGCCGCTATTCCATACCGCTATTCATCTATGATGTTAAATAACGATGTAATGCCTCTATGATGGTGCTTCAATTCAAACGTCGCCGCTCCTTAGAGTCGTCCTCCATATAGAACCACCCATCATTGTCATCCATAATGGTCAATACCACCATTCTATAGTATTTGGATGGCACCACACATCTATATATGCGATTTTGATGGCAAACATCGTCAATGTCCGTAGAAGCTTCCGATGCCATTTGATATATCTTCATACTCACCAACGTCTTCATTTATTAATGCCACATTAAAGCAACGCCGCGCTTCAACAACTCTTAGGGAATACAGTTCTACGATGAAGCCGAAGGTTACCAACGCCGACACTATACCAAGGGAAGCCATTTTTCTCGATGCTACTTCATATTAATACCACTCCTCTTCAATGCTTAACACTGCCTCCAACTGATCGCCAACAATCAATCAAGAGCACCTTAATGCATAAGATCATTAACGCTGAAGGCCATTGCTACTAAGGCAACATCGAAGTTCTATTATAGTCGTCATCAAATGAAGATTAGCTCATTATAATATTGGGGTTTGCAAAGCTGTTGCCTAAGCATGTCGAAATCATGCAGTATCCGCCCCTATAAATACGGACCTAGGGGTTACGGAGAAGGGGAGAATGATTCTTACCTCTCTTAGTACATTTTTTCACTTTATTACCCTAAATCAATTTGGGGATTTTGGCCAATTGTAACATTCAATTTTATACACATAAGGGATTGAATATTGAGCTATGACATAGCATATTTGATGTAATATGTGACGTGCATATTGACTTGGCTCCGACTTGTGACTTGCATATCGACTTGGCTCCAACTTGTGATTTGCATATCGACTTGGATCCTCTATGACATTCAAATATGACTTCAATTGCTATACATAAAATTATTATGGATTTGATTTCAAGAATGCCTCGTCCTAGCGACGTAGCCTAGGATTGACTTAGCCATTTCTTAACCAAGTCCACTTTTCCTACACTTTTGGGGTTAACAAAGAAATTAGTTAACACACACAAATGTTATGCAATTAAATTTTATACAAAAAAAAAATCATTGTGATTTTTGTATAGAAATCTTAAATTAAAATAAATAAAAAGCTATTTTAATTCGTGTGGATTAAATTAAATAAATAAATAAAATTATTTTTTTTTCAAAATTTTTTTTACGGTAAAAAATAAATAAATTCATACATACATTTATATCTTATTTTATGTAAAATTACATTCTATTATTTATATACACAAATACATTAGGATTTTATATAATTTATATTACACATATTGTTTTTTGCTTTTTAAAATAAAAAACTTTTTTGTACATACATATAAATATAATTTTCAAATTAAGTGCAAATTAATTAAATTTGTATTTGAATTTTCAAATAAGATCTTTTACATCTAAATCTGATTAATTTGATTTTTTTTTAAGGATATCAATTTTAAATTTCAAATTCGTATTATGTTCAAATATAATTATTTTACATATAATCATATAATTACAGATATAGGTTTTTATAATTATATGCATATATTAAAGTAATTTTGGATTACATTAATACTATATAACAATAGACAGCGATGACGTATATAAAAGGGGCTAATATGTCTATTGTAGTGTAGATCCCAACACTTAGATACGACTATATTAAACCATGTGTACATTTAATGTTACACATGCACGTATATGTCCATATGTATTTAATACGCATGTACGCACTATATATATCATTTATATAAAAAAATAAAATATTTATATTATTTAATTAAATAAAATAATGATTTTATTTAAAATTAATTTAGACTACATAAGCCATGTGTGATCCAAAATGATACAAGAAAATTAAAATTCGCCTATTTAACCCACTATGTGCTGGCCCAATCCAGTGGGCATACAAATAACTGCACACTTGCCCGACAGTAGTGCACAACCATTTATTTAATGCAAAGGATATGTTAAACAAAATGTTACGGCCGTATGTTCATCTGATTTGACTTTTACATATGTCATGGCTGATCAAGCAGGAACTGCATGTGATAGTAGAGTATTCAATTTTGTAATAAACGACTAAAACTCAAAAATTTCCACATTCTTCACCGGATCAATTATTTAGTTGAGTAGGATATCCATTAATAGATGGTATATGCTTCCATATCAAAATGAGAGATATCACTCCCTAGATTTTCATGACACTTAAAATGAACCAAAACTGATAATGAAAATTTTAATTTCTATCATTCATGTTTACAACTGTAATTAAAGAGAAAATTTGAAATAAAAAGGGAAATTTATGATCTTAAATAATATTTGGACTTATCAATTTGCTATTCAAGTTAAGATAGTTGTCTCTACAATGGTTATTCACAATTTCAAACGGAAGTATAATAGATTAAGGATGTGCCCTAGGGACAATTATGCAATTTGATTATGCAAATTAACTCCTATAGAAAATATAGTTTGAAAAAAAGTAAGATTTTGATTTTATTTTGTATTATATATAGTTATACTAGGATATAATTATTATTTTAAAAACAGTAAACATATACAAGTAGAAAATGTGAGGGAAAAGTATTTAATCGATTGCAATTAGGGATGTGTTCGTAACCATGAATGAATCGTATAAAGTAAATATTTTCCTATTCCAAGTCAAGATGTATGGAAATCATGATATGCATATTTCCATTAAGGCTTAGTGTACATAGCGTTCTCCATACAATGGACAGTGAATTACTTATGGATAATGGGGAAACCAAAAGGTTGCATAGTGCAGTTGTTTGGAATAATTACAGAATGATTCATCAAGAGCCTTCTATGGGTTAAAAATCAAATAGAGGATCTTATATGACACTGTAATGTAGTCTTTTAACTTGAGAATACTACAAATCTTAATAGTCTAAACTATACTTTAATTATGGTGGATCACACGACAATGAGGATCATTTTAAGGCCATAATTTGGTATAAATTAGACCATTTGAAGTGAAACTATTTAAGAGAGGATTCATCTCCTTTAAATAGAAGGTTAGTATCACTGTAATTGGC
Source organism: Allium cepa (assembly GCA_030765085.1). Taxonomy (NCBI): domain Eukaryota; kingdom Viridiplantae; phylum Streptophyta; class Magnoliopsida; order Asparagales; family Amaryllidaceae; genus Allium; species Allium cepa. The sequence continues at coordinate 186,496,523 of CM060934.1, forward strand.
ACTCGACATAAAGTCAGAGTCTTTAGCTATAACGACCCACCTTTTTGGACATTTTAAATCGACAATAAATCACACATGTCTAATTCAAACCATTCAAAAGGGAGGATCGTTATTGGGTAAATAAGGAAATAATAGGAAAGGAAGAAAAACAAAACACAGAACCTCGCAGTGGAATGAAAAAATATAATAATCAAATAAACATTTCATAAAGCTGTTTTACAGATAACATTTGATTACACTTTTACAATTCAAATCAGAGTTATACGTATATCAGAAATAAACAAATAATGTAGCGGAACACAGGATGCAGTGAAATAATTATAATAAATAGTAATAATATACTTAATCTTCGTCTTCGTCCTACATAAAATAGTCTTCGATGCACTGAAAAGCTCAGACTGACCCAAGCGTAATGGAAAAAAAAAACATTCGAGTCAGAACTAAAAAATCTTGTGTAAGTCAAATAAAAATAAGTAAAATACCGATATTAGTGGCAATGGCTTTAGAGATGTTACGAGATTTACATCTCCAATCAGGTGTACAACATGAATATAATTATTCAAAATATTTCAAATAATTCGAAATACCAATCTTAATCATTTTAATTAAAATAAATTCGAAGTTTAAATTAAATTAAACCTTCCAAATAATTCAATTCCAATAAATAATCCAAATTTAATAAATTATATGGATATATCTCATCTTAACTAATATCCAAAATCGAAATTATCAAATCAAAGAAAATTGCTTGGGTTTATCATTTCAACCGATAACAGTTTTCCCTAATCTATAAGATCGTTCGAGTATGTATCATTTCAACCCATAGGGATAACAAAGATATAGACATAAATAAACATCCAATCTTCCAAAATGTCAACAAATAACATCCACTACAAATTCAACACCCAAATCAGCCAATAAATCACAACAATTAATTGGTTATCATTATCAGGTTTTTAACTAGCAATTTATCTTCAATATTAATTAAATGGCAATTCAGTTCAATATAAATTCAAATTTAGCGTAAATGACAATTTAAAATACCAAACAGCAATCAATAAATTCCTAATCACTTCATAAATTTAATTTAACTTACATAAGATAATTTAGTATTCGTGAGTGTGTTAAAACACTCACTTTTTATTTATCGATGATTTAAAATCCAAAATTAGCCCAAAAATTTAATAGTCTTAGAATGCAGCCAAACTATTTCCAAAATGTCCAGAATTTCAATACGATTGCAATTGAGAAAACCGCGCGTGAATCCGAGCTCGTATGAAAATTTATTAACGTTGGAAGATTGGAAAATTTAGGCCTTGAGTCGACTTCGAGTCCTACTTCGGTCCACCGCCTCAAATCACCGGTGCTTTCTCTGAGCTTTTGCCAAATGGACCCGAGACCCGAATCATTTGGTTCCTGACCCGAAGTCGTTGTACAGTTTTCATCTCTGGAGCCCAAAGCAGCCATAGATCCGCAATTTTTTTTTAAAATTGAAATTAGGGTTTTTAGCCATTGCAAATAAGAGGAGATGAGAAGGAAATGTACGTATAAAATTAATGAAATGAGAAACAACTAGGGTTTATAACAACCAATATATAGGCGGGGTTGGATCGAAAGGATAACAACGACCTAAAAAGCTCGTTTCGTTCCTGATACGAAAATGTGTCATCCAATATATCGAAGTATATGTTTTCGATATTTTTAAACTCAATGAAACCAGTTTCAAACCCTAATTCCATTGTATACAGAAGTTAGCTTTTAAAATCGGATTATATTCATTTAAATCCCTTTAACTGATTTCTACGCGTTTCGAGCCCGCACGATCAACGGCAAGTCCGATCGCTATGAAACTTGAAATCCTACAGTAATTCATTGGTAAAGATCCGATGAAACTGATTTCGTTGAAATCCGAGACAGTGGCCAAAATGGCTATTATCACGTTAATTGAATAAATTATTATGAAATTAATTAAATCGCTTTTTAAATTTAAATTTTATAACTAGCAAATTTTATCATTTTTGATTACCTAATAATCTATAATTTTTTAAAATAAATTTCCATATCAAATCCAATGTTAAATATTTTACTAATTACAGTGTTTACTTGCAATTTCAATAAATTCATTAATTACAATTTAAATTCTAATAATTCATTTATTTTGATTTCACCCTTATTATTGAATCAACTATTATCTTACGGATATAATTATCATTGGTTTACACCTTATTACATTAATAGTCTACAATTATCATCTTAATTCATATTAATAGCAATATATCATTATATAAAAATTTATCTATTTCTGAATTAATTTAAACGGATTAAATAACAAAATTATAATTAAAGCAATTATTATACACTAATAAATCGAACGCATTTCCATGTCTATTGTTTACGAACAAAACCCAATAAATTTATGTACTAATAAATGGATTTACTAATTCATAATAAACCTATTTCAATTAACAACATATAATTCCAACTTTAAAACCAACATTTAATTGCCTTAATTCATTTATTACCCATTCAATATTCAAACAGATAAATTAATGAGAAGATAATTAAACAATCATTTATAATAATAATTCATATCCATTATCTTATTAGCTACAACCAAGGGTTATAAATTGCTTACCAAAAATGATCATATATTCTATATTAACCTATTTCAGTCAATTACATACAATCTCACCATTAAAGACGTAATTTAATTTATTTCATGATTTACAATTATAACCAAATTAACCTATAATTTTATTTCAATAGATATAAATTACATTAATTAGTTATCTATAGCATGCAAACAAAATCATTAGATTATATTCTAATTATTTCCTCATTAATAAATCATAAATTTTAATTTCTTACAATATTAGTATTTCAAAATCTTATTAAATTTAATAGATTTTGATTATCGAAAAATACGGGTCGTTACACTCTCCTCCACTCAAAACTTTTCTTCCTCAAAAGAGAAAGAAGGAATTAATATATTTTATTCAAAGTTTTCAATTTATAAACAATCACTTTACATAATTAAGTATTTTAAATAAAATATACTAGTTAATAACAATTAAATCCTTATATTCAAGTTTACTAAAGTTTGAAAATATTTTCACCTTCACAAAAAATTTCTAAGTCTTAAATTCACGAAAAATTTCGACAGAGTCTCTTTTGTACAGAGAGGTACGGAAAAATAGTAATATTAATAATTACAATAATATATATATATATCATATTTCAAAAGTAAAATATCCCAAACCATGGGAAAACAATATAATATCGTTGCAAAACCGTAATCCAAATTTTTTCCTATTTTCGGGCAAACAACGCTTTATTCCTGAAACCAAAAGCAGTAGTTGTTGCTTCCATAAACCTGTATTTCACTTATATAATCCAAAGAGTGATAATTATGTACAAGAGAAATATTTAATTGTTTTCAATTGGCAACCAAAGAAAAACAATATGAAATGTATGCAAACAACAATACAACCTTTATATGTAACTAATGAATCCATTATACATCCATAGCAACCAAAACTAATGGTTTGTTTAGTTCAGAAACTTTTAATCGCGCAAGATGCTAAATAAAATATCAAGTGTACCCTATGCTCAACAGCCTTAGGTAATTACTTAATAAATTATCCATACATCCTCAAACAATTAGAAATATCCTTTTCCAAACATCCCATAAGCCAAAAAAAAAACCAAGAATTTCAACACATTATTTAAGTTTATTCAATTGGTTTCTTTTCACATCATTATTTACTTTTTATTTATTTTCATTCATTCATGCAATGCCTTTTTTCCATGTACTTATATAAATTATTTCACATTCAATATCTGAATCCATCAATGAATCAATTTTAAAATGGTATATAAGTTTCCTTACAATTGAATTCACATTCATTCACTTACATAAATTATTTTCCATTCAATATTTAAAATGATCAATGAATTCATTATTTAAGTATTACATACATTTTATTACAGTTTATTTCACATTTATTATTTACTTGTAATGTTTGATAGCCATTTAATATTAATATATATCTGTGAATCCTTTTCAATCATTTTTCATGAGTTTATACTCATTTACCTATACAGTATTTACTTTTTACTATTTGATTTAATTACGAGAATTTCACAATATTAACTTACATTTATAACATTTCTTGTACATCAAAATTCTTATTTATAGAAATAGTTCCATTTGAACCCTTTCATTACTTAAGTTTTACTTGTACGATATTATATTACATATCCCTATTTAACATTACAACTTTTTAAACATTTGGTAAGTTATATATATGTCTTTTAAAATAAAATTGAATGTTACACAAGTTAATCTTATTCATTTTAGTTAACAAAATGTTCTATGATTACATATCTTTCATTTTACAAGTTGCAAGTTCCAATTTCTTATATATTTCATTAATCACTTAGCATCTAATTTCTTATTTCTCATTTTAGAAGTTTCCAACTATCAAAATAGTTGATATTTCTTTCATTACAATAATTAAAATCTCTAATTTATAAAAAATTTAGAACTAAATGCTGGGTTCATTTCAAATCATATGAAATAATACACACACACTCATAGCTTTTATATATCTAATCATATTCATAAATACAAATTAGGATTTGTTTATCAAAACTAATATGTAGTAAAACCACTACTGTAAGATCCTGATAATTTCAAACATTCTCATCCACACATGCCGAATTTGAATTGCTCAAAATACCAGATTGTTAATTTATATTTGGCAAAACTCAACATATACAGTAAATAAATCACAAAATCACAGACATAGAGTAATATGCAATATGCAGCAGAAACAAAAGATAGCAGTTCATGAAGCTACTACATACATACATACATACATATATATATATATATATATATATATATATATATATATAATAGAGTTAAGTAAGATACAACCGAAGTCTCGAATACACAAAAGTCTTGATACAATAGTCTAATAACAAATCTGAATTCATCACTGGAATCAACTAAATATCTAAAAGCTGAGTTGATAGTTGGATCTCCAAAACGAAGCTCCAACTCCAAAGGCGAGTCTCAAATGCTATGACAGTCAGTCTGACTCGAGCATAAAGAAAAACACAAAACACTCGAGTCGGGATTAACATTCTTATACCAGTAAATCCAACTCAAGTGAAATATCAAATGAAATATAAGTAATTTAAGTGCAGGTAACTTAAAGGATGTTTGGGATACCCATCCTCTAAGGATCTGTGGAACTATCTATTTTGTAGTAAAAAGCTATCAACAACCAAATGTCATTAAAACACCGAGGTCATTTTAAAATAATTTATATTTCAAACCAAAATATCATATCCATTTAAAAACTGCATCTAAAAAATATCATTCTTCACTTCAAATTTACATATTGCCAAATAAATAACACTTTCAAAGTTCTAACACTTTCGACAATTTAAACTTAGGATTTTAATACTTTAGAAATCACAACACTTTAAAACATAACTTCATATAATAAAATAATTTCCTTAAATTCCACAAATAGATTTTAAATCAACTCAAATTCCAAAATTCAAATTTTATTCAAACCTCAATTTATCAATTCAATTCAATTCAGTTCCTCAATAAATTATTTCTAATTATGTCGATTTCAAATACAGATTGAGCCATAAGATAAACGATTTGAATTTCAGTATATTTCAAAACTTTAATATTTAACATGTAAAACTAAATTTGAAAATTATATATATCTTAGTCCACCTTACTATTATTTAGTGTTGAAATATTTACTTAATAAATCTACTATCATTCAAATAAAACCTCAAATTTCAAAATAACTGAATATTTTCCTTAAAATTTATTTAAACTTGAAATATTCATTTAAATCATCTTAAACCAAAATCCAGTTATAAAATCGTATCCTTTAAACCCTCAAATTCAATAAATTTTACGTCGATTTAATTAAATAAATTTCTCAATTAAATACCGTTTCAAATCAATTTCAAATCTATCTTCCCAACCTTAATTTATTAAAATCATTATAAACTATATATAAAATATAATTTAAATACTTAACCATATTATATTTAACAAAATCAAACTTTATTATTAACTTATTTTATACTAAAACAAATTTATACATAGCTTAAAATCAAGAATTTAATTATATATAAAATAACATTTATACAATATTTAAAATCAATATTCATATAAAACCATATATTTCTTTCCAAAACCATAGTCATTTTCAAAATATTTATATATAGACCAACGTTGTCTGTATATAATTTTCTATCATATGGTCATGCGATACAGATATTTATCATTTCAATCCGTAATTTAAATATATACGGGTATATATCATTTCAACCCACAATCTCAAATTCATTCAGATGAATATCGCTTGGGTCTATCTTTTCAACTCATAACGATTTTCTCATATTCTACAGATCGTTCGGGTATGTACCATTTCAACCCATAGTGAATTCTATACTAACAGAGAACTTGCAGAGTGATAACAGATATGATAATAATATAACATGCATGTATAATTAGTATAAATAACAGGTAGTGGTGTCAGATGTCACAGGTGAACAGATACAAATAATAGCATACCTATAGAAATGTAAATAACTAACAGCAGCATATTTCAATTGTCGTCTCAATTGAAATCAAATTTAATAAATATAAGAACTTTAATCGTGAGTGATTGCTCACCTTTCGAGGCTAGATAGATTTGAGAAGAAATGAGCTAAGAATTCCAAAGAAACGCTAAATGGACACGATTTCGACGAACAAGGCTGATAGTTTGAATTGATGAGAACGAATCAGAATCTGCTTGATATAGACTGAAAAGAAATATATATATTATATTAAAATTTTCCTTAAACCAAATATTAAATTTTAAAAATACATATACATTTTATATCAATCTTAAATTTAAACACACACACACACACATATATATATATATATATATATTGAAATCAAAATCTTTATATACCTATATGAAATTTAAAACCAATTGTCAAAATAAAACCATTGTATTTCAAAATCAATGTTTACTATGAAGACCAATATAACTAACAGGTTATAATTTATACATGTACATATACTTTATATTAAAACGTATGTATATTATATTGAACTCAATATAAAATTTGAAAAGCATATATATAACACTATGCAAATTTATTTTGAAATCTATATATATAAACTCATGTTATCACATATATATAGACAATTAAAATCCAAAACTGAAAACCATAGAATATATATATATATATATATATATATATATACATACATACATACATATATATATAAGTACACAGACCAAGCAAATATACATATGTATAAATACTTTTGTAAACTATAGATTATATATTTTTTAAATAAACATAACATATAAAATTGAGCACACATATAATTGAATGCTAGTCACAGCATGAACTCACACATAGATGCGCACGAAATACACACAGGTATAAGCAAATGTATGCATGTGAACCAATATCAGACAAATCCTTATGAACCCAAAATTTTGATATAGACGATAAAATATATAAAAATAAAGTCTATATATATTGTGCTACAAAACCATTCAAATACATACATTTTTAAATCAAGCTAGTATATAGATTACAAGAAAAACACTGTAACCCAAATATATAATACTGTACTATAAATATAAATCATCAAACGACATAAATAACTAACATGCTATATAGTTCCAAATCATTATAAGTTCTAAAGATCATTACAAGATCTACTTCAAAATCATAAAATAAAATGAATAGGCAGGTTATATATACATATAGCTCAAAAATCTCGGCAAAAGTAGGATGTTTGATATAACCATTCATATATATATGACAGGCTATATATGTATATATAAACCTATAAATGTACGACCAAACAAAATGCCTATACGCAGACTAATATATGCAAACAATTCAACGTAATATATATAACAAGAACAAACAAGTATATAGTCAGATAGATTTTATTCCAATAGATGATTACATATTGTTAATCGACGGAAATTCTATCGGTTTAGAAAACCATCGAAAAGTTTCGAAATGAAAATAACCGCAAGCGCACGATGTACACTTTGCAGTACGTGGCGAATACGGGTCGATCCGCAAGGTATTGTGAGAGATTAAAAATCTATTCAATCAAATTAGACCAAATGAGGAGAAATTGTTAACTAGAAATAAGATGAAGCTAAAACTAGAATTAAAATTTGATTTAAAAACTATTGAACTAGAGAACAATTAGAGGCAAATCCACTCTCATATTTTTGTAGATCAACAAACAAATAATTTGTGATCTCTAGCTTTGATAGTAAGTGAAATATTGTTGTATTTATCATAAGTATGGTTTATTTATGTTATTAATTAACATAACTCAAACCATCAAACTATAATACAACAAATAAACCATTTATAATTTTCATGAAAATAAAGCCAAAGCAAAAGCTATTTTAAGTATGATCTATTTACTATTGTAACTAGTAATATAGATCATCAAATTTCATTTTTACTTTAATTTCATAATCAAAAATGGATTAGCAAATGATGATGCAAATTGTGTTTATGTTGAATAAGAATAGCTCATTTGCATAACCAGTATAAGCTATCAAACCCACTTGTATAAACTTGCATCAAAACTCACTTTCTTAAAGCACAAACAAAGAGATCATAAATCATAACAAATGTTGAAATTACATAATATTTGAGAGCTTCATTACCCCTAAATTGAAGGGGTTTAGCTACTCATTTGTGGCATTAAAGCAACACAAGTAAGTTTCAACATTAAAAGAGAAGAAAATAGAAAATAAGCAAAGAAAGCAAGAGAGATTAGCTACTAACTACTTGCATAAAAATATAAACTACATTACTTGTGTGAATGTAAATTTAAGCTATGAACATAAAGAGAAAGAGAGCATAGAAATAAACATTCGATAAAACAAAGAAAAGCATGTAGAAAAGAAAGAGGAAAGAGGCTTGAAAGCCATTTTTATATCATAAAACATTGAGCTTACACTTTGATATCTTAATTTCCTGAGTAAAATGAAAGAGAAGAATATATGTTCATGTACATAAGAGGGTTATTTATACATGCATAAAACCGTAATTCCATTTTTAGGTAGCTTCTCAAATTGCCCTTGTGGTAGTGTGGCCACCAAGTAATCATTAGCATAAGTTAATTCTCCACTTAAATGTACATGAAGCTTTTATGACATTTTAACATGTGCTTAGCTCTTAATTGGAAATCAAGGTAAGTGGGTGGGATCCTCCATGATCTTGAACTCGAATTATTTCCTCTTCATTCTTTGTAGTTCCTTGTGCAAGCATATATCTTCATGAATCCCTCTTCCATATGCATCAAAATATCGTATAAAAATCATAAAAATTGTCCAAGTAAAAATTCTTACATTGACGCATGCACAAAACGACAGTTTCGCCCCTGAATGAAGATGAAAATATGATGGTTTGAAATAATTGAATTTTGGTTTTAAACATGTTAAAATGCCCAAATATGATGTTTATTTAAATAAAAAGAGATAAAATATGGATGTAAATAATGCACATTTACGTGCACATCAACTACCCTCACACTTACCTTTTTATTCGTCCTCAAATAAAGGAAAACTAAGATAAATCCGTTTTTCGTAGGGAACACGATTGCATTGAACGTATGCAACAAGTCGTTAAACCTCTGGGTGGCCCCAGTAGAACAAGTGTTGTCTCGTGAGGGTTTTCAGCGGATACTACCCACAAAATCCAATGCAAAGTGAAAATATTTACAAAATGCACGATTTATTTATAAAGAGATGAATGCGAGCTTTTGGAACTATTTACAAATGAAAGGTTTACTTTTAAATAGACACAAATAAGTTAAATACAAGTTTTGGTTATTGTCTTGGAAATTTAAGTTATTTACTCGTCAAAATTTCCAATAAAAATCAAGTTGTCATAATAGATAGACCATAGTTTGGCTAGTTGTTTCGGTCGATAACACAATGTAATTATGAAATGGATCCTTAGTTGATTATCAAAGTTTATTAAAGTGGTATTTTCATTTCTTTTCAATAACAAGTTAAATCAAATGAGTTAAAATAGTGCTAGGATTTCAATTGCTTGCTCTCTCATTATTTGCAAGAAAAAAATTACACACCTAGTTCACGTAAATAAGGCTAGATATACCACCCATGTACTGCCTTTCGGGCTTATGCGAGGGGAGTACAAAGCATGACAAGTTCACACACTTTCGTGCATACACCTATCGACTGTATGTGGTTTTTATTAAGTCTTTTTTTTATGCGTTCCATACATGCATAACCGTGAGGACTTTTAAATGAGTATGAAAGTTCATAATTAAATATTCCAAGTAATTCACCCATGCATAACTATGAGGACTTTTAAATGAGAGTGAATACTTTGAATGCTATTATTTTTTATTTTTTATATACTTTTTTAAGAGAGAGAGTTTTGCAAAATCATCTTAGCACCATTTAACTTAGAAGATAAAAATATTATATTGTTTACTTTAAATTTACCACTTTTTTAAACAAAGATTTTCAATTAGAACATACTTCATAATTAACACATATGAAGCTTCCTATATACTAGTTAAACCATTGTTATTTTAATCAAACTTCATTTTTATTTTTGTTAAGACAAATAAATTTTCAAAAATTTCAATTTTATTAACCAAAACTTATACTTATCTCATAGTGTTTCTTCAAAAATAAATCAAAATGCTAAAAAGAAAATGTTTTTGAGATTTAGAAATTTTGAGATTTTTTTTTAAAGTAAGAAAACGAAAATTGAAAAATGGCACGAGCTAAAAAAAATAAAAATGAGACTCCCCCGCACTTAATTTTGACTGTGTCCCTACAGTCAATGCATGATATAATGAGTGTAATGGGGAAAAATATGTACATATTTACAAAAGAGGGTTAACATTCTTACTAGATGTAGCTTGGCTCATGAAGGATCATGAGCTCCTCCTCTTGGTTATTTGAAAATTCCAAGAAAGGTTTGAAAATTGATCCATCCCTGGGGTTTTCTATTTCTACAGCACCATGTGGAAAAATAGTTCGTACCACAAATGGTCCAGTCCATCTTGATATAAGTTTCCTCGAAAATAAATGAAGTATCGAGTCATATAAAAGATCTTTCTGGTTAGGCGAAAATATTTTCCTTAGGATTGACTTGTCATGAAATTTTTTGGTTCTTTCTTTGTAAATTTTCCCGTTTTCATACGGTTCGTTCCTAAGTTCTTCTAGTTCGTTGAGTTGCAGTTTTCGGTTTTCGCCAGCTTTTTCAAGATCAAAGTTTAAGTTCTTTATTTCCCATAACGCTTTGTGTTCGATTTCAACGGGTAAATGGCAAGCTTTACCGTAAACTAAATGAAATGGGGACATCCCAAGATTTGTTTTAAAAGTAGTACGGTAAGGCCAAAGCGCGTCGGTCAATTTCCGAGACCAATCTTTTCGATTTTTATTGACAGTTTTCTCCAAGATTTGTTTTATTTGTCGATTTGAAACTTCAACTTGGCCACAAGTCTTAGGATGATACGGAGTGGATAACTTGTGGGTTGTCGAATATTTTTTTATTAAGTTTCAAAAGAACGGTTGCAAAAATAGGTTCCATTATCACTGATTATTGTGCGAGGTGTGCTGAATCTCGAAAAGATGCTTTCTTTGAGAAATTTCACAACAATTCTATGGTCATTGGTTTTGCAAGGAACGGCTTCGACCCATTCTGAGACGTAATCAACAGCGAGAAGGATATATAAGTTTCCAAAAGAATTGGGAAAAGGTCCCATAAAGTCGATACCCCAAACATTAAAGATTTCGATGGTAGGAATGGGGTTTAGAGGCATCATCGACGAGAAATTCGTCCAAGCAATTGACATCGATCGTAAGTTTTACAAAAGTCAAATGAGTCTTTGAAGAGAGAAGGCCAATATAAACCACACTGAAGCACATTTTCCGTAGTTTTCGAGGACCGAAATGTCCACCGCATGCTTGATCGTGGCAAAACGAAAGAACACTCCTTATCTCATTATCCGGAATGCAATGTCGGATGATTTGGTTAGGACAATATTTGAACAAGTATGGATCGTCCCAATAGAAATATTTCACTTGGGACATGAATTTGTTTTGTCCTCTTTGGACCACGATGAGGGAGTTTCTTTAGTGACTATGTAGTTCATTATATTAGCATACCATGGGCCGATAGAAATTGAAAGAAGTTGTTCATCGGGGAAGTTTTCATTGATCGACAAAGAAGATGGTGCGCTCGGAAGACGAGACAAATGATCAGCTATGACATTATCAGATCCTTTTTTATCTTTGATTGTAAGGTCAAATTCTTGAAGTAAAAGGATGCAACGAATCAAACAGGATTTAGCATCCTTTTTAGGGAAGAGATATCGAAGCGTAGAATGGTCAGTGTAGAACGTAATGTGTGAACCTATCAAGTAAGGTCGAAACTTTTCAAGCGCAAAAATGGTAGCTAGAAGCACTTTTTCGGTTGTTGTGTAGTTGAGTTGAGCATCGTTCAAAGTCATACTTGCATAGTAAATGACGTGAAGTATCTTGTTGATGCATTGTCCAAAGACAGCACTAACGACAAAGTTCGAAGCATCACACATTATTTCAAAAGAAAGATCCCAATTGGGTGTGCAAATGATTGGAGTAGAAATGAGTTCGTTTTTGAGACGTTCAAAAGAAGAATTACACTCGGAGTCAAAATCAAAAGAAACGTCTTTTTCGAGGAGAGTCGTCAGAGGACGAGCGATCTTGCTAAAGTCTTTCACAAAGCGTCGATAAAAGCCAGCGTTTCCTAGAAATGATCGAATGTCCTTAACAGATTTGGGAATGGATAGATTTGCAATGACATCGATTTTCGCTTTGTCTGCCTCAATGCCTTTATTTGAGATGATATGCCCAAGGACTATGCCTTGTTCAACCATAAAGTTACATTTTTCCCAATTTAAAGTCAAATGTTTTTCTTTACATCGATTCAAAACCAATTCGAGGTGATGCAAACATGGGGAAAAAGAATCGTCGAAGTTTGAGAAATCATCCATAAAAACCTCTAGAAAGTGTTCAATCATGTCGGAAAAGATTCCAACCATGCATCGTTGGAAAGTCGCAGGAGCGTTACAAAGTCTGAATGGCATACATCGATAAGCAAAGGTACCGAATGGACACGTTAAAGTCATCTTCTCTTGATCTTCAGGAGTGATTGGAATTTGGTTATAGCCGGAATAACCATCAAGGAAGCAGTAAAATTCATGGCCGGCTAAACGTTCAAGCATTTGGTCAATGAAAGGAAGAGGAAAGTGATCTTTACGTGTTGCAGCATTTAGTTTTCGATAGTCAATGCGAACACGCCAACCGGTTTGAGTACGAGTTGGAATAAGTTCGTTTGAATCGTTCTTGATAACGGTTAGCCCAGACTTTTTCGGTACAACATGAATTGGGCTAACCCATGAACTATCAGAGATTGGGTAAATGATTCTGTTGTCAAGAAGTTTAAGAATTTCATCGCGGACCACATCTTTCATTTTCGGATTAAGCCTTCGCCCTGCGTCGCGAACAAGCTTGGCATCGTCGATTAACTGGATGCGATGTTGAACAAGAGCAGGACTAATTCCCTTTATATCGGAAATCGACCATCCAATCGGTTCTCTGTTTTTTGAATGAATAGAGAGTAACAAGATTTCTTGATCAAGAGAGAGAGTTGCGGAAATTATGACGGGCAACATTTCGTCTTCACCTAAGTATGCGTACTTAAGGTGATCGGGTAGTGGTTTAAGGTCCAATCTCGGGATTTTTTCGATCAAAGAGTTGGGTTGAGATTCAGACTCAACTTGAAGCGATTCAAAGGGAAGAGTGTATTCAATCTCGTTGGGAATTTCGTGAAACAACTTTTCATACTCGGCTCCGTGTTTATCGTTAAGGTCAAGTGTATCGTTTTCGAAGTTTTCGTGAATGGCACTACCTTCCAACGTTTCGTCACGAGGCTCATTCGATTGGCTTTCAAGATTGAAAATGTTAAGATCCAAAGTCATGTTTCCAAAAGAGATTTTCATCGATCCGTTACGACAATTGATTAAGGCATTTGAGGTGGCTAAGAATGATCAGCCTAAAATCAATGGAATTTGACTCAAGGGATTCGTCACGGGTTGTGTCTCGAGAACGATAAAGTCAACGGGGAATATGAATTGCCCTACTCGGATGAGCACATCTTCGATTTATCCCATGGGTTTCTTAATGGAACGATTGGCAAATTGAAGCGTAACTTTCGTGGGTTTGAGCTCACCTAGGCCTAATTGTTCATACGTGGAGTATGGAATCAAGTTGACACTCGCGCCTAAGTAAATCAAACATTTTTTAATCGTCTTGTCTCCAATTGTACACGAAATCGTAGGGCAGCCAGAATCTTTGTATTTGACGGGCATGGATTGAGACAAGTCTTCACTCAAACTGGCGGCTAAGAAGACTTTTTTGGGCACTTGAGTATGTCGCTTTTGGGTACACAAGTCCTTAAGAAATTTCGCATAAGTGGGGACTTGTTGAACAATGTCGAGAAGCGGAATGCTAATTTTGACTCGTTTAAAAATTTCCAACATCTTTTCCATTTGGTCTGAGTGTTTCTTAGGTCGAAGACGATGTGGAAATGGAACATGATACTCGTTAGGTGGGTCTACTCGAGTTGAAGAAGAAGAATTTTGATTGGGATCTGATTCAACGTTTGGCTTCACGTTCTGTTCCGATTCATTCGTTGCTTTAGAAGTGTGGAGAGAAGTTTTCGGTAAATCGTTTGGGTTAATGACTTGATTATCGATTTGTTTACCGGATCATAAAGTTGTAATAACATTCAATTAGGTGACATTGCTATCTTGAACAACATGGGCTTGATTTGAATTTGCATTTTGATTTCTGGGATTTGGAAGGGGATGGCTTGGAAATGTTCCTCGTTCGCGCTCGCTTACAGACGTGGCTAATTGACTCATTTGCATTTCGAGTTTTGCAATTGATTGGTTTGCGTTTTACATATATGAGGTCATTAAATTTTGCAAATTACTGTTTGATTGAAGGTTTTGAGTAGTTGACTTAGCCAACATTTCAAGAGTTTTCTCAAGCGAAGTTAAACGTTTATCGTCCTAGGGAGGATGAGCAGAATTTGGTTGAAAATTTGATTGTTGCGGTTGATTATGGGACGGACCCGCAAAGTTTAGTTGAAAATTATTGGGCTGAAAGGGAGGATTCGAAGCATTATTCGGAAATGCTTGAAAATTGAGGCGGATTATATTCGTGTTGGGATTGTTTTGGTTCCGTGCAAAATTCGGATGATTTCTCCAACCAGTGTTGTACGTTGGAGAAAACGGGTCCTTTTTGGCTTTATTGAAAGCATTGATTTGTTCGACAGAATTGGGACACTGATCGGCTATATGATTAGGATCGTTGCATTTATAACACATCGGTTGGAAAGCTTGGTTCATTTGATTCGATGAGAAAAAATTATCAAATTTTTTAATCGTTATGTCGATCTTAGCTTCTAAACCAAAAGAAGATCCTATCGAGTTTGCACTCGATCGTGAGCAAATTGATTTTTCGTTCGAACGTTCCCATTGGGACGACTTTTCAGCGAGGTTTTCGAGAAATTGCCAAGCATCGTCGTGATGTTGGGAAAGAAAGTTGCCTTGGCACATTGATTCTAGCATTGTTCGCGAGCTGTTTTCGAATCCATCGTATAAGATTTGGCAAATCATCCATTTTTAAAAGTTACGGTGTGGACATTTTATCAAAAGCTCTTTGAATCTTTCAAAATATTTTTTGAATGGTTCTCCCTTAAATTGATGAAAATTTAAAATTTTATTTCGAATTCTACTTGTTTTTTCCAAAGGGTAGAACTTTTTCAAGAAGGCTTTTACGAATTCTTCCCAGGTTTTAATCGAGTTTGATGGTAAGCTGTACAACCATTTTTCAAAATAATCCGTAAAAGCAAATGGGATTAATCAAAGTTTGATTCCGTCATCGGAAAGTTATTGGAGTTAATGGTTGCACAAACTTGTTCGAATTTAGTCAAGAAAATGAATCGGTCGTCGTGCTCGAAATTGCTAAATTTTGGAAGCGTGGCACTATAGTTCGAGTGAATTTCGAAATGGTTACCCGTAAAGGCGGGTAACGTGATGCAAGATGGCATAGAAACTCTATCAAGAAAGATTCTATCCATAAGAGTTCGAGGGGCATTCTCGTTCGCCATTTCGGGAGTGTCGTTTGTTCGAGTTAAACAGTTTGTAGAAGGGTCACGAGTCCAACGATTTGTTATTGTGCCACGAGTCCAAGTACTCATGCACAAGTGAAAGTTGAGAAGAGAAAGGAGTTAGAATCAAGTTTAGAGAATGAAAGAAGATTTGAAAACTTGTTTTTGTTTTTGAATTTTCTCTTCTTTTTTTTACAAGGAAGAAAACTATTTACCAAATGAGATGTATTTTCAAAAGAAAAGTTTGATTTTTGTTTTTGGTTTTTCAATTTTTTTTATGTTTTTGGGTTTGTATTTTTTTTTTTGAATTATTAAATATTTACCAAAAGGACTTTTTTTAGAAAATGGGAATTGATTTTGTTTTTGAATTTTCAAATTTTTTCTTTTTGAAAAGATTTTATATTTTTTTTGGACTTTTGTTTTTGATTGAAAATTTTCAAAGGAAAGGAATTTTTTTTGATTAAAAACTAAGTTAAGTAAAATTTACAATTTTTTTGGATTTTGGATTTTTGAGTTTTTTTTGTTCTTGTTAAATATGCACGAACTAATGCAACTAAATGAATGCAATGGACTTAATTATAGTTTTCTATCCTTAAAAGCTCCTAACCCAAAATTGTATAATCGCACTTTGTCTTAAATCAACAAAAATATTTCTCAGCCAGGTAACAGACAGGAGTTATCGGTGCACCACGAATCACCGTAGCAATGCAACCGAAGGTTTAAGTACCTTCAGAGGAACAACCAGTATAATATTTACGTATCACCATAATTTTTATAACTGGTTATTACTCTGCCGTAGCCTAGACACCAAGAAATAAAATCATTCAAATAAAATAATTGTGAAGATACAATTAAGCCCTAAGTGAGCTCGTGACACCCTTAGGTCCAACATCTAACCTTTATTATTAGTCAAATTCTACGATGAAATGCTTTTGTGGGCTAAGGAAAGGGTGATGAAATCCCTCACCTTATGTGAACTGGGGTATTGCCCTTAGAAAAGAAAATAAGATGAAATGAATGCAAAGCAGAAATTAAACGTGAATTTACAATGCAACTAAAATGATACTTTTTTTTGAATTTGTTGGATTTTTTTTTTGTTTTTAAATGCAAATTCAAGCAACTAAAAATGCAATAAAAACAAGGGAAAAGTGCATGATACCAGAGCGTGCAGATTATTCAGCAATTTTTTTTTCTTCTTTTTAGCGGCGATTTTTTTTAGCAAAGCAAAGCAGTATATTTTTGACAAGCACTTCTTCCTTTTGAATTTCTGCTTTGGCAACCTGAAATGAAGAACAAGATATATTTGCAGTTCTTTTTTTAGGATAAGGAAAACTAAAACAAATAAGAAAATCAAAATAAAGAAAGAAAGAATTTTTTTTTTAAAAGAAGACACAACAAAACACTCAAAAGCAACGCACACAAAACAAACTCAAGAAGTTAACACAAATTTGTAACCCCAAAACAAAATCTCAATCCAAAAACAAAATATTATTAACCGAATCCCATTCCAATAAGAAGAAGTACAGCCAATTAAAATCAAAATCACTTGTCCGAACAAAAATCAACCATGACATATTCTCAGAGGCAAATCAACAGTTCGACAAATCGTAGCTCAAATCATAAATCGCACAAAAATTTTAACTCAGAAAATTGAAGTATTTTGGTTCGAGGTGAGGTCTGAAGTCAATTCAAAATGCCGGTGTTTAGCTGCTGAATTGTGGAAGGTCGTTGCTCACGATTGGGGATTAAGAAAGGTGCAGGTTCGATTTTGGATTTCACGATTGTTTGTGTTGCTGTTAGAAGATTTAGAGCTGAGGATTTCGTGGGTTGATGATGCTTCGGAGGTGTAGAATTGGACGAAGCTGTTTGGGTTTCGTGAGCAATTTTTGTAGTGATGTTGATGATGGGAAATTGTATGTCATGGTTTGGGGATAGTCGAGTGCGGAGGTGATGGAATTGCGTGTTGGTCTCAGATGATTGCGGTGGTAGCTTGCGATTGAAGTTCGAAGCAGTGAAGTGTAAGTGGTTGTCAGTGTTGGGTGATTTGAGGAAATGGCAAATAAATGATGGAGGCGATGGTTTAGAGTCTGAGTTGCTTAAGGAGGAGGAGAAGACTGTTGGTATGAGGCAGCAAATCGTTTGTTGAAGATGGTTAGCAGTTGCAGCACTGTGAGTTGTTTTTTTAGGCAGAGGAAGGGAGTGTGAAGTGGTTGATGGGCTATGGAAGAGGCAGGAGTTGGTTGATTGTTGTTGTTCAATCCGATGGCGAAATTTGAATTCGTGGAAGATTGTGTTGAATGTTTGTGAATGTTGGGTGGTTTAGTTGAATGGTATGAAGGGGTATTTATGAGGTTGTTATGGTAGATATGTGAAGGGTGATGAAGCAGTGTGTTGTGGTCTGCTGTTGCACTGGAGTTGGTGGCAGACGAAGTTGAATGTAACAGTGTTTGTTCAAGTTGTTGGTGATGAATGGATTGGTGGAAGTTTTGATGTATGAAGGTGGACAGTGGTCTGATTGCAGAATGGCAGAGTTGATGAAGTATATGGTGCACAGTCTGGTTTGGTGAAATGAAATGACGTCTATGTAGGAGTTCAGGTAACAGTGGTTGTGAAGATAAGGTTTGGCAGGCAAGCAGTGTTTTGGACGTGCAGTTAATATGGAGTGAAGTGGATGTTTTGTGGTTGACAGAGGGTGGAAGGCAGTGGCAAGGTAGTGTCCAGAGGAGTTGAAGTTTGATCTATGTGAAGTTTGGTGATGGGGAAGTTGTTGTTGAAGTTTTGATTGTGCACTGGTGATTGTTCAGAGGAATATTGGTGGTTCAGGGAAGAAATGTGGAGTGAATTGACAGGAAGAAATTGGAGGAGTGACAGTCTGTATTAAGAGTTGAATATCAGCTGAGGCACTATAGCAAACAGAGAGTGTAAACAGTTTTGTAAATAGAGAGTGAAAATAATGTAAACTGTAAAACAATGCAAATGTATGTACATTGTAAAATATGAAATGCAATGAAATATTTTTCTTTTTCAAATGAAAGTGTGGTTTTTTTTGAAATGAACTTGTGTATGTTTTTTTTATTTTTAATATGAAATGCAAATGAAAATTGTAAACAAAACACTAGAGAACAATAATTCACAAACAAAATGCAAACAAAAATCAAACAAAAAAATTTGTTTTTTTAAATATGTAAACAAACACACAAAATACACACAATAAAATCAAACAACACTAATCCGAAAAATAGAAAATTAAAATTAAAACAAATCCCTGGCGACGACGCCAAAAACTTGTTAATCGACGGAAATTCTATCGGTTTTCTAAACCGTCGAAAATTTTTGAAATAAAAATAGCCGCAAGCGTATGGCTTACACTTTGCAGTACGTGGAGAATACGGGTCGATCCGTAGGAATTGTGAGAGATTAAAAATCTATTCAATCAAATTAGACCAAATGTGGAGAAATTGTTAACTAGAAATAAGATGAAGCTAAAACTATAATTAAAATTTGATTTAAAAACTATTGAACTAGAGAACAATTTAGTCCACTCCTCATATTTTTGTAAATCAACAAACAAACAATTTGTGATCTCTAGCTTTGATAGCAAGTGAAAAGTGTTGTATTTATCATAAGTATGGTTTGTTTATGTTATTAATTAAAATAACTCAAACCATCAAACTATAATACAACAAATAAACCACTTATAATTCTCATGAAAATGAAGCCAAACAAAAGCTATTTTAAGTATGATCTATTTACTATTGTAACTAGTAATATAGATCATCAAATTTCATTTTTACTTTAGTTTCATAATAAAAAATGGATTAGCAAATGATGATGAAAATTGTTTTTATTTTGAATAAGAACAGCTCATTTGCATAAGCAATATAAGCTATCAAACCCACTTGTATAAACTTTCATCAAAACTCACTTTCTTAAAGCACAAACAAAGAGATCATAAATCATAACAAATGTTGAAATTACATAATATTTGAGAGCATCATTACCCATATATTGAAGGGGTTTAGCTGCTCATTTGTAGCATTGAAGCAACACAAGTAAGTTTCAACATTAAAGAGAAAATAGAAAATAAGTAAAGAAAGCAAGAGAGATTTGCTACTAACTACTTGCATAAAAATATAAACTACACTACTTGCATGAATGTAAATTTAAGCTATGAACATAAAGAGAAAGAGAGCATAGAAATAAACATTCAATAAAACAAAGAAAGCATGTAGAAAAGAGAGAAGAAAGAGGCCTGGAAGCCATTTTTATTTCATAGAACATTGAGCTTACACTTTGATCTCTTAATTTCCTAAGTAAAATGAAAGAGAAGAAGATATGTTCATGTACATAAGAGGGTTATTTATACATGCATAAAACCCTAATTCCATTTTTAGGGAGCTTTCCAAATTGCCCTTGAGGTAGTGTGGCCACCAAGTAATCATTATTAGCATAAGTTAACTCTCCACTTAAATGTACATAAAGCTTTTATGACCTTTTAGCATGTTCTTAGCTCTTAATTGGAAATCAATGTAAGTGGGTGAGGACCTTCATGATCTTGAACTTGAATTATTTCCTCTTCATTCCTTTGTAGTTCCTTGTGCATGCATATATCTTCATGAATCCCTCTTCCATATGCATCAAAATATCCTATGAAAATCATAAAAATTGTCCAAGTAAAAATTCTTACATTGACACATGCACAAAACGACAGTTTTGCCCCTGAATGAAGATAAAAATACGATGGTTTGAAAATAATTGAATTTTGGTTTTAAACATGTTAAAATGCACAAATATGATGTTTATTTAAACAAAAAGAGATAAAATATGGATGTAAATATATGCACACTTACGTGCACATCACATATCTATATATATTACATAAATAAACTACAACTATAAATATAAATCAGTTTATACATATAACACATATAGCTCACATTATAATTTAAGCAAATAAACAAATTACAACATACGACTTATATATATAGGCAACAGGACGAGGCACGGCCAGAGGTGACTCAGGCGGCGTGGAACAGAGGCGGAGGTGGCAGAGGAGATCAAGTCTTTAGGTTGTGTAGCCAAGACAAGAAGATAAGCCTGCATTCGGTGAAGGCTGTTGTGGGGTATTGGCTTCGACCAATGGAAGGGGAGGAGGAGAAAGTGGGTGGAGGAGAAAGTGGGTGGAGGAGTTCGGCTATGGGAAAGGCATTCGTGAAAAGAAAAAGGAATGAAATAAAGGAAGAATGGATTTAGGAGGATTGCTTTGGGAATGATTTGGTGACAGTGATGAGAAAAAGTAAATGATTGTTTATGAACGAAATAAATGCAAAAATGGGGAATAGCAAAGTGAATAGAAGTTGGACCATAAATAATAATAACAAACAGCTGTTTGGTTTACGATAGACAGATGAAGGGTCATGGAAACCCAAAAGTTTAAAATGTGTACCGGTATGATTAACCATTCCACGGATTTCATTGCGTACTGGACAGCGAAACATAGGGGTGAATATACTACGGAGATCAGCACAACGAAACGATTAAAACGGTATACAGATATCAGTGGTGCGACCATCTTATCAAAAGTAGATATCTGGTATCGAAAATGCTGCTAATCTGTCGGAATTAAGATAAACGGAGCAATATCAGTCAAAATTTGGAGAAACGAAATATGACGTCACATTCAGAAGATGATTTACAAATTTATTTTATAAAGATATTCAGGTTTGGATTTTATTATCATCAATTTTTAACTGATTTGAATTTAAATAAAATTTCACAATAAAATAAACTTCCATATTATCTGATGAAAAATTACCATTTGCTATGTTTAAATAGATGTATTCCAAATATTAAATTTATATTTCAAAATTTTATTATTTAAAATTTCACAAAAATTCAATTAATTAATTTAATAAAACCACTAAAATTTACGGGTCGTTACACTCTCCCCCACTCAAAACTTTTCGTCCCTGAAAAGGAAGGAGGTAGGGGAAAAAAACAACCAAAAAGAAAAATAGATTGACAAATAAAATAAAACAATTAATTTAAAACCATATAAATTTCAATTATTTTAATTTATATTCAATCAATTTAGTTTAATCCATTTTATTAAATCAATAAATAGTCATTTAATTCAAATTGTTAGTTCAAATTGTCAATTCAAATCATATAGATTTCATTTAGTTTTTAAATTGATTTCCATTCACTTATTTACATAAAGATCAATCACTTACATAATTTGTTTTCCCTTAAAGATTTAAGTCATTAATGAGTCATTTCATAAAATATTACTCAAGCTTCTATTGCCTTAGTTAAGTTTATTACTTAATTTGGTTGTTGAATAAAATTTAAGTTTTTAGTATTTGCCCCTGAAGAGAAAATAAACATTTCAATATATCTAAAAAAATTCAATTAAAAAATTTAACATCATTCACTTAGTAAATATAATATATATTTAAAGCATCCTCATAGCATTATGCAAAGATTTATCAAAAGTCTAAAACAATTTTAGAAATTTATATCAAAACATTATAATAAGCTTTAAAATAAAGTTCCTTAAATTTGAAAATTTGTTAGACTCGATATTTTTAAAATAAGTATAAACTCAAGATTATTAAACTGAAACTAATAGTATACTTCAAATATTACATTAAATTTTTAAATCAAAGTATAAATTTCTTGAATATTCAAATCATGGAATCATTTATTATGGTTTAATACAAATTTCAAACTGTAAATAACCAATACATTTACTATTAGTACTTCAAAATCAGGTAAATATTCCAAATTATACTTTCAACATAGAGATTTAAATTTATTTGTCAAGTATATTACTATAAATAAACTTTGCAAATCAAAAATTTTCATTTATGTAATATCTTTAAATTATACATTCAAAGAAACTTAT
This sequence comes from Allium cepa, assembly GCA_030765085.1. NCBI lineage: Eukaryota > Viridiplantae > Streptophyta > Magnoliopsida > Asparagales > Amaryllidaceae > Allium > Allium cepa. The sequence goes on from CM060934.1 coordinate 186,519,723, forward strand.
ATAAATTTCACTTGAAATATTCATTTGAAAGCTTCATTTGCAAATCAATTACTTTTAATACTTTTCAAAACTCATTTATAAAATTTCTTGCTTCATTTATAAATACCTTTTGTATGTTTAAGTAACACCTTTAAAAAAAATGTAAACTATTTGAAAACAATTATTTACACCATTACTTATATTTACAAAGAATCTATTGAAAACATTAATCCATAATTCATGAATTTTTTAATTTTATCTCAAGATACTTTTCAAACATTATTAATAAATCAATAACCATTTACTTTAAATATGTTTTATTCAATTTATAACTTCTAAAATATTTATAACACTTATAATTTACTATTAAACCATGTAGTATATAAATAAACAATATTTTAAACATTTTAAATTGTTTAGAAAGAAAAATGATCAAAATATCCTTTATATAATACTTTATCAAAATACTTTTATAACTAGATGTCTTAACAAGTTTATCCTCATTCTTGCATACTCTGACCATGCGTTGATTAGGCGCAATGCTAGAAATCTCCAAGTACTTTGTAGACCTGTTTCAACACCTAGTGAAAAATACTTAAAACATGATGAGAAGTACCGCTCAAAATCCAATGTCAAATGATGGTAATACGATAGCAGTGGCCTGCTGCTGATCCAGTATTTAAGCAATGGACACAACTTTCCAAAAGATCCTTCCACCTTTTGGATTCTAGAAAAATATCATAGCCAATTCATAAACAAGGGACCATCGACCCCTGCTGCAGTGGAATGCTGTTGATTCAATGATTTATGCAATGGATGCACTTCCTTCTTGGAAGATCCATAAACAACAGATCCTAGGATCAAAAGCGCCTCCATTGGGTAAACTAAAGAACCATCTACCCTGAATAAAAAAATCAAGTAACTCATGAGTTTAAGTCCGGACAACCATATCAGTTCGAATCCATTTCTGAATTCACCCAAGTCCATTAGGGTATATCGGTCAATCCATTCCTAGATTCGCCAAGTCCATCTAGGTCGAAGCATATCATACTATACTTCTTCATGAAGGGCACTTCCCCATAGCTCTTACTTCAAAATATAATATACCATATATAGTACCCTTTCAAATCAAAGCTACAAATATCTCACTTATATAAATTCCATTATATATAAGATTTCATTTTCAAATAAGGTACTTTTCAAAATCAATAATCTTAGATATATCAAATCATTCTTATATAAATTCCATTATATATAATATTTATCTCTTCAGATCGAGTGCCTTCCAAAATTAACAGTTTCAAAGTCACTTGTACTTATATAATGTCCATCTTATACAAGAATCAAAATTTTCCCAAAATCAATTTCACTGTATGAAACGCCATACGAGATTCGAATTCGAGGTGTCCTAGTCGAAGAGAACTCAAATCACGAAAACAAACTCGGTGGGAAGATATGATAATTAAATTACAAACGAGGAAGGTGGATAGCCTTTATATTAATTGCGGGTGACCATAACCGGGTCGACCATTACTTCAAGAATAAGATCGATGCAGAATTCTAAGGCAAATCGGCATTTGATCGCAAGAGATAGAATTCAGGCATAGTAAACGATAGCAGCATCTAAACCGAAGATACAGAAATCTCCAGTGAATTAATACCTATTGTAAAGGAGTTTCACCCTTTACAAATCATTTAGTGGAGCTATGAGATGCTCCGAAATCAAGAGAACACGAATAGGGAGATAAAGATGGATTCCAGAACAAAAGGGGAGTCTCAAAATTCGAAGGAGATCCGAATCAAAGATGAAGAGATTCGAGTTAGAATGAAAGTGATTCTGTAATTAATTTTACTCTATATGCTAAGTTTTGCCTAAAATCAGAGCTCTGATACCAACTGTAACGGACCGCGTTAGTGGGTTAACGTACATCGTAGCATACAACTGTACATGTGTTCTACCTCTATGGCCAGCCTCTCGACTGCACCAACCCCTGCAGGGACATGTAGGAGTGAGAGTCATCCGCTCGCTATCAAACCACATGCGAGAACCCCCTATCAGCTGCACCCTCCAAGTTACGTAGGAAGACACATGCCGAATTTGAATTTCTCAAAATACCATACTGTTAATTTATATTTGGCAAAACTAAGCATATACAGTAAATAAATAAATCATAGAATTATAGACACAGAGTAATATACAATATGCAGCTGAAACAAAAGAATAGTAGTTCATGAAGCTACTATATATATAATAGAGTTAAATAAAATACAACAGAAGTCTCGAATACACAGAAGTCTCGATACAATAGTCAAATAACAAATCTGAATTCATCACTGGAATCTACTAAATATCTGAAAGCTGGGTCAATAGTTGGATCTCCAAAACAAAGCTCCAACTCCAATGGTGAGTCTCAAATGCTGTGACACTCAGTCAGACCCGAGCGTAAAGCAAAACACAAAACACTCGAGTCAGGATTAACATTCTTATACCAATAAATCCAACTCAAGTGAAATATCAACTGAAATATAAGTAACTTAAATACAAGTAACTTAAAGGATGTTTGGGATACCCATCCTCTAAGGATCCGTGGAACTATCTATTTTGTAGTAATATAAGCTATCAACAACCAAACGTCACTAAAACACGTAGCCATTTTAAAATAATTTAAACTTCAAACCAAAATATCATATCCATTTCAAAACTGTATCTAAACAATATCATTCTTCACTTCAAATTTATCTATTGCCAAATCAATAACACTTTCAAAGTTATAACACTTTCGACAATTTAAACTTCGAATTTATAATACATTAGAAAGCATAACACTTTAAAACATAACTTCAAATAATAAAACAATTTCCTCAAATTCCACAAATCGATTTTAAATCAACTCAAATTCAAAATTCAAATTTTATTCAAACCTCAAGTTATCAATTCAATTCAATTCAGTTCCTCAATAAACCATTTCAAATTATGTCGATTTCAAATACAGATTGAACCACAAGTAAACCATTTAAATTTCAGTATATTTCAAAACTTTAGTATTCAACATGTAAATCTAAATTTGAAAATTATATATATCTTAGTCCACCTTACTATTATTTAGTGTTGAAATATTTACTTAATAAATCTACTTCATTTAAATAAAACCTCAAATTTTAAAATAACTGAATATTTTCCTTAAATTTATTTAAACTCGAAATATTCATTTAAATCATCTTTAACCAAAATCCAGTTATAAAATTGTATCCTTTAAACCCTCATATTAAATAAGTTTTATATCGATTTAATTAAATAAATTTCTCAATTAAATACCATTTCAAATCAATTTCAAATCAACCTTCCCAACCTTAATTTATTAAAATCATTATAAACTCTAAAATAGAATATAATTTAAATATTTAACAATATTATATTTAATAAAATCAAACTTTATTATTAACTTATTTTATATTGAAACAAATTTATACATAGCTTAAAATCAAGAATTTAACTATAAATAAAATAACATTTATACAATATTAAAAATCCATATTCATATAAAACCATATATTTCTTTTCAAAACCATAGAAATCATTTTCAAAATATTTATATATAGACCAACGGTGTCTATATATAACTTTCTATCCTATGGTCAAGTGATACGGATATTTATCATTTCAATTCGTAAATTAAATATATACGGGTATATATCATTTCAACCTGCAATCCCAAATTCATTCAGATGAATATCGCTTGGGTCTATTATTTCAACCCATAATGATTTTCTCTTATTCTATAGATCGTTCGGGTATGTATCATTTCAACCCATAGTGAATTTTATACTAACAGGGAACTGGCATAGTGATAACATATATGATAATAATATAACAGGCATGTATAATTAATATAAATAACAGGTAATGGTGTCAGATGTCACAGGCGAACAGATACAAATAATAGCATATTTATAGTAATGTAAATAACTAACAACAGCATATTTCAATTGTCATTTCAATTGAAATCTAATTTAATAAATATAAGAACATTAATCGTGAATGATTGCTCACCTTTCGAGGCTAGATAGATTCGACAATAACTGAGCAATGAATTCCAAAGCAACGCTAGATGGACAAGATTTCGATGAACAAGGATAATAGTTTGAATTGATGAGAACGAATCAGAATCTGCTTGATATAGACTGAAACGAAATATATATTATATTAAAATTTTCCTTAAACCAAATATTTAATTTTAAAAATACATATACATTTTATATCAATCTTAAATTTAAACATATATATATATTGAAATCAAAATCTATATATACCTATATGAAATTTAAAACCAATTGTCTAAATAAAGCCATTGTATTTCAAAATCAATGTTTATTTTGAAAACCAACATAACTAAGAGGTTATAATTTATACAAGTACATATACTATATTGGTATATAGGTGTATAAAGTCTACATATATAAAGGTGTGTATATATATTACATTGTTTATTTGTTTAAAATAAAGTCTACATATATAAATATATAATCTAGTTTACGTATTTCGCATATATATATATATATATAATATAATCTGTTGATAATTGGGTTTTTGTTGTTTTATATAGATCTATGTGTTATAATATTTAGTCTATAAAGTTAGTTCATATATATTGCAAAGTCTGTAGTGATTTTATGATCTGCTATAAAATGAAATATATACACACACACACACACACTACAGAATGGGTTATATGTATATATTTTAGTTGCATTCATATTTTATTTCGCTAGGTTTTAAGCTTGCATGTATATTTTGGTTATGGCATTTGGTATATAATTTTGTTGTGTGTGTGTGTCTATATATATATATATATATATATATATATATATATATATATTCACGTAAGGTTGTACATATAGTCATATTATTATTCTGCACATTTATTTTGAAGCATACACATGTTGAAGATAATTTGCATATAGGTTTTATATATATATATATATATATATATATATATATATATATATAAATATTTGACTACTGTATATATTGTCTATTTGTTTATATAAGTTATGTTAGTGACTGGATGCCTTGTCTTTTGGGTGTTCATACATGCTATACAGATTCATTTGATTGTTTAAAGTTTAGATATAGAGTTTATTAATTTTTTGCATAGTTTATATATACTCTATAGCCTGCATATATATGTATATGGTCTGCACTATATGTATGTGTGTGTAAATATATATATATATATATATATATATATATATATATATGTTAGTCTACATGCATGTTTGTTTACCTATTTTGTTTTGTTTTATGATCAGCATCTATATACATAATTCGACTGCACATATATTTGTTTAAATATTTTACATGTAAGTTTGTGAATAAAATTGTTTAATGTATATAAGTTATATAAGTGTTGTATATATATAGTTATATAGTTTGTATATATATATTAGTTTGATTTTTTGAACATAAAGCAAGGGTTTATTTGACGTTACATATATATATATATATATAGATTTTAAATATGTATTTTAATTGAATATTGGTTTTAGGGAAATTTATAATAATAATCTATATATTGGCCGTTCCTATCAAATTGCTCTAATTGTTTCATCGATTCCTTATCTATCAGCTTTATTCGTCAATTCGTGCCAATCTGCCTTTGGTTTGGATGTTGTGCTTGCATTTTGTAACTCAATTTCATTGTCTATCTCTTGCCTTGAAATGTGAGCAATCACTCACGATTAACGTTCTTATATTTATTAAATTTGATTTCAATTGAAACGACAACTGAAATATGCCGCCGTCAGTTTTTTACATTTCTATATATATGCTATCTTTTCACCTATGACATCTGACACCATTATCTGTTATTTATATTGATGATATATGCCTTTTGTTTATTATCATATTTGTTATCACTCTGCATGTTCCCTGTTAGTGTAGAATTCACTGTGGGTTGAAATGATACATACCCGAACGATCTGTAGAATAGGAGAAAATCGTTATCGGTCAAAATGATAAACCCAAGCGATTTTCATTGAATTAAATTTGGGATTGTGGGTTGAAAAGATATACCCGCATATATTTAAATTGAGGATTGAAATGATAAATATCTGTATCACTTGACCATAGGATAGAAAAATATGTACAGACACCGTTGGTCTATATATAAATATTTTGAAATGATTTCTATGGTTTTGAAAAGAAATATATAGTTAAATGAATATTGATTTTTAAGATATTATATACATATATATTTGGAAATGATTTCCAAGGTTTTGAAATTGAATTTATTTAAGAATTATACTCAAATAAGTTTGATTTGAAATTTATTAAATTTGGGATTTTAAATATATGATTTATAACTTAATTTTGATTAAAAGTGATTTAAATGAATATTTCAAATTTACATAAATTGAAATGGTATATTTAGTTTTATTTAAATTTGAATTTGAAGTTTTATTTAAATGTTATTTGAATGATTAAATAAATATTTCAAAATAAATAATAGTAAAGTGAATTTGATATATATATATATATATATATATATATATTTATATGGAATTATCAAATCTAGTTTTGAAATGTTTGAATATTATAAAGCTTTGAAAATATTGAAATTGAAATGGTTTATTTTGTGGTTAGAAATCTATATTCGAAATCAAGATAATTTGAAATGGTTTATTGAGAAACTAAAATAAATTAAAATTGATGATCTGAGGTTGGATTAAATTTGAATTTATGGAATTCGAGTTGATTTGGAATCGATTTGTGAGATTTGAGGAAACTATTTTATTATTATATTAAGTATTTTTAAATTATACTTAAAACTATTTTGTATTTTACTTTATAAATGATTTTAATATAAACTATTTTAATATAAATCATTTTTTATAAACTATTTTTAATATAAACCATTTTGAATACACTAATTATTTTAATATAAACTATATAACTTATAGCCCTTTTATATAAACTATTTTACTTTATAAACTATTTATTTTATACACTATTTTTATATCTAAACTGTTTAAGTGGTGGAAGTTAAGTTTTCAAAGTTATGAATTTCAAAGTATTATGCTTTGAAAGTGTTATAATTTCAAGTGTTTCAGTTTCGAAAGTGTTATAACTTTGAAAGTGTTATGATTTTGGAAGTGGATATATTTGAAATGGAAATGATGTCATATTTGGTTTTGAAATGGTAATGATATCGTATTGATATGGTTTTGAAATGGCAATGATATTTTGGTTTTGAAGTATAAACTATTTTGAAATGACCGAGGTGTTGTAATAACGTTTGGTTGTTAAAGAGACCGGGATCAGAAGTTGTCATACTCTCTGCCAACTCTGAAAACCACTGTAACAACCGTGTATGCGGTGGAGATTCTAGAATGAAGTAGAATGGTGGCGACGATCCTATATGAGGTATATACGTGGACCCGACTCCCATGAGTTGGCATAAGGTGGCTAAAACAGGAGCAACCGATTGGCCAAGTGAGGTAGCTCCTTCGATTGGACAAACTCCTTCGTATGCCATTCTATTACTTTGTGATTGATTTGGTGCGCACCTTTGATTTTTTGAGAGTGTGGCTCGAGGTGGGCGGTAGTGGCTGCTATGCGTTACCACCAGCCCGAAAGTGTAATTGGTATATCTTCCCTGGCATTGCCAAGTTGTGTCGTGTCATCCACCCTAGCGTTCCTTATACGAGTTTGTTTTGTACCATACCTATGGAGTGCCCTCTGACGACGCCTAGTACGGGGGAGATTATGATACTATATAGACTATGGGAATATATAAATGTGTTAAGGTGGAAAATGTAAAGCCTTAACGCTATTTTAATAGTTTACTTTACTTTAGAGATTATTATAATAGTGTATATTACTACATAGTAGATAGTTTAACGGATCCTTAGGGGATGGTTATCCCAAACATTTCTTGAGTTACTTGTATTTCAGTTGTTATTTCACTTGAGTTGGATTTATTGATATAAAAATGTTAATCCTGACTCGAGTGTTTTGTGTTTTTCTTTACGCTCGGGTCAGACTGATTGATACAGCTTTTGAGATTCACCTTTAGAGTTAGAGTTTCTTTTGGAGATCCATCTACACCTTTCCAGCTTGCAGTTATTCAGTTGATTCCAGTGATGTATTCTGATCTTGTATTTGACTATTGTAATTGAAACTTCTATTGTATCTTATTTAACTCTGATATATATAGTAGCTTCATGAACTACTATTATTTTGTTCCCGCTGCATATTTTATATTACTCTGTGTCTGTGATTTTGAAATTTATTTTATTTACTTTATGTTGAGTTTTGCCAAATATAAATTAACAAACTGGTATTTTGATCAATTCAAATCTGGCATGTGTGGATGTGAATGGTTGAAAATATCAGGCTGTTACAGTTGGTATCAGAGCTCTAATTGGAGGCAAAACTTAGCATATAGAGTAAATTTAATTATTGAATCACTTTCGTTCGAGCTTGAATTCCTTCCTCTTTGACTCGGTTTCATTTGAATTTTGGAACTCTCCCACTTGTTCTGAAATCCATTCTTGTCTTTCCCCTATTTGTATTCTTTTGATTCTGAAGTATCCCAAAACTCCACTTCGAATTATCTATATAAAAATTGACGATCCCGCCAATCTTTGAATGATTTGTAAAGGGGTGAAATTCCTTTACAATGGAATTGTTTCATCGAAGATTTCTATATCCTCAGTTTAGATGCATCTTTCTCTTGTTATACCCTAATGTTCTCTAGTAAACGACTGGGGTAAATTCTCTTGCGATCGAATGACGATTTGCCTCTGGATTTTGCATCGATCTTATTCTTGAATTCACGGTTGACCCGGTTAACGTTGCTCGCAATTAATATCAGTTTATCCATCTTCCTATTTTGAAATTTGATTATTTTATCTCCCGCTCAAGCCTATCTTCTTAGCTAGAATCTGCTTTGATTAAGATTACCTTGAATTTGAACCTCTATTGTAATAGCCCAAAATTTTAACAAATATTTCATTCTTTTAATTATAATACTTTGGGGGTTTATTATATAAAAATCTAAATTTTGAATTCGATTAAAACATTGCCCAAATTTTTAATTAAAGGATAAGATTTCTGAAATTTTGACTTTGGTTAAGGATTTACTTTAATTGGAAATTTGGTTTATTTTGTTGAAATGGTAAATAACTAAATTTTAAGCAAAATCATGTTTTATTTAAGCAATAAAATTTGGAAAAAAATATAGTGTATAAATAAGCTTTATAAAAAGGCACGTTTTAATTTGCACATTTATACCCGTTTTGATTAATTTGGTGGTATAAATAGTATGTATTTAATGGATACTCTTTAAACGTATAAATGTAAAAAAACGTTATTTTCGTTATAAATTTGGGCATAAAATGTTGCGTCTGTAGTACGCATTTTTAATTTTTACCTTAGCTGTAAATGGATAAATTAAATAGTGGACGTAAAATTCTAAGTGGTAAATGAATATTATTTCTAGCCATATTTTCTTTGGCTTAAATCACGCAACTTCTCTAGAATTCAAAACTCACATTCAAAATTATATTGCATCCCATTTTGTTTCAAATAAATTCTTGCCTCCTTTATGAACGCCTTCCCTCTTTATCTTATTTTTGCGTTTTCAAAAAGGAAAGAAAAGTTTATCAACGCATTTACTTCCAAATTTTTAAATAAGTACAAATGTTTGCCAAGTAGTCCTAACCATTTCTTTGTATAAATCAACGCAAGTTTCTTTAATAAGAATTTTTTTTATATAACATGTTTCTTTTTCATAAATCATTTAAATGTGGTATGGAATTTTTGTTTTAGCAATAGCCTTCATAATTCAATCATTCAAAATTAACTACTGCTGGCCGTGCCTCACTCAATCAAGGCAAATATTCATGTAAACGCAAATTTACTTCCTCCTTTATTTTCGCATTACACTTTATCAAATATTTCTTGCAATGCAAAATTTCTTCTTTGAATAAAACCACACACCCGTTGATAATAAAGAGATCATTTACTTACTTTAACGTTCTGAAAATCAACTTATTTTCCTTGTCATTGTTCCCAAATCAACGGAAGTTTTTATTTATAAAACGCGTTCAAAAAAAATTCACATATTTCCTTTGATTCGCGTGTAACTATGGAATAAAATCTTTGAAATTTCCAGTGACGATTTATAAATTATTCGTTGCTATTTTATTTCACCTAAATTCCCGCAAACATATGCAAAACTTCCTTATTTAAATATTAACCCAAGCACTCCTTTGATAATGAAAGAAATCATTTTTCCTTTAGCGTTCAAAAATTTTAAATCCATGTTTGCCCTAAATTACGCACGCATTAATTCGTGCTTTCCCACTTTGGAAACCTGAAGTTCACACATAAAATATTTGAAATTGCAAGCCTACCGAAATAAAATTTGTTACTTGCCGTTTTCCCTCTCCCAACGATATCAAACGCATAATTTCTGCTAAATATTAAACGTGCAAAAATTTTCCAAATTTCCTTATCCGTTTTAAAGAAAATATAATTGCTTACCGTATTCTTTCGCTGATTAATTCATACCCACTGCAATTATTTGCTCCAATAAATTCTTGTCGTTTCTTTTTATTAATCAACGCATTCTCTTCTTAATAATTTCAAATGAGTACAAATGCTTGTCAAATAAATTCTTGCCGTTTCTTGTTTTCAATCAACGCAAAATCCTTGCTTGCCTATTGTTTTACCTCAATCACCGCAAGTTTCCATCTTTTAAATTATACACGTTCAAAATTTCATGTTCCTTACCTAAACATATTGTCCTTGCCTTCTTTCTCCTTAATTCACGCAATCTTCACTGATTAAAATTTATGTCCACTACAAATATTGCTCCAATCAAATCAACGCATTTCCTTCCTTAATTTAACACGTACGAATGTTTACCGATAAAAAAAATTCCTCCCTTGATTTGCGCACCCTATGCTATATACATAAATCAAGTGCATGAAAAATTCCATCATTCACTACATTTGATTTCTCCTCTTCTTCCTTGCGTGCGTGAGAATCAGTAGCATCAGGTAATGGCTACAACTTTATTTCCTTCTTTTGTTTTTTTTTTCCATTGTTCTGTTCAAACTGCTCCACCGCATGACAAACACCTAACTTCCTTTCCCTTCTCTCCGATCTGGCCGTGCATTGCCGAGCATCTCTGATGCAGTTTAGCCCAGCACTTGAATATTTATCTTATCGCCACACGTATATTGTATCACTTCATACTTGTTTGAGTTTAGACGCACTTCAGTTTGAAGAAAAAAAAATATAAAGACGTACGCCACCTAAGGTTAGCCCAGCCTAAAAAATTTCAGATAATTCCACTGCTTTGTTTACGCGAGTGTTCAGGGAAGAAGTATTTCCAGACTGTACGCATTTTTTTATTGGTCACCTGTGTTTTAAAATTTAGAAACATTACGAATGAGGATATATGATACATGTAAGAACAATATAAAGTTGTTTTGATTTGGAGATTTTGATATTTTACTTGTTTCCTAACAGAGTAAAAAAGAAAAAAAAGAAAAAGAAAAAAAAGAAAAAGATAAAAAAGAAAAAGAAAAACAAAAGAAAAAAAGAAAAAAAATATAATAAATAAATATTGCATGCGCTACCTTTATGTATCACTACCGTGAATTGCATGTTGCCCACCTTTTTATTAACACGTCATAATATTTTGTAAAAAGGGTAAAAATAAAAATAAAAATAAATAGAGTATAAATTTATTTTGTAAATTTTGATTTGGAAAAAATAAATGGGCAGGCTGAGCTTTTGTTTTAATGGGTCAAGTCGTGCGGTGGAGTGGTCGAGCAATTTGAGTCAATTTTCATCTTATTTTAGCTCGTTCCAATGTTGTTTTATTTAAAAATTTGCTTTGTCCGTAATTGAAATTCGCGTACTCAGTTTTATTTATTTATCTTGTTTCAAGATCGAAATCAGTTTGTCTCATCTTCCAATATTTGATCGTGCTTTCTACGCTGTTTCAGTGTGGTTATCGTAGTTTTGAATCTAATCTTCAGCGGCATAGATTGAGTATTCTCGCCAGAAAAACATACTTATAGATTTGTAAATTAATAACAAGTGTAATTTTTGAATATTTATATTTTATTTTTCTTGCCTGCGATATAAATTTATGATGTTAAAAACCCTGTTATTAATTTGACACATCATCAGTCATATTTTATACAGTTATATTTAAGCTGTTATACTATTTATTTATTTACTGTTTATCACTGCAAGTTCCCTGTAGAATTAAATCGTTACGGGCTGAAATGATAGGCCTGAACGATATCTATTTATTTATTTAGTTATTTATTTAACTTGGGATTGCGGGTTTGAAATGATAGAACCCGGATTTTTCTTTGTAAATTACGGATTGAAATGATATATTATCCTTACCACTTGACCTAGGTAGAAAACATTATGCAAACCCATGGTTATATATATATATATATATATGTATGTATGTATGTATGTATTTCTGGAAAAATTTAAGTAATTTAAAATTGGTATAGTATTATTTTGGTTTGAAATGAATTAAAATGATTTTTAGTGATTTATACAAGTTATATATATAAAGAAATAAATGGATAAGTTGGAATGTGGAATATAAATTTGTTTTGGAAATTGATTTCTGTAAAGGAATGAAATTCAAGTTAAGTAAATAAATTATAATACATTTGATGTAATTGAATTTAAATGGATAAATAAGGTGTTATTTAATTTTTTTATATTAAATGGCTAATAAAATAAATACATAACATAAAAATTTGAATATAACTAAACTTAGGAGAAGTGGAGTTTAGTTTAAGGAAATGGGTAAGTTAAGGAATAAATTGAAAAATAGTTATATTTTGGAATAATAAATCAAATTTAATTAATAAGTAAATTTTGAATGCAAAGAATAGACAATTTGATTTTACTTTAATAAGTGAAGCCTTAAGAAGTTGATATTTATTTGTGAAATTTACCTTATATAATCATAAATTTTGAGAAATTTAAATGACTATTTTAAAAGTGGAAATATGATTTTATAAGTTAAATTGGTTAAATTTAAGTTAAATTATTGATAAATTTATATTTAAATCAAAAATTTAATTTACTTAAATACTGTTGTGAGGGATATTACCGCACTTTGCAAGTGCCGTAGTTGATGCAAATGAACTAAAGGCTAAAGTTAATTAAAGGCTACTGTAGTACTTGGTAAGTGCTGTGGTTGTGAAATTTAAAACTAAACCCGAATAAATAAAAGGGCTATAGTAGCACTTGTTAAGTGTTGCCGTTAGCTGAAATGAGATTTTTGAATATTTGATTTGCAAATATAATAGCTTCAGTTTTGAAAGTTAAAATGAAGTGTTTTGATTTAAATATAAACTATTTTTGAAATTTATAACCACGGGTAATAATAACGATTGGTTGGCAAAGAGATCAGGATCGGATATGGGCAAAGTCTCCGTCGATACCGAAAACCACTTTGACAACCGTGTACGCGGTGGAGATTCCAGAATGAAGTAGGATGGTGGCGGCGTTTCCTTTAAGGTAAATATGTGGACCCAACTCTCGTGATTTGGCATAAGGTGGCTAAAACAGGGGCGATCAACGGGTTAATTGAGGTAGCACCTTTGATCGGACACGTCCCTTCGATATTATACTTTACTTTTGGATTGATTCGGTGGCCCCTTTTGATTTCTTTGATTTGGGGGTGTTGTTCGAGGTGGGCGGTAGTAGCAGCTACGCTTTACCACCGACCCGAAAGCGTAATTGGTATATCTACCCTGACATTTCCTAGTTGTGTCGTGTCACCTACCTTAGCGCGCCTTGTACGAGTTTCTATTTGTGTCGTACCTATGGAGTATCCTTTGGTAGCCTCCCGATCAGGAGGTATTACGGTACTGTATAGACTATTGGCATTATTTTGTGTTAAGGAGAATATTGGGTCACTCCTTAACGCTATTTAAAAGTAAGTTTATTTTACTATTAGACACTATTATAATAGCGAAATTACTACTACATAGAAATAGTTTAATGGATCCTTAGAGGATCGGCGGTCCCAAGCATCCTTTAAGTTACCTGCTTTATATTACAGTACACTTGAATTAGCTTACACTGTATAAGTATGTATGTCCTGACTCGAGTGTTTATGTTTATTTTACGCTCGGGTCAGCCTGAGTTTCAGTTCAGACTTCACCTTCGGAGCTTGGACTTTTGCTGATCATCTCTTTTCAAGCTGCCGTCAAGTTTCTATTCAGTTCTTATTAGGCTTTGTAATCAAGACAATCTAATATTGAGATTTTCTGTGGAGATTTCAAACTATATTTGGTTTAAGACTATGTACTTTATACTTGGTTGAGACTATTGATAGTGGCTTCATGAACCACTAAGTTATTCTTAAATTCCGCTGCGAGTATTCTGATTCTGTGTCTGTGATTATTTATTTACTATATATTCTAAGATTTGCCAAATTTTATTTACAACGCGGTATTTCGTACAATTCAAGTCCGACATGTGCGGATGCGAATGGTTGAAAATATCGGGTTGTTACATTTTGGTATCAGAGCTTTGGCTCTAGGCAAAACTTAGAATGTATGGTAAATTTGATTTACATAATCACTTTCATTCGAGTTTGAATCCCTTCCTTTTGATTCGATTTCCTTTGAATTTTGGAACGTTCCTTGCGGTTCCAAAGTTCATTCGTGTCCCTCACTATTCAACTTCTTTCGATTCTGGAGTATCCCATAACTCTACTTCGGATGGTCTTTATAGTGAATTGGCGGTCTCGCTAATATTTAAATAAAGGGGCGAAACTCCTTTATAATTAGCATCGATTCACCAGAGATTTATATTTATCCTCGGTTTAGATGCTAGTATCTTTGGTTATTCCGAAGTCTATCTCTTCAGATCGAATGTAGATTTACCCCAGAAAAATCCACATCGATCTTACTCTTTAAGTCACGGTTGACCCGGGTAAGTTTGCCCGCGATTTATATAAAATTATCCAGTTCCTTATTCTGTTATTTAATCATCGAATCTTCTGATTACAACTTATCTTCAAATCAAAATTCTCTTTGATTTGAGTCCATCAAATTTGAATCTCTATCCTTGTTTTGAAAAATTTATTCCTATATTTGGAAAAAAATCTAATATTATATATATAAGTATAATTTTTAGAATTTTTAGAATTAATTTAACTAGTTGTCAAGAGATAATAGTCTTTGATTTTATTAATGGTTTTGTAAACCATGGGTTTTGTCTCATATAAATAATTGAACTATAAACAATGGTTATAAATTAATTTGGAAACAGAAATGAATGTAAAACTAGAACTTGAGAATTCAATTCCCAATGGTTTTAAACCTTGTGTTTAAAGTTTTAAAATGATATATTATTTAAATTATTTTCGAATAGAAATTTGTTTCCAAAGAATTTTAAAGGTTTAAAAATCAGTGCTCTTCTCTTTGTCGCTAGGAAATAATTTCGGTCATGACTGCAACATCATCAACATTCATTTTCGAGTTTCGAAGTGAAGAGACCATTCTGCAGTCTGGCTACAGTGTTACCTTGAGAATTTAATTGATTTGAATCTTTAAAATATGACTTGATTTATAATATATATATATATATATATATGATCTAAATTTGACTTGACATATTATGTGCATATATTTATTTATCTCTAAATGGTTTGAAGGGAATCAGAAATTTAATTCTTAAATTTTATCTTGAGGAATAATTTCAATTATAAAAAAAGAAAATCAAATTTTTGAATAGATGATTCCAACTTGAGATAATAGAATTTGAAAGTTTTATTTGTATAATATTCAATTTCATTTCAATATAACTTACCTTGATTTTCAGAAGTTAACAATGTAATTGGATAATATACAATATAAAAAGATTTTATAAATAAAATTTGAGTGGTTATAATAAATGTTATACACTTAAATTCTAGTTATAAAAAGATTAACAAAGGTAATGGAATAATTTACAATATAAAATGATGTTAAAGGAACTAAGAATAAATTTATGCAGTTGTAATAAGTGTAAACATACTTAACATAGATGATAAAAATATATATTAAGAGAAATAAATTTAACTATAATTAGGAATAAAAAAAGTTATTAATTTATTGAACACATTTTTGAGCATAACAAATGATTTTCAAACTTATGATTTTAGAAATTTTTATTTTAAGATAATTGGAAGATGAAGTAATGATATTTGAAATAGTAAAATTTAACTTAAATGAAATTAAGTAGATGAAATCAATTATTAATTTAAAATTTAATTTGCATGGTTTAGATTAATGATTCTATTTTGAGTTTCAATTTATTTTTCTTTCAGGTTATTTCTATTCCCTTACCTTCTTCCTTTTCGAGGACGAAAAAGTTCTGAGTGGGATAGAGTGTAACAGCCCAAAATTTTAACAAATATTTCATTCTTTTAATTATAATACTTTGGGGGTTTATTATATTAAAATCTAAATTTTGAATTTGATTAAAACATTGCCTAAATTTTAATTAAAGGATAAGATTTCTGAAATTTTGACTTTGGTTAAGGATTTACTTTAATTGGAAATTTGGTTTATTTTGTTGAAATGGTAAATAACTAAATTTTAAGCAAAATCATGTTTTATTTAAGCAATAAAACTTGGAAAAAAAATATAGTGTATAAATAAGCTTTATAAAAAGACGCGTTTTAATTTGCACATTTATACCCATTTTGATTAATTTGGTGGTATAAATAGTATGTATTTAATGGATACTCTTTAAACGTATAAATGTAAAAAAAACGTTATTTTCTTTATAAATTTGGGCATAAAATGTTGCGTCTGTAGTACGCGTTTTTAATTTTTACCTTAGCTGTAAATGGATAAATTAAATAGTAGACGTAAAATTCTAAGTGGTAAATGAATATTATTTCTAGCCATATTTTCTTTGGCCTAAATCACGCAATTTCTCTAGAATTCAAAACTCACGTTCAAAATTATATTGCATCCCATTTTGTTTCAAATAAATTCTTGCCTCTTTATGAACGCCTTCCCTCTTTATCTTATTTTTGTGTTTTCAAAAAGGAAAGAAAAGTTTATCAACGCATTTACTTCCAAATTTTTAAACAAGTACAAATGTTGGCCAAGTAGTCCCAGTCATTTCTTTGTATAAATCAACGCAAGTTTCTTTAATAAGAATTTTCTTTTATATAACACGTTTCTTTTTCATAAATCATTTAAATGTGGTATGGAATCTTTGATTTAGCAATAGCCTTCCTAATTCAATCATTCAAAATTAATTACTGCTGGCCATGCCTCATGCAATCAAGGAAAATTTTCATGTAAATGCAAATTTACTTTCTCCTTTATTTTCGCATTACACTTTATCAAATATTTCTTGTAATGCAAAATTTCTTCTTTGAATAAAACCACACACCCGTTGATAATAAAGAGATCATTTACTTACTTTAACGTTCTGAAAATCAACTTATTTTCCTTGCCATTGTTCCCAAATCAACGGAAGTTTTTATTTATAAAACGCGTTCAAAAAAAATTCACGTATTTCCTTTGATTCGCGTGTAACTATGGAATAAAATCTTCGAAATTTCCTTTGAAGATTTATAAATTATTCTTTGCTATTTTATTTCACCTAAATTCCCGCAAACATATGCAAAACTTTCCCTATTTAAATATTAACCCGCGCACCCCTTTGATAATGAAAGAAATCATTTTTCCTTTAGCGTTCAAAAATTTAAATCCGTGTTTGCCTTAAATTACGCATGCATTAATTTGTGCTTTCCCACTTTAGCAACTTGAAGTTCACACATAAAATATTTGAAATTGCAAAGCCTAAAATTTATTACTTGCCGTTTTCCCTCTCCCACCGATATCAAACGCATAATTTTCTGCAAAATTATTAAACGTGCAAAAAAATTTCAAATTTTCTTATCCGTTTCAAAGAAAATATAATTGCTTACCGTATTCTTTCGCTGATTAATTCATACCCACTGCAATTATTTGCTCCAATAAATTTGTGCCGTTTTTTTTATTAATCAACGCATTCTCTTCTTAATAATTTCAAACGAGTACAAATGCTTGTCAAATAAATTCTTGCCGTTTCTTGTTTTCAATCAACGCAAAATCCTTGCTTGCCTATTGTTTTACCTCAATCACCGCAAGTTTCCATCTTTTAAATTATACACGTTCAAAATTTCATGTTCCTTACCTAAACATATTGTCCTTGCCGTTTCTTTCCCCTTAATTCACGCAATCTCCACTTATTAAAATTTATGTCCACTACAAATATTGCTCCAATCAAACCAACGCATTTCCTTCCTTAATTTAACATGTACGAATGTTTGCCAATAAAAAACTTTTCCTCCCTTGATTTGCGCACCCTATGTGTAACGTCACGGATTTTCGTTGCCGAAAAACCGAGATGTTATGGGTTTTAAAAAGAAAGAAAAGAAAGAAGAGAGAAAAGAAGAAAGAAAAAGAAAAATAGAGGGAAAAGAAGATAGACGATTTTTAGAAAACAGAGAACTAGAAAAACAGAAGATAGAAAATTTTAAAAATAGAACGGGACAGAAAGGGAACAACAGAACAACAACAGAATCTCACAATTCGCAGCGGAACAACATATAATAATAAATGAATAATCTTTAAATAAAGAACTATATCAGTTATTACATTTCATTTCATTACATCACATCATATCATATCATCAGAGTGTACAACAACATACAACATATAAACAGTGCAGCGGAAAAAGAAATACTATATAAACTAGTAATACGCCATGCCACCCAGCTTGCCTCCAGCAACTCCAGAATATCCAGAATATCCTGATAAACCTAACTCTTAACTGCCCGTGTGGAAATTGGTGGGCACCCAGAGTTTAGGAAGGAAAACAATAAACTCCAAGTCAGTCATGTGACTGGTGTGAGAACTCAAAACAGTTTATTTATCTTAAAATCAAAATAGAGGAATATTTTTAAATTCAATTCGCAATGCTTTTAAAAATGAGACTACCATAAGGCCTCCCGCACACACACACAATGCAAACGCAGAATCGGAGGAGATTTCTCCTTATGATAGTCAAAGATGCTTGATACGCATTTAAAATAACATTTGATATTATTACTAGTGCATATGTATGACAAATCATTTCGAAAATAAAGATATAAATCTTAGCCAACATACGACCATTATCGTATGCCTACTATAGCTAACTATGTTCAATAGCAGGTTACCGCCACATTCCATAGCAGGTTATACAACTAAAACCGTACAAGTTTCGTATTGTTTCTTTGGATTTCCAACAATGGTCAGGCCAAGGAACTTCCTATTGCCACATGAGAATGCCTCTGGAAAGACATCCCCGAGAACCAAACCGGATCTCTGCCAACACAAGGCCGGGTTACTCCTAACTGAGTAACAACTGACCGAATATGCCATCCCCCGGTCCTTTAGGACCTTTTCAACCGAGCGCTCGATATCCAACATCACACCATAATAAATAGAGTGTTTTCAACATGAGTAAGTATCTGGGCTCCATACCATGATACCACCCCTTTCCAGAAGGAAATGAACATACCCTAAGGGGAGCTACAGCAACCCCTAATAACCTTGCCGCATCTTTCCTGTTTTGACCATTTCCGGGATGTGAGGCTCGACGAAGTCACGTCCACAAAAACATACTTTATACAAAAGCCATGCTTTGGGTCAACAAATGATCAACACAATGATCACTAAGATAGACGATCAAATAAATGATCCTATCACAATAATCAACACAATGATCATTTCAGCATCACTCAGCATGTCACATTACCAAAATGGGATATATCGCTGATAACTTCAACTATATAACCTTTGAGCTCGTACGTCTCAAAGAAGGGTGTTAAGCAAAGAATAAATTCTCCGCCACCAACAGAAATATATTTGAAAGAAATCGGCTTTATATCTCAAATTGTAATGTCAGGCATACAATCCATACAAGTCTGTTCCGGGATCGAACAGAACCGAAGGCACTTACAAAGAAGTCCTTGCAATCCGGATATTCACAATCCTGATCGGATTTCCCATCACTTAGGGAGTTTCTATACCGGCGCGACTCGGTGCAGAAACAATCGATAGGTCATCCTATCGCTCTTGCAAATACCGGTCTTCAACACCGATCTTCAAATGCAATTCACAACGACGTATCACATATTCGGAATGGGTTATACGACCCCATGGTCTTTTCCCGGTTAACCCGAATAGTGAGCGCTTATTCAAAAATAAGTGTGCATTCAAATTCAATCAATTCACATCAAATACCCCTTCAAAGGGAAATATTGATAGTCGGTTATTGAACTATCACTGGATATGCACACATCACCAGATTCCAAATAATTTTCCAAATTATTTATTTTTCCAAAATATCTTTACAAGATATATAATTTCAACACTTCAAAAATAAATCAACATTTATTTTCAAACAAATTTCACTTTCACATATAGATTCCATAATGAATTTATATTTCAAAATATCCATGCATATACAATTTCAACTATCCATTTCAATTTATCTTCAAAAAGATAAATTCTAATTATTCACTTTATACTGGAAAACAATTCCATACTTATTAAATAAGTAATTCACAATCTTTTATTTTCAACACTTAGAAAATATTCAATATACTTAAACCGAATTAAGTATATATTTCTTTCTTTAAGGAAATCATTCACTTAACATATTTATTTGGGCCAAAACGAATGTTGCGTAAAACATCGTTACTACAACCCAAAATCACTAGTATAGGGATTCGAAATTAAAATAGATATATAAATCCCAATACTAAACCAAAACATTTCCATTCGGAAATCATTTACTATAACAACAATGTTATAGTCCACTATTTCTTTTTATTTCTCGAAACATCTATTTCAACAATAAATGTTGAAATCTATGGTTTCGAATCTCTATACCTTTTAAAACATCGTTGGATCGTTTTAATTCTATTTAAAACATTCACATTCTAAACAATTTCTTTAACGTGTTATTCACTATTCAAAAACGTGAATAAACTACGTTAACCAATTTCATTCTTTTATTCATTTTAATTCAAAGGATTATTCACTGTCTAAAACGTGAATATAACTCCATTTATAAGTTATAACAATTAACTTATCAAAATAAGTCGTTTGCGGGTTTATAAAACAACGTTTATAAATTCCATTTCTATTTATTTATACAAACTTCTTTGTTTATAAATTCCTTTATTAACATATTTCAGTTTATATTCAATTATAAACTAAAAGTTTATATTATAAGTTAAATACTTATAAAACGATTATTTTATAAAATTGTTCTTTAAATTTCATAATTATAAATCTTATAACTTATAAGATTCATTTATTTAACCAAATCTATTCTTCAATTAACTTCACAAATTTATAAATCTTACTATTTATAAATTTCATTTATAACTTCACAGTTTATAATTCTATAAATTTCATTCATTTATGAAATTCACTCTCACTACATTCAAACACTTATAAAAACTCGTTTTATAATGTCTATATTTCAATTTATAAATATTCATTTATAAATCTCTTAATATAAATCAGTTTATATTGTTATTCTAAAACGTCTTTAAATTCCTTTATAATTTCATCATTTCGATTTATAAAATAATCAAATTTTATAAATCCTATATTTAAACTTTTATCATATATTCAAAAATCCAATCTAAATTATTTTATAAAATTATTAGTTCATATTTCTCAAAAATCGACTTTTAATCGTATTTCTAAAAATCAGCTTTTTAACTATATTTCACAAAAACCATAATTTTTATAACTTTAAAAATTATAACGTTTATTTATTTATAATGGATCAATTCCAGAAATAAGGTATATCTTCAAAAATCATTTTAAAGATCATTTTAAAATCCCAAAATCTGGGTCCAATGATGCTACACACCAAATAGTCAATCCCGACTAACAACGATATCATATATCGATATGATAATCCATCAAATATCAAAATATCTGAAATAAAATAAATACTGTTGAGGAATCCAGTTGGATCCCTCCAACCTGTTTTCCTGCATCCAAAAACATTAGCACAATACCAATTTCGCTCCAGTACGAAATTATCGCGGTACATGTTCTTATTAAATATTATCCGCTTAATAACGGCGCAATAGGGTCTCATCCGCTAAACAAAAAATGCGGGAAATCAACAACTGCAATATATACATATGCCAATATATATATTGATATTATATATAATACCAATTTCA
This sequence comes from Allium cepa, assembly GCA_030765085.1. Classification (NCBI taxonomy): domain Eukaryota; kingdom Viridiplantae; phylum Streptophyta; class Magnoliopsida; order Asparagales; family Amaryllidaceae; genus Allium; species Allium cepa. The sequence goes on from CM060934.1 coordinate 186,542,018, forward strand.
CTGTTTATGAAATATTCGCGGTATATGTTTATATTAAATAACATCCGCTTACTAACGGCGCATAATGTCTATTTTAACAATCAATAATTTACATTCATCATTCAAACATGCATTCAAATATTTTAAATCTAACTATTTAAAATAAAATCGAAATCTATTCGATTGAGTGAGAAATTCTCACCTTGGTTTTAATTTCCGTTTCAGCTTTTATTTCGAATAAAATTAAACGCGCGTTTAATTTTACCCGAAATTCTCACTAACTCCAAACAACTCCAAACCAACTCCATCGCGTAGTGCTCGTCCATACGATTCCAACGCAACTGAGTTTGCATTTTTTCGACCTCGTATGAAAAAGATATGCAATTTACAAGTTTGTACACGTTTTAAATAGCTTAATTTACAACATACTTATATATTTTAAACCACAACTCATCTCTACCGTCCATTTCCATCTCAAACACATCAGGGCCGTGCTTGCTCTTCTCCTTCCCCACGTCCCTCTCCAGAAATCTTGCACGCAAGTAACCCATAGCCTTCCAATTTAGGTTTTCACTTTACAACTCCAACACTCGATGATTCTTCGATCAAGACGTTGCAAATCAAAGCCCTTTACATGCTCAAACTTCGGCCATCTTCCTGTGGAGCTCGGCCCCACCGTCCATCTCGTGTGGCGTGCGCAGCTCCCCCCCTTGTCAGCCCCAAATCTCGGCCTATGGTCGATAACAATGAACTCCACCGTACGGATTTAAAGCTCTCGCAATGCTCTTCGATTTTGTAGTTGAAAGATTTTGCAATCGATGCATGGATTTAGAGTTATTGAGGGAGGAAGGCTGTGGGTTTCTGGCCATTCAATTGTAGGTGGCGGCTAGGGTTAATTAGGGTTTGTATTTTTATCAAATTTATGAAGATGGTGGTCTATTTATAAGGAACGAGCGACACTATTCATCCCGGATTTTCCGAACTCCGATTTAGACGCCGTAACCAGCGTACCTAGGGTTTATCCCGCGTTCCGGACACAATGGAACAGGTTTCGGAAGCTAATTCGGAAGTATGTGCGAGTTATGGCTGAAAACGTTCAATTTGAATTAAACCGATTTAAACCGATTTCTAGGCGTTTTAATTTGTACCGGACAAACGGTAAATCCAATTGACTTGAAATTTGAAACCTTACAATAATATCACATTACGGATCCGATGAAACTGGTTTCGTCGAAATCCGAGACTTTTTGAAAAATGGCTATTTTGACTCGCCAAATTTAAATTAAAAATAATTCAATGCGTTTCGAGCTGCCACGATCAAACGATAGCTCCGATTGACACGAAAATTGAAATCCGGTAATAACTAACTATTACGGATCCAATGGAACTGGTTTCGTTCAATTCTGAGACTGTTCAAAAATTGACTATTTTACAGTCGATTATAATATTAAAATATTCAATTTTCACAAATTAACTTTTAATTCGATTTTAAAAGTTCTGAAATATTTCTATAACTCCAGTATGATTAAATAAAATTTTACAAATTATTTACAATCATTTTTAACTCAATTTTCAATTATTTCCATAATTTAACATTTTAAATTATCGATTTAATTATCCAATTAAATCCAATAATTCAAATAAAAATTTATTTGACTTATAAATTCACTTATAAATATTTAAAATTAATTAAATATTCAAATTTTAATTTATAAAAATTCTGGGTCGTTACAATCTTTCCCCCTTAAAAGAATTTCGTCCTCGAAATTACAAGTAAGAAAAGTTTCAAAATCTATTAACTTTCCCAAATTCATAGTTAAACTTCTTTCAATACTTTACTAAGTTTTCAAATCATACTTAGTTATCTTTTCAAAAACAATTACTATTGTTTAACCTTTCAATTCCAAAACAAAATTAAAGTTTTCAAAATTTTCCCAATTTTCTCAAAAATTTTCTAACGCCTTAAATTTTCGGAAAAATTCGCCATGTCTCCTTTGCGCGGCTCGATCCGAAAAAAAAAATGACAGTATATATATCACAAATATACATCTCATCAAGTAATGAGGCATCCCGAAGGGAAAAAAGTGTAAAAGTACGATATTTAATCCGAGATATGTACCTTATATTTTATTAGCAAGCATATACGGCTAATATAGCGCTAAAGCGAACTCCAAATGCGAAGCAACGCGATCCGCACCTACTAAACTCAACAAACAACATGAGAACATGCTCATATGCAAATAATATCGATATACAACATATAGTAACATATCAACTATATATATCACATAGCAAATGCAACTAAACAACAAATGCAAACATCAACCAACTACCATTCATAATCAAATGAATTTTCATTCATATTCTCATTATATTCAATGAATTGGTTTTCACTTTAAATCACATTTGATTCGTTTACATGGGATTTTCTAACATTCATTCTCAATTCAATTAGTTTCAATTAGTTAACATTCACTAATTAAATCCAATTCACATTCAATTCTATTCAAATTTATTTACTTCTAATTTGAATTTAATTACATTAGCTTTCATTTTCATTAATACTTAATGAATTATATACAATCATATAACAATCAATGTGTATTAATTTCAACCAAATTTCTTTGCTTTTAAATTGATTTTCATTCAATTTTTATTCAACTTCTAATAACATTAGATTTTAATGAATTAACACTTACATTCATTAATTATTCCTTATCAACTTATTTACATTCAATTTATTCATTATTTCAATTCAATTACAAAGTTGAATTTCATTTACATAACTTAAGTTATATTCCATTTATACATCCTTTATTTACAACTCATATTTTATATAGTTTCACTTCTTATATATATAAGTTTATTTCACAATTGTAAATCACTTTAATTATAATTCAATTCTTATAATTCTTTTGCTTATACAATTATTCTTTTATTTAGATTATTCAAACAACCTAACAATCAACTTACATACACTTTAATAATTCTTGAAAATTATTTCTTTATATATAAAATATACTCAAGTAAAATTATTTCATTTACCCAATTTAAAACAATATTATGTCGAATTGTTCTATTCAAGTGTTTAGAAACCCCTTCGGCATAGTCTTGCGGACCACGCTGACGAAAGTTCATATACCACTCAATAAACCAATCATCACAATATAAAACAATTTCATATTCACTAACAAATACGCTCTCATATCTATTATTACACTCAAACTCATTCTAGAGTACTGCTGACTCTATCTCTAACGAGTAATACCCAACAGAACCATGGTTGTCGCTTAACCATAAGCTTTGATACCAAATGTAACGTCAGCGGATGAAGCGGTCACAACCGGTAGGCTTTTCAACCATCCCAGCCCCACCGTGGCTTACACTGATATCCCAAACTTGCTTTTACGGCCAGCCTTTCGACTGTCACAGCTTACGCCTAACCAACCCCCTAAAAGAGGATGTGTGGGAGTAAGAGTCTCCCGTTCGCCACCAAACCGCGAAGCGAGAACCCCCCATCACATAGCCCAATAGCTTAACAAGACTGGTGTGAGAACTCAAAACAGTTTATTTATCTTAAAATCAAAATAGAGGAATATTTTTAAATTCAATTCGCAATGCTTTTAAAAATGAGACTACCATAAGGCCTCCCGCACACACACACAATGCAAACGCAGAATCGGAGGAGATTTCTCCTTATGATAGTCAAAGATGCTTGATACGCATTTAAAATAACATTTGATATTATTACTAGTGCATATGTATGACAAATCATTTCGAAAATAAAGATATAAATCTTAGCCAACATACGACCATTATCGTATGCCTACTATAGCTAACTATGTTCAATAGCAGGTTACCGCCACATTCCATAGCAGGTTATACAACTAAAACCGTACAAGTTTCGTATTGTTTCTTTGGATTTCCAACAATGGTCAGGCCAAGGAACTTCCTATTGCCACATGAGAATGCCTCTGGAAAGACATCCCCGAGAACCAAACCGGATCTCTGCCAACACAAGGCCGGGTTACTCCTAACTGAGTAACAACTGACCGAATATGCCATCCCCCGGTCCTTTAGGACCTTTTCAACCGAGCGCTCGATATCCAACATCACACCATAATAAATAGAGTGTTTTCAACATGAGTAAGTATCTGGGCTCCATACCATGATACCACCCCTTTCCAGAAGGAAATGAACATACCCTAAGGGGAGCTACAGCAACCCCTAATAACCTTGCCGCATCTTTCCTGTTTTGACCATTTCCGGGATGTGAGGCTCGACGAAGTCACGTCCACAAAAACATACTTTATACAAAAGCCATGCTTTGGGTCAACAAATGATCAACACAATGATCACTAAGATAGACGATCAAATAAATGATCCTATCACAATAATCAACACAATGATCATTTCAGCATCACTCAGCATGTCACATTACCAAAATGGGATATATCGCTGATAACTTCAACTATATAACCTTTGAGCTCGTACGTCTCAAAGAAGGGTGTTAAGCAAAGAATAAATTCTCCGCCACCAACAGAAATATATTTGAAAGAAATCGGCTTTATATCTCAAATTGTAATGTCAGGCATACAATCCATACAAGTCTGTTCCGGGATCGAACAGAACCGAAGGCACTTACAAAGAAGTCCTTGCAATCCGGATATTCACAATCCTGATCGGATTTCCCATCACTTAGGGAGTTTCTATACCGGCGCGACTCGGTGCAGAAACAATCGATAGGTCATCCTATCGCTCTTGCAAATACCGGTCTTCAACACCGATCTTCAAATGCAATTCACAACGACGTATCACATATTCGGAATGGGTTATACGACCCCATGGTCTTTTCCCGGTTAACCCGAATAGTGAGCGCTTATTCAAAAATAAGTGTGCATTCAAATTCAATCAATTCACATCAAATACCCCTTCAAAGGGAAATATTGATAGTCGGTTATTGAACTATCACTGGATATGCACACATCACCAGATTCCAAATAATTTTCCAAATTATTTATTTTTCCAAAATATCTTTACAAGATATATAATTTCAACACTTCAAAAATAAATCAACATTTATTTTCAAACAAATTTCACTTTCACATATAGATTCCATAATGAATTTATATTTCAAAATATCCATGCATATACAATTTCAACTATCCATTTCAATTTATCTTCAAAAAGATAAATTCTAATTATTCACTTTATACTGGAAAACAATTCCATACTTATTAAATAAGTAATTCACAATCTTTTATTTTCAACACTTAGAAAATATTCAATATACTTAAACCGAATTAAGTATATATTTCTTTCTTTAAGGAAATCATTCACTTAACATATTTATTTGGGCCAAAACGAATGTTGCGTAAAACATCGTTACTACAACCCAAAATCACTAGTATAGGGATTCGAAATTAAAATAGATATATAAATCCCAATACTAAACCAAAACATTTCCATTCGGAAATCATTTACTATAACAACAATGTTATAGTCCACTATTTCTTTTTATTTCTCGAAACATCTATTTCAACAATAAATGTTGAAATCTATGGTTTCGAATCTCTATACCTTTTAAAACATCGTTGGATCGTTTTAATTCTATTTAAAACATTCACATTCTAAACAATTTCTTTAACGTGTTATTCACTATTCAAAAACGTGAATAAACTACGTTAACCAATTTCATTCTTTTATTCATTTTAATTCAAAGGATTATTCACTGTCTAAAACGTGAATATAACTCCATTTATAAGTTATAACAATTAACTTATCAAAATAAGTCGTTTGCGGGTTTATAAAACAACGTTTATAAATTCCATTTCTATTTATTTATACAAACTTCTTTGTTTATAAATTCCTTTATTAACATATTTCAGTTTATATTCAATTATAAACTAAAAGTTTATATTATAAGTTAAATACTTATAAAACGATTATTTTATAAAATCGTTCTTTAAATTTCATAATTATAAATCTTATAACTTATAAGATTCATTTATTTAACCAAATCTATTCTTCAATTAACTTCACAAATTTATAAATCTTACTATTTATAAATTTCATTTATAACTTCACAGTTTATAATTCTATAAATTTCATTCATTTATGAAATTCACTCTCACTACATTCAAACACTTATAAAAACTCGTTTTATAATGTCTATATTTCAATTTATAAATATTCATTTATAAATCTCTTAATATAAATCAGTTTATATTGTTATTCTAAAACGTCTTTAAATTCCTTTATAATTTCATCATTTCGATTTATAAAATAATCAAATTTTATAAATCCTATATTTAAACTTTTATCATATATTCAAAAATCCAATCTAAATTATTTTATAAAATTATTAGTTCATATTTCTCAAAAATCGACTTTTAATCGTATTTCTAAAAATCAGCTTTTTAACTATATTTCACAAAAACCATAATTTTTATAACTTTAAAAATTATAACGTTTATTTATTTATAATGGATCAATTCCAGAAATAAGGTATATCTTCAAAAATCATTTTAAAGATCATTTTAAAATCCCAAAATCTGGGTCCAATGATGCTACACACCAAATAGTCAATCCCGACTAACAACGATATCATATATCGATATGATAATCCATCAAATATCAAAATATCTGAAATAAAATAAATACTGTTGAGGAATCCAGTTGGATCCCTCCAACCTGTTTTCCTGCATCCAAAAACATTAGCACAATACCAATTTCGCTCCAGTACGAAATTATCGCGGTACATGTTCTTATTAAATATTATCCGCTTAATAACGGCGCAATAGGGTCTCATCCGCTAAACAAAAAATGCGGGAAATCAACAACTGCAATATATACATATGCCAATATATATATATTGATATTATATATAATACCAATTTCACTGTTTATGAAATATTCGCGGTATATGTTTATATTAAATAACATCCGCTTACTAACGGCGCATAATGTCTATTTTAACAATCAATAATTTACATTCATCATTCAAACATGCATTCAAATATTTTAAATCTAACTATTTAAAATAAAATCGAAATCTATTCGATTGAGTGAGAAATTCTCACCTTGGTTTTAATTTCCGTTTCAGCTTTTATTTCGAATAAAATTAAACGCGCGTTTAATTTTACCCGAAATTCTCACTAACTCCAAACAACTCCAAACCAACTCCATCGCGTAGTGCTCGTCCATACGATTCCAACGCAACTGAGTTTGCATTTTTTCGACCTCGTATGAAAAAGATATACAATTTACAAGTTTGTACACGTTTTAAATAGCTTAATTTACAACATACTTATATATTTTAAACCACAACTCATCTCTACCGTCCATTTCCATCTCAAACACATCAGGGCCGTGCTTGCTCTTCTCCTTCCCCACGTCCCTCTCCAGAAATCTTGCACGCAAGTAACCCATAGCCTTCCAATTTAGGTTTTCACTTTACAACTCCAACACTCGATGATTCTTCGATCAAGACGTTGCAAATCAAAGCCCTTTACATGCTCAAACTTCGGCCATCTTCCTGTGGAGCTCGGCCCCACCGTCCATCTCGTGTGGCGTGCGCAGCTCCCCCCCTTGTCAGCCCCAAATCTCGGCCTATGGTCGATAACAATGAACTCCACCGTACGGATTTAAAGCTCTCGCAATGCTCTTCGATTTTGTAGTTGAAAGATTTTGCAATCGATGCATGGATTTAGAGTTATTGAGGGAGGAAGGCTGTGGGTTTCTGGCCATTCAATTGTAGGTGGCGGCTAGGGTTAATTAGGGTTTGTATTTTTATCAAATTTATGAAGATGGTGGTCTATTTATAAGGAACGAGCGACACTATTCATCCCGGATTTTCCGAACTCCGATTTAGACGCCGTAACCAGCGTACCTAGGGTTTATCCCGCGTTCCGGACACAATGGAACAGGTTTCGGAAGCTAATTCGGAAGTATGTGCGAGTTATGGCTGAAAACGTTCAATTTGAATTAAACCGATTTAAACCGATTTCTAGGCGTTTTAATTTGTACCGGACAAACGGTAAATCCAATTGACTTGAAATTTGAAACCTTACAATAATATCACATTACGGATCCGATGAAACTGGTTTCGTCGAAATCCGAGACTTTTTGAAAAATGGCTATTTTGACTCGCCAAATTTAAATTAAAAATAATTCAATGCGTTTCGAGCTGCCACGATCAAACGATAGCTCCGATTGACACGAAAATTGAAATCCGGTAATAACTAACTATTACGGATCCAATGGAACTGGTTTCGTTCAATTCTGAGACTGTTCAAAAATTGACTATTTTACAGTCGATTATAATATTAAAATATTCAATTTTCACAAATTAACTTTTAATTCGATTTTAAAAGTTCTGAAATATTTCTATAACTCCAGTATGATTAAATAAAATTTTCCAAATTATTTACAATCATTTTTAACTCAATTTTCAATTATTTCCATAATTTAACATTTTAAATTATCGATTTAATTATCCAATTAAATCCAATAATTCAAATAAAAATTTATTTGACTTATAAATTCACTTATAAATATTTAAAATTAATTAAATATTCAAATTTTAATTTATAAAAATTCTGGGTCGTTACACTATGCTATATATATAAATCGAGTGCACGGAAAATTCCATCATTCACTGCATTTGATTTCTCCTCTTCTTCTTTACGTGCATGAGAATCAGTAGCATCTGGTAATGGCTACAACTTTATTTCCTTCTTTTGTTTTTTTTTCCACTGTTCTGTTCAACCTGCTCCACCGCATGACAAACGCCTAACTTCCTTCCCCTCCTCTCCGGTCTGGCCGTGCATTGCCGAGCATCTCTGATGTAGTTTAGCCTAGCACTTGAATATTTACCTTATCGCCGCCTGTATATTGTATCACTTCATACTTGTTTGAGTATAGGCGCACTTCAGTTTGAAGAAAAAAATATATAATATAAAGGCGCACGCCACCTAAGGTTAGCCCAGCCTAAAAAATTTCAGATAATTCCACTGTTTTGTTTACGCGAGTGTTCAGGGAAGAAGTATTTCCAGATCGTACGTGTTTTTTTTGGACACCAGTGTTTTAAAATTTAGAAACATTACGTATAAGGATATATGATATATGTAAGGACAGTAAAAAGTTGTTTTGATTTGGAAATTTTGATATTTTACTTGTTTCCTAACAGAGAAAAAAAAGGAAAGAAAAAGAAAAAAAAAGAAAACGAAAAAAAAGAAAAAATGAAAAAGAAAAATAAGAAAAAAAGAAAAAGAAAAATATATATATATAATAAATAAATATTGCATGCGCCACCTTTATGTATCACTACCGTGAATTGCATGTTGCCCACATAAGATTTGCCACATTTTTATTAACACGTCACAATATTTTGTAAAAAGGGTAAAAAAATAAAAATAAATAGAGTATAAATTTATTTTGTAAATCTTGATTTGGAAAAAATAAATAGGCAGGCTGAGCTTTTGTTTTAATGGGTCAAGTCGTGCGGTGGAGTGGTCGAGCAATTTGAGTCAATTTTCATTTTATTTTAGCTCGTTCCAATTTTGTTTTATTTAAAAGTTTGCTTTGTCCGTAATTGGAATTTGTGTACTCAGTTTTATTTATTTATCTTGTTTCAAGATCGAAATCAGTTTGTCTCATCTTCCAATATTTGGTCGTGCTTTCTACGCTGTTTTGGTGTGGTTATCGTAGTTTTGAATCTAATCTTCAGCAGCACAGAGGTGAGTATTCTCACCAGACAAACGTACTTATAGATCTGTAAAATAATAACAAGTGTAATTGTAGAATATTTATATTTTATTTTTCTTGCTTGCGATATAAATTTATGATGTTAAAAACCCTGTTGCTAATTCGACACATCATCAGTCATATTTTATACTATTATATTTAAGCTATTATACTATTTATTTATTTACTGTTTATCACTACAAGTTCCCTGTAGAATTAAATCGTTACGGGCTGAAATGATAGGCCTGAACGATATCTATTTATTTATTTAGTTATTTATTTAACTTGGGATTGCAGGTTTGAAATGATAGAACCCGGATTTTTCTTTATAAATTACGGATTAAAATGATATATTATCTGTACCACTTGACCTAGGTAGAAAACATCATACAAACCCGTGGTTATATATATGTGTGTGTGTGTGTGTGTGTATTTCTGGAAAAATTTAAGTAATTTAAAATTGGTATAGTATTATTTTGATTTGAAATGAATTAAAATGATTTTTAGTGATTTATACAAGTTATATATATAAGGAAATAAATGGATAAGTTGGAATGTGGAATATAAATTTGTTTTGTAAATTTATTTCTGTGAAGGAATGAAATTCAAGTTAAGTAAATAAAGTATAATACATTTGATGTAATTGAATTTAAATGGATAAATAAGGTGTTATTTAATTTTTTATATATTAAATGGCTAATAAAATAAATACATAAGATAAAAATTTGAACATAACTAAACTTAGGAGAATTGGAGTTTAGTTTAGGGAAATGGGTAAGTTAAGGAATAAATTGAAAAATAGTTATATTTTGGAATAATAGATAAAATTTAATTATTAAGTAAATTTTAAATGCAAAGAATAGACAATTTGATTTGAGTTTAATAAGTGAAGCCTTAAGAAGTCGATATTTATTTGTGAAATTTACCTTATATAAATCATTTTGAGAAATTTAAATGACTATTTTAAAGGTGGAAATATGATTTTATAAGTTAAATTGGTTAAATTTAAGTTAAATTATTGATAAATTTATATTTAAGTCAAAAATTTAATTTACTTAAATATTGTTGTAAGGGATATTACCGCACTTTGTAAGTGCCGTAGTTGATGAAAATGAACTAAAGGCTAAAACTAATTAAAGGCTATTGTAGTACTTGGTAAGTGCTGTGGTTGTGAAATTTAAAACTAAACCCGAATAAATAAAAGGGCTACAGTAGCACTTGTTAAGTGTTGCCGTTGGCTGAAATGAGATTTTTGAATATTTGATTTGCAAATATAATAACTTCAGTTTTGAAAGTTAAAATGAAATATTTTGATTTAAATATAAACTATTTTTGAAATTTATACCGCGGGTAATAATAACGATTGGTTGGCAAAGAGACCAGGATCAAATATGGGCATACTCTCTGTCGATATCGAAAACCACTTTGACAACCGCGTACGCGGTGGAGATTCCAGAATGAAGTAGGATGGTGGCGGCGTTTCCTTTAAGGTAAATACGTGGACCCAACTCCCGTGAGTTGGCATAAGGTGGCTAAAACAGGAGCGATCGACGGGTTAATTGAGGTAGCACATTTGATCGGACACATCCCTTCGATATTATACTTGACTTTACGATTAATTCAGTGGCCACTTTTGATTTCTTTGATTTGGTGTGTTGTTCGAGGTGGGCGGTAGTAGCAGTTACGCGTTACCACCGACTCGGAAGCGTAATTGGTATATCTACCCTACCATTGCCTAGTTGAGTCGTGTCACCTACCCTAGCGCGCCTTGTACGAGTTTCTATTTGTGTCGTACCTATGGAGTATCCTCTGGTAGCCTCTCGATCATGAGGTATTACGGTAATGTATAGACTATTGACATTATTTTGTGTTAAGGGGAATATTGGGTCACTCGTTAACGCTATTTAAAAGTAAGTTTATTTTACTATTAGACACTATTATAATAGCGAAATTATTACTACATAGTAAATAGTTTAACGGATCCTTAGAGCATGGGAAGTCCCAAGCATCCTTTAAGTTACCTGCTTTATATTACAGTACACTTGAATTAGCTTACACTGTATAAGTATGTATGTCCAGACTCGAGTGTTTATGTTTTATTTTATGCTCGGGTCAGCCTGAGTTTCAGTTCAGACTTCACCTTCGGAGCTTGGACTTTTGTTGATCATCTCTTTTCAAGCTGCCGTCAAGTTTCTGTTCAGTTCTTATTAGGCTTTGTAATCAAGACAATCTAATATTGAGATTTTCTATGGAGATTTCAAACTATATTTGGTTTAAGACTATGTACTTTATACTTGTTTGAGACTATTGATAGTGGCTTCATGAACCACTAAGTTATTTTTAAATTCCGCTGCGAGTATTCTAATTCCGTGTCTGTGATTCTGTGATTATTTATTTACTGTATATTCTGAGATTTTCCAAATTTTATTTACAACGTGGTATTTCGAACAATTCAAGTCCAACATGTGCAGATGCGAATGGTTGAAAGCATTGGGTTGTTACATCTATCGTTGTTCTATAATCTATTTGTGTAATTGAGGGAGGGAGTGTAATTGTATTAATATATATAATGTTTTATATATTTTGTTTGTTTGAGTTGTTAATGCTGATTTGGGATTTCGATCGATTCGTCTGATCAGCGATATCGATAGAATTTCCAAAGCACTTGAACAGAGCAAACTGGCACAATATTGTTTTCAAATTTGGTAAATGAAATAGTTTTGTATTATTGTACTATATATAAGTAAATTTTCTAAAAATTAAATAGTTAACTGAATTAGTTTTTGAAAATGATAATATTTGATTTTCATTTATTATTTTGTAAACCATTGACTATTGCATAATATTAATAAATGAATTTATAAAACTTAGTTATAATTTGATTTGGAATTCAAATGAATTTAAATCAAGAATTTGAGAATTTAATTTTCGGTGGTTTCAAACTTTGGTTTCAAAGTTTTAAAGTGCATAGTATTTAAAGTATTTTTGAATAGAAATTGTTTCAAATAATTTTAAATGTTTAAATCAGTGCTCTCCTCTTTTATCGCTGGAAAATAATTTCGGTGATGGCGTCTGCATCATCGACATTCATTTTCGAGGTTTCGAAGTGGAGAGACATTCTGTAGCCTTGCTACACTTTTGTTTTGGAGAACGAAAATGATTTGAATTTCTAAAGTACGACTTGATTTATAATATATATTGATATATGACTATAGATTTGATTTGATATATATAGTGTATATATATATAATTATCTATAAATGGTTTGAAGTTAATCGAAAATTTAAAATTCTTAAATTTTATGTTAAATGATGATTTTAATTATAAAATAAAGCCAAAATTTTGAATAAACATTTAAACTTAAACTAATTGAATTAGAAAATTTTGGCTTGTATAATACTCAATGACATTCTAATACAACTTACCTATTCATTTAAAAGTTGAATATGTAATTGGATAATATACAATATAAAATGATTTTATAAATAAAAACTGAGTGTTTTATAATAAATGTTGTACACTTAAATTTTAATTAATGTTAATAGGGAAAAATAAAATAATAAATTGATCGAATAGTAAATGAGAAAAATTAAATAATTTTTTTGAAAGGAACCTTTTTGTATCAAATATTAATAAATTGAAATTAAATCATCTTAATGAAATACCTTGGAATTTAAAACCAGTTATTGAATAGTAATTTATTTAAGAAAAATTGAAATTTATATGGTTTTAGATTAATTGTTTTATTTTGTTTTTCAATCGATTTTCTTTCTGGTTGTTTCGATTCTCCTACTCCCTTCCTTTTCGGGGACAAAAAGTTTCGAGTGGGGGAGAGTGTAACGACTCGAAAATTTTAGTGGTTTTATTTATTTAATTAGTTGAAATTTTGTGAAATTTTAAATAATATTATTTTGAATTGAAAAAAATTTGATATTTGGAATACGTCTTCTTAAACATAGCAGACGGTAAATTTTCATCTGACAATATTGAAGTTTATTTTTATTGTGTAATTCTATTTCAATTTAAGTCAGTTAAAGTTGATGATAATAAAATGTTTTCCAAACCTGAATATTTTTATATAATAAATTTTTAAATCATCTTCTGAGTGAGACGTCATATTTCGTTTCTTCAAACTTGAATTTCTATTGCTTCGTTTATCTTATTTCTGATAAATTAGCAGCATTTTTCGGTATCGATTATCGACTTTTGATCGGATGGTCTTACCACTAATATCTGTTTATCGTTTTGATCATCTCGTCGTGCTGATCTTAGCGGTATATTCATTTCATTTTTCGAATCCTGGTACGCGTCGGAGAAAAACGACTTCGTGTCAGTTCGGCATTCGACCTTTTAACCTCCCATACCTTTCTATATTCCACCGTTCAAAATTAGTAGTCATCAGTTTTAAATTGTTTCCATGAATTAAGCATACTGACCTTTTATATTCTCGGGGTTTTCAGAGTTTTATATGGTTTCATATTTCCTATTCGTACACATTTTTATTTAAAAAAAAAGGGAAAAAAATGTATACTATTGCTTGAAAGAAAAAAAAATGTATACTATTGCTTGCCTTCTTCCTCTCACCTTCGCTTTTCATTTTTCTGCTTTCTCTTTTTTGCGGCCGTAACCCTCCCCATCAGTCGCTTGCTATACACGGCCTTCCAATAACCCAAGCACGACACTCTTGTTATCTCTCCACCTCACCAAAGCCTCAGCCTTCATCCACACCCACGCAACCACCGTGAGCCGAGCCTATCACTTTTTCCCGATCCAGCTGAGTTTGCCTCGGTCGAACTTCCAGCTTCCACCACATACATGGCCGAGCTCCTCCTTTGCCTTACTCGATCTCCTACACTCAACAGTGGACGAATGATATATATATATATGTATATGTATATGTATGTATGTATATATTATATTGCTTATTTATTTAAAATAAAGTCTACATATATAAATATATAATCTAGTTTACGTATTTCGCATATATATATCTGTGTGTGTGTGTGTGTGTGTGTGTGTAATATAATCTATTAATAATTTGAGTTTTTCTATTTTAGATAGATCTATGTGTTATAATATTTAGTCTATAAAGTTAGTTTATATATATTGCAAAGTCTGTAGTGATTTTATGATCTGCTATAAGATGAAATATATACACATACACACACACTACAGAATGGGTTCTATGTATATATTAGTTGCATTCATATTTTCTTTCGCTAGGTTTCAAGCTTGCATGTATATTTTGGTTATGGCATTTGGTATATAGTTTTGTTGTGTGTGTGTGTGTGTGTATTCACGTAAGGTTATACATATAGTCATATATATTACTCTGCACATTTATTTTGAAGCATACACATGTTGAAGATAATTTGCATATAGGTTATATACATATATAAAAATGACTACTGCATATATTGTCTATTTGTTTATATAAGATATGTTAATGACTGGATGCCTTGTCTGTTGGGTGTTCTTACATGCTATGTGGATTCATTTGATTGTTTAAAGTTTAGACATAGAGTTTATTAAATTTTTGCATAGTTTGTTTATACTCTGTAGCCTGCATATATATGTATATGGTCTGCATTTTATGTACATATATATATGTTAGTCTACACACATGTTTGTTTACCTATTTTATTTTGTTTTATGATCTGCATCTATATACATCATTCGACTGCACATATATTTGTTTATATATTTTATATGTAAGTCTGTGAATAAAGTTTTATATATATATATAGGGGCATTTCACTAGAAGGACAAACTTTGCAGTCTAATTAGTTTTTAGGAAACACATCCACGAAAATTAATTTCAAGGCCAAAGTCAACAGAATAATTACTTTCAACGGCAAAGTCAGCAGTCTAATTACTTTCAAGGACATAATTTCATAGGTTTTTAGGCCTTAGAAACTAATTGTTTTGCATTTTGTCCTCAAAGTAATTATTTCATTTGTGTGTCCTAGAAACTAACTGCACTTGCTAAAGAGACCCTTGTAGCTAATTTCCATATATATATATATAATTTTTAATGTATATAAGTTATATAAGTGGTTGTATATATACAGTTATATAGTTTGTGTGTGTATATATATATATATATATATCAGTTTGATTTTTTGAAGATAAAGCAGGGGTTCATTTGACGTTATAGTTATATATATATATAGAGTTTAAAATGTATTTTAATTGAATATTGGTTTTAAGGAAATTTAAAATAATAATATATATATATTGGCTGTTCCTCTCAAATTGCTCTAATTGTTTCATCGATTCCTTATCTATCAGCTTTATTCGTCGATTCGTGCCAATCTGCCTTTGTTTTGGAATTCGTAACTCAATTTCATTACCTATCTCTACCCTCGAAAGGTGAGCAATCATTCACGATTAATGTTTTTATATATATTAAATTAGATTTCAATTGAAACGACAATTGAAATACGTTGCTGTCAGTTATTTACATCGCTATATATATGCTATATGTTCACCTATGACATCTGACACGATTATCTGTTATTTATATTGATGATATATGCCTGTTATTTATTACCATATCTGTTATTACTCCATATGTTCCTTGTTAGTATAGAATTCACTATTGGTTGAAATGATACATACCCGAACGATCTGTAGAACAGGAGAAAATCGTTATGGGTTAAAATGATAAACCCATGCGATTTTCATTGAATTAGATTTGGTATTACGGGTTGAATGATATATACCCGTATAAATTTAAATTGCTGATTGAAATGATAAATATCTGTATCAATTGACCATAGGATTACAGACGCCGTTGGTCTATATATAAATATTTCGAAATGATTTCTATGGTTTTGGAAAGAAATATATGGTTTAATAAATATTGATTTTTATGATATTATATATATATATATATATATATATTTGGAAATGATTTTCAAGGTTTTGAAATTGAATTTATTTAAGAATTATACTCAAATAAGTTTGATTTGAAATTTATTAAGTTTGGGATTTTAAAGATATGATTTTATAACTTAATTTTGATTAAAAGTGATTTAGATGAATATTTCAAATTTACATAAATTGAAATGGTATATTCAGTTTTATTTAAAGTTGAAATTTGAAATTTTATTTAAATTTTATTCGAATGATTAAGTAAATATTTCAAAATAAACAATAGTAAATTGAATTTGAAATATATATATATATGGAATTATTAAATTAAGTTTTGAAATGTTTGAATATTTCAAAGCTTTGAAAATATTGAAATTGAAATGGTTTATTTTGTGGTTTGAAATCTGTATTTGAAATCGAGATAATTTGAAATGGTTTATTGAGAAACTGAAATAAATTGAAATTGACGATATGAGGTTGGATTAAATTTGAATTTTTGGAATTCCAGTTGGTTTGGAATCGATTTGTGAGATTTGAGGAAACTATTTTATTATATAAAGTATTTTTAAATTATACTTAAAACTATTTTATATTTTACTTTATAAATTATTTCAATATAAACTATTTAAAATAAATCATTTTTTATAAACTATTTTTAATATAAGCATTTTAATATACTAATTATTTTAATATAAACTATTTAACTTATAACCCTTTTATATAAACTATTTTACTTTATAAATTATTTATTTTATATACTATTTTAATATCTAAACTGTGTAAGTGGTGGAAGTTATGTTTTTAAAGTTATGAATTTCAAAGTATTATGTTTTGAAAGTATTATAATTTTAAGTGTTTTGGTTTCAAAAGTGTTATAACTTTGAAAGTGTTATGATTTTGGAAATGGATATATTTGAAATGGAAATAATATCGTATTTGGTTTTGAGATGGAAATGATATCGTATTGAAATGGCTTTGAAATGGGAATGATATTTTGATTTTGAAGTATAAACTATTTTGAAATCACCGCGGTGTTATAATAACGTTTGGTTGTTAAAGAGACCGGGATTGGAAGTTGTTGTTAGTCCGTCAGATGATGGTTTTGATGATGACAGCCTTTGTTTATAAAATATTACTTCTATCCTAATAACTCCCCTTTAATCTATGCCCTAATTACCCTATTTTATATTTCTCCCCCTTTGTCATCAACAAATACTAACTCCCCCTCATTCTTGGATTAAAGCACCTGCATTGATAAACTATACAAAGGAATATATAATAGATAGATTAAGAAATAATTATACTTATGAACATGATAATTTAATCAAAGACTATATACATTTCAATGTATATACACATGTTTTATACATCAACATCGAACTAAATTAAGAAACCAATCCACACCGAGCATCAATCTAAACCAAATCAAATCAATTCAAACAAACAATTCAAAAGTAATAAAATTTAAACGCTACGAGGAACTTCCACCCATCCTTCTTCTCCAAAGATAGGGTCAGCTTTAATAGCATCCCAATTTTCATTGTCATTGGTGAGAGAGACATGAGGATGTGCTTCGTTATCATCCTTGTGTAGGGAGGAAATCATCTATCATATTGCATCGAAATACCTTTTTTGCTCTTTGATCATCTGCATTTGACTCAATTCTAAGTGTTGTTGGTTACGGAGAATGAACGAGAGAATGTTCTTAAACGAGTTAAGAGTTTCTTCAAGATTTTTGGATAAATTGTGAATTCTATTAGCCATACTTGAATTTGTGAAAGAAATGAGAGATAGAGAAGATAATAAATAATTTCCAGTGATGAATTCTAGAAGAAACAGGTATTAGGTGTAGAAATTCGTTTGAAATGAATAGACATATGGTAATTATTCAAATTTCAAATTCAAAATGAATTGTCAATTCTGACCAGTACATGTAGACATGGTAAAGGAGGGTATGTCGACACGGGGCAGTGAATTTTTATGACAAATTTGATTTTGTGAATAATTGTGTATATATATATATATTTATATAACATACTAAGTTTTATTCTGGAGATAAGATAAGCTAGACAACAGAAAAGAAATTCCATTTCATTTCATACTAAGAAGATACAACGATTAATCATTAAAAAACTACACGAACATTCAAATCAAAATAAACTAAAACTAATACAATGAGATACAATAAGGTAGAACTAGTTAGAGGATGATGATGATGAAGAAAGTCCAAGTTTCTTGCTGACTTTGGAAATGAACTTGTTCATCTTGGATGAAATTTTGTCCAACTTCTTACTAACGGATCGTTTAAGAATCTGTTGATTCTCAACAATCGTCTTTTGGTTTTTGAGAAGGGTTTTGGTGAATGGATTAGGAGGATAGTCGATGCTTTCCAAAGAGGTTTCACCTTCTTCTTCTTCAATTTCCATTTCATCCCCTTCTTCTTCTTCTTCCTCTTCCTCTGCTTACATTTCCTCATGAGCCAAACTCTCTTCCTTTTCGGCAAGAGTCTCATAAGGTTGAAAAACGAATGGAATTTTCATAAGCGAAATGTTGGAATGATTGAAAACTTTTCTAGAAACAAATTCTTCGCCTTTGAAATCCACTCCAAAATAATTAAAAATCGGAGTGAGGTAAATTCCATGATACAAAGTATTCTCACCCATTTCAAGATTTTTGGGACGAATTTCATCCAAAATAACTTGCGCCCAATTTATGTCATAATTTCCAAAAATAGCAAAAAGTGCTTTGCAAACTTTTGAAGTAGGATTGTTAAAATTCCCCGATCTTGGGGTCAAAGTATGTTGCAAAAGAAGATTGACAATTCTTGCCTTTGGTTGAAAATTTTGATTTTTGAATTCAAAATTATCATTCCCTTCGAAAATGTGATGAAATGTCTCACGATCATTTTCATCGATTTTAAAATTAGAAAGATCCATTCCCGTACACTTGCAATTGAGAATGGTACCCAAAAGATCACAATTCAAAACAATTATAGTGCCTTTGACACTACTTCAAATTTCATCCTCATTTCCATTATAAAATCCACGGTTTAAATTAGCATAGAAAATTTTGACAAGATTTGGATAGCAAACAAAATCATTTTGAGAAGCATCAATAAGACTAAGAACTTCATTGTTTACAAAAAGAGAATCGAGTACCTAAGAAGAGAAATCTTGAAAAATAGCAAACTTTTCAGGATGTACTTTGGCATAATTAGCATAATTGATGTATGCTTTTATTTATTTCAGAAGATAGAATGAAAGAGAACAGAGAGAATGATCAAAAATTCGAAAATAAGAAGAATATATAACCAATTTTTTGAATTTTGGTGAGAAAAAATTTTAAAAAATAAAAAACGTTATATGTCGAAATGGGTATATGGGGGATGTCGACATGCTCCTTTATATTTTTACTATTTGATTGTTAGTCCGTGAGATGATGGTTTTGATGACAATAACCTTGGAATAGATTATAAAATATAAATACTAACATTATAAGTTTAGATATATATGTATATGCACGATTTAACCATGTAAGTATGAAGAATGAAGACTGTATAGTATAGAGATTCAAGATATTAAGGTTGAAGACTCATGAGTATCAAGATTATCAAGAGTTCAAGAATTCAAGTAATTTATTCTTTAATTTGAAATTTTGTTAAAACTCATAGAAAAGCACTGGCATCTTAAAATCCAATTTATTCGTGGAATGGAATCCACTTCGAGCCTGTTAAAGGGATGGAACCCTAAGTAGGATGGAACCTACGAAAAATCTAGTGGAACATTGTTTTGTATCCACTAACATTTTATTCAAAATGATTTTTTAAATTATATCTATTTTCAAAATGATTTCAAAACTTTCCTTTTAAAAGATTCAAAAACCTCTATCCTGATTTTAAATAATTTTAGCCTTAAAATCATCTTTAATTTCAAAGTCTAATTACTCCTGATTTTAAACTATCTTTTAATATAATATATTTAACTTTTAAATATTTATACTTAGATTTAAATATAAAATTATAGTTAAATTCTAAATATATTATTCTCTGTATTTACTTATGAATTTTAACTATAGTCAAGTATATTTTATAAAGTTTGAAATAGTTTTAATATAAGATAAAGGTTATTTTCAAACAAAATCAAATCATCAAAAAATGCTTTGGGATGTCGACATACTCATGGTGACCATGTTGACATGGTGTCAGTTGAGTTCAAAATTTCAATTTCAAAAGAAGTGTCTATTCGCCGTAACTCTTCACGAATGTACATGGTTGTTGTTCTTCTATAAATAGGGGGTCAGTTTCAACGAATTTAACATCATATTTTCTGGTTTTTCACTCCTCTTCTTCTTCCACTTTTCTTAATACATATTCTTACCATTACTCTGCCGAAATCTACATTGAATCGAACTTGATCATTCGTAGTTTGATTCTCTATCACTATCTCAACAAGATCCTCAGTGCTATTCAGAGTTGTAGGATTTTTGTAATCAACATAGCGAGAAAAGTTGTGATTGTAGCCTTGAAAATCAATCAAGCGTGATAAGGTGTGATTGTAGCCTTGGGAAATCAGTTGGGTGAACTTGTTGCCTGTAAAATCAAGTGGGTGAACTTGTTGCCCAGAAAATCAAGTATCTCTACCTAGAGGATTATGATTCTGAACGGTGTACATCGTAGCCTTGAATCGAGGGTGTAATTGTACAATTGCTTTTGAAAGGAAATCCGTACTTGTGTGCGGGACTGGATGTAGGGTAACTCCGAACTAGTATAAAATCCCATGTGTTCTTTCCTTTACTGCTTTTTATTTTATTTCTGCATCTGTGTTTGTTTCTGTGATCATATCCGTGTCTGTATATTGCATACATCTATGTTTAAATTAACATAAATCCAAAAGATTTAGTAATTCTTTATAAACACTAATCACCCCCCTCTAGTGTTAATTCTAGCCTTAAGATCTGTAATCCGCATTTCTCACAGTTGTCATACATTCTACCAATTCTAAAAACCACTTTAACAATGGTATATGCGGTAGAGATTCGATATTGAAGGAGGATGGTGGCGACGTTTCTATATGAAGTATATACGTGGACCCGACTCCCATGAGTCGGCATAAGGAGGCTAAAACATAAGTAATCGATGGGCCAAGTGAGGTAGCTCCTCCGATCGGACACATTCATTCGTATGCCATTTCTATTACTTTGTGATTGATTTGGTGCACAGCTTTGATTTTTTGGGAGTGTGGCTTGAGGTGGGCGGTAGTGGCTGCTATGCGTTACCACCAGCCCAGAAGTGTAATTGATATATCTACCTTGGCATTGCCTAGTTGTGCCGTGTCACCTACCCTAGCATGCCTTATACGAGTTTGTTTTGTACCATACTATGGAGTGCCCTCTAACGACGCCCAGTACAGCGGAGATTACAGTACTGTATAGACTATGGGAATATATAAATGTGTTAAGGTGGAAAATGTAAAGCCTTAATGCTATTTTAATAGTTTACTTTACTTTAGACATTATTATAATAGCATGTATTACTACATAGTAGATAGTTTAACGGATCCTTAGGGGATGGTTATCCCGAACATTTCTTGGGTTACTTGTATTTCAGTTGTTATTTCACTTAAGTTGGATTTATTGATATAAGAATATTAATCCTGACTCGAGTGTTTTGTGTTGTGCTTTATGCTTGGGTCAGACTGAGTGATACAGCTTTTGAGACTCACCTTTGGAGTTGGAGCTTCGTTTCGAGATTCGTCTACATCTTTTCAGCTTGCAGTTATTCAGTTGATTCCAGTGATGTATTCTGATCTTGTATTTGACTATTGTATTTGAAACTTCTATTGTATCTTATTTAACTCAGATATATACAGTAGCCTCATGAACTACTATTCATTTTGTTTCCGCTGCATATTGTATATTACTATATGTCTGCGATTCTATGATTTATTTTATTTACTGTACATGTTGAGTTTTGCCAAATATAAATTAACAATCTGGTATTTTGAGCAATTCAAATCCGGCATGTGTGGATGTGAATGGTTGAAAATATCAGGCTGTTACAATATCTTTAAATTATACATTCAAAGAAACTTACATAAATTTTACTTGAAATATTCATTTGAATACTTCATTTGCAAATCAAATCATCTTTAATACTTTAATAATTTACAAAATTCGTCCATAAAATTCCTTGCTTCATTTACAAATATCATTTTCAAAAACTTAAATAACATCTTTATAAATATATATATACTATTTGAAAATAATTATTTACATCATTACTTATATTTAAAAGAAGTTATTGAAAATCTTAAAAAAATTATTATTTTTAAATCTCAAAATACTTTTCAAACATTATTTATAATAAAAAATCATTAACTTTAAATATATTTTATTTAGTTAATAACTTCTCACAATATTTACAACACTAATAGTTATCTATTAAACCATGCTGTACATAAATAAACAATATTTTAAACATTTTAAAAGTATTTAGAAAAGAAAAAGAAAAAATGACCAAAATATCCTTTATATAATACTTTATCAAAATACTTTTATAACCCGACGTTTTAACATGTTTATCCCCGTTCTTGTAGACTCTAGTCATGCGTTCATCAGACACAAGGCTAGAATTCTCCAAGTACTTAGTAGACCTATTTCAACACTCAGTGAAAATCTTAAAACATTTAAAAATAGATTTGGAAAGCACATTCCCCCATGGACCGTAGTTACACAATGGTTACGCCACTATCCCAGTGGAATCACTTGTAACTGTAGGCATCCTGCCCCTCGACCTATGTTATGGTTCATAGATCGCGGCTACGCAATGGTTATGCCGCTATCCCAACGGAATCACTTGTAGTTGTAGGCATCTCGCCCCTCGATTTACGCTATGCATCAATAGACCGCAGCTACGCAATGGTTACGCCGCTATCCCAGCGGAATCACTTGTAGCTTTAGGCATCATGCCCCTCGATTTACGCTATTTAACAATATCAAATGAGTATAATAAGTGACCTACCAAGTGGGTTCCGATACGTTTTCCTACCGAGTAGGACCCCGATTTTTGATGGATACCTCGTGCGGAGTTCCAACGCAACCCTACCGAATAGGATCGTGATTTTCGATAGAAGGTAGTTCCCATGTCATTTACTTCAAAATATATCATACCATATATAGTACCCTTTCAAAATCATACCTTCAAATATCGCACTTATATAAATTCCATTATATACAATATTTCATTTTCAGATAGAGTACTTTCCAAAATTAATAATCTCGAATATATCAAACCATTCTTATATAAATTCTGTTGTACATAAGATTTATCTCTTCAGATTGAATACCTTCCAAAATCAATAGTCTCCCAAATCACCTTATACTTATATAAAGTCCATCTTATATAAGAATCAAAAATTTTCCAAAATCAATTATGCTACATGAAGAGCCATATAGGTTTGAACATCTTTGCTTTATAAAAGTTTTTGAATTTAAAATAGTTTTGTATATAAAACGGTTTGTAAAATAGTTTTTATAAAATAGTTTGTAAAATAGTTTTGTATAAAATGGTTTGTAAAATAGTTTGTATACAAAATAGTTTAAAAATAGTTTTGTATAAAATGGTTTGCAAAATAGTTTTGTATAAAATAGTTTGTAAAATAGGTTTGTATAAAGTGGTTTGTAAAATAGTTTGTATATAAAATAGTTTAAAAATAGTTTGAATAAGATAAGATAAAAGAAAAATAGTTTGTAATATGGTTTTACATTGATAGTAGTCTTGCATAAAAGACAAATTCCAATTTGAATTACAAAGATATTCTACCAAACAACTTTCAATTATAGTGTCAAAGCATATCAATAATATCAAAACATAATATGTACATATGTCATCATCATGCAAAATCACATTCGATCGCTCGCTCGATCACACAAGTTCTCTTTCAGACTAGTATTGTTCGTTCGACTTCTCTAATGCGAACTTCGATAATGTTTCTGGACTAGAAACCATTATTCTCCTTACATAGCCATATACTATGATAGAGAATTTTAGAATCAAACCAAAAATCCATATCAAATATTCACCATCAAGAATCGAATGAATAATCCTAACACGAAATGGTGTAATTCACCTCGAACTTTGTACTCAAATCCTGATCAAATTAATTATGCGAATAAACAACATACACACAACTTACTTATTTATTCCAACTTATTTCATCACAATTACATTTTCAATTTAAATTCATTATAAATCTCATTTATTAACACAAATATTGCTTCATACTTAAATATTTGTTTCACAGAATTTCCCCATTTAATATATAACATTAATATATTCATCCAGAAACATTGCTTATGTTTCTTTTCATTTTTAAATTGCATTCAATTCCACATGTAATATTTCTCATTTAATACTACATTTATTTGCAAATGATTTCATAAGAAATTTTCTTAAGTTTATACCCATTTATAAAAGAGGGAATTAGGCTGAAGGAAAAACCTGAGAACACTATTAGTCTGAAGGACAGAAGTTTTAAAATTTAGCCTGAAGGACAAAAAATGATATATTCATATAGCATTACACATCCATAATGCTATATTCATATAGCATTACACATCTATAATGCTATATACAACACAATTTTATAAGTTTCTGCATACACAAACAAGCAGCTGTGTAATGCTATATGAATATAGCATTATGGATGTGCAATGCTATATGAATATATCATTTTTTGTCCTTCAGACTAAATTTTAAAACTTCTGTCCTTCAGACTAAAAGTGTTCTCAGGTTTTTCCTTCAGCCTAATTCCCTGTTTATAAAATTTTAACTTCTTTTATAAAAATTATTCAAGTTTAAAGTTATCACAATTTTAATTACAACCATTTATTGTAACATCCATTTATTTTATAAACAATTTACAAGTCATTACTTGTTTATACTCATTTCACTTTTAGTTCATATTTGTTAATCCAATTACTTTTCAAATTTATTTATGACACATTTCATAAATGTTAATTATGCTTATAAGCATCCTTTTGTCAATTTAATCTCATTTGTAGCATTTCCTTGATTACAATTTCGATTTAAACATGCCAAGGCTTAAAATTCACATTATATTATTGTATTACATGCCAAGTGTAACGACCCAGAATTTTCGATCCCGAAAATTCCAGATAGTTAGAAGAAAAGAGATAGAAGAAGAAGAATAGAAATGCCAAAGCACAATCTCACATTCGCAGCGGATAAAATATAATATCAATAATATCAGTTTACAAAGGAAAATTGTACTTATCAAATTACACTTTAATACATCAGAGTTACAACATACAAAAACAATGGACAGATACAATCCACATGTCCTAGATAAACTTCAATATCACAACGAATACACTCCATACGTTCCTGCCATCCAGATCGCCTCCTGAGCTCCAGAACGTCCTTACCTGAAAAGTTGTAATACTCGGTCTGACCCGAGCATTACATCAAAGTAACACCCGAGTCAGGCTGGAAACCAGCGTGAGTAAACCCATCTAACAAGAAAAACTAGTGCATAAGACTTATATAAAACCCGGGGTAACTCATATCAATATACAAATTCACAATTTGTTATAGACATCACTTATTTTACACATCAATCTCTGAGTACCAAAACTTAGATTAATTAGTCCTATTTATTAAATCATTCTATTCCAGCCCTTTGATTTCACCTATCAAATCTATATAGAATTTTATAGAGATTACAAGTCGAAATGGGTTCGGGTATTTACTGATACCCGACCCCGGTCTCTTCGAATCCAAAATCATTTCTAATCCAAGTTGATAAATTTTAAACAATCCAATTCATATCTAGAATATCATATCACATAACAATTCAACTCGGATATATAACCTATATTAACATAGTCAACCTATTCATATCACAGCCCATCTCAATTGCCCATCAGAGATATCATCAATCCAAGTCATCCAATATCATTTATCCATCCATAAACAAGATTTAATAAATATATAATTCCTAATTAATTTAATTAATCTCTAATTAAATTAATCTCCAACTTAAATCACTTGGAATACCTAAATCATGCTTACTTAATCATTAATTAATTACAACCCAACTAATCTTCCTTTAATCATCCATCTTAATTAATCATCCTTGATTAATTATCTTTTAATTACATTAAATAATCAATCTTTAATTACCCCATAGATTAATTAGTCTTAACCATCCACATTAATTAATCTTTGTTTAAAAGTTTAAACAATTTGATTCAATTCAATACTTGAATTCACACAGCATTAACATAGATAAATATCACACATTTATCACTGATATATATATATATGTGTGTATATATATATATAATATCATATCACAGAATATCACAGCATATCATCCAATGGATGTCATCCAATCCAGATATTCTACACAAACAGCCACCCATAAGCAAGCATTATTAACTCATATCATAATTGATTAAATTAAATTAATTACTTAATAACTAATCATCTAATCTTGCTTAATCAACCATTAATTAATTACAATCGTTTAATTATTAATCACACCTTGATTTCCTTATCAATCAATCAATTAATCTCTAATCACATATTAATTATCCTTTAACTATCAATTAATAAACCTTAATTATTAATTAATCTCCTTCAATACAAAGTAATCAAGCCTTAATTACTTTTATAATTAATTAATTAACCTTTAATTAACTGATTAATTATCCATTAACTATTAATTAATAACTTTAATTATTAATCAATATCTCTTAATACAAATTAATTAATCCATAATTACTTTTATAATTAATTAATTAATCATTAATTAACTAATTAAGTATCCCTTAATTATAGATTAATTAATAACCATTAATTAACTAATTAATTATCTCTTAATTATTAATTAAAAACCTAATTAATAATTAACAACCTTAATTACAAATTAATTAATCCATAATTATCAAGTTAATCAATCCTTGATCAACAGTTAACCCATCTTTAATTAACGATTAACCAATCCTTAATCACCATTTGATTAATCAATTAAATACCATTTAACAAATTCTTAATTAACCTTTAATTATAGATTAATAATCCTTCAATTATTAATTAATAAAACTTAATTATTAATCAATAAAACTTAATCACAAATTAAGCACCTCTTATTACTAGTTAAGTAACCTTTAATTACCTAATTAACTACTCATTGATCACTTAAAATTACTTAATAAAAATTTAAATTCAACAAACTTCAAACTTCTAAATCAAAATGTTCAAGTAATTTTTATAAAAGTTTTAAACTAATTAAAAATTTTAAATTTCAAAAGGAAACCAAGTTTTAAAAACTTTAAAACCTTTAAAACTGTTAATATTTTCTACTTCATGTCGAACCCGAAGCTTACTCGGGTCAATCCCGAGTTTTCCCTTCTTCCCCTTTTTTTTAAACTTAGACTAAATTTTTAATTTTAAAACCTACAAGTTAATCACCCTCACTACTTCGAGTTTACACTCGAGTCAACTACCCCATAACCCGACCATTACTTCGAGCTATCCCACAAGCCAAAACAGCTACACCAGAACATCATTGTGCACATGCACCATCGTCGGAGCCACCTCCGAACCTTGCCGCACCCTCCGACACTTCACCCTACGTCGCAGCAACCAACATCGACCACCCAAACATTCGCACGAGCCTCGAATTGAAATCGAGCAACTCAGATGGACCGAAACCCAAAACCACCATCAGAAAGTTACTCGAACCCTCGATTCTGATCACTGAAGCCATTATAACTCCGGCCATGCCTTGCCTTGCCTCCACACCACCATTTCCCTGAGTATCACGCAACTCACATCACCAGAGACGATGCAATGACCACCAACCCCTACTTCAACAAAACTAGGGTTAAAAACTTTACCCGACACCGCCGATGCCACCATTATCTAGGACCCCTTCTGACATTTTTTCCTAGACCACCATTACCTCCTCCATCTCTAGTGGAGTTCACGACCACCCCAGACTCTCCGGCCACCAGAGTTCAACCAAAAACCCTATTCCGTACATTCCCTAAATTCACATCCAATTCAATATTAAAAATTCTGATATTTGTTTTAAAAATCATAACTTTTAAAGTGGATTCAAGTTATGATCTTGAAACAGCAGATTATAGTGATTGATTTTAGCATATATAAAAGAAATCCTACTGTATTCTTAATTTCCAGTTAAATTTTCAAATATTTTTACATAAATTCATTTTTTTAAATTAAACTTTTGTGTAAACAAACATTTATTGTTTGAAGACTAAACCTCATAAGAAATCAAAGGAGAAGAAAATGAATTTTTGGTTTAAACTTGAAAGTTCTGTAGCAAGAACAGGGGAAACAACATACACAGGCATGCACACTTTCCAAATGCATAGAAACTTATTTATAAACATATATGCAAAACAATCATCACAGAAAAATTTCACAAGCAATCCATATTTACCTACTTAAACTTTAATTAAAAAGTTTACTCACCTTTAAAAATGCAGAGAGTTTGAAAATAACAAGGAAGTTTCTAAAAAATTGAAAACTGCATATTGATATTTTGATTTCTGAAACTTGTATTGCTTGAACTTAAGAACTGAAATGCTTGATACTTGATTTCTTTAAGACTGGAACATGATGATATGATCAAGACTTTGAAAATTTATTGTTTCCGGATTACATTATGAAGCTGGAAGCTTGGTTGACAGGCTATGAGAAAATGTATACAGGATTTGTAAAAAAATGTTTTCAGGCTTTGAAAATGTCTTGGTAAATCTCAGATGATCTTGTTTTGAGGAGATGATTCAGGTTTTCGGGTTTGCGTATGAGAATATTTCAGGTTGATTTTGAGAAATTGAATACAAAACTGGCCATTGATTTCTTGCTTGAATTTGAAAGAAAAAGGATGAAGAAAGAAAAATGGGAGTTTTATATTATGTAATTTTATGGTTTATCAAAATTAAAGAAAAGAAAATAAGAGAAAGACACTTGTCAAATTCTATTACATTTGTCACAAACCCTCTTTAATTAACTACACATGTTAATCATGAGCTTATAAAAATTAACATTTTCGTTTCTTTTTTTCTTTTTTTAATTTTTTTATAGGATTTAAAGGCTTTATTATTAATTTTTCCTAATTAATAAGTACTTTATTAATTTATAAATGCTTTTCTTATTTTATAAAAATAAAACTTTTAAAAGAAATTAAAATGTAAACTAATTGGATTCTAAACAAAATCATATAAAATTATTTATCCATTTTTTACATGCTAATTTAAAAGCTTTTGCATTTATTTACTATTATATAAATATTTTCCAAATTTATATAAATAAAGTTCCTTTATTTAAATTAATTTTAAAAGTTTTTATATCCAATAACCAGATGACCAAAATCTGGGTTATCATGCCAAGAATGTATACAAAAATTCTATTCATTTACTAAAATAGATATAACAAATTATACCTTGTTTCACTTGCTTTCAAATTAAGGTTATCAAATTCAACTACATAATTCAACACAATTACTAAGTTTCAATTCATATACTAATTCAGGAGTTTTCGACTATCCAAAATATCCAGATATTCCATTTTATTTCAATAGTTGAAACTACCAATCAACAAACAACAAAATTCACAACAAAACATTTCAATTTCGTACCCAAATATCCCAATTATTCTCTTTTGAATAATACTACTATTATTTACGAAATATTAGGAAACAAATTTCTAAGACATCGGAGTTTAGTTCTAAATTTTCAGTTTAAATCTTTTTATTAAGACTAAACTTAGAAATCATATTCATATAATCATTCACTTTATTCTCTTTAATACACCATTATTAAACTAGTGTTTAGTTTATAAATTCAATCAACAATACTAGCCAATGTTTATAAACTGACTAAGTACATCAAATCAACAATAAATGAAATAATTAAATATTATCATTTTATAAATAAAAAACATTACAAATAACTATAATAGTAAAAAAAAATTCCTTTATATGTAACATATAATATTAATAAAATTTATTTCATTTCAAAACTTATAAAAACATTTTATAACACTAACAAGTATGCGCTCTTATACATATATACACTCAGACAAACTCTATCTAGGATATTACTACCCAATCTCTAATGAGTTAACCTCAACAAGCTAAGGTATGTCTAAACCAAAACTCTAATACCAACTGTAACGACCCACCGTTTTGGAAGTTTTAAATTGACAATAAACCACCCATGTCTAATTCAAACCATTCAAAAGGAAAGATTGTTATTGGGGTAAATAAGAAAATAATAGAAAAAGAAGAAAAACAATACACAAAACCTCATAGCAGAATGACAAAATATAATAATCAAATAAAAGTTCATGAAGTTGTTTACAAATACCATTTGGTTACACTTTTACAATTC
Organism: Allium cepa; assembly: GCA_030765085.1. Taxonomy (NCBI): domain Eukaryota; kingdom Viridiplantae; phylum Streptophyta; class Magnoliopsida; order Asparagales; family Amaryllidaceae; genus Allium; species Allium cepa. Next base: position 186,573,065 of record CM060934.1, read on the forward strand.
AAATCAGGGTTATATGTACATCAGAAGTAAACAAATAATGCGGCGAAACACAGGATGCAGTGGAATAATTATAAAAATAGTTATAATATACTGTATCTTCGTCTTCGTCCTCTAGAAAATAGTCTTCAATACACTGAAAAGCTCAGACTAAATCGAGCATAATGAAAAACAAAAACACTCGAGTCAGAACTAAAAGATCTTATGTAAGTCAAATCAAAATAAATAAAATAGAGATATTAAGGCAATGGCTTCAGAGATGTTATGGGATTTTCATCTCGTATCAGGTGTACAACATGAATATAATTACTCAAAACATTTCAAATAATTCGAAATACCAATCTTAATCATTTTAATTAAAATAAATCCAAAGTTTAAATTAACTTAAACCTCCCAAATAATTCGATTCCAATAATTAATCCAAATTCAAGAAATATATGGGTATATGTCATCTCAACTAGTGTTCGACATCAAAATTTCCAAATTAATGAAAATCGCTCAGGTTTATCATTCCAACCCATAACGATTTTTCCCAATCTACAAGATCGTCGGGTATCTATCATTTCAACCCATAGGGATAACAGAGATATAGACATAAATAAACACCCAATCATCCAAAATGTCAACCAATAACATCCATCACAAATTGAACATCCAAATTAGCCAATAAATCACAACAATTAATTGGTTATCATTATCAGTATAAATTCAAATTTAACGTAAATGATAATTTAAAATACAAAACAACAATTAATAAATTCCTAATCACATCATAAATTTAATTTAACTAACAAAAGATAATATTTGTATTCGTGAGTGGGTTAAAATACTCACCTTTGATTTATCAATGATTTTTAAATCCAAAATTAGCCCAAAAATTTAATAGTCTTAGAATGCAGCCAAACTAGTTTCAAAATGCTCGGAATTTAAATACGATTGCAATGAAGAAAACCGTGTGTGAATCCGAGCTCATATGCAAAAGTTATTAACTTTAGAAGATTGGAAAATTTAGGCCCTGAGTCGACTTTGAGTCCTACTTCGATCCGCCGCCTCAAATCCCGATGCTTGCTCTGATTTTTTGCCAAAATGATCGAGACCCGAGTCATTTGGTTCCTGACTCAAAGTCGTTGTAGGGTTTTCGCCTTTGGAACCTGAAGTCGTCCTAGATCCACAATTTTTTTCTTTTTCTTTTTTTTTGAAATTGAAATTAAAGTTTTCAGCAATTGGAAAGAAAGAGGAGATGAGAAGGAAATGAGCATATAGAACTAATGAAATGAGAAACAGCTAGGGTTTATAACAGCCTATCTATAGGCAGGGTTGGATCGAAATGATAACAATGATCCGAAAAGCTCGTTTCGTTCCCGAAACGAAAATGGGCCATCAATACATCGAAATATATGTTTGCTATATTTTTAAACTCAATGAAACTAGTTTCAAACCTAATTCCATTGTATACAGAAGTTAGCTTTTAAAATCAGATTATATTTATTTAAATCCTTTTAACTGATTTTTATGCATTTCGAGCCCGCATGATCAAACGGCAAGTCCGATCGTTATGAAACTTGAAATCCTAAAATAATTCACTGTTACGGATCTAATGAAACTGGTTTCTTCGAAATTCGAGACAGTGGCCAAAATGGCTATTTTTACCTTAATTAAATAAATTATTATTAAATAAATTAAATCAATTTTTTAATTTAAATTTTATAACTAATAAATTTTATCATTTTTGATTACCTAATAATCTAAAATCTTTTAAAATAAATTTCCATATCGAATCCAATGTTAAATATTTCACTAATTACAGTGTTCACTTGCAATTGCAATAAATTCATTAATTATAATTTAAATTCTAATAATTCATTTATTTTGATTTCACTCTTATTATTTAATCAACTATTATCTTATGGATTTAATTAACATTGGTCTACACTTTATTAAATTAATATTCTGCAATTATCATCTTAATTCACATTAATTGCAATGTTTCAATTATATAAAAATTTATCAATTTCTAAATAATTTAAACGGATTAAATAATAGAATGATAACTAAAGCAATTATTATACACTAATAAATCAAACACATTTCCAAGTCTATTGTTTACGAACCAAACCCAATAAATTTATGTACTAATAAATTGATATTCTAATTCATAATAAACCTATTTCAATTAATAACATATGATTCCAACATTAAATCCAATATTCAATTGCCTTAATTCCCTTATTTACCCATTCAATGTTCAAATGGATAAATTAATGAGAAGATAATTAAACAATCGCTCATAATAATAATTCATATCCATTACCTTATTAGTTGCAACCAAGGGTTGTAAATTGCTTACCAGAAATGATTTTATATTCTATATTAACGTATTTTAATCAATTACATACAATCTCACCATTAAAGACATCATTTAATTTATTTCATGACTTACAATTATAACCAAATAACCTACAATTTTATTTCAATTGATAGAAATTACATTAATTAATTATCAATAGCATTCAAATGACATCATTAGATCATATTCTAATTATTTCCTCATTAATAAATCATAAATTTTAATTTCTTACAATATTAATATTTCAAATCTTATTAAATTTAATAGTTTTTAATAATCGAAAAATACGGGTCGTTTCATTAGCCAAAGCAAATTGGTTAATCGATAATTGTTATCAAATTGAACCATGGAGTTCAATTTTTAACTTCTTAATTAAATATGAATATTTATAGAGTTTTGACAATTAAGCTACATTCACCTAGATAATATGTAGATAACTAAACTCGTGCCCACTATTTCACTTATTACGGGGTCATCCCTTGGTTAGTGGATCTGGACAAGATACTTAGCATAGCCCATTAATGTTATAAATATATCTAGATGCCTTATTCAATATTCATAGAATTTTATTCTATTTATAAGTTAAACAAACTATATCTCAGTGTTGGACTTTGTAATTCCACCATTGAGTTAGAGAAGAAATCTCTTGTATGTAAAGATAACAGTTAAAGATGTTATCGATCGACAGGGTTACCGAGGGATTTTAAAATTGAAATTATTATTATTATTAAATGGAACATTTTTTTTGTTTATAAACTGTGTCTATTTTAGGTGTGGGAAATCATTTGCTAATGTTAGCAGCTTCAATACACTATATTAATGACTCAGGCAAGCCAGCATCAATGGAAAACAAAATTAGGGTTTTAGGAATCTTAATTGGAGGTGGATTTAGCAACACTGATTAATAGCTCACGTCGTGGTGCTCATAGCGATGGTGGTGGCGTTGATTTCAAAATTCTGAGGTAGTGGAAGGAATTCGATGTAGATATTAGGAGAGGCAACTAGGGTTTAGGTAAAGAAGAAGGTAAAATTTCAAGAAAACCAAATTATAAAATTACAGTTTAACCCCATAACAAAAACGAATAGCTCTCACATACAAACTCCGTTTTGCGTGCAATCTGCATCATTGAGTGCATAGTTAAATTCCAAAAATAATGACAATATTTGGCAACAAATTTTAAGTTATTTCTTGTTCTATAAATTAAATAATATGGCATTAATATTATCAATAAACATTTACGTATCAACACCATTAACCAAAATTAATATATTAAAAAGTTATTCTTTTTATTTGAGCAAATGATATTTGAATTGAATAGTTTATAATCCTTTATATTTATATTAACTTGTGATATATTAATTTGACTATGTGCTATTTGATACAAAAACTATTTTATTAGTAATTACCGTTTAGATATTATTTATTCAAAAAATATTATGTATATGAAAATTAGTTTATTATTAAACTTATCAATTTTTTTTTTGAAAAAGGTCAAACACTTTATTGATAATGATAAACCAATACAAACACTATGTGCACAAGTAACCAAATTGACATGTATACGGCCCAAACACTATCAATAAAACAATACAAACACTATGTGCACAAGTAACCAAATTGACATGTATACGGCCCAAACACTATCAATATGTAGAAAGCTCCTCTTCTCATGGCGGCTCGTTTTCTCTACCAGGCATGTCTCCTTCTCTTTCAACAATAGCGATGGTACTATCGGTGCGTCTGGACATTCTAGAGCTCTCAGCTTCATCATCTTCTCTATTAATCATGTATCTTGAGGATGATACTGTGCGTGGGAAAGTAGGGTTCAGGGGAAAGGTAAGGTCAACACGCGAAGGTAAAATTTCCCATTTTTCAAGGATGTCATCAGGATTAATCATGCTATGGTTGAAAAACTTGGATCTATTAATGATTAGGTCACGAACAGTGATTTTTATGATTTTGCAAACTGCGATTTTGTCTGTCTTGTCATTGTTAAAAATTATAGAGTTTCTGCTCTTCCAAATGAACCAGATAGAGGAGCTTAGCGCAGCTACTATGATATCCTTCTTAATGTTGTTGGCTGCAAAATTACGATTTATGTAGGCAATAGCATCTGAGATAGAAGTATCAAAATTTCTATGTGTTATAGGGTCACCCATCATAATTCTGATCCAACGCCGTACATGCTTAGAAAAGGAACAGTTGAAAAATAAATGATTGCAAGTTTCCTCTTCTTTTTTGCACAAAACACAAATAATATCTTAAGTCACTCCTTGTCTTTTTAATTTATCCTTTGTAGGTAGAAAACTGAAGATGGCTCTGTATAGAATACATTCATTTTTGGAAGTGATATGCTGTTCCATATGATTTTGTGATCATTGATGTCTTGAAGTTTGATTCTTAGATTATTCCATACATTATGGAAGGAAAAAACACCATTTTTGCTGCTTTTACAGTACCAATAGTCTTCTGTTTTATCATGATGAATGGGTACTTGCCTTATTACCTCACTTATATTACCAAGGTATGAGATGTTCTCAGGTCTCCAGATATTCCCAGATATAATTTGATTTACCTTGTGATTATGACCTCTAGAGTATGATAAAGTTTCTTGCCCCAGTTTTTCTAATAAAGTTGAGCCATTTATCCATGGTGTAAACCACAAGCTTGTAGATTTACCATCCACAATTCTTCTATCAATTAGTTTTTGTGCATCTCTTCTATGATATAGCATTTTTTTCCAAGTGCATGAGGAATTGTTATTAAAATTAGATTCCCATAGTGTTTCATTGTTGGCATATTTCTCATTTAGCCACTTTGCACTGTATGTTGAATTATTGAGAGCCTCCCAAATTCTTTTTATGCAGAAAGTGGTGTTTATATCAGATAGTTTTTTCAACCCCATTCCACCTTCAGATTTAACACTTGTAACTGTTTCCCATGGGACACTGCTCTTTTTACCCTTCCAGATGAATTGTTTGCATAATTGATTAATTTTTTGGATTGTTAAGTTGGGTAGCATAAAACACTGCATCCAAAAACTGACCATAGGATAAATTACAGCCTTAATCAATTCTATTCTTCCTGGAACTGTGAGAAATTTTCACTCCCAACCTTGCATCTTTTTTAACACTCTGTCAATCAGTTGTTTGCAATTTGAGTGTTTGATATATGTCACAGATAGGGGTAACCCAAGATATCTGACAGGTAATTCTCCTTCTTGAATATTCAGAATGTTAAGCACTTGATCCTTGTTATTGCAAAACTTATTGAAAAACACTTGAGTCTTGAGATTATTCATTTCCAAGCCAGTGACTCTCTGTAATTTCTTGAAACAATTCTTGATAGCTTTAGCTCCAATTGCAGTTGCATTAATGAAAATTAATAGGTCATCTGCATAAATTAGATGTGTGATGTTGGAATTGTTTTTGATAACTGATTCTACTTTTCCTTTAGCAACTTTTGCATCCATCAACAAAGTGAAATATTCCATGCATAGAGTAAAAAGATAAGGGGATAATGGGTCTCCTTGTCTTAATCCATTACTGCCAGTAAAATATCCCTTATGATATCCTTCAATAGAAAATGAAAAACTAGGAGTGCATATCATTTCTTGAATAATTTTTACCCATTTAGCTGGAAAGTCCATGCTTCTCATCATGTGTAGAATGAAATATCTGTTAACTGAATCATAGGCTTTTTTAAGATCCACTTTAATGCACATGTTGTTGCTGCCATGCTTGTTAAAGTTTCTGATGTGTTCATGTGCAATTATTATCCCATCTTTTATCTGTCTATTTGGTAAGTAGGCTGTTTAGTTATCAGATATCAATTCTCCAAGTACAAACTTCATTCTGCACATAACATTTTAGATAGGATTTTATACAACATGGAACAACAGGCTATGGGTCTGAAATCTGAAACAGTTTGAGGGGTTTTAACTTTAGGGATTAAGGAGATAATGGTGTGATTAATTTCTCTCACTATTCTGCCATTATCAAAAGAAGTCTGCATGGCTTCTAAAAGTGGTTTCTTTAATTCATTCCAATGACTTTTGTAGAATTTGGCATTAAAACCATCATAGCCAGGAGATGTATCATTATGCACACTGAAAATGGCTCTTTTTAATTCTTTTTCATCAAATGCAGCATTAAGAAATGTTTTTCCCCATTCATTTAATTTCATTTTTGAAGTGATGTTGGGAAACTGATTCTCCATGTTGTCTCTATTATATATGTTGGAGAAAAACTTGACAGCTTCTTCCTCCATCTCTTTTTGTGTTTTGACTATATCTCCATTTTCTTTTAAAATGTTGTGACAGCTGTTGACAAATTTCCTGGTTGTTTGTTTTGCATAGAAAAATTTAGAACAACTATCATTCCACTTGATCCATTGACATTTTGATTTTTGTTTGTTGTCAATAGCTAACAACTCCATGCTTTTAGCCAGATTCACTTGAGCATCATGCAAGTTTTGTGCATTTAAGGAGTTATGATCTGATTCTAATATTTGCAGAGCAGTGTTGACCTCTTGTTTGCATTTTAATACTTGTGACTGTAAATCATTTTTTCCATTGCACCATTTTTTGATTTCCTTTTTAATGGCTTTCTGCATATGAATAAGGTTGAATAACTGATTTCCTTCAGGGAAAATAAAACATTTTTTGACTGTTTCTTTGTACCCCTCGCACATAACCCAGTGATTCATGAATTTAAAGGGTTTTGGACCTTCATGTGTTTTAATGCAATTAAAGTGGAACATGATAGGTACATGATCACTTGTTGATAGATCTAAATATTTTGCATGAGATTTTTTGAACATGTCCATCCATTCTATGTTGCAGAAAATTCTATCAATTTTTGTAGCAATGTTCTTTTTAGGCCCTGATCTCCATGAAAATTTAACCCCTGAAATACTGATTTCTTGAACCCCTGCAGAGTTGATAAAATTATTAAACTCCTGAATGTTTCTGATTGTCAACTTTTTTTCTCCCATTTTTTCCTTCAAGAGCCTAACACAATTGAAATCCCCAATGATGCACCAAGGTGTATTAAAAGTGTTTGCTTCTTTTTCTAGTTGTTTCCATAAACTTATCCTTTCAGATTCAAGATTTAAAGCATAAATAACAGTGATAATGCATTGAGCCCCTGCAGTGTTATTTGGCATACAAGTAATGTGTTGTTTGCTTTTGGAGATTGCATAACTACTCCAAATATCTGAATTTAACATAATAAGAATTCTGTATTTGTGATGATACTCAATATTATTTATGCATGTCCATTTATTTCCCCAAGATTCCATGTATTGCTGAAGTTTATTTCTTCTCAATTTATTCTCAACTAAGCAAAAAACTGAAGGTTTTTGTGAGCAGATAATATTTTTTACCTCCAATACATGCGCTGCCTTGTTAAGACCCCGAACATTCCAACACAAGATAGACATTATTTGGATGAGCTTGATTGACTCCTGGTCCTAATAGTGGGAGTCACACTTTCATATATCCCTTTGTTCTTTTTCCTTTCTTGAAAATTCTTACCTTTCATTTCTGCAATTTCTTTTTCAAATTCAAGATTAATGGATGTGAGGTTTAAAGGCGTGTTATTGGGTGGTTTATCAGTTGAAGGGTATGTGGGATTGATACATGATTGAGATAGAGAAGATTCATCCACCTTCGAGTCTTTCATGTCTTTCTGCACCTGAAAAGTATTAAGCACTACAGTTGTTAGATCAGAAACTTGATATTTTGAATTACTTATGGCAGGATTAATATGATTTAACAACTCCCTATTACTATTTTTCTCCGATGATGATGAAATGACCGAGGCTTTTGCCGATGACGTCAATACATTTGGATCCAGAGTGATTGTACTCATAGATGGTCCTTCTTCAATGTTTTGTATGTGAGATGTTTCAGAAAGATGAGCATAGGGACCCTTTGCAATTGTGGCAGCCATGCTAGTTTGAGGAAAGCCAGATACTACACATTCAGTTGATGGCGAGGCTGCAATTGCAACTGCCGGCTCCTTTGACGACTTCTGAACTGTCTCAACATTCATAGCATTCGTATCTGATGGAGAAACTTCATTTTCTGTTGTTTTATCTTGTACATTAGATTCATCAATTGAAATAACTTCGGCATTACGATGCACTACTCCTTGTGAATTAATGTAAAATGTCTGTTGAGTTATAATGTCCTCTGGAGTAATATCCATGCTATTAGTCTCATGATTAATGCATGTAGTTTTTGGTATCCATTTTTGCGTAAATGATATAGGACACTCATAGTCCACATGACCAAAACATACACAATTGTGACAAACTGGAGGAATAAATTCATATTTAACATTCTGCATAACGCAGTCACCTTTGGGCAGTTTTATTTGCACTTCATTTTCAAATTTATAGGACGCATCCACCTCAATCAGCATTCTGGCAAAGGCTATTCTGCTTCTATTTTTAGTATGTTCATCCATTGCAATAGGTCTTCCAATAGTGCTAGCAATTTTACACAGTGAAATGTGATTCCAATATGCAAAGTTGAGATTTGGAAATCTTACCCAGATAGGAATGGATAATAATAGGTCTTTTTCATATTTTATAGAGCTTTTCCATTTTTTCATAATAATAAACTTCCCATCCATCATCCATGGTCCTCCTTCAAGTATTTTATTACAATCTTCTGCTAATTCAAATTGAATTAGATAGAAACCATTATCTCTAGCAAAGACTTCAAATTTACCTTTTGGAAGCCACATTCTTTTTATATATGCTTTAAGAAACATATAATACGGTCTTTTCCCCACCAAATAGATAAGAATTGAATTAGACCACATCTTCTCTGCAGATATTAGCTCCTCCTCTTCAATTAATGCAGTTTTCCTGTCACTAACAATTACTGGATCAAAAAATTGCATGGTTTCATCTTGCTTCTTTTCCTTGACCAAATCACACCAACTTTTGGGAGTGGCCTTGGAATTAACGGCAAATACGCTCGATCTATTAGATGATTTAATCACCTTCGCCCGATCCATCTTTTCACGAGATAGCACCACCGCCTTCTGCTCATTTGACCGTTCTAACTGATGGTACTTCGCTTTTGACCGATCCACCCGGTCTGCCTTCTGCAAATTCGCCAGCCTCCTCCACCGATCCGTCACTTTAATCCAGCCCTCTTCATCTGCCTCCTCCCCTCCTAGATCCGCAGCTGCTTGAGATGCCATTTATGTCTTTTTTTATTAAACTTATCAATGAGTAAATATATTTTTTATTTTATTTTTCTAAACACTTGTGTAAACTAGATATCAATTTATGGATTGTCCATCTATAACAGCATAAGAAAGTATGCACTGACCCCACAACACCTACTTTAGATAAAATAAAGGGGAATACACCGACATGATTGAAATTTGCGTCAAGCGGTTTCTCTATAAATGCCTTATCCATTGAGATACCCTTTAGGGGTAAATATTATTTAACTTGATAATATATTTTCTTGTTAAATTTTTTAAATAAATGAAGACTTACAAATCAGAGTAACACTAGCGAAGGAAAACTGGATTACAATGGTTGTCCGCTCTGTATGTATAAATGAAAAAGGTGTAAGGCAAAGGTACCTCATTAACTATAATGACACAGTACAGAGCACGAGCGAGACTATATTGTCTCGACTACTATAAAACAAAATATAAACTAGCCCCTTAGAGGAGGAGAAATTACTATCATCCAAAGAGGGAATAGGCCCAATAGCATGACAATACCCTGTAAACAAAGAAAGGCCCAGTACATAACTTAAAGACTCACAATCGTATGAAAAATTCCTGTCCCATGTTTTGTCGGGGAACAAACTTATTCCTTAAACTAGGATCACCAATGTTAGACAGAGATGGGTCAACCCTATAGCACTATAGAAAAGATACTTTATGCCATCTTCATTACCACTAAGAAACTTATAGAGACTACGAATCTTTAGATTTAATCTTATATTAGAGTGTTCATGGACCCATACTAGCTTATAAGGATTCGAGTTTACAACATTTGTAGAAAGAAGGCCTACAGCTATTTTGGACAAGGATGCATTTAATATAATTGGGAAAAGAGGGGTCATAGAAGGCATGATCTTTAGAGATAAAGCATCGTGAGTAGTATAAGGAGGAGATCTATCAGTTATTGAATTTATTTCGGCGGTTGGATTTGCAAGTTTAAGCTTAGGTACCTGCTTCTGAACTGAAGGACGATGGAGTAGGATTTTCACTAGAATAGACAACCGATGCATCAATAAAAAAATAGAAACATGATAAATAACATATCTGTATGATGCCATAGTGTGACAAAATATGATTCCCCGGTTCTAGTGACTGAATTATCAAAGGGAATTTAGTGCCTGATTACTTGGATCAAAGGGCATGGAAGGAGTGATTTCTCGTATAAACTACTTTGAGCAACGAATACTTTTCAATACCTGAATACATCTGAAATAATATGTATCATGTCTCTGCATAGTGTAATGTACAAGGGTTCTAGAATCGAGTAACTCGCATATCAAGAACACATAAATAAATAAATGACATGGGTATTGGTACAAAAACATTATATATATATATATGTATGTATGTATGTATGTATGTATGTATGTATGTATGTGTGTGTGTGTGTGTGTGTTTGATACATGGACTGCTTAAAATACATCACTTTGAACTTAGAAAATTATGTACATTTCGAAAACTGCCGACTTCTAACATCCATGTAATGTCTCTTCATGCAACTAATCCTAAAATATATCTACAACTTGATGCATCATATCAACTCCATCATCTCTCTGAATGAATCGAATAGCACTACGGGTCTTGATTTCAATGCAATGGTTGCTAAACCTAAATATAGCAGTACTCTGAACATAATATATAATACGTATAACATGCCCCTAAGGACTGCTCAACAAATAAGATTGACTGAAGTCCATAGATAGTTATCCTAAATGGTACTTTTGGCACAGGTCCTTATTAAGTTTCAAAATTCACGAAAAGTCTTTCACTAAATTTCAATGTAATTTAGGTCCCTATTTTTTATTCACGATTATTGCAGAGCATGATGCAACTTTTCATAAAAGTTACTAACATTTCTGCAACTTTTCCGTATACTGTGAACATAGTGTATGAAAGTTGCAAAAATATCAGCACTTATTTATAAAACTTGCTGATATTTCAGCAACATTTACATACACTGTAAACACAGTTTATGAAAGTTGCTGAAATATCAGCACTTATTTATAAAAGTTGCTGGCATTTGAACAATAATTTTTCTTCGTTTCTAGAAAATAGAGACCCACTTTACAATGAAACTTTGACAGGGAAAGTTGCTGAAATATCAGCACTTATTTATAAAAGTTGCCGACATTTCAGCAATACTTTTTCTTCGTTTCCAGAAAATAGGGACCCGCTTTACAATGAAACTTTGACAGGGACCCGCTTTACAATATGAAAGTATGATAGGGATGCCTTCTTAATTTCCACTATCCTAAAATCACATCACCTCGGTCTGACCCTGGGCATTATTATATACATAACAAACCTCGAGCCAGGATAGAAATCTAGATGGGATTATAATAATGCAACAATAATAACATAAGTGTGTGGTGTCGGGTATAAAGGTGACATATATTTCAAACACCTAGATGTCACTCATGACGTACATATCCGACCCACAATTCATTTTCATAAATCAATGATAACACATGTGCCATGGATTTATTCATTGTAACTCATAGCTGCAACTCTATTCAAATAGGATATCATAATTTACCCATATCATATGAGTTGGGTCTTGTTATATAAATTTACACCATCATTTCAAATCATTCTTTTTACAAGGTCGTCATTTCTTCTTTTACTTTATGGGAATACTATTCTCTTCTATGAATCGGATAAGAATTACATGTTGATAAATTTCCTCAATAGATTTATCCTCTACATAGACTATCCACCTTAACAAGTCATCGTGATCTTTTTCATCCTTATACTTCCACTCAGTTATGGTGGCCCCCACATGATCCCTTTGTTGTCTTATCTTCTTGGCATCTAAATGTATGATCGATTTCACCCTATAAGGGGGAGTGAATCGGGTGATACTATTAATTATGAAAATTTATTGCGAAAGTTTGTATAAAATAATCTCAACACAGATATATCAGAATTATAGCAGCATAGATAATAGCAAAATAATAAATGCAGAAATAGAACAGCACAGAATTTACCCAGCTTCGGCAAAATCCTGCCTACGTGCAACCCCCAAGCTTTCTACTAGAAATTAAGCAGTCAGACGCTTACACAGCAAACTCGCGACACCCGCTATCGACTAGCCTTAACTCCATGCTCAAAACCCTGCCACAACTTAGCCACCGAGTTGCGAATTCTCGAACTACACCACGTAGCTCGTCCCCTAGTCACACGACTAGAAATTACAATTGTTTAAAAGGAAAATACAATAAAAACAAATTAAATAACCCAAAACCCTAATTTAAAATAAACCAAAGCCTTTTAAAAATAAACAAGGCCGACCTCTTCCTTTTTCTCCTTTTATATTGTTATGCCCGTTTCTTTTGTTTGTTAAAAAATGTCGGCTTCCTGATCGTTCGTCCCTTTTCAACAAAAATTAGGGCTTTGGAAAATTAAAGTCGTCGACTTTAGTATCTCGATCGAATGATGATTTATGTCCCTTAGCTTTGTCGATCGATGCTTTCTTCTCTTTGCGCTCGTTCACGGCTGCTTAAATTTTGGTAGAGTTCGATTTTCAAAATGGTATGCAATTTTTCCTTTTTCGATATTGATTCTGCTTGACCTTTTTGAATCGAGTTGAATGATTATGCTTAGTTGCGTGAACTCGAATGAATTTTACAGCCGGCGATGATTTGGGTAAAATAGGATTCCTATATTCTCATTTGTATATAATCATTTGAATTCGTCTATAATTCTCCTCGGCCATTAGATATTCTATATATGCTTATGATGATTTCTGACCTTTTCAGTTCCTATTTTTTCGTTGCTTTATTCTCATGGTTTCGATTGATTTCTTGCCCACCATGGTTTCGAATTTCTGGCGTGTTCGATCTTTTTCCTTGGTCATCATGGCGTTAACTTTGTTGGAGACTTTGGTATGTACGTTCATCCCTGTAGCGTAATTGACTTATTTGATTTTTACTTACCGTTCCTTTTTGACTTTGGCCTTGACATTGATATTTTTAGTTGTCTGATCATCTCGACTTGTACTCTTGTGTTTCACTTGCACTTGATTACTATCACTTGTTTTGGTTGCGGCATTTCAACTTGTAATTGAACTAGGTGTTGCTTTTCATTATCATGTATATGTACACACACACACACAGATATATATATATATATATATATATATATATATATATATATTTGTATGTTGCAATTTGGTCTTGGTCTAGTGTTCTGGCAATTCTTTTCTGCTTTGTCCCTTGAGCCTTTAGTTTGTAATCTCTGGTTGGTCTGACCTGAACTGATCATTGAAGTGCATTGCCTTACCTTTGTACTTTCTAATATGTGCCATGGATGATGTGCATCTTTGCACATATGGTTGCATTTTGGTTCTGACTGGTCAGTTTCATTTATTGCATTGTTTATTCGAGCTGCTGTTTCACGTGTAGTTTGTAATTAGTCGAGCATCGTTTGAGTTGAGGCTTTTGTTTCCAGTTTTGGTGTTGTTTTGAACATGTCACCTGTGCTGTTTCGTCCGCTAGACTGAGCAGTTGAACTTTTCTTGTTTATCTAGTTTGGAGCATTTGTGGCCATCTGATTTTTTGAACTTTGTCTGGTTGTATTTGAATTGAGTCGGTGTGGCTCATGTATGAATGCATATGCACTAGAAGTCATAGCCTTGTCTCTTTGTAGTCTGGTGTATATGTTGGTCTGGGTTTGCACTTTGTTCATTTCATGATCTGGTTTACTTTGACCTGATCTGATGCATGTATATGCGATATGCTCCATTTGTATATCCACTTGAGTCTGAGTTACTCCCGACCGTTATTGCATTTGTACATTTGGATTTTTGGTCGAGGCTTGTTTTAGTTGTCTTGACCATTTTCATGAACTTGCACCCGTGTTGAATCCAGTTTATAGCTTGGGTTTGACCTTGTGCTCGTGTCGTGACTTTATTTGTATTGCACTTGAGTTGAACCCGGCTTTTCATTTGGGTTTGACCTTGTGCTTACCTATCCCTGTAATTTTATCATGTGCATATATTGGTGTGCACGGCCTTGTGGCATGTACAGTGATACATGTCACAAGCTGTTCGTGTATGATGAATTCAAAATTAAATGATGACGAACAACCCAAATAACTGAGGCAAATAATATTTTCAAAATCATTTTATTTTATAGTGCAAAAATATTTTCTTTTCAATTTTACCGCGTCAGTGTATATTTTTGTAGATTGCTCGGATGCTGGATTCAATCTGGAATAGAGTTGAAGATAAAATACGAGTGAATGAGCGATAGGTAGTGAGGATAGTTATATAAAATGAAATGTATTGTAATTGAAATATTGTATATATATATATAGTGAGAGCTTGAATTTGTACTATTCAAAATTGTAATAAATATTTGTTTGAATAAAATATCTATTTTAAACTCTGTGTTATTTATTTTAGTCATCAAATATGTATTTAATTATGTTAAAAATAAAATAGTACACTAACAAATACATTTAAATGAATATATATGTTTATTATCATCAAACAAAAATTATATACTCGCATATTCAACAATCTCCCCCTTTTGATGATAACAAACATATATTTAAGATTTTGATTTTATTAAATGTATTTGATTATTCAATTTGCTTCCCCTATTTGAATGCTCCCTCTCTACACAAAGCTCCCCCTTTATTTATGCATGTAAATGAAAATATGCAAATGAGCCTAGATGCAAATAGAAAATATTTGACCTTTATTTGTCAAAATCTTAACTTTTTCTCTCCCCCTTTTGTTACCAACAAAAGAGTAATAGTGTTAGAGAAATAGAGATAGAGTGATAGACATTAATACAACATTAAAACTCAATCGAATATAAATGTTAAACTTCAATAAAAAAACAAACAAAAAACTTAAATACTCTTATTGGCTTATATTCCACTTTAGAATGATAGGGATGATGTCATCATATAAAAACCATATAGTTGTGTCTGTTTGTGGTATATTTATCTAAGGAATTTGAATATCTACTAACCATGCATAACCGTTAGGACTTTTAAATGAGATTCGTAGTATTTCAAATTTTTATTTTAAAAAAAATGAATTCAAGTATCTTCTAACCACGCATAACCATGAGGACTTTTAAATGGGATTAGAATCAACTTGTCTATTTAATTAATCAATTTTGATATGCGTTCCACACATGCATAACCGTGAGGACTTTTAAATGAGCATGGAAGCACATAATCAAAATTTCCAAGTAATTCACCCATGCATAACCGTGGGGACTTTCAAACGAGAGCGAATACTTTGGTTCCTATTTTTTTAAAAATAAAAATAAAATGAAAAACGAATGATTTCCTGTTTAAAATACCTCATATTGACAAAATATATTGAATTTTGATGAGCGATGGTTGTTAGAAATATGATAGAAATAGAGATGGTCATGGAATTTTTACCAACAAAAGTTTTTATAACTCTTGTTCAAATTTCTAAAGAAATTTACTAAATATACCGTCTCAAGTTATAATATATGATTAATATCAACACTCATCACTTTTTCAATCACTATTTATCTTTTCGATAATTAGTAGGGAGTCAAATTAGTCAATGTAATCGTTTAAGATCAAATCCAAAAATAATTATAAAATCAATTTTTCTAAAAAATGACTAATCTGAAATAAGATCAAAAAATGATTTTATAGAAGGGGTTTTATAAGAAAAATGTCTGGTATTTAAAAATTATTTCAAGTGAAAAATATGCAGATATATTCTTTGAAAAAAACGATGCAGTTACTGAATGTCTCAACATAACTCACATTTCACTAGTAATTTTTCTATCAACTAGATTACTAGTGTAATCTGCATCTGAATTTTTCTTTCACTCGAGATTATCATTAGTTGGATGTTATAGACCAGATCGTGAAGTGTGCAACAAATTCCTTAAAATCATTTTTAACAACTTTTAAATAAAATTGAATTGAAGTCGTTCAAGTTTACATATAGTGACCATAGTGTCAGTAGTAAAGTAACGAATATATCCACATGTATCAAGAACAATTATCAATCATCATTAATAGTCCAAATAGTTCAAAAATGATTGGTTAACAATTTTGAATAAGTCAGATTAATCATCAACATTTATTTCATCATCACATTACTAGCTGATTTAATTCAGATTACAGTGTAGATTATCACATTTAATATATCATTCAATATACCATTACCTATTTTACCTCTACAATAATTTTTCGTTGATGCTCATTGTGATTCTACCACCTTTTTACTAGGCTAAGGAATCTTTGTTTTGTCGCCCATTGTGTTCTTGGAACAGCCAGAATCCAAGTAATGCTATTGTAGTTCCTTAGCCCGCCACTACACCTACATGAGAAAATATTTTTGCGACCTATTTGTTTTTATAGGTCAATGGTATTTAGTGGAAAAATATTTTAAACAATAATTTTGTGGAGACCATAACTATTTCTATATGTTCCTTTTGGAATCCAAATTCTTTTAACTTTGAGAGATTTTATATTTGTGCCTTTTGGAACCCAAATTGGAATGGTTTTCACGTGTCTGGGTCTATACCAACAAATATTTTGATTGTGTCCAATTTTTCTACAAATTATGCACATGGAATTGATTTGTTTAATTTCTTTTCTAACATTTTCATATTGATTATATCCAAGTCCTTATCTAACTGTATTAACAGTTTGTTTCCCTGATAGCATATTCAACGATCATTCATTTTTGGAAAAAAAATTTATAGTCGTTGACAATTGTTGGACTTGTGTTTTAAGTGATTTGTTTTCATTCAATAATTGTGTGCACCTTTTAATAGAATTTTCTCTCCTAGTGTTTTCACTTTCTTTCAAAATCAGAATTTCATTTTCAAGTGATTTGATGTTAATTTATGATTTTTTAATTTCATCTTCAAATGTTGGACACTTTTCACACTTAGGGATCTTACTTTGATAGTTTTTAACTAATTGATCAAGCTGTTTATTTATATCTATCAAAGTATCTCTTTGTGATTCAAGTTTAGCGTTTTTCTCCCTAAGTCTTTCGAAACAGCAATTTACTTCGTGGAAATATATAAGTAATTCTGAGTGAGTGAGTTTTGATACATCGCTTAGCTCGTCATCGTCACTATCAGTTATATCTCCTCGTAGGCTCAATTTTACTCGTTCACTCTCACTGCTAGTGCTTTTACCATCAACACTTTTATTCCACGTGGCTGCAAAACTTTTCCTTTTTGAATTCTTTTCTTGGCCACGTTGAATTCGAGGATAATTGGACTTGATATGATCGGGTTTGTTGCACTTGTAACAAATGATCCCGTGTTCTTCTGAGTTGTCTAGTGCTTTGATTATTCTGCTTTTCAATTGTTGATTTGGAGCTGGATTTCCATATATGCGGTTCCACTTTTTGAATCTCTTTATTAGTAGTGCCAACTCAGCTGCTTCATCCTCATCATCCTCATTACTGCTGCTTTTTACCAATCGTATTAATGTCGTTTCTTTAATTGAGTCATTTGAGGATGATTTCTCATTGTTGTTGACTTTTGCACCATATATTGCATCAAAAACATTCCAGATTTCCTATGCATTTTCACAATGAGAGATAAAGTTAAAATTATCTTGATTAATATGAGAATATGATATATGCATAGCAAGAGCATTAATCGAGATAATTTTCTCGTCTGTTATATCACACCCATTTTCAATAATATCCCAACATTTAACATTAACAGATTTTAAATAAAATTCCATTTTTGATTTCCAATTCAAAAAATTTGTTCCACCAAAAACAGGAGGAATAATATTGGAATGACCCTCAACAAGCCATTTTCAAAATTCAAATTTGTAAAAAAAAATGGTCTTTGAAAAATTAAATTTTTAAAACAAAAATGGCTTTTGTTCCTAGCTCTAATACCACTTGTAGGATGGATTTCACCCTCGAGGGGGGTGAATAGGGTGATACTATTAATTATAAAAATTTATTGCGGACGTTTATATAAAATAATCTCAACACAGATATATCAGAATTATAGCAGCACAGATAATAGCAGAATAATAAATGCAGAAATAGAACAACACATAATTTACCCAACTTCGGCAAAACCCTGCCTACATGCTGCCCCTAAGGTTTCTACTAGAAATTAAGCAGTCAGACGCTTACACACGTAAACTCACGACACCCGCTATCGACTAGCTTTAACTCTACGCTCAAAACCCTGCCACAACTCAGCCACTGAGTTGCGAATTCTCGAACTACACCACCGTAGCTCGTCCCTAGTCACATGACTAGAAATTACAATTGTTTAAAAGGAAAACAAAATAAAAACAAATTAAATAACCAAAAACCCTAATTTAAAATAAACCAAAGCCTTGTAAAAATAAAACGAGGCCGGCCTCTTCTTTTTTTTTCTTTTATATTGTTCGGGCCGTTTCTTTTATTTGTAAAAAAATGTCAGCTTCCTGATCGTTCGTCCCTTTTCAACAAAAATTAGGGCTTTGGAAAATTTAAGTCGTTGACTTTAGTATCTCGATCGAATGATGATTTACGTCCCTTAGCTTTTTCGATCGATGTTTTCTTCTCTTTGCGCTCGTTCATGGCTCCTTCAATTTTGGTCGAGTTCAATTGTCAAAATGGTATGTAATTTTTCCTTTTTTGATATCGATTCCGCTCGACCTTTTTGATTCGAGTTGAATGA
This sequence comes from Allium cepa, assembly GCA_030765085.1. Taxonomy (NCBI): domain Eukaryota; kingdom Viridiplantae; phylum Streptophyta; class Magnoliopsida; order Asparagales; family Amaryllidaceae; genus Allium; species Allium cepa. Next base: position 186,592,334 of record CM060934.1, read on the forward strand.
TTATGCTTAGTTGCTTGAACTCGAGTGAATTTTATGGTTGGTGATGATTTGGGTTAAATAGGATTCTAATTCCTATATTCTCGTTCGTATATAATCATTTGAATTCGTCTGTAATTCTCCTCGGCCATGCGATATTGTATAAATGCTTGTGATGATTTCTAACCTTTTCAATTCGTATATTTTCGTTGCTTTATTCTCATGGTTTCGATTGATTTCTTGCCCACCATGGATTCGAATTTCTGGCATGTTCGACCTTTTTCCTTGGTCATCACGGCGTTGACTTTGCTGGTGACTTTGTTTTAGTTGTCTTGACCATTTTCATGAACTTGCACTTGTGTTGAATCCAGCTTATAGCTCGGGTTTGACCTTCTGCTCGTGTCGTGACTTTATTTGTATTGCACTTGAGTTGAACCCGGCTTTTCATTTAGGTTTGACCTTGTGCTCACCTGTCCCTGTAATTTTATCAAGTGTATATATCAGTGTGCACGGCCTTATGGCATGTACAGTGATACACTGTGCATGTCACAAGCTGTTCGTGTATGATGAATTCAAAATTAAATGATGACGAACAACCCAAATAACTGAGGCAAATAATATTTTCAAAATCCATTTTAATTTATACTGCAAAAATATTTTCTTTTCAATTTTACTACGTTAATGTATATTTTTGCAGATTGCTTAGATGCTGGATTTAATCTGGAATAGAGTTGAAGATAAAATACGAGTGAATGAGCGATATATAGTGAGGATAGTTGTATATGATGAAATGTATTGTAATTGAAATTTTGTATATATAGTGAGAGCTTGAATTTGTGCTATTCAAAATTGTAATAAATATTTGTTTGAATAAAATATCTATTTGAATTTAAACTTTATGTTATTTATTTTATTCATCAAATATTTATTTAATTATGTTAAAAATAAAATTATACATTAACAAATACATTAAAATGAATATATATATATATATATATATGTATGTATGTTTATTATCACCAAATAAAAATCATATACTCGTCATATTTTGGTGTTATAGTTCACTTCAAGTGTTTGTGTGGTGGCACTGTTCTCTTTGTTTACACTATGTCTTCAATAATCTTCAATTTCTTCTTTTGTCCTAGCAATAGATCGTCTAAACACAGTAATGAGGAACAAGGTTATTACGATTTGGGTTGCGATCTTTGAATTAGTCCGGTAGAATGGTTACTAGAAGTATGATAATCAATACCTCATATCGTTCTTGTCAAATGTTATATTTCAACTTTCAAAAAAATTGGCTTCATAAAACAACATTATTCCTCAATTTGATGTTATATATTAATTAAATGACATGTATATTCATTTCACTTTATCAACCAATAATGCGTTCGAACACGACAATTCACACATTCACATTAAGATCAATGGTATATGATAAACTTGATATAATATCAAACAAGTATTTAAAATCACTAAAATTCATTCATATCATTCATCCATTTAACTTCCATTTTATTCATAGCATACTTGGCAATTCACTATATACCTAATACAGTTCATATATTATATAAAGTAAATGTTATTCGTTCCATTCAAATTTAATCAAGTAAGTTTCCATCATTTATCTTAACATGAGTATATTAGTATAGGCTACAAATTAGTATCAAACTTATACAAACTTTATATTTACTCAATTTAAACTCATACTTCATATTTTATAAAATATACTCATGTCTTCTAGAATACATAACTATATACTTGGTTTTTCATTCCTTTGAAATCATATTATAACCCTTTTAAATTTAACCAAGTATTATTCAATACTATTTAGTACTAAATCAAACTCTTATACTTTCATTTGAATATTATATGAATTACAAACTCATTTATAAAATATTTTCAATATTGTTTCGAATAATTCTCCAAAGTTCTTATATAGAAACTTATATATTTAAATCATTCATCTCTTATGGTTTAAATTCAAATTCAATTTTTTTTTCTAAAATAAATTAACTTTATTTGATAAAAGATTTTCTAACTTTAAAACCTATATACAAATATTCATCACATGGATTTCTCTTCAATATTCATCATATAGGATTTCAAATTCAAACTCAATTTAAATATTATTATTTTCAAATATGCTGTGGAGCTATGGATTGTTATTATCTTCAATATTAATCACATGGATTGTTATAAAGTATGCTGTGAAGATGTACCATTCTTCCTGGGGGTGGTTCCAAAATGGAAGATAGTAATTAATAAATGTTTGTTCGATCCTAGAACAACTTGTATGGATGAATGTTGGCATTTCTTTTCTACTTGGAGGGCAATGTTAGGATTCCAAGAGGGAATTGCTAAAAGAAGGTAAATCGTTGCCTCAACCCTCACACCTCGGTAATGGCAAAAACATGGTAGATGCAGCAGTGCTATGTAGGTCACTCCCATTAGGGTGTGTCATCACCTTTCTAGATTATCATATTATGGATTTGCTTGTGCATGAGAGCTCTCTATAAAGGTTGGGAACAGCCGGGGTGATGACATATTCGATACCATCCAATAAGGGGTAGGCCTTTCTGTGTTGGAAAGGTCGAATGGTTTTCATCCTCTGGTACATTTTATCTAGAGGTGTACCATTTTCGGAAGATAGTCCCTTAGTTTTCCATTTGTTACAATCCATTCTCCAATAAGCGCCTTTGGTTTTCGATTATATACCGATTGTTGTTGTGATGTAAACACATCACATCTACTTGATTATTGGTATTTTAAACCATAGACATTATTATAATATCACTAAATTTTTATAATAAAAATGGTTTGGTTATCGTAAGGTAACCGTCTGTGTTTATGTGCGATGTGGTTTTACGAGATACCTTTTATTTTGAAAAAGGTTTTCAAATGTAGAAATCAATATAATTTGATTGAAGTTTCTCATGCTGGTTTAGCATACTGATCCAGACGTTATTTTCTTATAATGCTCGGGTTAGCCCGAGCATATTTTCTAGATTTAGCTGGATGCTTTGGAGCTTTTAGGTGGCGAGGTGGATTTTCCAAGACATATTCACGTATCTTATATTCTTCTGCTCTGTTTTGTTCTTGTCTGTATTTATCCATAATTGTAAGGACATGTCGTTATAACTGTCCAGACTGGTAGTATGTTAGAGCACTATGATATAGTGTATATAATAAAGGTGATTTTGATTTGTAAAGACTCACGATGTATGATTCTGTTCTATTTTTTTCCTTTAACCCCTAATAACTTGTTTTTTAGACACTTAAATAATCGACACACGAACACCAAGGATGTATTAAGTGCCGTCTTTAGGTTGAGAAAGTCAAATCGTTACATTGGCTAGAAATTTAGCTCAGTATAATAGTGTACCAATCATGACATACAAATGTGGTGTCTGGTATAAAGGTAACACATAATTCAAACACAGATGTCACTCACGCCATACCAAATCCTGCTCATAATTCATTTTCACAAATTAAAGCTTGCACAGGTGTCACAGCTTCATTTATCGTGACTTACAGCTGCAACTCTATTCAATTGGGATATCATAGTCTATCCATATTTATGAGGTATTTTTTGTATAGATTCAAGTAATGATTTCAAATTCATTTTACGAGGTCGACATTTCAAGTTTAATTTATGAGAGTTCTATTGTACTCTTCTGGGAATCCAATCTGGATTGCACTTTGATAAATCTCCATAATGGATTTATCCTCCACATAAACTATCTGTCTTAGAATGTCATCATGGTCTTTTTCACCCATATACTTCCAATCAGTTATGGTAGCTCCCACATGATGCTTTTATTGCCCTACCCTCCTAGCATCCGAAGACGTAATAAATCTTATTCGTGTTATAGCCCACTAGTCTCCATCTGGTGGTGCTTTTTCTCTTCATTTTCACTATGTCTTCGATTATCTTAAATTTCTCCTTTTGTCCTGGCAACATATCGTTTGGATATAAGGATAAAGGATAAGAACATCACGATTTGGGTTGTGGTTATCAAATTAGTCTACTTGGATGGATACTAACCATCTAGTAGTCAATACCTCATACCATTCCTATCATATGTTAAATTTCAACTTTCAAAACATTTGTCTTCCCAAAACATTATTATTCCCCAATTTGATGTCATATCTTAAATTAATGCCGAGTATATTCATATCAATTTATCTCACAATATTGCATTCAAACATTTCAATTTAAACACGACAATTCACTCTTTCACATTAATATCAATGAGATATAATAAACTTGCATATACTATCATGAGTGAAGCATACATCATAATCCTATACTTTTGATTGTATATTAAATGAATTCCAAATTCATTTAAAAATATTTTCAATATCATTTCGAATAATTCTCTAAAACTCTTTTATAGAAAAGCTTACATATATAATACTATCATCTATTATGGTTTAAATTTAAATTCAAATTATTTTGAAATAAATGAACTTTATTTCATCAAATATTTTCTAAATTTAAAACCCATATAAAAATGTTTATCTCGCTGATTTATCTTCAATATTCGTCATACAGGATTTTAAATTTAAACTCAATTTAAATCCTATTATTTTCAATGTTAAACTAATTCAAATTCATTATTTCCAAACTTGTTCAAAATCTTTTTTAGAACCAATCTAGTAATAGATTTCCATAAAATTCTTTTTTCAAAGAAATTTAAAAATAAAAACTTCATTTTTTCTTTAAATTCAAATAAACTAAATAAACTTGAATAAAATTAAAGTTTAATATTTCTAAATATTCTTTATTTTTAAATATATTTAAAATTTACATAACTCCCAAATAATCAACTTCAAATAAAAACACATTGTTTTTGTTTTTGGAATCAAGATTATTTAATATAAAAACATAAGAAGCTTTTGAATCAGTTTGAACTCTCATCCAACCTTGTTTAGAAATCTAATTTTCACTCAATCAATCATTGAACAAGCTATAAGGTGAGAAGGTATATTAGAATAAATGGCCAGCAAACAAGGGTGTAGTGAAGAAGAAGCAAGCAAAAAGAAAAAAATAAAAATAAAAAGCTGGCAAAGGTTCAGGGCTTACTGCCCTGAAATTCGATACCATCGGTCCATCGATAGTGACATTGGTGATCTACCGATCGCAACGATGTTCTGGGAGGTAATGCCTAAAACCTTGTCTATTATGGTCGTCATCTATTGGCGTTCCATAGCGATATTTCTTGGAACTTTGACTAGGCTTTACACTACATATTCTACTCTATACTTATGTCAAAATGGTTTGAAGCATTGATGAGTGAGCAGGGTATTATCGCATGCATTGACATTTACTTTTACATTAAGAAGATATATACATAACAGTAAATCAATATATATATATATATATATATATATATATATATATATATATATATTCGCCTTCTTTACTTTGCCGAATAATTCGAGTAACCGTAGTTTGTTAAAAGGAGGAGTTGAAAAATAAAAATGGCAGTGTGAATGTTTTCTGGATTTCAGAGAGGAAGAAGAGAAGAGCACAGGGGTTTATTTAGGTATGGGTAAAGAATACCGTTGGGTTAAGTAATATGTAGAAGTTAAAATATGATGATTATAAAGATAGTATAAAAAGTGTGGTCCAGTTAAACTTTTCTAATTTATTTTTATTTTATTTAAATAAATTTGTACAATTAACTGCCTTATAATTCGAACAGCCTTTCAACCAATATTTTTCATTCGTTTAAAAATCCACTTAAGGTATTCTATTAAAATTTTACTTTATTCTTATAACGATTTTCTTTTTGAAAAATATTATTTCCAATTTCAACAATTATATAATAGACAGTTTATTTTCGAAATAATTCCAAAATTTCTCAAATATTATTTATTTTCCCAAAATAAATTTCCAAACAAATTTTGGATCTTTAGAACACAATTCCAATTTCAAATTTGAATTTCCAATCAATATTTTTCCTTTATTTTCAAATAACTTCAAATATTCACTTTTATTGAATTAAGTTTAATAAATTTTCTGATATTATTTCCCAATCTCATTTTTCGAATTTTTATTAAGTTAAAATAATTTTCCCTAATTCAAATCCATTTGAAACTAAAATTTCTTTGAAAAATTCAAAATTTCATTTATTCATCATAATCCCAAATTAAAATCCAAAACAAATACATTTTATTATAATTAATAATAACATAATGTTACATCAAAAGAGTAACATGTCATACAAATATCTGAAGATCTGCTGTAATTGACATCAACAATAGCAACATGACCCTCAATAGCTTATGCTCTGAGCTTTATGGGTGGTGGCTTATCAGGATTCAATCAATTCCTTTGCATAAACAAGTATCCTTCTTGCCAGCGTATTAACATCAAAACACTTAAGTTTTCTTGGTAGGCTAGCCAAACAACTTAGCCCAATCATGGGTTGCATAATAGATTGGATATGAGAGAAATATGCCCCCCAAGTGAGAATTGATAAAACCTGTTCTCTTGCGTTGTCGACTGATGGGCACCGAAGAGTAATAATAAAATGGCTTGTCGTCATTGGAAAGATGGCTGTGCTCCAGAATGCATCATCTCTCGTCATTATTAGAGAGTTTGAAAGAGAAAACTGGGTCGTTGAAATGCACATTTAGACCACCATTAAGCTTCCAAGCATGACAACAATGGTCTCTAACAATATGTTATAAGGAGGGTTGGAATCTAGAAAGTAACCAATCAAATAGTCATAACAAAAGTCTATACTCGCTTGCACAGCCTCAGCCGATGGCACCATAATTTCATCGATTTCGACTATATCAAACGTTCATGGTAGGTATTCACCCGCATTTCATGGTAGAGTAGAAAATAAAGAGGACCACGGTTTTACAGGTGGGGGTTTACTAAAATAGGTTCAATATTCGCGTCAGAGTGATGCTAGTGGCAGGTTTTTCGGTTGGGACATTCCTTTGAACAACTGGTTGCAAAGAAAAAACTCATGCACATTTTCATCCCATGGCAAAAGATTATTACACAAACCAACGATAGTCGCAACCTTCCTAACATATGTAACAACATCGTCTAATGGAACACTGAGCGGAGGAAGATCTAAGTTAGGCGCTAAATGAAACTTTGGGCTCAAGACGGGGTTAGCTGTAAACAATAGGGATGGTTTAACATTTGTGTAGGCAGAGGTAGCGTCAGGTCGAAGACTGGAAGGCACGGAAGCGAGTCAATGGCGTGGGGCAGCTCTGATAGGTAAACACGAGGGAAGGGATGATTCCAAGAAAGAGTAAGCGTGTCAGTGTGAGTTGGAACACATAGCAGGTCCTCTGCTGGATGAGGCAGGCACGTGGTAGGGGATTGTGTTTGGATGTTGAAGCATCTGCTGATGCGGGTGCCGGAGGAGACATAGTCGAATTTTGGATCTGGATCTAGAGAGTCTGAAAATCGGTGCAAGCTCTTCTTCTTGGCGTGAAAGGAGACTAGGTCAGTAACGTGAAGGGAAGAGAAATAAGATGGGGTGAAGGGGTGAGGTCAGATGTTGGAGATGATGAGAGAGGGAAGTGAAGGCTTATCGTAGACGGGCGCTATTAAAAATGAAACGTGAAATATAATTCATTATGTATTTTTGAAGATTAACACTATCGATATAATGATAACATAATATATCCTAAGTTCAAATCTAATTCATCCATAGAACATTTAATCTTAAAGGATATAGTGCGTATTTAATTAAAAGGATTTTGTTTTGAAATTTTCACACTCTACCACATTGTTCGATGCACATGATCCAACAATGGGATCAGGGCATGCATTGTGTTATTATGAATAATATATAAAATTTGAACTTAAAATTGATTTAAATTTAAATCTATAAATGTCAAAAATAGACTTAAAATTGTTCTAAATTTGTATTCATAAAGGTTATAACTATTAATTTAAAATTGTTATAATTTAAAATTAAAATTTATAAGGGTTATGAATATAATTTAAAGTTATTTAAATTTATATTCATAAATTTAATAAATGAACAAATTTAAAAATATTTGAATTTGAACTTATAAAAGTTAAAAATAAATAAATTTGAAATTGTTTTGAGTTCAAAATTATAAAAGTTATAAGCAAACAAATTCAAAATAATATAATTATAACATGAACAACAAATGTTACAGTTTTTAAAAGTTAAAAATGAAGTTGTAATTGTTAGAACATCTGATATTGGTTTGATGATAACAACTAGATAAACATTAATAATGATAATTTTACAAGTCTATGTATGATATAGTATAAGAAACACAGAAATCTATCAAGGTATATTGCATGATAATCAAGTAGAGATATAATACACATATCAAGGCAAATCAATAAAAGAATTCAATTACAAGAACAAAAGGAGTCAAGATCAAGGAGATAAGAACAAGTATAGAAGAGTACAAGACATCTATCAGTCAATTTTCAAGTATAGCGAGTCATAGATTTAATTGTTAAAGATCACATATCAATTCTTGCATTTCTTTTTTAAAAGCTCTTTATTTTATTCTCCATAATAATTATATAAAAAAATTGAGAGAAATGTGTGATCCTCTAAAGTAGAGGAGAGCACATATGTACATATGTATATCACTGAAAACAAAGGAGCTGCCAATATGCCTGGCAGGTGACAAATCATAATACAGAGAAAACAAAGAAAACAAACTCAGGGAAATTTTTGAATGAGCTCCGGCAAAGCCAGTGTCCATTACACCTCAATATCGAACTTCGGCAAGGCCACCGCCTCGATAATGAAGTGTTAGAAGTACCATAACGAGAACAACAAAAGAGATCTACAAGCAGCTCCACCAGAAAAAGGACGCCTCACTGCAAACGCGGATGAATCGGAAAGAAGGCCTCGTTGCAGATGCGGATGATCCAAAGTGAACGCCTCGCTACAAATGCAGATGATCCATGGTGTGACCAAGTGCACAAATGGATCAACGAGTAGCTCCACCAGAGAAAGAACGCCCCACTGCAAAAGCGGATGATCCAGAAATAATGCCCCACTGCCAATGCGAAAGATCCAGAATGAATGCCTCACTACAATCCTGGCAACAACAACCCTGAAAACCTGCAAATAGCAATCTAGCACCATATCCGGCCTAAACCTGTATCTGAAGATGGAACTATACAAAAATATAAGAATAATACACATATATGTATATAAATGGAATTTATATACATATATATGTATTAATGAAGTAAAAGTAATAGAACTAAAGCTAAAATTATAAGACAGTAAAGAAACTAAAATAAGTGATAGACTAAAAAAGATCAAAGCTCATTATGCAACATCTTAATAGACTCTAAAGATGTGAAATAGTGATTTCAAAATTAAAAAGGCAAAAAATTAACAAAATATGAAGCTAAAAAATATATAAACTATAAAATCAAAAAAATTATCCTTATGCCCCTTTAATCAAAAGAACATTATGATAATTAGCAAAATCATCATTCAATCGAGAAAATGTTAATGCTATAATTATTAATGTTAAAAATATTATTATTTTTGTTTAAATAGCTTAATGTTATTTCTAATCTTATTAAGATATTATTTGAAATGATTATTTTTAGCTAATCTATATTTAGGATTTGAGATCCAATTGAAACAAAATGATGATATTATAAATATCAATCTATTGATATGACTATTATTATTATTAAAAAAGTTTCTACTTTCTTTCAAACCAAATATACCAACATATTATAATGAATAAAATATCAAGTAAAAATCTATTTTCTTTTTTAAATTAAATCTTAAATTATTCCAGTAAAAATCACAATGGGTAACTTTAGTTGTAAGAATAAAGTTAAAGATTAGAGAATGTAACAAGTATCCATACAATCATAATATACATGATTATAATCTTCAAAATACAATTTACAAAAAGTACATTTATTATCAATTTGCATATTCTTTCTTTTTAAATTTCAATAGTATTTAGCTTCTCATGCATGATTAACCACATATGAAACTTAGCTTTGGGCGGAGGTTAGCTTTCTAAATAAGTTTAAAAAAGTTATTAGTAACACCCGAGAAATTAAGAAGTTTATATAAAGAATTAGAAGTGAATTTCTTACTTTTATCCCAATCCCAGTTAATAAAATCATTTTCGTTATCAATATTATATAAATTCATTCTTCCACGTAATAAAGAAAATTTTCTAAGAGTTGTAAATTCTAAGATTCTATTAAAACTAAAATTCCAAGAGGGATCATTACCCAGAGAAAAAACATCTAAAATTAATGCGTTCTTAAAGTTACAAATTTCATAAAGATCTTTAATTTCAACCCCAAGAGGAATGACAAATATCCAACAATCATGTCAAAAGAAGTATTATTTCCTGAATGAACGATCGTACTATTACCAATGTTAAAAATATCATGACATTTTAAAAATAGATTTCCAAAAATTAGACATTGTATTGGTACCTGAAGGTGTAATTTGGTATAAATTATTAATACCATTATAATAATGTTTAGAAATAATTTCTTTTCAAATAGAATTATGCTTTATATCCTTAAATTTCCATAACCATTTTCCTAATAAAGACAAATTCATATTATGCAAATTAATAACTCCTAAACCAGCTTCCTTTTTCGATTTACAAACTGTTTCCCAATTAACTAAACACTTAAGACTATTGTTAGAATTATCGCCACTCCATAAGAAATCCCTTCTTATTTTATAAATATTATTAATCACCAAATCTGGGAAAATGGTGCATAGACATCCAATAGATTGGAAGAGTAGATAAAACAGAATTAATGAGAACTACTCTACCCGCTCTTGATAAAAATCTCCCATTCCAATTAGAAATTCTATTTTTAATTCTATCTATAATAATTATCTAGTCATCAAGCTTAAGTTTGGTTGGTCTAATAAAAAACCAAGATAATCAAAAGGGAAATTCATAGTTTTACAATTAAGCGTATTAGCAACTATACTTTCAACCTTATCAACATCATTTAATACTAAAATCGAACTTTTATCGAAATTAATTTTTAGCCCTAAAAGAAGTTCAAAGTAGTATAAAATAAATTTAAAGGTAATGACATGATTAGGCAAATGAGAAGTAAATAATAATGTGTCCTCCGTAAATTGAAGAACGGAGAGACTATTGCATGAGATTCCACTACCAAAGCACCCTAAAGAACCATTATCATCCACTTTTTTTAATAATCATTGCGAAAACATCTACAGCTAAGTTGAACAAAAGTGACAATAAAGAATCACCCTGCCTTAAGCCTCGTTTAGATTGAATTTTATTTTCTAAAATACTACTAACCATAATACTAGTATTACCATTTTTAAGCAAAGTCATAATTCAACCAATCCATTTGCGACTAAAACCTTTAGCCAGTAACGTATCAATAAGAAAATCTCAATCAACCGAGTCAAAAGCTTTCGCGAAGTCCAGTTTGAGAATAGCACAATTTATGCTATTTTTACAACAATGACTAATGTATTCTTGAACAGTAACCACTCCATCTGTGATATTTCTATCCTTAATGAAAGCGGTTTTTGAACAATCAATTAGATCATTCATTCTAGTGCTAAGTCTATTAGCTAAGACTTTTGAGATAATTTTAACAGAACAATTAATTAGGGAAATCGGTTTGCAAAACTAAATCTTCCTAATTTAAGTTTCCCATCATAAAATTCATTAAACATGTTAATTAAATCAATTTTAAAGCATCCCAAAATAATTTGTAAAATAAAATAGGAAATCCATCAGGACCTGGAGCTTTATTACTAGGCATGTCGTTAATAGCCTTTAAAACCTCCTCTTCAGAAAAAGGATTATCAAAGTTAGAAAGGTTGATTCTAGATTCAATAGGATAAAATTCATTCCATCTAACGTTTACTCTATGCTTATTCTTATTACCAAAAATATCCCTATAGTAATCAGTAAAGGCCTTATTTAGGTCTCTTTGATCAACCAATTCAACATTATTCACAAAAATAGAATTTATCGTGTTGCTATGTTTTCCATCATTAGCCATATTATTGAAAATTTTTGTAATATTATCACCTTCATTATTCCATCGAATTCTAGATCTCTATTTCCATATAACATCTTCTTTTTCTAAATTTGAATTAAGCACATCTTTTAAATTAGCAAGAACATTATGCTCTCCAAGATTTAATCATCTAGTTTATTCAATCTTGTTAATTTTAAGCATTCAAAAAGTAAGTTTTCTTTTTAGTTTTAATACTGCCAAAAACATTCTTACTCTAATTTCTAAGAAAATTCCAAAGAGCCCTAAGTTTTACAACAAAATTCTTTGCAGAGTTATCCGTATTTCTGATATTATAAAAATTCATCGATAACCATTTATTTTTAATTAAATTAGAGAAATCGAATTCTAATAACCACACTTTTCAAATTTAAAAGTATTATTAATAAATTTATGATGATCGCAAATAAGAATGATAGTACAGTGATCATAATAAGTATATGGAAAACCAGAGACTTTACAAATAGGAAATTGTCTTCAATTTCATTAATGAGGAAAATCTATCTAAATGAGCTATAGAAGGAGACTCCTTAGTATTACTCCAAGTGAATTCTCTATTAGTTAGAGGTAATTCAATCAAATTAGAGTTAATACTGAACTGGTCAAATTCTTCCATAGAAGAGAAATCACCTTCGCAGGGTGAACTTTCTCCTAAAAAACGCATAACATTGAAATCACCCTCCATAATCGCGAATGATCAAAATTCCAGACATTCATTCCATAGAACTCGACGATCAATTTTAGAGTTTGGCCCAGAAAAATTAGAAATATTTAATAAAGAGTTATCTCTAAGGTTAATAAGAATAATATGTAAAGAGTGATGCTTGGTAATAGTTTGAAGAGGTTTAAAAGATTATCACGCCACCCTATAAGTAAACCCCCAGAAGCACCAATAGAAGGTAAACAAGTCCAATGTCTAAAATGACAGCCACCCAATCTTCTGTAAAAATGAATATCAGGACAATCTATTTTTGTTTCTTATAAAATGGCAATATCTATAAAGTAATCTTTAAAAAAAGCTTTGACTTTATCTCAATTATTTAAATCATTAAGACCCTTAATATTTCAGCTAATAATCCTCATAGTCCAGTCGATCCAACCCTCTCTATTTCCATGCTCTCAATGTAAGCAGAATCTAATCCAACATCGGTAAAAACAAAAGTGGTATCTCTAGCTAACCGACAACTCTCACTGGTAGATAAACTACCTAAAGCATATGAAGAATAAGTACTACCTAACCTAGAAGTCATACCTGAGCCTAAATTCATAGTGTCACTCATAGCACTCGAATCAGGTGAATCACCTATAAATGAAGAATGATTGCTACGGATCTTGGCACTACGACTAACAACACCATTAACAATAATGGATTTTCTACGCCTTCCTCTCTTAGATGATGAAGAAAAAACTAAGGCACGATTGTTAATATTACAATCACTCTCCTTATCCACTGAAATTTTTCATGCATTATGATGTACAATCTCTGCAACAGTAACACCAGTAAAACAATCCCCTCCACCTGCAGAAAGAACATCGGATTTTACTTCCTTGAACTCCTCAATCATAAAGTCACCCAAATTAACAACGTCCTCTGAAAGCAAGATTTTATTAGTTTTATGAAAGCTGACAGAGTTCAAACCATCCTCTGATTGAAACTCTTCATCCCCACGGTAAGACTTCCTTCTTATAAACTCACCATCTTCTCCAGCCAACCAATCACCACGGCAAGCTAACCCTTCCATATTATTAAGATTCCCAACCCCATCAAAAAATCGATCCTCATTAAAAATTAAGCAATTAGAGACAGAATCATGAACCATATGCATATCTTCACTATGCATGTCACCCACTACATCTCCACAAACTAACTGCACATCGTCTTTTAAATCACGATACCTACCGTGAAAGTTAACATCATTCACCCAGATAGCCCAAAAAAAACCATCGACAGAATCAAGAGCATCATCACGGGGGACTACCACTCAGATAACTTCACTACCCTCAAAAACCTCCTTCAGAAAGCCGGTATTGACATTACCATTATAAACCACTACAACACCATTTGACTTTTGTCCATCATCACAATAATCATTAATATCACAAAGCACACTAATTTCTTCCAAATAATCAAAAGGAAATAACTCATCATCAGAAACATGAGCTATAATGATCTGATTATTAAAACCAATAGAATCTCCTTCACGAACACCAGACCCTTGTCATAGTCTCTATCTACACACTTCCCCTTTAAACTATCAGAACCGACACCATTGCATCCCTGAACCCGAGACTCAAAGCTTGCTATCATATACCAATGATTCAAGAGATGGTGGAACAACAATATTAACATCAAAACACTTAGAAATCATATCAGCATCTTCGATCAAAACAGGGTCCAATCCATCATCCTTCATAGACATCAGACAATCATAACGGTTAGAAGTGTCCATCTTAAAACTGCCCACATCACAAGATTTTGCATTGGATCTTTTACTGTGAACCAGAAAAAAATCATCTTTCTTCTCACATCGATGAACTAAGGAATCAGAATTTTCTATAGAAAAATAAGCATTACTATAATCAAAGACTATATCACTGTCTATCGAAAATTGAGGACCCATTCTACAAAGCACAACAGTAGGGTCTAATAACAAAGGATCAAAGAAATTAGAATCCTCCGCAAGAACTGCAATAAAGATATCAGAATCCATAAAAACTTCATTAAGAATGCTCGAAAACCCATTATTTCCACTAAAAGATGGTGACAAGTCAGTAGCAAAAACATCATCATCTAAAGGAGAAGCAAAAATACCAAAATAATCCTTTGGATTCCCAAAGTCTTACTGTAATCTCTACCAATATTAACCTTATTAATCACGTCGAAATCCCTGAATGGTTCCTCAAGAAATTCAATTCCCTTTGACCTTTGGATCCATAAATGATCTAACCAAATTCTCCTAAGTTTCATGCATTTCAAAACAAATTGAGAACCATGGTCCGATAAGGAAAGATTCTTGCGCCTGTCATAAAAAGGAATGAATTTCATCGAGCACTCGATTTTTTGTATCCAAAAGAGCCGCATCTAAGGCATCTTACTAGATCGCGATATTCTTTGGCCAGATGATAAAAATCACCACATCGATAACAATATATCTTTCCGCGTCTGGAATTAATCCAATCCACATATCTGTGTTTCAGAGAAGAAGAATTTCTTAGTACAGAGAGAATTGCCTCCTTTACTACCTGATCATAAGATCGCTTAGATGAATAATTGTGATCTGGATATTGATTGGATGATAATAATAGTGAGGAAGCGAGAATGATGAAGAAGGATACAAAAAAGAAGAAGAACGATACGAAAAAGAGAGAGAGCTTCAGGCACCATTTTCTTCATAATAATAATTATATAAAATTTCAATCTTGGTTTTACAAGTTAAAAGGGTTAAAACATTTTTTATAAAAAATGTATCATTTTACATAGGATATGTTAACATACCCAATGATGTATGTCGAACATACTAGCAATTGGGCGTAACTTTTCAATTTAAAATAACGGACAATACCTTTCACTAATTCAAGAAAAGTCACTCCTTTTCATCTTTTATTTAAAGGCTTTGTATAATGAATTTTTCAAGTACTTCTCTCTCATTCTCTATGTTCCCACATTGCAGAAAAGTCCTATTACTCACTTATACTTATAATTTACAAATCCACTTACTTTCTCTTTATTTCCTCATGGATTTGTAATCTGCTAATAATTTAGAGAGTCTGCATATATTTCTCTATCATTTACTCTCTCATCTTATCCTATTCCTTAAAGAAATCAGATATATATTGCTATTAGAAGTCTATAGGAAGTTATATTGAAGATTACTTGAAATTATGATTGAAAGATTCAATTTCTTATAGATGTTACTGTACTATTTATTTGTAATGGTGTATTCTAACACCCATACAATGTCAGGACTATATAGGTGACCTTGACCTCTCATGGAAAGTTAAGAGGTTGGGTTTTCTTACCACTAGTGGAAATGCAAGAGGTTAGGTGTGACCTGCCACACGTTAAAAGTCAGGATGTAGCTTGCCACCTGATTCAAAATCAAGTTGTGAGGTGTACTTGCCTCCTATGGAATTGTAGTTCGTTATAGTGGAAATTCTATATGGGTACAGGACTGGATGTAGAATTGAAAATCTAAACAAGTATAAAAATTCTTGGCATCTTCTCTTTACTTTTACTATATTTACTTGCTGATTTTACTATCTTGTTCCCTGTAAATCTGATTTTGTTTTAATAACATTGATAATCATAATATAATTTGGTAATAATTTAAAAATTACCATTCACCCCATCTGGTGTTATATTAACCAAAAGATCCATTCCGCATGGTAGTAAGGTTGCACATTCATATCCCCACAGTAATATTATTAAAAAAATTAATTGATAATACATGCATACATACATAAAAATACGATTTAATATTATATTATAAATTTTATAATTAAATAAGTGAATCCTATATAATGTATATATATAAATAAATAAATAAAATAAATGAATTGAAAATTAAAATCAAAATAAAACCCATAATAGTTACAAGGAATAAGTGCATATGTATATAATTGTGTGTGTGTATGTGTAATGACAAAGGATTTCATTGAGTGTTTTGAATACTCATTATTCCTTATAGAGGATAAGGTTTATTGTTATGATCTTGATATTACGAATTTAAATTAATGTTGCCCTTTATCATATACAATATAAATAGAATACAATACGTACTTATAATTGGTAATCACTTTCACGCCATAAAATATTTATAGTGATATTTATATTGTCCCTGGATTGGTAAGAACATTTTATATTATTGTTAAGCACCCTCAAGGCCTTAAATCATGAAATGATGGGTTATGAGTATCCAATGTACTTTATGATTTGTTAAGCACACTCAAGATCATAAAGATAATTAGAAGTAAAGAATATATGGTTGGGAGTTATGTGCAAGATATAACTATAACATGTTATTTTCCATTTTTGAGCCTATAATTTGTTGAGCGCCCTTAAAGTTGTAATAACATGGTAAATAGATCCTAACACTAGTTATAGAAATTTACTAACTTTCGGCATCTCATTTAAGTAAGAAATTTAAAATCTAGTTGAGCCTTTTTAGAAAAACAAAATAAACCATTCAAATAGGTGTAAAAACATGTGTAAAATTATAATAATCTACTTTAATCAATTTTCATAGGTAGTATAATTGATATATTCCTTTATCGACTAAAATATACTAAATAAACTAAATTAAAATTTGACAAAGAAATGCGATAGTTGATGTACCAATAAATTAATATTTTGTCATGTTGTCATATCAATACCTATATTAGAGCCAAATAATACAACCATTAAAACCTTTTTGTCTTAGTTACTTAAGCATGAATATTCCCGAGACTATATATTTTCTTTTGTGAGTTTTGAACTCTAAGAAAATAATGATCCATACTTGATCACATACAAAAGTTGTATGGTGAACAATCACATAATATTTGGAATTTCAATGAAACTGTTTCATTTTAAATGAGCAAGTAAACCATCGTGCGATATCATGTGTTCAATATAGTTGAATAGAATAAGGATCTTGTTGTGTTGCAAACAATACGGGGCAAAGGACTACAGACACAGCTAAGAATTCAATCACTAAAATATTAATTTTGATCTACTTACTTAAGCGCAACAATTAGATCTTCTTAATGTGTCAAGGATGAGTAAATGTATTTTTGTAAAGTAATCTGGTGCAGGTCTTGTAATAAAGGGTTTCTCTTTTGAATGGTTCAACCATTAAAAGAGAAAGTGAAAGTATGAGAGTGGATGTAGCATAGGCATAGTTAAGATAAAGAGAGAGTAAATGGTCATCTTTGTCTCATGAAGAGACATTGAAAATGGATTTGTGTAAAATATTTGTATAAGCTTAATAAGTAATAAAAAATATATTTTTCGTTCCAAATATTATGTTCTCGTAGAAAAATCTTCTCTATAAGAACTATTCATTGAGTTTGAGTTGATTGATCCGAAACTCTTGACTGTTAATTAGTTATAGTATAAAAAATAAATAGCTCATAATAAGTGATTGAATGAAGCTTCGTGTTCCAAATGTTGTTATTATAATAGCAAAAATAGTGGGAGCATACCATACGACAATTGCTAAGGGACGAACCAAATTTTGAAAAATTACTTTCCTTCATATCAAATATTATTTATGAAATAATAAACAATTTTGATTTTGATCGAAATTAGATGTAGCTTTACTTTCATATAAATATTATGCATATTCATTATAATATAATTTTTTTGGTGTATTGACGATGGTATTTGTTTTCATAACAATACAGAAGCATTTAAAATATTTAATAATTATTTTTGAAATAATGGACTAAGCCATGTCTTTAAGAAATTATTCTTTAATCATATGGTTGTGAATCATATGATAATTGTGAACTGCATCCCAAATGATTAATGTTAAATTTGTCATCTAGTGGGAGCGATAAACGAGTTAATGAACTCTTCGGATTGATACATACAGATGTATCCAGTCCATGATCAAATGATACCAAAAGCAAACTCCCATACTTCATTGAGTTCATCGATGAATTTTCTGAGGTATGAACAAATGTATTAGATACACTAATTAGATGTCTATGATAATTTCATAGTATATAAAAAGGAAGTAGAAACTATAACATGTAGAAGAATTAAAATAATTTGATCTGATCGAATATGTGAGTATCAAGGATAATAGTTCCAAAATATGGACATGAGAATAAGATTCATTCTCAAAGTCATTCCTCCCTATAGTACATAATGATGTATTAGTAAGAAGTAAACAAATTATGTTGGACAAAGTACAACTGATAATAAGTGCGGTCAAGTTGCTTCTTTCTATAAGGATGTGTACTTAAGATTAAGCATATATATTGAATTCGGTTTCATCTAAAGTTGAGATTATGGTTCAATATAAGATATGAGTTAGAAGAAACTCCAGCTTAAATAGTTTAAGACATATGGAGTTTCGATCTACGTTATGAATGTAAGTTTCATGAAGTCAAGGCTAAATTGATTTTATGTAAGCCTATAGGTGGTTGATAAAATGTTTTGAAAGCCTATTCCATCTTGAAGACCAAATTGTTGTTTCAAGACACACCACCCTCTTACTCAAGGAAGTTCTTTCTTGAGAAATTAGTGGTAGTGCAACAAACTTAGTTATAATCTAAAATTCTAATATAGAAACTAGTTATGTAAACTATACAAATTTAACCAAGCCTAAAAAGGACATGACACATTAGAATTATAACAGAAAATCTCACATATTGACAAGAAGCTATGAATCTCTGATGAAAATCAAGAAAATGGAGTGTTAGTAAGGATAATTTCCTCAGTTGTTGACAAGCCATGAAGAGTATAGACTCTATCATATTGCTTAATGCTTTAAGAGCGAAATGGAATCCAAGTACATAAACAAAATTTGGTTTTAGTAAGTTTACCTAAAAGGATTTGATCCATCAACCCAAGTGAGTCTTCGAGAAGAAGATCAATGTAGCTTTAAATGTATCAAGCAAAGTCAAAGGGAAATATCCTCGTCAGTTTAATATGTTGAAATTAGCATAGTACTTTTGCTATCATGCTTAATGCATTAGGATTCTACTTGAAAGCATAATATGACAATGAGTTTTGGCATATTGGCGTTGAAAAAAAGTTTAAGTAATAATTTAGCAGGTACTGTTTGCTCACCATAGCTAAAATATCTCGAAATCAGTGGGCGATAACGAAGCTTATGGACTTTTCAAGATATGGTCTTAAACAAGCATCTAAAGTTTGAGTAAGTAATTTGATAGAGAAAAATAGTTTGGTATCAATCAACATGCAGAGGAAACATGTGTCTATAAGAAAGAAAATGAATTGTACTAAGACATTTCTAAAGCTATAAGTAAACAACATGATATAATTCGGTAATGATGTATGCATGTTAAAATTAATTAAAGATTAGTTGCTTCATTTTAGATGAAGGAATTAAGAGGGACGTGCTTTGTACTCAGTATAAGAGGATGTTAGGATTGTCCCAGTCAATATACACATGCACTATAGTAAACTATTTAATGTGGAGCATATAATATAGATTCCTCATGCATCAGCAAGACGAACCATTGTATACGCTATGTTATGTTTTAGATCAAAATTTGCCTATGCACTTAGTTCAACAAGTGAATATCAAGTCCGAGTTAAATTCATCGGATGATAGTTAGAGTATCTCAAGTATTTACGAAATACAAGAGAATTATTTATGGAAATAACGAACTCCTTAAAAAGGAGTGTTTCGACTCAAACTTTATGAGTGGCATGGAATATATTAAGTCAATCATAGATTCATGCTTACCCCTCATAAAAGGACCTTAAGTTGGAAATGTTCCAAAAAAGAGGTTGTGGTAGATTCAACTATGAATGCTAAGTACATCACCTTGAACCACGCCACAATAAAGCAGTATATATGTGCAAGTTTATAAGAAAGCAAGGGGTGGTTTCCACTGTTAAGAGAAAAATAACCTATCGTGACATCAACGATGCATTACATAGTACGATAGGAGCTAAAAACTTGATAAGACCTCAAGTTATATTCTTCGTAATTAACATGTGAATTTCTTTTATCAGCGATGGAGAAGTATAATAATATTACAAATCCACTCAGCAATTCCCTTCTTAAGTTTATTTAGGAGATCGATCAAGAGTATGGTTATGTGTCAACATAATGGGCCTCAAGTGCAAGTAGGAGATTGAGAGAGTTAATGTTATGCCAAAGGGGCAATTATGTAATTTATTGTATAATTTAACTCTTATAGTGAATCTTATTTTAAAAGAAGCTTTTAGTTCTATTTTCCATTGTATATATAATTATAGTGGGATATATACAAGTAGAAAATCCTTAGAAGTAGTATTTCATCGATTCTAGTGACAAATGTATTTGTAACTATGAGTGTTGGATCATATAAAATAAATACTTTTCCTCAAATGTTCCTAGTCAAGATGTATCAAGAATGGAATATCAATACATTTGTTGGGATTAGTGTAACACTCTCCATATGATGGACGGTGAATTAGACTTGATCGTTGAGAGCGACAGTAGGTGGTTATATACATGTAGTTGTTTGGAACAATAACACAATGGCTCACCAAGAGCCTTCTATTGGTAAAAGTAAAAAAAAAAGATCTAACGTGATGATGTGTAGTGGTCTTTTGACTTGAAAATACTATGAACCTTAAATGTCTTAATTACATAACTTTATTGTTGGATGAACCAGGCTAGTCATAAGTGGGTGAAATATTTAGATTTTTTTTCCTATTTACGGATTTATTAGGCCTATAATGTCTAAAGGGTTTATATCCAATCTACTATTGTTTTAAAATAAAATCTTATATTATTTAATTTATTTGAAAGGATT
This sequence comes from Allium cepa, assembly GCA_030765085.1. Lineage (NCBI taxonomy): Eukaryota > Viridiplantae > Streptophyta > Magnoliopsida > Asparagales > Amaryllidaceae > Allium > Allium cepa. The sequence goes on from CM060934.1 coordinate 186,613,842, forward strand.
TTAATTTTAATTAAATATATTATAATAAGCATATCAAATACATTCATGTGTGTATAGTGAAAATGCAACGTATAAATAATATACATGGTGGATGTGTACATTTATAAGTGTTGGGATTTATACCGCAAAAGATACATTAGTCCCTTTATTGTCCATAGTTTTCCTTAAACATGAAAAAGTAGCAGTAATAATGATATATGTATGTATATGAAAGGTTTTCATATACCTCTACATAGTATGTTATAAAATATTTTTAACTAATAGACAATAGTTACTAATATTTATAATGTGAGAATTAATGAATTGAAGTAGGCATTTATTGAGAGGAAAATGTAAGGAACTTTTCTCCATCTTTTATTCCTTCATTCAATGCCATTTTAAATCAACAATTAAACACTAGAACCTTTATACATATTCAAATTAATTGCGATAAGCATGTGTTTTTAAATTTAAAATTAACATTTGAAATAGAATTTTGACTTAGGAAATATTCAACAATGGTTTTATTATTTTAAACCAAAGTCCTTTAAAATTTTGGATTGAAATAATACAAAAACGAAGACACATGTGCGTTTGCACAACCATATACAAGGGTATGTGTAATAAACTATAAGTTAAATTCAACACAACACACACACACATATATATGTAAAACTTATAGCTTCGTATGATTTTAAATATAAAATTAACAATTTGAAAACAAGCTTTAATTTGGGATGAATTCAAAACTATATTTGCAAATTTACACAAAAGTCCTCTTGTAATTATGAGTTAAAATAAAATGTATAAACATATGTAAATAATAATCAAATGTATTTTATATTTTGAAAGACACACTCATGAAACTTACATTTAATTCCATAAATGAGATCCTAATATATGTAGTTCACTTACATTTGTATATGTGATATGTTACTAAATATTTTGACTACTTAAAATTACTTTTTAGATTTAATTTTTATTTATTCATTAGACATTAATAAAAACAACAGCAACAATAAATTGGATAACATAAATATAATATAAGTTCGTTATATAAGATGTGGAACTTAAACAGTATAAACGTGGAATAACATAAAATAAAATGAGATGTATAAAATATGGATCTATACTATACTAACCATGGTGTAACATATAATCAAATGAAATTGGAAATTACCTTGATATATCCTAAAATTCACACCTTAATGTATGAAAACTTGTAGATTCAATTGAATCACCTATAGAAATTACAACAAACTAAAGCATCAGTTTGTATTTACTTGATTTAATTAGATTTTATTTTGAGTTGGGAAATTTTAGGTATTGAAAGCCATATATTTTTATCCAATGAGAGGAAGAGGAGAGAAAAAGAAATGAATTATCAGATGAATGTATGAAAGATAGAATTTTTTTAAAAAAGGGATCATTGAAACCTTTCCAATTACTTTCTTAAAACATTTCCCCTTTAATACATCAATAATTCTCAATGAAATATCCTCCCCCATATTATGTATGATCGGCTAAGATATATGCCTGGATAAGCCTTCAAAATTTCCCAACCCACTTAATAATTAATTGATTTAGATTAAATTTAAATATTTATCGATGTTGTAAATCAATATATACATATTTAACTTTTATATACACACTTTATTAAATACTAATGACATCAAAACAAAAAAGAAAAATTTACTAATATTTTATAAAATTAATTAATTTATAATGATTATAAATTAATTAAATCATGTGGTTTTTTTGGAATATTCGTCATCATGGTTGTACGACTCAAAAGTGTAAATTAAGTTAGTGTTTAATATCCAACAATTTGATATTAACATACACACTTGACCTAGGCTAGTCATATGAAATTTGTCTAAATTTATCGCTTATACATTTTTTCGGTAAAATATAATTTTACTATTATAAGAAGTACCCAGCAGTAACGATTATTTACACCAATTCTTTTTGTCAACACTATCACTTTAGGGTTTATGGAAATTTGCTTTAGTCAAATTCCAACATAGCCCACACTCAACTTAATTAATACAAACACAAAATCCTTGGTTCAATAATAATATTTATTATTATATGTAACGCTCTAGCCAAAAAAATTTAACTTTGAGTTGATTACAGTTGACTGTGATACTAACCTTATATAACCGAGGAGACAAATTCTCTATTGAATTGTATTTCACTTCCAATTCTTCAAATCAGGCCCAACTATAGTCATTCGAAGGAAGTCATGCCATGATTTAAGTATAATCAAAGTGGAGTGTCCACATTGAAGTTCATATTCTAATGTCAAGAGAACTATGTAATATCATCACTTCAAGATTCTTTGTTTGAACTTAGTTATATTAACCAATAAAAAACTCTTAAGTGATTCATTCCACGATTATCCAACATCCACCAGTGTGTAACCCTTTAAAGCCCACAATAGCTATTATGAATATACTGCCCAACATTTGGAAAGCATTATGTACACTAGTCTCAACGGGTGTATCGATATCCCATCTCGAAACATCTTAACCAGGAATATTTAAAAAATATAATATTTAATATAATAAATCTCTCATGATTAGAACATATTATATTTATTGCACATAACATAACATTTAAGGATTTTAGTATAGTTTAAATTAATTATTTAATTAGTTATGTCATAATATTTATTACTGGAAAATTCTCCACAATCTCCGAACATACTAGAACAAATAAACCGGACTAAAGAATGATTTAGGAATGGGTTTGTAGGCTCCAAAATATGTCGCGAGGTGGAAAAATAAGAAGCACAAAAGGATAGCGAAAATTGGATAAGAGTTTATAGTTCGACACCCTTCGACTCGATGCCAAGTTGAAATGTAAGCTAAGACGAAATTGACACGATCACTCAAGGAAAAGCAAAGGAATGCCATGTACTAGTGGCCCCAAGTCAAGCCCAAGGTGAAACCTAGGAATAGTGGTGAATAACCCGAGAAAAACTTCAAGAAAGGAATGAAAAAACAAGAGCAAAGCAACTTCAAGGCGTGCTCAAGTTAAGCACAAATCAAACCCCAACTCAAACCGAGTCAACCTCAACTCAGCACCAAGTTGAGGGGTACAACTTGGGTCAAAGTTGAAGTGTTTGGGTCGGTATGTCATGATATTTTCGAGGAGCAACATGGTGAACGTTGAGAATATGCTAGAGCGTATTTAGGAGCTTAGTTCGATGATGTCCATCAATAAATTGGAGGATAGGCTCACTTGGAATGGTGACTTATTTTCAGATCTCTATTTTGAATTCTGAATTATGATGAGTTAAGAAATATAACTTCGAAAAATACTCTATTGGATTCTTCTCGAGTTGTAAGCAACTGAGTTGTAAAAACTACTTTACAAAATGAAGCATGATCAATAGAAAATGATTAAGTGGACGTAGGCCTGAATAGTTGCTAAATCACTACAAAAATTATGTATTCTTTCGTACTTTTATCCTCTTTTCTTTAATAATTTTCATATTTGTTGCATGATAGGGTGGTTGAGCCATTTTTGGCCCAAACATTTTGGTTCTATCATTAAGAAAACTCAAATTTAAAACTTGAATCATGATTTGAAGAAGATGAAGAGACCATCTACTAGAAGAGCTGTCATTAGAGGAGGCCAGCAAGTACAAGGAGGCATCCAGAAGGTGTCCTCAAGATCAAACCCCCCATCCATCTATGTAACTAGAGAAGAAATGGAAAGAATGATGAAAGAAACGCAAGATATGATGATGAGTCTATAAGAGGAAATGCTTAATGGATTCTACAAGAATATAGAGCAACACACGACAACCAGAGTGGTTGCAAACCATAATCATAGGCCAAAAAGCAGAACAAGTGCACCATGATATAGGGCAGAAGGTGTTAGAGCCAACCCCTTGGAAACCCTACAACTCAGTAATGATCCAAGAGTTCAACTCAATACCGAGTCAAGGATACCAGGGGATATGATGGATGCAAGAGTTAGGCAAGATGGAGCATGCCCAAGGAATGATATGGAGTGACAGAATGAAGGTCAAGATGTAGATATGCAACAACAAGAATTGGAGCTAGAAGCTCTCTATAGGAACTAGGGGCAAGATGAAGATATGGATCGAGGACTTCCATTGAATGACAATAACAGGATTGTAGAAATAGTAAGACGGGTACTGAGAAGTGGATCCTAAGACCGAAGGTAAGAGAATGTGAACAGAAACCTTTTCACCCCAAACATTTGATACATCAGGAATCCATTGATTTCAAGCAACCAACGTTGGATATGTATAACGGAAGGACAGATCCAACTATTCACTTGATGAGATATATCCAAAACATGGAAGTGTTGGGTGTTTCAGAGGAAGTGATGGGACAATGTTTCCCATTGCACTTGATGGACTTAATGGCGATGTGTTTGCATCAGTTGGAAAATGAGACCATTAGCACGTGGACTGAATCAATGGAAAAGTTCATGAGATAATTCAGGGTTCATATAACATGACCAAAGAATGTGATGAAGCTCTTAAGCATAAAACAAAGGGTCGAAGGGACCTTATGGAGTTATTTGACTTGGTACAACATAGTAACCACTAATTCAATAAGCTGGATCCATTAATAGTTTTGATGGTGGTGGTTTCAAGAGTTGTAGGTAAGTCTGATTTCAAAATTACTTTAGAGAGAGATCCACTATTGGAACTACCGGATTTTTATTATCAGGCGGAGAGATATTTAAGCCAGGAGGATGTAAAAGCTAAAGGTGCCAATGTGAATATCGTGGATGATGGAGAACCATCTAAAACATGATATAGAAAGGACAAAGAAAAGCGAAAAGCTAACGATGGCTTTAGAGGATCAAAGCGGCAAAGAAGGGAACTAAAGCTTTCCTTCTATACTAAGACCTCAGAGAGGATCTACATGGATACTAGGGAATAGATTCCCTACTGAAAACCAGTGAAGAGAGAGCCTATAGATTGGAAGAAAAAGAACTAAAAAAAATTCTTATTCCATGAGCTGGATGGGAACGAAACAAATGAGTGCAGACACTTGCATAATTTGATTGAAGAACGGGTTAGAAGTAACCACCTACTAAAATATCCTAAAAATCTTATTAATATAACACAAACTATGGTGATATAGCGAGAGCGACCACCATCTGTAGTGGATGCTCCTAGATGCCGGGCTGAGGATATGATTTCAATACCTTGCTTTTTCTTTAAGTAAATGATGTACGGTTAGTATCAGGCCACTTATACGTGTATGAGATCTCGATCGATCCCAAGGCACACTCTGATTTGGAATTGTAGGGATAATCCTTGATAGGATTAGATGTTTTGATGTTTTTTGACACTTTGATTTGGACTTAATGAATGACCGATAGATATTTTAATTCGAAAATCATTTGAACAAGACGACTGATATTGATATTTTTATGGAACGTCAATAGAGATTGATTATTCCCTAAAACTAATATATGAATTGATAAGACATGGTTCCCTCGACCGAAGAGATGGGGTGATGATCCGTGAAGTACAAGTTCCCTTACTGGAGAGTGAGTGGATTGACTTATACCGAATATCGGGTCCCCTCGCTAGAGAGTGAGCGGATGGATTCGCTCAAATGTTGGGTCCCCTTGCTGGAAAGTAAGCAGATTGGGCTTAATCTGAATGTATGATTATGTGATCTAGAGAGATCATAAATAAAGAATATATGATTACGAGATCCTAAGAGATCAGAAATTGGACTTTGGGATTTAAACACCTCTCGACTTAAAATGATCTGATAATGATTATCGGATTGTACCATTGCCTCGATTCGATTGGATAATCTTATGATGAAGTACTAAATGATTTATAAGTGGTGCTTTAATCTATGTAGTTTTCTACTATATTTGATAATTTATTATCACTGAGCATATAATTTATGTATGATATAACAATTAAATTCACCAAGGAACGACGGTTGATCCCGATATTGATTTATGATACGATAATCTTGGGTGAAATTTAATATTGAATTCGATATACGATAATTTGGTATTGGACGGATATAGGATGCCCTTGAATTATAATATACAATATGAAAGTTCCTTAATAACATAGAATGATTATGACTTGTGACTAACACTTAAGAAAGGACTTAAGTCCTTAACTATGATAAGTTTAGAATGACCTCTACTATACGGATGAATTCGAAGGAACCAGATAATTCAGCAAGATTGGTCAAATGGATTGCCGAGCAAAGCAAACTTCTATTCACAAGACAAGCTTTAGGGGGGAAAGTGTTTATCGAAAAAACTCCAAAGCCTCCAAACAGACTCAAATAAACAAACCAGAACAAAGAATGATTCAGGAAAGGATTCAAAGGCTTGGTAATACATTGAGAGATTAAAAACAAGAACTACAAAAGGACAATAAAAATTAGATAAGGGCTCACAAATCGTCCCCCCCAAACCAGTGCCGAGTTGTAATGTAAGCTAAGATGAAATTGACATGATCACTCAAGGAAAAGAAAAATGGAAGTGGGAATGCCAAGTACAAGTCGGGCTTGAGTCAAGCCCAAGGTGAAATCTAGGAAAAGTGGTGAATAACGGGAGCAAAAATTGAAGGAAGGAATAAAAAATATAAGAGGAAAGCAACTTCAAGGCGGGATCAATGCCCGAACCAAACACTAACTCGACCTGGGTCAAACTCAACTGGCACCGAGTTGAGGGGTATAACTCGGGTCCAAGTTGAAGTTTATAGGTAGGCTGGGTATGAAATTTTTGAGTAGCGACGTGGTGAACTTGGAGAACGTGCTGGAGCATATTCAAAAGCTTATTTTAGTGATTTCCATCTATAAATAGGAGGAGAGGCTCATTTGGAAAGGGGACTTATTTTCTAATCTCATTTTTGAAATCTCAATTATGATGAGTTGAGAAACATAACTCTAAAAAATACTATTTGATTCTTACCGAGTCGCAAAAATTGCTTTATGGAAACGAAGTATGATCAATAGAAAATGATTAAGTGGATATAGACAAGAGTATTTACCGAACCAAATTATGTGCTCTTTCTCTCTTTTACCCTCTTTTCTTTGATAATTTTCATATATGTTGCTGTATGGGTGTTTGAGCCATTTTTGTCCCAAATAATATCACAGCAAATAATATCACAACATATATTATAGAAATCAAACACCTTTATTACGAACAAGATTACATATTGTTATCCAGCATTTTGACCTAGCTATATTGAACTGATTGGACAAGTTAGACTCGACACTATCAAGGCCGATGACTCCAGAGTGATGATTGTGGGGCCTAGAAGTCAAGTATAGATAATAATATGAAGTCAAGGTTGAGTGGAATTGCTAGATATGCAAAGAAGAATGTTCGAAGTATGAAATATGGTTCAGCATATATGAGGGATTAGCATAAAAAAACTACCATCAAAGGGATTGGTAATAGTGTAACGGCCCCGGTTTTGAGTAAAAATTTGAATTGGTAATTTATTTAAATTTTTAGGGACAAATTTGAATTAAATTAGTAATTAATATAATTTTTTTGATTAAATTGTGAATTTATTTGATGTTTTCCAAATAAAACAAAATATTTGTTTATTTATTATATATGTGTATAAATTGATTTTTAAATAGAATTTGGATTTGAGATTCAAAACAAATATTGAAAATAAATTTGATTTAAAACTATATTCTAAAATTAATAAGAATTTGTTTTCTAATTTTAATATACATATAATTTGAAAGTTATATTTTGAATTAAATACAAATGATTTTCAAAACAATTGTTTAAAGCTAAACTCTATAATATACATATGTGTGTTGTTATATATGTATATTTAAGTTGACTTTAAATTGGATTTTTAAATTTTATCTGAATTTGAATTTGGATTTAAATTTTGAAATTCAAAAGATAGATATTTTAAAATATTTTTGGATTTAAAAATATATGAATAACATTTTATTTATATGTATAATTGGTTTTATTTTCTTTAAAAGTATTATATATATATGTATATATATATATATTTTGATAAGAATTTCTAAAGTAAATATAAAAGCTTTATTATTAACATTTAAAATAAATATAAATTGCTTAAATGACAAGTGTTAATACATTAAGACACCTTAATAACAAGTGTTAATTAATTTACAATATTATATGACAAACGTTAAGATTTTACACAAGTGTCATTTTTAATTTTGTTTTATTTTATTTTTAAATTAATGATTTTAGCCTATTTAAAACATATCCTTTCTTCTCTTCAATTCTTTTCTATCTTCATTCTAATATAAGAAAAATTCAGATGTAACAAATTTTTCAAAACAAAGTCTGATAACTAGAAACTTATTTAATATCCTGCAATTCATTTTCAATATCAAAACTCAAACCAATTCTCTAAGAAATCTTTGATCAACACCTCCGCAAGCCAGAGATTTATCAAAAATCATCAACCTGTAATTCATTTTCAAGATCAAACAGTAAAGCCTGCAACTTTCTTCAACCAGAAATTCAAAAGCAATCTTCTGAGTTTTAAAAAGCAAGATCAATTCAGCTAGCAAGTTAAAACACACAACAACAAAGGATTTCTAGTTTTAAAGCATTCTTCAGCAATTTCAACATTCAAGTTTTTAAAATCAAAACATCTTTCCAGCAATTCAAAATTTTTAAATCAAGGGGCATTCAAGTTTTAAAGTGTCAAAAGCTATTTCAAAAAAAAAAAGGAACATCCACTCAAGTTTTCAAATCAAAACTGTTGATAAGGGCTCTGCTCGTCATCTTTCTCAAGTGAGTAACACTTTTCTTTAAAAAGCTTAAGTATTTGAATAGTCTGGTTGCATGCTAAGTTCTGGAATGTATATGTATTGTGTGAATATATATGGATAAGTTCTGCATATATGTATGAATGTATTGATGGGTGTGCATGCTGTGTACCTATGTTCCTGATTTTAGTTTCCAAGCACATGGTTTATTCAAAATTTAATACCTCTTGATCTACTTGCTGTTAGGACTTACGCTTAAAACAAGATTTGTATGTTTGATTATATATTAAGTTTTAAAAATTTATTTAAGTTAAAATAAATTTAAATTTGCTTTGAAAAACCAAAAGAACAGTAAAGCTTATGTTTTGTCAAAATTTCAAATATCTTAATTTCTGAATTGGATTACAGAATCTGATTTGTATTAGTAAATTATGAATTTAGGTGGTAATATCATAATTTTTAGATTGGTAATTTCTGAGACAATCAAGATTGGGGGTTTTTGGGTTTATTGCCAATTCACAACGATCGGCGAGATGATCAGAGTCGAGATTCTGGTCGGAGTTAGCTTGTAGGAGGATGGTTCCAGGAAAAATGTTGGTGAATTTTTCTGATGGACGTAGTGGCCAAGGGATGGTGATTTAGGGTTTTGAGGGGTGTTTGGATTGCCGATGTTCTCGGGTAATGGCGAAGTCTTGGATGGATCGGAGGCATTTGCTTGGGGGGAAAATAAAGATTGGAGGTCGAGGCTCCTATGGTGTGGACAACGATGTTCATCATGCTCAAGATCGGCGTTGATGGATGATTTGCCGATGGTGGTTGTTTCCAGCACTGGGAGTTCGACTGTTCGATTTTATTTGGCCATCGTTTTCAAAGTTCTGGAGGATCGTGAGGACTGAGGTAGGTGGCGACGACTTGCTGGAGGTTTTGGTGACGACCGTAGGTGGTCGGAGCCACCGTGCATGTGCACGGTGCAAGTCTGGGTGTCAGGCCTTATTTGTTTTGGTGAAGATGATTTGAACTCAGGTTTGGTTCGAGTTGTATGCGGGTTTGTCTCGTGTAGTCTGGGGGTTTTCTCGATGCAGCTGCTCGAATATGACTCGAGTAAGTGAGTGTCGTGGTTTCCAGTTTTTAAGTTTTAAAACTTAACCAAATTTTGAAGGAAAAAAAGAGAGAGGTTTCTCGAGGCCGGACTCGAGTATAGTTCGGGTTGAACCCGAAGCTGGTTTTAAAACATGTTTTTTTTTAAAAAAAATTAAGCAAAAGGTTTTGAAATTTTTAAATGAATTTGATTTAAAACTCTTATATAAATTTCTTTTATATAAGATAAGTGTTTCATTAACATTAGTTTAAGAGGTTGGTAAAATTTTTTAATTTTGTAAATATTTTAAAACTTAATTTTGAAATGAAATTTAAAAGTAAGTTTTAAAGTGTAATGTTTTAAGTAAACATATTTATGAAAATTAGTCATTAATAAGGATAATGTTTTTATCTTAAGTTAATTAAGATTTAATGATCTTTGATTCATTTAATTAATAAGGTAATTAAAGAGTAATTAATTAATTAAATTAGTTAATGATTATGGATTAATAAATAAGTGATTAAGGATTGTAAATTAAATAATTGAGGGGTTAATTAATTTATAATTAAAGATCATTAATTGGATAAGTAAGATTATTAATTAATGATTATAAATTAATTAATCAAGGAATTAAAGGATTAATTAAGCACTTAATTAATTAAGTAATTAGAGATGGATTAATTGGTTATTTAAAGTTAATTAATTTGTAATTAATAATGGTTAATTTAAGTTTAATTACTTAGGGAAGTAATTAAAGAATTATTAATGTAAAGATCATTAACTAGGGATTATTAAATAATTAATTAATGTGATTTATTTAGGATAATTAATTAGATTAATTACTTAAAGATAATCACATAATTAAAAGTAATTGATTAATGATTCAGGTTAATTAGTCATGTAATTAAAAGATAATTACTCAATGTGATTAATTTATGATTTATTAAAAATAGATGATTAGAGATAATCACTTATTGTAATTGATTAGGGGTAATTAATTAGTTAATAATAACTAATTAAGGATTAATTAATTATTGTAATTAATTAAGGATAATTAATTAAATAGTTAATCAAGGAATTAATTAATTAATGGATAACTAAATAATTAAAGGTTAATTATTTAATGATTAAAGGTTAATTGATTTATGAATTAAGGTTAATTAATTAAATGATTAAAGATTAATTAATTAAAATGGGTTGTAATTAATTAATATTAGTTAACCAATATAAGTGATTAATCTGATTTAAATCAATCAGATAAGTAATTAATCTTACTCATGGATGTTTGAATTGTATGAAATGCCTTGTCATGTTTGATATCCTGATGTATAATTCTTTGTGACATGAATGGTTTTGTTTTGAGCTGTGATGAATATAATTTATTTATTTATCTATGATAAATATATATTATTTATTTGTGAATCTATGAATGAAGATAAGTGTTATAGATCATACCGCTTGTCGATATTGATGTGCTTGAATCCGTGATGATTGATAATGTTGCACTATTGTGTAAACCCCCTGGACTACACCATACACACACAAATATGGATTGCATGAGGAAATTGGTTAAGTCATGGATTTTTGAAATGGTTTTAAAGTTGAATTTTGAATCCAAATGGTTTTGGAAATGGAATGGGGTTAAATATGAAAAGTTTTGAAAAAGAGTTTTAAAGATAAAAGTTATTTTGAATAACTTGATAAAGTTTTGAAATTTAAATAATTCGATTTGAGTTTGAATTCAAGATTTGAACTATGGTTTAACAAGTTATATAATGTATTTATATGGGTTTAAACCATTTTAAAAGTATTGTTTTTGGGAATTTGAATTTAACCCCAAGTTTATAATTGAAGGGCTTTAACTTGTGCAAATGTAACCGGATTTTTCCGAAACAAAAACTATGAGTTTTTAAATAATAATAGCTTTCATATAAAGAAATGATTTCCAATTTATGTTGAAAAGATTTCAAGTTTGAAATAAAAATTTGTTTTGAAAGGCTCTGAATGAATCTTGGTTAAAGATTAGTGAACTTTATTTCCAAAATAAAAGGATCTTATAGGTGTATCCTTTGAATTGTGAATTGTTTTAAAAGCTATAAATTGAATCTTTGTGAAAAATTGTTGAACTTTGTTTTGAAATTGAAGAGGATCTAAAGGTGTATTTTTTGTATAAAAGATTTGGAATTGAAATTGTTTTGAAAGTTATAAAGGAAACTTTGTGAAATATTTGGTGAACTTTGTGAAGTTAATCTTTTTAAAAGGTTAAAATGGTAATTTGTTTAAACCATTTAAAGAAAGGTTTTGGGTTTTAAGTTGCGACTTAATTGAAATCCCGATATCCACATGTTTTTAAATATTGCGCTCATTATTTGGTTTAGCCGGGAGAGGACCTTGTGTCATATAACCCATTCTGAATAATGATACGACGTTATGGATAGCATTTGAAGACAGGTGGTGAAGACCGGACATTTCCAAAAGCGAAAGGATAACTCGTCGAATGTCTCCGCATCGGCTGATCCTCGGTATAGAGATTTGATCACCCTTTGTGATGGGAAGTCCGGACGTGATTAGGGATTATCCGGATTTGCAAGGGCTTCTTTGTGAAGTGCCTTCGGTCCTATTCGAACTCGGAACGGACTTGTATGGATGTATGTCTGACATTACACTTTGAGATGTAAAGCTGGTTTCTATCAAATACATTTCTATTTGGTGGCAGAGATTTATTCTCTTAGCTTAACACCCTTCTTTGAGACGTACGAGCTCAGAGGTTATGTAGTTGATGGTTACTAGTGATACATTCCCAATTTGGCAGTGTGGCATGCTGAGTGCTGCTGATTGTTGCTGATCATTTGTTGATCGAAGCAAGGCTTTTGTGAAAAAGCGTAGCTTTGTGGACGAGACCTCGTCGGACCTCACTCCCCAGAAATGGTCGAAGCAGAAAAGATGCGGCAAGGTTTCGAAGGTCGCGCCCCTAGGGTATGCCCATTCCTTCTGAAAAAGGGTGGTATCATGGTATGGATCCCAGATATTTAACCTATGTGGTTACTGCAAATACATCGCTTTGCGGTTGTTGGTTGAGAGGTACCTCGGATAAAGGTCGCAAACGACCGGGGATGGCATATTTGTAGGTGTTACTCCCAGGCATGGAGGAAACCGGCCTTGTCTTGGCAGAGATCTGGGTAAGTTCTCTGGGGCATCCCTTTAGAGGCATTCTCATGTGTCACTAGGAAGTTCCTTAGCCTGACCATTTGTTGGAAATCCAAAGAAACAATATGCGCCTTGTACGGTTTTAGTTGTATAACCTGCCATGGAATGTGGCGATAAGCTGCTATTGAACATGGTAGCTATAGTAGGCATACAATAATGGTTGTATGCTGGCTAAGATTAATATTATACTTTCAAAAAAATTTCCACTATGCACTAATAATAATATCAAAATGGTTTTCACGTATCAAGCATGTTTGACTATCATAAGGAGAAATATCCTCTAATTCTGCGTTTGCATGGTGTGTGCAGCGGGATGCCTTATGGTAGTTTCATTTTCCAAAAAGCATTGCGGATTTCCTTTTTATTTCTTTTGTTGTTTGTTGTTTAAAAAATAAAACTGTTTCCGTTGCTCACACCAATCCCATGACTGACCCGGAGTTTATTGTTTCCTTCCTAAACTCTGAGTGCCCACAATTTTCCACACAGGAAGTATATAGTTGGGATTTTCAGATAATCAACTAGTTGATGTAGATTTGATAGTCTTTGGAGTCTTTGGTAATCTTTATCAGTCTTTGGATGACTGACCTTGCTTAGCACAACTTGATTGGGAGTTCGAGCTATTTCTGCATTGGTGCTTTGGAAATGGAGATTGCTGATATTGAAGCTTAGGTTTATGTTATTATTCCGTTGGTGGTATTGTGTATCTTCCGTTGTGATTTGTAGTGTCATATCTCTGATATGTGTTGGGTGGTTGTATTATTGTTATATATCAATGGATATTGTATTCGTTGGAGTTATATGATATATTCATTTTCTTCCGCTGTGTTGTTGTACTTAATGTGTTATAAGCTCCGACGAACCAGATTCGACGTTTGGATCTGTGGCATTCGAATACGGGTGATGTTTTCAGTGTTTGATTTCCGAAGGTCGAGTCAGGGTCATTTCATTTGGTATCAGAGTTGAAGGTTGAAACTTTAGCTTTTGGAGTATAACACATTAGGTAACTCATTAGAGATAGGGTGAAGTATACCCTAGAATGAGTATATCCCTAAGATATCCGTCCGTGTGCCTTAGTAAATTCTCTTACTATCCACTGGTAGTGAGTATGAGTGCAAGAAGAGGACGAGATAGGGGACAGGGGAGTACCACTATAAATGGACGGTACCCTGCAACAACAAGGAAACAACTTCTCTATCAATCTCTTTTGTTCATCGTCCAGTTTCAATTCTTTGATAGTTCTTAGAAGCTCCAGGAAGAAGCTTTGGAGAGAGATCATTATTTTGACTGAGTCAAAGAATGAGTTGGCATGGGATATAAACTATAGATAGGTCGGAATAGTTTGCTTTGGATGAAATTGTTTGCTTTGGATACTATGATTGGTAGGTATACTTTGTTAAAACTTAATTTTTGGGATTGTCCCCTACATTCAAATTTCGAGGACGAAATTTTCTTAAGGGGGGAATCTGTAACGACCCCAGTTTTGAGTAAAATTTTGAATTGGTAATTTATTTATATTTTTGGGGATAAATTTGAATTAAATTAGTAATTAATATAATTTTTTGGATTAAATTGTGAATTTATTTTATTTTTTCCAAATAAAACAAGATATTTATTTATTTATTATATGTGTGTATAAATTGTTTTTTAAGTAGAATTTGGATTTGAGATTCAAAATAAATATTGAAAATAAATTTGATTTAAAACTATATTTTAAAATTAATAAGAATTCGTTTTCCAATTTTAATATACATATAATTTAAAAGTTATATTTTGAATTAAATATAAATGATTTCCAAAACAATTGTTTAAAGCTAAACTCTATACTATACATATGTGTGTTGTTATATATGTATATTTAAGTTGACTTTAAATTGGATTTTTAAATTTAATTTGAATTTGGATTTAAATTTTGAAATTCAAAAGATAGATATTTTAAAATATTTTGGATTTTAAAATATATGAATAAGATTTTATTTATATGCATAATTGGTTTTATTTTCTTTAAAAGTAATATTTATATTTATATATATACTGATAAGAAATTATAAAGTAAATATAAAAGCTTTATTATTAACATTTAAAATAAATATAAATTACTTAAATGACAAGTGTTAAAACATTAAGACACCTTAATAACAAGTGTTAACTAATTAACAATATTATATGACAAATGTTAAGATTTTGCGCAAGTGTCATTTTTAATTTTGTTTTCTTTTATTTTTAAATTAATCATTTTAGCCTATTTAAAACATATACTTTCTTCTCTTCAATTCTTTTCTATCTTCATTCTAATACAAGAAAAATTCAACTGTAACAAATTTCTCAAAACAAAGTCTGATAACTAGAAACTTATTCAATATCCTGTAATTCATTTTCAATATCAAAACTCAAACATTTCTCTTAGCAATCTGTGATCAATACCTCCACAAACCAGAGATTTATCAAAAATAATCAATCTGTAATTCGTTTTCAAGATCAAAGAGTAAAGCCTGTAACTTTCTTCAACCATAAATTCAAAAGAAATCTTCTAAGTTTTAAAAAGCAAGATCAATTCAGCTAGCAAGTTAAAACATCACAGCAACAAAGGATTTCCAGTTTTAAAGCATTCTTCAACAATTTCAGCATTCAAGTTTTTAAAATCAAAACATCTTTCCAGCAATTCAAAGTTTTTAAGTCAAGAGGCATTCAAGTCTTAAAGTGTCAAAAGCTATTTCAAAAAAAAGGAACAGCAACTCAAGTTAACACTTTCTTTAAAAAGCTTAAGTATTTGAATAGTCTGGTTGCATGCTAAGTTCTAGAATGTATATGTTTTGTGTGAATATATATAGATAAGTTCTACATATATATGAATGTATTGATGGGTGTGCATGCTTTGTATCTATGTTCCTGATTTTAGTTTCCAGGCACATGATTTATTCAAAATTTAATACCTCTTGATCTACTTGCTGTTAGGACTTAGGCTTCAAACAAGATTTTTTTATTTGATTATAGATTAAGTTTTAAAATTTATTTAAGTTAAAATAAATTTAAATTTGCTCTGAAAAACCAAAAGAACATTAAAGCTTATGTTTTGTCAAAATTTCAAACATATTAATTTCTGAATTGGATTACAGAATCTGATGTGTATTAGTAAATTATGAATTTAGGTGGTAATATCATAATTTTTAGACTGGTAATTTCTGAGATAATCGGGATTGGGTGTTTTTGGGTTTTTAGCCAATTCACGGCGATCGACAAGATGATCAGAGTCGAGATTCTGGTCAAGAGTTAGCTTGTAGGAGGATGGCTCCAGGAAAAATGTTGGTGAATTTTTCTGATGGACGTAGTGGCCAGGGGATGGCGATTTAGAGTTTTGAAGGGTGTTTGGATTGCCAATGTTCTCAGGGTAATGGCGAAGTCTTGGATGGATCAGAGGCGTTTGCTGGGGGGAATAAAGATTGGAGGTCGAGGCATCTATGGTGAGGACGGTGATGTTCATCATGGTCGAGATCGACGTCGATAGATGATTTACCGATGATGGTTGTTTCCAGCACTGGGAGTTCGATTGTTTGATTTATTTGGCCATCATTTCCAAAGTTCTGGAGAATCGTGAGGACTGAGGTAGGTGGCGATGACTTGCTGGAGGTTTTGGTGATGATCGTAGGTGGTCGGAGCCACTGTGCATGTGCACGGTGCAAGTCTGGGTGTCAGGACTTGTTTGTTTTGGGAAGATAATTTGAACTTGGGTTAGGTTCGAGTTGTATGCGGGTTTGTCTCGTGTAGTCTGGGGGTTTTCTCGATGCAGCTGTTCGAATATGACTCGAGTAAGTGAGTGTTGTGGTTTCCAGTTTTTAAGTTTTAAAACTTAACCAAATTTTGAAGAAAAAAAGAGAGAGAGGTTTCTCGGGGCTGGACTCGAGTATAGTTCGGGTTGAACCCGATGCTGGTTTCAAAACATGTTTTTTTTAAAAATTAAGCAAAAGGTTTTGAAATTTTTAAATGAATTTGATTTAAAACTCTTATATAAATTTCTTTTATATAAGATAAGTATTTCATTAACATTAGTTTAAGAGGTTGGTAAAGTTGTTTTAATTTTGTAAATATTTTCAAACTTAATTTTGAAATGAAATTTAAAAGTAAGTTTGAAAGTGTAATGTTTTAAATAAGCATATTTATGATAATCTAGTCATTAATAAGGATAATATTTTTATCTTAAGTTAATTAAGATTTAATGATTTGTGATTCATTTAATTAATAAGGTAATTATAGAGTAATTAATTAATTTAATTAATTAATGACTATGGATTAATAAATAAGTGATTAAGGATTGTAAATTAATTAATTGGGGGGTTAACTAATTTATAATTAAAGATCATTAATTGGATAAGTAAGATTATTAATTAATGATTAGAAATTAATTAATCAAGAATTAAATGAATAATTAAGCACTTAACTAATTAAGTAATTAGAGATGGATTAATTGGTTATTTAAAATAAATAAATTTGTAATTAATAATGGTTAATTTAAGTTTAATTACTTAGGGAAGTAATTAAAGAATTGTTAATGTAAAGATCATTAACTAGGGATTATTAAATAATAAATTAATGCGATTTATTTAGGATAATTAATTAGATTAATTACCTAAACATAATCACTTAATTAAAAGTAATTGATTAATGATTAAGTTTGATTAATCATGTAATTAAAAGATAATTACTCAATGTGATTAATTTATGATTTATTAAAAATAGGTGATTAGAGATAATCACTTATTACAATTGATTGAGGGTAATTAATTAGTTAATAATAACTAATTAAGGATTAATTAGTTATTGTAATTAATTAAGGATTAATTAATTATTGTAATTAATTAAGGATAATTAATTAAATAGTAATTAATTAAGGAATTAATTAATCAATGGATAATTAAATAATTAAAGGTTAATTATTTAATGATTAAAGGTTAATTGATTTATTAATTAAGGTTAATTAATTAAATGATTAAAGATTAATTAATTAAGATGGGTTGTAATTAATTAATATTAGTTAACCAGGATAAGTGATTAATCTGATTTAAATCAATCAGATGAGTAATTAATCTTACTCATGGATGTTTGAATTGTATGAAATGCCTTGTGTTGTTTGATATCCCTGATGTATATTGCTTTGTGACATGAATGGTTTTGTTTTGAGCTGTGATGAATATAATTTATTTATTTATCTGTGATAAATATATATTATTTATCTGTGAATGAAGATAAGCGTTATAGATTATACCGCTTGTCGATATTGATGTGCTTGAATCTATGATGATTGATGATGTTGCACTATTGTGTAAAACCCCAGGACTACACCATACACACACAAATATGGATTGCACGAGGAAATTGGTTAAGTCAAAAAAATTTGAAATGGTTTTAAAGTTGAATTTTGAATCCAAATGGTTTTGGAAATGGAACTGTGTTAAATATGAAAAGTTTTGAAAAAGAGTTTTAAAGATAAAAGTTATTTTGAATAACTTGATAAAGTTCTGAAATTTAAATAATTCAATTTGAATTCAAAATTTGAATTATGGTTTAACAAGTTATATAATGTATTTAAATGGATTTTAAACCATTTTAAAAGTATTGTTTGGGAATTTGAATTTAACCCCAAGTTTATAATTGAAGGGCTTTAAGTTGTGCAAATGTAACCGGATTTTTCCAAAACAAAAACTATGTGTTTTTAAATAATAATAGCTTTCATATAAAGAAAGGATTTCCAACTTGTGTTGAAAAGATTTCAAGTTTGAAATAAAAATTTGTTTTGAAAGGCTATGAATGAATCTTGGTTAAAGATTAGTGAACTTTGTTTCCAAAATAAAAGGATCTTATAGGTGTATCCTTTGAATTGTGAATTATTTTGAAAGCTATAAATTGAATCTTTGTGAAAAATTGTTGAACTTTGTTTTAAAATTGAAGAGGATCTAAAAGGTGTATTTTTTTATATAAAAGATTTGGAATTGAAATTGTTTCGAAAGCTATGAAGGAATCTTCATGAAATATTTGATGAACTTTGGGAAGTAAATATTTTTAAAAGGTTAAAATGGTAATTTGTTTAAACCATTTAAAGAAAGGTTTTGGGTTTTAAGTTGTGACTTAATTGAAATCCCAATATCCATATGTTTTTAAATATTGTGCTCGTTATTCGGTTTAGCCGGGAGAGGACCTGTGTCATATAACCCACTCCAAATAATGATACGCCGTTATGGTTAGCATTTGAAGACTGGTGGTGAAGACCGGATATTTCCGAAAGCGAAAGGATAACTCGTCGAATGTCTCTGCACCGGCTGATCCCCGGTATAGAGATTTGATCACCCTTTGTGATGGGATGTCCGAACGTGATTAAGGATTATCCGCATTTGCAAGGGATTTTTTGTGAAGTGCCTTCGGTTCTGTTCGAACTCGGAATAGACTTGTATGGATGTATGTCTGACATTACACTTTGAGATGTAAAGCTGGTTTATGTCAAATACATTTTTGTTTGGTGGCGGAGATTTATTCTATTAGCTTAACACCCTTTTCTGAGACATACGAGCTCAGAGGTTATGTAGTTGATAGTTACTAGTGATACATTCCCAATTTGGTAGTGTGGCATGCTGAGTGCTAATGGATGTTGCTTATCATTTGTTGATCGAAGCAAGGCTTTTGTGAAAAGCGTAGCTTTGTGGATGAGACCTCGTCGGACCTCACTCCTCGAAAATGGTCGAAACAGGAAAGATGCGGCAAGGTTTCAGGGGTCATGCCCCTATGTTATGTCCATTCCTTCTAGAAAAGGGTGGTATCATGGTATGGAGCACAGATATTTAACCTCTGTGGTTACTGCAAATACATTGCTTTGTCCTTGTTGGTTGAGAGGTACCTCGGATAAAGGTCGCAAACGACCGGAGATGGCATATTTATAGGTGTTACTCCCGGGCAGGGAGGAAACCAGCCTTATGTTGGTAGAGAGCTGGGTAAGTTCTCGAGGCGTCCCT
Organism: Allium cepa; assembly: GCA_030765085.1. NCBI lineage: Eukaryota > Viridiplantae > Streptophyta > Magnoliopsida > Asparagales > Amaryllidaceae > Allium > Allium cepa. Next base: position 186,633,860 of record CM060934.1, read on the forward strand.
CCAGAGGCTTTCCCATATGGCAATAGAAAGTTCCTTAACATGACCATTTGTTGGAAATCCAAAGAAACAATACGCGCCCTGTACGGTTTTAGTTGTATAATCTGCCATAGTTAGTGGTGGTAACTTGCTATTGAACATGGTAGTTATAGTAAACATACAATAATGGTTGTATGCTGGCTAAGATTAATATTATACTTTCAAAATGTTTTCCACTATGCACTAATAATAATATCAAAATGGTTTTTGCGTATCAAGCATGTTCGACTATCATAAGGAGAAATCTCCTCCAATTCTGCATTTGCATAGTGTGTGCGGCGAGAGGCCTTATGGTAGTTTCATTTTCCAAAAAGCATTATGGATTTCCTTTATTTCTTTTGTTGTTTGTTGTTTAAAAGATAAAACTGTTTTCGTCGCTCACACCAGTCCCATGACTGATCCGGAGTTTATTGTTCCCTTCCTAAACTCTAGGTGCCTACAATTTTCCACACGGGCAGTCTAGAGTTGGGATTTTCAGATAATCAACTAGTTGATGTAGATTCGATAGTCTTTGGAGTCTTTGGTAATCTTCATCAATCTTTGGGTGACTGACCTTGCTTAGCACAACTTGATTGAGAGTTCGAGCTATTTCTGGATTGTTGCTTTGGAGATAGAGATTGCTGATATTGGAGCTAAAGTTTATGTTATTATTCCGCTGGTGGTATTGTGTATCTTCCGCTGTGATTTGTAGTGTCATATCTCTGATATGTGTTGGGTGGTTGTATCATAGTTATATATCATTGGATATTGTATTCATTGGAGTTATATGATATATTCATTTTCTTCCGCTGTGTTGTTGTACTTAATGTGTTATAAGCTCCGACGAACCAGATTCAACGTTTGGATCTGCGGCATTCGAATATGGGTGATGTATTCAGTGTCGATTTTCGAAGGTCGAGTCAGGATCGTTTCAATTAGGGAGTAAGAGCATTTCAATAGAAAACAATAAATATCTCATGATCCACAAGTCCAATGCATATGGAATTTTATGAGCAAGATATGGGGACCCTAGGGAGCCTACCCTAGGGATCGCACCTTAAGAAGATAAAGTCAAAGGGATCGACACTCTTCCCTTGGTAGGGATCAGCGGGAATCAACAAGCAACTCATGTTGAAGAAAAGATCAAGTAATAACTCATGTTCTACCGATCTAATTGGATGAAATTTGGAGGCTAAGCATGTTTTAGCATAAGGAAGTTACCATAGGGACCACACCTCAAAATTCCACCAAAGTAGGAATCAGCATCGATCTCTCTTCTTTGGAAATTGGGCCATGCGATCCCTCTTGTGGGTGCATATGGTTCTGAAGGTCCTTCTACCGAATTTTCAAGGAGATAATTGGTCATCTTTGTCAATAAATATAGGATTGGTTGTTCATTTTTGGGATGTTTATGCTATTAGTTTCTTTATACTCTTTTGTAACTAAGGATTTTAATTTGATCCCTATTGTACTCAGTTTATAAAGTGATTAATAAAGCAATCTGTTCAAAGTGGACGTAGACAAACATTGTAAAACTACTGTAAATTGTTAGGTTCGTGTTATTATTTCAATTTACTGTTATTTCTTTGTTATTATCTTTTTCCTTTTATATTCTTCATTTATTTCTCTTCAAAACCTCTATTGGGTATTTATGCCAATTTTTGGTGCAAACACATATCGAGTAAGATATATACAACAAATTATAATTTCCCCTATGGCATACCCCTAACTCTATCCATTATCATCAATCATACAATTACGAGGATCATGTTAAGGCCATAGTTAGGTATGAGTTGAACCACTTGAAGTGAAATACTATTTAAGAGATGAATTGTCTCATTTGAATAGAAGGTTAGTGTTTCTTGTTTTTCTTGCAAATCAATAATCCGGTCGACCGGCTAATTTCCCAATGTTCTCTTCTTGCCCATATGGCCTCGATCTCACCACTCTCAACCCATTATCTTCATAAATACTTGTATAGCCCATAAAAGACCACCGTGTCCAATGACTAACAGCTTAAGACAGTGATCCGACCAGAAATTTCTCTCAATAAGAGAGCTGCCTGTCCGAGAGTACCTGCTCGCATAATGAAGGCCACTCTCCCACTCTTCTATCTAGGCCCCTAAGTCCTCACCATCCTATAACCTACCTGAGATATTTCCCTTCCAACATCACTTTTTTTTATCTTAACTCAGTCACTCCATAGGCCTTTGCTAAAGCACCTAGCAACCTTTGTAAAAATAATCAAAGAATCAGTACTTTTTCACTAAAAAGATTGACATATACGACATTGTTCATCTAATAAAAGCGACATTGTGAATCAACCACTCTACATCGTTCACTTTCCACATGAAAACCTATTACTATTCAATAACTCCTCGTTCCAATGCTTCCCTATCTGACAACAACATGCCTTGGTACAACTCGCCTGCTAGCCATCATGTGAAGCAACCAGACTAGTTGACATCCTAGCTGATCCACATCTGAATCGTTCAACACCGTCAGCAGTTGATAGGAAACTACGGATTGGCGTCTCAACCGGTGTCATCTAAACCTGATTCAGCTACTATAAATATAATTGAATGTAGTTGTACAAGGATTGGATTTTCCTTAATTGCATTCATTATTATTTCTTGTAAACAGTCAATTGTAACAAAAATAGAAACCAATAGAAATTAATATCATAGTGGATGTAGATCATTCGTGGTTGAACCACTCTAAACCTTCTTTCATTTTACTTTGCTTTTTGTTCATGTATTTCTCTCATTTTTCATTTTAACTTGGGTATTAGTAAGTAACTTTTGCTAATATTAAATCTTAACTACAATCTCGAGGTTGGCTAAATTTTTGGTCAACATTTTGGCGCTAGAAGGAAGGCCTCCCCTAATAGCTCTCAACTTTTACCACTTTTATTCTCTTCAAATTACTATACGAAAAATGCCACCATGCAAAATAACAATGACAATGAGGCCGATAACTCAAACGATCACAATACTAAAGACATTAATGGAGACAACGTCGTCTGTCTCATTTTAGGCATTCGTAATGACGTATGGCTAGGCCTGGTTAACAGCCTGACTAGTATTGGATATATTGCCCATTATTTGAATCAACTCATATCCCAGTTATCCAAGCAATGATAGATGGGACCCTATCGAATCTATTGTCCCTAGTATTTCAACATAATGCTTGCTGCCCGTGAGAGGGTGTTACTGCAGACTCCTATTGGGTCACTCCGGCTGTAATTGAAACCTTTACATTGCACATAATCAAGACTTTTCTTATAATGTACCTGTATCTACAACAACACTATATTAAGGAGCTCAGGCCGCCCGTCGCTCCCCTTCCGTGGAAAGACATTTTGCATCTGAACACCTTCAAGCAGTAGATAGGGGCATGACTTGGTTTTGATCATTTTCAATGGCAATGGATGACCAAAACCTATAAGCATAGAGAGCTCTCGGTCCACTCTTGGTCCCAAAGGGAGGTCCCTAGGCCTAGATCCCAAGAACGGCAGGCTCAGCATTCCAGGTCACCCTCTGTCAATAGGAGCTAGAGGTCACCTACCCCTGTTCATCATTATCGTTCCATATTATCGTATTAGCACCGTCGATCTCCTTTACCCATGTGGATCGAAGAAATCCAAGTAAGAGGTCAACACTGCCCCAACATCATGCGAAGGGAGCCTCCGAGAAGAAATGGAATCTCTATGATAATGGATATTAAGGATCCAGACTAGGAACAATGCTATCGAGGGTTTACCCGATGATAAAAATGGAGAACCCATTTGTAAAGAAATTTTAGAAACATATATTCACCGTAGGTGTACCCTACCTCCAATCGATAAAAATGATGGAAGTGCTAACCCATCCAACCATATCACAAATTTCAACTCCAGCACCCGAGCCGGTCAACTCTTCAGTAATGCAAAGTGCCACATATTTCCCTCCACCTTGACCAGACGACCTCACACTAATTTCTTCATGTTCATGCTTATAGGATTCACTCATGGGTATAGCTATGCATAGATTTCAAGACTCGCTTCTTCACCACTTGATCCAAAACTATGAATGCAACTGAATTATGCAACATAAGACAAGGCTGAATGTGTCACTCTACTCCTATGTTAACCATTTCAACAAACAATCAACTCTGCAAGGGGAGCAGACAAAAATAACTTAGTGGACGCCTTGTGTTATTGGGTAAGGAACTCATCCAAGACGTGAAAGTAGTTGCAAAAGTATCATGCTTCATCCTTAAGTGACTTCTTCCAAAGAGCTAATGACATCATGCAAGTGGAAGAGCCGACTTATTCGACAGGGACGAGGAGGGCAAGAAAGGCCATAAGACCGACTCATGAGAGGAAAGTTATCACATAAAGAATGTCCAACAAGAAAGTAGCAAGAAGCATGAAGGAACCCAGTCTATTTCGCAGCAGGTGAAATGAGTAAATTTTCTTCTTCCCATATTTATATCATAATGGGACTATGAAGTCTAATGGGTTTCACTAGATCCAATCTAGTTGTTAGTAACAAAATCATATTTTTAGTGTTTTCTTATTCTTAATTAATTAAATCTATGATAATTAACTGTGAGATTTGAAAATGTATAAATATATGAAATATATTCATATTTTAAAAGGTGCGATAAACATGTGAAACATATAGTGAGTGTAATTGTTTGGTGTTTGAAGATGGGAACAAACATGAAATTCGATCTAGGTATAAACACATCAAGATTTAAAAGGAAAGGAATAAAGGAGGCATCAATGATTGATTCTGCCTTTCCTCTTTTGCAAACATTTAACTGGTACTACAACTAATCAACATACATGGGTTAACATGTTGCGACAATATGTTTAAAATGACCAAAGCAACAAACAATAACGTGGTCAATATATACATGTGTAGATATTGGGATTTATATGTACTATGTATATATTTGCTATTTCTATGTACATATATTATTGCCACAATTTTGAACTCTTCGGTGAAAAATAAATTTAGAAGAAAAAATTGTTTCTAAAATACATGCCTTAATAATATAAAAATATAAATAGAAGTATAAATGTTTATATATATAACGATTAAGCCAAAATATTTTCCAGTTGATTCAAAAACATAAAATCATATAACAATAAACCATTCTAACGTATTTGCGCACACACACACACACACATATAATATTTCAGTTAAACAATAAAAATATTATAAAACCAAAATTACATATGTAAAATCAAATAAATATCAATAATCTCTATATTTTAGGATTGAATAAAATTCAAATAGAAACATTTAAATCATTAAATTGTAAAATATCATATTCTTCCTTTAAAACCTTCCATTTTAATTCCTAATTAATTTTCAATCAAGCCAATCCTTATCCCTTTACTGCATGGCTGGCCAAAAAGTCCCATTTCAAGGACTAATTTTCCAAAAATCCCATTAAGTATCGAGTATTAACTAGGTTAAAAGCTCATTTAAATACATACCAATATTGTATAATAATACGTGCATATATCAGTTTTATATATACATCCAAATAATTACTATCAACACCTAAATTTTTTTTACAAATTAATAATTAATATTTCTTAAAATTTGATTAATTTATAACATTTTATAAACTAACTAAATTGTGTGGTTTTTTAGAGAATTTGCAAATGCATTGTGAAAATTAGAGGTGTAAATCCAATCTACAATTAATATTAAATAATTCAAATATTAATACTTACATGTCATCTTAGCTGGTGGTGTGGCAGTTTGGTCTAATTCATTGCTTATAGATTTTTTTGGAAAATCCGGTTTCACATTTTCTTAAGGGGTACCGTTGCTCGTATTTCTCGCAATAAAGAAGTAGGTCGACCTGCATAGACAACTATACCTTTCTTGTCCTACATACCACAATGGTCCAGCACTTCACCTGGCCTAACTTGGGTGGCAACTATTGGTTCATACATCGCTCTAATCCGAAACAAGGCTCCCCCGCCTTGCTTGTCCATCGGCCAACTTGGCCCAACAAGGCTCTCTTAAGGTTAACCTCGTTCTCTTTAGCAATATTAACAGGCTGGCCTTCCCTGCAGAACCAAGTGACAAGGCCAGGGCGAGTTGTGCTAGAGGGTTAAGGTCCACCGATGACTAGTTTACTCAATCAGCAGGCCATCGGATAGCTCCCTCATTTATTTTCGTTCTCATCCTGATCCTTCCTTGCCCATAAGTTCCTCTAGTTGCCTTCAACAATGGCTGCTTGTATCAAAATGCGCCGACCTAGGAGAGGTTCCATGTTTACTGAACCTCTGAAAAAGAATGGAATCAACTGGCATTATTCACTTGACAAAAGTGCCACTATAATGTAACCCTTACATATCCTTTACTGCTACCCAAGTGCCTCTGCTGCAGCCACTCCCTGTTCCTACACCATTTGCCATGCTTCAAGCATTCCTATAGTATGACTTGCCAGCTATGTTCATATGCAGCATGCAAGCCACCTGGCGTCTTAGTAAGCATGCACATCTATCACATACTTCCATCTGCGGCCCAAAGCAATTATGGGCTTGTTCAGTGCAATCCCAATCGTCCAGCATTACTTTCAACTACTATAAATATCTCATGTATTGCCACTTTAAAAGGGTTGAGCAACACTAGCTTTCAAATATCTTTGTATTTTCGATATCTTGTAATCTAGGTTGTTGTAATAGAAGTGAAAGTAATAAGCAATGTCTCATAGTGGGCGTAGATCATCTTTAGTCGAACCACTCTAAATCCATGCCTCTTTAACTTTTGGTATACTAGTATCTCTTCATTTTTTAACTAAGGTATTAGTAGCCAATCTCTTGCTAAATCACCTCTCAAACACACTTTCGAGGTTGGCTAAGGTTCTAGTCAATAGGTACCTTTTAGAAACGATTATTTACACTTGTTCTCTTAGTTAAAACAATATCACAAATTTGGTGTTGTTCAAAATTTCAATACTATCCACATTCAGTTCGATTAGTCCAAAAAAAGTCCTTAGTTCAATAATAACATTTGTTATTAAGCGTACTATACTAGTTAGAGATTTTGATTTTGAGTTCAACATAGTTTATATGATACTAACTCATACGACCGAGGAGATGAATTCTCTATTGAATAGTGCTTCACTTCTAATGCTTCAACTAAGACCTAATTATAGTCACTCGATGGATCGTTGTGCCATAATTTAGGCACGTAATGCCCAACTATGTAGTCTTAATGGATGAATCAATATTCTTTTCTCAAAACATCTTGCAAGGAATATTTAAAACAAATCTTCATTTTATTTTATGATTAATTCTTCGTGGTTGCAACTATTTTTAATGGCAATCATATAACATTTTAGTTAAAAAATCTTATTATATACTTTGAATTAATTATTTAATTTATTATATCACAATATATAATAAAGTATATAAAAGAAAATAGACGCCGTTACTATAAACAAGATGGACTACATAGTTAGTTGTGTAATAAATTACATAATTGCCTATAGGGAATGCCACTAACTCTTTAAGTCTTCCATTTCAACTTGGGGTGAAGTATGGAATCTTAATCCTAATCCTTCAATTAGTTCATAACTAATTGATCTAGTCTCTTAGTGAATGGATTGGTATATTATACCACCGTCTACTCTATCAACCAACATCTCTCCGTCGCTGATAAACCGCCATTATCATGTGGAACTTCCGGAGTACGTATCAGAATAGTTTGTGGGCCCTAGTTTCTTTTACGATTTGTATTACAAAATTATATTTACAAATCAATGTCATGAGATTCTCAACATTTGGACTCACCCCTTGCTCAGTTATAAACTTATACAATTATATCAATACTTCTTTCATTACGCCGCTATTCAACACAGTGTGCTTAGCCTTTCGGTTAAATCAACCATCACTGCTCATTTGGAACATTTCTAACTTAAATCTCCTTAATTAACATTAAACATGAATTCAAGATTGACATACTACATATGATACAACTTATGTAGTTCGAGTTTGAATATTCCTTCTAAAGGATTCGTTGTTTCCATAAATAATTCTCTACTATTTCATAAATGATCATGAATATCCATAATTACCATTTAGTAATATTAATTCAGATTTGATACTTGCTCAATGCATTAATTACATAAGTGAATTGCAATATAGTAGACAACATAGTGTATATGATAATTTCTATTGTCGATGCATAAGGAATTCATCTCATATACTCCATATTAAACATTTTATAACATTTAGGATAATTCCAACATCCTTACCTTTAGTTTTAGAATTATTTTAGTATGCTTAATATTCTTTCTTATAGACAAATATTTCTCTACACTTTGACTGATAATAAAACTACATGATTTCTCTATCAAAATATTGGTTCAATTCTGATGCTTGTCAAACGACGTATTAGTTCTTGGATGTTATCCAACATTTCTTGACATTTTTTATCATGTGCAAACAATCTATTCTAAACCATTGTTCAAAATTTTCTATTTCAACAAAGATGTACCAAATTCGAAGTTATATCGGGTGATATTTGTCAGTGGAATTCGAATTAACCCAAGCATGTTGATCGATGAATCTGTTATGCTAATTTCAACAATTGAAATTTACAACATTGTTTTCATCATTGTTACTTACTACATCCCAACTGCATCGATCTTCCTTTTAAAGAATCACCCGTAGCTAAGGGATCATATCCCTTTAAGTAAAACTATCAAAATCTTGTTTTGATAATGTACTTGGAATCTATTATCCATTCAAGCATCATGCCATATGTTAGAGTCTATACTCTTTACCTCTTATTGGCAACCGATGATATTATTACTACTAACAATTCCTTTTCTCAACACTGATTTGAAATTCATAGTTTCTCTTTAATATTAAGAATAGAGCTATGACTATTTTAGGCTTAGTTAATTTCCTTTCATCTTATATGATCTGTTTCCACGTTAGAGTGCTTCAATCATATCCAATAATTACGTAAAGATGATCCAAATTTGAGTTACCAAACTTATGTTCATAACATAAATTATTTAACCATTATTAGTTGGTCCCAAACTATTTTGTGGTGGTTTACATAAAATCCCACATGATCGAATTTTACTTGAAGCCTCTCGACTCACACAACCCGTTAACTCTTTGATCTAGGATATGTAGGGATTTCGTGTTAATTCATATTTTATATGATTTTGTAAACAATGCTTTAGATGAAATCAAATTTAACATATGTATTTACTCTTAAGTACATATCTATATAGAAATAAGGTAATTCAACATCACTCATCATCAATCATGTTTTATCTAACAAAGTCCGACTATTCCATATCGATACACCGTTATGTATCACATGGTGGAGTTTCTTTGGGGTTGAATTTTATTCATTTTTAAGTACATTTGGAACATTTTCCAATATACTCACATATTTATCCAACTGAATTGTTTTATTTCCATAGCATGTTATTTTTTAATTTTTGTTTTATGCTCAATGATGATTCGTTGGTGGATTTCAATGAAGTAAGTGGATTCATTTTGGTGGATCTTCGATTCCATACATCTATCTGTACTAATCTGAAGAGTTCATTAACTATTTTTTCGCTCCCACTAAATGGGTGCTTAGCACTTAATCCTTAAGGTACAGTTCACCAGTTTCATATGATTCAAAGAAAATGTCCTCCAAGATACAACTTAATTTATAATCCCCAGAAGTAATTGTTGAAATGTTAGATACTAATGTACTATTTAGCTAATGCAAAAAATACTTTTATTCTAAATTTATTTTATAATGTGCAATCGCAATGTTCAAGACAAAATAAAACCCCTCATATACACACATATAGACACACATATACACACTTCAGTAAATACCAAAAACATTTACTATTTCGTAAATAATATTTGGTATATATATGAAAACAATTTTTTGTATCTCGATGCTAGTATAGTTTTTGGTTTTTCCTAGGGGCAATTATGTAATTTGTTACATTAATTTAACTCGGTAACCAATCCTTTTCAAAAGGTGTTTAATTTCAAGATTATACTTAGTTACATTATGATATAAGCAATTAAGTAACTAATTTAAAGTATGTTAAATAGATAACTCTTCAATGATATGTTACGTGATAGCAATTACAATGTGTAGTAATCATGAGAAATTTATGACATTAAAATAATATATTACTTTAAATATTCCAAGTCATAATGTTTTGAGAAAGGATATCGACTCATTCATTTAGACTAGTGTACATAATGCCATTCAAATGTTAGGCAGTGTATTACTTATGGCTATTGAAGGCATTAAGGGGTCACATACCAATAGTTATTGGATAACCATGGAAAGACTCGCTCAATAATTTTTCGTTGGTTAATTATCACTAAGGTCAAACATGAGATTTTGAGGTGGCGATGTTACATAGTTAACTCGACCTGAAAATACCATGGAACTTCAATGTGGATACTCCACTTTGACTAGTTAAATCATGGCATGATGATCCATAAATGACTATAGTTAGGTCTGAGTTGAAGCACTGAAAGTGAATTTTTTTTTTGAAGTAATAGGCCAAGGGAGGCTTGCCCATATATTAATAAATAAAGGTACATTTCCCAAAAAGAATTGCAGTAGCCTATACAAAACAAAATACACATACATAAATTATGTCATAGGAAAAACTTCTTCATCATTACCTCCGAGTCTAAAGTCATGTATGATTTCATGTTGATTTTTTGAACTATTCAAGGGTAAAACGCTTAGACGAGTTAAAAATCACCTCACTCCTTTCAACCATATAATTGACACAAAGCATTTGAGGGGCTTGGAGTCTTCCACCTTATTTCCTTAAAGATATTAAACCATTCTTACTTACAATTCGTCGATGATCTATGGAAGATTCTATTGGCAAGCAGCTTGGAATAGATTTGATAGACATGGCTGCATTTGATAAAAATGCAGGAGTTAGTTTCAGTTTCTACACCATACAATTCCTTCATTAATTAAACCTCCACACTCCATAGGCAAGCTTCTCCTTAGTTGGCACAGCATTTTGCCAAAACTTTCCAAAGGAGAAAATTTCTTCCACGGGGCTACCCATGCAGCATATGTGGGTTGCCCAAAGGAATGATTATTGTTCAATGTTATGGAGGATGGCATTGTATACTGGTGTAATGAATGATTTCTAAGTCTGTTTGTCCAAAGCACATGTGAATCAGAACAAGAAGCATGTTAGATGATAAGTTGTTCCAAAGCTCTCTGACCTGAAATGAGTCGCAATATGGGAGGTTCACATAATTGTTTGAAACGTGATCAATTGCAAGCGCAGACCGAGGAATGTCAATAAGATGTTTTTGATTGTTATCCATCATATTGTCTAAAATTATCCTTGGTTTTTCCCAAAGGAACCGAAATTAAGCGTAGGGTTCATTATAACATTGCATTGAATTAGTGGCAGTAAGGTGCTTCTTATATTGAGAATACTACGCCAACTCTAGCTGTCGTTAGAAGGTACAAGCAGGGTTGAAGCTGCTTTGATTGTATTAAGGTTAGCCTACTACATTGCACCTAAAGATTGTCACTTTGTGAGAGTAGTTTGTTGAAGTAGGTGGACATTGCTGCCTTATTCCTAATCTTTAGGTTAGTTATACCTTAGCCACCATTCTTTCTGAAATGCATGATTCAATGAAATTTTGTTGAAGCCATCTTCTTTGAAAATGGATCTTTATGTAAAAGAAATTTATCGAGAGCACTAGTGATAATGTAAATTAACTTTGCAGGAAGGATGTATTGTCGTGTCCAGTAGGAAGTTATAGAAATTGCAATTAATTGAATGATGATAAGCCTGCCAGCTTAAGATAGTTTGGAATTGAGCCAAGAAAGGAGCTTATGTATAATTTTTTATATGGGTTGGGCATTTACTTTTAGTTATTCTAGCTAAAATTAGAGGCATTCCAAGATAATAAGCATCAATAGGCATCTCTTGTAGTTTTGAAAAGGTGAAAATTTCACGTTTGAGTTCAGGTTATAGGCCTGTAATGAGGATGTGTGATTTTTAAAGGGTAATCTATAAACCTACTAGTACATGGAAGTTGTGAAGAACAAAGAGAATGAATTGAATATTTACTTCAGTAGGTTTTTTAAAGATGACAAGATCACCTACAAATAGGAGGTTGGTAATAAGAGGAGATTCGTAGCCAAGATGAATTTGTAACGTTTTTAGGCTGACTTACTATAAGAGAAGAGTGTTAAGAGCCTCCACGACAATTATAAAGAGGCAGGCTGATATTGGAACACCTTGTCGAATACCTTGGATTCCTTTGAAGAGGCCATGAAAACTTCCATTCCTAGATACAAAGATGAATGGTATAGAGATGCATTTGTATATCCAAGCCATAAAAGGCTAAGGGAAGTTCATCCTTGACACGACAGCCAATATAGAATTCAAAGCTATAGCATCAATGACCTTTTGTATGTCTAGTTTCATTATATTCCCAAGGGAGATGGATGATCTGTCATATCCTTTAAGTGATTTGTGAGCCAAGAGAATGTTGACACAGATTGATCTCTTAGGGATGAATGATGTATGAATGTTTGTGTAACGACTACCCTACACCTTCGGCACAAATATAACTAAATAGTTGGCTGCTACAGTGCCCGTTTGATATAGGACGATTGTCAAAAGCTGAAAAGAAACTAAACATCACAGAACCTATTATACATTTCACAACACGTCGAATAAAATATGATATACATCACTTATATAACATAAGACAAACGGTATTAACTAAGTGAACCAAATATCAGAGCACAAATCCATAGAATTATACAACATAGTATTGGAGTTTATACAACCGGTAATAAATTCAAATAAAACTGTCTCAATAGTGAAGCAAACACTATTTAGGCTCCATAGTATTGCATAGCGAAATAAGCAATAGTATATCCATATATAATATAAGAAAGCTCCATCATGCTCATCCTCTGCACTTCCACCGTGTATCATTTAAACCTACTATCTAGTCCGCTCATTTAATTCTATGTTGTATTAGAGTTTTCTTATATTAATTACCGCTCACATGAACCGTCAATAAATTCAAATAAAACTATCTCAATAGTAAAGTAAACACTATCTAGGCTCCATAGTATTGCATAGCGAAATAAGTAATAGTATATCCATATATAATATAAGAAAGCTCCATCATGCTCATCCTCTACACTTCAACCGTGTATCATTTAAACCTACTATATAGTCTACTCATTTAAGAGTACCCGAGATAACAAGAAGCAAAGCATAAAATCTCAAGTCAGACAATAGTTCATGTGAGCGGTAAATTAATCTCAAATTATTATACAAGTCGATATAGTAAGTATCAAGGGTATACAAACCATACCTGACATGTCCCTATAACCAAAGATATAGCAAATAACGAACATAATATGCTACTCTACAAACATCATAACGTGTAGTACGACCTAAATACGATGATGGGTGTCCAGGTATCCCTATCCAAAATACCTATCTCAAGTGACATCCCTAGAGTGATAGACTATGGGGAAAACAACCAAAGAAAACATAACATCCATTAAACAATCCTCATGATGACTTATATACTCGGGATACATGATAACTCGTATGACCTTTCCTCTAACAGGGATTAATGAAAAATCATTATTTTCAATGTACTTGCTCATAGCTTGAAGCTGAAACTAGACTCATTCCACCAACGGGGATCCATTCCAAGTACCCAATAAGCGTCCTTACAATACCCCTGCTGTCGAATACATCAGAAAACACTTGAGCATCAACGAACCCTTTGCATGAATATTCGAGCTCTTTCTTTGCTCCATATAGTTTCCATTATCCTCAAGGAATTCATTCAACATCCTTTTCTTTCCATGATAGATAAATTTAACATTCCATCTATAGGTCACCCTTCCAAAAAACCATCCTTCGTGGATAATCATTATCAAGACTCCTTTCAACATTGAGTCGCCATCATCGGAACCTAACTCCATTCATCATCAAGTTGCCATTATCAAAGTCCTAAAGCAAGCACCCTTTATCATACTACATTTCCATTGAACCCTAAGCAAATAAACATACACCTTTAGCATGACCTACTAGACCAACACTCCCCCTCCTGAATTTTTCATCACCAATGGCCTCCAAAATTCATGTCGGTACCGACCACTAGGGCATGTATAGAACATTGTAGCAGGTTGTTTCTCTAAAGTCAGCAACTGTCATGGGGTTCTCGGTTTAGGGATTAGAGAGATATCAATATCATTAACTCCTTTAGGTATTTATTAGTTTTGAAGAAGTATAGTATTGCATTATGAAGTCTACACCTATAATTTTCAAGCAGTCTTAAAGAAGGCAGTGTTGAAACCGTTTGGACTAGTACTTGAGGAGCTGAAAGAGAACATATCATCTTGAATTTCTTTAGGTGTGACCATGGATGTAAGTCTTTGTACTTGATGATGGCGGATACATGGGATGATAGTGGTGTAGAGAAGTGATGGATCAAAATTATGATTTTTAGGGTTGGCAAGTATGGAGGCAAAGTATTTTATAAAGGCGTCATTAATGCTTTCAACAATTCTGAGATTGTTTGAATTTAAGTCATCTATAGAGATGATGCGTTCTTGAGCAAGTTTATTTTAAGAGAATTGGTAGTGTTTAATATTCCTATCATAATCTCTTTCATTCTTAATTCAAGCTTTCCATTTTTTGCATTTGAGCTTCTAAGTCTAGGTCTTGCTGCAACTTAAGGCAAAGATAATGTTCAAGGTCATTGAGGGTGCCATTGAGGGGATTGACAAATAAGGTCAGTTGAGTTCGGGCAAGTTCCTGCTTGATATTATCAGATAGCTTGGAACCATTGCCATAAGTGACAGTCGGCCACGCTTTAAGCTTGGATTTGAGTAGTTTTAGCTCATATTAAATTGAATTCATTAGGTTTCCTTACTTCCTAGTTTTCCAAACTTACAACATGATATTATTAAAATCTTTAAAAGTTAGCCAGTGATTAAAAAATTAAAGAAGGATTTATTTTGATGATTTGGTTGCTCTCTACAAGATAGAAGGAGTGGGGTATGGTTATAGATACAAGGGAGAAGGATTTCACATAGGAGAATAGGCTAGAGGGTGATAGCATGGATATTCTAGAATGCATGATCATGCTTGCATAGTGTGGTTTGGCCAGTCCTACTTTTGTTACTCCATGTGTATGGCCAGCTAGTGGTCTGAATGGCCAAAATTTCAAATGATAAGAAGGCATGGTTGAAAGGGCAAGTTCTCTACTGGTTATAGGAGGACCACCTACTTTTTGGTAAAGAGATGCATGGAGTTGAATCCTCCAAACATCAGGGCCTGTCCTATGAGTTTTGGTACCTAATGCCAAAAGTAAAAACAAGGCCCTTATATAGAAATTGATATTATGACCAATAATTAAATCATTAAAAATTTATATTGTTCATAAATAATGAGCAGAGAAAAAAAGAAAATAACTTTATCTGTGATAGTAATTCAAGTTGTACACCAAAATTAATATCAACTATCGATGAACATTTTTCTAGCCTTCTGACTTGCAAAATTACTTATAATATTATCATATTCAAGTTCATTGACCATATCTTGTCAATCGACAAAAGTGAAAAACCTTTTAGTCTTTCTTATGACATAGTGGAGCGAAGATAAGACTTTATCAACTTTAGCTTTGAAAAACTTCTTTCGGCTAAGGCAACTGTAACTGGCATAGTCAAAATTATTATATATGCTATCCAAGCATTAGGAAAATTTAACTCTCTCGAACAAGAATTTATGAAATTCAGCAGCTCAATTGCTTTTGTTGTTTCCTTTGGCAAGATAACTTTCAATACTTTTAACTCTGAAAATATCTCTCTTCCATCAATATCAGAGTGCAAATCATGTGTCAAATATTCCTCAAGTTTTAAACAATGACTTTTTAGTTTCTCATCATCTATAGAAGTGAATTTTTTTAAATCAAATAAGAAGCCAAACTTATCATCATATTCTTTGAATTTCTCAAATCGAGTCACTAACAAAACTGTGCCTTATCCACAATTTGCAAAAAGTAATTGATTCGAAATGATTCTTCTAATGTTTGCATCGATTCTTCAACATTCACATCTTCATCAAACTGTTTCTTTCTGTAAATAATCCTTTTTTGAGGAAAAATTGGTTCAATATCCAACATATGAGCTATCTCTTTAGCATCGGCCATCGTAGAATTAAATCCTATGTTTCTGAAATCTTCAAAAAAAATCAATAAGCTATTGCAATCTAGCGATAGCAACATCAATTTGCATATCTTCGGTTTGAAGAATCTTGCTAACAGTGTTTACATTTTTCAACATTTCATACCAAATGCATAATCCGAATAAGAATTCAAAATTTTCAATCTCATTTGTTACAAGACTTATAGCTTCACTCTTCGTCATAGAATCCTTGGTGCTATTTGACAAGGAAATTAGAGCATCTCTTATCTCCACACTTTGATATCATATAGATTTTACTGCTTCAATGTGACTTTCCCAACGTGTGCCTGATAATGGTTTAACAGTACAACCTGAAACATGATTTTTAGAAAACTTGCCATCTCTGTGTGGATGAAGAAAATACATTAAATATCCGTTGGATCACCCAAAAAATGTTTGATGCTTTAGGACACAATTTATCCATATCATACAGCACAAGATTAAGACTATGACAACCACAAGGTGTGTAGAAAGCTCTTGGATTAATTTCTAATAGTCTTTGTTGCACCCCTTGGTGTTTTCCTTTCATGTTTGATCCATTGTCATTACTTTGTCCTCTAATATCATAAATATAAAGCTTAATATCCTCTAATACTTCTTTAAGCTTGTTAAAAATTCCAAGTCCAGTAGTATCATCCACTTTTAAAAATTCAATAAAAAACTCTTCCACCTTTACGGGATTAGTTGAAACATTAACACATCTTATTACAAGAGACATCTGTTCAACACGACTAATATCTGGAGTGCAGTCTTAATATAACTGAAAAATACTTGGCCTTTTTTATTTTTATAAGAATTTTATTTTTAATTTCATTCGCCAATGTGAGTATTAACTCATTTTGAATTTTGTGTCCAAGGTAATGTATATGAATGTCTTTTTGTTCAACCCGTCGAACGTGTTCCTGCATCACCGGATCAAATTCTGCTATCATTTCAATTAATTACAAAAAAGACCATTATTTTGTTCATAAAGCCTTTCATTCGTTCCACGAAATGCTAAATTATTTGAAGCAAGTGTTTTCACAACAGCAATTATTCTTATCAACACTTTCTTCCAACGTTCTTTTTTCTTCTGTATTTGATCTATTACACTTTGATCTATAGTTGCTTTGACTTTCAATCTTGTTTCCAACTCAATCCTACTGCTGATATTCAGAAGATGATCTTTACTACTTTCATGTTGTTTCAGCTTAGTACTAAGGTTGCGCGAATCATTAATTCCTTCATTAGCAAGATGACTAGCCGTTGTTTGATTTGTGAATAATTTGCAACAGAAACAAAATACTTTATCAAGTGAACTTGAATATACCAACCATTTTCTATCTTGTTTATCCCCGTTAGGCAAATGTCTAACATATAATATGGTAGAAAAATATCTATTAATAGCATCTTTTGGAAAATCAGAGTCATTATCTTTTAGTACTCTAAAAGGACCTCTTTCAACTAGCAAGTCTCTCAATTTTTGATCAATTTTTTTCCATGTACCGGGATCATTTGATACTAAACTAACATTCTCCACATGTGACGATAAATCAATATTTGCTTCCTCCTCGCTCATTTTCATTGTCATGTTCGTTTATTAGAATATCATCATCAACATTATCATCATTCTCATCAATAAGGGGATCACTATCCACATTCAAACTCGAACTTTCTATTGGACTACTTTTGATGAAAAATTTATTAAGTGCGCCTTTTTGCGAATTAGTGAGTTCCTCTAGCCTTCTTTTTCTATCCCTTTTGGCGTGTCTAGATTCTTGTTTACGCATTTCTAAACACTACAAAAGTTCAAATAAATAGTTGTTATACAATTGATTTCAGTAATTGAATTTTGATTTTACATTTCATTGTAATTGAACATGACAATACAATTCAATTGAATATGACAATACAAATGACCGATTTAAGCCTTAGAATCATGGAAATATTATGGTATTTGATATCCAACACCTATTTTATTTCTCATCATTTCAGCTTCAAGACCATACTGTAAGTCTGTAAATTCAATTAATAAATGTACTGTTGATGAACATGCTTTCTGTTATAAAAATACTAAAAGTATCATCTATCATGAATGCTAGAAATAATAGGATGAATTCAACAAATGTATTTAGGTGATAAATGAATAAAGGACATGATAATTAATGTTGAACATTTATACAACGATTTTGAGGTGAATGAAAATTAGAAATAATGGGAGGAATAATGAGGTAAAATTTGGTGCCCTAGTTTAAACGGCGCCCTAAGCGGTTGCTTCCCCCGCTTTGGGGAAGGGACGGGCCTGCCAAGCATAAACCACGGCTTAGAACTAGGTAATAGGCTGGGTAGAGAGTTATGGAAAGAATGTTTAGGTTCATTGTGGTTCTAGGCATAT
Source organism: Allium cepa (assembly GCA_030765085.1). NCBI lineage: Eukaryota > Viridiplantae > Streptophyta > Magnoliopsida > Asparagales > Amaryllidaceae > Allium > Allium cepa. The sequence goes on from CM060934.1 coordinate 186,652,523, forward strand.
ACAAAGGTTAACTAAAAGGAAGTTGATGAAGGCAAGTGAATGGCTTGGTCGTTTGAAGGATGAGAGATTCCAGAGAATTAAAAACCTGCCATATAGTGCTTACTCCAAATTATGGTCATAGTTCAATAAGGGTGTGTTGTATTTGGCAGCTTGAAAAGATATGGTGAGATTCAACTTGGTTTCAAAGATACATAGGAGTTAAAGATGCTTTTCCATGATGAAGTTTCATTGAGGGTAAGTGAGCCCCTCTGATATTCCAAAATTCTATGTTTCATATCAGTAGAGACTGAGAGTGGGAAGGAAAGAGGAAGGATGTCTTCTTGTGTGTCTTGATAATTGCTGGAAGTCAGAAGATGGATTAACATCATTCTTTGGTGTAGTTTGGTTCTATTTATATTTTGATCTAGCATTGAGGTCATCTATTTGGCTTTACATCTTATTTTTCTTATTTTATTTTTTTGCTTTGTGGCTTGTTTTCATGAACATGTAAGAGAGGGAGATTCATGAGAGGGGTGGTAGGAGTTCAACATGAGTAGGAGGAGAGACGTTGAGATATGGAGAGGTTTGAGGGAGCATTGCTTGAGGTTGTTGATCAAGAGTTGAGGTGGAGGTTGTGGGGAGAGAGATGTTTGAAGTGGGATTGTTCTTGTGGATGATTGAGAGGGTTTGATGGTCAAAATTCACGTAGGAAGAAGCAATTGATTTTAGGTGTGGCAAGTTATTTTTCAGAATCGATTGTGTTAATGGTGAGTATGATGTAGACATGATGTGCATGAAGAAGTTATTTGATGGAGATTCGAAGAGGTATCGATGTGCATGAGTTGGGAAAGTTCTATAAAAGGAGAAGTCATGTTGTCTTCGTCTTTTTTGGATGAAGTTGCCTTGAGTTATTCAATGTCTTGAAGTTTGTTTACAGCATTAAAAATGTTAACCAGTTCAAGAATTTGCTCAAGAATAACATAGGAGTTGTCAGCATGAAGTGTAGTGGAGTAAATGCTTTGTGTAGTATTGCATGGGATTGAATTTCATGGGGAAAGCCAAGGTGGAGGGGTTTTATTGGGTGGGTCTAGGGAAAATGGGTCAGGGACAAGTGGGGCAGTGGTGTCAGTGGGAGAATTTTTTATGTTAGAGTTCAAAGGGGAATGGTGGCAATAATTGATTGCATATTTATTAGAGACGTGCCATGTGAATTTATGGCGCCATCATCAGGAATACTGATTGCAATATTAATGCTTGCATGGTTGGTCTGTGTGGTGGTATATTTGCATGGGGGTATAGCTAGTTGCTTACCTCAGAACGAAGTGATTGGGTAGCCATATTTGTTTCTTTCTTGTGCCATACCTAGTGTTTCTTTTGGAAAGTTGCGTTGTTCTAAAGGGGTGCTCTAGGATTGTGATTTTTCAATATTGCATTTTCCAAATTGAGATTGGACACATGAGGATTGATTTCATACTATCCATGTGTGTCATCATTGCATATAGATGCATCATGTTTATATCACATTCTTCTAGTATGTGTCCAAACACCTTGAACCCATAGCATATTTTGGGCTTCTAATTGTAACTAACCTGGACTTTAGGACAACGTTCACTAAGCTCGTCTATTTCAATGAAATCGGGGAGCTCTTTGTCAAGGGTTATCTCAATGAGAACTTTAGCATATTTAAAATGTTGTAATTTTTCCATGCTTCATCAAAGAAAAAATAAGTCTTCTTATAAAACATGCTAGCTAGTTTATACCAATAAGGGTACAAGCAATTAGAGGTATTTTATAAAAATGTACCTATATAGAGGCACTGTGGATTTGTGCTTGCGCACTTTCAAACAATGGATTCCATATGGTAATAATAAACATTTTATCTTTAATGAAGATCGGGTCAGCTTGTAGAATTCGAACTTTATCTAGCTCATTTGAGAACTTGAAATAGAAATTCGCATTGTAAGACTTGATATCCACTTCACCAAAGAGCTTCCAATGCTTCTTTAAACGAGTTACTATAGTGAGTTATGATAGGAAGTCATCGAGAAAAAGCCCTACATTATTATTACTCCAATACTTGATGCCTTCAGATCTAAGGAATAGGCTTAGGGCAGTCATCATCGATGATTTCAAAGTGACATGGCATGTAAACCTCATCAATCATGGGCTTATTCTTGAAAAATGATGACCATATTAGTTTATGTTCTTTTCCTGTCAGAGAGTCCGAGCTATAGGGGAGTAGTTTAATGAGTCTGACATTAGCTTAAATATGGGTGCTTATAAAGCTAGAAGGAAGAGAGAGGATCAGATTTAGTGGCTTAGGTGGTATAGGGGAAGCTTTGGTTAGGTTGGCATGGAGAGGTAGAGGAGGTTTAGTCAAGTTATGGGCATGGTCGACTTAAGGGTGTTAGTGAGCTGGTGGGGGTGGGGGTGGCAGTAGAGGAGGGTTAGGTAGAGAGATCTACAGGGGTTTGGATTGCTTAGGGTTTGAGTGGAGTGTTGAAGCAATAGGCAGTGGAGGAGGAGTAGGTAGAAGTGGTCGGGACAGAGGAAGAGAATGGGGGAGGAGGGAGAGAGGAAGGTGGAAGCCATTATTGAAACTCTATAAAAAGATAGTTAAATGTTGATTTGGAGAATTCATCTCCTTGGTATAAGAGGTTTGTATATCGATCAATTGTGGTTAACTCAATGCAAAGCCTTTGGAGGGAGTAGTATGGTTAATGATAAATGTTATTATTGAAGATTTTGTGGTTGGACTAACCAAGTTAAATATGGATGATACTGGAATTTTGATCAAAACCAAATTCCATAATTCTTCAAGTGATATAGTTTTGACGGAGAGAATTGGTATAAATAATCGGTACTACCAAGCACCACATAAAATAGTAAAATTGGATTCTACCAAAAAGAGGTGTAAGCGATAAATTTCGCCAAACTGTCACACCCCTAGCTATGGTGACGTATGAACATTGATATTCGAATTGTAAAATATTAATCGCCGACTGAATTTACATCTTTGAGTCGTACAGTCGTACTGATGAATTCTCAAAATAACCATACAATTTAATTAATTTATAAAATATTATAAATTAATTAATACTTGAGAAATATTAATTATTATTTAATTTATTTGATGTTTTGGAGTTGTTTGTAATTATATGAATGCATTTATCAAAGTTATCTTTGCACGCATCGATATATGATATTGATGTAATTTTAAATGGGTTTAAATTAAAAATAATTGCATAAAGGGATTTATGAAACTTTTATGTCATATGATACCACGTAATTTTGGTTATACCATGTGAAGAGATAGAAGCAGAGAGAGAAATTTAAGGAAATTGATTAGGATGTTTTAATTAAAAGAACGTGAAAGGTTTCATTCTTTTAATTAAAACAAATCCACTAATTCCTTTCCTATAGACATTCATTTTTATTCACTTTTCTCTTCCCTCCTTCTAACCATACAAGGTATAAAATTAATTGAATATTTTCAAATATTAACTTCAAATTGAATGCAAAAGTCAAATAAAATAAAATAAGTGGTTCATTTTTCTCTTGCAAAGCTGGGTGTGGATCTGGGAGATTCGAGGAGAAATCTTCATTCATGGTGCGAATCATAGGGTACCTCTTTAGGTTATCTTTTAATTTTATTATCATTTATATTACATTATTTGATTGTGTAGATTATATTTTATATATGTTATAAATAGTTTATATATGTCTCTGTTGTCTAATTCAATCTATATATTCAAATTATTTTAATAATAATAATAAGGAAATATGGAAATAATTTTATTTATAATACCAATTGAATTTGTTTTAAAGGTTCGAAACTTAAACACAATTTTTTAATATAAATTGAATTTGTTTTAAAGGTAGTTATTTAAAACAATGGTTATAAAAGTTAAAGTTTTAAAGTTTAATTTATTAACAAGTTATACAAAGTTTGAACAATTTCCATAAATAAGTGTTCTGATTTAAATTTTAAAATGGATGTATGAAAACATCCTTATAATAGCAACTGAGTTTATTTTAAATTTGTTTATTTATAACAATGATTACAAAGGTTGAAAGTTAATTTTAACACGTTATATGAATTTTAAACAATTTCTTCAAACTAGCTTTTTAATTCAATTTTTAAAATAGATTTTGTTCAAAAACATAGATCCAGTTTTTAATTCTTTTAGATTTTAGAATGTTAATTTTAAATTTCAAAACACATAAAATTAGTTATAATTAATTTTAACGTACACAAGGGTTTAAATGTTCAAATATTGATTTGGGATGGCATTGAATGAATGAGCAAAGGATGGAGAAAAGTCCTCCACCTTTTCCTCTTCTTAAATGCCTACTTAAACTCATTTAACTGTCAGATTATAATTATACGTAAACTATTATCAATTAGTCAATAATGTTTTATAACATATTATATATAAGTATAAGTAATATATAAGTATGTATGCATTATTTTATATGATTTCAATACAACAAAGGCGTGTACACACATATATATGGCGAATGTGTCCATTGTAGTGTAGATACCAATACTTATATATATACACATTGACAATACACATCGTCTATACATTACACTTGAACTGTAATATATGAGTGCATTTGATACGCTAATTATAATATATTTAATTTATATAAAATCAGGACTCCATTTAAACAAACTAAATATAAGATTTTATTTAAAACTATATTAGATTGGATCTAAAAAACTCTTTAAACTTTATAAGCCTAATAGATCCTAACTTTTTTTTTGAAATATACATTTTCACCCACACTAACTGGCTTTGTTCCTTCAATGGTATCAGAGCATGGTTGGTCATGACGTTCACTTTATATGTTGGATGTCCTAGGTTTGATCCCAACAACTAGCATTATATGGGGTTCTCACATTATGATCTATGACAAAGCATTGCCTATTACCCCTACATATTATGTGATGGTTTTACTAGTCAAAAGGCTACATATAAAACTTGCTAATGAGGTACCTAGTTTGGTCACCACATAGAAGTTTGGGCTGGACCTTCAATGGTATGAAAGCCCTAATGGTCTATGCAATCTTAATTAGAAATAATATGGCCAACTTATTAAAGCCATCCATTTAATAGGGTGTCTAGAAAGGTAGTTTCTAAGGTTAGGATTAAATAATGAATATTCTGTCCTTCTAGTTATTAGTTTGGCCTGAAAGATGATGTAAGCCCAAAAGTTATCCCCAATATAAAAGCCTAATTTAATTTTGGGCCTTGGGCTAACCTTCAAAAATTCAGTTTGAAAATTTAAAATATATTTTAAATTTAAAAGTTAAATTTAAAATATAGTATAAATTTTATAATAATTATAAAATAATTTCAAAATGATTTTGAAATAAATTTAAAAATCTCAAAAATTACATTAATTAATTGGATTAAATAATAAATAAATAATCAAAAGTTAATTAATTAAATAGAAACATATAGTGATATATGTATATATACATTTATCTTAAATTATTTAAGGTTAATAAAAATAAAATTTTTGAGTTATTAAAAATATTTAATTAAAAATGTTTTAATTAAATTATTATATTTGGTAAAAAATTAATTAAATATTAACAAATAAAGATACATACATACATACATTTATATGTAATGATATACATACATACATACATACATACATACATATAAATGTTATAGTTAATATTCGTCTTAAATTGTTGAGCATGAATATAATAAATTTTAAATTTTAAAATAAAAAATTATTTTTTTAATTAAATTAATAAATTAACATTAATCAACAATTTAGTTAATAATGTACATAATAATACTATGAAAGATAATTAAATTATAAAAGGTTATGAATAAATAAAACTTGAGTAATATGAATGTATAATATATGTGAAACTGTAAAAAACTTAATTTAGGTTTAAGGAACAAGTGCATACGTATTGTACATAAACCGTGATTTCAGATGTGTCCAACACTTGAATTAGAAGGTTTTTCATAAGAGATACATTGTTCCCTAAATTAATACCACTCAAAATATATATACTAAAGACTATGAGTCTTTAATATTAGTTCCCCTCTACTATTTATATATCAATAAATTACTTGCATACTTTTTGGTTGTTGAACTTTCCTAATGCTAGAGATGTTGGTTGAGCTTTCCTCGAAGTACATTAGTTATACTTATGCCATCGCGAAATGGCAGGTACGAGCAAAATAATATCTTTCAATTTATTGAGCTTTCCTCAAGGTCGAGATGAGATTAAAATAAAGACAAGGAGTTGTATATGATACAACTGATGGGTTGTTATCCATCTGTAATACCCCTACTTTTTGATAACAATATTTAGCAGATTTAATTAGATATATTAAATAGAATAATGTAACAATTAGAATGATTAGGAGATTGAGATTTGAATAAATGATAAGAAAGCCATGCTTAACAAATTAAATGGGCTTAAGAAAGGTTTCTAAGTTAATTAATTTACATAAGGGTATATTAGGAAATAGCCGCACATAACCTCTTACCCTTATATATAAGCTCTCGTTCCGTATACCATTCACATTTCATTTCTCATTCACATCATTTTGCAAAAACAAAATACAAGCGTAAATCAAAGATGAGCCAGCCATTTCTAGAGAAAGAAAAGAGGAGAAAATTAAATATAAAGCGAAGGAATTAAAGCAAGGGGAATAAATCTCAGTCTCAATCCAAACTCCTTATCCTAATTAAGATGAATAATAATTTATACTAATTCTATTTTGTTTATAATCATTTTTTTATTTTAAGATTAAATTTGTTTTAATGATGATTTGGATAATGATATGCTTGGATTTATAACATGTTTGATTTAAACCAAATTGTTCATATATGGATTTATTCAGTTTTTAGGGTAAACTGATTGTAATGATTTCGAATGCCATGAGAAAATTTTTTGTTATGTAAAACATGATTTTAGAGCTGGGTTTTAATTTTCATAATAGTTATAGAGAATTTATCATGAATTTTCAAAGGAAAATATGATTAATTGGGTTTAGAAATTTATTTGGGAAATTATATTGAAAATTTGGGTCTGAAATTTAGATATGTTAGATAACATATTAAAAGTGAATTTTTGTGATTTTTGGGGATTTTTCCTAAGTGATTTACTATGAAATTAAATTATTTTGAAAGGAGGAATTAAGTGATTTAATTGTTTTGCTTAATGGAAAGGCTTATTTGTTAAATTAACCTTGGTTTAGATCTAAAATTATGCGGCTGTTAGTTTTATGAAGAATTTGAAAAGTTGAGGCAACCAATCACATGCTTACACGTAGCAGGTTAGTTAGGAAGTATTTGCTTTAATCGGCATTAATCAGCTTTTTCCCAAAAAAAATGGGTTCTGCCTCTATTAGAAGTACCTTTCGACTTATAGCTTCCACCTTCAATCAAGTCAAAATCCCACAAAGCTAAAACCAATACATAAGGTATCAACTTTGGTACATAGTGGATTGGAGGAAGGCGGAAGGCATGGTGTCGAAACCTAGCTTTTGATGGGAATGAAACCTTTGCTTTGCTTTTAAATGTTAAGCGCCTGCCTTTGTTTTACTAAAGCTTTCGAAGGAGTCAAAACATATACTATCGAAATGGGTTTTTCTAAATAGCTTTTGAAGAAGGCTGTCATCTTTTATTTTTAAGTATAAGCTTCCAAATGAGTCCCTTGTTTATAAAACAATGCTTTCGAAAACGGTGTTTCGACCTAGTCGAAACCCTACTGTCGTTCTTTTGCCTTTTAAGTGTATTGAAGTCCTTAATGCTTTCAAAGCGTAGCCTTTGTTTTAAACTTATGTTAAGCAACATCCTAAATGCTTTCGAAAGGGTTCAAGGGTTCCAAAGGCAATGGCTTCGAAAGGTGGTATTGATGCTAACCTTCAATGTGTAACAACCTGCCTTTTCACACGCTTTAAAACGACACATGTGCCAATTCAAACCATACAAAAGGACGGATTGTTATGTGGTAAATAAGAAAAACGAGAAGAAATAAAAGAAAACAGAATCTCACAGCGGAAGGATAAAATATAATAATAAAATATATAGTTCATGAAGCTGTTTACAAAATATTTAATTATACTTATACAATATATATTAGAGTACACATACCAATAATAACAATGCAGCGGAATACGGTGTGTAGTGGAATATAAATAATAATAATAATAATAGAAATCTCCATCTTCGTCCTCCAGAGCTAAAGTCTTCGGTCCTGAAACGCTCGGACTGACCCGAGCGAATTGAAAAGACAAAACACTCGAGTCAGAACTAAAAGATCTTATGTAAGTTAAATCAACTGAAATAAATATGAGTGCAGTAACTTAAAAGATGCTCGGGGTTCACATCTCTTAAGGATCCGTTAAACTATTTACTAGGTAGTATATTTCGCTATTATAATAGTGTCTATTTGTAAAATAAACTTACTTTAAATAGCGTTAAGGGGTTACCCATATAGCCCTTAACACAAAATATATTCCCATAGTCTATATAGTACCGTAATCTCCCCCGTACTGGGCGTCGTCAGAGGGCACTCCATAGGTATGGTACAAAACAAAATCGAATAAGGTGCGCTAGGGTAGGAGACACGACACAACTAGGCAATGCCAGGGTAGATATACCAATTGCTATTCGGGCTGGTGGTAACGCGTAGCAGCAGCTACCACCCACCTCGGACAAACTCCCCCCTAAAATCAAAGAAATCAAAAGTGGCCACCGAATCAATCCAAAGTCAGAGTATAATATCGAAGAGGAGTATCCGATAAAGGGCGCTAACCCCCTTGGCCCGAGAATCACTCCTGTTTTAGCCACATTATGCCAACTCACGGGAGTCGGGTCCACGTATTTACCTCAAAGGAAATGCCGCCACCGTCCTACTTCATTCTGGAATCTCCACCGCGTACACGGTTGTTAAAGTGGTTTTCGGAGTTGGCAGAGAGTATGACAACTTCCGATCCCGGTCTCTTTAACAACCAAACGTTATTATAACACCGCGGTTATTTCAAAATAATTTATACTTTAAACCAGAATATAATATCACTTTGAAACCATATAAATACGATATCATTTTATATTTTTAAAACCCCAAATCAATATGATATCATTTTTATTTTATAAATATCCCTTTCCCAAAATCATAGTATTTCCAAATATATACACCTTGAAACCATAGCTTTGAAACATAACTTTTAATACTTAATGGTTCAAATACTATATTACTTTATATAATAAAATAGCTTCTTTAACTTTCATAATAAATTCCCAATATCAATTTGAACCTCCAAATAAACCATTTTAATTCCCATATATTTCAAAGCTTAAATATTCTATATTTCTAAACTTTATAGTTCATATATTTCAATCTTTAAATATTCCACTATTTCAAAATGGAATCTTTGATAATTTAATATATATATCAAATCCAATTCCTATTATTTAAATTTGAAATATTTACTTACTAAAAAAATATTATTCAGGTAAAACCCTTAAACCTCAATAACGGATATTCTTTTAATTAAATTAACTTGATAATATTCTTTAAATAAATTTGATATTCGTTTAAATCGTCAAATCAAAAATCAAGTTATAAGATCATACCCTTTAAATCTTAATTTATTTACATTTCAAAACAAATTTTTCGAGGAAATTCTTAAATACTTTAATTCAAATCATATTCACATTTAACTTCAACCTTACTTTTATTGGAGTTATAATAAACTCTATATACAATAGAATTTCAAATATATTCTTAACCATATTATATAAACGAAATCAACTTCATTATTTAGCTTATTTTAAAATTCGAAACAAATGTACATAGCTAAATTCAAATTTTTTTACTATATATATATATATCAAATTTTAATATTTATTAAACCGTATTCTTTCCAAAACCATAGAAAAATCATTTCAAAATAATTATATATATACATACATACCGCGGTGCCTGTATATAATTTTCTATTCTATGGTTAAGTGATACGGATATTTATCATTTCAATCCGCAATTTAAAAATAAAAATGCGGTTGTATATCATTTCTGTAACAACCCGGGATTTCACATTAATTAATTATCGTTGTTAGACGATTAAATCGGGTTGTTAATTTCTATTGGAAGTTTTTAATCAGTCGAAATTCTTTTAATAATTCGATAAAGGGTATGCGGGCTTTAAATGAAATTTAGCCCACGTTTCTTTGTTTGGGGTTGTGTTTATCAAGGACAATGCTCGTTCTTCCCTTATTCATTTTTCATTCATTCCAAACCCTTAGTCAAAACAAACGAGAAAATAAAAATGGCTGCTCATTCGTTCTTTCGTTCGTCCCTCTTTCAAAAACTAGGGCTTGGATAAATTGAATAGGCCGGCTTTAAGTAGTTCGATCGAGTGATGATGTCGACCTTGCTTGTCGATCGACGCCTCTTCTCTTCGAACACGGCTCCTTCAATTTCGCGTCAGGCAAAGGTGAGTGATCTTTCCCCCACTCACATCTAATTCAAATCTTTATTAATTTGAAACTTGCGATTTCGTGATTTTTAGTTTGTTTTGAGTTTTGCCGATGATGATTTGGGTGTGTACTTATATGGACTTCGAGACCCTTAAATTAGTTTGTATCCATATACTTGACTTCATCACTTTCCTATTTCTCGGTTGCTTGATATTTGTGACTTACTTCACACGGTCTTGATTTTGAAACGTTCGATTTTCCTTGAATGATACAGAAGAAACTTTCCTAAATTAGTTTGGCTTTGATTTTTGACATGGTTAACACAGTACTGTTGAATTTCGTGGCCATCACGTCTTTGGTTGTTTTGACGATATTGATTTCTGGTCTGCATTTATATTTCTTCTGGCTTCAAGTATTTTCTTCATTGTATATGGATAATCTCTGTAGCATACTGTGGCATTGCTTGCATCACTATCTGGTTGCTTTGTGTAGTTGCCACTATCTTCACTTGAATTTTATTTAGCTCGGTGGAGAGTCTGATACTTGTCTGGAGTACATTTGCATTATTGCATACATATAGTGTATTATATTGATCGTCTACACCTTGTCCTGAAATGTTTCTTTAGCTTTGAGCACTGTCTATATACATTTTGTAGCTGAAGTCATGTGTTCATCTTATTCATTTGTTGTATTTGATTCAAGTCTACTCAGTTGGACTTCCATTTAATGTCTGGACTTGTTTCTTTGATATTGAGACCTTCAGTGCTGTTGATGACAGGTGCATTTGTCTTTGTGGTCTTTGTGTTGCTTCACTTGGTTCATTTGAAGTTGTAGCTTGTACATTTGTTGTTTTCTTTGAGCATTTTGTATGCTTGCAATTTTGGGTTTCACTGAGCTTTGGTATTTGTTTGTTTGTTCATGTTAGTATCCATTCGCTCGACCTGATGCATTTGGACTTAAGCATACTTGATGCACTTTACTTGAGTCGGGATTCAGATTGCACTTTTGTTTATCTATTGAGTCTGTTGGCACTGGTCATTTGAGGCTGTTTGCTTATTCGTTTCGGGTTATTTTGATGTTGGGCGAGGCTTGCATTTGAGTTGAGTCATAACAACAATGGCTTGACCTTTGCATTTTGATTGTTGTTCAGTGTCTTCTTGAATTTGGCACTCTGGTTGTACATGATTGCATCTTTGGATCTGGGTAGCTTGTCACTGTGTTGCACTTGCTTGACCCAATTTGGTAGTTGCATGCTTGCTTTGCTTCTTTATCTCATCTTCGCTTCACTGTGCACTGTTGCAGTTGTTGGAGCATTGCCTTCATATATTTATGTGCTGTTGACCTGTGCATTGTCCTTGTCTTTGTACCTGTTTGCAACTGCAGTTTCATTGTGACATTTGCTTTGTATTTGTTTCTGTACATTGAGTTGAATCCAGCTGGAACGCTCGGATTTGACCTTGTGCTCGTTTGTGAACTTCCGTTGATCTTTTGTGCATTTCATACTGTAGTGGCGAGGCAGTACATGTGTGCATGTACTGCAGCCCTACTAGATCTGATGTTTTAATTGATGTTTTCTATTGCTAGAATTGTTTTATGTTGCCAATTCTATGTATTTTGAATCGTATTTTGATTTGGTTTAATTTGATGATTTTGTTGTTAATTGCCGTTTAGGCAATTCTGATGTTTTCTAAATTATCTTCATTGATATTCTTTTCACTTATCCTTGTTGATGATTTGAATCTACTGATTTGTGGTTTAACACTGTTAAGTGTTATATTTACCATTATCCGATTTCCTTATTAAGGGATTGGTTAGGCGAGATTTATTTCGACTGTCGTCTATTCGTTATTTAATTATTATTGCTTCTGTGCATTAATAACTAAGTTTGAATTAGACTGACCCGTGTATTATTTTCTTTTGAATCTAATACTCGGGTCAGACCGAGTTATTTCAGGTTGTAGATATTTTGCTTTGGGTTGCTGCTAGAGCTATGAAGTCTTTTCATTCTTTTGGAGTAGTCATTGTCTTAGTATAGGATGTTGTATATTCATGTATATTATTCACGATAATGTAATTGTATATGTAACTTCCAGAGTCGACAGTTGTAGTTGTATAATATGTATTGTATCACATGTATATCCACTTATCTGTGTTCCGCATTTATATTATCTGTGTTATTATTATATTTATTGTCCTAAACTATTATGAACCATCGTAGTTCATTTTATATTGGAATTGGGTATGTCGATGGGAGTAAATAAATAAGAGATGAAAATTAAAAATATATATCACTCCTATCGAAATAACCAATACTAATGTAAGGCCTAACTACGGATGGCCGCTCTTATCCAGCCTTATTCTTCGTAATAACAGACAGTATTTCTTTTAATACCCTTTGTTATTGTGAGCATAAAGGTGGGGCGTCACAGTTGGTATCAGAGCTTGGGGTTTATGGACATAATATAAAACATAACTTAGATGGAACATGTGTTACAACTATTTGTCGATGTTTTATTTGTGTTTTGAGTCAAAACTAAAGTTTTGAAATTTGGATGAAATTTTTAAATAACTTTATTTAAAAATAAAAGTGAATTGGTGTTTGATGATTTGATTGAATTGTGTTTTGTTTATCAGAGTGCGCAGCGGAAACAGTAAGACTGCTTCGCTGAGTACAGCTGATAATTATTTTGATTTAAAAATCAAAAAATGAAATTGAAATAAATTTCATTTGTTGTTTACATATCTGTGTTTATTTTGTTTTCTTTGAAAATTTCGAATCCGATTTGAGGATTCGAAGCGATAGCAGTTATGTGATTTTGTTGAGATTTTTGCTGTTTTAAATTATCTTCATTGAAGATATATTTAAATGATTTCTTTGTTCATTTTGTGGTATATGTGCAAATTTAGGTTGAATGTTACTACATTAAATTTTACGTTGAACCGATGTTTGGTTTTAAACGTATTTTGTTGCCGTTATTTTTATAAAGGGATTTTTGCACCAATGCTAAATCTTGAAACATGGTGTTTTGTTGACATTTTTGATGAATGAAAATTCACTGGTGTTATATTTTGATGAGAATTATTTTGATGTGATTTTGACGTATGAATATTGCCGTCGCTTTGGCTTCAGTAACCGTCAAATTTTAAAGTGGATTTTCAAGCGGTTATCCCGCAATGCTGATTTTGTTGTCTGTTTTTACGGTATTTTGTGAAGTGCAATTTCCTCGTCGAAATTGTCACTAATGTTGCTGTTTTTATCACGGATTTGCAAATCATTTTAAAAATAAAATTGTTTTCCAAAATTTTTTATAGTTTGCGTTTTCAAAAGAATGAGGAAGCGATTTAAACGTTTCAGCAAAATCGAGGACTATGACCCCTTTCTTTTACTGATTCGCTTAATTCCGGACTTGTCCGTTTGAGAATGTAAATTATTACTTTTATAAAATAAATGAAATTGTTTTCAGATTTTTTACATTTTGCGCTTTCAGAAGAATGAGAAAGTGACTTAAACGTTTCAGCAAAATCGAGGACTATGACCCCTTTCTTTTACTGATTCGCTTAATTCTGGACTTGTTCGTTTGAGAATGTGAAATGTTATTTTTGGAATACACAATTTTGCACTTTCAAGGAAACGATGAAGAGATTTAAACGATTTAGTAAAACACGTGGTATGGGACATGTGCGTTTGCTATTTTGGTTAATTCCGGACTCGTTAATTGAAATATTTGATGATTTTCGTGTGCTTTCGAGCCACTATGTTGGACCTTCGGGTCATTTGTTGGACCTTCGGGTCAATACCAGTACCAGACCTTCGGGTCATTTGTTGGACCTCCGGGTCATTTGTTGGGCGCCAAAAATTATGTTGGGTACTTGGTAGGCTTCGACCATTTGTTGATGCACGTACGGCGTAGCTAAAACTCGCCATTTGTTGGGATCGATCCACCTTTTATGTTGATTTTCTAGATCATCTTAATTGATTTCTAGATATTTGTTGTTTTCCAATTATCTGCAGGTAATTGGATATTTGTTGATTTGATTATCGTTTTTGAAAAACGAATATTTGTTGTTTCTGATTATCGTTTTGATAATCGGATATTTGTTGATTTTGATTATCGTTTTTGATAATCGAATATTTGTTGTTTCTGATTATCGCTTGTGATAATCGGATATTTGTTGATTTTGATTATCGTTTTTGATAATCGAATATTTGTTGTTTCTGATTATCATTTTTGATAATCGGATATTTGTTGATTTTGATTATCGTTTTTGATAATCGAATATTTGTTGTTTCTGATTATCGCTTGTGATAATCGGATATTTGTTGATTTTGATTACCGCTTTTGATAATCGAATATTTGTTGTTTCTGATTATCGTTTTTGATAATCGGATATTTGTTGATTTTGATTATCGTTTTTGATAATCGAATGTTTGTTGTTTCTGATTATCGTTTTTGATAATCGGATATTTATTGATTTTGATTATCGTTCTTGATAATCGAATGTTTGTTGTTTCTGATTATCGTTTTGATAATCGGATATTTGTTGATTTTGATTATCGTTTTTGATAATCAAATATTTGTTGTTTCTGATTATCTTTTTTGAAAATCTGATATTTGTTGATTTTGATTATCGTTTTTGATAATCGAATATTTGTTGTTTTTTATTATCGTTTTTGATAATCGGATATTTGTTGATTTTGATTATCGTTTTTGATAATCGAATATTTGTTGTTTCTGATTATCGTTTTTGATAATCGGATATTTGTTGATTTTGATTATCGTTTTTGATAATCGAATGTTTGTTGTTTCTGATTATCGTTTTTGATAATCGGATATTTGTTGATTTTGATTATCGTTTTTGATAATCGAATGTTTGTTGTTTCTGATTATCGTTTTTGATAATCGGATATTTGTTGATTTTGATTATCGTTTTTGATAATCGAATGTTTGTTGTTTCTGATTATCGTTTTGATAATCGGATATTTGTTGTTTCTGATTATCGTTTTTGATAATCAGATATTTGTTGATTTTGATTATCGTTTTTGATAATCAAATATTTGTTGTTTCTGATTATCGCTTGTGATAATCGGATATTTGTTGATTTTGATTATCGTTTTTGATAATCGAATATTTGTTGTTTCTGATTATCGTTTTTGATTTGATTATCGTTTTTGATAATCGAATGTTTGTTGTTTCTGATTATCGTTTTGATAATCGGATATTTGTTGATTTTGATTATCGTTTTTGATAATCGAATGTTTGTTGTTTCTGATTATCGTTTTGATAATCGGATATTTGTTGATTTTGATTGTCGTTTTTGATAATCGAATATTTTTTGTTTCTGATTATCGTTTTTGATAATTGGATATTTGTTGATTTTGATTATCGTTTTTGATAATCGAATATTTGTTGTTTCTGATTATCGTTTTTGATAATCGGATATTTGTTGATTTTGATTATCGTTTTTGATAATCGAATATTTGCTGTTTCTGATTATCGTTTTCGATAATCGGATATTTGTTGATTTTGATTATCGCTTGAGATAATTAAATATTTGTTGATTTGAGATTTGATTATCGATTGTGATAATTAAATATTTGTTGATTTGACATTTGATTATCGTTGTGATAATGAAATATTTGTTATTTTGAGATTTAATTATCGTTTTTGATAATTGAATATTTGTTGATTTGAAATTTGATTATCGTTTGAGATAATTAAATATTTGATGATTTGAGATTTAATTATCGTTTTTGATAATTGAATATTTGTTGATTTGAGGTTTGATTATCACTTGAGATAATTAAATATTTGTTGATTTGAGATTTAATTATCGTTTTTGATAATTGAATATTTGTTGATTTGAAACTTGATTATCGTTTGAGATAATTAAATATTTGTTGATTTGAGATTTCTGATTACCGTTTTGGTAACTGGATATTTTCGGTTTCGCGATTTGTGATTTGTGTTTTCTAATTATCTTTGTTGATAATTAGATTTTGTTGTTTGCTAATTATCGTATCGATAATTAGATAATGCTGTTTCGTGATTTCTGTATTCTAATTATCTAATTGATAATTGAATATTGTTGAATATTTGCATTTATTCAGTTTTGTTGTTTTCTGATTATCTACTTGATAATTAAATTTTGTTGAGAATTTGTGAATTTCTTTAATGAAATTAAAAGATTTCTTTGGTGTTTATATTCTCGACTTTTATTTTTCTAGCATAACCAGTTTATGTTAGAAAAATAATAGTTAATTGACGACTTTAATTATGAAAATTACGGGGACGCAATTTTTATAAGGAGGGGAGTCTGTAACAACCTGGGATTTCGCATTAATTAATTATCGTTGTTAGACGATTAAATCGGGTTGTTAATTTCTATTAGAAGTTTTTAATCAGTGGAAATTCTTTTAATAATTCGATAAAGGTTATGCAGGCTTTAAATGAAATTTAGCCCACGTTTCTTTGTTTGGGGTTGTGTTTATCAAGGCCGATGCTCGTTCTTCCCTTATTCATTTTTCATTCATTCGAAACCCTTAGTCAAAACAAATGAGAAAATAAAAATGGCTGCTCATTCGTTCTTTTCGTTCGTCCCTCTTTCAAAAACTAGGGCTTGGATAAATCGAAGAGGCCGACTTTAAGTAGTTCGATCGAGTGATGATGTCGACCTTGCTTGTCGATCGACGCCTCTTCTCTTCGAACACGGCTCCTTCAATTTCGCGTCAGGCAAAGGTGAGTGATTTTCCCCCCACTCACATCTAATTCAAATCTTTATTAATTTGAAACTTGCGATTTCGTGATTTTTAGTTTGTTTTGAGTTTTGCCGATGATGATTTGGGTGTGTACTTATATGGACTTCGAAACCCTTAAATTAGTTCGTATCCATATACTTGACTTCATCGCTTTCCTATTTCTCGGTTGCTTGATATTTGTGACTTACTTAATTCACACGGTCTTGATTTTGAATCGTTCGATTTTCCTTGAATGATACGGCAGAAACGTTCCTAAATTAGTTTTGCTTTGATTTTTGACATGGTCAACACAGTACTGTTGAATTTCGTGGCCATCAGGTCTTTGGTTGTTTTGACGATATTGATTTCTGGTCCGCATTTATATTTCTTCTGGCTTCAAGTATTTTCTTCATTGTATATGGATAATCTCTATAGCATACTGTGGCAATGCTTGCATCACTGTCTATTTGTGTAGTTGCCACTATCTTCACTTGAATTTCATTTAGCTCGGTGGAGAGTCTGATACTTGTCTGGAGTACATTTGCATTATTGCATACATATAGTGTATTATATTGATTGTCTGCACCTTGTCCTGAAGTGTTTCTTTAGCTTTGAGCACTGTCTATATACATTTTGTAGCTGAAGTCATGTGTTCATCTGATTCATTTGTTTTATTTGATTCAAGTCTACTCAGTTGGACGTCCATTTAATGTCTGGAGTTGTTTCTTTGATATTGAGACCTTCAGTGCTGTTGACAGGTGCATTTGTCTTTGTGGTCTTTGTGTTGCTTCACTTGGTTCATTTGAAGTTGTAGCTTGTACATTTGTTGTTTGCTTTGAGCATTTTGTATGCTTGCAATTTTGGGTTTCACTGAGCTTTGGTATTTGTTTGTTTGTTCATGTTAGTATCCATTCGCTCGACCTGATGCATTTGGACTTGAGCATACTTGGTGCACTTTACTTGAGTCAGGAGTCAGATTGCACTTTTGTTTATCTATTGAGTCTATTGGCACTGGTCATTTGAGGCTGTTTACTTATTCGTTTCGGTTTATTTTGATGTTGGGCGAGGCTTTGCATTTGAGTTGAGTCATAACAACAATGGCTTGACATTTGCATTTTGATTGTTGTTCAGTGTCTTCTTGAATTTGGCAGTCTGGTTGTACATGATTGCATCTTTGGATCTGGGTAGCTTGTTACTGTGTTGCACTTGTTTGACCCAGTTTGGTAGTTGCATGCTTGCTTTCCTTCTTTATCTCGTCTTCGCTTCACTGTGCACTGTTGCAGTTGTTGGAGCATTGCCTTCATATATTTATGTGCTGTTGACCTGTGCATTGTCGTTGTCTTTGTACCTGTTTGCAACTGCAGTTTCATTGTGACATTTGCTTTGTATTTGTTTCTGTACATTGAGTTGAATCCAGCTGAAACGCTCGGATTTGACCTTGTGCTCGTTTGTGAACTTCCGTTGATCTTTTGTGCATTTCATACTGTAGTGGCGAGGCAGTACATGTGTGCGTGTACTGCAGCCCTACTAGATCTGATGTTTTAATTGATGTTTTCTATTGCTAGAATTGTTTTATGTTGCCAATTCTATGTATTTGAATCGTATTTTGATTTGGTTTAATTTGATGATTTTGATGTTAATTGCCGTTTAGGCAATTCTGATGTTTTCTAAATTATCTTCATTGATATTCTTTTCACTTATCCTTGTTGATGATTTGAATCTACTGATTTGTGGTTTATCACTGTTAAGTGTAATATTTACCGTTATCCGATTTCCTTATTAAGGGATTGGTTAGGCGAGATTTATTTCGACCGTCGTCTATTCGTTATTTAATTATTACTGCTTCTGTGCATTAATAACTGAGTTTGAATTAGGCTGACCCGTGTATTATTTTTTTTTGAATCTAATACTCGGGTCAGACCGAGTTATTTCAGGTTGTAGATATTTTGCTTTGGGTTGTTGCTAGAGCTATGAAGTCTTTTCATTCTTTTGGAGTAGTCGTTGTCTTAGTATATGATGTTGTATATTCATGTATTTTATTCACGATAATGTACTTATATATGTAACTTCCAGAGTCGACAGTTGTAGTTGTATAATATGTATTGTATCACATGTATATCCACTTATCTGTGTTCCGCATTTATATTATCTGTGTTATTATTATATTTATTGTCCTAAACTATTATGAACCATCGTAGTTCATTTTATATTGGAATTGGGTATGTCGATGGGAGTAAATAAATAAGAGATGAAAATTAAAAATATATATCAATCCTATCGAAATAACCAATACTAATGTAAGGCCTAACTACGGATGGCCGCTCCTATCTAGCCTTATTCTTCGTAATAACAGACAGTATTTCTTTTAATAACCTTTGTTATTGTGAGCATAAAGGTGGGGCGTCACAGTTGGTATCAGAGCTTGGGGTTTATGGACATAATATAAAACATAACTTAGATGGAACATGTGTTACAACTATTTGTCGATGTTTTATTTGTGTTTTGAGTCAAAACTAAAGTTTTGAAATTTGGATGAAAATTTTAAATTAATTTATTTAAAAATAAAAGTGAATTGGCAGAAATATGCAATATTAAATTAAATAACAATTTAATCAATATGAATGCAATTAACTGAGATGATGATTAAAAACATGCCAAAATTTATAAATAAATTTCAAATCACACAATATATCAATTTAACAGACATAAGAATTTTTAGAAATTGTGAGTGGGTTAAAACACTCACCTTTATACGAATCTGAAAATAATAGACTTCTAATCAATAGCTTCGCTCTACGTTTCCTTAGTCTTCTTCTTGATTGCTAGCTTTGTTCCGTAATTTTTCTTTTATTTTGATTTACTTTATTTTCCCTCCTTATTATATTAATATATATATGTATTTATGTATGTATTTTTAAAAGGTTTGGAAAAGATTTGAAAAGGAAGAATTTGAAAAAGAAAAGGATTGAAATAAGAAGAACTGAAAAATTGTAGAGAAGATCAAGATTTGAAAAGAAAGAAGAAAGTTTGAAATAGAATAAAACTTGAGAAGAAGAATAGTTGAAGAGGAAGGAAAAATTAGAATGAGATATAATAAGGAGATTTGAAAAAAAGAAAAGAAAAAAAGAAGAAGAAGAATTGAATGGAGGCTAGGGTTTCATTTGCATCATATCGTATTTATAAGGTTAGAGTTAGGTTTAGAGACAAAGAGATTTGAAAAGAGAGGCTGCTATTAATTAGAAATAAAGTAAATATGAACAAACTTGGTATTGAAATATAGTAAATATGAACAGCTTTTTTTTAAAAGTAGCAGGTTTTAAAAAGAGGTAATTATTTATTAGAAAGAGAATGAATGTGGAGGGACAAAAATAAATGTCACGTTTTATTAGTTTGATTTCAAATTAATTAAGTGCTAGATACAGAAAAGTTTGAATACATCATATATATTCATACTTTAACAGTGTATCAGAATTGTTAAACATATATCAAGTATGATTAATTGGTGACAATATATAGGAATAAACAAGCATAAATGTAGATGCAATCACATAAGGATCTAATAGGGAAGGAGATAAAAGGTGACGACATTGATTAATTCAACTTTCCCACTTTAGCCAATTTTATTAATACGACATTTAATTATCATGCAAGTTATATGATGACTAGAAAACATAAACAACAAACAATAAATTAATATGTATATAATATTACCTCACTTTTAAATTGTTTGATAAAAAAATTAAATCATGCTTTAGCAATTTGAAATTAAAATAATAAATGTTTATATGTATACACATGCACACAAACACACATACATGTGTGTATAAAGATTAAACCAAAGCTTATTAATTAATTCAAAGCATACTTCCATACCACATTAAATTGTCTAATGCATTTCTAAACTTATGTATACTTGAAGTCAAAAATACATATATACATATAAATTAAACTTTTTTACCTTAATGAAATTTATTTATTTTGTTTAACAAAACAAAAGTGGAACACGACAAATTAAACAATATAGTAACAAACCTTTAAGATCCTTAAATAAGGACATTTGAGATAATAAATTAGGTAACAAATTTAAATGTTATTGTAATCAAAATTAAAGCTTAGATTTATTATCGAAAAATTGTTAAGCATATGTAAATTTCTATTATAATTTATTAGATTAAGAACAAATAATTTATTCAACAAAGTATTTAACTTTCATGATATTTTCAATTCAAGATAAAGTGACAACATGTGTATACAATATTTCTGTTTCAACACAAATGCAAATTATACGTATATAAACTTTCAGATCCAAAAAAATGCAATTTGGTTTAAGAGTTTAAAACATGGATCTATAATTAAAACATTCTTTTAATATATATAAAAAAATTTTGTTTTGTTTTGATTTATCAAAATAAAAGTCAAATTAATTCATTCAACAAAAAATTCAAATAACATAACAATTTCAAAACAAATGAGGAAATAGCATATACATACAAACTATGATAATAACATTTTACTTAATATAACATTTTTTTACGTTTCATTACATCGATACTTCTATATACATCTTAGGCTTGTATAAATGTCTTTATTTCAAAATGTGAAATCATGTTTATTACCCATATTAATTAAGGTTTTAAAACTAATAAATAAAATTCCCTTAAATTTAATCATATATTCATTCATACACCATTAGAGATACATTATTACCCATTTCTACCCTAATTTATACTAATATAACCTTTAATTAGATTAATTTCTATTGATTTCCCATTTTAATTTATTAGACTCCATTAACGTTAAATTACCTTTAAGTTATCACTAACGGACAAGTGTTGAAATTGATTACATACACCGTTCTCACCCTGTTATCAATTGGATGAATTTTCATTGATTCGTAGCTATTGCATTAATATCCCCAAATTTCATCCACATCTCTATAATGTAAAATTTAATATTAAATCCCCCTTATTGCAATTAATTCACTTATTGAATTTTTTTTCTTTCAAATAAATTAATAAATCTGAAATTTTACTCCTAAGATCCACCACTTGTTATATTATAAATGAAATTAACATTGTTTACATCCTCTGGAATTAACAATCTTTTATGACAAATCAATTTATCCTAACTACACAAGTAGGTCAATTAAGTGCAATTAATTTCACATTCAATTTTATAAATTATCAATTGAAACTATAACAAATCCGTTACTTGATTTAAAACCGTGCTATTCAATAAATTGACATATATAGGTGAAATTAACATTGACTTATATTTCATATCATAAATGCATGCTTTATTTCATACTATTTAGTTATATTTGCCAAGTATGTATATTAATTACTAATTATATTCTTAATTAATTTACTTCCTTGGTTTCATACTTAATAAGTTTTCACTTCCAATAATATTATAAATCACCTACAGGACATTGATGTTTTTCTATGAATTCATTAATTAATCCAATAAATGCCTTTGTTTCCTTATATTCAATTCATTACTATTTAAGTACGTTTATCATCAATAACACTCATTGTAATTACTTATCTACAACTATTTCATTGGTTTACTCAACAGTTACTTTTATTTACACCTTTTCAATTTTAAAACCAAATGTAACCATTTTCACTATTCATCATTATATTAATGAATTCCATCCTAGTTAATATTTTTATTAATATTTCACAAATTCAACCTTTCTATTGGTTTCTTATTTTAAACCTATAACCAAATATGACAATTTATATTACTTCAATTTATTGCCATATAAATATTATATTGTTAACGTTTAATTACAATTGTTTCATCAATTTTTTTTAAAATTTTTTTATTTACATTCGCTCCAATATAAATTTTAAGACTTTATTTCTTTCCAAATTAAATTAAAATCTTATTAAATTAACTTATTTTAAACCATCCAATTTTACGGGTCATTACACTCTCCCCCACTCAAAACTTTTCGTCTCCGAAAAGGAAAAAGAAGGGAAAAGAAGAATTAAGAAATCAATATATCTTATTCAGAACATTAACTTTATAACAATTAAATTTACAAAATTAATTAATTAAAATAAAATATAACAATTTATAACAATTAAATCTTTTTATAATCAAATTTAATAAAGTTTGGAAAACATTTCAAAATATTTCTAAGTCCAAAATTTTACGGTTTTGGCAGAGTCTCCTTTGTACGGAGAGGCTCGGAAGAAAATATAATATCAAAATACAATATACAGCATATATTTTTCAAAATAATATATATCCCAACTCGGGAAAATAATATAATAACGCTATAAACCGTAATCCGAAAATGTACCTATTTGTCGGGCAATAACGCTTATATTATGAAACCAAATACAGTAGCAATTGCTTCCATAACCTGTATTTCACTCATATAATCCAAAAAGGTTAACAATTATATAAATGAAATATTAAAGTTGTTTCGACCATAAACAAACAAATCAATACAATCCAACAACTACTAACGACAAGGCATACAACCATCACATAAAATTTCACACAAAACAAACATTCATTCATATCAACCGAACAATATGTAGTTCGGGTTCAACTTTAAATTGCACAGAATGAAAAATAAACTATCAAGTGCATCATTTACTCAACAGTCTTAGATGAAACAAATTAGATTATTTATTCATCTAAACAAATTTAAATTTCCTTACCCAAACAACCATAACCTAAACAACAACCATTAGTTTATTCTTATTAATTCCATTCATTTTCATTTATTGCCTACAATTACTCATTTTCATTTATTCAGGTCATGTAAGTTCTTTTTTTATATATATTGCATTACATTTATGCATTTCACAAATTTCATTCATTTATTTAATTCTTAAATTTCTGTTATATTTAATTAATAGTAACATTTTAATTACACTTAAATTTATAACTTTATAACATCAATTCTTATAAGTAAAGAATTTATTTAATTACTTTCATTACCTCAAGTAAATTACTTGTATAGTAGCTATTACATTTTCTTGTTAGCATTTTCAACTTTTTATATCTTTTGGTAAGTTATATATATGCCTTTAAGAATGTAATTGAAAATTATACAAGTTTTTCTCAATTAATTAATGGTTCAATAATTATATCTTTCGTTTTACAAGATTACAATTTCTTTTTATTTATAACTTAGCATTAAATCTCTTGTTTCCTTTAGAGCTTTCAATTATTAATTACTTACGCTCAAATTCACTATAATAACTGAAACTATTAATTAATGAAAACTTAAGAATTAAATACCGGGTTTTATTTAAAAATTATTTTAAAATAACAGATAAACATATACTTACACTCTATATATCCAATTATATTCAGAACAATTAAAAATTTATATTTGGTTTATCAAATAAATCTGAAGTAAACTACTACAGTGGCCTTCCCACTTTGAAACTCGAAAATGAATGTCGATGATGCGTGCACTCATCACCGAAATTATGTCGATGATGCGTGCACTCATCACCGAAATTATTTTCCAGCGATAGAGAGGGGAGTACAGCTTAATCTTTCCAGAATTTCTTTAAAACCATACTTTTGAATTATATTGAAATATTTATATCAGAAAAAATTTCTTTATACTATTATTATATTTCAAAATCCTTTGAAAGCAATTTTTCCAAATCCCAGACTTAAGTTCTAAAATTTCCAAATTTCATTGATTTTATTTTCAATCTTATTTTACCTATTATTTATAAATTTTATTCCTAACAACCAATATATTGCAACCAAATATAATCTTTATAAAATTTATTTTATATATAGAAAATATAACAGGCAAAATTATTTTATTCACCTATATTCAAAACAAATATTGTGTCGGTCTGTCCTATTAAGTGTTTAGAAATCCCTATTGATGTCATAGCGTCCCATGCATCAACCAGAATTTATAAATACGAAACAGAACAAATTAACACAATATCAAAACCTTTTTATAACACTAACAAATACGCTCTCTCATATATATACATTCAATGTAACAACCCGCATATTTAACGATTTTATATTTAAATGTTTAATTTAAATATAGCGTCGTTAGTCGGATTTTGGTCCGAAATGTTACTTTCTGCAAATGGCCGAATTGGAACTTGAAACTACCTCCATTGGTTCAAAAATGGCGTTTGCGATCTTTTTGAGTATAAGCTTTGATATGTTTGGAGTTTGTGAAATTTTGGCTACTTTTTCTATTGGGTTTGGGGTTGGGTTCAGCCCACTAGCTCACTTAACCCCCTAGCTCAACCCTTCTCTTCATTTCATCTTCATTTCATTAAACTTAAGCTTAAAAACTGAAATGGGGGAAAGGAAGAGGAATTAGAAATTTGCAAGCCCTAGCTTCTTCTTGTAAACTTGATTCTTGCTCCAAAAATCATAGAGAACCCATTGGTAAGTTCATCTCCATCTTCTCCATCTCTTCTCCTCTTCAATTTCAGTAATTTCCTAACCCTAACTTAGGAAATGCTTGCTTTGATTCTAGATTGAAGCTTGTAGTGTTGAAGTGGAGTGTAGTTGGTTGATTCCTTGCAATTGTGCTTCTTCATCTTCTTTGTTTTGTGTAAAAAGGTGAGTTTTGAACTCACATCTACTTCTCTTGATTTCATCGATGTTGGGTATGAATTCCTAACACCTTGTTCATATGCATTTGCCTTTAGTTTGAATTGAATTGGTGAACATTTCATTTTTGGAGTTTTGGAGTCAAATCCTTGAAAATCATAACTTTGATGTTTGATCATGGTTGTTGGTGGTAAATTGGAGTCAATGGTGTTGGGTTATCGTTTGGCAAAATCCTTTTAAGTCCATTGCTCGATATGTTGCAAATGGGGGTGAGTTGCTCCTCCATTTGCTAGGCTGGAAAACAATTCCAGCTACAGCCAGTCGACTGACCCCCTGCAGTCAGTCGACTGACTGCAGAGAGTAAAAACTCTCGGGTTGTGGATCAGTCGACTGACTGCAGTAGGCCAGTCGACTGACCTGCTTCATTTTGTCCACTATGCCTATTTGTTTGTGATTTTCACTTTTATTGATTTAAATTGATTCCAATTAGTTGTTTTTACATATTTGACCTTGATGATTCCTTTTTAACTTCATCCACGGGTTTTTATAAAATAATCTCTCGAATCGCATTTAAAAGCTCGTTTCTCCAATTTATAAATTCTATTTAAAACACACACTTTCGCACTTCGAGCGAAGTGGAAGGGTGATTAAATGGTTGGGCAAAACACGGACCATGAATCTGTGCGTTTATCCTTTCGATTAATCCCCGACCTATTCAATTGATTGTTTTGACCTTCGGGTTTAGTTTACCGATGATATGAGATAAATTTGTAATGCTTTGAGTGTGAAAGTGACTGACGGATAGTAAACCGTTTAGTGCGAACGAGTGGTTATGGGACGCACGTTAACACTGTTCGAATTCCTTTTCGAGAGTTGTGACACATTCTGCCAGTTAGTGGTGTCCAGTACTGGGTCTCTGACCTTCACCACTACGGTTTGTTGCCCTATAAAGTATCGCTCCGATGTTGGCCTTATGTGCCGCATGAGTGATATTGGGTTTGTTGCCTTCGGGTATGTTGCCTTCGGGTGTGTGCCTTCGGGTTTGTTGCCCTATATAGTTTCGCTCTAATGTTGGCCTTATGTGCCGCATGGGTGATACTTGGGTTTGGAGCCTTCGGGCTTATGGATCCTTGTTGTACAGTACTGAGCTCGAGCAATCATATGTTTCATTGATATTGTATTCCCTTGGTATCGCCCTTCGGTGTTGGTCATTATGAGCCGCAAGATGCGTAGCGTTTTCCTTGTGGAACTTGTATACCTTATTGGTATTTGTTATTGCCTTTTGGCTTGTTTTGGGATATTTGTATCCTTTGTTTCTATATGTTGCCGATGATATGAGGCTTGTTCTATATGATTCATCTCTTGTTGATGATTGTGTTATCTCCTCTAGAGATATTTATTATACTGTATGACCTTGCAGGTTTATTATTGTTCAGTTTATCTAACTGATTTGTTACCTAGACTGACCCATGTATTTTATACTCGGGTCAGACCGAGATGTTTCAGGTTAGGTGCTTTTGGGACTTAGCCTATTTTTCTTCCGCATGGACTATTCGCTAGCTTCATTTTGTTATAGCGTCTTTTGTGGTCCTTATCTGTTGTAACTCTGATATTTATACTTTTTCGTCTCGTCTGTATATTGTGGTCTCCTGTACCACTTGACATGTATTATTTTGTATACTCTGTTGTGTATCTGTTTATGTGTATATTATGATCGACTGTTCTGTGATGTGAATTACATTTGAGTTGTTATATTTTCTTCTGATAGATCCTATAGCCATTGTAGTTTTGCTTTAAATATTTATTGAATAGGTCGAATTTTAATGTGGTTCTACTTTTCGACGTATTTAGTGAATAGTTAAGGTAAGATTACACATGGTCGCTCCTATCCAGCCTTATTCTCCGTGTTAGCAGACGGTATTATCTATACAATACTCTTTGCTAACGTGGGTATAGAGGTGGGGCGTCACAGTCAACGACTCCCATAGGGTATTACTACCCAATTAATAAAGAGTCAAACCCCACAAATATAAGGTTTATCGCTAAACCAAAGCTCTTTGATAATTATATATATATATATATATATATATATATATCAAATCCAATTCCTATTATTTAAATTTGAAATATTTACTTACTAAACAAATATTATTCAGGTAAAACCCTTAAACCTCAATAACAGGATATTCTTTTTATTAAATTAACTTGATAATATTCTTTAAATAAATTTGATATTCGTTTAAATCCTCAAATAAAAAATCAAGTTATAAGATCATACCCTTTAAATCTTAATTTATTTACATTTCAAAACAAATTTTTCGAGGAAAATTCTTAAATACTTTAATTCAAATCATATTCACATTTATCTTCAACCTTACTTTTTTGGAGTTATTATAAACTCAATATACAATAGAATTTCAAATATACTCTTAACCATATTATATAAACGAAATCAACTTCATTATTTAGCTTATTTTAAAATTCGAAACAAATTTACAAAGCTAAATTCAATTTTTTTAGTATATATATCAAAATTTAATATTTATTAAACCGTATTCTTTCCAAAACCATAGAAAAATCATTTTAAAATAATTATATATATATATACCGCAGTGCCTATATATAATTTTCTATTCTATGGTCAAGTGATACGGATATTTATCATTTCAATCCGCAATTTAAAAATAAAAATTCGGTTGTATATCATTTCAAACCGCAATCCCGAATGAAATGAAAATGCATAGTAACTTGCAGTTTATAAAATATAAATACAGTATCCATTCATCCATCATATCAATCATCAAACATTTATCACAATCATCATCCAAATCCAAATAATACATCAATATATATAACAAGTGATAATAACAGGTATCAACTATCAGTTTATATTCAAAAATAGATTATAACTGTTTACTGGCAGTTTTAAATGCAATAAATAAATAGTTAACAATTTAACTGGCAGTTTTATATTCAAAAATAAATAAATTTAACTGGCAGAAATAAGCAATATTAAATTAAATAATAATTTAATCAAGATGAATGCATTTAACTGAGATGATGATTAAAAACATGCCAAAAATTTATAAATAAATTTCAAATCACACCATATATCAATTTAACAGACATAAGAATTTTTAGAAATTGTGAGTGGGTTAAAACACTCACCTTTATACGAATCTGAAAATAATAGACTTCTAATTAATAGCTTCGCTCTACATTTCCTTAGTCTTCTTCTTGATTGCTAGCTTTGTTCCGTAATGTTTCTTTTATTTTGATTTACTTTAATTTCCCTCCTTATTATATTAATATATATATATGTGTGTGTGTGTGTGTGTGTGTGTGTGTGTGTGTGTGTATTTATGTACGTATTTTTAAAAGGTTTGGAAAAGATTTGAAAAGGAAGAATTTGAAAAAGAAAAGGATTGAAATAAGAAGAACTGAAAAATTGTAGAGAAGATCAAGATTTGAAAAGAAAGAAGAAAGTTTGAAATAGAATAAAACTTGAGAAGAAGAATATTTGAAGAGGAAGGAAAAATTAAAATGAGATATAATAAGGAGATTTGAAAAAGAAAAGAAAAAAAGAAAAAGAAGATTTGAATGGAGGCTAGGGTTCCATTTGCCTCATATCGTATTTATAAGGTTAGAGTTAGGTTTAGGGACAAAGAGATTTGAAAAGAGAGGCTGCTATTAACTAGAAATAAAGTAAATATGAACAAACTTGGTATTGAAATATAGTCAATATGAACAGCTTTCTTTTAAAAGTAGCAGGTATTAAAAAGAGGTAATTATTTATTAGAAAGGGAATGAATGTGGAGGGAGAAAAACAAATGTCACGTTTAATTAGTTAAATTCTAAATTAATTAAGTGCTAGATACAGAAAAGTTTGAATACATCATATATATTCATACTTTAACTGTGTGTTAGAATTGCCAAACATATATCAAGTATGATTAATTGGTGACAATATATAGGAATAAACAAGCATAAATGTAGATGCAATCACATAAGGATCTAATAGGGAAGGAGATAAAAGGTGACGACATTGATTAATTCCACTTTCCCACTTTGGCTAATTTTATTAATACGACATTTAATTATCATGCAAGTTGTATTATGACTAGAAAACATAAACAACAAACAATAAATTAATATGTATATAATATTACCTCACTTTTAAATTGCTTGATAAAAAATATATTAAAACATGCTTTAGCAATTTGAAATTAAAATAATAAATGTTTATATGTGTACACATGCACACAAACACACATACACGTGTGTATAAAGATTAAACCAAAGCTTATTAATTAATTCAAAGCATACTTCCATACCACATTAAATTGTCTAATGCATTTGTAAACTTATGTATACTTGAAGTCAAAAATACATATATACATATAAATTAAACTTTTTACCTTAATGAAATTTATTTTATTTTTTTAACAAAACAAAAGTGGAACACGACAAATTAAACAATATAGTAACAAACCTTTAAGATCCTTAAATAAGGACATTTGAGATAATAAATTAGGTAACAAATTTAAATATTATGGTAATCAAAAT
This sequence comes from Allium cepa, assembly GCA_030765085.1. NCBI lineage: Eukaryota > Viridiplantae > Streptophyta > Magnoliopsida > Asparagales > Amaryllidaceae > Allium > Allium cepa. Next base: position 186,682,845 of record CM060934.1, read on the forward strand.
CAAAGCTTAGATTTATTATCGAAAAATTGTTAAGCATATGTAAACTTCTATTATAATTTATTAGATTAAGAACAAATAATTTATTCAACAAAGTATTCAACTTTCATGATATTTTCAATTCAAGATAAAGGGACAATATGTGTATGCAATATTTCTGTTTCGACACAAATGCAAATTATATGTATATAAACTTTCAGATATAAAAAAATGCAATTTGGTTTAAGTGTTTAAAGCATAGGTCTATAATTAAAACATTCTTTTAATATATACATAATTTTTTTTTGATTTATCAAATTAAAAGTCAAATTAATTCATTCAACAAAAAATTCAAATAACATAACAATTTCAAAACAAATGAGGAAATAGCATATACATACAAACTATGATAATAACATTTTACTTAATATAACATTTTTTTACGTTTCATTACATCGATACTTCTATATACATCCTAGGCTTGTATAAATGTCTTTATTTCAAAATGTGAAATCATGTTTATTACCCATATTAATTAAGGTTTTAAAACTAATAAATAAAATTCCCTTAAATTTAATCATATATTCATTCATACACCATTAGAGAAACATTATTACCCATTTCTACCCTAATTTATACTAATATAACCTTTAATTAGATTAATTTCTATTGATTTCCCATTTTAATTTATTAGACTCCATTAACGTTAAATTACCTTTAAGTTATCACTAACGGACAAGTGTTGAAATTGATTACATACACCGTTCTCACCCTGTTATCAATTGGATGAATTTTCATTGATTCGTAGCTATTGCATTAATATCCCCAAATTTCATCCACATCTCTATAATGTAAAATTTAATATTAAATCCCCCTTATTGCAATTAATTCACTTATTGAATTTTTTTTCTTTCAAATAAATTAATAAATCTGAAATTTTACTCCTAAGATCCACCACTTGTTATATTATAAATGAAATTAACATTGTTTACATCCTCTGGAATTAACAATCTTTTATGACAAATCAATTTATCCTAACTACACAAGTAGGTCAATTAAGTGCAATTAATTTCACATTCAATTTTATAAATTATCAATTGAAACTTTAACAAATCCGTTACTTGATTTAAAACCGTGCTATTCAATAAATTGACATATATAGGTGAAATTAACATTGACTTATATTTCATATCATAAATGCATGCTTTATTTCATACTATTTAGTTATATTTGCCAAGTATGTATATTAATTACTAATTATATTCTTAATTAATTAATTCCTTGGTTTCATACTTAATAAGTTTTCACTTCCAATAATATTATAAATCACCTACATGACATTGATGTTTTTCTATGAATTCATTAATTAATCCAATAAATGCCTTTGTTTCCTTATATTCAATTCATTACTATTTAAGTACGTTTATCATCAATAACACTCATTGTAATTACTTATCTACAACTATTTCATTGGTTTACTCAACAGTTACTTTTATTTACACCTTTTCAATTTTAAAACCAAATGTAACCATTTTCACTATTCATCATTATATTAATGAATTCCATCCTAGTTAATATTTTTATTAATATTTCACAAATTCAACCTTTCTATTGATTTCTTATTTTAAACCTATAACCAAATATGACAATTTATATTATTTCAATTTATTGCCATATAAATATTATATTGTTAACGTTTAATTACAATTGTTTCATCAATTTTTTTTTATAATTTTTTTATTTACATTCGCTCCAATATAAATTTTAAGACTTTATTTCTTTCCAAATTAAATTAAAATCTTATTAAATTAACTCATTATAAACCATCGAATTTTCCGGGTCGTTACACTCTCCCCCACTCAAAACTTTTCGTCCCCGGAAAGGAAAAAGAAGGGAAAAGAAGAATTAAGAAATCAATATATCTTATTCAGAACATTGACTTTATAACAATTAAATTTACAAAATTAATTAATTAAAATAAAATATAAAAATTTATAACAATTAAATCTTTTTATACTCAAATTTAATGAAGTTTGGAAAACATTTCAAAACATTTCTAAGTCCAAAATTTTACGGAAAATTTTGACAGAGTCTCCTTTGTACGGAGAGGCTCGAAAGAAAATATAGTATCAAAATACAATATACAGCATGTATTTTTCAAAATAATATATATCCCAACTCGGGAAAATAATATAATAACGCTATAAACCGTAATCCGAAAACGTACCTATTTGTCGGGCAATAACGCTTGTATTATGAAACCAAATGCAGTAGCAATTGCTTCCATAACCTGTATTTCACTCATATAATCCAAAAAAGTTAACAATTATATAAATGAAATATTAAAGTTGTTTCAACCATAAACAAACAAATCAATACAATCCAACAACTACCAACGACAAGGCATACAAGCACCACATAAAATTTCACACAAAAAAAACATTCATTCATATCAACCGAACAATTTGTTGTTCGGGTTCAACTTTAAATTGCACAGAATGAAAAATAAACTATCAAGTGCATCATTTACTCAACAGTCTTAGATGAAAGAAAATAGATTATTTATTCATCTAAACAAATTTAAATTTCCTTGCCCAAACAACTATTAGCAAAACAACGACCATTAGTTTATTCTTATTAATTCCATTCATTTTCATTTATTGCCTACAATTACTCATTTTCATTTATTCAGGTCATGTAAGTTCTTTTTTTATATATATTGCATTACATTTATGCATTTCACAAATTTCATTCATTTATTTAATTCTTAAATTTCTATTATATTTAATTTATAGTAACATTTTAATTACACTTAAATTTATAACTTTATAACATCAATTCTTATAAATAAAGAATTTCATTAATTACTTTCATTACCTCAAGTTAATTACTTGTATAATAGCTATTACATTTCCTTATTAACATTTTCAACTTTTTATATCTTTTGGTAAGTTATATATATGCGTTTAAGAATGTAATTGAAAATTATACAAGTTTTTCTCAATTAATTAATGGTTCAATAATTATATCTTTCGTCTTATAAGATTACAATTTCTTTTTATTTATAACTTAGCATTAAATCTCTTGTTTCCTTTAGAGGTTTCAATTATTAATTACTTACGCTCAAATTCACTACAATAACTGAAGCTATTAATTAATGGAAACTTAAGAATTAAATACCGGCATTACTTAAAAATCATTTTAAAATAACAGATAAACATATACTTACACTCTATATATCCAATTATATTTAGAACAATTTAAAATTTATATTTGGTTTATCAAACAAATCTGCAATAAACTACTACAGTGGCCTTCCCACTTCGAAACTCGAAAATGAATGTCGTTGATGCGTGCACTCATCACCGAAGTTATTTTCCAGTGACAGAGAGGGGAGTACAACTTAATCTTTCCAGAATTTCTTTAAAACCATACTTTTAAATTATATTAAAATATTTATATCATAAAATATTTCTATATACTATTATTATATTTCAAAATCCTTTGAAAGCAATTTTTCAAAATCCCGGACTTAAGTTCTAAAATTTCCAAATTTCATTGATTTTATTTTCAATCTTATTTTACCTATTATTTATAAATTTTATTCCTAAAAACCGATATATTGCAACCAAATATAATCTTTATAAAATTTATTTTATATATAGAAAATATAATAGGCAAAATTACTTCATTCACCTATATTCAAAACAAATATTGTGTCGGTCTGTCCTATTAAGTGTTTAGAAATCCCTATTGATGTCATAGCGTCCCATGCATCAACCAGAATTTATAAATACGAAACGGAACAAATTAACACAATATCAAAACCTTTTTATAACACTAACAAATATGCTCTCTCATATATATACAATCAACGACTCCCATAGGGTATTACTACCCTATTAATAAAGAGTCAACCCCACAAAGCTAAGGTTTATGGCTAAACCAAAGCTCTGATACCACGTTGTAACAGCCCGCCTTTTCACACGCTTTAAAACGACACACATGCCAATTCAAATCATACAAAAGGGCGGATTGATATGAGGTAAATAAGAAAAACGAGTAGAAATAAAAGAAAACAGAATCTCACAGCGGAAGGATAAAATATAATAATCAAATATACGGTTCATGAAGCTGTTTACAAAATATTTAATTATACTTATACAATATATATCAGAGTACACATACCAATAATAACAATGCAGCGGAATACGGTGTGTAGTGGAATATAGTAAATAATAATAATGGAAATCTCCGTCTTCTTCCTCCAGAGCTAAAGTCTTCGGTCCTGAAACGCTCGGACTGACCTAAGCGAATTGAAAAGACAAAACACTCGAGTCAGAATTAAAAGATCTTATTTAAGTTAAATCAACTGAAATAAATATGAGTGCAGTAACTTAAAAGATGCTCGGGATTCACATCCCTTAAGGATCTGTTAAACTTTTTACAATGTAGTATATTTTGCTATTATAATAGTGTATATTTGTAAAATAAACTTACTTTTAAATTGCGTTAAGGGGTTACCCATATAGCCCTTAACACAAAATATATTTCCATAGTCTATACAGTACCGTAACCTCCCCCGTATTGGGCGTCGTCAGAGGGCACTCCATAGGTATGGTACAAAACAAAATCGTATAAGACGCGCTATCGTAGGTGACACGGCACAACTAGGCAATGCCAGGGTAGATATACCAATTGCTATCTGGACTGGTGGTAATGCGTAGCAGCAGCTACCGCCCACCTCGGACAAACTCCCCCCTAAATTCAAAGAAATCAAAAGTGGCCACCGAATCAATCCAAAGTCAGAGTATAATATCGAAGAGGAGTATCCGATAAAGGGCGCTAACCCCCTTGGTCCGAGAATCACTCCTGTTTTAGACACCTTATGCCAACTCACGGGAGTCGGGTCCACGTATTTACCTCAAAGGAAACGCCGCCACCATCTTACTTCATTCTGGAATCTCCACCGCGTACACGGTTGTTAAAGTGGTTTTCGAAGTTGGCAGAGAGTATGACAACTTTCGATCCCGGTCTCTTTAACAACCAAACGTTATTATAACACCGCGGTTATTTCAAAATAATTTATACTTTAAACCAGAATATAATATCTCTTTGAAACCATATAAATACGATATCATTTTATATTTTTAAAACCCCAAATCAATATGATATCATTTTTATTTTATAAATATCCCTTTCCCAAAATCATAGTATTTCCAAATATATACACCTCGAAACCACAGCTTTGAAACATAACTTTTAATACTTAATGGTTCAAATACTATATTACTTTATATAATAAAATAGCTTCTTTAACTTTCACAATAAATTCCCAATATCAATTTAAACCTCCAAATAAACCATTTTAATTCCCATATATTTCAAAGCTTAAATATTCTATATTTCTATACTTTATAGTTCATATATTTCAATCTTTAAATATTCCACTATTTCAAAATGGAATCTTTGATAATTTAATATATATATCAAATCCAATTCCTATTATTTAAATTTGAAATATTTACTTACTAAACAAATATTATTCAGGTAAAACCCTTAAACCTCAATAACAGGGTATTCTTTTAATTAAATTAACTTGATAATATTTTTTAAATAAATTTGATATTCGTTTAAATCCTCAAATAAAAAATCAAGTTATAAGATCATGCCCTTTAAATCTTAATTTATTTACATTTCAAAACAAATTTTTCGAGGAAAATTCTTAAATACTTTAATTCAAATCATATTCACATTTATCTTCAACCTTACTTTTATTGGAGTTATTATAAACTCTATATATAATAGAATTTCAGATATATTCTTAACCATATTATGTACACGAAATCAACTTCATTATTTAGCTTATTTTAAAATTCGAAACAAATTTACATAGCTAAATTCAAAAAAAAATTACTATATATATATATATCAAAATTTAATATTTATTAAACAGTATTCTTTCCAAAACCATAGAAAAATCATTTCAAAATAATTATATGTATATATGTCGCGGTGCCTGTATATAATTTTCTATTCTATGGTCAAGTGATACAGATATTTATCATTTCAACCCTCAATTTAAAGATAAAAATGCGGTTGTATATCATTTCAAACCGCAATCCTGAATGAAATGAAAATGCGTAGTAACTTGCAGTTTATACAATATAAATACAGCATCCATTCATCCATCATATCAATCATCAAACATTTATCACAATCATCATCCAAATCCAAACAATACATCAATATATATATATATATAACATGTGATAATAACAGGTATCAACTATCAGTTTATATTCAAAAATAGATTATAACTGTTTACTGGCTGTTTTAAATGCAATAAACAAATAGTTAACAATTTAACTGGCAGTTTTATATTCAAAAATAAATAAATTTAACTGGCAGAAATATGCAATATTAAATTAAATAACAATTTAATCAAGATGAATGCAATTAACTGAGATGATGATTAAGAACATGCCAAAAATTTATAAATAAATTTCAAATCACACCATATATCAATCTAACAGACATAAGAATTTTAGAAATTGTGAGTGGGTTAAAACACTCACCTTTATACGAATCTGAAAATAATAGACTTCTAATCAATAGCTTCGCTCTACGTTTCCTTAGTCTTCTTCTTGATTGCTAGCTTTGTTCCGTAATTTTTCTTTTATTTTGATTTAATTTAATTTCCCTCCTTATTATATTAATATATATATGTATTTATGTATGTATTTCTACAAGGTTTGGAAAAGATTTGAAAAAGAAGAATTTGAAAAAGAAAAGGATTGAAATAAGAAGAACTGAAAAATTGTAGAGAAGATCAAGATTTGAAAAGAAAGAAGAAAGATTGAAATAGAATAAAACTTGAGAAGAAGAATATTTAAAGAGGAAGGAAAAATTGAAATGAGATATAATAAGGAGATTTGAAAAAGAAAAAAGAAAAAAGAAGAAGGAGATTTGAATGGAGGCTAGGGTTCCATTTGATCATATCGTATTTATAAGGTTAGAGTTAGGTTTAGGGACAAAGAGATTTGAAAAGAGAGGCTGCTATTAACTAGAAATAAAGTAAATATGAACAAACTTGGTACTGAAATGTAGTAAATATGAACAGCTTTTTTTTTTAAAGTAGCCGGTATCAAAAAGAGGTAATTATTTATTAGAAAAGGAATGAATGTGGAGGGACAAAAATAAATGTCACGTTTAATTAGTTTGATTCTAAATTAATCAAGTGCTAGATACAGAAAAGTTTGAATACATCATATATATCCATACTCTAATTGTGTGTCAGAATTGCTAAACATATATCAAATATGATTAATTGGTGACAATATATAGGAATAAACAAGCATAAATGTAGATGCAATCACATAAGGATCTAATAGGGAAGGAGATAAAAGATGACGGCATTGATTAATTCCACTTTCCCACTTTAGCCATTTTTATTAACACGACATTTAATTATCATGCAAGTTGTATTATGACTAGAAAACACGAACAACAAACAATAAATTAATATGTATATAATATTACCTCACTTTTAAATTGTTTGATAGAAAAAAAATTAAATCATGCTTTTGCAATTTCAAATTAAAATAATAAATGTTTTTATGTAACACATGCACACAAACACACGTACATGTGTGTATAAAGATTAAACCAAAGCTTATTAATTAATTCAAAGTATACTTCCATACCACATTAAATTGTCTAATGCATTTGTAAACTTATGTATTCTTGAAGTCAAAAATACATATATACATATAAATTAAACTTTTTTACCTTAATGAAATTTTTTTTAACAAAACAAAAGTGGAACACGACAAATCAAACAATATAGTAACAAACCTTTAAGATCCTTAAATAAGTACATTTGAGATAATAAATTAGGTAACAAATTTAAATATTATTGTAATCAAAATCAAAGCTTAGATTTATTATCGAAAAATTGTTAAGCATATGTAAACTTCTATTATAATTTATTAGATTAAGAACAAATAATTTATTCAACAAAGTATTCAACTTTCATGATATGTTCAATTCAATATAAAGTGACAATATGTGTATACAATATTTCTGTTTCAATACAAATGCAAATTATATGTATACAAACTTTCAGATCTAAAAAAATGCAATTTGGTTTAAGATTTTAAAACATGGATCTATAAATAAAACATTCTTTTAATATATATACAAATTTTTGTTTTTGTTTTGATTTATCAAATTAAAAGTAAAATTAATTCATTCAACAAAAAATTCAAATAACATAACAATTTCAAAACAAATGAGGAAATAGCATATACATACAAACTATGATAATAACATTTATTTACGTTTCATTACATTGATACTTCTATATACATCTTAGGCTTGTATAAATGTATTTATTTCAAAATGTGAAATATTGTTTATTACCCATATTAAATAAGGTTTTAAGACTAATAAATAAAATTCCCTTAAATTTAATCATATATTCATTCATACACCATTAGAGATACATTTTTACCCATTTCTACCCTAATTTATACTAATATAACCTTTAATTAGATTAATTTCTATTAATTTCCCATTTTAATTTATTAGACTCCATTAATGTTAAATTACCTTTAAGTTATCACTAACGAACAATTGTTGAAATTGATTACATACACCGTTCTCACCCTGTTATCAATTGGATGAATTTTCATTGATTCGTAGCTATTGCATTAATATCCCCAAATTTCATCCACATCTCTATTAATGTAAAATTTAATATTAAATCCCCCTTATTTGCAATTAATTCACTTATTGATTTTATTTCTTTCAAATAAATTAATAAATCTGAAATTTCACTCCTAAGATCCACCACTTGTTATATTATAAATGAAATTAACATTGGTTACATCCTCTGGAATTGACAATCTTTTATGACAAATCAATTTATCCTAACTGCACAATTAGGTCAATTAACTGCAATTAATTTCACATTAAATTTTATAAATTATCAATTGAAACTTTAACAAATCCGTTACTTGATTTAAAACCCTGCTATTCAATAAATTGACATATATAGGTGAAATTAACATTGACTTGTATTTCATATCATAAATGCATGCTTTATTTCATACTATTTAGTTATATTTGCCAAGTATGTATATTAATTACTAATTATATTCTTAATTAATTTACTTCCTTGGTTTCATACTTAATAAGTTTTCACTTCCAACAATATTATAAATCACCTACAGGACATTGATGTTTTTCCATGAATTCATTAATTAATCCAATAAATGCCTTTGTTTCCTTATATTCAATTCGTTACTATTTAAGTACGTTTATCATCAACAACACTCATTGTAATTAATTATCTACAACTATTTCATTGGTTTACTCAACAGTTACTTTTATTTACACCTTTTCTATTTTAAAACCAAATGTAATCATTTTCACTATTCATCATTATATTAATGAATTCCATCCTAGTTAATATTTTTATTAATATTATACAAATTCAACCTTTCTATTGGTTTCCTATTTTAAACCTATAACCAAATATGACAATTTATATTATTTCAATTTATTGCCATATAAATATTATATTGTTGACGTTTAATTACAATTGTTTCATCAATTTTTTTTTACATTCGCCCCAATATAAATTTTAAGGCTTTATTTCTTTCCAAATTAAATTAAAATCTTATTAAATTAACTCATTTTAAACCATCGAATTTTCCGGGTCGTTACACTCTCCCCCACTCAAAACTTTTCGTCCCCGAAAAAGGAAAAAGAAGGGAAAAGAAGAATTAAGAAATCAATATATCTGATTCAAAACATTAACTTTATAACAATTAAATTTACAAAATTAATTAATTAAAATAAAATATAACAATTTATAACAATTAAAACTTTTAATACTCAAATTTAATAAAGTTTGGAAAACATTTCAAAATATTTCTAAGTCCAAAATTTTACGGAAAATTTTGGCAGAGTCTCCTTTGTACGGAGAGGCTCGGAAGAAAATATAATATCAAAATACCATATACAGCATATTTTTTTCAAAATAATATATATCCCAACTCGGGAAAATAATATAATAATGCTATAAACCATAATCCGAAAACGTACCTATTTGTCGGGCAATAACGCTTATATTATGAAACCAAATGCAGTAGCAATTGCTTCCCTAACCTGTATTTCACTCATGTAATCCAAAAAGGTAAACAATTATATAAATGAAATATTAAAGTTATTTCAACCATAAACAAACAAATCAATACAATCCAACAAATACTAACGACAAGGCATACAACAATCACATAAAATTTCACACAAAACAAACATTCATTCATATCAACTGAACAATTTGTTGTTCGGGTTCAACTTTAAATTGCACAGAACGAAAAATAAACTATCAAATACATCATTTACTCAACGGTCTTAGATGAAACAAAATAGATTATTTATTCATCTAAACAAATTTAAATTTCCTTACCCAAACAACCATAACCAAAACAACAACCATTAGTTTATTCTTATTAATTCCATTCATTTTCATTTATTGCCTACAATTACTCATTTTCATTTATTCAGGTCATGTAAGTTCTTTTTTTTTATATATATATTGCATTACATTTATGCATTTCACAAATTTCATTCATTTATTTAATTCTTACATTTCTATTATATTTAATTTATAGTAACATTTTAATTACACTTAAATTTATAACTTTATAACATCAATTCTTATAAATAAAGAATTTCATTAATTACTTTCATTACCTCAAGTTAATTACTTGTATAATAGCTATTACATTTTCTTATTAACATTTTCAACTTTTTATATCTTTTGGTAAGTTATATATATGCCTTTAAGAATGTAATTGAAAATTATACAAGTTTTTCTCAATTAATTAATGGTTCAATAATTATATCTTTCGTTTTATAAGATTACAATTTCTTTTTATTTATAACTTAGCATTAAATCTCTTGTTTCCTTTATAGGTTTCAATTATTAATTACTTACGCTCAAATTCACTATAAGAACTGAAACTATTAATTAATGAAAACTTAAGAATTAAATACCGGGTTTTATTTAAAAATCATTTTAAAATAACAGATAAACATATACTTACACTCTATATATCCAATTATATTTAGAACAATTAAAAGTTTATATTTGGTTTATCAAATAAATCTGAAGTAAACTACTACAGTGGCCTTCCCATTTCGAAACTCGAAAATGAATGTCGATGATGCGTGCACTCATCACCGAAATTATTTTCCAGCGATAGAGAGGGGAGTACAACTTAAATCTTTCCAGAATTTCTTTAAAACCATACTTTTGAATTATATTGAAATATTTATATCAGAAAATATTTCTTTATACTATTATTATATTTCAAAATCCTTTGAAAGCAATTTTTCCAAATCCCAGACTTAAATTCTAAAATTTCCAAATTTCATTGATTTTATTTTCAATCTCATTTTACCTATTATTTATAAATTTTATTCCTAACAACCAATATATTGCAACCAAATATAATCTTTATAAAAATTATTTTATATATAGAAAATATAATAGGTAAAATTATTTATTCACCTATATTCAAAACAAATATTGTGTCGGTCTGTCCTATTAAGTGTTTAGAAATCCCTATTGATGTCATAGTGTCCCATGCATCAACCAGAATTTATAAATACGAAACGAAACAAATTAACACAATATCAAAAACTTTTTATAACACCAACAAATACGCTCTCTCATATATATACACTCAACGACTCCCATAGGTTATTATTACCCTATTAATAAAGACTCAAACCCCACAAAGCTAAGGTTTATCGCTAAACCAAAGCTCTGATACCACGTTGTAACAGCCCGCCTTTTCACACGCTTTAAAACGACACATGTGCCAATTCAAACCATACAAAAGGGCGGATTGTTTTGGGGTAAATAAGGAAAACGAGAAGAAATAAAAGAAAACAGAATCTCACAGCGGAAGGATAAAATATAATAATCAAATATACAGTTCATGGAGCTGTTTACAAAATATTTAATTATACATACAATATATATCAGAGTACACATACTGTAACAACATGTAAATTTAACTGCTTTTAATAACGTTATAAGTTGAAATTTTGTGAAATATTAACGATAGAATTTTTAAATATAAATTTGATATTTGGAATGCGTTTAGTTAAATATAGCAACTGGTAAATTTTCGTCCGAAAATATGAAAGTTTATTTCATGCGTAAATTTACTTCAATTTAATCAGTTAAAAAGCGATGAAAATAAAACGTTTCGAAACCTAAATATTTTTACACAGAAAAATTCTAAACCATCTTCTGAGCAAGATGTCAGTTTGTCGTTTTTCCAAATTCGGACATCTTTGGCTCCGTCGGTCTTAATTTTCTGCGATTTTTACGCATTTTCCGCTGGTAGAAATTTTGAATTTTTAAAATTTAATCGAACCACTGATATCTGTATACCGTTTTGATCGTCTCGTTGTGCTAATATATACAGTATATTCGATTCTGTGATTTGAAGTTTTGATACGCAGTGAAATCGGTGAAACGATTTGTCGTACCGGTACACGTTTTAAAACTTCTGGTGTTCTCGTGTCCATTCACTTACCCAATCATTCAAAATCAAACAGCTGTTTCCTTGTATTTATTTCTGAATTCTCGTGACTTGTTTTTCTATTCCCTATGGTTAATAAACATTGGTCTGTTCTGTGTGCTAACCAGTGAAGAAAAGGAAAATATAACAATACTGCACGTTGTATTGCTCATTCATCTTCTCTCTTCCCACTTTATTTTTCTTCTTCCTTCTAACTACTTCAGCCACTCCTCTTATTCCTTTTCACAACCACCGGCTCTACCTCGCATCACCGTACAACCTTCCCTTCGCCATCCATATTACCACATGAATCATCGAGCACCGAACACCTTAACCCGACCAATCACTAACCACCACCGTGCCACTTCCCTCTGACCTCCAGCCTAAATCAATGCCGGTAGTACCCATGCCCAAAAAGCACCACCTTGTTCCTACAACGCCAACAGTCCAGCATGGTCCGACCGTCCACCATCACGGCACTCGCGTGCAACACCTCTGAACGCCACAAGAACGCCCATTCCCACCTGACTGAGTATTTTCTTTCCCGTCTCTTCTCATGCACGAACGGTGCATGCGTGAGTATATAAACGTAATTAATCGTTGTTCTTTAAATACTAGTCTGTGTATATATTGTTATTTGCATGGTATATAGAAGTTTATGGTTGCGTGGGTTTATATATATAGTATTATATTTTACTATACTAAGATACGTATCTATTTTAAATTTTACATTAAAGTTATACCAGTTTTATTTTTGGATTTATAAGTATATGAGTATTCATTGTTAGTATGAATAAGCTATTCAAAATTTTAGTGTTCACATTGGCTGTAGTATATGCAGCTACCTTAGGGGATTTCAAAAAGCATTTATGTCGTTTGTTAAAATACAAAGTATGACATTTATTCACATTTACTGCTGGATTTTTAAAATATAAATATACAGTAGACTGTATAATGACGCTTATGATTTGTATGCTGTGAGTTTGCTAAGAGAAAATATTGCACGTATTTATACACACACACACATATATTAATCTATAAATAAGTAATGTTGCTAGTTATGTATATTGCTTTATAAGTTATAACAGGAGAGTAATGTTGTACAGATTATAATGAGTTTTACATATGAATATGTATATAGTACGTTATAATAGTTTTGAAAGTATATACAGGTATTTATGATGCTATCACGAAGATATATTTGTTTTATTTAGAACAATGATTTTTAAATACATGTATATTTAAATTTAAAACGTGTTGAATTTAGAATGTGATTTTTTTATAGCTATATATAGTTATGTATCTATGTTCGCTCATACCAATTATCTTCATCGACCCGTTCTGATTTGTTCCATCTATTTTTATTATTAGCTTCGGTCGTTGAATTCGTGCTGATTTTGCTTTGCCTTGATTCGACATTCAAATTCCAGTGTCCGTATCAGTGTGCGTGTCCGTGTCATCTTTAGTTTTCTCTAGCCTCGAAAGGTGAGCAATCACTCACGATTAATATTCTTTTATTTATTAAATCCGATTTCAATTGAAACGACAAATTGAAATACCTGTTGTTAGTTATTTACACTGTTAAATATATACTATTACCTATATCAGTTCACCTGTGATATCTGACGCCATTATCTGTTAATTATTTAGGCAATGATAATACAGTTTGGCTGATAATTAATTGATTGTTGATGTTTATATTGGATGTTAAATTGTTAAGCATAAAGTGATAAATAATTTGAAATTGATGTAGGATAGTTTTAAAATTGTGAATCGACATATGTGTTGAATTTGATTAGTTAATTTGAATAATATGACCCTGTTTAATTGTTAAGTTAATTGACACGTAGAATTTGATAAATTACACTTTGAACCTTTGAACGGATATTGGATTAATTGTTGTAGTATAAAATTGAAATTAAATGACAAGTGAAAAACCGTATAAATATTAATGTAATAATCTTTAGTCTACATGAAATGATAGTGTAGATTCTAGAAATAATTATATTAATTTGCACAAACAACAATGTGAATTAATACGGTTATTTTGGGATTATTCGAATTAATTATTGGATTTTTATTGATTGTTGTTATTGCTTGTTTATTTACTTTGACACCATCCCAGTTATCACACTACAAGTTCCTTTTATTATGCTTGATCTTGAATTGAATTTGGAATCGGGTTGAAATGATATATACCCAAATGAACTTGACTTAGGATGGAGAATTAAATAAAATCCGATTGGTCAATAAATTGATTTAAGAATAAAATAATGATTTTATTCGAATAAAGAATAAGTTTTGAAATAAGGTTAGAATTTGAATCTTTATGAAAGGAAAATGTAAATATTGAAATCTGAAACAAATACTAACGTAGTAATTGATGAGAACGTTGTTTGAAATTTAATTATATAATAATTAAATTTGGAATTATAAATAAATAATTTGGAATTAGTAATAATTGAGTTTTGAAATTTTTAAGTTTGAAATCATTTAATAATTAAGTTTGAAATTATAATTAAGTTTGAAATTATTAAGTTGAATTTGTAATTAAGTTAAAATGATTTGATGATTAAGTTTGAATTCATAATTAAGTGGAAATGATTTAATAATTAAGTTTGAATTTATAATCAAGTTTGTAATTATTAAGTTTTTAAATTATTAATAATTAAGATTGAAATTATTAAATAAGTGAATAAGATTGAATTATTTGATAATTGAATAAAATTTGAATTCTTTGATAAGAGAAAATCGAACTTTTGATTAAGTGAATTTGATCTTCGTTAATAAATGAAATAGGGCTTCTTTATTTATGAAGTTTGGAAAAATATTTAAGTAAGTTTATAAGTGAAATTGAAACTTCTCGATTATGTGAAATTTAGATCTTTATTAATTGAGTTTGAAATTTGTAACGAAGTCAATAAATAAGTGAAAATCGAATTTCTTTAACAAGAAATAAAATGTGATTTATTGAAATGAATGGGATTTATTGAAATTAACGTAAGACTTGTAATTTAAAGAATTGATTTGACGAATTTAATTTATTTCATTTTGATGTTTGATGTAATGAAGTTGAACGTAAGTAATGGATTTAAATGAATTGGAATTTAAATAGAAGTTGTTTTGAACGATAAATTTACTTAGCGAATAATGAATGAAATCGATAAATGAATTTAAATTGATTTGAATGAAATTTAAACAATTTAAATGATTTCAGAATAAAACTTATATACGAACTTGAATCAATATTTGAATTGTTTTAAATAAAAATCGAAATTGAATTGTAAGACTTTGAAATGGTTATTTGGAAGTTTTGAAACGTAAATTTTGGAAATTGATAGTAAAAGATGAATGAAATGTTGATTTATAAATTCTAATTGAAATCGATTTGGTATTGAAATATATTAAACGACCAATTGGTGTAATAATTACGAAAGCTATTAAAGAGACCGGAATCTGTTATGGATATACTCTCTATCTAAACCGAAAACCACTTTAATAACTATACGCGGAGTGATGATCCAGAATGAAGTGGTTGGAATGATGTACGTGATGACTGAAGAAAGAGAACGATAATGGATAGCCTTGACACTTGTGTCAAATTGGAAATGACTAAAATCAGGAGCCGTGCCGGGCCAAATGGGGTTAGCCACCTCGAGCGAACACACTTCTTCGTAACTACTACTCATTAATTGTGATTGATTGGTGCACCCTCGGAATTTCAGGAGTGTTGTTTCGCGGTGTTGCGATCGCTGCGGCGATGCGTTCTCACCAGTCCGGATCAGGCAAACGGTAGTTTCACTACCTTGGGTATTGCCTCATGTGCCTTGTCATACTTGTATCCCTATATACGCAACCACTACGAATTTGTTTTGTGTTATACCTATGGAGTACTCCCTGATATCCCACTAGTTTACGGTGGAGTTTACAGTGCTGTATAGACTATAACGCTTATATAAAATGTGTTAAGGGGGATAATGGTAACGCCTTAACACTATTTTGATATTTTATATTACTGATAGACATTATCTACTTAGCGTATCTTACTACATAGTAGATAGTTTAACGGATCCTTGGAGGATGGTGATTCCAAAATCCTTTGAGTTATTTGTATTGCAATTGTTACTTCACTTGAGTTGGATTTATTGATATATGAATGTTAATCCTGACTCGAGTGTTTTGTGTTTTGCTTCACGCTCGGGTCAGACTGAGTGTACCAGTATTCAAGACTCACCTTTGGAGTTGGAGCTTTTCTTGAAGATCCAGCCATCTATTCTGCTTTCAGTATTCGATGATTCCTGTGATGTATTCTGATTTGTACTTGATGTATCGTATTTCTCTTCTATTGTAAACTCTGATGTATCTTATATATTTATATAGTAGCTTCATGAACTACTATCACTTTTACTTCCGCTGCATATTATTACTCTGTGTCTGTGATTCTATGATTATTTATTTACTGTATATCTGAGTTTTGCCAAATTTAAATTAACAATTCGGTATTTTGAATTATTCAAGTCCGACGTATACGGATGTGAATAGTCCGAAATAGCGGGTCGTTACAGTTGGTATCAGAGCTTTTGGTAGCTCTAGGCAAAACTTAGCATATAGGATAAATGTATTTACAGAATCACTCCCACTCGAGTTTCAATCTTTCCTTTGACTCAATTCTCTTGAATTTTGGAACGTTCCCTCGGTTCCGAAATTCATTCTTGACCCTCACTACTCGTCTTTTTTCAATTCTGGAGCATCCCATAACCCCTCTTCAAATGATCTTTATTATGAATCAGCGGTCTCGTCAATCTTCGAATTATTTGTAAATGGGTGAAACTCCTTTACAATAGGCATTGATTTACCGAAGATTTTTGTATCCTTGGTTTACGATGCTATCTATTTCCTACTATACCTGAATTCTATTTCTTGAGAACGAATGTTGATTTACCTCTGAATTCAGCATCGATCTTATTCTTGAAGTTACGGTCGACCCGGTTAAGATTTCCCGTAAATTTAATAAGCCTATCCATCTTCTGATTCTGTTAGTTGAATTATCTTATCTTCTGTTTCGAACTTATTATCGAATCAAAATTCCCTTTGATTTTATTTACATCAAAGTTTGAATCTCAATACTTGGTTGAAATCTATTCTTGTATCGTCGAGCGAGGAAGTGCATTTGTCAATTAATGTTAAAAATATTTTATATGTTGTGTTGTTTGAGTTGTTGATGTTGATTTGGGTTTCCGATCGATTCGTCTAATCAACACTATCGATAGGGTTTCCAAAACACTTGAGCAGAGCAAACTGACGCAATATTGTTTTCAAATGTGGTAAATAGAATAATTTTGATTGATTATACTATATATAAGTATAAATTTTTCTAAAATTAAAAGTGTTAATGAATTGTGGTCCAAAATGATAATATTTCATTTTCATTTATCTATAAACCATTGACTATTGCAATATAAATAAATGAATTTATAAAACTTGGGTGTAATTTGATTGGAATTTGAAGTGAATTTAAACTAGAATTTGAGAATTTAATTTTCGATAATTTCGAAGTATGGTTTTAAAGTTTTAAAAGGTATATAATTTAAATTATCTTCGAATAGAAATGGTTTCCAAAGAATTTGAATGATTAAATCAGTGCTCTCTTGTTTTGTCGCTGGAAAATAATTTCGGTGATGACGGCCGCATCATCGACATTCATTTTCGAGTTTCGAAGTGGAGAGACCATAAGTAGATTGCTACACTCTTGTTTTGAAATGAATTTGATTTGAAAATTTTAAAGTACAACATGATTTAAAATCAATATATAAATATTTGATTTAGATTTGATTTGGATGTAATGTATATATATTTATTTATTTCTAGATTGTTTGAAGTTAAACGGAAATTTAATTCTTAAAATTTGGGTAAAGATGATTTCAATTATAAATGAAACCAAATTTTGAATTAATATTTTAACATGAGAGAATCGAATTAGAAATTTACTTGTATAATACTCAATTGCATTCAATATTACTTACCTAAATTTTCAAAAGTTAATTATGTAATTGAATATTATACAATATAAATGATACCAAAGGAATTTTAAATAAATTTGGGTAGTTATATTAAATGTATATATACTTAATATATATGTGATAAGATATATCAAGTAGAATAAATTTAATAATAATTTGGAATAAAGAAAAATTAAATTTATCGAATATAGTATGATTAAAATAAATGACTATGCAAATTTATGACCTTTGAAATTGTTAACTTAAGATAATTGGATAATATATAATATAAATTGTCTTTCTAAATAAAATGTGAGTGCATATAATAAATGTTATTCGCTTAAATTTAACTATAAAATGATTATGGAGATAAATAGAATAATAAATTAAATAAATAATAGGTGGGATTAATAGAAGAAAATTTGTGTTGAAGGTTAATAAATTGAAATTAAATCAACTTAGGGGAGTATCTTGAATTAATGGAATTTAAATTGAGTTTCATTTTAAAGAAACCTTTTGTACCTAACGTTAATAAATGAGAAATCAAATCAATTTAATGCAAATTCTTGAATAAAAAAAAAGTTGTTATTTGAAATAAATTTTGTAACAAACAATAAATAAATGAGACAAATAAAATTAAGTCGTTGAAGGAATCTTTTGGCATCAAATATTAATAAATTGAATCAAATCAACTTGTTAAAATATATTGAATTTTAAACCAAATATTGAGTATTAATTAAGATAAATTGAAATTTATATGGCTTGAACTAGTTGTTTATTTTGACTTTCAATCTATATTTCTTTCTGGTTATTTTATTCTCCTACCTCTTTCCTTTTCGAGGACGAAAAGTTTTGAGTGGGGGAGAATGTAACGACATGTAAATTTAACTGCTTTTAATAACGTTATAAGTTGAAATTTTGTGAAATATTAACGATAGAATTTTTAAATATAAATTTGATATTTGGAATGCGTCTAGTTAAATATAGCAACTGGGAAATTTTCGTCCGAAAATATGAAAGTTTATTTCGTGCGTAAATTTACTTCAATTTAATCAGTTAAAAAGCGATGAAAATAAAACATTTCGAAACCTAAATATTTTTACATAGAAAAATTCTAAAACATCTTTTGAGCAAGATGTCAGTTTGTCGTTTTTCCAAATTCGGACATTTTTGGCTCCGTCGGTCTTAATTTTCTGCGATTTTTACGCATTTTCCGCTGGTAGAAATTTTGAATTTTTAAAATTTAATCGAACCACTAATATCTGTATACCGTTTTGATCGTCTCGTTGTGCTAATATATACAGTATATTCGATTCTGTGATTTGAAGTTTTGGTACGCAGTGAAATCGGTGAAATGATTTGTCGTACCAGTACACGTTTTAAAACTTCTGGTGTTCTCGTGTCCATTCACTTACCCAATCGTTCAAAATCAAACAGCTGTTTCCTTGTATTTATTTCTGAATTCTCGTGACTTGTTTTTCTATTCCCTATGGTTAATAAACATTGGTCTGTTCTGTGTGCTAACCGGTGAAGAAAAGGAAAATATAAGAATACTGCACGTTGTATTGCTCATTCATCTTCTCTCTTCCCACTTTATTTTTCTTCTTCCTTCTAACTACTTCAGCCACTCCTCTTAATCCTTTTTACAACCACCGGCTCTACCTCGCATCACCGGACAACCTTCCCTTCGCCATCCATATTACCACATGAATCATCGAGCATCGAACACCTTAACCCGACCAATCACTAACCACCACCGTGCCACTTCCCTCCGACCTCCAGCCTAAATCAATGCCGGCAGTACCCATGCCCAGAAAGCACCACCTTGTTCCTACAACGCCAACAGTCCAGCATGGTCCGACCGTCCACCATCACGGCACTCGCGTGCAACACCTCTGAACGCCACAAGAACGCCCATTCCCACCTGACTGAGTATTTTCTTTCCCGTCTCTTCTCATGCACGAACGGTGCATGCGTGAGTATATAAACGTAATTAATCGTTGTTCTTTGAATACTAGTCTATGTATATATTGTTATTTGCATGGTATATAGAAGTTTATGGTTGCGTGGGTTTATATATATATATATATATATATATATATATATATATATAAATAGTATTATATTTTACTATACTAAGATACGTATCTATTTTAAATTTTACATTAAAGTTATACCAGTTTTATTTTTGGATTTATAAGTATATGAGTATTCATTGTTAGTATGAATAAGCTATTCAAAATTTTAGTGTTCACATTGGCTGTAGTATATGCAGCTACCTTAGGGGATTTCAAAAAGCATTTATGTTGTTTGTTAAAATACAAAGTATGACATTTATTCACGTTTACTGCTGGATTTTTAAAATATAAATATATAGTAGACTGTATAATGACGCTTATGATTTGTATGCTCTGAGTTTGCTAAGCGAAAATATTGCACGTATTTATACACACACACACACATATATATTAATCTATAAATAAGTAGTGTTGCTAGTTATGTATATTGCTTTATAAGTTATAACAGGAGAGTAATGTTGTACAGATTATAATGAGTTTTACATATGAATATGTATATAGTACGTTATAATAGTTTTGAAAGTATATACAGGTATTTATGATGCTATCACGAAGATATATTTGTTTTATTTAGAACAATGATTTTTAAATACATGTATATTTAAATTTAAAACGTGTTGAATTTAGAATGTGATTTTTTATAGCTATATATAGTTATGTATCTATGTTCGCTCATACCAATTATCTTCATCGACCCGTTCTGATTTGTTCCATCTATTTTTATTATCAGCTTTGGTCGTTGAATTCGTGCTGATTTTGCTTTGCCTTGATTCGTCATTCAAATTCCAGTGTCCGTATCAGTGTGCGTGTCCGTGTCATCTTTTGTTTTCTCTAGCCTCGAAAGGTGAGCAATCACTCACGATTAATATTCTTTTATTTATTAAATCCGATTTCAATTGAAACGACAAATTGAAATACCTGTTGTTAGTTATTTACACTGTTAAATATATACTATTACCTATATCAGTTCACCTGTGATATCTGACGCCATTATCTGTTAATTATTTAGGCAATGATAATACAGTTTGGCTGATAATTAATTGATTGTTGATGTTTATATTGGATGTTAAATTGTTAAGCATAAAGTGATAAATAATTTGAAATTGATGTAGGATAGTTTTAAAATTGTGAATCGACATATGTGTTGAATTTGATTAGTTAATTTGAATAATATGACCCTGTTTAATTGTTAAGTTAATTGACACGTAGAATTTGATAATTTACACTTTGAACCTTTGAACGGATATTGGATTAATTGTTGTAGTATAAAATTGAAATTAAATGAAAAGTGAAAAACCGTATAAATATTAATGTAATAATTTTTAGTCTACATGAAATGATAGTGTAGATTCTACAAATAATTATATTAATTTGCACAAACAACAATGTGAATTAGTACGGTTATTTTGGGATTATTCGAATTAATTATTGGATTTTTATTTATTGTTGTTATTGCTTGTTTATTTACTTTGACACCATCCCAGTTATCACACTACAAGTTCCTTTTATTATGCTTGATCTTGAATTGAATTTGGAATCGGGTTGAAATGATATATACCCAAATGAACTTGACTTAGGATGGAGAATTAAATAAAATCCGATTGGTCAATAAATTGATTTAAGAATAAAATAATGATTTTATTCGAATAAAGAATAAGTTTTGAAATAAGGTTAGAATTTGAATCTTTATGAAAGGAAAATGTAAATATTGAAATCTGAAACAAATACTAACGTAGTAATTGATGAGAACGTTGTTTGAAATTTAATTATATAATAATTAAA
Source organism: Allium cepa (assembly GCA_030765085.1). NCBI lineage: Eukaryota > Viridiplantae > Streptophyta > Magnoliopsida > Asparagales > Amaryllidaceae > Allium > Allium cepa. The sequence goes on from CM060934.1 coordinate 186,705,291, forward strand.
TTTGGAATTATAAATAAATAATTTGGAATTAGTAATAATTGAGTTTTGAAATTTTTAAGTTTGAAATCATTTAATAATTAAGTTTGAAATTATAATTAAGTTTGAAATTATTAAGTTGAATTTGTAATTAAGTTAAAATGATTTGATGATTAAGTTTGAATTCATAATTAAGTGGAAATGATTTAATAATTAAGTTTGAATTTATAATCAAGTTTGTAATTATTAAGTTTTTAAATTATTAATATTAAGATTGAAATTATTAAATAAGTGAATAAGATTGAATTATTTGATAATTGAATAAAATTTGAATTCTTTGATAAGAGAAAATCGAACTTTTGATTAAGTGAATTTGATCTTCGTTAATAAATGAAATGGGGCTTCTTTATTTATGAAGTTTGGAAAAATATTTAAGTAAGTTTATAAGTGAAATTGAAACTTCTCGATTATGTGAAATTTAGATCTTTATTAATTGAGTTTGAAATTTGTAACGAAGTCAATAAATAAGTGAAAATCGAATTTCTTTAACAAGAAATAAAATGTGATTTATTGAAATGAATGGGATTTATTGAAATTAACGTAAGACTTGTAATTTAAAGAATTGATTTGACGAATTTAATTTATTTCATTTTGATGTTTGATGTAATGAAGTTGAACGTAAGTAATGGATTTAAATGAATTGGAATTTAAATAGAAGTTGTTTTGAACGATAAATTTACTTAGCGAATATTGAATGAAATCGATAAATGAATTTAAATTGATTTGAATGAAATTTAAACAATTTAAATGATTTCAGAATAAAACTTATATACGAACTTGAATCAATATTTGAATTGTTTTAAATAAAAATCGAAATTGAATTGTAAGACTTTGAAATGGTTATTTGGAAGTTTTGAAACGTACATTTTGGAAATTGATAGTAAAAGATGAATGATATGTTGATTTATAAATTCTAATTGAAATCGATTTGGTATTGAAATATATTAAACGACCAATTGGTGTAATAATTACGAAAGCTATTAAAGAGACCAGAATCGGTTATGGATATACTCTCTATCTAAACCGAAAACCACTTTAATAACTATACGCGGAGTGATGATTCAGAATGAAGTGGTTGGAATGATGTACGTGATGACTGAAGAAAGAGAACGATAATGGATAGCCTTGACACTTGTGTCAAATTGGAAATGACTAAAATCAGGAGCCGTGCCGGGCCAAATGGGGTTAGCCACCTCGAGCAAACACACTTCTTCGTAACTACTACTCATTACTTGTGATTGATTGGTGCACCCTCGGAATTTCAGGAGTGTTGTTTCGCGGTGTTGCGATCGCTGCGGCGATGCGTTCTCACCAGTCCGGATCAGGCAAACGGTAGTTTCACTACCTTGGGTATTGCCTCATGTGCCTTGTCATACTTGTATCCCTATATACGCGACCACTACGAATTTGTTTTGTGTTATACCTATGGAGTACTCCCTGATATCCCACTAGTTTACGGTGGAGTTTACAGTGCTGTATAGACTATAACGCTTATATAAAATGTGTTAAGGGGGATAATGGTAACGCCTTAACACTATTTTGATATTTTATATTACTGATAGACATTATCTACTTAGCGTATCTTACTACATAGTAGATAGTTTAACGGATCCTTGGAGGATGGTGATTCCAACATCCTTTGAGTTATTTGTATTGCAATTGTTACTTCACTTGAGTTGGATTTATTGATATAAGAATGTTAATCCTGACTCGAGTGTTTTGTGTTTTGCTTCACGCTCGGGTCAGACTGAGTGTACCAGTATTCAAGACTCACCTTTGGAGTTGGAGCTTTTCTTGAAGATCCATCCATCTATTCTGCTTTCAGTATTCGATGATTTCTGTGATGTATTCTGATTTGTACTTGATGTATCGTATTTCTCTTCTATTGTAAACTCTTATGTATCTTATATATTTATATAGTAGCTTCATGAACTACTATCTCTTTTACTTCCACTGCATATTATTACTCCGAGTCTGTGATTCTATGATTATTTATTTACTGTATATTTGAGTTTTGCCAAATTTAAATTAACAATTCGGTATTTTGAATTATTCAAGTCCGACGTATACGGATGTGAATAGTCCGAAATAGCGGGTCGTTACACATACCAATAATAACAATGTAGCGGAATACAGTGTGTAGTGGAATATAATAAATAATAATAATAGAAATCTCCGTCTTCGTCCTCCAGAGCTAAAGTCTTCGGTCCTGAAACGCTCGGACTGACCTAAGCGAATTGAAAAGACAAAACACTCGAGTCAGAACTAAAAGATCTTATGTAAGTTAAATCGACTAAAATAAATATGAGTGCAGTAACTTATAAGATGCTCGGGATTCACATCTCTTAAGGATCCAGTAAACTATTTACTATGTAGTATATTTCGTTATTATAGTAGTGTCTATTTGTAAAATAAACTTACTTTTAAATAGCGTTAAGGGGTTACCCATATAGCCCTTAACACAAAATATATTCCCATAGTCTATACAGTACCATAATCTCCCCCGTACTGGGCGTCGTCAGAGGGTACTCCATAGGTATGGTACAAAACAAAATCGTATAAGGCACGCTAGGGTAGGTGACACGGCACAACTAGGCAATGCCAAGGTAGATATACCAATTGCTATCCGGGCTGGTGGTAACACGTAGCAGCAGCTACCGCCCACTACGAACAAACTCCCCCCTAAAATCAAAGAAATCAAAAGTGGCCACCGAATCAATCCAAAGTCAAAGTATAATATCGAAGAGGAGTATCCGATAAAGGGCGCTAACCCCTTTGGCCCGAGAATCGCTCCTGTTTTAGCCACCTTATGCCAACTCACGGGAGTCGGGTCCACGTATTTACCTCAAAGGAAACGCCGCCACCATCCTACTTCATTCTGGAATCTCCACCGCGTACACGGTTGTTAAAGTGGTTTTCGAAGTTGGCAGAGAGTATGACAACTTTCGATCCCGGTCTCTTTAACAACCAAATGTTATTATAACACCGCGGTTATTTCAAAATAATTTATACTTTAAACCAGAATATAACATCTCTTTGAAACCATATAAATACGATATCATTTTATATTTTTAAAACCCCAAATCAATATGATATCCTTTTTATTTTATAAATATCCCTTTCCCAAAATCATAGTATTTCCAAATATATACACCTTGAAACCATAGCTTTGAAACATAACTTTTAATACTTAATGGTTCAAATACTATACTAATTTATATAATAAAATAGCTTCTTTAACTTTCACAATAAATTCCCAATATCAATTTGAACCTCCAAATAAACCATTTTAATTCCCATATATTTCAAAGCTTAAATATTCTATATTTCTAAACTTTATAGTTCATATATTTCAATCTTTAAATATTCGACTATTTCAAAATGGAATCTTTGATAATTTAACATGTATATATATATATATCAAATCAAATTCCTATTATTTAAATTTGAAATATTTACTTACTAAATAAATATTATTCAGGTAAAACCCTTAAACCTCAATAAAAGGGTATTCTTTTAATTAAATTAACTTGATAATATTCTTTAAATAAATTTGATATTCATTTAAATCCTCAAATCAAAAATAAAGTTATAAGATCATACCCTTTAAATATTAATTTATTTACATTTCAAAACAAATTTTTCGAGGAAAATTCTTAAATACTTTAATTCAAATCATATTCACATTCATCTTCAATCTTACTTATATTGGAGTTATTATAAACTCTATATACAGGAAAATTTCAAATATATTCTTAACCATATTATATAAACGAAATCAACTACATTATTTAACTTATTTTAAAATTCGAAACAAATTTACATAGCTAAATTCAAAAAAATTTACTATATATATCAAAATTTAATATTTATTAAACCGTATTCTTTCCAAAACCATAGAAAAATCATTTCAAAATAATTATATATATACCGCGGTACCTGTATATAATTTTCTATTCTATGGTTAAGTGATACGGATATTTATCATTTCTATCCACAATTTAAAAATAAAAATGCGGTTGTATATCATTTCAAACCGCAATCCTGAATGAAATGAAAATGCATAGTAACTTGCAGTTTATACAATATAAATACAGCATCCATTCATCCATCATATCAATCATCAAACATTTATCACAATCATCATCCAAATCCAAACAATACATCAATATATATAACAGGTGATAATAACAGGTATCAACTATCAGTTTATATTCAAAAATAGATTATAACTGTTTACTGGCAGTTTTAAATGCAATAAACAAATAGTTAACAATTTAACTGGCAGTTTTATATTCAAAAATAAATAAATTTAACTGGCAGAAATATGCAATATTAAATTAAATAACAATTTAATCAAATTGAATGCAATTAACTGAGATGATGATTAAAAACATGCCAAAAATTTATAAATAAATTTCAAATCACACCATATATCAATTTAACAGACATAAGAATTTTTAGAAATTATGAGTGGGTCAAAACACTCACCTTTATACGAATCTGAAAATAATAGACTTCTAATCAATAGCCTCGCTCTCGTTTCCTTAGTCTTCTTCTTGATTGCTAGCTTTGTTCCATAATTTTTCTTTTATTTTAATTTACTTTAATTTCCCTCCTTATTATATTAATATATATATGTATTTATGTATGTATTTTTAAAAGGTTTGGAAAAGATTTAAAAAAGTAGAATTTGAAAAAGAAAAGGATTAAAATAAGTAGAACTGAAAAATTATAGAGAAGATCAAGATTTGAAAAGAAATAAGAAAGTTTGAAATAGAATAAAACTTGAGAAGAAGAATATTTGAAGAGGAAGGAAAAATTAAAATGAGATATAATAAGGAGATTTGAAAAAAAAGAAAAGGAAAAAAAAAAGAAGATTTGAATGGAGGCTAGGGTTTCATTCGCATCATATCGTATTTATACGGTTAGAGTTAGGTTTAGGGACAAAGAGATTTGAAAAGAGAGGCTGCTATTAATTAGAAATAAAGTAAATATGAACAAACTTGGTATTGAAATATAGTAAATATGAACAGCTTTTTTCTAAAAGTAGCAGGTATTAAAAAGAGGTAGTTATTTATTAGAAATGGAATGAATGTGGAGGGAGAAAAATAAATGTCATGTTTTATTAGTTTGATTCTAAATTAATTAAGTGCTAGATACAGAAAAGTTTGAATACATCATATATATTCATACTTTAACTGTGTGTCAGAATTGCTAAATATATATCAAGTACGATTAATTGGTGACAATATATAGGAATAAACAAGCATAAATGTAGATGCAATCACATAAGGATCTAACAGGGAAGGAGATAAAAGGTGACGACATTGATTAGTTCCACTTTCCCACTTTAGCCAATTTTATTAATATGACATTTAATTATCATGCAAGTTGTATTATGACTAGAAAACATAAACAACAAAAAATAAATTAATATGTATATAATATTACCTCACTTTTAAATTGTTTGATAAAAAAATTGAATCATGCTTTTGCAATTTTAAATTAAAATAATAAATGTTTATATGTATACACATGCATACAAACACACATACATGTGTGTATAAAGATTAAACCAAAGCTTATTAATTAATTCAAAACATACTTCCATACCACATTAAATTGTCTAATGCATTTGTAAACTTATGTATACTTGAAGTCAAAAATACATATGTACATATAAATTAAACTTTTTTACTTTAATGAATTATTTTTTTAACAAAACAAAAGTGGAACACGACAAATTAAACAATATAGTAACATACCTTTAAGATCCTTAAATAAAGACATTTGAGATAATAAATTAGGTAATAAATTTAAATATTATTGTAATCAATATCAAAGCTTAGATTTATTATCGAATTTTTTTTAAGCATATGTAAACTTCTATTATAATTTATTAGATTAAGAACAAATAATTTATTCAACAAAGTATTGAACTTTCATGATATTTTCAATTCAAGATAAAGTGACAATATGTGTATACAATATTTCTGTTTCAACACAAATGCAAATTATATGTATATAAACTTTCAGATCTAAAAAAATGCAATTTGGTTTAAGAGTCTAAAACATGGATCTATAATTAAAACATTCTTTTAATATATATACAATTTTTTTTTTGATTTATCAAATTAAAAGTCATATTAATTCATTCAACAAAAAATTCAAATAACATAACAATTTCAAAACAAATGAGGAAATAGCATATACATACAAACTATGATAATAACATTTTACTTAATATAACATTTATTTACGTTTCATTACATTGATCCTTCTATATACATCTTAGGCTTGTATAAATGTCTTTATTTCAAAATGTGAAATCTTGTTTATTACCCATATTAATTAAGGTTTTAAAACTAATAAATAAAATTCCCTTAAATTTAATCATATATTCATTTATACACCATTAGAGATACATTATTACCCATTTCTACCCTAATTTATACTAATATAACCATTAATTAGATTAATTTCTATTGATTGCCCATTTTAATCCATTAGAGTCCATTAACGTTAAATTACCTTTAAGTTATCACTAACGGACAAGTGTTGAAATTGATTACATACAGCGTTCTCACCCTGTTATCAATTGGATGAATTTTCTTTGATTCGTAGCTATTGCATTAATATCCCCAAATTTCATCCACATCTCTATTAATGTAAAATTTAATATTAAATCCCCCTCATTTGCAATTAATTCACTTACTGAATTTTTTTTCTTTCAAATAAATTAATAAATCTGAAATTTCACTCCTAAGATCCACCACTTGTATATTATAAATGAAATTAACATTGGTTGCATCCTCTGGAATTAACAATCTTTTATGGCAAATCAATTTATCCTAACTGCACAATTAGGTCAATTAACTGCAATTAATTTCACATTAAATTTTAAAAATTATCAATTGAAACTTTAACAAATCCGTTACTTGATTTAAAACCCTACTGTTCAATAAATTGACATATATATGTGAAATTAACATTGACTTATATTTCATATCATAAATGCATGCTCTATTTCATACTATTTAGTTATATTTGCCAAGTATGTATATTAATTACTAATTATATTCTTAATTAATTTACTTCCTTGGTTTCATACTTAATAGGTTTTCACTTCCAACAATATTATAAATCACCTACAGGACATTGATGTTTTTCCATGAGTTCATTAATTAATCCAATAAATGCCTTTGTTTCCTTATATTCAATTCATTACTATTTAAGTACGTTTATCATCAACAACACTCATTGTAATTACTTATCTATAACTATTTCATTGGTTTACTCAACAGTTACTTTTATTTACACCTTTTCTATTTTAAAACCAAATGTAATCATTTTCACTATTCATCATTATATTAATGAATTCCATCCTAGTTAATACTTTTATTAATATTTCACAAATTCAACCTTTCTTTTGGTTTCTTATTTTAAACCTATAACCAAATATGACAATTTATATTATTTCAATTTATTGCCATATAAATATTATATTGTTAACGTTTAATTACAATTGTTTCATCAATTTTTTTTAACATTCGCTGCAATATAAATTTTAAGACTTTATTTCTTTCCAAATTAAATTAAAATCTTATTAAATTAACTCATTTTAAACCATCGAATTTGACGGGTCGTTACACAATGTTTCATTTAAAGGTTTTGAAGCTTTCGAAAGAATGGTGCCGATGCCGTCAAACTTTCTCCAAACAATTTTATATGAAGATTAAAGGTTTCAAAAGGGATACTTTCGTATGTATATTCACTTTGTCGTAAAAAGATGTTTTTGAGTAAACCCAATGGATTCGAAAGGGGTACTTTCATTGATTTCGAAGTTATGTTTCTAAGGGTTATTAAATAATGTTTTGATACTTTCAAAAGGTATATTTTGGTTTCGAAAGAGATGACTTAAATAGCTTCAGAAGGTTTATATGTAATGTTTTGAAAAGAAGTTTTCTATGCTTTCGAAGGAGGTTATCTAAGGGTATTGAAAGAAATGTTTTAAGGTTTCGAAAGCCTTAGTTCTTAAAACAAATAACCCAATCTCATTTTAAAGGAAAATCATGGCGTAAATAAAGAGTATTGAAATGATTTTAAGTATGGAGTTTTTGAAGAAGTTTTCCTTAATTAATAGGTTAAAGGGATTAACCAATTTATTATGTTTGCTTCTTTATATATGTATATTTTAACATTGTAGTGGACCCATAACTGTATGTTAGGGAAGGACAGAATAACCAGCTAGGTTGACCCAGTAGTGAATATAAATTAAGTTAACTCCTGAATGAGTAGAATTACATCCAGGAGGTCAGGAAGACCAGAATATATGATGCTAAAATATTGATTAAAGAAGTTGTTAGGGAGACAGGTTCATAGTAAATCCACGAAAAATATGTATAAAAGAAGTTGTCAGGGAGATAGGTCATAGTAAACCCATGAAAACTATGATTAGAAAGAGTTATTGGCAGGGGCCAACAGGTTTATAGTGAACCCATGAATATTATATTCGGATTAAGTTATTGATAGATGTCAATAGGTTCCTAATCAAGCCATGAAAACTAGGATAAGAGGGAAGTTATTGGAGTTACCAATAGGTTCAGGGAAAACTCATGAAACAATAAAGTTATTGGCGGGGGCCAATAGGTTCTTTGTGATCCCATGAAAACTATGAAACCAGACGGGGAGTCCGTAAATTTAAACAGGTTAATAGTAAGCCCATGAAAACTATGAAACTGGACAGGGAGTCCATAAACATTAAACTGGTTATTAGTCAGCCCATGAAAACCGATAGGTTAATAGTGACCCTAGAAACTATAACTAAGACAGTCAAAAATGAATGAGGATGGGTAATCCAGAATTGATTTACTTGTTTTGCAAATCATCATAATATTTGGAACTGTTATGTTTTAACCATTGCAGATGCAGGAGCACGGTATATGGTTTTATAAAGTTTTTAGGATACTATTAATGGGAAAACCCATTACCCTAAGCGGCGTGGTCTCGCTAGATATCTAAATGGTTTGAGATGGTAGATTATTATTCATACCAGGCTTTACGTATGACTCGAAGTTTATGTTTTCTTCTTAAACTCTTGGGTACTCAATTGATTATGAGTAGTTTGAGAGTTGAGGTTTTCAGGTACCTCTTTAGACGAATAAGCTTCTGGAGACGTGCAGGTGGCGTGATAGCTATCCAAAGTTCTCTTTCATTTTGATTCTGCTGTGCTGTTGTTGTAAAGCCAAAATTCTTTAATTTCCTATATATATACTCTGATCATCCAATAAGGCATCTTTATATGTCGCTCTTGGCGTATGTTGTAATAAGTATATTTTCTCTGAACGTGGTTCTCAATTTGGGATTATGTAATGAAATTGAAATGTTTTGAAATGGAATATGGAACTTGTTCGATGTTTTAATTTTTTTTCCATATTCATGTGTTTCTGTGTATCAACGTATCTAATATTACCGTATTTGGTCGCCGAGGATTGATAACTATGGATGACTGCAACATCTGTAACCGTTAGTTTTGGGCCTCCAAGTGGAGGATGTTTACACCATCACATGCATACATATGATTTTTTGAGCATTCCAAGAGGTCAAAATCCTAAAGCAAGAAAGTACTAACACCCACTAGAGAAATCTAAAGTTTTGTATGTTTTCCCTTACAGTTTTAAGAAACGAGAAAGTATAGTGGAAGCCTGTAATACCCCATATAATTTAGGTTAATAATTTAATAATTAATAAAGGCTTCAAAAATGAAATTGAAGCGAACAAAGGAATTTGGCCATGAAACATGCACCATTTTGTTCGCAGCGATTTTTAGAGAAACTTTCATGATTGGAGTTTCACGATCGAAGTTCAAATAAAGAAGTTACGAGCATTTTAAGAATTTAGAATGAAAATAATTAAATAACAAAATAGACTATTAAATATAATAATTCATCGAAACCCATCAATCAACCACCCTCCATGGGTCAGTCGACTTCTAGCAGTCAACCACTCATAGGGATGTGGTTAACGGATGTTGCAAACGGTGGCTACGGCTAAACCTTGGCCAACGGCCCAGATTTAATATTTTTAATGAATGGATACAGTTGATTTCAACACCTATAAATTCAGGCCTAACCCCTCACTTCTCTTTCCATATTTTTTGATTGAAACATCAATGCTTAGCCACTTTCTCTTTTCCACTATTCCTCCTAACTATAAAATAATTTGTATTTATACAAATTAGAGAAGAGCATAAAATAAAAAATAAAGAGAAGTAGCAAATCAGATTTGTGCAATAACAAGGTAAATTTCGAAATTACAAATCTATATTCCACTTAACCCCAAATCTCACCTCAGATACGTAATGCTAATGGTATGCATATACCCTTTTATACATATTTCTTTCGAATATAAAGAAGATAGAGTTGAATCAGGGAATCAGATTTGCTTAAAAGGGTGAGTGAGAAATTATGTAATTTATTTCATTAGTTTTTATTTAATTTTTGTGCCTAAATAAAGATCTAAGGGTTGTAGGCTCAAATTTAACATATAAATCATCGCCTACATATTCTACAATTTGAAAACATTGAACAAAAATATTATTTCGCCCATATCTAGAAGTCGGTCCCTAAGTTACTAGAAGTTGAATATGATAAAGATATAGAGTTTATTGTAGATCTACAATGGGGTTGTAGAGACGTTAGTATGATTTAGATTTTCTTTGATTTCATTAAATGTCAATTTTTTATATTTTAATATGTTAGAAATATTATCCATTTAACCTCCATAATTTTGTCTAATTACTTAATTACATAGAAAAAGTGCATCGTTTTATTTAACAAGGAATATGCATAAAAGAGGAAAGAGATGTGTAATGTATAGATTTCTTTTCTATAGTTTACACTGTCTATTTCAATAGAATGGAAATATGTAATTCCTTGCAATTTCAAGAGAAGCAGAACTCTTATTTTAGGTTGATTTATGGAAAGTTATAATGGAAAACCTTTTTAGAAGAATAATTCTAACATATTAAAATATGGAAAAGACTATTCAAGTTAGGAATTAATGATGAGAAACATAAAAGAAATAAACATATATGTACGTGTAACTGCACTAAACATTTGAAATAAAAATATTATTAATATTGCGTCAACGTTAATATTCACATTAGTAATAATTAGAACATTATAATAAAATTCACAACAGAAGATAGGATTAGGAAATAAAGATGGGAAGGTTGTAAGCCCAAAATTATTGAGTAATAAATACACAATGTATTGGGAGTTATAAGGATTAAGTAGGTTATAAATAGAGTAATGGGATAGATTAATGAGACTATTAGGGTAATTATAGAAAGATATGGAAGAAATAATGGGTAAGATTTGAAAAAAACAAATAAATGTCATTACGAAACATTCGTCATGATAATAATCATTTATTACGAACAATGAGACATTTATAGAGATAATAAGTAAAACATGATAGGTAGTAATTAAATATTATAAGGCAATAAAATTTTCATTAGTGTAAATTATGTAGCCTCAAATATGCAAATAGAGATTAGTGTATTTTGCCCATTTTAAAGCTTAAATGATTAATCCAACTTAGTAGGTTAAGATGCAAGGTCAATAGAGTTACACAACGGAAGTCTACCTTCATTTAGAGGCTACCACCAGTTGTGTACACCTACTACTGACGTGGGACATCTCAAACCTTAGGACTCATGGGAAAGGGATTTACGTTGCAGATAATTAGTGGAAAATATGCCTGAGGGTCTGTCTTGGATTTGAAGTACTAAATGGCCCGGTACATTTTTGGAAATGATGCTTGCTTTATATCCAATAGGAGGTAGTAAGTAACCAAAGGTGGTACTTTCCTAGACTTGCTTAGTCTAAATAGGGATGTTAGCTGTGGAGGGTCGGTGGGCCATGTCAATAGTTGGTACCAGTATAATTATAATAGGTTTGGCATATAGGATTTGTCTTCCAGCGATCCCAAACGAGCGGTTGCAAAGACTTGGGTTATGCCTTAACGAATTTCACTTTCTACTAGTGTAGAATCTGTATGGGTATGCGTAAACCTCATGGTTGATGATTAGATGAAAAATTAGTATAGTGGAGGTAGGCTAGTTAACCCTCAGGTAAGTCTTTGAGTTCCGGTAGTAGTATATCAATTAATTTATATATTATATAGTACAACCATATATAGGAGACATCGGTCTCTATAGGTAGGACTGATAGACTAGCGATGGCGATGCGTAAGGCCTACTTCATAACTAAGAAGTATTAAATGGTCAGGGTTTGGGTAGAGAACGTTTCGAATGTATATATGTGTGTGTATATATATATATATATATGTATGTATGTATGTATGTATGTATGTATGTATGTGTGTGTATGTATAGTATAGCTTGGGAAAGGTTATGTAGATATATCGTATGCACATATATTAAATTAAATAGATTAGTAGTAAATAACAGGCATTACTTTTAGATAAAAACTGAATGGTGTAAATTATTATATGGATAAAGCATGTAATTTGCAATCACCCGAATGTTGTTCCGACTCCCTCCTTATTACAACCTACATGATAGATTTAGAGGAACATGTCACTGGAGCAAGGCAGAATAATTGATAGATAAATTTTCTTATTCATGCTTGGTACTGACAAGGTGATTGGAATTCCAAGGAATACCATTGATTCTAAGGTAGTGGCCTCATACAGTATTTATATACTATTATATTTTCCTTTCCACTATGAGTTTAGTTTGATCAATCTTTGATATGCTTATGTTTATTACAGGTTACCAAAACCAACAATCTATGCCGTAATCGACATGGGTTTCGATTTTTTCAAAATTCGGACCTATTACGATGTAGGTTGTTACATTTGGTATCGAAGCCTAGGTTAGTCGATCATAGGGATTAGGATATACTGAGAGTACGTATTTCTATTTTTCTCCATAAATCTACATTGAATACTATAAATTTTCAACCACAGAATAGTTGTGATCATATTCCGAAAGGATAAGCGAGAGGATAATGAGTTGGAAAATTTTATAGAGTTATAGATTATGCACCTATCTTGATTACCCCATGAAGCGTTGGTTACACGTAAGGCATTAACCTAGAAGAGCATGAGCACGACTTATGGAAGGATCCTAGAGGCTAGATGGCGTTTGACTTGATTGTTGAGACATAACTACTATATAAATGTGGATTTTGATGGATTGGCAGTTGAAGATGCCCACTATATCCCATAAAATGGGAGATAAGAATCTATATGTGGCTAACATCCGAAGGTAAGTTCTTGCAAGGGAATGCTTATCGTTAACCACAAGGCGACGAACGAAATTTTGTCAAAGAAAAGTAAAGTCCATTTCTAAGTCTTACTCCAAGTGAGAGAATTTGATAAAATATTTGGAAAAATGCCTTGAAATGTTTGAATGAATTTTTTTCAAAGAAATTTTCCAAAGGGTCTATTTAAAAACTATTATTTTAAAAAGGTAAGAAACTTTTGGATTTTTTTTAAAATTTGGCTATGCTAAAAGGTTTTGATTTAAAAAGAGCATGTTTTGAAATTCTTAAATATATATAGTAAAACAAAAGTTTGATTATTGTTTAAAAAGAGGTTTACAGGCGGAAAAAGATCTTTTTTCATTTTTGAAACAAATTGAAATGAGCATATGTATAGCTCGACGATTTTTCCTATTTATAAAAATGGGAAGTATTCATAATTTCTCTCTCTTTAAGTGCCGGATAAAACAAAAATGACACTTAACTTAGTTGGGGTCTATAATGTAGAAGTGTGTCAAATGCCAACCAGCGAATATGAAGAATATTCCCATATAAAAATAATACGGAGAATGGTAGCTAGAATATTTTCAAGTTTTCAAAGTTGTTGATCGCAGGAGTAGTATAAGTTAGGAATACTGTGAATAATTGAGGAAAAGGTTCAAAGAGCTAGAAGATGAGATAGGGCACCATTGTGAAGAGAATAAGAATTTTTTTGGATTGTGCCGACTAGAAGAAAATGGTGCGAAATGATAATTACTATTATTATTATTTAAATCGTCCTAAATAAGGATCGGATTTAACCCGTGCTCAAAATCCAACAACCGGTCGACCCTTAATTGCCGACCGGTATCCCTAAAGGCGGTTGATTGGTTAACGGGTCTGAGGCGTAACCCGAACCTGGAATGCGACTTATAAGCCACGTCCACTTCAGCTGCCTCCGTTTTGTCGACCCCTTCCTCTTCCTCACAGCCGAAACCAATCCCCTCCTCCTCAAATCAAAGTCGTCGCTCCTCCCTTCCCCATGATGAGCTTTCTCCCTCCCTATTGTAGTAGGCCCTGCCACAGCAGCAACAGCTTCCACTCCCAAGCGCCAGTTTGTGCGCACCTGATCTTGCCCCACCACCTCTCCATATCTAAACCCAATCTCCCCATTTTGACTCCTACTTTGTCCATAGCACTACCTCGAACCTTTATCTCTTCCTCACGCCATTCGAGTCTCACCGTTCAAGTGATCGCTTAGCTTGAACAGAGCGACCAAAAAATTTCTATTTACTTGACCTCAGTAAATTTCACCTTTCTTTAGGGACGACCAGTCAAATTTAGAGATTTCGCAGCGTTTGAACTCGAGATATTATTCATGGCAGTAGGATTAGCACCGATCCTCCACTATAACACTATTGAGCGAGAATGCTACCTACATTGCATGCATCTATTTGACGCCCATCTAACATACAACTTTGATGAAGCAATCAGCAATCTTCAATTGAAAGCGAAGGGAGTCGAGATCGATTTGTCTGACAACGATTTCAGTGATATTTTGAGGATAGCTGTGGAGGAAGAGGATTTGGATGATGCGAAGATGACTGATCTGGAGATTTTGTACTGGATCTTTCTTAGAGATATCGATATCCAGAAGTCAAATAAATTATGACCTACAACCCGCCTCATCATTTGCATAGCTTAGAAGAACATCGTTACAAAGAGGGGGAGCTTCGACCGTATATATCTGTTAATACAGAAGGCCGCCTACGCCATCATGGGTGGTATGGCTGTCAATTGGGCTCGTGCTATCATGAGCAACTATATTAGTCCTGGAGTTGGTACACCTCGAAGCTACTTTTCATATTTCCATCTCTTCACTCGTATTTGTAGGTAATATGGAGTGCACATCTCTAGAGAGCCGGTATAGAAGGTCCCTTCCCCATTTGATAGCGCCTCTATTAAGAAGATGAAGATTCCTGAGCCAACAGCTGCAATAGCAGCGCCAGCAGCAGAAAAGCTACCGCAGCAGGAGGCAGGGTAAAGACGGGGTGCTGGAGGATACCAAAGCCCCGAACGAGTCGCTATCCGACAGGTCCAGGCCGAGATCCGAGAGATCCGTGCCGAGCGGCGGCACTATAGTCACGATATTGGATGCATAGTCGACATGCTACGCCCATTTCGGGGTCATGGCAATAGATTGAGCTCCCGTATAGGATCGGGTCATCCCATGGTCTGTAGTTAGCATATTAGGTTTAGTAGTGTTGTTGTTATTTCACTTCCAGCATTTGTTATTTTCTTTTCTTTAGGTTGTTTGGGTTGCAACTATTGGTTGTCTCTTATATAAAAGATTCTTATGATATATTATGAGAAATATTCCTATCTACTGTACCGTTGTTCTTGGATATCTTTACTGCTCATGTGTGTGCATTTGGAAGAAATAGTATAAATATGGAAATCTCATAAAGACGCTTAACCAATGGTTAATGTAATATGAAACTAAAAGTTTATAAAATAATGAATTTTAGCGAGCGAAAGGCAGATTAAGGTTGTTGTGAAATCATGTGTCATAGTTCTTATTCCTTAGAAGCTAAAATTTATAAATAGGTTAGCTTGTTATTTTTTTTAAAATAAATGAATAAGTAAAGGTAAGGAAGTAAGTTTGAAGTTCTAAGATTAATTATGAATGCTAGGATTGAACATATTTATTAACTCATAATTGAATTCTGACTATGTTGAAATGTGGCTTAGTTTATTAAAAAAGAAAAAAGATTTTAGCCTTTAAATTATTTTTTACATTCAAATTATTTTTGTACATTTACGTCCAAATGTTTTAAAAGAAAGTGGTTTTTAATTGTTTTGGAGGTTTGACTTTTCAAACCATGTGCAAATTTGATTGGAAAATGGAAAAGGTTTTTGTGGAAATTTTTTTGTTTCCTAATCCATATACTAAGCATAGAAAAGATAAATGGATTAATAAATATGGATTTAGCGATGTATTAAGGTTGACATTAGGAAAAAGCACAGATGATGACAAGGGAAAAGCTATTTTGGCATTGAAATTTCTATTATCATAACTAAGCAATGACGTACGAGGATCCATTGTGGATTCAATCCCGTTATAAAGCATGAAAACATGCCTCCTTCTGCTTATTGTACATGGAAAAATTGGGAAAAAGCTGGGGCAATGAGGAAATTTCCAATGTACAATAGGAATGATACCTAATAGAGTGGTAAGAACGAGAAATTCTCTATCTAAATTCCCTTCCCAGCATAGGATCGAATATTTAGGAAACAGAAATGCAACGTGTTAGATTTTTGGATGGCAGAAATTGGATGCAAATCGGATAAACCATGCTTTTATTCGTAGGAGTATGGAAATTTTTGTGTAAGAAAGATCAATCAAAACCTGTATACAAATAGAATTGCCAGTTTATATATATAGATTGTCTGCATCATATTTTCAATTTAAAAGAATGCATTCGTATTGAAGCGTCCGATTTAGAATCATTCTGCATACATATTTTCTATGTTATGATACACTATGCACTTGTGCACGTTTGACTGCAAAATTGTTGTATGCTAATTAGTTAAATAGTTTAGAACAATGCGACCTTATGATTTAATCATTGGAGTAATTTCATTGATAAAATTCTTTTAAGGAGGAAGAATGTAACACCCCACAAAATTTTGGTTAATAATTTAATAATTAATAAGGCTTCAAAATAAAATTTGAGCAAACGATGGAATTTTGCCATGAAACTTTTACTATTATGTTCGTGGCAATTTGTTAAGCAACTTTCATATTTAGAGTTTCGCGATCGGAGTTCAACGAAGAAGTTACAAGCATTTTAAGAATTCAGAATGAAAATAATTAAATAACAAAATATATTGTTAAATATAGTAATTCATCAGGATCCACCGGTCGACCCCCTCTAGCAGCCGACCGCTTATACGAGTGTGATCGACCGGTCTTGCAAATGGCAGCTAGGTTTGAACTTTGGCCGATGGTCTGGGTTAAATATTTTTTATCGAATTGGTATAATTAATTAAAGCGCCTATAAATTCAGGCCTAACCCCTTGCTTCTCTTCTCATATTTTCCGATTCAAGCAGTGAAGCTCAACTACTTTCTCTTCTCCACTATTCCCCCTAACTATAAAATAATTATACAAATTGGAGAAGAGCAGAAAAAACAAATGAAGAAGAGAAATAGCGAATCAACATTGTGCAATAATAAGGTAAATTTCAAAATTACAAATATATATTCTGCTATACCCCAAATCAGTCCTCAGATCTGTAATTCTAATAGTATGTATATCCTTTTATACATATTTCTTTAGATATAAAGAAGACGGAGTTGAATCAAGAAATCAGATTCGGATTTGGAGATTTGGAAAGCTTAAAAGGGTGAGTGGAAAATTATATAATTTGTTTCTAACATTGGATTTTATTTCGTTGGATTTTATTTTATTCTTATGCCTAAATAATGATCTAAGAATTGTTGGGTCAAATTAAACACAAAAAACTATGCCTACATGTTTTACAATTTGGAAAAATTAAATAGGATGTTATTTACATCCAAATCTGGAAGTCAGTCCCTAAACTATATTAAGTTGAATGTGGATAAAGATGTAGAGTTTATTCCAGAGCTATAATGAGGTTGTAGAGACATTAGTATGATTTATATTTGCTCTTTTGGAATGCTGTCACTTCTAGACCCATGCAAGAGTCAATTTACACAACCACTAAAATATTCATGCATTGGTCACTTAAGAGTTTAGTTTTTCAAGATGTGTATTGTCTTTTACGAGTTTTACACTCTTAAGTGATAAAAATATTGATATTTGTGTTAGTCCCTGAAAAGTTGGTTTTGATGACAACAACCTTATAATAAGATTATAAAATATAAATACTAACATTATTATTTAGATATATATGTATATCCAGGATATATATACAGGTACCAAAGAATGAAGACTGTACAACATAGAGATTTAGGAATTGATAAACCTAAGATCGAAGATATCAAGATTCAAGACTCATGAGTATCAAGATTATCAAGAGTTCAAGATTTCAATATAAGTAATTTAGTTAGGAATTTTGTTAAAACTCCTAGAAAAGCACTGATATCTCAAAATCCATTTTATTCGTTGAATGAAATCCACTTCGAGCCCGTTAAAGGGATGAAACCCTAAGTAGGATGGAACCTACGAAAAATCTAGTGGAATATCATTTTGTATCCACTAACTTTTATTCAAATGTTTTACAAAATTATATCTTGTTTTCAAAATCTTCTTTTAAAAATCAAAAACATCTATCCTGGTTTTAAAATACTTTTAGCCTCAAAATAATCTTTATTTTCAAAATCAAATTATCCTTGGTTTTAAACTATCTTTTAATTATAATATATTTAACATTTAATATTTATACTTAGATCTAAATATAAAATTATAGTAAAACTTTATATATACCAAAATATTATTCTCTATACTTAATTATTTATTTTAACTATAGTTAAGTATATTTATAAAGTTTAAAATAGTTTTAATACAAGATAGAAGTTATTTTCAAAGAAAAACAAATTACCAAAAATAACTCAGGCCTTTCGACAACCCCAAGGATGCCTTGTCGACAAGGTGACAGTTTATTTCAAAAGTTTGATTTTCAAAGGAAGTGTCTATTCGTCATATCCTTTTGCGAATGGACATGGCTGTTGTTCTACTATAAATAAGGGTTGTTTTAAACGAATTTATGTTTATATATTTCTCTGATTTTACTCCTCCTCTTCTTCTACACTTCTTTGTACATATTTTTACCTTTACTCTGCCGAAATCACCATTGAATCTAACTAGATCATCTTTGGTTTGATTCTCTATCATTTCTCAACAAGATCCCAATGCTATTCAGAGATATAGACTTCTTTGTAATCAATCGAGTGAGAAAAGGTGTGATTGTAGCTTGGAAAATCAATCAAGCGAGAAAAGGTGTGATTGTAACCTGGAAAATCAATTGGGTGAACTTGTTGCCCGTAAAATCAAGTATCTCTACCCAGAGGATTGTGAATCTGGAGCAGTGTGCCTCATGGCCTTGAAATCGAGAGTGTAATTAAAAGAATTGATTTTGAAAGGAAATCCGTAATTGTGTTGCGGGACTAGATGTAGGGCAACTCCGAACCAGTTTAAAATTCGGTGTGTTCTTTCCTTTATTGCTTTTACTTTATATATGCATCTGTGATCATGTCTGTGTCTGAATATTGCATACATTTGTGTTCAAATTAATATGAACTCAAAAAGAATTAGTAATTCCTTTAAACACTATTCACCCCCCTCTAGTGTTAATTCTAGCCTTAAGATCTGTAATCTGTATTTCTCATATTTGGTATCAGAGCAAGGTTTTCAAAGTTTCATAATATGAATTTTGAAAAAGCTTTTAAAATGGCTATGTTTAAAAAACTTGTTAATACTAGTTTAGAAATATTCAGATCATCATTGTCTTATGAGTCTGCATATAATCAATATTCAAATTCAAGTTGTCTACCAAAATTGTATGATGTGCAGGAAACAGTTTTATAGGTGTTGAGGAATCAATCCACAATGGACAAATTGTGCAGATTAAAAAGAATAAATGGATACTCGATAGTGGATGCTCTAGACACATGACTGGTAATCCGGATATGTTGAATGATATAATTGCAAAGACGGAGGACTGGTTAACTTTGGATACAACTCAAAAGGATATGTGATTGGCATCGGCAAAGTCGGTAACTCTGAAATTCCTATTATTACTAATGTTTTGCTAGTTAAGAATCTAAAATATAATCTGCTAAGTATTAGACAGCTTTGCGGTAAAGGATATAAAATTAAATTTGAAAAAGATAAGTGTTGCATTGAAGAAAATAATTCAACTATAATATTTGAGGGAATTAGGAAAAATAATATTTATATTCTCAGTATGAAAGTTTCAAAAGATAACCTGTGTCTTTTGGCAAATACAAGTGACCCTTGGATTTGGCATAAAAGATTTGGGCACTTGAATTTCAAACTCTTATCTAGACTCTCAAAACATGGTCTAGTAAGAGGTCTTCCTAAAATGAATTTTAAAGTAGATAGTTTATGTGATTCATGTCAATTAGGAAAACTTAGAAAAAGTTCCTTTAAATTAAAAGATATGATTTCAACTTCAAAACCTCTTGAATTACTTCATCATGATTTATTTGGTCCATCTCAAATTCAGTCAATAAATTATAGTAAATATGTTTTTGCAATTATAGATGATTATTCTAGATTTACATGGACAATATTTTTGAAACATAAAAGTGATACTTTTGAATGTTTTAAGAACTTTACAAAAAGGATTCAAAATCAACTTTCTGTAAAAATTATAACCACCCGTAGTGATCACGGTGGTGAATTTGAAAATGAGAAGTTTGAGGAATTCTTCAATAAAAAGGGAATAACTCACAAATTTTCATTTCTAAGAACTCCACAACAAAACGGAGTAGTAGAACATAAAAATAGGATGATTCAAGAGTGTGCGAGAACTATGCTTTCAGATAGTAAATTACCAAAATATTTTTGGGCAAAAGCAGTTGCTACCGCCTATTATATTTTAAATAGAATTTTAATTAGACCTTTAACTGATAAGACATCTTATGAACTTCTTCACATAAAGAAACCTAAGGTATCTTATTTTAGAATTTTTGAAAGTAAATATTTTATTTTAAATACAAAAGATAACTTAGATAAATTTGATCCTAAAGCAAACAAAGGTATCTTTATCGGATATTCTAATAGAAGTAAGCATACAGAGTGTTTAATTTAAGAACTAACACCATCAAAGAAACAATGCATGTTTCATTCGATGAAAGTCTCAAAAATTTTGAAGATACGAATGATGAAGAGGATTTAATCACTCAAAATCAAGAGTCAACTGAAACTAATAATGAAATTAAGCATCCTAATAAAAAGATTAAACTTTTAAAAGATCATCCTATAGAAAATATACTAGGAGATATGCAATCTGTTGTTATAACTAGAATCAACTAAGTAAAATGAGCAATGTAGCCTTTATATCAACTATTGAACCCAAAAATCCAAAAGAAGCATCAACTGATGATTCATGGATTTTGGCTATGCAAGAAGAACTAAATCAATTCACTAGAAAAGATGTTTGGAAACTTGTTCCTAGACCTAAAATAAAACTATAATTGGAACTAAATGGGTTTATAAAAATAAAATGAATGAACAAGGTGAGGTTGTTAGAAATAAAGCCCGGTTGGTCGCTCAAGGTTATTGTCAAGAAGAAAGAATAGATTGTGATGAAACCTTTGCTCCCGTAGCAAGATTAGATGCCATTAGGACTCTACTTGCTTTTGCAAATCATAATTATTTCAAATTATTTCAAATGGATGTTAAAAGTGCCTTTTTAAATGGATTTTTAAAAAAGGAAGTATATGTTGAACAACCACCACTTTTTGAAAATGAAAAATTACCAAATCATGTTTACAAACTTAAGAAAGCACTATATGATCTAAAACAAGCTACTAGAGCCTGGTATGATAGACTAAGATCTTACTTATTACAATCAAACTTTGAATTTGGTAAAGTAGATAATACTCTTTTTACTAAAAGAAATAAAAATGAAATTCAACTAGTACAAGTTTACGTAGATGATATCATTTTCGGATCAACTTATTTTGAAATGAATAAACAATTTTATGAGATAATGACAAAAGAGTTTGAGATGAGTCATATAGGTGAATTAAACTTCTTTCTAGGATTGCAAATAAAATAATTAGATAATGATATCAGTCAAGAAAAATATGCTAAAGACCTAGTTAGTAAATTTGGTTTGACTACTGCAAGTGGAAAACCCACTCCCATGGCAACCAATGAGTGCCTAATTAAGAAGATCTCTCGAAAGATGTAGATCAAAAATTATATAAAGGAATGATTGGATCACTACTCTATATCACTGCTAGTAGACCTGATATCATGCATAGTGTTTGTCTCTGTGCAAGATATCAATCCCAACCTAAAGAGACCCACTAAAAAGCTATAAAACTTATCATAAGATATGTTAAACATACCTTTGATTATAGCTTATTTTATCCTAAAAATGATTATTTTGAATTAATATCTTACTGTGATGCTGATTATGCTGGTTGTAAATCAGACCGAAAAAGTACAAGTGGAACTCGTCACTTTTTGAGGGCATTCTCTATTTCCTAGTTTAGTAAAAAGCAAAACACGGTTTCTTTATCAACAACCGAAGCAGAGTATATTTCTGCTGCTTTGCCTTGTTCTCAAGTGATATATATGCAACAAACTTTAAAAGATTTTGGTTTAAATATCTCAAAATAACTAATTTATTATGATAATATTAGTGCAATAAATTTATCCAAAAATCATACTCATCATGCTCGAACTAAACATATTGATATCAGACATCATTTTCTCTGAGATAATATAAGTAAGGAAGTAATTAATCTCGATTATATCAATTCCGAGAACCAAATTGCTGATATCTTAACAAAACCCTTAAATGAATCTATATTTATTAAATTAAGAAGAGAATTAGGTATTTGTTCAATAACTGAAATATAGAATATAAATAACAAGTATAATTAAAAATAAATTAATCAAATAGCAAAAATATAAGTACCTTATCGACAATTCTTCTTTACCCCTGTCGACATATAATGATTTTTTTTTTGAAATTTTCCTACCAAAATTCAAATGGGTGGTTATATATTCTTCTTATTTCGAAATTTTGTTCATTCTTTCTGTGCTTTCTCTAATCTAACTTCTGAAAATAATAAAACAATGGCCTCCTCCTCCAAATCAAATAAAAATTCAACATTTTCGTTTCCTTCTCCTTCTACTGGACCATTTCAACGAATTACGCTTGCATGAGTGATAAAAATAGAGGTTTCCTTGAAAGATGCACTGCAACTTATGACTGAAATTCAAGTAGTGCAGATCAGAATGGCCAAAGAACAAGAACGGCAAGGCAAAATCCTTAGAAACTTGCAAAAGTTTCTAATGGACAATCATGCCAATCCCATCTTGATTGATGAAGAATCTTCAGGTGATCAAGTGCAAGAGGACAACGAGGAGGAAGAAGAAACCTTCATGGAAGAAGAGCACGCTGAAGATGACGACAAAGTTGTTTGCGTTGGCAAAGTGTGCTTTGACAAGGATGGAAATCTAGTCGAACAACGTGGAAATTTCTGTTTCCACTACCCAAATTGCTCGGTTCATAGATCTCCCATTTTCAAGGACACACATTAGTTTCTTTTCTCTCTTTCTTATCGTTATATGACTTTACTTATGTTTTCTATGCAAATGTAATTATAACAATATATAATTAATAAATGATTTGTGTTCTTATATTTGAATTCTCACATTATCACTATTATTAATATTATCATATATGGATTCTTAGTTAGGATAGTTAGTAATTAATGACAGTTTTAGTTTCAGAATTAAGTGTTGATTATTTATGATAACACTATCATTATAATCACATGTCATATAGTATTAAATTAAGGGGGAGTTATATAGTTTGGAGTTAGTTTTTGTTGATGACAAAGGGGGAGAAGTATAAAATAGGATAGTTAGGCATAGATTAAAGGGGAGTTATTAGTTTTAGTAGGAGTTATTATCACAGAAATAATATTTTATAAACAAAGGTTGTCATCATCAAAAAAGGGGAGATTGTTAGTCCCTGAGAAATTGGTTTTGACGACAACAACCTTAGAAAAAGATTATAAAATATAAATACTAACATTATTGTTTAGATATATATGTATATGCAGGATATATATACAGGTACTAAAGAATGAAGACTGTACAGTATAGAGATTCAAGAATTGATAAACTCAAGATCGAAGATATCAAGATTCAAGACTCATGAGTATCAAGATTATCAAGAGTTCAAGATTTCAATATAAGTAATTTAGTTAGGAATTTTTTTAAAACTCCTAAAAAAGCATTGGCATTTTAAAATTCATTTTATTCGTGGAATGGAATCCACTTCGATCCCATTAAAGGGATGGAACCCTAAGTAGGATGGAACCTACAAAAAATCTAGTGGAACATTATTTTGTATCCACTAACTTTTATTCAAATGTTTTACAAAATTATATCTTGTTTTCAAAATGATTTCAAAATCTTCTTTTAAAAATCGAAAACATATATCCTAGTTTTAAATTACATTTAGCCTCAAAAAAATCTTTATTTTCACAATCAAATTATCCTTGGTTTTAAACTATCTTTTAATTATAATATATTTAACTTTTAATATTTATACTTAGATTTAAATATAAAATTATAGTAAAATTTTATATATACCGAAATATTATTCTGTATACTTACTTATGTATTTTAACTATAGTTAAGTATATTCATAAAGTTTAAAATAGTTTTAATACAAGATAGAAGTTATTTTCAAAGAAAGACAAATTACCAAAAATAACTTAGGCCCGTCGACAACCCCAACGAAGCCTTGTCGACAAGGTGACAGTTTATTTCAAAAGTTTGAATTTCAAAGGAAGTGTCTATTCATCATATCCTTTCACGAATGGACATGGCTATTGTTCTGATATAAATAGGGGTGTTTTAAATGTATTTATATTCATATATTTCTATGATTTCACCCCTCTTCTTCTTCCACACTTCTTTATACACATTTTTACCATTACTCTACCGAAATCACCATTAAATCTAACTAGATCATCTCTAGTTTGATTCTCTATCACTATCTCAACAAGATCCCGGTCCTATTCAGAGTTATAGACTTCTTTGTAATCAATCGAGTGAGAAAAGGTGTGATTGTAGCCTGGAAAATCAATCAAGCGAGAAAAGGTGTGATTGTAGCCTAGAAAATCAATCAAGCGAGAAAAGGTGTGATTGTAGCCTGGAAAATCAATTGGGTGAACTTGTTGCCCGTAAAATCAAGTATCTCTACCAAGAGGATTGTGAATCTGGAGTGGTGTACCTCATGGCCTTGAAATCGAGGGTGTAATTGTAAGAATTGATTTTGAAAGGAAATCCGTACTTGTGTTGCGGGATTGGATGTAGGGTAACTCCGAACCAGTATAAAATTCGATGTGTTCTTTCCTTTATTGCTTTTACTTTATATCTGCATCTGTGTTTGATTCTGTGATCATATCTGTGTCTGAATATTGCATACATTTGTGTCCAAATTAATATAAACTCAAAAAGAATTAGTAATTCCTTTAAACACTATTCACCCCCCTCTAGTGTTAATTCTAGCCTTAAGATTCGTAATCCGCATTTCTCACAATTTGATCCTTATTTGATCACATATAAATGTTATATGGTGAATAATCACGATTTATAATGTATGAAACTTCAACGATTTATAATGTATGAAACTTCAATGAAATTAGTTCACTTAAAATAAATAAGTAAATAATAATGTGAGATCATGTATTTAATATGATTGATTGCAATAAGGAATTATTGTGTTAAATGTAGCGCTAGGCCAAAAGCTACATATGGATCGAGGATTTCGATCACTGAAATGTCAGTTTGATTTTTTATGTAAAGTGTGACTTGTTTGACATCCTTGAATGTTAAAAATAACCCAATGCATTTTTGTAAAGAGTTTGTTACAGTCATGTAGGATGTGTTCCCTTCTGAGGTTCACCCATTTGGAAAGGAAAGCGAATGTATGAGAGTGGATGTGACTTAAGGCATGGTATGGATTAAGAGAGTGAATTGTCACTTCTGCTTAATGAACAGACATCGAAAATAAGAAATATTCGAAAATCCATATTAAATCTCAATCAAATTCCCTTCTCTTATCATGTATATTCAATAATAGGTATGATAGATTAGTGTAGTTAAGACAAATGAATGAATTTGTATGAAAGGAGAATTAATGGCTAGATATCTTTTGCTTTGCTTTAATTTCCCCTTTACCTTTTGAAATTAGTTTTAAATTCCTTCATTTCTTGCTTTCTTTGGCAAACTATAAAGAGACATTATTGGTCCTAAAAAATATTCTTAAACCTATTTAGTGTTTGATATATATAAATCCAATTTATACATTATACCGATATCTTATGACATGCTTTCGTATAACTTCTATATACACTTCATTAAATACCATTGATATTCAAAACTCACATAAATATTAGTAACTTATATTTTATAATTATTAATTAATTTAGTCAATTTACAATGATTATAAATTAAATAAATTGCGTAGTTTATTTGGACTATTCATCATTACGACTGTGCAACTCAAAGTGCAAATTCAGTCAGTGATTAATATAAAACGATTCAAATATTAATATTGATACGTTATCTTAGCTAGTGGTATGAAATTTTGACTAAATTTATTGCTTATGCATCTTTTGGATAAAATCCAAATTTATTATTATCAACGGATTACACCAATTCTCTTCGTCAACACTATATCACATCAGGACTTATGAAATTTCGCTTTGGCCAAAATTCCTGAATTCCATCACCGTCCATATTCAACTTGATTAGTCCAAAGACAAAATCCCTAGTTTAATCATAAAAATTATTATTAACTGTACTACTTTGGCCATAATTTTGAGTTTGAATTGGATATAGTTGACTGTGATATTAACTCGATGTAATAGATGAAATGAATTCTATATTGAATAGTGTTTCACTTTAAATGCTTCAACTTAGACCCAACTATAATCATTCGACGGACACCATGCCATGATTTTTATATCAAAATGGAGAGTCTACATTGAAGTTCAACAGTATACTCGAGTTGGGAGAATTGTGTAATATCGTCACTTCGGGATTCTCATTTTGATATAATTTATATTAACCAATAGCGAACTCTCGAGTAAGTATCTCCATAGTTGTCCAATAACTATCGGTACGTAACCCCTTGGTGCCCCCCCAGAGGCTATGCATAATATACTACCATGCTTTTGGAGAGCATTACATATTCCAGTCTCAACAGATGAACCGATATCCTTTCTCGAAACATTTCGACTATGAATATTTAAAATAATATATTATTTTAATGTGGTAAATTTCTCATGATTACAACATATCTATTATGTCACATAATATGTCATTTAAAGATTTTCTGTTTAATATTTTTAAATTAATTAACATGTCAAAATATGATAACTATATAATAGAAAGAAAACACCTTTTGTTATGAATATAATTGGTTATCAAGTTAGATATATGTAATAAATTACATAATGCCCTTAGGGAATACCCTTAAATCATCAATTCCCCACTTGCACTTTCATATTTAGAGTTTCACGATTAGAGTTCAAACGAAGAATTTACGAGCATTTTAAGAATCTGTAACGAAAATAATTAAATAAAAAATATACTGTTAAATATAATAATTCACTGGGAACCACCTGTCAACCTCCTCCGTGGGCCATTCGACCGCTTATAGGGGTGTGATTGACTAGTCTTGCAAATGGCGGCTAGGGTTGAACCTTGGCCAACGGCCCGGATTTAATATTTTTAATCAAAAGGATACGATTGGTTCGAGCACCTAAAATTTCAGGCTAAACCCCTCACTTCTCTTCTCATATTTTTCAAGCAGCTAAATTCTACCACTTTCGCTCCTCCATTATTCCTTCTAACTATAAAATAATTGTATTTATGCAAATTGGAGAAGAGGAAAAAATAATAAAAGAAGAAGATAAGTAGCAAACCCGTGTTGCGCAAAAACAAGGTAAATTTCAAAATTACTAATCTATATTTTGTTTAACCCCAAACCTCTCTTCAGATCTGTAATTCTAATAGTGTGTATATACCCTTTTATACATATTTCTTTGGACTATAAGGAAGATGAAGTTGAATCAAGGAATCAGATTCAGAACTGGAGATTTAGAAAGCTTAAAAGGGTGAGTGGGAAATTATGTAATTTGTTTATAACATTGGAATTTATTTCGTTGGATTTTTATTTAATTTTTATGCCTAAATAATGATCTAAGAGTTGTATGGTCAAATTAAACACATAAAACATTGCTTACATATTCTATAATTTGAAAAAATTGAATAGCAATGTTATTTACACCCAGATTTGGAAGTCAGTCCCCAAGCTATTAATAGTTGAATATGGATAAAGATGTAGAGTTTATTCCAGGTCTACAATGGGGTTGTAAAGACATTACTGCGATTTAGATTTGCTCCGGTTTTATTAGAATGTGAATTTTTTGTATTTTAATTTGTTTGAAATTATTCATTTAACCTTTGTAATTCTGTCTAATTTCTTAATTACATAGAGTAAGTGCATCATTTGATTTGACAATGTAGCAACCCACCCTCCAGTGGGCCCAATTTTTTGCTAATTCGAAAACCCGAGTCCACTGAAATAAAGATCTTTTGGTTAGTATCCTGCAAAAGTGAAGCTATATCAGAGCACTAATGGTAATAACTCACAGCGAAAATAAGTAAATATAATAGCTCGTAATAATTATTGACTTGGAATTAACATCTCAAATGTCAAGTGCCTTGGTCGGACCACTGCTCCAAAATAATACCAACACCTTCCCTTCTAAATCCTGTGGATTGTGATGAGGAGGGGCCAGAACAACATTCCGGTGACTGGTAAATTATACATCTTATACATGACACTAGCTTATGTTGATTGTTTTCCATTTCTTATTATGTTAGGTTTTTCATTAGTCGCTATAAATCCATCTGCGTACGAACTATTCCCATCTACACCATGTGGATATATGTATATAAGTATATCTATCCCATCGTCCACTAATAGACCTTGATATTATCCCCACTAGTATCTATTTCTCAGTACCTTGTAAGGATTCACCACCTCGTTGCATCATGATCGTTGTATAACTCGAGGAAATCTTATAGTGTGCACCGACAACCTCCAGTCCATAAGGTCTTGTATTCTTCGAGGATTTTCATCATTGTCTGCTTCATATATTGTGAATGTATGGCCTCATGCACCTCCACCACGTCTGTATTTTTGAAGGAAACTCTAACATGGGTAAACAAGCTTGCACTATCAAACAGACTAATAAACAATTATGGTGGTGCATAACCTAATTGAATCAATTATGGTTGGTGAAAGAGATCAGTAAGGCGTATCCTTCCCGTTGATTGCAAGGCACTGATGTTGAGCTCGCTAAATATGCAACTCCTACCCCTTGTTTTGGAACCTATGCAAGCCAGCCTTTACGTGCCCTATTGCATAAGTTTGATCCCACCTATTGTCCATTTAGATTGCCTGGTGCAATCAAGGAAATAACTTCCTCTAGCAAATTTGAAACAGACTATTAGTACCGGTACAGTCTCTCCATCAATAAAAGGTCCGTCCATTGCCTGCAATTACGGAGGCTCCTTTCTAAGCACCTACAGACTTGAGGGTATCCCTTCAACTATATGCAATCATACACTCTCCATGATTCTACTGGTTGCATATGTTTCTAGCATCCCAATGCAGTTTAATGACGTTAAGTCACCTATTCTCTATAATTATAATAGAAAATTTACAATTATTCATACCTGTCATAATCGCATATCCAAGGCAATACATAAACATATTTTATATTCAAGTATATTTGTTCTTCTTACATTTTCCTTACTGCCTCTACATCATTTATGTTTGAACCTATGTCTTCATTTTACTATGCATTTAATTTTTTTTTCTTATCAAATTCATTTACCGTTTCTCGTTTTCTATCATCCATATCGTTGCAACTACATCCATTAGCTTAACTTCGATTTCTATTCCATTTCATTTATATAACGAACCGCAAATTTATCACTTTGATGAATTTTATTTATTTTTAAAATATTCAGATATAAGCTTTTTTAACATAAAATATGATGTTTTAAACAATAAATAATAATGGTAATCTTATTTTGAACAAGTATTTACCAAAATATATACTTTGAAAGAATATCGATAAAATGGCTTGAAATCGTTTTATCGATAAACCACTCTATAATCGCCAGAAGTCGCGCACGAAACTGGATACATACACTTATTTATCCAATTAAAAAAGAATATGAAATAAAATTATTTATTGTATTTTTGGAAATAAAATGTATTTATGACATCATCAATAATATCATCATGTTTAATAATTGATTAATTATTTTAAATTGAGATTTAATGATTTAAAATTATTAAATTATTCAAATAATTGTTTTAAAAGGATAATAATTCATTTAATTAGGTACATAGCGATAATAAATCATTTACAATAGTTTTATAAAGATATATGTATTTGATTTGAAATCATAAGGAAAACTGATATCGCTTTATCGATATAATAGCACTTATTGTAAACAATTGTTTAATATTAGTTTATATTGCATTATAATTTGTATGTGATCATTTTAATTCATTTGTAATAATGGGAAGTTAGTTTTCAATTTTTTTTACATTTATGTGTAATTTAATTTATAATTGAAAATGTGATCAGGAATCGACTTTCCGATTTTCAACGATTTAATGAACGGAAGTTGTTCAAAGTCGTCACAACGTTGTTTATTCTCTTATACACCTACATACATATACACTTAAAAATATCTAAGATATTTTATAAAACTTCATCCTTAAGCATACAAAGTCAATGCACATGCTATGATGTGATGGTGATGACAGAAAGGGATGTGGGTCGAACACATAGAGGATGATGGGAAGTAGAAGTCACAGCCATAAAGTGATGGAAAGGATGAGAGATATTTTGGCTAAATTTCTTAAGAACTAAGGCTTGAAAAATATATAAATACATGCTCTTATTCATTCCTCCATTCACTCATTTCTTCATCTCCTTCTTCTTCAATCCAAGCTGTTTTAATGGCTTCCCTCTTAATAAAATAATGGAAAAAATAGAAAAAAGAAATAAATATATATAAGTAAATATATACTATAGAAACCCCTCTCAGAAACTAGTGCAAACACCTCCACTCCCCCTCTACAACCCACGGCCACCACCACTTCCACCCTTAGTCGAGCTCCACCACCATTCCAAGGCAAGGCCATGAGCATTAGAGGTAAGAGAAGGCTATGGCCGAGAGTAAGTGAAGAATGAAGTAAGGACATGAGCTAGGTTAAGGTAGAAGTGATGGCCATGAGGAATGGGCAAGTAGGAGATGCTTAGGTGGTGTTTTGGTGAAGTAAAGAAGGAATTAGAGAAGTGCTGATTCATTCGAATGTTGGTAGGAAGTTTGGGTTTGAATAAATGTGAGAACACTTGCTTAAGTTAATTTTAAATTTGGTTAATGTTATAAATGTTTAATTAGTTAATCAATATGCTTGGTTGAAAATTGATTGATAACTTGGATGATTATATGGTTGGTTATATGATTGATAACTTGGTTAATGTAAACTATGAGAAATCATTATAAGAAATGGTAAGTGATAAACCATGGTTAATTTGTGGAAAAAAATCCATATAAATATGTCCGTGGAGTTTATAGAGCTTCTTAATGATTTTGAAATATAAAAGTTGAAAATGAATATTATAATACTATAATATTATGGAATAGTTTAAAAGTGAATATGACATTTAATATGGAAAACAATTGTTGAAATGTTTTAAAATAGTTTATAAATGTTTTATAAACATTAAAACTCACTTTTGGAAAAGTTTTGACAAGATATTGAATAGGAGTCAAAATAGACGCGTCATGTAACGGCACTTCGCGATTTCGCGTTGGAAAATTTTATATCCATTTATAGAATGGAATCAGAGTCAGAATTCTTTGGAATAAGAACTTTTCAAACTCTTATATTCGTAGTTTTCAAACAAAAGAATAGGATCGAGATTTCATTTAGTAGATTTTGAAATATAAGCAAAACAGGTTTCCAAAATAGTTGTGATTTGGCAATTCGGAAGCCAAAAAGGAAAATTCATAAAATGGATTTTTTAGTTCTTTAAAAATATGAAATAAAATCTACAAATAAATTAAACGTTTAAAAGGATTTGAGTTATGAAAATGGACTTCCAGATGATAGAAAAGTATTTTGATCAAAGAAGCTTTAAAAATAATATTTGCAGCACTTTTCACAGCAATTTTAGTAACTTTTGTAAATCGTGGTTTTAACTTGATTATTCTTTCCCAAATTTTTTATAAATGTTTTTAAATAAATAAATAGGTGTTTTAAATATGATTTTGAAGTGTTAAAATAAATTTTAAAAGTGTTTAAATAAACGATTCGAAGAAAAGCTTTTATATATAAGTGATTTAAAATTGGCTCTAAAAGCCGATGAGTAGATTGGATTTTTTTACTCGTGAGATTTGAATGTGAGGTGCTTAAACTAAGGAGATGTTTAGGAGCAACCAGTGCCCTGGCTCACCTGAACTATTTCCTGGGAGAGGGATTGATAAGGTCGAAATATCGGAAACGAGACAAGTACAAAAGATTTAATTTTCATATTTAATTAATTACAACTTGGACTATATAGAAATAATCTTCTTATACTTGGTGTTAAATTTCGAGAATGGAACCCGTATTATCCACGTGAATTCAAAAGATGATTTCACCATTATTCGACGGATAGGAAAGGTTGAATACAGAAATTAACATTGAGTAAAATCGATATAATTTCTATAAATTCTTTTTTACTTAATATTAACTGGTTTTGAATCTACATCTTAAGGAAACATGGTTTCAACTTGATCAAGAGTTATGATTTGAAAATAAGAAATCTTTATTAAGATTTAAATAAATAAATTAGAAATGTTTTCCTATGTAAAAGGAAAAATTGTTTGGAAATTATACCAAGATTAAAAGGATTTAATTAACTAGAGAATTTGATAAATGAGGCTTAACGATTCCATATACTCATGAGAAGATAAATAGAATAGTTGAAAAGAATATATCTTTGAAAGATAATAGAATGAATGGAAAAATTAATTAATTGGATGATGTTTGATAATGACCTATATACTTGATACCTTTTTATCGATGATTAGTTCGAAGAAACTAGAGTTGGATTGGGTGGTTTCTATCTAAAAACCACTTCAAACCAATGTATACGTTCAAAAGTGGAGACACATTGAAGACAATGATTTTAATGACAGGGATCTTCATGATGAATGACTGCTTGCCACTAGCCCAACGATTTCATATTATATATATACATGGCTGCAATAGGGCATAGTGCCCTGATATGAAAATCTTCAATGCAATGACCACTCCTTAATAATCCTAGGGTTATTCCCGAAAGGATGTAATAGGAGAGTACCTTCGGTTTGTCTTATTCCTGGACAACTTATATGGATGAGTGTCTGACATTGCATTTTCAAAACCACGTACATTGATATCTACTATCTTACATCTGTTTGGCAGTGTAGGAGGTAAATCTCTTATACTTAACAACCTTCTTCGAGACGTACGAGCTTGGAGGTTATACGTTCATGAAAATCAATAATGTGTTGTTAGTAATGGCATTGTAGCTTTCAAAGTGGAACTTGTTATGAGAAAAGAAAAGCCTGGCTTTGGGAAAATCAAAGTGTGGCTTTGTAGAAATTGACCATAGCCTCACGAGCCTCGCGTTCCGGGAATGGTACGGGTAATCATGTGGTGTGCAGGACATACATTTCGGCTATCACTTTTATGAGTATGATGGAGTCTAGTGGAATCTAGATCCTCAAGGAATCTATTGCTTTGTGAACAGATACTGTTGTTAACCCACCTTTTGGCAAGACAACATATAAGCGGATTTACCCCAATCAACTGCACACTGATCAAAGTTGGATTTTCACAGATAATAAACATGGTCATGAAGTCAGAATATATCATAGTCGACAAACAAACAACGCAAGATGTCTATAATATGATTTCAATAAAGATTGAGTCACTTCAAGTTGCTTGGAGTTTGCTTCGAGTTGTCCTTAGGTTCACTTCAAGTCACCAGGCACCATGCTTCGAGTCAGTAACAGGTCTACTTTGGGTTAAGGAGGCGGCAACTTCGAGCCAGAGCCATAGATCAATCAACAACCAAGGTCCCCATCAATCTCGTATCCATCCTATTCATATCCATCAAGTTTGCACTCGCTCCTTTCATATCCATCAAGCAAATTCATCTTTTAGATCGATCAAGGTCGTTCATTTCGTATCGATCAACCAGATGATCGATATGAAAGCAACTATTCCCATCGATACGAAGCGGCGACGGTCATTCACTTCGTATAGATCATATTGATATATGAATCGTATCGATCATCTTGATGATTGATACGAAAGCCAAAACCAAATGATCGATACGAAGAGTACATGCCAGCATCAATACGAAAGGAATGGTACAAGATGGATACATAAAGCATGGTCAAGGAAAAGGAAGCGATCAACAAGTAAGAAAAATGGATCTTCCCTAAAAAAAATCACTCCACATCATCCTCTTGATTCGATACGAATCTGGATCGATATGAGGCTATCGATACAAATGTTCAAGCATACCTACAATATCAATCTTGGATCGATCATAACTCGAGATCTACAAGTCCAAATGCCTTCAAATTTTCATTATAGCTTGCGTACCACCAGAAGAACGTTCTCGATCGATCCCATCACCATTGGACCAATTTTGGATCGATACGAAATGCATAGGGATCGATCCCAATCCAGCTCGGATCGATCACATGGGTCAACCCACGTATGAGAAGAGATATTCCGAGATCCAAGTCAGATATTTCCAGCCTAACTTATAAATTGCAGCCCGGGTGCCAACAGAAAGAGGACTTTTGATTCTTCTACGCTGCTACTATGTTGGAACTCCATCGTAACTTGAATACTATCATTTGTACCGTTGCAAACCAGTTGAGAATCATCAATAATACAATAAATCTTCAAAGCTGATGTAGGCTACAATGCCTAACCACTATAAATCTTGTCTTCCTATTGCTTACTTTTTAAATTTGGAGTGTTCTTAAATTTCTACATATTGTCTATCTGTGCTCTATGATTGTGAGTTGGTGCTTTCATCTGCAATTGGGTTTGTGACCAATTTTGGCGCAAACATTTTGGTGCTTTCACAGAGAAGACTAGCACTCAGGGATTCTGAAGCTTGGATCTTGAACTTGAAAGCCTAGGAACTTGGATCTAGAAAGCTATGGAAAAGCAATCAACAAGGAGACAAAGAGCAGAAAACAGTCAGCTTGAAGGGAGTCAGGAGGCCTCTTCAAGAGCTAACCAGACTTCAGTCTTCATCACCAGAGATGAAATGGAGATGATGATGGACGCTATGTAGGAAGAGATGCTGAAAAGGCAGGTGGAGACAATGCAGAACCTACTTCCACAAATTGGGAAAGCTAGAGTGTAGAATCAAGAGAACGCAACCGTAGGAAGTGCTGGAAATAGGGATCGGGAGCATGGAGCAGCCAGGATTCAAAATAGAGCGGGACCATCAGGAGCAGCCCCCGAGCTAGGGGCACGCCCCTGGAGCATGTTGATCCAATCCCAGGCAGAATAACAGAAAATACTGTGCAACATGGCGTTGATAGAGGAATGGATGCTCGTCTAGGAGAGCAGATTCCTGGATTCCCTCATGGACTCGGGGGCAGACCGGAGGCAATAGGAAAGGACCATAACTTGATGACAGTGAAATATTGGCAGAGATGGTCAGACAAGCTATGAGAGGAGGGTTGGTGAATAGAGATCTGGAAGACATGAATAGGAGCCCTTTTGCTCCCTTAATTAAGCAGGCTAGGAACCCACTTGAATTCAAGCTACCAACACTGGAGACGTATGATGGAAGATCAGATCCTGATGTTCATCTGACAAGGTATATGCAACACATGTAGGTACTGAGGGGCATCAGAGGAGGTCATGGCCCGGTACTTCCCCTTGTATCTGATGGACATAGCAGCACCATGGTTCAGGCAATTGGAAAGTGGTTCGATTGGAACATGGACCAAGTTGATTGAGAAGTTTATGAGGCAGTTCAGAGTTCATATCTCAAGGCGTAAGAATGTGATGAGCCTGACGACATTGAAGCAGAAGACCGTTGAGTCTTTAAAGAACTTTTTAACAAGGTTCAATGCAGCTACGACATCGGTGGATCGTCCAGATCCGTCAATGGTTTTGATGGCAGCTGTATCTGGCATAGCTAATGGCACGGAATTCAAGAATTCATTGACAAGGGACCATATATGGATATGGGAGAGTTTTACCATGAGACAGAAATGTTTCTGTGATAAGAGGATGAAAATGCTGAGAGAGAGGAAAGAGAGGGAGTTGGTGTTTATGCAGTCAAAAGCGGAGATCCGCCTGGAAAGGATTCAAGCAAGGATAAAGGGAAACAGAAAGCAGAGGATAGCTGTGATGAGCCAAAGCGACCGTGAAAGGAACCGAGATTCACCTCTTATACGGAGCTGAATGAGACTTTAGAATGAATCTACCAAGACACTACGGGGTAGGTTCCTTATCGAAGGCCAATTAGGAGGGATCCAACTAATAATGAAAGAAAATCAAAAATTACTTCCTATTCCATGAACTACGCAGCCATAGTGCAAACGATTGCAGGCACTTAAAGGATGAGATTGAAGGACATACCGAAACGACGTGTTGTTGCAGTACGTGAAAAGGCGAGTAGCGACGGTGGAGCAAGAGCGACCACTGACCGCACCAAATGAGGACGGCTCTGGATCTAGGCATCGTCAACTTATCGTCAATTGATAGGAGTAATGACGAATAATTAGCAAACTCCGCACTAGCACGGCCAAGTCATTTACACATGTACTGGATCACGAACGTTCCTCAGGCATGCTCTAGGACGACTATAAGCCGCAGCAGTGGAGGTGTTTGCGCTTTGACGTTCTGTTTTGCTTTCGCTTTCTATTTTTTGCATCTGGACTTGATTTGGTTGGACATTTCTGTTGTAAGACTCATTTGAATATAATTTTGATGTTTATGGTTTCAAAATATGATCATGAATAGTCACAATTCGCCACGAACGGCACCCGACCACGAATGGTCACAATTCCCCATGAACGGCACCTAACCACGAATGGTCACAATTTGCCACGAATGACACCAGACCACAAACGGTCACAATTCGCGACGAATGGCACCTGACCACAAACGGTCACATGCCGCCCCAAACGACATGCGATCTCGAACAATCGCTATTCACAATTAAGTAAGATTATCAATCTCTTTACAAGTCATTAATAGGATACAACATCCAGCTTATGGAACTACAAAACACGCCTTCCTGTCACAAGGCGTGTTTTGGGGGCAAAGTGTTAACCTACCTTTTGGAAAGGCAATATACAGGCGGATTTACCCCAATCAACTGCACAATGATCAAAGCTGGATTTTCATAGATAATAAATATAGTCATGAAGCCAGAATATAGTATAGTCGACAAACAAACATCGCAAGATGTCCAAAATATGGTTTCAATAAAGATTGAGTCACTTCAAGTTGCTTGGAGTTTGCTTTGAGTCGTCCCCGGGTTAACTTCGAGTCACCAGGCACCATGGTTCGAGTCGGTAACAGGTCTACTTCGCATTAAGGAGGCAACTACTTTGAGCCAGAGCCATGCATCGATCAACAATCAAGATCCCCATCAATCTTGTATCCATCCTATTCGTATCCATCAAGTTTGCACTCGCTCCTTTCGTATCCATCAGGCAAATGCATCTTTCAGATCAATCAAGATCGTTCACTTCGAATCAATCCATGTTGATATATGTTTCGTATCAATAAACTAGATGATTGATACGAAACCAACTATTCCCATCGATACGAAGCGACCCACAGTCATTCACTTCATCTCGATCATATTGTTATATGATTCGTATCGATCAACCAGATGATCGATACGAAAGCCAACACCAAATGATTGATACGAAGAGTACATGCCAGCATCAATACAAAAGGAATGGTATAGGATGAATACTAAAAGCATGGTCAAGGCAAAGGAAGAAGGAAAAATGGATCACCCCTAAAAAATTGCTCCACATCATCCACTTGATCGATACGTATCTAGATCGATATGAGGCTATCGATACGAATGCTCCAGCATACCTACAATATCAATCTTGGATCGGTCATAACTCGTACATGTCCAAATACCTTCAAATTTTCACTGTAGCTTGTGTAGCACCAGAAGAACGTTCTTGATCGATCCCATCACCATTGACCATTTTTGGATCGATACGAAATGCGTAGGGATCGATCAAGAATTGATCCTAAACCAGCCCGAATCGATCATGTGGGTCCACCCACGTATGAGAAGAGGTATTCCGAGATCCAAGTCGGATATTTCCAGCCTATGCCTATAAATAGCTGCCCGGTGCCAATAGAAAGAGGACTTTTGGTTCTTCTACGCTGTTACTCTGATGGAACTCTATTATTACTTGAACACTATCATTTGTACCGTTGTAAACCAGTTAAAAATCATCACTAATATAGTGAATCATCAAAGTGGACGCAGGAAACAATGCCGAACCACTATAAATCTTGTCTTCCTATTGCTACAGTGTTCTTCACATTTCTACATATTGTCTATCTGTGATATGTGATTGTGAGTTGATGCTTTCATATGCAATTGGGTATTTGTGACCAATTTTGGTGCAAACAACTGTGACATCTGAGTCCTTGGATCAGCAGCCATTGAGTATGTTGATCCATCAGGGTGGACAATATGGTATAGCGACATCTAAGTCCTTGGATGAGTGGCCAATGAAAATTGTAGTTGTTGCACTAAGAGTTTCACATTAGAAGAAATGGAGACTAGTTCCCTATCATGTTGGAAATCCAATTCCAATACGAACCGTTATGGTTTTGGTTGTTGAATCTAGTATGCCATCAATTTTAACAAATGTAATAATTTCAGCTATTTTGACTTGTTATTTGAAAAGTATTTTTCAAAGGAATGTCATTAAAGATAATATGAAATTATTTCGATATAAAAGTGTTTTGGTTATTGTAAGGTAAAAATCCATCTGTGTTTATGAGCGGTGTGGTCTGACGAGATAACCTTCTTTTCTAAAGGTTTGATTTACATCAATTTGATCTATACATTTAAAATTCGAGTTTTCTCATGCTACTTTATCAAGCCTGATCCCGGTATTTTTAATACTCGGGTCAGATTCGAGTGGTTTCAGGTTTAGTTGAAGAGGATTGGAGTTTCAAGAGGAGAATTGGACATCTTCATCTACGTATGGATGTATTCTATTTTCCGATACATTTGTTTTATTGTTTTTCAGTAATTGTAAGAACGTAGATTTATAACTATCCAAGTTGAATATAGCTTAGACTTTGATATATATATATATATGTGTGTGTGTGTGTGTGTGTGTGTGTAAAATTTCCGCTATAAAAGATTTTGTTGTATGATATTCTGTTTTCTACTCTGTTTCTATCTTTATTTTCTTTTCCCCAACTATCTTCTTTTTCATTCAAATTAGGTTGGTCATGTGTGGTTTATTGTCAACTTAAAATGTATGAAATTATGGGTCTTTATAGTTGGTATCGGAGCTTAGATTGAGCGAACATGTAGGCTTTGGTAGGGTAAAACTCTTTATAGATAGGGATAGTAATACCCTAGAATGAGTGACTCATTAGAGATAGGTTTATTAACACCCTAGAATGAGTTTGAGAGTATTATATATATGAGCGTGTATTTGTTATTTGATATAAAAATGTTTTGTATTGATTTATCTGTTGAGTGATTTATGGATTCTGGTCGACGTGCCTGATTACTGTTATCGATAGGGGTTCCTTAACACTTAAACAAGGAAAACCGACACACTGATTTTGAAAGTTTTAGGTAAATGAAATAATTTTACCTAAGATCATATTTTATATATATATATATATATAACTTTCGAAAATTGGTATAGTTATTTATAGTGTATTAGTTTGTGATTAAAGGAACGGTAACATTCAGTTATTATCATTTTTTAATTGAATGAACACATTGTAAATTAAGTTTCATGATTTGACTATAAGATGTTTGATAATAATATGTGGTTAAGGTTAAGGAATTTGTCTAAGATATTAAAACAAGTATAAAAATGTAATTTACACAAACAAAAGAATTTTCTAAAAGATGGGTATGAAAGATATGTTATATAAATTTTGAGAAACTAAATTTTGGGTATTTTGAAAAAGAAATATGAAATTTTCAAAGAGTAAGTAAATATAAGATGATTTTATAAAAGGGATTTATAAAACAGGTTTTATAAACAAAATAATCTCTAATGGATTTTTGAAAAGAAATTTCGGATAAGAAATTTGAAAAATAAGAAAGTCTCAAAATGATAACTATTTTGAATGGCTCGAAAAAACTAAAAATGGACAAGAGATATGTTCAGATGGTAAATACTTCTCTTAAGTATTACCCTTCTTGTTAAGGGGATATAGGATATTATTGGTAGTAACTGGTTCCTTGGTTTTAATTTGGAGTTACTCGATCTATATAATTTTCCTTAACTTAATTGGATAATTTTGAATTATTAATTGATTGGTTAATATTAATGTTGGTTAAAAAGGAATGTATTATAATGAGAGAAGTTGATTGTAATTTTGGAAAATAAAAGGTAAATTATCTTTTAAGTTGAAATGATTCCTTTGGGATGAAATGTTTTTCTTTAAGAAAAGATTTGGAAATAAATATTTAGAGTGATTATATATAAAGAAGCATCTTTAAA
The DNA here is from genome assembly GCA_030765085.1 of Allium cepa. Lineage (NCBI taxonomy): Eukaryota > Viridiplantae > Streptophyta > Magnoliopsida > Asparagales > Amaryllidaceae > Allium > Allium cepa. The sequence continues at coordinate 186,746,240 of CM060934.1, forward strand.
AGATAAAAGTTGGATGAAAAGTTTTCATAAAGATTTTTGGAATGTTAATAAGTACATATGAGGTACGTAGATCATTTTGTTACATGATTTTGATCTAAGATTCGAGTATGGAACTTTGAGGCGTTTACACCTGTTCCAAAGAGGATTTATCACTTGATTCTTGACGGCGAACTTTGATGAGGGTTTATGATTGGCTTCTTGAGTTTTCTACTATAGTTGAGGAATATTTAAGGGAAATGAAGTTTTCTGACCAATAAGCCTGATCAGAGTCTGCATTCAAGGATCGAGGGATCGATACTAGTTCGGAAGTAAAGTTGTGGATTCCAATAGTAGGTTGAATCAAATATTGTATACGAATGATCTGTATACATCGTAGGGGAGTAAGTTTTAGAACAAATATTTTGGACAAAACATTTTTTGTTTCGACATAATTTTGAGGATGAAATTCTTTTAAGAAGGGAAGTCTATAACGACCTGCAAATTTATCACTTTGATGAGTTATATTTATTTTAAAAATATTCAAATATAAGTTTTTTAACATAAACTACGATGTTTTGAACAATACATAATAATGGTAATCTTATTTCGAATAAGTATTTACGAAAATATATACTTTGGAAAAATATCGATGAACCACTCTATAATCGCCAGATGTCATGCACGGAACTGGATATAAACACATTTTTTATCCATTTAAACAATAATATGAAATAAAACTATTTACTTTAATTTTGGATATAAAATGTATTTATGACATCGTTAATGATTTCATCATATTTAATAATAAATGAATGAATTTAAATTGATATTTTAATGATTTAATAATTATTTAATTATTCAAATAATTGTTTTAAATGATAATAATTCATTTTAGTTAGTCATATAGTGATAATAAATCGTATATAATAGTTTTATACAGATATATATTTGATTTGAAATCATAAGGAAAATTGATATAGCTTTATCGATATAATAGCAATTTTTTTAAATAATTGTTTAATATTGATTTATACGACTTTATAATTCAAATGTGATCATTTTAGTTCATTTATAATAATGATAAATTATTTTCAATTTTTTTTACATTTATATGTAATCTAATTTATAAGTGAAAATGTGACCGTGAATTGGCTTTTCGATTTTCAATGGTTTAATGAATGGAAGTTATTCAAAGTCATTGCAACATTGTTTGATCTCTTGAGCACCTACATACACATGCACATACATGACACATACACACACACACACACATATATATATATATAACATATATACAAATATACATACATATACACTTTAAAATATCTAAGATATTTTATAAAGCTTCATCCTTAAGCATACAAAGTCAATGCACATGCTATGATATGATGGTGATAATGGAAGAAGGTGTGAGCCGAGCACATGGACAATGATGGGAGCCATAAGTTACAGCCATAAAGTGGTGGAAAAGATGAGTGACAGTTTGGCTAAGTTGCTTAAGAACTATGGCTAGAACAATCTATAAATACACGCACTTATTCACTCCTCCATTCACTCATTCCTTCATCTTCTTCTTCTTCATTCCAAGCTATTTTAATGGCTTCCCTCTTAATAAAATAATGGGAAAAATAGAAATAAGAAATAAATATAGATAAGTGAATATATACTATAGAAACCCCTCTCTGAATCTAGTGCAAACACCTTCACTCTCCCTCTTCAACCCACGGCCATCACCACTTCCACGCTAGGCGGAGCTCCACCACCATTCCATGGCAAGGCCATGAGTACTAAAGATGAGGGAAGGTTATGGCCAAGAGCAAGTAATAAAAATAGTAATGGCATTAGCTAACTGAAGGTAAAAGTGATGGTTGTGAGAAATGAACAACTAGGAGATGCGTAGGTGATGTTTTGATGTAGTAAAGAAGGATATAGAGAAGTGTTGACTTGTTTGAATGTTGGTAGGAAGTTTGGGTTTGAAAAAAAGGTAAGAACACCCGATTAAGTTAATTTAAATTTAGTTAATGATATAAAGGTTTAACTAGTAAATTAATATGCTTGGTTGGAAAATGATTGGTAACTTGGATGATTATATGTATATGGTTGATAACTTGGTTAAGATAAATTATGAGAAATCATTATAAGAAATGGTTAGGTGATCCATGGTTAATTTATGGAAGATAAATCCATATAAATATGTGTATGGAGTTTATTTAGTCTCTTAATGGTTTGAAATATAAAATGGTTGAAAATGAATATTACAATAATATAATGTTATAAAATATTTTAAAAGTAAATATGAGATTTAATATGGGAAATATTAGTTGAAACGGTTTTAAAATGTTTTATAAACATTAAAACTCAATTTATAAAAATTTCGGAAAGATATGGAATATGATTCAAAATAGGCACGTCGCGTAACGGCAATTCACAATTTCGTGCCGTAAAAGTTTAAAGCCATTTATAAAATGGAATCCAATTCGGAATTCTTTAGAATAGAATTTTCCAGACTCTTATAATCATAATTTTCAAACAAAATAAAAGGATCGAGATTTCATTTATTAGATTTTCAAATAAGAGCAAAACCAGTTTCCAAAATAGTCGTGGTTTGGCAGTTCAGAAACTAAAAAGGAAAATTCTTTGAAATGGATATTTTTAATTCTTTAAAAATATGAAATAAATTCTATATATATTAAAAAATTTAAAATGGATTTGAGTTATAAGAATGGACTTCCATATGGTAGAAAAGTATTTTGATCAAAGAAGCTTTAAAAACATTACTTGGAGCACTTTTCGCAACAGTTTTAGTAACTTTTGTAAATCATGGTATTAACTTAATTATTCTTTCCTGAATCTTTTATAAATGTTTTCAAATAAATAAATAAGTGTTTTAAAGATGATTTGGAAGTTATAAAATTATTTTTAAAAGAGTTTAAATAAATGATTAGAGGAAAAACTGTTACAAATAAGTGATTTAATATTGGCTCTAAAAGCCGATGAGTAGACTGGACTTTTTTTTCGCGAGATCCAGATGAGAGGTGCTTAAACTAAGGGGATGTTTAGAAGCAACCAGTGCCCAAGCCCACCTAGCGTCTTTCCTAGCCGAGGGATAGATAAGGTCGAAATATCAAAAACGAGACAAGTATAAAAGATTTAATTCTCATAATTTATTAATTGCAACTTGAATTGTGTAAAAATAATATTCTTACACTTGGTATTAAATATCGAGGAAGGTACCTATATATACGTGTGAATTTAAAAGGTGATTTCACTGTTATTCGACGGATAGTAAAGGTTGAATAAGGAAATTAACATCGAGTAAAATTAACATAATTTCTATAATTTTTTACTTAACATTAACTGATTTTGAATTTACCATCTTAAGATAACATGTTTTCAACTCAATTAAGAGTTAATTTGAAAATAATAAATCTTTGTTAAGATTTAAATAAATATTTTGAAAATGTTTTCCTAAGTATAAGGTAAAATGATTTGGAAATTATTTCAAGACTAAAAGGGTTTAATTAACTAAAGAATTTGATAAATGAGGCTTAACGATTCCATGTATTCTTGAGAAGTTAAACGGAATAGTTTAAAAGAATATATCTCTGAAAGATAAGAAGATTAATTAATTGGATGATGTTTGATAATCACTTATATACCTGACAGCGTTTTATCGATGATTGGTTCGGGGAAACCGGAGTCAGATTTGGGTGATTCCTATCCGAAAACGACTTCGAACAATTGTATACGTTCGGAAGTGAAGACATGTTGAAGACAATGATTTTGAAGACAGAGATCTTCATGGTGAAGGGCTACTTGCCACTAGCCATGCAATTTCATATTACATATATGGTGGCCATAGTGCTCTGTTATGAATTTTTTGATGCAAGGACTACTCATTACTAATCCTAGGGTGATTCTTGATAGGATGTAATAGAAGAGTACCTTCGGTTTGTCCTATACGTGGACAATTTGTATAGATGAGTGTGTAACATTGCATTTCTAAAACCGCATACATTGATCTCTACAATCGTACATCTATTTGGTGGTGTAGGAGGTAACTCTCTTATACTCAACCTTCTCTAAGACATATGAGCTCGGAGGTTGTACATTCTGGAAATCAATAGTGTGTTGTTATAAATGGCATTGTGGCATTCAAAATGGAACTTTTTGTGAGAAAAGCAAAGCATGGCTTTGTGTAAAGCAAAACGTGGCTTTGTAGAAATTGAACGTAGCCTCACGAGCCTCACATACCGATAATGGTACGGGTAATCATGTGGTCTGAAGGACATTCATTTCGACTATCTCTTTTATGAGTATGAAGGAGTCTAGTGGAATCTGGATCCTCAAGGCATTTATTGCTTTATGAACAGATATGCGATGTCTGAGTCATTGGATTAGTAGTCATTGGGTATGCTGACCCATCGGAGTGGACAACATAGTATATGAGCGTCTAAGGCCTTGGATGAGTAGCCATTGAATACTATAGGTTTTGCACTAAGAGTTTCACATCAGAAGAAAAGGCAACTAGTTTCCTATCATGTTGGAAATTCAATTCCAATAAAAACATTTATAGTTTTGTTTGTAGAACCTTGTATCTGTCAAATTTAACAAATATAACAATTTTGGCTATTTTGATATGCTATTTGAAAAGTGTTTTTCAAAGGAATGTCATTATAGATAATATCAAATTATTTCGGAATAAAAGTGTTTTGGTTATCATAAGGTAAAAACCTGTCTGTGTTTATGAGCGACATGGTCTTATGAGATACCCTTCTTTTCTAAAGATTTGATTTACATCAATCGGATATATACATTTAAATTTAAGTTTTCTTACGCTGGTTTATCAAGCCTAATCTAGGTAATTCTAGTACTCGAGTCAGATCTGAGTGGTTTAAGATTTAGCTAAAGATGCTTAGGCTTTCCAAAGAAGAGCTGGAGATCTTCATGAATGTATAGACCTATTCTATTTTTCACTACATTTGTTTTGTTGTTTTTTAGCAATTGTAAGGACAAAGATCTGTAACTGTCTAGGTTGAATATAAGGTAGACTCCGATATATGTAAGCAAAATTTCCGCTGTAAAATATTTTATTATTAATATTATATGTTATTTCATTCATGTGAGATCCTATTTTCTACTCTATTTGTAACGACCCAGAATTTTTAGAAATAAAAAATTGAATATTTAATTAATTTTAAATATTTATAAGTGAATTTATTTAGTCGAATAAATTTTTATTTGATTTATTGGATTTAATTGAATAATTAAATCGATAATTTAATACGTTAAATTATGGAAATAATTAAAAATTGAGTTAAAAATGATTGAAAATAATTTGGAAAATTTTATTTAATCATACTGGAGTTATAGAAATATTTTAGAACTTTTAAAATCGAATTAAAAGTTAATTTGTGAAAATTGAATATTTTAATATTTAAATCGACTAGTAAAATAGCCAATTTTTGAACAGTCTCAGAATTGAACGAAACCAGTTTCATTGGATCCGTAATAGTTAGTTATTACCGGATTTCAATTTTCGTGTCAATCGGAGTTATCGTTTGATCGTGGCAGCTCGAAACGCATCGAATCGTTTTTAATTTAAATTTGGCGAGTCAAAATAGCCATTTTTCAAAAAGTCTCGGATTTCGACGAAACCAGTTTCATCGGATCCGTAATGTGATATTATTGTAAGGTTTCAAATTTCAAGTCAATCGGATTTACCGTTTGTCCGGTACAAATTAAAACGCCTAGAAATCGGTTTAAATCGGTTTAATTTAAATTGAACGTTTTCAGCCATAACTCGCACATACTTCCGAATTAGCTTCCGAAACCTGTTCCATTGTGTCCGGAACGCGGGATAAACCCTAGGTACGCTGGTTACGGCGCCTAAATCGGAGTTCGGAATTTCCGGGATGAATAGTGTTTACGCTTGCTCGTTCCTTATAAATAAGCCTCTACCCTTCATTTAAAATAATAATAAAAAAAAATTTAAACCCTAATTATATTTGCAGCCTCCACCATTATAATGTAAGGCTGAAAATCATTCTTCTTCATCTCTTAATCTCTTCCAATCCATCAAGAATTGGCCAAAGTTGTTAACTAAAGAATCGAAGAGCACGAGATGAGCTTTAATTCCATACGGTGATGATCGGAAATGGTGCAACGTAGAGGGAGCAATGGGGGCCGAAACCTGCAGATTTTCGCACGCTTTTCAAGGCCAATCCTAGGGCCGAGCTTCAGGTGGTTGGTGGTGGGAGTAGCTCTCGCGTAGGGCTTCGATTTGCAAGTGGTTTGATCGAGTTTCGTCGAGAAATGAGATCGAAAATTGGAACCCTAGTTCTTGGTTGATGGGTTATGTTGTGCGTGCTCCTTCCTGTACATGTTGCGTGCAAAAGGAGTTGGGGAAGAAGCAACAATGCACGGCCAGATGTGTTTGGGAATGTTTTTGGATGGCCTTGATTAAGTTGAGTTTGTTAATAAAGGTTATGTTGTAATTAAGTTATAAAATCGTGTACGAACTTCATAAAATCATAACTTTTTCATACGAGGTCGAAAAAATGCAAACTCAGTTGCGTTGGAATCGTATGGACGAGCACTACGCGGTGGAGTTGGTTTGGAGTCGTTTGGAGTTAGTGAGAATTTCGGGTAAAATTAAACGCGCGTTTAATTTTATTCGAAATAAAAGCTAAAACGGAAATTAAAACCAAGGTGAGAACTTCTCACTCAATCGAATAGATTTCAATTTTATTTTAAATAGTTATATTTAAAATATTTGAATGCATGTTTGAATGTCGATTGTTATGTATTGATTGTTAAAATAGACATTATGCGCCGTTAGTAAGCGGATGTTATTTAATATAAACATATACCGCGAATATTTCATAAACAGTGAAATTGGTATTATATATAATATCAATATATATATATTGGCATATGTATATATTGCAGTTGTTGATTTCCCGCATTTTTTGTTTAGCGGATGAGACCCTATTACGCCGTTATTAAGCGGATAATATTTATTAAGAACATGTACCGCGATAATTTCGTACTGGAGCGAAATTGGTATTGTGCTAATGTTTTTGGATGCAGGGAAACAGGTTGGAGGGATCCAACTGGATTCCTCAACAGTTTTTATTTAATTTCAGATATTTTGATATTTGATGATTATCATATCGATATATGATATCGTTGTTAGTCGTGATTGACTATTTGGTGTGTAGCATCATTGGACCCAGATTTTGGGATTTTAAAATGATCTTTAAAATGATTTTTGAAAATATACTATATTTTTGGAATCGATCCATTTTAAATAATTAAACGCTATAATTTTTAAAGTTATAAAATTTTGGGTTTTGTGAAATATAGTTAAAAAGCTGATTTTTAGAAATACAGTTAAAATCTGATTTTTGGGAAATATGAAATAATGATTTTATAAAATAGTTTAAACTGGATTTTTGAATTTATTATGAAAAGTTAAAAATAGGATTTATAAAATTTGATTATTTTATAAATCAAGATGGTGGAATTATAAAGGAATTTAAAGACGTTTTAAAAGAATAATATAAATTAATTTATATTAAGAGATTTATAAATGGATATTTATAAATTGAAATATGGACATTATAAAACGAGTTTTTATAAGTGTTTGAATGATGTGAGAATGAATTTCATAATAGAATGAAATTTATAGAATTATAAACTGTGAAGTTATAAATGAAATTTATAAATAGTAAGATTTATAAATTTGTGAAGTTATTTGAAGAATAAATTTTGTTAAATAAATAAATAGAAACGGAATTTATAAACGTTGTTTTATAAATCCGCAAACGACTTATTTTGATAAGTTAATTGTTATAACCTATTAATGGAGTTATATTCACGTTGTAAACAGTGAATAATCCTTTAAGTTAAAAAGAATAGAAATAATGGAATTTGTGAACATAGTATATTCACGTTTTTGAATAGTGAATAAGACGTTAAAGAAATGTTTTGGATATGATGTTTTAAATAGAATTAAAACGATCTAACGATGGTTTAAAATGTGTTGAGATTCGAAACCATAGATTTCAACATTTATTGTTGAAATAGACGTTTTCGAGAAATAAAAGGAATTGTGGACTATAACACTGTTGTTATAGTAAATGATTTCCGAAAGGAAATGTTTTGTATAGTATTGGGATTTATATATCTATTTTAATTTCGAATCCCTATACTAGTGATTTTGGGTTGTCGTAACGATGTTTTACGTAACATTCGTTTTGGCCCAAATAAATATGTTTAAGAGAATGATTTCCTTAAAGAATGAATTATATACTTAATTCGATTTAAGTATATTGAATATTTTCTAAGTGTTGAAAATAAAAGGAATTTGTGAATTACTTATGAATAAATAAGTATGGAAATGTTTTCCAATATGAAGTGAATAATTAGAATTTATCTTTTTCTGAAGATAAATTGAAATGAATTATTGAAATCGCATATGCATGGATATCTTGAAATATAAATTCATTATGGAATTTATATGTGAAAGTGAAACTTGTTAAAAATAAATATTGATTTATTTTTGAAGTGTTGAAATTATATATCTTGTAAAGATATTTTGGAAAATAAATAATTTGGAAAATTATTTGGAATCTGGTGATGTGTGCATATCCAGTGATAGTTCAATAACCGACTATCAATATTTCCCTTTGAATGGGTAATTGATGTGATTTGTTTGAATGTGAATGCTACACTTATTTTTGAATAAGCGCTCACTATTCGGGTTAACCGGGAAAGGACCATGGGGTCGTATAACCCACTCCGAATATGTGATACGTCGTTGTGAATCGCATTTGAAGATCGGTGTTGAAGACCGGTATTTGCGAGAGTGATAGGATGAACTATCGATTGACTCTGCACCGAGTTGCTCCGGTATTGAGTTCTCCATATGTGATGGTGAATCCGATCAGGATTGTGAATATCCGGATTGCAAGGACTTCTTTGTAAGTGCCTTCGGTTCTGTTCGATCCCGGAACAGACTTGTATGGATTGTATGCCTGACATTACAATTTGAGATATAAAGCCGATTTCATTCAAATATATTTCTGTTGGTGGCGGAGAATTTATTCTTTGCTTAACACCCTTCTTTGAGACGTACGAGCTCAAAGGTTATATAGTTGAAGTTATCAGCAATATATCCCATTTTGGTAATGTGACATGCTGAGTGATGCTGAAATGATCATTGTGTTGATTATTTGTGATAGGATCATTTATTTGATCGTCTATCTTAGTGATCATTGTGTTGATCATTTATTGACCCAAAGCATGGCTTTTGTATAAAGTATGTTTTTGTGGACGTGAATTCGCCGAGCCTCACATCCCGGAAATGGTCAAAACAGGAAAGATGCGGCAAGGTTATTAGGGGTTGCTGTAGCTCCCCTTAGGGTATGTGCATTTCCTTCTGGAAAGGGGTGGTATCATGGTATGGAGCCCAGATGCTTACTCATGTTGAAAACACTTTATGATGGTGTGATGTTGGATATCGAGCGCTCGGTTGAAAAGGTCCTAAAGGACCGGGGAATGGCGTGCTCGTGTCAGTAGTTACCCAGTTAAGGGGTAACCCGGCCTTGTGTTGGCAGAGTTCCGGTTTGGTTCTCGGGGATGTCTTTCCAGAGGCATTCTCAGTGGCAATGGGAAGTTCCTTGGCCTGACCATTTGTTGGAAATCCAATTCCCAATACGAAACTTTTACGGTATTAGTTGTAGAACCTGCTATTCACTTATGGTGGTCACCACTGTTTGGATAGTAGCTATAGTAGGCATAGTTCGAAATGTCTATGTTGGCTAAGATTTATATTCTACTTTCGAAATATTTCTCTACACTATGCACTAGTAATAATATCAAATGTTATTTTAAATGCGTATCAAGCATCTTTGACTATCATAAGGAGAAATCTCCTCCGATTCTGCGTTTGCATTGTGTGTGTGTGCGGGAGGCCTTATGGTAGTCTCATTTTTAAAAGCATTGCGAATTGAAATAAAAATATTCCTCTATTTGATTTTAAAGATAAATAAACTGTTTTGAGTTCTCACACCAGTCACATGACTGACTTGGAGTTTATTGTTTTCCTTCCTAAACTCTGGGTGCCCACCAATTTCCACACGGGCAGTTAAGAGTTAGGTTTATCAGGATATTCTGGATATTCTGGAGTTGCTAGAGGCAAGCTGGATGGCATGGCGTATTACTAGTTTATATAGTATTTCTTTTTCCGCTGCACTGTTTGTTGTTGTATGATGTTGTACACTCTGATGATATGATGTAATGAAATGAAATGTAATGTAATAACTGATATAGTTCTTTGTTTAAAGATTATTCATTTATTATTATATGTTGTTCCGCTGCGAATTGTGAGATTCTGATGTTGTTCTGTTGTTTTCTTCTGTCCCGTCCTATTTTCTTCTGTTTTTTTTCTTTTTCCTCTATTCTCTTTTTCTTCTATTTTAAAATTCTTCTATCTTCTATTTTTCAAATTCTCTGTTTTCTTTCTCTGTTTTCTAAAAATTGTCTATCTTCTTTTCCCTCTATTTTTCTTTTTCTATTTTCCCTCTTCTTTTCTTTTTCTTTTCTTAAAATTTCTTTTTAAAACCCATAACATCTCGGTTTTCGGCCTTTGATTTCTCGGCAGTCGATAAAGTGAGTGTCGATGTCGAATTTTCGAAGAACGAAAATCCGCGGCTGTTACACTATTTCTATCTTTATTTTCTTTCCCCCCTAACTATCCGTTTTTTTCAAATTGGATTAGACATGTATGGTTTATTGTCAACTTAAATATACAGAATTATGGATCGTTACTATTTAATTATCAAACTTAATCAAGACATCTTTCAATTTACTTGTTTTTAAACAAATTAATCCATTTCATTCGATTATCATACTTAATCTAGACATCAATTTCATTTTCCACCTTCTTTTTCTTGCCAATCACTCCAACTTCCTTTTTTTATTAGTTTCCATTTTATTTACCTTTTTGTTTCATTCTTGTCTCAGTATTCTACTTTTGGTTAGAATTTAAACTTAACAATTAACTGTTGCACAGTAAATTTCCATATCTTGTCCAAAAGAAGTGGTTTGTGCGATGTTTGTAATTACAAGAAACTCTCTTATTATTCATTGAGATAGAACTTACAAAATACATCAACTATCCGTATTTTGTAATTCTCTTTCTTTTAGAGGCGTATATTTTCTCCTCATTATTTCAAACATTACACTTTTTCTAAATTAAAATTGATAATATATGGAAATCCACTTACAATAATATATATTCCAATAAATTAAATTATCACTAAAATTCAAAAGTCCAATTAACTTTATTTTCAGTCTCATTCATTAATGCCAAATAAAATGTAATATCAATTCAATATGTTTCAGTAAATTAATCCAACCTAGAGCTGATAATTAAAAATCATTTTGCAATTACAAAATCAAATCTAATCATTACGTAATTACAAAAAAAACTAATCATTACACATTCATTGTGATTTTCGTTGGCAAGTTTCATATCTTCAACTTTTCACATTTATGAATTCATTGCGATTTAAATTCAATTCTTAGACATATAGGAATAGGTTTGCAATGATATATCTAGTATTATATAAAAATATATAATATTCCCACTCACCTTTAATTAGCGTTTCCAAATCTTTAGATATAATCTAGATCTAACCCTTTTTTGTATTCCATTTTTGACTCCCTGTTCGGATCCATAAATAATATTTATACAAATCTATTACAATTACATTTATTAGTTAGAACTAGATCTAAAAGTTTACCATTTGATGCAGCAACCTAATTTGAACCTATTCCCTACCCTCTGTTCTCTCCTATTCTTCTACAAAGTGTATCTGTTCAATCTAGATCCAGTTCTACGTGTTTAGAAATTTTGGAGAAGAAAGGGAAATGGCAAAGCTTCCACACCCATTGGAAAAATAATGAGTTTGAAGTTGTAACTTCCCACCTTTACACCCATATTACCTAAGAATATTACAAGTAATATTGTCAAGTAATATGGAGAATAAGGCTGGTTAGGAGCAAGCACCTGGAAACTGCTTCGGGCGAGTATCGAATATGTCGAATAATGTGACTATTTTTATTTCTTACAAGTGGTAATTTAACATATCTGATCCAGGAGCAAAACAATAATATGTAGTTTTATTTCAATTCAAAACAATACATAATATAATATACGAAAACAAGTCGAACCTCACAATGGAAATAATATACATCAACTCAAAAGTATGAGTCTACAAAAGGAAATACCAGAGTCACATTTTACACATATACATCTACAAACACTGATGGGTCACAAATATACATGACCATAAAAGACTACAACATATACAAGCATATACACTGTACTCAAATGATACATAAAAAATATAAACAACACCCACTAAGACTTCTCAAGCTAGCTCACATCTAAGGTCATTGAGTCCTTGCACCTGTCAAGTCTCGGTCTAACTCAAGCGCTAAAATATCCCCCGGATCAGACTATCTCTAATTATCACAAAAGGTCAGATATTGATAATAATAAGCTTGCATAAATTGTACTTCACCAACATAATAATACTTCATTTAGTGATTCATGGTTTATAGTTAAGTTCTTCTCATTTAAAACATTCGTCACAGTTAAAGCAACCACAATAATAAGAGCATAGAAAATCACAACCGTATATGCAAGCAATAGATATGCACTTCACAAGTTAATACAACAGACATGCACTTCGCGCCAATACTAGAGGTCGCACTTTGCAAGTCATAACTCGCTTGAAAACAAGTATCATAAGACAGGCCTAAAAACCCATTTAATCTGCCAAAATGGATTTACCCAAGATCAAGTCTAAAAACTTGAAAAATAGATAAATGTTATCCACTTCTAATTAGTAATTATAAAAGTGTCAACTAATGTCCCATAAGCTCTTGACGATGTGTGAGTATTTACTAGAAGCTAGTAAATTCCACTAGTGCAAATAAATGTTTGTTTGAACAAGTCCATGAATTTAACGGTGAAATAAATGCAAGCGTTTCATATCACTTGTTTTACTAGATCGTTGAATTCTAGTTCTCATCCAAGCAAGATAGTGTGTTTTTATAATAAAATGGTTTTTCTTTGAAAGTTAATTCAAAAATACTAATTTAAAAAGATTTATAAGGTATGTATGTGTGTATATAATAGAAAACATGCTTTTATTCATATCTATACTTATATAAAATTCCTTTACATTCCACTTTAAAATTGAAAGTGTGTATATATATATAATATTTTAGAAAATCATTCATGTCCGAAATACACATTTTTCCATATATATTTATAAATAGAAAACAATTTATTTTCAAATGACATTTCCTTTACAAATAACTCTGCAAACCAGTGCAATTTAATTGTTATTTAGCAACAAAACCTAGAGTAAGAATTCCTTGACCCGAAAATACATTAGTAGTTAATTACAACCAAGCTTCAAAATAATGCTAAAATCATAGAAAATAACAATGAAAACAAGTAAGGTAACAAAGAAATGGAAACAAGTGGTCAAACGGGCGAACGAGAGGCACGCAAAATCACCTGGGACTCAGCCTAGGTAGGTCACCTGTCAACTGGTCCATGAGGACCGGTCCACCAATGGCATCGCCTGGGTGAAGCCTCAGGCGATTTCTAAGCCTTTCGGTAGTCCGTTGGTAGGGGTTTTCTAGTGGTGAATTCTTCTAACATCTAGAGATTTAATTTAGCAGCATGCAAACATAAATCCAACTACAATTTGATGATTCAAGTGATCGTATGACATGGGTTTTAGCAAATTGGAAATAGCATAGCCAAAGATGCAAACAACGCACAAGAATGAAATAAATTCAACATTAAAATTCACCCAACTCAACAAATACGGTATATAAATTCATAATAGAAATAGCTGTGAGTTTTCACTTACCTTTTTTCTTATGACTTCCTTTAGCAATTCAATAAAATTGATTTTCCTTCTCAGTAAGAGAAAAACACTAGAATTTACTTAGGAAAATGGACAGAATACCACAATCAATTCATTATAAAACTGAAATTAACAGGTCTGAAAGTTAGAATAGGGTTTGAGACCATTATCTTGATTTTATTTGAATTTCTAGGATTTTATTTCTATTTTAAAATGGAGATTTTGGATTGAATTAGAAGAGGGATGCACCCTAGCTTTCTTTCAATTTTTCACTTCTTAAAATTGGTGTACGTACATGAGTTGGAAGAATAAGAGAAAGAAAGCTCCAAATTTGTTTCTATTTAGGCTTAGGTCTCAATTTATGCCTACCTAAATAAAATGTAAGCTCTTTTATTTTTGTTCCAACAAACTATAACCGATAAAGTTTTATGTTTATTTCTCATTATAGAATCCCTAAATATACAAATTATTTAGAGTTGATTGCTCTCAATTCAAATATTCCATAACTTCCTTTCAAAATTTAAATGATTTGTGTTTGGATAAATCTTTTCTCGATAAATAATTTTCTAACTTTATATTCTTCAAACAATATACAAACTTCAATGGTATTTATATGCCAATTCAAATAAAAGATTTATCCTTTCAAATTCCAAATCATCAATTATAAAATTCAAACTTTCTTCTCCTATTAGTTCTTTACTTTAAAATTCCAAAATTTATTAAACCCATACATATACATAATAAAAATCTCCATTCTTAATTTTTTCCCAAAAATGTCCTTCCATAAAATATTATAATATTATTAATTCCTAAATCTTTTAAATAATATTATTAAAACTCATTGTAATATATCCTTTTCCAAAACAAACATATAGCTCACATTATTTCTTTTGAAATTATTATTTATCTTCAAAATGCTTTCTTTTAAAGCTAACACTTTTCCCAAAATATCTTTTTATTCAAAAATTCATTACTTATGCTCACAAATATATTTTCCAAAAAATTTATCCTTTTTCTAAATATTATTTATAAATTTTGTGCAATATTAATAAAATAATAAAACTTAAAGTGCCGTGTCTAACTGTCTCGTCGAAGTTTTTAGGAATCCCTATCGATGACGTTGATCAGGCACATCATCGGAATTCTTAACGCACTCAACGGGAAATTTAACACAAAACTAATTTCCAGTTATTTATTTATCAATCTAAATATTTTCATTTATTGGAAATCTATTAATAAGAAATTAGAAAAATCCATTCATCCATGCAAACACTATGAAATCAAACATAAGTAATTAATTATGGTGCTCAGCGAAAACATTCTATCAACTTCTGCTGCACAACTCTGATAACTAACGGATCAGGACTCCACTACACAACACTTAATTTTAAAATCATCTTATAAAAATAATTTATAAATTAATTCAAAATTTCCACAATTACGTCCCAATGAGTATTTCCAATAATCATTTACACTCATCCTAAATAGGAAATAAATCCAAAACTCTACCCAACACACCCAAGGGACAGGACTCTAAGTCCATCTAGGCAAAGGTTCATGTTCCTTATATTCTATATTGTTCTGAACTTTTGCTCTAATACCAACTGTAATGCCCCACCTTTATACCTATATTATCCAAGAATTTTACAAGTAATATTATCAAATAATATGGAGAATAAGGCTAGTTAGGAAGACCATCCAGAAATTTGCTTTTGGATGAGTATTGAATACATTGAATAACGTGACTATATTTTTCTTTTCTTACAAGTGGTAATTCGATATATCTAATCCAAATACAAAACAATAATATAGAGCTTTCATCTAATTCAAAATAATACACAATATAATATACAACATAAAGTCGAACCTTGCGACGAAAATAATATACATCAATACCTCTCAAAAGTATAGGCCTACAAAAGGAAATATTAGACCCACATTTTATAAATATATATCTACATACATTATTACTTACCAAATATACATGACTATAAAAGACTACAACATTTACAAGCATATACACTAGACTCAAATGGTACATCAAAAATATAAACAACAACCCAATAAGGCTTCTTAGGCTAGCTCACATACAAGGTCACTGAGTCATATACCTGTCAAGTCTCAGTCTGACCGAAGCATTAAAATAATAACCGGGTTAGACTATCTCTAATTATCACAAAAGCTGAAACATTGATAATAAAAGATTGCGAATATTACAAGGATCAATATCCATTAATTGTACTTCACTAACATAATAATACTTCATATAATGATTTATGGTTTATAGTTAAGTTTACGCTTATTTACAACATTCATCAAAGTCAAAGCAACCATTATAATAAGAGCATAGAATATCACAACCACATGTGCAAATAATAGACATGCACTTTGCAAGTCAATACAAGAGACACGCGCTTCATGCCAATATTAGAGATTGCACTTCGAAAATCATAACTCGCTTGAAAACTAGTATCACAAGATGGATCTGAAAACCCATTTAATCTGCCTAAATGAATTCACCCAGATCAAGTCTATAAACTTGGCAAATGATAAGTGTTATCATTTCCGATTAGTAATTATAAAAGTGTCGACTAATGTCCCATAACCACTTAACGTCGCTCAAATATTTACTAAAATCTAGTAAATTCCACTCATGCAAATAAATGTTCATTTAAACAAGTCCATGAATTAAACGATGAAATAAACGCAAGTGTTTCATACCACTTGTTTTACTAGATCGTTTAATTCAATTTCCCATCCAAGCGAGATAGTGTGTTTTTATAATTAAATGGTTTTGCTTTGAAAGCTTAAAAATATTTATTATATATATATATATAATAGAAAACACGCTTTAATTCATATCTATACTTATATAAAACTCTTCACATTAGACTTTAAAATTGAAAGTGTATATATATAATATATTTTCTAAAATCATTCATGTACCACACACACAAAATTTCCATATATATTATATGTATATATATATACACATAAAACAATTTATTTTCAAATGACATTTCTTTTATAAATAACTTTACAAACCAGTGCAAATTAATTGTGTATTTGGCAACAAAACATAGAGCTGAACTGTTTATGAAAGCAATCATTAAAATTGAATTCAAGCATCCAAAAATGCATTAGTAGTTCATCACAACCAAGCGTCAAAATAATGCTAAAATCATAGCAAACATCAAGGCGAACAAGCAAATAACAAAGCAATGCAATTAAGTTGTTTAACGGGCGAATGAGAGACATGTAACATCACTTGGAGCTCTATCCAGGTGCATGACCAGTGCACCGGTCTATAAGGATCGGTTCACCAGTGGCGTCGCTAGGTGAAGCTCTAGGCGATTTCTGTAACGACCTAGAATTTCACCACTTTGATTTGCGAATATTTAATTAGTTTTAGATAATCAAATAATAGATTTTATTATTAAAATAAAAATATTTTAAATAATAATTGATGATGGTGAAATATTTTTTAAAATTTATCAAAAACATATAGTTCGAAGAAAAATCGAAAATGTGACCGAAATTCGTTTTTTGAATTTTTGACTTTTCATCGGCTAAATGTTGTCGGAAAGGTTGTAAACTCTTTTGTATAAACATAAACATAAAAATACAAATTAGTTAGCATATATGTTTGTGCGCGCGCATTTGTATATAGATATATATACTTAAGTATGTGAGGTTTAAAATAAAACATAAAAGAAGTAAAAAGAAAGTGTTTAAGCATGAAATGACATACTGGCAACTTAAGTACAAAACATGTTTAAACATATTAGCTAAGAAAAAGGAAGGAGGGGACAGGATTGTGGGATGAGGTACATGAAGGTGTGGTGGCATGGTGATGTGGCAAGAGGAGGTGGAGGGTAAAGGACCAAGGGTGTTTAGGTAATTTACTTTGTTCTTGCTTATAAATACCCCTTTTATTTCTTCAATTTTGCCTCCTCTTCCTTCTATCATATCTTTCTCATATCTTAAAGTGGAGGTTTTCATTTTTTTAAACCATGTAAGATTCTAGTGGCTATAACTTTAATGTGTACCAGTTCTTCAAATTTTTAGCTTAGCCATGTCAAAATCTCAATGCTTTCAGACTGTTTTTCGAACCCAGATTTTCAAGTCCGAAAATACCACTTCTTCTTTTGACCATGTCTTCCTCAAAAAAGATCCAAATTTAGTGATTCCTTTATTAAAATTGTAAATAAAAGAATTTTCAAGAACTTTCCCTTTGATAACCTTCCAAAATTCCGTGAATATCTTATCCAAAGATAAGTAGGAGGATGATCCATTTTCGGGTTGATTTTTGTGAATTCGATGATAATCCAAAGTTCCTCCACCTTTCAAGGTCGAGCTCCACCACCTTTGGTCCTTGTTCCTAATACTTGGCCGAACCATAAAGCCACCATAAGGTGACTAAATCTTCATTTTCAAATCATATAGCATGGAATTAGGTCATAGAGCAGTTTCGTGGAAGTTCGAGCTATTTTGGTTGCTTTAAAAGTGAGTAAACTTTTATTTTAAATTAAAAGTTTATTACTTCATAAGTTATGCTTAACTTAATGTAAATTTGTTGGAAGTTTGGTTGAGAAATGATGTTGATGTTATGGTTATATATATGTATGTATGTATGCATGCTTATATATGCTTGGATGTAATGTTATACCAAACTTGAGATTTGAAGTATAACTGTTGTTTATGCATGTAGAGATATGATCTTGCTTGTGTTTTCGTATGTGGCATTTGTATTTATGTTATGGATGTGATTATATAGTTGTATGCTATAAAAGTTAGTACCTTGGTATGGTAACAGTGATTTGAAATCCTTATGAAACCATAGTTCTAGTTTTAAAAATCAAAATCATTTTCAAAGTTCAAACGTTGTTTTAGTTTTCAAAACACTTGCTTAAAGTTTGATAAAGTTATTAAGCTTCCATAAGTTAAGAACGTTGTTTTAGTTTTCAAAACACTTGCTTAAAGTTTGATAAAGTTATTAAGCTTCCATAAGTTAAGTTTTCAAAAGAAAGAGCTAAAACAAGTTTTGAATTTATGGTATTCGTAGCGATAGTAGTTATGCGTGCAGTTTAGCTAAAAAGCCCGATTTTTGAAAATTTAAGTTTTATACCTGAAAGGGATTTAGAAATGTTTTATAAACTTAATAATGATGTTAAGAAAGTTAATTAAGAATTTAATAATTTACTATTAATTAATTGAGTTTGGCAATTAATAATTGATTAAGTATTAAACATAGACTAATTAATTATCTTTTAAAGTAGGATTACATTTAATTAATTATTTATTAAGTAAGATTAATTTTTAATTAATTATGAATTAAGTATGCGAATTGTCTTTAATTATTTATTAATTAAGTATAGGGTTAACTATTAATTAATTTTAAAGCAAGTATTTAATTATTTTTAATTGTAAATTAATTATGGGTTTGGTTTAAAGTTTGATTTGTTTTTTAGTTTTAGTTAAGGATATGTAATTAATTAATTGAGATTAACTAATATTTAATTATTTATTAAAGGTTTAAATTATTATTTAATAATTAATTAAAGATTAACTAGGGTTTAATTATTTATTTAATAGTTAATTATTTTTAATTATTAATTAAAGGTTTAATTATTTTTAAATAAAATGTTTATATGTTATTTAACTATAAAATAAAGTTTTAGAAGTTTAGACCACTTCATTTTTAAAAATCGCTTTTGTTTTCAACAAGTTACTTTCTTTTACATGAAGATTTTTGTCCAACGAATTTCTTTGTCATCCATACTTATGTAAACCTAATTGAATATGAAATCCAATGACATCTGTTTAGCAGTATAAATCACCATTCTGCTAATTAACTTGTATTTGCCATCTGTTTGGTAGAATAAATCATCTTTCTAACATAGTTCACCAAGTAGATTATGTTGACATCTATTTGGCAAAATAAAAACCCATTCTGTCACTATGTTAACTTAGACATGCGTTTAGTAGAATAAATTCCCGTCTGCTATTTTAGTAACGTGGATATTTACTTATATGATTGATTGTCATCGACTAATTCCCTTATACATATTTGTCTGTTATGTAAATACCCATGTTATAACTTGAAAAGTAAACTCGGTTAGATGAGAAGCATTGTGGTCACTAAGCTTCTTTCTTATTTTTAAGGTCGGTCATTCTTTTAATTATGGTTTTGAGTTAAGTAACGATTTTAGTAAAGGTGTTTTAAATAATCATTTTGTATATCAAAGGACTTTATTAAATGAGTTTATTAAAGGATTTTTGTTTTAAATAAGGAATATTTATAATAAAGTTTTATAAATGATTTTGGATATTTATAAAGGAAGTTTTATAAATAATTTAGATATTTATAAAAGAGTTTTGTAAACATGACTTGGTGATTTATAAAGATTTTAGTAAATAGGTTTAGAATTTAAGTAAAGGAAACTCAAAAAGAAAAGAGATTTATTAAGAGGATTATAGAAGGAAATTTATAAAAGGATTTAGATTGGATTTCCTTTAATCGACCTTCTAAATTCTAGTTGTATGGATATTCGTTCCACACTTAACACCGAAGAAATATTATTTGAGGTTATTTTTATCTTTAATTTGAATGACTTTTGTTTTGATCCTTTTAATATGATTTTGTAATTAGAAATCTATCACAAACGTTTTCTGAATATACATATGTCAATGAGATAAGTATATAATGTTCTGATAAACGTTTTGAAAAGGGATTTAATAAATGAAAGATTTGTTTTGAGGCTTATTGGCTGCTATGGGTAATTAAATCTCTGAATTGTTGTTGTTTGATTATTAATAGTTAAATAACCGACTATCAATTCTGGATCAAAATAAAACCGACTATCAATTCTTCGATGATGCTGAACTGTGCGTATAAATCGTGTTTTGTTCTCCTAGGACAAATGATAGGGAGATCCGTCAACTTAAATGATTAGGAGTGTTCCTCGCTCCTATGTATTGTTTGATTATTTCCAAACGAACTATGGTTAAGTTTACCAGAATTATCGAAAGTTGTTTTGAAGAGGTCAGGATCGAATAAGTATAAATTATTCGAAAACTGCTTCGATCCAACTCATGCGTTTCAAACTGAAGACATCTTGAAGATGATTGAAGACGGAGCTTTTGAAGTGCAAGGGGTACTTGCAACTAATCCTAAGGGTGATTCCTGTAACGACCCGGAATTTTCGATCCCGAAAATTCCTGATAGTTCGGAAAAGAAGAAAAGAGATAGAAGAAGAAGAAGAAACAGAAAACCAAACTCAGAATCTCACATTCGCGGCAGATAAAATATAATATCAAATAATATTCTTTGCACAAAGAAAGCTGTATTACTCAATTACATCTTAATACATCAGAGTTACAACATTTTATAATCACTGGACAGTTAAAATAACTTGTTCCAGATATACAACAATATAACACAGCGGAAACACTCCATACGTTCCTGCCATCCAGCTCGCCTCCTGAGCTCCAGAACATCCTTACTTGGAAATCTGTAATACTCGGTCTGACCCAAGCATTACATCAAAGTAACACCCGGGTCAGGCTGGAAACTAGCATGAGTAAAACCATAAATAATGAAGTATCAAGCTATAACCTATCAGAATATCAAAGTAACTCGTACCCTTTACGAGTTCTCATAGTCAATATTTATCACACATCAATTTCAAGTTAAATATCCATATTACACCATTCCAGCCTGTTTAATACTACATATCCAATTTACTAAGAATATTGTAAACTACAAATCGAAGTGGTTCCGGGTATTTACTGATACCCGACTCCGGTCTCTTCGAATCTCATGTCATCTTAAACCAATTTATTCAACTGAATACAATTCAATTCTTGATACAGGGTGTAAACTTTATACAGCAATTCATCATAGATCACCACATTATCTCTGTTCAGCCCAAACATATCATATTACAAAATATTTCATATTACATAGCATCACAATCACATACCAGGGGTAACAATAATCAAAGGTATTCTATATCATTCAATCATCCATAAGCAAGGTTAATTGGTCATACTATTTCTAATTAATATAAATAGATTAAATTAATTACTTCAATCATCTATAAATCCTGCTTACTCAACATTAATTAATTACAATCCAATTAATTAATCATCCTCTAATTATCATCTTTAATTACATTAAGTAATGAGCTTTTAATTAATTACACACATAAATTAACCTTTAATTATTCTTATAAATTAACTAACAATAATTTATCACATTGGTTCTTAATTAATTACTCTAATTAATTATTCTATAATCACCACATTGAATAATTATCCTTAATTAATCATACTCATTGATTAACTAACCCTTCATTAATTTGTTCAACTAATCAATCCTTTAATTAATTACACTAAGTAATTAATTCTTAATTACTTCTCTTAAATAATTAACCTTTAATTACTTATTAATTTAGTCTTTCAATTACTTATATTAAGTAATCATCCTTTTAAAAATTCACCTTTAGTAATAAACCATAAATTATCCATCTTAATTAATGAAATAAAGTAATTATCTTTTAACTACAATAATTATCATTAATTAATTACATTAACCAATCAATCCTTAATTAAGCATCTTTTAATTAATAGATTAATTAATTAAGCATACTAAATAATCAATCTTTTAAATTGATTTCACAAATTCATTACCTTTAATTAATTAATCAATTAACCATCCTAATATATTAAATAACTTGTAATTTTATTTAATTACAACTTTAGTTCACCTTAAAACATTTAGGTTTTAATCAATTAAATAATTACTTAATACAACCATTTGAAAACATTTTAAACTTTGAATCTTTTTTTAAACTTGCTAATACCTTGTTTAAAAAACTTAGTTCACATTTACTTAAAAACTTTCTCACTTTTGTTAAGCTTTTAAAACTTACCATCATCAACTTACAAAAATCCCGACCCAACAATAAAATTCCCGAGCCAATATCGTTCCTCATCACTTCATCCTCGAGTCAAAACCCAAACAATTTGAGCCTGCTCCCAAGCGAACTCTTCTTCCTCTTTCGTCTGTTGCTACTTCTACTTCTCCTTCCACTATGCACACAAGGATACGGTGCACATGCACACCCTCTTTTGATCGACGAACTTGCCTCCGACCATCCCTGTTCATCACCTCCGAGCCTCATAGGCTTCCTGACCACCCAGTTCCACGCAGCAACCATTTACACAAAAACTCAATCTTCCTACAACACAAGAAATACACAGATCTCCTTCCTCTACTTCGACCGGTCATCACCGATCACTGTTCGACCCCAAACTTCGCCAGTACCCTCGTCATGAACCTCCCTTACTTCCTCCCCCATACTGCAACCTTAAATCCTTACCGCGACACCATAATTTGACTGGAACCACCCTCCACCAAACCAAGTCCCAAAACCCTACACTGCCCTCTTGCCGCCACTACCATGACATAAAAATTATGCCACCAATTTTCCCACGAACCCTGTACCGCCACCTTCCTCCGACATAAACCCCGACCCTACTGAGTTCTCCGATCGCCTGAATTTGGAAAAAACCCCAATTCCGTTCAACCGAGAAGTCCTCGATAACTACTAGCTTAAAAATCAGGAGACCTATACCTAAAATCACATTTCGAAATACGATTCTGATTATGTAATCAGATTTTGAAATTCACATGTTTGATTTTTTGATAAATAATGATTTTACTGTAAAATCATTATTTATCAATATTTACTTAACATTTTTATCTGCAGTTCTTTATAGAAATGAAATTACATAGCTAGGATCATTTTTCTTTTAAAGATCTTAGCCTAATTTCGACTGTAAAAAGAGAAAATAAATTTAAACTTGATTTAAAATACTGTAACTATGAATAAAGGTTTTATACAGGCATACATATTCAAATATCTGCATATATACAAACATAATCTCATCATGCAAGCAATTTCCACAAAGTTATTCAATGTTTTATTCGCAAGCATTTATTTTATCAGGACTAAGCATAATTAAAGTTAGCAGTCTACTCACCTGTACAACTTAAAACAAAGAAGTTTCTTCCTGGAAGCGGTTTTGATGTATGAACTTAATCTGCTTTGAGTTGCATTTTCTTGCTATATGATGTAGGCTTTGATTGGTTTTAAACTGATGATCTGAAGCTTGGTTGTTGCTTGATTAACTTGTCAGAACTAGATTTGCTTCAGGTTTTTCTTGCTTTGTTGATTTGTTGAAAATATTTACAGGTTGAAGACTGATTTTGTTTCAGGCTGATGTTGAATCTGTTGTGTTGTTTTTTTAATTTCCAGGTTTTTTATTCGAAAGTGGCAGGAAGATGAAATCCTTGTTTAATTCCTTTAATTTTTATTTTCATTACAATTTAAAAAGAAAACATACTGGCCACTTATAAATTGCATGGCATATAAGTTACAATTGTCAAACAATGAGTTTATTGATTACAAATGTTAATTCTATGCATTTTAAAACTTACAAATATATGAAGCCTTATTTATAAATTCCTTATGTTTATAAATTTTTGGTTTTATGTATTTAAATTATATATAAACTATACTTAGCACATGTGTAATTAAGAAACAAGAATATTAACTCTTTGATTAACTCTTGTTTAAATTTTATATTTCAATTGTTACACTTGTATATTTTTATGTTAAATGATTTACTTTTGTTAATTTGGGTGTTAACATTTTAACACTTGTTTTTATTTAAGTCTTTTATAAAGCTTTGGTATTTATTTTACTATTTAAATCAAACTTTATTTAAGATATACTTCTTTTAAATTTTCAATTTTGAATTCAAATTTAAGTCCAACCAAATTTAAGAATCAATTCAAACAATACATATATATCTTAAATAAACCCAAATTCAATTTGTAATTAATAATTATACATAAAAATTTATTTATTTATATTAAAAAAAACCCATTTTCATTATTGTTTGAAAATAACAATTTTTATCAATTTAAAATAATTTATAAAGAGGATTATCACATTTAATTTTTGCTTGAAATTTCCGGGATATCACATTTCCAAAATGGATAAAGTAGGAGTAGTGCCTTTGGCTTTGTTCAGACTCAGAATGAACTTGTTTGGATGAATGCTTGGATTGCATTTCTATTTGGAGGGCAGTGTTAGCATTCCAAGATGGTTTGCTATATAAAAGGTAATCATAGCCTCCAGCCTCACAACTGGTAAATGAATAAAGCATGGATGCGCCGCAGGGCTATGAGGGTCGCTCCTATTAGGGTATGATCATCTCAAGATCTAGTGTCGATATCTCTATGTATGCTTCGGGGCCCATTATGGTTGTTTGATCACAACCAAGGGGTGATTATATTCGACGCTATCTAGTAAGGGGTAGTCCCGGCCCTGAGTAGCAGAGGTGTAATATGTTGTAGCCTTCCGTATATTTTATTTAGAGGTGTAAGGATTCGACGAGTAGACCCTTACCCTTTCATAGTTGGAATCCATTCTCTAATAAATGCCTTCAGACTTGATTGTATACCTATCATGCTGGAATTTAATAATGTAACAATTTCGGCTATGATTATGTATTTTTATTCTAGACATCATTATAATATCACTGGATTTTCTATAGAAAATGTTAGGGTTATTATAGGGTAAAAACCTGTCCATGTTTATGTGTGACGTAGTCTTACGAGATACCTTTTAAATAATTTAATTCCCTGTGATATGGGTTTCTCATGCTGGTTTTAGCAGACTAATCCAGTCATTATTTTCTTCTAATACTCAGGTTAGCCCAAGCATATTCTTCAGAATTAGCTGGATCCTTTGGAGCTTTCAGAAGACGAGCTGGGTTCTCCAAGACGTACCCACATATCTTATATTCTTCCACTGTTAGTTGTCCTTGACGTTTGTTGTAGTATAAATGTCAGTAGTTGTAAGGACGGGTTATTATAACTGTCCAGGCTGATAATAGGTTAATGTACTCCAATGATGTGTATAATAAAGATGATATCTTTTTGTAAAGAATGTACATATTATACATTACTCGTCACATTTTGTGAGATTCTTTTCTGTCTTTTCTTTCTTCAACCCGAATGACATGTCTTTTGGTTAAATGATCAGCACATGAATACCGTGGATGTATTAAGTGTCGTCTTTAGGTGTAAGAAAGGGTGATCGTTACAATTTCCATGCCTTCATGTAGTCCTTTGGCCCGGGTTTTTTTGGTGGTGAATGCTTCTAACGTCTAGGGAACTATTTTTAGTAGCATGCAAACATAAATCCAACTATAGTTTGATGATTCATGTGATCATATAACAAGGGTTTTAGCAAAATGAAAATAGCATAACCAAAGAAACCAACAACACATAAGAATAAAATCTTCAACAATAAATTCACCCAACTCAACAAATTCAGTGTATAAGTTCATAGTAGAAATATTGTGAGTTTTCACTCACCTTTTTTCTTATGATTTTCCCTAGCAATTCAATGAAATTGGTTTGTCTTCTTATTAATAGAAAACCCCTAGAATTCACTTGGGCAAATAGAAAGAATACCATAATAAATTTACTGTAAAAACAGAAATTAATAAGTCTAAAATTTAGAATAGGGTTTGAGAACATCACCTTGGTTTTATTTGAATGTCTAGGATTTTATTTCTATTTTAAAATAGAGATTTTGGATTGAATTAGAAGTGCGATAAACCCTAGCTTTCTTTCTGTTTTTCACTACTTGAAATTCGTATACGTACGTGAGTTGGAAGAATAAGAGAAATAAAGAGGCTCCTAATTTGTTTCTATATTAGGCTTGGGTCTCAATTTATGCCTACCCAAATAAAATGTAAACTCTTTTATTTGTGATCTAACAAACTATAATCAATAAAGTTTTATGTTATTTCTTATTATAAAATCTGTACATATATAATTCATTTAGAGTTGATTGCCCTCGATTCAAACATTGTCATTTAAATTCGAAATTTTAGTCTTTATTTTATTTAAAAAACACTGAAAAATCAAGGTTGTTATAGAAGTGAAGTCCCAGTCTAAATTTATAGAGGTTTGAATCAGCGCTAACAGTAACGACCTGGAGTTTTGGACAATATAAATTTAATAATCTGTATAAATAATTTAATTGGTTTGATAATTTTCTTTATAATATTAATTTAAATTGGTAAATTTATTCTTTTTAAAGGATAATAAATATCTTTCTGACAATATGATAAGATTTGTTTTTCAAAGCTAATGAAATTTTAATTCTATTTATAATATATACATCTGATATATATTGTGAATAGAAGATCTTTTGTTTTAAATAAAAGATTTAATTTTCAAATTGTAATATATATGTATGTATATGTTATAATTTGATATTGTTTTGGAAATTTAATTTTAATCTATTAATAATTTATATATGAATGAATTGTAATCTGAAGCTTTAAAACTTAATACTTTTCAAAAATTAATTTAAAGATTAATTCATTTGTTTTAAAATATAAGATAATCAATTTGTTTTTAAATAAGATAATTTAAAAAGATTTTAAACAAAGTTTTGTCTTTCTTTTAAAGTATTTAAAATTTGAGATTGTTATTTATTTTAGATGTGATAATCTAAATAAGTTTATTTTTTTTCTTTAAAATGCTTAATATAAAATGGTTATGAATGTATAAACATAAATGTTTTAGATTTTAAATTTTACATGTATAAGAAGTTATATTTGTATTAGAATTTGTTTTCTAATATTTCTTTAAAGGATTAAACTTATATTTAAATATGTAAATATTTATTTATTTAAGAGAATTAAAATATGTAAGTTTATGTTTACATTTTAAATTAAATAAAAATTCATAAATAAATTCTTAAGTACAAATGTAAACATATTAACACCCTTCAAAAACACATGTAAGGCAATTATCAATAAAGTGACAAATGTAAATTTTAGGGACAAGTGTCTTTATTTTTAAAATTTATACTTTCTTTAATCATTAATAAAACATAAACACTTTCATTTCTTGGTTTATTTTTCTTAACCCAAATTAATGGCAACTAGAAATTCACTTACAAACCTGAAATTTTAAAACTAAAGCAAATTAATCTGAAATGAAACTGCAACATGCAAAGAGATCAACTTCAACAGCAGGTAAAATCAAATATTTTCCAAACTTCAGGCTTGAAAACTAAACCTGCTCTGTTCCCTGCTATGAAAATTTACAACCTGCAAATTCAAATAAAGAATCAAGTCAAGAAGAGTTTCAACATTTTTAAAGCATTAGGATTTCAACAGCAAGTTTTGATCATCAATTTGGAGCATGCGGTAGGATTTCATAAGTAAGATCAAAGTCTTTTCAAATTTAAAGATTAAGGGCCTGGGAAGTTTAAATCTACTGTTCTGCAAATATCAGGTGAGTAATCATTTTAAAAACAGATTTTGTTCAATTTATAGTTAAATAATATTACATGCAAATGAATCCTTGTTTTGATAATGAATATTTGAGTATGTGAATGTATGACTATTAGAAGTACCTAGTGCCTTTAAATTTGAAATTTAAACTCTGTTGTTTAAGCAGGATTTGACTTTCATCTTTTAAATCCAAAATCCTTCAAAACTATAACTGGTTTGAACTTGTTATATGAATGAAAGTGTATGTTATAGATTGATAGTAATTTTAAAATTAGTTTTATATTTTCTTTTTAAGCTACAGGTGTATATAAATAGGAAGCTACAGTAAAATCAAATTGTAGTTAAAAATCAATTATCCTAATTTTTGTTTAAAAGGGTATGATTGTGTTTGTTATACGAATTCATGATTTTAGAAGAAGAAATCATAATTTTTAACTAGGTATTTGATGAGAATTTTGGGTTTGAACCTTTTTGGAGTTTTTGGTGGTTGCTGTCGATATACGCAACTATTTGGTTTGATTTCTTGGTCGAGTCTTGTTTGAGTGATGATGATAATGGGAAAAATGTTTTAGAAATTTTCCATTTGGTAAATTGCTTGAATTTGAGGAAGTTAGGGTTTTAAGCTTGCTTATCTTCGGTTTACTGTCTAACTGGTTTCGGTGTGGATGCATGACCGGAGTTGATCGCGACTTGGGAATAGTGGCATGGAGGTTGTGGTGATGCTTTGAGGTGGTCGTTGGGGTTTCTGGTGGAGGCGATCATCGGTGGTGATGGATTTTTGGGTTTCGAATAGCTGAAGTAGTTCGAGCTCGAGTACGAAATTTTGATTCATGGACGTATTATCGAATCTGGGTTTACGATTGGGTTCGTGGGTGGTTGGGTGATCATCGTCGATAGTCGCAACGACGTATCTTGGCCGGAGTTGATGGGACATGTGCACAGGGTGGGTGTGTGCACTGGGGAGAGTTCTGTGTTTAGAGAAGACGTATTGATCTCGGGTGGGTTCTCGCGTTGTAACTGGGGGTAACTCGAAGATGAGAGGGTTGGGGTTTGCTTCGTGGCAGGCATGGTTGTGTAGGATGTTTGTCTCGGGTTGGTTTGGGAGGTGATTTGTAGTTAAAATCTGTAATAATGATTAGTGCAAATTCGACTTGTGTTTGAATAATGGAAGTAAGCATTATAGTGTAGACAAGTTTATAAAGGAAAACAAGTTAAAACATGTTATTTTGAATTAAATATAAATCGAACTTTTAAAAGCATTAACCGAAGTTATTTTAAAATTTACATTTGTTTTAAAATGATTCTTTCAAGGTAATTAACTTCATTTAATTTGAATGTTAACCTTAAAGGAAATGTTTGAATTTAAAATATTAATCAAGGTTTCTAAGTAAATTGTTAAGTAATGTTTTGATAACAGAGTTTTACAAATTATTTTAAAATAAATAAGTTCAAATTGGATAATTTAAAGTGTTTTATATTTCCAATTTGATTTCTAAATGTTTTGTTTTCGGATAAGGGTAAGGTTAGAATTTTGTAACCAATAAAATAGATTGTCTTTAAAGTTATTAAAATTTAGTAAATGCAAATGATTAAATTATGATGATTAAGATTAAAATTGTGTGAACTTAAGAATACTTAATTATTAAGATTTGTTAATTTGTAAAGTTTAATTAAGAATAATATTTTCTTAATTAATTAAGGATTTTGAAAATATAAGAAGATTAATTAATTTATTATTTAATTAATTTTAAATAATTAGTTAATTATTTAATTATGGATTAATTAAGTATAATACTTAATAAAGTAATTAATGGTTAATAATTGAATATAATTAAGAAGGTAATTACTTATGAAGTAATTAGAGGAATTACTCATGGAAGTGATTAAATGGAAGTGATTAATGGATAACCACTTGAGGTTATTAATTTAAGGATTATTTAAATTAATTATTTTAAAGTTAATTAATTATGGAGTAATTAATTAATGAATTAATGAATTAAGAATTATTTAATAATGAAATTAATTATTTGTTAAGTAATTAATTAAGAGAGTAATCAAGATTTATTAAGGAAGTAATTAGGAGATAATTACTTATGTAAGTAATTAAGAGTTAATTACTTAATTAATTTTAGTTAATTAATTAATGTGATTAATTAATTAGTGAATATGATTAATTTAAGATTAATAACTAAGTGTAATTAATTAAAAATGTAATTAATTAATAAAGTAATTAATTAAAGGATTATTCATTATTTAATTGAACAATTAATTACTTAACGAAGTAATTAAAGATTGATTAATTAGAATAATTAATCAAGGGTTAAATAATTAATTAAAAAGTTAATTAATTAAGATAAGTAATTACAAATTGTTAATTACTAATAATGATTAACGAGTTGATTAATCATAAGTTAATTAGTTAATTAATTAAAGTATTATTAATTAATAAGGATCATTAATTAATGTGATTAAAGATATTAATCAAGGTTGATTAATATAAGTGATTAATTTAAGGGTGATTAATTATTGTAATTAATTGAGGTATAATGCAATTAATTATAGCTAATTAATAGAAGTAAATGAATGATCATTAATTATTGTAATTAATGATAGTAATTAAAGATTTAATTACTGAATATGGTTAAGGACAATTACTTGAATGTAATTAAGATAATTAACTAAGGAAGATT
Source organism: Allium cepa (assembly GCA_030765085.1). Classification (NCBI taxonomy): domain Eukaryota; kingdom Viridiplantae; phylum Streptophyta; class Magnoliopsida; order Asparagales; family Amaryllidaceae; genus Allium; species Allium cepa. Next base: position 186,777,267 of record CM060934.1, read on the forward strand.
AATTAAGGAAGATCATTAGAGATGATTAATTTATTCATTTGGAATAATAATTAATGAAGAAGGATTATGGTAATCCAACTGATTAAGAGGTAATCAATTCTGTTTTGGATGTTTGATTAATATGGGTTGATTGATTAATATTGGTTAATTGATTAATATTGGATGATCAATATTTGGAGATTGATACGGGATGATTGGTTGATATTGGATGTTTGATATTTGTTGATACTGGGTATCTCTGTTATGTAATATGCTGCTTTGTGAAGATGAATATTGGTATGAATTATCTATTGTGATAATATGATTCATTTACCTGTTTATATGATCCTGAATATAAGTTTAAATTGTTTAAACCCTTATGTACAACTTGGACATTAAAATGACATTTGGTTTCGGTGAGACCAAGATCGGGTTTCCATATTTGGATATCCGAAAACCACACTGATTCCAATTAAACGTTAGGTCGTGTATCCAAGTGGAGCAAGTGAAGACTCGAGATGTAAGGGCTATACGTCAGTATAACTCTGTGGGTGATTCCGTAATGAGTTGACGGAATAGTGTTTATAGATTCGAGATGGTGATTTAGAGTGCAAGGGCTATGGTCGTTGACTCTAAGGGTGATTCCAATAATGAGTGCAACGAGATAGTGTCTTCGGTTTCGTTCGAACCCGGAACGAACTTGTATGGATTGAGTGCTTTCAGAACATCGTCAGGTGGACGATGAGCATTCTAAGATAGATGTGTTCTATAAAGGTAATCATAGCCTCAAGCCTCATCAACCGGGAATGGCTAAAACAGGGGAGGTGCAGCAAGGCTTCGTGGGTAGCTCCCACTGGAGAGCAAGATTTCCCCCTGTCTAGAAGTCCCTTTTTATTCGACTGTGTGGGAAGTTGGGTCGCGGCCAACTGCGGGGTTGTCTTGTTCGGGACTGTCCAGTAAGGGATGGTTCCGGCCTTGTGTTGCAGGGGAGCGGGCGTACTCCTCGGTACGTTGATCTAGGCCACGTACTGTGACGGGGGGGGGGGGGGGGGTACCCCAGTAGCCCTGCCATTGATGGAAACCCTTCTTCCTACGATACCCTACGGTTTTGATTGTATTACCCACTTTTGTGGCTAGTAGCTGGAATTTAATGAATGTAACAATTTCGGCTATTTCTTATTTACTTGAAAACCCTAGACACTATTATAATATCACTGGATTTCCTATCAAATGTTTTGGTTAGCGTAAGGTAAAAACTTTTCCATGTTTATGTGTGGGGAGTCTTACGTGATACCTTTTCTTTTCAAAGGTTTTTCTAAAGTTAAGCAACTTTAAAACGTTTACTCACACCAGACCCCTGTCTGACCCAAGTGTTTATTTTCTGTTTTATTAAACTCTTGGGTACTCATATTATGTATGAGTAGTCAAGTGTTTCAGGTTTGCTTGACGAATTCTGAAGGAGATATGGAACAGGAGGCTTCGACGTGTAGATATATATATATGTTTCCGCTGTATTTGTTGTATCTGTTTCTGTAGTACTTGAGTTGTATCGTTAGACAGATGTTTATAACTGTCTATTATCTGTTGTTTAAGTTGTGTACTCTGATGTAATGAGATACTATGTAATATTTATAAAATATATTATATTTCATTCGTTCCGCTCTGAGTTATCTGTTGTTGTGTTCTTCTTTCTCTTTCTTTTTCTTCTTCTATCCCTTTCTTCAAGATGATGCGATTTCCTGGAGATAGGAAGTCGGGTCGTCTCATTTGGTATCAGAGCATTAGGCTCTGAAGTGTGTCTTTCTTTAGGGAGCATTAGGTTGAGTGAATACCTAGGCTCTGGAGTGGTGTCTTTCTTGAGAGAGCGTACTTGTAATTTTTATATATAACTATATATCTATATATATATATATATATATATCCGTATCCACCTAATCTTTTGGGTTATCTGTTCGGATTTTCCAACATAATTTTTAGAGGTAGATGGAGTAGTGGTGTGTGTGTGTAACACGACTGCCACTAATGGAAGAGGTTCATATGTTGAGATTGGAAGTGTATTTGTTGAGACTGTAGACCTAATACCGTCTCGAGTGAGATTTATAGTTTGGAGTAAAAGTCTCTCTGATATCCGAAAGAAATCTTTATAAAGATTCGGAGTTCATCTTTGAGGGTAAGTTTGAATTTCGCTCGGGTGAGCAAATTCTTCTTGAGTTTGGATCTGTCAGAAGTGCAGAAGTAAGTAATGATATCTTGGTAACTGCGTGATGAGATGCAGTATCCATGGATATTTCAGAAAATGTTTTCTTTTGAAGAAGTTTTGGAAGTGATTGAGGAGCAGTCTTTATCTGCCGCAGGGAAGATTCATCTGTGTAGAAGTTGTTTTGATCTTTAGCATGGAGGTTGGCTGTTTTGGAATATGAGACTAAGATCTATAAGTTGCTTCACCTTGGCATAGTCTCATTTGTCATTTCTTAGGAAAGCGAGATATAGATGCTTGGTTTTGGAGTTCGGAGAGCCTTTGGATCTGAAGTCTTTGGTTAGCTGTGGTAGCAGTGCTGCTCGAAGTGTCGGTGTGCTGACGAGAAGGTCTTTTAGCTTTGCTGTATCATCGAAGTAGAGTTTGGAAGCAACAGTGTGGTCTGTTTCTTTGATGATTCAGGAATCTGGGTGGTTCTTCTATCAACAGCCCAGGCAGTTGGTAAAAGTTTTCTTGGAGGTTAACCTTGTTTGGAAAAGCTTTAAGGCTGTTCTAATTGGTAAAGAGAGGATAGTTTCTTTGGAATCCGAATTGGGTTGGATCGCAAAAGTGACTTGCGATTAATTTGGGAAATTTTCTTGGCAATCTTTTGTTCGAGATTGAGGATTCTCATGTGGAAGTAGGAGCTACTGAAGTAATCAGAAGTTTGTCTGCATCTGGAAGTTGAGTTCTATGTTGTTTTGGTTCCGGAAGCGATTTTGGTAGTCAGCCTAGTAGTAGAGTTGGAGTAGCAACTCAGATATCTTTGGAATTTGGATTTGACCAGATCTTGTTTTGAGTTGGATTCTACGGTAAGGTTGTGACGGAGTCAGATGAGTCACTTAGATTTTATGGATTTGATGAGCAAAGTTTTCCCAGATATATTGGGCAAGTTTGTATTCGTGTTCATCAGCAATATTCTCATCTATTTCAGAATCAGAGTTGTGCAGCGGAAGCAAGGTAGCTGCTGTGCAAGGAAGGAAGTAAGTTCAGTTTGCTATTGCTTGGCAGTAGAGCTTGAGTTTTGAATTTCGACGGATCTTGGAAGACTTTTCTGTTGAATAGGATCCAAAAAATGCTTTGTTTTGGTTTAGTTGTTTCTGGAAGTATCCGCATAGGTTGAACTGACCAGGAAGAATATTGGCAGCCCAGGATTGTCTGTTGAGTTACAGATATGAGATAAGGAGTTTTGGAATTCGAAGTTGGAGACTTCAGTGTTGTTAAAATTCTCTGGTTAGGAGAGTTGAAATTGGATAAGATTGGTTGGCTAGTCTGAGGCATTTGAGATTTTCTTATCCGTGTCTTGATAGGATGGGATTGAATTGCCAGTTTGGATAGTTGGAATTCATTATATTTCACGTATCTCTGAGGGAGTACGTGTATGATTCATTATTGGTTGTTGAATCTATAGTTAAGTTGGATGTTGAGCTGGATTTGAGAGAAATCTGATGTTCTGTTCAGATTGATGGATCTAGAGATGAGTGGAGCTCTGGATTTTTGTTGTATAGTCAGTTTATTGGCTTTTGTAGAGAGAGTCTCCTGGTGATTTATACTTGGGAAACTCGAGATAATATTAGAGATTTATTCTGATTTGTGACAGAATAATTAGTTAGGTTTGATTGTTTGATTTATTGCTATGGTTGTTAGTAATTGGTTGTTATGAATGCTTTGCTCTTTGAAATTAAAATCTATACTGGGTTATTAAATTACCTTTGCTTTTAAATTTCGGGGACGAAATTCTTTTAAGGGGGAGGATTGTAACGACCCGGAATTTTGGGCAATATAAATTTAATAATCTGTATAAATAATTTAATTGGTTTGATAATTTTCTTTATAATATTAATTTAAATTGGTAAATTTATTCTTTTTAAAGGATAATAAATATCTTTCTGACAATATGATAAGATTCAATTCTATTTATAATATATACATCTGATATATATTGTGAATAGAAGATCTTTTGTTTGAAATAAAAGATTTAATTTTCAAATTGTAATATATATGTATGTATATGTTATAATTTGATATTGTTTTGGAAATTTAATTTTAATCCATTAATAATTTATATATGAATGAATTGTAATCTAAAGCTTTAAAACTTAATACTTTTCAAAAATTAATTTAAAGATTAATTCATTTGTTTTAAAATATAAGATAATCAATTTGTTTTTAAATAAGATAATTTAAAAAGATTTTAAACAAAGTTTTGTCTTTCTTTTAAAGTATTCAAAATTTGAGATTGTTATTTATTTAGATGTGATAATCTAAATAAGTTTATTTTTGTTTTCTTTAAAATGCTTAATTTAAAATGGTTATGAATGTATAAACATAAATGTTTTAGATTTTAAATTTTACATGTATAAGAAGTTATATTTGTATTAGAATTTGTTTTCTAATATTTCTTTAAAGGATTAAACTTATATTTAAATATGTAAATATTTATTTTTAAGAGAATTAAAATATGTAAGTTTATGTTTACATTTTAAATTAAATAAAAATTCATAAATAAATTCTTAAGTACAAACGTAAACATATTAACACCCTTCAAAAACACATGTAAGGCAATTATCAATAAAGTGACAAATGTAAATTTTAGGGACAAGTGTCTTTATTTTTAAAATTTATACTTTCTTTAATCATTAATAAAACATAAACACTTTCATTTCTTGGTTTATTTTTCTTAACCCAAATTAATGGCAACCAGAAATTCACTTACAAACCTGAAATTTTAAAACTAAAGCAAATCAATCTGAAATGAAACTGCAACATGCAAAGAGATCAACTTCAACAGCAGGCAAAATCAAATATTTTCCAGACTTCAGGCTTGAAAACTAAACCTGCTCTGAAAATTTACAACCTGCAAATTCAAATAAAGAATCAAGTCAAGAACAGTTTCAACATTTTTAAAGCATTAGGATTTCAACAACAAGTTTTGATCATCAATTTGGAGCATGCAGTAGGATTTAATAAGTAAGATCAAAGTCTTTTCAAATTTAAAGATTAAGGGCCTGGGAAGTTTAGATCTGCTGTTCTGCAAATATCAGGTGAGTAATCATTTTAAAAACAGATTTTGTTCAATTTATAGTTAAATAATATTGCATGCAAATGAATCCTTGTTTTGATAATGAATATTTGAGTATGTGAATGTATGACTATTATAAGTACTTAGTGCCTGTAAATTTGAAATTTAAACTCTATTGTTTAAGCAGGATTTGAATTTCATCTTTTAAATCCAAAATCCTTCAAAACTATAACTGGTTTGAACTTGTTATATGAATGAAAGTGTATGTTATAGATTGATAGTAATTTTAAAATTAGTTCCATATTTTCTTTTTAAGCTACAGGTGTATATAAATAGGAAGTTACAGTAAAATCAAATTGTAGTTAAAAATCAATTATCCTAATTTTTGTTAAAAGGGTATGATTGTGTTTGTTATACGAATTCATGATTTTAGAAGAAGAAATCATAATTTTTAACTAGGTATTTGATGAGAATTTTGGGTTTGAACCTTTTTGGAGTTTTTGGTGGTTGCTGTCGATATACGCAACTATTTGGTTTGATTTCTTGGTCGAGTCTTGTTTGAGTGATGATGATAATGGGAAAAATGTTTTTGAAATTTTCCATTTTGTAAATTGCTTGTATTTGAGGAAGTTAGGGTTTTAAGCTTGCTTATCTTCGGCTTTACTGTCGAACTGGTTTCGGTGTGGATGCATGACCGGAGTTGATCGCGACTTGGGAATAGTGGCATGGAGGTTGTGGCGATGCTTTGAGGTGGTCGTTGGGGTTTCTGGTGGAGGCGACCATCGGGGGTGATGGATTTTTGGGTTTCGAATAGCTGCAGTAGTTCGAGCTCAAGTACGAAATTTTGATTTATGGACGTATTATCGAATCTGGGTTTACGATTGGGTTCGTGGGTGGTTGGGTGATCATCGTCGATAGTCGCGACGACGTATCTTGGCCGAAGTTGATGGGACATGTGCACGGGGTGGGTGTGTGCACTAGAGAGAGTTCTGTGTTTGGAGAAGACGTATTGATCTCGGGTGGGTTCTCGCGTTGTAACCGGGGGTAACTCGAAGATGAGAGGGTTGGGGTTTGCTTCGGGGCAGGCGTGGTTGTGTAGGATGTTTGTCTCAGGTTGGTTTGGGAGGTGATTTGTAGTTAAAATCTGTAATAATGATTAGTGCAAATTCGACTTGTGTTTGAATAATGGAAGTAAGCATTATAGTGTAGACAAGTTTATAAAGGAAAACAAGTTAAAACATGTTATTTTGAATTAAATATAAATCAAACGTTTAAAAGTATTAACCGAAGTTATTTTAAAATTTACATTTGTTTTAAAATGATTCTTTCAAGGTAATTAACTTCATTTAATTTGAATGTTAACTTTAAAGGAAATGTTTGAATTTAAAATATTAATCAAGGTTTCTAAGTAAATTGTTAAGTAATGTTTTAATAACAGAGTTTTACAAATTATTTTAAAATAAATAAGTTCAAATTGGATAATTTAAAGTGTTTTAAGTTTCCAATTTGATTTCTAAATGTTTTGTTTTCAGATAAGGGTAAGGTTAGAATTTTGTAACCAATAAAATAGATTGTCTTTAAAGTTATTAAAATTTAGTAAATGCAAATGATTAAATTATGATGATTAAGATTAAAATTGTGTGAACTTAAGAATACTTAATTATTAAGATTTGTTAATTTGTAAAGTTTAATTAAGAATAACATTTTCTTAATTAATTAAGGATTTTGAAAATATAAGAAGATTAATTAATTTATTGTTTAATTAATTTTAAATAATTAGTTAATTATTTAATTATGGATTAATTAAGTATAATTACTTAATAAAGTAATTAATGGTTAATAATTGAATGTAATTAAGAAGGTAATTACATATGAAGTAATTAGAGGAATTACTCATGGAAGTGATTAAATGGAAGTGATTAATGGATAATCACTTGAGGTTATTAATTTAAGGATTATTTAAATTAATTGATTTAAAGCTAATTAATTATGGAGTAATTAATTAATTAATTAATTAATTAAGAATTATTTAATAATGAAATTAATTATTTGTTAAGTAATTAATTAAGAGAGTAATCAAGATTTATTAAGGAAGTAATTAGGAGATAATTACTTATGTACGTAATTAAGAGTTAATTACTTAATTAGTTTTAGTTAATTAATTAATGTGATTAATTAATTAATGAATATGATTAATTTAAGATTAATTACTAAGTGTAATTAATTAAAATGTAATTTATTAATAAAGTAATTAATTAAAGGATTATTCATTATTTAATTGAATAATTAATTACTTAATGAAGTAATTAAAGATTGATTAATTAGAATAATTAATCAGGGGTTAAATAATTAATTAAAAAGTTAATTAATTAAGATAAGTAATTACAAATTGTTAATTACTAATTATGATTAATGAGTTGATTAATCATAAGTTAATTAGTTAATTAATTAAAGTATTGTTAATTAATAAGGATCATTAATTAATGTGATTAAAGATATTAATCAAGGTTGATTAATATAAGTGATTAATTTAAGGGTGATTAATTATTGTAATTAATTGAGGTATAATGCAATTGATTATAGCTAATTAATAGAAGTGAATGAATGATCATTAATTATTGTAATTAATGATAGTAATTAAAGATTTAATTACTGAATATGGTTGAGGACAATTACTTGAATGTAATTAAGATAATTAACCAAGGAAGATTAATTAAGAAAGATCATTAGAGATGATTAATTTATTCATTTGGAATAATAATTAATGAAGAAGGATTATGGTAATCCAATTGATTAAGAGATAATCAATTCTGTTTTGGATGTTTGATTAATATGGGTTGATTGATTAATATTGGTTAATTGATTAATATTGGATGATCAATATTTGGAGATTGATACGGGATGATTGGTTGATATTGGATGTTTGATATTTGTTGATACTGGGTATGTCTGTTATGTAATATGCTGCTTTGTGAAGATGAATATTGGTATGAATTATCTATTGTGATAATATGATTCATTTACCTGTTTATATGATCCTGAAAATAAGTTTAAATTGTTTAAACCCTTAAGTACAACTTGGACATTAAAATGGCGTTTGGTTTCGGTGAGACCGGGATCGGGTTTCCATATTTGGATATTCGAAAACCACACCGATTCTAATTAAACGTTAGGTCGTGTATCCAAGTGGAGCAAGTGAAGACTCGAGGTGTAAGGGCTATACATCAGTATAACTCTATGGGTGATTCCGTAATGAGTTGACGGAATAGTGTTTATAGATTCGAGATGGTGATTTAGAGTGCAAGGGCTATGGTCGTTGACTCTGAGGGTGATTCCAATAATGAGTGCAACGAGATAGTGCCTTCGGTTTCGTTCGAACCCAGAACGAACTTGTATGGATTGAGTGCTTTCAGAACATCGTCAGGTGGACGATGAGCATTCTAAGATAAATGTGTTCTATAAAGATAATCGTAGCCTCAAGCCTCATCAACCGGGAATGGCTAAAACAGGGGAGGTGCAGCAAGGCTTCGTGGGTAGCTCCCACTGGAGAGCAAGATTTTCCCCTGTCTAGAAGTCCCTTTTTATTCGGCTGTGTGGGCAGTTGGGTCGCGGCCAACTGCGGGGTTATCTTGTTCGGGACTGTCCAGTAAGGGATGGTTCCGGCCTTGTGTTGCAGGGGAGCGGGCGTACTCCTCGGTACGTTGATCTAGGCCACGTACTGTGACGGGCGGTACCCCAGTAGCCCTGCCATTGATGAAAACCCATTCTTCCTACGAGACCCTACGGTTTTGATTGTATTACCCACTTTTATGGCTAGTAGCTGGAATTTAATGAATGTAACAATTTCGGCTATTTCTTATTTACTTGAAAACCGTAGACACTATTATAATATCACTGGATTTCCTATCAAATATTTTGGTTAGCGTAAGGTAAAAGCCTTTCCATGTTTATGTGTGGGAAGTCTTACGTGATACCTTTTCTTTTCAAAGGTTTTTCTAAAGTTAAGCAACTTTAAACCGTTTACTCACACCAAACCCCTGTCTGACCCAAGTGTTTATTTTCTGCTTTATTAAACTCTTGGATACTCATATTATGTATGAGTAGTCAAGTGTTTCAGGTTTGCTTGACGAATTCTGAAGGAGATATGGAGCAGGAGGCTTCGACGTGTAGATATATATATATGTTTCTGCTGTGTTTTTTGTATCTGTTTCTGTAGTACTTGAGTTGTATCGTTAAACAGATGTTTATAACTGTCTATTATCTGTTGTTTAAGTTGTGTACTCTGATGTAATGAGATACTATGTAATATTTATAAAATATATTATATTTCATTCGTTCTGCTGTGAGTTATCTGTTGCTGTTGTGTTCTTCTTTCTCTTTCTTTTTCTTCTTCTATCCCTTTCTTTCTTCAAGATGATGCGATTTCCTGGAGATAGGAAGTCGGGTCGTCTCACTAACCGTCGAATGGAACTGAATTAGATCTAGGCTACACGGCCACAAATTATTAGCCCCTTCAAAAGTCTTCGAGTTAACCACTCTACCTTCGTGGTCAACCGCTCAAGATCGATATGGGTATGGGAACCATTGACTTAGCAAGTGTAATTTGTCCAACTTTTTTTAACGTTACTTCTTCTGGTTCAATTGTTCTCTTTAATTATTCAATTAACGTTAATCAATGTTATCTCTTACCTTAATTAAATTTCTAAAACGTTAAGCTACCATTAATTTTAACGGTGTTAATTAATCATTACTTGATTTCAAATTATTTTCTTAATTACATATAATTATTTCCAATGATGAAAATTCAAAGGTTGATAACTTCTCGTTTGAACTCCGGTTGGAAAAGTTTATATATGAAAATTAATCAGAAAATCACCATGAATCCAATGGTATAAGTCTCGTGGCCAAATTCCAGCATATAAAAAATTCCATTTTCGATGTTAATCAATTAATTCCTATTTTAATTAATTAACCAAAAAGTGCGAGGTGTTACAGACAAGGAATATACATAAAAGAGGAAAGAGATGCATAAAGTGTGGATTTCTTTTCTGTAGTTTACACCATCTATTTCAACAAAAAGGAAATTGATAATTCCTTGCAATTTCAAACGAAGCAGCCCTCTTATTTTAGGTTGATTTATGGAAATTCATAATGGGAAACCTTTTCTGAAGGATAATTCTAATGGATAAAAATATGAAAATGGCTACTTTAGTTAGGAATTAATAACTAGAAACATAAAAATAAAAAAATAAGTATGTATAACTGCACTAAATGTTTGATATAAAAATATAATTAATACAACATAATATGAGTTAATATTCGCATTAGTTATAGATCGAATGTGAGAATAAAATTTGCAACGAAAGATAGGATTAGGAAATAATGATGGGAAGGTTGTAACTCCAAAATTTATAGATAATGTATAATAAACTGGAAATTAAAAGGATTTAAGTAGGTTGTAAATGGGGTAATGGGACTGATTAATGAGACTATTTGGGTAGTTGTGGAAAGATAAGAATGAAATAATGGGTAAGATTTGAATAAGTAATTAAATGTCTTTAGGAAATGTTCATTAAGATAATAATCATTTATTACAGACAAAAGGACATTTATAGGGAAAATAAATAAAACATGCTAGGTAGTAATTAAATATTATAAGGCGGTATAATTGTCATTAGAGTAAAGTATACAGCCTTAAATATGAAAATAGAGATTAGTGGATTTTGCACAATATTAAAGCTTAGAACGATTAATTTGATTTAGTGGATTGGGGTGTGAGGTTAGTAGAGTAATACAATGAAAGTATGCCCTTGAGTCAGAGCCTACCAGAAGTTGTATACACTTATTACTGATGTCGGACATCTTCAACCTTAGGAACCATAGGAAAGGGATTTACATTGCAGATAGATTAGGGGAAAATATACCCGGGTGTTCGCTTTGGATTTGAAGTATTAAATGGCCCAGAACCTTTTAGGAAATGAGGTCTATTTCATATAAATTGGAGGTTGTAAGTGACCAAAAAGGGTATTTTTCTAGGCTGACTTAGTTAAAATAAATGTTGGAACTGGGCCAACCCGTGGAGGAAGATATGAGTAATTTCAAAAAAAAATTTTTTTTACCCTACTATATCTTTATTGGGCCTATGAAGTCCAATTCATTTAGAACATTACTAAATTTTGTTTAAATAAAATCATGTATTTTATTTAAATTATAAATTGAACTTTTGAAATTTATTTTCATTTTAGTTTCACTTCATATATAAATACACACACACACACACACACTTATATCGATATATACATGTATCATTTACATATATGTTTATGCACGCGCATGTGTAACATAGTAATCTGTACAAGGTATAACATGCTTGTATATAGGTGCTGCAATTTACATTACCACGGACACATTAGCTCATTTTTTATGTATTGTATGTTGTCAAATATGTGCATATACATATACTTATAAATTACAAATAATTATATATGTATGTATGTATGTATACATATAAAAGTAAATATATATAAATATGTTCCATTATTAAAATATTATAGAAAAATATATTTATGTAAACTACATGTTGTTTGCACCAAAAATTGGCACAAACACTCAATAAAGTTTTGTAGAGAAATAAATAAATAATATAAAATGAAAATGGAGGAATATAGCAATGAAATAGCAGAAAGTTAAATTAATAAATAAGAAACAATGATTTATAGTAATTCGGCGTTGTTTTCCTACGTCCACTTTGAATAGATTGCTTTATTAATCATTTTGTAAATTGAGTACCATAGGGATCAGATAAAATCCTTATTTACAATAGAGCACAAAGCAACTAACAGCGTAAACGTCTCGAAAATGAATAACCAAACCTGTATTTATAGATGAAGATGGCAAAATATATTCATGAAAATTCGATAGAAGGACCTCCAAGACAATATAGACCCATAAAAGGGATCTTATGGACCAAATCCCAAAGAATAGGGATCGATACCAATCCCCCTTTTGGAGTTATTTAGGGGTGCGATCCCTATGGTGGCTTCTCCATGTTAAAATATGCTTAGCCTCTAAGTTTCATGCCAATCAGATTAGTAGAACTTGAGTTATTGCTTGATCTTTGCTTCAATTGTGAATTGCCTCCCGATTTAAGCCGATCCCTATTGAGGGAAGATGCCCGATCCCTCTTATTTCATCTTCTTAAGGTATGATCCCTATGGTAGGCTCCCTAGAGTCCCTACATCTTGCTCACAAACTTTCATATGCATTGGACTTATGGATATTAAGATATTAGCTGCTTTCTATTGAAGTGCACTTGCTTCTTGAAACATGTCGATCCGTATGTTGGAGAATGGTTATTGCCAATCCCTCCTTTATGTTGAACTATGCTTCGTATTTTAGACATTCTGCATTGCATATCTCTTAATTCTGTTTGATCACGACTTCATATTATCATCTGTGCTTGACTTCTGGACCCCACAATCATCGCTATGGACTTACCGGCCTTGATGACAATCAAATCTAACTTGTCCAATCAGATCAATATAGCGGTGACAAAATGCCGAATAATACTTGCCCCTACAAAGTACATTTTGTGCTGAACATGACATGCTTTGAATCGAAGTAGGTTATAGTCATCGGAAAGAAATCAATCTAGTTTTCTGCATAGTCGTTGTCCTTTCTTCCTATTATTTTCCCAAAGTGTTGTATCTCTCTTAGATCATCATGATGCTTGGTCGATTTCCAATAGTATAAATTTAGGATTATATTCCGTCAATTGATATCCATGTCCGGTTCTACAAGACTAGCAAGCTTTGGCTATCTGATCCGGTCTCGACCTTGAAAGCTTCAGTTTAAGTTTAATTTCTATTGATTTCAAAAATTGAACTTTTAGACTACACACGTGCACATTCAGGTACACGTTCTTGTTGTTGGCTCTTGGACGCGTTTGTACACTCATGGATCATCGCCGATTTAAGTTGAGCTATACACAAGTTCATTGCATTTTGTATATATGAACTTTACATAATCTTCATGTCCATGTTTGTATGCTCATGGCCGACCCTTTTTTTCCTTATATGTTCATAGGGATCGACATTCTTCTACCCGATCACTCCCTTCTTTCTCTTGACTCCAAGGGAGGCCGAACCCTTATCTCCCATATATGACCTAACACTTTCCTTCTACTTCTTACTTTAGTTCATTCCTTCAACTTCCTTTATTCTTTTCAAGCTCGGTTCCAAAACCTCCCATTCCAAACTTGAAAACGCGTTCCCTCCCTCTTAAGTCATTTATCACTTTCTTCCTTAGATTCCTCATTTCTATCTTTCTCTAAAGCGTTGCTCTATCCATAAATTGAATTGAAATCTAGAATTTTCTCTTGAGCAATTAGATCTTTACATACTTGGGTAGGTTTTCTATTCTCTAACCTTTGATTCATGATGAGATATTGGGTTCGATTACGTTAATACATGGGTTAAGGAAGAGATGAGATGGATGCTGATGATGTAGAGTTTGGAAAAGTAGTAAAGGATGAAGAAGAGAAGAGCAAAAAACGAAGGAAACAATGAGATCAATCGTGATAAAGTAAGTGAAGAGGGTTTGGTAGTGAATGTTTAAGATGGAGGGATCGATGGTTGAGCATATGAGGAGGGAAGTATGATTGAAGTAGAGGGATCGTTATTTGAAGTTCAAATAGGGACAGGTTATGCTTGGTTAGGCATAGGAGTTGGTTACATTGCTGAGTAGAGGGATCTGCTGTTTTGGAGTTTGGAGGGATCAGCTGCTTTGTTGGTGTGTTGTAGATGGACGGATCGATCATTGGCTCATTAAGAGGGATCAGTTGTTATAAGGGAGTGGGATCAGAACAAATAAGGATCGGCATAAATAGGAGTCGGTTATTTGTACTTTGCTGATCCTAAGATTTGAATTGAACTTGAAAACTAATCCATATTCACTTGTTCGAACAATTAGAACAAATCCCTTTCCAATGAATTTGAACATATGATGATAACGGAAAACATGATTCGAAAATTGAACGACCAAGCTCTTGGGATTTAGAATATGAACCAAAACTTTGCATATAGACTTTAATAATGGACTTCACACTTTGACATGCCAAAGGTCGATCCTAAAGCTTAAACAACCAATCAATCTAAATTCCAGTTGAGATGGTTAGCGATGATAGTCACTCTGGCCGGAATACAAAATCTCATCATTTGCTTTTTGCTTTTAGTTTTGAACTATTTATCTCTACATTGCACAACAATGCGCCACACTAGCTTCTACTTAGCATGGTCGGATGTGTGTCGCCCTTCAATTCTTTTATTCGGGAGATGCTAAATTACCTTGTGTTAATCGGGCTTTTAACCCAATAGAATTCAAAGGGAACTAGAACATCCACATAAAGTCAAAACAACTCAAGAATCAACCAAAAGGACCAAAAGAAGAAGCTAAGAAAGACCCAAGAGGAAAGATGCAAAAATAGGCTAAGGGGATGGATCGCTAGCAATCCATTACCTATTGATCGTTGGCGATCCATAAGGATTGCCTATGGATCCTCCAAACTTCTCGCATCATGGACCAATATCTTTTCTAGGGATGCCATCCATGTTTCATGATATTCCAAGCAAGTTAGTTCGAGAATTGAGCATTCGTCTGATTCCAGTCATAATTCAACAAAACCTGTTCATGAATCACCATCAAAATAAGGCAAGTCGTTATGAGATTACATGGGAGCATTTACATAAGATAAAGAGCATGATCCAAGTGAAACTATCCAAAACTTTGACTACATGGATCACAAGCGATCCATGCCCTGTGGATCACTAGCGATCCATCAGGTTAGGTCGGTTCGCTGTGAACTTTTTGGAGCACCTTCGTACCATCAAATATGGGCTTCTGGTAAAGCATCCTAGCCCAATAGCACTTTAATACCTATAATTGCTCACCTATCTGCAACATGAAGGGAATCTTTTGGGCTGGCTACTAGAACTCTGTAGAAGTTAATCTTCACTCTCCTCCCACATTATATTCATCTAAGGGTTCACTGTGTTTCTCCAGTAAACTCTGGCACTTGTGACTTGATCTAACTTTGGAAAATCAATCATACTGTAGTCTGTTTCCACTTGTAATGACAGTTAGTTAATAGAAAGTTATAAAATGGACGCAGGCTTCATTAACAGCTGAACCACTATGAAAATCTTCTTGTTCCTTTACTTTTTCTGTGATCTACCATTGCCTTCTCTATTTTAATTGCCTTAGTAAATAGGTTGGTGCTTTCATGCTCAATGTAGGGTGTTGACCCATATTTTGGGTTAATACCTCGGAATAGCTCCCGCTCAACTACACCTGAATAGTTATGCCTTCCTTCATCGCACTTTCTTGCTATTCATGGATGTTTTGTTCTGCCCACCATCTCCTGAGGACATCGGGTTTATTTACGAGTTCAAATGACGGATGGGGAGCCTTTCCTCGTGCCTTCGCCCAACTGTCAAGTTTTAAGTGGCACTTGGAATAAACTTGGCCTCTTTAAACATGAATGGTTCTATGTTCGTTGTCTCCCTAGCTTCGCGAGGCGATGTTTGGAAGGACTTAGGTGTTTCCTTGAATTTGTTCCCGAATTCTTTAGCCCAAGTCATATCTAGAACTAAATAATACTTCGAAAATCGATAGTTATTCATCCATGTCTAGAAGGCAATAGTTTCTCAAGGGCGATTTCTGCAATTCGTGCCACCTCTGTTGAAGACAGGGACATTAGATCCCTTGTAACCGACGGATGGTTATACCTCTTTGGGCTGTTAGAAGAACGCTGCAACATCGGGATTGCAGGAAGTGTTACACTGCCAAGAAATGTGACGAAACAAGAAGGCGGCACTAATAGCCATGTTGTGCCCCCAATTGAGGGGTGCTCGGGACGATGCCAAAGAGGGAAAAATTAGAGGTGTCAAAACCGATAAGCATAGCGACGCTGATGCAAGTCGGGAAAAGCACCTGTGGTCGAACCATCACAAGACATGCTATCTCACATGCCAACAAGGAGAAGAAAGAAACTGACATATAAACTCTGCAATAGAAAAAAATGCCAAATACCCAAAGTTTTACATCACCTCAGTTTATGAAGAGTCTTCTTCCCACCACCTAGAAAGTTCAATGAAAGGATTCCCATATCTCCTGACCCCTGCTGATATCATAACTTATGACTTCCCCAACATCAGTATTGTGGGGTTCAATTCTCCTACCAGGAGTGGTGACAACATTCCTCCTACTAGTGAAGAGCTCCTATGACCAAGGCCGCGGCAACTGGTCCGTCGGGGGGACACTAAGACACTCGCAATTATGTGCACTTTACCATATAATTTTTGTCTATCTTTTTTCCGATGGACACTTATACATTCTTGTTTGGTTTGCAAGTGGTGTGTCTCAATCCTGCTCCTTTGATCACTTGAGAGGCTCTTCAACTTAGTACGGATCTAGTCATGATTTAGAATCAGATAAGCATAGAGAGAGAGATTATGGTCGGGGAAGAAGTCGTCGTTTAAGGAGTCTTCATCTTCTAAACATAAGTCCCAATCTCAATCGTCCCATCGGGAAGCTCGGTCTAATCTTCCTGTACATAACGATGATCAGAGTACTTTCTGTGATCCTAAAATTGTTGTGCCGCCTTAGTAGTGCTCTGGTTCATCTTGTTCCGGGCAGTCCCATGATCGTAGGTCAAGCAAAAGCAAACTTGTCACTTCTGATCCTGCTTTGCCTACTGCAGCTCATGAGGCTTCCATAGTAGAGAAATTGGCCAAACTTAAGGTCAATTTTTTCCAAAAATTTGCTTTAATAGGCTTAAGTTCCTTCCTTCCATTCATACAATTTCAGAGACTACGAAAGCATTTCAACAATTAGCCAAAAAAATCTCCAAGGTGTCTTTCAAGAGCCAACATGAAATTGATCATCTCAAGCTAGAAGCAGTCTATTATAAAGATATAATTAAACATCAGGACAATGAGATCCTGGAGTTGATAGCGAAGCTGACCGCGACAGAAAAGAGTGCCAAAGAAGCATCTGAGCCAGTTATTCATCTAGAGGCGGCTCATAAAAAGGAGCTACATGCTGCCTACAACCGCAGCTGTGTGGTTTCTTTAGAAAATGATACACTACAAAACATGAAAAATATTCTGGCCCGTCGCATTGAGGAGCTTGAAGGGCTCGAAGAACTCCTTAAAAGCTGAAGGAAGAGAAGCTCGAAGCCTAAGAGGAGTCACAGAGATATTGAGAATAGGCCGTCGAAGACCAGGGACTAAAAATTAAGCTTGACAAGTAACTCGCTCAAATTGAAGTTCTCAAAGAAGAGGCAAGAGAAGCGGGCCATAATGAGATTAAAGAGCAGACTGAGGCCCGGTCTGAAGATACCAAAGAAGCCAGTCGAAATGAAATTAAGGACATGTTCGATCCTCTAATTGTGGAATATAATGCTAAATTCTTAATTCATCGTGATATGAGTTTCCTTGGAGAGGGCTATCTTGAATCGCTTGTTGAGGTCTGGGAATACATTATTAAAATAAAGAAGAAAGCCCTCAGTGAAGCCGATTTAGATGAAGAGAAGCTGGTGTGGGAGATTCTTCGTAGGGATGAACCTTTAGACCTTGCTGCAATGAGACTCCGATAATTTGACATTTTAGCACCTTTCGGCAGAGGGAAAAACATTGTTGAGTCTTCGAAGTTCGATCCAAAAGGTCTCGTTGCACTTCAAACGGCTGGAGCATTAGTTTCTCTTGGCCCAGGACAGGATCTGAGCTATGATCCAAATAGACCCGGCTATTAGTCAAAGGTCTTGACTCCTAATCTAGAGGGGAACACTCCGACGATAACTGAAAGTCAGTCGCATACAAGTATCCCTCTTTGTTCTCCATTATTCAAGAGAGTTCATTCCTTATGCCCAATAGTCTTGGGATTATCATTTTGTCTTTGTGCATCTGCAGGTCTTCCATGTCCCAGCCAAACTCCAGGAAGCGGTGCCATCGTGTAGCAACAATCGATATCTACTAAAATTTTGACGGCCATCGACATTCCAGGGCCTAACGCTCAAATTATTGGAGCACTTGATGATGAAAATGTTGATGATCTACCATCGAGTCTGATCGCACCTGTCTTGGGTTTACACTCCAGTCCACACTTCGAGGACTTAGAGTTATTTCGAATAATAGTCGTGCCGTACTTTCCTTAATTTATTGGTTTGCCACCAAGTCTGGGGTTTAACTTAGCGAGTGATCGATTGTATCACGAACGCTTTAGATTCATATTTGCCTCATCACTCAATAGGATTAATTTGGTTATCGGATGGCGAGTCACATCTATTCTTCGTTATGTATTCCGTTCATCGGTTTATGAACCAAAATCAATAGATGAATGGTTGGATCCCGTTCATTTTGTTTAGTTCAATCGTGAACCTATGTTTGGCTAGCTACAAACATTGGAAACCTGTTCTGACATTTCAATATTAGTTAGTCGAGTATTGTAACTAATACGTAATGCTACAACAATCACATGCATGAAGGAAACTTCAAACTTTATTTGCCATATGAAAAGAAATGACATAAATTTGTCATATTACATATTTGGGAAAATCAAATGCTAAAGAAAATTCAGAAATTGAATACAAATGATTGAAAAAAAACTAACTGAAATAGCATCGAAATGCTTACTATTCCACGCCCTTGAGAGTGTGATGCCATCAACAGTCACTAGCTTGAAAATTCCTCCTCCAAGCCTCTGTTCAATGACATACGGTCCTTTCCAAGTAGGATTTGTATGCGATGGGACAGGAAAAACCCATTTCAGGATGAGATCGCCAATTTCAAAGGTTTCGGGTTGGACTTTAGTGTTGCAGTATCGGGCAACTCGGTGTCGATGTGCAACTGCTCTCAAATTAGCTTCTTCGTGCTACGCATATATAAAATTTAGAGATTCCAAGTGGAGATCTCTATTTATGCTGGGATCGTAACAGGTCACTTGATGAGAAGGAACTTTAAGTTCAGCAAGAATAACAGCTTTGGAGCCATAAGCAAGGGCGAATGGAGTATGGCCAATCGCAGACTTGTGGATAGTTCTGTAAGCCTATAGCGCTATTAGGAGTTCATCCACCCACTTATCTTTAGCCTTTTCCAAACACTTCTTCAGAATAGACTTTACAATTTTGTTCACAGCTTTTATTTGTCCATTTGCTTAAGGGTGAGTTACTACAACAAACTCTTTTGAATATGCGCTTATATGATTTTTGTTTGATGATAATAAACATATATACATTCATTTAAATGTATTTGTTAATATAGTATTTCATTTTTCATAGTTTAAATAAATATTTGCTGAATAAAATAAATAACACAGATTTTGAATTCAAACGAATATTTTATTCAAACAAATATTTATTACAATTTTGAACAGTACAATTTCAAGCTCTCACTATAACTATACAAATTCAATTTACATTTAGAACCTCACTACATATCACTCACACTCATATTTCTATCTTCAACTGCATTCCAGTTTGAATCCAGCATCTGAGAAATCTGCAAAAATATTCACTAACGCAGTAAAATTGAAAAATAAATATTTTTGCAATATAAAATGAAACATGACTTTTGAAAATATAATTTGCCTCAGTTATTTGGGTTGTTCGTCATCATTTAAATTTGAATTCATCATACACGAACAACTTGTGACATACACAGTGTGTCACTGTATATGCCACAAGGTCGTGCACATCGGTATACACTTGATAATGCTATAGGGACAGGTGAGCATAGGTCAAACCCAAATGAAAAGCCGGGTTCAACTCGCATGCAATATATTCAAAATCACGACATGAGCACAAGGTCAAACCCGAGTTTTGAAACTGGATTCAACACAAGGCAACATGACATGAATGCAACGAAGACCAACAGCAAAATGGACTGCAACAATCATGTTTGCAGACTAATCAAAAACACAGTCAATTTTAATGAAACATGCACAAGACAAGAAGTTCTGCTACTCATATGAAACATGGCAGTTCACATGTCAAAAACAGTTGCAACATGGATATCACAAAACAAAACTCACTGGAATGAACAAGCATGCACATCAACCAATAGCTATATCAAAAGCAAGTGCAACAGAGAAATGCACGCTGGAACTACAATCACGGCAATATGCTTGAAGACCACAGCTCGACCAGGTAACAGCATGGAACTATACCAAAGTATGAAGTGTGCAAGTGCAGACGACAGCAACTCAATGAACATAGTAGAAATGTGCAACACAGTGAAGAGACCAAGTGCACGACTAAACTAACAAATGCAACAGACTCAACTAAACCAACATGGCCAAGACTACAAGCAACTGCATAGGACTGTAACAACCAGAATGGAAGCAATAACACAAATGTGTTCACATGAACCAAGCTACATACACCAAAGCTAACAGCAGTGCCAAGAAACTCAAGTGCTACCAGATAAAAAACAAGCATGAAACAGTCATGAACAATGCACAGCTAGTCCAAACATGTATCAGAGAGCATATGCATCAACTATAAGCAGATATCAACTCAACATGTACAGTACCATGGACAGAAGAACACTATGCAGTGCAACAAAGAGCAACTGCGTCAAGACCAAACTGCAATATCAAAACAATAATATGGATTGATTCAGGTCAATGCAACATGACAATGAAAGCTCAAGTCTAAGTGCAGACAACTCAAATGAACACATGAAAGTGGAGTGCAACTACAAAGATACAAGCACACTCAAACCAGAAGCATGCTCGATGCAAAAATCCAAACCAGGTTCAAATTATACAAGCTCCAGAAGGACAATGCATGTACAAGACTCAGAGACCAAGCAATGAACAGCATACATGCAACTTGAAATTCACAATGAAACATTGAAACTGACTCGAACCAATACCGTGACAACATACTACAATGACCAAGTACAAATGCACCAATGAACCATCAAAAAGTGCAACAGATTATACTGCAGGGATGAATACAACATGAACCACTGCAACTCAAGGAGATAGTCGACCAACAGTTACAAGCTAGAATGCACACTGCACTAATCCAGTTCCAACACAACTGAATCAAGTGACCAACTGCAAGTGCAAATGACCAGAGCTCATGCAAACATGAAGTGAATGCAATAACAGCAATGCAACAAACAAGTCAGTGGCAAGCTACAAACTCGAGTGCAACCGAGAAGCTATGGTACTATGCAAATACACGGCAGTATCAAGTGATACAGAAGATGGACGAGGTTCAACAGTGCAGAAATCAACTAAAGCCGTAATTCACAGTAAAACCGAAGTCAGAGTGGACAAAATCAGATGACCAAGTCAAAAGTTCAAATTCATATCTTTGAAAAAGTCAAAACAAATAAAAGGGAAAGTTTCTGCCGTAACAATCAAGTAAGAAAATCGAACGCAACAAAATCAAAGCCGTGCGCATCAAGGTTGAAGTTATATCAGGAAAATCGTAAGCATCAAGCAAAAGAAAATCAGGAAAGTATCGAATTAATACGAACGAATTCAAGTGTACTCGAACTCATATAAATACCAAACCCAAGTGATCATCATCGGCATCGAGTTTGAGTTCGAAAATCACAAAAGCACAAACAAGCAAAGGAACGGGCCAAGCAAAAGAAAAAGGAATGGGCAAATTCAATTGGGCCGGCGTGTTTTATGTTAAAGGGGCTTTAGTTATTTAGGGTTTTAATTAAAGGGGTTTTCTTTATTTTTAATTTGAGCAAAAATTACGCATTCAAGTTCGTATTTTAATTTTTGCTCCTGCGTTTATTTTTGAAGTTGTTTTTTCTTTTCAAGTCAAGGAATTTGTAAATCACCACCTAGGTTGTAGGTAGTGTCAGATTGTCTAGTTAGAATTAGTTCAGTGAGCAGGGTGTGCGAGTTTGCAAAACTCTATAGGCGGGAGCAGAGTTTGCGAGTAAGCGAAACTCTATAGGCGGAGCAGGGTGTGCGAGTCTAGTAGAGTGTTTGTGAGCGGGAGCAAAGGTTTGCGAGTCTAGTAGAGTGTTTGTAAGCGGGATACTGTTTAATTCTAATAGAAATCTAGGAATGCAGCAGTAGGCAGGGGTTGCCGAAGCTGGGTAAATTTTGTGTGTGATTTACTTTTCAGCATATTTATTTCTGCAGGTTGTTTCTGTGTTTAAATTTAGAAAATTTGCTATAACCCTATTCACCCCCCCTCTAGGGTTAATCTAGATCCTACAAGTGGTATCAGAGCCCGGTATTTTTCTTTAACTCTAGAGTCATGAATTCACCGAATAATGATTTTTCTGAGGGGCAATCTATTGCTAGGCCACCCATGTTTAACGGGAATGATTATGCTTATTGGAAAGTTAGGATGGGTATATATCTTAGTTCTGTTGATTATGAGGTTTGGGATATTATTGAAACTGGCTATAAATCTCCCACTATAACTGTTGGTGATACCGAGATTCCTAAACCTAAGGATAGGTGGGATGCTAACGATAAGAAATTAAAAACTACAAATGCCAAAGCAATGAACGCTTTGATCTGTGCTCTTGATAAAAATGAATTTAATAGAATTTCTCATTGTACAACAGCACAGGAAATTTGGCACACTTTGGAGGTGACACACGAAGGAACTTCTCAAGTCAAGGAGTCTCGTCTAGCCCTATTCAGCAATGAATACGAAAACTTTGTGATGGACAAAGGCAAGAGCATAAAGGATATGTTTGGACGTTTTTCAACTTTGGTCTACAATGCTAGAGCGCTTGGGAAGGTCTTCACTGAGGTAGAGCTTGTGCGAAAGATACTACGAGTCTTACCAATGAACTTTGAGGCAAAAGTCATGGCAATCCAAGAATCGAAAGATTTGAGTAAACTAAGCATGGAGGAGTTGATTGGTAACTTGATGACATATGAGCTTGAGCTAAAAGCAAAGGAGGAACGCAACAACTCCGAACCAAAGAAGAAGACGATTGCCTTAAAGAGCAAAGAAGAGAGCGATGAAGATGAAGAAGATCCAATTGAAGAGCTTGCAATGGCTGTCAATAACCTTAGAAAATGGTCGAGATTCAAGCCAAGCAAGAAGAAAACAAAGGGTAATAGATCAAAAGACTCTGACAATTCCGATAATGAATCAACATGCTTTAACTGCAAGAAGCCAGGACACTTCATACAAAAATGCCCACTTCTCAAAAACAACAAAGGAAAGAAAAAGAAAAAGAAGGCTTTTGCAGCGACTTGGGATGATGAAGAAGGAGAGGAAGTTTCAGATAGCAGCTCGGAGGAGGCTAACTTGTGTCTTATGGCAAAATCAGATTCAGAAGCAAGCTCCGAGGAATCTAGTGAGGCAGGTGAGTATTCCTATAGAGATCTTGTTTTTATGTGCTTAGATCTTACTAAAACAATTGATAGTCTTGAATCAAAAATTGAAAAACTGAAATCTGAAAGGAGGAAACTAGCCCATGAAAATTCTAGGTTAGAAACCGAACTTGAAAATATTCAAAACCTAGACTGTAAAACATGTAAAACTTTAGATTCAGAATTATCAAAACTTAGGAATAACTTTGAGAATCTTGAAAAAGAAAACTTGAATCTTAAGGAAACCATCGACACTAGGAAAAAGGATTTTATAAATTGATGCACCTCACTTGTCACTGAAAACACAACCCTAAAAACCAAAGTCCAAAATCTTGAGAAATCTCTGAATAACTTTTCAAGAGGAGAAAAATCATTCAACATGTTATTGGGAAATCAAATTTTTGCTAACAACAGAAAAGGACTGGGTTTTGGGAAAACACAAGCTGATGATGATGGAATAGGAAAGAGTGTCTCTGCTAGATCTGAAATAATTGAACATCATGTTGAAAATTGTAGACATAGGAACAAGAACACAAAATTTATACAAGTTTGGGTTCCTAAGAATTCTACAAACAAATTTCATGTCTATTGGAACAAGAATAAAAGGTCTAAACAAGTTTGGGTTCCAAAGGGTTTGTTTATTCATAATGCTTCTGCCACTAACAATCATGGACCTATAAATAGGTCACAAAAATCTTTCATCGTGTAGGTATGGTGGCAGGCTAAGGAACAACAGCGGTGTTCTCTGGATTTTGGCTGTTCCAGAAACACAACGGGCAACAAAGCAAAGTTCCTTAGCCTAGTATAAAGGTGACAGAATCACAATGGGCAATCACGTAAAATTATCGTAAAGGTAAAACAGGTGAAGGTATAATTCTGTGATAATCTGCACCGTATTCTGAATGAAATCAGCCAATATTGAGATGTTGTAGAAATGATAATTTTTAATTCTGACTTGTTCAACATGCTGGCTCTATATTCACGGTTTTTTGATTATTTACATGGCTTCAATCCAAATTCAAGAGAAGGTCATTTGAAATGCTGTTAAAAATTGAATTTGAGTTTCTTATGCACATTTTCACGGTCTTGGTTTATCAAATTTAGTTAGTGATATTTTGGAGTGAAATTTAAATTCAGATGCAGATTACGTTGGTAATATAGTTGATAGAAAAATTATTAGTGTAACGTGATTAATTTTTGAAACATTCATTTGCTGCATCGTTTTTTTCAAAGAAAATATCTGCATATATTTCACTTGAAATAATTTTTCAAATAGCAGAATTTTTTCTTCATATAACCCCTTCGAGAAAATCATTTTTGACCATATTTTCAGATTAGTCATTTTTTGATTTTAAATGACAAATTTTGACTAATCTAACTCCCTAATGATTATCGAAAAGATCAATAGTGATTGAAAAAGTGATGAGTGTCGATATTTGTCATACATTACTCAAGACAGTATATTTAGAAAAATTTCTTTAGAATTTCATAACAAGAGTTATAAAAAAAATTTGTTGGGTAAAAATTCCATGATCATTTCTATTTCTATCATCTTTCTATCGACCATCACTCATCAAAATCATATATAGTATGTAAATTTATGGTAGTTTACAAAGGAAATTATTCGTTCTTCAATTAATTATTATAAAGGAAATTATCTGTGCTTCAATTTATTATATTCTTCAATAAAAATAAATATCCAAAGTATTCACTCTCGTTTAAAAGTCCTCACGGTTATGCATGGGTGAATTACTTGGATTTTTGATTATGTGCTTCCATGCTCATTTAAAAGTCCTTACGGTTATGCATGTATGGAACGCATATCAAAATTAATTGATTAAATAGACAAGTTGATTCTAATCCATTTAAAAGTCCTCACGGTCATGCGTGGTTAGAAGATACTTGATTTCATTTTTTAAATAAAAATTGTGAATACTACTAATCTCATTTAAAAGTCCTAACGGTTATGCATGGTTAGTAGATATTCAAATTTCCTGAAATAAATATACCACAAATAGACAGAACTGTATGAATTTTGATGATTTTATCCCCATCACTTCTGAAAGTGGAATATGCGCCTGACAAGGGTAATTATGATTTTTGTTTGAGTTTTATTGAAATTTGATATATATATTCAATTGAGTTAAATGTTTGGTTCATGTCTGTCACTTCATCCTTATTTTTATAACAATGTTATTCTTTTGCTGATAACAAAAGGGGGAGAGAAAAGTTAAGATTTTGTCAAATAGAATCAAGCAAAGGTCAAATAATTTTCCATTTGCATATAGGCTCATCCACATATTTTTATTTGTATGCATATATGTAGGGGGAGTATTGTGTAGAGAGGGAGCATTCAAATAGGGGGAGCAAATTGAACGATCAAATACATTTAACATATTCAAAATCTTAAATATATGTTTGTTATCATCAAAAGGGGGAGATTGTTGAATATGCGCTTATATGATTTTTGTTTGATGATAATAAACATATATACATTCATTTAAATGTATTTATTAATATAGTATTTTATTTTTCACAGTTTAAATAAATATTTGCTGAATAAAATAAATAACACAGATTTTGAATTCAAACGAATATTTTATTCAAACAAATATTTATTACAATTTTGAACAGTACAATTTCAAGCTCTCACTATAACTATACAAATTCAATTTACATTCAGAACCTCACTACATATAACTCACACTCATATTTCTATCTTCAACTGCATTCCAGTTTGAATCCAGCATCTGAGAAATCTGTAAAAATATTCACTAACGCAGTAAAATTGAAAAATAAATATTTTTGCAATATAAAATGAAACATGACTTTTGAAAATATAATTTGCCTCAGTTATTTGGGTTGTTCGTCATCATTTAAATTTGAATTCATCATACACGAACAACTTGTGACATACACAGTGTGTCACTGTATATGCCACAAGGCCGTGCACATCAGTATACACTTGATAATGCTATAGGGACAGGTGAGCATAGGTCAAACCCAAATGAAAAGCCGGGTTCAACTCGCATGCAATATATTCAAAATCACGACATGAGCACAAGGTCAAACCCGAGTTTTGAAACTGGATTCAACACAAGGCAACATGACATGAATGCAACGAAGACCAACAGCAAAATGGACTGCAACAATCATGTTTGCAGACCAATCAAAAACACAGTCAATTTTAATGAAACATGCACAAGAAAAGAAGTTCTGCTACTCATATGAAACATGGCAGTTCACATGTCAAAAACAGTTGCAACATGGATATCACAAAACAAAACTCACTGGAATGAACAAGCATGCACATCAACCAACAGCTATATCAAAAGCAAGTGCAACAGAGAAATGCACGCTGGAACTACAATCACGGCAATATGCTTGAAGACCACAGCTCGACCAGGTAACAGCATGGAACTATACCAAAGTATGGAGTGTGCAAGTGCAGATGACAGCAAATCAATGAACACAGTAGAAATGTGCAACACAGTGAAGAGACCAAGTGCACGACTAAACTAACAAATGCAACAGACTCAACTAAACCAACATGGCCAAGACTACAAGCAACTGCATAGGACTGTAACAACCAGAATGGAAGCAATAACACAAATGTGTTCACATGAACCAAGCTACATACACCAAAGCTAACAGCAGTGCCAAGAAACTCAAGTGCTACCGATAACAAACAAGCATGAAACAGTCATGAACAATGCACAGCTAGTCCAAACATGTATCAGAGAGCATATGCATCAACTACAAGCAGATATCAACTCAACATGAACAGTACCATGGACAGAAGAACACTATGCAGTGCAACAAAGAGCAACTGCATCAAGACCAAACTGCAATATCAAAGCAATAATATGGATTGATTCAGGTCAATGCAACATGACAATGAAAGCTCAAGTCTAACTGCAGACAACTCAAATGAACACATGAAAGTGGAGTGCAACTACAAAGATACAAGCACACTCAAACCAGAAGCATGCTCGATGCAAAAATCCAAACCAGGTTCAAATTATACAAGCTCCAGAAGGACAATGCATGTACAAGACTCAGAGACCAAGCAATGAACAGCATACATGCAACTTGAAATTCACAATGAAACATTGAAACTACTCGAACCAATACCGTGACAACATACTACAATGACCAAGTACAAATGCACCAATGAACCATCAAAAAGTGCAACAGATTATACTGCAGGGATGAATACAACATGAAGCACTGCAACTCAAGGAGATAGTCGACCAACAGTTACAAGCTAGAATGCACACTGCACTAATCCAGTTCCAACACAACTGAATCAAGTGACCAACTGCAAGTGCAAATGACCAGAGCTCATGCAAACATGAAGTGAATGCAATAACAGAAATGCAACAAACAAGTCAGTGGCAAGCTACAAACTCGAGTGCAACAGAGAAGCTATGGTACTATGCAAATACACGGCAGTATCAAGTGATCAGAAGATGGACGAGGTTCAACAGTGCAGAAATCAACTAAAGCCGTAATTCACAGTAAAACCGAAGTCAAAGTGGACAAAATCAGATGACCAAGTCAAAAGTTCAAATTCGCATCTTTGAAAAAGTCAAAACAAATAAAAGGGAAAGTTTCTGCCATAACAATCAAGTAAGAAAATCGAACGCAACAAAATCAAAGCCGTGCGCATCAAGGTTGAAGTTATATCAGGAAAATCGTACGCATCAAGCAATAGAAAATCAGGAAAGTAACGAATTAATACGAACGATTTCAAGTGTACTCGAACTCATATAAATACCAAACCCAAGTGATCATCATCGCCATCGAGTTTGAGTTCGAAAATCACAAAAGCACAAACAAGCAAAGGAACGGGCCAAGCAAAAGAAAAAGGAATGGGCAAATTCAATTGGGCCGGCGTGTTTTATGTTAAAGGGGCTTTAGTTATTTAGGGTTTAATTAAAGGGGTTTTCTTTATTTTTAATTTGAGCAAAAATTACGCATTCAAGTTCGTATTTTAATTTTTGCTCCTGCGTTTATTTTTGAAGTAGTTTTTTCTTTTCAAGTCAAGGAATTTGTATATCACCACCTAGGTTGTAGGTAGTGTCAGATTGTCTAGTTAGAATTAGTTCAGTGAGCAGGGTGTGCGAGTTTGCAAAACTCTATAGGCGGGAGCAGAGTTTGCGAGTAAGCGAAACTCTATAGGCGGAGCAGGGTGTGCGAGTCTAGTAGAGTGTTTGTGAGCGGGAGCAAAGGTTTGCGAGTCTAGTAGAGTGTTTGTAAGCGGGATACTGTTTAATTCTAATAGAAATCTGGGAATGCAGCAGTAGGCAGGGGTTGCCGAAGCTGGGTAAATTTTGTGTGTGATTTACTTTTCAGCATATTTATTTCTGCAGTTTATTTCTGTGTTTAAATTGAGAAAATTTACTATAACCCTATTCACCCCCCCTAGGGTTAATCTAGATCCTACAAACTCTTCTCAATATTACGCTGACGGTAGAAGTCATTGAATTCAGCACTGTCGAATTGAGTCTCATTATTAGTTACAATGGTTTGTGGAATGCCAAAAGGACATATGATGCTCGAAACAATGAATTTGATTACTTTCTTCGTCATGCTCATGGCTAAAGGTTCCGCTTTGTCCCATTTGGTGAAGTAATCAACTGCGATGATGGTGTACTTTGCACCACTTTTAGGGATTGATAAGAAGCTGACAATATATATGCCCAATAAGGAAAACGACCATGGATTGACCATTTGTGTTATTTCCATCGGTGGAGCTCTCGGAACTTTTGCGTATATCTGGCACTTGTCACATCGTCTAACGTAATCAGCAGCATCTCAATTGAGAGTTGGCCAATAATACCCATAATAGAGTATTTTCTTTGCTAGGGTTTGCCCCCCCAGTGTGATCGCCACATTCCCCTTCATGAACTTCCTTTAGAACTAGTTCTACTCATCATGAGCGATACATCGGAGTAAGGGGTTGGAAAAATCCTTTCTATATATGACTCCTTCTTGAATGATATATCGTGAAGCTTTGTGAAGGCCATGTTGTTTTCCATTCCTCCATTCGGGAAGAACTCCCTGTAACAAATAGTCTTTAATCATAATCATACACCACTCCTTCCCAGGCTCCGTCTCTAGTACCTGGTCAATTTCTGTTAGGTTTATGCTTGGAGCATCTATTCGACTGGAACCAAGCCCTCTGTTGTGCATCCCCGATGCTAGCAAGCTTTACCAGTGATTCGGCCTCTTTATCCTGATCTCGGGGAATTTACGTGATGTTGTAATACTCAAAGTCAGTCAACAGCTCTTGGACTTGGGTAAGGTACGAAGCGAGTTGTTGTCCTTTAACTTGGTAATCTCCCTTGACTTAGTATACTACCAACTATGAGTCACAAAATATTTCAAGAGATTTTATCCCTAGTTCTTTGGCAAGTTTAAGGTCAGCAATCAGAGATTCATACTCAGCTTCTTGTTCATTGCAGGGAAATCAAGCTTTAAAGCATAGCAAATTGATCGATCTTTTGGAGCTACTAGCACAATTCGAGCTCTAGAACAGCGATCATTGGATGTTATATCTGTATACATCTTCCACCGTATGATAGGGGTTCCAGCGCTCTTTAGGAGATCATCCTGTGCAGTGAATTCTGCTATAAAGTTCGCCAGTGCATGTCCCTAGATAGCCCTCCGAGGAAGATAAGTGATGTTGAATTGGCTCAACCCGATATTCCACTTGAGTAACCTCCCAGACGTCTCTGGTCACTATAAGACCTATCGTAACGGCTGGTTGGTGTAAACATTGGTAGAATGAGCCTGAAAATTGGGCAGAGCTTTCGTGAAGCAACCAGCAAGCAGTATGTCGATTTCTCTCTCATTGGGTATTTCCTTTCAGCTCTAGTTAATCGCTTGCTAACATAACAGATTGGTCTTTGGATTCAATTCTCTTTACGAAGCAGTGCGGAACTTATAGCATGTATCAAAACGGCCAAGTAGATATACAAGTCTTCGTGATCCATCGGCTTTGATAAGAAGGAAGGTCTCTCCAAATGGTTCACCAAAGCTTGGAACGCATCTTTACAATCCTGTGTCCATTCAAAGTTCATGTTCCTTCTTCTAATCAAATTAAGGAAAGTAATGCATTTATTGGTGGCTCTGAAATAAATTCATTTAGGGCGGCAACCTTCCCTTTAGGCCCTATATTTGTTTGATGGTCTTCAGCACTTGGATGTTGCGAATTGCTTGATTCTTTTGGGAATGAGCTTCGATTCTGTAGGCATTGACGATGAAACCCAAGAACTTTTCTAATGCAATGCCAAAAGAGCACTTCAAAGGATTGATCTTCATTTTGTAATATCGGAGGATATCGAACATTTCTGCCAAGTCTCTTGTGTGGTTGCCTAATCGTCATGACTTCACGAGCATATCATCCACATATACCTCCATCGCCTTTTCAATCTGATCTTTAAACATTCTGTTGACTAGGCGCTGATAAGTTGCTCCAGCATTCTTCAATCCTAATAGCATTACCATATAACAATATAATCCAACATTGCTAATAAAGCTGGTGTGCTCCTGATCGGGAATGTGCATTGGGATTTGGTTATATGCTGAGTACGCATCCATGAAAGTTATCAAAACGTGTCCTGCGGTTGAGTCTGCCAGTTGCTCGATCCTTGGAAGGGGAAAACTGTCTTTTGAGCATGCCTTGTTAAAGTCCGAATACACATGTCTGCCACTTTCCATTTTCCTTTTTCACAAGTACATGATTAGATACCCATTTAGGGTAGAGGGCATCATGAATAAACCCAATGCCTTTGAGTCTATCCACCTCGTCTTTAAGGACGGCAGATCTCTCCGGATCCATGCCATGCCTTTTCTGTTCACTGGGACATTCCCCGGGTCGATATTTAATGCATGGCTTGCAATGGAAGATGAGATCTCATACATGTCAGAGTGAGTCCAAGTGAATACGTCAAGATTCGCTTGGACAAAAGCAACAAGTTCTTTCATCATCGGGGGCTGAGCTGTGATTCGATCTTTAGGACCCATGATGGGTCGTCATGGCCAACCTTGTGTCAATTTATAGCTCAGCCTGTGCAGCCTTGGTTTCTTTGGGCTCCTCTTCATCATCCCTCGAATCTATGTCTTTATAGAACCGACTATGGCAACTGAGCCAAGGTTAAGCATTGATTTTCAATCTTCGAAAGTTTGGATGCGGAGAGACTTATCTACACCCTTGCGTTTCTCCTGCTGTTGAGCATTCCTCAACTCAGCTACGTAATAGGTAGGTCTGGTCACCTGATCACCATGTACAATTCTGACACCGTTATCAGTTGGGAACTTCAAAGTCAAAACATCATAGAGCAAGAGCTTCCTCGAATTCAGCTAGAGTTGGTCGGTCCAGAAAAGCATTGTATGGAGAGTCAACATCCAAGACAACAAAATGGCAAGATCTGCACTCTCCTACGATCACCTTCTCCCAACTCTACAGGAAATTCTACATATCCGACAGCTTCAGTCGCAGCATCGTTAAAGCCATAGATGTGGGCTTTAGATGGTTTCAAGTCCTTGGCTTCCATCCTCATCTGATTGTAATCCTTTTGGAATATTATATTAGCATAAATTCTGTAATTAACCAAAATCCTTCTTACTAAGGCATGGTCGATCATGGCCGAAATGACCATTGGATTGATCGTCGATGCCTCCACCTTATCTGCATCTCTGTTTCTAAATACAATGTTATCTGCCATCGTACGCTGCTGTTTTGTCAAAGCTCCATCTTCTGTACTCAAACAACATTCAAAATTCACATGCTTGATCGCGCTAGCGTAGCGCTCTATCTCATGCTAACTCTTAACGTCTAGATGCAGTCCTCCAACTATTGTATTGATCACTGACCTTCCACCAGTCCGCTCAGGCTCCTCAGCCATATGCGTAACTTGTCATCGGTTGGGATCAGATGTTCCCTGCTTGCCATCCTACGGGGCTTTAACAAACTGTGTAACTTTCTTTCCCAAATTAATTTCTCAAAAATATCCTAGAGATTCCGACACTCATTTGTGCTATGACCACAGCATACATGGAACCGACAATATTTTCCAATTTGTTTTTGCTTCTCTATCGACTCTTCTGGAGTTGGCTTTCTATACTGCATGGTATTGCAGGTAGACAAATAGACGTTCTCTAGAGATGTATTCAGTGGTGTGTAGGTATCGTGCATTGGAATCCTAGGGTTTCCTCTTCCAGAATCCCTTCTTCATTCACGGTTCATTTCTCCGCTTTTCTTTTGCCAATTCGGTTTATTTTGAACATTCACTTGAACCTTTCCAGAACAATCATCAGATTGCTTCACTGCAATATTACTCTACACTCCCTCTCCACTTGGTCCCACAGCATTCTTCTTTCTAGAGCATCTGGCTTCCTCTTTTCTCAAATATTGAACTGCTTTCGCATGGAAACGCTCCAACATTGTGGGTGGCTTTCCAACTAACCAATCATCAAAATCAGAATCTGAATTAATCCCTCTTGTTACCGACATCAATATTGAATGGTCATTCAGATTACTAAGCTTCATGATGGCTGCATGGAATCTCTCCAAATAATCATTTAGCGATTCTCCCGAAGCCTGGGTCACGCTGGATAGGAATATTACATCTTTAGGGTGAGTTAAACGCATACGAAAATGCTCGATAAACTTCGTTGCTAAATTGTCAAATCTAGAGACTGACCGTGGGGGTAATCTCGTAAACCACATCGTTGTTATTCCGAAGAGAGTGATTAGAAAACATCAGCATTTTGTTGCATTATCAGCTCATGCGGAATCGATCAATCATTCATATATCATGATGCGCTGCGTGGGGTTGATTTTTCCTTAATAGGAAGGCATTGATGGCATGTTGAACCTTCTTGGATACTCCGCATATAAGATATTGTCAATAAACGGGGTACGACTTATCGAGATGCCCTAATCATCATTTGTCAAGCCATAGCTCTCCCTCACTAGCTGCCTAACCATAGCCGACAAGTCCGACGTTTGGATAGTTGGAGCCAAGTGGTGGTTGTGCACCACCTCATGTGAATGGTCCGGTTGATGTCGACAGACCGTTCCATGCCTTCATGGCTCAACATCCACTCAATGAATATCACTTACATTCACTTCATCATCATTCCGAGGAGGCAATTTGTCTGCGTCCATCTGAACTCCAAAATCCAAATCAATCGCAATAGCTCCAGCTTGGGCTCTAATATGGAAAGGTGGAATCCCTCCTCTAGAGGAGGGATCAGTACCGATCCTTATGGAGGGATTGGCACCGATCAGTCTCGGCAGACCATGTTCGTTTGCCTGTTAATGTCCTGAAACTTCTGTATGATGTCCATCAGTTATATAATGTCTGCGTTTGTGAAAATCATCCGATTAACTAGAACTTTCTGATGTGGAATAAGCGGTAGGGGTCCTCCTAGCTTTCCTAGGCTGTTGCTGTCTGAGTTGGTTCATTATATCAATATTGGCTTGAATCTTCTAATTCAACTGCTGGCGGCTATCCCCTAGCTCTCTCATTAGATTAGGAAATTCAGCTGTTATGATGGAATCAGCCAGATTTCGAACATCAACTGGATTGGTAGTGTTCACATCTACTAGTAGATTGCTCGAGCCTCCTTGTTGGATGTTAATGCTCTCGTTTACTTTTGTGTTTTGAGATGTAGATATGGTATTCCTAACCATTGTAGATAATTTTCCTTAAATTTTGCAAATCTGAGTATAACGAACAAATTTCTTGAAATAATTATAGATCCCTTCAGGGGATATGTACAATCCAGTAGCAACAAAAGGATCCAAATAGGGATGAGAATCAGATGCTCAGTGAAAGCACTAAAATTTTTGCACCAAAAATTAGCGCAAAAATCCAATAGAAGTTTTGTAGAGAAATAATGAAGAACATAAAATGAAAATAGAGGAATATAATAGTGAAATAGCATAAAATTAAAGTAATAACAAAAATACAATGATTTATATTGGTTCGACGTTGTTTACCTATGGCCACTTTGAATAGATTGCTTTAATAATCAATTTGTAATTTGAGTACAATAGGGATTAGATGAAAATCCTTGGTTACAATAGAGTAGAAAGAAAATAGCAGCATAAAAGTCTCGAAAATGAACAACCAAGCATGTATTTATAGAAAAAGATGGCAAAATATCTTCTCGAAAATTCGGCAGAAGGACCTCCAAGACCATACAGATCCATAAGAAGGATCGCATGACCCAAATCCCAAAGAATAGGGATCAGTACCGATCCCTCTTTTGGAGGAATTTGGAGGTGTGATTCTTATGGTAGCTTTTCCATGTTCAAATATGCTTAGCCTCCAAGTTTCATGCCAATTGGATTAGTAGAACTTGTGTTTTTGCTTAATCTTTGCTTCAATTGTGAATTGCCTCCTGATTTCAACTGATCCCTGTTGAGGGAGGAGGGTCGACCCCTCTTATTTCATCTTCTTAAGGTGTGATCCCTAGGGCAGGCTTCCTAGGGTCTCCACATCTTACTTACAAAATTATATTTGCATTGGACTTATGGACCTTAAGATATTAGTTGCTTTCTATTGAAGTGCACTTGCTTCCTGAAACATGCCGATCCTTATATTGGAGAATGGTTATTGCCGATCCCTCCTCTTTATTGAACTATGCTCCATACTTCGGACAGTCTGCATTTCATATCTCCTAATTCCTTTCAATCACGACTTTATATTATCATCTGTGGTTGACTTCTAGACCCCACAATCATCGCTTTAGACTTATCGACCTTGATGGCAGTTGAATCTAACTTGCCCGATCAGGTCAATATAGCCAGAACAAAATGTTAGATAACACATATTATATTATAAGTAACAAATAAGATATATATGATAAAAATATATTATTAATATGAATTAGAATAAGCTATTTATTTAATTTTATTTGTGTGTATATATATGCATAGCTAGTCAATATAATAAGTAATAGTAAATGAATTTATAATATAATATGTACACATAAATATAAATATAAATATAAATATATAAACAAAATAATTTTTTTCATTTCGAAAATATCATAGATTTAATGTAAATACGATTTTAATATTTTATTATGCATATATTATGAATTAATATTTAGTTTCAGTCCTTAGTTGATTAATAAAATAACTATATAAAAAAAACTCAAAATTTTCATTTCTAGAAAGTGTAAGATCATATTTAGGTGTCATCAAAAATTTCCATAATTTTAGGAATTAAAATAATATTTTTAGTCAATTAACTAATGTGCGGCCGAAGTTAAAATAAATTTTAAAAATAAAATTAAAGTTGAAAAGTATTGAAATTTTTTCGTAAGCATCTGACATGACAAATTAATTTTAAAATTCTAAAATTTAATTTTCAAAAATCCTTTTATTTTATACAAATTTAATAAATCAAATATCAATAAATACTGATAATAATTATATATTAATAATATAAAATATTATTCTCTGTACTTATAATTCGTAATAAACATAAACATGTATAATTTTTTTTTATCAATTTTATATAGCAGTTATAAACATATAAGCTTTAATACAAATGGTACATGAGTACTCATACACAAATTAATATGCGGAAATTTGCCACAAGGGTCTATTTAGTAAGTGGAATTAGTTTCTAGGACACACAGCTGAAATAATTACTTTCAAGGACAAAACACAAAATAATTAGTTTATAGGGCCTAAAAACCTATGAAATTATGTCCTTAAAAGTAATTGAACTGCTGGCTTTGTCCTTGAAAGTAATTATTCTGCTGACTTTGGCCTTAAAAGTAATTTCTTGGAATGTGTGTCCTACAAACTAATTGGACTACAAAGTTTGTCCTTCTGGTGAAATGCCCCAATTAATATTTATATGAATATAAACTAATATAAAATTAAACAAAATTTTTATTCAACTTATAATATTAGATTATAAACAAAATTATGAATATAAACATCAAATAATATGCACATAACCAATCTCCATTATGACAACAACATTACATATTAAAATCTCACATAACTAATGCAATAGCAATGATATGTAAATATCTACCGGCATATATGATTAACAGATTATAAAATATGATAATCTATTTGATATTTATGTAAATAAATGTTACCTATTATAGATGCCCTCAAGTTCACGTTGAAATAGTGAATTCTCTTTCTCCAATATTTCCTTCATCGATCAGATTGCTATTCTGAAATCAACGACCTTCCACTGTCGAATCGTTTTGTTTTAACTTGAATTTGATTTGAGAATTTTGGGGATAAATTGAGCTTTGTTTCAGAGGTAATAGGAAGGTAATGGCGACCATAATTTAGAAGATGGAGGTAGCTCAAAATCTATCATTTTGGTTAGGCTTAGAGAGGCATTTTATAACGTTTGAGAGAAAGAAAAGAGTATCATAGCTTTCCTTTTTCTTTCCTAATTTCCTCCATCTATTTTAAACCCTAATTACCTCCATTTTTGGCCATCCCTATCATATAATTACAGCCGAAAATCTCTTTATGGATTAATATCCCATTTAAGCCTAAACAAATATGGTAATTAAACCGAATTTAATTTCTTATCCATATCTCATATTGATTGACATATTTATAATTATTATAAATATATATACACCATATTTGTTTCTCAAATCATATTCAAATTTCATAACTAATATTTTATAAATATTAATTAATTTAATTTAATTTATAACTGCTATAAACTAATCCAATCATTTGGTCTAAAGAGAATTCATCAATTCGGTTGTGTGACTCTTGGGTATAAATTCGGTCGTGGACTAACATCGAACTATTCAAATGTTAATGTTCACATGTCATTAGTAGGTAATGTGACATCATGGCTAAATTTATCACTTAATCGGTTTCGACAAATCCAGTTTTAGTTTAATAAGCATTACCCAATTGCGATATTTATTTAAACTAGTTCTCTTCTTCAAAACTATATCACTTTGGACTTATGAAATTTGATAATGGTCAAAATTCCAGTATCATCCGCATTTAGTTCTACATTCCAAACACAAAGTCCTTGGTTCAATAATTATTATTACTAGTAACCGAAATGCTCTGGCCAGAACTTTGACCTTGAGTTAACTTGAGTTGACCGTGATACTAACCTATATACCGAGGAGATGAATCCTCTTTTGAATGCCGCTTTACATCCAATACTTCCACTCGATCCAACTATATTCACTCGATGTACATCATGCCATGATTTGACTATAACCAAAGTGGAGCTTTCATATTGAAGTTCTATAGTATTCTCAAGTCGAGAGAACTGTGTAAATTAACCGCATCAATATTTTTTGTTTAACCTTAGTTATATTAAACACTAGAAACTATCGAGAGTGTCGTTACATAGTTATCCAATAACTATTAGTACGTAACCTCTAACTGACCCCAGCAACCATGAGTAATACACTACCCAACATTTGAAGAGTGTTACGTGCTTTAGTCTGAACGGATACATCGATATCTAATCTCGATGCATCTTGACTAGGAACATTTATAATGGTATATTTAATTTTATTACGATAAATTACTCATGGTTACAAAAATTTGTAACTACTATCACGAAACATGCCATTTCTGGATTTTCTATTAAATATACATTTAATTAAATTAATTAATAAATATAACCACATTATATCAAGGTCAATGAGTTAGATGTATGTAATAAATTACAAAATTTCCTCTGGGGCATACTCCTAACTCTATCAATATGGATGTCAACTGTGGAGGGGCGATGGACTATGTCAGTAGTTGGTACCACTATAGTTGTAGTAGTTTGACATATAGGCTTTAATGCCTGGCAATCCCAAACTAGCGGTAGCAAAGACTTGGGTTATACCCTGATGGATATCACTTTCTACTAGTGTAGAATCCGTATGGGATACGAGTGAACCTCTTGGTAGATGATTAGATGGAAAATTAGTTCAGTGGAGGTGGGCTATTTAACCCTTAGATCAGTCTTTGAATTGCGGTAATAATATGACAATTAAATTATACATCATATAAAAAGCTGTATATATGAGTCATCCGTCTCTGTATGTAGGACCAATAGACTTGCGATGATGCGTAAGGCCCGTTTCATAATTAAGAAGCATTAAGTGGCTGGGGTTTGGGTAGAGAATGATTAGAATGTATACATGCACATAAACATATATATGTACAGTATACCTTGGGAAAGTTTAGGGTAAATATATTATACACATATACTAATTTAAATGGATTAGTAGAAACTAACAGGCATAACATTTAGATGGAAACCAAATAGAAAAAATTATGCTATGGATAAAGTATGTAATTTTCCAATCAATAGAACGTTGTTTTGACTCCCCTCTAATTACAACCCACATAATAGATTTAGAGGAACAGGTCTATAACAACCCCCCAATTTATCACTTTGATAAATTGTGTTTATTTTTAAATTTATGCAAATAAAAGATTGGTAATTCAAATAATTTTTTTTTAAGTGATAATAAGTAATAGTAATCTTTTTTTGAATAAATATTTAACTAAAATATTTTCCACAAAATTTATATCGATAAGATAGCATTGTATTTAAATAAAGATTTATGAATTTAATTAAGATTGAATGATTTAATAATTATTTTAATTATCCAAATAATTATTTTAATGATGATAATTCATTTTGAAAAGTTATAAAGTGGTAATAAATTATTTATAATAGTTTTATGAAAACACATATTTGATTTGAAAATATATGGAAATATCGATAATGCCTTATCGGTATAATAGCAATTATTGCAGATAATTGTTAATAATAATCTATATAGCGTTATAATTCAAATAGGATCATTTTAATAATAAGAAATTTATTTTTGGATTTTGTTTACAAATTTATGTACGTTGGTAAATAAGTGAAAACATGACTGATAATCGGTTCCCCGGACTTCAACGATTTAACAAATAAAAGGTGCTTAAAGATGTTCGAAGTGTTATGCACCTACATGTACATACACATATATGTCACATGCACATGATAACATGTACATTATACATAAATACATATATGCATATATGTATATAAATATAACAAAAGAGATTTAATACCCAAAGCTTAACCTTTAAGTAACCATAAAGCAAACATCACTTCGTTATACCACACCATCACCTAACATCACCATCACATGGATTTGGGGGACACGTATGTGTAGAGGCTAGGGGGTGTGGGCTAGGGGAATTTAGGTAATTATGCATTTGAATATTTTATTCCAAGATTTTTCTA
This sequence comes from Allium cepa, assembly GCA_030765085.1. Classification (NCBI taxonomy): domain Eukaryota; kingdom Viridiplantae; phylum Streptophyta; class Magnoliopsida; order Asparagales; family Amaryllidaceae; genus Allium; species Allium cepa. The sequence goes on from CM060934.1 coordinate 186,817,159, forward strand.
TAAATACCACCCCTCTTCTCACAAATTCCTAATACCATTCCACTTCTTCTTCTTGTTTTTCAAGTTTTCTAAGATCCTCTTTAATGGCATCTTATTCATATAAAACTATTTTACAAAAGTTAGAAAAAGAAATTATCAAATAAAAGAGGAAAAGGTATGTACTAGCTTATAATATCAACCCACTTCAAATCTTGTCCGAAACACCACCTCTACTCTTCCAAAACCCATGGCCACAACCTACACCACCTTAGGCTATGAGATCCTCCATCATCAAGGCTAGGCCGAGCTCTCCCATAGGTCGTGGGCTTGGTTTCATTTGCTTTGGTTCGATCATAGCAGAGCTATAGCCGATTTTACATTAGTTCGAAGGGAAAATGAAGGTGAGAACTCCTATACTATTTTATTATATTTTGGATGATGATATGATGTTTGTAATGGATGTTTAATATTCTTTGATCATCAAGTTTTGTTGCTTCATATGAATGTTGAACATATATGCAGTCATGGAAATACACGACGATAAGCACAAAGGAAATCACTTTCCTTTATATTAATGAATTGGTGTATGTAGAATGTTAAACCTCTTTAAAAAGGTTTAAAAAAAATGAGTTTGAGAAGTTTTATAAACATTTAAAATGTTTCGGTGAAGTATGAATGAGAATGGAAAATGTAGTCAACAATAGGAGCATCATGTAACGGCAGTTCGCGAATTCGCGCCATAAAAGTCAAACGAGTGTAAAAGCTGGAACATGGCACAAAATTCTTCGAGATAAGAATTTTCCAAACTATTATATCCATAGCTTTCCAATGAAGAAAGAAAATTGAGATTTTGATAAGTAGATTCTGAAATATGAGTAAAAAAAGTTTTTTGAAAAATCGTGGTTTTGCAGTTCGGAATCCAAAACAGGATTTCTTTGGAAATGATATTTTAAAATCTTTAAAAATGTGGAATAAATGTTATAAATCTTTTAAAATGTTTTAAAAGTGGTTTGAGTTATAAAAATTAATTTTCAAATGATAGAAAAGTCGTTTTGATCAATATAGCTTTAAAAAAAGCACTTTCCACAACAATTTTCCACAGCACTTTTCTATAACTTTTAAATTATAGTTTTAAACTTAACTATTCATTTCCAAATATTTTAAAAATGTTTTCAAATTGATAACTAAGTGTTTTAATAATGATTTGGAGGTTTTTATAACTTATATAAAAGGGTTTAAATAGACGATTTAAAGAAAAGCTATTACAAGTGGTTTAATCTTGGCTCTAAAAACCGAAGAATGGACTGAATTTTTCTATTTGTAAGATTTGGATGTGAGGTGCTTAAACTAAGAAGATGTTCAGGAGAAACCAGTGTCCTGGATCACCTGGCCTTTTCCTTGGACGAGGGATAGATAAGGTCGAAATGTCGGAAATGAGTTAAGTATAAAAAGGATAAATTTTCAAAATTTAAATTAAATACAACTTTGATTTTATAGAGATGATCATCTTATACTTAGTATTAAAGAACGAAGAGGGAACTCGTATTATTCGTGGAATTTAAAAGGTGATTTCGCTGTTATTCTGCCTATGGTATTTGTTGAATACAGGAATTAATATTGAGTAGAATTAGATGATTTCTACAGATTCTGCTTGCTTAATATTTACTGGTTTTCAATGAACATCCTAGATAACATGGTTTTAACTCAATCAAAATCATGAGTTTTGAATTAAGAAATCATTATTAAGATTTAAATGAAATGAATTGGAAATATTTTCCTAAGTGAAAAATGAAAGGATTTCAAATTATCCTAAGTTTTAAATGGGTTATAAGTAATCAAAGGATGTGATAAGAGAGGTTTGATTCTGTATATACCGGAAAGAATGTCTTAGGAATATATCTCCAGGAGAGATTTTGATAAAAAGAACTTAATCTATTAAAGAATCATTCCCTATTCACAGATCCTTTTTTTTATCAATGATTGGTTTGTAGGAACGGGGATCGGATTGAGTGATTCTTATACGAAAACCACTTCAAATCAATGTACGCATTCCAATGAAGGTCTGATAAAGAAAATGAAAAATGAAGACCTAAGGTCTTTGGGGTGGAAGGTCTTCTTGTTGATAATTCTGGTTAGCTCCCAAACACTAAAGTAGTAGTGGTCCCTTCATTTTTGAAATTCTTTGGGTTGCAAGGACATCTCGCTACCAATCCTAGGTGCAACTCATGACAGGATGTGGTAGGAGAATGCCTTCGGTTTGCCCTATTCCTTGACAACTTCTGTGGATGAATGTCCGACGTTGATCATTTCTAGCTACATAAGTGATCTCTATGAATGTATCATCTGTTTGGTTGCAGAGAATGCAAATTCTATTAGCTTAACACCCTTTCATGAGATGTACGAGCTCAGGAGTTATACGTTTGTAGAAATCATTTGTGTGACCATGGAATGGCAGCGTGTGATTCAAAGTGAAATGTGCAATGTGAAAGGTAATTTTTACCTCAGGCCTCATACCTGGAAATGGACAAAATAGGGCAGATGCAGCGAGGTCATGTGGTTCGCAACCATTAGGATATGATCATCCCCTTCTAGATATGTTTATTCCCACTATGACGTTTCAGACTTAAAAAATTATGGATGTATGCTGTGAGGGCCCTTGGATAAGTCAGTAACGACCGGGGTGATGACATATTCGGTATCATCTAGGAAGAGGTTGGCCGGTCTTGTGTTGGTAGAGGACCATCAGTTGGGCCTCGGTACATTCCTCAACAGATGTACTACCAGAAAGTAGTCCCTTCACCTAGTCATTTGTATGGAAATCCATTCTCCCATAAGAGCTTGCATTTTGTTTGTAGAACCTATTATGATGGAATTTAATAATGGTAAAAATTTCGGCTAAGATTAATAAGTTTACTTGTAAATGTTTTCAAAGATATGTCATTAAAAATAATATCAAGTGATTTTATGTAATAATGATTTGGTTATTATAAGGAAAATACCCCACGTCGTGTTCATGTACAGTGTGGTATTATGAGATACCTTTCTATTTCCAAAACACGTATTTTGAGTTCTCACACCAATCCCATGACTGACCCGGGATTTATTTTTCTTTTCCTTAAAACCTGAGTGCCAAATTTTCCCAAGCAACCTAGTAGTCAGGTTTAGTTTAGAAGAAATCTGGATGGAGCTTGAAGCATGGAGTTAGAAGATTCTTTTGAAGATTGTTATATGTTTCCACCACTCTTTTGTTATAGTATTCTACATTTGTAAGGACAGGAATTTATAACTATCCATGTTTGACTCTAATAAATGTATTTAAATTTTCGCTGTAAAATTTATATTGAAGCAATATATATAAGATTTTTTGTTTCTTTATTTTTCTTACCCTTGAGAATCCGCTTCTCCAACACTTGGATTTACGGCATGTGACTACCGAGAATGTATTACCAACGATTTTTGAGAGTCAAAGAAATGGGTCCTCACAAGGTCATTTGAGCAAGACAGAACGGTTGATTTAGAGGTCTTCTTATTTATGCTCAGTATTGACAAGGTGATTAGATATCAAAGGAATACCATTGATTCCGAGGTAGTGGCCTTAGTCGGTATTTATATCCTATTTATCTTCTATTCCGTTATGAGTTTAGTTTGATTGATCTCAGATATACTTTTATTTATTACTAGGAATGACAATGGGGTGGGTTGGGATGGGTTTTTTTATGCCCTAGACGCATGTCGAACTTTTTTAACCCTGCCATAGTCCCGCCTGATAGACTTGGTGCGGGTATTTATTTTTTCCCTGACCTGAAACTTGTACAATTTAGGGTAGATCCGCCTCGCCCCAACCCCAGTGAGGCTCTATATATTGATTCGAAACTATGTACTAATTTACATATATTTATTTTCTTTGGTTATAAAAGGGATTATGACTAAATGATATATTAAATACAAATAACAATATGCTTACAATAATATGAAAAGATAAAAAAAATGAGGTGTATAATAGCAATTCAAAAAAATATGCATGTGTTATTGTATTATTATCACTGATGCAATTTAACATTATAAAAATTCTATTGCTTATTGAATGAAACAATATAATATCCATGTTATAATCACTTATGTCCAAGAAGATCAACAAATCATTAATATAGTAATAAAGCGATTTCATGAGATCTCAGTAGTGTCGATCGGGTTAGGGCGGGTCAACCAAGCCACGACCTGTCCCTAGACCTAGACCTCTCAACAACGGGTGATTGGTCTACCCACCTGGATGACCCAATTGGGCGGGTCATGATGGGTCAAAACAAGGGCGGATTAACCGGGTTTGGACCCTTGACCTGCCTCATTGCCATCCCTATTTATTATAAGTCACCAAAACCCATGATCTGTACCCTAATGGACTTGGGTTTCAATTTTGTCGAAATTTGGGCCCATTAAGGTGCGGATTGTTATAGAGCCTTATTAGAAAAATGAAATAGCAACCTTTAACCTTTTTACCATTATAAGAATATATGTTATACATGTCGAAATAATTCACTTTGATAAGTTGTTGCAACTAATACAGTTGATAAAATGTTTACCATTTAAATTATACAAATGAACCGAATTAAGATTGACATATAAATATAAAATATTACTTACCATTAAATATTTTTGCATGATGTTACTTCTAGACCCATGCAAGAGTCAATTTACAAAACCACTAAAACATTCATACCTTTGTCGCTTAAGAGTTTAATTTTTCGAGATGTGTATTGTCTTTTATCAATTTTGAACGCTTAAGTGATAAAAAATATGGATATTTGATCTATTATCGATCATATATAAATGTTATATGGTGAATAATCACGAATCGTAATATATGAAATTTCAATGAAATTAGTTCATTAAAAATAAGCAAGTAAACAATAATGTGAGATCATGTATTTAATATGATTGATTGTAACAAGGAATTGTTGTGTTAGATGTAGTGTTAAGCCAACAGCTACAAGATAGATCAAGGATTTCGATCTTAAATGTCAGTTTGATTAGTTTATGTAAAATATGACTTGATCTTAAATGTCAGTTTGATTAGTTTATGTAAATATGACTTGTTTAATACCCTTGAATGTTAAAATAACCAAATGCACTTTTGTAAAGGGTTTACTAACAGTCTTATAAAAAGGATTTCCTTTTGAGATTCAATTATTTGGAAAGGAAAGCGAATGTATGAGAGTGGATTTGATTAAAGGCACAAAAAAGCTGAATAGTGTAAATAGCTACTTCTGCTTAATGAAGAGACACCAAAAATGAGAAATAGTAGAAAATCCTTGTTAAATCTCAATCGAATTCCCTTCTCTTATCATGTATATTCAATAATAGGTATGATGGAGTAGAGTAGCGAATACAAATGAATGAATTTGTAATAAAGGAGAATTAAAGGCTAAAGGCCTTTTGCCTTCCTTTAATTACTCCCTTCGTTTCCCACTTTCTTTGGCATACCGTAGAGAGACATGATGAGCCCGAAGAAAAATTCTTACACCTATTTAGTGTTTGATATATTTAAATTCAATTTAACTATTCTATTGATATTGTATAACATGCTTACCAATAACTTTTTGTATACGCACTTCATTAAATACCATTTGTATTCAAAAAACCACGTAAATGTTAATAATTAATATTTTATAAATACTAATTAATTTAGTCAATTTACAATGATTATAAAATAATTAAATCATGTGGTTTATTTGAAGTATTCATCATTATGGATGTGCAACTCTAAGGTGCAAACTCAATCAAAGATTAATATCAAACCATTTGAATGTTAATGTTGACATGTCACCTAAGTTAGTGGTATGACATTTTGGATAAATTTATCACTTACACATCTTTTGGATAAAATCTAATTTTATTATTGTTAGCGGATCTGGTAGCAACGATTATTTACACCAATTCTCTTCGTCAACACTATATCACATCAGGACTTATGAAATTTGTTTTAGTCAAAATTCCTAAATTTCATTATCATCCACATTCGTCTTGATTAGTCCAAATATAAAATCCTTGGTTCAATCATAACAACTATTATTACCATACTACTCTGGCTAGAGATTTTGACTTTAAGTTAATTATAGTTGATCGTGATACTAACCTAATATAACTAAGGAAATGAATTCTCTTTTGAATAGCGTTTCACTTCCAGTGCTTTAACTTAGACCCAACTATAATAATTCGATGAATGGCATGCCATGATTTATTATAATCAAAATGGAGAGTCCACATTGAAGTTCAATAGTATACTCAAGTAGAGAGAATTGTGTAATATCATTACTTCGGGATTTTTTATTTGACTTCAGTTATATTAACCAACAGAAAACTCTCAAGTGATTCTTTCCATAGTTATCTAATAATTATTAGTACATAAACCCTTGGTGCCCCTAGTGGCCATGTATAACATACTACCTAACTTTTGGAGAGCATTACATATTCTGGTCTCAGTAGATGAACCGATATCCTTTCTTGAAACATTTCGTCTAGGAATATTTAAAATAATATGTTATTTTTAGTGTGATAAATTTCTCATGATTACAACCTATAGTAATTAATATTACATAACAAGTCATCTAAGGATTTTTTATTTAATATTTTTAGATTAATTAATTAACATGTGACAATATGATAAGTATATAATAGAAAGAAAAACACCTTTTGTTATGAACAAGATTGGTTATCAAGTTAGATATATGTAACAAATTACATAACGCCCCTAGGTAATACCACTATATCATCAATCCTCCACTTGCACTTGGGGACAATTATGGAATCTCATTCCAACTCCTTTAATTAGTTTTCTCAAAAACTAATCGGGCCAATCCCTCAGTGAACAAGCATGCTATATTATTTTAATTATCTACTCTTTCAGTTTACTCTCTCCAATGTTGATAATTTCCTTTATCATATTAAAATTATTAAATTGAATATGGATTATTCAAGTCCTTGATTGAATGACTTTGCTAAATTGAATAAGGATTACTCCAGTCTGGGTGGAAAATCATTTCTTAGAACAAAATTAGTCGTCGAAGTGCAGAATTAGTTAGACACATACGAATTCATCTTTGAGGATACCGAGATAGAGATGTAATGGAGAGAAAGTTAGCCTTTAGACACCATCAGAGGCAAGAAATGGGATGGTAGAATGCCATCGAGGTTACTACTCTCAAGGATTTGGTTACCTAGGAGCAGTTTAAGATGAGGTTTGAGGAGAAATATATATTGGCTACTCATAAGTCGGTTCTCTTTCGAAAGTTTGCAGATCTAAGATGGGGAATATATAAATGTTAGAGTATATGGACAAGTTTGATGTGCTGTCGAAGTATGATTTATTTTTTTATCGATACTTCACTCAAGAGGAGTGAAAAATTAATCATGGGCTTGAGTGATTATCTTGGAGAAAAGCTAGTGGGAAATATCAATGAGTCTTTTGACAAGCTAGTGGAGAAGGCTCTTCGACACAGAGTCTATGTCTAAAGTCTAGGCCGGTTGTTGATTCCAAGAATGGGCCAAAGCCCCAAGCAGGTGGGGTAGGTAATAAGAAGTGGAACAACAACAATAAGAGGAACCAACTTCAGAGACCGTAAGGTGGAAGGTTTACCATTTGGGCTAAGCAATGCACCATTATACATTTTTGATCTTATGAACGTGTTTTCCGGGATCAACTAAATAATTTTATGCTCATATTCATGGATGATATCCTTATCTATTCGAGAATGGAGGAAGAACACAAGGATCATTTGTGGATTACGCTCAATGTGTTAATGAAGCACCGGTTGAAGGAATTTTTTTCTAAATGTCACTTCTGAGGGAGAGAAGTTCGATTCTTGAATCATGTTGTTTCTCAATTAAGCGATGTTATAGATCTTGAAAATGTGGCAGAAGTTTAGGATTAGGACCGACCCAAGGTTGCTACGGACATGGGAAGTTTCCTTAGATGGAAGGGATCCTATAGACATTTAACCAACGTCTTCTCGAAGGTAGCCATACAGTTAACCCATTTGATGAAGAAGAATCAGAATTATATTTAGGACGGAAGGTGCAAGCACATGATCATAATTTGAAGGAGAGATTAACGAGTATATCGATATCAGTCACTCTAAGCTGGAATGAAGAGTTGATAATATACACAGACATCTATGGTACTAGATTAGGTGGGGAGCTAATGCATATGGAAAGGTTGTCGCAAATGTTAGTCGATGATTGAAACCACACGAGAGGAAGATCCAACTCACAATTTGGAGTTAGTAGCAATAGTGTTCACTTTGAAGATTTGATGGCACTACTTGATTGGAGATAGGCTTAAGTTATTCACGAACCATAAATCGTCGATCTACCTCTTCTTCCAAAAGAACACTAAACTTCATTAGCAGTGATGGTTAGAGTTCTTGGCCATTTACAACTTTGACATTTCCTACAAGCTTAGTAAGTGAAATAAAATCGCAGATGCTCATAGTAGAAGACATACCAGCTTGGGATCGATGTTCCTCGAGTGAAAGCAGCTTGAGTTTATTGTTGGTTATGACTTTAGACCTCGATATGAGCTAGAGCTAAATGTGTTGGCTAGTTTGACTATCAGACGTACTTTGATCAAGAAGATCGATACTAGTTAGAAGCAAAATGCTAGACTAGCGAAGATTATGATGAATATAGAGGAAGAAGTACAATCTAAATGAATAAGGAAGTATAGGCTCGACCGTGATTATTGGCTATGTGAGGATGGGAGACTGTTTATTCCTTATGTCAATTGGTTGAGGGGCTACGAGAGTGCCATCATCCAAGATTGATTATGAGTCCCAATGGTAATAAAATGAACCATGATATGAGGTAGATATTATAATGGGAAGGGATGAAGAAGGACGTTGGAGCATTCATCTTGTAATGAATGAACAATCTATTGGTAAAGGCAGAGTAGAAGAAACCAATTGGTTTGTTGCAACCACTCAAGATTCACGAGTGGAAATTGGAACAAGTATTGATGGACTTCATTGATGGATTGCCAAGGACCGGAGGAGGCTATGATAGCATCTGAGTCATGGTTAATAGATTGACAAAGAGTTTTAGATTTATACCCACAAAGTCTAATAGAACGACCAAATTAGCTAAGTTGTCTTGGAAGTGGATTGTATAATTCCATGGTGTGCAAAGAGCATTGTAAATGACCGAGTCCCATTGTTCACTAGCATGTTTTAGAAGAGATTACAAGAGGCATTAGGGACGGAGCTGAATCTTGGTATAGCTTATCACTCGCAAACTGATGGACATACCAAAAGGGTGAATCTTATTTTGGAGAATCTCCTATGAGCTTCCATTTTCAACTTTGGTGGCTCGTGGGATGATTACTTGTATTAAATATATACAACAATAGTTATCAGTCAAGCATTGGTATGACATCATTTGAGGTGTTATATAGTTGATCGTGCAATGCTCCTTCATGTTGGTGGGAAGTAGGGGAAACCTGATACTTGGGCCATATATGATTAGAGAGACTTTAGGCAAGGTCGAGATCATTCGGCTATGGATGAAAGCTACTCAAGATCGATATAAGAGATACACTGATAAGAGAAGACATGATTTAGAGGGTTAACAATAGAGTGTTTATCAAGGTCTCTCTACTAAAGAATGTTGTCCAATTCAGTACTAAGGGAAAATTGACATCGAGGGTCATAAGTCCTTTTCTGATACTTAAGAGGATTGGGAACATAACTTATAGAATCGACTTACCTTAGAATTCGGCAGACATGCACAATGTGATCCATGTCTCTCATCTACGGAAGTTTATGCATGGTTCAAGCATGATAGTTGAACTGAATCAGCTTACCAATATAGAGATTGAAGTAGAAGCTTTGAAAACTCGTAGTTCTATTCATACTGTTGGATGAGGTATGAAGAAATCTAGGAGGAAGACGGTGGAATTAGTGAAATTTCAGTGGAGTAAGAGCGAAGGCGATTGCACTCGGGACACCAAAGAGAGCATGAGGACCACTTATCCAGAGTTTTTTACCTGGTGAGACTTTCTATTTATCGCATTTGCTTTCATTTTCAATCTAATATATAGTAGTTTAGTATCCTGCATGATAAGATAGACACAGATTATATTTCTCATGTATGTGTGCATGTTTGATGTTTGATATGCTTGCTTGTGATTGTTAGTTATGCGGGTAACTATTTTTGACTTTACCCTGATTATATAGGGGATTTTGAAAGCGAAATTCCCAGGGGGGTGTAATGACCTATATTATATGTTTCAAATATTAGTCCTTAAGATGATGGTTTTGATGACAACAACCTTAAGACTTGTTATAAATTTTAAATACTAACATTATAGTTTAGATATATATGTATATGTAGGATTTAACCATGCAGGTACTAAGAATGAAGACTGTACAGTATAGAGATTCAAGATTGAAGATATCAAGATTGAAGACTCATGAGTATCAAGAATTCAAGATTTCAAAGTACAAGATAAGTATTGAGTCTAGAATTATGTTAACACTTCTTGAAGGCACTTATATCTTTATTCGAAATTTATTTATGGAATGAAATCCACTTCGAGCCTGTTAAAGGGATGGAACCTAATGGGATGGAACCCATGACAATATCTAGTGGAACATATAGTGGTCCTATTTCGATATCTACTAATTTTATGAAAATGTTTTTCAAAAATATATCTCTTATTTTAAATGTTTTTAAAAGCTTCTTTTCAAAAAGACATCTCTCTTGTTTGAAATATTTTAGCCTCAAAATTATCTTTATCATTTTTAATATTTTGATTTCAAAATTGTCTTTGATTTAAACTATCTCTTGTTTTACATATTTAGCTTTAAAATATTTATATATACTTAGATTTTAAATCACTTTATAAATTAAGATTATATATTAAAATACTTTTATATGTTCAAATTATATTCAAATATATTTACAAAGTTTAGAAATTGTTTTAACAAATTATACAAACCAATTTTAGTAAGAAAATCAAAATCACCAATTTTGCCTAGAGCATGTCGACATCCTTCAAACCCCCATGTCGACATGGTGCCTGTTAAATTCAAAATTCAAATTTTCAAAAGAAGCGTCTATTCATCATATCCTTTTATGAATAGATATAGCTGTTGATCTTCTATAAATACCAGTAGTTCTAAATGAATTTTTAATCAGATTTCATATGCTTTCTCTCCTCTTCGTCTTCCTCTTTTATTCTAAAGAACCCAAAACTATATTCTGCCAAAATACCGAGTGAGTCCAACTTGACTATCTCTTGTTTGATTCTCTTCCCCTCTCTTCATACGATTTCAGTGCTATTCAGAGTTATAGGATCTTTTGTAAATTAAACTGTTGAGTAAAAGGTGCGGTTGAGCCTTGAAATCAATTGGGTGTGACTGTAGCCCCGAAAATCAATTAGGTGATCTTGTAGCCTGGTTAAATCTACAGAGTTTGCCCCGGACTCGAATACAAGAGGGTGTACCTCATAGCCTTGAAACCGAAGGTGCAATCAGGGAGATTATTTTGAAAAGAAATCCATACAGTTGTGTTGGACTGGATGTAATGTAACTCTGAACCAGTATAAAATCCTGGTGTGTTCTTTCCTTTACTACTTTTATTTAGTTGCATCTGTGTCTCATTCTGTGATTATATATGTGTCCATGAATTGCATTTGTTGGTGATTAAATTACATAAGTTTCAAAAAGATTTATAAAATCCATAAAACACTATTTACCCCCTCCCTCTAGTGTTATTCTAGCCTTAGGATCCGTAATCCGCATTTCTCACATCAAAGGATCATAAAATATATTTTTTAATTCATTTTGGTAGTATGATGCTATAACTTTAAGGAATGTTGACTAGTGGCATTTCTACCGTAGGAAATTTTGTAAGACAATTTCACCCCTAAAAAAATAGTAATAGATATAAATTTTTATAGGAGCCAAATTAGGTTCCCATACCACTTTCGTTGGAAGATACGATGGTTTCCTATTCCGTAAAGTGGTCATAATAGAGATTTGGACTTACAATTTGGAAGATATGGCTGTATCAAGAAAGACAAACTTTAGGGCAGCTTAATGGGTAACTAGTAGGATTTGGGAGAAAGCCCAATAACCAATTTTTGTTTTGGGGGTTAACATGGCAAAAATAGTCATCCCCAAATCATTCTCCTTTATTCTAAAATGTATCTATACCTCTATTACCTTCTCCTAGCCAAAATCTTCTCTAATCTCTTCCAAACAGAGCTAAATCCTTAGATCTAGGATATATTAACAAGGGGATCATCTATAGAGTTTCAAATTTACTTTCTTGAAGGGGAAAATTTAGAGCTTTGCTGTCTATTCTCGGATTCGCCTCGATTTGCATGCAAATCTTACATTTTTGGGTGTTTTGTAAGCGATTCATTCATTTCATATAATATTATATATGTATAGATAGGTTTTGACATGTTTTGAATTCATTTTTAAAGTCAAAATTATTATTATTTTCTATTATAAAAGCCCATGCGAATTAATAACAAGATTTAAGTGATCTAAAGTGTTTTAATCATGCTATTTGAATGTTTAATTGCCTTTATAGTTTATAAGTGTTTGAACAGAAAATGGACAATTGATTTGATGTAGAGTTGCATATACTGAATGTATAGCACAATTATATAGTAACAGATAAAAAAGGAGGTAGTAAAGTAAAATACACATAGATATATAGTGGTTCAGCCAGAACATGTACATCCACTGTTCATTTCCATTTCCTTCCTTATAGGTTAGTTTTACAATGATTTGTAATGAAATATAACTACCAATAATATGCTCGGTATATTATGTTTGGTATATCTTGTTCGACAGTAGCTGGCACTTCCAAATGTTGTCTCCAATGCTATTGGAAGCTTGGATTCTTATAGAAGCGAAGGTATAGGGATGTCAGACCGATAAAATAGGCAGTGTCCTTATTTACCCTTCTCGGTTCAGTTATTTCATATATACTGTATATGATCCAGTCTATTCATATGTGCAAGATGCTTTTTCCTTAAATATTCCATTAGGTCTAGTGGAAATTGGCTTATTCGGTGGTAGTTGGTTAGGTGGATTGACCCAGCTACAATAATGGCTTCATTCAGATGTCAACCCCTTCATTCGGCAATACCCTAAGTGCTGAACCAGTAATCTTGTCTAGTATTTTTTTCTACTGGACAAGAAATCATGTTCGATGCCTCTACTACAAAACAAGAATTTCTCCTTAGTAGTTGGACCACCAGACATGAATTTTTGTCCAATAGTTTGGCTACCAGATAGATGAGTAGAGGCCCCCTTTTCTTTCTTTCTCCTCACTTGTACAACCAAGGTGTTGCCAACTTCTTTGCTTAAAGAACCTAGACACTAGATGTTCCTTATGACCCAATCTAAATTTCTTCGCTCCTTCGGCCAAAATGCCTATAATAGTTGCCTCCCAAAGCATACTTCTTAGAATATAGAGTGTGCTTTGTTCATCTTCCTTAAAAATGCTTGATGCAGTCCTCATAGCTTGCTGTTTTCCATAGCCACTTCCTTTGTCTCGAGTTTTAGCCACATCCAATTACCGTTCTATAATTTTCTTCACTTCATAAATCATGATCTAAAATTCTTGCATATCGACTCACTAGTCAAGCACTTATCTTGGTTTGGCATATACTGTCAGTTGAAGCTCTATCAAAAAACGTCTGTTTGGTCTTATCTATCCAGCATCTTACAGTGCAGGCTGCATATAACCTATATATATGTTGATGCACACTTATGGTCGAGCACATTCCTTCATTTTCTTGTAGCATCCAGCTTTTGTGCCTATTCGTCTCCCAAGTGTGCTAGCAGTTCATAATGTCTCCCAAACACTTACGAGCTCGATTTTCCACCCTTTTTTGCATAAGGAAGAAATAGCGTTGCTTGGGCGGCTGTCGAACAACTATCATATTCTTAATATCTTAGTTTTCCTTGGACTATTACACAATGATTGTTTAGGATACTCTTGATCTTCCAAATACTAATCTTTGCTTGGTTGTGGTTTACTTACCGGACAGATGCAATTGGGCATGTATGGAGCCATGTCAGGCCATGCTTGTCACACCCTTTGGATGAAGTTTTTTATCATGTCGTGATGGATCAGATTGTTGGGTTTAAGTTTAAAACTACCAAACCAAAGGGAATTATGGTCTTTAGGCTAATATCCTTAGCCATATAATCTTATTCCTATACTTAGGACCCCTAAGGGGTTAGGCTGCTTGGTTAGGCTAGTGAGATTTTCGGTCAAGACATAGACAAATTTATAGGGTTGTAGGTTGCTTACAAGTTGACTACCGGATCGAAACATGTATGGATTCTAGAGTGACTTTCTTAAACTATAGACTCATATGTCGTTTAACATTCTATTGCTTGTGTTATTACATAAATGCTCACACATGCACATGTACACACACATATATATTCGGTGACAATACATATTACAGGTTCATATATTAGACATGCATGTTTGGTCGTCGCAATACTCGCTCATCAAGCGTTGTTGGAGCTCAAGCTCCTTCTTCTGCTCCTACTAAGCCTACACTATCGAAACATAGGATTAGTCCGCACAGGTATGATTTCTCCTTAATTCATAGATACAGTCCTTTATAGCTGGTGGTGGACCTCATCGAATCAGTAGCTTCTACTTTGACTTCCTGGCAGCTGGACACTATAGTTGCTGCTCATGGATTGACAAAGGGGGATATGCTTTGTAACAATCCGCATCTTAATGGGCTTGAATTTTGACTAAATCGAAACCTAAGTTCATTAGGGTAAGGATCGTTGGTTTTGGTAAGCTATAATAAATGTAATTATATCAGAAATTTATATATACACCCTCATGGTAGAATCAAAAAATATAATAGAACATATATACCGACTAAGCCTACTGAACATCAATATTATTCCTTGGATATCTAGTCACCTTGTCAGTGCCGAGCATGAATAAGAAGACTTCTTCATCTACCGTTCTCGTCTTGCACCGGTAATTTGTCCCTCTAAATCTATCTTATAGGTTGTAATGAGAAAGGGGTCAGAACAATGTTTTGGTGACTGGTAAATTATATATATACTTTATCCACAACACTAATTTATGCCGATTGATTACCATTTAATTGTTACGTCTATTATTCATGGCTTATTTGTTTAATTCCATCTATGCATACGAATGTTCAGCCTTCTTTAAGGTATAACAATATATAAATACATACATACATAAATACACACACACACACACACACACACACATATATGCATGTATATAAACTTTGTACTACCCAAAGAGAACTCCGGCCACTTAATACTACTTAAATATGGAGGAGGCAGACCCAATGGCGATTTAATACCTCAAATCCAAAGTGAGCACCCCGTAACATAATCTCTTGGCGATTGACCCTCGGCTACAAAGACCGATGACCCTAGATACAGCTATATAATTTAATTTACTATATTCCTAATGCATCTTAAAGACCTATCTAAGGGCTAACTAGCCTATCTTCGACAAACAAACAACTAATTAAACATTGAGGTCTTTGTGTATCCCATACAGATTCTACAATAATAGGAAGCGAAATCTATCAGGACATAACCCAAGTCTTTGCTAACGACCGCTCAGGACCGTTAGTAATCCAAGCATATATGCCATCCCTACTTCTAAATACTGGTCTATCAATAACACTAACATAGCCCACCGACCTCCACAGCTGAAATCACGTTTAAACTGACCTAATATAAGTCTAGGGAAATGCTCATTCTAGTTAATTAACACCTCTTGTTAGAAATGAAGAAGACCTCGTATCCCTATTAGGCACTACCATAGATTATTTAAGACTTCTTATTTAGAGAGGAGGTAGACCCAATGACCATTTAATACCTTCTACTTGAAGTAAACCTCTTGACATCTCTAAAGAAACCGAGCCATTTAATACTCCAAGTCTGAGGCGAACCCTTGGTATATTTTTCCAAACCTATATGTGAACGTATATAACTTTCCCATGGGCCCTATAGTTGGAGATGTCCCACATCAATAGTACGTATACACAACTGCTAACAACCTCTAGGTGAAAGGCGAACTTCTGTTGTGTAACTCTACTGAGCTTGCATCCCATCCTATGGTAAACTAAACCATTTATTCTAAACCTATATATTAGGCTAGGCTCGCTAATTTATGCTCGTCCTAAATGTATTATTGAGGCTCTATAATTTTCTACTATGAAAATTATACCGCCTCCTAATTGAATTTACTAGTATCCCCTAAATTATTCACTATGAACCTATTTCTATCTTATACGCTTATTACGTATATTCTTTATTTCCCTCTTATGTCCTATAAATGTCAGCTTTCTTTAATAAATAGTCATTATTATTCAAATTAGACAATCACTAATTTCATTTAATTGTCCGTTTCAAATTCAACTTATTATGCCTATTCCATTTCCCCATAAAGATCATATTAAATTCCGCAATCAATCTCATTCAATGCATTTAGGTCCTCATTTAATTTCTTTAACTCTCTATTAATGACATATTTATTTCCCTGCTAATGTTGCAATCATTATTCATAATTTTTGGAGTTACTACCTCTTTTCCATCCCAACCTCCTAATCATATGGTTTACTATGCTAATAATATCTAGTCGTCCTAATTATGAATAGTGCAAGTACCGTTGTATATTTATTTATTACACTTTATACATTAGCCTATGTATATTTATATTTTTGATCGGTATTCACCGTTGTACGTGTGTGTGTTCCTATTTCTAACTCATTAATTCATACACTTTGGAATTTCAGAATATACACCTATATGTACATTCTGTTAATAACATTTAATTCAACATTTTAATATATTAGAGCTATCCTCTCCAAAAAAATAACTTCCCATAAATTATCTAAAAGTGTTACTTTTGCCACCTTTGAAATCACAAGGAATTATCTCTTTACTTTATTTTGAAATAGATGGTGCAAACTATGGAGAAGAACAACCATACTTGACACGTCTCTTTCAATGTGATATATTTCTTATTATTCCAAATGTTGCACTTTTTATACATAGCTGTAGAATTAGATTGTTTATGGAAAGTTACATGAAAATAGATACAACCAAACTGTATCCACAATGCTCTCAATAGATTAAAACATAGAAATTCATATTCCAAGTCAAGTTAAGACAATCCAAATGAATACTAACAATTTATAACCCAATTATCGTAAATCTAAAATAAATTTTACAATCTTATCAATAGTCTACTTTAACAAATTTAGGGCTTCTTTCTAAAATTTCTCCATAAGGACGTATATACCATTCCATTCCAATTACCTAACTTACAGAATATGTAGGCGAGACTTCGATTGAATATATTCAAGCCTACAACTCAATAGATCTTACATAGGCATAACAATTAAATAAAATTCATCAAAATAACTTTCATTTTCATATATATAAATAATATAATTTCTCGCTCACCTTTTTAAATTTCAAATCTCCTAAATCCAAATTTATCTTTTTAATTGACTCATTTTTCCTTTCCAATCCAAAAATATGCATAACAAGATATATAAATACCCATAAGAATTATAGACACGAGAAGAGGTTTGAATCAAGTGGAAATTTAGATTTATAATTATAAGATTTACCTTTTTCGTAGAATTGATTCACTCCTTTTCTTCTTCTCTTTTATTTTCCACCCCTTCCCAATATATATATGTATGTATGTATATGTATATATGTATATAATATTTGTGAGTTCTAGAAATAGTGAAGAAGAGAAAATGGCAGAGCTTCGCTGTTCTGATTAGAAAATATGAAAAGAAAAGTGAGGGGTTATGCCGGTATTATAGGCACTAAAATCAATAAGATCCGTTCGATTGATATTAATTAAATCTGGGCAGTCAGGCCGATGTTCCACCCTGGCCGTTTCCAGTTTAATCGGTCGACCAACCTATAAAGGGGTTCGATCGATGGGGTCCACGTGGTTAATATTATTTATTTCCTTTTATTCATTTTAATACTTTTTTTCGAAAATTTCAAATGCCAAAAACTATTTTGTTTGAACTCTGATCGTAGAATTTTATATATGAAAGTTTCTTAGAAAATCACCACCAACACAATGGTGAAAGTTTCAAGACCAAATTTTGACGTTTTCTCAAAATCTATTTTTGAGCCTTAATAATAATTTATTAATTCTATTCAATTAATTAATGTTCCTTTCATAGGGCGTCACATACTCCCCTCATATAAATTCCATCCCTGAAATTCCTTAAGCTTTAAATCATGTAACTGATAGAGTTTGGGGTATGCTCTAGGAGCAATTATGTAATTTGTTACATATATCTAACTCGTTGACCAATCTTGTTCGAAATAAAGGTATTTCCTTTCTATTATATACTTGATATAATGTGGTTATATTAATTAATAAATTTAATTAAAAGTATATTTAATAGGAAATCCATAAATGGTACGTTTTGTGATAGTAGTTACAAAGTGTTATAACCGTGAGTAATTTATCACAATGAAACAAATGTACCATTTTAAATGTTCCTAGTCAAGATGCATCGAGACTGGATATCGATGTATCCATTGAGACTAGAGTTTGTAATGCTTTCCAAATAATGGGCAGTGTATTACTCATGACTATTGGAGGCACCAAGGTGTTACGTACTGATAATTATTAGATAACTATGGAATGACTCACTCGATATTTTTCTATTGGTTAATATAACTAAGGTAAAATTAAAAATATCGATGTGATTAATTTACACAATTCTTTTGACTCAAGAATACCATAGATCTTCATTATGAAAGCTTCGCTTTAATTATAGTCAAGTTTTGGCACGACGTCCATCAAGTGACTATAGTTGGGTCGAGTAGAAGTATTGAAAGTGAAACACTATTCTAGACAGGATTTGTCTCCTCGGTTATATGGGATTAGTATCACGATCAATTTAAGTCAACATAAAGTCAATCTCTGGCCAGAGTAGTTCGGTTAATGATAATTTTTATTATTGAACCAAGGTCTTTATGTTTGGATTCTAGAGTTGAATATGGATAATATTGGAATTTTGACCATAACCAAATTCAATAAGTCCAAAGTGATATAGTTTTGACGAAGAGAATTGGCGTAAATAATTGTCCCAAAAAGGTAACGCTTAATAAAGTGAAATTGGATTTTACCAAAGTTTAGTAAGCGATAAATTTGGCTATAATGTCACACCACCTGCTAAGTGACGTGTGAACATTGACATTCGAAAAGTTCAATGTTGATCGCTGACCGAATTTACATCCAAGAGTCACACAACCGAAATAATTAATTCTCTTTAGACCAAACAATTTAATTGACTTATAATTGTTAAAAATTAATTAATTAAATTAATATTTATGAAATATTAATTATGAAATTTGAATATGATATGAGAAATAAATTTTATGCATATATTTATAATAGTTGTAAATATATTGGTCAATATAAGATACTGATAAGAAATTGAGTTAAATATGATTGTATATATTTAATTTGGGTTAAGTTGGCTAACAACCCATAAAATTATGGAATTGTAGGCATTGTTTATGGCTAGTTTTAGAAGTGGCTTGAACAAATGGTTAGAGTTTGGAGATGTGTGGTTAAGATCTAGTGATTTGCTCTCTTATCTTACCATATAAATAAACGGTCTCAGAACCTTAATTTGTTAGAAATCTTCCTGTTCATTTTTAAGCCATCACCCTCTTTCCTTTTTCATGGCCGATATCCTCCTCTAAATCAATCCTAAAATTGTCATATTAAATTAAAATCAAAACCAAAAGCTATTTGATAGTAATTGGTCATAGATTTCAAATCATCAATCTGAAGAATCAAAACATTTCAAAAAAGTGAATTGATTATTCAGGGTGGACTTTAGGGCATCAAATTTGAGTAATTTTGATTTTATTTTTATCATATTATTGTGCTTTAATAATTTGTTAAACATATGAACATATATGTATAATTAGATTGCTGTTTTGTTAGTTATGTTAGATTTTTGTACTTTTTTATGTTGTCACAACGGAGATTGGATATGTTTATAATAATTAAAGATCTATTACATAGTTATGTTTTAGATCTGAAATTAAACATTAAAATTAATTTTAAGTTTGAAATTGTTTATGTTTATACATATTGATCATATGTTATATGCTAATCTTTTGTGTTAAATCTTCACATGCAATTTAAATTAAGAGATATGTTTTATTATATGTTGTAAATATAGATCTGAATATTTGAAAACGTTCGTTTGTATTTATTATGAATTATAAGCGCTGAATTTTTTTATACATTTATATATTTCATTAATTTTAACATTTTAATGATTATTTGAACCATAAAATTTATACATAATAATAAATGTTTCTTTACTTCAGTTTAATATTTTCTAAAATTCCTATTTCATGTCAGAAGCCTTCAGGAAAAATTAAAAAAATTCGAACTTAAAATAATAATTTAAAATTTAATTATACTACAGACCTGAAAATAATTATTTGAATAAAAATATCATTTTAATTTACAAAATTTTGGAAATTTTGCTTAAGACCTAAAATATGTTTTAGAAACCTCAAAAAAAGTTTCAGGGTTTTACAACTTAATTTTATAATTTTAATAATTAATTTGATTTCAGGTCTTTAATAAGTTATATATTTAATATATTATTTTTATTGGGAAAATTTCATAAAAAATTCCCGAGCCCAAAAATGTGTTTTTAGATTTTCTAAAATTACAAATTTTATAATTTTATCATATGCTTTTTTGATAATTTATTATGGCTAAATCTATTTTATTCAATATATTAAATATATATGTATATTAAATAATAAAATATACATAATACAGTATTTTCATAACTCGTCCTTTTTCTTCTAATGGCCTCTCCCCCTCGTCCTTTTTCTTCTACTTTCCCGCATCTTTCTTCCTCCACCATCCCCCCGTACCGTCCTTGCCATGCTTCCCTTTCTACCATCGTACCTCAGCCTCCTGAACCTCCTCCTTCTCCTCCATGTCTTCCCCGTCTTGTCAACTGTCCTCCTCTCCTACCTTCACCCACTACAGTTCCATTATCTTGCCCTTCCTCTTCATCTCCTTCTCAACCTATGCCAACACCGTCCTCTCAAGCCTTACCTTGGTGCTCACTGTTCAAATCCAGACCACGTAATGCTGGGAAATTCATCCCGGTGAATTTCCCTCTTGTCTTTGATGGGGAAGCCCTTGTTCCTCCTTCTGAAGTTATACAGGCTGGAAATGATGTGTGGGGTCAGAACCTTGTTAGCTTCTTCCTCGACAAGCCCCTACCGTATCTTGTTGTGCCGAATCATCTTAAGAAAGTATGGAAGCTCAAAGGCTCCATTCAAGTTAAGTCTGATGGGAACTTGTTCCTCTTTAATCTGTCCTCAGATGAGGACAGAAGGAAGATTATCCAGGCAGACCCTATAGTTATGAGGAACAAGTTGTTTATAGTTAAGGAGTAGGATCCCACCATTGGCAATAGTGTCAGTACCATAAAAACTGTTCCAGTGTGGATAAAGCTAGCTGTCCAATATTCCCCTCTACTGTTGGTCACATTTAGGCATAAACTGGTTGGCAACAAGGCTTGGAAAATTCCTATGTATGGATGAAACAACTGAAAAGCTAGATAGGATTGGATATGCAAAGTGTATGGTTGAGGTGACTGCTATGTTTGAATTGCCTGAGTCTTTCTCGGTGAAGTTGTTAGATGGCTCGATGCAAGTGGTGAAGGTTGAATACTTGTGGAAACCAAAGATCCGTGGGAGTTGCAAGGAGTTCGGGCATGATAAACAAGAATGTTTGGTACATAATAGTATGAGTGGTAAGACAGAGGAAGTTTGAAGAAAAGAGCATTCTGGTGGTAGTAAGTCTGATAACTTGAATAAGAATGGTGAAAGAAATGTAGATGAGGAAAAGGATACAGGAAGGAAAGGTGGGTGGAGAAGGGTTCCCTTAAGGAAGGAAAGGTTAGGTTTTTTCGATAAAAGGAAAGGGATTGAAAAAGAAAATAGAAAAAACAAAGAAAAAGTGACATCTGTGGAAGGGGAAACTTTGGTAGGGGATAAGCTCGTAGCAACTACGGGTAAATTGAATGTTGTGCCCGAAGCTGAACTCCAAGCAGATTCGGTGCAGCTGGACGTTTTACCTGAAGCAATAAAGAACCCTAATCCCTTTAATATATTACAGTGTTCTGGAATTGGAGAAGAATCAATCTTGGAAATAAGCCCCAATATAGAGGAAGGTGAACTTGATCCTTCAGTTCATAAGGCAGACATATTAAACTCTTCTCAGTATCTTTCAAAAAATGATAAAGCATCAAGTCATGGTGATAAATTTCAAAATACAATGGGTTGTGAAGGATCTGCTTTTGATATTAGTAGTACTTTTGACCATCCACCTTCTAATATACAAAATTCTCATGCAAAGGTGATACCTAATGCAAATTTTCTGTTGTCTCTTGAGTTAGGCTTCATGCAAAGCATTGAAAAATCTGTCCTATTTCTCTTTCAATCCTCATCAAATAATCTGTCTCCTCTTCAGGAAACCAACCTTTCACCTTCTCCTTCCATCCCCATCACCTCCCCATATATCTTCAAGGGAACCATCCCAAGATGGGTCTCTCCACCTGCTGATCCTCCCTCTGTCATCCTCTCATCAACTAAGTCCTCCTCTCTTTCTACTAAGCCAAAGTCTGTTAGAATAGATCCTCCTTCAACAAGGAGTAGGACAGGAGTGTCTCATCTCTCCTTGTAGTTTTTTAATGATGAATAAGATTGTTGCTTGGAACATAAGGGGTGCCCATAATTTTGGGAAACTTGATCATGTTAAAACCCTAATCCATGACCATAAAATCAAAATGTTTGCCATTTTGGAAACCAAGCTCTCTCTTCCATTATCTATCAGAGCAGCAAACTATATTAATCCATCCTGGGACTTCAATCATAATTTGAAGGAAGCCCCTTATGGACGTATCCTCATTGTTCATGATCCCTCAGTTTTCTCTCTCAATCATATTCTCTCTTCCTCGCAAATGATTCATTTCCATGCTCTTTATGTGCCTAAACAGCTTTCCTTTTATATAACTTTCATTTATGCGCATAATGCCGTCGCCTCGAGGCAACCTCTTCTCAATTCTCTCCCTACGTTACGGCAAAACTCTCATCCATGGATTGTGATGGGAGATTTCAATTGCTGCTTGAATTTCTCTGATAAGTTTGGGGGTCTGACCCTGTTGCCTGGGGATATTGCTCCTTTAAACATCTCTCTATCTGATTCTGATCTTCTCCCAGTTGTTCGCTCTGGTGTTCCATTTTCTTGGAACAATAGAATTCGGTCTGGCATACGAACGTTCTCTAATATTGACCACACTTTCTGCAATGCTGCTGCTTTCTCTCTTTGGCCTTCCCTCTTCTCCTTCATGCCTCATCCAATCTTATCTGATCATTCCCCCCTTATTCTTTCACTTTCTTGTTTGGCTAGTAGAGGAAAGAGGGCTTTTAACTTTTATAATGCTTGGGTTTTAGACCCTGAGTATAATAATATTATTTCTACTGCTTGGTCTAATATTATACATGGCAACCCAATGTTTGCTCTTTGCAGGAAGCTAAAGGCAACTAGGAATGCTCTTCGGCTATGGGCATATGAACAATTTGGGGATGGTTCTCTCCAAATCAAGAATATCAAGGTTCAGTTGAAACATTCTCAGGTGATGCTAAATGAGGACCCATCCAATCTTGTCCTTGCTCAGAATGAATCCAAGCTTTTTCTCCAGCTCAATGATGCTCTTAATGCAGAAGCTAGTATGAGGAAGCAGCAGTATCATCAGAAGTGGGTTACTGAGGGGGGATAGGAATACAAATTTTTTTTATGCTTCTATAAAAGTCAAGCGTGCAAGAGATCGAATAACCACGCTGTGGGATGATGTTGGGGTCCTTCTTAACACTGTTGAGGAGATTGACAGTTATCTCCTCCAATCTTTCTCTGATCATCTTGGTAACAACTCTAACTTTATTCCTGATCTAGAAAAGCTCAATAACATCCCCCTTCCCAAGTTACAAGCTAGTATGAAAGATATGCTTGTTGCAAAAGTGACTAACCAAGAGATCAAAAAAGCTTTATTTCCAATGAAATCAAGTTCCTGTGGAGGGCTAGATGGATTTAACCTGGTGTTCTTCAAGACAAGCTGGAATGTCATTTGTTCTGACTTTTATGCTGCTGTATATAATTTCTTTGACAAATTTAAGCTGTCGAGAGAAGTAAATGAAACTAATCTTGTCCTCATCCCTAAGGTTAGACCAGTTTTAAATGCAACATCCTTTAGACCAATTTCATGTTGTAACGTTGTTTATAAATGTATATCTAAAATCCTGGCTTCAAGGTTTGTCAATGTTCTGTCATCTATTATTTCGACAAACCAAACTGCATTCATACCTGACAGAAACATACTTGACAATGTTATGATGGCGCATGAATTAATTAACGGTTATGGTAGGAGTCAGTCTTCCCCTCGTGCAATGATGAAACTTGATATTAGCAAAGCTTATGACAGCATACAGTGGTCATCTATTGTACGAATAATGTCTGCTATGGGATTTCCTAAAGTTTTTGTGGCCTGGGTGTATATGTGCATATGTAGTCCCACATATACCCTCTGTTATAATGGGAAAAATACTGGGTATTTCAGAGGGAAATAAGGTGTGAGGCAAGGGGACCCTATTTCATCATACTTATTCATAATTGTCATGGAGGCACTCTCCAACATGCTATCCTCCAAGTTTGATGATAAAAGAGTTTTATATCACCCTAAATGTCAATCCTTACGTATTTCATCCCTCTTCTTTGCTGATGATATCATGATTTTCACTAAGCCGACTGATCGTTCCATACTAAATATTCTTGAGACTCTGAACACTTTCTACTTAGCCACTGGCCTCATGCTAAACACTTCCAAATCTCAGTTTCTTATTGCTGGAATAGATGACAATGATAGGGTGAGGATTAAGGGATTGTCTGGTCTCCAACCTATGGATAATAATATGACGTACTTAGGTCTTCCTCTGTGCACTTCAAGGGTTACCAGAACTGCTTGTCTTCCCATATATGATAGGATCACAAATAGGGTGAATTCTTGGTCTACAAGGTTTCTTACAATGGCGGGAAGACTTGTGCTCATCAAAGCTGTGTTCTTTTCTATGACAGTTGATTGGGCCAGAAGCTTCATTCTTCCTACCAAGCTACTACACATGATCAGAGCTACAATGATGAGATTCTTATGGACTGGCTCAATACATAAAAGGAAGATAATTCCTGCTCCCTTCTCTTCTTTGGAATGGCCAATAAGAAAAGGGGCTCTTGGTATCATAAACATCAAACTCTAGAATATTGCTGCTGTGAGTGCACATGTCAACGCCATCTTGGTTAAGAAAGAAAGCCAGTGGGTGCAGTGGACTTAGAGACATCATATAAAGGACAAAGATTTTTGGTCTATGGAGGTCTATCAAGGTAGTAGTTGGATATGGCATAAAATTTTGGTAATTAGAAATGTGTTGCTCCCCCTGATTAAATTCAATTTGTCTCCTTCCAATTCAGTGAGCTTTTGGAAGGACCCTTGGATAAGCTATGGATGTGTCTTATCTAGAATGTTGTCAAAGCAGGATCAAGTTCAATCTAGGATTGGTTTCAATGCAAGGGCTGTTAATTTTATTGCTCATGGGAAATTGCAGGTTCCTCATTCTAGTAATCATACTATTAACACACTCTGGAGTAACTTGGATCTCCATAAAGTTATTATTTCTCATGAGGAGGCTCTTTCATGGAGGGGAAAATCTCACTGCATCAGTGCAGTCTATGATCTCCTTGCCAAGGTTGAGGACATGCCTGATTCCTTATGGGCTAAAGTTGCTTGGACTTCTTATTCGTCTAGCTCTGATAATCTTTTGTTTTGGAAGGTTGTTAACAAAGCATTGCTGACTAGGGATAAGCTTGTGGCTATTGGTATGAATGTGGACAATCTGTGTGTTTTTTGCAATATAATACCTGAAACAGTTGATCACATATTCTTTGAGTGCAGTTATCTTATTAATTTGTGGATAACTCTCATGCATAAAGCTGGGTTAATGGCATTCTGGGTGTCACTAATTCAGATTGGTTGGTACTTCGAAAGGCAACAAGGTGGAGATCCAGTAGATGGGACATTGTCTTCTATGTTCTAAAAATATACCTACGAAATGTTTGGTTAGATAGGAATAGACGGTGCTTTGAAACTGTGGCTGTTCCTGCCCTGTCTATGTGGCAGCAGATGCTGAGAGAGATAAAAAAGGGTATTTGTGCTTCTGGGCATTGCTTCTCCCCTAATCAGGCTGATTTATGGAGTTAGCTTGCTGGTTTATTTGTGATTGGGAAGCTTTGTGCATTGGTGCCTGTGCATGTTGTTCTTATGTGGGTTATCATGCTCTTTCTTCTTTAGATTCTTGTCGTGGGTTTCTCTTTTAAGTTTATGTTGTTGTTTCTGGTATTGTTTTTTTCGTTCCTTTTCTCCCGTTTATATTTTTTGGGATTGGCACAAATCTTTTTTGTGTTTCTCTCTGTTTTTTTCTTTTTTTCCTTTTCCGTCTCAATAAAATCTAGTAAGGGCCCAGTCAACCTCGCCGTCTATTCCAAAAAAAAAAATTTGGAATTCCAGATCTAGTATATTTTCTAACTAGTAATCGTAAATAAAGGAATTTTAAATTCTTTATATATATATACATTCATTTATTGTTCAATATATTGTCATATAAATAAATAAATATTTTCTACAATATTTTAATGATAAAAGTAAATTTTATGTATACATAAAATAGATATATATAATTTTTCAAAATAATCACATGAAATTCATAGTTATATATTTACGCACATATTTGACAACATACAATACATACAAAATAAGCTAATGTGTCCCTTACGATACAAATCCCAACATCTATATATGGTCATGTTATACCCTACATGGATTGTTATGTTACACATGCACAAACGTATATATAAGCAAAACCAAAATTAAGTGACTCTCAAACTACTATTTGTAAATTTAAATAAAATAAATGATTTTATTTAAATAAAATTTAGAAAAGTTCTAAATAAATTTAGCTTCATAGGTCCATTAAAGATCCTAAATGGTAGAAAAATTTGAAATTCACCCATTTTTCCACTGCGGGCTGTCCTAGTTCCAACTGTGGTATCAGAGCCCAATAGCCTATGCGGTCTAAATTAGTCATGTTATGACTAACTAATTAAGCTTGTGCACTTAGTACGGTGTCTAGAAAGGTGATGTTTAGGATTGGAATTGGGTAATCAAGTACCCTGTCCTACCTGGTTGCCTGCTTGGCCTGAAAGGTGACGTGAGCCAAAAGGTTTCCCCTAATAGAAAAGGCCCAGTTTGAATTGGGCCTTGGGCTAATTTTCAAAATAGTTTTGAAAATTAAGACATGATTTTAAATTCAAAAGTAAATTTAAAATAAAAACATGTTTATTATAAAAGGTTATAACATAACATAAATTTTCAAAATGTCTGAAAATGTAATGAAAAGGTTCAAAATGTTTGAAACTATGTAAATATTAATTTCGAAATTTAGAATTATTATTTAGATTAATGATATAAATTAATTAAATGAGTTAATTAATTATTACTTATACGCACTTATTACATATGTTGATATATGTTATTATATTTTAAAGTGTTTAAGATAACATAAGCATACATGTATGTATATAAGATAAAATTTTGAAATTAATATATTTTAATCAAAAAAATTTAGTTAATCAATTAATTGCAGTTAATTGATTAAATTAAAACACACATATATAAGATATATGTGTTACACTATAAAGGTTATAGTAGATATGCCCAATAAAAAAGTTATATTGGAATGTTAATATAAAATTAATTAAGGAGTTAATTACTTAAAATTTGGTAAATAAGATTTAATTAATGAAACATTATACATAAGACTATCATATAAGTAATGTGAAATATAAAAGTTATTTAACAACAAAACTTATATGATATGAATATATAAACTAAAAGTGGAACATTAAAGAAATCCAAATAGACTTAATTATACATGTATTGTGATTTCTGATGTGTCCAACACTTGACTCGCAAGGGTATTTCATAAGAAATACATTATTCCATAAGTCAATATCACTCAATATATTATATTGAAGATTATGAATCGTCAATATAATGTTGTCCTCTACTATATATATATATATATATATATATATTAATAAATTACTTGCATACTCCTTAGTTGTTGAGCAAACTCAAGCTGGGGATGTTATCTATAGTATTATTAATATATTGAACATATGAGGTAAGATAATTATATCTATTTATTGAGAAAATTCAAGGTACATATACTATACTTAGGCCATCACGATACGGTAAGTACAAGTGAATAATCTTTTTCGATTTGTTGAGAAAACTCAAGGTCGAAATGAAATTAGGACAAGGGAAATGGGTTAGGAGTTGTATGTGATACAACCGATAAGGAGTTATCC
This sequence comes from Allium cepa, assembly GCA_030765085.1. Taxonomy (NCBI): domain Eukaryota; kingdom Viridiplantae; phylum Streptophyta; class Magnoliopsida; order Asparagales; family Amaryllidaceae; genus Allium; species Allium cepa. The sequence continues at coordinate 186,845,755 of CM060934.1, forward strand.
ATCGTTTGCGAGGCTATGATTTGTTGAGCAAACTTAAGGTCAGAATATCAAGACAGGTGAGTCCTAACACTCACTAATGAAGTCGAAAGACTTCTGCGTTTCATCTTAAGGTTTGGAGAAACATAAAAGACTAGTGGGAGCCTTATTAGAAAAATGAAATGGTAACATTTAACCTTTCTAATATTGTAAGAACATGTGCTAAATAATTCTATAATTATCTACAATAATAAATTTTTCCATTTAATATGATTGATAAAACGTTTATCAATTAACATATACAAACGAACTGAATTGAAAGTTGTCAAATGGAAATATAATACCCACTATTAAATTCCTATTGCATGCTCAATACCCATGTAAGTGTCTGATTTTACAACTACTGAATACATTCTTGGTTTGGTAACTTATGCATTTATTTGGTCAAGACCATGTATTGCATTCTATGAGTTTCAAACTCTAAAAGCAATACAAGACTATGGATATTTGATCCATATACAATTGCATATAAATGTTATATGGTGAATGGTCAAAGTTTATATTGTGCAATAATTCGATGAAATTAGTTCATCCGAAAAACTGAATAAACCTTATTGCGAGATCAAGTATTTAATCTGATTGATTACAAAAGAGATCATCTTGTGTTAATGTAACATAAGACTAAAAACTACAAGATAGATATAAGAACTCGATCGCTGAAATGTCATTTTGATCGGTCTTCGTAAAGTGCAACATATTTGATGTCCTTAATTATTAAGGATAATCGAGTGTGCTTTTGTAAAGAGTTGTTATGATATTGTAGTAAGGTTTTCTTTCGAATAGTTTGGCCATTTGAAAGAAAAATAAATGTATAAGAATAGATGTAATTTAAGGTACAGTTGGAATGAAGAGAATGAATACTCACTTCTGCTTCATAGAGAAACATTGGAAATATGAATTGTAATAAATAATTGATACTTAATATTGGAATAAGAAATATGATTTCTATTCTGAAATGTACTTTCATATAGAAAATTGTTTTCTATGAGATTTATTTATTTAAGCTCAGAATATTTGATCAATGAACTCTCCACTATAAATAATTGCAGTGCATGAAATAAATGGTATTAAGTGAATAATGTACCTCCGAATTTAGTATGCTATTACAGTAATGGTGGAAATAGTGGGAGCATGTCATATGGCACTTCTTAATTGCATCATGGTATGAAAATTGTTTCTACAAAACTTACCATACATTATTTATGAAATAATGATTATTTTTCGGTATCGATTGAAAAAATAGACATAGCTATATTTCAAAATGAATATCATGAATATTCTTTACGAAATAAAACTATATGTGGTAATTTTTATAACAAAAGTGATGCATTGGAAAATACAAAAGTATGTAATATTATTTATAGTTGTTTTGGAATTATAGACTAAGCCGTAGATTTGAGAAAAGACTTTATTAAATGATCTTGAATCATATGATACTTGTTAATTATATCTCAAACTATAAAGGGCTATGCACCCGTTGGAGTATCATAAGAGTTGATAAACTCTTTGGATTAATACATATAGATGTTTGCAATTATAATTCTATAAATACCAAAACGGTTCTTGTACTTCATCGTATTCACCGATGAGTTATCGTCGACATGGACATGTGTATTTGATACACATGTGGTATGTCTATGGTAAACTTATAGAATATAAAACAGAAGTAGATAAAATAACATGCAATAGAAATGATTTGATTTGATCGAATGAACGAGTATATTGGAAAAAATTCCGAATGTACCTAAAAATGAATAAAGATTCAATCTAAGAAGTCACTCCTCCATGTGATGCATGATGATGCATCGATAGGGGGTAATCGAACTTTTTTGGACAATGTGTGATTTATTGTGAGCGAAGTTGAGTCAGTTTCTTTCTATAAGGTCATGAACTTGAGAGTAGTACACAAGGTTACTATTATTTCATCTGAATAATTTTTTACAAAATTTTATAAGATAAGGGTTTATAAGAAACTCCAACATATCCTAGACTAAGGAGTTGGTAGGTTGTGCGAGTCAAAAGATTGCACGTAATAATTGTTTATGAGGGATCTCATATGAATCTTCCTAAAAGAATTTTGAAAAGACTGTCATTGGATGACATATTTATGTTTCAAAAATAATTTGTGTAAACTAAAACTAAATCAGTTTTATGAATAAGGAAATTCATCAAACATTTATGAATACCTATTCTATTTGTGCTGGGAAATACTTCAAGATGTACCAACTTCATTGTGAAGAAATTTCTTTAAGGAATTATTGGTAGTAAAATGGATTTGGATACGATCCAAAGATAGAACTGATTAAATGATATGAAATGAAATTGATTAACCTAAATGAACACATTGCATTAGAATGTCTAATAAGTATTCTCCCTCATTGAAGAGAAATTATGAGTTTCTAATCAATGTCAAAAATTATAATCCTCGGTTGTTTAATTAAACCACTAAGAGTGTTGACTCTATCATATGGCATGATGTACAAATCTGAAAGAATTCTAAGTACGCAATAAAAATATGATTTTGGTAGTCGTAACCTAAGGGATGTGATCCATTGTCCGTGATTGTGTTTTTATGAGCAAGACTGATGCAGTTGGAATTATATGAGCAACGTTGATGAGAGTAATATCGTAAATTTCAATTGTTGAAATTAGCGTATTAGATTCGGTATTCAACGTGCTCAAGTTAATTCGGATTTACTCACAAAATTACCACTTGATATGACTTTATATTTGGTACGTATGTGTTGAAACAGAAAATTCTAAATAATGATTTAGAGTAGACTGTATACATATAATAACCAAAATGTCTCGAAGTCGGTGGGAGAGATATTGAGTTTGTGAGTCTTTGGATATGATCCAAGAAATGATTCGAAGGTATCATTTTATAAGAATCAAGATTGAATAAGTATTTTGATAGAAATATCAAATAGTTTAATTTTTAATCAAAATGCAGAGGAAGCATGTGTTCATAAGAAAGAATGTTAAAAGGTACATTGATATTTCTAAGCTATAAGTAAACAGTACGTTGTTGATTTTAACGATGTATTTGTGTTAAAATTTGCCTTAGTTGTTTTAACACTCAACATTGGATTAATAAATAATTTCTTTTATAGTAAGTATAAAAGATGTCAGGAATGTCCCAAATGATATGCAAAGACACCTTATTAAAATGTTTAATATTGAACATGTAAGATTGATTCCTTTGCATTGGCAAAAGGAATCATCATTAATGTTGTGTTGTCTACGATATCATGATTTGTTTACGTATTTGATACATGAAACAAATATCAAATCCAAATTAATATCATTAACTGGTTGTTTGAAGTGTTCTTGTGTATTTATGAAATACTAGATAATTGTTTACAGAAACATAAATTCCTTATGAAGGAATGTTCAGACTCAAACTTTCACAAGTAATATTCAGTACAAATGTCAATAACAAATCTTTAAGTTGGAATGTTCCAAATGAAAGAATGTGGCTGATTCAATGAAAAAAAGCTGGGTACATCACTTTAGCGCCGCAATCAAAATAATGTATATAAAAAATATAAATGTACAAATTTATAACTGAGCCGATTCCAAATGTTGAGAATCTCATGACAGATTTATATGATAACAATGTCGTAATATAGTTCGTAATAGAACTCAGAGCTCATTCGAAGTCAAGAGACATACTTCGAATTGTTCCACATGATAAAACAGTTTATCACCGTCAGAGAGAGTCGATTGACAGAGTAGATAATTAAAACATAATAGCATATGCATTCACAAAGAGACTGACCTAATTGGTTTTGAGAAAACCAATTGGAATAATATCCATAATTGACCCCAAGTCAAGTGGGAGATTAATAGAGTTAGGAGTATGCCCTAGGGGCATTTATGTAATTTATTATGTATATCTAACTTATTGGCCAACCTTGTTCGAAATAAAAGTATTTTCTTTCTATTAAATACTTAATATAATGTGTTTATATTAATTAATAAATTTATTTAAAAATATATTTAATAGAAAATCCATAAATGGTATGTTTTGTGATTGTAGTTAAAAAGTGTTGTAACCATGAGTAATTTATCATAATGAAACAAATGTACCATTTTAAATGTTCCTAATCAAGATGCATCGAGATTGGATGTCGATGTATTTGCTGAGACTAGAGTACATAACGCTCTCCAAATGTTGGGCAGTGTATTACTCATGACTGCTGGAGGCACCAAGGTGTTACTTACTGATAGTTATTGGATAGCTATGGAATGACTCACTAAATAGTTTTCTGTTCGTTAATATAGCTAGGGTCAAATAAAAAATGTCGATGTGATTAATTTACACATTTCTTTCGACTAGAGAATACCGTAAATCTTCAATGTGGAAGCTTGGCTTTAGTTATAGTCAAAATTTGGCATGACGTCCATCAAGTGACTATAGTTGGTTCGAGTGAAAGTATTGAAAGTGAAACACTATTCAAGAGAGGATTCTTCTCCTCGGTTATATAGTGTTGGTATCATGGTCAACTTAAGTCAACACAAAGTCAAAATCTCTGACCAGGGTGGTTCGGTTAATACAAATTGTTATTATTGAACCAAGGTCTTTGTGTTTGGATTATAGAGTTAAATATGGATGATATTGGAATTTTGACCATAACCAAATTCAATAAGTCCAAAGTGATATAGTTTTGATGAAGAGAATTGTCGTAAATAATTGTCCCAAAAGGGTAACACTTAGTAAAGTGAAATTGGATTTTACCAAAATTTAGTAAGCGATAAATTTGGCCATAATGTCACACCACCTGCTAAGTGACGTGTGAACGTTGACATTCAAATAGTTCAATGTTGATTACTGACCGAATTTACACCCAAGAGTCACAACCAAAATAATTAATTCTCTTCAGAGCAAAAGATTTAATTGATTCATAATTGTTATAAATTAATCAATATTTATGAAATATTAATTATGAAATTTGAATATGATATGAGAAATAAATTTATTGCATATACTTATAATAGTTGTAAATATATTGGTCGACATAAGATATCGATAAGAAATTGAGTTAAATATGATTGTACGTAGTTAATTTGAATTAAATGGGCTAAAAAGCCATGAAATTATGGAGTTGTAGGCGTTGGTTATGGCTAGGGTTAGAGGTGGCTTGAACAAATGGTTAGGGTTTGGAGATGTGTGGTTAAGATCTAGTGGTTTTCTCTCTTATCTTACTATATAAATAAACGGTCTCAAAACCCGAATTTGTTTGAAATCTTTCTGTTCGTTTTTAAGTTGCCACCCTCTTTCCTCTTTCATGGCTAAAACCCTCCTCTAAATCAATCCTAAAATTCTCATATCAAACTCAAATCAAAGCTAAAAGCTATTTGATAGTGATTAGTCGTAGATTCCAGATCAGCAATTTGAACAATCAATAACAATTCAAAAGAAGGGAATTGATTATTCAAGGTGGATTTTAGGGCATCTAATTTGGGTACCTTTGATTTTATTTTTATCATATTATTGTGCTTTCGTAATTTGTTAATCATATGAACATATGTGTATAATTAGATTGTTGTTTTGTTAGTTAGGTGAGATTTTTATACGTATTTATGTTATCACAGTGGAGATTGGATATGGGTATAATACTTAAAGATATATTCCATGATTATGTTTTAGATCTGATATTAAACATTAAAATTAATTTTAAGTTTGAAATTATTTATGTTTATATACACGTTGATTATATGTTAATCTTTGGTGTTAAATCTTCACATACAATTTGAATTAAGAGATATGTTTTATTATATGTTGCATACATAGATCTGAATATTTGCATATGTTTGTGTTTATTATGAATTATAAGTGCTGATTTTTTTCTATATATATTTTTTATTAATTTTAATATTTAACGATTATATAGATAAATAAATTCATATATAATAATAAATGTTTCTTAACTTTAGTTTAATATTTTTTAAATTCATCCTTTATGACAAAAGCCTTCAGGAAAATTTTTAGATTTTTTGAACTTAAAATAATAATTTGAAAAATTAATTTTATTTCGGACCTGAAAATAATTAATTGAAGAAAAATACCATTTTAATTAAAAAATTATGGAAATTTTTTTAAAGACCCAAAATATGTTATAGAAACCTCAGAAAATTTTTCTAGTTTTTATAACTTAATTATATAATTTTAGTAATCAATTTAATTTGGGTCTACAATAAATTATATATTTATAATATTATTTTAATTGGGAACAATTCATAAATTTTTTCTGAGGCCAAAAATGTGTTTCTAGATTTTCTAAAATTATAAAATTTATAATTTTATCACATGGTTATTTTATGATAATTTATTATGGCTAAATTTGTTTTATTTAATATATTAAATATAGATGTATATTAAATAATAAAATCTTTGGAATTCCAGATCCAGTATATTTCTAACTGGTAATTCTAAATGAAAGGAATTTTTAGTTCTTTATACGTATATATATTCAGTGTTATTTATGGTTCAATATATTGTTATATAAATAAATAAACATTTTCTACAATATTTTAATAATAAAAGTAAATTTTATGCATACATAAAATAGATATATATATATATATATATATATATAATTTATCAAAATAATCACATGAAATTCATAGTTATATATTTATGCACATATTTGACAACATACAATACATACAAAATGAGCCAATGTGTCCATTCCGATGCAAATCTCAACATCTATATACGATCATGTTATACCCTACATGGATTTCTATGTTTTTTTTGGCAAAGCCGACGGGGTTAAATGGACCCTTACCATTTTATTGCTACACCCGAAAGAGGAGGAAATACAAGGCAAAACTTGCAGAAATACAGGAGAAGACAGAGTGCAACAATCACTGGGGAAACACAAAGAAAACACAACATGAAAGCCTAAAATAAACAGTCCTAACAAAAGATACCCGGATCAAAAGTAAAAGAGACATGGCAAATATCACGTCTGATCTCCCGCATCAAATGCCTCTCGAAAAGTTCTGGTATAGTGCTTTTATCCGGTCGGAAGATGCGACAATTTCTTTCGTCCCAGACCACTTTCATGAATCTTTTGACGACGAATAATAAAAGTCTATTCGAGTCACTTTTGCCACCAGTGTTATCATAGATATATTTCCACTGCATAACATTGTCTGCTTCTGTCCACCTTCTACCAATCCGCAAGATCCAAGACTTCCATATATCGTTCAAATACGCGCATTCAAAAAACAAATGCTCAACCAACTCAGGGGATTGATGGCAGAAAACACAGCAAGTCCTAACAAAAGATACATGGATTTCTATGTTACATATGCACACACGTGTGTGTGTGTATACATACATATACACACACACACACACATATATATATGTGTGTTTGTATGTATATATATGTATGTTTGTATGTAGTTTGTATGTACATAATAAACATATATATATATATATATATAAGCAAAACTAAAATTAAACAAATCTTAAACTACTATTTGTAAATTTAAATAAATTACATGATTTCATTTAAATCAAATTTAAAAAAGTTCTAAATAAATTTAGATATTATAAGCTCATTAAAGATCAAAAATAGTAAAAAAAATTTAAATTCACCCATTTCTTTCACTACGGGCTAGCCTAGTTCCAACAGTAACATAGCGCACAACCATTCTAAACTGTCCAACGAATTAGTGTGTAAAACTAATTTTACATCCAATCGTGTACAAGTGCATACATATCACAGCATATATTATATATATGTTTAATAATTCAAAATGAGGGCCTCCTATATGAATGCATTCTTTTAAATCAATTTTGAAAATATGATGCAAACAACCAATATGTATTGGTATTTCTGTATGTACGCAAGGTTTCAAAAATAAAAAATCCTTGTTTGCACACAACAATTTCCATATTCCTGCGAATATGAATATGATTCAATTAAGTTTGCATCCAATCCCTACAATCCAATACCTAACACATGATTTCTAACATCCAAAATTTTTGAAAATCCATTTTTCCTAAATGTAACTACCCGATTTTTCGACCCCTGAATGTGGACACTAAATACATCCATAGTATTGGAGTGTCGAACACCCAAGTGCCGGAAAGACGGATGTTAGGGTAAAATTAAAAAAACAAAAGAATAGAAAAGAAAAAAGAACACAACATCAGAATCTCACAGCAGAACAATGGTACATAATATCGAAAGAACAATACAAAGGGTTACTCTAAATACAATGTTGAATCACTAGTTTTGATTCATGACAAAGCAAGTTAGAAGAAAAAGAGAATTCACGACAAAAAGAGATAATCAAAGGACTATGGTTATATTAAGACTTTTAATCTATGTTTTCTCTGTTTAGTACTTATGGTTGAGTCTTAGAAATTTGTTAAAATCTATCCTCAAGTAGTCCGCACTCCATATTTCTCATACTTAACCAAAATAGAGCATACTGTGTAAAAATAATATAGCCAGTCGACTGGCTATAATCACCCAGTCGACTGACTGTGTACATATACGATATGCACTGTTTATTTTTAAAACCTATTGCATAGTCAGTCGATTGACCAAGAACGACCAGTCGACTGACCTGAGACCAACTGTCATATTTTTGAAAAGACATCTTCTTCTACGAAAGGAAGCAACCTTTCTCTGAATGGAAATGGATGCTCCTTTTCGTTGGAACCCTTCACCAATGGAAGTAACCCTTCAGCTACTATATATACATGTTCCCAAACACTTCGCATTCATCGAATTTCATTCTAACTCTCTACTATTCTTCGTGTGCTTTAATATTTGCATTCAAACAGCGAACAAACGTTTTTACTGCTTTGAATCTACAAACAAACTTTCATAATCTTCGATTCTTAGCATTTCCTTCTCTTCATATCTTCACAAACACTTTATATACTTGAGGATTTGATTATAGACGGTTTGTACTATCAGTGACAAATCAGTTTTATCCAGAACACACAGTGTCAGATATTATTTTGTATTAGTGAAGTCCTCCTCTGCTGCTAAGGGAAAATCTTGTTCAGTTGCTCAGGTGTCTCTTCTGCTGCTCAGACTGTATATACCTGTTCCTCTGGGTTAAGTGAGGGTTATTGTAATTAAAATTCCAGAAGGAGTCTGGGATGGACGTAGAACGGGAAGTTTGAACCAGTATAAAAATTCCTGGTGTGCTTAATTTTATTTTTATTTCCATTTACTTTGTTATTATCATCTGTTTCACATTTAGATTTAACTATATTCCATGTTACACGATCCTACACACTTTCAATTGGTGTCAGAGCAAGGCATCTTGTAACCGTTACACAGTTATCTGATATTTTGCTAATATGGAAAACAACACCAACACTACCACTAACACTGTCGCTAACACTAGTTTTATTGAAGGTCAATCCACTGCACGACCTCCATTTTTCAATAGTTTTAACTATAATTATTGGGCTACTCGTATGAGAATCTATATGTAATCAAATAGTTTTGAATCATGGAATATTACACAAAATGAATACACTGTTCCTATCGGAGAATACTCCACTTGGTCAAATACACAAAAATTAGATGCTACTGCCAATGCTAAAGCTATGAACATATTATTTTGTGCACTAGATAGAAATGAATTTAATCGTGTTAGCATGTGTCAAACTGCTTATGAAATATGGAGAACGCTTAAAATCACTCATGAAGGAACTAACAAAGTTAAACAAAGCAAAATATCCATGCTCAAAAATCAGTTTCAAAACTTTAGAATGTAACAAGATGAATCCATCAATGATATGTACTCTAGATTTCAGGATATCTATCATTCACTATTAGGATTAGGAGAAAAGTACACTGATTTTGATATTGTATCAAAAATGCTAAACTCTTTAACGGATGAATAGGAAAGAAAAGTCTTGGCTATAGAAGAATCTAATGACCTCTCTACCATAAAACCTGAAGAGTTAATAGGAAATCTAATGTCCTATGAAATGAATTTGCAGGCAAAACGAGTACAAGCACAAGATAAAAAGAACATAGCTTTCCATGCTGAAGAAGAAAAAGATGAAGAAGATCTAACATTTATTGCCAAAAATTTCAAAAAGTTCTTGAAATTCCGGAAAAACAATAGAAACAATGGAAAAAGGAACTTTCCGAACAAACCATCATCTTCAGTTTTAGAATGTAATATTGCCATAAGAAAGGTCATATCCAGAAAGAATGTCCAGAACTAAAGAAAAAATACTTCAACAAAGGCAGAAAAGATAAGAAAAAGAAAGCATTCCCCGTAACATGGGATAAATCAGATACTTCTTCATCAGATAATAGTAGTGACAGTGAAAACGAGCAAGTAAATGTCTGTTTTAAGGCTACTGAAAACGAGGTTAGTGATTTACTTTTGATGATATGATAGAGATAAATTCTGAGCTAGTTGATACTCTGAAAAATCTCAAAATAAAATATAAGGAGACTCGTGAACATCAAAACAAAGCAGAAATCGAAAGAGATATGCTTAAAGATGAGAAGAAAATATTAGAGGAAGAACTTGAAAAATTACAAGAATCATTCTCTAATATCAATTCTCAACTCACTCTTTTGAGTCAAGAAATTGAAACTCAAAAAGAGAAGAATGCCGCTCTTGTTTCTGAAAATCATGAACTAAAAACTAAGGTAAAATTGATAGAGTTGGATAATACTAGTCTCAAAACTAATTTAGAAAGCATACCAAAAATGTTTCAAACTTTAATAAAGGAAGAGAAACTTTATCTAAAATTATTGATAGCTCTCAGTCTGTTTCAAGTAGAAAAGAATTAGTATATGTTAAGAAAACAACAGCTTCACCTAGAAAGAAAATTAGGAGAAATATCAATCCTACTACTGTGCAGACCAAAAGGAATTCTTACCCAAAATGCATAAAAGTTTGGATTCCTAAAACAAACAACAGTTTGATTAGGAAGAAATATATAAACACCTTTTTAGAAACTGTTCATCAAAAATAAAGATTACATTTTTAAATGGGATACTGAGCCCTCTTGGGTTTGGTTTCCTAAGATTTAACTCTTAGGAACCTATTGAAAAAGGTGGGTACCAATGTTATCTCATATTTTTTGTAGGTCCCACTCAAGAAAAGAGGAAAATGGATACTTGAAAGTTGTTGCTCAAAATATATGACAGGAGACAAAGATATGCTATCAAACATTACTTACTCAGATGGAGGCTCCGTCACCTTTGGAGACAACTCCAAAGGCTTTATCATCAGCAATGGCGATCCAGTCGACTGATTGTAGGGTATAAAGTCTCTCGGGTTAGCAACCAGTCGACTGACCTACCCCGATCAGTACAATTGGGATCTTGATGAATAGGTTTTTGGTGAGTAAGTATGATATGAACTATTTGCTTATTTGAAACTTTATTGTACGTTTAAACTTTTGGATGTTTGTTTGCTATTTGTTTTTTAGACTTGTACTAATTAGTCTCACTTTGATATTTATTTTTGCACTTTATATTGAAACTGTCTTGCTATATCTCCTTTTTGTCGTTGACAAAGGGGGAGAAAAATTGTTCTAATCTTTTTTATGCAGGTACAAAAAGTGTCATATATTCAGGGGGAGTTTTTATATTTGTTCTCTAGGACTTTTATATACAAGTTTGTCATCAATCGAAAAGGGGGAGAATGTTAATCACTAGTTTTGATTCATGACAAAGCAAGTTAGAAGAAAAAGAGAATTCACGACAAAAAGAGATAATCAAAGGACTATGGCTATATCAAGACTTTTAATCTATGTTTTCTCTGTCTAATACTTATGGTTGAGTCTTAGAAATTTGTTAAAATCTATCCTCAAGTAGTCCGCACTTCATATTTATCATATTTAATCAAAACAGAGCATACTGTGTAAAAATAATACAGCCAGTCGAATGGCTATAATCACCCAGTCGACCGACTGTGTACATATACGATATGCACTGTTTATTTTTAAAACCTATTGCATAGTCAGTCGGCTGACCAAGAACGACCAGTCAACTGACCTGAAACCAACTGTCGTATTTTTGAAAAGACATCTTCTTCTGCGAAAGGAAGCAACCCTTCTCTGAACGGAAATGGATGCTCCTTTTCGTCAGAACCCTTCACCAATGGCAGTAACTCTTCAACTACTATATATACATGTTCCCAAACACTTCACATTCACCGAATTTCATTCTAACTCTCTACTATTCTTCTTGTGCTTTAATATTTGCATTCAAACAGCGAACAAACGTTTTTACTGCTTTGAATCTACAAACAAACTTTCATAATCTTCGATTCTTAGCATTTCCTTCTCTTCATATCTTCACATACACTTCATATACTTGAGGATTTTATTATAGGAGGTTTGTACTATCAGTGACAAATCAATGTTATCAAGAACACACAGTGTCAGATATTATTTTGTATTAGTGAAGTCCTCTTCTACTGCTGAGACGATAATCCTGTTCAGTTGCTCAGGTGTCTGTTCTGCTGCGCAGACTGTATATACATGTTCCTTCGGGTTAAGTGTGGGTTATTGTAGTTGAAATTCCAGAAGGAGTCTGGGACTGGTTGTAGAACGGGAAGTTCGAAGCAGTATAAAAATTCCTGGTGTGCTTATTTTTATTTTTATTTCCATTTACTTTGCTATTATCATCCGTTCCCACATTTAGATTTAATTATATTCCATATTACACGATCCTACACACTTTCATACAAAAATTTCAGAGTTACAAAACCTAAGTACTATCATCAGTCTGGATAATTATATCTACCTGTCCTCACAATGCTGATATATACACACATATATACATATATATATATATGTATGTGTGTGTGTGTGTGTGTGTGTGTGTATGTATGTATGTATGTAGTGCAATTGAAATAGATATAGACAGTAACGAAAGCCTCCAACTCGTCTCTTAAACTCTGAACATCCCAAGTAAAATCTACTTTACTAAGCCTACTCAAAGGAGTACATGAGGAATTTAAGGAATACAAAATAACGTGACATGATTCTGGTAAGATAAAACCCAAGATACATGCAACATGTAATTGTGACTATTGAGACTATATGGATTCCCGTAACGGTTTTACCAAAGAAACAAACTATTCATTAAGTTAATATAGTGATAAAATAGATAATGTCTAGAGTGTAGAATATAAATCGTATCAAATAGTTGTGATACTTACATTGATCACACCACAACAATACTAAAAGTATAGACAAAACCACCAAGGTATGCTCGCATAATATATTTCCATGGAGATCCCTTCGGTCAAGCCGTAATCCAATCTCTTGCACAAGGGTCAGAAACTACCTTCGAGGGTCATATATCTCTAGATAAAATATACCAGTTAGGAGATATATAGTTGGTCCACGTCTGAACACACGATCCCATATATCATTAACTCCCACTAGCAACAACGATAAGCATACTCTAGATATGGAGTTGATGTATCATGTTGCGGGGTAGTTAAACCTCAGGCTATGAGACCTACTTTATTTTCTGTCACTTTCGATGTCAAGGTTACGTTCGGCATCTCTTACATGAGTCTTCATCACTCGAACAGAACACGAATCACTCCACAGAATCCTGCATAAGTCATCCGAAGAATGCTAACGCTGACCTCTCCCTTGGACTTAACCATAGGTTAGACAGTTCAACTCTATAGCATTCCATTTCAAAACCGCTTCCAAAACATAGAACTTGTACACTAATTTGAATTAGTATTCGATAAGTAAAGAGCTTAGTGATCTCGATCTCTTCAAAACCAATTCGATGAATTTTCGGTAAATTCAATTTTGGTTCTTTTGGAAGTACGCAGACTATATAAAGAGAAGTCCTCCCGAGGGATGTTATATATATAATTTCTTAAATCTAGAGATGTTTCATGCCAGTGCTCCTCCCTGGGGGTTCTCAAAGGGTATGAAACAACGAAGCTTTTAGATACTTTCTAAGTTATATCAGGTCAAGTTTGATAGTCGACTAATCGACTATCTAGTTAAAAACAATCGCTTATACAACTCATAATAACACGTTTCCAACATTCCAACTTATACTATCCCTTGGTCAAGAGTGAACAAAAGGTAAGTAAGAGCATTGTTTGCATATCAAAGCCTTGTCTGGACACTTCATTCTTAACTCTCACAAATTGACAAGTCTACACATAGGCTTTTAGTGTTAAGATAGTATTAATGACTTCCATAAATGAGTAAGTAATCAACAAGATTAACACAATTTCGACATTCCAACTTACCTATTCCTTGGTTAAGAGGAAGTCGGTATGTTAGAGCACTATTGCTTTTATCCTTACTCGAACATCAATCTTAACTCTTACAAATACAAAAGTCTACCTCGTCGGCTTTTAATCTTAAGCATAGTTAATTACTTTTCAAACAAGTAATCAAACAAACAAAGATTTAGCCACTAAGAAATTACTAACCCCTTTCTAAAACATTTGTCTATAATTTAAAACCCTTTAAAATAATATATATATATATATATATGTATGTATAGTAATTCATTTATAAAACTAGATATTTAATAAAATAATTTAAAAGATGACATATTTATATCAGATATTAATAAAACAATTAGCTATTTTTCCAAGAACTATATATACTTAAAAATGCTTTTAAAATACTTATAATAGGTTTTAAAACATATATTCAAAATATTTATTTAAAATAACAAGTTTATAAAATATTCAAAAACTTGGGAAAACTATGTTTTCTATATATTTAAAAATAAGCTCTCTTCTTTAAAAATTCATGACTAATTCTTAAAAATTCCTTAAAAACTAAAAATACTTTTAAAATACTCTAATAAGAGTTGGTGAACACTTGCAAAAAGAATGAAACAAAATACTTAAATTCAAATATCTTTTCAAACCTTTAAATTCCAAAACAAAGGCTAAAACGGGGCAATTTTGCACAAGTGTAAGTTGGCCACTTTTCGATATGCTACTCAACTATTAACATTCAAAATTTTCATGGCAGCAAGCATACATATAAAACATCACAAATATAGCAAGAAGCCCCTAAGGATCTCTCTATAAAGTACCATAGAGATTACCGAACACAACCTAGTTCCTAAGTGCATCCATAAAGACCATCGCTGTAAGAGCTCTTCAAATCCAAGTCCAATCTAAACCAAAGCTCAAAAATAACCTATGTGCTTTATTTCAAGGCTATGTGACAAGTCATGACAAGTCCATTCAAATACATACATATGAATTACATATGCCATTTGCTTTCAAAGTAAAAATTGAAAGAATATTACAAACATATATCAATATTACAACATATATCCGTCCATTCAATCGTAAAGCAAAAATCAATCACAAGCATGTATACACAATATATTTTCATTCAAGGTGGTGAGTTATCTCATCCTTAAGCAAGTGAACAAGCAATTCTAAGTAACCACTTCCTACCTCTTCCTTGCGAACAATGGCTT
This sequence comes from Allium cepa, assembly GCA_030765085.1. NCBI lineage: Eukaryota > Viridiplantae > Streptophyta > Magnoliopsida > Asparagales > Amaryllidaceae > Allium > Allium cepa. Next base: position 186,861,249 of record CM060934.1, read on the forward strand.
CCTACCTCTTTTCTAGCTTTTGCACTTATTTATAGGCTATTATTAGCCTCAATTGCTCACGGCCTTCAAGAGCGGGGTGAAATGTGCTTTGATTTTTCCAAATCTAAGTAGCTAGGAGTTTTATGGTGTTGTCTTAAGGCTCTACTCCATGTTTGAGTTGAATTGGAGTTGTTTTGAAATTATTTCTTTTAGGAAATTTAGCAGAGAAAGATATGAAGATAGTTTGATTTTGTTTTGTAAATTAGCAAAAGTGATTTCAAGAGGTAATCCTCTCTTATATATGCTCAAGATGGTGTTGCCTACACTTCCTCTCACCCCTCCCCCTCTTTAATCATGCCATGGAAGGCTCACCCTCCACATGCCCCTTACTTCTCCTTTACACCTCTTACCATTAGCAATTGACTAAACTACCCTTAAACACAAATATCTCTTATCCATTAGAAGATTCTATATTTATCTAATTACTTCATGAAGAAAAATGTGTTAATTAGTTTCTGTATTCATATGTTCATTAGCTAAGTGTAAAAATGTTTTAACATCTTGTATTGATCAAAAAGTTGTTTATCGATAAACTGATTTTCCGTCACATTATCGATATTTCTTCGAAGAATATATTTTTGTAAACAAATTTCAAATACATTTTTCTTATCATTATTCATTAATTAAAAGATGTTTAACATTGTTATAAAATCATATTTATAACTCCTAACTATATTTTAAAACGTTTCGATATTCAAAGATGAAGTGTTCGAATTTATGGGTTACTACACTAAATCTATACTCCTATGTCGAAAATGAAAAGGAATTTAGATGGAGAATTTTAATTTTCCACCCTTCTTCTTGATACATATTCTCTTGCACCTTGGAACTTTCTCTGTTGCTCCATAAATGTTTTCTAACTTTTCAAGTACAATTAGTTTATTTTTGGATGTTAAAGCAGAATTATTTTAAACGCAAGTTTTTTCATTATCAACAAGGTATAGAAATAGTAATTCCAAAGCTAAATCAACCTTTTCCTTTGTTATTCTCCATGTTTTGTATAATGTCACCCATTTTTGGACAGTAAAACTCATATTCAGTAACACGTCGACCCTTCTTTCTCTAAGCATGTGGCATTTGAAAATCAAAAAATTTCTCATCTTCCATTAAAAATCTTTTTCCTCCTTTTCAATCAAACTTACAAAAATAGTTTGAAAATTAAATTTTCCAAAAGCATTTAAACATAATTTTTCAAAAGCATTTGAGTACAACTTTTCAAAAGCATCTTCCTTCCATCCTTAAAACAAATCAAGCCACATCTTAATATAATCGAGATTTTGTCAATGAGTTAATGCATATGATTGAACCAAGCATTGTGCAGTTGGTCTTAGATTTTGAATACTTTTCCTTTTACTATAAAACAACATACAAGCATATTTATAAATTTTAGCTTTTAAGGCATAATGATAGTTACCTGTGATTTTGCAACCACCTTTCCCTGTTCTTTGCTTGCTAAATTTATTTTTTCCAAAATTCTAATGCTTTAGGGATTAAAGCATTATTTATTTCCAATTGATAAAATAATTTATTTTATAAACTTCCAACCTTAATTAATTTCATCGCTAGTTAAGTGTCCTTATCAGATTTCCTTCTTTACACTGTTTTCCAATATATATAGCGGTCAAAGCTCATCTAGAAATTCAACACGATAATAAAATAAGAACATATCTCATATTATATCATACTCTTTTTCAATACCTGAAAAGAGACAACTAGCCAATATAACCCAAATATCCTAAAATAAACAATTATTGGAAGATACCATTCAACATCAACTGGTATTAATGATGTTGTTGCCCTATCACATCCTACTCAATTAAGATGGACATTTCTAGTATGCCATTCTACTAGGACACATGTCTTAACTCACCTTCTTCGCTTCTAATAAATACGGTCCATCTATTACTTCTACTATTACAGCCGATTAGGGATAAATTGTTTATTTCCACACTATAGTGGGTAAGAAATATAAACTATGCACATTTAGAATAACTCATCGAAAAATTGAATCGGAGGAATAACTTTCTTACGACATATCTTGCTTCTTTAACCTTTAGTCAACCAACGTCCTTTATATGTTTTTTCCATCTCATTACCCTCTTCTCCAATCATATTACTATCTTCTTTCAATCAACATCTCTTGAAAGAATTTTTAAATTTTGGTATTTACTTACTTTATCCTTGATCTTTCATGCATGTATTCCCTAAGACTAGTAAAAATGTACTTTGATACCATTCTCTATCTCTTTAAGGGTTCTTCCTTTGGCTTTCACATGTGTCTAGTCAAACATTCCTAGGTTCGTATTAATATTCCTTAAATTCGATGGGGATTCCTTATTGCTACCCTACGGGTGTTCGCAGCTATTCTATTCATGGCCTTGATCTTTACCCTATCTTACCAAGGCAGTCATCCCTATCTACTCCATATCAAAAATTGGTTTGGTTTTCATCACTCTTTATAAAATTAAAATTTCACAGTCATGAAGTACTTCATCCAAAACCTTTATCCTTGAAAATATAAATTATTAAATTCAAAAATTACTTGGTTCCCAAAAAGAGCCATGCAAATTTCCCAGTCTACCTAACTTTCCCTTTTTAAGAACCTTTTACAGTAGAGATTTACTTCTTTAAAAGTAGAACTTTCAACTCAAAATATTTATTTGCGTTCAAAAGCTCAATTGTCATACCAAACCATTTTTCATAACTTTAAATAATGAAAACTGGAGTAGACAAGAATAACTTCCATTCTATTATTTTTCTACTACTCATGCTATTTTTGCTTCAACTTTAGCAGAGATTTTAATAGCTTATGAGGAGGACTTCTAAAAGATATGAGAAATTACTTCACATATTTATGGAAATTGTCCATTTTCCTATGCTTTGCCTCTAATTTTCTACATCATTCCGAACTAGATTGTTAAGATTATTTTAATATATAATTTCCTTGCGACATTCCAGTTTAAATTTCCTAATATTACTACTATAAAAATTTCTCTTACCTAAATTTCCTTCGAGTGACTTCTCCTTACATAGCTCTTTCCCACTTTTATTGTTTTCCCTATCGACTCGTTGTAGTGCATTCGTCTACTTCTTTAGTCACTGGCTTTTTCTTCATTAACATGAAAAGATTTATGTATTAATCTACTCCAGTTATTTCTCTCTGTATTTTGCTTATACCAGAATATTCTTCCTATTGTCCTTATCGGGTGTTATTACCCTTCTATTCTCTTTACTCTATTTAAATCAAGTATTATTTCCAATTATATATCCACCCCTTAGAAATTTTTTAAAATGGAACTTTTAAATTTACAAAAATAGGAAAAATCATCAAGCCAACATATGCTCTCTTTATCATTCATTTCAAAAACGAAAACCTCTTTACTAAAAACCTTTAAATTGAAATTTTTTAACCCCATCAATTTTAAACTTCACTAGGAATCTTTTAGTAGCTCATTAATTTAAAATTTTCAAATTTTCTTCCTTTTTCAAAACAAAATTTTTTCAATGAAAGGGTCCTTTTATTAAAATGAGTCCTTTAAAAAACATTCAAAACATTTCAAGGAATATTCAAAATCTTTTTGTCAAATTATTTCACACGGGGTCGGACTTAGAAATGGACTTCAGTTGTCCTTTCTTTTGGATTTTTCTTCTTTTCCCTTTACTCTTAGCCTTTTCCTACTAAGAGTATATATTAAAAAAATCTGGCTATCCTTTTATGGTGATTAATGCACAAATTCTTGCAATAACTTGCTTGACCTTTTTCATATCTTAGTTCTAGATGCTTGCAACATATAGATTCTTACTTCCCATTTGTCTTGATGAAATGTAAGTCCTCAATTAACAATCCATCAAATCCATAGAGATAAGGTAGCGCGGTTACGATAAAGGAGTGAAGCACCATCCAACCTCTGGGATCCTTCAATGTGCCGTGCTCATGTTCTTCTCGACCCACTCCCTATGGTACAGCCTCCGCCCTATAGTGTAATGGGGTAGGCGCATTAATTTAACTTTATTTACTGTTCTAACTCATAGTTTCCTCATCCATATTTTCATAATATGGTGGCAACCACTTCTATAATTAATATTCATATAGTTTGGCGTATAATATATATAATTATGGGTAAAAATACAAATATGTTCACTCAGCATATCCTAATTTTAATGATCGACTAACCTAAGCTTCGATACCGAATGTAACTACCTGCACCATAATAGGCTTGAATTTCAACTAAATCGAAACCCAAGTCCATTAGGGTACAGATCGTTGGTGTTGGTAACCTGTAATAAACATAAGCATGACATAGAGCTATGTACATAAACTCACAACGAAATAGAAAAATATAATAGAACATATATACCGACCAAGGCTACTACCGTGGAATCAATATTATTCCTTAGATATCTAGTAAACTTACAAGTGCCGAGCATGAACGAGAAGACTTCTTCATCTACCATTCACATCTTGCGCTAGTTGCTTATCCCTCTAATTCTACCATATGGGTTGTAATGAGGAGGGGGTCGAAAAAATGTTTCGATTACTAGTAAATTACATACTTTATCCATAACACTAATTTATGCTGGTAGATGTCCATTTAGGTGTTATGTCTATTATTCACGGCTTATTCATTTAATTCCATTTATGCGTATGATATGTACAATCTTCTCCTAGTTATAACTATATATATATATATATATATATTTGCGTGTGTGTGTGTCAACACACACACACACACACACGTTGTACTACCCAAAAGAAAACTCAGGCCACTTAATACTTTTAAATAAGGAGGAGGCAGATCCAACGGTCATTTAATACCATGACCCTAAAGTGGGCCTTCCCATAATGTAATTGCTAATCAATCGGCCCTCAGCTACAAAGACCGATGATCCTTAGATTCAACTCTATAATTTAATTTTTCATATTACTAACGCATATCAAAGATTTATATAAGGGTTAACTATCCCATCTCGGATAAACAATTAACTAATTAAACTTTGAGGTCTTTGCGTATTCTATATGGATTCTACACTAGTAGGAAGCGAAATCCATCAGGGCATAGCTCGAGTCTTTGCTAATGGCCACGCGGGATTACTGGTAGTCCAAGCTTATATGTTCAGCCCTACTTCTAAATACTGGTTTATCAACAAAATCGACATAACCAGCCAATCCTATAATTGAAATCCATTTTAAACTTACCTAATCTAAGTCAAGGAAAATGCCTAGTCCGATTATTTAATACCTCTTGTTAGAAATGAAGCATCCATATTTCCCAAATAGCAACTATCATAGGATATCTAAGACTTCTTATAGAGAGAGGAGGTAGAGCCAATAGCCATTTAATACCTTCCACTCAGAAGTAAACTCCTGGACATCCCTAGAGGTATTGAGCCATTTAATACTTCAAGTCTAAGGTGAACCCTTGGTATTTTTCCCAAACCTATACGTGAATATATATCCCTTCCATATGGTTCCTATAGTTGGAGATGTCTCATATCGGTAGCATGTACACACAACTATTACCTTTAGGTAAAAAGAAGAGTTCAGTTGTGTAACTCTAGTGACCTCACATCCCAACCCATACTAAACAAAAATATTTATTCTAAACTAAAATATTGTACTATGTCCACTAATTTACGTTCAACCTAAATGTATTATTGAGACCATATAATTTCATACTATGAAAATAATATTGCCTCCTAAGTTTATTTACTAGTATCCCCCAAATTATTCGCTTGTGAACCTATTTCTATCTTATACACCTATTACGCATATTCTTTATTTCCCTATTATGTCTTATAAACGTCAATTGTTTGTAATAAACGGTCATCATTATTTAAATTAGACAATCATTAATGACATTTATTTATCTGTTTCAAATTCATCTTATTATCCCTATTCATTTTTCCTATAAATGTCATATTAAATTCCCAGTCAATCTCATTCAATGCATTTATGTCCCCATTTGATTTCTGTAACTCCTTATTAGCTGTACATTTATTGCCCGATTAATTTTACAATCATTGTTCATAATTTTTGAAGTTGCCACATATTTCCATCACAACCTTTTAATCCTTTTGTTTACTACACTATCAATATCTAGTTACCCTAATTAAGACTAATATGAGTACCGTCATATATTTATTTATTACGCTTTATTCCTTACCCTATGCATATTTATATTTTTAATTGATAGGCCCAGTTATACGTGTTTGTATATAAATATATATTTCAAACTCATTAATTCCTATGCTTAGAAATTTTAGAATATACACATATATGTGCATTCTATAAAGAACATTCAACTCCAAGTTTTAATATATTAGAGTTATCCTTCACAAAAGGGTTACCTCTATAACTTTCCATAAATTATCCAAAAGTGAGACTTTTCCATATTTGAAATTATAGGGAATTATCTCTTTCTTAATTTTGAAATAGATGGTGCAAACTATACATAAGAACATCCATACTTTACACATCTCATTCAATTTGATGTATTCCTTATTATTTCAAACGTTGCACTTTTCATACGTAGTTGTAGAATTAGATTACTTATGGAAATTTACATGGAAATAGACACAGCTAAATTGTATCCACAATTCTCCCGATAGGTTAAAACATAAAAATTTACATTCCATGTCAAATTAGGGAAATCTAAATGAATATTAACAATTTACAACCTAACTGGCATAAATCTAGAATAAATTTTACAGTCTTATCAACATCTACTTCAACAAATTTTAGGACTGGTTTCTAAATTTCAATATTATGGTGTATATACCAATCCATTCTAATTACCTAACTTATAGAATATATAGGCAAAATTTCAATTGAATATGTTCATTTTAAGCCTATAACTCAACAGATCTTGCATATACATAATAATTAAGTATAAACCAATGATATAAATTTTTGTTATATATAAATCATATAATTTCTCACTCACATTTCTAACTTTCCAAATTTGGCAAATCCAAATTCATCCATTTAATTGTCTTCTTTTTTCTTTCGAATCCAAAAATACGTATAACAAGATATATACATGCACGTTAGAATTACAATTTGAGAGAAGATTTGAGTTAAGTGGAAATTTAGATTTATAATTATTAGATTTACTTCTTTCACATAATTGATTCGCTCCATTTCTTCACCTTTTTCATAGAAGAGAAAATGGTAGTGCTTCGCTTCTTTGATCAAAGCGAGTAGCCAGGACTGTATTTATAGGCATTGGAATAATTCTATCCATTCGATTCATATTAATTAAATCTGGACCATTAGGTCAAGGTTCAACCTTAGCCGCTACCGGTTTAACCTGTCGACCGCTAGCAGTTGACTGGCCTAAGGAGGAGGTCGACCGGTGGGGTCCACGCGATTAATATTATTTATTTCCTTTTTAATTATTTTCGTTTGAAGATTGCGCCATTCCAGCTTCATCCAAATGGTTACGCTATTCTAACTAGCCTTTATGTCACCATTATGCAGAAGTTCTTGGTTCCTCCCATGCATAGGAAAATTAGGTTCTTATACGCTATCAAGAGAAGGGTGGAGGGGTCTCCTTTTCTTTTCTTGAGGGGGGAAGTAGGTTTAAACCCGTGGAAGATCTGTATTCAAAGTACATCATGTTCAAGAAGGAGAACTTTTTATTTGAAGATACTTCTTTATGCTTCGATCAATAGCATGTAGGGTGTAAGTTGCCTTATCCCTTCGTTCATGTTCCTTTTCACTTAGAAAAGCTTTGCTTTAACTGCTGACCCCTTCTTCAGTCATTTCCTTATGTTTGGTGAAGGCTGATATGGGTGATGACATGGAATGAATGCATGAGAATTTAAAGAGAATTCCGATGGAGTTAAGAGAGGTTCCTTGCCTGGTGACGGATGAAAATCTTATGCAACTTAGGCTGTTAACTGAAGGGTGTTTCGTTGGGAATGTTAGACCTCGGTATGGAAACTTACAAAAAAGGGAGGAAGGGTAAACTTCTATGAAAGGTGAAATAAGTGAAGGATGAACTTCTCAACCTTTTGTTACTAGTATTAACTTGGCACCACCCCACTTAGTACTGACCCAGTAGTGCACAACAATGTCATAGGGTCGGAGTTTGATTCTTTTCGGATATAGCCTCGTATGAGTGGCCGGTTGAAACCTCTAAGAGAATGGGAAGATAATGACATTGATAGTAAGGCTACTGAGGGGGAGAGCTTACATTCTCATGATAGTGACACCGCCACCTCTGACCAAACAGAGGATCATTCTACTGGGAAGATTGGCCTCGATTCCTTATCCAATATTGATATTGAGGTGGCCTTGCATAAAACTTCTAGGTCGAAGGATCTGGAGGAGTTTGTCCCAGGGTACATTACCATTTCTGACTATTTACCAGACCCTGAGCCAGGGATTGCTTATGGGGATGCTGCCTCAATAGCAGAGATCCAATGATAACTGGAAATACATGAGGACCCTAAGTGTTCATTTAAACTTTTCATGTTGTTCACACACACCAACTTTTCCTATGTTGCATTGATAGATTTTCTTAGCTGTAATATAGTTTAACTCTTCATCCTTGTATTTTTTATAGGAAGCATGAGTTTAAGGAGAATTAAGCTTCAATCCAAATTCAAGTAGCTAAAGCCAAATGTCTCTTTGGTGGAGGTTAAAAAGGCAGCCACATTATTTGGCCCAAGCAAAATGCTAGGCAACTAGTAACAGAACATAAGACAGAGAAGATGGTATCTACTGCCCTAGTAAGGACAAGGACGATCAGGATCATTGCGATGATTCACGAAAGTGGTCTCACTCTCCCGACAAGTTAGAGTTTATGGCACCTTTCGATCCATCTAAATCTCCTAAGGCGTCACCTTTTACCCTTTTGGAGTTGAAAATATTAAAGCAACAAGAGATGGAACAAAATTGAGAGGGTATCCAAATTATCAAGTAGACTTCTACTTCAAGAGATGTCTCCAAAGATAAAGAGAAGGAGAAGAATAAGGAGGAAACCATCATCACCACTAATCTCGATGATCCTAACTATGCCAAATTCCAACAACTCTATTATCCAAGAGATCCTTTGGCTTGATTATTTTCTAGTGCTCCCTCTGCCTCCTTTGATAATGTGCTTTTTTCATAGGGTCAGGTTTAGAGGCGTAAAGGTGCTATCCGAGTTTCATGCTAAACCGATAAAGGCTGGAGAGGAGGTTGGATAATAGAATGTTGAGAGGAAGGTGAAGATCTTTAATCTTTGGAAAGAATTTCATGATAAGGATAAGGCGCATCAAGAGGTTGTGCATGCATTGTAGAGGTCTAAGGTTGAAGAGATTGAAAAGCTTAAACGCATTCATCTTGTAGATGTCAAGCAACCAGGAAGGAACATTACATTGATGTCAAAGCACTGAGGGAGAGGTAAAATTCCATAGCCAAGAAACCATTTAAGGATTGCAAGAATGTCAAGGCTAAGTTTACAAAGACGCTGGATGAAATCCAGGCTATAGCTGTTAGAGCCAAGACCAGATATATGGAATTGTGGAAGATGGTTAAGGAATAGAAGAAAGAGAGAGCCTCCCTCAAAGCGACACTTGAGACCGTGACTACCAAAAAGTAGCTCGAGACAAAAATCGGTGATAAACTCTACGCATGAAAGATGAAATGAACAGCCAATGGATTAGGCCAAAAAACAAGATCTACTTTCAGATGTACATGGAGGAAAATATGAGATGGATGGATGATTACCAGGAGGTCGTTGGTTTTGATAATCGAAGGTTGATTAAGGAAGCCAAGGAATCTAGTGAGTAAGGAGGGAAACTTTTAGTTGTTGAGGCCCGTATCTCCATAGTGGAAAAAGTGGCCATACGCTTAGGCTATATAAAGTTGGTTTCTGATGAGAGATCCTAGAAGGAACAAGGGGATGAGGAGGCAAAGAAGAATGGTGGTTCTAATTTAGGGGCTATTACTTAAAGTTGGGCTTCGAAACCAGTTATTTATGCCCCAATGCATGACATTCCGCTAACCATTTATAACATCACCACATATATGAGCATCTAAGTCAGCCTAGGGTGATTCTCCATCTTCTCCCCAAGGAGGTGGGATTCATCTATACAGCCTATGGGCCACTATTCAATACATTCGACCCACTTGGGGAAGTTAGTATTTGATAGTATCCCTCATTTTTATGTAGATGACACAGCCTTGACGGTCCCTCTAAAGCTATAGTGCCTTTTAAAGCTGCATTGCCAAGGCCCATGCTTCTAGGTCCATTGGACTTCTCAATGGAAGAAAACTATGATGAAATGATAATCACCCTTAAGGATGACACAGTGATTGATATCACATGATATTATGAGGGGAACGATGATTTTGATAGAATAAAGATATCAAGGCAAGCATTTTGGCCCAATTTCTGGAGGAGATGGCTAGGGTAAGCTAGAGGCTGGGGAGGAGCTCAAGATAATAAAGAAGCAACATACTGAAGTCGATGTGTCTACTCTATCTAAGGCTAAGGAGGACAAAGAAAAGAAGCCCATTGGACCTAAGCAACCCGAAAAGATTCGCTCATCCAAGCCCAAGTGATGGTTGCACTCCCTCTATCTGGAATTAATTGTCTCTTGTTTTTATGTACTAAACATTTTGACTACATACATCCATTTTTGATGGCCTTGTGAGGGTGTATTTGGATTGTTTTTTATGATCATGACTCTGCGTTGTCGATATTTTGTTGTTTGAAGATGTCTAGATGTCATGATCTTTCATAATCTATTTTCTATTATTACTATTTATTTGTTTATATGTGTGTATTATTTGTGTGTTCCACATAAAAATTCTCTTAAGAACGATGAGCCCACAGTCACCATCTGAGATTTCAGGGTCGATCGCCAATATTGAACTACATAGTCGGTGGTCATGTCCTGACCATAGGTAAGTTCAGTTCTTTACTGCTAGTCATCATTTTTTGGTCGATCAGCAATAATGAACTACCCAGTCAGTGGTCACGCCCTGATAATGGGTAAATTTGGCTCGTCATTGCTGGCTAGGGCTTTGAGCCGATCGTCAATGGTGAACTACCCAGTCAGTAGTCATATCTCGACCTTAGCTAAATCCGATTCACCATTACCGGCCAGGGCTTAAAAATCGATCATCAATGGTGAACTACCCAGTCAGTGGTCATATCCTGATCTTAGCTAAGTCTGGTACGCTATTGCGAGCAAGGGTGTTAAGTCTGATTGTCAATAGCAAACTATACAATTGGTGGTCATATTCTGACCATGAGTAAGTCTGGTTAGCCATTGCCACCTACAGTTTTAGGATTGATTATCAATGGTGAACTACCCTATCGGTGGATGTGTCCTAACCACAAGTAAGTCATTGTCAGCCATGATTTTAGGGTCAATGACGAACTACCTAGTCGATGGTCAAGTCCTAACCATGGGTAAATCCGGTTCGCCCTTGCCAGCCAGAGTTTTAGGGCCTGTCGTCAATGGCGAACTACCCTATCAATGGATATGTCCTAACCACAAGTAAGTCTAGTTTTCCATTGCTAGCCAAGCTTTTAGGGTCGAACATCAACGACAAACTACCTAGTTGGCGGTCATTTCCTGACCATGGTTAAGTCCAGTTTTCCATTGTCGGCCAGAGTTTTTGCTAAGGGCTAGCCAATGCCATTACAATGCATCCTTCCCCCGAGTCATAGAGAATCAAGCTCGAAAGGCTATTATAACGTTTAGTTGGTATCAATACGAACTTGGCCATCTCGGTTGCTTGTCCTTATCCTTATCGTTCATCGATAGGTGTTATGTTAGTCAAAGCAAATGACTACTTCCTATTACTTGACTTAAATGTTTACAATAGTCCGTGTGTAATAAAACATGCCCAATATAATAAGATTTCAACGAATGAACATTTTATTAATAATTACTTGATAATTGTCTTAATTAAAGAATAGCATTACTTGAATAAACAATAAGAAAGACAATAAGGATTAAGAAAAATAACGATGAATTTTTTGTGCATTCCAACATTTTCTAAACATTTCTTCATCTACCGTGGTGAGGATGTATGCTCCATTGTTCATATTTTTATTAATGACGTATGGTCCTTCCCAGATCGGGTCAAGTGGCCCAGTCTAAGGAATATCCACTTCATCAATAAGTTCACTTCATTAAGAGTGGGGTGTTTAACCTTAGAGTTGTACTACCTGGCTATCCTTTACTTTTCTGCCACAGCCTTTTGGGCAGCTTCATCGTGCCTCTCATCGATCAAATTAAGAGACATATTTAATAGCTAATTGTTTTCATTTGAATTATAATGAATCCTCCTATCGGATGGTACCATGGTTACCAAGGGTAGCATAACCTCTGACCCTAGGCGATGGAAAATGAAGTATGTCCTATAGCCATCATGAAGGAAGTGCAATAGACCCACAATGCCCGAGGGAGTTCATCCACCCATGCTCTTTTCGCCTTTTCCAGCCACTTCTTTTTTAGAGTTTTAAGAACCTTATTGACTGCTTCCACATGTCCATTAGTCTAAAGGTTATGCCACCATAAAAAATCTTTTTTATCTCATTTTGTTCATAGAAGTGGTAAGCTCCTTGCTGTCAAACGATAATCCATTATTTGAAATGATCAGAAGTGGGATTCCATACATCCATGTTACATTTGTAACCAAAAAGTTTATAACCTTAGCTTAAGACACCTTAGTAAGGGGTTTTGTTTTAACACTAAGTAAAGTAGCCAATGACAACTTAGATTTATCCCTGGCCATGGGAAGTTCGTTGATCAGACCTATCCTCCAAATTGCAAAAAACCAAGGGTTAACTATGTGTGTTAGCTTAGCGGGGAAACCTTGGTATTTTTGCAATCCTCTGGCACTTGTTACACCACTTCGCATATTCCATCACGTCATAATTTAATGTCAGCCAAAAGTATCCATACCACAATTGGCTAGAGGCTGCCCTCGGTATAGTCTCCACAACTACCTTAATGAATATTATCCAATACCTCTTGAGCTTCTCTTCTAGCTAAGCACCTTAACAATGGATTAGAGTATCCCTTTTGGTATAATATACCATCTTGAGTAACAAACCGAGCTTCCTTTCATAAGTTCGTCTTGGGTTTGTTTATGTTCCTAGGCAAGACCATCTGGCTTAAATACTTTATGATTGGGGTCATCCAAGTTTACTCCCCATCAATAGTCGCAACTACATTCGCCTCCTTAGAGCTAGGGCTCGGTTGGGTCATCACCGGTATTGAGCCTAGTATCGGTTCATCTCCTAAGCTTGCTAATTTTGCCGACTAATCTACATCATGATTCTCTTCCCTTGGAATGTGTCTAATTACATAGTGCTCCACCTTATTGAGCAAGGCCTTCATCTTCCTTAAATGGGATGCCAAGCATTCCCCTTTAGCCTGGAATTCTTCAAGCATCTGGTGTACGATCAACTGAGTGTCACTATGCACGCACAGTGACCTTATCCCCAATTCTTTAACTATCTCTAATCCTGCTATTAGTGCCTCATATTTGACCTCATTATTTGTTGCCTTGAACCACAACTGCACTACATAGCTAAGCTTCCACCCCTTGGGTGTTATCAATAGTACTCTAATGCTAAAGTCAAGCTTGTTTGATGCTTCATCCAAGTACGTTCAACATTTAAAAGCCTTCTCCTCCTAAGGTTCGACTTTGTCATGAACTCAGCAATAAAGTCCTAAAGTCCACCAAGATGTGTCCTTTGATTGACATTCTAGGATGGTAGGTAATTTTGTACCAGCTCAACACAATATTCCACTTAGTTAACCTTCTTGAGGTCGGCTCAGGCCGATGCAACACATGCCTTAATGGTTAATCTATCAACACTCGAATTGGATGGGAGTAGAAGTAATGCCTTAGCTTTCGGAATGCTATTAGGAGACAGCAAGCTAACCTCCCCAGCTTAGGATATCTGGACTCTGGTCCAATGAAACTCTTGCTCACACAATACACTGATTATTACACCCCGGTCTTCCTCCCGAACAAATGCTACACTCAGGGCATAGGTTGACACTGCTAAATATAGGTACAAGTCTTCCCCTTCCACTAGCGTAGAAAGAATTAGCAGTACTGCAGGTGTTCTTGTAGGTTAAGAAACATGGCCAAGCATTCATCTATCCAGGTAAATTTTCCTTTCTCCTTTTTTAATGCCTCGAAGAAGGGGATGCACTTGTCAACCACATAAGAGATGAATCTTCTCAATGCTGCTACTTTACCATTTAAACTTAACATCTTATTTCATGTTTCAGGGATCTTGATGTCCTTTAACACTTGGAGTTGCTTTGGGTTAGCTTCGATTCCCCTGGCATGTACGATAAAACCCAGGAATTTCCCCGAGGAGATCCTGAAGGAATATTGTAGCAAGTTCATCTTCATTCCAAACTCCTGTAAAACATGAAATATCTCATCTAGGTAAGAATATGGTCTTCATCTTTCTTAGACTTTACCAACATGTCATCGACATACACCTCTATAGTCCTTCCAATCTGATTAGCAAACATCTTATTGACCAGGCAGCGGTATGTTACTCCCACAATTTAAAGTCCAAATGGCATGACTTTATATTAATAGAGTCCCAAGTCAATAATAAAGCTTGTGTACTCCTAATACAGGACATACATAGCAATTTGATTATACCCAGAGTATGGATCCATAAAGAATAATAGTTCATGTCCTACAGTTCCATCTACCAACTGATCAATCCATGAAAGAGGGAAACAATCTTTGGGGGCACACACTATTCAGATTCGAAAAGTTGATACATGTTTGCTACTTCCCAATCGGCTTTTTCACCAACATCGGGTTAGCTATCCATTCTTGGTAGTGGGATTCCTAATGAGCCTAATTGTCAGTAGAGTTTCTACCTCCTCACCACGGTCGGTGACCGTTTAGGGCTTATACCCTTTTTCTTTTGTTTTTTCGTGGATTTTCTTGGGTCAGTGTTCAAAAAATAACATGCAATAGCAAAGGAGAATCTTCACATATCTACATGAGACCAAGTAAATACATCGTGGTTATCTCATAAGAATCACTTCAACTGTATCTTCAGATCCCATTCCAATCGAGGTCCAACCTTTATCAACTTTGTTGGGTCACTATTATCCACTTCCACAAACTTTACCACCTCTTTAGGCTCCTCTGTAGCTCCCTCCCCTCCATCTCTTGAGTTCAGCTCACTGAAAGGATCGCTTGTAAACCCTAGTGGAGGCCCTCCTTTAATTTCTATGTGATCGGTTTTTTAGCGTAGAGCATAACCTCTGTGTTCTTTCCTTTCTTATAGACGCTTATTCTCGTAAAGATCCACTACATAACACTCCCTAGCAGCATCATAGTCTCCTTCTACTTTCCTCACTCCATGAATAATAAGGAATTTCATAGTCAAACACCATTGGGTTACAACTGCATGGAAGTTCGATAAGGTGAGTTGCCCTAGGAAGTAATTGTACGTTGATAATTCGTCCACCAAAACAAAAGTTTGCTTCCCTATGGTTGATTGGGGAAGGTTTCCTAGATTGACAAACAAATGCAGCTTCCCTAAAGGCTTTTAAACTTCTCCAATGAAGCCATTCGACTATTTTTTGCAGGGCATGATATCTTTCATGGATAGTCTCATCCTTCCAATACATCCTTAAATAGGATGTCAATTGAACTTCCACCGTCAACTTAAATCCAATGTACCTCTACCATGTCGAGCATTACTGAGATTACCATGGGGTCCACATACGGGTATTGCTTCGCATGTAGACCGTTGTCACTGAAAATTACCTTGTCCTGCTCTCGATGAGGGGTTATCCTTTATGCTCCTCGCCTGTAGCTTGTATAAAATCTTCTTTGTTCTTCAGGGACATGGCATATCTTTCCATCTCAGCCCAACTTTTTTTCGCTACATGAGGTCCTCCCACTATATTGTTAATTACCAGTCTCCCGTCCTTCTCACTGTTCACACTAGTTCCCTCTTCTTCATTTCCTAGCGAAGGTTGTTTTGGTATCTTCTGCATAGGAATATGGGGAGCATTAGGAATTCTTAAATATTGTTCTAACTTCTTATTTCTGATGTACTCCTTAATAAAGTCCCGTAAATGATGATGTTCATTAGTTTCATGTCCATGAGATCATGAAATCGATGGTACTTTCGTGTACTTATGTCTGCTTCAATCCCTTTTCTTAGCTAAGGCCTATTCTTGTTAAGCTATGCTTGCACTGCTAGATAAATGTTTTCCACGGTATCATTCAGGTCCTTAAAGGCGTTGAACCTTGGTCTAGGCCTGAGCTCCTTCATTCTACCTTCTTTTCGCTTAAGCCAATTTGGTTGATATCCTTCTTTTTCTAAAGAATTTGCCTATGCTTCTCTTTACCATAGCATTCACACAAATAGACCCTTCCGAAGATTTAATTTCCATCTCGGTTTTTCTCCCAACTGCATCCTCCTCCAACCTCATATACTTTGCCTCTTCATGAAAGAAATCCTATAAGGTGGTTAGTTTCTCCCGGGTTAACCTTTGGACCTTTTTTGTATTTGGGTGCACGACACCGCAATATGCCATCAAAGTCAATCGTTCTTCCGCATTTTGAACCCTAGTGGTTGTGGTGTTGAAATGAGTTAAATATTGTCATTACATCTCGTCCTCCCTCTGCTTCACATCTGATCATTAATATGGGTCCTTAGGTTGTTCCACGTACACTCAAAATTGGTTGATAAACTTTTCCTTTAACGTCATCCATGAGTGGATAGAGTCGGGAGGTAGAGGGAAAACCACATCATTGCTAGGTCTACTAGGAATAGGGAAAAGTACTCACACAAGACTTCCTCAAAGACTCTGCTCATTAGCATATGTTGAGTGTACCATTGCAGATGTACTTTAGGGTTAGTCAGATGTTAGAAAGGATCCATAGTAGGCATTTGGAAGTTCTTAGGGTTTCAAGCAGTTTCTATCTCCATGGAGAAAGGACTTCCACCTCTTGCCCTAATGCCTAGTTCTGCCTATTCACAACAAACAAACTCTCTAATGATTCATGCCATTTTACCTTCTCATTCAGGCAATGGGGGAAAATGGGTCGACCTCTCCCTTCAAGGTAAAGGGCCTCTCTCACTTCTTCTATAATAAATTGACATGTGATTCTGATCTCGATCTCGACTTTGGGACCGTTTCTAATGGCTGGGTCGCCTTTCATCTACTGTCATTTCAGCTAAGGTAGGAGAGAGTTGCCTAGAGTGAGAAGGATCAGCAATAGCTAGTCCTGGCTTGGTGCCTCCCAAGTTATTTTTCACCAAACCGTTTCAGAGGTGTAGCTTTGGGAAAAATCCTTACTCAATCCACTTCCTCGGCATTTACTATCCCCATTCTTCAGTTCCCCTGATCGGATTTGCCTCAAAAATACGACCTTCTTCTTTTTATTGACCCTCTAGGCTGGGATCATCCTCTTACTTTATTGTTGTTTCTAACCATTTGCGTCTACCCTAAGTGCACCGTGATCTTGTCTACAATAGCTTACTATTTGGCAGTGAAACAAGAATCGAGTTCAACCCCGGTTCACCTCTGGTGATAGTGTCTAGTTATGGGTAGTGGATGAATGGTTATCCTGATTGGTAATCATCTGTTTAACATTCCTACTGGTAGTACCAACTCTAGCTTTTGGGTTTGAAGGCATACTGAGAAGCTCTTAGTGAAAGCACCAAAATTTTTGCACAGGAAATGAACAAACGACTCCAATCGATTTGATGTGCAGATGTGTATACTGAATGTATAGCACAACTATATAGTAATTGAGAAGTAAGAAGGAAATAAAGTAAAATACACATAGATTTATAGTGATTTGACCAGAATGTGCCCACATCCACTATTCATTTTCATTTCCTTCCTTATAGACCAATTTTATAATGATTTAAATGGAAAATACAATGATTTGGAATAAAATACAATATTTTATTCGGTATATCCTGTTTGGCAGTAGTTGGTAGTTCCAAAGTTTTCCCATTACTGTTGGAAGCTTGGATGTTTATAAGAGTGATGGTATAGGGAGGTTAGGCCGATAAAATAGGCAGTTTCCTTATTTACGTTGCTAGGCTTAGTTATTTCCATCTATATCAGGTATGATCAGGTCTTTCTATATATACAAGATGCTCTTTCATTAAATATTCCATTCGGTCCGATGGAAATTGGTGGTTCAGTGGATTGACCGTGCTGCAATCACAGCTTCATTTAGATGTCAATGCTTGGTTCGACAACACCCAAAGTGCCAAACTAGTACTCTTGTCCAGTAGTTTTACTACTGAACAAGAAATCCTCTTTATTGCCTCTATGGCCAAACATGACTTTTTGTTTGATAGTAGGACTATTGGAAAGGAATTTATGTCTGGTAATCTAGCTGCAAAAAAAGTAGAGGCCCCATTTTCTTGCTTTCTCCCCACTTATATGACCAAGGTGTTTCCAACTTCTTTGCTTAGAGAAATTGAGTAGTAAATGTTCCTTATGACTTTGATTTGAATGCCATCACTCCTTCAGCAAAAACACACATAACAATAGGCTACGTTGTAGACACATTATATGCTGATTTGATATATTTTTGGATGTTTGCATGTTTGGGTGATATTTGAATGCCGTTGATGCTTGTTTGGATGTTGTTTGTATGCTTGAGTGGATGCAAACGCTCATTGGAGCAAAATAGAGGTAATGATTGATTCTATGGTCGAGGGTTTTTATGCAAAAGGAGAAGCGATGTGCTCTTCGATTTGATATGCAAATGATGGGGATCTATAATCGTAGACTCATATTTGGATGGATGGGCTCTAGAATGTTTAGAGCATACAGATGCATAAGGAGTTCACGTAGGTTGTAATATGGAGCGTGGTAATGGAATCAGCATGAAATTAAAGTTCGTAGATACTATGGTATTTTGGTTCAGTGGCCTTGGTTCGGCTGAGGTTTGCCTAGGGTTGGATTTGGGTCAGGAGGAAGTTTGCTTGGTTAAGGCTTTAGGTTTGGTGATGGGAAGACCCGGACAGCAAATGCTATCTGATGGTGCTACTGTTCGACGCTGTGAAAGACCTCTATAGAAAACGTTATCCGGTGGTGTTGTATTTCGAGGGTCAGACATGATAGTGGGTTCCAAGTGCTTCGGGATTAGCTACAAGATTTTGAGGGCTTGGTTTCAGTGCAGTTGTTTGGATGACTCGGACAAAATTTTTGGTTTTGGGGAAACTTTGGGTTCCGGAGAGGTGATGCTTTGGGGTTCTTCATGGCTTGCTTCAAGGCTCTTGTGAGTGACTTAGGGTGGGCAGATAATTCCAAAATGACTTGGGATGACCTTTGATTTTGTATGGCAACTAATGAAATGATGACGTGATGCTTCGATGTGGTAATTTCATGACTTTTAGTACAATGGATCTAGACTTATGATGGATGTCTCATGGTGTTTCGAAGATGACTACTCAACTAAGGGAGTTGTGATGGTGATCCACAAGGACAAGTTCAACGATGAGAACTTATGAGTAGAATTACGACTGCATTCTACTATGGAAATGAACAATAAGGATTGCTAATTGGGTTCCATTTTGGAGACATGTGCAAAGGGATCGTTGATAACTCAGAGGTTTCTAGTGTGCTCGTACAGAGAGAGTATGTAGGGATGCCTACCTAGATTACGATCACATCCAGATCTTATGACTGTGGATTACCCTAGACTTTACGATTGTGAGTCTGGTTCCCAGCCTTATGAAGTGGCATAGAATCGAGCAGCAAGAAAATAGGATTTGATTGGTTGTTTATCACTCTAGGATGTCACAAAATGTATGTATTATCGACTGCAAACCCAAACACCAGATATTGTACTTTGATTCTAGTATACCCATATAATGTTGATGATAGTAGATTAGAATATATTGATTGTTATTTGCAACTCTTTGGATGCAGGAACATGTTAGGTATGATTCTACCTATTCTATGTCCTTATTACCATATACGATATTTATAGTATTTTAAGATGATGTATGTCTTACACCAGACTGCTATCCGACACAAAGTTTTACTTTGCTTCTTAATATCTTGGGTACTCTTAAATAAGTAGACAAGAGGTAACAGGTTTGGATATAGCACAGAGCTGTACAAAACTGCAAGCAGAAGGCTATGCTTTCATATAATTGTACTTTGGAGCTCTCTATCACTTATATTCCATTGTACAGTACTGTGGAGCTATGTCAGTACTTGTATTATTCTAGAGATAGTTATAGGGTTTATTATATAGAATTGGGATATATAAACTCTATTATTTCAGTTCTGTATAATCTATCAACCTATTGCATCCTGATGTGCTTATTTAAGGTTCATTTGATTACACTATTGTCCCACTTATTCTACTATTTAATCATTATATTTTGTCTATGCGCTATGAGATATTTTATAGGTTTTGTGATTTGGATTTTTATTTAATTTACATCCTTGGCTATCGTCCTATATCAACCGGGTTGCGTTCACAACGCACTATAGGCTGTATTTGGTATCAAAGGTTTACGATGGTCATCATATCCTACTTCATTATCATTAAGGAACTTCGTCATCAGACACACCAGGCCAAGCGCTATTCTGAAATTGCAAAGGCCAATCGACCAAAGAAAGCATTATAGGCTGAAAAAGTATGAACCACCACAAAATTATGTATCAGCACTATATTGTAGTCTCCTTCACCCAACTCAACAGACAAGTCAACAAAACCAACGGGCTCCTTAGCCTCTCTAGTAAATCCCCTTAATACACGGTTTACAAGGCATCGGGTCCTTCTCACTAATCTACATTTGATCAAAATTATTCTTAAACAAGATATTAACCGAGCTTCTATAATCAATCAAAAGTCGGTGCACTATGGATGGCCCAACAACAACCATTATTACCATAGGGTCAAGCATTGGTGCTTCTATCCCATTAGCATTGTTATTTTAGAAAATGATATCATCATTCATCATTCTCTTTTATTTCTCTGGAGGTGTGTCTTCAATGGAGAAACATGTCACCTAATGTACATGCCTCGACGAGGTGCCATACCTCTGTGTTTCATTTTAGCTTTTATTTGCTGAGTGAGGTCCTTTGGAAATGGTGTTAATCGCAATTCTTCTCTCAGGCTATCTCGATCCCTCTCTACTAGACCCATCATGGTCTCTTTGAGAAATCTACCCTCATGATATATCGTCCACTGGCTCGCCAATCTGCAAGATTCTCACATACTGCTCAGTTTCTTCTTCCTTATCAAGTCTTTGCACATCTCTTAAATGCCGGCACTTATTGGAATATGGCCCATACATTTCATTGAAGAGACAATACTTCCCCGAGTGTCTCTCTTCTTTAGTTTCCTCCCTCTAAGATGACTTCTTGTAATTCTCGGTTCCTAGCATTGCAAGATGTTTTTTAAGAAATCATTTAGCAGTGTGTAATATTCTGGTTGAATATACCTCATGCACTTTTCAGTGTCCGGCTTTTTCCCACCGTGCCTTGGTTCTTTCATTTTGCATTATTGTCTAGGACATTCACAAAAATATTTCCAATATTATCACCACTATGTTTGATAGCAAGTTACTTTGATAATAGCACTTGATCCTTCATGATCGTCACCTGCCAAACCAGCGGCCAATTCAGCCTCTTTAAAGAGGAGAAATTGGTTTTTTTATAGAATTACTCCATGGTAGATGGTTTCTTTCTACTTAACCGCCTACTAAAATCGGTTCCAAGATGAACCCCCAATCGATGCCATCAAAACAATCTCCTCTTAGGGATTACTCACTTCCATTATTACAGCGTTAAATATTGTTAAAAAAATTTAAAAGTCTCTCTGGAACTTTGGCGAAGATTCAACAATGACATCACATCTTTAGGTTGCACGATCTGGAACTGAAACAGTTCTATGAATTTCCTCACTAATTAATCAAAGGATGATATAGACCTCGATGCGAGCGAAGTAAACCACAACATAGCAACTTCGTCTAAGAATATAGGAAAGCACCTATACCTCACCATATTTATAGCACGAGTACTGCCTATATGCCATATGTAATTTAACAGATGTTGCCTTAGTTCAGTAATTCCATTATAAGATGACATAGTTGTTTGAAACTCCAATTTATGTTTCAATGATAACAACTATACAATCATATATATAGACCTTATCAAGATTGCAGATATACAAGAAAACACCATGCTCGAAGATATTGAGACTCAAAGAGAAACGAAGATTCGCTGACCATATTGCGGTTAGTAAGGTTATTCTACTATAAAAGAGTCCTAGATAAAATATTATTAAGGTCTCCTATAGTATATATGTATACACGATCACACACAATTTCATATACATCAAAACTAACATGAAAACTGTTTTTACACCTCAAAACATCTAAGATAAAACCAAGGACGTCTGTGACCATTTTTGTTTTAACAAGTCACGGACATTTGAGGATTTTATCATAGATGTCTGTCATGTGCAAAAACTATCAATTCGAAAAAGACACTTCTATTTTGAAACAAAAGGAAATCACCTTTCAATGAGAGGTTGCAACCATTAAAATGAATAGGCTTCCTCAAATAGTAACAACTCTTCATCTACACCTTTTTGAATCTGTAAACACTACTTTGATCGAGAAGTAGAAATTATCTAACTTGAATTAATCTATTATTTACTCTCTTGATTTCTAAACACTCTCTTGCATATACATTATTGACATGCTCCGACTCTATTATAACCAAAATATAATTTGGTTAAATCACTTCCTACAACTCAAAGCATTCATATTTATATACCCAAAGCAGATCATAGGATGATTTGTACCATAAGTCAAGAATTGTATTTGAAACAGAAAATTGTCAAAGATACTTTTGTATTAGCATATTCCTCCAGGCGAAGCGAGGGTAATTTGTTTAAAGAAAATGCCAAAGGAGAGCTTCGCGACTGGATGTAGGGCGTGAGGTCCGAACTAGTATAAAAACTCTAATTTGCATGCTTTTTATACTTTACTATTTATTGTGTACTACTGCATTAACTAATACACTTGCATATTATACACAAGTTAGATAATATACGATCCATGAGATTTTCATTTGGTATCAGAGTAAGGTTACTTCAATCTATAGTAACATGTAATTGAAATCATTAATATGGCAAGTACATTTCAAGAAGGTCAATCAACTTCTCATCCCCACTATTACTAGATCTAATTATGCTTATTGGTCAACACACATGCGAATTTTTATGGAAGCTAATTGATTAGAAATACGGCTAGCAACTCAAAATAAATAAGAAGCACCTGATACCGATATTGGCACATGGACTGATGCACAAAAAGCAGAGGTATCTAACAATGCCACAGCTATGAATGTATTATTTTACTTACTTGATAAAAATGAATTTTCACGAGCCATGCTTTGCACTTCTGCTTATGAATTATGGCTTACATTACAAATTACCCATGTAGGCACAAAAAAGTCCAGCAAACAAAAATTTCTATTCTACAAAATCAATTTTCATCTTTTAAAATGAAATCAAATGAATCAATTATTGACATGTATGCTAGATTCCAAACTGTACAACACAATCTTACGGCACTAGAAGTTAAATTCACTTTTTGATTTAGTCACATGAATTTTGAACTCTTTGACAAAGAATGTGAAAGAAAAGTTTTAGCCATCGAAGAAGCTAACGATCTTTCCCAACTCAAAGTCGAAGAGTTATTCCAAAGGATATGTTATTGGAATTGGAAATGTCATCAATGTCGATATATCTACTTCTTCTATTATTTCAAATGTTATATTAGTTAAAAACTTAAAGCATAATTTACTTAGTAGGTCCAAACATATAATCTACTTCTTCTATCATGACATATCCAAGAATGTGCTCGAACTCTCTTAAATGGCAGTGGCTTACTAAAGAAATTTTGGGCCGAAGCAATTACTACTGCATGTTACGTATTAAATCGTGTAACTCTTAGACCTATGACTAAAAATACATGCTATGAAATGTTCTATAAAAAGAAACCAAATATATCATATCTTCGAATATTTGGATCTAAATACAAAAGATAATCTTGGTAAATTCAGTTCAAAAGCCAACGAAGGAATCTTTGTTGGATATTCCAATCAAAGTAAAGCTTATAGAATTTTAATAAATGAAAAAATGTTATAGAAGATAGTCTTCATGTCTCATTTGATGAAAACTTCAAAAATATAAATAAAGACGACGAATTTTTTTTTGACACTAATGAAAATAAAGCCATTGAAATTATGATTGAAATAATAATGACAATCAAAATAACAGAAATTTGAAATCACCACCCTGTATTTTAAAGGATCAACCTACTTATAACATAATTAGAAATCTAGACAATAAAGTTTTGACTAGAAGACAAATAAATCAAATGAGTAATGTAGCGTTTATATCTAATTTTGAACCAAAAAATTACAAGGAAGCATCAAATGATGATTTTTGGATTTTAGCAATGCAAGAAGAACTCAATCAATTTGAACGAAATAATGTTTGGAAACAAGTACCAAGGCGAAACAATCAATCAGTAATTAGAACAAAATGGGTTTTTAGAAATAAAGCGGACGAAAATGGAAATATTATACATAACAAAGCAAGATTAGCGGCATAGGATACAGTCAAGAAGAAGGAATTGATTATGAAGATACTTTTGCACATGTGGCACGTCTTGAAGCCATAAGAATATTACTTGCTTTTACGTGTCATAATAACAATAATCTATTTCAAATGCATATTCAAAGTGCTTTCTTAAATGGTTTTATAAAAGAAATTTTTTACGTTGAACAACCACCATTATTTATTCATGAAAAATACCGAGATCATATTTTTAAACTTAAAAAGGCATTATATAATTTTAAAACAAGCACCTCGAGCTTTGTATGATTGATTAAAATAACATTTAATTAACTTCGGTTTTCAAATTGGTAAAATAGATACAACATTATTTATTAAAAGAAAATAGAATGATATATTAATTGTTCAAATTTATGTTGATGATATTAAATTTGGAACTACTAACAAAAATTTACGTAATGAATTTTCTACAATAATGACAAACGAATTTGAAATGTCTCATATGGCTGAACTGAATTTCCTTTTAGGATTATAAATAAAACAATTAAATATTGGAATTTTTATAAGTCAAGAAAAATACTGTAAAGAAATACTAAAATGTTTTGGAATGGATAATACATCAAGTAAACCCACTCGAATGAGTACTAATAATCATCTAGACAAAGACAAACAAGGAAAAGAGTTCAATCAAAAACTATACCGAAGAATGATAGGATCCTTATTATACTTCACAGCTAGTAGACCAAATATTATGATGAGTTTTTATTTATGCACAAGATTTCAAGCACAACATAAGGAATCACCTCATCGGGTAGTTAAGTGGATTTTACGATATTTAACCAACAATAAAGATTATGGTCTATTTTATCCAAATGGTAGTATGGTTCGAACTTGTATCTTGCAGTGATGCGAATTTTGATGGATGCCAATCAGATAGAAAAAGTGCAAGTTGCACATATCACTCATGTTACTTTATTGATCAATCGTTAATTCTATGGTTTAGTACGAAGAAAAATTGTGTTTATCTTTCGACATGTGAAGCTGAATATATTAGTGTTGCCTTAGCTTGCGCTCAAGTAATATATATGCAACAAACACTTAAAGAATATGGAAAAATTATAAACAAATCTCCAATATATTGCTATAATACTAGTTCTATAAATTTATCTAAAAATCTAATTAATCGTTCATGAACAAATATAGATATTTGTCACCATTTTCTGAGAGATAATGTTGAAAAAGAAATAATAACTCTTGAATTTGTTAATAATAAAAATCAAATAGCTGATATTTTTACAAAACCATTAAGTGAACTAACTTTTAGTAAGTTAAGACCGGATCTAGGAATTTGTTTGCACAATGAATTGGTTAACTAAGTTATAGAAATAATATTTTGTTCACTTAAATTTGTAATAGCTTATATGGACTTTCAATTGAATTAATTTTATAATTTAGAATTAACAACAACCACATAATTTTTTTTAATAACAGCCATTTAAAAAAAACAAACTAGTATCTATTAAATTCTTATGACTTAACTCATTTTCCTCAACTTATTTCCTAAATATAGCAAAATATTATCTTATAAATTCAAATTGTATTTTAGTTAAAAATAAATAAACATAAATAAATTATTAAAGCAAATAGTATAATGTCTTTCGATCACGACTCCACCTATTCAACTATCGACTATAAATCCCCTTTGTCAGATAGCACTCACGTATCACCAACTAAATCCACACCTACATCAACTCGTTCAGTCTCTCTAAAAGTTGTTGCATCACCAACATATCACATTGGCTTTTCTCCTAAAGGAATTAAAGCTAAACGATCAATCATCTGAAATCAACATCTCAACGACAAAGTCGATGAAATATATCATTATCAACAAGAAATGATCGGCATTCAACGTGAAATGTATTACAAGCAACGATGTTAAGGATCTCATCTAAATTTTTTCGAAAAGTGTATTTTGGCAATTTTGGTCATTCACCAATAAAAATTGCACACACCAAAAGTCTCCTCGATTAAAAGAAACTCCTATAAAAGCGCATAATATTACCTTGAGAAATCTGTGCAAACAGGGACCATCAAACCAAGCTTGGATTGACACTCCATCTCGTCCAAGTTGGTCTCCACTAAAGCCATTATTTGATGATACAAAGGTTGAACCAAATTACTAGGAGTATTACGAGAAATACGAAGGCTTATTTTATTCTCAAAATCAATACAATTAGAGTTTTCTTTTATTTTTCAACTCCTACGCTTGTTTGTTTTCCTATTTACAACTTTTGTTACAATTGTGTCTAATTTATTTTGAACTTTCATATTTGATTTTCCATGATCTGAAGTGACAACATGCTATGTCTATTTAATACCTCTGTATCTTATATCATTTCCCTCCATTTTGATAATGACAAAGTGGGAGAAATCTATTAAATCTATGCATATACATAGGGGGAGACGCATATACGTAGGGGAGACAATCATAATAATACTTCCATTGTATAGTTGATATTTGATTGTATAGTTGATATTTGACTCTATGGTTGATTTTTGATTGTATAGTTGTCATCATCAAAAAATGGGAGATTGTTTTAACCTCCAATTTATCTTTTAATGATAATAGCTATACAATCATATACATATATAGACCTTATCAAGATTGCAGATATATACTACAAGAAGACACCGTGCTCGAAGATATTGAGACTCAAAGAGAAACAAAGATTCACTGACATATGGCGGTTAGTATGGTTATTAAGAGTCCTAGATAAAATATTGTTAAGGTCTCCTTGAGTATATATGCATACACGATCACACACAATTTCATATACATCAAAATTATGATGAAGAACTGTTTTTACACTTCACAGACATTTGAAATAAAACCACAGATGTTTGTGACAATTCTCAGATTAAAACTTTAACAAGTCACAGATGTCTGAGGATTTGACCGCAAACGTCTGTCATGTCCAAAAACTGTCAATTCTGAAAAGACGCTTCTGTTTTGTAACAAATGGAAATCACCTTTCAATAAAAGGTTGCAGCCATAAAATGAATTGACTTTCTCAAATAGTATTAACTCTTCATCTGCACCTTTTTGAATCTATAAATACTACTTTGATTGAGAAGTAGAAATTATCTAACTTGAATTAGTCTATTCTTTATACTCTTAATTTCTAAATACTCTCTTGCATATATGTTGTTCACATACTCTCAATTTATTATAACCAAAATATAATTTTGGTTAAATCACTTCCTACAACTCAAAGCATTCATATTCATATGCTCAAAGGAGATCATACGATGATTTGTACTACAAGTCAAAAACTATGTTATTTGGAACACAAGATTGTCAGAGATACTTTTGTATTAGCTTATTACTCCGGGAGAAGTGAGGATAATTTTTTTAAAGGAAATACCGAAGGGAGCTTGGGGACTGGACATGGGACAAGAGGTCCGAACTAGTATAAAAGCTTTGGTTTGCATGCTTTTTAGACTTTATTGTTTACTATCAACTACTGCAATAACTTATACGCTTGCATAAAAACAGCCTAAGTATTCAACTCTACAACCATTCATGATTAGTTGTATGACATCTGTGTACCCTATCTCTAGAGGAATCGTTCATCCAAACCCTTTAAAGCATCTAGTTGGATTGGGCTTTGTACCATCAATCTAAACATCGCCAATCCGGTCGCCGATGACTTGCTCTACACCAGCATCAACTTCTTCCTAAATCTCACCCTTAGATCACTAAGGGCAACCCTGCTAGGATTATCGGTACCGATTTGTTACCAATATGTACCGATCGTTATGGCATGGATTTTTCAACTACAACTCTCTATGCTCCCGTCTTTATGTTCCAGCTTTCCTTCTTTTCATCTTTTGCTTGCCATCTCTCCGATTTTGGTCTAATGAAGATAGACTCTCTTACTCAAAATTGGAAGATGATGGATCTCTATGGCTCTTCCTATGCCTTTAAGGTAGTCGGGACATCATTGCAATGCTTTTCTTTATCCTCTCAATATGGAATTTTGGCTCTCCACTATTCTTCTATTTATTTTAGTCATTATACAATCCAACTCCGCTCTTGTTACTATCCCTGGTTCACTTGGGCCTTTGGAAGAGCTATTTATTCGTTTACTCTTCATGTTAATAGCCTTCCTTCTCCACTTCAATGATGGGTCTTTAGGTAGTTGATTACTTCCTATCCTTCCCGGGGGTCATCGCTTTTGGATCTAATGATAGATTTCTTCTAAATCTAAATAACCATGGATCTCTAACACAAAATATTTAGATCTACATTTTGGATATTCCATATTCGAAGTTTTAAGCTAGATCTACAACTAAGGATCACATTCCCTTCTCCATGGAAGCATCAAAAAGTTTCTTGAAAAGTGGAATAAACACCTGATCAAGCAATAAACGAAAATCATAAAAGTTTAAGAAATCAAAAGAGATCAGAAGAAAAAAAGAATTTAGTGTGGTTCGAGCAAAATCAATACCCTATATCCACACTAACATTATTACTAATTATTCCTTTCTTTTTGTAGAGAACTACAAAAACTCGCTATTCAAACCATTTGGCTATGGATTTGATAGAGTTTGGATGAAAGAATCAAATAACATAAAGAAGGTCCTTTTTCCAATGCACTAGTCTTCCTATATATAGACGAAATCGACCATCAAAATCACCCAAATTTTCTTAACTATGTTCTCCACTTCAGATATGAAGTTTTAACAAGAAGATATGTTCGAAAATCACGAACTAATAAGGATTAGTACTGATCATTATGGATTGATACCTAGTTATCCATTTTGTCAACTTGTCCTTCCACATTGACTTACCTTCTCCTTTGATTACGTCACGCTGACTATTAATACAAAAAATTAATAAGGATCGGTACCGAGTTATAAAGGATTGGTACCAAGTTGTTTCTTGAATTTGGATTCTTCGATTCTATAATGACCAATAATTTAACCACCTCAAAATATAATATTTAAAGTGATTTAAAATATAAAATATAAAAGGTTTTATGATTTAAATAATATTAGCTAGGATTTGAAGATAGAAATATACATAAAAACAATAACATTTGCTTATATCGACAAAAGTGACAAAATCCTGATTTCAGAAGAGTAGGTTTAAATGGTTAATTAATTATTTTAATTTATTTACGAGTTTTTATATTTTTAAATAACATTATATAAATTTATTTTTAAATTTGGTTTAAATAAATAAATAGTTTAAATAAAACGTCAAATATGACCGTAAAACATTTTCTCACAAATCAACGTTTTGTCGATTTAAAGTTGTCGCAACGTTGTTGCACCTTTATGTACACAATTTAATAAATATGTTAACATATAAAGGTAGTTAACAATTAACTAAACAAGATTATTTATAATAATCATACTTAGAAAATTCTAGAAAGTAATTAACAAAAGTAAACTAAAAAAGACAAAACACATGTCACATCACATGTGACATAAAGTAAAGTAAGGTGACATAAAGTAAAGCAATCATTCTTATTCTTTACTTAACTCTTAAGTGTTTGAATTTTAAAAGTGTGATGTGATGTGAGTGGTAAGTGTTGAATTAAATAAGTTTACTTAATTCTTAAGAAAGGTTATGTAAGTAAAAACACAAATCTATATTTTATTCTCAAATATTTTCTATAAATACCCATCCTCTTCTTCTTCACTTTTGCACCATTTCTTCTCTACTTTCTTAAGCTCTTTTATATCCTTTAAGGGCTTCTTTCCATAATCAAATAATGCCAAAATATTCCCAAAAATAAAACAAAGAAAAATATCAACAAAACTCCATCCAAACCACTTCAAAACTCCACTTCCCCTCTCTTATTGCTCACGCCCCCTTCCTCCATTTGGCCGAGCAATTTTTCCCCTTCAAGCATGGTTGTGGCCTCCTAAGGCAAGTATGAGAAAGTCTAGCAAGTTTAAAGAGCTTAAGGCAAAGTTTAACAAAGTTAGAGAAGTTTAAAACTAGTTTGAAAGCAACAAAAGGTGTGAACTCTAAATTATTAAGTATAAAATGTTTATACAATGTTTTGCAAGTTATAAATGTTATTTAGATGTTAATAATGATGTTTGATAAGTGTTTGAAAAAGAAAGCAACCACTTTTAAGTCATCTGCAAAAGTTAGTTAGCAAATATATATATAAATGATAATCATGTGACATTGTAATAAAAAGTAGTTAAATTGATTTGCAAGTTCATATGACATATTAGGAAATGATAGGATAGTTATAAACATTGTTTAAGATGTTTATTACTGGTACATTGAATATATATGTTGAAACAAGTCACAGATTTACAAGACTTATAATCACATGGAAATCATTTTCCCAAAGAAACGAAATGTGATATGGAATCATTTATACCTTTGAAAAATGTTTGAATATGCTTTAGAAATGATTCCTAAGTGTTTAAACTTGTCTCGGCAAAGATTGGATATGAATCTCAAAATACGCCTAAAATTTGATGCATCACGTAATGATAGTTCGTATTTTCGCGTCAAAAGTTCATAGGAACACACGAAGTGGAATATAGTTCGGAATTCTTCAAAGTAATAAATTTATGAGTTCTTATATCCATATCTTTCATATAAAAAAAGAAAATCAAGATTTCATCTTATATATTTTGAAATATAGCAAAATCAATTTTCAAGAAAAATCCAATTTGGATTTTTGCACTAAATGACTAAAGTTGGAAATTGATAAAATAATCGTTTAAAAAATATGAAATAAATTCTAAAAACCATTTAAAATGTTTTTAAAGTGATTAAAGTTGAAAAAATGGTTTTTTTAAATGATATAAAAGTCGTTTTGAAGAATATAGCTTTCAAATCACTTTTTGTAACACTATTTGCAACACTTTTCGCAACGTTTTTCAATAACATTTGAGATAAAGGTTGAAACTCAACAATTCTTTCCCATATCCTTTGTAAATGTTTGTAATTAAATAATAAATCATTTAAAAGAAATCTGAACAATTTAACATTATTTCAAAGATGGTTAAAGAAATAGTTAAGTGATTTAAAAAGGGAAAATTAGTATGCGGAAACCACCAGTACATTTTTCCATCTGTGAGATCTAAAAGCGAAAAAAGGTGTGTAAGTAAGGTTAGGGATGGAGCAACCAGTGCTTCGAACTTACCTAGCCCCATTTTTCTCTTTTAGGCGAGGGGTGGAGCATATCGAAAGGAAAGCCCGGATGCTCAACTTGGATTTTATAGAAACTTCTTATAATCATTATTAAAATCTGAAGATGGAACTTGTCCTATTCATGGAATTTAAAAAGTGATCTCACCGTTATTCCACCCATAGCACTCGTTGAATACGATAGTAGATATTGAATAAAAGTATCAATAATCCTATTTTCTCAAAAGACACTCTTTAAAAATGATTTGAGAAATAATCAAAAAGAGGTTTAAATGATTTCGTATTCATTAAAAGAATATTTTGAAAATATATATCTCTTGAAGATATTTTGGTAAAGAAAAATGAATGAGTCGAAAAACAATCACCTAATTACGTCATTTTTATCGATGATTGGATTTCGAAGGAATCGGGGTCGGATTTGGGCGATTCATATCCAAAAACCACTTCGAACTAATGCATACGTCCGAATGTGAAGAAATGTTGAAGATGATGATTATTGAAGACAGTGGATCTTCATAGCATGAGAATTGCTTATTGACATGCTCTGGGTAGCTCCCAATATAGAGTTATTTATAGTAGTAGTCTCCTTGTGGTGGAGATTTTTTGGATTGCAAGGACTACTCGCTACTAGTGGTAGTACGAGATTG
The DNA here is from genome assembly GCA_030765085.1 of Allium cepa. Taxonomy (NCBI): domain Eukaryota; kingdom Viridiplantae; phylum Streptophyta; class Magnoliopsida; order Asparagales; family Amaryllidaceae; genus Allium; species Allium cepa. The sequence goes on from CM060934.1 coordinate 186,893,722, forward strand.
CCTTCGGTTTGCCCTGTTCTTGGACAACTTGTATGGACGTTTGTCTGACATTGCATTTATAAAGATTAAGTACATTGGTTTTTACAAACATACATCTGTGGTGGCGGAGAAGGCAACTTCTCTTAGCTTAACACCTTCCTTTAGACATATAAGCTTAATGGTTGTATTTTTATGGAAGACAATTAGTAGTCAACAGAAATGGCAATGTGGCATTAAGAGATGTGATATGTGCTATGTGAAAAGGTAATGGTTGCATCAAGCCTCATCAACCGAAAATGACCAAAACAGGGTTAGATGCGGCAAGGCTAAGTGGGTCATTCCCAATTAGGGTATGATCATCCCCGTCTAGATATATTTCTTCCCGCTATGACGTTCGGAATGTAAATTAATGTGGATGTATATGAAGAGAGCTCTCGGATAAAGGCCGGTAAGGACTGGGGGATGACATATTTGGTACTATCTAATTATAGAGATAGACTGATCTTGTGTTGGTAGAGGGCAGATGTTTTATGCCTCGGGACATCCATCTAAGGGTGTACCCGTCGGAAGGTCATCCCTTTACCTGGTCATATGTATGGAAATCCATTCTCCAATAAGAACCTATGGACTTGATTGTAAACCTATTATGTGTAGGATCGATTTCACCCTATAGGGGGGAGAATAGGGTGATACTATTAATTATAAAAATTTAATGTGGAAGTTTATAAAATATTCTCAACACAGATATATCAGAATAATAGCAGCACAAATAATAGCAGAATAATAAATGCAGAAATAGAACAACACAGAATTTACCCAACTTCGACAAAACCCTGCCTACGTGCTGCCCCCAAGGTTTCTACTAGAAATTAAGCAGTCATACACTTACAGACTTAAACTCGCGACACTTGCTATCGACTAGCCTTAATTCTACGCTCAAAACCCTACCACAACTCAGCCAATGAGTTGCAAATTCTCAAACTACGCCGCGTAGTTTGTCCCTTAGTCATGTGACTAGAAATTACACAATTTTAAAAGAGAAAATACAAGTTTAAAACAATTTAAATAAAAAAAACCTAATTTTAAAATATTAAAGCCTTATATAATTAAAACAAGGCCGGCTCAAAAATGTATCCCTTTTTCTTCATTTGGTCGGTTCCTTTTTCTTGGTTAAATGGTGGCCTCGTTCTTTCCTCTTCGTTCTGTAATTAGGGCTTTGAATAAATTCGAAGACGCCGACTTTAATTAGATCGAACGAGTGATTGATTTCGATTTCCTTGCTCTGTCGATTGATTGTCTCTTGAAATGCTTTCGGCTGCTTCTATTTGATTGAGTTCGACTTTGACTCTGGTATGTAGTTTATGCCTTTTGCTTTCTGGTTTAATACTTGAACTCGATGCAATTACGACCGATGATGATAGGGTTTATGTAGGGTTTAATCCCCTATAATTTCGTTCGTATGTATTTGTTTGAGTTCGTCAATTTCTTCGTTCCGGCCGTTCGATTTTGTTTCGATGCTGATGATGATTTCTGACTTGTTCATATCGAATAATTTCGTTTACTTGATTAACATGGTTTTGATTTTGAACTCGCTCGATTCCTTGATTGCTATGGTTCTGACTTGATGCTGCTGACTTCGGTTTTGATTTGACCTGCAGTTGTCATCGACTGCAAACTTGATTTTGTGAAAACTATTTTGAGATGAGAAATTTACATTTATTTTTCTGATGACTTCGGCCACTGTCTTGCTCAATTTGTAATTCCTACATTGACTTGATTTGAAACTGTGTTAACCTTGTTCTGCCTTTGTTCATTGCCTGACTATTCTTGTGTGTCTGCACATGTGTACTCGAGTCTGATTCATATAGTCTTGTTGTTTCATGGCTTCGGCCAGTTGAAGCTGTGACGATTTTCTGGCTCGACTTTAATTTTCTCATTTTTCACCTGACTTTGACTTTGCATTACTTTGTGTATTGGCTTCGTCCATTATGTCTTTGTCTTTGGTTTTACTTTGAAATCTCCTCTGTCGGATATCATCATGCAGTCTTCATTGTGACTGTGCACTGTGATTTGTGATAGCCTCGAGCCTGTTGATAATCTGTAGTGTTGTATTGGTCTAGTTCACCTTGAACTTCATGTAGACGCTACACTTGGTCTGACCTCTGTTTCTATCTTGCACTGTCCATTATTACATTGTATGCACTTGCATTGTCGTTGCTTTACTGTTTATTTTTCTTGGCCATTCGCTTGTTTGCAATTTCACTGTGATTTCTTGTTTATGTCTTGGCTCTGGTTACATGTGCACCACTTTGCACTGTCTACTGCCATATTGCCATGTTGTATTGTGTTGTAGTATTTGTGACATTGAGCCTGGGCAGTTTGATTGTGTTGTGCGCTGCATATGTTTGCATATTTGTCTGGTCATTCATTGTCTCTGGTTTCATAGTATTGTTTAAATTAGTCTGCATTTGCATTGTCCACTGTTGTATTCATGTGTACACTGTATACATTTGTACACATATGTATGTGATGTCCTGATTCAGTCTTCATTGAGTCTGACTTGTGAATTTGATATCTTTACCTGTGCATGTTGTTTACTGATTTTACCCAGATCATATTTGTCATGTGGTCTTGTGTACCCGTGTACTGTTATGAGTTCGAGTCTTGTATCTTGATTCACTGTTTGCTGCCTGGTTGATGGTCTTGATGTTGAGGCCTGTTGCAGCTTGATATTGGTTGATGTTTTCGTGGCTTGAAACTATAGCTCTGGTTCCATATCTAACCAGCTAGATTGTTTTCTTATGCACGTCACTTTTCATTTTGATTTTTCGAATTGCACTTGAGTTGAATCCAGCTTGTAATTTGGATTTGACCTTGTGCTCACTTGTCCCTGTAATTTTATCAAGTGTATATATCGGTGTGCAAGGCCTTGTGGCATGTACAGTGATACACTGTGCATGTCACAAGTTGTTCGTGTATGATGAATTCAAATTAAATGATGATGAACAACCCAAATAACTGAGGCAAATAAAATTTTCAAAATACATTATGTTTTATGCTGCAAAAATATTTTATTTTCAATTTTACTACGTCAGTGTATATTTTTGCAGATGGATCAGATGCTGGATTCAATTTGGAATGAAGTTGAAGATAAATTATGAGTGAATGAGCGATATGTAGTGAGGACATTTGTAAATGAAAGACTGTGATGTAATTGAATTTGTATTGTAATCAAAATTGTATATGTATAGTGAGAGCTTGAATTTGTACTATTTAAATTTGTAATAAATATTTGTTTAAATAAAATATCTGTTTGAATTTAAATTTCGTATCATTTATTTTATTCATCAAATATTTATTTAATTATTGAAAAATATAATAGTATATTAACAAATACATTTAAATGAATATATATATATATATATGTTTATTATCATCAAACAAATATCATGTACTCGCATATTCAACAATCTCCCCCTTTTGATGATAACAAACATATATTTAAGATCTTGAATTTGTTAAATGTATTTTATCATTCAATTTGCTCCCCCTATTTGAATGCTTACTCTCTACATAAAGCTCCCCCGTCATATATGCATACAATTAAAAATATGCAAATGAGCCTAGATGCAAATAGAAAATATTTGACATTTACTTGACAAAATCTTAACTTTTCTCTCCCCCTTTTGTTATCAATAAAAGAGTAATAGTGGTAGAAAAATAGAGATAAAGTGATAGATATTAATATAACATTAAAACTCAATCGAATATAAATATTAAATTTCAATATACAATCAAACAAAAATCATAAAGACTCTGTTTGAAGCATATTCCACTTTAGAATGATAGGGATGATGTCATCATATAAAACCATATAGTTTTGTCTATTTGTGGTATATTTATTTCAGGAATTTGAATATCTACCAACCATGCATAACCGTTAGGACTTTTAAATGAGATTAGTAGTATTCCAATTTTTCTTTTAAAAAAATGAATTCAAGTATCTTCTAACCACACATATCCGTGAGGACTTTTAAATAGGATTAGAATCAACTTGTTTATTTAATAAATCAATTTTGATATGCGTTCCATACATGCATGTTCGTCGACGGAAATTCTATCGGATTAGAAAACCGTCGAACGAATTTTGAAATAAAAATAACCGCAAGCGCACGGTGTACGAATGTAGCACGTGGCGAATACGGGTCGATCCACAGGGAATTGTTGATTTTAAAATTCTATTCAATTAAATTAAATCAAAGTTGGAAAAGTGATTAACTAAAAAAAAGAAGAAAAATGACAAAAGAAAATAGATAAAAATATGAGAGTGTTAAGACACTTTAGAGGCAATTTCCACTCTCTAGATCACATAAATCAACAAAATGAAGTTATGATCTCTCTTTTCTTGTCATTAGTGAATTAGTTGATGTGCTTATCATAAGTATGGTATATTTGTGCTATTAATTAGCTTAATATAAACCATCAAACTATAACACAACCACTAATACACTTTTAAATCTCATAAAATATGACAACAAAGTTGAAATCAAAATTTATTTTAAGCATGGCCTATTAACCATTAATTAGAAACATAAGCCATCAAATTTCAATTTCAACAATCACTTCTTTGCCATAATCATATGTAGATGAAGAGGCAATTTGTGTTTTGTTTGTTTAAGCATAGCCTATTTGTTATAAACAACATAGACTATCAAATTCAAAGCTAAACAACATCATTAAACCACTTCATTCATTCTCATTAAGCATAAAAAGAGAGCATAAACATCAAATTAAGTTGAAGCTCCATGATTAGAGAGCTTCATTACCCCTAAATTGAAGGGGTTTAGCCTCTCATATTTGTTATCATATGAACAAATGTAGCTTGCAACATGAGAGAAAAAGAAAAGGAAAAGAGAGAAAAGTGAAATGGAAAACTATTCTAATTGCATAAAGGAAAATCTACACTACTTGCATAAAAGGAAATGAACATGTAATTAAAAAGAAACAATAATTAACATTGCATAAAAGAAAAGAATTACATAAGAGAAGAAATGGCTAAGTAGCCATGGAAAGAAAGAGAGATTTGATTTATTTTCTAAACTAAAACTAACTAACTAAGAGAGAAGATGACTACATGAAACATAAGGGGTATTTATACAAGTTAGAAACCCTAATGCATATTTTTAGGGAGTACCTAAAATGCCCTTGGAGGAAGTGTGGTGGCCAAGTTATCATTAGCTTTAATAATCCCCCACTTAAATGTACATGAAGCTTTAAATGTCTTTTAGCATGTGCATTAGCCTTTAATTTGTACATTAAGGTAGTGGGTAGGTGGGGTCCTCCATGTTCTTCACTTTGAATTATTTCCATCTTCATTCTTTTGTATCTTCTTTGTACATGCATATTCCTTCATGAAACCACTTGTAATTGAGTTTAAATTCCTACAAAATAATATAGAAATTTCCCATTAAATTTTCTCAATTTGATATATGCACAAAAATGACCATTTTGCCCCTATATGAAGATGAATATGTGACAATTTGAAAACAATATGAATTTGGTTTAAACAAGTAAAAATACCCAATATGATCATTTATTCAATTTAAATAGATTAAATATGGTGGTAAAAAATATGCATATTTACATGCACATCAAATACCCCCACACTTATCTTTTTATTCGTCCTCGAATAAAGAAAAACTAAGATAAATCCGTTTTCGTAGGCAGCACGATTGCATTGAGCGTATGCAACAAGCCGTTAAACCTCTGGGTGTCCCCAGTAGGACGAGTGTTGTCTCGTGAGGGTTTTCAGCGGATACTACCCACAAAATCCGAATGCAGGATGAAAATATTTACAAAATGCAAGATTTATTTACAAAGAGATGAATGCAAGTTTTTGATATATTTACAAAATTAAGGATTTATTTTTAAATCGACACAGATAAGTTAAATATTGGTTTTGGTCATTATCTTGAAAATTTAAGTCATTTACTTGTCAAATTCCCAACAAAAATCAAGTATCATAACAAATAGACAATAGTTTAACTTGTTGTTTCGGTTGATAACAAAGTGTAATTATAAAATAGATCCTTAGTTGATTATCAAAGTTTATCAAAGTGGTATTTTCATTTCTTTTCAATAACAAATCAAATCGAATAAGTAAAAATATTGCTAGGATTTCAATTACTTGCTCTCTCATTATTTGCAAGAAAAATTACACACCTAGCTCAGATAAACTGAGGCCAGATATACCACCCATGCACTGCCTTTCGGGCTTATGTGAGGGGAGTACATAGCATGGCGAGTGCACACACTTTCGTGCATACACCTATCGACCGTAGGTGGTTTTTATCAAGTCTATTTTTTTACATGTGCTCCATACATGCATAACCGTGAGGACTTTTAAATGAGTATGAAAGCACATAATCAAAGATTCCAAGTAATTCACCCATGCATAACCGTGAGGACTTTTAAATGAGAGTGACTACTTTGGATGTTATTTTTTTTTTAAGACAGAGAGAGTTTTGCAAAATCATCTTAGCACCATTTAACTTAGAAGACAAAAAAAATGTTATATCCTTTACTTTAAATTCACCACTTTCAAAACAAAAATTTTCAATTAGGATGTATTTCATAATTAACACGTATGAATCTTCCTATATACTAGTTAAACCATTATTATTTGTAATCAAACTTCAATTTTATTTTTGTTAAGACAAATAAATTTTCAAAAATTTCATTTTAATAAACCAAAACCATACATTTATCTTATAGTGTTTTTTTTTTAAAAAATAAATCAAAAGAAAATTTATTTTTGGGATTTTTTAATTTTTTTTGAGATAATAAAGCAAAAATAAACCATGAAAAAAAAATGTAGATGAATCTCCCCCCAGACTTGATTTTGACTATGTCCCCATAGTCAACCCAAGTGAAAGGGATGTTTATTATTATTTACATGAAAACGAACGGTATTTACACGAGATTAGAAAGTATGTTGTCAAAAAGTACATGAAACGGTCTTCTAAAGACCGATTCATTTGTCTCATCAAATGTGCGAGACACAGCTTAAGCATGAAAAACCAAATCGTAAAAGATTTTGAAGTTGATTGTCGATTTGGAAAAACAAATTTTATTTTATTAAAAATTGAACGAGTTGTTTTGTTTTCAATGATTTTTGGGGTTGATAAAGCAATTGACTGAAATTCACATTTATTTTCACCAAATTGAAATTCAAGTTTATTATTGAAAACATTTTCAGAGTTATTGATTTCAAAATCAAGATGGTGATTTTCATCTTCCCCATCGGAATTTAACAACTCGTCATCCAAAAGTCCAAAAAATTCGTGTTCATTAAATTCGTCTTCCTTTGTTGGATTGTCAACAACTTTATTACATATCTCAAGTTCAGAATCCAAAGTTGTTGTATTCAAATTTTCGAAATCGAGAAGTGGAAGATCGAATTTTAAATTTGGTTCCATACCCTCAAAAGAATTGAAATCCAACTCAATTACCATGTTTTCAACAACTTCGTTAAGATTTTTGTTTTCAATTTCGAAAGTTGTTATTTGAAAATCATCGATTTGGGTAAAAGGTGGATTATCACTTGACTTGTCACATGTTGGAATTTGAGTATGTTTATCACGTTGATTCAAATATGTTTCGAACACCAAATCCACGTGATCATTGTACATTTCGTTCATTTGCTCCACAAAGTCAAATTTGTAATTATTAACTTGAAAATTTTCGATTTGGACTTGTTGAGGACAAGAATCGTTAATTTCAATAAACGGTGGATTTGATTCTTCCGAAGTTGGGATTTGATTATGATTTTCACGAAAAGTTTTGTATTTCTCAAGTAATAAATCCTCGTTATCTTCTTCCATTTGGTCAACAAAGTCAAATCCATGATTTTTAGTTTGAAAATTTTCACTTTGAATTTGTTGATAACCAAAGTTTTCAATTATATCGCGGTCGAGATTATTCCCATTGCCAAAATTATATGAAAATTGGTTCACATTTTCGTCTTGATTTTGAAATTTATTTTGAAGCTCGAAATTGAATTGGCATGGGTTATACTCGAAATCATTTGAATTTTGAAGTGAATTATTTTGAAAATTTTGACTTGAGTTATCACACAAATAAGAATTACACAAATCATTTATCATTTGATTTTGTTGTGTAGAGATTTCAAGTAGAGATGAAATGCTATTTTCGAGATTCGAGGATTGGTCATCGTTTTGAACAAATTGTTTTTCAAAATTCGAATTGTTTAAAGAATAGTTGTCGTTAAAATATCCATACGAATTCGGAGTGAAATCATATGGATTATATTGATTTTCACAACTATTATAAAATTCAAGGGAATATAAAAATTCGGACAATTTCAAGAATGTTTTTGGTTTTTTTTTTAATAAAGGAAAAATATTTACAAATAGAATTTATTTTTCAAAATGGAAAATTGATTTTTGTTTTGTTTTGTTTTTTTCAATTTTTTTTTCTTTGTTTTTGAAAAGGTTTTATATATATATATTTTTTTGGATATTGGTTTTTCTAAATTTTTTTGGATTTTTGAAATTTCAAAGAAAAAGGATTTGAAAATTTCAAAGGAAAAGGAATATTTACAATTTTTTTAGTTTTGGATTTTGAATTTTTTTTTGTTTTTTTAATATGCATGAACTAATGCAACTAAATGAATGCAGGGGTTAATTACAAATGATTTATCCTACGTTAACCCAAAATTGTATAATTACAAATTGTCTTAAATCAACAAGATAGTTCTCAGCCAGGTAACGGACAGGATTTATCGGTGCACCACGAATCACCGTAGCAATGCAGCCGAAGGTTTAAGTACCTTCAGAGAAACAATTCAGTATAATATTTACGAATCACCGTAATATTTATAACTGATTATTGCTCTGCCGCAGCCTAGACACCGAGAAATTAAATTGTCGAAAAAGGACAAATTGTCAATATACAGTTTAGTGTTATTGATTTCTAACCGTTATTATTAATCAAAATCTAAGATGAAATGCAAAGCAGAAATTAATCGTGTATTAACAATGCAACTACAAATGATTTTTGTTTTTTTTTGTTTTTGTTTTTTTTGAATTTTTTTATATATAAATTCAAATGCAAGCAATCAACAATGCAACTAATAAAAACAAGAGATATATACAATGCAAGGCAAATAAAACAAAAAAAACTATTAGCAACCAGGCAATTTTTTTTGGCAGCAGTCTTCCTTCTGAAATTCTGCTTTGGCAACCTGAAATATAAAACAAGAATATGTACAATTTTTTTTTTGTTTTTGTTTTTGTTTTTTTTTTGTTTCTTGAAAGGAAACTTAAAAGTAGGGTTTTACTTAAAAAAAAATTGTTCAATTTTATTTTTTTTAAGTATGAGAGGGGAAAAAAATTACTAAAACAAAAATTAAATTAAATAAAACAATGGACCAAACCTTTTTTTTAAATAAGGATGAACTAAAAAATAATTAAGAAAACAACTTCCTTTACCACACAAAACCGACCCCACTTTTCTTCTTCTTCTCTTTTTTTTATAGCCCACGGCCCAATATTTTCTCCTTATTAGAAAAAATTCAGTGAACTCAAATTACAGACCACAATCGAATTCATTTATCGAAATCCCTTTTGAACAAAGTTCTGTACTTCAGTAAATCGCGAATTTAGAAATTCAACTCACAATCGAAATCCAATTGCGAGTTGGTAAGGCAATTCTCGAGCGTAAGTGGTGGGGAGATGTTCGATTTAGCGGTTGCTCGGCTGTTGGAGTTCAATTTCAAGTCGATGGAGTTCAATTGCAACGGAACCAGAGTAGGTATCGAATTGTCAGTAGGCGCTTGAAACGATTGGAGGAGAGGAATAGTGGTTTGCTGGTGGTAGCTCTGTTGAGGGGGCGTGATGCTGCTGTTGTTGATTGATGGTTGTGTTAATGTTTGACTGCGTTGCTGGAAGATGGAGATGTTGGATGTGAGGACTGCTGTGTTGCTGTGAGTGGTTTAAAGGGTTCGGAATGGTAGAACTGCAGACTGCAGGGAGGAGTGTGGTTTCGAGGTTCGACTCGATTTCTGGGGTGATGAAGTGTGGTATGTTGCAGGAGAAATGAAACGTTGTGACGGATATGGTGAAGAGAAGGTATGTAGAAATACAGAAGTGTGATTATGCTTTTGAACTAAAGTGGAAGGATAGGGGACTGTGTCAGCAGAGGCTCGAGTTGATGAAGTTTTGTGTTGAATCTTGGTTGATGGTGTGGTAGTTTATGAGGTAGCAGCAGAAAGATGGGTGGATGATAGTGAGTAATGTGTGAGTAATGTTGATTGGAAGGTTGATGCTTGATGTAGTGTTATGTGGTACTGGGTAGTGTAGCTGTCGGGGAAATGGTCGGGGAAGGTTGGCATAAATGCAGGAAGACTTGGTGACAGAATTTGAATGAGGGCGATGTTAGACTTGTAGAACAGTGGCAGTTGCGATATTTGGACAGAGGCAGTTGCGAGCAGAAGTTCGACAGGGTTGTAGATGGTGGACTGTTGTATGAGAGGCAATGGATGGTAGTTGGAATGGTGATGCAATGGGGTTTGGGCTGTGAATTGAAGGAGGGGTCAGAGGAGTTTTGAAGTGGTGTAGTGGTTAGTAGGGAATGGCTGTTGTTTTGTGCACAGTGCACAATGAACAGTGAGGCAGAGAGGGAAAGAAAAATTGTAAACAAAATGAAATTTGTAAATGAAGAAATATAATACTTTTGTTTTTGTTTGGAAATTGCGATTTTTTTTAAAAAAATATATACAATGCAAATGCAAAACAAATAGAATGCAACAATCACACAAACAAAGATGAAAACAACAAACACACAATTTTTTTAATGCAAACACACACAACAAACACACAATAAAAGTCAAACAAAAATAATTCGAAGAATAAAATATCAAAATCGAAGCAATTCCCCGGCAACGGCGCCAAAAACTTGTTCGTCGACGGAAATTCTATCGGATTAGAAAACCGTCGAACGAATTTTGAAATAAAAATAACCGCAAGCGCACGGTATACAAATGTAGCACGTGGCGAATACGGGTCGATCCACAGGGAATTGTTGATTTTAAAATTCTATTCAATCAAATTAAACCAAAGTTGGAAGAGTGATTAACTAAAAGAAAAAGAAAAATGACAAAAGAAAATAGATAAAAATACGAGAGTGTTAAGACAATTTAGAGGCAATTTCCACTCTCTAGATCACATAAATCAATAAAATGAAGTTACGATCTCTCTTTTCTTGTCATTAGTGAATTAGTTGATGTGCTTATCATAAGTATGGTATATTTGTGCTATTAATTAGCTCAATATAAACCATCAAACTATAACACAACCACTAATACACTTTTAAATCTCATAAAATATGACAATAAAGTTGAAAGCAAAATTTATTTTGCTATTAACCATTAATTAGAAATATAAGCCATCAGATTTCAATTTCAACAATCACTTCTTTGCCATAATCATATGTAGATGAAGAGGCAATTTGTATTTTGTTTGTTTAAGCATAGCATATTTGTTATAAACAACATAGACTATCAAATTCAAAGCTAAACAACATCATTAAACCACTTCATTCATTCTCATTAAGCATAAAAAGAGAGCATAAACATCAAATTAAGTTGAAGCTACATGATTAGAGAGCTTCATTACCCCTAAATTGAAGGGGTTTAGCCTCTCATATTTGTTATCATATGAACAAATGTAGCTTGCAACATGAGAGAAAAAGAAAAGGAAAAGAGAGCAAAGTGAAATGGAAAACTATTCTAATTGCATAAAGGAAAATCTACACTACTTGCATAAAAGGAAATGAACACGTAATTAAAAAGAAACAATAATTAACATTGCATAAAAGAAAAGAATTACATAAGAGAAGAAATGGCTAAGTAGCCATGGAAGGAAAGAGAGATTTGATTTATTTTCTAAACTAAAACTAACTAACTAAGAGAGAAGATGACTACATGAAACATAAGGGGTATTTATACAAGTTAGAAACCCTAATGCATATTTTTGGGGAGTACCTAAAATGCCCTTGGAGGAAGTGTGGTGGCCAAGTTATCATTAGCTTTAATAATCCCCCACTTAAATGTACATGAAGCTTTAAATGTCTTTTAGCATGTGCATTAGCCTTTAATTTGTACATTAAGGTAGTGGGTAGGTGGGGTCCTCCATGTTCTTCACTTTGAATTATTTCCATCTTCATTCTTTTGTATCTTCTTTGTACATGCATATTCCTTCATGAAACCACTTGATTGAGTTTAAATTCCTACAAAGTAATATAGAAATTTCCCATTAAATTTTCTCAATTTGATATATGCACAAAAATGACCATTTTGCCCCTATATGAAGATGAATATGTGACAATTTGAAAACAATATGAATTTGGTTTAAACAAGTAAAAATACCCAATATGATCATTTATTCAATTTAAATAGATTAAATATGGTGGTAAAAAATATGCATATTTACATGCACATCAATGCATGACCGTGAGGACTTTTAAATGAGCTTGGAAGCACATAATCAAATATTCCAAGTAGTTCGCCCATGCATAACCGTGAAGACTTTTAAATGAGAGTGAATACTTTGGATTATTATTATTATTAATTAATTAATTTTAAAAAAAAATGAAAAACGAATGATTCCTATTTAAATTACCACATATTGATATACTATAATGGATTATGATGAGTGATGGTCAATAGAAAATGATAGAAATAGAAATGATCATGGAATTTTTACCAACAAAAAGTGTTTATAATTCTTTTTTAAATTTCTAAAGAAATTTACTAATTATATCGTCTCAAGTTATAATATATGATTAATATCAACACTCGTCATTTTTTCAAACTCTATTTATCTTTTCGATAATTAGTAGGGAGTCAGATTAGTCAATGATAGTCAATTAAAATCAAATTCAAAAAAAAATTATAAAATCAATTTTTCTAAAGTTGACCAATCTGAAAACAATGTCAAAAATGATTTTCTAGAAGGGATTTTATAAGAAAAATTTCTGCTATTTGAAAATTATTTAAAATGAAAAATATGCAGATATTTTCTTTGAAAAACGATGTAGTTACTAAATGTCTCAACATAAATCACGTTCCACTAGTACTTTTTCTATTAACTAGGTTACCAGTGTAACCTAGTTGAATAGACCATGAAGTGTGCATCAAAATATCTTAAAATCAATTTTAACAACTTTTAAATGAAATTCTCTTGAATTTGAATTTGAATTTAAGGATGTGCCAATCAACAAATCAGTGAATATAGTGTCAAATTTAGAACGTAGGATAAACAAATATATTTACATGAACCGAGATTAATAATCAGTCAATAAGATACCATCATTAGTCCAAACAAATTTATATGAAATAATTCAAAGACTATAGAGATGCATGTAGTGTTCTCGGTATGAAAAGTATAATTGGCCAACAATTTTGAATAAGTCAGAATCAACATCATCGTTTATTTCATCAGTACATTACTATCTGATTTAGTTCAGATTGTGGTGCAGATTATCACATTTAGTATATCATTCAAATAAATATACCATTACCTGTTTTACATGAACGATATTGTTCGTTATTGTCCATTGTGATTCTATCACCTTTATACTAGGCTAAGGAACTTTGCTTTGTCACCCATTGTGTCCCTGGAACAGCCAGAATCCAAGTAACACTGTTGTTGTTTCTTAGCCTCCCACCACACCTACATGTTAAAAGATTTTTGTGACCTATTTGTTTTTATAGGTCCATTGTTGTTAGTGGCAATTGATTTTGAAAAATATTTTTTTGTGGAGACCCATAACTATTTATATATGTTCCTTTTGATACCTAAATTTGTTTAACTTCGAGAGATTTTATATTTGTGCCTTTTGGAACCCAAATTTGTATAGTTTTCATGTGTTTGGGCCTATACCAACAATTTTTTTGATTATGTCCAAATTTTCTACAAATTATGCACATTGAATTGACTTGATTAATCTCATTTTCAACATTTTCAGATTGATTATACCCAAGTCCTTGTCTAACTGTAATAACAGTTTGTTTTCCTAATAGCATATTCAACGATTTCTCACTTTTTGAAAATTTATCTAAAGTCGTTGACAGTTGTTGGACTTGTGTTTTGATCGTTCTAATAGAATTTTCTCTTCTTGTATTTTCACCCTCTTTCAAAATCAGAATTTCATTTTCAAGCGATTTAATTTTGATTTCTGATTTTTTAATCTCTTCTTCGAAAGTAGGACACTTATCACATTTAGGTATCCTACTTTGATAGGTTTTAACTAATTGGTCAAGTCGTTTGTTTAAATCTATCAAAGTATCTTTTTGTGATTCAAGTTTTCCATACTTTTCCCTAAGTCGTTCAAAGCAGCCATTTACTTCGTGGAAATATATAAGTAATTCTGAGTGAATGAGTTTTGATACCTCGCTTGGCTCGTCATCACCGCTATCAGTTATATTACCTTGAAGGCACATATCTGCTTTCTCACTCTCACTGCTAGTACTTTGATTATCTTCATCACATGTATTCCACGTGTCTGCGAAATTTCTCCTTTTTGATTTCTTTTCAAAGTCATGTCGATTTTGAGGACAACTGGGCTTGATGTGTCCGAGTTGGTTGCACTTATGACAAATGATTTTTCGTTGTTCTGTGTTATCTAAAACTTTGATTATTCTGCTTTTTAATTTTTGATTCCATATTTGCGATTCCATTTTTTTAATCTCTTTATTACCATTTCCAACTATGCTGCTCCATCATCATCATCATCACTTTCAGTTATTCCTTTGAGAGCTATTAATTTCTTTCGAGTATCTCCTCCTGCATGCTCTTCCTTGAATTTCATTTCTAGCTCATAAGTGGTGAGATTTCCGATGAGTTCTTCAACTTTGATTTATTTTAAATCTTTCGATTCTTGAATGGCAGTCACTTTTGCTTCAAAACTTCATGAAAGGACTTTGAGAATTTTTCGAACTATTTCCAATTCCGTGTATGATTTTCCAAGAGCTTTTGATTTGTATACGATATTGGAAAGTCATGCTTACATCTCTTTGATATTTTCTTCCTTGACCGTTGTGAAATTCTCGTATTCGCTACTCAGCATGGCAAGGCGAGATTCTTTGACTTGAGATGTTCCTTCGTGAGTCACTTCGAGTGTATGCCATATTTCTTGCACAGTTAGACAATGTGAGACACGATTAAATTCAAATTGATCCAATGAACAGATAATAGAATTCATAGCTTTAGCGTTAGCATTTTGTAATTTATTTTCTAGCTCTGTCCATTGATCCTTCGGTTTATTTATTTCCTGATTATTTACAATTATAGTTGGTGCTCTATACCCTGTCTCAACAATATCCCAAGCATCAATGGTTTCAGAAAAATTTCCATCCTATTTTTCCAGTAAGCATATTCACCATTGAACATTGGTGGTCTAACTATGGACTGACCCTCCGCAAAAGCATTATTAAAAGAAGCCGTTTTAAAAATTCAATTTTTTTTTTAAAAAATTGGTTTTTGAAAAAAAATCAAACTTTTTAAAACAAAAATGGCTTTTGTTCCTAGTTCTGATACCACTTGTAGGATCGATTTCACCCTAGAGGGAGGTGAGTAGGGTGATACTATTAATTATAAAAATTTAATGTGGAAGTTTATAAAATATTCTCAACACAGATATATCAGAATAATAGCAGCACAAATAATAGAAGAATAATAAATGCAGAAATAGAACAACACAGAATTTACCCAACTTCGACAAAACCCTGCCTACGTGCTGCCCCCAAGGTTTCTACTAGAAATTAAGCAGTCATACACTTACAGACATAAACTTGTGACACCCGCTATCGACTAGCCTTAATTCTACGCTCAAAACCCTACCACAACTCAGCCAATGAGTTGCGAATTCTCAAACTACGCCACGTAGTTTGTCCCCTAGTCACACGACTAGAAATTACACAATTTTAAAAGAGAAAATACAAGTTTAAAACAATTTAAATAACCAAAACCCTAATTTTAAAATATTAAAGCCTTATATAATTAAAACAAGGCCGGCCCAAAAATGTCGGTTCCTTTTTCTTTATTCGGTCGGTTCCTTTTTCTTGGTTAAATGGTGGCCGCATTCTTTCCTCTTCGTTCTGTAATTAGGGCTTTGAATAAATTCGAAGACGCCGACTTTAATTAAATCGATCAAGTGATTGATTTTGATTTCCTTGCTCTATCAATTGATTGTCTCTTGAGATGCTTTTGGCTACTTCTATTTGATTGAGTTCGACTTTGATTATGCCTTTTGCTCTCCGGTTTTAATACTTGAACTCGATGCATTTACGGCCGACGATGATAGGGTTTATATAGGGTTTAATCCCCTATAATTCCGTTCGTATGTATTTGTTTGAGTTTGTCAATTTCTTCGTTCAGGCCGTTCGATTTTGTTTTGATGCTAGTGATGATTTCTGACTTGTTCGTATTGAATAATTTCGTTTACTTGATTAACACGGTTTTGATTTTGAACTCGCTCGATTCCTTGATTGCCACGGTTCTGACTTGATGTTGTTGACTTCGGTTTTGATTTGACCTGCAGTTGTCGTCGACTGCAAACTTGATTTTGTGAAAACTATTTTGAGATGAGAATTTTACATTCATTTTTCTGATGACTTCGACCATTATCTTACTCAATTTGAAATTCCTGCATTGACTTGATTTGAAACTGTGT
The DNA here is from genome assembly GCA_030765085.1 of Allium cepa. Classification (NCBI taxonomy): domain Eukaryota; kingdom Viridiplantae; phylum Streptophyta; class Magnoliopsida; order Asparagales; family Amaryllidaceae; genus Allium; species Allium cepa. Next base: position 186,910,456 of record CM060934.1, read on the forward strand.
TAACCTTGTTCTGCCTTTGTTCATTGTCTGACTATTCTTGTGTGTATGCACATGTGTACTCGAGTCTGATTCATGTAGTCTTGCTGTTTCATGACTTTGGCCAGTTGAAGCTGTGATGATTTTCTGGCTTGACTTTAATTTGTTCACTTTTCACCTGCTTCGACTTTGCATTGCTTTGTGTATTGGCTTCGGCCATTATGTCTCTGACTTTGGTTTTACTTTGAGATACAGTTTGAAATCTCCTCTATCAGATATCATCATGCAGTCTTCATTGTGACTGTGCACTGTGATTTGTGATAGCCTCGAGCCTGTTGATAATCTGTAGTGTTGTATTGGTCTAGTTCACCTTGAACTTCATGTAGAGGCTGCACTTGGTCTGACCTCTGTTTCTATCTTGCACTGTCCATTATTGCATTGTATGCACTTGCATTGTCGTTGCTTTACCGTTTATTTTTCTTGGCCATTCGCTTGTTTGCAATTTCACTGTGCATTTCTTGTTCATGTCTTGGCTCTGGTTACATGTGCACCACTTTGCACTGTCTACTGCCATGTTGTATTGTGTTGTAGTATTTGTGACATTGAGCCTGGGCAATTTGGTTGTGCCGTGCGCTGCATATGTATGTATATTTGTCTAGTCATTCATTGTCTCTGGTTTCATTGTATTGTTTAAGTTAGTCTGCATTTGCATTGTCCACTGTTGTATTCATGTGTACACTGTGTACATTTGTACACATTTGTATGTGATGTCTTGATTTAGTCTTCATTGAGTCTGACTTGTGAACTTGATATCTTTACCTGTGTATGTTGTTTACTGATTCGACCCAGATCATATTTGTCATGTGGTCTTGTTTACCTGTGTACTGTTATGAGTTCGAGTCTAATATCTTGATTCACTATTTGCTGCCTGGTTGATGGTCTTGATGTTGAGGCCTGTTGCAGTTTGATATTGGTTGATGTTTTCGTGGACTTGAAACTATAGCTCTAGTTCCATATCTGACCCGCTAGATTGTTTTTTTATGCACGTCACTTTTCATTTTGATTTTTAGAATTGCACCTGAGTTGAATCCATCTTTTAATTTGGGTTTGACCTTCTGCTCACTTGTCCTTGTAATTTTATCAAGTGTATATATCAGTGTGCACAGCCTTGTGGCATGTACAGTGATACATTGTGCATGTCACAAGCTGTTCGTGTATGATGAATTCGAATTAAATGATGACGAACAACCCAAATAACTGAGGCAAATAAAATTTTCAAAATACATTTTATTTTATACTGCAAAAATATTTTATTTTCAATTTTACTACGTTAGCGTTTATTTTTGCAGATTGCTCAGATGCTGGATTCAATCTGGAATGAAGTTGAAGATAAATTATGAGTGAATGAGCGATATGTAGCGAGGACATTTGTAAATGAAGGATTGTGATGTAATTGAATTTGTATTGTAATCAAAATTGTATGTGTATAGTGAGAGCTTGAATTTGTACTACTCATAATTGTAATAAATATTTGTTTGAATAAAATATCTGTTTGAATTTAAATTCCGTGTCATTTATTTTATTCACCAAATATTTATTTAATTATGTGAAAAATATAATAGTACATTAACAAATACATTAAAATGAATATATATATATATATATGTTTATTGTCATCAAACAAAAATCATATACTCGCATATTCAACATTATGCTTTTTTTTAATCAATGTAATAATTCCGGCTAGGATTAATAAGTTTATTTGCAAATGTTTTCAAAGAATTTCATTAAAAATAATATCCCCAAATTTTACGTAATAAAGAGTTTTGGTTATCATAAAGTAAAAACCCATTCCGTGTTCTTATGCGGCATGGCCTTATGAGATACCTTTTTTATTTTCAAAACATCATGCTTAGAGATCTCACACTAGTCTCATGACTGACCCGGAGTTTGTTTTTCCTTTTAAACTCTGGGTGCCCTATTTTTCGGGTAGCCATGTAGTCAGAATACCAAAGGAGCATTTTGAAGCATGTTGGGTAGCATTTTGGAGAAGTCTTTTGGAGCTATGAAGTTGAAGTACCTTACGTAGATATCTATCCATTTGTCGCTGTGTTTTTTAGTATGTATTTTCCAGCATATGTACGGATAGACGGTTATGACTATCCTGCTGGATTTGTATTTAACTCTGATCATTTATGTATAGTTATAATGTTAAATGTGATGTGAGATTCTATTATTGTGTTACCTTCTATTTTTATTTTCTTTTACACCCCTGATAATCTGCCTCCCCAGCACTTGGATTTACGGAACGTGAATACCGTGGATGTATTAATGTTGATTTCTGAGGGTCGAGGAGACTGTTCATCACATTTGGTATCAGAGCTTAAGGTTAAGCGAGAACCTTGGCTTTGTTAGGGTATGACTCATTAGAGATAGGGTTAGTAATGCCCTAGAATGAGTTTAGTCTGAGAGAGCGCATAATTAAAACTTTGAACTTGAATAAGTATATTCATACCGTATAGCATTCCCTAAGATATCTCGTCTATATATCATAAATATCTTTTATTACTATATACAGATAGTAGAAAAAGAGTGGAAGAAGTGGACGAGGTAAGGGAGGAAGTAATACCACAAATGGTCAAACTCCCGCAACTACAGTAGTAGTTCCGGTACATCCCTGACTTAACTTTGCAACTTTATGCAAGAACTATAATAGCCTTAATGGTAAACCTTTCAAAGGAACAAAAACCATCATTGAAATACAAGCTTGGATTTACTCTTGTAAAAGAATTTTCAAAGGACTGAATATTGGCGATGAGCAGAAAAGATTCTTAGCTTCTTGGCAACTAAAGGATGGAGCTCTAGTTTGATGGGAATCTATTCCGCAGAATGAGTCAGAAGATAATTTCTCCTGAGAACGATTCAAAGAAGTTATGAAGGAGCAGTATTGCCGGAAGTAGAAATCCCATCTTTATCAAAATTTTATGAATTTTAAGCAGGAAGAGGAGATACCGTTTGAGGAGTATGCTAACAAGTTTAACGAATTATTTCGTTTTAGGCCTGGATTGATAGATACACCCCTAAAAAAGAATGGAAAGTTTATTTCTGGAATGAAGAAGCTATACCATCTCAAAATGACTGGGCATGTGAAAGAACCATTTGTAGACTTAATAGACATGGGATATAGATATGAAGCTTTGGATAAAATAGATCCACCCATAGTACAACAAGGAAACAACAATAACTAGAAGAAGAGGAAGTTCAATGGCAAGAGGCCATGGTAGGGAAAACCCAAAGGAGGATCTCAGGATAACCATTTTAAAGACATCAATTGCAATAATTGTAAGAAGAAAGGCCATATTGCGAAGAATTGTTGGGGTCCCAAAGCTCAGAGTGTTGCCTCTCCTATGGTTTAGAATTATCTCTGCTATAATTGTCATAAATCAGGGGACCTGATTAAGGATTGTCCTTTAATGAAGAAATAAGAACAAGCCAAAGTTTACGCTATTAAGAATGATCCTTCAACATCCCAAGATGTGAAGGGAAAAGGAGTGTTGAAAGGTACTATTTTTATGAAAGATGTTTTAGTTAGAGTATTATTGGATATGGGAGCTTCTCATAGTTTTATTTCTAAAACAACTGTAGAAAAATTAGAACTTGAAACTAAAATTGTTGACGACCCTATCCACGTGACGAATCATATAAGAGGTTCCACTAATCTTTGTATGCACTGTGAAAAGGTCCCAATTTCCTATCCTCCACATCACTTTCCTTTTGATCTTTTCGCCTTAGATTTTATTGGATTTGAAATTTTACTCGGTATGGATTGGTTGGCTAAGTATAAAGTTGTGCTCGATTGCCATAGAAGGACGATATCTTTATGGATTGCCTTTGGATAAATCATAGAAATATCTTGTGAAGATCCTAGTCCAAGAAGGGATAGTTTTCTTTATGCGTTAGATACATCCCATATAGGATTAGAAATAATAGCCATTGTTAAAGAATTTTTAGATGTCTTTGAGGAAGTAAAAAAGTTTTCCCCTACATCGATAAATCAAATTCTGTATCGATTTAGTTCCTGGTGAGATGCCAATTAAACAACAAAATAGAAGGATGGCTCCGAAAGAAAGGAATGAGTTGAATAGCTAGGCCCAGGAGCTATTAAAGAAAGGACTAATAAGATCCAGTCGTTCAAGTTGAGGATCAGCAGTAGTTTCTGTTGCAAAGTCAGATGGATCTTTGAGATTTTATGTTGACTATCGAGATCTAAATAAAAAAACAATCAAGAACAAGTATCCTTTACCTCGAATGGATGACTTATTTGACAAGTTATATAGAGCTCGAGTTTTTTTGTAAAATGGACCTAGTTACAGGATTCCATCAGTTAAGAATCGCAGAAGATTTCATCCATCTAACTGCATTCAAACATCCGAACCCATTCTATGAGTGGTAGGTTATGCCTTTCGGGCTGACTAATGTGCCCGCTTATTTTGTTGACCTTATGAATAGAGTGTTTAGAGATGTGCTAAACAAATTCATGTTAGTCTTTATCGATGATATCCTTATCTTCTCAAAGACAGAAGAAGAACACACAAGGTGCCTAGAAGCTGTGTTGGAGATATTGAGAAATAATGTGCTTAAAGCCAAATTCTCAAAGTGCCACTTTTGAAAGATGGACGTAAGATTCCTTGGACATGTAATATCAAGGGATGGAATTTCAGTAGATCCAGGGAAAGTTGCAGCTATCCAAGATTAGAAATAGCCACAAACTCCTAAAGAGATTCATAGCTTCTTAGGTTTGGAAGGATATTACAGAAGATTCGTTCAAGACTTCTCTAAGATTGCCTATTACCTAACGAAGTTGACAATGAAGGATGCTAAATTTGTCTGGACTTCTAAGTGTGAAGAAGCATTCCAAGAACAAAAAGGAGATTGACAACCGCTCCAGTCTTAGCAATTATAAATGGAAATGGTGGATTGACCATTTATATAGATGCTTGTGGAGAAGGAATTGGTGCAGTTTTAATGCAAGATGGGAAGGTGATTGCTTATGCAAGTAGACAGCCGAAAACACATGATAAGAATTATGCAACACATAACTTAGAATTATTAATCGTTGTGTTCGCTCTAAAGATATGGAGACATTATTTGATGGGTAAGAATCTTTCGTAGTTTATTTCAATAAAACTTTGAATTGACTTTAGTAAATAATATTCCATCTTTTGGTGAAAAATTCAAACTCTTCACGGACCATAAATCTTTGAAGATCTTTTCATCCAAAAGGATTTGAAAATGAGACAACAACTATGGCTAGAATTTCTTACATCATATGATCTAGATATTCTATATACACCCGAGAAAGCCAACGTAGTTGCTGATGCATTGAGTAGAAAGTTAGCTACTATTTCATTTGGTAGTAACTCCAACTCTTTAGGATAAAATAACTAGAAAGCAAAAAAGAAGATCGATTCCTAATGGAGATTATTGATGATATACACAGAGGAAGGATTTCAAGCTTTAAAATAGAAAACCATGGAGTATTGCGGTTAAATGAAATAATTTGTGTTTCGGATATTGAAAATCTTAAGCAATAAGTATTGGCTGAATGTCACACAGCCAAAATTAGCATTAATCTAGGAATTCATAAGATGTACAAGGACATGAAGATTACATTTTGGTGGAGAAGCATGAAGAGGGACATATCTATCTATGTCAGCCGTTGTGAAAATTGCCAAAGAATCAAAAGTGACCAATAGAAGACGGCAGGATTACTTCAACCTTTGAATATTTCAGTTTAGAAGTGGGACAAATATCCATGGATTTCATTGATGGCTTACCTCGAGCAAGGAAAGGAAATGAGGGCATTTGGGTTATCATAGACCGATTAACCAAAAGTGCACACTTTATTCCAGTTAAGCCGACAAGAACTGCAGCAAGCCTTACGGATATATATATATATATATATATATATATATATATATGAAGGAGATTGTCTGATTGCATGGAGTTTCGAGCAGTATACTAAGCGATCATGATCCAATCTTCACTAGTCAGTTTTAGGAAGCACTACAAACAGCTTTGGGAACCAAGCTGAGTATAAGCACTGCATATCACCCCCAAACTGTTTTGGAAGATCTTTTAAGAGCATGTATTCTAGACTTTGGAGGCTCGTGGGAGAATCATTTACGTTTAGTAGAGTTCTCCTACAATAATAGCTATCAAGCTAGTATCAGCATGGAATGTATAAAGCTTTGTATGATCGTCCATGTACATCGCCAGCATGTTGGATAGAAACCGGAGATCGATTAGTGCTTGGCCCAGAAATGATACGAGAAGCTTTAGAGAAAGTTGATATGAGTAGAAAGAAGCTAAAAGAAGCCCAGAGTAAACAGAAGAGTTATGGAGACCGAAGGCGTAGAAATCTGGAATTCTCAGTTGGAGATTCAGTCTTTTTGAAAGTTTCTCCAATGAGAGGAGTAGTAATATTTGGAAGAGTTGGAAAGTTAGCACCTCGATATATATTAGACATTTTTCCATTCTTGAACGAATCGGCCCACTAGCTTATCGAGTACAATTGCCTAAAAGATTGTCTGGTGTACACAATGTTTTTCATGTATCACATTTATGGAAGCATGTATATAACCCAGTACAAATCATAGAAACGGTTGCCCCGGAAGACTTGGAGATAGAACCAAATTTAGCGGCTATTAGAAGGCCCATTCGAATAATGGATCAAGATGAAAAAAAATTAAGAAGGAAGGTAGTACGATTGGTCAAAGTTCAATGGAGCGGGGATGCTGATGATTGCACATGGGAAATAGAAGATAAAATGAGAAAAGCATATACCGAGTTTAGGATCGATGTATAGAGTTTATCTATCATTTGAGTGTACTTACTGCCTATGGTGCAGTCGCTTATTGTATATATTCTATCTTATTGAATATATATTTCCTTTTGAGCTATTTTCTTCTTATCTGATTTCAAGGACGAAATTCTTTTAAGTAGGGAAGAATGTAATGACCCAAAATTTAACAACTTCAAAATATAATATTCAAAGTTATTTTAAATATAAAATATAAAAGGTTTTATGATTTAAATAATATTAACTAGGAATTGAAAATAGAAATATACATAAAAACAATAACATTTGTTTATATCGACAAAAGTGAAAAAATCCTAATTTTAGAAAAGTAAGTTTAAACGGTTTAATTAATTATTTTAATTTATTTATGAGTGTTTATATTTTTAAATAACATTATATAAATTTATTTTTAAATTTGGTTTACATAAATAAATAGTTTAACTAAAATATCAAAATATGACCGTAAAACATTTTATTAAAAATCAACGTTTTGTCGATTTAAAGTTGTCACAACGTTGTTGCACCTTTATGTACACAATTTAATAAATATGTTAACATATAAAGTTAGTTAACAATTAACTAAACAATGTTACTTTTAATAATCATACTTAGAAAATTCTAGAAAGTAATTAGCAAAAGTAAACTAAAAAAGACAAAACACATGTCACATTACATGTGACATAAAGTAAAGTAAGGTGACATAAAGTAAAGTAATCATTATTATTCTTTACTTAACTCTTAAGTGTTTGAATTTTAAAAGTGTGATGTGATGTGGATGGTAAGTGTTGAATTAAATAAGTTTACTTAATTCTTAAGAAAGGTTATTTAAGTAAAAACACAAATCTATATTTTATTCTCAAATATTTTCTATTAATACCCATCCTCTTCTTTTTCACTTTTGCACCATTTCTTTTCTACTTTCTTAAACTCTCTTACATCCTTTAAGGGCTTCTTTCCACAATTAAACAATGCCAAAATATTCCTAAAAAATAAAACAAAGAAAATATCAACAAAACTCTGTCCGAACCACTTCAAAACTCCTCCTTCCCTCTCTTATTACTCACGCCCCCTTCCTCCATTTGGCCAATAACACTTTCCCCCTTCAAGCTTGGTCGTGGCCTCCTAAGGCAAGTACGATGAAGTTTAGCAATTTCTAAGAGCATAAGGCAAAATGTAGCAAAGTTAGAAAAGTTTAAAACTAGTTTGAAAGCAACAAAAGGTGAGAACTCTAAATTGTTAAGTAGAAAATATTTATATGATGTTTTGAAAGTTATAAATGTTGTTTGTATGTTAATAATGATGTTTGATAAGTGTTTGAAAAAGAAAGCAACCACCTTTAAGTCATTTGCAAAAGTTAGTTAGCAAATATGTACATAAATGACAATCATGTGGCATTGTAATAAAAAGTTGTTAAATTAATTTGCAAGCTCATATGACATGTTAGGATATGTTAGAATAGTTATAAATATTGTTTTGGATGTTTACTAGTTGTATAATGAATATATATGTTGAAACAAGTCACGGATTTACACGACATATAATCACATGGAAATCACTTTCCAAAAGAAATGAAATGTGATATGGAATCATTTATAATTTTGAAAAATGTTTGAATATGCTTTAGAAATGATTCCTAAGTGTTTAAACTTGTCTCGGCAAAGTTTGTATATGAATCTCAAAATACGCCAAAAATTTGATGCGTCACGTAATGGTAGTTCGTGTTTTCACGTCAAAAGTTCAAAGGAACATACGAAGTGGAATATAGTTCGAAATTCTTCAAACTAAGAATTTTCCGAATTCTTATATCCATATCTTTTATATAAAAAGAGAAAACCAAGATTTTGTCATGTATATTTTTAAATATAGCAAAACTAATTTTCAAGAAAAATCCAGTTTTTGCACTAAATGACCAAAGTTGGAAATTGATAAAATAATCATTTTAAAAATATGAAATAAATTCTAAAAATTATTTAAAACATTTTGAAAGTGATTTAAGTTGAAAATATGGTTTTTTAAATGACATAAAAGTCGTTTTGAAGAATATAGCTTTTAAAGCAGTTTTTGTAACACTATTTGCAACACTTTTCGCAATGCTTTTTAGTAACTTTTGAAATAAAGGTTAAAACTTAACAATTCTTACCCAATTCCTTAGTTAATGTTTGTAAGTAAATAATAAAGCATTTTAAATGAAATCCGAATAATTTAACATTATTTTAAGATGGTTAATCATATAGTTAAGTGATTTAGAAAGGGAAAATGAGTATGCGAAAACGACTAGTACATTTGTCCCGCCTGTGAGATCTAAAGGTGAACAAAGGTGTATAACTAAGGTTAGGGATGGAGCAACCAGTGCCCTGAACTTACCTGGCCTCAGTTTTCTCTTTTAGGCGAGGGGTGGAACACATCGAAAGGATAGCCCGGATGCTCAACTTGGATTTTATAGAAATATCTTCTTATAATCATTATTAAAATCCGAAGAGGGAACTTGTCATATTCGTGGAATTTAAAAGGCGATCTCACCATTATTCCACCTATAGCACTTGTTGAATACGGAAGTTGATATTGAATAAAAGTAAAATGATTTTAATAATCTTATTTTCTCCAAAGATACTCTTTAAAAATGATTTGAGAAATATTCAAGAATAGTTTTAAATGATTCTGTATTCATTAAAAGAATATTTTGAAAATATATGTCTTTCAAAGATATTTTGGTAAAGGAAAATGAATGAACTGAAAAGCAATTATTATTGGATTTCGAAGGAACCGGGGTCGGATTTGGGTGCTTCCTATTCGAAAACCACTTCGAACCAATGTATACGTTCGAATGTAAAGAAATGTTGAAGATGATGATTATTGAAGACCTTGGATCTTCATAGCGTGAGTACTTCTTATTGACATGCTCAGGGTAGCTCCCAATATAGAGTTATTTATAGTAGTGGTTTCCTCATTGTGGAGATTTTTTAAATTGCAAGGACGACTCGCTACTAGTGGTAGTAGGAGAGTGCCTTCGGTTTGTCCTGTTCCTAGACAACTTGTATGGATGTTTGTCTGATATTGCATTTCTAAAGATTACGTACATTGATTTTTGCAAACATACATCTGTGGTGGCGGAGAAGGAAACTTCTCTCAGCTTAATATCCTCCTTGAGACATACGAGCTTTAAGGGTTGTTTTTTTGTATAAGGCAATTAGTAGTCAATATAAATGGCAATGTGGCATTAAGAGATGTGATATGTGCTATGTGAAAAGATAATCGTTGCATCAAGCCTCATCAATCGAGAATGCCGAAACAGGGTTAGATGCGGCAAGGCTAAGTGGGTCATCCCCAATTAGGGTAGGATCATCCCCTTCTAGATATATTTCTTCCCGCTATGACGTTCGAGATGTAAATTAATGTGGATATATGCAAAGAGAGCTCTCAGATAAGGGTCGGTAAGGACCGAGGGATGACATATTCGGTACTATCTAGTTATAGAGATAGGCTGGTCTTGTGTTGGTAGAGGGCAGATGTTTTGTGCCTCGAGACATCCATCTAGAGGTGTACCCATCAGAAGGTAGTCCCTTCACCTCGTCATTTGTATAGAAATCTATTCTCCAATAAGAACCTACGGACTTGATTGCAAACCTATTATGCTGAAATTTAATCCATGTAATAATTTCGGCTAGGATTAATAAGTTTATTTGTAAATGTTTTCAAAGAATGTCATTAAAAATAATATCCAAAATTATACGTAATAAAGAGTTTTGGTTATCATAAGGTAAAAACTCTTTCCATGTTTATGTGCAGCGTGGTCTTATGAGATAACTTTTGTTTTCAAAACATCGTACTTTGAGTTCTCACACCAGTCCCATGGCTAACTCAGAGTTTATTTTTTCCTTTAAACTCTGGGCGCCCTATTTTTTGGAGAGCCGTGTAGTAAGGATACCTTAGGAGTATTTTGGAGCATGTTGTGTAGCATATTGGAGAAGTCTTTTGGAGCTATGAAGCTTAAGTATATTATGTAGATATCTACCCATTTTCCGCTGTGTTTTGTAGTGTGTATTTTCCAGCATATGTACGGATAGACAATTATAACTATCCCGTCGGATATTTATTTTACTCTGATCATTTATGTATAGTTAAAATGTTAAATGTGATGTGTGATTCTATTATTGTGTTACCTTCTCTCTTTATTTTATTTTACACCCCTTATAATCTACCTCCCTGACACTTTGATTTACGGCACGTGAATACCGTGGATGTATTAGTGTCGATTTTTTAGGGTCAAGGAGACAGTTCGTCACAGATTCCCTTTAGCTTGTCATCACCTAGCTTTCACCAAAGATGACTAAGTATTCTCGTTGTCCACAAGGATTGGTACCGACCTTAGGGACTCAACTAAGCTTTGGGATTTCATCTGCATTCTTCCCTTATGATCAATCTCATGAGCACTCAATAGTCCTGGTCCATCAAGGCACCAATTAGCTTAAATATAGGTTAAAACTTCCATTTTATATTCTTTGAACTTATCATAGACATACTACATATGTATCATATATATGTGTGTGTTTGTGTGTGTGTGTGTGTATGTTCATGTCACAACAATTCATCGGTGAATTTAATGAAGAATGTGGAACCGCTTTATATCATTAGACTTATTATTGCATACATTTATATGTATCAATCATTAGAGTTCACCAACTCTTATATTGCTCCCACCAAATGGGTGATTGGCGCTTAATCTTTAAGGTACAATTCACAAGTATCATATGATTCATAATTGTATGATTTAAAGAATTATCCCTCAAAGATATTGCTTAGTCCATATTTCCAAATTTAATTATTATAATGGTAGATACTCCTTGGTTATGTGGCTAACGCAATGAATATTGTTATTCTAATATATTTATTTCATAACAAATACTCAAAAATCCATTACAAAATAAAATTATATTATTTTTCGTCAATACTGAAAATAGTTATCATTTCATAAGTAATATTTGATATGTTTATGAAAACAATTTTTCATAGCTTGATGCATCTACTGATAAGCATTTATGGTATGCTTCCATTATTTCTACCATTACTATGATAGCATGTGAAATATAAAGGCTTATTTAACTACTTATAATGAGCTACTTATTTCTTTACTATAACTAGATTACAGTCTAGAGTTTTTGATCAAATATCTTGAACTCATTGAAATTACTTTTATAAAAAATAATTTCCTATATGAAAACACAATTAGAATAGAAATTACAATTCTCATTCTCTATTAAGTATCTTTTAGTATTTTATATAATTCTTGTTTCTATTGTATCCTCTTGAAGCAGGGGTGATGTCTACTTTCTTAATCCTAACAGTGCCTAAGTTACATACACCCTCGTACATTCACTTTCCTTTTAAAAATATTTGATCCATTAAAAAGAAATCCCTTGCTATAAGACCGTAACAAACTCTTTGCTAAAAAAATGCATTTACTCATCCTTAACATGTAAGCATATTGAATAAGTTGCACTTTACGTAAACTAATCAAACTGATATTGCAGCGATCGAATCCCTAGGTACATCTGGTAGCTCTTGGCCTAGTTCTACATGTAACACAATAAGATCATCATTAAAATCATTATTATTTGAATGATCTAATTTCATCGAAGTTTCATATATTCTGATTTTTACTATGTACCATATAACATTTATATGTAATCAAATACTAGTCAAGTATCCCTATTCTTGTATCGCTTAAGAGTTCAAAACTTACAAAAGACAATACACAATTTGAGACTAATAAACACTTAAGCGATCGAGGCATGAATGTTTTATTTAAATTGGCTCTTACATAGGTTCAGAAGTTAGAACATGTCAAAAGATTTATTGGTATGTGTATTTTATATTTCTATGTCAATCTTATTTAGTTCATTTGTATATTTTAATTGGTAAACATTTTATCAATTAACATTAGTTGCATAAATTTATTAATGTACATTATTTTAACTTTATAGAGCAAATGTTCTTACAATATTAGAAAGGCTAAATTATCCATTTCATATTTCTAAAAGGCTCTACTAGATTTTATGTTTCACAAAAATGAAAGAAAACATAGAATTCTTTTGATTTCTCTAATGGGTGTTAAGACTTGCTTGCCTTAGGATTCTGACCTTGAGGAAAGCTCAACAAATTATAGGACTGCACGCGATAGATAACACCTTAGCGGTTGTATCATATAGAACTACTAATCCATGGATTTTGTCCTAATATCATCTCGACCTTGAGGAAAACTCAACAAATTGAACAAGATTATTCACTCATACACACCGTTTCGGAATGGCCTAAGTATAATGCATGTACGTTGATAATCAACGGATACATGCATGTATCTTACCTTGTCTAGTTAATATATTAATAGTACAATACATAAAATCTCTAGCTTGAGGAAAACTTAACAACTAAAGAGTATGCAAGTAATCTATTAATGTATAAATAGGAGAGGACAAATTATATCTAAGATCCATAACCTTTAATACATATATATAGTTTGAGTGATATCAATATAAGGAATAATGTATCTCTTATAAAATACCCTCGTTCGTGATTCACGTGTCAAATAGACCTAAAATTAAGGGTAAGCGTTTGGTTGGTTTAGTTGATTTTAAGGTAAAAAAATGTCTAATCAAATGGGAATTGAAAAATTCAAAACCGAATCGGCCCGAATTAATTTCGAGTAACTCGATTGGTATCCGATTTAACCGAACTTTAAAGATATGCTATTATTCAAATGATTTGATTCGCCCAAAGGAAAACATGAACTTATGTTTAAAAAAAAAATTATTTAGTATTTTTTATGTTTATAATAAAATTTGACCTATTTTTAACATGTAAAGTTTGTATTTTACCACAAAACCGATTATTTAAATTATTATAATATCATAAAATTTGATGATACAATAAGTTTTGGGTTAATCTGGTTAAACCGATTACTAAACAAAATTATTCTACAAAACAAATCGATTTAGTTTCAAAGAGGAACTAAACCGATCGAAATGTACCAGTTCAGCCAGTTAATTCGGTTCTTACCGAGTATTGCTCACCCCTACCTGAAATCATGGCACATGTACAATACGTATGTATACATATATACCTATTCCTTAAAACTAAATTGGGTTTCTTATAGTTTCACTTATATTATACATTCATATTATACAAGTTAATTATTTATAACCTTTTATAATTTAATTAACTTATATAATATTCTTATGTACATTATTAATTAAATATTATATAATCAATTTTAATTATTATAAATTAAATCATATTTAATTAATTTAATTTATTTTATATAAAAATTTTAAATTTTATATTACTCAACCTAAACTATTTAAGATGGTCAATCAACTATAACATTTATAGTTTTTTATGTATACTTATCAATAAATGTATATATCTTAATTAGTTACCATTTGATTAATTTCATTTGATAAATTTTATTTAAATAAATATTTATATTAATTTGATATTTTATTTTAATTTATCATGAACAATCTCAATATAAATAACTAACTACAATAATTATATTTATACACGTATATCAAAATATACGTTTAATCGATTAACCTTTAATTAATTATTATATTTTATTTGATTATCATATCAATTAATTTTAAATTTGGAAATTCTAGGATTACTTATTCAATTTTTCAAAATAATTTTGAAATTTTTGAATGCATTTTTAACTTTTATAAAAAATTCCTTTTATATTCTAAACATAAGATTTAAATTCAAAATATAATTTAAATTTTCAAAGTAGATTTTGGAAATTAACCCAAGGTCCAAAATCAATATGGGCCTTTATATTTAGGATAACCTTTTGGCTTACATCATCATTGGGCTAGGCTGGTAGTCGGGTAGGACAAAGTACTTGATTATCTAAATCCAACTTTAGATGCCACCTTTCAAGTCACCCTAATAAATGGGTATGCCTTAATAAGTTAGACCTAATATTGCTTATTTAAACTACATAAACCAATTGGGCTCTGACACCATTGAGGGAACCTGGCTAGTTAGAAGAGGGTAAATGAGTGAATTTTAAAAAAAAAAGTCATTTTGTGTCTTCGTTCGACCTATGAAGTATGTATTGATTTTAGATCCAATTTGAAATATTTTAAATAATTTTTTTAGCTTTTTTATAAAAGGGTTTATTTAACTTATATGAGTTCTAATTTATAAGTATATAAAATACACTTATGTGTATAGTGCACATGCAACATATATGAAGTGTACATAACTAGTGTAACCGTATATAGATGTTCGAATTTATACCGCAACGGACACATTTGTCTCTTTATATATGCCTTTGTCGTGCACAGTTTTTTTCTTAATTATATAAATTAACAATTGTAAAGATATGTATACTATACACACACAAACATATATATATATATATATATATGCTAAAGTTAATTTTGATAATTTATGAATTCTAGAGCTAACAATATTAAATCTAGTTTAACTCAGAAAGGGTTTAAAATTAAATTTTTGATTTTATACAAAAATCCCTTTTATAAACATTAAGTTGAAATAACATACACGCACATGGATAAATAAATTTAAAATAATGTCTTAAATATAAAATCACACACACACATGTATGTATATATGTTTATAATTTATCATTATATATGTTTTAAGATTTAAAGTTAACGAATAGAAATCTAGCTTTAATTTATGAAGAAATAAAAGTAGGTTTATAATTTTGCATAAAAGTCTACTTGTGAAATTTTAATTGAAACAAATCTTTGTCATAAGAAAACAATAACTCAATGAATTTATATACAAAACCAACAAATAACAAGAATTTAATTTTCAAAATGATTTCAAGTAATCAATATTTGTAGTTTATTTATGTTTTGTATATAATAGGTTACAAAATCATACCAGTTAATTAAGATTAGTTTCCAAATCAAAATGATTTTTTGAACTATCTAAATCAATAACAAAATGTGATCGAACAACCCAAGCATATATGAATTCATTGTATAATAATTGGGATTTAAGCCATATATACAATAAAATATGTATAAATAAACCAAATAGACGAAGCATATAGGGACCTAAACTGTATTAAAATTATATATTACATAATAAAATAAGATTAGAAAATTATTTTAGGATGAAGGCAAAAAATCACACCTTGAATGAAAATTAAAACTCTTAGATTTGATTAAATCAGCCTCCGAATTTTACAAGGATCTAAAAACAAAACACCTCCTTGAATATTTTTTATCTAAGTTGATTTTTTAGGGATTTTTTTCCCATGGATTTTCAAAATATTTAGAGAGAGGGGAGATAATTTTAAGGAGAATAGATGAACGATTAAAAATAATTTTGTTTAAAGGGAATTATTGAAACCTTTCTAATTCATTCCTAAAAAACCTTTCCTCATTAATTCCTTATTAATTCTCAATCAAGTCTGTTTCCCTTACCATGTATATTCGACAATAAATAAGATCGATAAGAGTAGTGAAGATAAATGAATGAATTTTTAAAAAAGGAAAATTAAATGTTAGAGATCTTTTGCCTTCCTTTAATTAGTCCTTTGCCTTTTCAAATCAAATTTGAATCCCTTCCTCTCCCCCATTCTTTGGTCAAACATAAAAGAGGCATGATGGGCCCCAAAATTCCTAAACCAATTTACTATTTGATCTATTTAAATATAATTTGAATATTCTATCGACATCGTATATCGATAACCGCACATATAACTTTTTTATATGCATTTCACTAAATACCTATGGCATTCCAAAAATAAATTAAATATCAATAATTAATATTTTATAAATATTAATTGATTTAACTAATTTACAATGATTACAAATGTGACACTCCGCACCTTTAGGCACCCCGAAAATTGGACATGACTAGAAGCATGAGTGGTCAGGTGAAATAAAAATCCATAACATAGCACGCAGTCTAAGAAAACAACGTAAAATGATTAAAATATTATAGCGGAAGAAAACTTTCACTAATTATAAATTAATAGAAAAATAGCTTCATTAAAAACAACATTATCCCAAATTTATTTCTAAAACCAAAAGTACCAAGTAGTCTCCACTAAAACATAAAACATAACAAAGTTCACAATATAGGTGCCCATGCATATAGTAAAGTACGGAAAAGAGAAACGATGTACATGAAACAAAAGAAACAAAAGCTGAAGATAACAACTGCTCCAATGACCCTTCAAGCTACAAACAACTGCAACCTAGACATATCGACCTGTGATTTGGGGAAAATAGAAATGGGTTAGACATAAAGTCTGGTGAATGAGAAATTAAATGAAGCAGAAAGAATAAAACAGTTTAATTCTAGGTCTTCCCCGAATATCACAGAGGGTGAATAATATAATGTAGTGAATCCTTCTTAGATATAGTTCCTAAGAAGCCAAAGTCTGTGACCATACTAGGGAAGTCAATCATGGAGTAATACTAAACGTCAATCGGCCTGTTGGACCTGTTGTCCTTACCTATCCACGTGCTACAGCGTGAAAGTCATGCTCTTCACCCGTGCACTATGACCAAATACCTCTTACATCTGACGGGCGCCGACTCAAACAACCTCGCAGGACCCCAAAGTTGTGCTCAGGATCCTCCAAAAAGGACTCCTATCCTCTTGTCTCCTTGGTCACCAACGTGGACTTGCCCCTATCAAAAGTGTCGGTCCTCCGAAAGAGTGCTTGCAGCTGGGTCGGCTGCGATAAATCCTCTAATGATTTGCCTAAAGAAGCCTACCTCGGAGCACACTTGTCATGTTCCTTCCATGCCAATCTGCCTGAAGAAGCCTAAGATTGTGGATGCTATCTATCCTGCGTACTAGAAATCTATGAAAGGTAACAAACATCCCTATGAATCTACTTGCCCGCTCCTAGTACGTACAGCCAAAACTATATTTTGGTCTTAACTACATGAAACGCCTATCCAGATCTTTACAAAGTCTACCTATCAAATTGCATTCAGATTAATTAATTTTACTGTTACAGTTTACATACTGTTCGTTTTCATTAATCTGCTTTAGGTCATTTTTAAATCCGATTTGGTTATTTTAGAATTCCCCCTTTTTCTTACATAAATGGTATTTCAATTTCTCGACCGTACAGTCCATACAGTTTGTCTGTAATTTTTATGCCATTTTGTTATAGATTTACACTAGCATTTAGGATCCATTTAATTTACATTTTTTCCACTCAAACTTACGTTCTCCTTTTTGAGATTTAATCTGTACAAAATTTTATCCAATAGCCGCAAACCATTTGTTACACAAAATTCCACTTTTACATTTTTAGGCCACATATGAAACAAAAAATTATGCCAATTAGACTTCCCAATTTTGTTCCAAAACCATATTCAAAATTATGTGCTTATATATCAATCTAAATCATAATTTATTCAAGTAACATATTATGAATTTATTCTACTAACCTGTTCTACCATTAGAAATTTAATAAGTTCTAATTCAATTTAATCAAACCAATCTTATTTGTTCAATATGCTAGTATATGATTTTTGTTTGATGATAATAAACATATATATATATATATTCATTTAAATGTATTTGTTAATGTACTATTTTATTTTTCACATAATTAACTAGATATTTGTCGAATAAAATAAATAACACAGGATTTAAATTCCAACAGATATTTTATTCAAACAAATATTTATTACAATTTTAAATAGTACAAATTTAAGCTCTCACTATATATACACAAAATCAATTATAATACAATTTTGATTACACCATAATTTTCATTTACAATGTTCTCCTCGCTACATTTCACTCATACACTCGTATTAGTTCTTCAACTCTATTCCGATTGAATCCAGCATCTGAGTTATCTGCAAAATACATACTGACACGGTAAAATTGAAAAGAAAATATTTTATAGTGTAAAATAAAATGTGTATTTTGAAAATATTATTTGCCTCGGTTATTTGGGTTGTTCGTAATCATTTAATTTTGAATTCATCGTACACGAACAGCTTGTGACATGCACAGTGTATCACTATACATGCCACAAGGCCGTGCACACTGATATACGTTTGATAAAATTACAGAGACAGGGGAGCACAAGGTCAAACCCAAATCAAAAGCCAGGATCAACTCAAGTGAAATAAATATTAAGTCACGATATCAGCACAAGGTCAAACCCGTGCTATAAGCTAGATTCAACATAGGTGCAAATCCAAATGAAATGGTCAAGACACATAAATCAAGCCTCGACCAAAGTTCAAGTCGTGCACATGAAAATAGAGGCCAGACAGTCCAACTAGACCAAATTGAAACAGCAATTTGAAAACGCACAAGTGACTCAAAGCAACTCAAACTAGCATGTCAGAGCAACCTATATCAGATCAGTTCAACATGCTATGCTATAGATGCAAGCTTTAAAAGGTACCAGACTCAAGTACATCAAATCAGAGACAAGTACACAAGTCTTGTACATGAACAGAGACATATGTATATACGACTACATGATGACCAGACCAGACTACATGAATACATGGAGTAATGCAACAAGCATGTTCGAAACAACAACAACAGAGTATCAAGTCCAGCTACCACATGAAGGAACAAGCCCAAGAAGCAGCACATCAACCAAATAGCAAATGGTCAAGTGCATAACAAAGGAAGAACCATACAACATCTCTACCAAATGTATATGACCACAATGCAACAGTCAATGGTGAAGCAACTCGACCAGTCTAAAATCTAAAAAGAACAAGCTCTAGATGCAATACAGACCAATAGTACAAAATGGAGATGGCCATAGAGCAGACTCAAATATAAATGGCACTGCCTCATCAGTCAAAGCATACACATGAGCCAGACTCATGGAAATGCAAACAGTTCAAGATAATCAAGACATAGCCGATGCATGAAGACCAGCTCAACAATCATGTAACATGATCAATATACATGAAGTAGTCAACATATATGATCAGAGGAAAGCAACACAAAACAGTGACAACCAAAGACTACAAGTACAGAACACAATAAGATAGCATGCAACTGAGTGCAAGTCGAAACACTCAGTTCAAATGCAATGCAATCAAATGGACAATGAGACCAGATAACCAAACTATAGATTTCAACCACAATGCACATTGAAGAACACGGCAGTGGAAAATGCAGGGAATTTCCATAATAACAAAGTCAATTTTTTCACAAAACTCAAGTAGAATCAGAAAAGAATCGAACTTCTATCTAACATTATTAAATATTTACGTGAAATCAAGTATGCAGTGAAGCAGATAAAACACAGATGATCAAATGTCACAGGAGTTTCAAATTGAACAAGTAAGTACCGAAGTCAACATAAATTCAAAGTTTAAATGCCAGAAAATATTAAAGTCGTGGTGACCAAGATTCAAAGCTGTGATTATCAAGTAAACAAGCAACAAAGTATACAAATTGAAAAGGTCAGAAATCATCACGAGCATTCATACGAAGATCAACGATCAAGCATATAAACAGATGAATTCAAAATGTAAAATACGAACGAAATTATGGGAATTAAAATCCTATATTAAACCATTAACATCATTGGCACATAGTTCATCTAGTTCAAGCAAGCTAACAAGTAAAGCAGAAAAGCAAAAATCACATACCAAATCATACCGAACTCGATCGAGAAGGAGCAGCCGTGTGCAAAGTGAAGATACAATCGATCGTCAAAGCAATTACGAGAACAACCCACCTGATCGATCAACAAAGTCGGCGCCTACAATTTTAGAAAGCCCTAATTATCGAGGAACGAACGAAAAAGAAAACAGCCATTTTTTAAAGCAACCAAAAGAAGATACAGGTCGATATAATATAAAAGGAAAAATGCAATTATCTTTTATTTTGGGCCAAAATTTCTATTGGGGTTGATATTTAGTTTATTAATGTTTTTGTTTTTAAATTGTTTTTATTAATTTACTTTTAACTCTTGTAATTTATAGTCATTTGACTAGGGGACGAACTACGGTGGTGTAGTTCGAGAATACGCAACTTAATGGCTGAGTTATGGCTGGCTTTTGAGCGTAGAGTTAGGTTAGTCGATAGTGGGTGTTATGAGTTTACATACGTAAGCATCTGACTACTTAATTTCTAGTAGAAACCTTGGGGCAGCACGTAGGCAGGGTTTGCCGAAGTTGGGTACATCTGTGTTGTTTTATTTTTGCATTTATTATTCTGCTATTATCTATGCTGCTATTATTCTGCTATATCCGTGCTGAAATTATTTTACATAAACTTCCGCAATAATTTTTATAATTAATAATATCACCATACTCACCCCCCTTCTAGGGTGAAATCGATCCTACAAGTGGTACAGAGCTAGGAACAAAAGCCATTTTTGTTTTAAAATTTTGATTTTTCAAAAACCAATTTTGTTTCAAAATTTAATATTTTAAAATGCCTTATTTTTATAATGCTTTTACTGAGGGTTCGTCCAATATTATTCCTCCTATTTTTGATGGAACGTATTTTTTGATTTGGAAATCAAAAATGAAATTTTATTTAAAATCTGTTAATGTTAAATGTTGGAATATTATTGAAAATAGATGCGATAGAATAGATGAGAAAAATACTTCCGTTGCGACTAAAAACCATGGACCTATAGAAACAAATATGTCATAAAAATCTTTTATTGTGTAATTGTTGTGGCAGCCTAAGGAACAACAATAGTGTTACCTGGATTCTAGCTATTCCAAACACATAACGGGTGACAATCAACGTTTCTTTGCCTAGTATAAAGGCGGCAGAATCACAATGGGCATCAATGAAAAATTATTGACAAAGGTAAAATAGGTAACAGTATATTTATCTTCAACGATTTATTAAATGTGAAAATATGCACCATAATCTGATTTAATTCAGCCAGTTATGTGATAATGAATGTTGATAATGATTCTGACTTTTCAAATTTGTTGGTAAATTATTCTTTTATGCCGAGAATACTATAAGAGGCTTTGATTTAGTTCGGACTAATGATGGTGTTTCATTGTTTGATGATTCCTCTTGATACGCGTGGATATATATATATATATATATATATATATATATATATATATATATATATATATATATATATATTTAATTCATTAGCTGCATCACATTTCAAAGAAAATATCCGCATATTCAAATAATTTTCAAATTAGCAGACATTTTTCTTATAAAACCCCTTCAAGAAAATCATTTTTGTTGACCTTTTTTTAGATTAGTCATCTTAGAAAATTTGATTTTATAATTATTTTTGGATTTCATCTTAAATGACAACATTGACTAATTTGACTCCCTATTGATTATCTAAAAGATAAATTATGATTGAAAAAGTGATAAGTGTTGATATTAATCATATATTATAATTTGAGACAGTATAAGTAGTAAATTTCTTTAGAAATTTAAACAAGAGTTATGAAAACTTTTTGTTGGTAAAAATTCAATGACCATCTCTAGTTCTATCATATTTCTATCGACCGTCACTCATCAAAATCCAACATAGTATGTCAATATGTGGTATTTTAAACGGGAAATTATGTGCTTTCATTTTATTATATTTTTAGTAATAAACACATCCAAAGTATTCACTCTCATTTAAAAGTCCTTACAGTTATGCATGGGTGAATTACTTGAATTTTTGATTATGTGCTTCCATGCTCATTTAAAAGTCCTCACGGTTAAATAGACAAGTTAATTCTAATCCCATTTAAAAGTCCTCACAGTTATGTGTGGTTAGAAGATACTTGAATTCATTTTTTATAAAAAAATTGGAATACTACTAATCTCATTAAAAAGTCCTAACGGTTATGCATGGTTAGTAGATATTTTAATTCCTGATATAAACATACCACAAATAGACACAACTGTATGGTTTTATATGATGACATCATCCCTATCATTCTAAAGTGGAATATGCATCAAACATAGTATTTATGACTTTTATTTGATTTTTTATTGAAATTTTAATATTTATACCTGATTGAGTATTAATGTTGTATTAATATCTATCACTTTATGGATCATAACGAAAATGCTGTTTATATCAGCACCATAATATCATATTGGGGAGGAAGATCGGAATTAGAAATTGATAGAAGAACAAGGATATGGGCACGTGTAAGTAGGAAACAAAAAATATCTATTTTATTTTTTCTATTTTTCTAACACTATTACTCTTTTGCTGATAACAAAAGGTGGAGAGAAAAGTTAAGATTTTGATAAATAAAGGTAAAATATTTTACTTTGTATTTTCTATTTGCATCTAGGATCATTTGCATATTTTTATCTATTCTTACGCATATATGAAGGGGGAGCCTTATGTAGAGAGGAAGCATTCAAATAGGAGGAGCAAATTGAATGATCAAATACATTTAATAAATTCAAAATCTTAAATATATGTTTGTTATCATCAAAAGGGGAGATAGTTGAATATGCTAGTATATGATTTTTGTTTGATGATAATATATATAATATATATTCATTTAAATGTATTTGTTAATGTACTGTTTTATTCTTCATATAATAAAATAGATATTTGCTGAATAAAATAAAAAACACATAATTTAAATTCCAACAGATATTTTATTCAAACAAATATTTATTACAGTTTTAAATAGTACAAATTTGAGCTCTCACTATATATACACAAATTCAATTACAATACAATTTGATTACACCAAAATTTTCGTTTACAATTTTCTTCTCGCTACATTTCACTCATACACTTGTATTTGTTCTTCAACTCTATTCCAGATTGAATCCAGCACCTGTGTTATTTGCAAAATACACACTGACGCGGTAAATATAACGACTCAAAATTTAACCACTTTAAAATATAGTATTTAAAGTGATTTTAAATATAAAATATATATGGTTTTATGATTCAAACAATATTACATAGGATTTGGAAATAGAAATATACATTAAAATAATAACATTTGCTTATATCGACAAAAGTGACAAAATCCTGATTTCAGAAAAGTAAGTTTAAATGGTTTAATAAGTTATTTTAATTTATCTATGAGTGTTTATATTTTTAAATGACATCATAAAAATTTATTATTTAATTTGGTTTGCATAAATAATAGCTTAAATAAAACGTCAAAATATGATCGTAAAACATTTTGTCAAAAATCAACGTTTTGTTGATTTAAAGTTGTCGCAACGTTGTTGCACCTTTGGTATACAATTTAATAAATTTGGTAACATATGAAGATAGTTAACAATTAACTAAACAATGTTACTTTTATTAATCACACATAGAAAATTCTAGAAAGTAATTAGCAAAAGTAAACTAAAGAAGACAAAACATATGTCACATCAAAAGTGACATAAAGTAAAGAAAAGTGACATAAAGTAAAGAAATGTGACATAAAGTAAAGTAATCATTCTTATTCATTACTTAACTCTAAAGTATTTGAATTTTAAAAGTGTGATGTGATGTGGATGGTAAGTTTTGAATTAAGTAGGTTTACTTAATTCTTAAGGAAATTATTTAAGTAAAAATACAAATCTATATTTTATTCTCAAATATTTTCTATAAATAAATATCCACTTTCTCACTTCCTTTCACACTTCTTCTTCTAAAAATTTCAAGCTTCATCCTACCTCCTTTAATGGCTTTCAATCTTAACAAAGTTATGCCAAAATATTTCCAAAAATAAAATAAAGAAAATATCGACAAAACACCGTCCAAACCAGTTCAAACTCCTCGTCCTTCCTCATATTGCTCACGCCTCCCTCTTTCTCCATTTTGCCGTGCACTCCTAGCCTTCCATAAGCCAAGGCGATCCATATAAGTCAAAGCGTTCAAGGGATCGTGAGCTAAAAACGTCAAGCAGCGAAGCTATAGCCGATTTTACGTTCGCCAAAACCAAACAATGTGAGAACTTCTAATTTATATGTATATGTTTAGTTAAAATGTTGTGTTATGTTCATTTGGATGTTTAGTTATGATATTGATTTCTATATGTTGTTTATTACATGAAAATATTGAAACAAGTCACGATATACACGACATTGATTCACACGGAAAACACTTTCCAAACTAAAATGAAATGTGATATGGAATCATTTATGCCTTTGAAAAATGCTTAAAAATGTTTTAGAAATGGTTTCTAAGTGTTTAAACTTGTCTCGGCAAAGTTTGGATATGAATCTCAAAATACGCCTTGAATTTGACGCGTCGCGTAACGGTAGTTCGTGTTTACGTGTCAAAAGTTCAAATGATCATACGAAGTGAACTAAAGTTCGGAATTCTTCGAAGTAAGAATTTTACGAATCCTTATATCCATATCTTTCATAAAAAAGAGAAAAGCAAGATTTCATCTTGTATATTTTGAAATATGGCAAAATCAATTTGCAAGAAAAATCCTTTTTGCACTAAATGACCAAAGTTGGAAAGTGATAAAATAATCGTTTTAAAAATATGAAATAAATTCTAAAAATATTTCAAAATGTTTTAAAAGTGTTTTAAGTTGAAAAGATGGTTTTCTAAATGATATAAAAGTTGTTTTGAAGAATATAGCTTTTAAAGCCCTTTTTGCAACACTTTCTACAAACGCTTTTCAATAACTTTTGAAATAAAATTTGAAACTTAACAATTCTTTCCCAAATCCCTAGTAAATATTTTTAAGTAAATAATAAAGCATTTCAAAAGAAATTTGAACAATTTAACATTATTTCAAATATGGTTAAACAAGAAGTTAAGTGATTAAAAAAGGAAAATGAGTATGCGGAAACGACTAGTACATTTGTCCCGCCTTGAGATTTAAAAGTGGAAACAAGGTGTGTAACTAAGGTTAGGGATAGAGCAACCAGTGCCCTGAACTTACCTGGCCTCAGTTTTCTCTTTTAGGCGAGGGGTCGAACATATCGAAAGGAAAGCCCGGATGCTCAACTTGGATTTTATAGAAATAATCTTCTTATACTCATTATTAAAATCCGAAGAGGGAACTTGTCCTATTCGTGGAATTTAAAAGGCAATCTCACCATTATTCCTCCCATAGCACTTATTGAATACGGAAGTTGGTTGTGGATAAAAGTAGAATGATTTCTATAATCCTATTTTCTCAAAAGATACTCTTTAAAAATGATTTGAGAAATATTCAAAAAGAGGTTCAAATGATTCTGTATTCACTAAAAGAATATTTTGAAAATATATATCTGTCGAACATATTTTAGTAAGGGAAAATGAGTGAATCGAAAAACAATCGCCTAATTACATCATTTTTATCAATGATTGGATTTCGAAGGAACCGGGGTCAGATTTGGTTAATTCCTATCCGAAAACCACTTCAAACCAGTTTACATGTTCGAAAAATGAAGATATTTAAAGACGAAGATATTGAGACGAATAATAACGAGGGACTACTTGTTGATTAATTGGGGATAAACTCCCAATTCACTATACTGTAGCGGTGGTCTCTTTATTATGAAAAACCTCAAAACAACAAGGGCTTCTCGCCTAGTAATGGCCGAGGAAAGTGCCTTCGGTTTCGTTCGGTCACAGAACAAACTTGTATGGATGAATTTATAACCTTGCATTCCAAATCATAATTAGTGGTTTCTATAAAAGTATATCAGTCGGTGGTGGAGAAGACACCTTCTCTTAGCTTAACACCCTTTCCCAAGACATACAAGCTCAGTAAGTTATACGTTTGTAGAAATCAGTCGTGTGAATATGGAATGGCAATGTGGCATTCAAAGTGAAAGAAGATGTGCTATGTGAAAAGGTAATCATAGCCTCGAGCCTCATCAACCGGAAATGACCGAAACAGAGTTAGATGCAGCAAGGCTAAGTGGGTCATTCCCAAGTAGGGTATGATCATCCCCTTCTAGATATATTTCTTCCTACTATGACGTTCGGGATGTAAATTAATGTGGATGTATGCGAAGAGAGCTCTCGAATAAAGGTCGGTAACGACCGAGAGATGACATATTCGGTACTATCTAGTTACAGAGATAGGTCGGTCTTGTGTTGATAGAGGATCCTTTGTGATGGTCCTCGGGACATCTATCTAGAGGTGTACCCATCGGAAGGTAGTCCCTTCACCTGGTCATTTATATGGAAATCCATTCTCCAATAAGAACCTACGGACTTGATTGTAAACCTATTATGCTGGAATTTAATCAATGTAACAATTTCGGCGAAGATTAATAAGTTTATTTGCAAATGTTTTCAAAGAAGGTCATTAAAAACAATATCTCTAAATTTTGCGTAATAAAGAGTTTTGGTTATCATAAGGTAAAAACCCGTTCCATGTTTATGTGCGGCGTGTTATTATGAGATACCTTTTTGTTTTCAAAAACATCGTACATTGAGTTCTCACACCAATCCCATGACTGACCCGGAGTTTGTTTTTCCCTTTAAACTCTGGGTGCCCTATTTTTCGGGCAGCCGTGTAGTCAGGATACCTTAGGAGCATTTTGGAGCATATTGGGGAGCAATTTGGACAAGTCTTTTAGAGCTATGAAGCTGAAGTACCTTACGTAGTTACCAACCCATTTTCCACTGTGTTACGTGGTATGTATTTCTAGCATATGTAAGGATAGACAGTTATAACTATCCCGCTAGATTTGTATTTGACTCTGATCATTATGTATAATTATAAAGGTTGAATGCGATGTGATATTCTATCATTATGTTATCTTCTATCTTTATTTTCTTTTACACCTCTGATAATCTGCCTCCCCGGCATTTGGATTTACGGCACGTGAATACCGTGGATATATTAGTGTCGATTTCTGAGGGTCGAGGAGACGGGTCGTCACATTTGGTATCAGAGCTGAAGGTTAAGTGAGAACCTTGGCTTTGTTGAGGTAAGACTCATTAGAGATAGGGTTAGTAATGCCCTAGAATGAGTTTAGTCTAAGAAAGCGCATAATTAAAAATTCTAATTTGAATAAGTATATTCATACCGTATAACATTCCCTAAGATATCTCGTCTATATATCCTAAAGAACTTTTTCTTACTATATACAGACAGTAGAAAATGAGTGGAAGAAGAATACGAGGTAGGGGAGGAAGTAATGCCACAAATGGTCAAACTCCCGCAGCTACAGTAGTCGAGGAAGTAGTAGTTCCACTACCGCCCCAAATTAACTTTGCAACTTTATGCAAGAACTATACCAGCCTTGGTGGTAAACCTTTCAAAGGAACAGAAACCATCATTGAAGTACAAGCTTGGATCCGCTCTTGTGAAAGAATTTTCAAAGGATAGAATATTGGAGATGCGCATAAGAGATTCTTAGCTTCTTGGAAACTACAAGATGGGGCTCTAGTTTGGTGGGAATCTATTACTCAGAATGAGTCAGAAGACGATTTCTCTTGGGAACGATTCAAAGAAGTTCTGAGGAGCAGTATATACCCGAAGTAGGAAAATCCGGTCTTTATCGAAATTTCATGGATTTTAAACAAGAGGAGGAAATGTCGTTTGAGGAGCATGCTAACAAATTTAACAAATTATCTCGTTTTGGGCCTGGATTGATAGATACGCCCCTAAAAAAGAATGAAAAGTTTATTTCTAGAATGAAGAAGCAATACCATGTCAGGATGACTGGGCATGTGAAAGAACCATTTGTCGACTTAATAGACATGGGATACAGATATAAAGCTTTGGATAAGATAGATCCACCCGTAGTACAAGAAAGCAACAACAATAATTGGAAGAAGAGGAAGTTCAATGGAAAGAAGCCGTGGCAGGGAAAACCCAAAGGAGGATCTCAGGATAACCGCTTTAAAGATGTCACTTGCTACAATTGCCAATAAAAGGGCCACCTATCAATTCATTGTAGAAAACCCAAAACTCAAGAAACTCGAGGCTCAGCCCTAAGAAGCTGCTATAATTGTCATAAACCAGGGCACATGATAAAGGATTGTCTCCTAATGAAGAAAGGAGAACAAGTCAAAGTCTATGCTATTAAGGATGAGCCCTCAACCTCCAAAGATGTGAAGGGCAAATGTGTGTTGGAAGGTAATAATTTTATCAAAGATGTTTTAGTTAGAGTATTATTTGATACAGGAGCTTCTCATAGTTTTATTTCTAAAACAACTGTAGAAGAATTAGAACTTAAACCTAAAATTGTTGATGACCCTATCTGCATAAAGAATCCTATATGAGGTTCCACTAATCTTTGTATGCTCTATGAAAAAGTCCCAATTTCCTATCTTCCCCATCACTTTCCTTTCGATCTTTTCGTCTTAGATTTTATTGGATTCGAAATTTTACTTGGTATGGATTGGTTAACAAAAATAAAGCTATTCTAGATTGTTTGATAAGAACAGTTGCTGTGAAAACAAAGTTAGGGAAAATCATAGAAATACCTTGTGAAGGTCCTAGTCCAAGAAGGGATAGTTTTCTTTATGCTTTGGATACATCCCAGACAGGATTAGAAACAATACCCATTGTTAAAGAATTTGCAGATGTCTTTGAGGAAGTAAAAAAGTTTGCCCCCTCAACGAGAAATCGAATTCCGTATCGATTTAGTTCCTGGTGCGATGCCAATTAAACAACAAGATAGAAGGATGGCTTTGAAATAAAGGGATGATTTGAATAACCAAACCCAAGAGCTATTAAAGAAAGGACTGATAAGACCTAGCCATTCAAGTTGGGGATCAGCCGTAGTTTTTGTTGCTAAGTCAGATGGATCTTTGAGATTGTGTGTAGACTATCGAGATCTAAATAAGCAAACCATTAAGAACAAGTATCATCTACCCCGAATAGATGACTTGTTTGACCAGTTACACGGAGCTCGATTTTTCTCTAAAATGGACCTAGCTACAGGATTCCATCAGTTAAGGATCGCAGAAGATTGCATCCATTTAACTGCTTTCAAAGGTCTGAATACTTTCTATGAGTGGTTGGTTATGCCTTTTGGGCTGACTAATGCACCCACTTATTTTGTCGACCTTATGAATAGAGTGTTTAGAGACGTGCTAAACAAATTCGTGTTAGTCTTTATCGATGATATTCTCATCTACTCAAAGACAGAAGAAGAACACGCAAGGAATCTAGAAGCTATGTTGGAAATATTGAGAAATAATGTGCTTAAAGCCAAATTCTCAAAATGCCATTTTTGGGAGAATGAGGTAAGATTCTTTGGACATATAATATCAAGGGATGGAACTTCAGTAGATCCAGGGAAAATTGCAGCTATTCATAATTGGAAGTAGCCGCAAACTCCTAAAGAGATTCGTAGCTTCTTAGGTTTGGCAGGATATTACAGAAGATTCATTCAAGACTTCTCTAAAATTGCCTATCACCTAACGAAGTTGACAATGAAGGATGCTAAATTTATCTGGACTCCTAAGTGTGAAGAAGCATTCCAAGAACTAAAGAAGAGATTGACAACCGCTCCAGTTTTAGCAATTATAAATGGAAATAGTGGATTGACCGTTTATACAGATGCTTGTGTAGAAGGTGTTGGTGCAGTTTTAATGCAAGATGGGAAGGTGATTGCTTACGCAAGTAGATAGCTGAAGACGCACGAGAAGAATTATGCAACACACGACTTAGAATTATTAGCCGTTGTGTTCGCTCTAAAGATATGGAGACATTATTTGCTGGGTAAGAATCTTTCATAGTTTATTTCGATAAAACTTTGAATTAATCGTAGTAAATAATATTCCACTTTTAGGTGAAAATTTTGAACTATTCACGGACCACAAATTTTTAAAGTATCTTTTTACCCAGAAGGATTTGAACATGAGACAGCAACACTGGCTAGAATTTCTCGAGTCATATGATCTAGATATTCTATATACACCCGGGAAAGCCAACGTAGTAGCTGATGCATTGAGTAGGAAGTTAGCTACTATTTCTTATTTGGTAGTAACTCCAACTCTTCAGGAGAAAATAACTAGCAAGCAAAAAGAAGATCGATTCCTAATGGAGATTATTGAAGATATACATAGTGGAAGGAGTTCAAGCTTTAAAATAGACAACCATGAAGTACTACGGTTAAATGAAAGAAATTGTGTTCCAGATGT
This sequence comes from Allium cepa, assembly GCA_030765085.1. Classification (NCBI taxonomy): domain Eukaryota; kingdom Viridiplantae; phylum Streptophyta; class Magnoliopsida; order Asparagales; family Amaryllidaceae; genus Allium; species Allium cepa. The sequence goes on from CM060934.1 coordinate 186,941,301, forward strand.
TGGAAATCTTAAGCAAGAAGTATTAGTTGAATGTCCACAGCCAAACTTAGCGTTCATCCAGGGATTCATAAGATGTACAAGGACATGAAACGCACATTTTGGTGGAGAAGCATGTAGAGGGACATATATATCTATGTCAACAGTTGTGAAAATTGCCAACAATCAAAAGCGAACAACAGAAGACGGCAGGATTACTTCAACCTCTAGAGATTCCGCTTGGAAGTGGGATCAAATATCCATGGATTTCATTGATGGCTTACCCCGAACAAGGAAAGGAAATGAAGGCATTTGGGTTATCATAGATCGATTAACCAAAGGTGCACACTTTATTCTAGTTAAGCCAACTAGAACTGCAACAAGCCTTGCAGATATATATATGAAGGAGATTGTTCGATTGCATGGAGTTCCAAGTAGTATAGTAAGCGATCGTGATCCTATCTTCACTAGTCAGTTTTGGAAAGCACTACAGACAGCTTTGGGAACCAAGCTGAGTATAAGTACTGCATATCACCCCCAAACTGATGGACAGACGGAAAGAGTCAACCGTGTTTTAGAAGATCTTTTGAGAGCATGTATTCTAGACTTTGGAGGCTCATGGGAGAATCATTTACATTTAGTAGAGTTCTCATATAATAATAGCTATCAAGCTAGTATCGACATGGCGCCGTATGAAGCTTTGTATGGTCGTCCACGTAAATCGCCAGCATGTTGGATAGAAACTGGAGATCGGTTAGTGCTTGGCCTAGATATGATACGAGAAGCTTCAGAGAAAGTTGATATGATTAGAAAGAAGCTAAAAGAATCCCAAAGTAGACAAAAGAGTTATGTAGACCGAAGGCGTAGAAATCTGGAATTCTCAGTTGGAGATTCAGTCTTTTTGAAAGTCTCTCCAATGAGAGGAGTAGTAAGATTTGGAAGAGCTGGAAAGTAAGCATCTCGATATATTGGACCTTTTCCCATTCTCAAACGAATTGGCCCACTAGCTTATCGAGTACAATTGCCTGAAAGATTGTCTGGTGTACATAATGTTTTTCACCACATTTGCGGAAGCATATATATGACCCAGAACAAATCATAGAAACAGCTGCTCAGGATGACTTGGAGATAAAATCAAACTTAGCAGTTATTAGAAGACCGGTTCGAATCGTGGATCAAGATGAGAAACAATTAAGAAGGAAGGTTGTGAGGTTGGTAAAAGTTCAGTGGAGCGGGGATGCTGATGATTGCACTTGGAAAACAGAAGATAGAATGAGAAAAGCATATCCCGAGTTTAGAATCGATGTATAGACTTTATCTATCATTTGGTTGTACTCACCGCCTGTGGTGTAATCACTTATTGTATATATTCCATCTTATTGAATATATATTTCCTTTTGAGCTATTTTCTTCATATCTGATTTCGATGACGAAATTCTTTTAAGTAGAGGAGAATGTAACGACCCAAAATTTAACCACTTTAAAATATAGTATTTAAAGTGATTTTATATATAAAATATAAATGGTTTTATGATTCAAACAATATTACATAGGATTTGGAAATAGAAATATACATTAGAATAGTAGCATTTGCTTAAATCGACAAAGTGACAAAATCCTAATTTCCGATAAGTAAGATTAAATGGTTTGATAAATTATTTTAATTTATTTATGAGTGTTTATATTTTTAAATGACATCATACAAATTTATTATTTAATTTGGTTTACATAATTAAATAGCTTAAATAAAATGTCAAAATATGACCGTAAAACATTTTGTCAAAAATCAACGTTTTGTTGATTTAAAGTTGTCGCAACGTTGTTGCACCTTTGTGTATACAATTTAATAAATATGGTAACATATAAATATAGTTAACAATTAACTAAACAATGTTACTTTTATTAATCACACTTAGAAAATTCTAGAAAGTAATTAACAAAAGTAAACTAAAGAAGACAAAACACATGTCACATCAAAAGTGACATAAAGTAATGAAAAGTGATATAAAGTAAAGAAATGTGCGATAAAGTAAAGTAATCATTCTTATTCTTTACTTAACTCTAAAGTATTTGAACTTTAAAAGTGTGATGTGATGTGATGTGGATGATAAGTTTTGAATTAAGTAAGTTTACTTAATCCTTAAGGAAGGTTATTTAAGTAAAAACACAAATCTATATTTTATTCTCAAATATTTTCTATAAATACACACCCACTTTCTCACTTCCTTTGACACTTCTTCTTCTTAAAATTTCAAGCTTCTTCCTACCTCCTTTAATGGCTTCCAACCTTAACAAAGTTATGTCAAAATATTTCCAAAAATAAAATAAGAAAAATATCGATAAAACACCGTCCGAACCACTTCAAACTCCTCCTCCTTCCTCATATTGCTCACACCTTCCTCTTTCTCCATTTTGCCATGCACTCCTAGCCTTCCATAAGCCAAGGCGAGCCATATAAGTCGAAGCGTTCAAGGGATTGTAAGCTAAAAACGTCAAGTAGTGAAGCTATAGTCAATTTTACGTTCGTCAAAACCAAACAATGTGAAAACTCCTAATTTATATGTATATATTTAGTTAAAATGTTGTGTTATGTTCATTTGGATGTTTTGTTATTATATTGATTTCTATATGTTGTTTATTGCATGAAAATATTGAAACAAGCCATGATATATACGACATTGATTCACACGGAAAACACTTTCCAAACTAAAATGAAATATGATATGGAATCATTTATACCTTTGAAAAATGCTTAAAAATGTTTTAGAAATGGTTCCTAAGTGTTTAAACTTGTCTTGGTAAAATTTGGATATGAATCTCAAAATACGCCTAAAATTTGACGCGTCGCGTAACGGTAGTTCGTGTTTACGCGTCAAAATTTCAAACGATCATACGAAGTGAACTAAAGTTCGGAATTCTTCGAAGTAAGAATTTTCCGAATCCTTATATCCATATCTTTCATAAAAAAGAGAAAAGCAAGATTTCATCTTGTATATTTTGAAATATGGCAAAATCAATTTGCAAGAAAAATCTCGTTTTTGCACTAAATGACCAAAGTTGGAAAGTGATAAAATAATCGTTTTGAAAATATGAAATAAATTCTAAAAATCTTTCAAAATGTTTTTAAAGTGATTTAAGTTGAAAAGATGGTTTTCTAAATGATATAAAAGTTGTTTTGAAGAATATAGCTTTTAAAGCCCTTTTTGCAACACTTTCTGCAAAAGCTTTTCAATAACTTTTGAAATAAAATTTGAAACTTAACAATTCTTTCCCAAATCCTTTGTAAATGTTTTTAAGTAAGTAATAAAGCATTTCAAAAGAAATTTGAACAATTTAACATTACTTCAAATATGGTTAAATAAGAAGTTAAGTGATTAAAAAGGGAAAATGAGTATGCGGAAACGACTAGTAAATTTGTCCCGCCTGTGAGATCTAAAAGTGGAAACAAGGTGTGTAACTAAGGTTAGGAATGGAGCAACCAGTGCCCTGAACTTACCTAGCCTCATTTTTCTCTTTTAGGCGAGGGGTCGAACATATCGAAAGGAAATCCTGGATGCTCAACTTGGATTTTATAGAAATAATCTTCTTATACTCATTATTAAAATCTGAATAGGAAACTTGTCATATTCGTGGAATTTAAAAGGTGATCTCACCGTTATTCCGCCCATAGCACTTGTTGAATACGGAAGTTGATTTTGGATATAAGTAGAATGATTTCTATAATCCTATTTTCTTAAAAGATACTCTTTAAAAATGATTTGAGAAATATTCAGAAAGAGGTTTAAATGATTCCGTATTCACTAAAAGAATATTTTGAAAATATATATCTCTCGAAGATATTTTAGTAAGGGAAAATGAATGAATCGAAAAACAATCACCTAATTACATCATTTTTATCGATGATTGGATTTCGACGGAACCGTGGTCGGATTTGGTTAATTCCTATCCGAAAACCACTTCGAACCAGCTTACGTGTTCGAAGAATGAAGATGTTTGAAGACAAAGATATTGAGACGAATAATAACGAGGGACTACTTGTTGATCGATTGGGGATAAACTCCCGATTCACTATACTGTAGCGGTGGTCTCTCCATTATGAAAAAACTCAAAACCACAAGGGTTTCTGGCCTAGTAATGGCCGAGGAAAGTGCCTTCGGTTTCGTTCGGTCCCAGAACGAACTTGTATGGATGAATGTCTAACCTTGCGTTCGAAATAATAATTAGTGGTTTCTATAAAAGTATATCGCTCGGTGGCGGAGAAGACACCTTCTCTTAGCTTAACACCCTTTTCCGAGACATACGTGCTCAGGAAGTTATACGTTTGTAGAAATCAGTCGTGTGAATGTGGAATGAAAATATGGCATTCAAAGTGAAAGAAGATGTGCTATGTGAAAAGGTAATCGTAGCCTCGAGCCTCATCAACCGGAAATGACTGAAACAGGGTTAGATGCAGCAAGGCTAAGTGGGTCATTCTCAAGTAGGGTATGATCATCCCCTTCTAGATATATTTCTTCCCGCTATGACATTCGGGATGTAAATTAATGTGAATGTATGCGAAGAGAGCTCTCGGATAAAGGTCGGTAACGATCGGGGGATGATATATTCGATACTATCTAGTTACAGAGATAGGCCGGTCTTGTGTTGGTAGAGGATCCTTTGTGATGGTCCTCGGGACATCTATCTAGAGGTGTACCCATCGGTAGGTAGTCCATTCACCTGGTCATTTGTATGGAAATGCATTCTCCAATAAGAACCTACGGACTTGATTGTAAACCTATTATGCTGGAATTTAATCAATGTAACAATTTCGGCTAAGATTAATAAGTTTATTTGCAAATGTTTTCAAAGAAGGTCATTAAAAATAATATCTCTAAATTTTGCATAATAAAGAGTTTTGGTTATCATAAGGTAAAACCCGTTCCGTGTTTATGTGCAGCGTGGTCTTATGAGATAGCCTTTTGTTTTCAAAAACATCGTACTTTGAGTTCTCACACCAGTCCCATGACTGACCCGGAGTTTGTTTTCCCCTTTAAACACCGGGTGCCCTATTTTTCGGGCAGCCGTGCAGTCAGGATACCGTAGGAGCATTTTGGAGCATGCTGGGGAGCAATTTGGACAAGTCTTTAGAGCTATGAAGCTGAAGTACCATATGTAGTTACCAACCCATTTTCCGCTGTGCTATGTAATATGTATTTCTAGCATATGTACAGATAGACAGTTATAACTATCCCGCTAGATTTGTATTTGACTCTGACCATTATGTATAATTATAAATGTTGAATGCTATGTGAGATTCTATTATTCTATTATCTTCTATCTTTATTTTCTTTTACACCCCTGATAATCTACCTCTCCGGCACTTGAATTTGCGGCACGTGAATACCGTGGATGTATTAGTGTCGATTTCTGAGGGTCGAGGAGACTGGTCGTCACAGTAAAATCGAAAAGAAAATATTTGCAGTGTAAAATTAAATGTGTATTTTGAAAATATTATTTGCCTCAGTTATTTGGGTTGTTCGTCGTCATTTAATTTTGAATTCATCATGCATGAACAGCTTATGACATGCACAGTGTATCGCTATACATGCCACAAGGCCATGCACATTGATATACGCTTGATAAAATTACAGGAAAATGTGAGCATAAGGTCAAACACAGATCAAAATCCAGGTTCAACTAAGTGAAATAAATATTAAGCCATGATATCAGCACAAGGTCAAACCCAAGCTATAAGCTGGATTCAACACGGGTGCAAATCCAAATGAAATGTCCCAGACACATAAATCAAGCCTCGACCAAAGTTCAAGTCGTACACATGAAAACAGAGGCTAGACAGTCCAATCGGACCAAATTGAAACAATAATTTGAAAATGCACAAGTGACTCAAAGCAACTCAAACTAGCATGTCAGAGCAACCTATACCAGATCAGTTCAACATGCTATGCTACAGATGCAAGCTTCAAAAGGTACCAGACTCAAGTACATCAAATCAGAGACAAGTATACAAGTCCTATACATGAACAGATACATATGTATATACAACTACATGATGACCAGACTATACTACGTGAATACATGGAGTTATGCAACAAGCATGTTCGTAATAACAACAAAAGAGTATCAAGTCCAGCAACTACATGAATGAACAAGCCCATGAAACAGCACATCAACCAAACAGCAAATGGTCAAGTGCATAAAAAAAGGAACAACCATACAACATCTCTACCAAATGTACATGACCATAAAGCAACAGTCAATGGTGAAGCAACTCGACCAGTCTAAAATTGAAAATGAACAAACTCTAAATGTAATGCAGACCAACAGTAAAAAATGAAGATGGCCATAGAGCATACTCAAATATCAATGGCACTGCCTCATCAGTCAAAGCATACACATGAACCAGACTCATGGAAATGCAAACAGTTCAATATGATCAAGACATAGCAGATGCATGTAGATCAGCTTAACAATCATGTAACATGATCAATATACATAAAGAAGTCAACATATATGATCAGAAGAAAGCAACGCACAGCAGTGACAACGAAGGACTACAAGTACAGAACACAATGAGGCAGCATGCAACTGAATACAAGTCGAAATGCTTAGTTCAAATGCAACGCAATCAAATGAACAATGAGACCAGATAACCAAACTACAGATTTCAAGCACAATGCACATTGAAGCACACGGCAGTGGACAATGTAGGGAATTTCAATAATAACAAAGTCAAATTTTTCACAAAAATAAAGTGGAATTAGAAAAGAATCAAACTTCTATCCGACAATATCAAATACACACGTGAAATTAAGTATGCAGTGAAGTAGGTAAAACACAGATAATCAAATGTCACAAGAGTTTCAAATTGAACAAGTAAGTGCCGAAGTCAACATAAATTCAAAGTTTAAATGCCAGCAAATATCAAAGCCGTGGTGACCAAGATTCAAATCTGTGATTATCAAGTAAACAAGTAATAAAATATACAAATTGAAATGGTCAGAAATCATCATGAGCATTCATACGAAGATCAACGGTCAAGCATATATACAGATGAATTCAAAATGTAAAATACAAAAAAAATTATAGGAATTAAAATCCTATATAAACCATTAACATCATTGGTAGATAATTCATCAAGTTCAAGCAAGCAAATAAGTAAAGCAAAAAAGAAAAAATCACATACCAAATCATACCGAACTCGATCGAGAAGGAGCAGCCATGTGTAAAGTGAATATATAATGGATCGTCAAAGCAATCATGAGAACAACCCACCTGATCAATCAACAAAGTTGGCGCCTTCAATTTTAGAAAGCCCTAATTATCGAGGAACGAACGAAAATGAAAGACAGCCATTTTTTAACGCAAAGAAAGAAGATACAAGCCGATATAATATAAAAAGAAAAAAGGAAATATCTTTTATTTTGGGCCGAAATTTCTATTGGGCTTAATATTTAGTTTATTAGGGTTTTGTTTTTAAATTGTTTTTATTAATTTACTTTTAACTCTTGTAATTTCTAGTCGTGTGACTAGGGCATAAACTATGGTGGTGTGGTTCAAGAATTTGCAACTTAGTGATTGAGTTGTGGCTGGGTTTTGAACGTTGAGTTAGATTTGTCGATAGTGGGTGTCGCTAGTTTACGTATGTAAGTGTCTGGCTACTAAATTTCTAGTAGAAACCTTGGGGGCCGCACGTAGGCAGGGTTTTGCCGAAGCTGGGTAAATCTGTGTTGTTCTATTTCTGCATTTATTATTCTTCTATTACCTATGCTTCTATTATTCAGCTATATCTACGCTGAAATTATTTTATATAAACTTCCGCAATAATTTTTATAAATAATAGTATCATCCTATTCAACCCGCCCCCTCTAGGGTGAAATCGATCCTACATTATTTACGCCATGAAACATGAATAAAAATGTGTTTCTTCCAAATTTTAACCCAAATATGAATTAAAATTGAGAAGTGGAAAAAGAAGAAGATACAATAATTTACATAAATTTCAATCTTATTTATGTCATAAAACATGAATAGACAATTTATATGTCCTATATTTTAAACCAAACATGAGTTAGATTTGAGAAGTGGTAGAAGAAGAAGAAGTGTAATAATTTACATCTATTCTCAATTAATAACAAAAATTAATACATATTAACGTGCCAGAAAAGAACTAAAATTGAACTACTTCAATTTTCTATTTCATATTAATCCCACTCACCTGGCACTTGAGCTTGCATAAATTTAAAAAAATCTTTGCTTTAATCTTTCTCCTTTTGATTCTTCTAAATTCCCCCAATTGCTTGATTATATATAGATAATTTAATTTGGTAGAGATTTGTTTATTTAGTAGAGAAAGGAGGAAGAATAATACACACTAAATTTACTGTAGAATTATGGCGACGACTGAATAAGAGATTAAGTTTAGGTTAGATGATTTTTATAGATTGTTTGAGTGAATATAATCCATTAGATTATTTTAGACTAAATCTGGTTCTTTCATACATTTAATGGTTATCCATTCTCTCCTATACACATCACTGAACCAATAAAATTTAGCTATTTCATCCTATTACATCACTGGAATGAATGGGAAGCCACCACATGTCAGAAACAACGTTGAAATACGTAGGAAAATCGGTGGAAACGAATGAGCTAAAAAAACATCACTCTAGATTTTGGACGACAACGAGACTTGATCCGTGGACACTAAGGAATTCAACATGCGCCTTTACCACTGTACCAAATGCGCTTTTAATTTCTTTTTAATTATATTTTCCGTTAATATCGGGGTGTTACATTCTTTCCCCTTAAAGGATTTCGTCCCTGAAATCCCTAACGATGGAAGAACGTAATTAACAACCATCATCCAAGAACTACATCCATCTACTCAACCATCATCCATTTCTACCATTGTCCTTATTTTTAACTAATGCAATTTATGATTTATACAAAGTGAAATGCATATGAGTTACCTAATGTGAAAAGGTAGTCGGTTTACGGATTCAGTTGACCTCCTGTAATGCAAGTATGCTTATGCCATGCAACCAAATCTATGCAGTTACCCTAGTATAATTGATAATTCTATATGTATGTTTCAATCATTCACCCAAATGCACTATCCATATGCAACATCCATTTAGACACACACACACACGCATACATACACATACACACATACACACACACACACACACACACATATATATATACACACTACAACCATGTGCAAATGCAGCAGATAACAGGCACGCATATGCTGGTGTATGTACCTTGTTGGTCGATTATCCTAATAAATATCTATCTAGTGCATGCAATGCATCCATTTGCAAACATTGGCATCCACTTGCAATCATTTTCATCCATCAAACATGACATGCCCTAACGACATGTTTACAACCAAGCTACCATCCATAGGTTTCACCTAAAGATTATCGAAAAGACCCTAACTAAAGAAATATCAAAGATCTAAGATAGGATATCTAATGTGTACCTTCAAATAAAAAAAGATAAGAAGTTCGAATTCTCTCCTCAGATTCCCATGTGCACTCCTTGGGGTCATCTCCCCATTGAACCTTCACATGGCGAACTTCCTTGTTGTGTAATCGCTTGAGGCCGTGTCCCAATATACGGGTAGGTGTACGACACACAAGTGATTGGTGCTCTACCTCCACTTCCCTTAGCTGATCGGGTTCTACTACTACTACTACGGAATCATGTAGACACTTTCTCAGACGTGAAATATGAAAAACTTCGTGAACTCGTGCCAACTTATCTGAAAGATCAACTTTGTATGCCACTTTTCCAATCCGTGCGTTAATAGGGAAGGGTCCTACAAATCTCGGTGCCAACTTACCCACTAAGCCAAATCTCATAACGTTTCTTATAGAAGAAACCTTGACAAAAACCATATCTCCAACCTTAAACTCCAAATCTGAACGTCTTCTGTCGACATATGACTTTTGTCTATCTTGTGCAGTCTTCAACCTCTTGTGAATCAAATCCACCTTCTCAGAAGTTTCCCTCACCGTGTTTGGTCCAAGCAAGATCCTACCGGTGGTATTCCACCAATAAGTTGGTGATCTACATGGTCTGCCATAAAGGGTCTCGAACGGTGCATTCTCAATGCTTGCTTGATAATTATTATTATACACGAACTCCACCAAAGGTAGGTGGTCTTCCCAAGAGCCTCTAAAGTGAATGACGCACAATCTGAGAAAATCTTCAAAACCCCTATTTACCCTCTCAGTCTGTCCATCTGTCTGAGGGTGATATGTCATGCTCAAATTCAATTCCATTCCCAAGTCTTGCTGAAGAGTCCTTCAAAACTCACTGGTGGGAACTCCATGAAGCCTAACTATCTCTCTTACATAAAGAGTCGCCAAAGAATCTGCCGTCCTACTACTCTTAATGGGTATAAAATGAGCGCTCTTTGTCAGCCTATCCACAATGGCCCAAATGCTTGTGTTCCCTCTCTATGACCTTGGTAATCCATCCACGAAGTCCATAGAGACGCTCTCCCATTTCCATAATGGAATATCCAATGGCTGCAACAGTCCTTCGAGCTTCTTCTGTTTCTCCTTTACCCTTTGGAAAGTAATGCACTTCGATACATAATCTACCACCCTCTTCTACATTCCAGGCCAATAGAATACCCTCTTTATATCCCGGTACATCTTATCACCACCGAGGTGCACTGTCATCCTAGAATGAAGTGACTTAGCCAACACCGCATTTACTAAATCCTCACTAGAGGGAACACAAATTCTACCATCCCTTCTAAGTCATCCCCTAGTGTCAATGGTATAGCGCCTAAGATGCGGTGATGACTCTCCTCTACCAAGCTTATTTAAAATGTCCTTTAACTCTTTGTCCTCACCTTGCCTTGCTCTAATCTGCTCTATCAAATTAGGCTGGACGTCGAGGGCTGCTAACAATCCCGGAGCTAAATCCGGTAGAGGTCTAAAATCAAAGGTAGCAATGTACTCCAAATACTTCAATTTCAAAAACAAAGGACTAAAAACTACTTTGTGTCTACTCAACGCATCTGCCACTACATTACCCTTACCAAGGGTATAGAAAATCTCAAAGTCATAAGAGGCTAAGGACTCCATCCATATTTACTGTCTCAAATTCAAGTCTTTCTGAGAGAATAGATACTTTAAAGACTTATGATCCGTGAAAAGCTCAAATCTTTCTCCTAAGAGATAGTGCCTCCAAGACTTGAGAGAAAAAACTATAGCTGCCAACTCAAGATCATGCATTCGGTAGTCTTCTCATGCGTTTTCAACTGTCTACTCGCATAGCACACTACCTTACCCTCTTGCATCAGTATCGCCTCTAGCCTAGTACCAGAAGCATCTGTATAAACTGAGAAAGGCTTGGTTCCATCCGGTAATACAAATAGAGTTGCGGTAGTCAAAGTTTTCTTCAATCGACCAAAGGCATCCTCACACTTAGCACCCCAAACAAAAGCTGAGTTCTTCTTGGTAAGGCAGGTAAGTGGAGTTGATACCCGAGCGAAGTTCTTAATGAACTTCCTATAGTAGCCCGCAAGACCAAGGAAACTCCTTATGTCTGTGGCATTCTTAGGGGTCTGCTAATCCTACACCGCTGCCACTTTCGTCAGATATACTGCAAGTCCATCCTCTGAAACGATGTGTCCAAAAATAGAACCACATCCCTCCAAAAGTGGCACTTGGAGAACTTCGCCTTCAACTTATGTGCTCGCAGGGTCCTAAGCACTTCTTCCAAGTGAACAGTATGCGCCTCCTAGCTTCACAAATAAACCAAAATGTCGTCAACGAACACCACCACAAACTTGTTCAATGATTCACGAAATACTCAACTCATCAGGTCTATAAAATATGCTGAAGCATTGGTTAGCCCAAATAGCATGACTAACCACTCAAATAACCTATCTGAAGACCTAAATGCAGTCTTCTCGATGCTATCCTCCACTATACGCAACTGATGAAATCCCATGGCCAAATCAAGCTGCGAAAATACCTTGGCTCCTACTAGCTGGTCGAAGAGATCGTCTATACGGGGAAGAGGATAACGATTCTTCTTCGTCGGCTCATTAAGTTCCCTATAATCCACGCAAAGCCTGAGAGAGCCATCCGCTTTAGTGGAAAAGACGACGGGTGTGCCCCACTAAGAAATGCTTCTGCGAATGATTCCCTTCTTCAAAAGCTCTTCAATCTACTTGCTCAACTAGGATGTTCCTTAGGAGAAATATGCCTTATTGGTAAAGCATCTGGTTTAGCATTATCGACAAGATAAATCTTGAACTCGATCTCTCTTTGAAGTGGAAGGCCAGCAACCTCCTCAAACACATCTGGAAAGTATCTAACAACGTGTACCGAACTCAAACTATCGGGAGATAAGTTAAGAGAATAAAGGTAGCTCAACATGACCGATCCTCTAGGATCACAAGATACCTTTAAGGTACGTTCCCTACAAGTGCCTAACCTCAATACCCTCTTATCGCAATCAAGAACAACACCATACATGGATAGCCAATCCATACAAAGAATCAACCTAAACCAGGAAAAGCCCAATACAAAGGTGCTACAGTCAAACTCAACCCTTAAAATAAACAGTTTCAAATCCCGGCATAACATGGATAAATCGGTCGATCCTCCTACAAGAGTTGATACTACTATCAGGTTGGTCACTAAGTAAGCATCAAGAGCAAGACCCTCTACCAGAGTACTAGATATAAAAGAGTGCAAAGATTCAGAATCAAATAGGTTATGGATAGGAAAATTAAAGATAGATAACACACCTTCGGTGATCACCTTCTTTTCCTTATCCACAACCGGACGAGTACTAGATGAAGGAGCTGCCTCTAAAGCATAAGACTGAGCAGGCTGTGAAGGTGTCTGTGAACTGTCCTTAGGCTTCGATAAACTGTACTTTCTCATATGCCCTACTTAATCACAAAGATAGCACCTCAGTCTCGGTCGTTCTCCTGCCCCTCTACAATCTTTAGTAAGATGACCTGATTTCCCACAAGTATTGCACTTTCAGTCCTTCCTTAGTACTTTCCTTTTTCCACCTGACTCTCCTCCTCCTTTCATCCTTTCTTTCTACTACTTCTTTCCATCACGTTTCTACACCACATCTCCTTTCTTCTCAGTATCAGCAAGTAAAGTCATCTCTACCAATCCCTCAAAAGTGGCTCCCATCGGAATGTGGCTCACCGCCAAACACTATAGTGGCTGAATCAAACCCTTAGCGAACTTCAGCGCCTTCTTGTACGGAGTATTGTTCAGGTCTAGTCCAAATCTGGCAAGCTCATTGAATTGATTAACATATTCTTTAACTGTCGTATCCTCTTGCTTGAGTTTTATGAATTTCTCTAGCTGTGCTCCCTCTTCATCCTGCGACAAGAATTTCCTCTTGAACCTAGTACGAAAATCCACCCAAGTCGAATTATCAGCATTAGCCTCCACAATCTCCCACCAACAAAGTGTCTCTCCCTGCAAATTCCATGAAGCCAACTGCCTCTGAGCCAAGTCCTCATATCCAATAAATCCAAATATCCGCTCATAACTACGGATCCAAGCTCTCACCTCAGTATATGACTCGGTGCCAAGAAACGACTTGCCTCCTAAGTTGGTGTAGTCCTTGCATAACTTGGGAAAATCGGGAATGTGTGGCGGACAGGCTGGAGCCTCATCCACCGGAGTAGCATCCCTAGCTGGTGACTCTGCTCGTATAGTAGCCTGCAAATAACGTCTGAACCAAGTAGGCATATTAAGGCCTGGAACTTGGAGGATATCTTGCGATTTAGACGTTTCTATCTGTGGATATTAAAAAGATGGGATTAGGTGGTCCATAAATAGTTCAATACATAGGGAGGAAGAGATATGAGGGACCCATTTCTAAAATTTTGTTTTTTTCCAAAATATATACATATACTTTTAGAAGTATTATTTGGAATATCCTATAAAAATTATTCGAAAACCTTAACATTTTTAAAATATTTTTAGGATTACCGAAACCTTAGCTCTGATACCAACTATGACACCCCACACCTATAGGCATCCAAAAATCGGATATGACTAGAAGTACGGGTGGTCAAGTGAAATAAAAATCCATAACTTAGCATAGAGACTAAGGCAACAACATAAAATGATTAAAATATTAAAGTGGAAGAAGACTTCCACTAATTATAAATTAATAGCAAAACAGCTTCATTAAAAACAAATTATCCTAAATTTATTTCTGAAACCAAAAGTACCAAGTAGTCTCCACCAAAACATAAAACATAACAAAGTTCACAATATAGATCCTCGTATATAGAGTAAAGTACGAAAAAGAGAAATGAAGTACATGAAACAAAATAAACAAAAGCTGAAGATAACAACTGCTCTAATTACCCTCCAAGCTGCAAAGAACTGCAACCTAGACCTGCCCTCCTATGATTTGAGGAAAATAGGAAAAATACGAATGGGTCAGACATAAAGTTGGTGAATGAGAAATAAAAGGAAGCAGAAAGAATAAAATAGTTCAATCTAGGTCTTCCCCGTATATCGTAGAGGGTGAACAATGTAATGTAGTGAATCCTTCTTAGATACAGTTCCTAAAAAGCTAAAGTCCATGGTCACTCTAGGGAAGTCAACCATGCAGTAATACTAAACGTCAATCGGCCTATCGAACCTGTTTTCCTTACCTATCCACATGCTACAACGTGAAAGTCATACTCTTCACCCATGCACTGTGACTAAATACCTCTTACGTCTGACCGATGCCGACTCAAACAATCTCGCAGGACCCCGATGTTGCGCTCAAGCTCCAGCAAACTGAACCCCTATCATCCTATCTTCTTGGTCACCAACGTGGACTTTCCTCTACCCAAAGTGTCAGCCCCCCGAAAGAGCGCCCACGGTTGGGTCGGCTGTGCAAAATCCTCCAACGATCTGCCTAAAGAAGCCTACGTCGGAGCACACTTATCATGTTCCGTCCGCGTCGATCTGCCTAAAGAAGCCTACGATTGCGGATGCTATCTATCGTACGTACTAGAAACCTATGAAAGGTAACAAACATCCCTGCGAACCTACTTGCCTGCTCCTAGTACATACAACGAAAAGTATATTTTGGTCTTAACTGCATGAAACACATATCCAAACCTTTACAAGGTCTGCCTACCAAATCGCTTCCAAATTAATTAGTTTTACCGTTGCAGTTTACATACTGTTTATTTCGATTAATCTGCTTTAGGCCATTTTTACATCCGATCTGGTTATTTCACAATTTACCTTTTCCTTACATAAATGGTATTTCAATTTCACATCCGTTCAGTCCATATGGATTGTTTGTAGTTTTGATGCCATTTTGTTATAGATTTACACTATCCTTTAGGGACCATTTAATTTACATTTTTTCCACCCTAATTTACATTCTCCATTTTGAGATTTAATCTGTACAAAAAATTTATCCAATAGCCACAAACCATTTAATTAACAAAATTCCACTTTTACATTTTTAGGCCACATATAAAACAAACAATTATGTCAATTAGACTTCCCAATTTTGTTCCAAAACCATATTCAAATTTATGTAAATTATATCAATCAAAATCATAATTTTATTCAAATAACATATTCTGAATTTATTCAACTAACCTGTTTTACCATTAGAAATTGAATAACAATTCTAATTCAATTTAATTAAACTAATCTTATTTACGCCATGAAACGTGAATAACAATTTGTTTGTTCCAAATTTCAACCCAAAAATGAATTAGAATTGAGAAGTGAAAGAAGAACAAGATACAATAATTTACATAAATTTCAATCTTGTTTATGCCATAAACGTGAATAGACAATTCATATGTCCATATTTTAGACCAAACATGAATTAGATTTGAGAAGTGGAAGAAGAAGAAGTTGCAATAATTTACATCTATTCTCAATTAATAATAGAAATTAATTCATATTAATATGTCAAAAAAGAAATGAAATTGAACTACTTTATTTTTCTATTTTATATTAATTCCCACTCAACTAGCACTTGAGCTTGCATAAATTTAAAAAACCTTTGCTTTAATCTTTCTCCCTTTGATTCTTCTAAATTCCACCAATTACTTGAATATATATAGATAATTTAATTTGGTAGAGATTTATTTATTTAACATAGATAAGGAGAAAGAATAATACACACTAATTTTAATGTAGAATTATGGCGATGCTGAATAATAGATTAGGTTTAGGTTAGATGTTGTATTTATATATTGTTCGAGTGAATATAATCCATTAGATTATTTTAGATTAAATATGGTTTTTCATACACTTCATGGTTTTCCATTCTAGCCCGTACACATCACTCAATCAATAAAATGTAGACATCTCATCCTATTACATCACTGGAGCAAATAGGAAGCCGACACATGTCAGAAACAACGTTGAAATACGTAGGAAAATCGTTGGAAACGAATTAGCTTAAAAAACAGTGCTCGATATTTTGGGCGACAACGAGACTTGATCCCTGGACACTAAGGAAGTTAACATGCACCTTTACCACTGTATCAAATGCGCTATTAGTTTCTTTTTAATTATACTTCCCATAAAATATCGGGGTGTTACAATAAATCAATTAAATTGTATTGTTTATCTAAAGTATTCATCATTTAGTTGTATGACTCAAAGGTGTATATTCAATAAATGATTAATATCGAACAATTTTAATATTATTGTTCACATACCAACTTAGCTAGTAGTGAGACATTTTGCCTAAATTTATCACTTACATGTCTTTTCGGTAAAACCCTAATTTTACTATTATAAGAGGTACTTGGTAGTAACGATCACTGACACTAGTTCTCTATGTCAACACCATATCGCATTCGGACTTATCAAATTTGTCTTTGATCAAAATTCTAACAATATCCACATTCAGCTTGATTAGTCCAAACATATAAACCTTGATCCCATAATAACAGTTATTAGAACCATATTGTGTTGGCCAAAAACTTTGACTTTGAGTTAACTATAGCTGTGATACGAACCTCATATAACTAAGGAGACAAATTCTCTATTGAACATCACTTCATATCCAATGCTTCAACTCAAACCCAACTATAGTTGTTCAATGGATGTCATACCATGATATAAATATAATCAAAGTGGAGTATCCATATTGAAGTTCAATGGTATTCTCAAGTTAAGAGAACTATGTAATCTTCACTTTAAGATTCTATGTTTGACCTTTTTTATATCATTTAATAGAAAACTCTCGAGTGAGTCATTCCATAGTTATCCAATAACAATTAGTATTTAACTCCTTGGTGCCTCAAGAAGCCATGAGTAATACACTACCTAACATTCAGAAAGTGATATATAATTTAGTCTTAACGGACAAACTGATATCCTTTCTTAAAATATTTTGACTAGAGATATTTTAAAATAATATGTTATTTTTAATTTGATAAATTTCTCATGATTACAACACATTGTAGTTGCTATCATAAACATATCATTTAAGAATTTTCTATTTAATAGACTTAAACTAAATAATTAGTTAACATATCACAATATGAAAAGTGTATAATATAAAGAAAACATTTTTAATATGAATAAGATTGATTATCAAGTTAGATATATGTAAAAAATTACACAATTGCCCTAAGGCATACCCCTAACTCTATAAGAAATTTGTTATAAGATAAAATAATAATAATGGTATCTGGTGTTATACCAAATGATGCATTAGAAAATATAGAAGTATCTAAGTTCCTACAATTATTTTAGAATTGTATACTAAGCCACAGTTTTGAGAAATAATTCTCCAATTTCATAACTATAAATTGTATAGTGCTGTTGAATCGTATCTCAAATGATTAAGGGCAAATCACCCATTCAGTGGGAGCGACATAGGAGTTGGTGAACTCTTAGGAAGGATTGATACATATAAACATATGAAATCTTAGGTCTAATGTTACCAAAACGGTTCCACATACTTTGTTAAATTCACCAATGAATTGTCACATAAATGAACATGTATATTTAATACACTTGTAGTATATTTATGATCAGTTCATATAATATAAAACAGAAGTAAATAACATGTTGTGCAAAAGAAAATAAAACGATTGAATTTGGTTGAATATGTAAGCATATTAGAAAGGAGTTCTAAAAGTTCCTAAAAACAAATTAAATTCATTCTCAAAGTCACTCCTTCTTATGGTACATAATGATGCATCAATAAGAGGTAGTCAGATTTTATTGGACAAACTACGATTGTTGATGAGTGAAGTTGAGTTAACCTCTTCCTATATGGATGTATACTTAAGAGTAAGTATACAAGGCTAAATTTAATTTTATCTAGAACAAAGTCTACAAATCATTCAAGATAAGAGTTGTTGAAACAATGCCTAAATATGCTAGGTCAAGGAGCTGATAGGTTGTGTGAGTCGAGAGATTATACGTAATACTTGTTTATAAGGGATCTTGTATGGACCACCCCAAATGAGTTTGGAACCGATCAATATTGATTGACCAATTTATGTTATGAACATAAGTTTTGTAAACTTGAAAAAAAAATTAATTTTGTACAAGCAATTCATAGTGTGTATGAATATCTATTCATTTGCATTGGGTGACAATTATTGTTTTAAAAAACACTGGCTTTATGACGAAGGAATTTTTTGTAGAGATTATTGGTAGTAAAAAGGATTTGGATATGATCTAAAGATAAAATTGATTACATTGGGTAAAATGTAATTGACCAAGCCTGGACGGAAACAACTAATTAGAATATCTAATAGGAACTCTTGCATATTAAAAATAAACTATGATTATCTTATAGATGTCGAAAAAAGAATTTCCTTAGTTGTCGATAAGCTATTAAGAATATTGACTCTACCATATTGCATGTGCATAAATCTGGAATGTATTTTAAGTACATTATCATAATACGATTGTGATAGTTGTATCCAAAAAGATCTGATCCATCAGTCGCAAAAGTGTCCACGAGAAGAAGACCGATGTAGTTGGAATATGATAAGCAATGTTAATTGAATAACATAATAAATTTCGAATATTTAACTTTAACGTAATAAATCCATCATTCAGTGTACTTAAGTTAGTTTGGATTTTACTTGCAAAATTATTGCTTGATATGATTTTGAGTTATGGTATATGTATGTTGAAACATAAATTCAAAATAATGATTCAGAATATGATGTTTGCGCTTAATAACCAAGGTGTCTCGAAGTCAGTGTGAGCGATTCTGAGTTTGTGGGTTATTGGATAAGATCCAAGAACTGATACAAAAGTTTCTTCCAACAGGGATTAGAGTTGAGCAAATAATTTGATGAAAATTCAAATCGTTTAAATTTCAGTCAAAATGCAGATGAATTATGTGTTTGTGAGAAAGCACTATAAAGGTTCTAAAATGTTTAACAACTATAAATAAATAAATAAATCTATGATTGTCGATGTACTCGTGTTAAACTCATTTTAGTTTGATTGTCTAATTCTAGATATTTGGTTTGAAATTAACTTTTATAATCTATATAGAAGGATGTTTGAATTATCCCCAAACGTATGCACAGACACCATATTAAAATCTTTAATATGGAGTATACAAGATGAATTTCTTATGTATTGGCAATATGAATTATCACACATGTTGTATTCTCAACAGTATCACATTTCTCTTATATATTTGATATATAGGGAAAGTATCAAATTCAAATTAAGGTCATTAAATGACAGTTTAGAGTGTTCTTGTGTATTTATGAAATACTAAAGGATTGTTTATAAAAACAATGAAATCTTTATGAAGAACAGCACGTACTCAAACTTCATAAGTGATATTGAGTATAATATGTCAATTATAAATTCATGTTCAATCTTATGAACTTTAAGTTGAAATGTTCTAAGTAAAAGTAGTGGTTGATTTAACCAAAGTCTAGGTATGTTACATTGAATAGCGCTGCAATAAAAGAAGTATAAATAAATGCTCAAATTTATAACCGAGCTAGGGGTGATTTATTGAGAATCCCATGATAGTGTTATATGAAAACAATGATGTGACATAGTTCGTAAAAAGAACCTAAAGCTCGCTGGTAGTTAAAAAACATACTCCGAAGGTTTCCACATGATAAAGGCAATTTATCAGCATCGAAGAGAGTTAATTGACAGAGTTGATAATTAAAACAACATAGCATACTTCTTACTAAGGGACTGGCTTGATTGGGTTTTTAGAAAAATGGTCGAAGGAGTTGGAATAAGGTTCCATAATTGACCTCAAGTACAAGTGGGAGACTAATAAAGTCAGGGGTATGCTCTAAGTGCAATTATGTAACTTGTTACATAATGTTAACTCGATAATCAATCTTGTCCATATTAAAGGTGTTTGATTTCTATAATATACTTTATTATTGTGATATAATTAATTAAATAATTAATTTAAATAATATTAAATAGAAAATCCTTAAATGATATGTTAATTGATAGTTCTCTCAATGTGTAGTAATCATGAGAAATTGACCATACTAAAATAACATATTACTTTAAATATTCCTAGCAAAGATGTTTCAAGAAAGGATATCTATACATCCATTGAGACTAGAATACATAACGCTTTCCAAATTTTAGAAAGTGTATTACTTATGACTTCTGTGGGCATCAAAAGGTTATGCATTGATAGTTATTTGATAACTATAGAATGACTCACTTGAGAGTTTCCTGTTTGTTAATTATAACTAAGGTCAAATATGAGATCTCGAAGTGACGATGTTACACAATTGTAACACCTCATATTTTGGAGAGACCATAATGGGAAATTAATTTAAATTAAATTAATAATATAGAGGCATTACGAAGTAAATTATTAAAGTGATTTAATTGTAAGAATTGCCCAAGTGAAATTTAATTAATTAAGTGTGAGACACTTTAAAAAGTTAATTAGATGGACCAAAAGCAATTAGAGAAATTAGGTTGGCCTTGATTAATAAAGGAAAATAAACTAAATTTTAAATAGGAAGGAATTAGTTAAGACAAATACCCAAAACCACTAACACGTATTCCTTAGCTCCAACATCTCATTCCATCTTCATTCCAATTTCATTCTACAAAAAAAATTCCAAAGAACAACAAGTCGTCCAACCACTAATTCAAGAGAAAAGAAGAGGATTTCATGCTTGAAGAGATCAAGCTTTCAAATTAAAGAAGGAAAGAAGATTTAAAACAAGTTTTCTTAAGCCAAGTGAGTAAAATATTTCTCCAAAACCTATCCTAACCTATTGGGTTCGGATTTGACTTTCATAAGAATGTTTTGATGATGTTAAACATGTTTTATGTTTAAATATTACTTTAACTATGATTTAAAATTAAATTAAAGTGGTTCATTTCATGTATTAGGGAAAAACATGGTTTAACTACATCTAAATGCCATGAAATTTTGATACGATATGTTTAATTATGAGATAGAGAGGGTTTTAATTTCATAATTTGGGAATTAATGAGAATATTTTATGAATTTCCTAAGTTATAAAAATGGTTAATTAATAATTAAAGATAATAAAATTAATTATTTTGGCCTAAAATTTTTATATAAAATAGAATATGGTAAAGGAGATTTTTGGTGAATTTTTTTGTTTTTTCTCGTCGGTTTACTATTTTATCTAAATTATATAGTGAAGGAAAACACTAATTAGGAAAGGAAAATTAATTAATTAATTAATTAATTTGGATGGTCAACATTTACTGGAAAGAAACTACAGTGATAAGAAAATTAACCAACAAGAAATTGACAACAAATTGAGTATGATAAAAAGAAGTTGCTTAAGAGGTAATAAATAAGTTTTCAATTTAATTACAAAACCACCATTGGACCATTTTTGACTAAGTGAAACTCAAACCATGGGACTAAACTTTGAATTGAGCTAAGAAAATCTACGCACAGAAGCTAGAATAGAAGAGTGGACATCACACGGGAACCCAACATACAACACACGAAGGCTTCATTATTCTTCACGATAGCTTTATTCTTAATATATGCAAAGGCTTAAAAATAGCAAGTGATAACACACCAATGTAAAAAAACTTAAGGCAACAGCACGAAATATAAATGTCCATGATGACTAAGAAAAAATAATAAATAGTAGGGCACGAAGGGGTTGCAAGTGACATCATGAAATATAAATTTTCACGATGACTAAGCAAAGAAACCTTTGATCACATGCATATATGGCCTATGGCAAATGTATACGAAGGATTGAAGCGATGAAAAAATGAAGCAGACAAAGTATAAAGATGATAATTCACTTTACAAATAAAAGCATGTGATGACAACTCTTCGCAATAATTTTCCTAGACACTAAAATGTAAGCAATGACTTGGCATGGAAAAGAATAGCAATATAATCTAATACATGCATATACACACATACACACACATATATGTTATGTCTGGAAGAAACTAAGTGCGACAGTATACACCAAGCCATATATCCAATTCGTGAATGCCTGGGAGTTAATAAAACACGAGAACCTAACTACAAGATGATAGCACACATGAAAGCTCACGTTTATAAATTTTCAGGACAACAATATACATGTAAGCTATATATAAATGTATGACTGCATGCAAACAGTACAAGCTAGTAATATATGTAAGTTGGCATTAAAATGTAGTTCACGAAATGAGATACTATGGCTCATAAAATATACGTTGAGGTGCTTGCGTGTCGACGCATGGACATGTTAATTGATAGCGTATTCTTTGCATAGAATCTAAAATATGTAAAGGATACACACAAAAAACTATACGAACTGCACAAAAACAATGGTAAGTAAAAGGGGTTGCATGTGAATCAATTCACAAAATTAACAAAGGTACTTGAAGATAAAATGGAGTATGGGTACATGAAGCACAAAATGGTACATGAAGACCAAATGAAAAATAAAACACATGATAGCAAATACGAATGGCTCACGAAGGCTTCACTTAAAATTGAACGCGATGACCATTTGGGAATTAAACACAATGGCAGTGCGGGTTAGCTTGGGATTGTACATGACTATCAATACTGTTTTAATTAAATATGACAGTTGTAGAACGATGATGTGCGATGACTTAATAGAAATAGCACACGATGGCTATATAGAAGATACTCCTCGACCACTCTTTAGAGTATAATAGGCTATAGCTTGGGAAGTTATTAACCCATAATAGTTATATTGTCCTAGGATAAATCAACTTGCGATGACTATGGGATAGTCACTCCATGATAGCTACACTTAAATGTTCGAAGGCTATGGGATAGCCAATATATAGCTAGTAAAAGGCAACTTGTAATAACTTAGGAAGCTATATTTTTCTAAGTAAAATAAAAAATACTTAAGACACTTTGAAAGACAGTTTCCAAATGTTATTGAACTATTTTATAAGGATGAGATAAATGGAAGATTTTTTAAGTTAAAATTGTGCTAACTTATTTTTGAAATGATGTAAGCTCAAAGAAGCTAATAAGTAATATAATATCATTTAAATGAAAATAAAAGTGTCTTATCTAAAGAATGATATAAGAAAAAGGATTGAATCATGATCATAAATGTATACTAACTCATGGAGTTATTGGATGATGGAGCACCTTGACTAATTGTCTAAAGTTCAATGGTATGTCGCGGCAAGCCGTAGTAGGGTTTAACCAAAGAATATTATAAAACTCTACAGAGAATTTGATGAAAAGTGCCAAAACATTTGGGGAGGATGTTATAAATAAATCGACAATGTGCATGATGGCGGTTCAAGGACTAAAAGGGGCTATTGATGCCAAGTATGGACACTTGCTGTAATGTATTCAGAGTGCTTGCATTCAGTCTCTTAGAAGAGTCCGGGGGGCTCTAGTTAGTATAGATCCCATAGGGAAATAATTCGACCTTTTCACCCGATGACGTTGTTTGAACAGAAGATTAAATTAGTGATAGGAAGACCTTGGGACGTGATCTCAAAAATCAGTTAATGATAACTTAATGAAGAAAGACTAAAACATGAGACTAGGTGATGGATGAATGATCGATGACTATTATATGATTCGGTTCATATTTTGATGATAAGTACAGTGCATACTTAACTTGAATTGATTTATATATATATATATATATATATATATATATATATATATTCGACATGATTAGATGATAAGTGTAGGAAACACTTATTGACTGAATATATGCATATGGTTCCTTTCTGTGATATATATATATATTGATGTATATTATGTTGTGATGATGAAGTTAAGGGAAAACCCAATCTGTGTTAGTGGCGTGGTCTTACCATGGATGCTTAGGGTAAAGGTCTTACTCATACCAGGTATATTCCCTCCATGTTTTTATTATTTCCCATAAACTATGGGTACTCATTCGAGTAGGTTGAGTTAATGAATAAGACATGCGTCTCTTTTAAAGACGAATAAAGATTTCGAAGACGGAGTAGGAGGCTTTCTATGTAAATAAAAGTATTTATAAATTTCCGTTGTGTAAAACCAGGATTTATAACTTGTTAAGTGTGGTGTTGGCATCTTCATATGTCGGACACACATTACTTTGATTTTTTTATTATCCATTACCCTTGCGTAGGAATGATTTGTTTTAATGAGGTAATGGATCTTGTAATTTGAATTGATGTAATAAAAAAATATTTAGCTTCTCTATTTACTTAATTGTGAAAATAATACTGAACTCACATTGTCATTGGAAAATGATTCGGTGATGACTGCAGCATCACCGACGTCTATTTTCAAGTCTCGAAGTGAGGGATGTTACAGCTTGGTATCAAAGCTTAGGTTTGGGAAACACCTGAGTAAATAATTCTAAAAAATAAGTTAAATACCTTGAAAATGAACACGTTAGGGAAGGGTATAGGCTATATATATAACGTATTTGTATTTTGATATAGATATATGGTAAATATATCTACCCATATACGATTGATCTTGCTTTTTTTACTTCCGTTTCTTACGAACCCTTGCTTATGAAGGCTAGAATGGATCTACGTAAATAAAGTTTGGCCATAGGAAGTATGAGAGTGAATGCTAGTAGAGGAGATGGCAGTACCTAAACTGACGGCCAAGGAGGAGTGGAAAACCCGAAAGTTCGTACTGAAGTCAGTACTCAAGTGTCTACCCAGGCCGAAGGAGGAATGGATATGAATGTTTTGTTTCGCTAGTTTATGATGGAAATGATGAGGCAATGGCTAGATGGAGCTGTCGAGCCGAGATAGTAAGAAGCGAGAAAATGAACTTTTCTAAGATGAACAAAGATTTCAAGAGTTGTGGAGGAAAGGAGTTCACAGCAAAGGAGTCTTCTTTAGAGGTGTTGAACTAGTTGAAGGTATGCGATTGTATTATCAAAGATATGGGATATACTAATGCTCAGAAGAGGAGGTTGGCTTCTTGTCAACTTCAGGAGGATTCATTTGATCGGTGGGAGGCAGTGATTGCTAAAGTTGTTGAGGAGGAGATAACCTAGGAGCAGTTTAAGGAGCGATTCAATGCTCGGTTTATCCCCGATTCATAGAAGAGTGATTTATGCAAGGAGCTCCTTGACTTGAAGCAGAGAGAGATGACTTTGGCAGAGTAAATTAACATTTTAATGCTTTATTGAAGTATGGAAGGGTGCATATCAATATTTAACTGAAGAAGAATGAAAAGTTCATTGAAGGACTAAAGAAGAGGTTGAATCACAAGGTGATGGCTTATTTGTTGGCTCCGTTGGGCATGGTGGTGGAAATGGCGAGAAGGTGTGACTGCTTGTATCGGCAAAAAAAAAGGCTGATGTTAAGCCCAAGGGTGGGCAAAAGAAAAGGATTAATCCAATTTATAACATAAACATAGTTACCAACTTTTCAAAATCAATTTGTTGAAATTTTATTATGATCTTTTCTAAGTCTCTAAATTCATTCATAGGTACGAACTAATACCATTCCAAGTTATAACACAAACATCAAATTTTAGTTATCAAAAATTTTCCAAAATTCTTAGAAAAATTCTAACACCTTAAATTTACAAAAAAATTCGCCAGCGTCTCCTTGCGCGGTTCGATCGAAATTTTTTACAATATATATAATCACAAATATACATCTCGTCTTTAAGGATGGGGGCACCCCATAGAGAAAATATATAAAAATACGATATGTAATCCGAGATGTGTACCTTTTATTAGTATTAGAAAGCATATAAAATCAATATAATGCTAAAGCGAGCTCCAAATGCAAAGCATACGTCATCCGCACATACTAACCACTCAACAACCAATGAGAACAAGTATAGGGAAAGTAATATCAATATATATAACATAGACTAGTACAATAACTATATGAAAATGTAGCAAATGTAGCAAGAGGAACGTCAAACAAATAATATCCATCCAATAAATTCATAACCATATCAATTTGCATTTTCCAATGTCAGCATTTAATTTTTTGAACTCGTACGATGTACATATACCATCGATACCCAAAACCATACATGATCGCTCGCTCGATTATACAATTTCACTTTCAAACTAGTATTGTTCGCACGACCACTCTAGTGTGAACTCAGATCTGGTTCCTGAATTAGAAACCACCATTCTCCTTGCACAGCCATATACTATGATAGAGAATATCAGAACTGATCAAATATCTGCATCAGTGTTCACCGTCAAGAATCGAGTTAATAATCCTTGCTTGGATCAGTGAAATCACCTTGAAATCATATATTCAAATCTAGATTAAATAGTTATATGAATAAAATGATCTATGTATAAGTTACGTATTTATTTCAATTGGTTTCTTATTATATCTCATTCTTTTTTATTCAGATTCTTTTATTTACAACCATTATTTATAACCATTATTCACATTACTTTATTCACATTCATTTCTTTACTTTCATTTTTCATATTCATTTTTATTTACATTCATTTTATGTTTAACAACATTTCACTCCATACTAAATTCATTTATGAGTCATTTCATAAATTTTACTTAAGTTTATAAACATTTTCTTTAATACCACAATCATTTATAAACCATTATGTAAGTTTATTATAAACTTTTATATAACACTCCTCATGTTTATTTTCATTTTACAACTTAAGTTCATATCCATTTCAATTCAAATTCAATTTCATTTAACTCATTTCATTAATTCACTTCACTTACCTTAACTTTAGTCAAATTTCTTTTCAAAATTCATTTTGTTTAACTTAACTTAATTAAATCTCATTTCATTGTTCAATTTCAAATTTACTTTTCTTAACATTTATATTTAGCCACTTTAAAATTTTTGTTTTAACTTACTAATTCTCAAAATTTATAAGTTATAAACTTATTTTCTGATATTTTCATAACACACTTAAATGAAAATTTTCAAAGTTTAAACACCCCGTACTTATTTCAAATTATTTCGAAATAATACTATAAATAATTTCTTTGTACTTCAAATCATACTTTTGAATTTTAAAATCAAAACTAGTTTTACCAAAACAAAACTCCAATGGTAGAAATCCGTCACTAAAAAACTCGAAAATGAATATTGATGATGCTGCAGTCACCATCCAATTATTTTCCAACAACCGAAGTGAGTTCAGTGCTTTCTATTTATTTTAAATCTCATTTCAAAATATTCTTAATCAACATATTTTAAAAATAATACTATTTTTATTCTTCCAAAACCTTTGAAAAACAATTTTCAAAATCGTCGAGATTTAAATTCTCAAATTCTCAGCTTTTAAACCCTTTTTATTTACAAATCATATTTATAAACTTTTCTTATATATAATTTCACTTTGGTTATATAAAAACATTCCTTAATTGTTTATCTTTGTTTGTATATTATAATAATAACAACTTTTATTAGAACATAAACAACAAACAACAAATGATAATAATCAAATATTATCATTCACTAACCAAACACACCATATATAACTATAGTAATTCTTGAAAAATTATTCTTCTATATATAAAATAAGATTTCATAAAATTGTTTCATTTACCATTTCTTAAAACAATACTGTGTCGGTTTGCCTTGTTTAAGTGTTTAGAAATCTCTATCAATATCCAGACATCCAACTTACCGACCAAAATTCATAAGCCACTCAATAGATAAATTTACGCACTGTAACTTTTTTTATAATCAATAACAAATACGCTCTCATATATGTAATACACTCAAAAATCATAACAAGGCATTCCATTACCTTATCTCTTAATGAGCTGCCGCACCAAAGCCAAGGTTCTCATTTAACCGTGCGCTCTGATACCAGCTGTAATGACCCGCAAATCCGCACAGTTCGAGCTGACAATAGACCACACATGTCCAACCCAATGAATGAAAAGAAATATAGTTATTGGAAAGAAAGAAGAAAAAAGAAGAGAAGAGAAGAAGAAACTAAAACAATACAGAATCTCACAATCGCAACGAAACAACATATAATATAATATCAACGATATTTACAAAAGAGAAACTATAATATACATACATCCATCAGAGTACAACATCGGATCAGAATCATCCACTTGGACAGTTATAACAACCCATTCTCACAAATGCTGATAATTTCAACAACAATGCAACAAAAAATAAACATATTCGTGAGTATGACCTGAAGACCTCTAGCTCGTCTGTTGAAGCTCCAAAGCATCCAAATATAAATTTGTAAATATGCCCGGTCTAAATTGAGCATTGAAAGGGAAAAATGTCTAGATCGGTCTGGTAAACCAACGTAAGAAAACGCATCTCAATTTGAATTTTTAAAGTTATCAAAAAAAATTCTTTTTCAAAACAAAAGGTATCTCGTAAGACCACGCCGCACATAAACACAGACGGGTTTTTACCTTACGATAACCAAAATATTTCATATCAAATTCTGTTATATTATACTAATGACTAGTATACAAATAATATTAATCATAGCCGAAAATGTTACCACTATTAAATTCCAACATACTGGGCTCTACAACTAAAGTCGCAAGCTCGTATTGGACAATTGTTTCCCAATAAATGACCAGGTAATGGACTACCTTCCAGCAGTACATCTCTAGAGGAATGTACCAAGACCCAACTGATGGTCCTCTGCCAAGATAAGAACGGCCTACCTCTAACTAGGTAGTACCGAATACATTATCACCTCAGTTGTTACTGACCTATCCGAGAGCTCCTTTCGCATACACCATAATAATTTAAAACCCAACATTATAGCAAGAATATATATATAAGGGGATGATTGCGAATCACATAGCCTTGTTGCATCTACCACGTTTTAGTCATTTCTGGGTGCGAGGCCTGAGGTAATGGTTACCTTTCACATAACACATTCCACTTTGAATGCTTCCTTTCCATTCCATAATCACATAACTGATTCCTACAAATGTATAACTACTGAGCTCGTATGTCTCAGGAATGGGTGTTAAGCTAAGAGAAGTTGCCTTCTTCGCCACCAAACAGATGATACATTTGTAGAGATCAATTAATGTGATATAGACATGCAACGTTAGACATCCAACCATACAAGTTGTCTAGGAATAGGAAAAACTGAAGGAACTCTCCTGCCACATCCTGTCGGAAATCAACCTTAGGATTATTAGTGAGAAGACCTTGCATATCGAAGATTTTCATAACAAAGCACTATTGCCATCATATATATATAATATCCTTCGACCAAGAACGAAGCCCGATAGATTGGAGTACCATAGTCACTTCGCACTATTCGAATTAACATTCTTAACCCAAACGTTAATCAAGCCAACACAGTTGGCTTCTTGCTAAGTACATGACTAATCAGTTCCTATATCAAGTCAAGGAACCAAAAATAGCCAAACTTGGTAGTTGATTATTTAATTATCAAAGCAACAAATAAAATCTAGCACATAAGCAGTCACTAGGCCCATTTAATTAATACTTTATTAATTAAATCACTTTCCAAATATTTACTCAAAATATCTTTAAAAGGATATATTTTCAAAACCATTTCAACTGTTCAATATTGGAAAACATTTCTATATACTTATAACAATGTTATAAGTATATTTAATAACACTACCATTTTGGAGACATGCTAAATAGATTTCTACAACTGTGCAACTCTCGAGTTCATACGCCTCGGAATGGGTATTAAGTATAAGAAATAATGCTTCCTATACCACCAAGCTTTTAGTATGACCATAAGAACCAATTCGTGTATTTTATAATGGAAGGTCAAAACAAAATTTATTGGGTCAAAACGAATGTTGTGTAAAACATCGTTACGATGACCCTTCGATTAATTATATATATAAATCCTATATAATAGATAAAACATTTCCTTTGAGAAATCATTTACTATAACAATAGTGTTATAGTCTATACCTTTGTTATCTGGCATTTTGACCCAACTATAGCCGAACTTACTGGACAAGTTAGACTCGACTGTCATCAAGGCCCGTAGCCCAGAGCGATGATTATGGGGTCCAAAAATCAAGCACAAATAATAATATGACGCAGAAGCATGAAAGTTTACTACTCCTCGAAGATTGATCAGGCACAATCCGTATTCTACATTATGGATCATATCGTATTGATTCCATAACTCAATTTTGTAGCGATGATCAGTCAATAACTCAAAATCTACACATGCAATCAACATGAAACTTGGAGTACATGCTTACTACAACATATGGAACACCCCCTAAGGATCTTATTCCAATTGGAGGAAGTTGGGAGGATCGGCAAAATTCCCTTTGGAGGGATCGATGGAAATCAGAATTTAAGCAACACTACTTCATGGAAAATGCAATATCTCACAAACCGTATGTTGGAATTGCACGAAATTTGAAGATCAAGTGCTAACATCATAAAGCACCACTCATAGGGATCACAACCCATTTGAACACACTAATAGGGATCGATACCGATCCCTACTGTGGGCCCCCTTAATGGACCTGGAATTTTTTGGATGGCCTCGTCTTGGTCTCCCGAACCTTCAGCCAAAATTTCAGTCCGATCCGTGCATGTCTTCCCCTATAAATACAACAGGCATGGCATTAGAAAAGAGATCCTACTTTCTCTACCGAGCCTCTGCCATTTTTATTCTTCCCTTTTGTACTAGTGGATCTCAACTGATCTAAACATTCTTGTAATCATAATCAAATGGAACGTCAATAAAAATATAAAGTAGACATAGGCCAAGGTTGCCGAACCACTATAAAAATCTATGCTTTCATTTATGATTTTTGTTATGATTTAATTTCATTCTTCATTTAGTCTCTACTAGATTCTATTGGGTGTTGATGCCCATTTTTAGCATCAACATTTTGGTACTTTCACTGAGAATCGAATTCTCAGCTTGATTGGATCTCATCATCTACTTATGGATTCCCATATTCACGAGATAGATCCAGTAATTAACCTACAAACTTCCTATTCTACTTAGATTTGGAGGAAATCTAAAGGAAGCTAGTAGCCATGGTTATAGGAATTAAGTCCACTTCCCATATTTTTGGAGGATCTGATTATTCTAGTGTTCTTGTTTGGAGTTGTTCATGTCTTCATGTCCATTTGGAAGGGATAAGATTCACTCGCGTTTGCAAGTTCTTAGGATCAAAAATGAAGTTTGCACTCAATTTAGCCAAAATGGCTGATCCCTCTCTCGAAGCCTAAATGGTCGATCCTTCTCTCAAGGCCAAAATGGTTGATCCCTCTCTCAAATCCTAGATGATCGATGCCTCCAATATCAACCTCAACTATTCCCTTAGCCTAAATGACTGAACACTCACCAAGGCAATTCAGCCGACTCCTAAATACATATACAAGCTCAATACCGGTCCCTAAAAAAGCATCAATACCAATCCCTCCAGCATCTATATCGATCGCTCCAAAATGTATATACACTGATCCCTCTACAAGGTACATATCCCTCTGTAATGCATTTACACCGATCCCTTTGTAAGGCATATATACCGATCCCTCTGTAACACATATGTACCGATCCTTCTCTAAGGAATATATACCGATCCCTCTACAATTACATATACCGATCCCTCTATAAGGCTTATATACCGATCCCTTAGCAAAAATGATTGATCCCTTGTATGACTGATCCCTCCATATGATCGATCCCTCCATATTATCGATCCCTCCTTATGATCGATCCCTCGTATGACCGATCCTTCTATATGACCGATCCTTTCATATGACCGATCCCTCCATATTAATGATCCCTCGTATGACCGATCGCTCCATATGATCGTTCCTTCCATATTATCGATCCCTCATATGATCGGTCTATCCACTATCGATGCCTATGTCACGTTTTTCTAGAAGCAGACCCTATACCACTGATTCCTTTCCATGGCAATTCAGTCGATCCCTATATGGATCGGGTACGATCCATTTTGTAAAAAAATAACTCTAAATTTTTTTCCCGCAGCACGGTGCCCCCGCATTTTGGATTCGAAACTCAACTTAATGATGGTGTGTTCTATCCACTTCCCTTACATCCTGTGACTGACCGGGTTATAGGGAATCAAGCGGCATCTGCTGAATTGCATTAAAGGAATGGATAAGGAACTGCTACTCAAACGGTATACCCAAAGGTTGGAGAACCAAGATGATATGACATGAGCTGGGATTGGTTACTAGATCAGGCTTCTAGGGTAGATTGCGACTACTCTTAACTGACCAACTTCCAAACCCTTGACTTGCCAGCTAAGATACGATGGCTTGTGTGATGACTGCCCTACACCACTTATTATGCCATCTCAAAGTATGGCTATCCATCATCAAAGTCGAACTTGAAGTAGTCACCCATTTGACTTGAAGCAAACCTAGAAAGTTTTGGCCCAAGGTCAAACTCGGGTAAAATCAAGATTTTCTCCAAGCAAATAGAAAATTTTCTCGGGTCGGACCCCAAGTAAATTATCACTAATTCGTCACACGTTGGACAATCATGCATACAACATTCATAAGCATTACAAACAGCCGTAACTTTAAAATTGACCAGACTAGCGATGATTGGAGCATTTCCCCAGTCAAAGCCCATTTACTGAATCCATTCAATATCCAGAACATCCTAAGAGATTCAACATGCCAACTATGCCGGCGTATTTTGGAAACGCAGACACCCAAGAGAATCTCAAGAAAAATGAAGGGGGCCAGAATTTTGCTAGAGCAACGAATGCAATTAAATGCCGATTCTTTCCTATATTCCTTGGGGAATAGAGATCGATCGTGTGATTTTGCAATCACCGCCCAGGTCCATCTCCACGTTTAATTAGCTGGCTAAGGAGTTTCCCCAACTTATCTCAAGTGCCAGGCAAGTTGCTCAAAGACTTTTGGTAGAGATTTAACACCACTGTCATTAAAGTGAGCAATCCCAACGAGAATATCATACTGATGGCATTGACAAGGGGAATCGACCCCGAGACACACTTTGGCGATTGGTTGCCTAGAGAGCCTCATATGACCTTGAATCATTTATGTTACAAAGTGAACCAGAACCTAAGATAGAAGGAGGTATAGCAAACTAGGAGAAAGAACAATGCAAGCCCGCTTGATGAAGGAAGTCAAAGCGAGGGTAGCATTGAGGCCTTAGATGGGGACTCGGTTTCTAGGAGATGACCCAGAATCCCAAAATCCAACTTATATACTCCTTTGAACAATTCAAACAAAAACATCTACTCAAAGACTCAGGACTCGAAGTAGTACTGGAAATCAACCTTGAGAAAGTCCACCGAAACACAGAAGAAATCCGAGAAATGTTGAATATTTCAAGATACACATGGTCATAGCGCTAATGATTGGCGACACCTTCGAGATGTGATCGAAAGGAAGATCCGGGAAGGAAAGCTTCAATAATATGTGAAAGCCCCACAAAATGGCCAGTAGGGAACATCCGACGCTTACCAATAATAACCTTTGATTATCAGTTGTACCACCTAAGGTCGATTTCCACCGAGGAGGCCGAGGCAAAGTAGAATAGCGAGCATTTGACACTGCTTCACTTATCAATAAGATTTATTTCATTTTCAATTATGCTTCAAACTATGACTAACTTGAACTAAACTACTTTCGAACGATGCAGGTGACCAAGTAATTAGATTTGGGTGCCAACCAACCTCCACCGGCAATAATCGGACCTTTGCAGGATCATCAAGAAGAGCGTGATTCAACGCTCATCAGCTACAATATGCCCTTGACTTGGGAGCAAGGACTCAAAATGGAAAATGGATGTGACTCCACCATCCATTTACTACTCTATGCTTCAATTCTGGCAGAACATCTATGCCTTACTCAGAGCCCAACAAGGTCAGAATCTGATACAAAGTGGATACGAATAACCATCCACTTATCAACCTTCGCACTTGTGGAGACCAAAGAAAGATTTAGAGTGGATGCAACTCGACCATCCACTTCCCAGCTCATGCTTGAAGCTCGCGGAAATACTTATGCCTCTCCCGAAGCTCAGCACAACCGAGGTCCAACTAAAGTGGACTTGATTTGACCGTCCACACATTAACTCGTGCCTTGGACAAAGAAGTTCGATCGAAAGCTCGAATAAAGTAGGCATGACCGACTGCCTAGTCATCAACCACCGCCCTCAACACGTGGACAGGACTACAGCTTGCAGTGGATGTGACTTAATCGTCCACCTAAAAATTCTCTCCCTCGACTTGCCGGGAGGAGTACGAAGCAAAAGGATGGATGCAGTTCAGCCGTCCATTAACCAAATCTGGTTCATAGAGCACGGACCAGAGTTTAAACATCAAATGGGTGTGACTGACCACCTATCATAAAACTCTGGTCCCTAGAGTGTAGATCGGAGTATAAACACGAAAAGATAGACATGATTTGACCATCCATTGAACAACTCTGATTCCCAGAGTGTGAATCGGAGCATAAACACAAAAAGATGGATGTGGTTTGACCATCCATCGATCAACTTTGGTTCTTGGAGCGTGGATCAGAGTATAAACATCAAATGGGTATGACTGGCCACCCATCATAAAACCATAGTACCCAAAACGTGGACCGAAGTATAAACACAAAAAGGTGGACGCGGTTCGATCATCCATCGATCAACTCTGGTTCCTATAGTGCAGACCGAAGTATAAACATCAAACAAATGTGACTAACCACCCATCATAATACTCTGATCCCTGGAGTGTGGACTGGAGTATAAACACAAAATGTGGGTGTAGTTTGACCGTCCACTCCTTAAATCTTTCCCATTACTTGGAAGTAAACACATGACTTAAAGTAGATACAATCTGTTCATCTCCTTCCCTGCTCAAGCTCAAAGTTCTTCAGAACACTCATCTTACTCCCAAGGCCCGGCAAAAACTGGATCCGAATGGAAGTGGACATGGTATGATCGTCCACGCATCGACTCGTGCCCTGTATGCAGGGGGCAGTTTAAAAGCCCAAGTCTAAATTGGACGTGGTTCGACCGTCCAATCCAAAGAGGAAGTGATATGTCCATCTGGGACCTTGTTTGTGGCCGAGGTATGGCAAACTATGCAAGCCTTTATCGAACATCGGCAAGCCTAAAATCCAAACCAAGACATTGGCGCGGTTCGACTGTCTAACAAATAACTCTGGTCCCCGAGTATGGATTGGATTATAAACAAAAATTGGGTGCGGTTCGACCACCTGCCAATAAACTCTTATCCCCAGAGTGTGGATATGAGTATAAACAAATAGATGAGTGTTATTCGGCCACTCTGTATTCCATAAACTTTGGTCTGAAATAGATAGGAGGATTATAAACCCACTAAGGATGGAATTCGACCATCCACGAACTAATTCTACTAACCTAAGAATGGAAACGAGAGTAAAAACTACTACAAGCTGGATACAACATCTTACCGTAGCTCTGGTTGGGTGATCTTTACAACTTAAGGCAACGACCGCAAGAAGGACTCTGTACAAACCCAATCGAAATGACGTTTGAAGTTATGGGCGACCGACTATATCGCACCACCGGGTCGACAGGCAATGTCGATCTAAGCTTTCCATATTGTCTCACTGGATCAACAATATCAATTCACATCAAACACAAACGAATGTGACCCAAATGTCCTTCGAAAAATTTCGATCAGCGGAGTGTAGATAGGAGAATAAACCATGAATGAGTGTGACTGGATCATTAATTCTCCAACACCCTCCTTCGATCTATCAAAAGGAATATGAAAACGGATAAGCAAGACCTAACTGCACCTAAACGACCTCTCTCCCTAGATTTGGTTGGAGAATATGAATCAAAATGGATGTGATTGACCGTCCATCTCTGGATGAATGCGATGCGACCGTTCGTTCGTTGACTCTTACCATGATTCGACTAGAAGAGAAATACAAAATAGATGTGACTCGACCGTCCGTGCACTAATCCTTGCCCTTAGTCCGGTAGGGAGAGCATTAATCATTGATTGGACATGACTTGCGTTTCTACTTATCGACATATTCCCCAGACATGGGGACACGAGCGAGAAACTAGATGAATGTGAACTGACCATTCATTGATCAACTCTAAGTCCTTGGAGCTTAGGTGGGAGTATAAACATGACTAGGATGAGACTCGACCATTCATGTGTACATTTATTAAATTGAGACCGGGGCGGAAGTGTGATCATCCAAAGACTAACTGCAATAGCTCAATACCGTGACTCATACATGGTGTTTACGATGACTAGAGGCTACGACAAAAAGAATGCCTAGATATGGAATTGTCAAATCGATGCTCAAGCTCATTGGCAACTGACCATAACTCCAACCCGAACAACAAGTAATAGATTGTAAGTACATTGAATGAAAAGCCCATTACTCGAATACACAAGACTAAACTCTACTTGGTGTTTGATTCAACACTCCTTTAAGCCCGATCTTTAACCATCGTAGATAATTGCTAAAAGCGTCTAAACCCACCACTATTAGACTTAACATTTCATGATAAGAAACTGGAGTTTGACAGGAGTAACCATCATCATTGCCCGTCTCAACTGGATTTCATGTTGATTGTTATGCGAAACAATTATATTTGAACTCAAGGATCGTCTATTGGCATATAGGAATCTAACATTCATATTCATGTTCACTTAGAGTGTATGTTAAAATTCACACAAGTACAAATATGCTAATCTATTCAAGTCTGAAGTGGTGAATATCTGGTTTAAGGCCATATGCTAGTTGTCAACTCGCCTTTTGTCAAGATCGTAGACATGCGGATTTAACTCAAATGATTTATCGGTTATCGAGCTGGAATATGATGGTATTGGTTCAGATTATGGATAGACGATCAATCACGGATGACAAACATGATTATGAGGTCGGGATTCGGT
Organism: Allium cepa; assembly: GCA_030765085.1. Taxonomy (NCBI): domain Eukaryota; kingdom Viridiplantae; phylum Streptophyta; class Magnoliopsida; order Asparagales; family Amaryllidaceae; genus Allium; species Allium cepa. The sequence continues at coordinate 186,978,587 of CM060934.1, forward strand.
ATAGTCGATGGATAAAAAGCGTAGAATACTTGGAATATGGGTTTCGACCAAAGTTGAGTTGCTTCAGGTTGCTTGGAGTTTGCTTTGAGTCACATTTGGATTTGCTTTGGGTTTTCGAGATGGTTGCTTAGAGTCAGGCCATGCGTACTTCGAGTCACTGAGGGATCGGCATGTTTTCGTAGGGTCGATGTTAACTTCGGGTAGGTAACCATCATGCTTCGAGGCGGCAGCTAGCAAGCTTCAGGTCGGCATAAAGCTCTGGGGTTGGCATCATGTTGGGATCGGTATGTTTGAAGGACTTTGGATCGGCACTTCCATGAACTCAGGTCGGCATTAAGGAAATAGGATCGACGTGTTAGGACACTTCAAGGGGTCTGCTTCGGGTCATCTTCGAGGCAACTTCGGGTCGGCATATTAACAACTTGGGATCAGTCGTGATGAAGGGTATGGGCTCGAAAATGGTTTTGGTAGGCCCGTATCACTAAGGAAGCCCAGTAACCATGATTTTGCCTATAAATACAGTGGGCGAGGTTTCAAAAAGGGGGATTCTCATTATGTTTCCCTTCATCTTCTACCTAAAGGCTACTCTACCAATTTTGTTTTAAAAACTCTGGATTGTAATTGTAATCAATTCTCTGACAATAAAAAAAGAAATTTTTGGAGTGGACGTAGGCTAGAGTCAGCCGAACCACTATAAATCTCGTCAATTTACTGCTTTCTTTTTAATTTTTTAATTCTTCATATTTATATCCTCTTCATTTATTCAATCTGTGATATATGACTATGAATTGGTGCTTTCATCTTCGATTGGGTGTTTATGACCAAATTTAGCGTAAGTATTTTGGTACTTTCACTGAGAAAGCTAACACTCGGGGATTTGGAAGCTTGGATTTGGGAAGTAATGGCTAGGCAATCAACGAGGAGACAAAGAGAAAGGGAAAGATGGAAACAATGATGGATGTTATGCTTGAAAAGATGCTTAAGAAGGAGGAGGAAATCCAGGATTAGAAACAGGAAAAAGAAGCAAGAAGGATGTTGGATGGAGCTATGGATTTTTCTGTGGATCAGAACTTGGATGCATGCTTGGAAGAGGATGATCCAGGATCCCCTCATGGACTTGGAGGTAGGAGGGGAGTTATGATTGGAAGAAGCCTATGGATGCTAGAGCAGTTGGAAATTAGAACCCAGGACTTGGAGTGGAAATTAGCAAGCTTAGGTATTGATTGGATCAGCCGGGGGCAAACCCCAACCAAGTAGAATGGATTAGAACAACTTCCAATGGAACTGACGGCACAGATTCAGATGGCTTTGCTTGGAAATGGATAGAGGTGATGGAAAAGGAGCAGCCAACATCCACCACAAATCGAAGCTAGCCTCGGCTTAAGGGTACAGGACATCGTCTTTCGATGGCATAAACTAAATAACTAACAATAAATCCCACATCAAAGCGGCTAAGTCACTTACACATGCATGAGATCATGAATGGTAGTTAGGCATGCTCTGAGATGGCAATGAACCACCATGACAAATAATTCAGAAATCCACTCGAACATAAAATCTAACATTGATAATACTGAACTTCGACCACGAACAGTCACATCTCCCTTTTGAATGGCACCCGACCTCGAACAGTCATAATTTGCCTAGAATGGCATTCGACCTCAAACGGTCATAATTCGCCTCGAACGGCACCTGACCTCGAATGGTCACAATTCACCTTGAACGGCATGCGACCTCAAACGGTCACAATTTTCCTCGAACGAAATCCGACCTCGAAAGATCACAGTTTTCCCCAAACGGCACCCGACCTTGGACTATCACATTTCGACTGGAACAGCACCCTAACCAGAGAGTTAAGGGACGAACACTTGAAGTCAATTAGAAATTGTTCGCTTAATGTTCAGGGATACTAAGCTAGAGTGCAAAGAGTGACGCTGCTTCGCCGGAGAGCGACATGATCGGCTCGCTCGATGTTGTTTCCCCTTCACCGGAGAATGACAGGATAGGGTCCAGCAAGAGTCCGGATTGGCTATATTCGATCAAGGAATTAGGCCATGGCATCGCTTAATATTCAGGGATATTGAACTGGAGTGCAGGGAGTGATGCCGCTTCGTTGGAGAGCGACAGGATCGGCTCGCTTGACGTTGTTTCCCTTTCGTCGGAGAGTGACAGGATGGGATCCGGCAAGAGTCCGAAGAGGCTAGGATTGGTCTAGGAGAACCAGGGCATTGCTTAATGTTCAGGGATACAAAACCGAAGTACAAGGGATAGGTTGCTTCATCAGAGCACGACAAGATCTGCCTATTCAATCGTTAAGTTTGGATCGAGCTTAGCAAGGGTCTAGAAAGGCCGTCAACAATCCGGAGAGATCGTAAGATTCGGTTACTGACTTCCAAGATGTGAAATGGATATTGATTTGGCTTTGAACAGTTAAGGATTTGGCTAAGGACCCAGATTGGTCCCAGATTTGGATATGGACCCGACAAGGTCCCGGATTTGGATTTGGACCCGGAGAGGTCTCGGGATTTGGACATGACCTGAAGTGGTCCCAGATTTGGATAAAACGATCCGAAGAGATCATAGATTCGGTTAATGGATTTGGAATGGATTCGAAATTGGATAATGACTCGGGACAGTCGTGGATTTGGCTATCGAACTTGGTTGGAATTGCTTGATGATGGATTGGATGATATGACTATGGATGGAATATGAACTTTGGATATCGGATTAAAAGCTACTAAAAACATGCCTTCCAATAGCAAGGCATGTTTTGGGGGGCAAATGTTAACCCGCGTTTTGGCAAGACCCTAGACATGCGGATTTAACTCAAACGATTGCTCAATTAATGAGGCTGGAATATGATGGTGTTGATTCAGATGATGGATAGACGATCAATCACGAATGATAAATATGATTATGAGGCCGGGATTCGGTATAGTCGATGGACAAAAAGCTCGGAATACTTGGAATATGGGTTTCAACAAAAGTTAAATTGCTTCGGGTTGCTTGGAGTTTGCTTCGAGTCATATTTGGATTTGCTTCAGGTTTTCGAGAGGGTTGCTTCGAGTCATGCCAAGGCGTACTTCGGGTCACTGAGGGATCGGCATGTTTTCACTGAGTCGATGTTGACTTTGGGTCGGCAACCATCATGCTTTAGGTCGACAGATTGCAAGCTTTGGATCGGCATAAAACTCTGGGGTCGGCATCATGTTGGGATCGACATATTTGAAGGTCTTCGGTTCGGCACTTCCACGAACTCGGGTCGGCATTAGGGAAATGGGATCGACATGTTTGGAAACTTCAAGGGGTCTGCTTCGGGTCATCTTTGAGGCAACTCTGGGTCGGCATATTAACAACTTAGGATCGGTCGTGATGAAGAGTATGGGCTCGGCTATGGGTTTGGTGGCCCGTATCACTCAAGAAGCCCAGTAACCAGGATTTTGCCTATAAATACAGCAGGCGGGGTTTCAAAAAGTGTGATTCTCATTATGTTTCCCTTCATCTTCTACCTAAAGACTACTCTACTTTTTTGTTTTAAAAACTCTGGATTGTAATTATAATTAATTCTATGACAATAAAAAGGAAATTTGTAGAGTTGACGTAGGCTAGAGTCAGCCGAACCACTATAAATTTCGTTTTTTTACTGCTTTCTTTTTTATTTTATGTAATTCTTCGTATTTATATCCTCTTCGTGTATTCAATCTGTGATCTGTGATTGTGAATTGGTGTTTTCATCTGCGATTGGGTGTTTGTGACCAAATTTGGCGCAAACACTAGTTCAAGTATGCAAGTAATATATGGCATGTCCCATTGGTTGATTTCAAGTTCTTAAGATCTAATACGTTCATGTCAAATAAAAAACTGCTAAGTTCTATTAAAACAAAGGATCGAAACTGATCCCATTGCTTGGGCAAATCCATTTAAGCATTTTTCAGCTCATAACATAACGCCAATATCAAGCAGCATTAACACAGTCGGTTCTATAAAGATTAGACCACAAAGACGAAGAAGAGGGGACAAGAGAATCCAAGGCTGCACCCTTTGAGCTAATGATCGACATATGGTCAGCCATGATGACCCATCACAGTTCTAGAAGATCGGATCACAGCTTAGTGCAGCGATGATGAAGGAATTAGCTGGTTTTGTCAGAACAAATCTTGATGAATTCGTTTGGACCCATTTTGACATGTGTGGGATCTCGCCAACTATCATGAGCCATGCATTGAATATCGACCCGAGGCATGTCCCAGTAAAACAAAAGCAACGTGTCATGGATCCGGAGAGATCTGTTGCACTTGAAGTGGAAGTGGATAAGCTCAAAAACAATAGGTTAACCCACGACACCCTCTACCAAAATGGGAATCCAATCCAGTTCCAATGAGAAAAGCTAATGGAAAGTGGCAAACATACATCGACTACTCTTACCTAAATAAGGCATGCCCGAAGGACAACTTTCCACTTTTGAGGATCGACCAGCTGGTAAACACAACCACTGGACATGAACTGCTTTCATTTATGGGTATACACTCCGGATACAACCAGATCCTGAGCACGTCCTCGACCAGGGGCACACTAACTTCATTACCGATGTAGGGCTATATCGTTACGTTGTGATGTCATTTGAACTGAATAATGTTGAAGCTACTTACCATAGACTGGTCAACATGATGTTCTGTAGAATATGCGAGTATATGATTTTTGTTTGATGATAACAAACATATGTGTGTGTGTGTGTGTGTATTCATTTAAATATATTCGTTAATGTACTATTTTATTTTTCACATAATTAAATAAATATTTTCTGAATAAAATAGATAACATAGAATTTAAATTCAAACAGATATTTTATTCAAACAAATATTTATTACAATTTTGAATAGTACAAATTTGAGCTCTCATATATATATATATATATATATATATACAATTTTCAATTACAATACAAATTTGACCATGTCATAATTTTCATTTACATTAGCATCTCACTGCATATCACTCATTCACTCGTATTTATCTTCAACTTCATTCCAGATTGAATCAGCATTTGAGCGATCTCTAAAATAAACACTAACGCAGTAAAATTGAAAAGAAAATATTTTGCAATGTAAAATAAAATATATTTTGAAAATATTTTTTGCCTTAGTTATTTGAGTTGTTCGTCATCATTTAATTTTGAATTCATCATACACGAACAACTTGTGACATGCACAGTGTATCACTGTACATGCCACAAGGCCGTGCACACCAATATACACTTGATAAAATTATAGAGACAAGTGAGCATAAGGATAAACCCAAATCAAAAGCCGGGTTCAACTCAAGTCAAACACAACTAAAGTCACGATATTAGCACAAGGTCAAACCCGAGCTATTAGCTGGATTCAACACAGGTGCAACTCAAATGCATACATGAATGCTATGATCAAAAATTCAAATGGCATTAAGACAGCAGCATGCTCAAATATAAAAAGGTCAAAAAGAAAATGGAACAAGCAATAATGTAGCAGCCTCAAAATCAAAGACCAGACCCAAATCAACATCATGTATACATCATAAAAAGCAATATGCATATGGTCAAGCACAAGACTCAACAGTGGAGTTGAAACAATGTCAACATGCAATATCGACCAGTGCAGACACAACACAATACAATACAACAGTATGGAAGTGAAGACTACAGGTGCAAAGCAACAACAATGCAACCCAGACTAAAATCTATTTGCAATAACCAAAGGCAACCCCGGTTATAATATAAAACTAGTTTGAAGCAATAAATGCAAAAGGACAACTCAACTAACAAGTTCAATTAGACCAGAGGCAACTCCAAGCAGACTATACATGAACCAAATAACAAAACCGAGTGCAATTTCAAGTGAACTCAACAAGACAGTCAAATTCAAATGCAAACTGACTTGAAGGAACAAGCACATGAAACAGCATATATTCAGTGTGAATAAGACTACAATACCATAGTATATCACATATAACTTCATGCATCAGGTCAAAATCAACCGGTGCAACAAGATAACGGTGACACAATGAAGCAGTTCAATATCCAACCGAACAAAAAACTTGAACGAACAGTGACAAGAAGCATCAACCAACATTTCAGTGGCAACAACAACCATGAAATACAAGTGCACTAACAAATCGAAGCTATGCTATAAAATATATATAAAGTGCAAACCACGATGAACCAAATCAAAGCCGAAACAATGACAGTGACACATCAGTTTTGAACAAAGACAGAGAAGCCGAAAAAAGGTATCTTGCATCAGGAATTTCAAATTGAACAAGTCAGTGCCAAAGTCAAACATTATCACAATATTAAGCTGAAGTCAACAAGAACGGAATCGAACAGTTCAAAGTCAGAGCCGTGGTGGCCAAGGAGTCGAACAAATTCAAAGCCGTGAGTATCAAGTAAACAAGCAACAGAATTATACGAATTTGAACAAGTCAGTACAAATCACAGCATTCACGCAAAATCAAGTGGCCGAGATAAATCAATAAATGAATTCAAGTAAATTAATTCGAACAAGAATATAGGAATTCGATTCCTATTTAAACCCAATCATCATCGGCTTTCAGAATCATTCGAGTTCAAGCAAAAAAGAAAAATTATTCAACTCGAATCAAGATCGAGTTCAAGCAAACTAACAAGCAAAGCAAAAGGCATAAAATACATACTGAAGTCAAAATTGAACTCGATCGAGAAGCCATCGTGTGCAACTCAAAGAGACAGCCGATTGACAAAGCAAACCGTATATAGTTCAACCTTCAATCAACTACATAAGTTGACTGCTTCAACAAATTCAATAAACCCTAATTTTCACAGAGGAATGAACGAGCTAAAGGAAGCAAGAAGTCAGGCCAATTAGAGATAAAAGAAAAAAGGGGACAACCGTTTATCACTTCATTTTAGTTGGGCCGACTTCTTCTATCATATCAATTTGGGCTTTTTAATTTAAATTAGGGTTTTAACTATTGTTTAATTGTTTTATTCTTTATTTTTCTTTTAAACTTTCGTAATTGTCTAGTCGTGTGAGTAGAGGATGAACTACAGTAGTGTAGTTCGAGAATTCGTAACTCAGTGGTTGAGTTGTGGCAGGGTTTTGAGCGTAGAGTTAGGTTAGTCGATAGCGGGTGTCGTGAGTTTACGTGCGTAAGCATCTAACTACTTAATTTCTAGTAGAAACTTTGGGGGCAGCATATAGGCAGGGTTTTGCAGAAGCTGGGTAAATCTGTGTGTTCTATTTTCTGCTTTTAACATTCTGCTATTATCTGTGCTGCTATAATTCTGCTAAATCTATGTTGCAATTATTTTACATAAACTTTCGCAATTATTTTTATAATTAATAGTATCACCCTATTCACCCTTTTAGGGTGAAATCGATCCTACAAGTGGTATCAAAGTTAGAAACAAAAGCCATTTTTGTTTTAAAATTTTTTATTTTTTCAAAAAATAATTTTTGTTTTAAAAATTTGAATTTTTAAAATGGCTTCTTTTAATAATACTTTTGCTGAGGATCAGTCCAATATTATTCCTCCTGTTTTTGATGGAATAGATTTTTTGAATTGGAAAATAAAATTGGAATTTTATTTAAAATATATTAATATTAAGTGTTGGGATATTATTGAAAATGGGTGTGATATAACAAACAAGAAAATTACTTCGATTAATGCTCTTGCTATGCATATACTATATTCTCATATTAATCAAGATAATTTTAACTTTATCTCTCATTGTGAAAGTGCACAGGAAATTTGGAATACTTTTGATGCAATATATGGTGCAAAAGTCAACAGCAATGAGAAATCCTCCACAATCGACTCAGTTAAAGAAACGTTCTTAATAGGATTGGTAAAAGGAAGTAGTGATGAGGATGATGATGATGATGGAGTAGCTGAGCTGGTGCTACTAATAAAGAGATTTAAAAAATTGAACCGCAAATACAGAAATCCAGCTCTAAATCAAAAATTGAAAAGCAGAATAGTCAAAGCACTAGACAACCTAGAAGAACGGGAGATCACCTGTCACAAGTGCAACAAATCCGGACACATCAAGCCTAATTGTCCTCAGAATTGACATGACCTAGAAAATAAATCAAAAGGAAGAAGTTTTGCAACTGCATGGAATAAAAGTGATGATGATTATAAAAGCATTAGCAGTGAGAGTGAAAGAGTAGATATGTGCCTTCGAGGTGATATAATTGATAGCAACGATGATGTGCCAAGCGAGGTATCAAAACTTTCTCACTCAGAACTACTTATATATTTCCACGAAGTAAATGGCTGTTTTGAAAGACTTGGGGAAAAATATGTCAAAATTGAATCACAAAGAGATAGTTTGATAGAATCAAATAAACAGTTTAATCAATTGGTTAAAATCAATCAAACTAAGAGCCCTAAGTGTGATAAGTGTCCATCATTTGAAGAAGAGATTAAAAGTCAAAAATTAAAATAAAATCACTTGAAAATGAAATTCTGATTTTGAAAGAAAGTGAAAATACTAGAATAGAAAATTCTATTAAATGGTGCACACAATTATTGAACGAAAATGAATCACTCAAGTCCAACAATTGTCTACAACTTTAGGAAAATTTTCCAAAAGTAAAGTCGGTAAATATGCTATTAGGGAAACAAATTGTTAATATAGATAGACAAGTACATGGATATAATCAATCAGAATGTGATAGAGGTGAATTTAAACAAGTCAATTCCATATGCACAATTTGTAAAAAATTTGGACACAATCAAAATAATTGTTGGTATAGACCTAAACACGTGAAAACTATACCAATTTGTGTTTCAAAAGGTACAAATGTAAAATCCCTTAAAGTTAAACAAATCCGGGTATCGAAAGGAACATATATAAATAGTTTGGGTCTCCACAAACTTATTTTTCAAAATCTATTGTCACTAACAACCATGGACCTATAAAAACAAATAGGTCACAAAAATCTTTTAATGTGTAGGTGTGGTGACAGGCTAAGGAACAACAACGGTGTTATCTGGATTCTGGTTGTTCCAAACACACAACGAGCGACAAATCAAAGTTCCTTAGCTTAGTACAAAGGTGACAGAATCGCAATGAGCAACAACGAAAAATTATCGTAAAGGTGGAACGGGTGATAGTATATTCATTTTGAACGATTTATTAAATGTGATAATCTGCACCATGATCTGAATTAAATCAACCAGTTATGAGTTATAATGAATGTTGATAATGATTTTGACTTTTTCAAAATTATTGGCCAATTATATTTTTTATGCCAAGAATATGATAAAAATTTCTATAGAATTTGAATTACTTCATATAGATCTGTTTGGACTAATGATGGCATTGTTGATTACTCATGATACATATGGATATATTTGACTTCACATTAAATTTTGTGTTTGTTAATTCGCACAATGTCAATTCAAATTCAATTCAATTTCATTTTAAAGCTGTTGAAAATGTTTTTAAGATATGTTGTTGCACACTTCATGGTCTGGTCTATCACATCCAACAAATGATAATTTTGAGTCAAGAGAAATTCAGATGCAAATTACACTGGTAATCTAGTTAATAGAAAAATTTCTAGTGGAACGTGATTTTTGTTGAGACATTTAGTAATTGCATTTTTTTTCAAAGAAAATATCTGCATATTTTTCATCTCAACTACTTTTCAAATAGCAGACATTTTTCTTATAAAACCTCTTCTAAAAAATCATTTTTGTTGACCTTGTTTCAGATTAGTCATTTTAGGAAATTCGATTTTATAATTATTTTTGTATTTGATTTTAAATGACTACATCTGACTCCCTACTGATTATCGAAAAGATAAGCAGTGATTAAAACAGTGATGAGTATTGATATTAGTTATATATTATAACTTGAGACGGTATAATTAGTAAACTTCTTTAGAAATTTAAACAAGAGTTATAAAAACTTTTTGTTTGGTAAAAATTTCATGACCATCTCTATCTATAATATTTCTATCGACCATCACGCATCAAAATCCAATATAGTATGTCAATATGTGGTATTTTAAATAGGAAATCATTCGTTTTTCATTTTAGTATATTTTTAAGCAATAAAAACATCCATTCACTCTCATTTAAAAGTCCTCACGATTATGCATAGGTGAATTACTTGGAATTTTTGATTATGTGCTTCCATGCTCATTTAAAAGTCCTCGCGGTTATGCATGTATGGAACGCATATCCAAATTGATTGATTAAATAGACAAGTTGATTATAATCCCATTTAAAAGTCCTCACGGTTATGCGTGGTTGGAAGATACTTGAATTCAGTTATTTTTCTTTTAAAAATTTAGAATACTACAAATCTCATTTAAAAGTCCTAACGATTATGCGTAGTAGTAGATATTCAAATTCCTGATATAAATATACCATAAATAGACATAACTATATGGTTTTTGTATTATCCCTATCATTCTAAAGTGGAATATGCACCAACCAGAGTATTTATGATTTTTGTTTGATTTTTTGTTTAAATTTAATATTTATACTCGATCGAGTATTAATGTCTATCACTTTATCTCTATTTTTTAACACTATTACTCTTTTGCTGATAACAAAAAGGGGAAAGAAAAGTTAAGATTTTGTAAAATAAAAGCAAATAAAAGTCAAATATTTTATTTTGTATTTTCCATTTGAATCTAGGCTTATTTGCGTATTTTTATTTATTTTCATGCATATATGAAAGGGGAGCTTTATGTAGAGAGGGAGCATTCAAACAGGGGGAGCAAATTGAATAATCAAATACATTTAATAAATTCAAAATCTTATATATATATATATATATATATATATATATGTTTGTTATCATCAAAAAAGGGGATTGTTGAATATGTGAGTATAATGATTTTTGTTTGATGATGATAAACATATATATATATATATACACACTCATTTAAATGTATTTGTTAATGTACTATTTTATTTTTCACATAATTAAATAAATATTTGCTGAATAAAATAAATAACATGGAATTTAAATTCAAACAGATATTTTATTCAGACAAATATTTATTACAATTTTGAATAGTACAAATTTGAGCTCTCACTATATATATATATATATATACACAATTTTCAATTACAATACAAATTTGACTACATCACAATTTTCATTTACATTAGCACCTCACTAAATATCACTCATTCACTCGTATTTATCATCAACTCCATTCCAGATTGAATCCAGCATCTGAGCTATTTGCAAAATAAACATTAATGCAGTAAAATTGAAAAGAAAATATATTGCGGTGTAAAATAAAATATATTTTGAAAATATTTTTTGCCTCAGTTATTTTGGTTGGTCGTCATCATTTAATTTTGAATTCATCATACACGAACAGCTTGTGACATGCTCAGTGTATCATTGTACATGCTACAAGGCTGTGCACACCAATATACACTTGATAAAATTATAGGGATAGGTGAGCACAAGGTCAAACCCAAATCAAAAGCCGGGTTCAACTCAAGTGAAATGCAAATAAAGTCACGATATTAGCACAAGGTCAAGCCCGAGCTATTAGCTGGATTCAACATAGGTGCAACTCAAATGCACACATAAATGTTATGATCAAGGACTCAAATGGCATCAAGACTGCAACATGCTCAAATATAAAAAGGTCAAAAAGAAAATGGAACAAGCAATAATGCAGCAGCCTCAAAATCAAAGACCAAACCCAAATCAACTTCAAGTATACATGATAAACAACAATATACATATGGTCAAGCACAAGACTCGATAGTGGAGTTGAAACAATGTCAACGTGCAATATCGGCCAGTTCAGACACAACACAATACAATACAACGGTATGGAAGTGAAGACCACAAGTGCAAAGAAACAATGCAACCCAGACTCAAAGCTATTTGCAACAACCAAAGGCAAGCCCAGTTATAATATAAAACTGGTTTGAAACAATAAATGCAACAGGACAACTCAGCTAACAACTTCAACTACACCAGAGGTAACTCCAAGCAGACTGTACATGAACCAAATAACAAAACCGAGTGCAATTTCAAGTGAACACAACAAGACAGTCAAATTCAAATGCAAACTGACTTGAAGGAACAAGCATATGAAATGCATATATGCATTGTGAATAAGGTTGCAATACCATAGTATATCACACAAAACTTCGAGCATCAGGTCGAAATCAACCGACGCAACAAGATAACAGTGACATAATGAAGCAATTCAATATCCTACCGAACTAAAAACTTGAACGAACGGTGACAAGAAGCATCAACCAACATTTCAGAGGCAACAACAACCATGAAATACAAGTGCACTAACAAATTGAAGCCATGCCAGAAAATATATATAAAGTGCAAATCACGATGAACAAATCAAAGCCGAAACAATGACAGTGACACAGCAGTTTTGAACAAAGATAGAGAAGCCGAAAAAAGGTAGTTTGCATCAGGAATTTCAAATTGAACAATTTAGTGCCGAAGTCAAACATTATCACAATATCAAGCCGAAGTCAAGAAGAACGGAATCGAACAGTTCAAAGTCGGAGTCGTGGTGACCAAGGAGTCGAACAAATTCAAAGCCGTGGGTATCAAGTAAATAAGCAACAGAATTATACGAATTTGAACAAGTCAGTACATATAGCATTCATGCAAAATCAAGTTGCCGAGATAAATCAATAGACGAATTCAAGTAAATTAATTCAAACGAGAATATAGGAATTCAATTCCTATTTAAACCCTTACCATCGGCTTTCAGAATCATTCGAGTTCAAGAAGAAAAAAATCATTCAACTCGAATCAAGATCGAGTTTAAGAAAACTAACGAGTAAAGCAAAAGGCATAAAATACATACCGAAGTCAAAATTGAACTCGATCAAGAAGCTGTCGTTTGCAACTCAAAGAGACAATCGATTGACAAAGCAAACCATATAAAGTTCAACCTTCAATCAACTACATAGGTCGGCGGCTTTAACAAATTCACTAAACCCTAATTTTCACAGAGGAACGAACGAGCTAAAGGAAGCAAAAAGCTAGTCCGATTAGAGATAAAAGAAAACGGGGGACAACTTTTTATCACTTCATTTTATTTAGGCCGACTTCTTCTATCATATCAATTTGGGCTTTTTAATTTAAATTAGGATTTTTATTATTGTTACTTGTTTTATTCTGTATTTTTCTTTTAAGCTTTTGTAATTGTCTAGTCGTGTGACTAGGGGACGAACTACAGTGGTGTAGTTCGAGAATTTGCAACTCAGTGGCTGAGATGTGGTAGGGTTTTGAGCGTAGAGTTAGGTTAGTCGATAGTGGATGTCACGAGTTTACGTGTGTAAGCGTCTGACTACTTAATTTATAATAGAAACCTTGGGGGGAGGATGTAGGTAGGGTTTTTCCGAAGCTGGTTAAATCTGTGTGTTCTATTTTCTGCTTTTAATATTCTTCTATTATATGTACTGTTATAATTCTGCTAAATCTGTGTTGCAATTATTTTATATAAACTTCTGCGATAATTTTTATAATTAATAGTATCACCCTATTCACCCCCCCCCCTCCCCCTCTAGGGTGAAAACGATCCTACAAGTTCAAAGACAAGATTGGACGATCGACAGAAATATATGTGGATGATATGCTCATGAATTCACGATGATTGAACAACCACATCGATGACTTAGCGGAGATGTTCAGTATTCTACAAAAATATGGAATGAAACAAAATCCCTTGAAATTCTCTTTCGACTTTGCGTTAGGGAAATTTCAGGGTTTCATCGTCAACTCTTGCGGAATCGAAGCCGATCCCGAGAAGATTCAAGCAATTCAAAACATTCAAATGCCGAAAACGAATAAGCAAGTACATGGCTTAAATGAGAAGGTTGTCGCCTTAAGCTGCTTCATCTCCAGGTCCACCGACAAGTGTTCCTTTCTTCGACTTGATTAAGAAAGGGAAGAGGAACTTCACATGGATGCAGGATTGCATAGATGTAGTTCAAGCTCTAGTAGATCACTTATAGAAACCTCCCATCCTATCCAAGCCAATGGGTTGTAAAAACTTGTACGTCTATTTAGCGGTGTCAGTAGTCAGTACACGCCATAAGTGCCACACTGTTACATGAAGAGAATCAGATTTAGAGGTCGGTATATTATGTTGGCAAGCAATTGACAGGTGTTGAGAGAAACTATCCAAAGCAAGAAAATCTCACGTATTGCCTATCGATTGCATCATGAAAGCTTTACCTTTACTTCTATGCACACCCTATCAACGTATACACCGAGTATGATAGATTCTACAACAATCTTAGACGTCTCGAAGGTTGCTCAAATGGCATATCGAGCTAAGCCATTTTGATATCACTTATCTCCCTCGGAGAGCTATCTACGACAAACATTAGCAGACTTCATAGCTAAATTCATGCAGCAGATGACTATCCGAAGAGCAGTGGAGAATCAACCAACCGATGGAAAATGTACACAGATGGAGCGTCCAATGATCGGTATTCTGGCATCGGAGTTGTGTTAATGACTCCTTAGGAACGATTGATCTGCTACGCCCTGAAACTCGACTTCCCTGCAACTAATAACAAAATTAAATATAAAGCCCTGATCGCCAGGCTCAAACTTGCTAGAGCACTAGGAGTGGAAACTTTACATACCTTTTGTGATTCTTGGTTAGTAGTATGCCAAGTCAGGGAGGATTATCTTGCTAGGTGGCAGCGTCTTGTTCCTTATCTTAGCTGGGTCTAAGAGCCACTGACCGACTTCGAGTATTACACCATTACACACATCCTCAGAGAACGAAATGAAAAAGCCAAGTCATTAGCCAAGCTGGCCAGTTCTAGGGATGCACAGCAAATAGACTTGTCCCAGTTAAAGTCCTTAACATTCCAAACATTGACAGATGGAGATGGACTAGATCTTAGAGACGAAGCCAAAAAAGAAGTCATGGATGACTCCTATCAAAGACTATCTATAATGAGGTATTCTTCCTGAACGGAGGAATGAAAAAGGGCAGATCCTCCTCAAAGCTTCATGTTGCATCATACAGGAAAAAGTCATGTATAGAAAGGGATTTCTCCATTCCCTTGCTTTGGTGTGTCGCCTATGATGAAATCAAGCCAGTCTTGAGAGAAGTCCATGAAAAAAATGCATCGATCACACAAAGGGGAAAACCTTGACAATGAAAATACTCTGCTATGGGTATTACTGGCCAACTGTCAACCGAGCTGCAGCTGATCACACTAGACAATGGGACAAGTGCTAGATGTTTTCAAAAATTCCAAGAGCCCTGCAACGTAAATTAATCAAATAGTCAATCCATAACTGTTTTCCACTTGGGGTATTAACATCATTTTCTCTTTGCCGATTTCTAAAGGTGGTGCGAAATATGTCATCATAGCAGTGGATTAATTCACCAAATAGGCTAAAGTTGAACCTTTAGACGCGATCACAACAAAAAAGTAATCAATTTCATTGTCCGGAACATCATCTGTCATTTTGGCCTTTCACGAACCATTGTAACTAATAATGGAACCCAATTAGACGGTGTTGAATCCAAAAACTTCTACCGACGACATCATATTAAAAAGAGATTTGCGCCAGTTGCTCACCCTCTAACAAATGGACAAGTCGAAGCTATGAACAAATCATAAATTCCATTCTGAAGAAACATTTGGAAAAGGCTAGAGGCGAGTGGGTAGATGAACTCCCAACAGAATTATAGGCTTATAGAACATCCCACAAGTCCACGACGGGTCATGCTCCATTCTCCCTTGCTTACGGCTCCGAGGCCGTCGTCCGTATAGAACTTGAAGTCCAATCTCATCGAGTGACTTATTACAACCCCTATTTCATTATAAAATAAAATATAAGCAAGGAATTGCAATTAAGCTAGAAGGAATTGGAGATGAATCGTAAGCGTACAAACACATCCGGGAGCCAATGACAAGAATGTGTACCTGAACGTGCACGTGTATATTCAAAAAATTCGACTTCTTGAAATCGAAAAAAATGAATTTTCATATGGATTTATTAAAGAAATGACTGGATTACATAGCTAAAGCTTACTAGCTCCATAAAACTGGGCATGGATAAAAACTAATGGAATACAACCCAGAATTTTTATAGTAAATCGACCATGAGTCATGTTGATCAAAGGCAGATACAACACTTTGAGAAGATAATTCAACAGAAGGATAGCGACTATTCAGGAAACTGGATAAATTTCTTTCTGGCGACTCTAACTTGCTTCGATTCAAAGCATGTCATGTATGCAACAAGGCGTATTTTAGGGGCAAGTTATCCGACATTTTGACCCGGCTATATCCGAACTGACAAGACAAGTTAGACTTTACCATTATCAAGGCCAGTAGCCCAGAGCGACGATTGTGGGATCTAAAAATCAAGCATAGATGATAATATAAAGCAGAAGCATAAAAGTCACTACTCTAGGAAGATGGATCAGGTATGATCTATATTCAACTCTATGATCGTATCGTATCGATCCATAACTCAATTTTGCGGTGATGATCGGTCAGTAACTCAAAATCTACACATGCTATCAACATGAAACTTGCAGTACAAGCTTACTACAACATGTGGAACACCTCCTAGGGATCTCATTCCATTTGGAGGAAATTGGAGGAATTGGCATAACTCCCTTTGGAGGGATTGGCAAAAATCAGAATTCAAACAACATTACTTCACAGAAAATGTGATATCTCACAAACCGTACGTCGGATTGCATGAAATTTGAGGAATAAGTAGCTAACATCATGGGGCACCCCTCATAGGGATCACAGCCCTTTAGGAAACACTAATAGGGATCGATACCGATCCATATTGTGGGTCTCGATAGTCTTGGAATTTTTTAGCTGGCCTCGTCTTGATCTCCCGAACCTTCAGCTGGAATTTCAGTCTAATCCATGCACGTCTACCCCTATAAATACAGCAGGCATAGCATTAGAAAATGGATCATGCTTTCTCTGTTGAGGCTCTGCCATTTTTATTCTTCACTTTTGTATTAGTGGATCTCAGCTGATCCAAACATTCTTATAATCATAATCAAGTATAAGATCAATAAAAATAAAAAATGGACGTTGGCCAAGATTGTCGAACCACCATAAAAATCTGTGTGTTCATTTATGGTTTTTGTTATATCTTAATTTCATTCTTCATTTAATCTCTACTAGATTTGATTGGGTGTTGATGCCCAATTTTGGCATTAACACCTTCCACACTATCCTAAAAATGTTTATTACAACAATAAATGTTGAAATCTATTTTTTGTCACTTAACACATTTTAAATCACTTTTAAAAAAACCATTTGAACTCCATTTGGAAATATCACTTTCAAAGCATTCCTTTAAAAGTAAACCACTTTTAAAATGACCAACTTCATATTTAAATTTTAACATAAATCATTTCTATACTTATAAAACTATATTTATCAATCTCCTTCTCTTATTTTATAAAACTTCTTTTTATAATGTTATCCCACCTTTTGGTCAAGGCTGGAATACCAACAAATTGGCAAGGAATGATGGATATCGGGATTGGAGATCGATTGGAATCAAGGCTGCAATCGATGTCCTCAAAAGATGGTTGAGCTCCGATCGGGACGAAATTGATTAGAGATGATGATAAGGAGTAGGAGAGGCTATGTTTCAAATTTCAGGTTAATCGGAGTTCGCATGAAGGAGATATAATCGATGAAAGGTAGGAAGAACATGATGTTCGTATCCATCGTGTGCAAGGCACGGTTCGTATCGATGCGTTTCGCATCGATCAACAGGGATGATTCGTATCGATACGTTTCGTATCGATCAGGTAGTTTGTGTTTCGTATCGATCGGCTTCGTATCGATCGGTTTTGGTTCGACTCGATAGGGTTCGCATCGATCAAAGGCAAAGCAGGGCGAAGGGCTTCGAATCGATACTGTTCGTATCGACCATCATGGGCACGACTCAATGGTTTCGTATCGGTTAGGACGTAAAGGGGGCGGCATGTCTCGAATCGATACCTTCGTATCGATGGCAGAAGGGTTTGGCACTTTCGTATCCATTAGGTATAACTTTGTTCGTATCCATCAAGTAAGGCTTTGTTCGTATCCATTAGGTACGGTCTTGTTCGTATCCATCCCAAGGATGAGCTTCCATCCTCACAACCACTTCGTATCGATAACCCCCATCGTCGTTTCGTATCGATCAATTCGTGAATGATCGATGTGAAGCGTACTCCTGGAATCGATGCGAAGAGAAGCACGAGTTGATGGATGCGAGCATGCCGTTGTGAAGTTATGGATATGGACGAAGCATAAAACATGGATGCCAGCCCACGTCTCCAGGAAAGAAGCGGTCAAAGCGGCAAGAAGAGTGGATCAAGCCTTGGAAGTAGCGCCACGTCATCGATACGCACGTGCCTCCATCGATTCGAACGGATGGATTCGAAGACGACAGCCAACGGAAAACCCAAATTCGTATCGATCATATCTTCCAAATCGCTGGTCCAAATGCGATGAAATTTTCACAGCAGCTTGCATACAAGGTAAAGAATGTTCCTGCCAAGTTTCATCTCGATTGGATCAATTCTTGATGGATACGAAGTCAATTCGTATCGATCACAGATCGAGTCGAAACTTGGTGGGGTCGGTCGCGTGGGCCCACTCACGTGCCAGAAGAAGTCTCCCGAAGTTTGAGCGCGATCCCAGCCTCCTACGCCTATAAATAGCCTCCTGAAGCCTACAGAAAAAAGATCTTTTTGGCCATTGGACGTCCAGACTCTGCCGGATTCATTTCTACACTTCAATATAACTATTGTATTCGAAATTCTACAACTACTGTAATCATCTGTAACCAGCAAGGATCATCAATAAAAGGGTAAAAATTTGAAGTGGACGTAGGCCGGAGATAGCCGAACCACTATAAATCTTGTGTCTCTGTCCATACTTTTGGATTATTGCTTGTAATTTGCTGTGATATATGATTTGTGTTTGGGATATTGCTGATTTATATTCATACTTTGGTGCTTTCACGGTATTTGGGGTTTGTGATCAATTTTGGCGCAAACATATAAAATCTCTTTATTTATAAAATTCTATTTATAAATTCATTTCTTTATAAAAAATCATTTTACTATCAAAATTCTTTTATAAATATCAATTACAAATCCATTTCATATAATTATAAAACACCATTCAAAATCTATTACTTTATTTATAAATATCCTTTTTTAAATCTTTTATATAAAGCATTCAAAAATCTTTATTTGACATAATTCACAAAAACAATTAATTTAAAATACCAAAAATCATACTTTTATTTTATTTAAAATAAATTCCTTCCTTTTTATAATTGAAAAATCATTAAAACATATATACTTTCAAAATCACTTTCAAGTCCATATTAAATCAAAATCCTTATTTTGTGATATTTTAAAATACCAAAAATGAGGCCCAATGCTACTAAAGCACTAAATAAGAGTAATCATATCAATGTCATCAAATATAGCATCCAACAAATCATATATCACAGTTTACATGAATAGTAAAATCAACGTTGTGAGGAATCCAGCTGGATCCCTCCAACCTATTTCCCTACGTCACATACAGTATATAATTATAAAATATAAATCAACCGCTTCGAGGTGGACTCGCATACAAAGGGTCATCCGCTCATACACGGAGACGTAATAGTGTCTTATCCCCTCCAGGGGAGGGCATATATCCAAACCAACTAATAAAATAGTAAATCATCCAAACAGTCAACAATAAAATCATCCACACTTATACAAAAATATAAGTGGACCAAAGAGGTGAGTTAACTCACATTGATTCCAATTTTTGTCAAAATGTCCCTATTTGAATTAAAATCGAACAGGTGTTTAATTTTAAACTGAATTCCTACTACCTCCAAATCCATCTAATATAACTCCATAACGTAGTATTCACTGATATGATCGCAACACAACTTGTCGCGTTCGATTTCGACCTCATATGAAAAGGTTATGAATTAATGAACGTTGAGGTTATTTAAATAACAATTAACTTTAAATTAATTAAAGTTTAAAACTTACCTTCCAGTCATCCCAAACTCACGCTCGTTTACCAGGCTGACCCACTCAACCGCGTTCAATCGATTGTTGTCGATGCCTTCTTGCTCCGTTTGCTGCCTCGAGCTCAGCGCCGCCACGCCTGGCCTTTCCCTTCCCATTGTAGTAGGTCTGAACCTCTATTGTAACACTCCAGGTTTTTGGTAACATTATTTTGGATATTTAATTAGTTAAATTAAACAGAATAATGTGTTGATTAGGTAATTGAGATTTGATTTTATTTAAAGGTTAGTCGTGCAATTTAACAATGAATTAAAGGAATGGTTTAAATTGAAATAAAGGAGGGGTAAAATAGAAAAGAGGCCATTCCTATACCTTAAACCCTTGGCCACGTACCCCCTACACATCCATTTCATTTTATCAAAAAAAAAAAAAAAAACTAAGGCTAGCCACCATTAACAAGGAAAAGAGGAAGAAGATTAAGAAAAGCTAAGGAAGAAGCTAATTCAAATCAAGTTCATTCACATTTCAATCTCTTTAACCTCTAAAGCTAAGGTGAATAATGTTTACATCTCAAATTTTTATTATTTTCGATTTTAAGATGAATTTTGAATATTATGCATTTATTTTCCATTTTTTTTTGTGATGGAATGATTATATATACTTGTTGATGAATTATGATTGTTCATATTAAATTTATGATATATTTTAAGGTGAAAATCCTATAAATGTCATCCAAATGCCTTGTAAAACTTTATAAGATCATAAATGATATTTTAGAGATGGGTTTCAATTTTTAATTTTTTTTTGAATATTTGTGGAACTTATATGAATTTTCTAGTAAAGAAAATGTTAATTTGGGCTAGTAATTATTTACGGTTAAATAATAAAAGATTTGGGTCTGAAATTTTTATATGTTGGAAAACATAGTAAAAGAGATTTTCTGTAATTTTGTAGATTTTTCCTAAGTGTTTTAATGGATATATAAAATTATTTAAGGTATGGGACTTAAATGTTTTATATATTTATAAAAGGAGAAGCGGTTTTTTGCAAATAATTCAAAAAGATTAGTTCTGAAATTGAAGTACTTTTTATTGGTAAAGAAAGAGGTAACCAATTAAAATTTGACATGTAATGCAGGTTAGGTGAAAAGAACTGTTTGCTGCATATTTTTCATTGTTTCAATGCTTTCGGCACCAGGTTCCGCCTCCTTATCTTTCCTTCCGACACAGTCGAAACCAATGCACATGGTATCAAGGAACTGGTACGTAGTGAATTCGATGTATATGGAAGGTATGGAGTCGAAACCAGGGGTTTCAAAGGGATTGATGCTTTACTTTGTTTTTAAATTAAATATGCATCTGCTTGCTTTCGACTAAAATGGTTTTCGATTGAATAGCTTTCGACTCAATCAGCTTTCAACTGGGTTTAATAGATTTAAAGAAATGGTTTCGATTGGGTTGTGCTTTTATTTTAAATGAGTGCTTTCGACTAAATCGAAGCCTTTTACTGCCGCTTTCTACCTTTCGACCTCGATGGTTTCGAAGGGATTGTTTACTTTGCTTTCTAAAATTTGGCCACTTCTTCAATGCTTTCAAAGGGATGGTTTCGATGCCATCACTTCTTTACTTAAGAAATGGTTTTGAAACAGATGCTTTCGACTTAAATGATTTAAAGACCTTTTTCTATGATTGAAGAATAACCTAAATGGTTTAGAAAGAGATAGTTTTAAATGGTTTTGAAATAGATGCTTTTGACTTTAATGGGTTTTTGATCCTTTTGCTCTACTCTAAGGCATAATTTAAATGGTTTCGATCAAGATGATTTTCAAAGGTTTCGAAGGGGTGAAATTTTGAATGGTATCAAAAGGTTTTCACATGTGTAAAATTGAACCCAAAGTGCTTTCGAAAGGTTTGAGATTTAACCATTTTGATAGGGTTTTTATGAATGGTTTTGAAAGGGGTGATCCCCCAGGGTTTCGACATGGCCAAAAGTGAAGGTTTTTCCTTATATTCTCAAAAGAAAATATTAATGTTTTGAAGCATTCGAAGAAAAGAAAAGGAAAGGTTTGTTTTAATGCTTTAGAAAGGGTTTTAATGGTTTCCAAAGGGTCACATTCAATGGTTTCGAATGGGTTACCTTCAAGGGTTTCGAAGGGTTGTTTGAAGGTTTTAAAAAAAGATTTTGAATGTATTAAATATGCAATATAGCCTAAGTATTTTCCAATTAAAAAAGGATTTAACTTGTTTTGGAATGATAGCTAATCCTTATTGAAATTCATCAACATTATTTTGAGTAAAGAATATATATCATGGCAAAATAGCTTAGAGTAAAGCCAAGAAAATATTTTCCTTGTATAAGTATGATTTAAAAGGTTAAATCATTTTGAAAAGGTTTTCAAGGAAAAAGATGAAGGGTATTTAACTTTAAGAAAATGATTCGGACAGTTAGTCCATTTTGATCCGAATAGTTAGTCCAGTTTGTGGGCAGTCAGCCTAGTTTTGTGGATAGATAGTCCACTTATTATCATAAGGGACCTTACTATTATATTGTAGACAGATGGTCCACTTATTACCTGTTATATGGACAGATAGTCCATTTATTAGCATAAAGGATATTGCTATTTTGATATAATCAGTTTGATTAACCAGTTTGGTTGCATGAAGAATTTGCAAAATCTATGTCTTGAAAAGGATATTAATGAGGGGAAACTCGTTCCTCTAAACGGTGTTGTTTTACTTAATATCAGTAAACCGAGATGTAATAGAATTATTCACATCAGGCTTTATGTCCGACTCGAAGTTTTTGTTTCCCCTTAAACTCTCGGGTGCTCAAAATTGATTTGAGTAGGCTGGGGTGAGGTTTTCATGTTTTAGTCTTTTGGCGAATAAAGCTTCTGAAGATGAGCAGGTAGCTGATGGACGGCTGATCAGGAGTTACAGATTATTTGTCTATTTCCACTATGTATTAAGTCAGATATGACTATATTGCTTTGATCAACTAAGGGGCCATCGTCATATGTCGCTCTTGGCATATTTTGTGATGATTATAATTAATTTTACCTGGGATACAATATGGGATTATGTAACTTGAATATGAATTTGTTTTGAAATGTAATCAGTAAAATGATATCTACGATTTGTTCATGTTCAGGTGCTTCTGATATTAGGATACCATTAGAATTACCGTATTTTATCACCAAAAGTTAATACCATGAATGACTGCATCATCTGTAGCGCTTATCTTTTGGCCTCCAGATACGGGATGTTACACCTATCGCCCATGACTGCATCATCTGTAGCGCTTATCTTTTGGCCTCCAGATACGGGATGTTACACCTATCGCCTCACCGTTCGGACAACCAAGACCCAAAACCGTCAAGCCTTTGAACGATTATAGCTGCCACGGTGACCATCGACAATCGATCGGCTAGTACAGATGAACTTGTAGTGATGAGGGATACAAGTTTCATTTAGAAGTTGAGGCCTAATAACATGTGGATATGCTAAAGAAATCGAGACTGTTGGATTTGGAAGAGAGGAGTGACAGTTGTTGTTTATAGATCTAGGGTTTTGCAAATTTGTCGATTATGATGGCCTTATATAGAAAATAATCGTGACACCAATCACACTTGAAATTTATGAACTCCAATCAAGGCGTGTCGCCTGGCGTTCTATATAAGCTACCCCTATTCCGAACACAATGGAACTAGTATCGAGACCCAATTCCATCATATACAGAAGTTATCTTTTGAAATCGAATTATATTAGATTAAATTCCTTTAATTAATTTCTACATGTTTTAAACTCACATGACTAAACGATACGTCCAATCGTCATGAAATTCGACGGCATACTATAATTCACTATTACGGATTCAATAGAAATAGTTTTATCGAAATCCGAGACAATGTCCCTGAAAGCTATTTTCACATGTTAGTTAAAACATTGTTATAAAACAAGTTTATTCACTGTTAGTTTAACTTCAAAGTTTACTATCTTCATTCTTATTCAAATAGAATTTAAATCAACTTTCAAAATCATTTTTAATCATATCGAATTTAAATTTAAATTATTTAAACACCTCCAAATATTCAAATTACCACTTTATTTGAAATTCAAGTTATTTTACTTATAAAATTAAATTTTCAATATTTAAAATCAATTAGATATTCCAAATTCAAATGACTGAAATTCTGGGTCGTTACAAGAAGACTGTACAATATCAAGAGCAGATTCAAGAGGCTGATATAGAGATTCAAGAGTTAGAGATTTGAAGATCTAAAATATTCCAGATAAGTTATAGAGTGGTAGATTATTGTTAAAATCTTGATAGCACTTCTTTGATCTCTCTCTCTTCATTTTTCTTTTCAATGGTTTTTAAACATTCTGAATTTCAAAATGATTTTAAAGAATCTTTGTTTTCAAAAATAATCTTTCAAAATGGCTTTCAAATGATTTCTAAATATTATTTTATTCTAAGTAATTAAGTTTTTAAGCATTTCAACCTATTATACCTTGTTATAATTTTAGTTTTATGATCTCCAAATGTTTATAAGTATATTATAACTTTGTTTCTAATATATATTCACTCATACTTTATATATATATATATATATATATATATATATATATTATTTTCAAAAGAAATTGATATTTCAACCCTTTATATATTTCAAAATAATTTTATGAAGTTTTCTTAAGTTTTGATATAATTAAAATGTGTATAAACTATGTTTAGATGATTGTACAAAGTTTCAAAATATTCTACAAATCATAATATTTTCAAAACAATTTTCACTAAGTAAGTTTTCAAAATATAAAGGGATACACGACATACCCTAATACTATATGTCGACATATAGACCGATTTTTTCAAAATTCAAATTTGAATGGAAGTGTCTTTTTGTCCTATCTCTTTGCGAATGGGCATAACTGTTGTTTCTCCATAAATAGGAGGAGTTTCAAACGAAAATTTTTAACTGCTTTATCATATTTTCTCCCACTTTTACTCTCTTGATTTCTAAAAGAAAATCTACTCAAAATATTCTCAAATTCAATTAGAATTAGATCCAAACTATAGTGATTTTGCTCTCTATCAATTACCCTCTGATCTCTCTCATCTTTATCACTTAAAACATGATAAAAGTGTTATTCAAGAGGTTATAGGAGCATTTGTATTCAAGGTCAAGAATATGAGTCTATAAACTCTATCAATTTATACTCTTATGCTCTTAGGTGTGCTTGGTGTCCTTGAAATCCAAATGGGTGTTCTTGTGTCCTATCTAAATCTAGTGGGAGTGTTTAGTGTCCTGTTTGAATCCAAGTTTTGTGCTAGTGTCCCATCCAAATCCAGTGAGCATATCTAAAGCTTGGAAAATATGAAGGTTGTGTCTCGTAGCCTTGAAATCAAGATTGTAAAAACTTTGATATTTGAAAAGAAATCTGCACAAAAAATTATATGGGTCTGGATGTAGGGTAAGTCCGAACTAGTATAAAAATTCCTATTGTGGTCTCTCCAACTCTTTACTTTTTACTTTTACTGCATTTATATATGTCTGTGTTTGCATTAGTGATTGTTGATTCTGCATTATTTAATTATAAGCGTAAAAGAATTTAAAAAGATTCGCAAAAATCAGTGAATACTATTCCCCCGCTCTAATGTTAAATTAACCTTAAGATCCGTCTTCTGCAAACTAACATTTGATGTCAGAGCATTGGTTTTTAAAGTATTCATAATTTGATTTTTGAAAAGTTTCATTGGCTAACAACACTGCTAGTAATATTGTTAGTAGCACTATTAATTCACTTGTTGGTAACTACTTTATCAAAGGACAATCTACTACTAGATCCCACTTTTAAGTGGTAGTAATTACATATGTTGGTCATGTAGAATGAAAATATACTTACTGTCATTAGTTTATATATTTGGAATATCACACAAAATGAGTACACTGAGCCCCAGACCGACTTTTCACAATGGACTGCTAACCGAAAGACGATTGTGCAAAGTAATTCTAAAGGCATGAATATTTTGTTTTGTTCAATAGATAGAAATGAATTTAATAGAGTATTTATCTATAAGTCTGCATTTGAAATATGAAGAACGCTACAAATTACACATAAGGGTACTAGTAAAGTCAAACAGACCAAAATTTCTATGTTAATTAATCTGTTCCAATTAATTAAAATGAGTTCAAATGAGTTCACTTTTGATATGCA
This sequence comes from Allium cepa, assembly GCA_030765085.1. NCBI lineage: Eukaryota > Viridiplantae > Streptophyta > Magnoliopsida > Asparagales > Amaryllidaceae > Allium > Allium cepa. Next base: position 187,004,841 of record CM060934.1, read on the forward strand.
TAGTAGATTTCAAGATATAGTTCATTCGCTAATTGCATTGGGTAAAAGTTTTTCTAAAAGGATCAAGCTAGAAAAATCCTCAATTCACTTAATCCTAAATGGGACCAAAAGAGTCTTGCGATTGAAGAGGCCAGTGACATTAGCACTTTGAAAATTGAAGAGTAAATTGGCGATTTAATGTCATTTGAAGAACAAATGCACGGAAGGAGAGAAAGCAAGGCAACAGAGAAGAAATCCATTGCTTTTGATGCCACAACAGATAATCTGGATTCTGGCAATGATGATGATAAGGAAATTGCTTTCATGAAAAAAAATTCAAAAATTTCTAAAAGATAGAAAGATGAATAACCTTAGGAGAAATGATAATAAAAACCCAGGAAGTGGAAGTGGTAGTGGAAATGTTGCTAGATGCTTTAACTGCAATGAACTTGGCCATATGTAGAGGGAATGTCCACATCTGGAGAAACCGAAAACTCATCAAATACTGAATCATTTGAAAAACGGAGAAGAGCCTATACTGCCATGTTGGACGATTTAGGCACTTCCTCAAGTGATAATGAACCAGATACAGAGAATGTCAATATGTGCTTCACAACGGTAACCAATTCAAAAAAGTCCAAGGAAATGGAACAAAAATAGGTAAGCATTTAAAATTAAAATTTTGAAATCTTTTAGTGTTTGATTGCATTTTATTATTAGGAATAACCTATAGATTAATAATAATAATATTGGATTAGTATCACGTGTATTATATAACATATTTTATAAAATTTATTTAAATATAGAAAATATACATTTAAAATAACTTTTAAATTATTTACTAAGTATCTATATTACTATTAATTAAAGGAGTTTTTATATATATATATATATATACACACATTTATACGAAAATAAATAATTTGTTTAAATCCTCTTTTTTGAAATTCACGTGATGTATGTCGACATACCCACTATGCATATGTCGACTTATACACTTGAATTTAGAATTTAGAATTTTCATTTCAAATTCAAAATTTGAATTTTTCTCCACCTTTTCACTAACCCAATGTCCTGAAAAGGTGTCTTTTGACCAAAGAATATGTCCATTGATTCTCTATTTGATTGTACTATCTCCATCCACTCATTTCACTCTAATTTTCAAAATTTAAAAATTCATTAACTCACATATCTCTTCAAACTATTCTTCAATGACTTTCTCAAGCAACACTCCAACAACCATGAGGCTTTCTAAGAAAACAAAAGGCTTATTTTTTCATGACAAAGAAGCCATAATAGCCTATATGGAGTATATGTCTTTTGGAAAAGTCTCTTTTGGAAAAGTCTCTTTTGGAAGATTCACTATTTTCGATGACTACTTATGATCTTTATAATCTTTGTTTGCAAACTGGAATTCTTGTTTTAATAGATGCTTCCCAAAATGATTTTGAACGTTATCCAAATTTAGTAAAATTGTTTTATGCAAATTCAGAAGGAAATTTTTATTCTAGAAATGAAGGAGAAGTTTAGAGTAGTGTCGAAAGCACTCAAATGTTTTAGATTGCAAAATTTAGGTAATATTCTCGGATGCAAATCTAATTGGAACAGACCTTCCAAATTTTAAAATAGATATTCAAAGCCATGAAGTTTTTCATGATATTTTTGAAAGTGATGATTATTTTGAGTTCAGGAACAAAAATTTGCATTCTAAAGCAAGAATTTTAAGTCTTCTTTTGCAACAAAGTATAACTCCGAGGACGGCAAATTATAGTAACCCGACTCAAAAAGTTTTCAAAGCACCTTTTGCCATTTATGGTCACTACGGCATAAACTAGTCATAAGTTATTTTGGATGAATTTTTTTCTAAGAATCTCCCTATGCACGAGAACACAATATTTCATTGTGTGTATCTTACTAATGTGTTCAGTATTTTGGTGTTGACCTAAAAGGAGAGGAAATCATTCCTCAAAAACTTTTCGACAAGGCCAACATCTCTCTCATGCAAATTTCACCCATATTGGAGCCTTATGAAAAACTTGTAGAAAAGGAACAAAGATTAGCTTGGGAAGAGGAACAAGAACTATGGGAAGATGAGGAAGATGAAGGAGAAGAAATGGAAGTTGAGGAGTAAGAACAAGAAGAGGAAGAAGATACTTCATTGGAAAGTATTGAAACACCATCTCATCCTTCCTAAAAAAATCTTCTCAAAAATCAAGAGAAGATTGTTTTCAACCAAAAGAAGCTTAAGAGATATTTTTCTTAGAAATTTACTTCTCTTTCCAACAAAGTAGACAAGTACTTTTGAAAGATCATTCGAAAGATTAGTGGAAAACTTCATCTTCATCTACTTCTTCCTAGTTATAATTCTATGTTTTTCTAGGTTTTAATTTGGATTGTTCTAGTTTTCATTCTATATATCGTTTATGTTTATCTTTGGATTCTATGTAATTTTCCTTTATTATCAATGAAACCATATTCCTCACCGATATACATTGTTATTAGTCTCTAGAAGGCATACAAATGCAATAGTATACACCACATACAATAGTATTGCAAAATAAGATGGTTTTTGAAAATTATGACACATATGTCGACATATATACATGGAAGAAATCATCCATCAAATGGCCTCAAAATGCTTCTCTTGTTGTTTAATCATTTGTATTTGACTTAGTTTTAAGTGCCTTTTATTTCTAAGAATGAAAGCAAGGATATTCTTGAATGATTATAGGGTTTGTTTAAGATTTTCAAACAATTTTTGGTGCGAAGAAGCCATTTTAAAAAAGATAAGTTTATAAATGAAAAGAGAGAAGAAAGATAATACAAAATGATATTTTCTGGAGTGAATAGGTATATAAGGGGTAAGAATTCATTTGAAATGAATAGGTATCTGGTAGTTATTTTATTTTAAATTTTATTTTTTTGAAACATGGTCATTGTATGTCAATATACAATATATACACATATGTATGTATGTATGTATGTATGTGTGACAACCCGCCCTTTCGACCATCGAAAGTCGACATAAATACGCCCATTTTATAACGTGCCGAATAATCGAGTGCTGGAAAGACAGATTGTTGAGGGAAAAGAAAGGAGGTAGAAGAAGAAAACTAAACAAAACAGATCCCACAACGGACAAAACAATATATAGTATCAATTTTTCTTTACACAAATCAAAACTGTAATATACATATCTCACATCAGGGTACACAAATCAATAATTACCAGCCTGGATAGTTATAACATCCTATCCTCAAAACTGCCGGTGATTTCAAACAACACTGCAGCGGAAATAAACAAGTACGAGAATACGTCTCGGTCTCTAGCTCGTCTCCTGAGCTTCATGGTATCCATACCTAAACCTGTAATACCCGGTCTTATCCGAGCATTATAATAAAATAATACTCGAGTCAGTCTGGAAAACTAGCATGAGAAAACACACTCAATTTGACTTATTAAAGTTTTCAAAAATCCTTTGAAAATCAAAGGTATCTCGCAAGACCACGCCACAAATAAACACGACAGGTTTTTACCTTACCATAACCAAAACGTTTCATATCAAAATCCTCTGATATTATAATAGCGTCTAAGTACAAATACTTATTCAAATAGCTGAAATGCTTGCATCTCACGTTCCAACTTAGTTGGGCACAATCAAAACCGCACGGCGCTTATTGGAGAATGGATTCCAACTGAATGACTAGGCACTGGGGTACCACCTATCACAGTACATCTCTAGAAACACTTATCGAGATCGAACCTATCGATCCCTGCCAACACAAGACCGAACTATCCCTAACCCGGATAGACCGAATATGCTATCACCCCGGGTGTTCCCACCCTTTCCGAGCTCCTTTCACAAATAGTGATAATATTCGAGGTTATCTAAAATGGTGATAGACATAACCTACTTGGGTGCTACCAACTTAGCCTTTCTTCATCTCCCCTGCTTTTTAGTCATTCCCGGTTGATGAGGATAGAGGGTACGATTACCTTTTTAGAAATATTCACTTAAAATGCTCATTGTCCTCCAATGACAATGTTCTTATAGCATTCATCCATACAAGTCTGTTCTCGGTCCGAACGGAACTGAATGCACTATTCCTACTACATCCATTTTGGAATCACCCTCAGGATTAGTAGCGATTAGCCCTTGCACTTCACTGCTCCATCTTCGAATCCATGCTCTTGTCTTCATTACGAAAACATACTCATTGGATCGAAGTGGTTTTCGGATCACAAATCCGGTCCGGTCTCTTCGAAACAACGTTTGATATTCTCGGTAAACTCAACCTCGGTTCTTTAGGAAATAAACAGATGAAAATAAGATCGGAGATCACTTCCTAAACATTAGTGGATGAATTTTCTTAAAAACATCCTAGAAGAACGAAACGAGTTTATACATATAGTATAGCTCCTCGAACGGTAAATGTACTATATAATCCCCGTACTTCTTTTAGACATTTCCAAAGATATATTTAGGTCCAGATTTGATAGTCGGTTGTTTAACTATCAAATAAATAATCAATTCAACCAAATATTCCATCTTCCACTGAATATGTTAAATCTCTTTTTAATTTAATTTTAATTACGTAAATCTCTTTATCTAAATTATACATACTTATCCTATCGAATTTAGTAAATTTACAAACCATGTTTTCAAAAGTATTCGAAAACCCTTTAAAACTATTGTGAAAAGTACCACCGTGGTATCAAACCATGGATCACAGTTCAATGGTTACGTCTCTATCCCGAAGAAATCCAAAACTTAACTACAAGCACTCACTGTCTCCGATTTACGCCACATGAGTATACCATTACTTCTCAAAAACCTTATTTAATAAATTATCTCAAAATAATGCTTGTAAATTCTAAAATAAATTTCAAGTTTAATCTAGGCGAAAATATTCTTAAATAAAAGCTATTATACAAAGTTATATTAATATTTAATAATTTATCCTTTAAAACAAAAATGTTTACTAGCTCTTAAATAATAATAAACCCATTAAAATCATTATAAAGTAACTATGTAATAACTAAATATGCTTTAACCCATTTAAAATAATTAAATAACTAGTTTCTGGAATATTTTAACACTTTTTAAAACTTTCGTATTAATAATTAAAAATCCTTCTTTTAAAACAACCCTAATTCTCGATTCAAATTCCACTTCGTAAATATGGAAATCTTACTTAAGCCAGTATCACCAATTTATACTTATTCCCAAATTCCACTTCTATCCTTCCAAAAGTATTGAAAATCTAGATTTAAAAACCTGTTGTATTTAAACTAGCACCACTTAAACATTTATTCTCTAAAAATCCTTTTCGTATACTTTGATTCCAAAATTCGATTCACAATATTCCGACTTTAGTTAAGTACACATTTCAAAACCATTTACTTTATCCAATTAGTTAGCCTAAAATTCTTATTAACAATTTACTTCAAAAACCCCCTTTCAAATTCTTTTCCAATTTAAAACATATATTACTGGTATGTCAAAACCTGCCACATCATCCAATCAGTCCAAATCACACAATAACCTATCACAGATTATTCCAATGGAACATATATCACTATATATGAAATTAAATTCAACATTTTTGAGGAATCCAGTTGGATCTCTCGAACCTATTTTCCTGCATCCACAGATGTTAGCACAACATAAAAATACCAATTCCACTTCAAGGCGGAATATCGCGATATATAGGGTCATCCTTTATTATGCGGGGCGCATAGGGTCTCATCCACTATATATATGTGGGAATATCAATCATTCCAATGTATATATACTACTATATATAATATCACATCCAACGGATAAACATGCATCAGTTAACCAGTCAATCATTTATTAATATTAACTATTTAAAATTAATCACGAGTAGTCCAAAATTGAGTGAGATTAACTCGCCTTGAGTTTTACGTTGCCAAACGTTCCAATTTTAAATTAAATCCAACACGTTCAATTTAACCTAAAATTTTCGCTAACTCCGATTGACTCAAGATCTACACCATAGCGTAATGCTCGTCGTTACAATTTCGACGCCACTTGTTTCGTCCGATTCCGACCTCATATGACCAAGATATGTATTTTACAAGTTTGTATATAAATTAATATAATAAAAATTATTATTTTATTTTATTTTATTTTACAAACCAGATCTGGCCGTTGGATTTCATACAGCAGATCAAGGCTGCACTATTTCTCCATCGTCGTTCACGTGCCCAGGGTTTTGAAATCCAATGCCGCCACTCGTCCCTTCAAATTTGCGACCTCCACGACAACCAAAAAGAAGATCGGCGACCATCACATGCTGCCCTGCACCCACGTGCACCCACGACCGAAACACCATGATGCTCGGCACTACCATTTACGTGCAAAAAAGGTTCGAATGGCTGGCCTTCGAAAAGCTTTCACCGTCAATCCACCATCCCAATACCAATCACATCCGTTCACAATGTAGTGCTCAACGAGCCCTTCGAGTTTGCAGTTGGAGGATTTCGCTATAAGTGAATGGATTTCGAGAGATTTGGGAGGGAAACTCGAAGATTTTCGGCCATTGGTTTCAACTGTGGCGGCTGCTTTATTAGAGGCTAGGGTTTCTGTTCTGCACGTATTTATATACGTATACAATTATTGTTTTAATATTATGTCCAATTTTAGCGTGCTTTTTCGAACGAACTCCAAACAAGACGTGCCGCTTGGCGTTTATAATGTTTTACACCTATTCCGAATACAATGGAATGTGTTTTGGGGCCTAATTCAGTCGTATGTAGAAGATGGTTTTTGAATTGAATTAAAATATCAATTTTTCGGTTTTAATTCAATGCGTTTCACACTCATACGACAAAACGGTAACTGCAAACACTACAAAATTTAAATCCGATAATAATACACTATTATGGATCTAATATAACTGGTTTCGTCGAATTTCGAAACTATGCCCCGGAAGGCTATTTCAACTCGTCGATTAAATCAAGCGATTTTCAAAATCGTTTAAAAATTCAATTTAAAATTTTTACTAACTTAATTATAATTCAAATGGAATTTATATTCATATTAGAAATCATTCTGATTCATTTTAAATATAAATTCAATTATTCACACTATTACTATATATATTAAATTTCACTATTAAATATAAATATTTAAATTTCAAAATTTGAATTTATCGACTTTTAAATCCCATTCAAAAGTCCATATTATAGTCCAATCCAAATTGAATTTAAATAAATCTTAGACATCATTTCCATGTCCAATTACTTCCAGATTCACATATTATCTCAAGTTCCAATATTAAATTTACATTTACCAAATCCAACTAATCGCTATATTTGGAATGTTAACCCGTTTCACTGATTCTCCCATATTCAAAATCAACCTACAATTCATATTCGACTTTTAAATAAATTAAATGTTCAAAACTAAACGACTCAAAACTAAACGACCGAAATTCTAGGTCATTACAGTCTTATCAAAGATGAACCAACCAACAATCCTGATAGTGCTATCAACAAAGATGATGAAGTTTGTAATGCCATCAAAGCAGATCCAATTGTCGGTTCTGATGGTTGTATAAAACTTCCTAGGGAAGTCCAAGTTTGATTGGTTAGTCTTAACATATATAGAATTTAAAATAAATTTGTATATTAATATATTACACTATGGATTGGTGTGTATAAACTTATTGGATTGGATTGATTTGTTTGTATTAATTAATTTGAATTGATTTGTTTGATTGATTGAATTGATTTGTGTTTGATTTAGATAAATAATATGTATGTCATGGACGGGTATGATTATTAATCAAATTTATGTTATCACTTCTTATTTATGTATATAATTCTTATTCATTTTATATCATATAGTACTTAATTAGGGTGAGTTTTGGTTGAATTTTTTCGTTGATGACAAAGAACGAGAAACATATAAAATATCCAATCATAGATTAAGGGGGAGTTTATAACTTGGAGGGAGTTATATTATATTTTATAAACATAGTTGTCATCGTCAAAAAGAGGGAGATTACCTTAGGCATTGGTTTTGATGACAACAACCATATGACATCATATAAAATATAGATAATAATGTTTTTATCCAAGTTATATATAATATATATTGCAAAGAAGGGTGTTGAATAAGAAGAATGTACGGTATAAAGAGCAAATTGAGGAGGCTTGTGATGACTTACCTTTCTGACCCCTAGGAACGACATTTAACACATCCTTGGTGTTTGTGTGTCATTGCCCAAGCATCGGAAAGATGAATCATCCATGGGGTAAAATAAAGAACAGAATAGAAAACCTCACAATGAAACTGCTAAATAAAACATAACAGTCGATAGTTCATTAGGTTACTCCTTAATAGGAAGTTATCAGTGTTACCCAAAAATACAACAAATCAACTTAAGCAGTTATAACATCCTACCTTTACATATGTTGAAACAAAATACATTTACACAAACTAGAAAATACAGTGGAATGGATAGCTAAGTGGATAAAGGGCCACCTGATCAAACATCATCTTCAAAAGAGCCCACAAAGACCCGCTGCTCTCAGACTACTTAAATAAAATGAATACCCAAGAGTTTAGGAAAAACAAACAACTTGGGTCAGATAATATGTATGGTACGAGTACAACTTTAAGCAATAGGGTTGTAATTAAACATAAACATGTGAGACCACGCTGTTGAACACGAAACGGGTTTACTCTCACATAAATCAACATCCAAACATAAAGAATGGATAAATATTAAACACCGTAAAGAGTGGTTGACACTTCTCGATGCAATTAAGGAAACAAATTCGATGGTTTGAATCAAATAAGAAAAGGAAAATCTCTAACAAATGGCTAGAAGGGTGCACACCCCTTGAAGTATACCTTTAGTCATATACTTCCAAGAAGCTCATTTACTATGTGAAACTTCTCGGAACCTTCCAAGATAGACCCTGTCAAACCTTACCGAGAATCCAAATATTTCACATCTAATAGCGCAGCTGAATCCAATCTAGATGAGATGTGAAAGTATCCTAATGGGAGCAACCCCACATAGCTTGGCCTCCTCTCACGCTTTGGTTTTAGACAAAGGATATCAATGCTCAATGAAGCAACAAATCATCTTCAAATGACGGTAATAAAGAAGTTGAAGTAACCGATAGTCGAGAAACCAACTATCAAGGGTATAAATGATCATATATGGAAATTAGGTCTTGTATACTTACCACCACTCATCGAATTCAAGCTTGTACCATTTCTTAGTTAACAATAATACTGGATAAGTCAAGGTAGTGTTACTTCAAAGTCATGTCTCACGATTATTCTTAACTTTCGGAATAGCGACAAGTCTACTTCTTCAATGTTTAGTGCTAAATATACAAATAAATCATTTCCTTATAAGTGATATCGCTTTAAAGAAATTAATTCATTTCATGAACGAATCAAACTTTTTCTTTTAGAAACTCGAATTCATGCTTGGCTTCACATTACAAGTATTAGCTTTAAAACACTTTGTTAAAAGATTTCACTTATTTCAAAACATCATTAAAAAGGATTTAATAACTTAAAATATTCTTATTATATTGATTAATCAACTTTAAAACATCGTTAACTAAGCTGATTAATTTACTTCAATAATATTTAATTAAAAAGAATAAATCTCCTTTAAAACATCATTAGTTCAATTAATTAATAATATAATTAAATGAATAAATTAAATAATAATTAAATATCATTATTTAAAAGTGATTAATTAATTTAAAACTTTATTTAAGGAAAGATTAATTAAGGTTTAACATATTTATTAACCTTTAAAATTCATTAATTAAAAAGGATTAAATAATTTTTAAATACATCATTAATTAATAAATTAATAAAGCTTAATCCATTATTATCAAAAGATTAATTAGCCTTAAAAACCACTAAATAAAATGACTAATTAAATTTAAAACATCATTAACTAAGTAATTAGTTAAACTTGAAACATATCATTAATAAGTTAATTAGTTAGCCTTAATCCTTATTAATTAAAGTAATTAATTAATTAATTTTGAAAATATTATTAATCAAAACTTGCGTAACTTGTAAAATAATTCCAAGCATGATAATGAAACCAAATGGTTACGATAAAGTGAACTTTTGCGTAAGTGATGATATAGCGACTATCGCTATACGGGCAATTCGAAAATCAAGTATATGTCATTGCAATGCAACCAAACATCACATAAAAGGGTATGAACATATATACATGGCAATTTACAATGATATAACATATAATGAACATTTATTTACTAATTAGTTAACTTTAGCTACCAATCAATCATGTCGCTAACTATTAGCTTATTAACTTTCCAAAACGCCATCTTTTTGCAACATAAACCAAACCAATCAACAATACATCGCCAATGCATACAACAAGCACTAAATTACTACTAATTTGAACATGAATATAGTTTACAAACTTTGGTTTTGAGGGTGGAGTTTTACTCACCAAAATGCTTGCTAAATTAACCGGAATTGCGTTATCTTTGCGAATACGACTAGAACTAAGCTTTTCTTTGTCAACGACTTGGATTTTTGGGTCTTAATGGGCTATTTTGTTTTAGCCTGGACAAGAGTGGGCTCAGCCATGGTGCAATGGAGTGGAGATAGAGCTAGTTTTGAAAAGGATGGCTTAAGGAAGTGAAGAAAGGTGTTTAAACATAGAATTTTTTAATATATAAACTAGTTTTGAATTATGTAAGTCATTTTGGAAACCATGAATGGATATGAAAACATGAAAGAGTTTAGAATGAGAAAGAAGAATGTAAAATGAAGAAACGTGTTAGGGTCGGGGTATTTATAGCCATGGAGAGAAGGTAAATTACTAAAATACCCTTTACATTAAAATATGACAAAGTTATCATGAAATCAAGGTAGCTCCATACCTCCTTCATCCCTCTTACAACATTGACCCCCTAGGCTACTCCCTTAACATTTTTCTGTGTACTTACCTAGGTGCTTAAGGTGATGGTTGTATACTTCCTTAGGTTTATTTAGGTTTTTATATACATATTTAGTCAAATCATGTTTAATTTTAAACTAAACATGGTTACTAACTTTAACACTATAATTAACTTATCACATGACATATGTACATGTTTGTGCATGTGTATATGAGTTATAAAAAATGTACACAATGTTTTCAACGACTTTCCGATGCCGAAAGTCGAAATTTCGAAAAACGTTTTTAGGTCACATTTTCTAATTTTATTTGAACTAATTATTTTAGTAAACAAATTTTAAAAATGATTTTAATATCATTAATTAATATTTAAAATATTTTTATTTGGTTATTTAAATCCATTATTTAAATATTTAAAAATGGTTTAAATGTCCAAATGCAAAGCGATTAATTTACAGGTCCTTACAAGGATGATATAGAGATTCAAGAGTTAGAGATTTGAATATCAGATATATTCCTGATAAGTTATAGAGTCATAGATTATTCTAAACCCTTATAGCACTTCTTTGATCTCTCTCTTCATTTTTATTTTCATTGGTTTTCAAGCATTCTGAATTTCAAAATGATTTTAAATAATCTCTGTTTCCAAAATGTTCTTTCAAAATAGCTTTCAAATGATTTCTAAATATTATTAAATTTTGTGTAATTAAGTTTTCAAACTTTTAAATCTATTATACCTTTTTATAGTTTTAGTTTCGTGATCTCCAAATGTGTATATGTATATTATAACATTTATTATAATTGTTTTTAAATATATATTCACTCAAATATATATATTATTTTCAAAAGAAATTAATATTTTAATCCTTTATATATTTAAAAATATTTCAAAATAATTTTATAAATTTTTCTTAAGTTTTGTTATGATTAAAATATGTATAAACTATGTTTGGATGATTGTACAAAGTTTTAGAATATTTTACAAATCTTAATATTTTAAAACAATTTTTATTAAGCAAGTTTTCAAAATATAAATGGATATGTTGACATACCCTAATACTATATGTCGATATGTAGAATGATTTTTTCAAAATTCAAATTTTAATGGAAATGTCTTTTCGTCATATCTCTTTTCGAATGGATATGACCGTTGTTTCTCTATAAATAGGAGAAGTTTCCAACAATTTTTTTTAACTACTTTCTCATATTTTCTCTCCTCTTTTATCTCTTGATTTCTAAAAGAAAATCTACTCAAAATATTTTCAAATTTAATCAAAATCAAATTCAAACTCTATTGATTTGACTCTTTATATACTCTCTAATATCTCATAAATCTATCACTCAAAACACGATCAAAGCGCTATTCAAGAGGTTATAGAAGCATTTGTATTCAAGATCAAGAATCCAAGTCTGTAAACTCTATCAAATTATACTCTTATATTCTTGGGTATGCTTGATGTCCTTCAAATCCAAGTGGGCGTGCTTGTGTCCCGTCTATATCAAGTGGGTGTGATTGGCGATCCGCTTGAATTCGAGTAGTTGTGTTGGTGTCTCGTCCGAATCCAGTGAGTATACCCAGAGCTTGGAAGCTCTGGAGGGTATGCCTCATAGACTTGAAATCAAGATTGTAAAATTTTTGATATTTGAATAGAAATCCATACAAAAATTATATGGGACTGGATGTAGGGTAACTTCGAACCAGTATAAAAATTCCTGGTATGATCTTTCTAACTTTTTACATAAACTACATTTATATATGTCTGTGTTTTCATCTATGATTGTTGATCTACATTGTTTTATTATAATATTAAAAGAATTTAAAAAGATTCATAAAAATCATTTTAGGCTATTCAACCCGCCCTTTAGTGGAAAATTAGCCTTAAGGTCCATCTTTCGCAAATTAACATGTAAAATGAAGTTGCTTAAGGGGGTAATAATTCAGTTTTTAATTTAGTTACAAGACTACCGTCAGACCGTTGTTGACTAAATAAAACTTAACCCACAAGGCTTTAATATCCTTCACGATAGCTTTATATTAATATAGATGAAGGCATATAAATTAGTAAGTGACAACACACCAAGAACCCAACACTTGGCCAATTAAAATATCATGATCCCCGTGATTAATTATAAAAATTCATGATCCCCATGATTAATTATTTTCCATTGGTATACCACATGTTTAATCTATTCCCATTGGTAGCTCCAATTAGGTTAAATTAAATAAAAACACATTGATAGCCCCAATGTATATCTTCGAAAGCATATTTCTGTTTGTAACCCCAAACTATGTATCGAAAACATTAAAGCCACCCCGGTGTCCCCAAGGTTTTATAACATTCAATTTAAATAAGGATCCCCCTTACATATTGAAACAAAGATAAGTATTTTACGCTATAACCCTTCGAAGTAGCCCTTCGAATTATCAAAACTTTACTCAAGAAAAATGGCTAAAAACATCACTTTAAAACCCTTCGAATGAAGTCTCATTCGAAAGAAAATAACCTTCTGAACTTAGCCCCTTCAGAAGCCTTCCTTTTGAAAGCATCACAAAATCATACCTTTCGACGTTGTTGAAAGGTCCTACCTTTCGCCTTGTCGGAAGGTTTCTATTCGACCTAGTCGAAAGGTTCTACATTTCAATTTTGTCGAAAGCGTGAGGTATCCCCCTTATAAAACCATTTATAAACCTTTCAAAAGTAATAGAACTCAAAACCTTTCGAAATCATTAAAATTCAAAATCTTTTGAAGTCAAAACCTTTCGAAACCAATACCTTTCGTAGTCAAAACCTTTCGAAGTCATTGAAGGTAACCCCTTTAAAACCATTCAAAAAAATGAAGTGTTAGTGTTTGAACCAACCCTTCGAAAACAGTGGAGAGAGGCGGCAAGTTTTAGAAAACCAAAAATAACCTTCGACTCCATCTGTGTCGAAAGGTTTGGAAGCGGCAAATATGCTTTCGATCCTGTTGAAAGCTAACCTTTCGACTCTATCGAAAGGTTTCATTTAAAACAAGAAAGCAAACCAATCGAAACCTCTTTCTTTTAAACCATTTGACAATGTCAAAAGCTCTTTGTTGAAAGCGAGTAGGTGTATTTTCTTTAAAACCGAAACAAAGTTTCATCTCCTTCGAAAGCTCTAACCTTTCACCGCTAAACCTTTCGACCTCTTTCAATTTACTACGTACCAGTCGCATGATACCATGTGCATTAATTTTTGACCTAGTAGGAAGGTTTGATACCTTTCGACCTTATCGGAAGCTTTGGAATGGAGGTGGAAGGTCTTGTCGAAAGAGTTGAAATAATGAAAACTGTACTTTAAACAATTCTTTTGTACCCATCTGCCTTATTTGTCTAAATCTAATTGGTTGCCGGAATTTTATATTCAAAAATTACTATCGACTTTCCTTATTTGGAAATTTGAATAAATTTGAAAAAGCCTCATTCTTCTTTGTAATTATACAAACCATATAAGCCTTATTCCTTAAACAATTTTATATAACTATTAAAACATCATGAAAATTCTAGAAAAATTCTATTAATTCAATTAATATGTTATCTTCAACATATTCAAAGCATATGAATATCAAAACAATTCAGAATTTAACCAAAACCGAATAAAACATGTTAATTAGCCTATTAACGTTTAAAAACACCTATGTCTTATCCAAACAAAGGTTTTAAATGGTAATATCCTAACCAAAACACAAACATGAATCGGGTATAACCCATAGTCGATCCAAACATAGAAAAATAAGATGATAAACATGATTATTCACCTTGATTAATTGATTGGAGAATGAGATAATTTTCTAGCTTTAATTCCTTAGATTTTATCTTCAATTTATATTCTTCCTGGAGCTTTTAATGGTCGGCCGAGATTTGGTGAGGAGTTAGGAATGATAAAGTGAAAGTTTATTAAGATGGAGGAAGAGATATATACTAAGAAATGTAGCCCCATTTCCAAGTTTACCCCTTAGGAAAATTCCTCCTTCTAAATTAAGTTAAGGCTTATTTTAGTTCGTTCATTAAGACATGGCCATTGGATTTATTAATCTCATCTCCCTAATTATTCACATTATTCTATTTAATTTATCCAATTAAATATCTCGAATAATGTTAATTAAAATTCAAGGGCATTACAGACTCCCCCCTTAAGAATTTCGTCCCTGAAATTTCAATAAGGACACAACAACAAGCATGTAGCCCATGCAAGCAAAGATAGTATAATCTACCAACCAAATTCTATGTAAACCCTATATAGAACATACCATCTAAAACAGCCTAGGAAAAGTAGTCCTAATCATGTCATCCGTCCCCCAAATACAGTCCTTTACATTGTCACTCCACAGAACTTTCACCAACCTGACTGCCTTGTTCCTTAGCCTCTTCTCATCTTTGCCACAACATGAACTGGTTGCCCCACAAAAGTCATATTCGGTTCCACCACTAAGTCCTCCAGTGTCGTCGGAGCGATAGTACTTTCTAGATCATGAACATAATGAAACACATTGTGGACCTTGGCCAAATTGCTCGGAAAATCTACACGGTATGCGAGTCTTCCAATCCTCTCTAATATAGAAAATGGTCCAACATATCTCGGTGCTAGCTTCCCGATCTTCCCAAACCGAGCCACACGTTTCATCGGTGATACCTTAATGAAAACTCTATCTCCAACTGAGAACTTTAGGTCCTTATGGATTTTTTCTGCGTAAATTTTCTGCCTAGACTGAGCTTCCTTCGTTCTTTCTCGTATCAACTCAACCTTTTCCGTCACCTCTCTCACCAAATCTGGAACAATGACCAATCTGTCTCCGGTTTCCAACCAACATACTGGTGATTTGCATGGCCTTCCATACAAAGCTTCAAAAGGCATCATTCCTATAGTAGTCCGATAACTATTATTATAGGAAAACTCCACTAAGTGCAAGTGACCTTCCCAAGAACCACTAAAATCCAGCACACAAGCTCTCAACAGATCTTCAAGTACCTTATTGACTCTCCCCATCTGCCCATCCGTCTGAGGATGATATGTGGTACTCATCTTGGGCTTAGTGCCTAACACACTATAAAGGCTCTTCAGAACTTGCTAGTAAACAAAGCATCCTATCACTGACGATACTACTAGGAATTCCATGCGGTCTAATGATGTTCTTCATTTAACAACTTAGCCGAAATAGGTGCCATCCTGGTTGACCTTACCGGAATGAATTGGGCACTCTTGGTCAATCTGTCCACTATGACCCATTTGCTTTCATTACCCCAGTTTACTTCGGCAACCCGTTAATAAAATCCATGGATATCGAGTCCCACTTCCAAACTGGAATATCCAAAGGCTGAAGCAAACCACTTGGCTTCTTATGTTTGACTTTTAGTTGCCGACAGTTCAAACACTGTTTTACCCATAAGCCAACATCCCTCTTCATTCCTTCCCATAAGAAACTTCTCTTCATTTCCTGATGCATCTTGGTTCCTTATAATGAATCGTAAACTTCGATCGATGACATTCCCTAAGAACTTCCTTCCTAAGGTCTCCAACATCCATAACACATAACTATTCCATCTTTCTCAACCAACCCCTATGGTTAAGAATAAAATCCTTCAAATCATCAATCTCAGTTCCAACTTCAAACCTTCTAATCCTCTCAGCTAACATAGGATCCTCTTTTTGCCTGGAAGTAATCCATTCGATCATAATTGGTTAAACTTTCAAACAAGACATCATGGCGATATTCCGACTAGATCCAGCAGTCGACCTCAACTGCACACTGCATGAAGCCAGTGTTTCCAAGTCTTTCCATTCCACCAATATAGCTAACACCACATTCTAATGTTTCCTGCTAAGCGCATCTGCCACCTTATTTCCTTTTCCCGGTGTATACTCGATGCTAAAATCATAAGCTGCAAGAAACTCCAGCCATCTCTACTGTCTCATGTTCAGCTCCTTCTAAGAGAATAAATACCGTAGAGACTTATGATCCGTGAATAGCTCAAACTTTTCTCCCAAAAGATAATGCTTCCACAGCTTCAATGCGAAGATTACTGCTACCATCTCCAAATCATGAGTAGGGTATCTCCATGCTGTCTAAGCTGTCTAGGAGCATAGGCAATAACCTTCCCATTCTGCATTAGCACAGCACCTAACCCAGTACCACATGCATCATTGTAAACTACCAACCCCTGATTCTCATCTGGAACTACTAAAACGGGCGCATTGGTTAACAAATGTTTCAACTTAAGGAATGCCTCCTCAAATTTGTCAGACCAAACAAACTCCACGTCCTTCCTGGTTAGCATGGTCAATAATGCCGCTATCTGCGAGAAATCCTTAATGAACCTTCGGTGGTATCTTGCAAGTCCGACAAAATTCTAATCACGTTTACCATCTCTGGTCTCTTCCAATTGTTAACAGCTTCGATCTTATCCGGATCAACTGCTAAACCTTGCTTGGAAACTACATGACCAGGGAACTTCACTTCCCTCTTCTAGAAATGACACTAAGAGAACTTCGCTTTCAGCTGATGTTGCCTTAGTGTCTCTAACACTATTCTAAGATGATCTGTATGATCCTTCTCATTCTTAGAATACACCAAAATGTCGTCAATAAAAACCAACACGAACCTATCCAAGTGCTCTCGGAAAACCAGGTTCATCAAATCCTCAAAGAAAGATGGCGCATTAGTAAGCCCGAATGGCATAACCAGCCATTCATAAGACTTATATCTTGCCCTAAACACCGTCAAAGGAATACTGTCCTCTGCCACTCTTAGCTGATGGAAACCTATAGCCAAAACCAACTGGGAAAACACTCTGGCTCTACTCAACTATTCGAATAATTCGTTGATTCTCGGCAAAGGATACCTATTCTTGAGCATCCTCTCGTTTAGCATACGATAGTCGATACACATCCTT
This sequence comes from Allium cepa, assembly GCA_030765085.1. NCBI lineage: Eukaryota > Viridiplantae > Streptophyta > Magnoliopsida > Asparagales > Amaryllidaceae > Allium > Allium cepa. Next base: position 187,022,676 of record CM060934.1, read on the forward strand.
AACGACCCATTTGTCTTCTTCATGAATACCGCGGTCGTTCCCCAAGGCGAACTGCTTGGCCGGATGAAATTATTTCCTTCCAATTCCACTAGTTGCACCTTCGGTTCCTTCATCTCGGTTGGTGGCATCCTACAAGGTGGTCTACTTACGTGTTTAGCACCCGGTACGAGATCTATTCAAAACTCGATCGCTCTTTTTAGTGGCAAGCCCTAAACTGGTTCAAACGCATCCTCAAACTCTCTTGTAACATAAACCTATTTCAACTCTACTTCTATTCCTATGGCACCCAATAACACATAAGCATTTCCGTCCGAACTCCTTACCAAGTAAATAACTCGGTCACTCCTATTACGGTGCTTCAATGATATTTCCCCTCGTGGAAAAATATCCTAGCATCATTTCTATCTAACCAATCCATACCCAATATGATGTCGAAACCCACAAAATCAAAAATATATAAACCGCATGCAAACATATAACCTAACAAATCAAATTCTAACTGGTCATATCTCATTCCTAGAGTTGTGTACCCTCTTATATGATTCACAACCATTAAAGGAGTAATAAGGTATAAAGGATCGATACATAAGCAATCTAACAAATACTGAGATATAAATGAGTGCGATGCACCGATATCAAATAGTATCCTAACTGGAGTACTATGAATCAAAAGCATACCTTCCATCACAGCTTTTCCTTTCTCAACAGTCTAGAGGATGATGGTTCCAATGCAAAGACCTTTCCCTTTCCAGCCTTAGTAGCCTCGGGATGCTTATCCTTGTAATGCCCCATCTAGCCACAGTTGCAGCACTTCACATTCGGCCTCACTGCAACTGCTCTTCCATCACCCGAGCAAACTCATTAGCATAGTGTCCCTTCTTGTCAAACTTGTAACAGATAATATCAGCCTTGATCTTCTTGACTGATGCCCCCGACTGGGTTCCTTTTGTTTTGAAGAACTTCCGCTTCTTAACCTAAAAATTCTGAACCTTGGCTGGTTTCCCTTTTCCAAAAGTCGGAAGCATCTCTTCGTTATGAATAGCCATCTCAACAATAATATGACATGGATCTCGAAGGTTTGGCATAATTGCTCTAGCGATCTCAAGATTCAACCCCCTGATAAACTTATCATTCCTCTGAATGACTGTATCCACAGTAGCATATCCGTAATAGGACAGCTCATCAAACTTTGTAGCATACTCAATCACCGATCTGTCCCCCTAGACTAAATATGTAAATTTTCTGAGCAATGCTGACTTTATAACCTCTGATAAAAATCTTTCTTCGAATCTCCTTCGAAATTTATCCCAAGTCAGGTCTTCTTCTAGCTCTTCTTGGTATTTCCATTCCACCAAATAAATGTTTATCCCTACAATTGCCTTGAAGCAAGCCTTCTCTTTCGCATATCCGTCAAGCCAAGACCTGCAAATATTCTTCATAATGCAATAGCCAGTTCTCCACTCCTACTGCATCCTCTGTTCCCAGAAAGGGCTTCCCTCCTAGACTAGCGTAATCCTTGCTCAGCTTGGCATAATTATTGCCAATTGGGTCCATCGGATTAGCTCCTCTAGCATTCCCTACAGCCACTCCCACAGCTGCTCCAACTTGCAACATATTCACGAAGAACTGATACATTATCCCCATATCAACCGGAGGAATCGTAGCACCAACATTAGCATTTGCATATGGATTTGCATTTGCCAGTCGACCCTGGTTGCTTCTAGTATTGGGTCAAACATTTTCACTTATTGCGGTGCATCTCCCACCTTGGTTAACTCTTCCATTTCCTGCTTCCATGTCTAACTTCCCTACTACCTGAAATCCAATCTTTGTAAGATACAGAAGAGCGGTCTAAGAGAGTGGGGAATACATACTTAGATATTTATAGCAAAGTACACATACGTTATTATAACGTTTACCCAAGCCCAATTATATTTTAGATTCATTAGATTATGCTTTAAAAAAAATTAAGGTTTAAATTCCATGCTCAGATACCAACTTGTAACATCCCGCTTCCGGAGGCTCAAAGCTAACTGCTACGGATGTTGTAGTCATCTATAGATGTTATTCCTGAGTGATCAAAATCGGAATCTTCAAACTATTGGCAACACAGAAACACAAGAATATGAAGAAAAAAATTAAACTTCAACAAAACATAATTTCTCATTTCTTATGAATTTCAATTTAAGATTTAATTACATAATCCCAAGCATAACCATGTTCAGATCACATATACATGTACAAAATACGATAAGAGCGACATATGAAGATGTCCCCTTATGATGATCAGAGAACTAATATATATGAACGTTACGGTTCTTAGTACATCACAACGAAAAACACAAAATAGCTCCTATATAGCTAACGCTGCCTCCTGCATGTCTCCGGAAGCTTATTCGTCCAAAAACTTGAAAGTCTCCCACTCTTGGGCTATTGAAATCAATTTTGAGTACCCGAGATTTTGTGGAGAAACACAAAATTCGAGTCAGACAATAAGTTTGGTATGAATAGTCCCCTATCATCTCTTATCATATATAGATATCTATTGAGACCATGCCGCTTAGCGGAATGGGTTTTCTCCTCACTAGTATCCAGAACAAAACGTGCAAATCATTTACTATGCTTCTGCATCCAAAATGATTAGTCTTAACATATTATGAATTAAAGCCATAAATCATATATATTGGATATCCCATCCACCCATTCATTAGATATCCCATCTAAAAGTAATTTATTAGATTTCCCATCTAAAATTCTTTTATTAGAGATCTCCTCTAAAATCTTTAAAGTGGCTATCTTTCAAAACTTAAATAGGACTATCCGTCCCAAATTCATCAAAATAAATGCAGATTATCCATCGTAAATTGTTTTATAAAAGTTGTTGTGGGCAATCTACATCACACTCCATAGTTTTCCTAGGATGACTACGAACCCTTGGGTGCCAAATCCCGAGGCTAACCACCTTTGGCAAAACATTCTTTACTTTAGAAATTTGATGTGGGCCATCCACCGCACATTTCATGGTTTTCCAAGGTTAACCAAGAACCCAACACTTGGCCAATTAAAATATCATGATCCCCATGATTATTTATAAAAATTCATGATCCCAAGGATTAGTTATTTTTTCCTAGGTATACCACATGTTTAACCTATTCCCTTGGTAGCCCCAATTAGGTTAAATTAAATAAAAACACGTTGATAGCCCTAATGTATATTTTCGAAAGCATAATTTTGTTTGTAACCCCAAACTATGCATCGAAAACATTAAAACCACCCCAGTGTCTCCAAGGTTTTATAACATTCAATTTAAATAAGGATCCCCCTTACATATTCAAACAAAGATAAGTATTTTAGACTATAACCCTTCGAAGTAGCCTTTTCGAATTAGAAAAACTTTACTCAAGAAAAATGGCTAAGTCGGCCCTTTAAAATCTTTCGAATGAAGTCCCATTTGAAAGCAAATAACCCTCTGAAGTTAGGCCCTTCAGAAGCCATCCTTTTGAAAGCATCACAAAATCACACCTTTCGACCTTTTTCTTTTAAACTATTTGACAACGTGAAAGCTCATTGTCGAAAGCTAGCAGGTGTATTTTCTTTAAAACCAAAATAATGTTTCATCTCCTTCGAAATCTCTAACCTTTCGTCCCTAAACCTTTCGACCTCTTTCAATTCACTACGTACCAGCCGCATTATACCATGTGCATTGATTTTTGACCTAGTCGAAAGGTTTGATACCTTTCAACCTTGTCGGAAGGTTTGGAATGGAGGTAGAAGCTCTTGCCGTAAGAGTTGAAATAGTGAAAATTGTACTTTAAACGGTTCTTTTGTACCCCACCTGCCTTGTTTATCTAATCTGATTGGTTGCCGAAATTTTATATTCAAAAATTGCTTCCGATTTTCCTTATTTGGAAATTTGAATAAATTTGAAAAAGCCAATTTCTCGTTTATAATTATACAAAACATTATAATCTCATTCCATAAACAATTTTATATAACTATTAAAAAATCATGAAAAATTCTGGAGAAATTCCAAAAAAATCAATTAATCTGTTCTCTTCAACATATTAAAATTTCAAAGCATTTGAAGATCAAAACAATATGGAATTTAACCTAAACCGAATAAAACATGTTATTTAGCCCATTAACGTTTAAAAACACTTATGTCTTATCCAAACAAAGGTTTTAAATGGTTATATCCTAACCAAATCACAAACATGAATCGGGTATAACCCATAGCCGATCCACATAGAGAAAAACAAGATGATAAACAAGATTATTCACCTTGAATAGTGATTGGAGAATGAGATAATTTCCTAGCTTTAATTCCTTAGCTTTTATCTTCAATTTATATTCTTCCTAGAGCTTTTAATGGCCGACGGAGAGTTGGTAAGGAGTAATGAATGAGAAAGTGAAAGTTTATTAAGGTGGAGGAAGAGATATATGCTAAGAAATGTAGTCCCATTTTCAAGTTTACCCCTTAGAAAAATTCCTCCTTCTAAATTTAGTTAGGTCTTTTTTAGTTCATTCATTAAGACATGGCCATTGGATTTATTAATCTCATCTCCCTAATTACTCGTATTATTCTATTTAATTTATCTAATTAAATATCTCAAATAATGTTAATTAAAATTCAGGGGCATTACAACTAAATATAAAGATGATAACTCACTTTACAAATAAAAGCATGTGATGACAATCTTTGCGACAACTTTTCCTAGGCACTAAAATGTAAGAAATGATTTGGCATGGAAAAGAATAATATATACATATAGCTAGGATCCGCAGCCCCTCAACTACACGTTTATATTTAAATAATGGGCACAATACACAAATGTCTGGGAGTCAATAAAAAGTGAGAGCCCAACTGCAAAGTGATAGCATACATGAAAGCTCACGTTTATAAATTTGCCAAGACAACTATACACATGGAAGCTATATATATATATATATATATATATATATATATATATAAGTGTATAATTGCATGCAAATAGCACAAGCTTGTGTTTATAAAATATATGATGAGGTGATCGCGAATCGACACGTGGACACGTGAATTGATAACATATTATTTATATGGAATCTAAAATACATGAAGACATGCAGGCACATGAAGATTTATTTATACACAAAACTAAATTAAGTGCACAATAACAATGGTAAGTAAAATAGGCTGCTTGGGAATCAATTCACAAAATAACAAAGGCATGTGATAATAAAAAGGAGTATGGGAAGGTGAAGCACAAAATGGTACACGAAGACAAATTGAAAAAATGAATCATATGAAGGCTAATATGATGGATCACGAAGGCTTCGATTAAAATTGAACGCGATGACCAGGTGAAAATTAAACATGACTGTAGTGCGGGTTATCTTGGGATTGCACATGAATGTTAACAGCATTTTAATTAAATGCAACGACCATAGAAAGATGATGCTCGATGACTTGATAGAAATTGCATGCAATGGCTATATGGAAGATTCTCTATGACCACTCTTTAGAGTATAATATGATACAGTTTGGGAAGTTATTAATCCACGATAACTATATGGTTATACTATAAGATGACATAGGATAAATCAACTTGCAATGACTATGCGATAGTCATTCCATGATATCTAGGCTTAAATGTTCGAAGGCTATAGGATAGCTAATATGCAATAAGTAAACTGAAACTTGTAATAGCTTTGGAAGCTATATTTTTTTAAGTAAAATAACAAATCATTAGGACACTTTGGGAGACAGTTCCAAGTGTTATTGAACTATTTCATAGGGATGGAATAAATGGAAGGTTTTATAAGTTAAAATTTTGAAATGATATAAGCTTAGAGAAGCTAATCAATGATAAAGTATCATTTAAATAAAGATAAAAATATTTTATCTAAAGAATTTGTAGTGTACACAATTAATAAATATGAGAAGAAGGGTTGAACCATAATCATAAACATATACCAACTCATGGAGTTATTGGATGACAGAGCGTCTTGACTAATTGTCTAAAGTCCAATGGCATATGGCAGCGAGACATGGTAGGGTTCAACCTATGAATATTATAAAAATCTACAGAGGAGTAAGGCAGAGTGCCAAAACATCCAAGGAGGATGCAATAAATTAATCAACAATGTGAACGATAGCAGTTCAGGGATGCTTTCTAGAATGTATTCAGAGTACTTACATTCAACCTCTTAGGGAGTCTGGGGGATTCTAGTCAGTGTTGCTTCCATGGGGAAATGAGTCGACAGTTTTCACCTAGTGACGTTGTTCGAACAAAATATTAAATTAGTGATACGAAGGCCTTGGGAGGTGATCACCAAAATGAGTTAACAACAGCTTAATGAAGAAAGCCTAAAACAAGAGATTAGATGATAGTTGAACGGTCGAAGGTGGATTATATGAATCAGTTCTTACTTTGATGATAAGTATAAGGTATACTCGACTTGAATTGATATATATGTTTGACATGATTGGATACAAGTGTAGGAAACACTTATTAACTGAATATATGCACGTGGTTGCTTTCTATGATATATATATATATATATATATATATATATATATATTGTTGTTATATTTATTGATGTATGTTATGCTATAGTGATGAAGTGAGGGGAAAATCCATTCTGAATCAACGACGTTGTCTCACTGTGGATGCTTAGGGTAAAGGTTTTACTCATACTGGACTTATTGTCTGACCAGTGTTTTTATTATTTTCCATAAACTCATGGGTACTCATTCGAGTAAGCTAAGTTTATGGATTCGAAAGCTATCTCTTTTGAAGACGAATAAAGATTTCGAAGACAAAGCAGGATGCCTGCTATTTAAATAAAAGTATTTTGAAATTTCCACTATGTAAAACCAGGATTCATAGGTATGATGTTAACATCTTCATATGTCGGACACACCCTACTCTAATTTTCTTATTATATACTTACCCCTATGTGGGAACGATTTGAGTTTAATGATGTAATGGATCTTTTAATTTGAACTGATATAATTAAAAAGATATTTAGCGGATTTTTTTACTTGTGTTGTGAAAAAAATACTGAACTAACTTTGTCATTGGAAAATGATTTCAGGGATGACTGCAGCATCATCGACGTCTATTTTCGAGTCTCGAAATGGTGGGTGTTACAACAATTCCCTCGATTTGAGGGTACTGTGGAACTTTAATGTTGATACTCCACATTGATTATAGTTAAATCATGGCATGACAATCAATGAGAAATAATAATTGGATCTATGTTGAAGCATTGGAGGCGAAACACTATTCAATAAGGAATTCATCTTCTCAATTATAAGAGATTAATATCAGCGTCAATTATATTCAACCTAAAGTCAAAGTCACCGGCCATTTTCTATATGGTTAACGGTAAATCTTATTATTGAATCAGGGATTTATGATTGGACTAACCTAGTTGAATGTGGATGGTATTGGAATTTTGACCAAAACCAAATTCCATAAGTCCTAAAGTATATAGTTTTGACGAAGAGAATTGGTGAAAATAACAATTCCTACCAAGTACCGCATAAAATAGTAAAATTAGATTTTATAAAAGAGAATTATAAGAAATAAATGTGGTCAAACTGTCATACCACTAGCTAAGGTGATGTTTGAACATTAATATCGAACAATTAATATTCGAATTGTTCGATATTAATCGTTGACTGAATTTACACCTTTAAGTTGCACAATCATAATGATGAATTCTCTTAAAAACCACATGATTTAATTAATTTATAATACATTGTGAATTAACTAATATTTGAGAAATATTAATTATTATTTAATTTACTTGATTTTTGGATTTGCTTGTGATTACCTAAATGCATTTATAAAATTTATATTTGTGTGCATCAATATATGATATCAATGTAATTTTAAATGAGTTTAACTAAAATATAATTACATGATGAAATTTATGGAAATTTTATGTCACTTGATGGCAAGTAATTTCTACCGTACCATGTGAAGGTAGAGCGGTAGGGAGAAAATTAAGGAAACCGATTATAGAAATTTTAATTAGAAAATAGGAAAGGTTTCATTCCTTCAATTAAAACAAATCCACCAATTCATTTGCTGTAGACATTCATTTTTATTTATTTTTCTCTTCACTTCTCCTAACCTTCCATGGCAGTAAATCAAATGAACATTTCCAAAATTTTATCAACTCCAAATCAAATGCAAACATCAAGTACAGTAAAATAAATGGTTCACCATTCTCTTGTAATGTCGGATGTGGATCTTTGAGATTAGAGGAGAAATATTCATTAAAGGTAAATCATAGGCTACCTCTTTAGGTAATCTTTTAATTTTATTATAATTTGTATTTAAATCATCTGATTGTGTAAGTTAGATTATGTTTATGTTATAACAAATTTATATATGCTTTGTGTTGTCTGATTCAATTTGTATACTCAAATTGTTTAAATAAAAACATAAGGAAGCATGAAAACAATTTTTTATATAACACCAATTGAATTTGCTTTAAAGTTTTGAAACATAAAAATAATTTTTTAATATCAATTGAATTTGTTTTAAAGGTATTCATTTAAACCAATGGTTATAAAAGGTAAAGTTTTAAGGTTTAATTTATTAAAAAGTTATACAAAGTTTAAACAATTTCCTTAAATAAGTGTTCCGATTAAAATTTTAAACCAAAAATATGAAAACATCTTTATAATACTAATTGAATTTTTTTAAATGCTCATTTAAAACAATGATTACAAAGACTAAAAGTCAATTTTAACAAGTTATATAAAGTTTAAACAATTTCTTTGAACTAGTGTTCTAATTCAAATTTTAAGATAGATTTTGTTTAAAAATAGGGATCTTATTTTGAATTCTTTGAGGTTTCAAAAGGTTGATTTTAAAATTCAAACCACATAAAATTAGTCATAATTAATTTTAATATGTATAAGGTTTAAGTGTTTAAATGTTGATTTGAAATGGCACTGAATAAATGAGTAAAGGTAGGAGAAAATTTCTTTACCTTTTCCACTTCTTAAATGCCTATTTAAACTCATGAACCATCATATTATAAATATGGGTAAACTATTGTCAATTAGTGAATAATGTTATATAACATATAATATACAAGTATAAGTAAACTATGTGTAAAAATATATATGTTATTGTTATTTTATATGATTTAAAAATAAAATTACCGACAACAAAGACATATATAAAGGGCGAATATGTCTGTTACGGTGTAAATCCCAACATCTATATATGTACATATTGACCATGTACACTGTTTATATATTGCACTTGCACTGTGCATGTATGAGTGTATTTGATACACTAATTATAATATATTTAAATTAAATCAAATCTCCTTGTAAACAAATTAAATTAAATATTATTTATTCAAAACTATATTTTTAATTTGGATCCAATAAACCCTTTAAACTTTATAGGCCCAGTAGATTCAAATATAGGAAACCTTTTTAACTTACCCGCTCCGACTGAATCGGTTACTTCAGATGCATCCATTTATAAGTGTCATGTGATATGCACTACTATTTCTACCAATACCACAATAACGCATGAACTATGAAGCTCCGTTCATCCACTTATTATAAACTATTTATTTCTTTTACTATAACTAGTTACGGTCGAGAATTTTCCAACAAATATCTTAAACTCATGTAAATAACTTTTATAGAAAATAATTTTCAATAATATAAATAGAAATCACATTTCTCACTACATATTCAGTTTCCTCTATGGAAGGGAAGTGATCATTCACTCTCTTCTTCCCAACTATGCCTATTTTACATCCATTCTCGAACATTTAAATCCATTCCTGAACATTTCGCATTCTTTTTTAATGGTCAAACCATTCAAAAGGTGACTGTATTACGAGATTGCACCAAATTATTTTCAAAAGTTCATTAGGATATTCTTAATATTTTATGAATATCCAAGTTGCACTACGTAAACTAATCGAAACTGATATTTTAGTGATCGTATTCTTAGGTCGTTCTTTAGTTCATGGTCTTTTATTGTCTTCTACACAATAAACTTCTCATCGTATTCAATCATATTAAACACGTGATTTTGCACTACTATTTACTTTCTCATCTTGAGTGAACCAATTTCATAGAGATTTCATATACAAACACGATCGTTCACTATACAACTTTTGTATGTGATCTTATATGGATCAAATATCCATATCCTTGAAACATATTAGCATTCAAAACTCATAGAAGACAATACACAGTTTCGGGCAAATATATACTTAAATGACCAAGTTACGAATGCATTCAGTAGTCATGTAATCTTTAGCACTAGCATAGGTCTTAAATCACAACATGCTAAAAAAATTATTAGTAACCATACTGTATATTTCTTTGTCAATTTCAATTCAGTTCATTAGTTTATTCTTATTGATAAACAATTTTAATTGCACAAATTAATCAATGTAGATAATTTTAATTTATATAACATGCGTTCTTACAATATTAGAAAGGTTAGATTTTGACATTTCATTTTCTTATAAGTCTCCCATTGTATTTTAAATCCCAAAGACCCTAAGATAACTCTTGCCTTAGGATTCTGACCTTAAGTTTGCCCAATAAATTATAGGCCCACAAGCGATGGATAACCCTTTATTGGTGGTATCATAAATAACTCATAACCATGATCTTTACTTAATATCAATCTCGACCTTGAGATCACTCAATAAATCAAAAGAGATTATTCATTTGCACCTACTATTTCGTGACAGACTAAGTATAATGCACATACCTTGAGTTTGCTTAAGAAATACATACATATATCTTACCTTGCCTAATAGTATATTGATAGTACTACACATAACGTCCCTAGCTTAAGATTCCACAACAACTAAAGAGTATGTAAGTAGTCTATTAATATATAAATAGTAGAGGTTAAATCTATATTAGAGATTCATAATATTTGGTATATTTTTAGCGATATTAACTTAAGGATAAATGTATTTTTTATGAAATACCCTCGTGATTCAAGTGTCGAACACATTTGAAATCACGTTATACATACCATGTGCATATATTTACTCCAAAAACCTATTTTAGGTTTATTTTAGTTCCGCTTTAATTATATTTATATATGTAGTTATCTAAGTTTAATTTATTTATAACCATTATTATTTAATTAACTTATATAATATATACATGTATCTTTATTAATTAAATAATTTTTAATTAATTTTAATTTTTATTAGTTAAATTAATTAACTACTTTAATTAAATTTTATTAAAATTTTAGAAATTTTATATTATTCATCTTAAAATATATAAGATAAATAACCTACTATAACATTTATAATTTGTTTATATATACATATCAATATATGAATATATATCTATCGATTAATTAACTTTTCATTAATTTATTTATATGATAAATTTGTTTATTTAATTAAACAATTTAATTGAAATTTTAAATTAATTAGAAAATTTAATATACTCATCTTAAAAAAATTTAAGATAAATATATAGCGATAACAATTATAGTTATATGCATATATGACTATATATGTATGTTTACATTACTCAACATTTGATTAATTTGTTTATCAAACAAATTATTTATTTAATTATAACAGTTAAATATTGTTTTATAAATTATAAAATTTTATTTTATTTACCTTAAATAATATAAGATATATATATATATATCATTGTATATGTTTATTTTAGTTAAGTAATCTTTAATTAATTAGCCTTTAATAATTATTTATTTAATTATAATTTTCGAAAATATTAAATTTATTTTCAAAACTATTTGAAAAATATTTTATAACTTTTCTAAAAAACTATTTTATATATTAGACTTGACTTTTAAATTTAAAATATAAATTAAATTTCTAAATGGAATTTTGAAAATTAGCCCAGGTCCAAATAAGTCTGGACCATACATATGGACTAACCTTTTGGACTTTACCTATTGGGCTAGGTCGGTAGCTAAGATAATGAGAATACTTAATGTTACTCAATTTTTTCATAAGTAAGGATATAGTGATTAAGGCTCCTAAGCCAGCTCAGCCTGGTCCAACAAGGTCGGCTCGGGTCTAGACTAGTCTCCCCCGATATGGTCAAAGGTTGAGGGCTGGTCGGCAAGGTTCCCTTGGTCGCCATCTCAAACCCAGGTCAACCTCATATGAGCTTGTCTACTCATGTCAATCCCACAAAGCACGAGGACCAGTATATAATGGAAATACATAAGACCCGATCGCTTATTATCGATCCTCTCATGCCAGCTTGCTTTCAACATAGCACCAAGTTTATCAGCTCGCTTAAGTATTTCTCCCAACTCCTTGCCGACCAACTTGGCACAAAGTCATCTTTTGCATGATCTTTCATTTGATCCAGTTTCTATGCGGCCTCCAGCGGATTGTAGATCGTTTTTTCATACCTCGCATGGCTCGGCATGTCCTTAATTCTCAGCAGTTCCTTATCCTCTTCGTAATTCCAACGGTCGGCAAGCAAACTCGACCCATCTTACCACTAAGGCATACAACAGTAAGGCAATAAGAGGAATGGCCAAGTGTACCTACACCCGACAAGAAGCCTGTTTCATTTCTCTAGTACGCCACTATGGTAGATGCGAAATTAGCCATGGCATACCTCTGGTAAAGTTCTCTAGTTGGCCTTCATCTCAGCCATAATTTCATTTTACCAGTGGACTTCCACCAAGTCCCTTCAGCTAGATCAATGGTCAAGCACTCTTCCTGTTTGTTTTAACATACAATCTCAACCGCCAAAACATTAGCCATAAATATACCATGCATCGTAACATGATAGAAAAAGAGTTCACTTCTGACCCCTAGTGCCAAGTTGGTGGTTGTTGGTTTTTTGGTCAGTAAATAGATAGTCGCTGGGGAAAGGTAGGAAAAGACAAAAATTCTAGATACTATACATGATCGAGAATCATTCATATAGCAAACCCTTATGATTAGTTGCTTTATTAGTCTTAAGTGTCTCATTTTTCTTGTTCAATTTATATTATTCTCCAGTAATTCCTTGTAATTGTAAGAGAGGCACATAGTAAGAAAAATTAATAGTGGACGTAGGTAGCTCTGCCGAACTACTTTATATCTTATGTCATTTACCTTTAAATGCTCGCTTCCCCATAGTTTTTTGTTCTTAAGCCTAATGATTAGCAAGTGACCTTAGCTCTTCATGACACATCATCATGATTACGAGGTTGATGAAAAATACAATCACCGTTTTGGCACTAGAAGGAGAGCTACCTCCGACCTTATGGTTAACTACCAAACGCTCTAGCCCATGGTGGGATTCAACATCATGACGGTATAACTTGTAACTAAGTCAGATCCCTTTAAGAAGTTGGGTCGTGATCTCATTTTGGCTCCATGTCATGTGCCACGGTTGTGCATGCCCACTCCCTCACATTACCACTACTATCAACCAAGTCATGAAAGTTGCGTGTGTCTCCCATATAAGGATCGTATCAATCGTCAAAGGCCGAGTTCCTCTACCCCTCGTCTCTTTCTGTTTAAGAATGCTCCCTCCCACGGGAATTCCCATGCCTGTCCGTGCTCGCGGTTAAACCGAAGGGCAAGACAGACAAGACAACAAGCCTGACAATATTAGCCACCTATCATGCGTCCCCCATTTTAAATGACCATTGAGCCACTCAGCACTTCGGGTTGTTTCTAGATCAGCCCCCCTCATCAGACCATCAAGCAGCCCCCTCGGCCATCCTTGCCTTCAACTATTCCCCAAAGTGGGCAGATGCCCGTCTACCTGTCCAAAGACACCGAGCTTAACAGTCAGCGCCCTTCTCAAGCATACTCACAAGACCAGCCCAACATTATAGATAAGTTCTTACCCATGGCAATATGTTCAACTATTAGTTAAGCTATTGTAAACAACGGCGCCAGTCGTTCATCTCACCATTTAACATAACACTTATACTAAGTGCTTGCGCCAGCTGGACACTCTAGCTTGGGCCGGGAACTGCACTCATCCTACTAGTTAGCAACGTGTTACCCAGGATAACACTCGAGCCCTTATGCACTCCTGTTAGAGGCAGGCCCATCTGTCACTCTATACATGATCTGTCATATAGGAGAACCCATGGGCAAACATGTGCTCTCACTTAACACTAGTGTCGCTTGCTACTCAACACCTAGCCATCACTTGGTTCATTTGCAAGTACATGCTCAACCCATCACGTAACCACTTTGCTATTTAACATATCCTAAGTATAAAAATATTTTTCACAAATAATGCTTGAACCTTCTCATATCGTGTAACCCAAGAGAACCTCTAGCCACTCGGCGCCAAGGTTTATGCTGGGTTTCCTAACAACAAAGCAACACAGTGAGGCTCAACCATTATATGTTATCCTCGGAGCCTAACAAGCAACTGGAGTGCTCAATCAACACCTACTTTCAAGTCCAATGACAAGCCCGACTTATCAACTAAAACAGATTGGTCAATCCAATGTAAAGGACCGCACTAGCAGTATGAGGTATGCTACTCTACAAGCCAAAGTAATAGGTTCAAATTACAATTTGCAATAAAGAATCTATTTTATTCAGTTTAGAAAAGTGTGGTGATACAATACCTGCCCGGTTAGGCTTATAATGATAATCTTATCATTAACTAGTCGAAAAGAAGAAAAGAGCGAGAGCAAGCATGGCCATGGTGCACTTCAAAAGATCTAGCTTTAAATGTGTCGATGGGCGCCCCAGGCACTTCAATTGATCTTGAGGAGCGCAACCGCCTTCAAAGCCTTCCACATCAAATCTCACAACAGACCTCCAAAAATTCTAGACAATCGTTAAGGAGTAGACCAAGAGACATTAAAGGTGGGGGGAAAACTACAACTCTTTCCACCAGAGTAGTTGAGCTACTAAGCCGACCCTTGTTTGGAAATGTCAGAGCAACATGACAAGGAAGCAGACCAATATCATCTGGTCCATTAGTAAGATCAGTAGCTCGAGATCGATGAGCAAGCACCATCGAAAATATGGACAGAAAGCCCAGGCCAAGCAACGAAGAAAGATCCATTTAAAGAAAAAGAAATCCAAAATAGCAGCCTAAACTACAATTAACAAAGGCAGTTCGGCACCTAAGAAAGTTTCCTAGTTTATGTTAACTTCAAACAAGTTCGACAAAACCAAAGGCACTCTAGAGCATTCGGAGAGGAAGACGAGGTTAACTAATTTCACCAATGGAAAACCATGCAAGATTCGATTTATCTAAAGAAATTACATGGCCAAAGCTCCATGATTTCAAGTAGAGGAAAATGGGGTATTTATATGCATCCCCTTCAATCGTACCCATTATGCTCAAAATGAAACAAAAAGATCTCAATCGTTAAAAAATACTCAAGTGTTGAGTCACACCATGCACATGAGGGAAATGGCAATTCTCTATGTCTCGAGAAGTGCAATGGCTATTGCCAATGGCACAATGCCATATTGAAGGTGCATTAAATGCATGGTAGAGCCATGAATGGATGAAGCTTTGTGATTTAACAAGCTCGCACCTGCACTTGGTTATAGATTTAGGGGGCCAATGTTACTCTAGTTTTTCATAAGTAAGGATATAGTGATTAAGCTTCCTAAGCCGGCCCAGTCCTGTCTGACCAAGATCAGTGCGGCAAGCCAATCTTCCTTAAGTTAGCCAAAGATTAAGGGCTGGCTACGAAGGTTCCCTCTGTCACCATCTTAGGTCTATGTCGAGCTTATATTAGCCCGTCCACTCATGCCAATCCCATAAGGCATAATCGGTATAGCTTAGCAAAGCACAAGAATGACTCCCGAGCTCGCTTATGATCGGTCCTCTCAGCTCCTTGCTGCTTAAGCATCTCCCTAGCTCCTTGTCAACCAACTTGGCTCCAAGTCATCTTCAGCATTGTTCAATATTTTATCTAGTTTCAATGCAGTTACATGTGGATTGCAAGTCATTTCGTCATACCTCACCCAGCTCGAAATGTCCTCAGTTCTCAGCAATTTCCTATTCTCTTCATGGTCCTAGTACCTAACGAGCTAACTCGGCCCATCTTGCTACTTAGGCATATAGGAGTAAGGCAACAAGAGGCACGACTAGGTGTACTTACTTCTAACAAGAAGCACGTTCCATTTCTCTATCATGTCGCCATAGTACAAATGAATTGAATGTGAAATAAGGAAGACCATACTTCTAGTATAGTTCTCTTGTCGGCCTTCATCTTAGCCATACTTTCCTTTCATTTTGTTGGCTATCTCCCATCAAGTCCATTTGGGCAGATCAATGCCAGGCATGTTTTTTGGCTGTTTTACCACACGATCCAGCATCCAAACATTATCTATAAATATACCATGCAGTGCAACATCATAAAAAGAGAAGGAGTTTAGTTTCGGCCGCCAGCGCAAGGTGGTAGTTGTTGGTTTTCTGGTCAGCAAATAGATAACTAGTGTGCTAAGGTGGGAAACAACAAGCATTATGGATATTACATGGGATCAGAGTCCTTTACATGGCCTACCCTTAAGAATAGCTGCTCCATTAGTCATAAGTATCTCATTTCTCTTGTTCTTTACTTATTATTCTCTCATAATTCTTTGAAATTGTAGCAGAGGCACATAGTAAGAAAGCTTCATAGTGGTAGTATGCAGCTCTGCCCAACCACTTTATATCTTGTGTTGTTTTCCCTAAATGCTTGCTTCCCCGTATTTTTTTCGTTCTTAATCCTAGTGATTAGCAAGTGACATTTGCTCTGCATGATGCATCATAATAATTCCGAGGCTGAAAAATATATAATCAACACTTAATTATTCGACCCCAAGCCTAGATGCTAATTTTCTAGACATCCATCAGATAGATAAGTTTAATTAGTTAGCCTTAGTGTTGACTAATTAGGATACACGGACCATTTGGGCTTTGATATCATTGAAGGAACCCAGTACATTTCTCATAAGGTAAAATGGGTAGATTTCAAAAAAAATCCATATTTGAAAATAGTGGGCCTATAAAGTCTAATGGGTTCATGTAGATTCGATCTAATTGTTATTTCTAAAATCATGTTTTATTAATGTTATCTTATTCTTAAATGATTAAATCTATGTTAATTAAATGTGAAATCTGATACGGTATGGATACATCAAATATATTCATATTTTAAAAGTTGGGACAAACATGTGAAACATATAGTGGGTGTAATTGTTTGGTGTGTAAGGATGGTAAGAAACTTGAAAGTATATCTAGATATAATCATATCAAGATCTAAAAGGAAAGAGATAAAAGGGGCATCATTGATTGACTCCACGTATCCTCTTTTCTAAACATTTAATTGATATTACACATAACCAATATACAAGAGATGATATGTTACAACAATATGTTTAAAATAACAAAATCAATAAACAATAACAAAATCAATATATACATGTGTAGATATTGGACGTTATATCTACTATGTACATATTTTCTATTTACATATACATGTATTATTGCCTTAATTTTGAATTATTCAATGAAAATTAAATTTATGAAAAAAATTATTTCTAAATAACATGCCTTAATAGTATAAAATATAAATGTTTAAACACACACGCATATGCGCACGAACACGCAAACACACACAGACATGTACATATATACATACATATATATATAATGATCAAGCTAAATACTTTCCAACATTCAAAATCAAACATCCATATTACATTAAACATTTTTTATATTTGCAAATACACACACATTTGAAAGCACATATATACATATGTATATATTTATGAAGTTTCAACATAAATTTTAGTTTCAAACAATTAAAATATTATAAAACAAAAATTGCATACATCAAATCAAATAAGATATCAACAATCTCCATGATTTAGGGTCGATTAAAAATTCAAACATAAACATTTAGATAATTAAATTGTAAATATATTTAGAATATTATTATAGTAATTTTAAAACATAGATTCATAACTAAAATATTGTTTTATGCATATATAAATTTTGGTTTTAATTAATCAAGGTAAAATAGATCAAATCGTTTAAAAAAAATTAAATTGTATTATTAGTTCTAAATTAAGGTGAGGCAATAATACATACATATAAAATTAGGGTAAGTAAATTACATCTAAGAGAAAAGGTTAAATTTAGAATATGCCTTTCAGATGTAGCCAATAGGTGACGCTTTGATTTCGAATCCCTCCATAGATCCTTAAATCCTTGAATCTACATAACCTTTGCATAGCCATAATGAACTATGTAGTCTTTAATTTTTTGAGGTTTTGATTTGTTTTGGAGTTGATATTTTTCAAAAAATAGGGAAGTCATTTTCGAGCATGGTTGATAGAGGGAGGAGGAAAACAAAACTGAATGAGGAAATGAATGAAAAGAATTTGTTTTAAAGGAACAATAGAAACATTTCCTATTCTCTTTAAAACCTTCCTCGTTTAATTTCTAATCAGTTTTCAATCAAGCCAATCCTTCTCCCTTCCTTTCTTACCCGACCAAGAAGTCCCCTTGCATGAAAAACTTTTCCCAAAAATCTCGTTAATCAATTAACTATATTTAAAGTTAGTTTAAAGACATGATGATATCGTATGTTGATACGTGCATATATAACATTTATATATACATCCAAACAACTACAATCAACACCCAAAAACATCAAATAAACTAATAAATTAATATTTCTCAGATTTAATTAACTCATAACATTTTATAAACTCATTAAATTGTGTGGTTTTTTAGGAATTCACAAATGCGGTTGTGAAACTCAGAAGTGTGAGTTCAGTCAACTATTAATGTCAAACAATTCAAATATTAACGTCCACACCACACCTTAGCTAGTTGTGTGATGGTTTAGCTAAATTCATCATTTACATATCTTTTTAGTAAAACCTAGTTTTACATCAAGGGACTATAGTCCATCAAGGGAGGTATATAATGTGTCCGTAGAAATCAACAAGCAATCAGGACTGCTACAACATCTCTTTATAACAAACAAAGAAGGGAGTTTTTATACGACAATAACATGCTCATCAGTGATTAAACCAAGAGAATGAAAGAGTCATGCAATGCTCCCATTCATGTTAGTGCACCAACAACATAAAAGCAATTGAGAAAACCATCACATCAAGCCCCCCATCGAGAGAATGTGAGTGCCACGCAACACTCGCGCTCATGCTAAAAGCAGGGACGGCGAGGATCACCTTTCTGTGGCTAGTCCTAACAAAACAAGAGAACTCATAGCAATGTGGAATGAACAAGTTCAACCATGTTTGCAAGCTAGGACACTGACACAACAATCCCTCCCTCACAACATCGGTAGACTCATTTATGGGAGTCGGGGTCAATTAGAACTCCTAGGTTCATGCATAGGCGTTCCTCTTGGTTAAGGGTCCCACTAAACACAAGATTCAAACAATGGATCGGTATAACTTAGAAACATATACGGAAGATAATGATCCACTTGACCCTCACATAGGAGATACAAACTCGGATGGAAGTCCCGCAACACAATTTGAGACTGCGATAATAGACAACGACGACCCCGACATGATCATCTATATTGGCACGGAGTTAGACTCAAAAGTTAGGGATGAGCTAATACATTTTTTGAAACAAAGCAGGGACATGTTGACCTAGGGGCATGTAGACATGACTGACATAGACCCCTTGAACAAAGCAAGGACATCAAAACAGGAAGTAGAAAAGCTCCTCAAAAATGGCTTCAACTGGGAATCTAAGTAGCTAGTGTAGGTAGCCAACTCAGTGTTGGTTCAAAATTTGAGCGAGGCTTAGAGAATATGCATTGACTTCTCCAATCTCAATAAGCCTGCTCGAAGGACAACTTCCCACTGTCGTGCATTGATCAACTTGTGGGTGCAACCAGTGGGCAGAGCTTCATACCTTCACAGACGGTTAATCTTGGTTCAACCAAATAGCTACACATGGTCTAAATCAAGAGTACACATCATCTATCAAAACGGCGAAGCACTACTGCTATAAAGCAATGCCATTTGGGCTTCGTAATGCATGGGCGACATATCAATGGCTCGTCAATAGGATGTATGTGGAGAAAACTGGCAGGTTGATGGAAGTACACATGGATGGCACATTGATTAAATCAGAGAAAGTCAAGAGCAGGTAGAGAAATTAGCGAAAACTTTTGACATTCTGTACCAGTATAATATGAAGCCGAAATGCTTATTCATCAGCCAATCTAGAAAATTCCTTAGGTATGTAGTCCGTGTGAAGGGGATTGAAGCTAACCTCTATAATACTCAAGCAATTCAAGAAACGCAGGTTCCTCGCATAGTTAAGTAGGTACGTTGTTTGGATGGGGTGGTCGTTGCACTCAGCCGATTTGTGTCCCTAGCAATGAACAAATGTAGCCCATCCTTTGACCTTATTAAAAAACATTCACATGGACCACTCAGTAAGCCAAAGCCTTTGAAGAACTAAAGCAACACTTGGCCGCACCCTATTATCTCCGTTCCTATGGATAAGGAAGATCTCTATCTATACCTCATGGCCACTAACCATGCGATCAGCAATGCCTTGGTATGAGATGAAGAAAAGGTTCATCGGCCGATATACTACGATAGTAAGAGGATAGGGATCAAAAATTAGATACTCAAGGTTGGAAAAGCTACCATTCTACCTTCTAATGTCAGCCCACAAACTCCGTCCTTATTTCCAGGCACATCCCGTAAAAGTCTCACTAACAAACCACTAAAGAAGATACAAAGCTAGCCATATACATTAGGTCAGCTCCTGAATGATGCGTGGAGCTCAGGAAGCATCTATCAACTTCCATTCTCAAACTCCATTGAAAGCTAATCTGTGGCCGGCTTTATAGTAGAATGTTCCTACTGGGACAACGGTGGAGAAGAAACAACCACCAATCAACGCTTATAGCAACTATATGTGAATGAAGCATCCACTGAAAAAGGGGCGATGCTGGTATGGTCCTCGTTATGCCTGAAGGAAATAAGCTCTGTATTTTTCCATTTGATCTTTAAAGCAACCAATAATCAAGACAAGTATGAATCCATCCTTGTGGTCTTAGGATAGCAATAGAATGGGGATTGAGTCAATCCATGTGTTAAGTGATTCCTTGTCGGTCTTAGGATAACAATAGAATGAGGATTGAGTCAATCCATGTGTTAAGTGATTCCTTATCGGTCTTAAATCAAATCGACAAGTGATTACAAGTCAAGGCCAAAACATTGTCCCTTTATGTTATAGAAGCAAATAAACTCATCGGCACCTTCTCTGATTTCAAGTTGGAACAGATATTGTAGGAGAAAATGCAAAGGATGACCGGCTGACTAAGGCAGCAAGCAACCCTGAAGAATAAATACTTTGATACCATTGAAAGTGCGTTCCGCCCCATGTTTTGATCTAGGTGCAACCGCAATAGGAATCAATAATGACCAAATAAACATATAGACGACCCCTTTCTTGAAATACTTAGCAAGTAGGAACCGCTCGTGGAGTGAAAGGATGTCTAAAAGGTCCTTTACCAGACTCCACTATACAATCATGGAAGCTATACGGTAGGGGCTACTCAATCCCCTTCCACCACTGCGTTACTAATGAGGGAGCTAGTCATATGGTGGAGGAGTTGGATAAAGGCTTTTGTGAGGGTCACGCCGAGGGATAAAGCATAGCAGAAAAGGTTGCTCGGTGGGGTTACTACAGGCTAATGACGACCAAAGATGAGACAACCCGACTTCCTATCCCTAGGAAATCGCATCATCTTGAAGAAAGAAAGGGATAGAAGAAGAAATAAAGGGAAAGAAGAAACAGAACAACATCAGAGAACTCACGGCGGAACGTATGAAATATAATATATCACATAAAATATTACATAGTATCTTATTACATCAGAGTACACAACTTAAAACAACAGATATTAGACAGTTATAAATATCTGTCTAACTATACAACTCAAGTACAACAGATACAACAAACACAGCGGAACCGTTATATATCTACACGTCGAAGCCTCCTGATCCATATCTCCTCCAAAATTTGTCAAGCAAACCTGAATCACTTGACTACTCATACATAATATGAGTACCCAAGAGTTTAATAAAACAGAAAATAAACACTCGGGTCAAACAGGGGTCTGGTGTGAGTAAACGGGTTAAAATTGCTTAACTTTAGAAAAACCTATGAAAAGAAAAGGTATCACGTAAGACTTCCCACATATAAACATGGAAAAGTTTTTACCTTACGCTAACCAAAACATTTGATAGGAAATCCGGTGATATTATAATAGTGTCTAGGGTTTTCAAGTAAATATGAAATAGCCAAAATTGTTACATTCATTAAATTCCAGCTACTAGCCACAAAAGTGGGTAATACAAACAAAACCGTAGGGTCTCGTAGGGAAAATGGATTTCCATCAATGGCAGGGCTACTGGGGTACCGCCCGTCACAGTACGTGGCCTAGATCAACGTACCGAGGAGTACGCCCACTCCCTTGTAACACAAGGCCAGAACCATCCCTTACTGGACAGTCCCGAACAAGACAACCCCGCAGTTGGCCGCGACCCAACTACCCAAACAGCCGAATAAAAAGGGACTTCTAGACAGGGGAAAATCTTGCCCTCCAGTGGGAGCTACCCACGAAGGCTTGCTGCACCTCCCCTGTTTTAGCCATTCCCGGTTGATGAGGCTTGAGGCTACGATTACCTTTATAGAACACATCTATCTTAGAATGCTCATCGTCCACCTGACGATGTGCTGAAAGCATTCAATCCATACAAGTTCGTTCCGAGTTCGAACGAAACCGAAGGCACTATCTCGTTGCACTCATTTTGGAATCACCCTTAGAGTCAACGACCATAACCCTTGCACTCTAAATCACCATCTCGAATCTATAAGTACTATTCCGTCAACTCATTACGGAATCACCCACAGAGTTATACTGACGTATAGCCATTACACATCGAGTCTTCACTAGCTCCACTTGGATTCACGATCTAACGTTTAATTGGAATCGATGTGGTTTTCGGATCCCAAATATGGAAACCCGATCCCGGTCTCACCGAAACCAAACGCCATTTTAATGTCCAAGTTGTACCTAAGGGTTTAACAATTTAAACTCATATTCAAGATGATATAAACAGATAGATGAATCATATTATCACAATAAATAATTCACAACAACATTCATCTCACAACAGCATATCACATAACAGAGATATCCAGTATCCACCAATATCAATCATCCAATATCAATCACCAAATATTGATCATCCAATATTAATCAATTAACCAATATTACTCAATCAACCCATATAAATCAATCATCCAAAACAGAATTGATTATCTCTTAATCAACTTGATTACCATAATCCTTCTCTATTAATTATTATTCCAAATAAATAAATTAATCATCTCTAATGATCTTCCTTAATTAATCTTCCTTGATTAATTATATTTAATTACATTTTAAGTAATTATCCTTAGCTATATTCAGTAATTAACCTTTAATTACTATCATTAATTTCAATAATTAATGTTCCTTTATTTAATTACATTAATTAATTAATTATAATTAATTACATTAAACCTTAATTAATTACAATTAATTAATTATACTTAAATTAAATCACTTATATTAATCAACCTTGATTAATTAATAAATGATCCTTATTAATTACTAATCACTTAATTTAATTAAATAATTAACTTATAATTAATCATTCTATTAATCATAATTAGTAATTAACAATTTGTAATTACTTAACTGAATTAATTAACTTCTAAATTAATTATATTAATTCTTGATTAATTAATCCAACTAATTAATCCTTAATCACTTCATTAAGTAATTATTAAACAATTAAATTAATAAATAAATCCTTAATTAATTACTTTATTAATTAATTACAATTTTAGTTACAATTTTAATTAATTACACTTAGTAATTAATCTTAAATTAAATTCATTCATTAATTAATTAATCATATTAATTAATTAACTAAATAATTAAGTAATTAACTCTTAATTGCTTACATAAGTAATTATCTCTAATTACTTCCATTAATAAATCTTAGTTACTTTCTTAATTAATTACCTTACAAATAATTAATTCCATTATTAAATAATTCTTAATTCAATTAATTAATCATTCCATAATTAATTAACTTAAAAATAATTATATTAATCAATTTCTCAATTGATAACATTAAGTGATTATTCATTAATCACTTCCATTTAATTACTCCCATGAGTAATTTCCTATTAATTACTTCCATAATTAATTATTTTCAATAATTAACCATTAATTACTTCATTAAGTAATCACACTTAATTAATCCATAATTAAGTGATTATTAATAATTAAATAAACAATTAACTAGTTGTTTAAAATTGATTAAATAATTAATTAATTAACTTTCTTATATTTAAACAAATTCTTAATTAAAAACATTAATCTTGATTAAACTCTTACTTATTAACAAATTTTATCTAATTAAGTATTCTTAAATTCATATTAAAATAATTATTTATCTTCATAAATAAATTATTTGAATTAAATCAAATTTTAATAACTTAAAACAAATTATTCAATTGGTTTACAAAATTATAACTTTAACTCTATTTGAAAATAAAGCATTTAGAAACAAATGGAAAATTTAAAAACAATTTAATCATCAAATTTAAACTTATTCATTTCCAATATAATTTGAAACTTAGTTTTTAAACATCACTAAAGATTTACTTTAAACTTTGATTTAATATTCAAATTAAAATTCAAAAATTTAATTGAGTTAATTATAAGAAATTGTCTTAAACATTTTGAATTTGAAAATAAATTCAATTAATACTTTTAAAAAGTTTGATTAACTTTCACTTCAAAGAGCAAATTTTAACTTATAAATTTACTTTCCTTTGTAGAATCTTAAACCTTGAATTTATTAAAAGTAACATGTTTAACTCGTTAACTTATCTTCCTTTATTCAACTGCAGGTTTAAATTCAGCAACTAAACATTACAGATTAAAAACAATTTACCTAAAACCCGAGACAACCATGGAAATTCACGAGTGCTACCCCGAGACACTCCAGCTACCTCCCCTCTTCGAGTCAATCACGGAAAAAAAACGATAGCTACTTCGAGTTCTTCAACTCGTCTTCTCAAATCCATCTCCAGTGTACACGTCGTACACACGTGCACGTGTCCAAGCAACCCCGGCCGCCGTAGTTCGTCACGACCCTCGTCGACGACCACGATTCACTCACGAGCCACAAAATACACCCAGATCCATCAAAACAAACTTGAAACAAAATTCGACCTTCACATCGAAATCTGCAGCAACTTGAACCCAAAAACTCCATCGTCGCCGACCATCTCGTCGCCGTTCAACATCGCCGATCACACCATAGAGACACCACATCCGTGAACTTCATCTTCAACAAAAATGAACGAACTCGATTCATCATTCATGTCGCAAATGACATTACAGTCAAGTCGAACAGAAACTTACTTAAAACCCTAGTTTGCTAAATTCCTAACTCCTCAGCAATTAAAAAAATTTTAGGGTATTTTTCCCATGATCTATGATTCACAAACATGCTTCAAACAAAATTCAAGCTTCGATTATCATGCCAATCAATGGCAACCCACCAAAACACCCAATTCGTTCGACCCTAGAATTCATATGAATTACTCAACTAAAAATTACGATACTTCCATCAAAATTCATCAATTTGTTATACAAATCAAATTTTATAACCAAATATAGGATTTGACTCGAACGAATTTTAACCATGTTTGAAAATTTACTGTATCTTATAAAATTTTAAGTTAAAAAACACAACATAATTGCCGAGTTCATTTTTATGATTAACATCACATTGTTATATATACTTCTCTTTAGCAATCAAAGTTTGAAATTTAATACAAAAGAATATAATGAATTTACAAATTTATCTACAACCTATAAATTAACAGAGGTAAACTTTTTATTCATACAGGCACCACAGTTATTCGAGCATGCATTCATTTTAAGATATTGATACAACCAATATTTCCACAAAATTCAATCATAGGCACTTAATTAAAATCTCAAGTTTAAACTGTTTCTAAAAGAATGTATGTTTACTCACTTCAAATTTGCAGAGAACAAAGCAGAGCATGTTCAAATTCTTCTTCCAGGCTTTGCTGTTGAAACTCCCTGCATGCTTGCTAATTTATGTTTTGCTGATGAAAACCTTTGCATGCTTCAAATTAATGTTTTAAAGATGCTGAAACTATTCTTGATATCATTTGAATTGCTGTTGATTTTCATTTGCATGTTGAAAACTCCTTATGCATTGCAGCTTTTAAATTTGCAGATTTTAAATGTTGTAGATATGCTTTTGATTTACGGTTTCAATTCAGATTTGAGAAAAATAAATTTCTGGTTTTAGTTAGGAAAAATAGAGAAAGAAAAAGTGTTTGTGAAAAACTAATTTTCTCTTCAAACTATTATTTTCATATAAACTTAAATTCTAAATAAAAGAAAAATGATGCCACTTGTTTACATTCTTACAATTGTCATTACCATGAGCTTCTAAGTTTACAAGTGTTAAATCCTTGCATAATTGTACTTAAAACCTTATTACAAAGATAATTATATTTTATATTTATGTAAATGTAAATTTAGTAATTTATTTATATACTACTTATGTGTAACGATCCTGAATTTTGAACAATTTAAATTGTGAATATTTAATTTATTTTAAACATTTAAATGATAATTTGACTTAAATTTCATATTATCAGAATAAATTGGCGATTAAATTTTTGAATTTAATCTATTTAAAGTTGAATAGAAATTTGAATTTAACTTTGAAGTTTGAAATTGAATATTGAAGTTGTATCTAAAATTCAAACTAATGACTTAGAAGAAAAATAAATTTAGATACAAGAATTATTATTTATAAAGATTAATAAATTTGTGGTTAGTTTAATAACATTTTTCTTTAACTTAAATAAAGGAATAAAATTTTAATCAATATAAAATAAATTGAGAAACACGTTAATATAAATTTGTGCTTGATAATTGAATTGCAAAACGTTTATAAGTTTATTTAAGAAAAAAAAAATTAAACAAAACAATTGAATTTAAAATGAAAAAAATAAATAAGAAAAGATAAATAAAATAAATATAAAAATAAGGTATACATTACCTTACTTTGATCGGCTGTAAACACGCCTTAATTTACGCCTAAAACCCTGCCTTTCATCACGCTAAAATCACGACCCCTTCTGCTTAAAAACACGAAGCTCCCTTTACCAATTCATTCGAAAACCCTACCTAATCAAACTGAAGAAATAAAAAAATGGCGGCGCAAGTGGGGATATCGGCTACAGCAAACGCGATGAGATAAAGCTAGAAGGAGGGGGACTCGACAGCGCAGCAGTCGCGATTTCCAGTGGCGATTCAAGGAGGCGGCGGCGGCTTCAAGCAATGGCGAACGCGAGTTTGATTTAGGTGAAGTCGCGATTGAAATTGGACGCAGGCGCGCGAGTCAGAGGCTAGGCGACGTTGGGGACGAGCGCAAGTGGTTCGGCGACGATTCAAGCGCGCGACCAACGGCGACAGTGGGGTTGCGATCGATTGAGGTATGGCATTTGCTATAATTTAATTCGAAAGTTTAAAATATAAACACAAAATACATATGTGCAGATTTTTTTTTTTTACAGTAAGATATTTTTTTCGAATTTGTTTTATTCAATTTGAATTTAAAAATGAATTTGAATACTTGTAATAGACAGAGAAAAAAAATATATATATAAGATTTGCTTTACTAGGTTGATAAAATAATTTAGTTAGGGTGTTTGATTCATTTAATTAACTTATTTAATTTTTTAGAAATTGTTAAGGAAGATTTGTTAAAATTAAAATAATTTGTTAATTAAATCTATTAAACGATAATTGGTGATTTGAATTTTTCGAATATTAATAAAATAGTTGGTTAATTTAAATATCAAATTGAAGATATGTTTAAAATTAAATTTATTGGTTAAAACAAAATTATCAGTTAAATATAAGTTTAGTTTCAAATGAAAATTTTTTTTTGTAAAAGAAAAATTTGTTAAGAATTCAAATCAATTAATAAAATAATTTATTTAAGGAAATTTGATTTTTAAGTTAAATAAAGAAATAAATAAATTAAGCTATTAAAGGGTAAGTGATTTTTCACTTAGTTCGAATATTCTATTTAAAGAAAAAAAAATTTATTTATAGCAAAATTAATAGTTAAAACCAAAATCTATTAGTTGATTTAATTTATGAAAAGGAAATTTAATTTAAATTGGAAATTTCTAGTTAGAATTATTTTAAAAAGGGAAAATTTGTTAACTTAATTTATTTAAGTAAGTTTAGTTGAAATTTAATTTGGATTAGACAAATTGTTAAGAGTAACATGTTTGAAATTAAAAGGAGTTAGTTAATAAAGTTTATTAAAAGAAATTTAAATTTTAGTTAAATAAAATTTTAAAGAAGAAATTGGTTTAAATAAAACTATCAGTAACTTTAACTATTAAAAATGAAATCACCGATGAATTAAAATTTGTCAAATGAAAATTTAATTTATTCAGTTGGTTCGAATATTAATAAATTGTATAAAAATTGTTATACAAGGTATAAATGAAGAAAACGAGTTGAATTGGAAGTGGATGACAAACAGGAATAAAAGGTGAGAACTTCTCACTCAAAAGGATTTATTTAAATTTTAATAGTTAGATTTAAAATTTGCTTGACTGTGTTGATTGAATGATTGAATGATGATTGTTATATATATATATATATATTGGATGTGAATAGACCCTATACGCCGTTAGTAAGCGGAGGTTATTTATCACACACATATACCGCGATATTCCACCTTGAAGTGGAATTGGTATTATATTATATATATAGCAATATATATATATTGGCATATGTATATATTGCAGTTGATTGATTTCCCGCATTTTCTTTTAGCGGATGAGACCCTATGCGCCGTTAGTAAGCGGATATATATTTATAAAATCCCATATACCGCGATATTCCGTCTTGAAACGGAATTGGTATTGTGCTAATGTCTGTGGATGCAGGGAAACAGGTTGGAGGGATCCAACTGGATTCCTCACAAATATTTATTTGATTTCATATATTGTGATATTTGATTGTTTATCATGGATGATATATGATGTTTGAAAATCGTGATTGACTATATGATGTGTTACATCATCGGATCCAATTTTGAAAGTTTAAAAATAACGATTTTTGTTTTTAAGGGATTCTAAAATAATTTTTGAAAGTATACGTTTATAAAATATTTTTAGAATTGATTCATCTTAAATAAATAAACGTTATAATTTTTAATGTTATGAAAATTATGATTTTTGAGAAATATAGTTAAAAGTTGATTTTTGAAAATATGGGATTAATGATTTTATAAAATAGTTTAAATCGGGATTTTTGAAGTTATTGTAAAAAGTTTAAAAATAGGATTTATAGAATTGGATTATTTTATAAATCAAATGATGAAATTATAAAAGAGTTTATAGACGTTTTAAAAATAGTAATATAAATTGTTTTATATTAAAAGATTTATAAATTGATATTTATAAATTAAAAATATTAGAAGTGTAAAACGAGCTTTTCTAAGTATTAGGAAAAATTGTGAATGAATTTCATAATGAATGAAATTTATAGGATTATAACGATGATGTTATAAATAGAATTTTATAAACAGTAGGTTTGTAAAATTTGTAAAGGAAAATAAAATAAAATTCATAAAGTTATTAGAAAGAATGGACTTTTGATAAATAAATGAATCTTATAAGTTATAAGATTTATAAAATTTGTGAAGCTTAAAGGAACGATTTTATAAATAAATAAATAAATTATAAGTATTTGACTTATAATATGAATTTTTAATATATCATTGTGATATGAATTGAGATAGGTTAATAAAGGAATTTATAAAAGGAGTTGATATAAAATAAATAGAATAGAATTTATAAACGTTGTTTTATAAATTCGAAACGATTTACTGTGATAAGTAAATTGTTGAAATTTGTTAATGGAGTTATATTCATGTTTTAGACAATGAATAATTCCTTAAAATAAAATGAATAGAAGTAATGAAATTTATTAACAAGGTATATTCACGTTTTTGAACAGTGAATAATATGTTAAAGAAATTATTTTGAAAAGTGATGTTTGAAATAGAATTAAAACGATCTAACGATGTTTTAAAATATGTTGAGATTCGAAACCATAGATTTCAACATTTATTGTTGAAATAGATGTTTTCGAGAAATAAAAGGAAATAGTGGATTATAACACTGTTGTTATAATAAATGATTTCCGAAAGGAAATGTTTTGTATAGTATTGGGATTTATATATCTATTTTAATTTCGAATCCTTATACTAGTGATTTTGGGTTGTCGTAACGATGTTTTACGCAACATTCGTTTTGGCCCAAATAAATATGTTTAAGAGAATGATTTCCTTAAGGAATGAAATATATGCTTAATTTTGAATTAAGCATATTGTATATTTTCAGAAGGTTGAAAATAAATAAAATTTGTTAAGTACTTATTAAATAAATAAGTATGGAAATTGTTTTTCCAATGAGAAATGGAAAGTTTAGAGAATTTATCTTTTTGAAGATAAATTGAAAATGAATAATAGAAATTGTATATTCATGAAAAATTTGGAATATAAATTCAATATGGAATTTATAAAGGAAATTTGGAAAATGGGTTTTAAAAATAAATATTGATTTATTTTTGAAGTATGGAAAGTTATATCTTGTAAAGATATTTTTGGAAAATAAATAATTTGGAAAATTATTTGGAATCTGGTGATGTTGGCATATCCATTGATAGTTCAATAACCGACTATCGATATTTACCTTTGAATGGTATTTGTTGTGATTTGTTTGAAATTGAATGCCACACTTATTTTTTTTAAAATAAGCGCTCACTATTCGGGTTAACCGGGAAAGGACCTTGGGGTCGTATAACCCATTCCGAATATGTGATACGTCGTTAAGAATTGCATTCGAAGACCGGTGTTGAAGATCGAATATTTTCGAAAATGAAAGGGTTTCTTGTTGATTGTCTCTGCACTGGCTGATCCCCGGTATAGAGATCTCCATAAGTGATGGGAAATCCGAACGTAATTAGAAATTATTCGGATTGCAAGGACTTCTTTGTAAGTGCCTTCGGTTCTGTTCGAGCCCAGAACAGACTTGTATGGATTGTATGTCTGACATTACAAATTGAGATATAAAGCTGATTTCTTTCAAATATATTTCTGTGGTGGCGGAGAATTTATTCTCTTAGCTTAACACCCTTCTCTGAGACGTACGAGCTCAGAGGTTATGTAGTTGAAGGTTATCAGCGATATATTCCCAATTTGGTAATGTGACATACTGAGTGTTGCTGTGAAATGATCATTGTGTTGATTATTTGTGATAGGATCATTTGTTTGATCGTCTATCCTGGTGATCATTTCTATGATCATTTGTTTACCCAAAGCATGGCTTTTGTATAAAGTATGTTTTTGTGGACGTGACTTCGTCGAGCCTCACATCCCGGAATGGTCAAAACAGGAAAGATGCGGCAAGGTTATGAGGGGTAGCTCCCTTTAGGGTATGTGCATTTCCTTCTGGAAAGGGTGGTATCATGGTATGGAGCCCAGATACTTACTCATGTTGAAACACTATATTTTATTACTGTGTGGTGTTGTTGGTGACGAGCGCTCGGTTAAAAGGTCCAATGGGACCGGGGGATGCCATATTCGTGTAGTAGTTACCTAGTGATAAAGGTAACCCGGCATTGTGTTGGCAGAGAGCTGGTTAAGTTCTCGGGGACGTCCAGCCAGAGGCGTTTCCATGTGGCAATGGGAAGTTCCTTGGCCTGACCATTTGTTGGAAATCCAAAGAAACAATACGAAACTTGTACGGTTTTAGTTGTATAACCTGCTATGGAATGTGGCGGTAACCTGCTATTGAACATAGTTAGCTATAGTAGACATACGATAATGGTCGTATGTTGGCTAAGATTTATATTCTACTTTCGAACTAAATTTTTCCTACACTATGCACTAATAATAATATCAAATGTTATTTTAAATGCGTATCAAGCATCTTTGACTATCATAAGGAGAAATCTCCTCTGATTCTGCGTTTGCATGTGTGTGTGTGCGGGAGGCCTTATGGTAGTCTCATTTTTAAAAGCATTGCGAATTGAATTTAAAATATTCTTCTATTTTGATTTTAAAGTAAATAAACTGTTTTGAGTTCTCACACCAGTCACATGACTGACTCGGAGTTTATTGTTTTCCTTCCTAAACTCTGGGTGCCCACCAATTTCCACATGGGCAGTCAAGAGTTAAGGTTTATCAGGATATTCTGGATAGTCAGGAGTTGTTGGAGGCAAGCTGGATGGCATGGCGTATTATTAGTATATAATATCTCTTTTTCCGCTGTTGTTATTGTTTGATGTTGTATATTGTTGTACACTCTGATGATATGATGTAATGAAATGAAATATAATGTAATAACTGATATAGTTCTTTGTTTAAAGATTATTCATTTATTATTATATGTTGTTTCGCTGCGAATTGTGAGATTCTGATATTAGGTTCTGTTGTTTCTTTCTGTTCTATTTTTCTTTCTTCTTCTACCTTTTTCTTTTTCTTAAACCCTAATGGTTCGGTTTTTCGGCAACGAAAAATCGCTTCCGTCACATTTGGTATCAAAGCGATTGGTTAAGCGACAACCATGGTTCTGTAGGGTGTTACTCATTAGAGATAGAGTCAGCAGTACTCTAGAATGAGTTTGAGTGTAATAATAGATATGAGCGCGTATTTGTTAGTGAATATAAAATTTGTTTTTGAATCGGGTAAATAAGATAATTTTGCCCAAAACTATTTTGTATAGAAAAGAAATGGTTTTCTATGAATTATTATAGTATATGGTTGCATGATTGTTAGGAAGTGATAATATTGAATTATTATCATTAGTAAAAGAAATAAATTGAAATTTCCTTTGTTAGTAATTAAGTAAATTCGAGATGAATTGAATATAGTAATTGAATATTGAAATGAATTAGTGAATGAAACTAATTTAAGGTAGTAATATGAATTACTAAATGAAAGTTAATCGTTAGAATTCAATATTTAGAATTGAAAATTGAATTCGAATGAAATTTAAATTGAGAATTGAATTCGAATGAAATTGAAATTGTGAAATTGAATGAAGTTGAATATGTAACATCAATAGTGAAGTAAAAGTGTATAAGAACATATGTTGGAAATTTTGTAATAAATTGACAAAATGGTTTGAATGTTGGATTTGGATGCTACTATTAGCAGGTTATACAGGTGTATAAAGGAATTGAGATTTTGATTTCAAAGATAAAAAAATTGAATTGCTCGACAAAAAGGTACGTATTTCAATTTCAGTATGAGATTTGATGACTTTCTTCTCTAGCCACTTGCCTTTTCTCTTTTCTTTTTGATTCTGAGGGGCCGTGGTGCCATTTTGTAGTCGTACCGAGCTAGCCGCGCAAAGGAGACGCTGGCGAAATTTTTCGAAAATTTAGGGTGTTAGAAAATTTTGAGAAAAATTTGAAAGTTTGAAATTTGAATTTGAATTTAAATTTGAATTGTTAGGAAAACAATATTGTTTGAAACCTATAATTGAAGTTGGAAAGCTAGTTGAAATGATAATGAAACTCTAGTAAAAAGATTTAGGTTAGAAAGTTGATAAAACTATTTGGATTGTGAAAAATAATAGATGGGATAAGGACATTCTTCTTAACTTGTAATTTCGGGACGAAATTCTTTTAAGGGGGAAAGATTGTAACGATCCTGAATTTTGAACAATTTAAATTGTGAATATTTAATTTATTTTAAATATTTAAATGATAATTTGACTTAAATTTCATATTATCAGAATAAATTGGCGATTAAATTTTTGAATTTAATCTATTTAAAGTTGAATAGAAATTTGAATTTAACTTTGAAGTTTGAAATTGAATATTGAAGTTGTATCTAAAATTCAAACTAATGACTTAGAAGAAAAATAAATTTAGATACAAGAATTATTATTTATAAAGATTAATAAATTTGTGGTTAGTTTAATAACATTTTTCTTTAACTTAAATAAAGGAATAAAATTTTAATCAATATAAAATAAATTGAGAAACACGTTAATATAAATTTGTGCTTGATAATTGAATTGCAAAACGTTTATAAGTTTATTTAAGAAAAAAAAAATTAAACAAAACAATTGAATTTAAAATGAAAAAAATAAATAAGAAAAGATAAATAAAATAAATATAAAAATAAGGTATACATTACCTTACTTTGATCGGCTGTAAACACGCCTTAATTTACGCCTAAAACCCTGCCTTTCATCACGCTAAAATCACGACCCCTTCTGCTTAAAAACACGAAGCTCCCTTTACCAATTCATTCGAAAACCCTACCTAATCAAACTGAAGAAATAAAAAAATGGCGGCGCAAGTGGGGATATCGGCTACAGCAAACGCGATGAGATGAAGCTAGAAGGAGGGGGACTCGACAGCGCAGCAGTCGCGATTTCCAGTGGCGATTCAAGGAGGCGGCGGCGGCTTCAAGCAACGGCGAACGCGAGTTTGATTTGGGTGAAGTCGCGATTGAAATTGGACGCAGGCGCGCGAGTCAGAGGCTAGGCGACGTTGGGGACGAGCGCAAGTGGTTCGGCGACGATTCAAGCGCGCGACCAACGGCGACAGTGGGGTTGCGATCGATTGAGGTATGGCATTTGCTATAATTTAATTCGAAAGTTTAAAATATAAACACAAAATACATATGTGCATATTTTATTTTTTTTACAGTAAGATATTTTTTTCGAATTTGTTTTATTCAATTTGAATTTAAAAATGAATTTGAATACTTGTAATAGACAGAGAAAAAAAAAATATATATAAGATTTGCTTTACTAGGTTGATAAAATAATTTAGTTAGGGTGTTTGATTCATTTAATTAACTTATTTAATTTTTTAGAAATTGTTAAGGAAGATTTGTTAAAATTAAAATAATTTGTTAATTAAATCTATTAAACGATAATTGGTGATTTGAATTTTTCGAATATTAATAAAATAGTTGGTTAATTTAAATATCAAATTGAAGATATGTTTAAAATTAAATTTATTGGTTAAAACAAAATTATCAGTTAAATATAAGTTTAGTTTCAAATGAAAAAAAAAATTTGTAAAAGAAAAATTTGTTAAGAATTCAAATCAATTGATAAAATAATTTATTTAAGGAAATTTGATTTTTAAGTTAAATAAAGAAATAAATAAATTAAGCTATTAAAGGGTAAGTGATTTTTCACTTAGTTCGAATATTCTATTTAAAGAAAAAAAAATTTATTCATAGCAAAATTAATAGTTAAAACCAAAATCTATTAGTTGATTTAATTTATGAAAAGGAAATTTAATTTAAATTGGAAATTTCTAGTTAGAATTATTTTAAAAAGGGAAAATTTGTTAACTTAATTTATTTAAGTAAGTTTAGTTGAAATTTAATTTGGATTAGACAAATTGTTAAGAGTAACATGTTTGAAATTAAAAGGAGTTAGTTAATAAAGTTTATTAAAAGAAATTTAAATTTTAGTTAAATAAAATTTTAAAGAAGAAATTGGTTTAAATAAAACTATCAGTAACTTTAACTATTAAAAATGAAATCACCGATGAATTAAAATTTGTCAAATGAAAATTTAATTTATTCAGTTGGTTCGAATATTAATAAATTGTATAAAAATTGTTATACAAGGTATAAATGAAGAAAACGAGTTGAATTGGAAGTGGATGACAAACAGGAATAAAAGGTGAGAACTTCTCACTCAAAAGGATTTATTTAAATTTTAATAGTTAGATTTAAAATTTGCTTGACTGTGTTGATTGAATGATTGAATGATGATTGTTATATATATATATATATTGGATGTGAATAGACCCTATACGCCGTTAGTAAGCGGAGGTTATTTATTACACACATATACCGCGATATTCCACCTTGAAGTGGAATTGGTATTATATTATATATATAGCAATATATATATATTGGCATATGTATATATTGCAGTTGATTGATTTCCCGCATTTTCTTTTAGCGGATGAGACCCTATGCGCCGTTAGTTAGCGGATATATATTTATAAAATCCCATATACCGCGATATTCCGTCTTGAAACGGAATTGGTATTGTGCTAATGTCTGTGGATGCAGGGAAACAGGTTGGAGGGATCCAACTGGATTCCTCACAAATATTTATTTGATTTCATATATTGTGATATTTGATTGTTTATCATGGATGATATATGATGTTTGAAAATCGTGATTGACTATATGATGTGTTACATCATCGGATCCAATTTTGAAAGTTTAAAAATAACGATTTTTGTTTTTAAGGGATTCTAAAATAATTTTTGAAAGTATACGTTTATAAAATATTTTTAGAATTGATTCATCTTAAATAAATAAACGTTATAATTTTTAATGTTATGAAAATTATGATTTTTGAGAAATATAGTTAAAAGTTGATTTTTGAAAATATGGGATTAATGATTTTATAAAATAGTTTAAATCGGGATTTTTGAAGTTATTGTAAAAAGTTTTAAAATAGGATTTATAGAATTGGATTATTTTATAAATCAAATGATGAAATTATAAAAGAGTTTACAGACGTTTTAAAAATAGTAATATAAATTGTTTTATATTAAAAGATTTATAAATTGATATTTATAAATTAAAAATATTAGAAGTGTAAAACGAGCTTTTCTAAGTATTAGGAAGAATTGTGAATGAATTTCATATTGAATGAAATTTATAGGATTATAACGATGAAGTTATAAATAGAATTTTATAAACAGTAGGTTTGTAAAATTTGTAAAGGAAAATAAAATAAAATTCATAAAGTTATTAGAAAGAATGGAGTTTTGATAAATAAATGAATCTTATAAGTTATAAGATTTATAAAATTTGTGAAGCTTAAAGGAACGATTTTATAAATAAATAAATAAATTATAAGTATTTGACTTATAATATGAATTTTTAATATATCATTGTGATATGAATTGAGATAGGTTAATAAAGGAATTTATAAAAGGAGTTGATATAAAATAAATAGAATAGAATTTATAAACGTTGTTTTATAAATTCGAAACGATTTACTGTGATAAGTAAATTGTTGAAATTTGTTAATGGAGTTATATTCATGTTTTAGACAATGAATAATTCCTTAAAATAAAATGAATAGAAGTGATGAAATTTATTAACAAGGTATATTCACGTTTTTGAACAGTGAATAATATGTTAAAGAAATTATTTTGAAAAGTGATGTTTGAAATAGAATTAAAACGATCTAACGATGTTTTAAAATATGTTGAGATTCGAAACCATAGATTTCAACATTTATTGTTGAAATAGATGTTTTCGAGAAATAAAAGGAAATAGTGGATTATAACACTGTTGTTATAATAAATGATTTCCGAAAGGAAATGTTTTGTATAGTATTGGGATTTATATATCTATTTTAATTTCGAATCCCTATACTAGTGATTTTGGGTTGTCGTAACGATGTTTTACGCAACATTCGTTTTGGCCCAAATAAATATGTTTAAGAGAATGATTTCCTTAAGGAATGAAATATATGCTTAATTTTGAATTAAGCATATTGAATATTTTCAGAAGGTTGAAAATAAATAAAATTTGTTAAGTACTTATTAAATAAATAAGTATGGAAATTGTTTTTCCAATGAGAAATGGAAAGTTTAGAGAATTTATCTTTTTGAAGATAAATTGAAAATGAATAATAGAAATTGTATATTCATGAAAAATTTGGAATATAAATTCAATATGGAATTTATAAAGGAAATTTGGAAAATGGGTTTTAAAAATAAATATTGATTTATTTTTGAAGTATGGAAAGTTATATCTTGTAAAGATATTTTTGGAAAATAAATAATTTGGAAAATTATTTGGAATCTGGTGATGTTGGCATATCCATTGATAGTTCAATAACCGACTATCGATATTTACCTTTGAATGGTATTTGTTGTGATTTGTTTGAAATTGAATGCCACACTTATTTTTTTTAAAATAAGCGCTCACTATTCGGGTTAACCGGGAAAGGACCTTGGGGTCGTATAACCCATTCCGAATATGTGATACGTCGTTAAGAATTGCATTCGAAGACCGGTGTTGAAGATCGAATATTTTCGAAAATGAAAGGGTTTCTTGTTGATTGTCTCTGCACTGGCTGATCCCCGGTATAGAGATCTCCATAAGTGATGGGAAATCCGAACGTAATTAGAAATTATTCGGATTGCAAGGACTTCTTTGTAAGTGCCTTCGGTTCTGTTCGAGCCCAGAACAGACTTGTATGGATTGTATGTCTGACATTACAAATTGAGATATAAAGCTGATTTCTTTCAAATATATTTCTGTGGTGGCGGAGAATTTATTCTCTTAGCTTAACACCCTTCTCTGAGACGTACGAGCTCAGAGGTTATGTAGTTGAAGGTTATCAGCGATATATTCCCAATTTGGTAATGTGACATACTGAGTGTTGCTGTGAAATGATCATTGTGTTGATTATTTGTGATAGGATCATTTGTTTGATCGTCTATCCTGGTGATCATTTCTATGATCATTTGTTTACCCAAAGCATGGCTTTTGTATAAAGTATGTTTTTGTGGACGTGACTTCGTCGAGCCTCACATCCCGGAATGGTCAAAACAGGAAAGATGCGGCAAGGTTATGAGGGGTAGCTCCCTTTAGGGTATGTGCATTTCCTTCTGGAAAGGGTGGTATCATGGTATGGAGCCCAGATACTTACTCATGTTGAAACACTATATTTTATTACTGTGTGGTGTTGTTGGTGACGAGCGCTCGGTTAAAAGGTCCAATGGGACCGGGGGATGCCATATTCGTGTAGTAGTTACCTAGTGATAAAGGTAACCCGGCCTTGTGTTGGCAGAGAGCTGGTTAAGTTCTCGGGGACGTCCAGCCAGAGGCGTTTCCATGTGGCAATGGGAAGTTCCTTGGCCTGACCATTTGTTGGAAATCCAAAGAAACAATACGAAACTTGTACGGTTTTAGTTGTATAACCTGCTATGGAATGTGGCGGTAACCTGCTATTGAACATAGTTAGCTATAGTAGACATACGATAATGGTCGTATGTTGGCTAAGATTTATATTCTACTTTCGAACTAAATTTTTCCTACACTATGCACTAATAATAATATCAAATGTTATTTTAAATGCGTATCAAGCATCTTTGACTATCATAAGGAGAAATCTCCTCCGATTCTGCATTTGCATGTGTGTGTGTGCGGGAGGCCTTATGGTAGTCTCATTTTTAAAAGCATTGCGAATTGAATTTAAAATATTCTTCTATTTTGATTTTAAAGTAAATAAACTGTTTTGAGTTCTCACACCAGTCACATGACTGACTCGGAGTTTATTGTTTTCCTTCCTAAACTCTGGGTGCCCACCAATTTCCACACGGGCAGTCAAGAGTTAAGGTTTATCAGGATATTCTGGATAGTCAGGAGTTGCTGGAGGCAAGCTGGATGGCATGGCGTATTATTAGTATATAATATCTCTTTTTCCGCTGTTGTTATTGTTTGATGTTGTATATTGTTGTACACTCTGATGATATGATGTAATGAAATGAAATATAATGTAATAACTGATATAGTTCTTTGTTTAAAGATTATTCATTTATTATTATATGTTGTTTCGCTGCGAATTGTGAGATTCTGATATTAGGTTCTGTTGTTTCTTTCTGTTCTATTTTTCTTTCTTCTTCTACCTTTTTCTTTTTCTTAAACCCTAATGGTTCGGTTTTTCGGCAACGAAAAATCGCTTCCGTCACATTTGGTATCAAAGCGATTGGTTAAGCGACAACCATGGTTCTGTAGGGTGTTACTCATTAGAGATAGAGTCAGCAGTACTCTAGAATGAGTTTGAGTGTAATAATAGATATGAGCGCGTATTTGTTAGTGAATATAAAATTTGTTTTTGAATCGGGTAAATAAGATAATTTTGCCCAAAACTATTTTGTATAGAAAAGAAATGGTTTTCTATGAATTATTATAGTATATGGTTGAATGATTGTTAGGAAGTGATAATATTGAATTATTATCATTAGTAAAAGAAATAAATTGAAATTTCCTTTGTTAGTAATTAAGTAAATTCGAGATGAATTGAAT
Organism: Allium cepa; assembly: GCA_030765085.1. Taxonomy (NCBI): domain Eukaryota; kingdom Viridiplantae; phylum Streptophyta; class Magnoliopsida; order Asparagales; family Amaryllidaceae; genus Allium; species Allium cepa. The sequence goes on from CM060934.1 coordinate 187,062,915, forward strand.
ATAGTAATTGAATATTGAAATGAATTAGTGAATGAAACTAATTTAAGGTAGTAATATGAATTACTAAATGAAAGTTAATCGTTAGAATTCAATATTTAGAATTGAAAATTGAATTCGAATGAAATTTAAATTGAGAATTGAATTCGAATGAAATTGAAATTGTGAAATTGAATGAAGTTGAATATGTAACATCAATAGTGAAGTAAAAGTGTATAAGAACATATGTTGGAAATTTTGTAATAAATTGACAAAATGGTTTGAATGTTGGATTTGGATGCTACTATTAGCAGGTTATACAGGTGTATAAAGGAATTGAGATTTTGATTTCAAAGATAAAAAAATTGAATTGCTCGACAAAAAGGTACGTATTTCAATTTCAGTATGAGATTTGATGACTTTCTTCTCTAGCCACTTGCCTTTTCTCTTTTCTTTTTGATTCTGAGGGGCCGTGGTGCCATTTTGTAGTCGTACCGAGCTAGCCGCGCAAAGGAGACGCTGGCGAAATTTTTCGAAAATTTAGGGTGTTAGAAAATTTTGAGAAAAATTTGAAAGTTTGAAATTTGAATTTGAATTTAAATTTGAATTGTTAGGAAAACAATATTGTTTGAAACCTATAATTGAAGTTGGAAAGCTAGTTGAAATGATAATGAAACTCTAGTAAAAAGATTTAGGTTAGAAAGTTGATAAAACTATTTGGATTGTGAAAAATAATAGATGGGATAAGGACATTCTTCTTAACTTGTAATTTCGGGACGAAATTCTTTTAAGGGGGAAAGATTGTAACGATCCTGAATTTTGAACAATTTAAATTGTGAATATTTAATTTATTTTAAATATTTAAATGATAATTTGACTTAAATTTCATATTATCAGAATAAATTGGCGATTAAATTTTTGAATTTAATCTATTTAAAGTTGAATAGAAATTTGAATTTAACTTTGAAGTTTGAAATTGAATATTGAAGTTGTATCTAAAATTCAAACTAATGACTTAGAAGAAAAATAAATTTAGATACAAGAATTATTATTTATAAAGATTAATAAATTTGTGGTTAGTTTAATAACATTTTTCTTTAACTTAAATAAAGGAATAAAATTTTAATCAATATAAAATAAATTGAGAAACATGTTAATATAAATTTGTGCTTGATAATTGAATTGCAAAACGTTTATAAGTTTATTTAAGAAAAAAAAAATTAAACAAAACAATTGAATTTAAAATGAAAAAAATAAATAAGAAAAGATAAATAAAATAAATATAAAAATAAGGTATACATTACCTTACTTTGATCGGCTGTAAACACGCCTTAATTTACGCCTAAAACCCTGCCTTTCATCACGCTAAAATCACGACCCCTTCTGCTTAAAAACACGAAGCTCCCTTTACCAATTCATTCGAAAACCCTACCTAATCAAACTGAAGAAATAAAAAAATGGCGGCGCAAGTGGGGATATCGGCTACAGCAAACGCGATGAGATGAAGCTAGAAGGAGGGGGACTCGACAGCGCAGCAGTCGCGATTTCCAGTGGCGATTCAAGGAGGCGGCGGCGGCTTCAAGCAACGGCGAACGCGAGTTTGATTTGGGTGAAGTCGCGATTGAAATTGGACGCAGGCGCGCGAGTCAGAGGCTAGGCGACGTTGGGGACGAGCGCAAGTGGTTCGGCGACGATTCAAGCGCGCGACCAACGGCGACAGTGGGGTTGCGATCGATTGAGGTATGGCATTTGCTATAATTTAATTCGAAAGTTTAAAATATAAACACAAAATACATATGTGCATATTTTATTTTTTTTACAGTAAGATATTTTTTTCGAATTTGTTTTATTCAATTTGAATTTAAAAATGAATTTGAATACTTGTAATAGACAGAGAAAAAAAATATATATATAAGATTTGCTTTACTAGGTTGATAAAATAATTTAGTTAGGGTGTTTGATTCATTTAATTAACTTATTTAATTTTTTAGAAATTGTTAAGGAAGATTTGTTAAAATTAAAATAATTTGTTAATTAAATCTATTAAACGATAATTGGTGATTTGAATTTTTCGAATATTAATAAAATAGTTGGTTAATTTAAATATCAAATTGAAGATATGTTTAAAATTAAATTTATTGGTTAAAACAAAATTATCAGTTAAATATAAGTTTAGTTTCAAATGAAAATTTTTTTTTGTAAAAGAAAAATTTGTTAAGAATTCAAATCAATTGATAAAATAATTTATTTAAGGAAATTTGATTTTTAAGTTAAATAAAGAAATAAATAAATTAAGCTATTAAAGGGTAAGTGATTTTTCACTTAGTTCGAATATTCTATTTAAAGAAAAAAAAATTTATTTATAGCAAAATTAATAGTTAAAACCAAAATCTATTAGTTGATTTAATTTATGAAAAGGAAATTTAATTTAAATTGGAAATTTCTAGTTAGAATTATTTTAAAAAGGGAAAATTTGTTAACTTAATTTATTTAAGTAAGTTTAGTTGAAATTTAATTTGGATTAGACAAATTGTTAAGAGTAACATGTTTGAAATTAAAAGGAGTTAGTTAATAAAGTTTATTAAAAGAAATTTAAATTTTAGTTAAATAAAATTTTAAAGAAGAAATTGGTTTAAATAAAACTATCAGTAACTTTAACTATTAAAAATGAAATCACCGATGAATTAAAATTTGTCAAATGAAAATTTAATTTATTCAGTTGGTTCGAATATTAATAAATTGTATAAAAATTGTTATACAAGGTATAAATGAAGAAAACGAGTTGAATTGGAAGTGGATGACAAACAGGAATAAAAGGTGAGAACTTCTCACTCAAAAGGATTTATTTAAATTTTAATAGTTAGATTTAAAATTTGCTTGACTGTGTTGATTGAATGATTGAATGATGATTGTTATATATATATATATATATTGGATGTGAATAGACCCTATACGCCGTTAGTAAGCGGAGGTTATTTATTACACACATATACCGCGATATTCCACCTTGAAGTGGAATTGGTATTATATTATATATATAGCAATATATATATTGGCATATGTATATATTGCAGTTGATTGATTTCCCGCATTTTCTTTTAGCGGATGAGACCCTATGCGCCGTTAGTAAGCGGATATATATTTATAAAATCCCATATACCGCGATATTCCGTCTTGAAACGGAATTGGTATTGTGCTAATGTCTGTGGATGCAGGGAAACAGGTTGGAGGGATCCAACTGGATTCCTCACAAATATTTATTTGATTTCATATATTGTGATATTTGATTGTTTATCATGGATGATATATGATGTTTGAAAATCGTGATTGACTATATGATGTGTTACATCATCGGATCCAATTTTGAAAGTTTAAAAATAACGATTTTTGTTTTTAAGGGATTCTAAAATAATTTTTGAAAGTATACGTTTATAAAATATTTTTAGAATTGATTCATCTTAAATAAATAGACGTTATAATTTTTAATGTTATGAAAATTATGATTTTTGAGAAATATAGTTAAAAGTTGATTTTTGAAAATATGGGATTAATGATTTTATAAAATAGTTTAAATCGGGATTTTTGAAGTTATTGTAAAAAGTTTAAAAATAGGATTTATAGAATTGGATTATTTTATAAATCAAATGATGAAATTATAAAAGAGTTTATAGACGTTTTAAAAATAGTAATATAAATTGTTTTATATTAAAAGATTTATAAATTGATATTTATAAATTAAAAATATTAGAAGTGTAAAACGAGCTTTTCTAAGTATTAGGAAGAATTGTGAATGAATTTCATAATGAATGAAATTTATAGGATTATAACGATGAAGTTATAAATAGAATTTTATAAACAGTAGGTTTGTAAAATTTGTAAAGGAAAATAAAATAAAATTCATAAAGTTATTAGAAAGAATGGACTTTTGATAAATAAATGAATCTTATAAGTTATAAGATTTATAAAATTTGTGAAGCTTAAAGGAACGATTTTATAAATAAATAAATAAATTATAAGTATTTGACTTATAATATGAATTTTTAATATATCATTGTGATATGAATTGAGATAGGTTAATAAAGGAATTTATAAAAGGAGTTGATATAAAATAAATATAATAGAATTTATAAACGTTGTTTTATAAATTCGAAACGATTTACTGTGATAAGTAAATTGTTGAAATTTGTTAATGGAGTTATATTCATGTTTTAGACAATGAATAATTCCTTAAAATAAAATGAATAGAAGTGATGAAATTTATTAACAAGGTATATTCACGTTTTTGAACAGTGAATAATATGTTAAAGAAATTATTTTGAAAAGTGATGTTTGAAATAGAATTAAAACGATCTAACGATGTTTTAAAATATGTTGAGATTCGAAACCATAGATTTCAACATTTATTGTTGAAATAGATGTTTTCGAGAAATAAAAGGAAATAGTGGATTATAACACTGTTGTTATAATAAATGATTTCCGAAAGGAAATGTTTTGTATAGTATTGGGATTTATATATCTATTTTAATTTCGAATCCCTATACTAGTGATTTTGGGTTGTCGTAACGATGTTTTACGCAACATTCGTTTTGGCCCAAATAAATATGTTTAAGAGAATGATTTCCTTAAGGAATGAAATATGTGCTTAATTTTGAATTAAGCATATTGAATATTTTCAGAAGGTTGAAAATAAATAAAATTTGTTAAGTACTTATTAAATAAATAAGTATGGAAATTGTTTTTCCAATGAGAAATGGAAAGTTTAGAGAATTTATCTTTTTGAAGATAAATTGAAAATGAATAATAGAAATTGTATATTCATGAAAAATTTGGAATATAAATTCAATATGGAATTTATAAAGGAAATTTGGAAAATGGGTTTTAAAAATAAATATTGATTTATTTTTGAAGTATGGAAAGTTATATCTTGTAAAGATATTTTTGGAAAATAAATAATTTGAAAAATTATTTGGAATCTGGTGATGTTGGCATATCCATTGATAGTTCAATAACCGACTATCGATATTTACCTTTGAATGGTATTTGTTGTGATTTGTTTGAAATCGAATGCCACACTTATTTTTTTTAAAATAAGCGCTCACTATTCGGGTTAACCGGGAAAGGACCTTGGGGTCGTATAACCCATTCCGAATATGTGATACGTCGTTAAGAATTGCATTCGAAGACCGGTGTTGAAGACCGGATATTTTCGAAAACGAAAGGGTTTCTTGTTGATTGTCTCTGCACTGGCTGATCCCCGGTATAGAGATCTCCATAAGTGATGGGAAATCCGAACGTAATTAGAAATTATTCGGATTGCAAGGACTTCTTTGTAAGTGTCTTCGGTTCTGTTCGAGCCCAGAACAGACTTGTATGGATTGTATGTCTGACATTACAAATTGAGATATAAAGCTGATTTCTTTCAAATATATTTCTGTGGTGGCGGAGAATTTATTCTCTTAGCTTAACACCCTTCTCTGAGACGTACGAGCTCAGAGGTTATGTAGTTGAAGGTTATCAGCGATATATTCCCAATTTGGTAATGTGACATACTGAGTGTTGCTGTGAAATGATCATTGTGTTGATTATTTGTGATAGGATCATTTGTTTGATCGTCTATCCTGGTGATCATTTCTATGATCATTTGTTTACCCAAAGCATGGCTTTTGTATAAAGTATGTTTTTGTGGACGTGACTTCGTCGAGCCTCACATCCCGGAATGGTCAAAACAGGAAAGATGCGGCAAGGTTATGAGGGGTGGCTCCCTTTAGGGTATGTGCATTTCCTTCTGGAAAGGGTGGTATCATGGTATGGAGCCCAGATACTTACTCATGTTGAAACACTATATTTTATTACTGTGTGGTGTTGTTGGTGACGAGCGCTCGGTTAAAAGGTCCAATGGGACCGGGGGATGCCATATTCGTGTAGTAGTTACCTAGTGATAAAGGTAACCCGGCCTTGTGTTGGCAGAGAGCTGGTTAAGTTCTCGGGGACGTCCAGCCAGAGGCGTTTCCATGTGGCAATGGGAAGTTCCTTGGCCTGACCATTTGTTGGAAATCCAAAGAAACAATACGAAACTTGTACGGTTTTAGTTGTATAACCTGCTATGGAATGTGGCGGTAACCTGCTATTGAACATAGTTAGCTATAGTAGACATACGATAATGGTCGTATGTTGGCTAAGATTTATATTCTACTTTCGAACTAAATTTTTCCTACACTATGCACTAATAATAATATCAAATGTTATTTTAAATGTGTATCAAGCATCTTTGACTATCATAAGGAGAAATCTCCTCCGATTCTGCGTTTGCATGTGTGTGTGTGCGGGAGGCCTTATGGTAGTCTCATTTTTAAAAGCATTGCGAATTGAATTTAAAATATTCTTCTATTTTGATTTTAAAGTAAATAAACTGTTTTGAGTTCTCACACCAGTCACATGACTGACTCGGAGTTTATTGTTTTCCTTCCTAAACTCTGGGTGCCCACCAATTTCCACACGGGCAGTCAAGAGTTAAGGTTTATCAGGATATTCTGGATAGTCAGGAGTTGCTGGAGGCAAGCTGGATGGCATGGCGTATTATTAGTATATAATATCTCTTTTTCCGCTGTTGTTATTGTTTGATGTTGTATATTGTTGTACACTCTGATGATATGATGTAATGAAATGAAATATAATGTAATAACTGATATAGTTCTTTGTTTAAAGATTATTCATTTATTATTATATGTTGTTTCGCTGCGAATTGTGAGATTCTGATATTAAGTTCTATTGTTTCTTTCTGTTATATTTTTCTTTCTTCTTCTACCTTTTTCTTTTTCTTAAACCCTAATGGTTCGGTTTTTCGGCAACGAAAAATCGCTTCCGTCACATTATGTTTACAAATTATTCTAAAAAGAGTTTATTTATAACTTTATATATTTATAACCATTTCAATTTAAACACTTTAAAGAAAACAAAACAAAGCTTTAAAATTACAATATTCATTCATACATCAATTATTAATAGATTAAATTAAATTTCAAAACAACTCAAATTATAACATATACATACATATATATTACAATTTGAAAATTCATCTTTAATTTAAAACAAAAGATATCCTATTCACAATATATATCAAATATATATTATAAATAGAATTAAAATTTCATTAGCTTTGAAAAACAAATCTTATCAATATTGCCAGATTAAATATTTATTAACCTTTAAAAGATTAAATTAGCCAATTTTAAATTAAAATTATAAAGAAAATTATCAAACCAGTTAAACTATTTACACAGATTATTAAATTTATATTGCCCAAAATTCCGGGTCGTTACAATCCTTCCCCCTTAAAAGAATTTTGTCCCTGAAATTTAAAAGCAAAGGTAATTTAATAATTCAGTACAGATTTTAATTTCAATCAGCAAAGCATACTTAACAACCAGTAACTAACATCCATAGAAATCAATCAAACAAACTTACCTAACCAATTATTCTGATACAAATCAGAATAAATTTCTCGAGTTTCTCGAGTATAAATCACCGGAAGACTCGCTCTACAAAAGCCAACAAACTAACTACACTACCAAAATCCAGAGCTCCTCTCATCTCCAGATCCATCAATCTGAACAGATCATCAGACTATACTCAAGTCGAGCTCAACTTCTAAATCCAACTGAACTACAGACTCAACTACCAACGATGAATCATACACGTATTTTCTCAGAGATACGTGATACACAATGAATTCTGGATATCCAAACTGGCAATTCAATCTATCAAATCACAGATAAGAAGTCTTTAAATGCCACAGCACTAACCAACCAATCTTATCCAATTACTGCTCTATCCTAACCAGAGAAATCCTAATAACAATGAAGTCTCCAACTTCGAATTTCAAAACTTCTTATCTCATATCTGTAACTCAATAGACAATCCTGGGCTGCCAAACTTCTTTCGATCAGCTCAATCTATGCTGATACTCCCAGAAACAACTAGACCAAAGCAAACAGTTCCTAGATCCTATTCAACAGAAAAGTCTTCCAAAATCCGTCGAAATCTAGAACACAAGCTCTACTACTCAAGCAATAGCAAACAGAACTTGCTTCCTTCCTTGCACAGCTGCTACCTCACTTCCGCTGCACAACTCTGATTCTGAAATAGATGAGAGTACTGCTGATGAACACGAATACAAACTTACCCAATATATCCTGGAAACTTTGTTCATCAAATCCATAAAAATCGGAGTGACCCATCTAATTCAGTCACACCACCTTATAACAGAATCCAATTCAAGAGCTAGATCAGTCCAATTCCAATTCCAAAAATAATTCTGAGCTGCTATACCAACTCTCCTTTCTCCAAGAACCATCCAACTATCAGGCTAACTACCAAAATTGCTCCAGGAACCAAAACAATATGGAACTCAACTCCAGATGCAGGCAAACTTCTGATTACATCAGTAGCTCTTACTTCCATATGAGAACCTTCCGTCTCAAACAAAGATAACCCAAGAAAAATTCCCAAATTAATCGCAAGTCACTTTTGCGATCCTACCTAATTCGGATTCCAAAGAAACTGTCCTCATTTTACCAATTAGAACAACCTTAAGCTTTTCCAAACAAGGTTAACCTTCCAAGAAAACTTTTACCAACTGCCCGGGCTGCTGATAGAAGAACCACCCAGATTCCTGAACCATCAGAGAAACATACCACACTGCTGCTTCCAAACTCTACTTCGATGATACAACAAAGTTAAAAGACCTTCTCGTCAGCACACCGACACTTCGAACAGCACTGCAACCACAACTATCCAAGACCTCTAATCCAAAGGCTTTCCGAACCCCAAAACTATCAACAATCCACACAACGGACCTCCGTGATGGCAGACATCCCAAAAGAAACTCGGGCTCAAACCAAGCATCAACATCTCGCTCTCCTTAAGAAATGACAGATGAGACCATGCCAAAGCGAAACAACTTATAGACCTTAGTCTCATATTCCAAAACAGCCAACCTCCATGCTCAAAATCCAGACAACTTCCACACAGACAAGTCTTCCCTGCGGCAGGTAAAGACTGCTTCTCAACCATATCTAAAACTGCTTCAAGAGAAAACACCTTCAGAAAATCTCCATGGATACTGCATCTCATCACGCAGTTATAAAGATATCATCACTTACTTCTGCACTTCCGTCATATCCAAACTTACACTTCAAAGATAAACTCTGAATCTTTAAAAGATTTCCTTCGGATATCAGAGAAATCCTTACTCCAAACTACAAAACTCACTCAAGACGGTATTAGGTCTACAGTCTCGACAAATACACTTCCAACCTCAAACATATGGAACCTCTTCCATTAGTGGTAGTCGTGTTACACACAAACACCACTACTCCATCTATCTAGCTCTAAAACTTATGTTGGAAAATCCGAACAGATAACCCAACAGATCAGATAGATATAAATATATACATAGTTATATATAAAAATTACAAGTACGCTCTCTCAAGAAAGACATCACTCCAGAGCCTAGGTATTCACTCAACCTAACGCTCTGATACCAAATGAGACGACCCGACTTCCTATCCCTAGGAAATCGCATCATCTTGAAGAAAGAAAGGGATAGAAGAAGAAAGAAAGGGAAAGAAGAAACAGAACAACATCAGAGAACTCACAACGGAACGAATGAAATATAATATATCACATAAAATATTACATAGTATCTTATTACATCATAGTAAACAACTTAAAACAACAGATATTAGACAGTTATAAATATCTGTCTAACTATATAACTCAAGTACAACAGATACAACAAACACAGCGGAACCGTTATATATCTACACGTCGAAGCCTCCTGCTTCATATCTCCTCCAAAATTTGTCAAGCAAACCTGAATCACTTGACTACTCATACATAATATGAGTACCCAAGAGTTTAATAAAACAAAAATAAACACTCGGGTCAGATAGGGGTCTGGTGTGAGTAAACGGGTTAAAATTGCTTAACTTTAGAAAAACCTTTGAAAAGAAAAGGTATCACGTAAGACTTCCCACACATAAACATGGAAAAGTTTTTACCTTACGCTAACCAAAACATTTGATAGGAAATCCGGTGATATTATAATAGTGTCTAGGGTTTTCACGTAAATATGAAATAGCCAAAATTGTTGCATTCATTAAATTCCAGCTACTAGCCACAAAAGTGGGTAATACAAACAAAACCGTAGGGTCTCGTAGGGAAAATGGGTTTCCATCAATGGCATGGCTACTGAGGTACCGCCCATCACAGTACGTGGCCTAGATCAACGTACCGAGGAGTACGCCCACTCCCCTGTAACACAAGGCTGGAACCATCTCTTACTGGACAGTCCCGAACAAGACAACCCCGCAGTTGGCCGCGACCCAACTGCCCACACAGCCGAATAAAAAGGGACTTCTAGACAGAGGAAAATCTTGCCCTCCAGTGGGAGCTACCCATGAAGCCTTGCTACACCTCCCATGTTTTAGCCATTCCCGGTTGATGAGGCTTGAGGCTACGATTACCTTTATAGAACACATCTATCTTAGAATGCTCATCATCCACCTGACAATGTGCTGAAAGCATTCAATCCATACAAGTTCGTTCCGAGTTCGAACGAAACCGAAGGCACTATCTCGTTGCACTCATTTTGGAATCACCCTCAGAGTCAACGACCATAGCCCTTGCACTCTAAATCACCATCTCGAATCTATAAGTACTATTCCGTCAACTCATTACGGAATCACCCACAGAGTTATACTGACGTATAGCCCTTACACCTCGAGCCTTCACTAGCTCCACTTGGATTCACGATCTAACGTTTAATTGGAATCGATGTGGTTTTTGGATCCTAAATATGGAAAGCCGATCCCAGTCTCACCGAAACCAAACGCCATTTTAATGTCCAAGTTGTACTTAAGGGTTTAACAATTTAAACTCATATTCAAGATGATATAAATAGATAGATGAATCATATTATCACAATAAATAATTCATAACAACATTCATCTCACAACAGCATATCACATAACAGAGATACCCAGTATCCACCAATATCAATCATCCAATATCAATCACCAAATATTGATCATCCAATATTAATCAATTAACCAATATTACTCAATCAACCCATATTAATCAATCATCCAAAACAGAATTGATTATCTCTTAATCAACTTGATTACCATAATCCTTCTCCATTAATTATTATTCCAAATAAATAAATTAATCATCTCTAATGATCTTCCTTAATTAATCTTCCTTGATTAATTATATTTAATTACATGTTAAGTAATTATCCTTAGCCATATTCAGTAATTAACCTTTAATTACTATCATTAATTTCAATAATTAATGATCCTTTATTTAATTACATTAATTAATTAATTATAATTAATTACATTAAACCTTAATTAATTACAATTAATTACAATTAATTAATTATACTTAAATTAAATCACTTATATTAATCAACCTTGATTAATTAATAAATTATCCTTATTAATTAATAATCACTTTAATTAATTAAATAATTAACTTATAATTAATCATTCTATTAATCATAATTAGTAATTAACAATTTGTAATTACTTAAACTAAATTAATTAACTTCTAAATTAATTATATTAATTCTTGATTAATTAATCCAACTAATTAATCCTTAATTACTTCATTAAGTAATTACTAAACAATTAAATTAATAAATAAATCCTTAATTAATTACTTTATTAATTAATTACAATTTTAATTAATTACAATTTTAATTAATTACACTTAGTAATTAATCTTAATTAAATTCATTCATTAATTAATTAATCATATTAATTAATTACTAAATAATTAAGTAATTAACTTTTAATTGCTTACATAAGTAATTATCTCTAATTACTTCCATTAATAAATCTTAGTTACTTTCTTAATTAATTACCTTACAAATAATTAATTCCATTATTAAATAATTCTTAATTCAATTAATTAATCATTCCATAATTAATTAACTTAAAAATAATTATATTAATCAATTTCTCAATTGATAACATTAAGTGATTATTCATTAATCACTTCCATTTAATTACTCCCATGAGTAATTTCCTATTAATTACTTCCATAATTAATTATTTTCAATAATTAACCATTAATTACTTCATTAAGTAATCACACTTAATTAATCCATAATTAAGTGATTATTAAAAATTAAATAAACAATTAACTAGTTATTTAAAATTGATTAAATAATTAATTAATTAACTTTCTTATATTTAAACAAATTCTTAATTAAAAACATTAATCTTGATTAAACTCTTACTTATTAACAAATTTTATCTAATTAAGTATTCTTAAATTCATATTAAAATAATTATTTATCTTCATAAATAAATTATTTGAATTAAATCAAATTTTAATAACTTAAAACAAATTATTCAATTGGTTTACAAAATTATAACTTTAACTCTATTTGAAAATAAAGCATTTAGAAACAAATGGAAAATTTAATAACAATTTAGTCATCAAATTTAAACTTATTCATTTCCAATATAATTTGAAACTTAGTTTTTAAACATCACTAAAGATTTACTTTAAACTTTGATTTAATATTCAAATTAAAATTCAAAAATTTAATTGAGTTAATTATAAGAAATTGTCTTAAACATTTTGAATTTGAAAATAAATTCAATTAATACTTTTAAAAAGTTTGATTAACTTTCACTTCAAAGAGCAAATTTTAACTTATAAATTTACTTTCCTTTGTAGAATCTTAAACCTTGAATTTATTAAAGGTAACATGTTTAACTCGTTAACTTATCTTCCTTTATTCAACTGCAGGTTTAAATTCAGCAACTAAACATTACAGATTAAAAACAATTTACCTAAAACCCGAGACAACCATGGAAATTCACGAGTGCTACCCCGAGACACTCCAGCTAAATCACGGAAAAAAAAACGATAACTACTTCGAGTTCTTCAACTCGTCTTCTCAAATCCATCTCCAGTGTACACGTCATACACACGTTCACGTGTCCAAGCAATCCCGGCCGCCGTAGTTCGTCACGACCCTCGTCGACGACCACGATATCACTCACGAGCCACAAAATACACCCAGATCCATCAAAACAAACTTGAAACAAAATTCGACCTTCACATCGAAATCTGCAGCAACTCGAACCCAAAAACTCCATCGTCGCTGACCATCTCATCGCCGTTCAACCTCGCCGATCACACCATAGAGACACCACATCCATGAACTTCATCTTCACCAAAAATGAACGAACTCGAATCATCATTTATGTCGCAAATGACATTACAGTCAAGTCGAACAGAAACTTACTTAAAACCCTAGTTTGCTAAATTCCTAACTCCTCAGCCATTAGAAAAATTTTAGGGTATTTTTCCCATGATCTATGATTCACAAACATGCTTCAAACAAAATTCAAGCTTCGATTATCATGCCAATCAATGGCAACCCACCAAAACACCCAATTCGTTCGACCCTAGAATTCATATGAATTACTCAACTAAAAATTACGATACTTCCATCAAAATTCATCAATTTGTTATACAAATCAAATTTTATAACCAAATATAGGATTTGACTCGAACGAATTTTAACCATGTTTGAAAATTTACTGTATCTTATAAAATTTTAAGTTAAAAAACACAACATAATTGCCGAGTTCATTTTTATGATTAACATCACATTGTTATATATACTTCTCTTTAGCAATCAAAGTTTGAAATTTAATACAAAAGAATATAATGAATTTACAAATTTATCTACAACCTATAAATTAACAGAGGTAAACTTTTTATTCATACAGGCACCACAGTTATTCGAGCATGCATTCATTTTAAGATATTGATACAACCAATATTTCCACAAAATTCAATCATAGGCACTTAATTAAAATCTCAAGTTTAAACTGTTTCTAAAAGAATGTATGTTTACTCACTTCAAATTTGCAGAGAACAAAGCAGAGCATGTTCAAATTCTTCTTCCAGGCTTTGCTGTTGAAACTCCCTGCATGCTTGCTAATTTATGTTTTGCTGATGAAAACCTTTGCATGCTTCAAATTAATGTTTTAAAGATGTTGAAACTGTTCTTGATCTCATTTGAATTGCTGTTGATTTTCATTTGCATGTTGAAAACTCCTTATGCATTGCAGCCTTTAAATTTGCAGATTTTAAATGTTGTAGATCTGCTTTTGATTTACGGTTTCAATTCAGATTTGAGAAAAATAAATTTCTGGTTTTAGTTAGGAAAAAGAAAGAAAAAGTGTTTGTGAAAAACTAATTTTCTCTTCAAACTATTATTTTCATATAAACTTAAATTCTAAATAAAAGAAAAATGATGCCACTTGTTTACATTCTTACAATTGTCATTACCATGAGCTTCTAAGTTTACAAGTGTTAAATCCTTGCATAATTGTACTTAAAACCTTATTACAAAGATAATTATATTTTATATTTATGTGAATGTGAATTTAGTAATTTATTTATATACTACTTATGTTTACAAATTATTCTAAATTTAAGAGATTATTTTAAAAAGAGTTTATTTATAACTTTATATATTTATAACCATTTCAATTTAAACACTTTAAAGAAAACAAAACAAAGCTTTAAAATTACAATATTCATTCATACATCAATTATTAATAGATTAAATTAAATTTCAAAACAACTCAAATTATAACATATACATACATATATATTACAATTTGAAAATTCATCTTTAATTTAAAACAAAAGATCTCATATTCACAATATATATCAAATATATATTATAAATAGAATTAAAATTTCATTAGCTTTGAAAAACAAATCTTATCAATATTGCCAGATTAAATATTTATTAACCTTTAAAAGATTAAATTAGCCAATTTTAAATTAAAATTATAAAGAAAATTATCAAACCAGTTAAATTATTTACACAGATTATTAAATTTATATTGCCCAAAATTCCGGGTCATTACAAAAGATTTCAAAATTTATGTTAAGAAGTACGATTGAGTTCGGCAGTTTGTGAAGATCCCAAAAGCCTCCCTAAACATTCTAACAACCATGACATTCCCTTGGTCGTTTGATGCATGGGGATTGACTTGATTGGAAAATTTTCTAATGCGAAGGGAGGGTACATCCATGCCATTATCGCTATTTATTATTTCATGAGGGGTTGAGGCGCAGCCTACAACTGGGGTCACCACACCCAAGGTTCTTAATTTTGTAATCAAGAACATTGTCCACCATTTCGGACTACTAAAGAAGATCATCACCGAGAACACCCAATTCAAAATGGACTATTTCAGGTTTCTGTGAGAGAAACGAGATTGAGAAGTGCTTCTCATCCATTACCCATCCTCAAGCAAATGGGTAGTTATAAGCAGTAAACAAAACCATCAAGTCGACATTGAAGAAGCTCCATACTAGGTGGGACGGTTCCCCTTCTCGTTGGCCTATGGGTATGATGCCATGCTAATCGTGGAAGTGGGTGTCCCATCTTTAAGGTGCCTCACCCATGACCTCGAATAGAATAAAGAAACCTTAGATTGGAGAACGATGCCTTAGGAGAAAGAAGAGTGGAGGTCAAACTCTAGATAGAAGCTTATAAATGGAAACTAGTAAAGCATTACAATGCCAAGGTAAAGCCATATAAAATTTGTAATAAATAATTAGCACTCTGTCGGGTTTTTTCAAACACGAAGATCCCGACCAAAGGAGTATTAGGGCCAAACTTGAAAGGGCCATATGTTATCAGTGTCATTCTAGCTAGCAAAGCTTACCACCCTACCCTCTCGGATGGTACCAACGCGCTGCACATTTGGAACCCGGAGCACCTCCGGGTTTATTGTATTCAAAGAAAAATTACAAGCTACGATTATAAGGTAAGAGAAAATATGTATGC
Organism: Allium cepa; assembly: GCA_030765085.1. Classification (NCBI taxonomy): domain Eukaryota; kingdom Viridiplantae; phylum Streptophyta; class Magnoliopsida; order Asparagales; family Amaryllidaceae; genus Allium; species Allium cepa. The sequence goes on from CM060934.1 coordinate 187,078,792, forward strand.
TATCTTACAAGGAAATTAGTTCCACGCAGTGTAATATTTTTATATGCTATGAACATAGCATCTCTTCCTTGCAATTTGTTTTGAGAAAACCAACTGACAAAAACAACTAAGGCTATTCAGTGAGAATGAACGAGAAAAACAATGCTTCTATCCATGCCAAGGAAAGCCATCCAACAACTCTATGAGGATGCACGACCCAGATAATGCTCCCTTCCATTCCAAGGATAATGGCACACTAATGGCATGACCACCCATAAAGTGGTCCTAATTTAAGCGTCTATGGCATATCACTCTGTAAGGATGCATGAGCCAAATAACGCTCCCTTCCATACTAGTGAAAAGCCATCAAGACTGCCCCTTAAAGATACATGACCCAAACAATGCTCCCTTCCATGCTAGGGACACCCATTCAATGATGGAATGAAAACCCATGAAATGGTCCCAATTCATAAGTCTGTAGTGTATCGCTCTGTAAGAATGAATGAGCCAAACAATGCTCCCTATCATGCTCGGGACACTGGCATACTAATGGTGCGGCAACTCACGAAGTGACCCAAATTCATGCATCTATAGTGTATTGCTCCATGAGGATGTGTGAATCAAACAATGCTCCCTTCCATGCCAGGGCACCAGTGCACTGCCGGTGTGACCATCCACGAAGTAGTCTCGATTCATGTCTCCATGGTGCACTGCTCTATTAGGATGCATGAGCAAAACAAGCCCTCCCTTATTCTGTGCCGGAGGCATCGATGAACAAATGGTGTGACCACTTATGTCATGGTCTTGACTCGTTTTCCCATTATGTTGCTCGTCCCCTAATAAAGAGATGAGGCATTAGGGCCAAGATGGGCGCGAGTATCCATGAAGTAATCCCGATTCTAGCATTTGCAGTGCTGTCCGCCTTGAATAACCCGGGTGGCCTCATTATAGAAAAGCTTGGTAATAAAGGGCCTGTCAACAACCACTCAATAAGCGGACCGATGACATGAGGGCCCAACATCCGACAAAGGACTCCCTGCCACAAACTCATGTCCACACACACATGCTAATTGGGGACAAATATCCTCAGCAAAAGATAAGTCTATCATTTGTTTACTTATTATTTTCTCTCATTTTACTTATTTTCTATGTTGTGCATTAGTGCCTAAGTCTACATATTTGCTTAACAAAGTCGAGGGATGCTTGAACCGTCTGACATAGCACACAATATAAGCCTAATCATAAGTAGAAATCTCAAGGACAAACAAGTAGGACCCGTATTTTACATATAAGATGATTCTAAAATATTATTTTCAAATTCATATTAGGTCGTATCACGCTATAACTTTAGGTTATGTTGAGCAGTGACATTTTTTAGCCTTAGAAATTTGGTTGGACGATTTTACCACTGAAAACTTATAATAACTATAATCTTTGGTAGAAGATAAATTAGAGTCTGATACAACTTCCATTGGAAAGATATGATGATTTCCCTTTTGTAGATTAGTCGTAATAGCGATTTAGGCTTACCATTTGGGAAATATGTTGTTTGAAGTTAAGCAGCTTTCGGGATATATTAATGAGTAATTATGATGGTTTGAGGTGAGCCCAATAGCCCATTTCATGTTCGAGGTTTACAGTGGCAAAAATAGTTGTCCCCAAATCATTTCCCATCATCCCAAAATAGATCTAAACCTCCATTAACCTTCTCTTAGCAAAACCTTCTCTAATCTCGTTCAAATCAAACCAAATCCATATATCTATGATACTTAGCAAGAGGATTAGCTAGAGGTTTTCAAATCTAGATTTTTGAAGAGAAGGGCTTACTATCTATTCTTGGATTTGCCTCATTTTGCATGCAAATCTTCCATTTTTTGATGTTTGGTGAGTGATTTATTTTCTAACGTAATATTATAAAAGTATCCATAGGTTTTGACATGTTTTGAACCCTTTTTTAAAGTTAAAATATGTTTTTATATTTTTTTTGAAACCCAACCTAAATTAAAAATGAGATTTAAATGGTTTAAAGTGTTAACCATGTTATCATGATATATGATGGCATCTATAAGTGTTAAGCTATTTTATAGATACATTATATGATGATTTTCCATGAGCTGATGTGTTTTTAATGTTTGGATGATGTTTGAATGTCGTTGGTGCTTGTTTGGATGTTGTTTGTATGTTTTAGAATAAAGAGAAGGGAAGCACAAGTGTGACTTAAAGGACTTAAAAGAGATGCATTTTGACTACATCAAATGTAGGCGAGGCCTTTCGCCCATGTTGAAAGGGATAAGACAGAATATAAAAAAAGGGCCTTTCGACTAGGTCGAAGGCATAGGCGCGCTAGGGGCCCGACCTGCATCTATAAATAAGACCAAAAAGGTCCAGTTTTAGGGACCAAATTTTGGAATTCTAAGCTCGTTTTTTTACTCCAACTTATTTACTACAACAAAAATCTTTGTAAACCCTAAATCAATTTAGGGAAATGCTCTCGTAATAGTAGCTCATTTTGGATTAATACTAATGGAGAGATGGCTGATTCATTAAGGATTTCGATTATGAGAAGATCATTAGCTAGACTAATGATTCATTACACATGATTCTATTTTATTCTCTTGACTTCATTTTGTCTATGCAACACATTAAGGTCCACTTGGATATGAACATTCGAAACACATCATCATCGAAACAGTATCAGATACGGTTGCAAATACTTATCAAAGAAAAATAGAGGTGTTGGACAATTCTATGGTTGCGGGTCTTCGTGTAGAAGCAGAGGTGACACACTCTCTGATTTAATACATAAAGGACATGAGATCTGTAAATATAGAATCAGACTTCAACGGATCGACTCTACAGTGTTTGGGGTCGTATCATTACATAGGTGATAGATGCACTATAGTGATGGAATCAACGTGAAATCAAAGGGTTGAAGGTGCTACGGGATTTCTGTCCAATGGTGTGGTCCATGGGGTGATTAGGGTTCGGCTTGGTGTCATAAGGCAACTTGTTATAGGTTTGGGAAGGAATTGCTCCGAGTCACTTTGGTACGGTGGTGGGGGGTCGGACAAAAAATGATGTTCGATGGTTTGCTTTGGGTCCAGCATGGCGGAAGTGTGGTAGCAGCTTCGGTCCGGGCACTGAAATGGGGTATTGGTCCCGTCGTTGAACAAGTAATTAGGTTCGAGGTTTGCTTCGGGTCTCGCTTCGAGTTTTTAGTGGTTCTATTTCGGTCCAGTCTTAGGGATGCCGAACATGACTTAGAATTTTAGGGACTTCGGGTATAAGGAAGGAGTGCTTCAGGTTTTGCAAGGTCTTGTTTCGAGTCAAGCCTAAGGTGACTTCGGGTTTTCTTCGAGTTAGTGTAAGGTTAGAATGGATGGCTTCGGAACGACTTATGATGACTTTGGAGCATTGAACAACAATTAATATGGCGATTTTGATGACTCTAGGTGGCTAGTAACTATAGCATCTGGTGGTGGACCGAGTGGACAAGTTCTATGTGATATCTCATGGAGTAGAACAAGACAATCAGTACGCATGCTAAGGTATCTATATATAACTTTGAGGGTGTGATGCTTATTATATCGGGACAGGGTAATTTATGTATATCCTTGGTATTTTGCGTGTACCCATAACTTGGATGTCTGTGTATATCTAGACCTAGGGTTGTTGTGTGCACTCGTATATCGAACATTTGTGTGCCTTCATTTTCTTACCATCCGTATGGGTATAAGTTGAGCATTCATGGCTTGAGTAGCCACTAATCATCTGTGTAGATCATAAGAGCCATAGTATATCCGACTCACTTGAGTGAGAGATGCAAGGCTATGTGATTTTTGCCATGTTTGCTATGTTCTTGACATGGATGTCATATTCTTGTGTCATACCCCTATAACCCATATTGTACTCGGTGTTGTTCGCTATATGTGATAGTAGTTTAATATATATTATGTTTAAATGCTAACTCTTTGGATGTAAGAACATGTCAGTAAGGGTTCTACATACCCTATATCCTTGTTGCTATATGCGGGTTTTATACTATTTTGAGAAATGTATCACTCATACCGGACTTTTATATGATCTAAGGTTTATGCTTTGCTTATTATTATCTCGAGTACTCTTAAATGGGTAGATTAGTGATAACAGGTATGGATAGCACATGGAGCTACATGTAGTACAAGCAGGAGGCTACATTTTTGTATATCTATAATTTGGGGCTTACGATTGCTTATATTCCATTGTGAAGTACTATGAAGCTATAATAGTTGTGTTACTTTAAAGATAGTTGTTTGCACAGAAAATGGGAAAATGCCTCTAATCGATTTATTGTGGAGCTATGTATACCGAGTGTATAACATAACTATATTGTATATGGCTGACTGATAGAAGAGCTTGTGATAAGCAAGAAAAAGTAAAAATGTGATAAAGTAAAATACATAATGATTTATAGTGGTTCGGCAAAACGTGCCTATATCCACTACTCACTTTCATTTCTTTCCTTATAAATCGGTTTTACAATAATTGAAATACAAAATATGATGTTTTGAAGGGAAATATAAAGCTCCCTTAGTTTTGTTCAGCTATATATATTCGGTGGTGGTTTGAAGTTCCAAAATTGTACACCATTGCTGATGGAAGCTTGGTTACTTATAGGAGTGAAGATATATGGTGGTCAAACCGATAAAATAGGCATTTTCCTTATTTTCCATGATAGGTTCAATTATTTCAATATTTATAAGGAATGGTTCGGAATTTACATATATATAAGTTAGTGTTTCTTTAATTACTTTGTGCGATTCGGTGGGAGGAGGATGTTTTAACAATGGTTGGTTCAGCAAGTGGACCCAGATACATTTTTGACCACATTCAGACTTCACCTCCCTTGGATCGACAACCCTCCACATGTCGAACAAGTATTCATGTTCGATGGTTCGCCTACCAGACATGAAATCTTGTCTGGTGCTCCTACTACCAAACAGGAATTCCTATTCGCTAATGAGACCACTAGACACGAATTTATGTCCGGTAGTTTGACTATCGAACAGATATGCATGTAGTGATTTTCCTTATCTTTTTCACTTGCATTTCTTTAGGAGCTTCTTACCTCTTCCTTTAGGGTTATTCAGGCACACCATGTTTCTTATGATCTGTGCAACTAAAATATTTTTATCCCAGTTCAAATACTTTGCAACTTTCGCTTCGTAGGAAGAAATGCCTATAATACTTGCCCTCCAAAGTACTCTTTGTAGAATACAAAGTGTGCATTGTTCGTCATTCTTCTTATATTTCGCCTTTACCTTGTATGCTATCTTCTATGATTTCCCTCACTTCATTGATCCTAAATCAAAATATGTGTCAAGCAATAATTGGCATACACAAACGTCTTAGTTCAGCATTGGTCTCATATATTTCTGCCCGGTGGTTACCTACTGAGCAGAATTTATGTCCAGTCCTTGCATGTCTAATGACGAACAACACATGCTTCCTATATAAACCTCCAACCCCCTCCATACACACTTTATCTCACTTCACTTAAGCTCTTTCTTATTGTTCCTATTCGTCTCCTAACCGGGCCAGTGCGTAGATCCATCCCAAATCGTGCTAGAACTCAATTTTTCACCAATCTCTCGACAATTTACTAAGGTATAAATCCTCTTTTGTTAATTTTAATGCCTAATATTTCAATTTTGTTGCTGCCTTCTTTCATTTCTCGCTGCTATTATTCGACAATACTAGGGTAGGGTTTTAGACACTATGAACAATTAGGGCTTGCATAATATTTTTACTTTAGGTTGCCTTGATCTTATGCACAATTAGGTGTTAGAAAGCTTTCACATTTCTTGGAGGCTGGGCTCTATTTAGTTAGGGTTTTAATTGCAGAACAAAGATGTTTGAAAATGATCGAGGCTATTAAGGCCGTGTTGGCATAGCTTGATGTGGTAATCCTAATGTTATCGGTAAATATAGGTAGCTTAGGTTCTATGTTTAACAGGTTTGGTTGTAGCGCTTAGCTTTTAGGACCACCGAACTAATAGGTAGGATGGACACTGCCATTAGCCTAATATACTTAACTATATGGCTTCACTATTGTAATTTGGACCCCTAAAGGGTTATGCACTTCGGTTGGTAGTCGTGATCACCATTTATAACATTTAGGCAAGCATAGGTTGCTCGTATTCTGATCGCCGAATCGAATGCTTAGCAATTGTAGGATGGCCTTTGTTTTATTATTAGCTCGTATATTTTTCAATATTGCATTGCATATGTCATGACACACGCACACATGTATATTCGTGATGGGTTGATATATTAGACATGCATGTCGAACTGCTGCCATACTCGCTCATCGAGCGTTTGTAGGAGCTCAGGCACTTTCCTCTTTCTACTCCTATCAAGCCTACATTGTCATGGCCCTGGGTCGGCCAGCCTACTTTGGCCCATTCTCTAGTTCATGGATACAGTCCTTCGCAACTATTTGTGGATACTATTGATTCAGTAGCTTCTACTTTGTATTTCAAGTAGTTGGACACTATTGCTATTGCTCACAGATTACCAAAGGGTGATATGCTCTTGCCAACTCCCGATCAACAGGCTCACACCCTACTTGAGGGATATAGGCTTATTCTGGATATCATTGTATATGCTATTCTGACTACTCTTTACGTTATCTTTATGCGGGAGTTCCAGGTTCCTTCCACACATAAGAAAATTAGGTTCGTATATGCCATCAAGAGCAAGATGGAGGGCTCCTTTTTTCTTTTTCTCGAAGCGGGTCACAAATTTAAGCCCGTGGAGGCTTTAAATTCAAAATACAGCATGTTCAAGAAGGAGTGCTTCTTAACTAGGGATAATTCTCTTTGCTTTCATCAGTTCCTGACCTCGGGTAAGTTTGGTTAACCATTGTGCGCTAATATTTTTAGGTCGACCGTCAACGGTGAACTGCCTATATAGTGGCCAAGTTTCGATCACGGGTAAGTACGATTCACCATTGCCAGCAAAATTTTGGACTAATCATTAATGTTAAACTACCCAATTGGTGGTCAAGTCTTGACTATGGGTAAGTATGGTTCACCATTGTCGGCCAAGATTATTGGATCGATCATGGATGGCGAACTACTAGTCGATGGTTAAGTCCTGACCATGGATAATTCCAATTCACCATTACCGACCAAAGTTTTTTGGCTGATCATCAATGGTAAACTAGCTAGTTGGTGGTCAAGTCCTAACCATGGGTAAGTCCGGTTCACCATTGTTTGTTAAGGTTTCTTTTAAGAGCAAGTTCACTGTCACTGTAAGAGAATTTAGTTCATAAGGCTTTTAGAACACTTAGCTGGTATGAGCACGAACTCGACGAGTTTGGTCACTTAACCCTATCCCTATCATTTGCCCAAGGGAGTTGGGTTAGTCAAAGCGAACGGCTATGTCCTATTTCTTGACCTAAGTGTTTATAATAGTCCATGCGTAATAAAAAATACATGATACAATAAGATTTCAAGGAACGAACATTTTATTAATACTCACTTGATAATTGTCTTAATTACATAGTAACGGTACTTGAACAACAAGAAAGCCAATAAGATTAAGTAAAATAATGATGAAGGTTTTGTTCATTTCAAGCTTTTATGAATACAACCCCCATCTACTCAACTTAGGATATAGGCTTCATTATACAGATCTTTATGAATGACGTATGATCCTTCCTAGATTGGGTCGAGGGCCCCAGTCTAAGGAATATTCATTTCAGTACTCAATTGCCTTCCTTGAATGAGTAGTGCTTGACTATGTAGTCATACAACATGGTTATTCTTTGCTTATGTGCCAAAGCTTTTAAAGTAGCTTCGTTGCGGTTCTCAGCAATCAAATCTAGAGACATATTCAACAACACTCTCATCCAAGTCATAGTGAATCCTTCTATGGGATGGTACAGTGGCTTCAACGGGAAGCATGGCCACTAACCCATTGGTCAAGGAAAAGGGGTATGTCCTATCACGATCTTGAAAGGAGTGCGATATGCCCATAGTGCCAAAGGTAGTACATCCACCAATGTTTCTTTTGCCTTTTCCAACCGCATTTTTATAAAGTCTTAAGAACCTTACTGATTGCTTCCACCTTCCATTTCGCCAGTGTGTATGCTACTATGGAAAAAATCCTTTTTATCCTATGCTGTTGGTAAACTTTTCGATGTCAAACTGTAATCCATTATCTAAGATGATCTAAAGTGGGATTTCATACCTACATATTACATTCATGAGCAAAATGTTTACAACCTTAGCATAAGGCACCTTAGTAAGTAGTTCTACTTCGACCTACTTAATAAAGCAGTCTACTACCACTATGGCATACTTAGCTCCATCCTTGGCCATGTGAAGTTCCCCAATCAGAAGATCCCTCGAATTCCAAATGGATAAGGGCTAATCATGTGTGTCAACTTGGTTGGGGCAACCTCATGATTTTCACGAACGTCTAGCACTTATAGCACCTATTTGCGTATTCCATCACATCGTGATTTAATGTCAACCAAAAGTATCCATATCGCAACACCTTCTTCATTAAAGTTTTCAACAGTGTGGTCTTTGCAACTGCCATGATGTATATTATCCAACACCTCTTAGGCTTCCCTTTCAACAACACACCTTAGTAATGGGTTAGAGAATCCTCTATGGTATAACATACCATCTTAAATAACGAAACGAGATGCCTTTCGTAAGACCTTCTTGGCTTCTTTCCTATTGCCCAGCAAGACTCTCTCGCTTAAATACTTTATGATCAGGGTCATCCAGGTTTACTCCCCATTAGTAGTTGCGACCATATTCACCTCCTCAAAGCTAGGCTTGGTATGACCGTCATCGGTATTGATCCTGATAGCGGCTCATCTCGTAAACTTGCCAATTTTTCCAACTCATCCATATCTTGATTCTCTACGCTTGTAATGTGTATGATTACATAGTGATCCACCTCGTTAACCAACGTCTTTGCCTCTTTTAGATAAGATGCAAAGAATTCTCTTTTAGCCTTGAATTCCCTGTGTATTTGGTTTATAATCAGCCGAGAGTCACTGTGCTTGCATAGTGATGTTATTCCCAATTCCTTTGCTATCTCTAGTCCAACTACCAACACCTCATATTCGACCTCATTGTTCATTGCCTCGAACCCTAACCGTACTACATAGCTCAGCTTTCGCCACTCGAGGATTATCAACACTACTTTAGGGCTAGAGTCATGCTCATTTGATGCTCCATCCACTTACATTTACCACTTAAGAGCTTCACCTTCTCGGAGTCCAACCTCGTCATCTCTAATATGAATTCAGCAATAAAGTCCACCAAGACCTGCTCTTTGATCGATGTTCGAGGATGGTCGGTAATCTCATATTGGCTCAACTTAGTACTCCATTTTTGTTAACCTTCCTGAAGTGTCAGGTCGATGTAGGACCTGCCTCAATGGTTGGTCAATCAACAATCGAATAGGATGGGACTAGAAATAATTCCTCAATTTTTCGAATGCTATTAGGAAACAGTAGGCCAATTTCTCCGCTTACATATCTAGATCCTAGTCTAGTGAAATGTTTGCTCATATAATACACCGGCATTTGCATTCGATTTTCCTCCCGAACAAATGCTGCACTCAAGGCATGTGTTGACACTGCTAAGTATGGATATAGATATTCCTTCTAATGGCGTAGAAAGAATGAAAGCTTTGACAAGTGCTCCAGTAAGTTAAGAAATGCATCCAAGCACTAATCTATCTAAGTGAACTTGCCTTTCTCCCTTTTTATTACTTCAAAGAATGGAACACGCTTATCAATTGCCCTAGATATGAAACTGCTCAATGTCGCCACTTTGCCATTTAAATTATGCACCTCCTTTTGCATTTCAAGGATCTTGATGTCCTTTAAAGCTTGGAGTTGCTTTGGATTAGCTTCAATTCCTCTTTCATGTACGATAAAACCTAGGAATTTCCCTAAGAAAATCGTAAAGAATATTTAAGTGGATTCAACTTCATTCCAAACTCCCACAAAACTTAAAACATCTCATCTATGTGAGTAATATGGTCCTCAGCCTTCTTGGACTTTACCAACATGTCATCAACATATACTTCCATAGTTCTTCCAATTTGATTAGAAAACATCTTATTGACCAAACATTGGCATGTTGCTTTCGAATTTTTAAGACCAAACGACATGATTTTATAGCAATAGAGTCCCAATTTGATAACAAAGCTAGTGTGTTCTCGATCTAGGACATACATTGTGATTTGATTATACATAGAGTATGCGTCCATAAAGGATGAGAGTGTATGCCCTACGATCTCATCTAACAACTAATCAATCCTTGGAAGTAGGAAACAGTCTTTAGGGCACACATCGTTCAAGTTGAAAAGTCAATACACATTCACCATTTCCCATTTGGCTTCTTCACCAATATCGAATTAGCTATCCACTCTGACTTTGGGTAGCGGGATCTAATGAACTATTTTCCAATAGAATTTCTACCTCCACATTAAGGGTTACCGACCTCTTGGGGCCCATATCCTTTTCTGTTGTTTTATTGGGGATTTCTTGAGTCAATGTCCAAGGCATGACGTGCAATAGCGGGGAAGATTCCATGCATGTCTATTGAGATCATCATGATTATTTCATAAGAATCTTAAATGTTTTTAGATCCCATTCCAATCGAGATCCAATTTTTATCAACTCCATCGGGTCATTATTATCCACTTCCACAAACTCTACCGCATCTTTAGGCTCCACAATGGCCCCTCCCCTTCATCTCTTGGGTCAAGCTCACTGAAAGGATCAATTTTCAATCCAAATGGGTGGCCATCATTTAATTGTTATGTGGTCGATTTTTTAGCATAGAGGGTGACCTCTATGTTCTTTCCTTTTTCCAAACGCTTATTCTCATGGAGCTCTGCTACATAAAACTCCCTACTAGCATCTTGGTATCCTCCTACTTTCCCTACTCTATGGAAGGCTAATAAGGGCTACAACTGCATGGAAGGCTAATAAGGCGGGTCACCCTAGGAAGGCGTTGTAGGTTGAGAATCCATCCACCAAAATGAAATTTTGCTTCCAGACGGCTGATCGGGGACGGTTTCCTAGCTCGACAAATAAATCTAGCTTCCATAAGGGCATTTTTACTTCTCCAGTGAAGCCATGTAGCTATTTATTGCATGACACGACATCTTTCATGGATAACCTCATGTTGTCAAACGCATCTCCTTGAATAAAATGTTAATTGAACTTCCACCGTCCATTAAAATTTAATGTACCTCTACTAGGCCAAGCATTGTTGAAATCACCATAAAATTTGTATATGGATATTGCTTCCTATGTAAATCAATATCATTAAATGTTATCTCGTCCTGCTCCAAACGAGGGGCTTTAGCCTTACGATTCTCGCCTATAGCATATACAAAATCTTCTCCATTCTTCAAGGACTTGGAATATCATTCAATCTTAGCCCAACTCTTGTCTACTACATGAGGTCCTCCTAATATGGTGTTAATTATATATCTCCAATCCTTTTCTTGGTTAGCATCGGTTCCCTCCCCTCATTCTTTGTAGGGGTTGTGTTGGTGTCTGCTACACAGGAATGATGGGAGTGTTAGGATTTTTTAAACATCATCTTAATTTTCTTTCCAATGTACTCCTTAATAATGTCTCATAAATGACGACATTCATTAGTTTCATGTCCATGGAATTTGTGAAACCGATAACACTTCCATGTATTTATGTCTTCTTTTTGGCCTAGGTATATTATACTTAAGCCATGCTTGTGTCACAAGATAGATGTTTTCCACATTATCATTCTAGTCTGTATAAGCATCGAACCTTGGTCCAAGCTTGAACCTCCTCCATTCTATCGTCTTTCCACCTGAGCCACTTTGGTTATTGTCCTTCTTATTTTCTATGAAATGCTTCTGTTTACCTTAACCATGGTGTTTCCACTGTTATATGCTTCCGATGATTTAATAGCCATCCCAGTTTGTCTCCCAGTTGCGGCCTCCTCCAACCTTGTATAGTTTACCGCTTCATAAAACAAACCCTATAGGGTGGTCAATTTTTCTTAGTGGCCATTTTTGTGTCTAGGTGACACTGCCCCACAACTCCCTCAAAATTAGTCATTCATTGGCATTTAGAACCTTAACGGCTACAACATTGAAAGAGTTAAGTACTATTGTAGTGTTTAATCCTCCATTTGCTTCATATTTATCAATGAATATAGGTCCTTAGGTTGTTCCATGTGCACTCGGAATTGGCTGCTAAACTTTTTTTTAACATCGTCTATGAGTGGATTAAGCCAGGAAGTAGACGAAAAAAATCACATTGTCGCTAGGTCTGCTGGGAACAAGGGAAAGTACTTACACAAAACCTCCTCTGTTGCTTCACTTATTTGCATCTATAGATGTATTACATGGTCGACATACCTTGGTAAGGATCTGTGATGGGAATACAGAAGTTCCTAGGGTTGCGGGTAGTTTTTATCTCTTTGGAGAAAGGGCTATCAACTCTCGCCCTAATACCTTATTCTACTTGTTCAAGTCGGACACATTCTCTAATGACCAGTGCCATTTTGTCTTCTGGTTCAAGTGATGAGTGGTGATAGGTCGACCTCTCCTTTTAAGGTGAAAGGCCACTTTTGTTTCTTTTGTAATGACTTGACATGTGATTCCAGTCTCAATCTTGGCTTCGAGACCGTTCTCAATGGTCGAATCGCCTTCCATCTACTGCCATTTTAGCTAAGTTGGGGAGTGTCGCCTGAAGCGAGAGGGGTCAACAATAGATGGTCCTGACTCAATGACTCCCTTAGTTAGTTTGGCGCTGAACCATTCCATTTGCACAACTTTGGGCTGAATACTTACTCGTTCCACTTCCAAAGTGTTCACTCTCCTTGTTTTCGATTTTCCTGATCAGACCCGCTGCTAGAATACAACCTCCTTCGCCCTCTATACCTCCCAGACTGTTATCGTCCTCATGCTTCAGTGTTATGTCTAGAAGTATGCATCTTCCCTAAGCACGCCATGATCTAGTCTACAATATCATACTATTGGGAGGGGACCAGTATCGAGTTCCACCACATCTCTATCTAGGTCACCGTTGGTGACGATGTCTAGTTCTGGAGTACTAGATGAATGGTTATCATGATTGGTAGTTATCTGGTTAACATTCCTACTAGTAGTACCAACTATGGTTTTTTTTTTATCTCAGAGGCATGTTGAGATCCAAAGTTCTCGATGAAAGCACAAAAAATATTTACATAGAAAATAGGCAAACATCTCCCATTGATTTATTGTGGAGCTGTGTATACTAGTGTATAACACAACTGCATTGTATACAGCTGACAAATGTATATAAGAGCTTGTGATAACAAGATAAAGTAAATTACGGTAAGGTAAAATGCACAAGGATTTATAGTGGTTTGGGTAGAACGTACCTACATCCACTATTCACTTTCATTTCTTTCCTTACAGATCGATTTCACAACGATTGAAATGCAAAATACAATGATTTGGAGTGAAATATGGAGCTCCCATCGTTTTTCTTGGTTATTTCTATTCGGTGGTGTTTGGCAGTTGTAACGACACTAATTCTGATTAACATTATTTAGGACATTTAAGTAGTTAAATTAAATGAAATAATGCAAATGGTTAAGGGATTGAGATTTGTATAATAAAGGGGTAGCCGTGCCTATTTGAACTAATGAACTAAGGGAAAATAAAACGAATTAGACAAGAGAAATGGATAAGGGCAAGATAGGAATAAGATATATTCTAATACCCTAAACCTTCATACCATGTTCATTTTACATGTTCACAATCAAAACCAAATAGTAGAGAGGCTGGCCACAATTAAGAAGAAGTACGGGGAAGATAAGCTAAATCAAGAGGAAGAAGTCTAATAAACTTAATCCAAGATCAAATCTCAACTCCTTAACAACAAAGCTAAGGTGAATAATAGGTTACATCTCATGGTTTTGACGTTTCCAGTTTCTAGAATCATGTATAATGCCATGTTTTTAATGTTATATATATATATATATATATATATGCTTGCTAATGAATTATGCTTATTCATATTGATTTTATGACAAGTTTTGACTTGAAAAATCTATCAAATAACATCCAAATACCTTGTGGCTTTAGTATGGTCAGAAATGATATTTTAGAGATAGGTTTAAGGTTTTATTATTTTCTGAATTAATGTGGATTTACTATTAATTTTCTAGTGGAGAAAATGGTTAATTGGGTTTAAAATTAATTATGGCTATTTTATATTAGCTTTGGGTCGGATATTTATATATGTTGAAAGACATATTAAAAGTGATTTATGGGAATTTTTGGAGAATTTTCCTAAGTGTTTTAGTAAGTATATAAAATTATTTAAAGTATGCGACTTAAATGCTTTATATGTTTATAAAAGGAGAAGAGGCAATTTGCAAATGTTTTAAATTCTTATTTCTAAAATTTGGTAGCATTTTTAGAAAAGAATTTGAAAAAGAAATTAGCAACCAATTATATGTTGACAGACAAAGCAGGTTAGTTGAAAAGAATTACATTTTAAGTTAAAATTCAGTTTTACCATACTTTTGCTTTTTCTCCACTTTTGGCACCTACCTTTCGACTACGTACTTCCATCCCCTTCTCCATCGAAACCAATACATGGTATCAAAAGCCTTGGTACTTAGTGGATTGGATATAAGCGAAAGGTATAGACTTGAAATAAGGGGTTCCAAAAGGGTCGAAACCTTATTTTGCTTTTAAAAGGAAATGCGCCTGCTTTGCTTTCAAAAAGAATGCTTTAGACTTAGATAGCTTTTGACTTAGTTAACTGGTTTTAAAGAATGGTTTCGAAAGAGGTTGCACCTTTGTTTTATAAAGATGCTTTCGAAGGGGTCGAAACCCCTTGTTGTCGCATCCTACCTTCCGAAGCAATGCCTTCGAAGGGGTTTCTTTGTTTTAAAATCTAAGCCACTTCTCCAATGCTTTCGAAGGGATTGATTTCAACACCATCTACTTCTTTTACTTAGGAAATTGCTTTCAAAATAATTGCTTTCAAATTAGTTGTTTTAAGACCTTTTTTAATGTTTTGAAAGTTAAACCCAAAGGTTTCGAAAAGAATGACTTGAGATGGTTTCGAAAGGTCCTTCCACATATTTTAACTTGAACCCAATGCTTTCGAAAGGTTTGTTTTAAGTAGAGTACTTTAACACTTTCGAAAGGTAACGGATAAAGGTTTTGAATGGGAGGTTCCCCAGTATTTTTGAAAGGTATATGATAAAGGTTTTGAAGGGGTGATTACCCAATGTTTTCAAAAGGTTTACCTTAGTGTTTAAATGGAAGGTTTCTAAAAGTTTTCGAAAGCATGTTTAAAGTGTTTTAAAAGAGGATGTCTAAGGTTTATAAAGCTTTCGAAAGAGACGTTTTCAATGTTTTCGAAAGGGCTATGGTAAAAGGTTTCGAAAGGTATGTTTTGGCCTTTCGGCCTAAGGTTATAAAATAGGAAGTTTACTTGTATCGAAAGGGGCGCTTTCAATAGTTTCGAAAGGGGTGCTTTCAAATGTTTCAAAATGGGTACTTTCAATGGGTTTGAAAGAGATTGATTAAAGGTTTAAACAAAGGTTTTAGATGTTTTCGTCAACAATGTTTAAGTAAAGCATATATCATAGCACAGAGATTTGAGTAAAGAAAATAGTATGTTTTTCTTGTTTAAGTATGATTTAAAGGGATTAAATCAATTTGAAAGGTTTTAAAGGAAAATTTAAAGGGTAGTTAATCCTAAGTAAAATGACTCAAAAATTTGTATACCATATGGGATTGGTATAGGGTCATGCCCTATACGTTAGCTTTAGCCTGAAGCTAACTTAGTCCAAAATTCCAGTGTGTAGGGCTTGGTCATAGGTAAGACTTAAATGATGGTTACACATAGAAATGAATATATGTATATACACACACACATACACACACACACATATATATATATACACACACATAAGGAGGATAGGTTACTGGTGAGCCCGAAAAACCATTAGGATCAAGTGATCTATGTAGAAGTAAGTTAAAGACGGACAGTCTAGATGTATGTCTAGCAGGTGTTAGACAATTTATTTAGTTTGTCTAGTAGGTCCGAGTCAGCCAAATTTTAGTAGTTAGCAAAAAAAAAACTACATTTTTCGGACAGATGGTCCATTTATTGCCTATTTTTGAGCATATATTATATTGTTATTATTGACATAATCAGTTTGATTAACCGGTTTGGTTGTAGGATTTTGATTTGCAAAAAGATATGTTTTAAAGGGATATTAGTGAAGGGAAACTCGTTCCGCTAAGCGGTGTGGTCTCACTTAATATTAGTAAACTGAGATGTAATAGTATTATTCACACCAGGTTTTATGTCCACTACAACCAAAAGGGACTTTTGCATCATTTTAACTTTAGCTGACTTATATTTGAGAATGTGCCAATAATGTACATCAAAACTTGCTTAGGAGATGCAACTGCGAGTGTCTTTGCAGAAGTAGCCTTAGGGTTAGCAGCAGCCTATGCACCGATAGTTGGTGTTTTTGTATTATCTGTTATCGGCTTCTTGATTTACAAAAAGTTTGGGAAAAGCATACCCTAAACGTATTGACCAATGCAACTAGAGTTGTTTAATATATATGTTGTCCTATACAATGGTTAATAATATACACAATGGAGAAAATGAAATGAAGAAAGGAAATTACTATTTAAATGGAAAATAAAACCTCATAATTTTCGAACATTCTTGACTGAAACACGCACACCATGCAATACTATACTTGCGGTATTATTTAAATAGCAAACAAAACATCCATTGTAGTTCATGCAAATGTTCATATTATTGCCTGAATTAAAAAAATGAGATGCCAACATGCATAAACAAAATCATAGCAAAACAAACTATATCTAAGTTGCATATAAGAGAAATTATTTAGTACAACAAAGAATAAAGAGAACAGATAGCTAGAGTAACTAAACTTAAATTGATACCTGGTCTTAAAAGAGCAAAATCAATTTTGTCTAGGCGATCTGTAGCTGCAATGACCATAACACCAGTCTTTATTTGCACAGAATGTATGAAAATAACATCAGTTAATATTCGCCCAATATAAACTGCATTTTCTATTAGCAGAAGTAGAAATGAAATAGGTGAAATATTTTGCCGTAACATGTTAAAGAAAAGTAATAATATTTGCACAATTATATCATAAGCAGACAAAATAAGAACTTGTTGTAAACAGTGTTCTGTCTGAAGTCTCACAATCGGTAAAACTGAACAAAAATGATATGGTAGGCGACAATCCTCTATCTACAAATTTATAATTACCCAACTCACATTCAATATAAATAAAGATACAGTTTACAAATTGATGACCTTGACATATGTATTATAAAATTTCCATGCAGAATCAACAACGAAGTCATCCTGAATGAATAGTACAAGAAATAAAGCAGTCAAAAACAGAAATGCAACTATCAATAACCACCATCAACAACAGAATCCACGAGCTAATTAAGTTGAATGCAACCTTAAATTGCACTACATAGATCCTTATTATGCCGACAA
Source organism: Allium cepa (assembly GCA_030765085.1). Classification (NCBI taxonomy): domain Eukaryota; kingdom Viridiplantae; phylum Streptophyta; class Magnoliopsida; order Asparagales; family Amaryllidaceae; genus Allium; species Allium cepa. Next base: position 187,096,361 of record CM060934.1, read on the forward strand.
AGTTAGCTCACATATGCTTTTTATTTTTATTTTATTTTTCTAGGAATCAAGTGCCAGCACTAACAACTTAAAACATTATTATATTATTTGGACGTCATATATGATTTGTTAATGATCCAGGAAATATGAAAATTACCTGAATATTCAATTGCGTAGATGCAAATCGTTTTGTTTTATCCATGAGGAATTCGACGATGATCATATTATATCCTATTTTTACTTCAGGATTTTAACGTATACCTCAGTTTTGTAATTTTAGTTAACCAGTTTTGAGATTGAGATTATACATTAAATTATACAATGTTGGGTTTGAAATTTGAAATTGAGTTTTAAATATACAAAATTCCAGGCTTTTGAAAAAACATGATAACAGTTACAAAATGTTTAATTCAGTTTGTGCATCATTGATTTAATACTGTAAAACTAAAAATAAAAATACACATATCAATAGCTTTCTCCCTCTATAAGTACATTGCTACTTTAGCATTATTAACTGAAAGTATCAAGTAGTTAAGAATAAAAATGTCAATTCACTCCATTGATTTCTACTTATGTCTTTTAAATATATGCCTCTGCCTTGATGCAAAATTGAACATGAGTTCGAGTTTGGCCAAAACAAAATTGAGGTGGTCTTCAAAGGGAGCAACATGGTATGGTGGTGCAAATGGTGATAGAAGTGATGGTATGCAATGCCCATATGTACAAGTGCATATATAAGATATTTATGTATTAACAAAAAATTAGAAATTCTTTGAGTTGTATAAACAACGTGCTAATAATGTGTATGGCTATATATGCAGGAGGTGTTGGGGTGGAATTCCAACTCGAGACCACTCAAATCGAAACCCCACAAGCACAGTGGAAAATGGGATCATGGTAAGAAGTGTAAAAACAACAATCAATAACTCAAATCCAATCTCAACCAATCCAAAAGCAATCACAATCCCAAACAAGCAATTCAGAAATCAAAGAAATAATGAAAAATAAATCACAAAGTGATTTATAGTGGTTCCATTAACGTTGTGTTAGCGTATATCCACTTTAAGAGAGAGCTTTTATTAATACTTATGAGAAGAGTACAAGAGATTGAATACAATGATCAAAATTCTAATTAGAAATTGATTTGTGGAGAAGAGAATTGAAGAAAATTAGGTTTTAATAAACCCTAATTTGTGGAGGCTAATCTTTTGCACTAGCTTGCACGCACTTCTAGGTTTGAAACATGAAGCTAGTTTATATAGGAGAATAGAAACCCTAGGCAATGTTCCTAAATTGCCCCTGCAGATATCACAAATCTTCACGCCAAGTTCATACGTGAAAAACAGTCGGAAGTCGCCTCAGACGTCTGATCAAAATGGTCAGACGTCTGACTTGAGTTACTAGAAAAGTTTCTCTTCAGCTCAGACGTCTGACCATTTGGTCAGACGTCTGACTCAAAGCTCTGGATTCAATTCTGCACAGACTCAGACGTCTGACCATTTTGGTCAGACGTCTGACCACTGTCAATTCAGCCCACCTCACATTTTCTCTTATAACTTCCACCTCCGAACTCCGATTTACGAACCGTTTTCTCCGTTACGAAGCTATTTTCGACCTCTACAAATCCCTATATAGTGTCACCAAAATTTAACACTCATCTCGACACTATATGTATCTCCAACTCTAATGGTACCATACCATCAACGACAATCGATAGCACCAACTATCACTTCTTCTACCTTTAACCAAACATGAATGCTTTACCAATGAGCTCCGACAAAGCCACCACCCATTGCACTCCACCAACGAGCTCAGGCAAAGCTCTTGCCCGCTAATGAAATGTTGAAAACTTCCAAATCCAAAGCTATCTCACAAAAGACTAGCACTTACCAAGAAGATAGAACCTCAATCACTCACCGATACTCTTCCTCATCTACCACTAAGCTCCTCCCTTAACCGTGCCACTCCGTGGCACTATCCAAGCGAATCAAGTTCGAGCAATGCTCGAACTTCCCTATCGAAAATGCCTTAGTGAACACGTCCGCCACGTTATCCTTTGTGTGCACTTTCCGAAGATATACTTGCTTATCTTCATCCATGGCTACTAGAAATGACTCTCTCACCTTAATATGCTTAGTCTGTGGGCTAAAAGCCAAATTCTCTTCCAAGTGGATAGCACTCTAGCTATCACATCGAACATCAATACTATCATGCCTGAATCCCAAGTCACACAATAATCGCTTCAAATAAAGTACCTCCTTTGCCGCCTCCACCGCGGCTATCAACTCCGCCTCCGTAGTGGATAAAGCAACTACGGTCTGCAATCTAAATCTCCAACTTATGGCTGTACCCCCAAGTGTAAAGACATATTCAAAAGTTGATTTTCTTCGATCTCTATCACCGGCGTTGTAACTGACTGAAACCCATTGTTCACTAGTGCATTTTGGAAGAGCTTACAGTAGGCATTAGGGATAGAGCCGCATCAGAGTATAGCTTATCATCCACAAAATGATGGGTAGACCAAGAGGGTGAATCGTATCTTAAAGGATCTCTTGCGAGCATGCATTCTCGACTTTAGAAGCTCATGGGATGACCATTTGCACTTGGTAAAATTTGCATACAATAATGGTTATCAGTCCAATATTGGTATGGAACCATTTGAGGTATTATATGGCTGACCATGCAACGCTCCTTCGTGTTGGTGGGAAGCGAACGAAAAACTAGTATCTAAGCCAAATATGGTTATAAGATGATTTTAATTTATGATGTATGATATATTGATATGATAATTCCGGAAGAACATAGAATGATTATGATTTGTGACTAACACTAAGCAAAGACTTAAGTCCTTACTATGATAGGTCTAGAATGACCTCTGATATGCAGGTGAGCATGAAGAAACCAGATGATTCATCATGATTGGTCCAGTGGATAGCCAGAGAACTCAACTATTAATGATTTTCCAACTTTTATATTTGTTCTTGAGCAAAGCACACCTTATATTCACAAGGGATACTTTGTGGGTCAAGCGTTATCAGCAAATTTTACATAGTCTTGAAACAGACTCAGATAAATAAACTGAACCGGAGAACAATTGGGAAATGGATTCGAGGGCTAGGAAAACATCACGAAATGGCAAAGTGAGGAGTACAAAAAGATAACAAAAGTTGGATAAAGATTTATAACTCGTCCCCCTACCCCCTCAACTTAGTGTCTAGTTGTAATGTAAGCTAATGGCAAAATTAACACGACCACTCAAAGGATTGGAAAGAAAAATGGAAATGGAAGTGTAAAGTACAAATCGGGCCCGAGTCAAGTCGGAAAAATGATGAAAAGCCTGAGCAAAACTCGAAGGAAGAATTGGAGAAATGAAAATGCAAACCAACTTCAAAGCAGCTTTGGGCAAACCCGAGGAAAATCTTTACTTAGGCCAAATCACCTCAAATTGGCACTGAGTTGAGGTGTATAACACGAGTCTGAGTTGTGGTGCATGACTTGGGTTGGCTATGAGATATTTAAGGAACAATATGGTGAACGTGGAGAATGCATGCAGTAAATTCCAAAGCCAAATGCATGGATTTTCATATATAAATAGGAGGAAAGACTCACTTGAAAGGGGACTTCTTTTCAGATGTCCATTCTGACCTTTGAATTATGATGGGTTGATAAATATAATTATGAAAAATACTCTGTTGGATTCTTATCGAGTTGCAAAAATTACTTTGTGGGAACAAAGTACGATCAATAGAATTAAGTGGACGTATGTCGAAGTATTCGTCGAACCAGTATAAAAATCGTATACATTTTCTACTAGACTCGCAGACCCTTTTGCTCCCGCTCACAAACACTCTACTAGACTCGCACACCCTGCTTCCGTCTATAGAGTTTCGCTTACTCGCAAACACTGCTCCCGCCTATAGAGTTTTGCAAACTCGCACACCCTGCTCACTGAACTAATTCTAAATAGACAATCTGACACTACCTAAACCCTAGGTGGTGATTTACAACTTCTTTGACTCGAAAAGTAAAAACAACTTCAAAAACAAAATCAGGAGCAAAAATTAAAATATAAACTTAATCCCTAATTTTTGCTCAAAATAATACCAAAAAAACCCCCTTAACAAATTAAACCCTAATAAAACAAAAATCCCCTTTGTAATAAAGAAGGCCGGCCCAATATTCTTCTTTCACCCAATCCACTTCTTGGCTTTGACCCGTTCCTTCTTTTGCTTGTAAAAATGTCGGCCTTGCTCTTGTTTCTTTGTTCGATGAATTAGGGATTCGTTCCCTTGTGGCAATTAGGGCCCTTCAATTTAAGCCGCCGCTCTTGATTGCTGGTTGGTTGCCTTGTCGATCACTTGCTTGGAGTCGCGCTCGGTTGCTTCTCTTGATTTGTGAAATTAGGGTTCGGCTTCGGTTGCTTCGAGATAATTGAGTTCGCCTTGGTATGTTATTTGTATCTTTTGCTTTCAAGTTTGATTGCTTGAATTCGATTGCTTTTTCATTCATGTCGATGATGATACTTGGGTACTCGTATTTATATGAATTCGAATACACTAATTAACTCGATACTTTCCTGAAATTCACTTTCGTGATGCACACGACTTTCCTGATGCGTTCGATACTTACTTGATTCATACGGCTTTGTTTTGAGAACGTTCGATCCTTCTTGAATAACAAGACAGAAACTTTCCTCTTTTTAATTGCTGACTATTTCAAAAAAAATAAAGATACGAATTTTTTCTTTTTCCTGTTTCATGCATTCTGTAACTTGCTTCTCTGCTACTATATACATTCATCAATGTTGGCATCTGCATTGCATTTCTCAGTGAACTCCATTTCACTTTGTTGCATTTGGTCTCGAGTTTCACTGTTGCATGCACTTGTTGTCGCAGTATTGCTGTTCATATGAACTTGCATTCATTCGAGTTATATTTGCACCACCTCTTGAGCTTCAGTAGTTGTCTGTTTCACTTCCATACTGAAATTCACTGTTCCACTTGAGTTTTTGCTTGCATTGTCACTTGGTCGACACTTGCATTACTCTGGTTATTCTTCACTGTTGTATAATTGCATTTGGTCTGCACTGTGTACTTTGGTTTCATGATACATTGTTTCTTGGCATTGACCACTATCTTCATTGCTATATTGAGATCACTGTAATGGTATTCATGTATCTGCTATTGCACTTTGCATATGAACTTGATATTGCAGTCTTCATTAGCTTGTGTGCTTCCAGTGTTGCCACTGTGTTTCATTTGCATAGCTGAACTTGTGTTGTCTTTGATGTTCTTCTCATTGCATATGAACTTGGTCTACTTGATTTTGTAGCTTTCAAGTATTTCTACATGTGCATCACTTGACTTCATTCCACCGCGCATTTCTCTGGTTTCTGTAATTGTAACTGGTTGTTCGAACTTGTTTATGTGATTCCATGTATCACTGCACTTTTATTCATGATTTGGTCCACTGTATCATGCTTGGCTTTGGTTCTGCACCATGTTGTATGCAGTGTTGCATTGACATGTTGTAGCTGTACTGTCTAGAGCTCGAGTATTTGCTGTTGCATATATGAGTTTGATACTGTTGGTCGACTATCTCCTTGAGTTGCTGTACTTCATGTTGTATTCATCCCTGTTGCACTCTTTGATGATTCATTGGTGAATATGTTGCATTGAGCTCGACGTTGTTGTTTACTTGCTTTGATGCATTTGCATGCTGCCATACTTGTTCATGCTGCTGGACTTGTTTTTGTACATTATTTGAATTTGCATCGGTGCATTGTCTTTGCATTCCATGTTGCATGCATGTTTTCCATGTGTTGAACCCAGTTTCAAAACTCGGGTTTGACCTTGTGCTCGTGTCGTGATTTTGAATATATTGCACGTGAGTTGAACCCGGCTTTTCATTTGGGTTTGACTTGTGCTCACCTGTCCCTGTAGCATTATCAAGTGTATATCGACGTGCACGGCCTTGTGGCATGTACAGTGATACACTATGCATGTTACATTATTCGTGTATGATGAATTCAAATGTGAATTATGACGAACAGCCCAAATAACTGAGGCAAATCGTATTTTCAAAAATCATATTTTATTTTATATTGCAAAAATATTTCTTTTTCCATTTTACCGCGTTAGTGAATATTTTTGCAGATTGCTCAGATGCTGGATTCAAACTGGAATGTAGTTGAAGACAAAATACGAGTGTGAGTGATATGTAGTGAGGTTATCAATGTAAAAATATATGTGATGTAATCGTGATGTAATCAAAAATGTATATGTATAGTGAGAGCATGAATTTGTACTATTCAAGATTGTAATAAATATTTGTTTGAATAAAATTTCTGTTTGAATTCAAAATTCTGTGTAACTTGTTCTGTTTGAATTCAAATTCAAATTCTGTGTAATTTATTTTATTCAACAAATATTTATTTAATCTATGAAAAAAAAAATAGTACATTACCAAATACATTTAAATAAATATATATGTTTATTATCATCACACAAAAACATATAAGCGCATATTCAACAATCTCCCCCTTTTGATGATAACAAACATATATTTAAGATTTTGTACATGTGTTAAATGTATTTGATCAATGATATACTTTAATTGCTCCCCCTATTTAAATGCTTCCTCTCTACATGATGCTCCCCCTACATATATGCATAAAAATAGAAATATTCAAATAAGCCTAGATGCATATGGGAAAATTATTTGACCTTTGCTTGATTCTATTTGACAAAATCTTAACTTTTCTCTCCCCCTTTTGTTATCAGCAAAAGAATAATAGTGTGAGAGAAAAATAGAGATAAAGTGATCGATATTAATCCAACATTAATCTCAAATTTAATATAAATATTAAACTTCAATAAGAATCAAACAAAAACCATAACTACCCTTGTTAGGCGCATATTCCACTTTTAGAAATGATGGATATGATGTTCATATAAAATCATACAGTTGTATCTACTTGTGGTACATTTATATCAGAAATTTGAATATCTACTAATCATGCATAACCGTTAGGACTTTTAAATGAGATTAGTAGTATTCGAATTTAATTTTAAAAAATGAAATCAAGTATCTTCTAACCACGCATGACCGTGAGAACTTTTAAATGGGATTAGAATCAACTTGTCTATTTAAGCAATTAATTTTGATATGCGTTCCATACATGCATAACCGTAAGGACTTTTAAATGAGCATGGAAGCACATAATCAAAATTCACCCATGCATAACCGTGAGGACTTTTAAATGAGAGTGAATACTTTGAATATTTATTTATTTTTTTAAAAAAAAATGTGACATGAAAAACAAATGATTCCTTATTATAGTACCACATATCGACAAACTATATTGAATATTTGATAAACCATGGTCGATAGAAATAATGATAGATATAGAAATGGTCTTGGAATCTTTACCCAACAAAAAGTTTTATAATTCTTGTTTTAATTCCTAAAGAAATTTTCAAAATATACTCTTTTGAGTAATGTATGTTAAATATCAACACTCATCACCTTTTCAATCACTATTTATCTTTTTGATAATTAGTAGGGAGTCGGATTAGTCAAAATTTGTCATTTAAAATCAAATAAAAATGACCAATCTGAAAATATGGTCAAACAATTATTTTCTCAAAAGGGTTATATAAGAAAAAAATTCTGCTAAATGAAAATTATTTAAAATGAAAAATGTGCAGATATTTTCTATGAAAAACGATGCAGCAAATGAATGTTTCAAAAATTAATCACGTTACACTAGTAATTTTTCTATCAACTATATTACCAGTGTAATCTGCATCTGAATTTAAATTTCACTCAATATTCACTCGTTGGATGTCAAAGACCAGATTGTGAAATTTCAACAAACTATTTCAGAATGAAATTTGAAATGAAGCCATGTTAACACTCAAACAAATACCATAGTATTAATTTCAGAAACCGTAGGAAAAACAATTATATTCATGAGTAATCAACAGTCAATCATCATAATTATTTCAAAAACAATTTCTTGAAGTTTTAACAATTTCTTAAAATCCTTTTTAACAGCTTTCCCATGAAATTTGAAATCGTGCAAATTTACAAGCAGTGACCAAAATGTTAAAATATATCTACGTGTAGCATGAGTAATCAAGGATCAACAAAATCCCATTATTTGACCGAACAAATTTATATGGATTAGTTCAAAGTTGAAAATTTGATTGGTCATCATTTAAGCACAAATCAAGGTCATAAATAAGAACAAGTCAAAAGAAAAATCATATCAATAAGTCAGAATTAAAGACATCACATCATTATCACAATTTTGGCTGATTTAATTCAGAATATGGTGCAGATTATCACATTTAATATACCTTTACCTGTTTTACCTTTACGATAATTTCTCGTGATTGCCCATTGTGATTCTGTCACCTTTATACTAGGCTAAGGAACTTTGCTATGTTGCCCGTTGTGTTTCTGGAACAGCCAAAATCCAGAGAACACCATTGTTGTTCCTTAGCCTGCCACCACACCTACACGATGAAAGATTTTTGTGACCTATTTTTAGGTCCATGATTGTTAGTGGCAGAAACATTATGAATAAACAAACCCTTTGGAACCCAAACTTGTTTAGTCCTTTTATTCTTGTTCCAGTAGACATGAAATTTGTTTGTAGAATTCTTAGGAACCCAAACTTGTATAAATTTTGTGTTCTTGTTCCTATGACTACAATTTTCAACACGATGTCCAATTATTTCACATCTATCAAAGACACTCTTCCCTTTTGCGTTATCCTCAACTTGTGTTTTCCCAAAACCTAGTCCTTTTCTGTTGTTAGCAAAAATTTGATTTCCCAATAGCATGTTGAAAGATTTTTCGCCTCTTGAAAAGTTATTCAAAGATTTCTCAAGATTTTGGACTTTGGTTTTTAGTGTTGTGTTTTCAGTGACAAGTGAGGTGCATCGATTTATAAAATCCTTTTTCCTAGTGTCAATGATTTCCTTAAGAATCAAGTTTTCTTTTTCAAGATTCTCAGAGTTATTCTTAAGTCTTGTCAATTCTGAATCTAAAACTTTGCATCTTTTACATTCTAGGTTTTGAATATTTTCAAGTTCAGTTTCTAACCTAAAATTTTTACGAGCAAGTTCTCTCCTATCAGTTTTCAGTTTTTCAATTTTAGATTCAAGAGCATCAACTACTTTAGTGAGATCAAGACACATAAAAACAAGATCTCTATAGGAATACTCACCTGCCTCACTAGATTCCTCAGAGCTTGCTTCTGATTCTGATTTTGCCATAAGACACAAGTTAACTTCCTCTGAGCTGCTATCCGAAACTTCCTCTCCTTCTTCATCATCCCAAGTCGCTGCAAATACCTTCTTCCTCTTTTTCTTTCCTTTGTTGTTTTTGAGAAGTGGGCATTTTTGTATGAAGTGTCCGGGCTTCTTGCAGTTAAAGCACGTCGGTTCATTATCGGAATTGTCAGAATCTTTTGGCCTATTACGACTTGTTTTCTTCTTGCGTGGCTTGAATCTCGACCATTTTCTAAGATTATTGACAGCCATTGCAAGCTCTTCAATTGGATCTTCTCCTTCTTCATCGCTTTCTTCTTTGCTCTTTAAGGCAATCGTCTTCTTCTTTGGTTCGGAGTTGTTGCGTTCTTCCTTTGCTTTTAACTCAAGCTCATATGTCATCAAGTTGCCAATCAACTCCTCCATGCTTAGCTTACTCAGATCTTTCGATTCTTGTATTGCTGTGACTTTTGCCTCAAAGTTCATCGGTAAGACTCGTAGTATCTTCCGCACAAGCTCTACCTCAGTGAATACCTTCCCAAGCGCTCTAGCGTTGTACACCAAAGTTGAAAAGCGTCCAAACATGTCCTTTATGCTCTCTCCTTTGTCCATAACAAAGTTTTCGTATTCATTGCTGAATAGGGCTAGACGAGACTCCTTGACTTGAGAAGTTCCTTCGTGTGTCACCTCCAAAGTGTTCCAAATTTCCTGTGCTGTTGTACAATGAGAAATTCTATTAAATTCATTTTTATCAAGAGCACATATCAAAGCATTCATGGCTTTAGCATTTGTTGTTTTCAATCTCTTATCGTTAGCATCCCATCTATCCTTAGGTTTAGGAATCTCAGTATCACCAACGATTATAGTGGAAGGTTTATAGCCAGTTTCAATAATATTCCAAACATCATAATTAACGGAACTAAGGTAAATACTCATCCTAACTTTCCAATAAGCATAATCATTCCCGTTAAACATGGGTGGCCTAACAATAGATTGCCCCTCAGAAAAAGCATTATTTGATGAATTCATGACTCTAGATTTAAATAAAAATACCAGGCTCTGATACCACTTGTAGGATCTAGATTAACCCTAGAGGGGAGGGTGAATAGGGTTATAGCAAATTTTCTCAATTTAAACACAGAAATAAACTGCAGAAATAAATATGCTGAAAAGTAAATCACACACAAAATTTACCCAGCTTCGGCAACCCCTGCCTACTGCTGCATTTCCAGATTTCTATTAGAATTAAATAGTATCACGCTTACAAACACTCTACTAGACTCGCAGACCCTTTTGCTCCCGCTCACAAACACTCTACTAGACTCGCACACCCTGCTCCCGCCTATAGAGTTTCGCTTACTCGCAAACACTGCTCCCGCCTATAGAGTTTTGCAAACTCGCACACCCTGCTCACTGAACTAATTCTAAATAGACAATCCGACACTACCTAAACCCTAGGTGGTGATTTACAACTTCTTTGACTCGAAAAGTAAAAACAACTTCAAAAATAAAATCAGGAGCAAAAATTAAAATATAAACTTGATCCCTAATTTTTGCTCAAAATAATACCAAAAAAAAACCCCCTTAACAAATTAAACCCTAATAAAACAAAAATCCCCTTTGTAATAAAGAAGGCCGGCCCAATATTCTTCTTTCACCCAATCCACTTCTTGGCTTTGACCCGTTCCTTCTTTTGCTTGTAAAAATGTTGGCCTTGCTCTTGTTTCTTTGTTCGATGAATTAGGGCTTCGTTCCCTTGTGGCAATTAGGGCTCTTCAATTTAAGCCGCCGCTCTTGATTGCTGGTTGGTTGCCTTGTCGATCACTTGCTTGGAGTCGCGCTCGGCTGCTTCTCTTGATTTGTGAAATTAGGGTTCGGCTTCGGTTGCTTCGAGATAATTGAGTTCGCCTTGGTATGTTATTTGTATCTTTTGCTTTCAGGTTTGATTGCTTGAATTCGATTGCTTTTTCATTCATGCCGATGATGATACTTGGGTACTCGTATTTATATGAATTCGAATACACTAATTAACTCGATACTTTCCTGAAATTCACTTTCGTGATGCACACGACTTTCCTGATGCGTTCGATACTTACTTGATTCATACGGCTTTGTTTTGAGAACGTTCGATCCTTCTTGAATAATAAGACAGAAACTTTCCTCTTTTTAATTGCTGACTATTTCAAAAAAAATAAAGATACGAATTTTTTCTTTTTCCTGTTTCATGCATTCTGTAACTTGCTTCTCTACTACTATATACATTCATCAATGTTGGCATCTGCATTGCATTTCTCAGTGAACTCCATTTCACTTTGTTGCATTTGGTCTCGAGTTTCACTGTTGCATGCACTTGTTGTCGCAGTATTGCTGTTCATATGAACTTGCATTCATTCGAGTTATATTTACACCACCTCTTGAGCTTCAGTAGTTGTCTGTTTCACTTCCATACTGAAATTCACTGTTCCACTTGAGTTTTTGCTTGCATTGTCACTTGGTCGACACTTGCATTACTCTGGTTATTCTTCACTGTTGTATAATTGCATTTGGTCTGCACTGTGTACTTTGGTTTCATGATACATTGTTTCTTGGCATTGACCACTATCTTCATTGCTATATTGAGATCACTGTAATGGTATTCATGTATCTGCTATTGCACTTTGCATATGAACTTGATATTGCAGTCTTCATTAGCTTGTGTGCTTCCAGTGTTGCCACTGTGTTTCATTTGCATAGCTGAACTTGTGTTGTCTTTGATGTTCTTCTCATTGCATATGAACTTGGTCTACTTGATGTTGTAGCTTTCAAGTATTTTTACATGTGCATCACTTGACTTCATTCCACCGCGCATTTCTCTGGTTTCTGTAATTGTAACTGGTTGTTCGAACTTGTTTATGTGATTCCATGTATCACTGCACTTTTATTCATGATTTGGTCCACTGTATCATGCTTGGCTTTGGTTCTGCACCATGTTGTATGCAGTGTTGCATTGACATGTTGTAGCTGTACTGTCTTGAGCTCGAGTATTTGCTATTGCATACATGAGTTTGATACTGTTGGTCAACTATCTCCTTGAGTTGCTGTACTTCATGTTGTATTCATCCCTGTTGCACTCTTTGATGATTCATTGGTGAATATGTTGCATTGAGCTTGACATTGTTGTTTACTTGCTTTGATGCATATGCATGCTGCCATACTTTTTCATGTTGCTGGACTTGTTTTTGTACATTATTTGAATTTGCATTGGTGCATTGTCTTTGCATTCCATGTTGCATGCATGTTTTCCATGTGTTGAACCCAGTTTCAAAACTCGGGTTTGACCTTGTGCTCGTGTCGTGATTTTGAATATATTGCACGTGAGTTGAACCCGGCTTTTCATTTGGGTTTGACCTGTGCTCACCTGTCCCTGTAGCATTATCAAGTGTATATCGACGTGCACGGCCTTGTGGCATGTACAGTGATACACTGTGCATGTCACATTGTTCGTGTATGATGAATTCAAATGTGAATTATGACGAACAACCCAAATAACTGAGGCAAATCGTATTTTCAAAAATCATATTTTATTTTATATTGCAAAAAATATTTCTTTTTCAATTTTACTGCGTTAGTTAATATTTTTGCAGATTGCTCGGATGCTGGATTCAAACTGGAATGCAGTTGAAGACAAAATACGAGTGTGAGTGATATGTAGTGAGGTTATCAATGTAAAAATATTTGTGATGTAATCGTGATGTAATCAAAAATGTATATGTATAGTGAGAGCATGAATTTGTACTATTCAAGATTGTAATAAATATTTGTTTGAATAAAATTTCTGTTTGAATTCAAAATTCTGTGTAACTTGTTCTGTTTGAATAAAATTTCTGTTTGAATTCAAAATTCTGTGTAACTTGTTCTGTTTGAATTCAAATTCAAATTCTGTGTAATTTATTTTATTCAACAAATATTTATTTAATCTATGAAAAACAAAATAGTACATTACCAAATACATTTAAATGAATATATATGTTTATTATCATCAAACAAAAACATATAAGCGCATATTCAACACCTGTGTAGTTGATGCCCCGCTATTACCCCGCTATAACCCCGCAATATCTCATAGCGAATTTCAACTGCTACGATTTTTTCATATAGCCCCAAAATATAGCCTTTTCGCTTTAATCCCCGCTATTTCCGCTATATCCCGTTATTCCCGCTATATTTTGCTATTTCCGCTATATCTTCTTTAATAAAATGAATTAAAAAAGTGCATTTATACATTATAAAAATTATGAAACTAATTTATTTGATTTAATTTTTAATATATTTTCAGAAATGAAAATACTCTAATATTCTACTAAATTCAATTATGTTATATAACAGTTTTATGTTTATTTAATGTATGTTTCCACATGTTTTTTGTTTAAAATCATTTATGTATTAACTATAATTCAATTGAATGATAATTTTTCATTTAATTACCATCTATATATTTGTAAAAACATTAAGTACGAGTTTTATATGCTATTTTAGAGCTATCCGCTATATCCCGCTATATCCTCGCTGTATCCCCGCTGTGATTTTTTGCACTTTCACCGCTTTGAATCTGCCGAGCGCTTTAACTGCACAGATATGTACTATTTGAATATATATTAAAACTATTTATTAGTAGTTACCATTCAGACAGTACTTATTCAATACATGTATGTATGTATTTGTGTATACCTTGAAGTATGCTACAATATTCAAGCGACGGAAGAAAAGGAAAATGAATCCATCGAAAGATTATTGAAAATAACATGATATTGGTTCGGGATAACATAAAGAATGAAAGCTGCAAGACTTCACCATATGTATTATCGTATCTATATCTCTATGTTTATATTTCTAAATTGCTATATCTATTCCATTTGTTTTTGTTATAAACTATTATAATTTAAATACTGGATTGTTTAATCAAGTGTGAACTTCTTAATGACCTAATTACTGTTAGCAACAAATATTTCAATACAATTACAAACAATCAATTCTCTTTCATTTCCCCTTTCGTTATCCTTTTCGCAGCGCTAGAAAACATTATTCTTTTTACGAACTTCCCATTTCATGCTCTAATTAAAATATAACTCTCTGGTGTTTCTTTTCTTTTGCAATAAACACACATCTCTTTCAATTCCACTGAAAGTGGATTTAAAACTTAGCATATTGGTACACCACTTGACAATGTTGATGGACATACCATTTGAGAGATGTTCCAACCAATTACGTGTGCGTCTGTGCGGTCACATTACTTTAATAAATTGCATTCAAGTTTGAGCTAAGATCAATAATCCTTTTTATTTAACATCATTTTGAAGTTTTTGTGATCAACAATAAGTTTATATATCAATGTTTTATACATGTGACGGAAGATAGAAAAAACAAATATTTTATTAGAAACCGGATAGCAGAGTATTATGAAATGAGGTTCTAAACAAAAGATCCTAGGTCTTTTTAAGTTTTGGGAAATTGAAACTAGTAATCTGGGTGCCCTTGGACCGCCTCTTTTGCAACAAGTACTTTCCAGAACAGAATTGCCCTCTTTTTTATCCAACATTTCCCAATTCTAGATGGTTTTACCTGAGTTAAAATAGAAAAGTGGGACACCGATTCAGGTAATTGTTCCTCCTCAATTTAGCCTAGTTACCACTGTACTTCATTTTCTTGTTTGCTTTCAATTTAAGAGTTCAGTTTTGGAGTACTTGGAGTTTGGGTTTTCTGAGTATTTGAAATTAGGGTTTTTGTTTATTTTAAGTTTGGGGTTTTAGAGTACGAGTGATATTGACCTGGAAAGCTCATGAGTTATACTGCACAAAATCCTGTATATGATATTTTATTTGTTAGCACGTTCTAAAAAACGATAAAAGTTTTGAAGTTGTAGTGGTTGGAAATAGAAACTTATTAATTGTTCTATAAAGTATAAACATCCAGCTTTTAAAAACCATTCTCGGCACATGCTTAGTCATCAAGGAAAAAAATGCAGCTAAAGTATTAAGCTGATAAACCTTGAGAATAAAGTGCTAATTTTTGAATTAATCTTGAATTTTTAATTGTTGAATTTACTATGGTAACATTATGTAATGTGACATTCTGGTAACATTAAATCTAGTATGATTCTGAATATTTGATAGTATTCTGGTATAATATTTGATTGAACACAAGTGATGCACTAAATTCTGAAGTAATTAAAAGTTGGTAACTAACCTATCCTTCCACGATTTAAGGATTTAACAATTCATTCTTTTCAACCATTTTATTTGTTCCATCCTTGATTAAGAACATTTTGAAATCACTTAAAAGCACTTTGTAACATAAGCAAAGATGCTACTCTATACATCCACGTTTTTCCTTCTTTCACCCGCTCTTCTCGCACCCATCGGTACTTCTCTCACCCTTATACGACCAACTCGATCTCTCTCTATCTCTCTTCATTTAGTTTTTTTTCTTTACTAAAAACATTTTGAAAAATCTATCAGTTTGAAATCCAATTAGTAAATTATGCTTAATTTGATAATTTTTGAATCTTAAAAGACGATTTCATTTGAGATCCTTTTTCAATGGCAAAAATTGAAATCTTGATGAGTACGAAGTGCAGAGAAGAAATTGTTCGGGGCGTTGAAAAAATTTGAAGTGAGTTTTTAACTAAAACCCATAGATTCAAACATTCTTGCATAACCAATTACAATGGATGTTAGAAGTGTTTTCTTTCTTTCTAATATATCTTTAGGAGATGTAAGCGAGCGTCTTAGTGGTTGTATATAGTAGTAGCCTAAGAAAATTATTGTATTATGTAGTTTTTGTCTAATCAAAGACATGTCAAGGTTTGACCAATATTTTTTTTTATAATTCATTATCTATTTTCTTGTTTACTTATCTTTTGATTGTCATCGGCCAAATTATGTCATCCCATCATGAAACTTTGGCCTAGTAGTGTTAATCTTGCTTTGGGTGGATGTGCCAAATTGATTTTTGAATGATTTATACAAAATAAAGGCTTGTATTCAAAGATTGAATCTCCCACTCACATAGCGCATGTCTTTTAATGTCTGAGGGCCAACATTTTTATAGCTGTCAAATCCTATGTTATGTACTAATCTAAAGTATATAATTAAATTTCTACATATATACATATTCATACAAGTTTGGCCTTTTACCAAGACATTTGGTCTACTAGTATGATTCTTGCCTTCTTGGTCTCTGAGTGTAATTTATGAAATGCCTCTTTTCATTTTTTCTTTAATTTTTATTTCAAAAGGTGCGTTTTTGAAATACTATCTGGCAAATTTTTTGCGTACTTCGGCTTTTTCGTGAGTGTTTTTTAAACTATTAATTCTATATATTATGTATTGCCACAAGACCTCTACCTACAGGTCAACCCGTTCATCAAGGGCATTTGATATAGTATTATGATTCTCGCTTTGGGTGCGGGAGGTCTTTAGTTCAATTCTACGAATGCCCCTTTCTGTTCTGTGAACGTTTTTTTCATAAGTAGGCTTGTTTGAAGATGTTTTTCAAGCTTCCACATAATTTGACTTTTATGCTACAAATCAAACCTTTCAACTTGTGTATTTGGCTATTTGGTCCCATCGCATGATTCTTGGTTAGGGTGTGAGGTCCATTTTTATTTTGTACGATTTTATGTCTAAAGCAGGCTTATTTTAAAGATGATTTTTTTTCCAGTTTCTTCATAAATTGACTTTTAAGTTACATGTTGTACCAAGACCCGCACTTACAGATCAGCCCTTTTATCAAGGGCATTTGGTCTAGTGGTATGATTCTCGCTTTGGGTGCGAGAGGTCCCGAGTTCGATTCTCGGAATGCCCCTTTTTATTTTGTATTGTTTAAATAAATTTTTTTTAAAGACGATATCTCATTGCTACATAACTACATGTGCTTACAGGGTTCAAATTTTCACCAACGCATTTGGTTTATCAATATGATCCTTGCTTTATGTGTGGGAGGCCTCGTGTTTGAATTTTAAATGTGTCTTTTTATTTTCTAAATTTTAATTTCAAAAGTAGGGCCGCTTTAAAGATGTTATCTCTCAAATTTTTGCCCAGTTTGATTTTTATGTTAAGTCATCGTTTTTTCAAAATCCAAACACTGTATGTTTGGAGTTTGATTTGTAGAATCCCCCCTTCTATTTTGAATAGTTTTATAAATGCTTCTTTATCCGGCAGACCTTATTGCTCAATAATCACAAATACTTGCAGTTTCAGTTACAAAAGGCATTACTCCGTTGATATGATTTTCGCTTTGTGTGTGGGGTCTCAAGTTTGATTTTTGGAATGTGCCTTGTTATTTCGTAAAATTATATTTTTAAAACAGAAAAATAGGCACATGGAAGAAGTTTAAAAAAAATTAGTCTCAGGGACAACAAGTTTGTTTTTTGGTCTAAATGACATTTTATAGTGTAAACAGAAAATGATAGTTGCAACTATCATTCTACGATTTACATTATAAAGTGTCCTTCAGACCAAAAAGCAAACTTGTTGTCCATGAAACTAATTTTTTTTGCAACTTCTTTCTTGTGTCTAAAAACCCTTTTTAAAAATAAGCTTGTTTTGAACCTGATATTTATCAGGTTTTCGCATAGGTTGATTTTTACGTCGAGTTGCAATTTTTTCAAATTGTAAAATGTGTGCTATGCACTACTCTATAGGCCTATAATTGAATGTCAGTGCCTTATTGCCACGTGATCTGTACTTATAGATCAATCCTTGGGGCATTTGGTCTTGTGTCATGATTCTTGATTTGAGTGTGAGATCCTTTTTGTATTTTGTAGTTTTTTGCGTCAAAAGCAAGCTTGTTTTAAAGATCCTGTTTTTCAATCTTCTGTATAAATTGGTTATTATGTTACATGTATTGACCTAAGACCTATACTTACAGATCAGCCCTTTCATCAAGGGCATTTGGTCTAGTGGTATGATTCTCGCTTTGGGTGCGAGAGGTCCCGAGTTCGATTCTCGGAATGCCCCTTTTTATTTACTGTTGTATAAATATTGTTTTTAAGTTAATGCCTTATTGCATATACGCACATGTTATATTTTTTGTATGATGTTAAGGGCACCTCATTTCGCTTTTTCTGACATCATTGCTAAAAAATACCATAAAATTTTGCACCATACTCTTCCTAGTACCCGACGTTTAAAGAGGCTACTAAAAACATCATTTTCGAATATTTTTTACACGGTGAATGACAGTCAACCAATACCATTTTCCATGGCGATCATCGGTGGTTGATGGCCATGAAAGATGATGTTTGTTGATGGTTGTTCGTTGTGCAACATGAACTTACGCGGTGGTTGATTGTCATGTGAAATGACAATGGAGTTAGAAAGCACACAAATTTTATCACATTTTTTTCCTATGGTATTAGAAAGAGGGAAACTAGATGCCTTTAGCAGCACATTTTTTTTACCAAGGGCAGTTGGTCTAGTGATATGATTCTTGCTTTGTGTGCGGTACGTCTTGAGTTTAACTTTTGGTTGTACCTCTTTATTTTGTAGAATTTTATTTAAAAAGCTGTGTTGTTTTAAGGATATAGAACAATATTTATTTACTGTTTTATAAATATTGTTTTTAAGTTAATGCCTTATTGCATATACGCACATGTATATTTTTTGTATGATGTTAAGGGCATCTCATTTTGCCTTTTCTAACATCATTGCTAAAAAATACCATAGAATTTTGCACCATACTCTTCCTAGTACCAGACTTTTAAAGAGGCTACTAAAAACATCATTTTCGAATATTTTTTACACGGTGAACGACAGTCAACCAATACCATTTTCCATGGCGATCATCGGTGGTTGATGGCCGTGAAAAATGATGTTGGTTGATGGTTGTTCGTTGTGCAACATGAACTTACGCGGTGGTTGATTGTCATGTGAAATTGACTATGGAGTTAGAAAGCACATGAATTTTATCACATTTTTTTCTATGGTATTAGGAAGAGGGATACTGAATGCCCTTAGCAGCACATTTTTTTTACCAAGGGCAGTTGGTCAAGTGATATGATTCTTGCTTTGTGTGTGGTACGTCTTGAGTTTAACTTTTGGTTGTACCTCTTTATTTTGTAGAATTTTATTCAAAAAGCTGTGTTGTTTTAAGGATATATCTTCCGAGTTTTTACATAATTTGACTTTTTGCTGGGTTAACATTTTTCAAATTGTAAAATCCATATGTTTCAAGTTCTACTTTGGAATGCTCCTTTTTAAATTTTGTATACATGCTTGGTTTTAAGGCGATGCCTTATTGTTACATAATTACATATACTTACCGGTTTAGTTTTTACCAATGGAATTCGGTTTATTGATACACGATCTTTTGTCACGTGCAATGCATGTGCTATAAAAACATCTTTATATAATGATTTGAAACCTTAGCCGATATTTCACTCCAGCCGCCAGTCTTCCCTGGTCATCACCAGTGCCTTCTTCCGCCTACTCCCCTCCTCCGCCCTGATTCCACCTACCTCCTCACACGCCCTGATCTTTATATAATGGTTTTTTTGAACCTTTTGCTATGATTAAGATCCGAACTTGTGATCTTATGGCATATATATGTGTACGTGCGTGCACGCACATATCAAATTTACCATTTGAAAATAGATGTTGATTTTTGTTTTTGATGAGATTTGAACTTCTGACCAAGGTTGTAAAAATCGCTCGGCGGTGGACATGGATTAATCGGAGACTCATCGAAATTGGGCGTTTTCAATAAAATTAACTATTTTTGATAAAATTTTAAATATTATACATAGAAATTTTTATTCTCATTAAATATGGCCTTATGTTTTGTTTAAATTTATCTTTCCAGTTTTAAGACAAACATACATGCGATATTCCATTTTCTAATGAACTTTTATATAGTTTAGCATGTATTCTTTACTATAATGAATGGTGAAATGAAATGTACCTGGATTATGTGATAATAAACTATTTTTATTATTCATGCAAACAATAATAAATGCAGTTCGAAAGCCTCGAAATGGTGGCAAAAATTTCAAATTTAAATGTTTATGTGCAATAGAACTAAAAATGGATGAACCTAGACAACTCTGGGAAGATTTAGGCAGATCAAGGCAGACTTAGACAGGCCTAGGCAGATTTAGGTGAGATTAGACAGATTTAGAAGGGCCTAGGCACTGCCTAGACGGACTGAGACATCACCTAGGCCTTCTTGGCCGCCTAGAATAAACGATTAGGCCCCTAGGCGAGTCAGTAGGCATGGCCTAGCGCCTAGGGTCCACCTAGGTGGCCGTCTACCTAATTTTTACAACAGTGCTCCTGACCTCTCATTTGTATATAGAGCTATTTTGGGAAGTTCACGGTTGGATAACATAATTGTGGTCTTATTCCAGTTATTGATAAAGATGATATTTGCTTTATATGTGGGAGGTCTTGAATTTGATTTTGGAAGACACCTTTTTTATTTGGTAACATTATATTTCAAAAGCGGTCATGTTCTAAAGACCATATCTACCAGGTTTCTGCATAATTTGATCTTTATGTTGAATTAGTTTATTTTTTCTTTTCCCTTTTCGTTTTCAAATTGCAAATATCAATATATTATGCACTACTCTGTAATGTTGGTGCCTTGTTGCCCGTTTGCCACAGGACCTATGCTTATTTTTTACATGGGCATTTGGTCCTCTAGTATTATTCCTGCTTTGGGTGTGAAAGTTCCATTTCTGTTTTTGTAATATTTTATGTCAAGAGTATGCTTGTCTTATGGATGATAATTTTTCTAACATCCACATAAATTGGCTTTTGTTAGATGTGTTCCAATACCTATACTTATAGTATGCCATTAGGTCCAGAGCATTTGATCCAGTGGTATGATTCTTGCTTTGGACACGAGAGGTCTAAAGTTCGATTCTTTGAATTCGTCGACGTATTTTGTTTCATTCTATGAATCTTGGTTTTAGGGTGACGCCTTGTTATTATATAGTTACATATACTTAGGGACGGCCACACGGGCTGGGGAAACAAAAAATAAAAGATATATTTGTATACGTATATACATACATATGTGTGTGTTATAGTGCTTTGTTTGAATCGACTTATATAAGTCGTCTTTTTTGCATTTTGGAAGCCAAAGACTATTCATTTTGGCTTTCAAAAAGCAAAAAAAAAAAAAAAAAAAAAAAAACCGACTTATATAAGTTGATCCAAACGAGTAAGAGTTCAATTCATACTATCGTGAATTTTGTTTATATTCTAACAAATATTTTAACGAAGAATTTGATTTTGATCCCTAAAAATCATGTTACCTTACTAGAACAACAACTTAACATAGTTCTTTTTAACCGCTATGGAATCAAGCTCCACTTATAATTTTAGTGAAAGTATTATTCACTAATCAATCACAAGAAAGTATATGTCCACATCACAAATTTTAGTTAAAATTATTTTGATGGGGAATTATTATTTTAAATAGTTAAGTACTTAAATCATCTAATTTTTTTATGAATATTATATTCATACAACAACAACAACTAAGCCATTATTCCCAAACATGTTACGGTCGGCTAGAGATGGAATCCAAAACTAAATGATAAAGGCAATTTAAAAGTCATAACAACAACAACAACAATAAAAACATGATAATAATAATAATAATAATAACAATAACACAATAAGTATGAAATAAGTTTATTCATACTCAGTGGAGAGTATTTGGGAAATTGGCCGAATAAGATAAATGAAGGAAGATCTTACAGAATAGCTAAAGAATAAGTACAATACGCTGGTAGTGTACACCAAAAAAAAGGGAATATGATCAGATAACAATACCAAAATCCATACTCATTGTAAAAAAGCTCTACAGAAAAATAATAATCAGTTTTTATGTATTTTGGATTGAAAATCAATAATGCAACTTCAGAGAACAATTATAACTTGTTGGGCTGAGAGAAGGATTATCAAGCCCAATTGGTTTTCTTTGCTTGTGATCCTGCTTCAAAAATGAAGTATTTTCAATAAGTTTGTATTTACTAACTGGGGAAAATATGAGAACTTATTCGGGGATTTGAAGTATTTTAGGACGTACATGGGTCCATTATCCATATAAGAGTTGATGAAAAAGTTGGTTTTGCAAACATTGCTAAAGGGAAAATAAATAACTAATGGTTAAGGCATCAGTTACAAAATTGATTGGAATGAAGAAGAAATCTCGAACAATGTAACAAATTATTATTATTATTATTATTATTTTATAAAAAAAAAACAATCAAAATCTTCAGCTGTATTCGAGTGCATTTATCTTTTCAATATAACAGATATCTTAATTCAACCACTTGTATGTATTATATCAAGCCGAGTTGTCTAAAATGCATGCATCTCAATAAGAATGGAAACTTTTTTTTTGCCAAACATACAAAAATGGATTTTCGAAATGAATCTTTGCTGCCTTTTTTTTTGACAGTAACAAAAAAAAGGGTTCAATTTCAAACTTGTATAGATTCAACAACTTGAACTGTAGTCAAAGTGAATTATAATAAAGATCGTGCATTTAATAGGTTTGAAAACTTAATTTGCCTGTCAAACTTATAAAAGCTGATTTTCAAAATGAATCTTTACCATCAATATTTGATTTTATTTTTTTCTTTTCTTTTTACAGTAACCAAAAGGAGATTTAATTCAAAACCGGATAAGTTTAACAACTTAATTATATCAAGCTGAATTGTATTAAGTGCATACATTTAATAGAAATGGAAACTTTACTTTTATTGCCAACCATATATAAACTGATTTTCCAAATGAATCTTTACTGTCAAAATTTCATTGTTGTAATGATATTTCAGTCCAAAAATTGTATGAATTCAATTACAGTAGAAGGATCATGAATCTTATAGAAACAAACAAGGTTTCAAAATGGGATTCAGATCATAAACCATAAATTTCAAACTTTGACTCGAAATTGGATTTAAATCGGTAATCGTGGATCCATAATATCAATGTTGTAAGTTTTGTACGCACATTGAAATTGATTTTGATGTTTGAACTTTTACGTCTAAACCTAAAACTCAATCTTCATTCTAGTTTCATTTTTTTTTATGTTTAGAAAACAGTGGAATTGAATTTGTGATCCAAATAAGTATACTGGATATATCAATTTGCGGTTTTAATTGGGTTTGAATCAGAATGTAAATCCGACCGTAAAGAGAGATCCGATTTGAAACACGATTTAAATCATAAGATTTTTGATTTTTGACAACAACGGAAACAAAGCTTAATTTATTACCAAACACATGAAAGTTGATTTTCAAAATGAATTTTTACCATCAAAGTTTCTTTTTCTATTACAGTAACAAAAAGAATATTTTAATTCAAAAATTGTATTTGAACTCGTATTTACTTGCTACTTAACTTTTATTCAGTTATTATATCGATTAGTAAAGCTTTACCTCAAATTCAATGTCATGCTTTTCGGAAATGTTATTATAAAATACACGAAAAATTTTGTTTCAAAACAAAGCACAAATAATCATAAATTTTCTATACACACAACACAGTGCAACTTTATACTTAGATGCATGTATAGCAAATGGAAAAAAATGTTCGTATTTATTTTATTTTATTTCCAGAAAAGAGAAATCAATTGAAGAGTTTGAAACTGAATTATGGTATCAAGCATTTCATCACAACAATGTGGATGGATCTTTCTGAAATCGTAAATATTTGCTCGTCGGTTGATATTTTTATTAAAATGAAATAATCAACTACAAATTGATATAACCGAACATAACTACCAAATTTCCTAATCAAATTAGCAGGAACCAAAATGAACAAAATGGTATTTAGAATTACTCTCTAAATGGAAATCAAAATCACCAGATCGCAGATCAAATTTGAGAATAAGAGCGATCTTTTATTCAATAAGAGTACTCATTGATGCTTCAGAGATGCAAACACAAAACCT
Organism: Allium cepa; assembly: GCA_030765085.1. Classification (NCBI taxonomy): domain Eukaryota; kingdom Viridiplantae; phylum Streptophyta; class Magnoliopsida; order Asparagales; family Amaryllidaceae; genus Allium; species Allium cepa. The sequence continues at coordinate 187,120,567 of CM060934.1, forward strand.
ATAGAACTATGGTATAAAACTTTATCATTTGAGCTAGCTGTCCTTGACTATTGTAGATTAACTTGGCTAACGATTAAATCAGCAATTCGTGTGTGTAGATTGATGATAAAAGAGGAGGGACAATTGTGATCCAAATAAATATATTGAATGTATCAATTTGCGGTTTTGATTTGGATTTGATCTAGGGAAGCTCAAGAGATAATTACTGCATGTTTAAGATGAGTACGGGTAGAGAGGAAGTTTACAGAGTATTGAGATTGTCGATTTTGATGGTTACCATGTATCAACTCCGTTGATTTCAATGTATGGCATTTAAGAGCCATCATATGTAATTTAAGTATTAGCCTGAACCTTCTTTTTTGCTCTGTTAAGTTTGACGTTAAATCATCCCTATTTTATATACGATAGATATGGAGAGGGTTCTAAATTCCTTGTTATATATTAATCCCTTTTCATACACCTTTGTCTTTTTGTGAAAGAAAAAAATTCTAGAATAAAATATATTATTGTAGGTATGTTATATGCAGTAGCAAAATCATTCATACAAATTTTTGAAGAAGTTGAATGTTTCAAAATAATTTAATATTTTGTGCAGGTGATCGCACAATTATATGTTACTTATCTACTAACAGTTGTATCGTTCCTTTAATTTTTTTCCTCATAAAAGAGGAAGGGGATGAAAAGAGGAAATATATACAAAGTGGATCTAGAACCTTCGCGTATATCATGTACTACTTTGAAGGGCTGCAACTCAATATCTTACTATCCCTTTGTATCATTGTCAAATCTATAAAATAATAGGGGCATTCCAAGTTTGTTTTTCGAAATGTCCCTTTTATTATATGTATTATAAATGTTTGTTTTCAAAGCAAATTTAAAACTTTGGATTAACCAAAAGGCTTTTTTTCTGTTGAATCATGCTATTCTCATCTTTATCAGAACCATATGTCATGTACCACTGCAGAAGGGTATAATTGAATTCTAACTATAATATACTTAATTATCCATGCGAATAGATTCTGTCACTTGTCTATAGTATTTGGTCTAGTGATATGATTTTCCCTTCAACTGTAAGAGGTCTCGTGCTCAATGTTGTACTATTATTTTCTTTAAGGGCAACGATCTCAAGTTCGATTCATGAAATGCTCCTTTTCATTTTGTACTATTTTCAGAATTCTCATTTTTGAAGTGATGTATTTATTTTAAACTTTTGAAGACTTCTATGTCAGTCACATTAATTTTGTACTTTTTAGATCTATGATATGTTTGAAGGGATATAATTGATTGAACTCCTAAACATTAGAAAGTTAATTTAGTATGTGGATATGTTTTGCTACTTATCTACGACGATTGGTCTAGTGGTGGTATGGTATTCGCTTAGAGTGTGAGGTTTTAAGCTTACTCGATCTGTCCCTTTTTATTTGTGTTATTTTATTTCAGATAAGTAGGGTAAAACCTTTTATGTTGAATCTTCATTTTCGTAGTTGTCAAGTTTAATAATTTATATGTTATGTACCACTCATACTTGGGAGGCATTGAATCCATTATTATCAGCAAGCAACTGACTGGGTCAAGCTCAAACCCAGCTGAAGTGTAATGATGATCAAGTCAAATCGCATCAGATAAATTTCGAATAAAAGGAATCAAACTGAAATAAACTGGTCGGTTCAGTTGGTTACGTATTAATTAGTATACTACTTTTAGCGTAATTTGTTAACATGATGAAAAGAAAAATGATATTAACAATCAAGTATTATTGTTTGTAATTTTTTCTTGTGTATGAAGCTTGATGAAGCTGTGTTGTAATAAATTCAACATGTATCATGCAAATTGAGGTATAAAACATGAAACTTTCAACAATTTAATTTGTTATTTGGTATTCATTATTAAATTGGTTTATTCAGTTATTTTGGTTTAGAATTTTCTGAATTATAAACAAAACCGATAACTGATTTTTAAACTATTCAGTCAAATCCAAATCAAAGTTTTCTGTAACCAAACCATGTCATTTAGTTATATATGCTCACTCTTAACTATTATAATATGATTATGATATATATACACACACTTCTTTACGTACATATTCAACCTTTTACCAACGACATTTTGTTGGTGGAGAGGTCCCATATTCAAGTCTTAAAAAGCCTCTTCTCATTTTATGCTAATCTAGTTTTAGATGAATGCTTACATTCAAAATAATACCTTCTAAACTTTTAGATGGTATTAAGTGTCATCCTTTTTATAATCGTTGAAAAATTTGTGTTATGTACCACTTCATCGGCTACAGTTCAGTAAGACGACAAGAAGGCTTTAGTGGTATAACTCTCTGTTTGAGTTGGGGAGGTGTTGAGTTGGATGGTCAGTGTATGTGTGTGTGTGTGATTATACGTTAACTCAGTTATTTTGTGTGAAAGAATTATACGTTAACTCAGTTATTTTATTAATTGTTGGATCTATTTGTTAACCATAGTAATGTATAATTTGCTGATTTAGCATTTCAGCATGGGCATTTGGTGTAGTGGTATATTTCTCGCTTTGAGTGAAAGAGCCTGTGAGTTTGATTTTAGGAATGCCCCTTTCTTTGTTGTATTATTTTACTATTTCAGATAAATGCATTGTTTTCAGCAATATTTTGCACAAAAAAACTTTGCTGTTGGTCATCATATTTGTCAAATCTATATGTTGTATGTAGCGATTGAAAAGGGTGTTGTTGAATCCCTTATTAATTCATCATATGATTACCCATACTTGCAGATTCAACCTTCTGTAGAGGTTGTTAATGCTAGAGGTCACAAATTCAGTTTTTGTATGCTCTTTCTTAATCTGTAAGTCTATTTGGAATGAAGTTTTGTTTTTGCAGGTGAGATCTCTTAAGCTCTCCCATAGCAGGAAAGCCTTCAATGTCGAGTCCCGTAACTTTTATAATTGTCAAGATATACAGGTTAGGCACCACTTTAAATGCCTGTAGTATAATATTTATCGTGCAACATAATTATCTGTGGTTAAAGATTCAGTTTTAACTTTAAATATCAAAATGCGTCTCATCATACCAAAATTAGTCACTTTGCAGGTTACATCATAAGACTGTAGCCCGGGCAGGAAGCGCTCTGGCTTTGTCCATTGCCATTTGCTAGTGGTATACATGTGCTGCTCTAGGACATATTAGTGTAAAATATTTTTAAAAACAAGTGGGCATTTGGTCTAGTGGTATGATTCTCGCTTTGGGTGCGAGAGGTCCCGAGTTCGATTCTCGGAATGCCCCTTGATTTTTTTTGCTGCAACGGCTTTCTGATATTATAAACTGCTGTGCACGTTCTAGCTCTCATTGTCACTGCACTGGTGTTTGCTGTAACTTTGCATTTACCAAATTCTTGTCGTCGTCATTATTTTTGTAAATACAATACGCAGATTCTACTGTTGTGAAACATATGCATCGTTGTAAATCCCTGCAATTTTCCATCCTTTCTGCAGTCAAATGTGGGTCTTCACTGTGCAATGATGCCTATCCCTCTTATTGAAGTTTTTATGTTTCAGTACTTATATAGTTACCTAGTATCACAGCAGTCAATTTATTGTGGTTTTTCCTTTTCCTTTCCCTTTTACAGTTTTTTTGACCAGCATGAAGAAAAGCGATTTCAGTAGTTGGGCTAAGTCAATTTCCATCAGATGTGAACAGAGCTTAAATGAGTTTTTTATTCTGTGAGTTTAGTCAACTAGCAATGCTTGGGTTTGTTTCTTCAATTGCTGGTGAACTTGTTACGGGAAACAGACCACTACTTATTTTACTTATATTGGCGGATAATGCGTTGGCCAAGAGATGGATGCGCTTTGAATTTTAGGTGACTGTTAAAGTGAAAACCCGTCGAACAGGAGACTTGATTGGCTTTTGGTGTTTGGGGGGGGGGGGGGGGGGGGGGGGATTATTCTTAAATAAGAAAACGATATATACATAGAAGAAACATAAAAGAAAGCATAAAAAGTAGAACTTACGAGATATTTAAAGTGGCCGCGTTAATACAATCCACATCTACTTTGTAGTTGTTTTCATTGATATTTTCACTGTATTCCAGTAATTACAAAGTTCGAACCCGAGAATACAATACTAATAATAAGTTTTAACTTCTGCATACTACATCAACGATCGAATTCCTTCCCCTCAATGTTGGATGGGTTTTGGTATTTATCAATGGAGTTCTTAGATGCAGATTCTAAAAGAATATATATATAGACACACACACACATATATAAAACCCGAAAATAGTGTTTGGAATGATTGTTAAGTGGTTAGGAACAAGAATAGGTCTCTGTTGACCTATTTGTAGACTGGTTTGACAAGCATCGATTCAATTTTGAAGTATTCCGACAAAAGATTGGTTCGGTAATGGAGCGGTTGAGAAGTCAAGGAGCCTAGAGGGAGAAGTGATACAAGGAAAAAAAAGACTTAATGGAGAGTGGTGCAACGCTCCATTTCTCCACCTTTGAACATAACTTATCCAAGCATATTTTGAATCACATACATTTATCCTCCTATTGATTTAGATGATTAAGCAAGACAAATTAACCACTAGATTGACATGAGGAACCAATCTTCAAACTGCGCTATCTTTATCGTTGCAATTCGGTTTTTTATGGAACTTCATCAATGTTCGAGATCTATTCTAAGAAATATTTTACGTTTCTTTGGCATACATGCATGGAAGATTTCTAATAGTCTTCTTTGGTGCCCAATACTGATTTCGCCTACTGGTTGGGTTGCTACTGCCTTGAAGTTCGAAAATGCAGGATGTCCAAAGAATGTATTGTAAGCCGAGAATCCATCTACCAAAATAAACGTTTCTTTCTATCTGAGATAGTCCCCTAGATCAACGAAAAGATCAAGTCATCCTAGGGGTATTTTTTTCGTCTTCAGCGAAACCGTGTAACAGTTTGTTGCATGGGGTTGTTGAAACAGTTAATGGCATGTTGTAATCTATATCTTGCGAATAACATAAACCCTAAGACATAGAATTACATGATTATCACATATGTAAAGAATTAATAAAACATACCTCTAGACATCCTGTATACGAATCGGCAATGGATGTTGTCGAAAGCTGTTTCAATAGAGAAAGGAAAATTGGTTTCTCTCTCTTTTCCTATATCTTTCTTTATGTGTTTTCTATATATCCTTTGTGATGGGCAAAGGTTAATATTTATAGGTAGAGAGAGGACCAAATTTTCAGATTTGTAGACTTAATCTTGATCGTCCATCAAGATCAAGATGAGAGAAATTAACGCTCTGGATTATAACCGTTTTATTTATTTAGCATATTAATAGGAAAAACCTTTTAGATTCTATTGACCACATAATGAGGAAGGAAACGTTTGAGGAAAGAAACGGTCCATTAATGTACCACATAATGAGGAAGGAAACGGTCCATTAATGTACCACATAAATTTCCTTACAGTCTCTCACTTGGTCAATAATAAAATCTATTAATGTTTTCGTATTAAGGTCATAAGGCGCGCATGATATGCTAAATTTTTCTTTAGTCGGTTATCATAAGTGTCTTGGCTAATCTAGTAGTCAATGGAAGTCATGACGTGTACACGTTATTTTGCAACATGCTTACTTCCATGTACTATGACATTGACAACTTTCATAGCTAGACCGTAGATGAGCATAACTTAATGGTCACATAATGTCTTGAAGCAAAAGACTATTTCTGTTATCATTTATCTAAATATAAATGTGTACACATCATAAAGCAGAAATAAAAGATGTCCAAATTATTAAGAGCTTGATAATTGTTATGTCTAGATAAGTACAAAATAAATGGCATAATAAGAAGATAATTAGGAACTATCTGCAAGACCCATGCTATCAGTATGTCTCTGAAAGGTCTTTGGAGGTAGTCCTTTCGTGAATATGTCTGCCACTTGTAAGTCTGTACTTATTGATTCAACAATAATTTTCTTTAGTTTAACATCTTGCTTCAGTAGTAGGTATTTAAGGTCCATGTGTTTGGAACCTTTGGTTATCCTATCATGCTTGGAGAAAAAGGTTGCAGCTTCATTGTCGCAGTAGACAGTTAGTGGCTTAGAGATAAAACTTAAAGTGCCAAATTGTGAGACAAAATTACGCAGTCATGTTCCCTGAATTGAAGCCTCATAACATGCTACGTATTCAGCCATCATGGTGGATCCGAAAAGCATCTCAGATTTCTGGCTTCTCCATGATATTGCACCTCCACATAAGAGGTACACATAGCCAAGAGTGCAGATCCTAGTGTCAGAACATCCAGCAAGATCTGAATCAGAATAACCAGTTACTTGTAGGTAACTTGATTTTCTATAGGTGAGCATGTAATTCCTTGTTCCCTTTAGGTATCTTAGTACCTTCTTTGCAGCTTTCCAATGAGCGATTCCTGGGTTACTTTGAAATCTACCCAGCATACCAACTGCATGACTGATATCAGGTCTTGTACAGGCCTGTGAATACATCAAACTCCCTACAAGAGATGCATAAGGATATTTGGTCATTTCTTCTCGTTCCATAGGAGTCTTTAGGCATTGCTCAAGAATAAGTTTGTCTCCTTTCTGCAGTGGGACAGGACTAGAGGAACAATTCGTCATGCCAAATCTCTCAAGAATTTTGTCAATATATGTTTTTTTTGAGACAATCCTAGAATTCCTTGTGATCTATCACAGAATATTTCTATTCCTATCACATAGGATGCCTCACCCATATCTTTCATTTCAAAGTTCGTTGAGAGATAATCCTTAGTTTCACGTAATAAACCAAGGTCGGTGCTAGCTAATAATATGTCATCAACATACGGAATCAAAAATATGAACTTGCTCCCACTGAACTTGAGGTATATACAAGGGTCAAATATGTTTTCTGTGAAATCGAAAGCGGTAATGATTTCATGAAACTTTAGATACCATTGTCTAGAAGCTTGTTTCAGTCCATATATTGATTTCTTAAGTTTGCAGACCATGTCTTCCTGTCCTTCAATTATGAAGCCTTCATGTTGACGCATGTAGACTTCTTCTTCCAAGTCTCCATTTAGAAAGGCTGTTTTCACATCCATTTGATGTAACTCGAGATCATAATGAGCTACTAATGCCATGATAATTCTAAGAGAAACTTTCCTAGAAACAGGAGCAAAAGTTTCATTATAGTCAAGGCCTTCTTTCTGATTAAAACCTTTGAAAATAAGTCTAGCTTTATATCGTTCAATTTTACCATTGCAGTCACGTTTGGTCTTGAAAACCCACTTACAACCGACTGCTTTATGTCCTTGCGGTAATTGAATGATTTCCCAAACTTGATTATTATCCATAGATTTCAGTTCATCTTTCATGGCATCAATCCATTTAATAGAATTAACATCCTTAATGGCTTGTGAATAAGAAATTGGGTCCGTAGTTCCTTCAGATTCTATTAGATAAAGCATGTAATCATCAGGAATAGCTGATCTTCTTTATCTTTGAGATCTTCTTAATGCTAGTTCCTGTGGTACTTCATCAACATTATGATTGGTGATAATTTCATTATGGAGTTGTTGATCATTTATTGGATTTTCCTCATTGTGAACATGTTCAACAATAGGATGATTCCCAATATCTTTCGAAATAGAGGGTAAGATAATGGGTACCCTTATTTCATGAATGACCACTTCTTGTTGTTTTGTACTCCCACTGATTTCACCATTCTCATAGTATTTGGCATTTCTGGTTTCAACAATTCTTATACTATGGTTAGGACAATAAAATCTATATCCTTTAGATTTTTCTGGGTAACCTATAAAGTAGCCACTGACTGTCTTAAAATCCAATTTCTTTTCATTTGGATTGTACAGTCTAGCTTCAGCTGGGCAACCCCAAACTTGGAGATGTCTTAAACTAGGTTTCCATCCTTTTCAAAGTTCAAAAGGAGTCTTTGGAATGGCCTTACTTGGAACTCTATTTAAGATGTAGACAGTTGTTCGTAATGCATCCATCCATAATGATATAGGTAAATTTGCATGACTCATCATGAATCTAACCATTTCCATGTATGTACGATTTCGCCTTTCAGCTACACCATTCTGCCATGGAGATCCTGGCGTTGTGTATTGTGCAACAATTCCAAGTTTTTGAAGAAGTCTAGCAAAAGGTCCAAGATGTTGTCCTGTTTTATCATACCTTCCATAGAATTCACCACCCCTATCCGACCTAATGATTTTCACTTTTCTTTCTAATTGCCTTTCGACTTCAGTAATGAACACTTGTACAGCGTCCACTGACTGAGATTTTTCATGCAACCGATAAAGAAAGCAATAACGTGAAAAATCATCGATAAAAGTGATGAAATATTTCTCTCCTCCAAAAGTTGGAACATCAAAAGGTCCACAAATATCTGTATGTATTATTTCAAGAAGTTGTGTACTTCTTGTGGCTCCTTTCTTTGTGTTTTTTGTTGTTTTTCGTTTAATACAATTAACACATGTTGTGATGTTAGCGAAGTCTATGTCCGGTAGGACACCATCTTTCACTAACTTTTTGATTCTTTCACTGGATATATGACCCAGTTTTTTTATGCCACAAGAAGTAAGAATCATTCTTGGATGACTTTCTTTTAGTTTCTTTTCCATGCAGGGTGAGTTGTGATGCAACATGACATCCTTGGGGCAGCTTGCATGCATTCTTAATTGCTCGATGAATTTCCTTAATAGTTGACCAAAAGAAGAGATGGACCTTGGTAGTAGTTGAGTAAACCACCTGGTCGCCGCTCCTTCTAAGAAGATCAGGAAGAACCTACACTTGATTGCATCTGACGCTTTGGTGGAGTCTATATACACTCATATTTCATGAAATGTTGTCTAAGATCAGTCTTCCCTGAGTATGATGGATCGCAGTATGTTGAATCTCCACTAGCTCTCTTTGCATAAGATTGCTTTAGCACAGGGATTTTGACTAAGGGAAGTGCCCTAGTTGTTATTAATTTGGCCTTGACTTTCTCTTAAGCTTCCCTACTATCTAAACCAAATTCGGCTCTTAGGTGCCTGTTGGGTTGTGGTAATCATAATCTATTCCTTGCGCTTAGCCCAGTAAACAATCCTGGTTCTTGCCTTATCTCCTAAGTTCTCCTAGATCTGAAATAATTGTTTGCTCGGCAGCTCTGCGTTCATTCCTTGGGGTAAATTCAACAACAAACTCTTGATTTTCGATGCCCTAGTCAGTCACGACATGTTCGGATTATGTTCTAATTCCAGCTTGAAGTCCTGCTTCTTGCGGATGGATTCGGTACCGACCTCTATGCCTAGGTGAGAGTCGGCTGCATTCTCCCATCTAGAGGTTCTTGCTTCATATGCCTCCATCCTTCTCTTCTGTTTCTCCAGAGGTGGTCAGATGATGAGTAACTTCTTGCCTGATTCTGAGTATGCAAGAGATAGCTCTCTCCTAGTTCTATCCTGGTTTGTAATTGAACTTTAATTATTTATCCACACCATACCACTAGCGATATAATTTACTCACCTCGCTTTGTTTGACCTCCTCCGCTTTTCCTCTTTAAATCAATCATTTGTGGTCGGAGTAGTAAGTAACATAGGCAAGGCAAGGTGCATGGAGGAGGCGACCTAGCACTCTAAAGATACACTTATTTATGGTTTCTCTACATATACTTTGTATTATGTTACTCATATCCATCATACTCTTATATATTGTTATTTGGAGACATTGTTGTATGGACCATGTTCATTTTGAAATTGATATGCGATTTGGTTATTTTCGATAATTATATTTTATTTCCTTCCATTTCCTTCTCCTATGAGATCTAAAAGTATAGAATGTTCTAAATTTATAGTGGTCTCTATACCATGTAAACCATAAAAACCCAACGAATCATACTTGGCACAATGTGAGTTCAGACGCCATTTATATATTTGAAAATTTATGCTTATATACATATATGTAAGTACTATGTATGTGTATGTGTATATATGCATGTGTATTATGATTATTTTAATTTAACATTAATTTACAATTAATATATATAGGTAATAAAATTAAAATCGTTAAAAAGTTTCCTTTTAATATTTAGTTAGTAATGGCCTCTACTTCCCCATCCCCTCTTCCCATTCAGCTTTGCGCCTCCTTCCTTCCCTTGCTTCCGCTCCCTCCTTCTCCACCCCTCCATGCTTAGATTCTACTTTAGACACAATGTTAATGGAAGCACACCCATTATCTAAGTTAGCTCAAACATCTCAGAAATCCGCTTCCACTCCTAGGCAACCCTTCGTAGATGTGGTCAAGAGTCGCCCATCTTCTCCTCAGCCTCCTCCTCCAACTGCCAGACTCTCACCTGCTATGCAGTGTGGCTATCTCCCACCCTTCAAGTCCACTTTTTAGATGGATAATTTTTTAAAATTGAAGGACCAGTGCCTACATTGTGCTCTTCAAGTCCATGTGGCAATTGCCAGCAGGAATGGATGCGTGTGCTTCTTCTATGGATACTCAACGCATTTTGTCTCTACATGTCCTAGACATAAAACGTTGCAAAAGAAAGTACCTTTATACTTTTTTTATGCTCGTGAGAAAACCCGTTCTACTTCCAAATCTCCTAAGCAGATTTGTTCCATCATTCCCTCTTACCCATAGCCTAAATCCTTGTGTTTAAATCTTGTTTCGTCTTCCCTATGCAAACATCCACATTTTCCAAAACCCTTTCACCTACTTTAGATGCCAAAATATCTACTCCTGATATCCCTAATAACATGATCGTCCTCTCCATTATTGCTGGCTTTTGGATGATCGGTTCCGTCCACCAATGCTTTGCCATTTTTCATTGGAACGACTGGGATATATCCTTTTTCAATGACCATAGTTACATGGTTCGCTTCCTCTCTGCCCGTTCCCTCTTAACTACCATTGATCGCCACTTCCTCCATCATCCTGGTGGTGCTCTCCATGTCGCCAGATGCGCACCGAGCTTTGACTCCTACATCAGTGAATACTTACCTCCATCCTAGATCTGTGTTTGTGGTGTTCCCTAGCACCTCCGCTCCTCCCGATCTGACCCTTTTCAAGCCCTTTGTTTTGTTCATTGGCCAAGACTTTTGCTAGTGGGCCAATTTTGACCACCTCTTCATTTTTTTTTCTAGATGTCCCTCGATAGAGCGTTTTCCCTTCTTACACCTCTACTGCCTCTCTAGGTGACCTTGACTTTAAGCTAACCCTCGATCATTGGGAATATCTCTATCCACCCATATTGACATCATCTTTTACGATGACATTGTCAGCTGCTGGCATGACCAGAAGAGCCATGACCATAGTTCCCTTGATCATTTTCTATCCCATGATGCCTTGCCTGCTCCTGATCCCGGTTTTGATGCTATGCAAGTTAATGCAGAAATTGGTGCTAGAAGAGATGATGTTTCGATTGGAAAGGAGTACAAGTTGCATCTGATTCCTTTGTTGAAGTTGAGGGCCCAATCGGCTAGTCCCCTTGGCTTCTCCTCTTCATTATCACTTTCAGCCATTGGATGATGTAGACCTGACCGCTCGTTACCTTCCAGCCATCCCATTCCTACATGTTCCTAACCTTCCTTTGCTTGAACCGCCTATCAACATGGATCTGGACCTCCAACCGATTTATATACCCTCTACTCCTCTGCCTGTACCCCTCGCCTTATCTTCAGCCTCCTTCAGGCGCATCGCCAGATTGCTTTAGAGACCTGTTGGGATCCCGCCTCCAGCGGCTAGTTGTATCTTTTAACTTGCTTTATTTACTTCTTCTAATAACAAGTTGAAAAAAAAATTTCTCATTAGTTGCATGGGTATTATTTTATTACCCAAGCATACTTCGGCCATGCATGCATTGGAAAAGGAGCGAATCTCCCTTTCGTCATGAAGATCCTTTCCTGGAGTGCTAGGGGTTTGGGGGACCCTGGCTCCCTTATTAGACACATCTTATCCCCTCTTAAGCTTAATGTTTTATTCATTCAAGAATCCAAAATTGCCGATCCTAATCCTTTGCTATTCCATAGTCTTGGGGGTTCTTTTTTGTCGGGTTGGGAATTAATTTGTACATCTGGTTCCCAGGTGGTATTCTTACTGCCGAGAATGAATCTAAGTGGGAACTCATCTAAGTCATCAAACACTCTCATGTCCTTCATATGGCCCTCGAACTCGCCTCGTCTAGCATAATCTATTTCTTCTCTAATATTTATGATCCACATACCAATCCAAAAAGGCTATCCCTTTGGGCCAACTGCTACGAAGTTTACACCTTCTCTCAAGGCCCATGGGTCCTTGGCAAAGACTTTAAGATTACCCGACATTCTCTGAATTGCAACTCACCTGCTCCCTCTTGGATATCGAATCCTTGAATTATTTCATTGATTCATGCGCTTTCATTGACCCTCCTATTTATATTGCCAATTCACCTAGAGTATTCATTTCCACTCTCCTACTCTTGTCAAACTTGATTGCTTCATTTTCAATGCCCACTGGGATGATTCTCATCCTCTCTCCTCTTCCTATAAACTCCCCACTATCCTATTCGACCGCTGCCCTGTCCTCTCGGACTCTGGCGATTTATCGCCTCCTAGATCTAGTTTTAGTGCCTTTGGCTCATAGAACCCGGCATCGACGATCTGGTCTCCACCGCTTGTTCGGGAGCCCTTGGTTTCCCATCCGTTTTCTCTTCAATTATTTCCAAACTTAGATCCCTCCATAATTTTTTTCGCCCTTTGTCCTGCTATCTCGAGTTCTCTTAAATCTCACATCTCTAACCTCCAGTATGCCATCCTTGATCTCAATATCAATGAGGAATCTAACCCTCTTACCCAATCCAAATCTGAATCCCTTTATAGCCTCAAAGTTAAACTAGAAAGACTCTTAAAGCAAGAAGAGATTGGTTAATAACAGCATTCCAAACCCAGTTGGCTTAAGGACCGGACCTAATAGTATCTACTTCCATAGATATGCTAAAGGAAAAAGACGAGCTAACCATATTTTTGAGGTTCATTATGAGGGAGGTATTTTACACGATTGGTTTGACCTTAACCATTTATTTACCTCCTACTACAAGCACATTCTTGGCCGCCCTCACCCTCCTCCACTCCCAATTACATTGAATGAACTGCACCCAAACCCTCCTCCAATCTCCATTGACCACCCATTCTCAAAACTCGAGATCCCCACTGCTTTAACTGACGTAGATGATGAAAAATCCCCTAGGCTCGACGGTTTTGGTCTCCTCTTCTTTAAGCGATTCTGGTCCACTATCAGATCCGACATCCTAGCAATGTTCGATGAATTCCACGTTAATCCCTCCATGATTTCCAGAATCAATTATACGAATGCGATCCCCATCACCAAGAGTCTAATGCTACCTTGCTCTCTAATTTCCACCCCCATCAACCTCCTCAACACTACCTTCAAACTCATCACTAAGGTTTTTGCTAATCGTCTCCAACTTCGCATCTCCTCCCTGGTTGGACCTAAGCAATCTGCCTTCATTTTTGTCTGCAAAATTCTCAACTGTGTTGCGGTTACCCACTAGATCATCTCACACTACCACTCCTCTCGCACCCTCAACATCCTCTTAAAATTAGACTTCTCATAAGCCTTTGACTCCGTCAGCTGTTCCTTTATCCTGAACACCCATGAACACAATGGTTTTCCTATTAGATGGACTAGTTGGATTGGTCATTTTTTGCATAATGGCATGTCCTCCATTGTTGTCAATGGAATTGGTGGAGCCCTCATCAAATTTGGTCGTGGTCTATGCCAACGATTTCACTCCCCCCATTTTTATTTGTGCTTGTTGCTGATATTTTTAATAGAATAAACAAACTGACGATTTCCCACAACCTCTTAGTTGGCATTGGCCTTCCCAACTCCAACTCCATAGTCTCGAACATCCAATACGTGAAGGATAACATCCTTTTCTCCTCTCCATCCCCATTCTTGCAAATCCATGGTCTGCTTCTGCTAATCTATCTCGAAGGGGGGGGGGTTAGGGATTTTGACATCTAACTCTTTAATTTGGCCCTTCTTGCAAAATGGATTTGGCACTATTTTGAGGAGGAATCTATGATTTGGAAATGTTGGATCCTATATAAGTACTATAATTCAATCTCGTTTCTGATCCTTCACAAACCTCCCATTTTTATCCCTTTACCATTTTGGTCCAAGGTCTTATGCTCATCGGTTTGGGTTAAGTCTTTTGTTTCAGTGAAGATTGGAAAATTAGCATGTTGCAACCTTTGTTTGGATACTTAGTCTAATGAATCTCCTCTTCATCTCACCCACCCTAACCTCTTCGCCATTGTTACCAACCACTCAAATACTATATATAAAGCTATTCGTATGGGTAGTACTTGCTTCCAACCCGATCATGTTATCATCGATCCTGCGCTCTCTTAGCTGCTACATATTTAATCCTTGGTTCGTGACCTTGAAACTTCCCCGACTGCTGATCGACATATTTTGGGCCTCTACTCCAGAGGTATTTTCTCTGTCAGCTCCTTATGCTCTCGCTTCTCCAATTCTGGAAGACACTACACCTTTGCTCGACTATGGAAATGCAAAATCCCACTGCAAATTCAAATTCCCAATGTGGCTCCTTATGCATGAGAGGATTAATACCAAACACAGATTAATTCCTAAATGCTTAGACATTAACCCATCCTAACTAATGGGTGGTTTCTCTCTCGAGAATATTAATCATCTCTTTATCGATTGCGATTTGGCCTCCTATGTTTAGTGCACCTCCACTGCTCATCTCCTCAACTCGATCCCCTCCATCGCTTCCTTCTATGATCATTGGCAATACAATTCCCCTTCCCCAACCATCGATGTCATTCTCTCAGCGCTAAGCTGGGTTATCTGGACAGAGAGGAATTATAGATGTTTTAATAAAGCTGTTCAAACTCCATTACATTTATGCATTTAGATCGCTTACTATTTCTCTGTTTGGACAGGAAGTAGCCCTCCTCCTCCTCTTCGCCTAAAGATTAGTTCCACTATATCTGACAACGGATCCATGAGTGGCAGTAACACGCCTCTCTAATGGACTTTTGGTGGCATAGATCACTCGGATGTTGACTGACTGCTGTTCCTTTATGATTCACATCGTTTTACACAAACCTTTTATCTTATTTTATGTTTGGTTAGTGCTACAGTATCTGTTTCTATATGGTAGAATTGCATTTTGTTTTAGTTGAAACTATGATGTTGAACTGTTTGCTTATTTAGTGCTCATATTTTTGTTGCTATCGATCATGCTAGTTGGTTAGAAAACTGCTTTATTTTAATATTTATTGTATTCTGGCTATATAGTTTTGCACTGCACAGCCGTTTCCTCCAAAATTTTTAGTAATATAGTATCATTTAAAAATACAATATGTATTATAATATAATTTGTTTATGCTTATATATATTCAAAATATTATTTAGATTTATATTTGCATGTATATATATATGTATGTATGTATGTACATTTGTATTAAGTATATTTTATTCGATAATTAAAAATTTAGAATTTCAAACAAATTAACTATTCAAACTAATAAAAAAAATTAAACCTCAAAATCCTTGAGTTATAAGTATTAAATTTGTTTTAAATATAACCCGTGCGGGTATATAACACACACACACACACATATCATCATACATGCGTATGTATGTATAAAAAGTTAAAATCTTTGACTTTTTCAAAAATAAAAATCTGAACCCTTAAGAACAAAAGAAATTATTTAAATAAAAATAGTGTGTAAGAATACATACACACACATATATGTATATAATTTACAAAATATATATGTGTGTGTAACTAAATAAATTATTTTACCAAAGTAGTAGTCAAGAAAAATTAAAAATTTGAAAACCATACACATTTAATTTGTAAATGATTTAATATTTAATATTATATATATATATATATATATATATATATATCCAAACCATACATGTAAAATCAAAAAAAAAACATATGAATTTTTATGTACAAATATATTCTAAATAACGCACTTACTCATTTAATTAATGTAAAATTACCTTTAATTTTGATTCTTTTTAAATCTATTTTAGCAAAACTAATTATGGTCGTGGGTAGAATGTATAGATATAAGCATGAATTAGAACAAATTAAAAATAGTATTTTTTTTTTACCCCTTTGTTGTGATCCTACCAAGCATCAAACATCTTGGTCGCCAGTTATTTCCTCCCTCAAACTCCTTATTTTATCAAATATTAAATAACTAGGTTGTACTTTGGTTATGTTAATTGATAAATATATATTTTAAATCAGAAAATTTTATTTTATTTGAAAACGGATTTCTTAATATAATGTAAAAAATTCAAATGCTATACATAATACAAATATATATATATATATATATATATGTGTGTGTGTGTGTGTGTGTGTTGTTATCCTACAAGAGCGTGTGTGCGCATGCACGCATATGTGTATATGTATGTGTGTGAGAGAGAGATCATATATGTATGGAAATAGTATTAGAATAAATTAATAATGAAGAGAAGGTTACGCACATCAGATCGTTAGTGATAAGTTCAAGAAATCCTATTTATAGCTACCAATAAATTGCAATAATATTTTTTGACCCATAATTTGTGGTACTATGAGCATTTCTAAATGAGCATTTTATACATGTTTGATTGACGAACATCCATACCTAAGTGGTATGAACGTGTATTTTTTTGAACTTTTTTGAACTAAGTAGAGTTAATGGTGGTATTATGTCAAGGTGAAGAGTCATGATTATTGGACATAATATGTAAGATTTTGAGTATGATTGTGTTGTATTGTTTAGTTTTGTAAAAGATAACCTAGAAAAGAATATCCTTTTGACATACATATATTCAAAAACATAGGTACTCATGTATAATGTCACGAACATTCATTTGGTGGTAAATATTCTTAAAGATACATTTGGGAATATGTCTCGTAATTATTATTGAATAATATCCATCAGGAGAACTAGAATTAGGATTTGGTACTTCAATTGTGTAATATATTTTCTTCTTGGTCCAACCGTGTGGACGATCTTGCAATTGAAAATTTGTGACATTTCAAATAAAATATTTACGATAATTTTAATGTTTTAAATACGATTATTATTACAAAAGCTAGTAAAGTATGTTAAAATTACACCTACAATGTTTATCAAACAGGGTTCAAATAACAAATACAACTTTTGGAAAACATTATATCAGGCTAGTTTATATTATTTATTTAACCGTTGTATAAAATATGGACACAACTTGTTGTAAACAATGTATATGTTACTTGTTCAAATATGTAGCCATTGTTTTAGATTTATATTTTAGATTTATATTTACTGCCTATATAAAACATTGAAACTACAAAATATAGTGTTTTCTAACTGCTCTTGAAAATTTTCACCAACATTTGAAATGTGTTTTAAAAACTATTTTTGCAATATTTAGAAATCATCATGCAAATTCTTTTACGAGATAAGTGGAATGTATGATACGGTTATAAGATGTGGTGAATATATTATCTATAACATCTATGCAAGTGTAAATAACAGTTGTAGAAGACATTTATTTTATGCAACTATATATGACAACGACATTATAAATGTGGTTAAATTGTTTTAGAAATATCTTTCTACCATTGTAAAAGTGTTTCTATCTTATGTGCGTGTATATACATGTTTAATTATAATAAACAATTAAAATATATTAGTCTAATTTTAATAAATCTTAATATTTTACCTTGATCATGTTGATTGATTACACTTTGTACTGCGACTATTTTCTCTTTAGAACCTTCCTCCTTTCTCCTCGTAACTTACCTTGTGAGGCTTAATCGTAGGCATCAAAATTTTCTAATGGCAATTAGAGGTATTTAAGGAATTCAAATAATATTTTGCATATTATCAATTCAAGACCCATGCAAACTTCTAACTATACAACTACTAAATATGTTTGTAACTCAGTCACTTATATGTCTATTTTCCCAAGACTGTGTATTTGTCTTTTATGAGTTTCGAACTCTAAAATAATACAAGAATATGAATAGTTGATCCATATTCAATCACATATAAGTGTAGTATGGTGAATGGTCGAAATTCGTTATGTTTGAAACTTCGACGAATTTAATTCATTAAAAATAACCAAGCAAACTATAATGTGAGATCATGTATTCAAAATGATTGATTACAATAAGGATATTGTTGTGTTAGATGTAGCACAAGGCCAAGAGCCACAGGATGACGTACCTATGAGTTCGATTGCTGAAATTTTAGTTTGATCAGTTTATGTAAAATGCAACTTATTTGATATCCTTAAATGTTAATAATGACCAAATGCACTTTGTAAAGAGTTCCAATACATCTTGAAATAAACATTTCCTTTTAATGGTTAGACCATTGTCAAGAACGAATGTTCGAGAGTGGATGTAATTTAGGTGTAGTTCAATGAAGAGAGTAAATGATCACTTCTGCTTCATAAAAAATACTAAAAATGAGAATTGTCACATCAAAAATTGACACAAACACCCAATAGAAGTTTTGTAGAGAAATAAATAAAGAATATAAAATAAAAATAGAGAGAACAAGTAATTAAATAATAGAAAATTAAAGTAATAACAAGAACACAGTGATTTATAGTGGTTCGGCGATGTTTGCCAATGTCCAGTTTGAATAGATACTTTATTAATCACTTTGTAAATTGAATACAATAAGGATCGGATGAAAATCCTTAGTTACAATAGAGTACAAAGCAACCATCAGCCTAAAGGTCCCGAAAATAAACAACCAAGGTAGTATTTATAGAGGAAGATGGCGAAATATCTCCCTGGAAAGTCGCTAGAAGGATCTCCAAAACCATTAGACCCATCAGAGTGATCGCACGGCCCAAATCCCAAGGAATAGGGATCGGTGTCGATCATTATTTTGGAGTAATTTGGGGGTGCGATCCCTGTGAGAGCTTTCCTATGTTGTAATATGCTCAGTCTCTAAGTTTCATGCCAATTGGATTAGTAGAACTTGAGTTATTACTCGATCTTTGTTGCAATTTGATTTGTTTTCTGATTTTGGTCGATCCCTATGGAGGGAAGATGACCGATCCCTCTTTATCCATCCTTTTGAGGTGCGATCTCTAAGGTAGGCTACCTAGGGCCCTCACATCTTGTTCCCAAAGTTTCACACACATTGGACTTATAGATCTTGAGATATTAATTATTTTCCATTGACTTGCATTTGTTTTCCTGAAATATACCGATCCTTATGTTGGATAATGATTATAGCCGATCCCTTTTCCATGTTAAACTATATTCCATACTTTGAACATTCGGCATTGCATATCTCTCAATTCTGCTTGATCACAACTTCATCTTATCATTTGTACTTAATCTTTGGACCCCACAGTCATTGCTATGGACTTACTGACATTGATGATAGTCGAATCTAACTTGTCCAATCAGTTCGGATGTAGTCGGGTTAAAATGTCAGATAACAATTACCCCCAAAGTATGTTTTATGCCGAATATGACGTCCTTTGAATCGAAGCAAGTTTGAGTCATTGACAAGAAATCCAACCAGTCTTTTGAATAGTCACTATCCTTCTGTCGAATTATTTTCCCAAAGTATCGAATCTCTCTTTGATCCTCATGCCACTTGGCCGATTCCTAATAGTATAAATCAAGGATTATATGTTGAATATGCTAGTATATGATTTTTGTTTGGTGATAATATACATATATACATTCATTTAAATGTATTTGTTATTGTACTTTTTTCTTTTCACATAATCAAATAAATATTTGCTGAATAAAATAAACCACAGAATTTAAATTCAAACGGATATTTGATTCAAACAAATATTTATTACAATTTTTAAATAGTACAAAATTTGAGCTCTCACTATATATATACACAATTTCAATTATAATACAATTTTGATTAGATCATAATTTTCAATTAACATTTGCACCTCACAACATATCACTCATTCACTCGTATTTATCTTCAATTCTATTCCAGATTGAATCCAACATCTGAGTTATCTGTAAAATACACACTGACGCAGTAAAATTGAAAAAGAAATATTTTTGCAGTGTAAAATAAAATATGTATTTTGAAAATATTACTTTCCTCGGTTATTTGGGTTATTCGTCATCATTTATTTTGAATTCATCATATACGAACATCTTGTGACATGCACGGTGTATCACTGTACATGCCACAATGCTGTGCACACCGATATACACTTGATAAAACTACAGGGATAGGTGAGCACAAGGCCAAACCCGAGCTGAGGCTGGATTCAACTAAGGTGCAATACAAAAGAATCACAATGTTGCCGAGTATAAGTTCTCATGCAACAAGAATCCAAAACCAGACATCATCATCATCATCAATGGTTCAAAATACAACTATACTCAGACTCAAGTACAAAATGTACAAAATTATTGCAATGGTGATGAACAACACATAAACGAGGCATGTACAAGCAACTCACCACATAATGCAACACATACCATAAGTACAAACCAAAGTCAGAGGCATTTTGCTGAAGTGCAACCAGATCAGTAACACACAACAGCTCAAATGAGCAATTTCAGACAAGACCACATAAACATATATACATATGGTTGTATACATGTATACATAAATATATATAGGTCCAACCAAACAAAGTTCAAGCAAGAGAACCAGTTCAAAAAGACAAGTCAGTGGAACTAGAATCAAACCAGTGCAAACCTCAAATGAATCGGCATACAATGTTATAGTGGGCCATGAAACAAAACCATGAAATGAATCGAAGCTATGCACACACATGACTAGACTTCAAGTGGAAATATGGGTTAAAAAGGAGGCAGTTAAATATGCAAGTAAGGCTATAAGCATCAGGTCAAAAATGCTACAGGCAAGTACACACACACATATGTAATAGTTTAAAACATCACAGCAACAAGCATACATATATACATGCATGAAACAAAACATTCATGTATGCAATGACAACAAGATAGTAAACAATGTAATGCAATCAACTTAATTGAAGACTGTAACGACCCGGTATTTTGTACCATTTTCATCCACACATGTCGGACTTGAATTGTTCAAAACAACATATTATTAATTTATATTTGGCAAAACTCAACATATACAATAAATAAATAAATCACAGACATAGAGTAATATAACAATAAGCAGCGGAATAGAGTAAATAGTAGTTCATGAAGCTACTACATAAACAATAGAGTTTAAAGTAAAATACAACAGAATATCTCCAAATACATAGTAGTCTCAAAAACAAAAGCAACTGACGAGTCTGAACATAAATGACTGGAATGAACTGGAATAACTAAAAGCTGGATAGATAAATGGATCTCTGAGCGAAGCTCCAAACTCTAAGGTGAGTCTCAAATGTTGTGACACTCAATCTGATCCGAGCATAAAGCAAAAAAAAACACTCGAGTCAGGATTAAAATATTATATTAATAAATTCAACTCAAGTGAAATGTCAACTGAAATACAAGTAACCCAAAGGATGTTAGGGATGTCCATCCTCTAAGGATCCGTGTAACTATCTACTACGTAGTAATATGTGCTATTATAATATTTCTATAGTAATGTAAAACTATTAAAATAGCGTTAAGGCGTTACCCATATCCCTCTTAACACATTTTATATATTCCCATAGTCTATACAGTACCGTAACTCCCGCTATAAACTAGAGGGCTATCAGAGGGCACTACATACATATGGTACAAACCAAACTCGTAGAAGGCACGATAAGGCATGCGACACGACACTCGAGGCAATGCCAGGGTAGATATACCATTTGCACTCCTGGACTGATGGTAACGCATAGCAGCTACTACCGCCCACCTCATGACACACTGCCAAATCAAAGGGTGACTCAATCAAATCACAAAAGCAATAGAATGGTATCGAAGAAATTTGCCCGATCGGAGGAATGACCTCACTTTGCCCGGCATAGCTTCTATTTTAGCCGCATCAAGCTGACTTACGAGAGTCAGGGCTACATAAATACCATATAGAATCGTCACCAAACCATCATACTTCATTCTAGAATCTCCACCACGTACATAGTTGTTAAAGTGGTTTTCGATATTGGCAGAGAGTATGACAATATCCGATCCTGATCTCTTTAATAACCAAATGCTTATTTCACACCGTGATCATTTCATTTCAAATAGTTCATACTTATATCAAAATACAATATTCATTTCAAAACCATATAAATTCGATATCATTATTCACTGTTAAGAATATTCATTTCCAAAATCGTAACACTTTCAAAATTATAACACTTTCGAAATCACAGCACTTTATATTAAACTTTCGAAATCATAACACTTCATATACTAATTAAATTAAATTTTATTAAATTAAATCTTATTATTAAATTTATTTCATATTAAACTTATTTTATATATTTTAAAATAGTAAAATTATAAGTAAAATCTTAAAAATTTATAGTTTCAAAACTAACTTATAAATTTTAAATTTCTAAACATAAAATTTAAAAATCAAAAATTTAAACCTTTATAAAAATAATATATATATATATATATATATATATATATAATATCTAAAATCAATATTTAAATAAAACCATTTATTTCCTTTCAAAACCTTGGAAATCATTTTCAAAATATATATGTATATATACATATATATAGACCAATGGTGTCTGTATATAATTTTCTATCCTATGGTCAAGTGATACGGATATTTATCATTTCAATGCGCATTTTAATTATCTACGAGTATATGTCATTTCAACCCGCAATTCCAAATTTCAAAATCAATGAAAATCGCTTGGGTTTATCATTTCAATCCATAACGATTTTCTCCTATTCTACAAGATCATTCAGGTATATATCGTTTCAGCACATAGGGAATTCTATACTAATAGGGAACTTGCAGAGTGAGAACAGTTATGAAAATAATATAATATATCAACAACAGGCATATATCATTAGTGATAAAATAAAATATAAACCACAAGATATGGTGTCATATCTCACAGGTGAACAATTACAAATAATAGCATGCATATATAATAATTATATAAATAACAGTGAAATCTACCAGTATATTTCAATTGTCGTTTCAAGTGAAATCAAATTTAATAAATATAAGAATGTTAATCATGAGTGATTGCTCACCTTTTGAGGCTGGAGGAATTTGATACACAACAAGCTACGACTTGGATCACGATCTAGACAATCGATCAATCCAAACAACAATCTCAAAGCGAAGTAAGCTGAACACGGATTTGACGGACAAAGCTGATAGATAGGATTCGATGAGAACAAATCAATCCACTTAATATAAATGGAAAATATGTATATACTATTATTATTATGATTATTTTATTAAATCAATATTTTAAATTAAGACAAATATTAAAATTATATATATATATATATATAATTCAAAATCATTATTATTTATATATATATAAAACAAGACAACCCAAATGCAACATTTCAAAACCATATACATATAACAAACCTCGCCGATGTTATTAGATGTTATTATTATTTTAACATATATATATTTATAAACATACATACATATGATATTTCAAGTCAATATTTATTATAAAAATTGATATAAACTTACTTTACTATAATATATACATACAAATGAAAGTATGAAAAGGCAACTTTATTGTAAAATCAATACTTTATGAAAATCGATATGTATAACTACATATAATATATTACTAACATATATTAGATATAAATGTACTAATGTAAACTTCTATATAACAAACATATACATGAATCGTTCCTTAAAACTATATATTATATTTATGCAAATGCAACTTTGCACACATGTACTTTTCAAATAAAAATTCAATAGGTGAATATATATATATATATATATATATATATATACATATATGTATGTATGTATGTATGTATGTATGCTTTTGAAAATCAAAACACTACAGACCGTATATTTTAAAATATATAAATGCAGATGAATATGTAACAATATATGTGCGTAGATTTTTTTATGTAACTGATATTTACACATTCTTCTTCTTCGCTAAAACAAGTTAACTGATATCATATATGAAATCTTACTCCACTGTTCTATGTCCATAATGACAACTACACATTCACTTTATATGTATATATATACAAAACATCATATATATACACAAAATATCATATATATATATACAAAAAATCATGTATACTAACACTACATACTGTACTACATGATATATAACTAATATAAACTTGCATATAAACCTAAATAGTACTACTGACACTACTGTACTAACACGCATATAGCCTACACGAATTATTTAATATACTACATGCAATAGATATATATATATCTTATAAATAGAACAAAATAGAACATATGTAAACTAATATATACATATATATATAAACCTTATATAATATAAAACATTTAAACATACTTACTTTATAAAACAACCCGGGGTAGGAGATGGCAAGGCAAGCGGAAGGGGAGGAGGAAGAGTACTCGGCCGAGGTGGTTGCCTGGCGAGGCGGGCTGTTGTCTGAGGCTGCAAATAAGGGTGGCAGGTTGAGTTTTTAGAAAGCAGGATCGGGAAGGGATGGCTGAGGCTTGCATGGAGGGCAAAGGATGGTGGCAGCGGTGGCTTTGGTTGGCAGGCCGAGATGATGAGCGGTGGCCGAGGAAGGGGACTAAGGGTTCGATTGTGGAAGAAGGACGTTGACGTGGCTCGTATTGTGCTCGACGATGTAGAAAGAGAGGGGATGGGTAGCAGTAGGTTTTATGGCGTTGGCTGGGTTGGAGAGTAGTTGGTCGGAGGAAGGAAGCTTTGGATCAAGGGTTCGACCAAGGCGAGGTGGGGGGCGGACGCGATTATGGAAAAGTGGAGGTGAAGGCAAGTTTTGATTGATTTTTTTCCACAGAACAAGTTGAGTTCGAGAGAAAAGAAAGAAAGGAAAAATATGAAGGAAGTGCAAGCAAGTTACAGGAGGAAAA
Organism: Allium cepa; assembly: GCA_030765085.1. NCBI lineage: Eukaryota > Viridiplantae > Streptophyta > Magnoliopsida > Asparagales > Amaryllidaceae > Allium > Allium cepa. The sequence goes on from CM060934.1 coordinate 187,145,565, forward strand.
TGAATATATATATATATATATATATATATATATATATGTAACGTTAAAATATAAATCTTATAAATCAAGAACAGTAAAGAAACGAAGAGACCCCAAAAATGAACGTATCGACAATTAATAAATTGAATTGATGGGATGCCAACCGTTGCCAGTTTTTTTTGCAGAAATCATAACTGCTAATGGCTGTTTTAATTTCGACCGTTGTGCAATTTGAATGGACACAGGAAACCAAAGGCTCCAAATGGATACCGATACGGCTAACCGTTTCACGGTTTCTACCGCGTACCGAACACCAAAGCATACAAATGAATATACTATGGAGATCTGCACGACGAGATGATCAAAATGGCATACGTATACCAATGGTGCGATCATCCTATCAACGATGATAATCGGTACCATAAATGCTGCTAAAACACCGAAAATAAGACATATGGAGCAATAGCAGTCCAAATTTAACGAAACGAAATATGACATCTCACTCAGAAGATGATTTACAAATTTATTATATAAAAAGATTCGGGTTTTGAAATATTTTATTATCGTCAAATATTAAATAATTTAAATTTAATAAAATAAACTTCCATATTTTCTGATGAAAATTTACCATTTGCTATGTTTATATAGACGTATTCCAAATATAAAATTTTCATTTCCAGTTTCAATTATTGAAAATTTCATAAAATTAAGTTTAATTATGTTAATAAAACCATTAAAATTTACGGGTCGTTACAAAGACCAACAACAAGTACAACCTGACTACGTAATGAATGCAAGCACATGACTCAAAACATCATCATTGAAGACGAGAGAATCAAGTGCATATAGTACATGAACTGGCTCAAAGATCAGATATAGTAAAAATAGTGTAGCTGTAAGGAAACAATTTCCAAATGACTAAAGTTCTAGGTGTTAACAAAAATCGAACAAGCTCAAACTATCACAGGTTTCGAATAAAGTCAACGATCATACCAAAAATCAAAGCTGTGATGACCAAGAAAAAATCGAACAAGCCAAAACCAAAGCCGTGATAATCAAGCAAAGAATTATTTGAAATAAAACCGTTCAGGAACAATCACAAGCAACCAATTGAAATCAAACGGCCCAGCTAAAATTAGCAGATGAATTCAAATGATTTATTCGAACAATATTTTAACGAATTGAACCCTATATAACCCATATCATCGTCGGCATTCGAAAGTATTCAAGTTCAAGAAACAACAGAGAGAAATAAATCATTTAAATTAAATCAAAGTTGAGAATAATCAATAATTAGTAAAAGGCATTCACACATCAATTGAACTCGACAAAATTGAAGTAGCCGAAGCTAAGCAAAGAACAAAGATCGAAGAAGCATCAAGTGAATTGAAGTTCGACACTATGATCGATTAACGACCAAGCGGCGGCTTCAAAGAAAAGCAAAGCCCTAATTTCATATCGAAGAAGAACACAGCCATTATTTTTCACGCAAAGGATATGGGCCGATAATAAAAAAGGAAAAAAGGATACGGGCCGATAGTATAATAGAAAAGGGGGATTTTTCTTTTAATTTAAATTGGGCCGGTCCTAATTAATATTTTGGGCTTTTATTTTTAAATTAGGGTTTTTGTGTTTTAAATTGTTTTTGAATTTGTATTATTCTTTTAAACTTTTGTAAAATCTAGTCATGTGATTAGGGGACGAACTACGATGGTGTAATTTGAAAATTCGCAACTCAGCGGCTGAATTGTGGCAGAGTTTTGAACGTAGAGTTAGGTTAGTCGATAGCGAGTGTCGCGAGTTTATGTGTGTAAGCGTCTGACTACTTAATTTCTAGTAGAAACATTGGGGGTAGCACGTAGGCAGGGTTTTGCCGTACCAGGGTAAATCTGTGTTGTTCTATTTCTGTTTTCTATATTCTTCTATTATCTGTGATGCTATTATTCTGCTATTATCAGTGCTGCGATTAATTTATATATTTCCGCATTAAATTTTTATAATTAATAGTATCACCCTATACACCCTCCTTCTAGGATGAAATCGATCCTACAAGTGGTATCAAAGCTAGGAACAAAAGCCATTTTTGTTTTAAAAATTAGATTTTTCAAAAACAAATTTTTGTTTTACAAATTTTAATTTTTAAATGGCTTCTTTTAATAATGCTTTTGCTGAGGGCCGGTCCAGTAATATTCCTCCTATTTTTGATGGAGCATATTTTTTAAATTGGAGATTAAAAATGGTATTTTATTTAAAATCTGTTAATTTTAAATGTAGGATATTATTGAAAATGGATGTGATCTAATAGATGAGAAAAATACTTTGATTAATGCTCTTGCAATGCATATACTATATTCTCATATTAATCAAGATAATGTTAACCTTATCTCTCATTGTGAAAATGCACTGGAAATCTAAAATACTTTTGATGCAATATATGGTGCAAAAGTCAACAACGATGAGAAATCCTCCACAATCGACTCGGTTAAAGAAACGTGCTTAACAGGATTGGCGAAAGGTAGCCGTGATGAAGATTCAATAGCCGACGAGATAAGTGATTTTCCATTTAATGATTTAGTTCTCTTGTGCCGAAAATTAGTTGAAAATAATAAATCTCTTGAGTTGAAAAATAATAAGTTGGAAAGGGAACAAGCTAAAAAAAATCTGAAAAATAATGATCTGGAAAATGAGCTTAAATATATTAAGAAAAACTACAAAAGGTGTCCGAAGCATGAAAAAGAATTTGCCTTTTTTCATGAAAACTTTAAAAAAGTTAGAAAACGAAATTTTAATGTGAGGGAAAAAGACCGAGTTGATTTGTAAAAACAACATTTTGCAAAAAGAGTTGGATAGCTTTAAGAAGTCGAAAATTTCTACATGTGCGATTTTTGAAAAGAAATTAAATGAGATCAACGAAAATTTCAAAACCTTTGAAAAAGAAAACATAATTTTGAGAAAATCCAAAATTATTCGATTGAATCGTGATTTTGAACAGGAGATTGAAAAATCAAGGATTTCGAAAAAATTGAATTTAAAAAACTCCTATTTTTCGAAACCGAGATGCTAGAAATCGAGAATGAAATTAGAGAGCTTCAAAATGAAAATATGCGACTAAAAATGAATAGTTTTGAAAAGAGAGATAGTACCATTAGTTGTTCAAAGCTAATAAATGAAAATAAACTTTTAAATCCAAAGTTAATGAACTTGAGTTGGTTACTCAGAAATTTTTCACTAGAGATAAATCACTTAATATGCTCTTACAGAATCAACTCTTCAAGAACAAATGGAATGCATTTGGATTTGCAAAATTATCAAAATATGAACAAACAACTAATAACACTGTTGAAAGGAAAAGTGTGATACCCAAACTCATGAAAACCATATCAATTTGGGTTCCAAAAGGCACGAATATAAAATCCCCTGAAGTCAAACAAATTTGGGTGCCAAAAGGAACAAATATAAATAGTTTTGGGTCTCCACAAACATATTTTTAAAAATCAATTGCCACTAACAAACATGGACCTATATAAACAAATAAGTCACAAAAATCTTTTCCCGTTTAGATGTGGTGGCAGGCTAAGGAACAACATCAGTACTACCTGGATTTTGGCTGTTCCAAGCACACGACGGGCTATAATCAAAGTTCCTTAGTCTAATACAAAGGTGGCAGAATCAGAATGGGTCAACAACGAAATATTATCAGTAAAGGTAAAATAGGTAATGATATATTCATCTTGAATGATTTATTAAATGTGAAAATATGCACCATAATCGGATTTAAATCAGCCAGTTATGTGATAAAGAAATGAATGTTGATTTTGATTCTGACTTCTTCAAAATTGTTGGCCAATTATCTTTTTATGACGAGAACACTATAAGCTTTTGAACTATCTCATATAGATTTGTTTGGACTAATGATAATGCAAGTTTAGATAATAAGAATTGATTTTTGATTACTCTAGATACACGTGGATATATTTTCTTATCTTACTACTTCTGGATCTGAACTATGTTCACTGTTTGTAAATTTGCATGATTTCAATTCAAATTCAAAAGAATTTAATTTAAAAGATGTTAAAAATGATTTTAAGGTATTTTGTTGCACACTTCACAGTCTGGTCTATGACATCTAATGAATGATTATCTTGAGTCAAAGAAAAATTCAGATGCAGATTATACTGGTAATCTAGTTGGTAGAAAAATTACTAGTGGAACGTGATTCATGTTGAGATATTCAATAGTTGCATCGTTTTCAAAGAAAATATCTGCATCTTTTTTATTTCAATTGATTTTAAATTAGTAGACATTTTTCTTATAAAACCTCTTCCATAAAATAGTTTTTATTGACCTTGTTTCAGATTAGTCATTTTAGAAAATTTAATTTTATAATTATTTTTGGACTTGATCTTAAATGACTACATTAACTAATCTGACTCCCTACTGATTATCAAAACGATAAATAGTGATTGAAAAAGTGATGAGTGTTGCTATTGATTATATATTATAACTTGAGACAGTATATTTTGTAAATTTCTTTATAAACTTTAAACAAGATTTATTATTACTTTTGATGGGTAAAAATTTCACGACCATCTCTATTGCTATCATACTTCTAACGACCATCACTCATCAAAATCCAATATATTATGTCAATATGTGGTATTTTAAATGGAAAATCATTCTTTATTCATTTTATAATATTTTTATCAATAAAAATATCCAAAGTATTCACTCTCATTTAAAAGTCCTCACGGTTATGCATGGGTGAATTACTTGGAACTTTTGATTATGTGCTTTCATGCTCATTTAAAAGTCATCACAGTTATCATGTATGGAACACATATCAAAATTGATTATTAAACAGACAAGTTGATTCTAATCCCATTTAAAAGTCCTCACGGTTATGCGTGGTTGAAAATACTTGAATTCATTTTTTTTAAAATTTGGAATATTACTAATCTCATTTAAAAGTCCTAACGATTATGCATGGTTAGTAGATATTCAAATTCTTGATATAAATATACTATAAATAGACACAACTATATTGTTTTGCATACCGACATCATTCCTATCACTCTAAAGTAGAATATGCAACAAACAGAGTATTTATGATTTTTTTATTTTTTATTGAAATTTAATATTTATACTTGATTGGATATTAATATTGTATCAATGTCTATCATTTTATCTCTATTTTTCTAACACTATTACTTTTTTGATGATAATAAAATGGGGAGAGAGAAATTAAGATTTTGGCATATGAAGGTTTATTTTATTTTGTATTTTATATTTGCATCGAGGTTCATTTGCATATTTTTATTTATTCACATGCATATATGATGGGGGAGCTTTGTTGTAGAGAGGGAGCATTCAAATAGTGGAAGCAAATTGAATGATCAAATACATTTAATAAATTCAAAATCTTAAATATATGTTTGTTATCATCAAAAGGGGGAGATTGTTGAATATGCTAGTATATGATTTTTGTTTGATGATAATAAACATATATGCATTCATGTAAATGCATTTGTTATTGTACTATTTATTTTCATATAATTAAATTAATATTTGCCGAATAAAATAAATAACATAGAATTTAAATTCAAATAGATATTTTATTCAAACAAATATTTTATTACAATTTTTGAATATTACAAAATTTGAGCTCTCACTATATATATACACACACACACATTCAATTTCAATTATAATATAATTTTGATTACATCACAATTTTCAATTTACATTTGCACCTCACCACATATCACTCATTTACTCGTATTTATCTTCAACTCTATTCTAGATTGAATCCAGCATTTGAGTTATCTGCAAAATACATACTGACGAAGTAAAATTGATAAATAAATATTTTTGCAGTGTAAAATAAATTGTGTATTTTGAAAATATCATTTGCCTTAGTTATTTGGGTTGTTCATCATCATTTATTTTAAACTCATCATATATGAACAGCTTGTGACATGCACAGTGTATCACAGTACATGCCACAAGGCCATGCACACCGATATACATTTGATAAAACTGCAGGGACAGGTGAGCACAAGGTCAAACCCGAGCCGAGCTTGGATTCAACTTAGGTGCAATACAAAAGCATCACAAAGTTGTCGAGTACAAGTTCTCATGCAACAAGAATCCAAACCAGACATCATCATCATCAATGGATCAAAATACAACTGTACTCAAACTCAAGTACAAAATGTACAAAATAAGTGCAACAGTGGTAAACAGCACATAAACGAGGCATGTACAAGCAACTCACCACACAATGCGACACGAACCATAACTACAAACCAAAGTCATAGGCATTTTGCTGAAGTGCAACCAGATCGGTAACACACAGCAGCTCACAGCTCAAATGAGCAATTTTAGACGATCACATAAACATATATATATACACACACAAATGGTTGTACACATGTACACATATATAAATATATATAGGATCAACCAAACAAAGTTCAAGCAAGGAAACCGGTTCAAAAAGACAAGTCATGGAACCAAAATCATACCAGTGGAAACCGCAAATGAATCAGCATACAATGTGACAGTGGGCCATGAAATAAAACCATGAAATGACTCGAAACTATGCACACACATGCCCGGAATTCTAGTGGAAATATGGGATATAATAGAGGCAGTCAAATATGCAAGCAAGGCTATAAGCATCAGGTCGAAAATGCCGTAGGCAAGTACACACACATATATGTAATAGTTCAAAACATCACAGCAACAAGCATACATATATACATCTGCGAAACAAACCAGTCATGTATGCAGTGATAAAAAGATAGTAAACAGTGTAATGCAATCAACTGAAGTGAAGACCAACAGCAAGTACAATCTGACTACATAACGAATACAAGCACATGACTCAAAACATCATCATTGAAGACGAGAGAATCAAGTGCAGATAGTAAATAAATTGGCTCAAAGATCATATACAGTAAAAACTGTATAGCCATAAGGAAATAATTTCTAAATGACCGTAGTTCTAGGTGTTAACAAAAATCAAACAAGTACAAATTATCAAAAGTTTCAAACAAAGTCAATGATCATGCCAAAAATCAAAGTCGTAATGACCAAGAAAAAATCGAAGAAGCCAAAATCGAAGCCGTGATAATCAAGCAAAGTATTATTTGAAATAGAAACAGTCAAGAACAATCACAAGCAACCAATCAAAATCAAATGGCCAAGATAAAATTAGCATATGAATTCAAATGATTTATCGAACGATATTTTAGGAAATTGAACCCTATATAACCCATATCATCATTGGCATTTGAAAGTATTCGAGTTCAAGCAACAACAGAGAGAAATAAATCGTTCAACTCGAATCAAAGTTGAGAATAATCAATAATCAGTAAAAGGCATTCACGTACCAATTCACGCATCAATTGAACTGGACAAAATTGAAGTAGCCGAAGCTATGAAAAAAACAAAGATCGAAGAAGCATCAACTGAATTGAAGTTCGACACTAAGATCGACCAACGACCAAGCGGCGGTTTCAAAGAAAAGCAAAGCTTTAATTTCAGATCGTAGAAGAATGCAACCATTATTTTTCACGCAAAGGATACGGGCCGATAATAAAAAAAGGAAAAGAAGGATACGGGCCGATAGTATAATAAAAAGGGGGATTTTTCTTTTAATATAAATTGGGCTGGTCCTAATTGATAGTTTGGGCTTTTATTTTTAAATTAGGGCAATTGTTTTTTAAATTATTTTTGAATTTGTATTTTTCTTTCAAACTTTTGTAAAATCTAATCGTGTGACTAGGAGATGAACTACGGTGGTGTAGTTTGAAAATTCGCAACTCAGTGGCTGAGTTGTGGCAGGGTTTTGAGCATAGAGTTAGGTTAGTCGATAACAGGTGTCGCGAGTTTACGTGTGTAAGCTTCTGACTACTTAATTTTTTAGTAGAACCTTGGGGGCAGCACGTAGGTAGGGTTTTGCCAAAGCTGGGTAAATCTATGTTGTTCTATTTCTATTTTCTATATTCTTCTATTATCTATGATGCTATTATTCTGTTATTATCGGTGCTGAATAGTATCACCCTATTCACCCCCTTCTAGGGTGAAATCGATCCTACAAGTGGTATCAAAGCTTGGAACAAAAGAAATTTGTGTTTTAAAAATTTGATTTCTCAAAAACCAATTTTTTTTACAAATTTTAATTTTTAAAATAGCTTCTTTTAATAATGCTTTTGCTGAGGGTCGGTCCAGTATTATTCCTCTTATTTTTGATGGAACAGATTTTTTAAATTTAAAATTGAAAATGATATTTATTTAAAATCTATTAATTTTAAATGTTGGGATATTATTAAAATTGGGTGTGATATAGTAGATGAGAAAAATACTTCGATTAATGCTCTTGCTATGATACACTTTATTCTTATATTAATCGAGATAATTTTAACTTTATCTCTCATGATGAAAACGCACAGGACATATGGAATACTTTTGATGCAAATGGCAATAACGATGAGAAATCCTTCACAATCGACTCAGTTAAAGAAACGTGCTTAACAGGATTGGCGAAAGGCAGTAGTTATGAAGATTCAAAAGCCGATGAGATAAGTGATTTTCCATTCAACGATTTAGTTCTCTTTTGTCGAAAATTAATTGAAAATAATAAAGCTCTTGAGTTGAAAAATAATAAGTTGGAAACGGAACAAGCTAATTTTTTTTTGAAAAATAATGATTTGGAACATGAGCTTAAAAATATTAAGAAAAACAACAAAAGGTGTTTGGACCATGAAAAAGAATTTGCCCATTTTCATGAAAACTCCCAAAAGTTAGAAAACGGAATTTTAATGCGGGAGAAAAACAAAACTAAGTTGATTTGTAAAAACAACATTTTGCAAAAAGAGTTGGATAGCTTTAAGTAGTCAAAATTTCTAAATATGAGATTTTTGAAAAGAAATTAAATGAGATTAACGAAAATTTCAAAACCCTTGAAAAAGAAAACATGATTTTGAGCAAACCTGAAATTATTCGATTAATTTACGAGTTTGAAAAGAGATTGAAAAAATCAAGGATTTTGAAAAAATCGAATTTAAAAATTCCTACTTTTCGAAACCGAGATGCTAGAAATTGAGAATAAAATTAGAGAGCTTTAAAATGAAAATATGCAATTAAAAATGAAAAGTTTTGAAAAGAGAGATAGTACCATTAGTTGTTGTTCGAAGTTAATAAATGAAAATAAACTTTTAAAATCCAAAGTTAATAAACTTGAGTTGGTTACTCAGACATTTTTCACTAGAGATAAATCATTTAATATGCTCTTAGAAAATCAACTCTTCAAGAATAAGAGGAATGCATTTGGATTTGCAAAAGTATCAAAATATGAACAAACAACTAATAATACTATTAAAAGGGAAAGTGTGATACCCAAACACGTGAAAACCACATCAAATTTGGGTTCCTAAAGGCTGAATATAAATCCCTTAAAGTCAAACAAATCTTGGTGCCAAAAGGAACAAATATAAATAGTTTTAGGTATCCACAATCATATTTTTCAAAATCATTTGCCACTAACAAACATGGACCTATATAAACAAGTAGGTCACAAAAATCTTTTCTCGTTCAGATGAGGTGGCTGGCTAAGGAACAACATCAGTATTATTTGGATTCTGGCTGTTCCAGCACACGATGGGCTACAATCGAAGTTCCTTAGCCTAGTACAAAGGTGGCAGAATCACAATGGGGCAACAATGAAATATTATCAGTAAAGGTAAAATAGTAACGGTATATTCATCTTGAATGATTTATTAAATGTGAAAATCTGCACCATAATCTGAATTAAATCAGCCAGTTATGTGATAAAGAAATGAATGTTGATTTTGATTCTGAATTTTTCAAAATTGTTGGACAATTATCTTCTTATGACGAGAACGCTATAAGCTTTTGAACTTTCTCAAATATATTTGTTTGGGCTAATGATAATGCAAGTTTAGATGATAAGAATTGATTTTTGATAACTTTAGATACATGTGGATATATTTGCTTATCTTATTGCTTTTGGATCTGACACTATGTTCACTGTTTGTAAATTTGCACGATTTCAATTCAAATTCAAAAGAATTTCATTTAAAGGCTGTTAAAAATAATTTTAAGGTATTTTGTTGCATACTTCACGGTCTGGTCTATGACATCCAAAGAATGATAATCTTGGGTCAAAGGAAAATTCGGATGCAGATTATACTGGTAATCTAGTTGGCAAAACAATTAGTAGTGGAACGTGATTCATGTTGAGATATTCAGTAGTTGCATCCTTTTCAAAGAAAATGTCTTCATATTTTTTATTTCAATTGATTTTAAATTAGCAGACATTTTTCTTATAAAACCTCTTCCACAAAATAGTTTTTCATTGACCTTGTTTCAGATTAATCATTTCAGAAAATTTAACTTTATAATTATTTTTGGACTTGATCTTCAGTGACTACATTAACTAATCTGACTCCCTACTAATTATCAAAATGATAAATAGTGATTGAAATGGTGATGAGTGTTGCTATTGATTATATATTATAACTTGAGATAGTATATTTAGTAAATTTCTTTATAAACTTTAAACAAGATTTATAATTAATTTTGATGGGTAAAAATTTCATGACCATCTCTATTACTATCATATTTCTAACGACCATCACTCATCAAAATCCAATATAGTATGTTAATATATGGTATTTTAAATGGGAAATCATTCTTTTTTCATTTTATTATATTTTTAGCAATAACAACAACCAAAGTATTCACTCTCATTTAAAAGTCCTCACGGTTATGCATGGGTGAATTACTTGAAACTTTTGATTATGTGCTTTCATGCTCATTTAAAAGTCCTCACAGTTATGCATGTATAGAACAGATATTGAAATTGATTATTAAATAGACATGTCGATTCTAATCCCATTTAAAAGTCCTCACGGTTATGTGTGGTTAGAAAATACTTGAATTCATTTTTTAACAAATTTGGAATATTACCAATCTCATTTAAAAGTTCTAACAGTTATGCATGGTTAGTAGATATTCAAATTGTTGATATAAATATACTACAAATTGACACAACCATATGGTTTTGCATACCGACATCATTCCTATCACTCTAAAGTAGAATATGCATCAAACAGGGTATTTATGATTTTTTTATTTTTTATTGAAATTTAATATTTATACTCGATTGGGTATTAATATCGTATTAATGTCTATCACTTTATCTCTATATCTCTAACACTATTACTCTTCTGCTGATAACAAAAGGGGGAGAGAGAAGTTAAATTTTTGGCAAATGAAGGTAAAATATGTTATTTTGTATTTTATATTTGCATCTAGGTTCATTTGAATATTTTTATTTATTCTCATGCATATATGAAGGGGAAGCTTAGTTTTATAGAGGGAGCATTTAAATAGGGGAAGCAAATTGAATGATCAAATACATTTAATAAATTCAAAATCTTAAATATATGTTTGTTATCATCAAAAGGGGGAGATTGTTGAATATGCTAGTATACGATTTTTTTTTGATGATAACAAACATATATGCATTAATTTCAATGTATTTGTTATTGTACTATTTATTTTCACATAATTAAATAAATATTTGCTGAATAAAATAAATAACACAGAATTTAAATTCAAACAGATATCTTATTCAAACAAATATTTTATTACAATTTTTGAATAGTGCAAAATTTAAGCTCTCACTATATATATACATATACATATACATACATACATACATACATACATATATATATATATAATTTCAATTATAATACAATTTTGATTACATCACAATTTTCAATTTACATTTGCAACTCACTATATATCACTCATTCACTCGTATTTATCTTCAACTCTATTCCATTTTGAATCTAACATTTGAGTTATCTGCAAAATACACACTGACGAAGTAAAATTGTTAAAGAATATTTTTGCAATGTAAAATAAATTATGTATTTTGAAAATATCATTTGCCTTAGTTATTTGGGTTGTTCATCATCTTTTATTTTGAACTCATCATATACAACAGCTTATGACATGCACAGTGTATCACAGTCACAAGGCCGTGCACACCGATATACACTTGATAAAACTGCAGGGACAAGTGAGCACAAGGTTAGACTTGAGCTGAGGCTGGATTCAACGTAGGTGCAATAAAAAGCATCACAAAGTTGTCGGGTGCAAGTTCTCATGCAACAAGAATCCAAAACCAGACATCATCATCATCATCAATGGATCAAAATACAACTGTACTCAGACTTAAGTACAAAACGTACAAAATCAGTGCAACAGTGGTAAACAGCACATCGAGGCATGTACAAGCAGCTCACCACACAATGCAACACGGACCATAAGTACAAACCAAAGTCAGAGGCATTTTGCCGAAGTGCAACCAGATCGGTAACACACAGCAGCTCAAATGAGCAATTTCATACAAGACCACATAAACATATATACATATGGTTGTACACATGTATACATATATAAATATATATAGGTCCAACCAAATAAAGTTCAAGCAAGTGAACCAGTTCAAAAAGACAAGTCATGGAACTAGAATCAAACCAGTGCAAACCGCAAATGAGTCGGCACACAATGTGACAATGGGCCATGAAACAAAACCATGAAATGACTCGAAGCTATGCACACACATGACCAGACTTCTAGTGTAAATATGATATACAATTAAATATGCAAGTAAGGCTACAAGCATCAGGTCGAAAATGCCACAGGCAAGTACACACACATATGTGTAATAGTTCAAAACATCACAGCAACAAGCATACATATATACATGTGCGAAACAAACCAGTCGTGTATGCAGTGACAATAAGACAGTAAACAGTGTAATGCAATCAACTGAAGCAAAGACCAACAGCAAGTACAACCCGACTACATAATGAATACAAGCACATGACTCAAAACATCATCATTGAAGATGAGAGAATCAATTATAGATGTTACATAAACTGGCTTAAAGATCAGATACAGTAAAAATCGTATAACCGTAAGGAAACAATTTCTAAATGACTGAAGTTCTAGGTGTTAACGAAAATCGAACAAATTCAAATTATCACAAGTTTCGAACAAAGTCAACGATCATGCAAAAAATCAAAGCCGTGACGACGAAGAAAAAATTTAAGAAGCCAAAATCGAAGCCGTGATAATCAAGCAAAGTATTATTTGAAATAGAACCAGTCAAGAACAATGCCAAGCAACCAATCAAAATCAAATGGCCTAGATAAAATTAGCAGATGAATTAATTTTAGGAAATTAAACCCTATATAACCCATATCATCATCGACATTCGAAAGTATTCGAGTTAAAGCAACAGCAGAGAGAAATAAATCGTCCAACTCGAATCAAAGTCGAGAATAATCAATAATTAGTAAAACGCATTCACGTACCAATTCACGCATCAATTGAACTCGACAAAATTGAAGTAGCCGAAGCTAAGAAAAGAACAAAGACCGAAGAAGCATCAACTGAATTGAAGTTCGACACTAAGATCAACCAACGACCAAGCGGCGGTTTCAAAGAAAAGCGAAGACCTAATTTCAGATCGAAGAAGAATGCAACCATTATTTTTCACGCAAAGGATACGGGCTGAATATAAAAAGGAAAATAAGGATACGGGCCGATAGTATAATAAAAAGGGGGGTTTTTCTTTTAATTTAAATTGGGCCGGTCCTAGTTGATAATTTGGGCTTTTATTTTTAAATTAGGATTTTTGTGTTTTACATTGTTTTTGAATTTGTATTTTTCTTTCAAACTTTTGTAAAATCTAATCGTGTGACTAGAGGACAAACTACGGTGATGTAGTTTGAAAATTTGCAACTCAGTGGCTGAGTTACGGCAGGGTTTTGAGCGTAGAGTTAGGTTAGTCAATAGCGAGTGTCATGAGTTTACGTGTGTAAGCTTCTGACTACTTAATTTATAGTAGCAACCTTGGTGGCAGCACATAGGTATGATTTTGCCAAAGTTGAGTAAATCTATGTTGTTCTATTTCTGTTTTCTATATTCTTCTATTATCTGTGATGCTATTATTCTATTATTATCAGCGCTGAATAGTATCACCCTATTCATCCCCTTTTAGGGTGAAATCGATCCTACAAGTGGTATCAAAGCTAGGAACAAAAGCCTTTTTTGTTTTAAAAATTAGATTTTTCAAAAACCAATTTTTGTTTTACAAATTTTAATTTTTAAAATGGCTTCTTTTAATAATGCTTTTGCCGAGGGTTGGTCTAGTATTATTCCTCCTATTTTTGATGGAACAGATTTTTAAATTGTAAATTAAAAATGGAATTTTATTTAAAATCTGTTAATTTTAAATGTTAGGAAATTATTGAAAATGGGTCTGATATAATAGATGAGAAAAATACTTCTAGTAATGTTCTTGCTATGCATATACTATATTCTCATATCAATCAAGATAATATTAACTTTATCTCTCATTATGAAAATGAATAGGAAATCTGGAATACTTTTGATGCAATATATGGTGCAAAAGTCAACAACGATGAGAAATCCCACAATCGACGCAGTTAAAGAAACGTTCTTAACAGGATTGGCGAAAGGCAGCAGTGATGAAGATTCAATAGCCGATGAGATAAGTGATTTTCCATTCAATGATTTAGTTCTCTTATGCCGAAAATTAATTGACAATAATAAAGCTCTTCAGTTGAAAAATAATAAGTTGGAAAGGGAACAAGCTAAATTTTTTTTTGAAAAATAATGATTTGGAACATGAGCTTAAAAATATTAAGAAAAACTACAAAAGGTGTTTCGACCATGAAAAAGAATTTGCCCGTTTTCATGAAAACTTTCAAAAGTTAGAAAACGAAATTTTAATGCAGGAGAAAAACAAAACTGATTTGATTTGTAAAAACAACATTTTGCAAAAAGAGTTGGATAGCTTTAAGAAGTCAAAATTTCTAAATATGCGATTTTTGAATAGAAATTAAATAAGATCAACGAAAATTTCAAAACCCTTGAAAAAGAAAACATGATTTTGAGCAAATCCGAAATTATTTGATTAAATCACGAGTTTGAAATGGAGATTGAAAAAATCAAGGATTTTGTAAAAATTGAATTTAAAAGACTCCTACTTTTCGAAACCGAGATACTAGAAATTAAGAATAAAATTAAAGAGCTTCAAAATGAAAATATGCGATTAAAAATGAATAGTTTTGAAAAGAGAGATAGTACCATTAGTTGTTGTTTGAAACTAATAAATGAAAATAAACATTTAAAATCCAAAGTTAATAAACTTGAGTTGGTTACTCAGAAATTTTTATTAGAGATAAATCGTTTAATATGCTATTAGAATATCAAGTATTCAAGAATAAAAGGAATGCATTTGGATTTGCAAAAGTATCAAAATATGAACAAACAACTAATAATACTGTTTAAAAGAAAAGTGTGATACCTAAACACGTGAAAACCATATGAATTTGGGCTCCTAAGGGCATGAATATAAAATTCCTTAAAGTCAAACAAATCTAGGTACCAAAAGGAACAAATATAAATAGTTTTAGGTCTCTGTAATCATATTTTTCAAAAATCATTTGCCACTAACAATCATGGACCTATATAAACAAATAGGTTACAAAAAACTTTTCTCGTATAGATGTGGTGGCAGGCTAAGGAAACAACATCAGTATTACCTGGATTCTGACTGTTCCAGGCACACGACGAGCTACAAATCAAAGTTCCTTAGCCCAGTAAAAGGTGGCAGAATCATAATGGGGCAACAAAGAAATATTATCGGTAAAGGTAAAGTAGGTAACGGTATCGTCATCTTGTATGATTTATTAAATGTAAAAATCTACACCATAATCTGAATTAAATCAGCCAGTTATGTGATAAAGAAATGAATGTTGATTTTGATTCTGATTTTTTCAAAATTGTTCGCCAATTATCTTTTTATGACGACAATACTATAAGCTTTTGAACAATCTCATATAGATTTGTTTGGACTAATGATAATGCAAGTTAGATGATAGGAATTGATTTTTGATTACTCTAGATATATATGGATATATTTTCTTATTTTACTGCTTCTAGATCTGACACTATGTTCACTGTTTGTAAATTTGTACGATTTCAATTCAAATTAAGAAGAATTTCATTTAAAATTTGTTAAAAATGATTTTAAGGTATTTTGTTGCATACTTCACGGTCTGGTTTATAACATCCAATGAACAATAATTGTGAGTCAAAGGAAAATTCAAATGCAGATTACACTGGTAATCTAGTTGGTAGAAAAATTACTGGTGGAACGTGATTCATGTTGAGATATTCAGTAGTTGCATCATTTTCAAAGAAAATAGCTATATATTTTTCATTTCAATTGATTTTAAATTAGCAGACATTTTTCTTATAAAACCCCTTCTAGAAAATAGTTTTTCGTTGATCTTGTTTCAGATTAGTCTTTTTAGAAAATTAATTTTATAATTATTTTGGACTTGATCTTAAATGACTACATTAACTAATCGTACTCCCTACTAATTATTGAAAAGATAAATAGTGATTGAAAAAGTGATGAGTGTTGATATTGATTACATATTATAATTTGAGACGGTATATTTAGTAAATTTCTTTAAGAACTTTTAACAAGATTTATAATAACTTATGATGGGGAAAAATTTCATGACCATCTCAATTGCTATCATATTTTTAACGACCATCACTCATCAAAATCCAATATAGTATGTTAATATGTGGTATTTTAAAAGGAAAATTATTTGTTTTTCATTTTATTATATATTTAGCAATGAAAACATCCAAAGTATTCACTCTCATTTAAAAGTCCTCACGGTTATGCATGGGCGAATTGCTTGGAACTTTTGACTATATTCTTTCACCCCCCTTCCTCTAAAGTGAAATCGATCCTACATTATATTCTTTCAGTTGATATCTATGTATATTTCTACGAGACCAGTAAGCTTGGGCTATCCGATCTAGTCTCGACCTTGAAAGCTTTAGGTTTGAATTCAATTTCTGTCGATTTCAACATTCTTGTCGTTGGCTCCTGGATAAATTTGTACGCTCATGGGTCGTCGCCAATTTTTGTTGACTTATATGCAATTCTGTGGCATTTTATACTTATTTATCTGATTTTTATGCACATGTTTACATGCACATAGGGTTCATAATTGATCCCTTTACTTCCTTTTTTAATTTATGTATATAGGGATCTGCATTCTTTTAGTTGATCCCTCCCTCCTTCTTTCTTTCTCTCCTTCTTTTTTTATAATAGGGATTAGAATTTTCATATCGACCCTTATTTCCTCTTCCTTTCTTTTTTATAGTGTTGATAGGAATCGAATGGACCTCTAATTCAAGGGATCATACCCAATCCCTCCTCATGTTGGGAACTCAACTTTGTTGACTTGATGGAGAATTAAAAGGCAAATTGAACCCTCAACCATATAAGCTAACACTCTCATTTCCATCTCTTACTTCATTTTATTTCGTTTTAATTAGTCTTTATTTTCTTCACGACAAAATCCCTTTCCATTTCTTTAGAGTCGAACTCTTCATCCTTTCATCAACCCAATCCTATTCCTATAAATCAACCATCGCCTCCTTTCCTTGATTTGTTTTCTCTTGCTTTGGACCACCACTCTATCTTCAACTTAAGTCGAAATTGAAAATCTCCTCTCAAGAAACCTGCGTTCTATTTACTTAGATAGGTTTTCTTACCTTTGACCTTTAATTTGTGACAAGACGATGGGTTCTGTTTGTGATCATTGTGGTTTAAGTTTGGAGGAGATGAGATGGATGATGGCGATGTAGGGTTCGGCGAGGTAATAGAGGAGGAGAAAGAATAGAATGAAGCATGAAGGAGTGGAGGGGTCCATTATGCATTGTATGTGAAGCATGGAGGGATCGGTTGGAATGTTGGTAAAGGAGAGGATCTGAGTGAATATTGGAGGTAAGTGTGAAAATGTTGAAAGTAGAGGGATCGATATTGAAGTTCGAAGAGGGATCAGTTATGTTGGGTTAGGCATAAGGATTGGTTGCTTTGATAAATGGAGGGATCAGTCATTTATAAAGTAAAGAGGGTTTGGCCTTTTGCTTTAGGAGGAGTGTGAATGCGGCTAAATGGATATATGGTTTTGCTTTAGGAGAGGGATTGGTTGTAGGCTTTGCAATAGGGATCGACTATGGGTACTTAGCCGATTCTAAGCTTTGAATTGAACTTAAATACTTTAGCAAACCAATCCAAATTTACTTGCATGAACCATTAGAACCAATCCCATCTTAGCGAACTTGAACATATGACGATAAAGAACAAAGGACTTGCATGTCCAATATCAAACTCGAAATTGAATGACCAAACTCATGGGACTTTACATATGAACCAAAACTTAATATTTGGACTTCAATAAAGGACTTCACACCTCGACATATCGATGGTCGATCCAAAAGCTTGCACTGATCAATCTAAATGCTAGTTGAGACGGTTAGTGATGACAACACTCTGATCGGAATCCAAAGTCTTATCACTTACTTTTTCTTTTAATTTTGAACTATTCATCTCTACACTGCCCAACACTGCACCGCACTAGTTTACACTTAGCATGAGGGGACCGGTAAATTTTTATAATATCGGTTATCTACTGAGTTTAGTTGATATGGGTTTCAAATGTTCAGAGAATTCACTTGCAATGCCTTTTGGACAACCATTACAACTTAGCAATCTCGAACCGAAGTCAAGTTCTATAACTGTTTTCAACAGATTTCTCTTGATCGTCAAATGGAGCAGCCGGAGGTTTTCGCTCTATTGACCGACCTTTTCTCTGATGTTCCCATCCTTTCGGTGGAAGATATAAGTCATGGCCCCAACGCTATAGAAGGAGTTGTATTTCTAGATAACCTGATGGATTCCTGCGAATACCCAAGCCTTCAGAATTTTCGAGGCCGCTCTTCGTAGAATATGCTCTAAACATGGGGCCCCTTTAGTGAATGATAGGGATCATTTGCCCGGGAGGGATATCCGGCATGCAATAAATTTATGTGCTGGGTTGGATGTGTGCCGCCTTTCAATTCTTTCATTCGAGAAATGCTAAATTATTTAGGAACAGCTCCTGCTCGGCTGCATCCAAACAGCAGTGATTTTCTTTATGGCACTTTATTACTTTTTATGGATGTTCTGTTCCACCTGCCATCTCCTGAGGACATCGGGTTCATTTACAATTTCAAGTGATGGATATGGATCCTTTCTTACACTTTTCTCAAGCCTTCGCTCAACTGTCAAGTTCTAACTGGCGCATCGAACAAGCTCAATATCTTTAAACGTGAATGGTTCTATGTTCGCTGCCCACTGGCTTCGTGAGGTGATGGTTGGAAGGATGTATGTGTTGTCTTCACTTTATTCTTAATTTCTTTAGTCTAAGTTGTATCCTAAATGAACAAACACTTTGAAATTTTTTAGATGTCCTTCAATGTCCGGAAGATGATAATTTCTCAAGGGCAATTTCCACAATCGTGCCATCCCAGTTGAGGACAAGACATCAGATTCCTTATAATTGATCAATGGTTATTTCTGTTTAGGCTGTTAGAAGAAGGTCGCAGCATCGGGCTTCCAAAAGCGATGCACCACTAAGAAATGCTGCAGAACAAGAAGGCAATACTAAAAGCCTTGTCGTGCCCTAGTGGATGGGGCTCCGGATGTTACTGAGGAGGGTGAAATTAGAGGTGTCAAAACCAACAAGCCCGATGATGTTGATGTAGGTCCAGGTAATGCACTTGTGGTCGAACCATCACAAGGCGCACAATCTCACATGCCAACAAGGAGAGGAAAAAAGCTCGCAAGTAAACTCCATAGGAGAAAAACCGCTAAAGAGCCTGAATATATTATCACTTTCGTTAAAGAAGAGCCTTCCTATTAACATTTAGAAAGCTTAATGGAAGGGTCCTCGAATCTCCTGATCCCTGATGATATCATGACTTATGACTTCCCCAGAATTAGTATTGGGGGCTTATTTCTCCCACCAGGAGTGGTGACAAGACCCCTCCCACTAGCAAAGGGGAGAACGCTCCTAAGAACAAGGCTACAACAACTGGTCCATCAAGGGGATACTAGGACACTCATAACCATGCATACTTTAGTGCATGATTTTCATATTTCTTTCATTTGATGGTCACTTATATGCTCTTGTTTGGTTTGTAGGTGCAATGTCTCAATCTCGTGCCTTCGATCGCTTGAGAAGCTCTTTAACATGGTATGAATCCATCCACAGTCCAAACCTGTGTAGGCGTCGAGAGAGAGATGGCAATCGGGAAAGAAGTCATCGTTCGAGGAAGACTTCGTCTTCTAAATATAAGTCCCAATCTCAATCATCTCACCTGGAAGTTTAACCCAATCTTCATGTGCATCGTAGCGATCAGACTTCTTCACATGGTCCTCAAATAGCTGTGTCACATGAGTAGTATTCTGGTTTATTTGGTTCCAGACAGTCCTATGATCGTAGGTCGAGCAAACACCCATTTTTTACTGCTGATCCAGCTTTTCCTACTGTAGCTCCCAAGGCCTTTATGGTAGAAAAATTGGCTGAACATAAGGTCATTCAAAAATTTGCTTCAGTGGGCTTAAGTTCCTTCCTTCCACTTATTGGCTGAAAGCACTAGTGTTTACACACAGATCCACAATATTCACACATATATCTCAGATCCAAATGAAGTAGAGAATAAAAATGAATAGATCACAAAATTAAAATGAAAGAAAGTAAGAAAGAACATAAGGTTTATAGTGGTTCGGCTATCTCCGTCCTACATCCACTTAGAATCAATTCTTTTATTCATTTTTATACCGTAGTTACAGTTACAAGCCTTTAGAATCAAATAACAAAAATGGAAGAGTTTCCGTGTAAAGAAAAGGAAAGATCCCTTTTTTTGCCATCAGACTTCTATTTATAGGTGTAGATCTGAAAATAACCTCCCCAAACCTACAATACCTCTTTTCGTGCATAGATGGGCCCACATGATTGATCCAGAGTGATTTGGGATCGATCCAAGTGCAATTCGTATCGATCCCAAAATGGTCCAATCAAGTTGGGATCGATCACGAACATTCTTTGGTGCATCAGGAAGCTCCTGTGAAAATTTCGTAGCATTTAGAGTTGTAGAATGAGAGTTATGATCGATCCAAGTTTGCATTTTCCAATGTCGGCTGTCATCTTCGTATTGATCGTTTTTACATCGATCCTCTTCGTCTCGATCGTTCTTGAATCGATGACATGGAGCGATAATTGCGTGTAGATCCATCTTTTATGCTCGCTGACCGCTTCGTTTGCCTTCGTATCCATCGGTTGCTGATCCTTTTGTATCGATCCCTGCCTTGCTTTGTATTGATGCTAAACCCTTCTAGTTGTATCCATACTTAGCTATGCACTTTGTATCCATGTCGTTTGTATCTATCGATCCATTCCCTGCTTCGTATCCATATTCTCATATCGATCCGAGCCTCTTTCCTTCGTATTGATCACTTACTGATCAATACGAAACGCTTCTCCCTGTAACCATTTGCTCCTCCTATCGATCCAAATTTCCTTTCTTTGTATCGATCCTAATGGATAAGAACACCATCCCCCTTGATCGATACGAATGGATTGATACGAACCAGTTTCCATGAACCTTGATCCATCCATAACTTAAGCATATGAACTCCAATTGACCTAAAATTTGAAACATAGCCTTTCCTAGCCTTATTCATCATTCCCAATTGATCCCATCTCGATTGGAGCTCGATCAAATTTTGATAGTATCGATCATAGCCTTGTTTCCAATCGATCTCTAATCCTGATATCCATCCTTTCCAGCCAATTTGTTAGTATCTCGGCCTTGACCAAAAGGCAAGGTAACATTTGCCCCCCAAAATGTGCCTTGCGGTAGGAAGGCATGCTTTGAAAAGCTTTAAATCCGACATCCAAAGTCCATATTCCATCCATAGCTATTCTATCCGACTTCTATATTCTTACCTAGATCTGCGACTGCTCTGAGTCGATATCCGATTTCGGATCCAGCAACAAAATCCTTTGCCAATTCCATACCCATTCGAACCCGAAAACCGAGTTCTAATCCATCCATATCTAGTGACCAACAACCAAATCCATTACCTCTCTGGGTTGATATCTAAATCCGGGACCACACCTGGCCCTTAGCCGAATCCTTAGCTGTTCATAGCCAATATCTGAATCCATAACCTCTCTGGGTTCTTACCAAACACAATCCACACTCGACGACCTATGCTAAGAAACGCCTTGATGTTCTTGGTTCACTGTCCTTGAACGTTGAGTAATTCCATGGCTTAAGTCCTAAGCCGAATCCTAGTCGCTTCAGACCCTTGTTGTTCGTCGACGGAAATTCTATCGGTTTAGAAAACCGTCGAACGAATTTAAATTAAAAATAACCGCAAACGCACGGTGTACGAATGTAGCACGCGACGAATATGGATCAATCTACAGGGAATTGATGATTTTAAAATTCTATTCAATCAAATTAACCAAAGTTGAATGTGTGATTAGCTAAAAACGTAAGAAACTAACAAAAACTAGCAAAAGAAAAATAGATAAAAATATGAGAGTTAAATGACAATATAGAGGCAATTTCCACTCTCTAAATCACATAAATCAACAAAATGAAGTTATGATCTCTCTTTTCTTGTCATTAGTGAATTAGTTGATGTGCTTATCATAAGTATGGTATATTTGTGCTATTAATTAGCTCAATATAAACCATCAAACTATAACACAACCACTAATACACTTTTAAATCTCATAAAATATGACAACAAAGTTGAAAGCAAAATCTATTTTAAGCATGGCCTATTAACTATTAATTAGAAATATAAGCCATCAAATTTTAATTTCAACAATCACTTCTTTGCCATAATCATATGTAGATGAAGAGGAAATTTGTGTTTTGTTTGTTTAAGCATAGCCTATTTGTTATGAACAACATAGACTATCAAATTCAAAGCTAAACAACATCATTAAACCACTTCAATCATTCTCATTAAGCATAAAAAGAGAGCATAAACATCAAATTAAGTTGAAGCTACTTGATTAGAGAGCTTCATTACCCCTAAATTGAAGGGGTTTAGCCTCTCGTATTTGTTATCATATGAACAAATGTAGCTTGCAACATGAAAGAAAAAGAAAAGGAAAAAGAAAGCAAGAAAAAGAAAAACTATTCTACTTGCATGAAAAATAAATCTAAACTACAACATGAAAGTAAATAAGCATGAAAAGAAAAAGAACATGTATTGAAGTTGCATAAAAAAATTACATAAAGAGAAATGGCCAAGTAGCCATGAAAAGAAAGAAGAGAGCTTGGTTTTATTTTGAGCCTAAAACTAACTAAAAAGAGACTAAGTGGGAGGGAGGGAGTTTACATTAAATATATGATTATTTATACATGTATGAAACCCTAATTCATATTTTTGGGGAATGCCCAAAATACCCTTGAGGTAGTGTGGATGCCAAGTAATCATTAGCTTCTACTAATCATCATTTAAGTGTACATGAAGGCATTAATTCCTTAAGCATGTGCATTAGCCTCTGACATTAAGGTAGGTGGGTAAGTGGGGTCCTCCATGTTCTTCACTTTGAATTATTTCCATCTTCTTTCCTTTGTAATTATTTTGTGCATGCATATGTCTTCATGAACCCACTCCAATTTGAGATCAAATTCCTACATAAATACGTATAAATTTCCAATTAATTTTTCTCAAAGAAATATACGCACACAAATGACTGTTTTGCCCCTATATGAAGATGGATATGTGACAATTTGGAATTAATATGGATTTTGGTTAAAACAAGTTAAAATACCCAATATGATCATTTATTTAATTTAAGTAGATTAAATATGTTGGTAAAAATATGCACATTTACATGCACATCAAATACCCCCACAATTATCTTTTTATTCGTCCTCGAATAAAGGGAACCTAAGGTAAATCCGTTTCGTAAGGAGTACGATTGCATTGAGCGTATGCAACAAGCCGTTAAACCTCTGGGCGTCCCTAGTAGGACGAGTGTTGTCTCGTGAGGGTTTTCAGCGGATACTACCCACAAAATCCAAATGCAGGATGAAAATATTTACAAAATGCAAGATTTATTTACAAAGAGATGAATGCAAAAAAATTTTTTGAAAATATTTACAAAATGCAAGATTTATTTACAAAGAGATGAATGCAAAAAAATTTTTTGAAAATATTTACAAATGAACGATTTATTTTTAAATTGACACTAATAAGTTAAATAGAGGTTTTTGTTATTATCTTGAAAATTTATGTCATTTGCTCATCAAAATTTCCAACAAAAATCAAGTTATTATAACAAATAGACTGTAGTTTAACTCGTTGTTTTGGTTTATAACACAGTGTAACTATGAAATGGACCCTTAGTTGATTATCAAAGTTTATCAAAGTGGTATTTTCATTTCTTTTCAATAACAAATAAAATCAGTTAAGTAAAAATAGTGATAGGATTTCAATTGCTTGCTCTCTCATTATTTGCAAGAAAAATTACACACCTAGCTCAGGTAAACTGAGGCCAGATATACCACTCATGCACTGCCTTTCGGGCTTATGTGAGGGGAGTACAGAGTATGGAGAGTGCACACACTTTCGTGCATACACCTATCGACCGTAGGTGGTTTTTATTAAGTCTATTTTTTTTACATGTGTTCCATACATGAATAACCGTGAGGACTTTAAATGAGTATGAAAGCACATAATCAAATATTGCAAGTAATTTTCCCATGCATAACCGTGAGGACTTTTAAATGAGAGTGAATACTTTGGATGTTATTATTTTTTTATTTTTTTATTTTTTAAGAGAGAGAGAGTTTTGCAAAACCATCTTAGCACCATTTAACTTAGAAGACAAAAAAATGTTATATCCTTTACTTTAAATTCACCACTTTTAAAACATAGATTTTCAATTAGGATGCATTTTATAATTAACACGTATGAATCTACCTATATACTAGCTAAACCATTGTTATTTATAATACAACTTCATTTTTATTTTAGTTAAGACAAATAAATTTTCAATAATTTCAATTTAATAAACCAAAACCATATATTTATCCTATGTGTTTCTTTAAAAATAAATCAAAAACGCAAAGAAAAATTCTTCTTTTGTTTTTGGATTTTTTTTGAGTTTTTTAAGGTAAAATAAAAAATTAATCCTGAGAAATCAAGAAGAAGATGAGTCTCCCCCCACACTTGATTTTGACTGTGTCCCCACAGTCAACCCAAGTGAAAGGAACGTTTATTATTATTTACATGAAAATGAAATGTATTTACATGACATCATAAAATATATTGCCAAAAAGTAAATGAAACGGTCTTCCAAAGACCGATTCATTTGTCTCATCAAGTATACGAGACACGGCTTAAGCTCGGAAAACCAAACCATAAAAGATTTTGAAGTCGAATGTGGATTTGGAAAAACGAATGTTGTTTTATTAAAAATCTTACGAGTTTTTTAATTTTCGATGATTTATGGGGTAGATATAATGATTGATTGAAATTCACATTTATTTTCACCAAATTGAAAATCAAGTTTATCATTGAAAACTTCCTTCAAACTATCGATTTTAAAGTCAAAATGGTGATCGTAATCTTCCCCATCAGAATTTAATGACACATTTTTGAAAAGTCCATAAAACTTGCGTTCGTTAAATTCATCTTCCTTCGTTGGATTATCAACAACTTCATCGCATGTATCCATTTCAAAATCCAAAATTGTTGTATTCAAATTTTCAGAATCGAGAAAAGGAAGATCGAATTTTAAATTTGGTTCCACACCCTCAAAAGAATTGAAATCCAACTCAATTACCATGTTTTCAACAACTTCGTTAAGATTTTCGTTTTCAATTTCGAAAGTTGTTATTTGAAAATCATCGATTTGAGTAAAAGGTGGATTATCACTTGACTTGTCACATGTTGGAATTTGAGTATGTTTATCACGTTGATTCAAATATGTTTCGAACACCAAATCCATGTGATCATTGCACATTTCATTCATTTGCTCAACAAAGTCAAATTTGTAATTATTAACTTGAAATTTTTCGATTTGGACTTGTTGAGAACAAGAATTGTCAATTTCGATAAACGGTAGATTATTATTTGATTCTTTGCAAATTTAGATTTGATTATGATTTTCACGAATTTTTTTGTATTTTTCAAGTAATAAATCCACGTTATCTTTTTCCATTTGCTCAACAAAGTCAAATTCATGATTATTAGTTTGAAAATTTTCACTGTGAATTTGTTGATAACCAAAGTTTTCAATTGTATCATTATTGAAACTATTCCTATTGCCAAATTCGTTTGAAAAGTTGTTCCCATTTTCATGTTGAGTTTGAAATTCATTTTGGAGTTCGAAATTGAATTGGCATGGGTTATAATCGTACTAGTGTGAATTTTGAATTGATTTCAAATTTTGAAATCCTTGACTCGAGTTATTACACAAATATGAATTACATAATTCATTTATACTTTGATTTTGTTGTGTAGAGAGTTTAAGTAAAGATGAAATGCTTTTATCGAGATTCGAGGGTTGTTCATTGTTTTGAAAACTTTGTTGTTCGAAATTCAAATTATTTACACAATAGTTGTTGTTAAAATATCCATACAAATTTGGAGTGAAATCACATGGATTATATTGGTTTTCACAACTATTGTAAAATTCAAGTGAGTAAGGAAAAGGAAATTCGGACATTTTCAAGAGTTTTTTTGTTGGTTTTTTTATAAAGGAAATATATTTACAAACAGAATTTATTTTTCAAAACGAAAATTGATTTTTGTTTTGTTTTTTGGTTTTTCCAAAAAAAAAATCTTTGTTTTTGAAAAGGTTTTATAATAATTTTTTTTGACTTTTGGTTTTTCTAATTTTTTTTGGATTTTTGAAATTTCAAAGAAGAAGGATGTAAAAATTTCAAAAGAAAAGTAATATCTACAATTTTTTTAGTTTTGGATTTTGATTTTTTTTTAAATATGCATGAACTAATGCAACTAAATGAATGCAAGGTTAATTGCAAATGATTTATCCTAAGGTAACCCAAAATTGTATAATCACACTTTGTCTTAAATAAACAAGATAGTGCTCAGCCAGGTCACGGACATGATTTATCAGCGCACCACGAATCACCGTAGCAATGCAGCCGAAGATTTAAGTACCATCAGAGAAACAATTCAGTATAATATTTACGAATCACCGTAATATTTATAACTGATTATTACTCTGCCATAGCCTAGACATTAAGAATTTAAATTGTTCAAAGAAGACAAATTGTTAATATACAATTAAGTGCTATCGATGTCTAACCGTTATTATTAATTAAAATTCTAGAATGAAATGCAAAGTAGAAAATAAACGTGTATTTACAATATTATTAAGATGAAATTTGTTTTTTTTTGTAAATGCAAACAGCCAACAATGCAAATAAAAACAAAAGATAGAGCAATCAGTTATTTTTTTGGGCAGGCTAAGCAAGGTAAGCACTCCTCCAATCTGCTTTGACAACCTGAAAAGAAATTAAAGACCAAATATATACATTATATATATAGGGATGGAAATTAAAATAAATGAAAACAAAAACAAAAAAATGTTAAAAGAAATTTAAACTTGTTATTTTAGACTAAAACAAATTGAAAACAAAAAAAATGAAAGGTAACAATTTTTTTTTTGGTTTTAGAAAAAAACAAAGGAAAATGGAACATAAAACAAAACAAAATACATTAGAAGCCTACCCGGCCCATTTGTTTAGTAAGCACCCAAAGTAATTAAACGCTCCTGAAATCCACAATCAAAATCGAATTAACATCACAACATAGTTAAAAAAATGAAATAATTTCACAATGACTTCGCACAAACGAATACCCATAATCAACCCAGAAAGCTATTCGAAATAATAATCAACTTCAGTAGTAACTTCGCAAGCAATTCGAAGGTTGAGGAAATGGATGCAGTGATGAGGAAGTCGCGGTTGATTTGGGTATTGAAGAAATTGGTCGCGATTTCGTTGATTGGCGTTTGGGTTTGTGGATTTGGGTGTTGAGATTTCAATGCGACGATTGTTGCTGAGATTCCAGTTCGAGGCGATTGGATTAAAGTAGCAGTGGGGCGATGGATTGTTGGAATTGCTGTGTTGCCCGGTGGTGACTCGTGGCTAGTTGCGAGTTGAATTGGAAATTGGGAGGTGGAAGGAGAGTTGGATTGGATGATGGAAGTAGATGAAATCGAGTTGGCAGCACAGTTGGACGTGGCAAGGGATCGGTTTGGTTAATTTGATGTCGAGGCAGTTTTATGAATGTCACAGTGACAGTAGTTGTTTTGTTTTTTTTCGTATTGAAGTGGTGATTGTGGGATGGAAGAAATGATGTTGTGAATAGCTGTGCACTGGAGTGGATTAAAGGCAATGATGTGGTGGTGAACTGCTATTTGATGAACTGATATGGAAGTGTTGAAGTATGGCTGCTTGTCAGTGGTGGATGAATGGCAGATATGTAGTGTGTAGTGGGGGTGGAGTAGTGTTGAGTTTTGTGGTCAATGAAGTGGTGATGCACAGATGTATGTGCACATATGTTTTGGGTCAGTGGATGTCTGGGTATTGGAGAAGGAGATTGGGGTTGGCGAAGTGCTGTTGTAATTATATGGTGAAAGGTAGTAAAGTTTTTGTAGTTTTTTGAGTGGTGAAGGGGATCTGATGTGTTGGTGCAGCAGTTCGGGGATGTAGCAGTGAGTGGTGGTTGAACAGCAGTCAGTGTATTGATGAAAGAATTTGCAATGTCGTAGAGGAGGTAGTATACTGATCAGTGTGTAGTGGCAGATAGATGGAATGAATGTTGGAGTAGATGAAGTGAGTTGATTGTGGTCTTGAATGTAAGCAAGCAGGTTGTGCTGTGGAAGTGTGACAGAGAATGCAAATAGAGACTGTGAACAGAGGAAAAAAATTGTAACAATGAAAAGAAAATGAAGATGTATGTACAAATGGAAATCTGAATGACAATGTAAAATATAAAATGCGAAAAAGCAATTGAATAAAAAGAAGTTTTTTTTAGTAGAAATACTATGCAAAATGAAACTAGAAAATTAGAAATGCACACAATCACAAAAAAATCACACACAACAAACACATTTTTTTTATTTATAAATGCAAACACATACAAAAATCAAACAAAAATAATTCGAAGAATAGAAAATCAAATCAAAACAATTCCCCGGCAACGGCGCCAAAAACTTGTTCGTCGACGGAAATTCTATCGGTTTAGAAAGCCGTAGAACGAATTTAAATTAAAAATAACCGCAAGCGCACGGTGTACGAATGTAGCACGCGGCGAATACGGATCGATCCGCAGGGAATTGATGATTTTAAAATTCTACTCAATCAAATTAACCAAAGTTGAAAGTGTGATTAGCTAAAAATGTAAGAAACTAACAAAAACTAGCAAAAGAAAAATAGATAAAAACATGAGAGTTAAATGACAATTTAGAGACAATTTCCACTCTCTAAATCACATAAATCAACAAAATGAAGTTATGATCTCTCTTTTCTTGTCATTAGTGAATTAGTTGATGTGCTTATCATAAGTATGGTATATTTGTGCTATTAATTAGCTCAATATAAACCATCAAACTATAACACAACCACTAATACACTTTTAAATCTCATAAAATATGACAACAAAGTTGAAAGAAAAATCTATTTTAAGCATGGCCTATTAACTATTAATTAAAAATATAAGCCATCAAATTTTAATTTCAACAATCACTTCTTTACCATAATCATATGTAGATAAAGAGACAATTTGTGTTTTGTTTGTTTAAGCATAGCCTATTTGTTATGAACAACATAGACTATCAAATTCAAAGCTAAACAACATCATTAAACCACTTCAATCATTCTCATTAAGCATAAAAAGAGAGCATAAACATCAAATTAAGTTGAAGCTACATGATTAGAAAGCTTCAATACTCCTAAATTGAAAGGGTTTAGCCTCTCATATTTTTTATCATATGAACAAATGTAGCTTGCAACATGAAAGAAAAAGAAAAGGAAAAGAAAGCAAGAAAAAGAAAAACTATTCTACTTGCATGAAAAATAAATCTAAACTACAACATGAAAGTAAATAAGCATGAAAAGAAAAATAACATGTATTGAAGTTGCATAAAAAAATTACATAAAGAGAAATGGCCAAGTAGCCATGAAAAGAAAGAAGAGAGCTTGGTTTTATTTTGAGCCTAAAACTAACTAAAAAGAGATTAAGTGGGAGGGAGAGAGTTTACATGAAACATATGGGTATTTATACATGTATGAAACCCTAATTCTTATTTTTGGGGAATGCCCAAAATACCCTTGAGGTAGTGCGGAGGCTAAGTAATCATTAGCTTCTACTAATCATCATTTAAGTGTACATGAAGCCATTAATTCCATAAGCATATGCATTAGCCTCTAACATTAAGGTAGGTGGGTAAGTGGGGTCCTCCATGTTCTTCACTTTGAATTATTTCCATCTTCTTTCCTTTGTAATTATTTTGTGCATGCATATGTCTTCATAAACCCACTCCTATTTGATATCAAATTCCTACATAAATACGTATAAAATTCCAATTAATTTTTCTCAAAGAAATATATGCACATAAATGACCGTTTTGTCCCTATATGAGGATGGATATGTGACAATTTGGAATTAATATGGATTTTGGTTAAAACAAGTTAAAATACCCAATATGATCATTTATTTAATTTAAATAGATTAAATATATTAGTAAAAATATGCACATTTACGTGCACACTTGCCGAGCATAGTCCATACTCGACGACCTGAATAAGCCGATTCGCCATGTTCGGACGAAGCGACTTACCCCTTGCTAGGCATAATACATCCCCGACGACCATTTACTAAAAACCAAATAAAAATCCAATCAAAATCCAATTTGAAATCCAGATTAAATCATAAAACCAAAAATCCATACCAGAAATCCAAACCAATTTCCAGACCAGAAAACAAGCATCCAAACCAATGTCCAAACCAGAAAGCAAACAAAACCAGGAGTTCAAACTAAACCAGAAAAAAGCAAATGTCCAAACCAAAAAGCAAAGGCATATTTCACAAACGAGCATTGCGGTTTATCATCATCTCAGAGCATGCTTAGGGTTTATCTCCGTCCCCGTACATGAGTAAGTGACTTGTCCGTTTGCCAGAGTTTGCTACTTATTCCACTTTATCCCTGTTAGTCGATAACCAATCGACCATCATTTCTGGGCCTCGGGCCATCGTCTTTTAAGGTAGATGGTTGCTACTCCTGTTCCACCGCTTCATTTCGAGTTCCAACATATTGCCGCGATGGACCACTCCTTACATGATCCTCGATTATATCCTTTAGATGCCTGTAGCTATCAGTATCATGCCCGTCCAGGTCATGAAAGAGACAGTGCCTTCCTAATGCCCTCTCACGTTCTGAGGGTTCCCTCCTTGCCGACCTTCGGTAAGGAAGGCGATCCCGAGTCTCCATGAATATCCGCTCTAATGTTTCATTCAATCTTGTGTAAGTGGATAATTTTGGCTCTCCCCAATGTTTCCTTGCCCTGCCAGAGTTGTCATCCAACTTCCTCTTTCCTTTATCCTTATCCGAGCTTTCACCGGATGGTTCTCCATCCTTAACCACATTCACTTCCTTTAAATTCATATCCGAACATGCATCCTCCTGTCAAAGAAATCTTTCGGCCTCGTGAAAGAACTCCTCGAGATCCATTGGTGGATCTCATATTAATGATACCTTGATATCCAAGTTATCCCCGACTCCTGACACTGCCGCCATTAGAACCATTGATGGATCCGGCTGATCCATCGAAATAACTGCCTCGTTGAACCAAGTTAAGAAATCCCTGAGCGATTCTCCTGTCCTCTGCTTCATCAAAATTAGTGTCATCACATTCTTCGGCCTTTTGATATGAACTCGAAACTACTTTAAAAACCTATCCACCAATTCTTTCCATGTCCTGATAGATCCATCTTCCAACTGCCTGAACCACCTAGCAGCTATATCCATCAAGTATAAAGGGAAACACCAGGCCATAACTTCCTCCAGTGCCCCCAACACTTTCATGTATATTGTGTATCTCATCAAATGATTGGTCGGATCGGCCTTGCCAATGTATACCTCCGGAGTAGGTAGCATGAACTCCGATGGATTCCTAGCCATTCTGATATCATGGGTAAATGGAATCCTGTTAACTCCTTCCATATTTCTGTTCGTCAGACCTCCACGCATAATTCGCCTGATAATCTCAGCTAGTCCTGTATTGTCCACCAAGGGTTGCCCCCAAGTCGTTGAGGGAATTCTGGTATGCACTCTTCATCACGCACTCTTGCATTCCTATCAGCTCCATGTTATGCAGTGTCACTTGGAATCCTTCCATGGATTGGTCCATCATTGCAAGGTGGTGTTCTCCCGAGCCTGGATCCATCTAGATTAATAGTTATGTGCTGATTGGAGGCTGCACCTAGTTGAGGTGCTCTATCCAATTGCCTATACGGTCCTTCTAGTCCAGCTCCGTGGATCTGAACTCCAGCAGCTCCTACTGTTCCTGCCTGTCCAAACTGTCTGAGAAGGTTCTACATCATTTCCTACTGCCTTTTCAATAATTCTTTATGCATAGCTCCCATCATCATCTCCATCTCATCTTTGGTGATGTAAAGTGAGGCTTGATTTTCTCTGGAGGAAGCCTCGTAACTCCCCTCATATTGACTCATTTCTGTTCTTTGTCTCCTTGTTGATGGCCTAACCATGGTTCCTTATAGATCCAATCCTTTAGCTTTCCAAATCTAAAATCCAAATCTTGGTACAGCGGGTGCTAGTCTTCTCAGTGAAAGCACCAAAGTGTTTGCGCCAAAATTGGTCACAAACCCCAAAAGCCATGAAAGCACCAGTGTTTACACATAGATCCACAATATTCACACACAGATCTAAGATCTAGATTAAGTAGAGAATAAAAATAAAGAGATTACAAAATTAAAATGAAAGAAAGAAAGAAAATAACGTTTATAATGGTTCGGCTATCTCCGACGTACATCCATTTAGAATCAATTCTTTTATTCCTTTTTATACCGTAGTTACAGTTACAAGCCTTTAAAATCAAATAACAAAAATGGTAGAGTTTCCGCGTAAAGAGAAGGAAAGATCCCTTTTTAGTTGTCATCAGACTGCTATTTATAAGTGTAGATCCGAAAATATCATCCCCAACCTCTTCTAGTGCGCATTGGGCCTACATGATCGATCTAGAGTGATTTGGGATCGACCCTAGTGCAAATCGTATCTATCCCAAAATGGTACAATCAAGTTGGGATCAATGACGAACACTCTTTAGTGCATCAAGAAGCTCCTGTGATAATTTCATAGTATTTGGAGTTGTAGAATGAGAGTTAAGATCAATCTAAGTTTGCATTTTCCAATGTCGGCTGTCATCTTCGTATCGATTGTTTTTACATCGATCCTCTTCGTATCAATGACATGGAGCGATAACTGCATGTAGATCCATCTTTCATGCTCGATGACCTCTTCATCCTTCGTATCCATCGGTTGCTAAGCCTTTTGCATCGATCCCCGCCTTGCTCTGTATCGATGCCAAAACCTTCCACTCGTATCGATACTTAGCCATACCGCTCGTATCCATCGATCCATTCCCTGCTTCATATCTATACTCCTTATATCGATTCGAGCCGTGTTCCTTCATTTTGATCACTTACTGATCGATACAAAACGCTTCTCCCTGTAACCATTTGCTCCTCGTATCGATCCAAATTTCCTTTCTTCGTATCAATCCTGTAACAGCCCGCAAACCATACCCCTTGAGTCAACACTATTCTACAACAATCAACTCAAGTTGTACAGAAATACGAACCATTTGGGTTAAAGAAGAAGAGGTAGAAGAAGAGAATAGGAAACAATATCAGAATCTAACCATCACAGCGGAATATAATATAATATATATAATAACAGATCTTTACACAAAAACAAATATATCTGTTTATATATTACATCATCAGGGTACATCAATCACAGCTTAACAACAACAACATACAAATGGATACACAGCTACTCTACACAGCGGAATATATATAAACAAGTACGGGAGTACGTATCGTCATCTTGCTCGTCTCCTGAACTCCACAGCATCGAAACCTGTATCCTATAATACTCGGTCTGACCCGAGCATTACAGTTAAATAACACCCGAGTCAGTCTGGAATACCGGCGTGAGAAAATCACACCCAATTGATAATTAAAGTTTCAAAAAAATCCTTTTGAAAACAAAAGCATCTCGTAAGACCACGCCACAAATAAACATGTCGGGTTTTTACCTTACGATAGCTAAAACAATTTTTATGAAAATCCTCTGATATTATAATAGGGTCTATATACAAGTACTTATAAAATAGCCGAAATTGTTACATCTATTAAATTCCAGCTACTAGCCACAGAGTGGGTAATACAAACAAAACTCGTACATGGCTCGTAGGGAAAATGGATTTCCAACTAATGACTAGGCACTGGGGTACCACCTGTCACAGTACGGGGCCTAGATCACCATACCGAGGAGTACGCCCGCTCCCCTGCAACACAAGACCGAGACTACCCCTTACTGGATAATCCCGAGTGAGATCACCCCGCGGTTGGGATCAGCAACCGCCCACTAAGCCGAAATAAAAGGGACATCTAGACAGGAACGACCTCACCATGCTTGGGTGCTACCCACCTAGCCTTGCTGCATAACCCCTGATTCTCAATCATTCCCATTTGACGAGGCTTGAGGCTAAGCGTTACCTTTTTAAGAACATATCCCTTAGAATGCCCATCGTCCACCTGATGATGTCCCAAAAGCATTCATCCATACAAGTCCGTCCCGAGTTCGAACGGAACCGAAGGCATTATTCCTACTACATCCATTTTGGAAATATCCTCAGGATTAGTAGCGATTAGCCTTTGCACTCTACTGCTCCATCTTCGAATCCAAACTCGTTATCATGAAATGTATAAACCGGATCGAAGTGGTTTCCGAGAAATAAATCTCGATCCCAGTCTCTTCGAAACGATCAACGCATTTGGCCAATATTGATGGTTGGTTATTTAACTATCAATTAATATTCACAAACATCCATCGAACAATAAATAATTTCCCAAATTATTTATTGATCCTAAAAATATCTTCACAAGGTAAATTTTCACTTTTCAAACCTTTTTGAAAACAGTTTTCAAACCTATCTTCCTTTCTCACAATAAATTCCAAAAATTTCTATTTCCATTGGAATCACCAAGCACAAAACTTTAGATTTTTAAAATAATTTAAAACACTTACTTTGAAATATACTTTAAAACATTTAAGTTAAAACTACTTCAATAATTTATTAAAAATACATACTATATAAATATTTGAAAATAAGGTTTCTTAATAAAATATAAAACTAAATTTTCACTTTTTAAACAAATACTAAATCACCCTTTAAATAATTATTGCTATAATAGATTAAAAGAAAATACTTACTTTAGAAATTAAATATTAGAAATAATAAATTTTCCAAAACTTTCTTTTTAAAACAACTTAAAAACTTTTAATTTATATTTAAACATTTAATTTGAAAACGTACTTGGTTATCCAAGGAAATATACTTCTCTTCACATCCTTTAAAAATAAATCACATTTATACTTAAACAAATTTCTCATTTCCCTTAAATAAATTCCCACCCTGAATTAATTCTTTCAAATATCAAATTTCAAACACTTAAATCAATTTCCAAATTGATTTCCAACTTACTTCATTTATTCCAAAATCCTTTAATTTCGGATTTCATTCCTTACTTATGATTTAAATACTGTGAACTAAAAATTCCAATTTTAGGTTCCTCAAATTACTTCTTAATCTTTTTAAATAAGTTTAAAACTTTAAATTTAAAAATAATTCTTTATTCCCTTAAATTAGTATCACGTAATTTTACAATTCATTAATTACTGTTTATTCAAATCCTTTTCTTTCCATACTCGAAGTTATTTATTAGTATTTAACATACTTCCATTTCTTTTTCAATTCATTCTTAATTTATTAAATTCTCTAAAATTATTTCGTTTACGAATTTACTTCCTTTACTTTCTTTCCAAAATCAAATTCATATATTTTTGGTAATTCATTATACCCGAATATATCCAATCAAATCATAACATTCAATATTTCAATATATTCATCATAGCATATCAAGTAATCACAACAGAGAATATTAAATATTAAATGTTGAGGGGTCCAGTTGGATCCCTCCAACCTGTTTTCACTGCATCCACAGATGTTAGCACAATAATATGCCAATTCCAGAATATACCATACTATAGCACATCAATCAATTCAACCATTCAAACAATTATTTAAATTTAATCATTTAGATTTAAATTTAACTGAGTGAGATTAACTCACCTTTGATTTTTGTCTTGCCATCCATTTCAAACTCGCCTCGTTTTCCTCACGACTTTAGACCTTGTATAAATATTTACAGTTTATTAACATTTGAACCACTTGAATAATCAACTACCATTCAATAAATCTAATTAACTAATTATTTTGTTAATATTTGGATAAATTGAACAAATAATTTCCATTTGCTATATTTAATATAATTAACAATTTTTTTTATTTAAACTAATTGAATAATCACTTATCATAAATAATTAACCAACACTTTGGGTTTAAAATAATTTCACTTTAACCATTTCTAAATTAATTAAACAAGTAAATTACAAAGTTATCTCCCTTTTGAAAATATATATTTATTTGTTTTTTACCTATAAACATATTTTATTAAATTCTAAGAAAATAAAATTTTCATTTCAGCCTATATATATACCTTTTGGTTTAATACTATAAAAACAACATAAGATTTCATCTGGAAATTTCTTTCTATATAAAACTATTTCTGTTATAAACTTCATTGTTATACACTTGATTTTGCATATATGTATTAACTGAAATGAAGAGAATTTCTGTTAGTATATTATTATTAATTTTTTCTGTATATATGTTTAAACAAAACTGCTTGCTGTAAATAGATATAAATATATTTATTTATTTATTTTCACTTACTGTACAAATTTATATACATAAAAATCGAAAATAAATAGGTTGATATACCTGACCTAATCGAACAACCCTAGTCGCGAACGCCTTCATCGAGCTCATCGACGAACGACGCTTCCCTGAAGACAACGACACCTCCTTCCCTTGCTCGATCGAACAATCCCAAATCAATGACGTTGACAAGGCTTCTACCACGCGCGACACACCCAAACCCACGCGTACGTGTGTACGCGATCCCACCTCGACCACGCTCGCACCTCCGCCCTTTGTCGAACTCGAAAACCCTACCGCCTCACCTCCACGATGCCGACGTGCTGCAGTTCCTAAACCCTAGCCCTAAACGACCATCGCCGAAGTCTTCGAAACACTAGGCGTCGCGCTATACGAACGAGCCTCCACGTCGTCTTCGAAGCTTGCAAGTGAATCGCCGGCCATTGATTATTATTTTGAGGTTTTTGTTTAGCTCGGCCATTTTATTTTCTTTTTTTGATTCGGCTGTGTCTGAGTAGTGGGGAAAGAAAAAGGTAAAGGGGGGTACGAAGGAGACAAAAATGGTGGTGGGTTGTACGTATGGTCGGGTTAAAGAAAGCAAGTATATTTTATTTAAATTAAATTTTGTCTCGGTATAAATTCCAATGCGTTCATATATCATACGCTCTCACGTTAATTCCGAAAGCTACGAAATTTGGAGTCTGGTAATAATTCAATATTACGGACCCAATGGAACTGGTTTCTTGGAATTCCGAGACTGTGCCCCGGAAGGCTTTTTTAAATTCAATTTAAACAATAAAATTTTGAAACTGAACAAACCACTGTTAATTCCAATTTTACAACTTTTGTTATTTTCAGTGTTATCAATATAAATTTTACAAGCTTTCAAATTATTTTTAACAGGCTTAAAATCCCTGGTTTCATATTTTACCCAATTTTAAATTATTTACTTCAGAAATTAATTATCAAATAAATTGTGATATTCGTAATTCAAGTTAAAATTGCTTTATTGAATACTTAAAATCAATTAAATATTCCGATTTTAATTGCTTGAAAATTCCGGGTCGTCACAAATCCCAATGGATACGAATACCATCCACCTTGATCGATACGAACCAATTTCCATGAACTTGGTCCATCCATAACTTGAGAATACGAACTTCGATTGACCTGAAATTTGAAACATTTCCTTTCCTAGCCTTATTCATCATTCCAATCAATCCCATCTCGAGTGGAGCTCGGTTAAATTTTGATAGCATCGATCATAGCCTTGTTTCCAATCGATCTCCAATCTTGATATCCATCTTTTTTAGCCAATTTGTTGGTATCCTGGCCTTGACCAAAAGGCGGGGTAACAGTGTCTATCGAGAGACAACATTATATCGACCCTCCTAAGCTAGAGGCGATCCATGATAAAGACATAATTAAACATCAAGAGAATGAGATCACGAATTTGACAGCAAGGCTAACCGTAGAAAAAAAGAGTGCAAAAGAAACATCCGAGGCGGTTGGTCATCTAGAAGCGTCTCTCAAAAAGGTGCTGGATGTTTCCCTCAACTGTAGTGATGTGCTTACCTTGTAAACAGATACAATGCAAAAGGAGAAAAACATTCCGACCCACCGTGTTGAGGAACTTGAAGAACCCCTTAAAAAAGAGAAGGAAGAGAAACTCGAAGCTCAAGAGAAGTTATAAAGATATTGCGAAGAGGCCGTTGAAACTCGGGGACCGAAAATTAAGACAAGCAACTCGTTCAAATTGAAGTCCTTAAGGAAGAGGCAAGATAAGCAAGCCGCAATAAGGTTAAAGAGCAGATTGAGTCCCTATTTGAAGATGCCAAAGAAACTAGTCAAAATAAGATTAAGGACATGTTCGATCCTTCGATCATTTAATATAATGCTAAAGCCCTAATCCATCATGATCTGAGTTTCCTTGGAGAGGGAAACCTTGAATTTCTCATCGAGGCTTGGGAATACATTGTTGAAATGAAGAAGAAAACCCCTCAGTGGAGCTGATATAGATAAAGAGAAGCTGGTACAGGAGATTCTTCATGGGGATGAACCTTTAAACCTTACTATTATGAGACTCTGATACTTTGATATTTTAGCACCCTCCGGCAAAGGTGAAAAACATTGATGAGTGTTCGAAGTCTGATCCCAAAGGTTTCCCTTTACATCAAACAACTGAGCACCAGTTTCTCTTGGCTTGGGACATGATTTTAGCTATGATCCGAACATACCCGGCTTTCAATCATAGGTGCTAACTCCTATTCCAGAGGGAAGCACTTCGGAGACAATTGAAAGTCAGTCGGACATAGGTATCTCGCTTTATTCTCCATTATTCAAGAGATTTCATTCCTTATCCAATAGGCATGGGCTTATTTTTTAGTTTCCATGAATCTACAATTCTTCCAAGTCCCAGCCAAACTCTAGGAAGTGGTACCACCATAGAATAGCAACGGACATTCACTGAAACTCCAGTGGCTACCGAAATTCCAGGGCACAATACTTAAGTTATCACTCACTTGATGATGAAAAAGGTGATGACCTACCGTTGCCAAATGAATCAGATGACTTTGTGATCACTGTGCCTCCAAACTTATCAATGAGCTCAGCTTTGAAGGAGTGCATCGAAACAGAGGAGTCACCGAAGAAAAAAGCTAAGGCTGAACCTGTTGATGTGGGCATCGACGATCCAAATCTCATCCCATTATAAGTAATCCCAACCGGTGGGTTGGTTCTCGAAGAAATCCCTCCAATCTCTAAAAGCTCTCCTGCCAAGGGTGGCAAACGATTGAAAAGAAGAACAGGCGAAAGCTTGGGTGGCGTCACTCCTAAAAAATCAAAAAGAGAAAAAGGGCAATAGAAATAGCTGTCACTTCGGCTTAGTTTGTATATAACTTATATAGCTTCTTTTCTCTTTGTTGGCAACGATTGTGCGGGTACGGCCCCCGCTTTTAAATAAAATTATACCACAATATGCAAATAAAAGTTCTTTATTTTCTGTTGAAATCTTACACGAATTTTTCCTAAGTAATCGAGTTATTACTTTTCTATTCAATGTGCCTGTAATTCGTTGCTCGTTAGTTCGGACAATCGACCATTAATTCTTGCTCAAGGCCTCCATGTGTTCATGGTCTTAAGTTTTATCACACACTCTGCTCGAGCCCTAATGTTACACCTCGGCTTTAGTGGTTTGAGTGATTATATTCCTGCTCTTAGTCACTGGTTTGTGGAATTAGATAGTGGGTTGTCGAACTCCATCCTTTGCTAGTTTACTCTCCTTCTGTCAGTTTCATATTGGAGTTTATGGTGTATTGAGCGGTTGAACCACACTCATCTAGTTATTTATACCCATCACACTCTAGGGATGAGAGTTAGTTGGCGGACGATCAGATTGCACCCAATTCATGTTTGTACTCCAATCCAAACTCTGAGGACTTAGATTTATTATGGAACATAATCAGACCGTATTTTCCTTAATTAATTAATTTTCCCTCAAATCCGGGGTTTAACTTAGCAAGCGATCGATCGAATCACGATTGCTTTTGATTTATGTTTATCCTATCACTTAGTAGGATTACTTTGGTTATCGGATGGTCGAGTCATATCCATTCCTCATTAAGTACTACGTCTGTCAGGTTATGAGCGAGAATTATCAAATGAATGGTCGGACCATGTTTACTTTGTTTAGTTTAATCATGAACTTATGTAATTCATTAGCTCCAAACTCTGGAAATCTGTTCGGACATGTCAATATTAGTTAGTCGGGTATCGTAACTAATATGCAATGCTACAACAATCACGAATATGAAATTTCAAACTTTATTTGTCAAATGGAAAGAAATGACATAATTTGTCTTATTACATATCTAGAAAATCAGGTGATAAAGCAAATTAGAAAATTGAATAAAACTAAATGAAAAAGAATAAACTAAGTGAAATAGCATCGTAAATGCTTGTTATTCCACGTTCTTGGGGGTGTGATGCCATCAATAGTCACTAGCTTGAAAGTTACATCTCCAAGTCTCTGTTCAATGACATATGGTTCTTCCCAAGTAGGATTCATGTGTGATAGGGTAGGAAAAACCAATTTCAAGACGAGATCGTCAATATCTAAGTTTCTAAGTCAGACATTAGTGTTGTAGTATCAGACGAATCGGTGTCGATATGTAGTTTCCCTCAATTCGTTCTGGGATCATAGTAGGTCACTCGATGAGAAAGGATTTCGAGTTCAACAAGAATAACGGCCTTGGAGCTGTAAGCAAGGGCAAATGGAGTATGGCTAGTGGTAGACTTATGGGTGGTTCCATAAGCCCATAATGCTATTGGGAATTCATCTATCCACTTACTTCTAGCCTTTTCCAGACTCTTCTTCAGGATGTCTTTTGGATCGTGCCTCAAGGAACTACCGTAGCGCTTCATTTCATTCCAACTCCATTCCATAGGATTCAACTCCAAATATGGTGTTAAAGACTACTCTAGCTAGTTATCTCAGTCCTTTTCCATTGGACCTAGTCTGATTCCCTTGAGTCTGCTCTTGAGGTTTACCATTTCCTTTCCCACCCTCCTACTGGTTCCTAACATATTATTGTAAATTCTTTTTGTAGATTAGATCTTCAATCACGTCATGGAGATGTCTTCATTCATTAATGTTGTGTCCATGAATCTCATGAAGGTGGCAATACTTGCTAGAGCTTCTCTCCTCTTCAATGGCTTTTCTTAGAGATGGCTTCTTATACTTCTCATACCTTACATAGCAAGGTAGATATTTCAAAGAAATCCATCAATTCCATGTAGTGTCCATCATGAACGAACCTTGAACACTTCTTTGTATCTTGCTTCTTGCCAGCAGCGTTATTGAAGTTCTTTCACATATTGCCATTATTACTATCGTTGTTGTCACCATCCTTTTTGACAGCTACATTATTCTAAAATACATTACTTAGTCCAGTCCGACATCCAATGCCGATTCAACTCTAGCTCTTCCAAGTAGGATATTTATTCTCCTTTTGGTAGAAATATTCTAAAAAGCTAGATTTTTCATTTTAAGCCACTTCCAAAAGTCGATCTACCTATGGGTTCCTCTTACCATAGCCATTAATATTATCTTCGCTCTTGGATTCTTCACCTTCATGACAACGGCATTAAACCTTTTTAAGAAACTTTTCAAGATCTCACCGGACCCTTAGTGCAAGGTTGTCAAGGACATCACATCCTCTGGTTACACGAAAGGCAACTTAAATCGCTCTAAAATATTTTCACCAAGTTGGTCAAAAGACGATATGTATCCAGGCTTAGGTCGATGAAATCACATCGTAGCATGCCTTTTATGTCAGAGGTGTAGACATTTACATATCACAACATTCATAGCACGTGCACCATCCATGTGCCACTTATACTTCATTAAATGCTATATAGGATTAGTCAAACCATTATAACATTGCATCATTAGTACTATAAACTTCCTTGGATATCACCAGCCCTAATTCTTCCATGAATAGGCTCTGATTGGTTGTGTGCACCCTTTTTTCATCATATTATTGTCGATCCTCTTACATAGGCCTTTTAATCATTT
This sequence comes from Allium cepa, assembly GCA_030765085.1. Classification (NCBI taxonomy): domain Eukaryota; kingdom Viridiplantae; phylum Streptophyta; class Magnoliopsida; order Asparagales; family Amaryllidaceae; genus Allium; species Allium cepa. The sequence continues at coordinate 187,188,271 of CM060934.1, forward strand.
CAGTCAGCAATTAGTCATTGCTAACGTTTCGTCCTAAGTGGCGATCACAATGACCATCGCCATGTGTTCGCGCAGGCGAACACTCATGGTTAGCCCTAGGAGCTCTCGTTCGCCCTGTCTTTGGGGAGCCATTCACACATTTTTCTAGTAGTGTCTGTATGGACTCCGTCCCCTTATTATGGGCTCAGTAGTATTTTGCTCAACACTTTCAGCCCGAGGATTAGTAGTTGGCCCACCACTAACATTAATTTCATGCAACTCTTCATCAGAATCAGAGAGATTCAATCTCTTTAAGGATCGATTAGTGTCGACCCTTCCAAATTGGTTGGTACTTATCAATAGTCTTGTTGGGACATCACTCTAGCTTTCATATTTGGTTGCTTCTTCCCCCCAATATCCTCTTTATGCATCTTCTGCTTGACTTTCCTATGATTCTATATCGAACAAAGGTGAACTCTCCTCATCAAAATATGAACAAGTAATCTCTTTTACTTTATGCCTCAAGGTCTTCATTTGCTGCTGGGGTTGAGACAACAACTTCTTCATCTCCTTCACGATGGACAATTGATTATCCATCATTTTATTATTCATTTCACCCATCATCCTATTCAACTTAGCCTTTGTTACCACCCTCGGCACACTCAAACTCTCGGAATGAGTTGGTTTAGTAGCTTCTTCTCCATGTTGAGAACCTTCATTCTCTACTTCAATTATAGCTTCAGATATAGTAGCTTTATCCTTCTTTGGAGCCATCTCTACCTTTACCTGAAATAAAAACTTTATCCAAGTCCTAGTAGCAATCAGATCCAACCATGGATTCCTTATTCTCGGTGAAAACACAAAAAATATTTGCAAATAAAATAGGCAAAAATCCCAGTCGAATAAAACCAAAAAATTAAAACAGTAAAAATCAAAAGATAATAGAAAGAAAACACAATTTTCAAAGTGTTTCAGATAGAATTTTAAGTCTATGTCTACTATTGATTTTATTGTTGATAAGATTCACAACTGCACAAATTACAATTGGTTTTCGATCTAAAAAAAGAAAGATTTCGAATTTTAGCAATAGGTATATCCAAATGTAAATCAAAAGTCAAAAGTTCCTTTTCCAATTGGTGTAGGATTTTTATTTATAAACAAATTCGGGCATAAAAACCACTAGATTTGGTTTAAAGGAGCAAATATGGGTCCATACTGCCTAATAACTACTTTTATCCTTTGCTTTTCTTTGGTATAAGTCTTTAACTCTTAGGTGGGCAAATCATGGATTAATATGGTTCAGTATTAACCAATATTAGGTCAGTATCCAACCCATATCACATCGTAGTATCTACTTTTTCTCTTCAACTCCAAGGTTTTGCTTTGTTGGGTTCCATAACTTCCATATATCATTCGGTATCGACCCATATGTTGGAACTGGACCAGCACGCGGTAGGTAAAAGGGTAAATTTCAAAACTTTTTATTCCATTTAGATCTTATTAGGCCTATAAAGTTTAATTTTTTTAGATCATGCCTAAATTCATTTTAAATAAATTCAATATTTTATTTAATTTATAAATAATATTTTATTTGTTTTAAATTTGTAGTATATAACATAATATGTGTATCATAAGTGTGTACATGCACATGCAACATGAATGGTGCACATGATTTGACATGCCTATGTAAAGATGCTGGAATTTACACTACAATGGACATTAACTCCTCTCTATACACATGTGATGTCAATATATATGTATATGTGTTATATATAAGATTTTATGTATTATAAAACATTAACTGTAAATGTATAAGTTTGAGTAATTATAGTATAAAAGATTTATAATTTCAAAATTGAACTTAATTTTTAAATTTTGTATTTTAGATTTACATCAACGTTTATAAATATAATTTAATAAATTAATTATACACACAAACGTACATGTATGTTAACTGATTTAACTGATTCTAAATAAAAAATATCCTTTTTTCCATGCATTTATATATGTATGTATGTATTAGAATAATTTTGAAAATATATATACACGTATAAAATTTAAAAATAATAATAATTACACACACATATACTTCGACCATATATAGTTTTTTTCAGTTTTAAATTAGTAAAAAAATTGATTTTTTCAATAATCAAATTTTTTATCGAAATTTGCATTTAAATAAAAAAAATCAAAAAAAATTTAAATGTATATGTTTTATGTTAAAATATTTGCAAGCATATTTTGTGATATTATATGCATATATTATATACATGTAATTAAATTAAATTTTAAATTAAGTTATATATATATATATATGTAAATATAAATATAAATTTTTTTAATTTCTGACAACTTCATATGCGTATATATAAATTTTAATAAAATAAAATACATACTTACTTAAACTTTACATTGAAATCAATTTAATAATATTATTACATTTGATTTTTTTTACTCTGGTCGAGAGCATAATATACGATACATATATACATATATATATATATATATATGTATGTATGTATGTATGTATGCATGTATGTATAAATACTTATTATTATTAACACATACATACATACATACATAGATACATATATATATTCTAGCTAATGAAGATTGCTTATACAGATTTGTGATATATTTGACTGCCATCTATTACATATATGATTCCATAGACATTATATATGTAATTAATGTATTATTGTAAATAAATAATTTTACTTTTCAGCCAATGCCTAGAAAGTACACCTTGGAACATAGAATCAGAACTCCTTGAAATGATTTCATAATATAAAAAGTGTTACCGTCCTTAATGTAGCTACCACCAGTGTATAAATCTTACTTTAATTTGTGTTTTAGGGACTTGAAATAAGAGGAGGAAGAGCTAGTAGCCGGCCTTGATTGCAGTAAATAGAGCAAGAGAGTGAAAAACAAAATAAGGGGTTAAAGATGAATATATAGTGGAGATCTAAGGAGTAAAATGAGGATTTAGATCCATCTTTCTCTCTTACCTATTCATTTCCTTGACTTCAAAATTAAATCATTCCTTATCCATTATATGCCAACCTCCCTAGGATATCGTAGCTGCACTCTATAAGTCCCCATATGGTCCACAAAATCACTTCAACCTCGATCAATATATTACACATTTAAATCCAATTAAAATATGTATCGATATCGTATATCGATAAGTGTATTTATAATTATTATACACACACTATTTAATATTGTTCAACACAAACTAAATAAAATTTTATGACTAATGTTTCACATATATTAATTAATTCATAACAACTCACAATTAATTAAATCAGATGTTAACAGGAGTATTCAACATTTCGATTGTGTGATTCTTAGGTGTAACATCCCGAAATTTATGAATTTAAATTTTAGTAATATATTGGAACTTTTTGAAATAAAAATTGAAAAGTTATAAAGAAATTAAATATTCAACAAAACAAGAAATTGTTTAAGCCTAAAAAAAATAAAAAAAAATTATAAGTTATAGATTAAATATTAATAAGTTAAATCTTGAATAGAAATAAAATTTAAGAAAATGTATATTGTAATAAAATCACATAATTATTAAAAGTTAATAACTAAAACAAGTTGCTATAAACAATATAAAGACATAAGAGAACAAATGAACAAATAATTAAACAAATGAATCAAATGAATATGTTACTATACAAACCAGTAAATGTGTAAGCAAAAGAAAATAAGATAAAATAAAAACAAACTCTTACATTTAGCAAAATAAACAAAACAACACATATACATATATAAAATAAAAAAGAAAAAAGAAAAAAGAAACAAAACATTAGCTAATAATGAAATAAGAAGGCTGTAACATGAAAAGGGGGCATAAACATTTCACTACATACTTTCATTAAATGCAAGCATCTACAAAGAACATACCTTCATTTAACGTTATTACTGCATAGCAGATCTAAAAGCATGGTTAGTTTTTTTTATATACTTCAACTTGTACTTACTTTGCTGGACTCAGCTTATCCTTTCACCTGCACACCATCCTTCTTATATACATACACACATTCATATTTATTTCATCTCGTTCAAAACAAAGATAGTAAACAAAAGAAAACATCATATTTCATAAATTCAAAAGCATTCAGGTGATCAAAACAGAAAATAAAAAGAAGTTAAAAACCAAACCAGAGAGGAGATTCAAATCTGCAGTTCAAAGGAAACCCATATAGTCTTTATTTCAAACCTTTGTCAGGTGAGTGAACATCAACTTAAAGGCTTTAAGTTAACTGTAAAGATGATTCTGTGTTTGATGGCATTGTATATGTTATCTTTGAACATAGTTTGGTAAATATATATAGATATACAGGTTACTCTGCAATTTGTCCTTCTCTGTTATGGGTTACAGGGTAGATTCCCATTCAAACTCCAGTAGTTTTAATCTGAATCATAGTAAAGCTTCAGTTTTAAAAAAAATCAAACAATATAATGGAACTCAAATATGGTTTACTAAAAACAGATTTAAAACTCAAAGCTGTAAGATATCATCACTAAAGTTGTCTACAGGAAATCAAAAGAAAATGTGATGAACCCAAGTATTATGAAAAGCTAATTCAAATTCATAGCCTATATCCTTATTGCAAATAATGATTTTCAAAACGAAAATGAAGATTTTTAGATTTGTATTTAAGGGACAGTTTGAATATGAACAAAAATGACAATTTGATCATTATCTGGTGATAGAATCGAAATCGTATGCTAAGATTTTGGTTAAAGCAAGATTGATCATCGTTGAGTTCGAAAAAAATGTTGAAATTTTTTTCTATTGCATAAATTTTGAATTCGAATCTAAACTAGGGTTTAAGGACTGTTTCCAGTTCGCGTTGTAAATGGGATCGCCGCTCCACCTATGGGTGATCGGAATCCACGTCTCCGGTGCCAGTCGAGGCGTCACATCTTGATGAAGCTTCAGTAAGATTTTTGTGGCTTCTAATGGCCATACGTGGGAAGACGAGATGATTTAGTGGTGATGTACCGTTGGGTTTGTTCGATTGAACCACCTGAAGTTGAACCACGGTAGTATCTGAATTTCTGGGTGGTCGGCTAGGTTGAGTTAGTCATCATCGACTTGCTGATGGTCGCGAGGAAGGTCGGAGCGTCACCGTTCAGGCGTACACGTATACGCGTATCATTGCGTATCTGAACAATTGTGGGTTGTGGAAGAAGAAGTGGCATGGAGGAAGACTCGAAGTAATTCTCGGGGGAACTGGGGTTAGACTCGAAGGGGGAATCGAGTTGCTTCAGGGCTTTGTCGTGACAAAATTGGGACTTAACAAAATTTGCAAAATTTTAAGTACTCGGGTAGCTTTGGGATGAAACTCGAAGCAGGCAGCGTTCGAACTCGAGCGTGACTCGGGGGAGACTCGGGCTGGCCACCTGAAACAGCATAATTGTTTGAAGCTGTAGAAAACTTGAGTTTAAACAAAAAAAATTTTAGTATTCTTTATGAAATGAGGGTTGTTTATTAATGGAATGTGGAGTCAACAAAATGTATCGAGATGTTAAAAGAACATTCTGGTGGAAAACGATGAAGAGAGACATATCTATTTATGTTAGTCGCTGTGCTACTTGTCAGCAAATAAAGAGCGACCAAAAGAAAGTGGCCGGTTTACTTCAACCTTTAGAAGTACCGAAATGGAAGTGGGATCAGGTATCGATGGATTTCATCGACGGATTGCCACGAACCGAGAAAGGCAATGAAGCAATTTGGGTTATTATGGATCGTCTAACCAAAAATGCTCATTTCATTCCAGTTAAATCTACTCGTACTGCAGCAAGCTTGGCAGGTATTTATATATAGGAAATTGTTCGCCTCCATGGTATTCCCAGTAGTATAGTGAGTGATCGTGACCCGATCTTCACTAGTAGATTTTGGGAAGCATTTCAGGATGCATTAGGAACGAAATTAAATTTCAGTACTGCTTATCATCCGCAATCTGATGGACAGACTGAGAGAGTTAACCGAATTTTAGAAGACCTACTGCGTACTTGTGTTCATGATTTTGGTGGTTCTTGGGAGGACCATTTACATCTGGTTGAATTCTCATATAACAACAGTTATCAGGCCAGTTTAGAAATGGCTCCTTTTGAAGCTTTGTATGGTCGTCCGTGTCGATCACCTACATGCTGGATCGAATCAGGTGACAGACTTGTTCTTGGACCGGATATGATAAAAGAAGCCACTGAGAAGGTAAATTTTATTCGAAAGAAGTTATTAACTGCCCAAAGCCGTCAGAAGAGCTACTATGACCGTCGAAGGAGAAATTTGGAATTTCAAGTTGGAGATTCTGTATTTCTGAAAGTATCTCCGATGCGGGGTGTGTTGAGATTCGGGAAAACTGGAAAATTGGCACCGCGTTATATTGGTCCTTTTCCTATTCTGGAAAGGATTGGTTCTCTAGCATATAGAGTGCAGTTACCCAGCTGGTTGTCTGGCGTACATGATGTGTTCCATATTTCTAACCTTCGAAAATATGTGCACGATCCAGATGACATTATTGAAGAAGCTGCTCAGCAGGATCTTGAAATCACTCCCAACTTGGCAGTTAGAAGGGAACCGATGAAAGTTGTTGATCGTGATGAGAAGCGATTGAGGAACAAAATAGTGAAATTGGTCAAAGTTAAATGGAGTGGGGATCCAAAGGACTGTACTTGGGAGACTGAAGAGAATATGAAGAAATCATATCCCAAATGCAGAATTGACATCTCGACTTAAAACTGTGAGTAAATTCCTTATTGATAAATTCGTCTATTCTTTGTTTACGTTTTCTCTCTTTCAATTTCGAGGACGAAATATTCTTAAGGAGGGGATATTGTAACATCTCGAAATTTATGAATTTAAATTTTAGTAATATATTGGAACTTTTTGAAATAAAAATTGAAAAGTTATAAAGAAATTAAATATTCAACAAAACAAGAAATTGTTTAAGCCTAAAAAAATAAAAAATAAAAATAAAAATAAAATAAAATATAAGTTATAGATTAAATATTAATAAGTTAAATCTTGAATAGAAATAAAATTTAAGAAAATGTATATTGTAATAAAATCACATAATTATTAAAAGTTAATAACTAAAACAAGTTGCTATAAACAATATAAAGACATAAGAGAACAAATGAACAAATAATTAAACAAATGAATCAAATGAATATGTTACTATACAAACCAGTAAATGTGTAAGCAAAAGAAAATAAGATAAAATAAAAACAAACTCTTACATTTAGCAAAATAAACAAAACAACACATATACATATATAAAATAAAATATATAAAAAAGAAAAGAAACAAAACATTAGCTAATAATGAAATAAGAAGGCTGTAACATGAAAAGGGGGCATAAACATTTCACTACATACTTTCATTAAATGCAAGCATCTACAAAGAACATACCTTCATTTAATGTTATTACTGCATAGCAGATCTAAAAGCATGGTTAGTTTTTTTTTTATACTTCAACTTGTACTTGCTTTGCTGGACTCAGCTTATCCTTTCACCTGCACACCATCCTTCTTATATACATACACACATTCATATTTATTTCATCTCGTTCAAAACAAAGATAGTAAACAAAAGAAAACATCATATTTCATAAATTCAAAAGCATTCAGGTGATCAAAACAGAAAATAAAAAGAAGTTAAAAACCAAACCAGAGAGGAGATTCAAATATGCAGTTCAAAGGAAACCCATATAGTCTTTATTTCAAACCTTTGTCAGGTGAGTGAACATCAACTTAAAGGCTTCAAGTTAACTGTAAAGACGATTCTGTGTTTTATGGCATTGTATATGTTATCTTTGAACATAGTTTGGTAAATATATATAGATATACAGGTTACTCTGCAATTTGTCCTTCTCTGTTATGGGTTACAGGGTAGATTCCCATTCAAACTCCAGTAGTTTTAATCTGAATCATAGTAAAGCTTCAGTTTTAAAAAAAAATCAAACAAGATAATGGAACTCAAATATGGTTTATTAAAAACAGATTTAAAACTCAAAGCTGTAAGATATCATCACTAAAGTTGTCTACAGGAAATCAAAAGAAAATGTGATGAACCCAAGTATTATGAAAAGCTAATTCAAATTCATAGCCTATATCCTTACTGCAAATAATGATTTTCAAAACGAAAATGAAGATTTTTAGATTTGTATTTAAGGGACAGTTTGAATATGAACAAAAATGACAATTTGATCATTATCTGGTGATAGAATCGAAATCGTATGCTAAGATTTTGGTTAAAGCAAGATTGATCATCGTTGAGTTCGAAAAAAATGTTGATTTTTTTTTCTATTGCATAAATTTTGAATTCGAATCTAAACTAGGGTTTAAGGACTGTTTCCAGTTCGCGTTGTAAATGGGATCGCCGCTCCACCTATGGGTGATCGGAATCCACGTCTCCGGTGCCAGTCGAGGCGTCACATCTTGATGAAGCTTCAGTAAGATTTTTGTGGCTTCTAATGGCCATACGTGGGAAGACGAGATGATTTAGTGGTGATGTGCCGTTGGGTTTGTTCGATTGAACCACCTGAAGTTGAACCACGATAGTATCTGAATTTCTGGGTGGTCGGCTAGGTTGAGTTAGTCATCATCGACTTGCTGATGGTCGCGAGGAAGGTCGGAGCGTCACCGTTCAGGCGTACACGTATACGCGTATCATTGCGTATCTGAACAATTGTGGGTTGTGGAAGAAGAAGTGGCATGGAGGAAGACTCGAAGTAATTCTCGGGGGAACTGAAGTTAGACTTGAAGGGGGAATCGAGTTGCTTCAGGGCTTTGTCGTGACAAAATTGGGACTTAACAAAATTCGCAAAATTTTAAGTACTCGGGTAGCTTTGGGATGAAACTCGAAGCAGGCAGCGTTCGAACTCGAGCATGACTCGGGGGAGACTCGGGCTGGCCACCTGAAACAGCATAATTGTTTGAAGCTGTAGAAAACTTGAGTTTAAACAAAAAAAATTTTTTAGCATTCTTTATGAAATGAGGGTTGTTTATTAATGGAATGTGGAGTTAACAAAATAATAATTAAATCTTAATTTATTTAATTTTGATACATCATTATAAAGTCATAAATAATACATAATATAATGTAAAAGAAAATTAAAACATAATGTTGTTTAAAACTAAATTTTAACTTATTGAGGTGAATTATTGAACATGGTTTAAAAGAGATAATCAAAGCAATTTAAATTATCCTTTGGTTCATTTAAACAATTAATGATTAGTTAATATAATCCCTTAAGAAAAAAAATTATCTAGTAAATTAATTAATATTGAAGTTTTTTTTAAAAGATAATTAAGATTTAATAAATTAATAATTAAGATGAATTGTTTTTGAAATAAATAAATGATAAATTTATGAAAATGATTAAGATCTAATCAACTGTAATTAATTGTAAGTAATCATTAATTGAAAAATCAATAAAATAATATTTGGTTAATTTATCTCATTCGTTTTGATTAGTAAATAATTAACTATTGTTGTTAACTTATATTGATATCTCTGTTCTGTTTGTAATTCTGTATGATGAAATTGCCATGTTATTGCACTGTGATTATGATTTGTTCTGTATTGATGTGAAAACCCTGTTGTCCGTAAAACGACATTTAAACTTCGATGCGACAGGGAATCGGATTTCAGTTGGTTATCCGAAACCCACATCGAACCTGTGAATATTTGTGAATGACATCCATATGTTTTAAAATTTGACATTCATTATTTGAATTAGCCGGGAAAGGACCGTTGTGTCATATAACCCATTTCGAATATGTGATTCGACGTTATGGATAGCAATTGAAGACCGGTGTTGAAGACCGGGTATTTGCGAGAGCGATAGGATGATCTGTCGATTGACTCTGCACCGAGTTGCTCCGGTATAGAGTTCTCCATATGTGATGGGGAATCCGATCAGGATTGTGGATATCCGGATTGCAAGGACTTCTTTGGAAGTGCCTTCGGTTCTGTTCGAGCCCGGAACAGACTTGTATAGATAGTATGTCTGACATTACCAATTGAGATATAAAGCCGATTTCTTTCAAATATATTTCTGTTGGTGGCGGAGAATTTATTGTCTTAGCTTAACACCCTTCTCTGAGACGTACGAGCTCAGAGGTTATGTAGTTGAAGGTTATCAGCGATATGTTCCCAATTTGGTAATGTGACATGCTGAGTGTTGCTGTGAAATGATCATTGTGTTGATTATTTGTGATAGGATCATTTGTTTGATCGTCTATCTTTGTGATCATTTCTATGATCATTTGTTGACCCAAAGCACGGCTTTTGTATAAAGTGTGTTTTTGTGGACGTGACTTCGTCGGACCTCACACCCCGAAATGGTCGAAACAGGAAAGATGCAGCAAGGTTATTGGGGGTAGCACCCCTTAGGGTATGTGCATTTCCTTCTGGATAGAAGTGGTATCATGGTATGGAGCCCAGATACTTAACTTATGTGGATATCGCAGATATATATATATATATATATGATTTTGTGATTTGTTGCTGGGGCCCCGGTTAAAGGTTGGTTACGACCGGGAGATGGCATACTCGTGTCAGTAGTTACCCAGTTAGGGGTAACCCGGCCTTGTGTTGGTAGAGATCCGGTTTGGTTCTCGAGGACGTCCTTCCAGAGGCGTTCTCATGTGGCAATGGGAAGTTCCTTGGCCTGACCATTTGTTGGAAATCCAAAGAAACAATACGAAACCCTGTACGGTTTTAGTTGGCTAGAACCTGCCATGCAGCGTGGCGGTAACCTGCCACAAAACATGGTAGCTATAGTAGGCATACGATAATGGTCGTATGTTGGCTAAGATTAATATTCTATTTTCGAAATGATTTACTTCACTATGCACTAGTAATAATATCAAAGAATTCTTTTCTCGTACCAAGCATATTTAACTATCATAAGAAGAAATCTCCTCCAATTCTGCGTTTGCATTGTGTGTGTGGCAGGAGGTCTTATGGTAGTTCCATTTTTAAAAGCATTCCGAAAATTCTTTTATAAATCTTGTTTATTTAAATACAACTGTTTTGTTTACTCACACCAGTCCCATGACTGATCCGGAGTTTATTGTTTTCTTTCCTAAACTCTGGGTGCCCATTATTTTCACACGGGCAGCCTAGTAGCAGGTTTCTATATTTTGGAGTAGCGGTATTTTGGAGCTCTCATCTTAGAGTTATCTTAGGAGCTTTTGGAGATTACAGGTGTTTAGCTTTTGGGAGTTCGTTATCATCTCTCTCATTTGAGAACTTTTGGATATATGTTCACTGTTGTATTATCATGATGTTGTATTTGGAGTTGTAGTGTATGTATTATGTACTCTGTTGCAGTATGGATATTATGTTGATGTTGTAACAGTGATGTTATTTATGATATTGATTCTGTTCCGCTGTTTTATCTTCATCTAATTGTTGTTATAAGCTCCGGCGATGCGAATTTGATGTCGTTTATTGGACATCGAGTTTGGGTCGTCACATTAGGTGTAAATTCAGTTAGTGATTATTATCGAACAATTCAAATATTCATGTTTACATGTCACTTAGCAGGTGATGTGACATTATGGCCAAATTAATCACTTACATGGCTTCATTAAAATTCAATTTTACTTTATTTAAGTGTTACAGGTAGTGAAAGTTATTTACATCAATTCCCTTTGTCAAAATTATATCACATTAGGAGGTAATGGTCAAATTCCAATATCGTCCATACTCAACTGTATAGTCCAAACAAAAAGTCCTTGGTTTGATAATAATAATAATAACAATTAACCAAATTTCTCTGAGCGGATATTTGATTTTGAGTTGACTTTAGTTGACCATGATACTAGCCCATATAACCGAGGAGACAAATTTTCTCTTGAGCAGTGTCTCACTTCCAATGCTTCACTCGACTCAACTATAGTCGTTCGATGGACGACGTGCCACAATTACTTATAATCAAAGAGGAGTTTCCACATTGAAGCTCGTAGTATTCTCATATCGTGAGAATTGCATAATATTATTACATCGATATTTTCTATTTGACCTTATTATATTAACCAATAGAAAACTATCGAGTGAGTCATTCCACATTTATCCAACAACTGTCAGTGTGTAACCCCTTGGTCTCACAGCCGCCATGAATAATACATTACCTAACATTTCGAGAGTATTACGTACTCTTGTCTCAGCGGATGTATCAATATCTAGTCCCGATATATATTGACTAGGAATATATAAAATGATATGTTTATTTTTATTGTGTTAAATCACTCATGATTGCGATACACTGTAACTACTATCACAAAACACACCATTTATGGATTTTCTATAAGTATACTTTTAAATAAATTAATTGATATAATACATTATATCCAGTATGTAATAGAAATAAAACACCTTTTTACTTTAAACAAGATTGATAATCGAGTTAGGTATATGTAATAATTATATAATTGCCTCTAGGGCATACCATTAACTCTATCACCATATGGGTTGGTACCGACCGATAGGACTTATGAAATTTTTGAGATATTCTATTGAGTTATTCATTCTTGATATTTTCCCAAGTTTCTTGCTTTTTTTCTTTCACTATTTAATATATCAGACCCATTGAAATATTGTTTGGTTCAAGTACCGAATAATAGTCTCGCTATCTATATGTTTACAAGGGGACTAATATTATCTTTTTTGGAAAATGAGTCATCTTTTCAAAAAGGAGAGCACTCATATAATTTTATTCCATACTCAAAGAAGGAGCTTCCAAGAAGCATGATACTTAACAAAAACTTCCTCGTACAATGAAAGAAAAAGAAAAAATCTCCTCCCAAGTCCAAAGGCTAGAGCAAAAGAGTAGCAGTAGATCCAAAAAGATGGAGAAGCGGATAAAGAGCTAGATTACCCATAAGACTACTAAAATTTGGTCCATATATATGAATGTGTAAAGTCATAAACTATATCATCTATTCCTCCAACAAAAATAAAAGAAGAGGACCAAACAAAATAATACGATAGCAACAAAACAATCCAAAACTTCGAGATGAGGCAACAAACAAGAGTTAATCACTAGAAACTACTTTCAACTATCCAACTACGTAAATGCCAAAGTGTGAGCCATCCAATCCACAACAACCAATAAAACTGAAAAATCTCGATGAAAACACAAGAACAACACACACACTATGTATATTATGTGTATATGTGTGTGTGTATGTATGTTTGCATCTGAATGTGTAATCAAATGACTATGCACACACACACATATATATGTATGTATATACGCACCTATGTATGTATATGTATGGGGTGTGTGTGTTTTAGAAATGTAAAGCACAAATGAGTAATAGAGCATACACGATTTTCCATCAATAAAAGAATGTTCAAAGAGTTATCATTGTTCAAAGTATTCAATGGGTCATTATATAAGGCCATATTATGACTCCCAAAGCTTAAATTGATTTTTACCTTAAAGGTGTCAATTTAAATTTTTCCTTTTTAAAGAAAATCATTGAAGTAAACATTTTTGGCCAAGTTAGAACAAGGATTTAAACCTAGCTATAAACAAAAATTGCAATGGGGTAGGTTAGATAGTCAAATGGAATATTGACGTTATTAAACATTATTTGGTTCCTTTCAAACCATAAATACTAGCAGGTAATAATGATGAAGCATCAAGCAAAAGTCTGTAGTCTTTGGCCTAAAGAAATCTGATTTCATTCCTGGAGGATTATTATTATTTCTATCCTATTATTGTTTTTTCAATTGTTTATTATTGTTTTCCCATAAACTCAGGGTGCTCACTTGATTCAGTTGTATTTATAGTCATCTGGTTAGAAAAGTTTTATTTTGGATTGGAATAAAGAAGTATTGCTTAAATTTTTCACAAGTAGCTAGCAGGCAAATTTAAGGCAATTTGGCCCAATCAAAGGTAGCCTAATTGGTCTGCCACCAACCCGAAAAGGCCGAACCAAGCCTATGATATCAAACCAACCTTTCTACTCGGTAGGCTCTAAGACGTGGCTTGGCTATTTCAACTCAAAGCCAAGATCTAGACCAGATCCGACTCAATTACGATTGACTCCCCTATAGTGAACATTCAGCAACAACTAAAAACTAACATAATTCACCCGATATCACATTAGCTAATGGCCTACTCCTTCCAAGCCCGCCTAATAGATAGCACATCAAGAAAGAATAGCCCAAGCATATCCCATCTTTAAGCATGACTTCAGCACAATCAACTACAACTGGTACCGGGCCTCCCCCCTCCCCGGACGCCTCATGCCCAGTCATTTACCTATCTTCCCTCACACGGTCCTTAACAAGATTTCAAGTCTCTTTCCAGTTTTTGATAGCCGATCGACCAGCTCAGCGATGTGGATACTCAAGTGAATGACAAAATTGTCCATCCATCCATTCGACGCACCGTAATTGGACAGCTAAATTGATGTTGTAATGACCCTTAAGTTTTGATAAATAAATTGGTTAATTTAATAAGATTTTTGTAATAAAATATAGAAAGAAATAAAAACTTAATAATTTATAATGAAATAGTGTAAATTGTGCATTTAGTTATAAAAATTGAAAATAAGTAAGTAAACGTAAGGATTGAATTAATCAATGAAATAATAACTTAAATGAGATGTAATAAGGGTAATCTAAGTTGAATATTAACTATTTGAATGAAGTTACAATTAACGGAATTAATGTAAATTTTATACTAGGCTATAAATCAAATATAAGAAAATAAACGTAAATATTGAATTAATATATATTGAATGGTAATTGAATATAATCAATGTTTAGTAAGAAATTATAACATTGGTTTGGAAATGATTAAACTTGTAAGAATGTGATTGAGAGTTAATGATAACAAATTATTATAAGTTACATGTTTTGATGGAATTGGAAATAAATTTCAATAAATGTAAATAAATGTTACATTTATGTGAAATATAATACAATGCTTACGAGTTGTTAAATTGGAGTATATTAAGTTAATGAAGGGAAAAACAGGGTAACTAAGTTTATAAAGTAGTAATGAACTTAATAAAAAGATTTGAACTGAAACAAATCAATCCATTGAAATCCAATTTATAGTAAGTGTAATTATTGTAGCAATTGGAACTAAATATTATGAAATTGAAATAAAGATAAAATGGGAAAATGTTAATGCAGGTTAATAAATAACTAATTTAGTGCAAACCAAATTAATTGAACCAATTGTAAGATTTTAGCTGATTGTAATTAATAAGTTTGGAAATAAGTTCAAAGTGTATTAATTGACGAAATAATACGTAATAAACTGTAATTTGATAAAATCAATGTTAGTGTAAAGTAAAGAAATAATTGGAAATAATGTCAAATTCTATTTATAATATGACAATTGGTTGATTTAAAGAATTGAAATCGAGATTTATTAACTTATTGAAATTTAAAATTCAATAATTGGATTAATTGAAATTAAATGAAATTTAATATTTAATTATTACGTTAATAGAAATTTAAAATGAAACTTAGTATTACATTTATGAGTTTAAGACAATAATTACAAGATATGAAGGTAATATGATGAATTGAAATGTTAGTTTATTTGTAAAGTAATAAGTGATGTAATAAAGGAATGGAATCAAGATAAATAAATTAATTGAGACTTAAACCACAAATAATGTGTGAATTGACCAAAATATAGTAAATGGAAATATGGTAGTCAATAAATAAAGGATGGAATGGGAGCATGAATGTAATGAATGTAAAACAAATATTAACTATGTTTATAGAAAGGAATAATAGAGTGAAAAGTAAATTAACTGGGATTATTGAAAATTTAATTTATAATTTCTGAATAAAATGAAATTGAAAGTTAACACTGAATTTGATAGATCTATCAACTCTAAATTGACATATAAATTTTTTTAAATTAGTGTAAATGATTAAGAAAATTGAAAGGGGTAAAATTTGTCAATTATAGAATTGAGATTTAAGATTTGATTTAATTAATGATAAATTTATTTAATTAATGTAAAAATATCCATTTTCTCCACTGACTCAGATTTTGACGAAATCTGTTTCATCGAATCCGTAACAGTGAATTATTGTAGGATTTCAATTTTCGTAACGATCGGGCTTGTCGTTTGATCGTACGGACTCGAAACGCCCAGAAATCAATTAAATTGAAATCAATTGAAATCAATTTGAAATAACTTGATTTTAGCATAACTTCTTCATACGATGGAATTTGGACTTGAAACCTGTTCCATTGCTTTTAAAATATTTTAAAACATCTATTTTGATATATGGGTTGACCCAATTTCGTTCCAGAGTCAGAACGGGCTTTTCGGGCCTTTTTATCGTTCAACGCGTATATCCAATCGATCCGGTCCATTCTAATTTCAGATTGCCTATATATACCCTAGTTCTATTAGCTCCTCTTTCCAATGGCTGCAAATCCTAATTCCCAAATACAATTCCAAATCAAATCCAAAGCCAAAAATTCAAACACCACAAACCCTATCGAATTTTATATGGATTCGAAGCTCTCAATGAAAGCATCTCAAAACTGCAATTCATTATTGGTTTCGAATCATCGTTTGTCCTGAAATCGCAAATCATTTCTGGCCGTTCGTATTGGAATTGGATAGATCCAAAGGCGGGTCTACATCCGTTTGTCGATCGGGTAGTGCCGTTGTGTAGCTGCCGCGATGCAGGTCAAGTGGATGGGCTCGTTGGTCGCGACGTGGTTAGGAGTCGTTGTGAATTGGCGTGGGAATACAGCGGCTGCGGCGGTTAAGGGGGGCACCACCGTGGGGCGCGCTCAGGCTGAAGGTGCGGCCTGATGAGGGGAGGATGATGTCATCATTTGATCGGGGTCCGGTTGGCCATCGACGTGGCAATGGTTGGTCAAAGTTTTGCGTAGTAGGCGGCTTCATTCGCGACCTGTAGCTGGAGATGCATGCGCGTAAAGGGCTTTTAGAAGATGGATGACGTGGCCGCGCGATAGTGTTTGTACCTTTTTTTTATTTTATTTAATTTTGTTTTAATTTAATTTCAACACGTTCTAATCTATATAACATTGGCATACGAGGTCGGAGTTACACGCAATTTTCTCCGCTAGGTTCGTATTGGAATTCCGGACATTTCGGCCCTGGTTTAGACGAATTCTGAGATTGTTCAAATTTTGGGTTCAAATTGGATTTAAATTCAGTTTAAATTCAAAAGGTGAGTGTTTTAACCTACTCACAACTTCTAAAATTTCTTAATTGTGTTAAATTAATTTCTGATGTGATTTGAAAATCATTTATGTCTGTTTGGCATATTTTTAATCATCGTCCCAGTTAAATTTAATTTACTGAATTAAATTGTTATTAATTTATCTTTGCCTATAAACTGCCAGTTAAATAGTTATTTAATTTATTATTGAATATAAACTGTTAGTAAATAACTATTGTTTATTATCTGTTATATATTGATGTTATTGTTTGAATTGGATGATGATTGTGATAAATGGTTGATGATTGATGTTGGATGAATGGATGTTATATTGCTATAAACTGCAAGTTTTATGCATTTTTATTTTATTCGAGATTGCGGTTTGAAATGATATGTAACCGTATTTTTATTTTAAATTACGGATTGAAATGATAAATATCTGTATCACTTGACCATAGGGTAGAAAATTATATACAAACACCATGGTCTATATATAAAAATATTTTGAAATGATTTCTACGGCATTGTAAATAAATACATGATTTTATGAGATATTGATTTGGATATTTTATAAATATTATTTTATATATAGTTAAATTCTTGGTTTTAAGCTATGAATAAAATTGTTTAAAATAAAAAATAAGTTTAATAATAAAGTTGATTTTATTAGGATATAATATGGTTAAGTATTTATTTAATTATATTCTGTAGTTTATAATGACTTAAATGAGAATAAGGTGGGAAGATAAATATGAAATTGATTTGGGATTAAATAAAATTGAGATTTTAAATGCATGATTTTTATAACTGGATTTTGGTTGAAGATGAATTAAACGAATATTTCAAGTATGAATAAATTGAAGGAAATATTTAGTTATTTGTAATTGGAGTTTTATTTAAATGAAAATGGATTTATTATGCAAACATTTCAAAACTAAAAATAGAACATTGGATTGTTGATCGTAATTATCAACCTTAGTTTTGAAATTATTTAATACTCAAAGTTTGAAATATACTGAAATTGAAATGGTTTATTGAAGCTGAAAGTGAGTTGAAAGTTATGAATTGAGATTTAATTTAAGTGAATAAAATTGTGAAGTCGAGGAAATTATTTACTTTATAAAGTGATTTTAAATTCAAACTATTTTATTTTATACATTGTTTGAATATCCAAACCATTTATGTTTTGGAAGTTATAGTTTAGAAGCTATGAAGTTCGAAGTATTATATTTTGAAAGGTTATATTTCAAGTGTTTGGTTTCGAAATATTATTATTTTGAAAGTGCTATGATTTTCTTCAAAATAAAATGATATTATATTGATTTGGGTTTTAATGAAACGATATCATATTGATGGGTTTTTGAAACGAAAATGATATCTTATTTATATGGTTTTGAAATGGATATTATATTCTGGTTTTAAAAGTATAAACTGTTTTGAAAAGACCGAGGTGTTATAATAACGTTTGGTTGTTAAAGAGACCGAGATCGGAAGTTGTCATACTCTCTGCCAACTCCAAAAACCACTTTTACAACTGTGTATGCGGTGGAGATTCCAGAATGAAGTAGGATGGTGGCAGCATTTCCTTTGAGGTAAATACGTAGACCTGACTCTCGTGAGTTGGCATAAGGTGGCTAAAACAGGAGCGATTGACGGGCTAATGAGGTAGCACCTTTGATCGGACACATCCCTCCGATATTATACTTTGACTTTTGGATTGATTCGGTGGCCACTTTTGATTTTTTTTGGGGTGTGGCTCGAGGTGGGCGATAGCTGCGGCTATGCGTTACCACCGGCCAGGAAGCATAATTGGTATATCTATCATAGCATTGCCTAGTTGTGCCATGTCACCTACCATAGTGCGTCTTGTACGAGTTTGGTTTTCTCCCGTAGCCCGTGTGGTATCCTCTGGTGGCTTCCCGATCAGGAGGAACCATGATACTGGATGGACTACTGGGACTATTACGTGTTAAGGTGAAAAATGTAAAGCCTTAATGCTATTTAAAAGTAAGTTTACTTTACTATAGACATTATTATAATAGCGTATACTACTACATAGTAAATAGTTTAACGGATCCTTAGGAGATGTGAATCCCGAGCACCTCTTAAGTTACTGCACTCAAATTAGATAATGGATAGGAGATGTCAAATCCCGTAAACATCTCTGATGCCATTTACACTCATATTTCACAGTTGATTTAACTCTCATAAGATCTTTTAGTTCTGACTCGAGTGTTTTGTCTTTTCAATTCGCTCGGGTCAGCCGGAGCATTTCAGGATTTGGAAGACCGTATTCTGGAGGACGAAGGCGAAGATTTATTAATATTATTTATTATATTATTCCACTACATTCATACTATTCCGCTGCATTATTTATTATTCTGTGGTATGTGTAACTCTGATATGTAT
The DNA here is from genome assembly GCA_030765085.1 of Allium cepa. Classification (NCBI taxonomy): domain Eukaryota; kingdom Viridiplantae; phylum Streptophyta; class Magnoliopsida; order Asparagales; family Amaryllidaceae; genus Allium; species Allium cepa. The sequence goes on from CM060934.1 coordinate 187,207,880, forward strand.
TGTATAAGTATAATCGAATATTTTGTAAAACAGCTTCATGAACTGTATATTTGATTATTATATTTTATCGTTCCACTGCAAGATTCTGTTTTTTTTCTCTGCTTTTTCTTATTTATCCCATAACAATCTACCATTCTGTATGGTTTATCGTCGATTTAAAGCGTATAAAAAGGCGAGATGTTACATCTGGTATCAGAGCTTTGGTTTAGCGATAAACCTTAGCTTTGTGGGGTCTGACTCTTTAATAGGGTAGTAATACCCTATGATGAGTCGTTGAGTGTGTGTGTGTGTGTATAAGAGCGTATTTGTTACTGTTATAAAATTTAATATTGTGTTAATTTGTTCCGTTTTGTGTTATAAATTCTGGTTGGTGCATAGGATGCTATGACATCAATAGGGATTTCTAAACACTTAATAGGACAGACCAACACAATATTTATTTTGAATATAGGTGGATGAAATAATTTTGCCTATTGTATTTTCTATATATAAAATAATTTTTTTTATAAAGCTTATATTTGGTTGTAAATGTTGGTTGTTAGGTAGTGAAATTCATAAATATTGATTGGAATCAAGATTTGAAGAAAATAAAATTAATGAAAATTTAGAATCTAAGTTCTGGGGTTTTTGAAAATTTCTTTTGAATGATTTTGGGATATAATAATAATAATAGAAGTATTTTCGGATATAAATATTTCAATATAATTTGAAAGAATTGTTTTAAAGAAACTTTGAAAGGAAATAAGTTCTGTACTCCCCTCTCTGTCGCTAGAAAATAATTTCGGTGATGAGTGCACGCATCATCGACATTCATTTTCGAGTTTCAAAGTAGGAAGGCCACTGTAGAAGTTTTACTACAGATTTATTTTGATAAACAAATATAAATTTCATATTGTTTTAAGTGTAATTGGATATATAAACTGTAAGTGTATACCTTTATCAATTATTTTTAAAATGATTTGAAACTTAACCCGATATTTTAGTTCTTAAATTTCTGTTAATCAATAGTTTCGATTATTGTAGTGAAATAGAATGCAACTAATTAATAATTGGAGCCTTTAATTAAAATAATAGACTAAATGCTAGGTTATAAATGAAATAACAAGAACGTTTAATTTATTAAAAAGAAATAAGATGAACTTGTATAGTTTTCAATTGCATTCTTAAAAAGCATATATAACTTACCAAAATATGTAAAAAGTGGAACGTTAATAAAAAAATGTAATAGATATTGTACAAGTAATACTTAAATAATGAAAATGTTCAATAAAATTTACTTTATAAATAAGAAATTTGACATGATAGTAGTTATAAACTTGAGTCAAAATTTCAATGTTACCAATTAAATGAAATAGGAAATGGATAAAGTAAATGAAACTGTAAGAAATAAAATGTAAATTAAAGAGATAAATTATTATATGAATGAAAAGGAAATCAAACAACAAATGTTATGAAATGAAATTGATAAAAATTAACTTGATCTATTGTTTGGCATTGTTGCTTGTTTGGTTTATGGTTGTTGGGCAAGGATACTTTAAAATTGTTTGGATGTATGAATAATCTATTGCGTTTGTCTAAGACCGTTGAGTAAGTGAAATACTTCATAGTTGTTTATCATTCTATGTGATTTAAAGTGTCTTAACGCGAACAAACCAATTGTTTGTCTTGTTGGGACGGTCGATTTGTATTTGATGTGTTTGCTGTTGGTTGCAATTGATTGTTGTTTATGTTGATTGTTTATTAATGGTTGAAACAACTTTAAATATTTCATTTTATATAAGTATTAACTCTTTTTAGATCATATAAGTGAAATACAAGTTATGGAAGCAATTGCAACTGTTTTGGTTTCATAATTAAGCGTTAATTTCCCGACAAATAGGTACGTTTTCGGATTACGGTTTATAGCGTTATTATATTATTTTCTCGTGTTGGGATTTATATTATTTTGGAAAATATATGTTATATATTGTTATATTTGATATTAAATTTTCTCCCGAGCCCCTCCGTACAAAGGAGACTCTGCCGAAATTTTTCGTAAATTTCAGTCTTAGAAATTTTTTAAAATGTTTTCCAAACTTTATAAATTTGAATATAAAAAGATTTAATTCTTTATAAATCTATATATTTTATTTAAATTATCCTATTCTGTAAATTTATAGTTATGAATATAATGTTTTGAATAATATATATTGATTTATAAGTTCCTCTTTTCCCTTTTTTTCCTTTTCGAGGATGAAAAGTTTTGAGTGGGGGAGAGTGTAACGACCTGTAATTTTTGATAAATAAATTGGTTAATTTAATAAGATTTTTGTAATAAAATCAAGAAAGAAATAATTTTTTTATAATTTATAATGAAATAGTGTAAATTATGCATTTAGTTATAAAAATTGAAAGTAAGTAAAAGTTAGGATTGAATTAACCAATGAAATCATAACTTAAATGAGATGTAATAAGGGTAATCTAAGTTAAAAATTAACTATTTGAATGAAGTTACAATTAATGGAATTAATGTAAATGTTATACTAGGCTATAAATTGAATATAAGAAAACAAACTTAAATATTGAATTAATATATATCTAATGGTAATTAAATATAATCAATGTTTAGTAAGAAATTATAACATTGGTTTGGAAATGATTAAACTTGTAAGAATGTGATTGAGAGTTAATGATAACAAATTATTATAAGTTACCTGTTTTGATGGAATTGGAAATAAATTTAATAAATGTAAATAAATGTTACATTTATGTGAAATGTAATACAATGCTTAGGGGTTGTTAAATTGGAGTATATTAAGGTAATGAAGGGAAAAACAGGGTAACCAAGTTTATAAAGTAGTAATGAACATAATAAAAAGATTTGAATTGAAACAAATCAATCCATTGAAATCCAATTTATAATAAGTCTAATTATTGTAGCAATTGGAACTAAATATTATGAAACTGAAATAAAGATAAAATGGAAAAATGTTAATACACGTTAACAAATAACTAATTTAGTGCAAACCAAATTAATTGAACCAATTGTAAGATTTTAGTTGATTGTAATTAATAAGTTTGAAAATAAGTTCAAAGCGCATTAACTGACGAAATAATACGTAATAAACTGTAATTTGATAAAATCAATGTTAGTGTAAAGTAAAGAAATAATTGAAAATAATGTCAAATTCTATTTATAATATGACAATTGGTTGATTTAAAGAATTGAAATCGAGATTTATTAACTTATTGATTTAAAATTCAATAATTGGACTAACTGTAATTAAAAGAAATTTAATATTTAATTATTACGTTAATTGAAATTTAAAATGAAACTTAGTATGACATTTATGAGTTTAAGACAATAATTACAAGATATGAAGGTAATAGGATGAATTGAAATGTTAGTTTATTTGTAAAGTAATAAGTGATGTAATAAAGGAATGGAATCAAGATAAATAAATTAACTAATACTTAAATTACAAATAATGTGTGAATTGACCAAAATATAGTAAATGAAAATATGATAGTCAATAAATAAAGGATGGAATGGGAGCACGAATGTAATGAATGTAAAAAAAATATTAACTATGTTTATAGAAAGGAATAATAGAGTGAAAGGTAAATTAATTGGAATTATTGAAAATTTAATTTATAATTTTTGAATATAATGAAATTGAAAGTTAACACTAAAATTGATAGATTTATCAACTCTAAATTGACATATAAATCTGTTTAAATTAGTGTGAATGATTAAGAAAATTGAAAGGGGTAAAATTTGTCAATTATAGAATTGAAATTTGAGATTTGATTTAATTAGTTAATTATAAATTTATTTAATTATTGTAAAAATAGCCATTTTGGCCACTGACTCGGATTTTGACGAAACCAGTTTCATCGGATCCATAACGGTGAATTATTGTAGGATTTCAAGTTTCGCAACGATCGGGCTTGTCGTTTGATCGTACAGACTCGAAACGCCCAGAAATCAATTAAATTGAAATCAATTAAAATCAATTTGAAATAACATGATTTTAGCATAACTTCTTCGTACGATGAAATTTAGACTTCAAACCTGTTCCATTGCTTTTAAAATATTTTAAAACATCTATTTTGATATATGGGTTGACCCAATTTCGTTCCAGAGTCAAAACGGGCTTTTCGGGCCATTTTATCGTTCAACGCGTATATCCAATCGATCCGGTCCATTCTAATTTCAGCTTGCCTATATATACCCTATTATAAATCCTAATTCATTTCTTATTCCTCATTTCTGTACGTTCAGTTCTATTAGCTCCTCTTTCCAGTGGCTGCAGACCCTAATCCCCAAATACAATTCCAAATCAAATCCAAAGCCAAAAATTCGAACTCCACAAACCCTATCGAATTTTATATGGATTCGAAGCTCTCGATGAACGTATCTTAAAACTGCAATTCGTTTTTGGTTTCGAATCATTTCTGGCGGTTCGTACTGGAATCGGATTGATCCAATGGTGGATCTACATCCGTTTGTCGATCGGGTAGTGCCGTTGTGTAGCTGCCGCGATGCAGGTCATATGGATGGGCTCGTTGGTCGTGACGTGGTCAGGAATCCCTGTGATTTGGAGTGGGAATACAGCTGCGATGACGGTTAAAGGGGGCATCACGGTGGGTGCGCTCAGGCTGGAGGAGCGGCCTAATGAGGGAAGGACGATGTCGTCATTTGATCGGGGTCCGGTCGGCCATCGACGCGGCATTGGTTGGTCAAAGTTTTGCATAGTAGGCAACTTTGTTCGCGGCCTGTAGGTGAAGATGCGTGTGCGTGAAGGGCTTCCAGAAGATGAATGATGTGGGCCGCGCGATAGTGTTTGTACCCTTTTTTAATTTATTTAATTTTGTTTTAATTTAATTTCAACACGTTCTATTCTATATAACTTTGGCATACGAGGTCGGAATTACACGCGGTTTTCTCCGTTGGGTTCGTATTGGAATTCCGAACATTTTGGCACTGGTTTGGACGAATTCTGAGACTGTTTAAATTTTGGATTTAAATTCAAAAGGTGAGTGTTTTAACCCACTCATAACTACTAAAATTTCTTATATGTGTTAAATTATTTTCTGATGTGATTTGAAATTCATTTATATCTATTTGGCATATTTTTAATCATCATCCCAGTTAAATTTAATTTATTGAATTAAATTGTTATTAATTTATTTTGCCTATAAACTGGTAGTTAAATAGTTGTTTAATTTATCATTGAATATAAACTATCAGTAAATACCTATTGTTTATTATCTATTATAGATTGATGTTATTGTTTGAATTGGATGATGATTGTGATAAATGGTTGATGATTGATATTAGATGAACGGATGTTATATTGTTATAAACTTCAAGTTGTTATGCATTTTTATTTCATTCGAGATTACGGTTTGAAATGATATATAACCGTATTTTTATTTTAAATTACGGATTGAAATGATAAATATCCCTGTCACTTGACCATAGGGTAGAAAAATTATATACAGACACCATGGTCTATATATAAAAATATTTTGAAATGATTTCTACGGCATTGTAAATAAATATTGATTTTATGAGATATTGATTTGGATATTTTATAAATGTTATTTTATATATAGTTAAATTCTTGGTTTTAAGCTATGAATAAAATTGTTTAAAGTATAAAATAATTTTAATAATAAAGTTTGATTTTATTAAGATATAATATGGTTAAGTATTTATTTAATTATATTCTGGAGTTTATAATGACTTAAATGAGAATAAGGTGGGAAGATAAATATGAAATTGATTTGGGATTTAATAAAATTGAGATTTTAAACCATGATTTTTATAACTGGATTTTGGTTGAAGATGAATTAAATGAATATTTCAAGTATGAATAAATTGAAGGAAATATTTAGTTATTTTTATTTGGAGTTTTATTTAAATGAAAATGAATTTATCATGCAAATATTTTGAAACTAAAAATATAACATTGAATTATTGAATCGTAATTATCAACCTTATTTTTGAAATTATTTAATACTTAAAGTTTGAAATATATTGAAATTGAAATGGTTTATTGAAACTTAAAGTGAGTTGAAAGTTATAAATTGAGATTTAATTTGAGTGAATAAAATTGTAAAGTAGAGGAAATTATTTACTTTATAAAGTGATTCTAAATTCAAACTATTTTATTTTATACAGTGTTTGAATATCCAAACCATTTAATTTTTGGAAGTTATGGTTTAGAAGCTATGAAATTTGAAGTATTATGTTTTGAAAGGTTATATTTCAAGCGTTTGGTTTCGAAATATTATTATTTTGAAAGTGCTATGATTTCAGAAAGGATATATTCGAAATAAAATTATATTATATTGATTTGAGTTTTAATAAAACGATATAATATTGATGGGTTTTTGAAACGGAAATGATATCGTAAATGGATATTATTTTCCGATTTTAAAAGTATAAACTATTTTGAAAAGACCGCGGTGTTATAATAACGTTTGGTTGTAAAAGAGACTGGGATCGGAAGTTGTCATACTCTCTGCCAACTCTGAAAACCACTTTAACAACCATGTACGCGGTGAAGATTCCAGAATGAAGTAGGATGGCGGCGACGTTTCCTTTGAGGTAAATATGTGGACCCGACTCCTGTGGGTTGGCATAAGGTGGCTAAAACAGAAGCGATTGACGGGCTAATGAGGTAGCACCTTTGATCGGATGCATCGCTTCATTATTATACTTTGACTTTTGGATTGATTCGGTAGCCATTTTTGATTTTTTTTTTAGGTGTGGCCATGGTGGTCGGTAGCTGCGGCTATGCGTTACCACCGGTCCGAAAGCGTAATTGGTATTTCTACCCTGGCATTGCCTAGTTGTGCCATGTCACCTACCATAGCGCGCCTTGTACGCGTTTGGTTTTCTCCCGTAGCCCGTGTGGTATCCTTTGGTGGCTTCCCGATCAGGAGGAACCATGATACTGGATGGACTACTGGGACTACTACTTGTTAAGGTGGAAAATGTAAAGCCTTAACGCTATTTAAAAGTAAGTTTACTTTACTATAGACATTATTATAATAGCGTATACTACTACATAGTAAATAGTTTAACGGATCCTTAGAAGATGTGAATCCCGAGTACGTCTTAAGTTACTGCACTCACGTTAGGCACAGGATAGGAGATGTCAAATCCCGTAAACATCTCCGACGCCATTTACACTCATATTTCACAGTTGATTTAACTCTCATAAGATCTTTTAGTTCTAACTCGAATGTTTTGTCTTTTCAATTCGCTTGGGTCAGCCTGAGCACTTCAGGATTTGGAAGACCATATTCTGGAGGACAAAGACGAAGATTTATTATTATTTATTATAGTATTCCACTATATTCATACTGTTCCGCTGCATTATTTATTATTCTCTGGTATGTTTAACTCTGATATGTATTGTATAAGTATAATCGAATATTTTGTAAAACAGCTTCACGAACTGTATATTTGATTATTATATTTTATCGTTCCGCTGCAAGATTCTGTTTTGTTTTTTTCTTTCTCTGCTTTTTCTTATTTACCCCATAACAATCTGCCCTTCTGTATGGTTCAAGTCTGACGTGTGTGGTTTATCGTCGATTTAAAGCGTATAAAAAGGCGGGATGTTACAGATGTGGCTTACGATCAGCATTAAATGTGCATTTAATGCAAGCCCATTCTTGGTATAAAGAGGCAACGAATACTTTCTCATCCACCTCCCATCTTTTAGCACGCTTTACAATTGTCGATCATCCACCTTTGCAATCAAATCAATAGTCAACCACATTTCCTGCCACCTCTATAGCGTGATCTCAACCGTACACCATCCACTTCAGTTACTATAAATCACCCTTGCTTTACAACTTCAAAGCGGTTAAGCTTTGGTTGAAACATCCAAGAATCTAGAATACTATGCATAATTCAATGCTCTTATTACCACATAATTCCTTAATATTACTAGCTTTTTTAGTCTTAGGTCCTCATTTTTTTATTATTCTCTTGTAATTCCATGTAGTTGTAAGAGAAATATATAGTAAGAAGATTTCACGGTAGATGTAGGCAGCTTTGCCCAACCACTTTACATCTTGTTTTACTTACCTTTCAACCATGAATTTAACTCCTCATTTTCACTATATTTAAGCCTTGAGATTACCAAGTAGTCTTTGCTTTTCACAACATACTTGTATCATTCTGAGGTTGATTTAAAAGCTAGTCCACATTCTGGCACAAAAGGAGGGTCTTCCCCCAAAAGCTATCCTTTTTCCACACCTTTCAACTTTGCCAGACTTGATCTGACTTGCTACTATAGACAATCCTCCATCGTTCGGAGGTAACAACTCTAACGAGCACTAAACCAATAGCAACACTCTCACCAATGCTACCCAATCCAATCTTAGCTCCAAAGAAGAAATCTGACGTGCTGTACTACTACGGCTATCAAAAGTGGGTTGAATGGCCTATGAAGTAAATGGCTTAAGGATGTAGATAGATGCTCAAGCCACCATGAACTTTGTCCCACCATCTCCTCTAACGGTCGACCTGGTCAATCCACCCATAGACTAGGATGGTTTGCCAAGATCCCCTGAGCCTTGTCTACCAATCTCACCTTGATAATCTCCCCATGGCTGCTCGATACCTAGGGAATTGAACTATTAGGAAAACTGCCAAACACCAAGGGAGGTTGCAACCACGCTATAGTTGCAATCAATTCTTCCACCAAATGGGTCAAAGCTGAACCCCTAACCAAGGTAATAGTCTTCAAAATAACATACTTCATAATAAAGAACATCATATGCCATTTTGGCCCGCCTAAGAAGATCTTCACTAATAACGACACTCTATTTAAAAGCGGTCTCTTCCAAGATTTTAGTATAAGAAATAGAATCGAAAAATGCTTCTCTTGGATATTGGAATCCATCAAATAAACCATCAAGACTACTCTCAAAAAGCATCACATGAATGTATTAATTCATAAATTAATATGAGTGTGTGTGTGTGGAATACGAGAGGTGCCTACTCTTAGACCAAACTTATCCAATGTAAAAAGTTAATTGCCACACATTCGCTAAGTATGCTAGCCATTCTTGAATCCAAATTGAATGCTACTCTCTCTCTTAAGGCTGCCACCTATATTAACTCAACATGGAAAATGATCAACAACCTACCTGAAGCTCCTTTTGGAAGAATTCTTATTATTTACAATCCTTCTGTTTATTTACTATCTCCTATCTTAGCTACTCCTCAACTTATTCACATGCATTGCTTCCATACCTCTTCTTCCACTTCTTTCTACATCACTGTTATATATGGCTTCAACACTGTCTCTGTTAGACAGAGTTTGCATAATCTCCTTCCATCATTCAGACAGGAAACACATCCATGGATTGCTATAGGAGATTTCAATTGCTCTTATATGTCATCTTATAGGATCGGTGGCAATCCCCTGTCCCGTAGAGAGACCAGACCCCTCAATGATACAATTACTCAATCAAACCTTGTTGAAATCAAAACTGTTGGTGCCCCTTTCTCATGGAATAATTTTAGAAGATCTTCTCCTCGTTCTTTCTCCAAAATCGATTTCACTTTCGCCAACCTGTATGCCCGAAATGCATGGCCTCTCATTTCTAACCTCCTTCCTATGCCAGGCCTATCTGATCATTCACCTCAAATAATTTCCTCTGGTGCTGCTATGATAAAAAGGAACACTAATTTTAAATTTTTTAACGCTTGGATACATCACCCTGAATTTTTCCCTATTGTTAAAAAGGCTTGGACTTCTCACTTTTTTGGTAACCCAATGTTTATTTTGCAGTGCAAGCTTAAAGCTGTCAAAAAAGAGTTGCAAGCTTGGTCGAGTTGCAAATATGGCAATGGATCTCTGGCTTCTTCCACGCTCTTTCTCAAGCTTCAACACACAAAGGAGGCTCTGCTGGGTGATCCTTTAAATCAAGATCTTGCTGTTCAGGAAGCTAAATTATCCTCCGATCTATTTGATGCCTATAGGCAGGAAGGATTAATGGTAAAGCAAAAGTCGCGTATGGACTGGTTCGTGGATGGTGATAAGAATACTGCTTACTACCACTCCTCCCTTAAAGCAAAACAAACTAGAGAGCAAATTACTACCCTGGTCAACGACAATGGTGAATACATTTCCGACCCTCCTATTATTGCTAATATGTTTCTTGAGTACAGTAAATTATTAGGCAACAATAATAATTTCTCCCCTCAACTTGACCTGATTGATTCTGTTAACCTTCCCAAAATCTCATCGGAAGAGAACGAAATGCTTTCTACGGCTATTACTGACAATGAGATTAAAACAGCTTTATTCTCTCTCAATGCTAACTCATCAGGTGGTCCTGATGGGTTTAATGCTTCCTTTTTTACGTCACGCTGGGAGATTGTTAGCCCTCTTTTCCTTAAGGTGGTTCATAACTTCTTCAACAAGTGCAAAATGATCGGTTCTGTCAATGCCACTAACATTGCTCTCATCCCTAAACTGAAAAATGCCTGCCATGTTGTTGATTTTAGACCCATATCTTGCTGTAACACTATATACAAATGCATATCCAAGGTCATTGCCAACAGACTTAAGTTAGTTCTGCCTAAAATTATATCCCCCAATCAAGCTGCTTTCCTTAGCGGTAGGAGTATTCTGGACAATGTTTTGCTGTCTCATGAACTTCTGAAAGGTTATAACTCCTCTAACATTTCTCCCAGATCCATGTTCAAACTTGATATTTCTAAAGCTTTCGACTCCCTGCAGTGGGATTCCATTTTTAGAATCATGGGTTTAATGAATTTTCCCCCTCATTTTGTGGCGTGGATCGAAGCATGCATCTCTACGGCAAGGTATTCCATAATGGTCAATAAATGCAATGAGGGATACTTCACTAGTAAACAAGGCATTCGGTAGGGGGACCCTATGTCTCCATACCTTTTCATTATGGTGATGGAAGTCTTGACACAAATCCTCATTCAGCAAGTTCATGAGGGACTATTTTCTGTTCACCCTAAGTGTAAGCATCCTCTCATAACATCCCTTATGTTTGCTAATAACTTGGTAATTTTTTTCAAGCCTTCAATGAAGACAGTTTCTTCAATTATGGACAGCCTCTCCAAGTTTCACAAACTTATTGGCTTATCTATTAACTTATCGAAGTCTGGTATGATGATTGCAGGAGTGAGCACTGAGGTGACTAACCAAATTACTAATTTTTCCTCGATCATGATACGTTCTGACTGTTCTAGGTACCTTGGTATCCCCCTGGCAACTTCGAGAATTGCTTTCTCCCAATGTATTCCTCTTTTTGAGAGGATTACGGCTCGCATGTCTTTGTGGACAAATAGGTTGCTTAGTCAGGCTGGGAGACATACTTTAATCAACTTCATTATTTTTTCCATGACTGTTTATTGGGCTAAAACTTTCATCCTGCCTTCTAAGCTGATAAAGATGGTTAGGATTGCTATGTCCAATTTCTTCTGGCATGGTTCTATTCAATCCAATAAGTTAACATCCTGTGCATTTTCCAAACTTGAACTGCCTAAGTCCAGGGGTAGTTTAGGAATAAAGAGTATACTGCAATGGAATCGTGCTGCCATGGTGGTACTTATAGACAATATTCTGAATCATAAAGACAATATCTGGGTTAAATGGTCTCATAAGTACATGCTTGGCAAAAAGAAGAATTTTTGGATGATGGCGGTGCCGCAGTCATGTAGCTGGACTTGGCGCAGTTTACTGAAGCTCAGATCCATTTGTCTTCCATATGCAAAATGTAAAGTTGGCATCTCTGGTGGTGTGTTCTTTTGGCATGACCCATGGGTTAAGGAAGGTACCATACTCTGTCACCACCTTCTATTTAACGAACAAGTTCAATCAGGTATTCGCCCTGACGCATTAGCCATTGACTATCTTCCTGAAGGTAATATTGTCCTTCTATATTCGAGTAATCAAAATGTTTGAAACTACTGGAACCAAATAAAAGATTGTCATGTCCCATTATCCCTGCACGATGGTATCTCATGGACATTTTGTAAGGACAGATATAAGATTGGTGGATTGTATAAGCTTCTCGTATGTCAGAGTAACTTGGTTACCTTCTCCTGGCATAATAGAATTTGGCTTCGACATAACACGGAGAGGCAGAACTTATTCCTTTGGAAGACTCTCAATAACTGCTTGAAAACTAAGGTTAAGTTGAGACAACGTGGTGTTATCATCGATACTACATGTAGTTTCTGTCATGCTGCAGATGAGGATACCCTCCATTTGTATTTCAACTGTCCATTCATCAATAATTTATGGTGCACCCTTAACGCTACCATCATCCGGAGGACCGTATCCGCTAACAGTGAGGTAGAATGGAATTTAATCTACAAAGCGACGAGATGGAAATGCGAAGCAACCTACGCTTTTCTGTTTACGCATAAAATCTTTATCTGTACGATTTGGGATGAGAGGAATGCAATTATTTTCTCTGCCAAAAGGAAGAATTTCACCTTACTGAAAGCTCGTTTAATGGAGGGAATTAGAGATGGAGTTCGTGCTTCCAATCATTTGTTTCCTACCTCATTCCTCTCTTCTATCTCCTGATTCCCTTTCCCCAGTTTGCATGTGTAGCTGTAGTGTGTGTTTTCTTTTATTTCCTTTTTTATCTGTTATTTGTTCTTATTAATATGTCTGTCCCTCTCTGTGTTCTAGTCCTATTCTTGCTTGCCTTGTTGGTTGGTTTGTTCCTCTCTGCTTTGTATCCATTCTTGATATATTAATAAAAATGGTAGGGGCCCATTTTTTAACCCCGCTGGCCTTGCCAAAGAAAAATATTTTATTTAACATAGAATATTAGATTGTAGATAAATTACGAGTATGAACATTAAATTTTATGCACACGACCATCTCTATTGTGACAACAACATTGCATATAGAAATCTCACCTAACTAATTAAGGAACAATGATTTATGTATACATAGGTGTACATGAGCAGTAAATTATAATAGCATGATGATATATTTAATTTATAAATAAAAGATTACCAACTACAAATGCCCTCAAGTCCACCTTAAATAGTGAATTCTCTTCCTCTGGATGTTACTTGATTCGTTAGATTGCTAATCCAGAATCACCGACATTTTGCTATCAAATAGCCTTAGTTTTAAATTGAATTTAATTTGAGAATTTTGGGATTGCTTGATATGTTATATTTTCCTAGAAAGTAGAAGGTATGGGTGCCAAAAAATCCATATGATTAGGTTTTGAGATCATTATTTAAAATATTTTGAATAAGAGAGAAAATACGAAAATATCTAATACTTCTCACTTAATCTCAACATACATCTCTAAATCAGTATCCTTTGTTTTACCATCCCTAAACCATGTCATAGCAACAAATCCTCTCTCAAACCATCATGAGTCAGTAGCCCATTTAACCTAAATTAAATATATAATTATATAATTATATTTATATCTCTTAGCGACCGATACATTTATAATTATTATATGTATAATATTGTTTATTTCTCGAATCATATTCAAATTTGATAATTAATATTTCATCAATATTAGTTAATCTAATTAATTTCCAAAAATTACAAACTAATTAAAAAAATTGGTCTAAAGGGAATTTATCATTTCGGTCGTGTGACTCTTGGGTGCAAATTCGACCAGCGATTAACATCGAACTATTCAAATGTTAACGTTCACACGTCACTTAGCAAGTGGTGTGACATTATGACAAAATTCATCGCTTACTTAGTTTCGTTAAAAAAAATTAGTTTAATAAGTGTTACCCAATTGTGACATTGTCTACACAAATTCTCTTTGTCAAAACTATATCATTTTGGACTTATGAAGTTTGGTAATGGTCAAAATTCCAATATTAGCCATATTCAGCTTTGTAGTTCAAATACAAAGTCCTTGGTTCAATAATAATAATATTATTAACTGATATACTCTTGCTAGAGACTTTGACTTTGAGTTGACTTGAGCTGACCGTGATACTAACACCATATAATCGAGGAGATAAATTCTTTTTTGAATAGTGCTTCACTTCCAATATTTCCACTTGATCCAACTATGATGTCTTGATGGATACCAAGTCATGATTTGACTATAATCAAAGTGCAATTTTCATATTGAAGATCCATAGTATTCTCAAGTTATGAGAACTATGTAAATCCGTCACATTGATATTTTCTGTTTGACCTTAGTTATATTAACCGATAGAAAACTATCGAGTAATTCGTTCCATCGTTATCCAATAACTATAAGTATGTAATCCCTAAGTGTCCCAGAAGCAATGAGCAATGCGCTGTCCAATATTTGAAGATCATTACGTACTCTAGTCTTAATTGATACATTGATATCTAGTCTCGATGCATCTTAACTAAGAACAGTCAAAATGGTATATTTATTTTTATTGTGATAAATTACTCATGGTTACAACACTTTGTAACTACTACCATAAAAATAACATTTATGGGTTTTTTATTAAATGTGTTTTAATTAAATTAATTAGTTAATATAACCACATTATGTCATGTATATTATAGAAAGAAAATACCTTTTATTTTGAACAAGATTGGTCAACGAGTTAAATATATGTAACAAAATTACATATGTGCCCCTAAGGAATACCCCTAACTTATGCTCAAAACGTAAATATGTCATTCAATGACAGTTTTTCCAAAACCCTTTTAGGGAGATTCATACAAGATCCCCCACAAACAATTATTACGTGTAGACATTCGATTTGCACAACCTACCAACTCCTTGGCCTAGGATATGTTAGGGTTTCTTATAAACCCTTATCTTATATGATTTTGTAAACTATTATTTAAATGAAATAATAAAAACCTTTCATACTACTCTTAAGTACATGACCTTGCAAAAAGAAATTAACTCAACTTCACTGACAATTAATCATATTTTCTCTAACAAAGTTCGATTAGCCCTAATCGATATATCATTATGTATCACATGGAGGAGTGACTTTTGAGATTGAAACTTTATTCATGTTTAGATACATTCAAAACTCTTACCAATATACTCACCCATTCGATCAAATCGAATCATTTCTATCACATGTTAAATTATATACTTCTTTCGTATATTCTATGGACTTACCATAGACTTATGCATGCGTATCAAATATACATTTTCTTGTTTGTGACAACTCATCAGTGAATACGACGAAGTACGTGAAATCATTTTAATATTAGTAGGCATACAATTGCATGCATCTATATGTATCAATTCGAAGAGTTCAACAACTTCTACAATGCTCCCACTAAATTGGTGCATAATCCTTAAATGTTTGAGATATAATTAACCAATATCATATGATTCATAATCTTATAATAAAATTATTTCTCAAAACTATGGTTTAATCTATAATTCCAAAATAATTGTAAATAATTTTAGATACTTTTATACTTTCCAGTGCATCAATTTTGCTATGAAAACAAATTCCACATTATAATTTTATTTCACAACAAATATTCATAATATTCATATTGAATTATAATTATGTCTATTTTTCAACTAATAGTGAAAAATAGTCATTATTTCATAAATAATATTCGGTATGTTTTTTAAAAATAATTTTCATACTTTAATGTAATTAATTAGTGCTATATGGCATGCTCCTACTATTTCCACCATTACTATAATAGTGTGCTAAATTTGGTGGTCCATTATTCACTTTATATATACTATTTATCTCATTTACCGTAATTAGTTTTCAATGGAGAGTTCTTTGATCAAATATCTTGAATTCAAAGAAATAAATCTCATAAAAAATAATTTTCTATATTAAAATACATTTTGGAATGGAAATCATTTTTTTTTCAATGTTAAGTATCTATTATTATTATTAAATTCTTATTTTTGATGCTTCTTTTTGAAGTAGGAGTGACTATTCACTCTCTTCATCCCAACTGAACACATTTACTCTTGGACATTCGTTATTCTTCCTAAATGGTCAAACCAATCAAAAGAAAAACCTTAATATAATGTCCTAACGAACTCTTTACAAAAGCGCATTTGATTATCCTTAACTTTTGAGGACATCAAATATGTTGCACTTTGCGTGAACTGATCAAACTGGTAGTTCGGTGATCATGTTCTTAGATTTATATTGTAGTTTTGGTTTAGTGTTATATTTAACACAATGCATTTCTTTTGGTAAACAATCAAACTGAATACATAATCTCATGCTAAGGTTTATTTGATATTTTAAATGAAGTAATTTCCTTGAATTATTGTACATTACAAAAACTTTGACCCATTACTATATTACATTTATATGTGATTGTATATGGATCGTATATCCACAGTCTTATATTGCTTTTGGGGTTCGAAACTCATAGAATGCAATACACGGTCTTGACCAAATAAATGCGTAAATGACCAAACTATGAATGTATTTAGTAATTGTAAAATCAGGCACTCGCGTAGGTGTTGAAACATTAACATGCAATAAGCTTTTATTGGTAAGCATATGTTATATTTCTATTTGTCAATTTTTAATTCATTTATATATCTTAATTGATAAATATTTAATCAAATGTATTAAATGCACAAAATTATCAATGTAGATTATTATACCATTACATAACACGTATTCTTAGAATATTAGAAAGGTTAAATGTTATCACGTCATTTTCCTAATAAGACCCCACAAGTCTTTTATGTTTCACCAAACCCAAAGCGAAACAGAGAAGTCTTTCGACTTCACTGGTGGGTGTTAGGACTTGTATATCTTAGGATTCTGACCTTGAGGAAAGCTCAACAAATCATACTCCCATATACGATATATAACTCCTTATCGGTTGTATCACACACAATTCCTAACATGTGATTCCTTGTCTTAGTCCAACCTTTACCTTGAGGAAAGCTCAACAAGTAAAGTAGGACTATTCACTTAGACCTATCATTTCGGGATGGCCTAAGTGTAATACACAAACCTTAAGGAAAGCTCAAAAAATATGTACGGTTATCTTACCTCGTCTATTCAATATATTAGTAGCACTATACATAATATCCCTAGCTAGAGGAAAGTTCAATAACTAAAGAGTATGCAAGTAATTTATTAATATATAAATGATAAAGGACAACTTTATATTAAAGATTCATAATCTTTAATATATTATATCAAGTGATATCGACTTATGGAATAATGTATTAATTTCTTATGAAATACCCTCCTGATTTAAGTGTCGGACATATCTGAAATCACAATATGTGTACAATACGCATGTATTTATCTCTTAAATCTATTTAGTTTATACATTCATATTACATAAGTTTTGCTATTATATAAATTTTATATTTCATACTACTTATTTAGTTAACAGGAAAACATGCACAAAGACAAACTTGAAAAAAAAATTAGGCTGAAGGATAACAAGTTTGTTTTTTAGACGGAAGGACAATGATAGTTATAACTGGCATTTTGTTTAGTGTAAAATTGAATATAATGCTAGATATAACTAGTATTTTGTATTGTGTAAAAGTTGAATATAATGCTAATTATAACTAGCATTTGTCTTTCAGCCTAAAAAAGAAACTTGGTGTCCTTCAGCCTAATTTTTTTCAAAGTTGTCACTCTCCCTAATTCCCTCTTTAATTAATTTACTTTATTAATCTAATTAACAAATTTTTGAATTTTTGAAATTAATATATATTTCTTTAAACATTTTGAAAATTTTATTATATTATAACCATTATAATATATTTATATCTTATTTTGAACTTGAAATCTTATATTTTAATTTTCACATAATTTTGAAAATTTATATTATTACATTTATAATATTTTTCTTATAATAAATTTAACTTTTATTTTTAATTTCAAAATAATTTTTAAATTAGCTCAAGGCCCAATTTAGTTTGAGCCTTTTCTATTACGGATAACCATTTAGGCTGCGAGCTTAATGGTTAACCTAAATATATCTAATATATACTGCATAGATTATTGGACTTTGATACCATTGTTGGAACCGGACCAGCCTACGGTAGAAATAATGGGTAAATTTTAATTTTTTTACTTTATTGGGTCTTTATTGGGCCTATGAAGTCTAATTTATTTAGATCATTTCTAAATTTGGTTTAAAAAAATCATGTATTTTATTTAAATTGATAAAGTAATGTTTGAAAATTATTTAATTTATTTTCACTTACTATATAAGCATACATTATATCGTATACATATGTATATGTGTATGCATGTGTAACATGATATTTTGTGCAAGGTATAACATGCTCGTATATAGATGTTGAGAATTACGTCGCAACAGATACATTAGCTCATTTTATTTGTATTGTATGTTGTCCAAATATTTACATGGACTTACAGTTATAAATTTCCAGGTGATTATATATGTATGTATGTATGTATGTATCTGTACATAAATATGCTTTATTATATAAAAATATAACAAATATATATATATATATATATATATTATAAGTAATAATTAATATATATATATAATTATTCATTTATAATTTTATTTAAACATTTACAAATTAAATTGAACTAATTATTTAAAAACGTGCGTATCTGTATATATAAACAGTAAATATAATAATTACTAGTCAATTATTTCATAATAAATTATATACATACATATATAAATACATACATACATACATACATACATACATATATATATATATATTTTAGCTTTTCAATTCGAAAATACTTTAGATATGAAATTATTATGATTTTAATATTTTAATATATATATACATATATATTATGAATTAATTGATTTGCTTGTCATTAATTAAATAATATAAAATAATTATATACTAAGATGTCAAATTTTAAAGTTATCCAAATTCTAGGATAATATTCTAGAGGTTGAGAAAAAATTTCAGGTTTTTCCTAATTAAATCAAAAATTTTAATTAATTAAATATTAAATGGTCAGTTTTTAATTTAATTTAAAAAATTATAAAAGTAAACTAAAAAATTCTGAATTTTTTTATAAAAGCTTCTTACAAGATGAATTAATTTCTAAAAAATAAAAAAATTGAATTTTTGAAATATTATTTAATTTATGTGAATGCATTAAAGATTATTGTAATTAAATAATAATAATTAATATCTAATAATAATACAAATTTTTTTTGGCTCTTATAATTCATAATAAACATAAAAATGTGTTAGAATAATATTAGATCGATATTATATTGGTGTGTGTGTATATATATAAAGGTATATGTATTGATATAAATTATGTGTATGTATTCATTCACAAATTAATATATGTGTGTGTATCTATTAATTAATTAATGTAATATTAAACTAAGATATTTTATTTAGCATAGAATATTATACTAAAGATAAATTATGAGTATGAAAAATTATTTTTTGCACGTAACCATTCTCTTTTTGACAACAACATTACTTATAGAAATCTCACATAACTAAATAAGAAACAATGATATGTATATACACAGGTGTACATGAGCCGTAAATTATAATAGCATGATTATATATTTAATACATAAATATCAGATTACCTACTTCAAATGCCCTCATGTCCACAATGAAACAGTAATATCTCTTCCTCTGGATGTTCTTTTATTTGGATTACTAGTCTAGAATCGACCTTTTGCTATCTAATAGCCTTGGTTTTAAATTGAATTTAATTTGAGAATTTTAGGATTATTTGAGACATTATTTTTGGTCAAGAAGAACAAGGTATAGATGGCCAAAAATCCATATGATTAAGATTTTGAGATCATTATTTAAAATAGTTGAATAAGAGAGAAAATAGGAAAATATCTAATACTCCGTCTCGCTTAATCTCAACCATACATCTCCAAACTGATATCCTTTGTTTTAGCAGCCCCTAACCCATGTCATAGCAACTAACTCCTCACTAAAACCATCACGGGTCATCGACCTATTTAACCCAAATTAAATATATATAATTATATTTCTCATATCGACCAATATTTTTATAACTATTATAAATATATATATCTAACAATATTTATTCCCCAAATCATATTCAAATTTGATAATTAATATTTCATAAATATTAATCAGTTTAATAAATTTATAACATTTACAAGCTAATTAAATCATTTGGTGTAAAGAGAATTCATCCTTTCGATTATGTGACTTTTGGATGTAAATTCCGTCAGTGGTTGGCATTGAACTATTTGGATGTGAACGTTCACATGTCACTTAGCAAGTGGCATGACACTATGGTCAAATTCATCGCTTACATGGTTTTAGTAAAATCCAATTTTAGCTTAATTAGCGTTACCTGGTTATGACATTATTTACACCAATTCTCTTCGTCAAAACTATATCACTTTGGACTAATGGAATTTGGTAATGGTCAAAATTCCACTGTCATCCATATTCAATTTTGTAGTCCAAAACAAAAGTCCTTGGTTCAATAATAACTATTATTATTAATCAAAATGCTCTAACCAGAGACTTTTACTTTGAGTTGACTTGAGTTGATTGTGATACTAAACCCATATAATCGAGGAGATGAATCCTCTCTTGAATAGTGCTTCACTTCCAATTCTTCCACTCAACCCAGGTATAGTCACTCAATGGATGCCATGCATTGATTTGACTATAATCAAAGCAAAAGCTTTATATTGAAGATCCACGATACTCTTAAGTCAAGAGAATTGTGTAAATTAGTTGAATCAATATTTTCTTTTTGACTTTAGTTATATTAACCAACAGAAAAGATCGAGTGAGTTGTTTCATAGTAATCCAATAAATATCAGTATGTAAACCCTAAGTGCCCCAGTAGCCATAAGTAATACACTGTCCAACATTCGGAGAGCATTACGTACTCTAATCTCAAAGTATGTATCGATATCCTGTCTCGATGCACCTTAAACAAAAATATTTAAAATGGTATATTTATTTTTATTGTGATAAATTACTCATGGTTACAATACTTTGCAACCAATATCACAAAACATACCATTTATGGATTTTCTATTAAATATACTTTTAATTAAATTAATTAATTAATATAACTACATTATAAAAAGTATATAATAGAAATAAAATACCTTTAATTTGAACAAGTTAGTTAATGAGTTAGATATATATATAACACATTACATAATTGCCCCTAGGACATACCTCTAACTCTATCAGTTAATACAAAGGACCCAACCGTAGGGGCCCTTGGCCTAAATTGGGACGGATCTTATGTCGTCTGATAGGTTCAAAAGCTGGCGCTTACGATATCTTTCACTCGGACGGAGAAGTGCTCTCGTACTCTTAGAACCCTGTTCAACTCTGGGCCTAGTACATATGAGAATCGGTCGTGACTATAAGGTTGTGCAATGCTTGACTTTTATGAATACGTTGAAGATTCCAAAAGCCCATTATCCAACACTTAGCTGACTATCCACGATGGTGAATTACCTAGCATTCAGTTACTTGTTAGCAACTACCAACCTTTACTGCAAGGTGCATACTGGGCCATGCTCCCAGCCTACCGCTAGGCCATCCAATAAAGGATGAGTTTTCATATGCTCATTTTCCTTGTTGGGGACCGCGGACCTATGTCGCGATGTGCATAGCAAGCCATGCTTCCCTCTTGCGGACTAGATATCCACAAGGGTGAATTAACATGCATTCATTTTCTTGTTGGAGGGCCACAACCTTAGTTGTAAGGTGCGTAGAGAGCCATGCTCCACACTTGCCGCCAAGTTGTCCAATAAAAGATGATTTTTTTATGTGCTCATTTGCCTTATTGGGGACCACCGACCTAAGCCGCCAAGTGCATAGTAAGCTATGCTCCTCGCTTTCCAACCACTATCCACAAGGGTGAATTACCATGCATTAATTTCTTTATTGAGGACCGCCAATCTCTACTATAAGGTGCGTAACCGATAGACTTAAAGGTATACCTAAGGTGAAATTATGTAATTTGTTACATATATCTAACTCGATGATCATTCTTGTTCAAAATAAAAGGTGATTTTTGTATATTATATACTTAATATAATGTGTTATATTAACTAATTAATTTAGCTAAAAGTATATGTAATAGAGAATCAATAAATGGTATTTTTTGTGATAGTAGTGACAATTGTTGTAATGATGAGTGATTCATCATGATAAAATGAACATACCATTTTAAATATTCCTAGTCAAGATGTATCATGAATGGATATCGAAATATCCGTTGAGACTAGAGTATATAACGCTCTCCATACGTTGGGCAGTACATTAATCATGGTTGTTTGGAGCATCAAGAGGTTATGTACTGATACTTATTGGATAAAGATGGGATAACTCACTCAAGAGTTCTCTATTGGTTAATATAATTAACGTCAAACAAACAATCTCGAAGTGGTGATTTGAACAATTCCATTATCTTGAGAACTGAAAGAGTCAAGGGTATGCCTTAGAGGCAATTATGTAATTTATTACATATATCTAACTCGATAACCAATCTTGTTCAAAATAAATGGTGTTTTCTTTTTATTATATACTTAGTATAATGTGTCATATAAATTAATATATTAAATTAAATTAAAAGTTTATTTAAGGAAAATCTATGTATGGTGTGTTTGTGATAACAATTATAAATAAATGAAATCATGGGTATTGTATCACTATAAAACACATCATTTTAAATATTCCTAGTCAAGATACATCAAGACTGGATATCGATATATCCATTAAGAACAAAGTACACAATGCTTTCCAAATGTTGGACAGTCTATTGCTCACGACCACCGAAGTACCTAAGAGTTACGTATTGATAGTTATTAGATAACTATGGAATGACTCACTCGATAGTTTTCTATGGGTTAATATAATTAAGGTCAAATAGAAAATATAGATATAACTGATTTATGCAGTTCTTTCAACTTGAGAATACCCTCGATTTTCAATATGAAAGCTCTACTTTGATTATAGTCAAGCCATAACACGACATCCATCGAGTGACTATAGTTGGATCGAGTGGAAGTATTAGAACCGAAGCACTATTCAAGAGAGGATTCATCTCCTCGGTTATACAAGGTTAGTGTAGAGATCATTTGAAATCAAATTAAAGTCAAAGTCTCTGTCAAGCATTTCAACTAATTATTATTATTATTACTGAATCAAGGACTTTGTTTTCGGACTAGAAAGTTGAATGCAGATGATTTTCAATATGACCATTAACAAATTCCATAAGTCCGACGTGTTATTATTTTGAAGAAGAGAATTGGTGTAAATAATAGTCACAACCGGGTAACATTTAACAAATTAAAAATGGATTTTCCCAAAACCAAGTAAGCGATAAATTTAGCCAAATGTCACACCACCTGCTAATTTATGCGTGCATGTTAATATTTGAATAGTTTGATACTAATCGTGGACCAAATTTACACTCGACGGGTCACACAAGTGGAAACGATGAATTTTCCTCTGACCAAATGATTTAATTAATGTATAATTATTATATATTAATTAAATTATATAATATTTATGAAATTTTATTATATTTTATTTTTATTTGGTAAATGAATATTAATTATATTTATAAAAGTTATAAACACATTAACCGATATATGATATCAATATGCGTTTTATACAGATTTAAAATGCAAAATTATCCATTCAGGCTCAAATGGGTTTAAGATCCATCACATGGGCTGATGGGATTGGTTGAAACATAGAGTATAAGCGGCTCAAAAATATGGGTTAAAGGGCTTGAAATTGGATAGACAAGATTAAAGGATATAGAGTAAAAGATGAGATCATTAATTCTTTCCTTTTCATCCTCTATTTAAGCATCTCTTTCTCCATTTGATTTAGAAATTTTGGAGCCTATTTCTAGTCATTGCTGGCTAAAAATCCCCTTTGGTCTCTAAATCTTATTAAGTCTAAGCTAAGTCAATTCAATTGTTATTCGATAGCCGGTGGTCGATGGTTCAAGGCTAACACTTTGTTGGATCGAAAATTATTTCTAGGAGCATATAACATCATTTTAAGTTGTGCTGAAGGTTTTGGCTACATGGTACTTTTCTAATTTATTGGCAAACATTAATTTTTAATTATAATGTTAATTTGTATGTATACGATACTATTTGTAAGGTGACGATTCGAATATGTGGATATATTGTCACATTATAGTTGGTTGTATGCATATGTAAAAAAATTGTGTCAATTCATTTATGCATAGCGCGGCTCAGAATTAAAAAACTACTTTTTTTATTAAATTAATTTAATATATAATATATACATATATGTATATAGTTTATAATTAAAATCATATATTACACATGTGTAAAACATGGAAATTAAATTTCATATGTTTAATAAATATAACATTTTCGGCAGTAAGAATATTTATTTATTTATATATATTATTTTTAAATAATATTTAAATCAATATATCTTATAAATAATTATATAAATTCATACATTTATTATAAAATATATTTTATATTTTATAAAATTTTATTGATGCACTTTAAGGTCGTGATAAAAAATAAAATTTTTATTTTTAAATATTTATATTAAAAACTGATAATTTAAAATTGAATTTTGAAATTGTTTTAAATTATAAAATTATATATTAAAACTTCAAGTTATAAAATTTCATGTAAAAATTTTCTAGAAATTTTAAGCTTAAATTTGATTTTGAAAAATATTTTTTTTATTTTAAATAATTTTATATTGTTTTGCTAATATATATATATATATGTGTATATATATGTATATATATGTATATATATATGTATATATATATATATATATCTGTGTGTGTATGTATATGTATATATATATTCAAAATTTAAATAAAAGAAAATAAAATATATCATGAGTCATGTGAAAGATAAGTTCAATATATATATTTAAATAAAAAATTATTTTTGTTATTTATTTATGTTAATATACATATATACTTTATTATATATATAAGCTTTTAACGTACCCATTCATATGTACATACACACAGACATATATATATATATATATATATATATATATATATGAGGAGCGCTTAATGGTACCCTTTTTTGTAGCACCGTTATGGCTCCTTGATTTCCACTGCACATTCGGATTTAAATAATGTTTGCTTCTCTCCCTTCCACATCATAACATTATTCAAATCGAATTGTGTGGTGCAAATCAGGGGCCATGAGGAGTGCTGCAAAATAGGGGTGCCATTAAACGCTCCTATATTTGTGTATGTATGTGTATATAATTATGTATTCATAAAGAACCATTTTTGACATTGCAGCAGAAAAATATATTTATTAATTACATTTTAAATGATATAAACATATTAAACAGTAATATATATATTGTTAATATTGTATGTATATATATGTTCATGTATGAATATTTTTATATATGCGGGCATGTTACACCTTACACAGATTGATATGTTGCACATCCATACACTAATATATGTGTATGTGATACACACACACACACACACACATATATATATTTAACATAACATAAATTAAATAATATAATATCATTTTATAAATTTAAATGAAATAAACTATTTTATTTAAATAAAACTTAAAAATGTTCAAAATAAATTAGATTTCATAGTCCAATAAAGACCTAATAAGATAATTTGTTTTTGAAATTCAACCATAACTTTCGATGCGTACTGACCCGGTTCCAACAATGACAGTAGAGCCCAAACAGTCTATGTGATCCAAAATTTTCATATTAGGGCTAACTTTTTAAAGCCTACCCACATAGTAGCCTACCTATAAAAGTACAGTCTAAGGTTAGGTATGGGTAATCAAGTACTCCGCCCTACCTAGCTATTAGCCTAGCCTGAAATGATGAGGTAAGCCTAAAAGGTTATCCCTAATAGAAAAGGCCCAATTTGAATTGGGCCTTGGGATAATTTTGAATTGTTTTAAATAAAAATACAAATTTCTAGATTTGAAAGTTAAATTTAAAACAAGAAACATATTATAAATATTATAATATAAGTTTTCTAATTATTTTAAATATTGAAATAAAAGTTTTAAATTTAAAATAAAGTATAAAAGTCATAGTATAAATTTAAAAAATATTTGAAAATATTATAAAATTAATTTTGAAAATATTGTTTATTAATAAGATTAATAAATTAAATGAATCAATTATATAAGTTAATCAATTAAATATATATATATATATATACATGTATAATATATGTAAAGATATATGTTATGTTGTCTTGAATAGTTTAAGACAGTATGATTATACATGTATATAAAAGAGTTTTAAATTAATAAATATTTAGCTAAAATTGTTTGAATTTATTAATTAAAATTTAATTAATAAATTGATATATATATAATAAAGGTTATAGTATATAATAAATATTTAATATAATGTTATTAAAAAATATATAAAATTAAGTAAAATGTTAATTAATGAAATATGATTTAATTAATATAATATCATATATAAAACTATTATATAAGTAATATGAAATATAATAGTTATATAATAATAAAACTTATATAATATTAATGTATAAAATAAAGGTGGAAAACTAAGAAACCCTAAATAAACTTAAGCAATAAATACATGCATAAATATAAGTATATCGTGATTTTCGATGCGTCCGACACTTAAATCACGAGGATATTTCAAAAGAAATATATTATTCCATAAGTTGATATCACTCGATATAATATATTGAACATTATAAATCTTTAATATAATGTTGTCCTTTACTATATATATATATATATATATATATATATATATATATATTAATAGATTACTTGCATACTCCTTAGTTGTTGAGCAAACTCAAGCAAGGGATGTTATATGTAGTATTATTAATATATTTAATAGATGAGGTAAGGTAATTATATGTATTTATTGAGCAAAATTAAGGTACATATACTATACTTTGGCCATCGTAATATGGTGGCATGAGTGAATAATTGTATGTCGATTTGTTGAGCAAACTCAAGGTTGAAGTGAAATTAGGACAAGGAACCAAAGGTTAGGAATTGTACATGATTTAACTGATAAGGGGTTATCCATCATCCATGGAGCTATGACTTATTAAGTAAACTCAAGGTTAGAATTCCAAGACTGAGGAGTCCTAACACCCACTAGTGAAGTCGAAAGACTTCTATGTTTTGAATTTGAGTTTGGTGAAACATAAAAGACCAGTCAAAGCCATATTAGAAAAATGAAATGATAACATTTAACCTTCGTAATACTATAAGAACACATGGTATATAATGTCATGATAATATACTTTGGTAAATTTGTGCATTTAATATGATTAATAATTACAATTAAGGTATACAAATGAACTGAGTTGAAGATTGCCAAATAGAAATGTTACACACACACGCACACTTACTATCAATACTTGTTGGATTTTTAATGTTTTCTATACCCTGCAAGTTCCTAACTTTACAACTACTTAAAACATTTGTAATTTGGTTGCTTACGTGTAAATTGATCGAGACCATGTATTGCATTCTACTACTTCCGAACTTAAGAGCAACACTAGACTATGGATATTTATGTTTGTAAAACCACATGTTTTTACGTTAAGTAAAATATAAAATTAATTAATAATAAATTATGAAAATGGAATTTTTGTAACCATTGGAATTTGTCCATAAAACTTACATCATTAGATTGGTGACAATTTTCTGATCGACTTTCATATATAAACTTTTCCCGTCGGAGTTCAAATAGAAAAGTTATCAATGCTTGAGTTTCGTAGTTGGAAATAATTATATATGCAATTAAGGAAATAATATAAAATTAACTAATGATAGATTGAAGCCATCAAAGTTAACGGTGGCTTAACATTTAAGCGACTGAATTAAGGTAAGGGTAACTGTGATTAAACCTTAACTGAATGATTATGGAAATAAATTAACGAAGAAATCAAATGACATAAAATGCCCTGAATTGGCCTATGTAGGTCGACCATGACCTAGCCACAATCGACCTTAGGCTGTCGACTTGGGCTTAAGGTGGTCGAACCGCATTAGGTTAGGGCGACAATAAACTTAGACCGTGTTGCCCAGATCTAATTTGGTTCCATTCGACAGTTAGCGTAGGTATGAACCTCTATAAATTATGGCTTAGGGTTCCACTTCCAAATCATTATTTTCCTAAGGAATGCGGAAGTTCTATCACTTAATTTTCTCCTCTAAAGTTTCTAAATACAAAAAAAAATAGATTGCATGAATAAATATGGAGAAGAATAGAAAAGGATAGAGGATAGGAAATAGGTTCAAATCAAGTTGCTATGTTGAAGGTAAACTCTAGATCTTGTTTTAATTACTAAATCTAAATCTAAATCTGTAACGACCCGCTATTTTGGACCATTCAAATCGACAATAAAACCATACATGTCCGACTTGAATAATTCAAAATACCGAATTGTTAATTAAAATTTGACAAAACTTAACATATATAGTAAATAAATCATCACAGATCACAGACACAGAGTAATATAATGCAGCGGAATAGATAAAGAATAGTAGTTCATGAAGCTACTATATACATTGGAGTTAGAAATAAAATACAACTGAATATCTTAGATGTAGTGAAGTCTCCAGTATGCGCAGATGACTTCTCTGAACAAATCAACAGGATGACTGAAAGGATAGATAGCTGGATCTTCAAGCAAGGCTCCAACTTCGAAGGTGAGTCTCAAATGCTGTATTACTCAGTCTGACCCGAGCGTAAAGCAAAACACAAAACGCTCGAGTCAGGATTAACATTCTAATATCAATAAATCCAACTTAAGTGAAATATCAACTGAAATATAAATAACTTAAAGGATGTTTGGGATAACCATCCTCTAAGGGTCCAGGGAACTATCTACAAGGTAGAAATATACACTATACACCGTGGTCGTTTCAGCTTAATTTATACTTCAAAACCAAATATCATTTCACTTCAAATATCTCTATATTTCCCAAAATAGTATTTACATATATTAAATAATTTATACAGTAAAGTATTTTCAATTTTAATTCAACTCAATTCCAAAAATAACCACTTCAATTTTATCGATCTCAAATTCGGATTTGTAATCACAAAATACCCCTTTATATTTCAATATATTTCAAGACTTTAAGTATTCAACGTTTCAAACTAAATTTTTATTCAATTTAGTTTTCTAAATAATAAATTCAAATTTAGTTCAACCTAAATTTTCATTTTAATTCAATTTAGTTTCTAAATAACAAATTCAACTATATTGATTTCAAATACAGATCCGAATCTCAAAATAAACCATTTAAATTCCAATATAGTTCAAAGCTTTAGTATTTAAATGTTCAATTTAACAGTTTCATATAGATCTCGATTTAACCTCATTATTATTTAGTCTTGAAATACTCCCTCATTAGATACAATATCATTTAAGTAACCTTAAATTACATTTTACTCAATATTTTCTTTAATTTATTTAAACGTGAAATATTCATTAAATCACATAAATCAAAAATCCAGTTAGAAAATCATACCTTTAAATTTCCCATTCAAAAATTTCAAATGGATTTAATTAAATAAATCCTCATTTAAATACCATTTTTAATAAACCCAAATTTATCTCTCAATCTTAATTATTTAATTTATTACAAGAAAATCTATTTGAAATATAGATTTACATAAATACTCAACCATATTATCCGTACTAAATTAATCTAATTTAAATCTAATATTACGACTAAATCTATATATAAAATTTCCATTTATATAATATCTTAAGAATCAATATTATTTAAACCATATATTTTTTTCCAAAATTATAAAAATTATTTTCAGAATATTTATATGGACCAACGGTGTCTGTATATATTTCCTATCATATAGTCTAGTGCTATGGATATTTATCATTTCAATCCGTACACTAAATATATACGGACGGATATCATTTCAACCCGTAATCCCAAATTCAATTAAATGAAAATGGCTTGGGTTTATCATTTCAACCCATAACAATTTTCTCCTATTCTAAAGTCCATTCGGGCATGTATCATTTCAACCCATAGTGATTTCTAAACTACAGGGAACTTGCAAAGTGATAACAGATAATACAATAAAATAATAGGCATATATCATCAATAACAATATAATATAAACAACAGGATATGGTGTCATATCCCGCAGGTGAACAGTTACAGATAATAGCATATATAACAAATTTAAATAACTACAGCAGCATATTTCAATTGTCGTTTCAATTGAAATCAAATTTAATGAATAAAAGAATGTTAATCATGAGTGATTGCTCACCTTTCGAGGCTAGATAGATTGGAAAAAGAATTGAGCTACACTGGATCACGATCTAGACATCGAACAAATCCAAACAAAATTTTCAAAGCGAAGCAAGATTGGCACGAATACTATGGACAACTGATAAATAGAGATCGATGAAAATAGATCAGAAACTGCTTTATGTAGACCGAAATGAAATACAAATATTATTCTATTATATTACTCTCTTAACCAATATTAGTTTTGAAACGCATTAAAATTACATATACATACATACGTTTTCAAACAAACGCAAATAATAGAAAACTGCAAAACTATGTTTAAAACCAATATTAACATAATTTTTTTATAATCATATTTAAATCAACATTTAAGTCAACATTCCACACTATTATTGTTAAGACCAATATCGACTTTTCTTAATTTGTTGAAACACTACACACCTTATACTTGATATAAATTTACCTTTTGCAAAATATTTATAAGAAAGAGAAGGGCGAGAGCACAGCTCCAACTTAATTTAACAATTTAAATTCCAGTACTTTCTTTAATATTAAAACAGGCTTCAGGCATTTCTTACATGTTAACACTTACATTAAACTTTCTTTATCATCTTAAAAATATCAATGTCAAATTTTAACCCATATAATCACTAGTATAAACTTAC
This sequence comes from Allium cepa, assembly GCA_030765085.1. NCBI lineage: Eukaryota > Viridiplantae > Streptophyta > Magnoliopsida > Asparagales > Amaryllidaceae > Allium > Allium cepa. Next base: position 187,238,775 of record CM060934.1, read on the forward strand.
ATTTTAAAACAACGGATCTTAGATCTTATAAAACTGTATTTGTATAATAATTCATCTCTGGACAGACACACAAACTAACTTAAAATATATTATACTATATATTCTCCCCAAAATTTTATAACTCTACAACTATATTTCAAACAACAGAAGGAAATTTAAACCCATGCAAACTCTACCTATATATCAAACTTATGTTTTATAACTTACCGTACATTAATATGTTTATAAATGTATACTGTCCCACAATATATATATTATAAAATTAACACCTTTTTATAAACAATACAATATAAAATTAACACCTTTTTTTTTATAAAAATCTTACATGCTGTAACATATATGCAGACTGCTAAACATCTTATATTATATATAAACAGTATGAAATAACCCAACGTATATTCAAAGGTCAGACTAAACAAATTTCAATAAATACTCATATAAAACTAACCATAGAACAAATGCAAATGTTTATAACTTTATATTTAATGTATACTTGCGCTGCACTATATAAACATACTTATAATGTAAAATATATACTTGAAGCATGTTATGCTTAAAATAAAGGAAAAACAAAAGCAATATAAACAATAAGAAAACAAAAGAAAAGGAGGAAAAAGAAAAGAAATAAGAAGAAGAAAAAAAAAATTAGTGCAGCCATTTACCTACAGAAGAAGCTTCACACGCAAGAGAGGAGATGAAGGTCTATTGATATGGAGTAGGGTATGTACGAGTGATTTGTATTTATAAGAGAAGCCTCACATTGATAAAGTGGAAAGAAATTTTGTTTAAAGTGGCAAGAAATAAAGATAGTAATGGCTAGAGGAAATTTAGGAATTTATTCCTATAATTTAAGGAGAAGTGAAAAAAGAAAGAAAGAGGAAATAAATTAAAGCAAATATATAAAGAGTAAATGCTGGTGAACAGAGGAAATAAAATGAAACAAATATGTATATAAACATTGAATGCTGGTGAAAAGAGAAAATAAATTAAAACAAATATGTATAAAGATTGAATGCACATGAATAGATAAAATGCATTAAAACAAATATGTATAAAGATTGAGTGTGGGTGAAAAGAGGAAATAAATTAAAACAAATAAGAAGAGAATGGATTGATTTAAAGGAAAGGCAATGAATGGTTTAGAAATAAATAAATGTAAAACGTATACGTTTTAATTTCAAAAAGGAAAGAAATAAATACGGGATGGCAACAGTCCAAATGCATGTTAGGCAAATAATAGAATAAATAGAAAAGAAGGTTACGTGATTTCAGGCAATTAATAAAGTAACGGCTAGGTATAAAACCAAAAGTGCAAATGAATTGTTAAAAGAAACGAAAACAGTGAGCTGAAGGTGCGAATAAAATTTTCAAAGCAAATGAAACGTAAAATTGCCCATGATTTATCAAAACGTGATTTAAGCAAAATAAAACGAAATGAAGAGTAACGGTGGGAATGTTTATAAGCACAGGGAGGCAGAGTAACAGTCAAGAATTTATACGCAGTAAATTAAATAGAAACTTTCCCTGAGATTCAGCTGACTTAATTAAAACAATTTATACATTTCATACGTGAGTGCGTTGGTTCAGGGAAAGAAAAAGGCAAGCACTAAATATTTAGATGGCGTTGATTTAAGTGGAATAAAACGTTACTAATTTATGGTTTGAACGTTTTTTAAACAATGCGTTTTATTTCTATTAGATAAAAGGAGGTAACGGAAAGGGAAAATTTATTTCTTTCCCTCTTAAAAGAATGCACGTCTACTTGTATATTTATTTATGTAGTTAAGGTAAAATTTTATTTCCTTTCGTAATATTTATCTTTTTCTTTAAAAAGTATACAACAAATATCAGTAGAACAACCGCAAAATAAGTATTGTTCATATATATATTGCGGTGTGAATTTTAAAAATGCGTAGAACCTATGCAATAATATACACCCAAAATTAATGCAAAAGTAACGCTTTTTAATTAATACGATTTTCTATTTTATACGTTATTTATTAAATATCGTACCCTTTAAATGCGTAATTTAACAGTTTCCTTGTGCACTATAAATCTTCTTCAAATTTATTACTTGAATAAAAGATAGGATTATGATTACCTTCTTCTCTGATTACTATTACCATTTACAAAGCGATTTATTATTCAAATGGACAAAATATTACCAATTTTTTAAAGCAAGTAGATAATCCAATCCTTTTATTAAAATTCCAATTAGAGTTATCCTTTAAACAAAGTTAAAAAATTTCAGAACTTCCATTTTATACTTAGAATTTTGGGAAAAGATTAAATCAAATTAAAAATACATATTAAAACAAATTTCAAGGTTTTATAAATAAAAGAATAAAGTACTAGAAAAACTAGGGCTGTTACACTCTCCCCCACTCAGAACTTTTCGTCCTCGAAAAGGAACGAAAGAAGGAAAACAAAGGAAGATAAGATAGTAAAGCAAATATTTAAAAAGGATATATCCAACAAGGAAGGAAGGTAGATTTGGAAAACAGAATCAAGGTGAATAACTAAACTGAGCAGATAAGGTAGATGCAAGGAATAGTATCGGGCACGAATAATTAATCTAGAACCATAAGAATTTAAATTTCAAATATTAATTCAAAATTTCTTTGTTGGGAAAAATACCTTTATAATAAATAACTTTATAATAATACTTTTATAATAAAATACTATTATATCGAAATAAATTTTCCTTTCGAAAATACTTTTATAACTCGATGTTTTAACAAGTTTATCCTCGTTCTTGCAGACTCTGGCCATGCGTTGATCAGGCGCAAAGCTAGAATTCTTCAAGTACTTGGTAGACCCGTTTCAACACCTAGTGAAAATACTTGAAAAACCTTTTTTTTTAAAAACAGATATGGAAAGTACAATCCAAACAAAACAACCAACCAAAACCTTTGTCCGACCATGGTTCGCAGATACACAATGGTTACGCCTGGATCCCCCAGGAAACAATCCATATCCGTAAGCTTTCTCTACGCCATGATGACTAGTAGAGTGCAGGATACACAATGGTTACGCCTGGATCCCCCAGGAAACAATCCGTACCCCTAGGCAAGACTCAGCCAGGCACTTGCGCTACTATTCACGACCTACACAGATTGCAGGATACACAATGGTTACGCCTGGATCCCCCAGGAAACAATCCGTATCCCTAGGCAAGACTCAGCCAGGCAATTGCGCTATGCATTCACGAGAGAAAAAAAAACCATGGGTTGCACCACGGTGGGAACACTCGAGTATTACATCCGGAAAACCAAAAATCAGAGAGAATAATATCGATAGAATGAATCCACGATGTGGCCACAAAGCGGATATCAAGCAGAAGGCACTTTCCATATCTTTACTTCGAAAATATATATCATATATTACCTTTTCAAATCACTTACAAATATTGTACTTATATAAAGTCCATATATATAGGATTCTATTTTTCCCAAATCGAATACTTTCCAAATCAATAGTAGATCAAATCATACTTATATAGACTTCGATTATATAAAATCTCTTTCCAAATTGAGTACCTTTCAAATCAATAGATTTCAAATCAACTTCATACTTATACAATCCATTTTATATAAGTTCGACCACTCCCAAATCAAGTGCTTAGAAATCTAAGGTTCTCAATTTCAAATTATTTCAATATCAATTCAGTTTCAAAATCATATATGATTTCACCAAATTTTCTTCCAAATTAAATGTCTGAATTTCAAAGTTCCCAAAATAATAGGTTTAGAAAATTATCCCAGTTTCCAAATTAAAATAATTCAAGTCAAACAAATTCATTTCCAAAATCACCATATAAGTACTGGTTTTTTTTTTTCAATTTAATTTTCAAAACCAAATATTTTTCTCAAAATCAATTATATTCAAAATGGTTTCCAAATTTATAATTATCCCTTTAAAACCTTTAAACTATTTACTTCTATTTGAAATATCCAATTTGCCTTTTTGAAAACCGTTATTTAAAACTAAAATTCTTTCAAAACATTTAAAAACTAAATTCCATATTAGTATAATTAAAATATCCATATTCTCTTACTTAATAAAAGGTTTAACCTCATACAACAAAACTTGCATACTTTATCAAATATTTTATACCTTTCGATATGTCTTGGTTTTTAAACCTTTAAACCTTGATTTGGAAGTGCTCGAACCTTCAAAATAGTCGGTGAAAATCAATTTCAAATCCAAGAGATGGAAATCAATTTTTATAAATAGAGTTATTCTAAGTCAAATCGAAAACTCGAGGACTGAACACCGGTCTTACTTCAAATTGTTTCAAATATATACATATATCTTTCGAAAATATCAAATTATACTTCGGAATTTGATAACAAAAACGGTTTTACAAAATCACTCGCATAGCGAAGCTATTAAAGTGGCCTCTCCCCACTCTGAAACTCGAAAATCAATGTCGATGATGCGTGCACTCATCACCGAAATTATCTTCCAGCGACATAAGTGAGTTCTGGACTTCTAGTTTCTTGAAAACTTCTTTGAAATTTCTTCAAAATTATTGGAATTCATTTGAGCTCATTTGAAACATTTCTTATTCGAAAAATAATAATTTTAAATCGTATTATTTATATATATTTTCCAAAATCTTAAAACCAATTTCAAAATACCGGAATTCAATTCTGGAATTTCAAATTTAACACTTCAGTTATAAATCATTTTTATATAAATCAATTTCTTATAATTTTTCAAAATTTCAAATCCTTTCAAAACCTTTTATATAGAATAACATTTCTTATTTGTTTTACATATAGGTATATAATCCTTATCGAAAACATTTTCACTTTTATATATAGAATAAAATCATAGTTATCAAAATAATAATTTCGATATATAAATGATTTCCAAAAATGCAAACATACCCGATTTCAAAGGAAAATTTTAAGAATGGATTTTTAAAACAAAGATAGAGATTTGAATTAGAGGAACTCCAATCAATAGAATTCTGATTCGAAGATAAAATCGATCGAAGATGAGATAATTAAATTACGAAATAGAAGATGGATATACTTCTATAAATCGCGGGCGACTTTAACCGGGTCAACCGTGACTTCAGGGATATGATCGATGCGGAATTCTAAAACAAATCGACATTCGATTGCCAGAGATGGAATTTGGCATATCAAGATATAGCAGCATCGTAAACCGAGGATACAAAAATCTTCGGTGAATCGATGCCAATTGTAAAAGTGTTTTCACCCCCTTTACAAAACATTCGGTAGAGTTATGGGATACTCCAGAATCAAACGAATATAAATAGGAAGAGACAAGAATGAATTTCGGAACCGGGGGACATTCCAAAACTCAAAGGAAATTGAGTCAAAAAGGAAGAGATTCAACTCGAACGAAAGTGATTCTGTAAATAAATTTACCATATATGTTAAGTTTTGCCTAGAGCCAAAGCTCTGATACCAACTGTAACGACCCGCTATTTTGGACCATTCAAATCGACAATAAAACCATACATTGTCGCTTTGAATGGTCCAAAATAGCGGGTCGTTACAAAATCTCTTTTATCTAATTCAATTTCTGACGAGATCGGTTTAATTGTTACTTGTGGATACACATAAAGAGTCAAAAAGTGGAGAATACTGATAACAAGGTTGGATCTGGATTAGATCTACAAATTTGGAAGCGCTAATTAAAGGTGAGTAAAAATATTATATATTTTTATATAATACTAGATTATATCATTGTAGAACTATTCTAACATATCTGATAAGTTAAATTAAATTGCAAGTAAATCCCCGTTATATGAAATGTTGAACTTAATCTTGCCTTTTAAATTTTTAGTTTAAAATGAATACTTCCCTATTATAAACAAGTTTTCAAATTCATACGTAATTGATTAAGGTTGCATAGTAATTAGAATTGTTAGTTTTAATGTCGGATATTATTTAATAAAGCCTAATGATTAGAATTTTATTTTACACAACAGAGCCGAATATATTAGAGAATGAGGTTATTTGATTTTGGGGTTTTAGAGATATTTTAGTTTGTTGGAATTTATATTGTTGTAAGAATATTTCTACACATGAACAAGTCTAAATTTACTAAAAAGTGTGATTTGAAAGGACAAGGAATAAATGCATGCTTGTAAAAGAAAGAGATCTATAAAATAGGGATGATTACCGTATTTTATACTATCTATCAATAAACAAAAGAAAATTCCTTATAATTTCAAACATCACTCAAATCACCTCTTTTGGATAAGATATGAAAATTTATTTTGTAACAATTAATTTACAAAGTTTAATTCAAATCTACTAAAATCTAGTAAATCCCTAGAGTGGAATATTAAGATAACAATGAAATAATAAGGTTAATATAATGGGAAGTAATGAAATAAAAAGTGCGCAGTTATAGGCAAGAATAAGGAATAGTAGATAAAGTAGAAGAGAAATCAAAGTTGAAAATAATGAATGTAGTAGCAACGATATTGATAACTGGAAATAGAAAGCGGCAAAAGAATTAGATGAAGAAAAAGTTAAGCCCGTAGTAAAATGAAGACTTAGGGTCAAACATAAGAGATGTAGATGCAATAAATAAAGTGTAAGAAGAATGATTATACATGAACATGAAATATGTAGCCTCGGATATGCATTTATAACGAGTGTGGTTAATTATAATTGAATATATAAATTATAGAAAGGAAATGACATTGAGAGTCATTAGAGTATGTTGAAATGAAAAAGCATATTAAACCGTAGAACCCATGGAGAGCATAAGCTTGTGTATGGATCAAGGGATACCTTCAAGTTATGCTAGTGCTTGGAACGAGACCTTCGTAATTGTAGACATTGGGCAGACCTTTTATAGATGGCGAGATTGTACAACCACTATAGAGTAGTCTACCTCAAATTTGTTTAGAGGAGGGTATTGTCTTGAATGCACTAGACAATCTAAATGGACGATAGATGAGATTAGACTTATGCAACAGGACAGGCAGGGATGGTGTGCTTGAGTGCCAAAACAAGGGGCAGGAGCTGCATATTTAACGAATTCATCATTGGTCACTTGCGATCAATGGGAAGGAAAGGGTTACACCTAATTGATCTCTTCCTCCTATTAGGATTGATTTAATTAGGTTATGTACCACTACAATTGTTTGTTAGTTTGTTTAATAGGGCAATGCTAGTTAACCCATACAGAGATTCCTTCAAAACACGGACAAGATGGAGGTGTATGGCGCCGAAAATACATGATATATAAAGCCGATAAAGGTGAAAAGCCTCAAAGAATTTAGGACCTAATGGAGTAAAGGTCGTCGGTGTGAACTATAGGATTTCCTTGAGTGGTACGATGATCATGATGCAGCGAGGTGATGGATCCTTATGAGGTGCTGAGCGATAGATACTAGTAGGGATAGTATTTAGGTTCATTAGTGAACGATGAGATATATATATATATATATATATATATATATATTTGTGTGTGTGTCTACGGGAGGTAGATGGGAATGGTTTGTACACAACGATGGAGTCGTAGTGACTAGTGATAAATCTAACATAACAAGAAATGGTGAATGATCGGTATAAGTTAGTGTTATGTATAAGATGTATAATTTACTAGTCATCAGAACTTTGTTTTGAACCCTTCCGCATTACAACCCACAGAATTTAGAAGGGCAGCTTCTAGTATTGATTTGAAGCAGTTGTGTGGTTAAGGCACCTAACATTTGAAATGTTGATTCTTGATCAGTAATTATATTGTTCTATTAAATTTATTTATTTCTTCTATGAGTTATTACCATTAAGGCTCTGGTATGTTTTTCATTTTTGCAGGATACCAAAATAACGATCTATATTTTAGTGGACTTAGGTTTTCAAGCTAGCAAAAAATCTGGACCTACTAAAGTGCGGGTTGTTACATTTGGTATCAAAGCATAGACTAGTCAATTCCTAAAAGATTAGGAAATGTAGAGTGAACATATTTGTATTTTGTCTATAAATATAAATGTTGTTTATGCTAAAATCCTAAGCATTTAGTTTATATAGTGGTTGTATATGGAATATCCCTTAAACTAGATGGTACATGACTCCCTAATCGGGTTTTGATAGCTCGAAGATTCTTGATCCCCATTTTGATTGCCAATTAATGATGTAAAATAAGTCCAAATAAAGGAAAATAGAAGGTCTGTATGTTATAGAAGTGGAAGATAGAGAAGTCTCTGAAGAAGGGTATGAAATCATCACTCTTAATTAATGATTGGATTTTCAGAGTTGGAAGGAGACAAGTCAGTAAATTGAAGAAAAGATGTTTTCAAGGGAAAAGTTAGAAATCCACTTTGAGTCCAACCTAATAACAATAAATTTTTGTGAAAATTTGAAAAAAAAGGTACAAATTTTATACTTTAAAAGGGACTTTTAATGGAAAAGTAAATAAATATTAGATTTCAAAAAATATATGTATCATAAAGGTTATAAGAAATTTTCTTTTGAAAATAAGTCATTAAGCTATATAGCTCGTGAATCTTTCTATGTAATGAAAGTATTTAAGATATCAAATATTTTTATGGGTAGAAAATATTAGTGGTATATAAATAGAAATAGGGTGACTGATATAGAAAAAAAGATTTAGGGTCTCAATAATTTAAGCTGTAAATGGCTTCACTACAATAGTTCATTTAAAAACGATGGTAAATTAAGAGAAAAACTGTTGAAACTTGGTGCATTTTGGGCTGAAGAATAGAGTGGTAGGAAGTTAAGGAGTATAATGAAAGAGAATTTGACTTTTTTTTAATTAGATTGGGATTTGACATATTTTACTTCATTAAAATGAAAAGAGATAACAAAATAAGTTTCTATGAATCAATCAAGTTACAAATAAAGGTGTTTTGTTTGGAATAATAAGGAAATAATTGCAAAGGAAGAGATGTATAAAATATAAAAAAATTCCATACTTTGTACAGTCTATTTCGATAAAGAAATGAAATAAAATTCATTTTAATTTCATACAAAGCACCTATGCTTTATTAAGCGATTCATAGAGAATTATAGCACTAATGATTCCTCTTAGACGAAGTAGTTCCAATGCATTAAAAATATAGGATCCTTAAGTAGAATAAAAGATATAGTAATTAGAAGTAGTGTCGGTAATATTACAAACAATGCTAGTAATCTATATTTAGAATGGGAAATTAAAAGAAGAACAAAAGAAGAAGGACCTTTTCCATTGTTATGTGCATTTACCTTAAGTACCTTTTAGAAGTCCCCATTTTCTGATAGTAAAAACTCCGCCCAATATTGGAAAATTGGTTGGGTAGCAGATGTAAGGAAAATAATAGGATGATAGTTCTCCTTATCTACTCCAGTTTTATATAATTTAAAGGTTATGAAAGATAATTTAGAAATATTGTAAATTCTATTTTTGAAAGAAATGGTTTGGTGAAAATAAATAAGTTATTGAATGAAAAACTTAATAAATGGTTGGACTAAAATCTCAAATTTTTAGTAAGAGTTAGATTGTACTCTAAAAGAAAAAGCTGATTTGATTTAGACTTAGAACTGTTAACGTTCCCTTTTAAGTTTGGTGAATAATTTAAATATAAAAATCTTAAAATGTAAGTTTGAAAAGAATTAAAACACTAGGTACTTTTCTGAATTTAATAGAAGTTTCTAAGTAGCACTTTTAAAGCCAAGAGTTTGGGATTAATTATGTCAAGAATTTTTAAAGTTTTATTTTTTGAGAAAAAAAGATAAGGACTAAACCAGAATTTTAAATATGGATTATATAGGAATTAGTGCCTAGATAAAATGAAGAAAAGAATAAGGCTATGAAGAAGATATCAATGACTACTTTTGGAATAGTAAGAAGAAGTCCTCGTAGAGTGTAAGTACACTAGAAAGATCATAGGAATGTTATTTTGATATGTGTTTTAACCATAAAGAGGATATTAAAGTATACCTCTACAAGTTTTGGGTATGCTTGTAGGAAGCTTAGGGATAAAGGAAATATCAAGGATTGTGAATACTATCAAAAAAATGAGATTAAGAGAAGATACTAACAAATGGTAATGAGATGGTAAACATACATGAAGGATATTGGTGGAATTAAGTTGGAGAAACAAGAGAGGGATTGGAAGGTTATTTCACCAAGCTTAGTTGCCATTTAATATGAAGATTTCATAGGTTGTATTTCTTGTCCACTACAATGAGAAGAGTCATGGTTATTCCATAATTGGGTATGGAAGAGAAGAGTCATGGTTATTCCATAATTTGGTATGGAATGGAAGAGATGAATATATCTTATTAATAAAGGAAGGATAAGATTTGAAAGTTGTTGTAGAGGGATGGCCTGTTAGAAAGGTCCATTCTTGTAGTAATAGAGTTAATTTTTCTTTTTGTAGGTTGTAAGCATTAGTTGTTACCATGAACTATGTACCTTTGGGAAAATGTTCTGTTTTATGTGTTTTCTAGGCGGACCGCAATGGTTTGAGAAAGCAATAAAAAAGAAATTTTAGAGAGAGCCACTTAACTAATATAAGGGAAAATAAAATAGTTGAAACTGAAATTTAAATAATAAATTGAGAAATTTTATTTAAATAACTACTAAATAAAAGTAAAATGAAAATATAAGTCCCGAAAAGAATAGAAACTTTCGAAGAATAAAATTTCAGTAGACAGAGGACAGAAATACGAAGATGTAAGCCATGAGTTAATGTTCATGTTCCTCGAAGGCTGAATTTTAAAATTCAACATGTATGCTGGTTGGTATTAACAGGAAAGAAAAGTTTTTGAGAACTTAAAAATTTACCGCACAATTAAGTGAAGTCCATTATGGACGATGGAGGTCGACTAAACCCTAATGTACGAAATGCGGAAAATTATTTATAAAATGTAGTTACATATATTTTGAAAAAGAATAGTTTTGTGAAAAAATTATTTATGAAAAGTTTTCATTATAAATAATATATGACTTGAAAGGAATACACACACACACACACACACACACATACACACATACATATTTGGAAATATTGTAAAAGATAAGGATTTTGAGTTTTGCCAATTTTTAAATACCGCATGCTGGCACTAGGGAATAGTAGGTAACTTGGTTGGTGTAGATTTTACCATGTAGTAGTAGTTGCTGTAAAATGGACATGGTGAGCGACAAGGAACCTGTTTTTTCTATGGAAGGTTTCCGAGGTACCTTGTCGATGAGTCAAACTTAAAAAGATTATTTCAGAAACAGTAATGTTTTTTAACTTAAAAAAAGTAACTTATGCAAACAATACTTCAAAAAGTAAGAAAAATATCAGGGGCAAAGGAATAGATCTCATGGTACAGTCAAAAATTGTTACATAAAAGAAGGGTGGAAATATGGAATTTTCTATTTAGTCCCTTTCCAAGCATAAAAAATGGCTTTAGAAAAATGAATATTTCTCAACATGGATGTTGGAAATGGTATGCTAGAAATTTGGATGGTAAGGATTGAATAAAAAAATGGTTAAACAATGCTTCTGTTTATAAAGGTGTGGAAAAAGATGTAAAGCCGTTTTTGATATTTCAAAAAGCTGCATTCATGTAGAACTGCCAGTATATTTTGGATGATAGCATCATATTTTCAAAACCGATTTAAAACAAATCGCTCATATAGGAGGTGTCAATTAGAAATTATTGTTAATACATATCATGTATATTGTGATGCGCTATGCACATGATTTTTCGTAAAACTGGTTGTACACTAATTTATTTTTTGTGTACAATGGATGTGTGATGCCTTACATGATCGAACCCTTGTGGCATTTCAAGGACGAAATTCCTTTAGGGGGCGATAATGTAACACCTCGCATTTTTATGTTAACTAAAATAGAAATTAATTAATTAATAATAAATTGTGAAAATGGGATATTTTTTAAGTGTCGGAATTTAGCCATGAAACTTATATCACTAGATTTATGGCGATTTTCTGATCAATTTTCATGTATAAACTTTTTCAATCAGAGTTCAAATGAAAAGTTATTAGCGTTTGAGTTTTCATAGTTAGAAATAATTATATGCAATTAAGGAAATAATTTGAAATTAACTAATGATTGGTTAATGCCATTAAAGTTAACTGTAGGTTAATGTTTAAGCATCTTAATTAAGGTAAGCGTAATGTGATTAAACGTTAACTGAATGATTATGGAAATAAATTAATGAAGAAATCAAGCGACATAAAATGCATCAAATTGGTCTATGTAAGTCGACCATGACCTAGCCACAGTCGACTTGGGATTGGGGCGGTCGAGCTAAATTAGGTTAAAGTGACAACAAACTTAGGCTGTATGGCCCAGATATGATTCTGTTTCATCCGACGGTTAGCGTTGATTTGAACCTCTATAAATTAAGGCCTAGGGTTCCACTTCCAACTCATTATTTTTTAATGAGTGTGAAAGCTCTGCCACATTCTTTTCTCCTTCGTAATTTATTAATACATAGAAATAGATCTAGATAGCACGGACACACGTGGAGAAGAATAGACTAGGATAGAGGATAGGACATAGGTTCAAATCAATTTGCTATGTCAAAGGTAAACCCTCGATCTGGTTCTAATTAATAAATCTAAATCTCTTTTCCCTAATCTAATTTCTAACGAGATCTTTATAAATATTATTTATGGATTCGAATAGGGAGGCAAAAAGCAGAGAATAGAGATAGCAGGATTGGATTTAGATTAGATTTAAAGATTTGAAAGTGTTAATTAAAGGTGAGTAGGAATATTAAATATTTTTATATATTACTAGATTATAACATTGCAGAACTATTCCAACGTACTTGATAAGTTAAATTAAGTTGCAAGTTAATCCTCGTTATATGAAATGTTGAACTTAATCTTGCCTTTGAAACTTCTATTTTAAATTAAATACTTCCCTGTTATGGACAAATTTACAAATTTCATATGTAATTGATTGAGGTTACGTAATGATTAGAATTGTTCTATTCTACATCGGAATAGAAATCAAAGTTGAAACTATTGAATGTAGTAGCAACGATATTGATAACTGGAAACATGAAGTGGTAAATGAATTTGATAAAGGAAAAATTAAACGCATAGTAGAATGAAAACCTAAGTTCAAACATAAAAGATGTAGAGGCAATAAAGAATTGTAAGAAGAATTAATATACACGAACATGAAATATGTATATATGTAGCCTTAAATATGCGTTTATGACTGGTATGGATAATTATTATTTAATATATAAATTACAGAAAGGAAATTACATTGAGAGTCATTATAGTAGGTCGAAGTGCGAAAACATATTCAACCATAGGACCCATGGAGAGCATACGCTTGCATATAGATGAAGGGATACTCTCAAGTTATGTTAGTGCTTGGAACATAACCTCCGTAATTGTAGATACCGGGCGAACCTTTTGCAGATGGTGAGACTATACAAGAAATGTAAGTAATCCGCTTCATATTTGTTTAGAAAAGGGTATTGCCTTCATTGCACTAGACAATCAAAATGGACGATGGGTGGGATCAGACTTATGCAATAGGGCATGTAGGGCTGGCCAGCATGGTTACCAAAGAAAGAGATATGAGTTGCATATTTAATGAACTCATCATCGGTCCCTTGCAGTTAACGGCGAGGACATGGTTACACTTAACTGATCAGTCTTGGGCATTCTATATTTTGGTTTGTCTGACCTCATGGATGTAATTCTACTCACACAGAAGTTAAATTCATTATATACATATTTACTATTGGGCCAACCTAACCTGTTATTCTGCACTTACCCCAAGACGCGGTTATGGGTTACAAATGAATTGAATATAGTAACACAAGCATTAATGATAACTGACCTAATAACATAACGACCTAAACATCCATGGTTAAATGCCTTGTAATCATTTTTCTAATGAAATATGGTTAAAACCCTTAACCCACTATCTTTATCAAGGAAAGTTTCCTCAAAAATTCAAAATTAAATACCATTTCAAAACTCTTACATATTGCCATGTATTTACCTTAAAAATGAGATTGGGTTCTCAAATTTGAAAACTAAGGCTTTCGACTATACACTTTGTATCATTACTTAAAAGCTTAGATATTCTCTTTCAAAACCATCCAATATTTCTTTCGAATCCTTGGAACCATTCCTTTTGAAACATTGAAAAATATACCTTCGAAACACTGAAAATATACCTTTCGAAATACTAAAAGCATACCCTTCGAAAGCATTGTATTTAAGTAAGAGTTTGTGGAAACATAGCTTCGAAACCATTTAAAAGCATTCCTTTTGAAACCACTCAGTAACATTTAGTATAACTATAAGGTCAAAGAGAACATAAGCGAAAGTAACCCATTCGAAAGCATTGATCTCAAATAAAAGAATTGAGGAAGAGGATAGCTTTGAAACCAACCTTTCAAAACCATTGCCTCCGAAGCTCTTATTAAAAGTGACTAAATCATCCTTTTCAAAAGCATTGAGGAAGCGACCTTAAAATTTAAAAGTGGCCTCTAACTGATTCGAAAGGTATGAATGCGGCAGTAAGATATCGAATAGGTTCAAAAGAAATAACTATATCAAAAGCTTCTTTGAAAACAAAGGTAAGTTGATTGATTTGAAGGCTAATAAAAGTGGCTTCAACCCCTTTGAAAGCATGCCTTCGACACAGTCCCTTCCGCCTTTCTCCAATCCACAACGTACCAATTGCTTGATAATATGCATTGGTTTTGAATGATTGCGAAAGTTTACTAGGCGTAGTGATGGAAGCAAGCAAATGAAAGTGGCGAAGTTGTAGTTCGAAACAAAACATATTTTATGCCTTTCAAAGAAATTTCTTTTCACCTATTGCCTAATTTGTCAAAACATGATTAGTTGTCAATTCTTTATCAAAATTATTTTTGGAAAAGAGTATCGAATTCTACAATTAAAAATGTTTTAGCAAAAAATCCCTACTCCTTAACAAAACAATTAAAACATTTAAATCCTCTAGCTTAAATAGGTAAAAACCATAGCAATACTTTGGAAAAATCTCCAAAAATTAAAATTATTCACTTTTAATATATTTTCTAACATATATAAATTTCTGACCCGAAAACATTACTTAATTGCCTTAATAATTTAAACCCAAAATTAACTATTTCTTTTCATTAAAAATTCATAATAAATTATCCATAGCTTGAAATATTATGAAAGATTTAAACCATCTTCAAAATAATGTTTTATATAATATATTCAAACATCGTGGCATAGGGAAATCATTTTGAATGATTTTAACCTTAAAATAAAATTCAATTATCGCAACAAAATCCTTGTTTAAATTATAACATAGCATACAAATCAAAGCATATCATCCATTATCCCATCATACGGTTTTAAACCTTAAACCCGAATTAAAACATTCGAAATGACTTATATAAGATGGTTTAGATCATTATTCACATTTTTGGATAAGAAACTTGAGATTTGTTCTTGCTTTAATCTTCCTAACTTGAATCTTAGCTTTTAATTAGATTTTGCTCTTCTTCTTCTTAGGTTTACCGCCGGCCCCAACTCTCTTTGCTTATGTTTTGGTTTAATGTGAATGAGAATGAGGTGAGGGTTTAGGGGTTATGGTATCTAGCTATTCCCTTTTTGCCCTTGCCTTTTCCACTTAAATTTCTAATTTATAAACTGGAATTATATGTTCCTTTAGTAGAGGCATGTCCTTAATTAGTTTTAATCCCCTTATCACTCTAGGCTCGACATTATTCAATTCAATTTATCTAATTAAATCTCCTGAATAATGCTAATAAAAATTAGGGGGGTTACAATATCTCTTGACTTCTAGTGAGCTCTGAGTTCTGTTGTGAGCCATATATTGATATTGTTATTATATAACAATGTTATTTGATTCTCAACATTTGGAATCACCCTCAGATCGGTTATAAATTTATGCAATTATAGTTATATACATTTCTTTGTTGGGGTGTCATTCAAGGGATGTATTTAGTCTTTTCATTGAATCAGCAACAATCTTTCAATTTGGAACATTTTCAACTTAAAGCTTCTTAATTAAGATTTGGATATGAATTTAATATCGAGATATTATACTCCATAACACTTATGAAATTCAAGTTCGGATACTTTTTCATAAAGAGTTCATTGTTTTTGTAAACAATTTTGTAGTATTTCACAAATACACAAGAACAACTCAAATAACCATTTAATGATATTTATTTGGATTTGATATTTGCTTCATGTATCAAATACATAAACGAATCATGATATCATAGACAACATAACATATATGATAGTTTCTATTGCCAATGTATGAGGAGTCCATCTTATATCGAACATTCTAATAAAGTGTCCTTGGATATCATTTTGGGACATTCCCATTATCTTTTATGCTTACTTTAAAAGACATCATTTACAAATCCAACATCGAGTATTAAAACTAATTTTAACACAAGTACATATTTAAAAATCAGTAGTATTGTTTACATATGATTCTAGAAATAACCATGTACCTTGTAATGTTTCTCTTATGAATACATGCTTCTCTGCATTTTGACTGATGATCAAACTATTTGATATATCTATCAATTGTTAAATTTTGATGCTTTTCAGAATGATACTTTCATATCCGTTCCTGAATTATATTCAAAAACCCACAAACTTAATATTGCTTTCGCTAACTTCGAACAATTTGGTTGATATGTGCAAATAGTCTAGTCTAAATATATATTTAGAACTTTTTATTTCAAAACATATATACCAAAACATAAAGTCATACCATACGATAATTTTGTGTGTAAAATCTAAACCAACTTGAGAAAATCGAATGATGAATACATTACGCTAATTTCAATAATTGAAATTCAAAATATTATTCTTATCAATATGGCTCATTATATTCCAACCGTATTTGTCGTTCTCTTAAAGTCACATTTGCAGCCAATGGGATAAAACTATCAAAATCATGTAACTCCCCGGAAATTTACGTAAAATTTTCGAGAATTTAATAGAAATTTAAACGGAAATTTAATAAGGAAAGAAAATCTAAACAACATAAGGACTTAAAAGAAAATTTTCACAAATACCCGAATTCGGCTATGAAACTTGTGCCATTGGGTTCGTAGCGATTTTTAGATGATTTTTATACATAACACTTTGTAATCGGAGTTAATATGGAGAATTACGGGCGTTAAAAGGACTGGAAATAGAATAAAAAACTTAAAATTAAAATTTCACAAAAACCCATTGCCGTCGATCGACCTATTAGGGTTCAAGGTTGACTGGTAGCAATCGACCATGGCAGGGAGTGGTCGACGATGACTCGAATAAAATCAAGTGTTGCCTGCTTTCAAGATGATGTATTAAATGAACAAGATTTATTACGTGGAGATAAAGGCTTTAATGAGAGGACTAGATTTTCTAAAAATATTCCCTAAACTAATCTAATTGACCAAACTAAAACCTACTCTTATAAATACTAAGCTAATAAAACCCTGATTCTCTATTAAAAGTTTATTGTAACAAAAGTCTGTCAAAATTCCAACATCTCCTCTGACCTTAAATCTTTTTCAAGAATCAAAATAAACCTAGAATAACACAATTAGTTGAATCTAGAAGAAGCAAACGGAGCTAGTATATGTAGGGTAAATTCTCAGAAATAGGAAGAACTTAGGCTTGAGGTGAGTGGGAACAAATTTAATCAGATGATTAACTATAGTTAAAATTGATCTATTTTCTATGATCTATGGTGATGTAAAAAACCCTTAATTGGAACTTGTAACCATGGTTGAAACTAAAATTACTTTGATTGCTAAATCTAACTTGATGCTAGCATACCTCTGATTAAATTGATAAGCATTAGATTTGAGTGTAATGCCCTAGAATTGGAACTACAATAACTTGCAAATCTAATTAATTATCTAAGTACATATTCTATTATCAAATTTGCGAACCGTAAATTAAATTATAATTTGACAGTTACCGGTCAATTTGTAAATTAGGGTTAATTAAATGCTATAAACGACATGAATAAACAATCGACAATTGAAACATGCAAAAACATAATTTTTTTACTCATGACCGATCAACCTAGAAACCCTAGCAGTCGACCACTAGCGGTCGACTGTTTGGTATAGATGGTCAACCATTTGTATTGAAAACCGACAAATTGTACCTTGGCTTAAGGCCTAAATATATAATTAGAAATGTATAAAATTGAATTTTATGGGCTTATTCAAGGGCAATTGGATGGATGTTAGGACTTGTAGGGAAGCTAGTTCCCTAGGATTGAACATTAGTTAGTAGCGGTGTTGGGTAAATATTGTTTACCCAATTTAGAATAGTAATCGATTCAAGGCAATGTGTTTTCGCAAATGGCAATCATAGGAGGTTCTAATGGAGGGTGTGCAGTTGGCATGGATGCCTGATGGAGTGAGTTCGGCACAATAGGAGGTCCTAGAATTCATAGATTTCTAATGCATGTGATACAATAGAGAGGAGGACTTGGAGTGTGTAATAAGAGACTAACACTATGCTCGAGGTGTGGAAGCAAATGTAGACAATGAGACGTTCTTACGGGTCGGCATTTCAGGTTCTTCCTCTCTAGGTGTAGCGAGGAGGAATCGTTCCCAGTACACTAGTGGAGGTGATAGTTGTGGTATCTTAGCCCACAGTAGCCTATTGGCAGCGTTGGTAGTAGGAATTTATTCCACAATAGCCTAGCAATGATATTTTCATGATTAGTAGCCAAGGGGGCTGTATTTCCATGTTTCGTAGCGTTATAGTGGTGTTTACATGTTTTAGTAGTCTAGCAGAATTGTTTACGTTGATTAGCACTAGGTGCTGTGGCCAATCATTGGACATGCGGTTCAATCATTAGTTCGATCCATTATATTAGCCAATACAAATTGTAGTGGAGAAATGTATTAGACAAGAGCCTTAAGGTAACAAACCATAGGAACTCATGGACACTTATACCACACCATATGTTGTCTAGAGTAGTATTGAAGTATTACATATGATCACCACATATTAAACTTGTACTCATTCATCAAACATTTGTCTAACTCACTCCCTCCTTTTCATTCCCACCATGGGATGACAGGTTATCAGTTGATTGGGCATAATACGTAGAGAAAAGAGCTTCACGTAAGAGTCCTCATGTTCTTGTTGTCCATTATGTAGTATTAATATATTAGAAGTTTGTAAAATATATATTTTTTTACTTCGAAACGGTGTAAATGGCAAATAAATCATATTGGAGATAGTTTTTTGAAATGTCTATTTTTCAGTACTTATATTTTAGCTCAATTCCATTGCGAGATCTGAAAGTGCAAAATGTCTTAGAACTTACCCTTTCAATTATGCTCTATAATGTATCAAAAACCTAATGGCTCGTATTTCTTGACACAACGTGAGTCCGAAAGTCATACTAGACTTTGGATTGATGTGTCGGGAGGTGCGGGTTGTTATGTTTGGTACCAGAACAAAGTTTAAAAATTTCCTAAGATTTAGGCACATATTAAGAGAATGTACCTAAAAATTTATGGAAAAAATTGAATTTTCAAAATGGACTTTTGAAAGGTATACATGTATGCGTAGATAAAAGGTTTCAAAGGTTTCACACACATACACACACAAGTATAATAAGAAAAATTGAAATCAAGTAATATTGTTAAGTACTATCTCTAGGAAAGTTGAAATTACTTCCCAATCACAAGATATAGAGAATGAGTACAAATTTTAGAGGAATGGCTCTAGGAAGACAACTAATATTCCGAGCACGAACATTCCTATATGGTTCCGATAGTGTCTAAAGCAAGGAGAAAAGAAGAGCCTAACCCGAGTAAGGGAGTGAAATTATAATTTTTGGTATGTGTTTTAATACACAACAGCTTATATATTTTGAATCATAAGGTAATCATTGGCTTATCCCTTACAGTAACAAACAATTGTGGGTCCTATTATGGTTATAACAGTTGAGATGAAAATAAAACTTTTCATGTTTATTATATAGTTTACCCCATAAAGAAACACAAGTAGAGGATTTGTATACCAACTAGTGGTAGAAAGCAAATTATGGACTTAAGGATAAGTAAAGAAGATTAGTCCTATGAAACCCCTATAACAGGATTGATATTGGTAGCATAACGAGGACTTTTTAAATTAAAGCCAAATCTCCTCTTTATAATAGAAACCATATTCTTATATTAGTAGTCATAAGAACTCCTATTTATTTAAAGGAATGGTTAAAATATTTCTATAATGAAGTTGGACACTATATAAGAAAAGAAATTGAGTTAACCATCTTTGAAAAGAAAGACGGAAACCCTATGCACTTAGCACGCTTAGGTATAAGTGGGCTTAGGTAATTATGTTATTGTTGCCTACTCCAATTTAAGTGATAAACCAATGAAAATGTTTTTGAAAGTAAGAAACAATAGAAATCTGATATTTTAAAAAGAAAAGAAGTTGGTTTATGATTTTATTTAGAATAATTAGAAAAACTTTATGGAATTCATGTAACGATCCCGGTTTTGAGTCAAATTTAATTTGATAACTAATATAAAATTTTGGATTAAATTGTGAATTAATTGGAAATTTAAATATGTATATATGTGTGTGTGTGTGTGTGTAAATTGATTTTAAATTGAATTTTGGATTTGAAATTCAAAAATAAATATTTTTGAGAAATAATTTGAAATTGAAAATTCTATAATTTAAAACTAATATAAATTTGTTTTGGAATATATGTATATATATATATTTTGGAAGTTATGATTTGAATTAAAATATAAATAAATTTTCAAAAGCTAATTAAGTTAAATTCTATATTTTAAAACTTATATACATATAAGATATATATGTGTTTATTTATTAATGTGTAATTAGATTTTTAAAAATCAGTTTCTTTAAAGTCATAAACATTTATAAAAGGAAATGCATTAATTACATAATAGAATATATATATATATATATATTATGTTAATATAAAAAGGAAATATATTTAAACATATTAAAAATTATTAATACATGAAAGATTACAAGTGTCATCATCTTAACAAAAGATTAAACAAGTGTAAGACATGAAAGCTAAAATATTACAAGTGTCATTTTTTTTTAAATTTTCTTTTTATTTTTAAAAGGATCTTAAGACTTTATATATGTACATCCATTACCTTTCTCTTCTCATTTGTTTCATACATTCAAAACAAAGAAAATCTAAATCAAAGAAAACAGTATTCAAATGCAAAACCAAAAAAAAAATCAAAATCAACTCAAAACAAAAACTAGATCAAATAAATTCAAATCTGGAATCAAGCTTCAAACTGATTCGAATCTGAAGCATCTCAACCTGAAGCAAGGGTTTAAATCAACACAATCAAAGCCAAGCTTATCCTCTGTTCTCAATTTCCAGTTTCAAGTATAAATCAAGATTCAAAACCTAAAGCATGCAAATGCATCTCAATCAAGCAAGATCAGTTTCAAACCTTATAACCTGAGCAAGAAAATTCAAATCAACATAAAGCTTCATCTCATAAACAATCAGTTCCAGATCAGTTTCAAAAATCCAGTATAGATCAAGAGCACAGATCAACAACCTTTCAAATTTAAAAAGAAAAACAAAGTCTCAGGCTATTCTCTGTTCATCATCTATAGGTGAGCAAATCTCTTAAACCTACTCCTATCTCTTGATGTTGTGGTTAACATTTGAATATGTTATGAAAATGTTGCTTAGTTGCTAGAATATATCTACATGTATATATATATACACACACACACACACATAGATTGTTGTGTGCATGTCTAGTTCCAGGCATTTATCCTTTTGTTTTAAACATTTACAGGCTAAAACTCATAAAAAATTCAAATCCTCTAGCTCTAGTCTATTTTAGGTGAAGATCTCTAAATAGAAAAATATTATAACCATGTAATATCCATTTCAAAAATAAGTTCAAGTATGATTTGTTTACATATTATCTAGAAATCAAGAAGGACAGTGGAAACTTAAACATGTCGAAATTAAATCATCACAATCCATTGATTCGTTAATATAATTGTAATCTCCATCAAAACTCATGAATTTTAAAAGTAAGATCTCAATTTTTAAGTGAGTAATTCGAGTGAGCTTGCGGGTTGATCAGAAAAAGGATTTTTGGGCTTCGCCGACGATCAGCGAGGTCAGTGGGTCGTGCTTTGGGCTGAAGGAAGTCTGGAGGTTGCCGAGGATGGGAAAATGATCGGAAAATTTTCCGATCATCAGGATGGCGACACGATGGCTTTTTAGGGTTTTAAACCATGTTGTTGTCGACGGAGTTTTAGAAGGAAATTCGCCCTCGCCAATGCATCAGACTCGATCGGGTGTGTGGGAATCGGAGCGTAGTTGAATGGCGAAGCTTTTGTCGCAGTGGCTTGGGTTCAGATGGTCGGTGGTGTTGTGTCGAGAAGAATTTGGGGGATCCAATTAGTTTCTGGATGAACCCATATAACTTGATCTCGAGATCGTCATAAATTTGAAGTTCTGGGTGTTCGTGAAGTTTGTGTAGGTTGTCCTCGATGTGTGGAGGGTCGAGGTGGCCAGATCACATGTGCATATGCATGGTGTCATGATCGTGTCAGTAAAACTGTAACGCCCCGGAAATTTTTCGTTCTTCGAAAATTCGACATCGATACTCACTTTATCGACTGCCGAGAAATCAAAGGCCGAAAACCGAGATGTTATGGGTTTTTAAAAAGAATTTGAGAAAAGAAAAAGAAAGAAGAAGATAGAAATAGAGAAAACAGAGAAAAAGAAAATTTGAAAATAGAACGGATAGAACAGAAACAACAGAACAACAACAGAATCTCACAATTCGCAGCGGAACAACATATAATAATAAATGAATAATCTTTAAACAAAGGACTATATCAGTTATTACATTATCATCATATTACATCACATCATATCATCAGAGTGTACAACAACATACATCAACAAACAGCGGAAAAAGAAATACTATATAAACTAGTAATACGCCATGCCATCCAGCTTGCCTCCAGCAACTCCAGAATATCCAGAATATCCTGATAAACCTAACTCTTAACTGCCCGTGTGGAAATTGGTGGGCACCCAGAGTTTAGGAAGGAAAACAATAAACTCCGAGTCAGTCATGTGACTGGTGTGAGAACTCAAAACAGTTTATTTACTTTAAAATCAAAATAGAGGAATATTTTAAATCAATTCGCAATGCTTTTAAAAATGAGACTACCATAAGGCCTCCCGCACACACACACATGCAAACGCAGAATCGGAGGAGATTTCTCCTTATGATAGTCAAAGATGCTTGATACGCATTTAAAATAATATTTGATATTATTATTAGTGCATAGTGTAGAGGAAAATCATTTCGAAAATAAAGATATAAATCTTAGCCAACATACGACCATTATCGTATGCCTACTATAGCTACTATCCAAACAGTGGTGACCACCATAAGTGAATAGCAGGTTCTACAACTAATACCGTACAAGTTTCGTATTGGGAATTGGATTTCCAACAAATGGTCAGGCCAAGGAACTTCCCATTGCCACATGAGAATGCCTCTGGATGGACATCCCCGAGAACCAAACCGGATCTCTACCAACACAAGGCCGGGTTACTCCTAACTGAGTAACAACTGACCGAATATGCCATCCCCCGGTCCTTTGGGACCTTTATCACCGAGCGCTCGTAATCAATTCACACAATCATAACAAAGTGTTTTCAACATGAGTAAGTATCTGGGCTCCATACCATGATACCACCCTTTTCCAGAAGGAAATGGACACATCCTAAAGGGTGCTACCCCTCATAACCTTGCTGCTTCTTTCCTGTTTTGACCATTCACGGGGTGTGAGGCTCGACGAAGTCACGTCCACAAAACATACTTTATACAAAAGCCATGCTTTGGGTCAACAAATGATCAACACAATGATCACAAGGATAGACGATCAAATAAACGATCCTATCACAAATAATCAACACAATGATCATTTCAGCATCACTCAGCATGTCACATTACCAAACTGGGAATATATCGCTGATAATTTCAACTATATAACCTTTGAGCTCGTACGTCTCAAAGAAGGGTGTTAAGCAAAAAGAATAAATTCTCCGCCACCAACAGAAATATATTTGAAAGAAATCGGCTTTATATCTCAACTTGTAATGTCAGACATACAATCCATACAAGTCTGTTCCGGGCTCGAACAGAACCGAAGGCACTTACAAAGAAGTCCTTGCAATCCGGATATCCACAATCCTGATCGGATTCACCATCACATATGGAGAACTCAATACCGGAGCAACTCGGTGCAGAGTCAATCGATAGTTCATCCTATCGCTCTCGCAAATATCCGGTCTTCAACACCGATCTTCAAATGCGATTCACAACGACGTATCACATATTCAGAATGGGTTATACGACCCCATGGTCCTTTCCCGGTTAACCCGAATAGTGAGCGCTTATTCAAAAATAAGTGTGCATTCAAATTCAATCCATTCACATCAAATACCCATTCAAAGGGAAATATTGATAGTCGATTATTGAACTATCAATGGATATGCATACATCACCAGATTCCAAATAATTTTCCAAATTATTTATTTTCCAAAATATCTTTACAAGATATATTATTTCAACACTTCAAAAATAAATCAACATTTATTTTCATACAAATTCCACTTTCACATATAAATTCCATAATGAATTTATATTTCAAAAATATCCATGAATAACCGATTTCAATTATTCATTCTCAATTTATCTTCAAAAAGATAAATTCTAAATATTCACTTCATATTGGAAAACATTTCCATACTTATTTATTCATAAGTAATCCACAAATCTTCTTATTTTCAACCTTTGAAAATATTCAATATACTTAAATCGAATTAAGTATATAATTCATTCTTTAAGGAAATCATTCACTTAAACATATTTACTTGGGCCAAAACGAATGTTGCGTAAAACATCGTTACGACAACCCAAAATCACTAGTATATGGATTCGAAATTAAAATAGATATATAAATCCCAATACTAAACCAAAACATTTCCTTTCGGAAATCATTTACTATAACAACAGTGTTATAGTTCACCATTTCCTTTTATTTCTCGAAAACGTCTATTTCAACAATGAATGTTGAAATCTATGGTTTCGAATCTCAACACATTTTAAAACATCATTAGATCGTTTTAATTCAATTCAAACATCTCATTTAAAAACAATTTCTTTAACATATCATTCACTATTCAAAAACGTGAATATACTTCTTTAACAAATTCCATCCTTTTATTCATTTTAATTCAAAGGATTATTCACTATTCAAAATGTGAATATAACTCTATTTCTAAGTTATAACAATTAACTTATCAAAATAAGTCGTTTGCGAATTTATAAAACAACGTTTATAAATTCCATTTCTATTTATTTATAAAAACTTCCTTTTTATAAATTCCTTTATTAACCTATTCCAGTTTATAACTAAATTATAAACTAAATGTTCATATAATAAGTTAACTACTTATAAACGATTATTTCACAAAATCGTTCCTTAGAATTTCATAATTATAAATCTTATAACTTATAAGATTCATTTATTTAACCCAATCTATTCTTCAAATAATTTCACCCAAATTTATAAATCTTACTATTTATAAATTTCATCTATAACTTCATAGTTTATAATTCTATAAATTTCATTCATTTATGAAATTCATTTTCACTTCATTCAAACACTTATAAAAACTCGTTTTATAATGTCTATATTTCAATTTATAAATATCCATTTACAAATCTCTTAATATAAATCCATTTATATTATTCTTTTAAAACGTCTTTAAATTCCTTTATAATTTCATCCTTTTGATTTATAAAATAATCAAATTTTATAAATCCTATATTCAAACTTTTATAATATATTCAAAAATCCAATTTAAACTATTTTATAAAATCATAAATCCATATTTCTCAAAAATCAGCTTTTAACTATATTTCACAAAATCATAATTTTTTTATAACTTTAAAAAAAATTATAACATTTATTTATTTAAAACGGATCAATTCCAAAAATATAGTATATTCTCAAAAATCACTTTTAAAATCATTCTAAAATCCCAAAATTTGGGTCCAATGATACTACACACCAAATAGTCAATCACGACTACAACGATATCATATATCGATATGATAATCCATCAAATATCAAAATATCTGAAATCAAATAAAAACTGTTGAGGAATCCAGTTGGATCCCTCCAACCTGTTTTCCTGCATCCAAAAACATTAGCACAATACCAATTTCGCTCCAGTACGAAATTATCGCGGTATATGTTCTTAATAAATATTATCCGCTTAATAACGGCGTAATAGGGTCTCATCCGCTAAACAAAAAATGCGGGAAATCATCAACTGCAATATATACATATGCCAATATATATATATTGATATTATATATAATACCAATTTCACTGTTTATGAAATATTCGCGGTATATGTTTTTAATAAATAACATCCGCTTACTAACGGCGTATAATGTCTATTTTAACAATCAATAGATATCAATCATCATTCAAACATGCATTCAAATATTTTAAATCTAACTATTTAAAATAAAATCGAAACCGATTCGATTGAGTGAGAAATTCTCACCTTGGTTTTAATTTCCGTTTTAGCGATTTATTTCGAATAAAATTAAACGCGCGTTTAATTTTACCCGAAATTCTCACTAACTCCAAACGACTCCAAACCAACTCCATCGCGTAGTGCTCGTCCATACGATTCCAACGCAACTGAGTTTGCATTTTTTCGACCTCGTATGAAAAAGATATACATTTTTGAAGTTACACGATTTATATACACAATTTATAACTAACTTTAAAAAAATTTATACCCACTACCCCTCATCACCCTTGGATCCTTCATCATTGAATCTAGCCCGTCCATCCTTTCTTCCCCTTCATCACGCACGGCTACAGGAAGATGGCCGAACCCATTTAGCAATTTAGGGTTACAAATTTCAACACTTATACTCGACGATACCCCATCATACTACCACCACGTCGAAGAGCACGACCACCTCAACACTCGACCTGAAGGGCATACGGCTCGGCCCCCTCCTCCTCCTCATGTTGCGTGCGCAACTGGCCATGCACGGCCCCCATTTGCTCCGCCTCGAGTCGACCAAACCACATCTCAGCCGTATAGATTGAAAGGCCACTCGATGCTGTCTAACTTTCGTGTTGAATACTTCGTCTAATTGTATATAGATTTGAAGTAATTAAGGAAGGAAGATCTACAAATGCTGGCCGTTGAAAATCAAAGGAGGCGGCTGCATATTATTATTAGGGTTTAGTTTTTTTTTTGTTTTTTTGTGATTTTAACTCCTATTTATAGAAAAAGCTAACGTAAACACTATTCATCCCGGGAATTCCGAACTCCGATTTAGGCGCCGTAACCAGCGTTTCTAAGGTTTACCCCGCGTTCCGGACACAATGGAACAGGTTTCGGAAGCTAATTCGGACATCTGTGCGAGTTATGGCTGCAAACGCTCAATTTAAATTAAACCGATTTAAATCGATTTCTAGGCGTTTTAATTTGTACCGGACAAACGGTAAATCCAATTGACTTGAAATTTGAAACCTTACAATAATATCACATTACGGATCCGATGAAACTGGTTTCGTCGAAATCTGAGACTTTTTGAAAAATGGCTATTTTGACTCGCCAAATTTAAATTAAAAATAATTCGATGCGTTTCGAGCTGCCACGATCAAACGATAACTCCGATTGACACGAAAATTGAAATCCGATAATAACTAACTATTACGGACCCAATGGAACTGGTTTCGTTCAATTCTGAGACTGTTCAAAAATTGGCTATTTTACAGTCGATTATTAAATATTAAAATATTCAATTTTCACAAATTAACTTTTAATTCGATTTTAAAAGTTCTAAAATATTTCTATAACTCCAGTATGATTAAATAAAATTTTCCAAATTATTTACAATCATTTTTAACTCAATTTTCAATTATTTTCATAATTTAACATATTAAATTATTGATTTAATTATCTAATTAAATCTAATAAATCAAATAAAAATTTATTTGACTTATAAATTCACTTATTAACATTTAAAATTAATTAAATATTCAAATTTAAATTAATAAAAATTCTGGGTCGTTACAATCTTTCCCCCTTAAAAGAATTTCGTCCTCGAAATTACAAGTAAGAAAATTACAGAATCTATTAATTTTTCCAAAATTTATAATTAAACTTCTTACCATACTTTACTAAGTTTTCAAATCATACTTAGTTATCTTTTCAAAAACAACTACCTATTGTTTAACTTTCAACTTCAAAATCAAAGTTGAAGTTTTCAAAATTTTCCCAATTTTCTCAAAAATTTTCTAACGCCTTAAATTTTCGGAAAAATTCGCCATAGTCTCCTTTGCGCGGCTCGATCCGAAAAAAAAATGACAGTATATATATCACAAATATACATCTCATCAAGTAATGAGGCATCCCGCAGGGGAAAAAAGTGTAAAAGTACGATATTTAATCCGAGATATGTACCTTATATTTTATCAGCAAGCATATACGGCTAATATAGCGCGAAAGCGAACTCCAAATGCGAAGCAAACGCGATCCGCACCTACTAAACTCAACAAACAACATGAGAAACATGCACATATGCAAATAATCTCAATATACAACATATAGCAACATAACAACTATATATATCACATAGCAAATGCAACAATAGCAATATATATTCAACCATCAACCAACTAACATCCATAACCAACATATATTCATTCATATTCTCATTAATATTAAATGAAATGGTTTTCAATTTAAATCACATTTGATTCATTAACATTGGATTTTCTTACTAACATTCATTCTCAATTCAATTAGTTTATATTACTAATTAAATCCAATTCACTTTCAATTTTATTCAAATTTATTTACTTCTAATTTGAATTCAATTACATTAGCTTCCAATTTCATTAACTCTTAATGAATTTTATACAACCAATCAACAATCATATAACAACCAAAGTATATTAATTTCAACCAAATTCCTTTGCTTATATTCATTCATTTTTTTATTCAACTTCTAATAACATTAGATTTTAATGAATCAACACTTATATTCATTATTTTATTTAATCCATTTGATTATTTACAACTCATATTCATAAATATATTAACTTCTTATATATATAAGTTTATTTCACAATTGTAAATCACTTTAATTATACTTCAATTCTTATAATTCTTTTACTTATACAATTATTCTTTAATTTAGATTATTCAAACAACCTAACAATCAACTTACATACAATTTAATAATTTTGAAAAATTATTTCTTTATATATAAAATATAATCAAGGCAAAATTATTTCATTTACCCAATTAAAACAATACTGTGCCGAATTGTTCTATTCAAGTGTTTAGAAACCCCTTCGGCATAGTTTGACTGACCGTGCTGACGAAGGTTCATATGCCACTCAATAAACCAATCATCACAATATAAAACAATTTCATATTCACTAACAAATACGCTCTCATAGCTATTATTACACTCAAACTCATTCTAGAGTACTACTGACTCTATCTCTAATGAGTAATACCCAACAGAACCATGGTTGTCGCTTAACCATCAGCTCTGATACCAAATGTAACTCCCCGAAAATTTTTCGTTCTTCGAAAATTCGACATCGATACTCACTTTATCGACTGCCGAGAAATCAAAGGCCGAAAACCGAGATGTTATGGGTTTTTAAAAAGAATTTGAGAAAAGAAAAAGAAAGAAGAAGATAGAAATAGAGAAAACAGAGAAAAAGAAAATTTGAAAATAGAACGGATAGAACAGAAACAACAGAACAACAACAGAATCTCACAATTCGCAGCGGAACAACATATAATAATAAATGAATAATCTTTAAACAAAGGACTATATCAGTTATTACATTATCATCATATTACATCACATCATATCATCAGAGTGTACAACAACATACATCAACAAACAGCGGAAAAAGAAATACTATATAAACTAGTAATACGCCATGCCATCCAGCTTGCCTCCAGCAACTCCAGAATATCCAGAATATCCTGATAAACCTAACTCTTAACTGCCCGTGTGGAAATTGGTGGGCACCCAGAGTTTAGGAAGGAAAACAATAAACTCCGAGTCAGTCATGTGACTGGTGTGAGAACTCAAAACAGTTTATTTACTTTAAAATCAAAATAGAGGAATATTTTAAATCAATTCGCAATGCTTTTAAAAATGAGACTACCATAAGGCCTCCCGCACACACACACATGCAAACGCAGAATCGGAGGAGATTTCTCCTTATGATAGTCAAAGATGCTTGATACGCATTTAAAATAATATTTGATATTATTATTAGTGCATAGTGTAGAGGAAAATCATTTCGAAAATAAAGATATAAATCTTAGCCAGCATAGGCATTTCGCACTTATGCCTACTATAGCTACCATCCAAACAGTGGTGCCTACTATAGCTAAGAGAATAATTAAAGGTTAATTAATAAATGATTAAAGGATAATTAGTTAACTTATAAATCCGCAAAATGACTTATTTTGATAAGTAAATTGTTATAACTTATTAATGGAGTTATATTCACGTTTTAGACAGTGAATAATCCTTTAAAATAAAATGTATAGAAATGATGAAATTGGTTAACGAAGTATATTCATGTTTTTGAATAGTGAATAATATGTTAAAGGAAATGTTTTGGATGTGATGTTTAAATAGAATTAAAACGATCTAACGATGTTTTTAAAACGTGTTAAGATTCGAAACCATAGATTTCAACATTCATTGTTGAAATAGACGTTTTCGAGAAATAGAAGGAAATGGTGGACTATAACACTGTTGTTATAGTAAATGATTTCCGAAAGGAAATGTTTTGTATAGTATTAGGATTTATATATCTATTTTAATTTTGAATCCCTATACTAGTGATTTTGGGTTGTCGTTACGATGTTTTACGTAACATTCGTGTTGGCCCAAATAAATATGTTTAAGAGAATGATTTACTTAAAGAATGAAATATATACTTAATTTCGATTTAAGTA
Organism: Allium cepa; assembly: GCA_030765085.1. Lineage (NCBI taxonomy): Eukaryota > Viridiplantae > Streptophyta > Magnoliopsida > Asparagales > Amaryllidaceae > Allium > Allium cepa. The sequence continues at coordinate 187,269,877 of CM060934.1, forward strand.
TATTGAATATTTTTCAAGTGTTGAAAATTAATAGATTTGTAAATTACTTATTAATAAATAAGTATGGAAATGTTTTTCCAATGTGAAATGAAACGTTTTGAGAATTTATCTTCTTGAAGATAAATTGAAAATGAATAATTGAAATTGTATATTCAATAAATATTTTGAAATATAAATTCACTAAGGAATTTATAAAAGAAAGGGAAATTGTTTCAAAATAAACGTTGATTTATTTTTGAAGTGTGAGAATAAATTTACGGATTTGGAACGTAAATATAAAGTAAATCGTTAAGGATTTATTTAATTAGTTTAAATGAACCATGTTGAAATGAAAGTATTTCTACGTAAGGAAAATGTTTGAAATTTGTTTTTCAAAAGTGGTAAAGGTGAAAAGTGATTTGAAATTTGTTTTCACATGGTTGAAGTGTGAAAATTATATCTTGTAAAGATATTTTTGGAAATTAAATAATTTGGAAAATTATTTGGAATCTGGTGATGTTGTGCATATCCATTGATAGTTCAATATCCGACTACCAATATTTACCTTTAAATGGGTATTTGTTGTAATTTGTTTGAATTTGAATGCCACACTTATTTTTGAATAAGCGCTCACTATTCGGGTTAACCGGGAAAGGACCTTGGGGTCGTATAACCCATTCCGAATATGTGTTATGTCGTTATGAATTGCATTTGAAGACCGGTGTTGAAGACCGGATATTTTTGAAAACAGAAGGATTACCGTCGAATGTTTCTGCACCGAATGGCCTCGGTATAGAAATTCCATATGTGATGGGAAGTCCGGACGTGATTAGTGAATATCCGGATTGCAAGGACTACTTTGTAAGTGCCTCGGTTCTGTTCGATCCCGGAACAGACTTGTATGGATAGTATGTCTCACATTACAAATTGAGATATAAAGCTAATTTCTTTCAAATATATTTCTGTTGGTGGCGGAGAATTTATTCTCTTAGCTTAACACCCTTCTCTGAGACGTACGAGCTCAGAGGTTATGTAGTTGATGGTTATCAACGATATATTCCCAATTTGGTAATGTGACATGATGTGTGTTGCTGTGAAATGATCATTGTTTGATCATTTGTGATATGATCATTTGTTTGATCATTTATCTTTGTGATCATTACTTTGATCATTTGTTGACCCAAAGCATGGCTTTGTACTAAAGCGTGGCTTTGCGGACGAGACTTTGTCGGACCTCACACCTCGGAAATGGTCAAAACAGGAAGGATGCGGCAAGGTTATTAGGGGTAGCGCCCTTTAGTGTATGTCATTCCTTCTGGATAGAGGTGGTATCATGGTATGGAGCCCAGATATTTAACCTATGTTGTGCTGCAAACTTATTACTTTGTGGTTGTTGGAAATCGAGGATCCTCGGATGTAGATCGGTTACAATCGGGGGATGACATATTCGTGTCAGTAGTTACCCAGTTAGGGGTAACCCGGCCTTGTGTTGGCAGAGATCCAGTTTGGTTCTCGGGACGTCATTCCAGATGCGTTTCCATGTGGCCATGGGAAGTTCCTTGGCCTGACCATTTGTTGGAAATCCAAAGAAACAATACGATCTTGTACGGTTTTAGTTGTGAACCTATCATTCACTTATGGTGGTCACCACTGTTTGGATGGTAGCTATAGTAGGCATAAGTGCGAAATGCCTATGCTGGCTAAGATTTATATCTTTATTTTCGAAATGATTTTTCCTACATATGCACTAGTAATAATATCAAATGTTTCTTTTTAATGCGTATCAAGCATTTTTGACTATCATAAGGAGAAATCTCCTCCGATTCTGCGTTTGCATTGTGTGTGTGTGCGGGAGGCCTTATGGTAGTCTCATTTTTAAAAGCATTGCGAATCTATTTTAAAAATTATCCTATTCTTTGTTTCAAAGATAAATAAACTGTTTTGAGGTCTCACACCAGTCACATGACTGACTCGGAGTTTATTGTTTTCCTTCCTAAACTCTGGGTGCCCACCAATTTCCACAAGGGCAGTCAAGAGTTAAGGTTTATCAGGATATTTTGGAATTCAGGAGTTGCTGGAGGCAAGATGGATGGCATGGCGTATTCACTAGTATATAGTATTTCTTTTCCGCTGTTTTTTGTTGTTTGTTGTTGTTGTTGTAAACTCTGATAATATAATGTAATGTGATGTAATGTAATAACTGATATAGTTCTTTGTTTAAAGATTATTCATTTATCTATCATATATTGTTCCACTGCGATTGTGAGATTTTGATATTGTTCTGTTGTTTTCTTTCTCTTTTCTTCTATCTTTTTTTTCTTTTTAAACCCTAAGAATTCGTATTTCCGTTCTTCTTGAGTTAAGCACTGGAGATTTGTGTATATTCAAGGAGTACGGATTTGAGGGTCCTCACATATCTTGTAAGACCATGCCGCACATAAAGACGAATGAGTTTTACCTAACGATAACCAAACCATTTCTGTTTGAAAATCCAGTGATATTATAATAATTTCTATAGAATGAATATAAATAATAAATACTTTTGGTACGTGTAAGTGTACAACACAGCAACAATAGGTATACAACCAAGACTGCTAAGGCACATCCACTACTTATGTAGGATTCCACGAAGGTGCCCTCAATACCTCAAGAATGGTCCTTCTGGATAAGGATTAGAAATATCATTCCGAAGCAGCATACGTCCCTAGTTGAGGTACCATAAGAAATATATGGCTGGCCCTTATAGGTCAAGCCGAGTGCATCGTTCTCGCTTGTATAACAATTCATAGATAATAATAGGATAGAGTCGACTGCACCCTTATGGGTTAGCTAAACCCCTGGCTATGCATCCAATATCTGATTTTAGTCATAACTATTGGTGAGGCTAAGTCCAGCACTCCAGTACACGAGTCTCCAAACAAATAGATCTCTGAACCACACAAGGATTCCCATACCTCTACGGGTCATAAAATTACACATGGATTCACACATCTCAAAATAGATCTCCGAATCACATATGGATTCATATACCTCAACAGATCTCGTAATCACACATGGATTCCAACATCTCGAACCAATTACGAACCTCTTACAAAGCATAGAATATGTATATGGTGGTTATGGTTTCGAGTCATCTCATAGCAGTACACTCCCCTGCTTACCAGGGGCTCCAAAACATAATGATTGATTTTTCGGAAAACTCGACATTGGTCCTGTGGGAAATAAACAAAACAATATCTAAAGTGGTGATTGCCTCCTAATTGTTTAAGCGAATGGATTTCCTTATCATTTGTCCTAAAAGAACAAAATGATTTTATACGTATAGTAGCACCACTTATGGTAACTATACCATTTAATCCCTATGTTTCTCCTAGATATTTCCAAAGTTATATTTTGGCCAAAATTTGATAGTCAGTTATTTAACTATCAAATAATACATACAATCGAACGTAGATTTAATTCCATATGTGATCCATAAGGCCTATATTAATTAATTCTTCATAAATTAAAATCTCTTCCAATTCTTTGATTGATTTAAATGCCCTCAAAAAATATATTTTCAAAAACCCCTTATACTCTTCCCGGTACTGGAAAAAACATCCATATATTTATCTCACTGGTATAAGTATATTCACAACCCATTATATTTTCAACACTTAGAAACTATATTCTATGCTTATCTCAATAGTATAAGTATATTTATAAAACTTAAGAAAGATTTCCTTTTTTTGAAATTCATATTTAAATGGAACAAATCAGATATCGTTTGAAAACATTTCTTACTATAAACCAAACCACTTATCGTTCAGTGTTTGAGTATGGAAACAATCTTTCCGTACCACCATAATTAAGGAGTAATGGTCAAAACAAATCTCATTCCTTTTGTAAAATCCATTGTTTTTTATAAGCCCATTTCATATTTTCAAATACTTTTCTAAATCTCCTAATTAATTTATAAAAATTCTTTTATAAATCTCTAAAATGATTTATAAAATACTTTTTTCTTTTTATAAAACTCTTTTATAAACCTTCCTTTATAACTCCTTTATAAAATCCTCTATAGAATATCATTTACCAAATATCATTTGAAAAATCTCTTCAAAATAAATCCTTTATAAAGAAAATCCCTTTTGTAAACAAATTACTATTTATAAATACCTTTAATTTAATTAATTGATTTCCTTTGAACATCATAATTAAATAATTAATTAACTTTAAAAAATTTATTAATAAATAATCAACTAACTTAAGATATCATTGATAAAATAGTTGTTTTACTTTAAATAACTTAACGAAATAATTTATTAACCTTTCAAAACAACTAAATAAAATAATTAAATAACCTTTCAACTTTAAACATCATTTATAAATGATTAGTTAACTTTAAAAATATTATATTTAAATAATATTAACTCAGCCATTTAAATATAGAAAATACTTTACTTCAAAATATTTTAAAAGTCAAAGTAAATCCAAATCCATTTCTTTCTTAATTTTGGGAAAAAGCTTAGTGACCCCAAATGGCACTTAAACACACTACTACATATTCTAATTAAACAATTAATATCATATTGCTTATATTTACATGAGCAACAAATATGTAAATAAAATTCATAACTAACAAATGAAAGATAAGACATCATCTTTCAAAATCAATTGACAAATCAATAGATCTCTAAATTAATAAAATAGAAGAACTAGGATTTACTCTGTTAAATAAATGTCCAATAATCTTTATTCAAATTAAATATAGAAGAATGGTTTTTTATTTGGCTAGCAGAATGTCGGTGATAGATATAATTATGAAAATGACATAGTTTTTATATGACTGGTAATTTCTTAATAATTTACACTTCACCAAAATGACAAATAAGTGTCCTAAGGTGTATTGGATTATACAAACCTAACGTCGAAATCTTCGGATCAATCAGACTTCATACAAATGTGTTTAAAATTTCAAAAATTTTAACTTAATTAAATTAAAAATGAATTTAACCTAAACCCTACCAACACCAACCGGCCCAGAGCCCGTTAGACCAAAACCTATACCAAACCAAAGCTTCTCTTCCAAAACCTATATACTGAAATCCAATTTTCTAAATCAACTATAAATATAAATAAAAAATGGAGCCCCAAAGGATCAGGCATGAATGTGCATATGTGCACGCGCATACTGCCACCTGACCATCAATCGCCTCCCCGACCCCACCCATAAGTTCCGCTTCTCGAGCACATCCAGCTCCACCCATTCCCTTGAACTTCGACACCATCCATTGTAGATCGTCCCAAAAAATCCAAATGAATTTTTAATCCCTAATCATGTCATCGTGTTCAAACACCAACCATGGCCGCCTCACCCACTTTTGGCCACCGCCACCGCCACAAATGGATCGTCGCCTCTATGCTCCACCTTCATTCAGAGCAACGACAAGTCTGACACATCCTCATGCCATGCCTAGACCTTTTCCCAAACCCAAAATCTCATAGCCTTAATGCTAAACTGACCCTTACAGGCCGTCTTCGACCATCGTTCCTCCAATAACCAACTCTAGCGCACCAGCCTTCTCTCAAGCCACCTCCATACATCATCACCAACCCCAAAACCATTTAGGCTGTTGGAATTTTTCAAAACTTCTAAATCAGATAGGGCTATCAATGGGTACCCGAAAATCTGGTATCCGTCCGAATCCATATCCGAAAATATGAAATATATCCATTATCCGAAAAGCAGATACAGATATTCGATATCCGAAAAGCTTTCCGGATACGGATATGGTTATTATGGTATCTGTATTCGAAAAATATCCGTCCGATTAACTGATGCATATATATATTTAATTAAAATTATATTTGATTAATATATGATTTTTCAACTATTTCCTAACCATTGGATGTTACTACGATATGGGTTTTTTGCTCATTTTTAGTGAAAACAGACGGTTTTAGCGTTTAATTTTCGAATATTTTTGGATACACACATGGATATTGGTATAAACAATGTTTTATCATCACGTTTTTTATTCCATGAATTTTTATGAACATTAGCACAAAAACTATTTTACGTTGATTCAAACCTTTTCATTTTTACTTTTAAATTTATTGATTATGGGTGGAGCGGATAAATATTCGATATCCGTCCGTATCCGAAAATTAAACGGATATGGATATCCGATATCTGAAAATTAAGCGGATACAGATATCCGATATTCGAAAATGATTTTGGATATAGATACGGATACGGATATGGCACTATCTGTATCCTAAAGTATCCGTTGCAGCCCTAAAATCAGGTCGACAAGCTATCATGCCTTAATCATACCACTAAAAATCATGGCGCTGCTTTTAAAAATCAAGTTTTGTCGATACGAACATGAGTATACAGCATACTTTTCATTTCTTGATTGATGGAAAACCAACAAAGTTTGACCATTATCTACTATCAACCATTACTCTCTCTCCGCTCGACGAAATAACCCTGAAATAATACTAAAAAACCTAGACTCCAAGATAAACATTTTCCTAGTCGACAGGTTTGGCTAAATAAGAACGAATTGTAAGATATTGAATTTTATAAACTTGAGTGGAGAAGGTTTCATATGGATTTTCAATGAACAATAAGTAAACGTTGTTCCTTATATATTCCAGTAAGCTATTTCTTCATTACCACATCAAAATTTGATTTTTATACTATCTTTTAAGCATAAAGAAAAGATTTTAAACAATTCAATAAATCTATATATAATTTATTATAACATTTACCACATATAAAATATAGAAAATAAACAAGAAAATATAGAATCTCACCTTTTCAAATTTTAGCAAAATCCATGCTAGCTTTGTTTTTAAACCCAAATATGTGATTGTTACTCTTCTCATATATTTTTGAGTGAAAATAAAATAAAATGAACTTGGAGATAAGTGAGGTAAGTATGAAATAAGAAAGTGAAATAATGTATATGTGTATGTATGTGTGTGTGTATAAAAAGATTTAGAAAGAATGAAAAATAAAGATTTAAGTACATTACATACGAAAACCTATTGGGTATTAGTGTGATTTAAGTCCTTTTGTTTACTTAGTTACTAAAGGAATCTAAATGTCCTTTCATGTTAAAGAATTTAAATACATTTTATCTTTCTACTATTATCTACTCATTTCCTTTCTACATTTCAAAATGTAAAGTTTTAAAAAAAAAATGTTATATGGGTTTCAAAATATATACAAGGGAACTAATAAGAAATACATGGTAAAGGATAAAATAGAACTAGATTCCAGGCACGATAATCTAAAGACAACAATGGACCTGTCAATGGCTACTTTGTCCATTTGTGGTGGAGGAAAAATATAATGGGTCGGACATAAAATCTGATGAATAAGAACAAGAGTAAGAAGGAAATTAAATACAACCAACTTCAAGTCTATTCTAGGGGATATAGGGTGCTTGTACAATGTCCGTACACCTAAGGTCACAAGCCTAAGGTCACCAGCTTAACAGTCATCAGTCTAACATCAGGGAAATAACAACAGACCACGTCTTATCGAACGACCATCTAGTTTTGGGGAAACTACTACCCCACTTTAACTCACACTATGCTAGAGAGGAAGAACATGCAAGTAAACCCGTATGTACTTGTGTCCAAGCCCTCGATCCTAGCAGCGAAATACCTATTACGTTCCCCAAGGGGTTACTACACTTAACTTTGCCTAGTACTAGGCACCACCTAGCTTTCAACGTCTATGCCCACAAAAGTCCATATAAACGTCCATGATCTAGTCTCCAATCGCAGAACCTTGACTAACGATCAAAAATCTGATCCCAATAGAATGACCGGTAATTCGGTCCCAACGCTTGTTCCCACCTTTTGCAACATAAGTTGTACATCTTAACAGCACTCTGAATCCTACTCTACGATACGAAAACGCGAACTAAATCCGTCATCTCAAATAAGAACACCTAAATGTGTCTACGCCAATCAAGCAATTTAGAAAGCAACAAGGTTCATACCCCTATCGATTTAAGACCCTAAATAATCTACTAAGTCTAAAGTGACTTACGACAATCGACCTATGCTTGTCTTAGGTCGATTGCCTATAATCTAGGTATCTTTCGATTTACTTTTTTTAAGCAAGTTATCTGTTTCGTTTTATTTTTAGACTTAATCCATACATCTTTCAGTTTACTTATTTTAAGTAGATTAATCCATTTCATTCAATTAACAGACGTAATCCTTTCAATTATCAGATGTAATCCATTTAAATTATCAGACGCAATCCATTAATACTTATTTTAATTAGGCAAATCTGTTTATCCTATTTTATTATAGTCACTATAACATTTACATCATTGCAATCAGCAATTTATAAGTGTCAAATTCTTTTTAAGCATATGATTTATGGTTTTATAGCTTACATATGTCAATTGCAATTAGATAAAATGATCTATTATTTTAGATTCCCAAATAAATAAATTAATGGATTAATACCAGAATTAACAGTCAAAGTAGCATATAGTAGAAATTAAAATCAATCAATTTAATTAACTTGTTAAACCTATGCCCACTCACCTCTGTCCTAAGCTTTTAGGTTACCCTCAAACATTCTAAGCTTTCTGCCCTAAATCTGCTTAAGTCTCTCCTCTAATTGCTAGATCTCCTTTTTATTTTAATTTAGAAATTTAGAATAGAATTGTGGTTTAGAAATTGATTTGGGGAATTAGGGTTTAGGAATTTATTTTGGCAGAGCTTAATGGAGAGAATTAGGATTTTGGTTAACCATAGCTATCAATTTATAGGGAACACTTCAACTCACAACCATCAGATCCATCCCAAAATTATCCCATTCGTCCCTGAAACCGTGGCCAACACGCAACAATCTCGCACGACAAAATGAATCGTCGCCGCAGCCCTAGGATCGACCATGGTTTCGGTTGTTTGGGTCCATCTGGGTCGACCTACAGGCCCCAGTTGATTTTTTTCTTTTCTATTTTCTGTTTTTTTTCAATTTCTCATTTATCTAATCCTTTATGACTCTTTCATTTTAGCTTGGATTGCAACAAGTTATATATGAAAGTTGTCCGGAAAATTATTACGGACGCAATGCTGCAAGTCTCGTAGTCAAATTTAGACGTTTTTGAAAGTTATTCTTTTAGGTTAATTCTTATCGTTTTATTTTATTTTTTTATTTATTTTCAAAAAATCTCGGGGTATTACATCTTATCCTTTAAAGGATTTCATCTCCGAAATCTCTAAGGACAGATAAATGCAAATAGCAACCAACAATCAAAGTTTACATCCATCTACTCATCCATCATCCATAGCAACCATAGTCCTTAATAATTCTAATTCAATTTTTCGTTATGCAATGTGGAATGCATATGAACTTGAATTAATGAAAAGGAATGGTCAGTTTACTGATTCAATCAACCTCATATTTATGCAAATATGTACATGTCATGGATCCAAGTGTATGCAAGATCTTAAAATAACTGATACTTCTACATGTATGTTGATCCATACATCCAAATGCAACATCCATATGCAAAAATCATCCATAGAATGCATAAGGTATGAATGTGTGTGCCTAAGGGACTTAATATCCTAGTGCACGCAATGCAACCACTTGCGTCCATAAACACCCATGTACATTTAATAGGGGTGGGTGCGGGTCGGTATGGTACGGTTTGGAGTCCAAACCGCTTCCACACTGCATCAAACGATTAATCATAAATACAAACCATTATACTAACTTTTAAACGGTTCGGTTTGAATGTAATACAGTTCGGTTTTGAGCCGGTTCGATTTGAACCAATATTAAATTTAAAATAAAAGAATTACTTCCATCAAAAATCAATTTACAAAGGCAACTGTGTGAAACTTTTACACTTAAAAGTTAAAACACACGATGTTATACTGAATGAAATATTAGTTCTTAATTGTATGAATATTTCAATTTGACATTTACCTACAAGTGAGACCTTTTTTGGTAGATTAACCAAACATCAACATTAATCAATGCATAATCATTAAGGAAAATGACTAGAATGAGATTATAATTAGCATTTATCCAAAAAAATAGATGAAAAATATTATACCAAAACTATAACTTCCTCCATTATGATAACGATTATTATTAATATAACAACAACATACGCTAAAAATAGACTGTACATCGTTAGAATCTAAAATAAGATTTGCTTATATTTTTATCATAAGATTACTAGTATAAATTTTTGGTTCGGCCCGATTTAATATTGTTGGTTCAATCACCCAAACCACAACCGAACCGTATCGATGCGGGTCGGTTCGGTTTGGGGTATCTGCTTTGGTTAGAAGATTCGGTGCGGGTTTCGACACCGCTTTTGCTGTCTGGTGCGGACGGTTTCCGTATAGCGGTGTGGTTTATGCCCACCCCTAACATGTAATAGCCTCCATCAACTATAACATGTCTCATTTCCATGTTTTAAAACATACCTATCATCTAAAGGTCTCTATCTAATAAAGTCTACCCTCCCTCCCAAGGTTCCACTCAAGGGTTCTAACTAACGGAAGATCAATATGTGGGACGTACTAGAAAAGAGCTGTGAGTGAGAAGCTCGAATCCTCTCCTCGAACACCCAAGTACTCTCAACTGGGTCATTTCCCTACTGAACGTTGACTAATCTAATCTCCTTATTGCGGAGCCGCTGAGTGATGTGCTCTAAAATGCAAGTAGGTACATGGCGAACAAGTGACCCACGCTATACCTCAACCTTCGAATTGCTAAGTTCTACTACAGCAAATGAGTCATGCAAGCACTTTTGCAAGTGTAAAACATGGAAAACATCATGAACTCCAGCCAATTTCTTTGGAAGTCTAACTTTATAAACCTTCTCCCAATCCTACCAGAAAGATTCCAACAAACCTCCAAGCTAGCATCCTCGAACTTCCAATCTCCTCACACGTCTCAAGGGTGAGACCATCACAAAAACCATATCCTCAACCGCAAACTCCAACTCAGAATGCCTTCTATTTGCATAAGGTTTCTATTGGTCTTGAGTTGTCTTCATCCACTTCCAAATCAATTCCACCTTATCTAAATTCTCCCTAACCATATCAGGCCCGAAGATAATCCTATTTGTAGTGTCCTACCAATATGACAACGATCCACAAGGTTTGCCATATAAATGTTTAAATAGTTCCATCCTTATGCTAACCTATTAGCTATTATTATAGGAAAACTCTACCAGTGGAAAATGATCCTCCCAAAAGCCTCCAAAGTCAATGGTACACATCCTTAGTAAATCTTGTAGAACCCGATTCACTCCTCTATCTGACCTTCGGTCTATGGATGGTATATTGTACTCAAGCTCAACTCAATCCCTAAAGCCTCCTACGGACTCCTCCAAAAATCACTAGTGAAGAGTTGGTCCACATCACTAACTATATTGGTAAGTACTTCATGAAGTCAAACCACCTCCCTAACATATAAAGCAGCCAATGAAGCTTCTGTCCTAGCGCTCCTCACAGGTATGAAATGAGTGCACTTGATCAATCTGTCCACAATGGCCAAAATGCCCTTATCCCCTCATGTGGATCTAAGTATTCCATCTATGAAGTCCACAAAAATGCTCTCCTACTTCCACTTCCACGGTGGGATGTCCAATGGCTGCAAAAATCCTCCGGGCTTCTTCTACTCAGCCTTCACCCTCTGGCAAGTCACACACTTAGCTACATACTCCGCCACTTACCTCTTCATCCTTGACCAAAAGAAAACTCTCCTCATATCCCAGTACATCTTATCACCAATAAGTTGAATGGCCATCCTAAAGCGGTGAGACTCTACCAATACTTCATCCACCAAATCTGCAATATGAGGAAGACATAGCCTGCCATCTCTCCTCAACCATCCCCTCGAGTCTATGGCATAACGCCTAAGATGACTCAATGACTCCCCTCTGCCTAATCTATCCAAAACGTCTGCCAGCTCACAATCCTCTCTCTGTCTATCCTAGGCTTGTCAATGGATGTCCAAAAAATCAGAAATCCGTCTGCATCCATATCCAAAAAACGGATATTATCCGATATTCGAAAAGCGGATGCGAATATCCGACATCCGAAAAGAAAATCGGATGCGAATGCGGATATGGGCATATCCATATCTGAAAGACATCTGTTCGATCTGAAATTTCATGTGTGTTGCCATTTTGTCGTTATGTATGTTGTTATTTTATCATTTGAATTGTTGTAATATTGTGTAAACTTGTTTGATATTATGTGTGTTGCCATTTTGTCATTTGAAAAACTGATTAGTACTGTAGTGTGTGTATTGTCATTTGAGAAAGTGATTATTTTAGTTTAAAAATATTAGTATAATAAAAATCTTATTCAATTTCGGATGCGGATATTTTGGATATTTTCAAATATCCAGAAATATCCGCTATTTATTTTCGGATGCGGATATTTTTGGATATCTGAAAAATATATACGGATGTGGATACGGATGTTAATTCTCAGATATTCACAGATATCGAATGCGGATTCGAATGCGGATTTAAATTTTCGAATGCGGATGTAAATACAGCTATATCTGCATCTGTTTGCATCCGTTGACAGCCCTAGTCTATCCCTAATCTACTCTATCAAGGTCGATTGAATATCTAGGACCGCTAATAATCCAAAGTTAATATTAGATGATGGCTTAAAGTTAAAGGTGGAAATATACTCCAAATATCTCCACTCTAAAAATAAAGGACTCGGTGTATCTCTCTATCTACTCAATATATCCACTACAACATTCCCCTTACTCGGGGTATAAGAAATGTTAACGTCATATGAGCCTAAAAACTCCATCTATCTCTGCCACCTTAAGTTCAATTCCTTTTGGGAGAACAAGCACCTTAAGGACTTGTGGTCTGTGTAAAGTTCAAATCTCTCACCTAGAAGATAATGTCTCCAAGGCTTAAGAGAAAAGATTATAGCTGCCAATTCAAGATCATGCATCGGGTAGTTCCTGTCATGAGTCTTCAACCGCATACTAGCATAGCATACCACTCTACCTCGGTGCATCAATACTGCTCCTAGTCTCGTGCCACAAGCATCGGTGTAAATCATAAATGGTTTACTCCCCTCACGTAATACTAATACAGATAAAGCCTCCTTTAACCTAATGAAAGCATCCTCACACTTAGCATCTCATGCAAAAGCTAGATTCTTCTTGGTGAGCCATGTCAATAGGGCAGATATCCTAGAGAATTCTTTAATGAACTTCCTATAGTGACACACGAGACCAAGAAATCTCCTTATTTCTATCGCATTCTTCGAGACATGCTAAACATGCACTACCACCACCTTAGTAGGATCCATAGCCAATAACTCTTTGAAACAATGTGCCCCAACATGCGAACCTCATCTCTTCAAAAGTGGCACTTAGAAAACTTAGCTTTAAGTTTATGTGCTTGAAAAGTCCTATGCACCTCCTCCAAATGCAAAGCATGCTCCTCCATACTCCTCAAGTATACCAAGATATCATCCACAAATACCACCACAAACTTATTCAGCAACTCCCTAAACACTCGGCTTATCAAATAAAAAAAAGATGGAGAATTGATTTGTCCAAAAAGCATGACTAACCACTCATATAACCCATCAGGAGTCCTAAATTTCGTCTTCAAAATACTATGATATGCCACTCTAAACTGATGGAAACCTATGGCTAAATTGGCAGGGAAAATACTCTCGCTCCAACCAACTGATCGAAGAGATCATCAATGTGGGGCAAAGGATAGCGATTCTTCTTTATCAGCTTATTCAACTCGCAGTAATCGATGTAGGGTCTAAGGGAACCATCAGCCTTGGTGGAAAATATGATAGGAAGCACTCACTAGGAAATACACCTTCTGATGAAACCCTTCTCCAACAGCTCATTCACTTTCTTAATTAACTCACACCATCCCTTTGGACCCATGTTCCTTAAAGGCAAAGCAACCGGTCGAGCATTCTTTAGAAGATAGATCCTAAACTCGATCTCTCTTCAGGATGGAAGACCAGTAATGTCAAAAAATACATTTGGAGAATCCCTAACTATTGGGATAGAAACAAGCTCATCTAGTGGTAGGTCTAAGGAATAAAGGTAGCTCAACATAATTGATCCTCGCGGATAACATAAAACCTCTAAGCTATGCCTCTACAAGTGCCCAATCCAACAGTCTTCCTATCATAGTCTAGTATAGCCCCATACATGGACATCCATTCCATAATCCAGTATCAACCCAAACCTAGAGAACCCCAATACATAAGCATCACACCCAAACTCGTCCCCTAGAATCATCAACCTCAAATCCTGACATATCATAGACAAATAGGTCGATCCTCATATAGGATTTGACATAACTATTAGGTCTATCACAATACTAGTGTCTTAGTGCAAGTCATCAAGAAGTCTAATATAGATAAAGAATGATATGCCTTAATATCAAATGAAGTATGAACAGAAAGACCAAACAGAGATAACACACCTTCAATTACCACCATTGTCCCCGTATCTAGTGCTAGTTGGATACTGGGAATGGGAACAGCCTCCACAGCATATGCCTGGACCACCTGAGTAGAAGCCAGAGAAGCAGCTCTAGGTGCTACTTGACAATTCCTCTTAATATAACCAACTTGTTCACAATTGAAGCACTTTGGCTTCAGTAGCAAACACTCCTTAACAAGATGCCATGTCCTCCCATACCTATGACACTTCAACTCCTTCTTCTAAATCTTCCCTTTAGGTAGAAGACCACCCTCCTTTTTCCCTTTTTGAAAATTCCTCACTTCAGCCTTTGGACCCTCTTCCACATTCTTAGCAATAGAAGTAAGCAACACCATCTCAACTGGACACTCATAAGTAGCTCTCGGGAATATGACTCGCTGCTAAGCTCTATAGTGGTTGACTCAAACGCTTAGTAAACTTGATTGCCTTCTTATGCGAGGTATTGATCAACTCCATTCCAAACACACAAGCTCATTAAACTGGTTAACATATTCTTTAATTGAAAAATCACCCTGCTTCAGATTTATAAACTTCTCTAACATAACTTCCTCCTCAGCCTACGGTAAGAACTTCATCTCAAACCTCCACCTAAACTCTCCCCAAGTCACAATACCACCACTAGTCTTAACCTTAACAACCTCCCACTAACTAAGAGCCTCTCCCTACAGTTGCAAGGTACTAAGCCACCTCCTAACCTCATCTTCCACACCCATAAGTCCAAATGTCTACTCAAAGCTATAGACCTAAACTCTAGCATCAACAAAAGTCTCAGTACTTAAGGATGACTTACCACCCAAGTTGGAAAAGTCATTGCATAGCTTAGCAAAGTCATGAGCTATGGTTGGGTGGACAGCGACCCCACCAGTTGTTTCCTCCTCACGCACTCTAGTCGGATGCTCAACTGGTCCCTTAGCCTGTAAGTAAGTTGGAACCAAATAGGCATCTTTACGTTTGGAATATTACGGATTTCGGTAGAGCCAGATCCTACGGGATCAGCCATCTCTTTTAATGAATAGTAAAGATTAAATCAGATACTTTCACAAAATAGCTCAAATAAGATTTAAGATAAGAGACAATACACGTAGGATATGAAATAAGTATAGGCATGAATTTGAGGGATTCTTATCAACATTTTCCAAAATATACTTATATATATATATATATATATATATATATATATATATAGTTATGCTTTGGGAAACCACTATGGAAACCATTTCAAAAATCATTTCTCTTTTGTAAAATCATATACATACATATGCATATGTACATACATATACATACATACATACATATATATCCATACGGGTCAAATACGTTCCTTTCCCTAGGAATATTGATCCTAGGCTCTTATACCTCATGTGATAACCTGCATCCCTTGACATGTTAAACACCGCCATATTAAGAATCACGAATTATCGGTTTAAGGAAAAAGTAGTAACATGGAGACTAGGATGTCAATGAAGAAATAATCTATCTAACCCAAATGTTATTACAATGGAAACATAATATCAGATATACGGATAATCTCATAATAACAATAATAAAAGCTTAAAAATATCGAAATATCTAGGTCCCAAAATATCATAGTCTTAGAAAACCATCAGTACATATCAAATATCAGAGTATCACAAAAATAATCACTCATAAGCAAAATACTGAAAGAGAAAATGTAATGATTGGAAATACATGATGAAGGATAAAAATTAAACAAGACTCTAGGCATGATAAGCCAAAGGCAACAGTGGACCTGTCAACAGCTACTTTTCCCACCTGTGGTGGGGGAAAAATAGAATGGGTCATACATAGACTCTAGTAAATGAGAACAAGAATAATAAGGAAATTAAATACAACTGACTTCAAGTCTACTCTAGATGATATAGGGTGTGTGTAAAGTGTTCATGCACCTAAATTCTCAAGCCTAAGGCCACCGGCCTAACAGTCATCAGTTTAACATTAGGGAGATAACAACAGATCTCATCCGACCAAATGACCATCTAGTTTTGGCGAAATTACTTCCCCACATTTACTCACATTAGGCCTAGAGAGGAAGAACACGCATGTAACCTCGCATAGTGACTCATCGTATGCACCCATGCCTAACCCCTCGATCCTAGTAGCACAATACCTCTTATGCAACCCTAGGAGTTACTACGTTGAACTCCACCTCGTACTGGGCACCACCTAGCTTTCATGGCCTATGTTCATACGAGCCTATAAAAATGTCCATGATCTAGTCTCTGACCCAACACTCCGACTAACGATCGAAAAGTGGTCCTAACAGCCTCAACTAGCAACCGGTAATTCAGTCCCAACATTTATGCGCACTATTCATAACATAAATTATACGTCTTAATGACACTCCAGATCCTACTCTTTGGTACAGAAACGCGAACTAAGTCCACCATCTTAAAAAACACCTAAATATGTCTACGCCAATCAAGCAATTTAGAGAACAACAGAGTTCATACCCCTATCGCTCAAGGCCCTAAACAGTCTTCTAAATCTAAAGTGACTTACAATAGTCGACCTACGCTAGTCTTAGGTCGATTTCCTATAATCTAGACATCTTTCGATTTACTTGTTTTAAGTAAGTTAACTGTTTCATTTTATTTTCAGACTTAATCCAGAATCTTTCAATTGACTTATATTAAGTAAATTAATCCATTTCATTCAATTATCAAACGTAATCCATTTTAATTGTTAGACGCAATCCATTTCAATTATCAGACGTAATCCATTTAATTCTTATGTCAATTGGGTTAATCTGTTTGTCCTATCTTTATTACAATCATTACAACATTTATGTTATTCCAACTAGAAATGCATAGGTGTCAAATCCTATTTTAGCATATGTTATGACATAACTTCCGATGTCTATTGCAATTTGATAAAAAAATCCATTATTCCAGATTTCCAATTTTTTAATAAATTTATGGATAATACCATAATTATGACAAAAATTAAAATCGATTACTTGTTAAATTTGTGTCCACCCACCTCTGTCCTAAGCTTTTAGGTTTGCCTCGGACGCCGCAAGCTTTCTCCCCTAAATATGCTTAGGTCTCTTCTCCAATTGCTAGATCTCCTTTTTATTTTAATATAGACTAAGATTTAGAATAGAATTAGGGTTTAGAAATTGATTTGGAAAATTAGGATTTATGATTTTATTTTGGTAGAGCTTCACTGTAATGGAAAGAATTAGGCGTTAGGTCAACCCTATCTATCAATTTATAAGTGAACATCTCAACTCACTACCATCAGATCAAGTCCAAAATCATCTCGTTCATCCCCGTAGCCAGAACGTAACAATCTCGCATGATGAAACGAATCGTCACCAAGTCGCCGCGACCCTATATGGACCATGGGTCGGGTCGATCGCCTTTGGGCTACGTTGACTGCCCACGGTCAACCCAAGTCCACCTAGGTCGGCCTGGCCTTGGTTGACTTCTTTTTTTTCTATTCTCTATTTTTCTTTTCAATTTCTTGTATATTCAATTCTTTATAACTTTTTCATTTTAGCTTGGATTTTAACAAGTATATATGAAAGTTGTCCAGAAAATTACTACGGACACAATGGTACAAGTCTCATAGTCAAATTCGAAAGTTTGTGAAAATTCTCCTTTTAATTTAATTCTTATATCTTAATTTTATTTTCATATTTACTTTTGGAAAATCTCGGGGTGTTACAGAATTTCTACGATCCGTCCTTCGGCAAAAAGCTAAAAATCAAAGGGCGGGTTTTGTTCATAATTTTATTTTTTTGTCGACTACCATAAACAAAATTCAAAAAAGGAATTTTCTATCATTAGTTATAAATTGGAAAGGATTTATTTAATTAATAATACCATTAATTAAATAATTAAAATAAATTAAATATTCACAACTCAAAGCATTAAAAATTCCGTATCATTGCATTATCCCCCTTAAAAAGAATTTCAACCATGATATTTCGCCACTACCAAAACAAAAAAGAAAAATATCCAACACCTGAATACTTACATTATTCATAAGCTCGTACAGTGTACATAGATCATTCGTACATAATATTTGATTCGATCACTTACTCGAATACATAACTTCACTTCCCAACTAGTATCACTCATTTGATTCCCTAGTGCGGTTCCGATCAGGCTCCTTGATTAGGAACCTCCATTCTCCTTACATAGCCCTATACTATAATAGAAAACTTTGGTTCTGTAACAAGAACCCTCACCAAGTGTTTGTTGCAAGAATTGAGTGATAAATCCTTATTCGGATTGGTATAGTCACCTTAAAATCTTATACTCAAATCTTTGTATAACATCCCTCTAGTTGGAGGCCCAAAACTAATGGCTATGAATGCTGCAGTCCTCCATAGTTATTAATCCTTGGTGACAAGACACAGCGATGTTAGATACAATGATAAACAGAAACACAAGAATATGAAGAAAAAAAATAGCAAAACAAATTCCACATTCCATTTCAAAATATTCCAAATTGATTACATAATCCTAATTCACAGACCACGTTCATATAACATATAATTATCACAAAGTACACTGAGAGCGACATATGAAGATGCTCCCTTGGTAGATTAGAGTATATAGATAGGCAAGAAAACAATTTTTCTTTACCAACAAACACACAGTGGATATAAAAGAACTCTAATAACAAGTTTGCCTCCTGCATGTCCTCGGAAGCTTCATTTGTCTAAAAGAACACTTGAAAACCTTAACTCTCAACCTACTCAAAATCAATTGAGTATCCAGGAGTTTAATGGGAAAACGAAAATTTCGAGTCAGACATAAAGCCTGGTATGAATAATAATTTACCATCTCAAACCATTTAAATATCTAACGAGACCACACCGCTTAGTGGAACGGGTTTTCCCCTCACTAGTATCTTAAAACATTTACAAAACCATATACTATGTTCCTGCATCCACAACGGTTAAAAACATGGTATTTCAAAACACTATGATGATATGCAAAACTATTAAATCAATTCTGGATTAACCATCCCCATTCATTCTGACTATCTGTCTCAAATATAGTTTCTAAAATTATTATTAACTTGTTAAATGTTAAGGACTATCTGTCCAATTGCACAGTTTTTATGGGATCAATAAGAACCTATTGGTAACTCCGATATCTTATTTCTTATCATAGTTTTCATGGGCTAACTTGAAACCTATTGGTTGATTGCCAATATCTTAATCCGGATATAGTTTTAATGAGCTAACTACAAACCTACTAGCCCTTGTCGGTATCAAATCAGAGTTCTTATGGGCTGACTATGAACCTATTAGCCCCTTCCAATATCATACGGTTTTCATGGGCTTACTGTCAACCTATTGGCCCCTGCCAATGTATTTGATTAAAATTTTAAAACCTGTTAAGTTATATTCACTACTGGGTCAACCTAACTGGTTATTCTGCCATTTCCGTAAAATACAGTTATGAGTTAATGACAATGTGAATAACATTTCAATTTTTTTATTTATTCCATGGTTATTACTTTAAATTGAGATTGAGTTTATGTTTTGAAACCATAAAATCATCTCTTTCGAAACCTCTGGATAGCCTCCTTCAATAGCAAAGACTTCTTTTCTAAACGTTGTATACATACCTTTCGAAGCCCTAAACAAACATTCTCTTTTGAAACCTATTATACCTTTCCATGGTATTAAATCATCTTTTTTCTTAAATATAGAGCTTTGAAACAAATGAAACTACCCTTTTCGAAAGCATAGGGTTTACCCTTTAAAAAACATTTGAGTCAAAGTGCTTATATACGAAAGTATCTCTTTTGAAAGCAACAAAAATTTGTTTGGAGAAAAGTTGATAGTGTCGGAACCATCTTAGTCGAAAGCAAAAGACTTTAAAAATCAAAACTTTGAAGACTGAAACCCCCTTTCGAGTCCATCACCTTCGAAACCCTCAACCCCTTCGAAAGCATTTAGGGAAAAGGCTTAGGTTAAAACAGATGTAATCCCTTCGATAATATAGTTGACTTCAATGTAGTCGAAAGGGGAATTAACGGATTGGTTTTGACTGGGACGAAGCCTACAATTTCGAAGCAATTATTTAAAGGAAAAAGGTACTTATCCTAAACAAATACTTTAACAAACATGACACCTTCTTCAAAAGCTAATTATAAAACCTTTTCGAAAGCATAGCTTTAGACTGTGTCGAAAGCTTTAGGTAAGACTAGGAAAGACTTTAACTTTTGAAAACAAAGCAAGGTTCGACGCCATTGGAAGCTACACTTTTGACACCATGGCTTCCGCCTACCTTCCAATCCACTGCATACCACCTAAGTGATATCATGTGTATTGGTTTTGACTATAATGGTTGCGACTGGGATGTGGAGGAGTCAGTGGAGTCGGAAGGTACTTACTGATAGAGGCGGAACACCCTTCTCTAATTTAAAGGCTGAATTATAGCAACTTTTATTAATTTCTCTTTAACAACTTTCCTATTTGTAAAACACTAATTGGCTTCCATGAAACTTTTCAAATACTTTACATCTAAAACTACCCGTTTATTCAGATCCAAAATCAAAAATTTTAACGTTAAAACCTTTATATATAATGAAAACGACATTTGCTAAAAAAAACCCTTCTTTTAAAGTAATTTATTTCCCCTAGTAAATCAACTAGAAAAATTTTCCAAAAATCACAGAAATTCAATTTTGTCATTAAATCAAACATATTAAAATTTTAGACCCAATTTCTTCCTGAAATTCTTGAAATAAATTTTAAACCCAATTATATCATATCTTTCAACAAAAATTCATAATATAATTTCCGTAGCTTGGAAAACTCTAAAAACTAAAACCCATCTCCAAAATCTGAAATAATATATTCTTGGTTTTATTTAAAACCATGCAAATTCATATGCTTATGAATTAAAACAAATCATTATAATATAACTCAAGCATATCATCATCCATTTTATCAACAAAAATGAATTTAAATCATAAATCCGAAAATATATAATCATAGAATAAAAATAGAGAAGGTATGAGATAATTATTCACCTTTAACATGATAAAGAATTTGAGATTTGTTGTTGATTGATCCTCCTAAGATTTTGATCCGTAGCTTTTGATTAAAATTTCTTTTGTTCTTCCTTGGTAATGGCGTGCTTTAGTTTAGGTTTTAGGCTTGTATTTGTGATCGTGAGAAATGAAACGTAAATGGACAAAAATTGAGAAGTTATAGCGATGTATAATAAATTGGGTAATTTACTAATATGCCCATGTGTAGTTTAATTAACCAATAAACCACTTTAAAGCCCATTTATCTAATTAATAAGCATTACCCTATATATAATTTATTCAAATCTAAATCTCATTATCATCGTTATTCTATTAAATAATCTAACTAAATTTTTTGAATAATGTCATAAAAAATTAGGGATGTTACACTTGGATCAAGAATCATGCAAATGAGTGATCTACTTACAACTTACGTACCTATTCTTGTTGGTTCTTATTTATACCAATTTATTTTACCCCTAAAATTATCTATGAAAACACTTCATAAAACTAAACTTAAATTTAACATTATGTATTACTCTACTACATCCTAAGAGTACATACCACTATCTGGTTCAAACTTTTCCTATTTTGAATTTATTAAGTAAACTTAAAACATAAATACCCGGTATATATTCCAGAAACCTTTTTGGAATGAAACTACATATTTAACCATAAAAAATGCATACATATAGCCAGAGTAACCCCAAACTGATACTAAAAAACACGGTACCACCAAATAATTTCTTATATCCCCTCACCAAGAAGGATAATACTTAAGAGAAGTGCTTACCATCCAAACATATCTCTTTCCCATTTTTAGTTTTTTTCTCAGACCACTCGAATTCGTAACTTAAAAATACTTTATCCATTTTAAAATTTGCTTTATGAAAAAATTATGCATATACTTTGGGTTCATTCATATTTGAACTTGTTTCAAACGTACAGTGATAAAAAGAATGATTCACTGAGTGCACTATAACATTCGCCTAAGCAAATATCGGATCATCACTTAGAAGATTATTCAGATCTTCAAAAAAAAACCAAACTCATTCCCCAAACTAGTTCAAAGAAAATATACTTTGCTCAAAAAAATTCTTTTTAAAATATATTTCTTAGAAGTATTTTCATAAAACATTTGAAATATTCTTCAAGACTCCTAGACTTAAATCCTCAAAACCTTTTATTTACAAAAACACATTATTATTAACCAAATTTATACAAAGTCACTTCTTTATCCAAAATCATTTCTCAAATATTTATCCACAAAATATTTTAGCTTTCTTTTAATAAATATTTTTCGTTAGAATCCAGTTTTAATCTAACATTAACATTGAACGCCTTATAGTCAAATTGTGAAACTTAATTTACAAGATGTTTATTTCAATACTCCCCTAATATTTATTTACCCAACCCAGGGTTTTAAAAAGGAAAATTACTAATAAATCAACAAACAATTGACAATACTCAAAATTGTACAAGCATGACAAATCAAACTTTAATGATAATAATTTAATATTATCGTCTCTTAACAAATAAACACATCAAAACCTATATTAACTTTTGAAAATCATTCCTTCATCTATCAAATATACTCCTAGGTAAAATTATTTCATTTACCCATTTCAAAATAGTATTGCGCCGTTGGCCTTGTTCAACTGTTTAGGAATCACTATTGATAACAAGGGCCAGTCGCATCGATCGGAATTCATAAACCAGTTGATCAATCAAATGACATAATATAAAACATTTTCATATCACTAACAAATATGCACTCTCATATATATATATATATATATATATCCACTCATACTCATTCTAGGGTTTTATTAACACTAAATCTAATGATTTTACCCTACAAAGCATAGATGTTCGCTCAAACTAAGCTCAAATACCACTTGTAACAACCCACATTTTCGACCATCAAAAGTTCACGGTATTCACGTGCCAAACATCCAAGTGCCGGAAAGATAGACCATTGGAGTGAAAGAAAAGAAAAGACAGAATACAATCTCACGACGTGTCGAATAATTTATAATATATCAATGGACTTTACAAAAATAAAATTTTTATATACGTACATCAATCAAAGTACAATTTCCTATCATCATCCCCAAACAGTTATAATAGCATTTCCTTACAAATGCTGATAAATGCAACAAGAAAAAAACAACGGAATATAAAGAAAATACGGGAGTACATCTTGGAGGCACCAAGCTCATCTCCAGTGGCTTCAAGTGTCTAGCTAAATCTAGAAAATATGCTCTGGCTGACCCGAGCATTATAAGAAAAATAACGTCTGTATTAGTGTAATAAAACCAGCACGTAAAACACATATCAAATGGATTTTTAATGTTATAATACCTTGTGAACTTAAAGGTACCTCGTAAAAACACACCGCATATAAAAACGAAAGGGATTTTACCTTACGATAAGCAAACCATTTCTATTTGAAAATACAATGATATTATAATAATGTCTAAGGAATTAATATAAATAAGAAACAGCTATAGTGTGTGTGAGTATCCAACACAGCAATGATAGGTATACAATTAAAACCGCTTAGGCACGTTTGCTAACTGTGTAGGATTTACGGAAGTTCCCTCAGTACCTCGAGAACGTTCTTCCTACACAAGGATTAGAGAAATCCTTCCAAAGCATCATACATCCCTAGTTTTACATAGTTGGCCCCCATCAGTCAAGCATAGTGCATCACTCTCACATGCATAACAATTCATAGGGGACTCTAGCATAGGGTTGACTACACCCTTATGGGTTAGCTACACCCCTTGTTATGTATTCTTTCTCTAGTTTTAGTCATTTCTTTTGGTGAGGCTACATCCAACATTCCAGCACATGAATCTCCATACAAATATGTAATGACCCGGCTTCCAAATACCAGGAAGTCGCATCGTTAAGAAGAAAGAAAGGGATAGAAAATAGAATAGAAAGAAGAGAAAGAAGAAACAACACAAGAATCTCAATAGCGGAACGAATAAATTATATTAATAACATAGTATTACATAGTATACATCAAATATCAGAGTTACACAGACATATATAACACATACTAGACAGTTATAAACACCTGTCTAGTTATTACAACTCAATAAATACAGAAACACTCAGAGATACCAACACAGCGGAACACTCTATAACTATACGCGGAGGCCTCCTGCTCCATTTGCTTCTCCACAATACGTCAAAGCTAACCTGAATCCTAACCTGAATTCCCTTGACTACTCATAAAAATTTGAGTACCCAAGAGTTAAAGGAAAACAGAAAATAAATCCAGGTCAGACATGGGTCTAGTATGAGTAACAAGTTAAAGTTGCTTAACTTTGAAAATCTTTGAAAAGAAAGGTATCACGTAAGACTTCCCACACATAAACATGGAAAAGTTTTTACCTTACGCTAACCAAAACATTTGTTAGGAAATCCGATGATATTATAATAGTGTCTACGGTTTTCAAATAAATAAGAAATAGCCGAAATTGTTACATGATTAAATTCCAGCTACTAGCCACAAAAGTGGGTAATACAATCAAAACCGTTGGCACTTATTGGATTTTGGATTCCATACAATGGCTGGGCTACTGGGGTACCGCCCGTCACAGTACGTGGCCTAGATCACCGTACCGAGGATTACTCCCAATCCCCTGCAACACAAAGCCGGACCCGTTCCTTACTGAACAGTTCCGAATAAGACAACCCCGACGATTGTCATGATCAACCGTCCACACAGCCGAAATATAAAGGGACCTCTAGACAGGGGTAAATCTTACTCTCCAGTGGGTGCTACCCACGAAGCTTTGCTGCACCTCCCCTGTTTTAGCCATTCCCGGTTGATGAGGCTTGAGGCTACGATTTCCTTTATAGGACATATCACTTAGAATGCACATCGTCCACCTAACGATGTTCTGAAAGCATTCAATCCATACAAGTTCGTTCCGGGTTCGAACGAAACCGAAGGCATTATCTCGCTACACTCATTTTGGAATCACCCTCAGAGTTAACGACAATAACCCTTGCATTCTGAATCACCATCTCGAATCTATAAGTACTATTCCGTCAAACTCATTACGGAATCACCCATAGAGTTATACTGACGTATAGCCCTTACACCTCGAGTCTTCACTCGCTCCACTTGTATTAACGACCTAACGTTTAATTGGAATCAATGTGGTTTTCGGATGTCCAAATATGGAAACCCGATCCCGGTCTCATCGAAAACCAAAGCGTGTCTTTTAGGTCCAAGTTGTTTTAAGTTTTTAAACAATTCAATTCATTATCTAAATATACATAGATAGATAATTCACAACATAATAGATAATCAACCTTATCATTATCAACAGATAATTCATATCATAATCAGATAATCCATATTATCATCCAAAAGCAACCAATGCATCCATATCACATACACTATTCATCTCATTACTGAGATTACAAACCATACCAGGCAACCAATACCAATCATCAAACATAAGCAACTATCTAATGATCACATCATTTATAATTAATTTAAAATGAATTAAATTAATTACTTCATCATCAAAATTCTGCTTAACTTAACCATCCATTGATTTCAAATCAATTTATAAATCACCATCTCAATATTCATTTCAATTAATCATTACTGATTAACTATCCCTAATTACAATAAGTAATTAGCTTATAAATTAATCACACAAGTTAATTACTTAAACCCTAGCAAATAATTAACTTGTAATTACTAAATTAATTGATCAATTATTCATTAATTATACCTTGATTAATCAATTTTCAAATTACATCATTAACTAACTAATAATTCTAATTACATTTAATAAATTAAAAATTGATTACATAAGTAATTAATCTGAAATTAATCCACATATAAATATTAATCACCCATGATTAATAACCATTCAGTAATTAAATACTTTAACTACTCATCCCATAATTAATTATACTTAATTAATTATCTAAATTAATCCCCTTGATTAATTTCAAAGTAATTTAAATCCAATTACTTCTAAATCAAATATCTTAATTACATCATGTAATTATTAATTAATTACTTCCTTAAGTAATTACAAATTCATAAATTACATAAAGTAATTATCAAACAATCAACAAATGTTTAAATTAATTTATAATCCCATTCATTAAATTAGTTACACTAAGTAATTAATTCATTAATTACTTTCATAAGTAATTAAAACTTAAACAATTGATTATTATTAATTAATTAATCTAAATTATCAAAAATTAATCACATTAATTAATTGTTAAATAATCTTAAGTTAAGGACCTTCATTAACATTTCTTAATTACTTAATTAAGAATTAACTTATATTAATCATCATTAGTTATTAAGTAATTAATATTTAATTACTATTTAACTAATCTTTAATTATTAATTAACTAAGTGTTAATTAAAAATTAAATTATCTCTAATCACTTGATTAAATAAATCTTAATCATAAATTAAAATTTAATTAATCATCCTTAATTATAGATTAAATAACCTTAATTAATTAATCTCAAATAAAATTAATTAACTTAAAAATCATTAATTACTTAATTAAACATCCACATAATTAATTAATTAATTAATTAATTTTCATCTAATTCCCTTAATAATTAAATGAATCCAATCATTTAATTTTCATTTATCTTTTAGATAAACATTCCTTATTTAATTATACATTTAAAAACAAAATATTTTTAAATTTACTTTAAATTATATTTATCTTCCTTTTAATCTTAAGACTTAAATTTATCTTAAACAATTCAAACTTAATCTTATACGTTAAAACATCTACCTTATCAATAAGTTAAAACAATTTAAATTTCAATTCAATTTAAATTCAAATCAATTTAAAAATTACTTTAAATTTTCAAAATTGAAATACAACTTCCAAACTCATTTTAGTTTAACTCTTTAAAACTCTTCCTACAATCTACAACTTTAATTCAAATGCATATCATTTTAATCATTTAAAAGCAATTTAAATTTAAACTTTTATTTTAAAACTTAAGTTTAAATTTTATTCCAGATTTGAAAACTCAGATTTGAATTCACTTTGAATTTCTAATTTAAATATTTAACCTTCCAATTCAAATGCAAATCACATATGCATTTACACTTGTGAGTTTGAAAACCAAATTTAAATTTAAAAGCATGAATGTTTTCAAATCTCAAAAAATCAAATTTGAATTCACATTCAAATTTCAAATAAAAACTAAGTTTAAATCTCCACCTGCAAATTTAAATTTACCTTTACATATAAAAACAGAAAACAGTTTTCTGTTTTATTTAAAAATCAAACTTTGAAATTTTTGAATTTAAATTATTTTAAAGAAACCAGAATTCAAACTTATTTGAATTCATATTTAAACTCAGTTTCAAAATCCTAAGTTAAAACTTAAGTTTGCATTTATTTCAAACTTAATAAAACTGGAAACAGGTTTTCCTGTTCTTCTTCTTTTATTATTTTATTTTTCAAAAAAACTTGAATTTCTGCATTTAAATTATTCCAAAATAAGAATTCAAACTATTTGAATTCATCTTCAGATTCTGGTTTAAATCCTAAGCTAAACTTTTAGTTTATAATTAAACTCAACTTTTAATTTCAAAACTGCAAAAAACAGGCTTCTGATTTGCTAAAAACCTGAAACACACATGAACCCGAGCCACCATATAATTTACTTCGAGACCATAGCCTCACTGCTTCGAGTCATTCTGCAAAATACCCGAGACCATCCCGAGACAAAAATTCTTGCAACCAAAAAATCAACCCCAAACCTGCACAACTCCCTCCTGTGCACCACCTAAACCATCTCAGGCCACATCTGCCATCATCTCTGGCCATCCCCTCACCGATCAGTAAACCCACAACTCCCTTCGAACCTCAAATTCCCAAAACTCAACTTGAATTTGAAATTCAAATTTACAACCAAATCCTGTAACAGGCCAAACCCCATCACCTAAAACCTGTCATCACCAATCTCTCCACTTCTCGACCATCATCAACATCCATACTCCGGCGACCACTCCATCAATACACCATCTACCAATACCCCAAAAATCTTTGAACTCGATTCAAAGAGGAAGCCGCAACACTCAATTTTCAAACACAGTAAAAACTAGGGCTTATAGTGGAAAATCCCAAATTCAACATCAATATTGAATTTTACTCCAATTCAATATTTTTCCTATAATCTTTAATGGGTAAACAACCTCCTAAATCAAATTCACCCAAAACAATATCAAGCTTCAACTATGCTTAGCTAATATGTATGACACAGTAATTTCAAAACTGCATTTTGAATAGAGCATTAAAATTTGTAATATAACTCAAGTACAAATTTTAATCTGAATATTATAATGAAACAAACATATTTGTTTAAGTCATAACTCAAATGAGGAATCAAATTAAAAGACAATGGGATGTATTGCATCTGACTGAAGCTTGAATCAGAGAAATCAGGGATGTTCAGGTAATCAATCATGCACACACACAAACATATCCATATACATATTCACAGCATATTTATAATATAATTTCATATCTGAATCAAGGTATGCAATCAACTTTTACCTATTTATAATCTTAAAGAGTTGAGTTACTCACCTGTATTTATAAAATGCAGAGTACTGTCCAGATTGAACATGCAGAAGCTTGAATGCCTTTTTCAACTTGAATGTTGCTTTTAAAAACAAAATGTTGTTGCTTTTTAAAACATGCAGGCTTCCAACTTTGCTTCCAGATTTGAGAATTCATATATGCAGACCTATGCTTGCTTTTAAATCTTGATTTATACATGTTTTCAGTTTTTACATGCAGGCTTCAAATTGTTGCATGCAGGCCTCTTGCTTGCAAATGAAATGCAAAGCTTTTTGTATTCAGGTTTAGAAAAATGAATGCAGGTTTGTATATTGGAAAAGAGGAGTTGAATGCAAGTTTGTTTTGCTAGGCATTTGAATTTTCAGGTTTGAGGAGTTATTGTTTACTGATTTTCAATAAAATGAGGATTACTTTGGTATGAAATGTTTCTTTAGTTAAGAATATGGAACTGAGAAAATCAGAAATGAAAGAATGCCATGTTATAAAAACTAAATTTTATGATTTATTAAAAGCAAATAAAAGATGTATCTTGACACTTGTCATTTAAAATTGGTGATAAGTTTACATTTGTTAGTTTAAGCTTTAATATATCCACACTTGTATCCTTATGCTTACATATGTCCTTAAAAAATGTTTTTGTTATTAAATTTAAGATTAATGAATGTTTTAAACTTAGTTAATTATTTTTAAAGAACAAGACAAAGTATTATGAAAACAATATACAAATTAATTATTTGAAAAAGAAACTTTTAAATAGTTGAAATGAATTTATAAAAGAGTTTGTAACTTAATGAATACATGCTCACATTTTAAATTGTATTTTAAATTTCAAATTAAATTTACAAATCAAAATTATCAATTAATCATTTAAAAAGAATTACACAAATATTTTGTAACATATTTTAATATACAAACTTAAGTAAGAATGAATTTTTAAACCAATAAAATATTTACTCACATATTTAAAATCATTTAGTATTTTTATTAAATATTTTTGAAAAGCTTAAATTAAAAACAAGTCAAAATTTCCATTTTTAAAACATTAAAATTATGCTATACTAATTTAATTAAGAACAACTTATCTATTTAAAATATATACAAATACATATACATTATTAAATAGAAAATAAATTTATTAGCTTATTAAAAATAATTTCACAAATTAAATATTTAAATAAAGAAGATTATTGAATCAAATCCAATTTATTAACAAAATTTATCAATTTAATTCAAATTTAAACACAGATTATCAAATTTATATTGTCCAAAATTCCGGGATATTACAATCCTTCCCCCATAAAAGAATTTCGTCCCCGAAATTAAAAACAAAGGTAATTTAATAATCTATTTACAAATTTTATTTTAAAACACAGCATATGCTAATCATATGCTAACAACCAAAGCAACCAATTCACACAATCAGAATAAATCTAATTATCCAAAAGAATTTCGGAAAAAACTTTACGAGTTTCCCCGGTATATATGTATATCGGGATACTCGCTCTATAAAATCCAATCAATCAATACTACTAAACTATAGAGTTCCTAACAACAACTCTATACAGAATCTCAGACTACAAACGAGTCTGACTCAGCAAACAAACCATCCTAAGCTGCTGGTTCTACAACCAGAAATATCAAACACGTACTCCCTCAGAGATACGTGAAACATACTAAATTCCAGTTATCCAAGCTGGCAATTCAACTCTAGAAAACCAAACACTGATCTTACCAATCACAGAAGAAACCAAAACACTTCGCAACTAGCTTCCCAAATTTATAGCTCTTTGAATCAGAGAAAAACTTAACCAAATTCAAATTTCCAATTCCAGAATCCCAATTTCTCTGTCTCTTATCCATAAAAACTCTTCGGACAATCCTGGGCTACCAACATCACTCCTAATCAGCTCAACTCTTGCTGATTCCAAAAGAAACAGACTGAATCAAAAACAATCCCATGATCTCCTCAAGATCACTCAAAAACCAAGAACACAAACCCCGCTTCTCAACAACAGAAGACAGAACAAACTTCTCCTTATCTGGAAAAGAAACATTCCCAAACTGTTTCCGCTGCACAACTCTGATCCGAAACAGAAGAAAATGCTGACGAAGAGCACAAGCACAGACTAGACAACCCAGCACATAAATATGGTTCCATATATCCATAAGAAAACTCAAATGTTCCTCCCAAACCTGAGTTGCTTCACCAACTTCTATCTCAAGGAACCATCCATCTACTAAACCACCAGCTCCAATCCTGGAAAGAAAACTCGATCTCCAGATTCAGACCAACTCTGACTTCCAGGAAGAAATCCGGACAATCTCCAACAAACACGAGAGAACATACTATCGCAAGTCACTTTTGCGATCAACTCAGCCTAAATCCAAAGAAAACTGCTCCCTCTTTACCAAACAGAACAGCTTATGCTGACTTAGCCAACTTACCAGAGAAAAGATCCACTCTGCTGCTTCTGAACTCCACTTCAGAAAAACTACTCAGCCAGAAGACTCCCTATCAACACAGAATACTCAGCTAAACTCAGCCACATCACTAAGCAGACTCGCTTCTTACTCTTATTCCAAAGAAATATCTTCGGAAATATCCATAGTCACTGCATCTCATCACGCAGCTACTACTTCCTGAGATATCAAGATATCATCACTTGCTTGCATCTGCCCTAATGACAGATCAAAACTCAATTCTGCACTTCAAAGATGAACTCCGAACCTTTACAGGTTACCTTCAGAGATCGATGAAGTCTTTAAACCAAGAAAAACTTACTCGAGACGGTATTAGGTCTACGGTCTCGACAAATACACTTCCAACCTCAAACATTCAAACTCCAACCAATGGTAGTCGTGTTACACACACTTCTACCTCATCTACCTTTATAACTTATATTGGAAAAACCTGAACGGGTAATCCAACAAATAGGTAGAACCAAATATATATATATATATATATATATATATATATATATATATATAATAAAAATACAAATACGCTCTCTCAAGATAGACACCACTACAGAGCCTAGGTATTCACTCAACCTAACGCTCTGATACCACAATATAACGACCCAGCTTCCAAATACCAGGAAGTCGCATCGTTAAGAAGAAAGAAAGGGATAGAAAATAGAATAGAAAGAAGAGAAAGAAGAAACAACACAAGAATCTCAACAGCGGAACGAATAAATTATATTAATAACATAGTATTACATAGTATACTTCAAATATCAGAGTTACACAGACATATATAACACATACTAGACAGTTATAAACACCTGTCTAGTTATTACAACTCAATAAATACAGAAACACTCAGAGATACCAACACAGCGAAACACTCTATAACTATACGCGGAAGCCTCCTGCTCCATTTGCTTCTCCACAATACGT
Organism: Allium cepa; assembly: GCA_030765085.1. NCBI lineage: Eukaryota > Viridiplantae > Streptophyta > Magnoliopsida > Asparagales > Amaryllidaceae > Allium > Allium cepa. The sequence goes on from CM060934.1 coordinate 187,302,403, forward strand.
CAAAGCTAACCTGAATCCTAACCTGAATTCCCTTGACTACTTATAAAAATTTGAGTACCCAAGAGTTAAAGGAAAACAGAAAATAACTCCGGGTCAGACATGGGTCTGGTGTGAGTAACAGGTTAAAGTTGCTTAACTTTGAAAATCTTTGAAAAGAAAGGTATCACGTAAGACTTCCCACACATAAACATGGAAAAGTTTTTACCTTACGCTAACCAAAACATTTGTTACGAAATCCAATGATATTATAATAGTGTCTAGGGTTTTCAAATAAATAAGAAATAGCCGAAATTGTTACATGATTAAATTCTAGCTACTAGCCACAAAAGTGGGTAATACAACCAAAACTGTTGGCACTTATTGGATTTTGGATTCCATACAATGGCTGGGCTACTGGGGTACCGCCCGTCACAGTACGTGGCCTAGATCACCGTACCGAGGATTACTCCCAATCCCCTGCAACACAAAGTCGGACCCTTTCCTTACTGAACAGTTCCGAATAAGACAACCCCGACGATTGTCATGATCAACCGTCCACACAGCCGAAATATAAAGGGACCTCTAGACAGGGGTAAATCTTACTCTCCAGTGGGTGCTACCCACGAAGCTTTGCTGCACCTCCCCTGTTTTAGCCAATCCCGGTTGATGAGGCTTGAGGCTACGATTACCTTTATAGGACGTGTCACTTAGAATGCTCATCGTCCACCTAACGATGTTCTGAAAGCATTCAATCCATACAAGTTCGTTCCGGGTTCGAACGAAACCGAAGGCATTATCTCGTTACACTCATTTTGGAATCACCCTCAGAGTTAACGACAATAACCCTTGCATTCTGAATCACCATCTCGAATCTATAAGTACTATTCCGTCAAACTCATTACGGAATCACCCACAGAGTTATACTGACGTATAGCCCTTACACCTCGAGTCTTCACTCGCTCCACTTGTATTAACGACCTAACGTTTAATTAGAATCGATGTGGTTTTCGGATGTCCAAATATGGAAACCCGATCCCGGTCTCATCGAAAACCAAAGCGTGTCTTTTAGGTCTAAGTTGTTTTAAGTTTTTAAACAATTCAATTCATTATCTAAATATACACAGATAGATAATTCACAACATAATAGATAATCAACCTTATCATTATCAACAGATAATTCATATCATAATCAGATAATCCATATTATCATCCAAAAGCAACCAATGCATCCATATAACATACACTATTCATCTCATTACTGAGATTACAAACCATACCAGGCAACCAATACCAATCATCAAACATAAGCAACTATCTAATGATCACATCATTTATAATTAATTTAAAATGAATTAAATTAATTACTTCATCATCAAAATTCTGCTTAACTTAACCATCCATTGATTTCAAATCAATTTATAAATCACCATCTCAATATTCATTTCAATTAATCATTACTGATTAACTATCCCTAATTACAATAAGTAATTAGCTTATAAATTAATCACACAAGTTAATTACTTAAACCCTTGCAAATAATTAACTTGTAATTACTAAATTAATTGATCAATTATTCATTATTAATTATACCTTGATTAATCAATTTTCAAATTACATCATTAACTAATTAATGATTCTAATTACATTTAATAAATTATAAATTAGTTACGTAAGTAATTAATCTGATATTAATCCACATATAAATATTAATCACCCATGATTAATAACCATTCAGTAATTAACTACTTTAACTACTCATCCCATAATTAATTATACTTAATTAATTATCTAAATTAATCCCCTAGATTAATTTCAAAGTAATTTAAATCCAATTTCTTCTAAATCGAATATCTTAATTACATCCGGTAATTATTAATTAATTACTTCGTTAAGTAATTACAAATTCATAAATTACATAAAGTAATTATCAAACAATCAACAAATGTTTAAATTAATTTAACTTAATTAATCTAAACTAATCCCATTCATTAAATTAGTTATACTAAGTAATTAATTCATTAATTACTTTCATAAGTAATTAAAACTTAAACAATTGATTATTATTAATTAATTAATCTAAATTATCAAAAATTAATCACATTAATTAATTGTTAAATAATCTTAAGTTAAGGACCTTCATTAACATTTCTTAATTACTTAATTAAGAATTAACTTATATTAATCATCATTAGTTATTAAGTAATTAATATTTAATTACTATTTAACTAATCTTTAATTATTAATTAACTAAGTGTTAATTAAAAACTAAATTATCTCTAATCACTTGATTAAATAAATCTTAATCATAAATTAAAATTTAATTAATCATCCTTAATTATAGATTAAATAACCTTAATTAATTAATCTCAAATCAAATTAATTAACTTAAAAATCATTAATTACTTAATTAAACATCCACATAATTAATTAATTAAATAATTAATTTTCATCTAATTCCCTTAATAATTAAATGAATCCAATCATTTAATTTTCATTTATCTTTTAGATAAACATTCCTTATTTAATTATACATTTAAAAACAAAATATTTTTAAATTTACTTTAAATTATATTTATCTTCCTTTTAATCTTAAGACTTAAATTTATCTTAAACAATTCAAACTTAATCTTATATGTTAAAACATCTACCTTATGAATAAGTTAAAACAATTTAAATTTCAATTCAATTTAAATTCAAATCAACTTAAAAATTACTTTAAATTTTCAAAATTGAAATACAACTTCCAAACTCATTTTAGTTTAACTCTTTAAAACTCTTCCTACAATCTACAACTTCAATTCAAATGCATATCATTTTAATCATTTAAAAGCAATTTAAATTTAAACTTTTATTTTAAAACTTAAGTTTAAATTTTATTCCAGATTTGAAAACTCAGATTTGAATTCACTTTGAATTTCTAATTTAAATATTTAACCTTCCAATTCAAATGCAAATCACATATGCATTTACACTTGTGAGTTTGAAAACCAAATTTAAATTTAAAAGCATGAATGTTTTCAAATCTCAGAAAATCAAATTTGAATTCACATTCAAATTTCAAATAAAAACTAAGTTTAAATCTCCACCTGCAAATTTAAATTTACCTTTACATATAAAAACAGAAAACAGTTTTCTGTTTTATTTAAAAATCAAACTTTGAAATTTTTGAATTTAAATTATTTTAAAGAAACCAGAATTCAAACTTATTTGAATTCATATTTAAACTCAGTTTCAAAATCCTAAGTTAAAACTTAAGTTTGCATTTATTTCAAACTTAATAAAACTGGAAACAGGTTTTCCTGTTCTTCTTCTTTTATTATTTTATTTTTCAAACAAACTTGAATTTCTGCATTTAAATTATTCCAAAATAAGAATTCAAACTATTTGAATTCATCTTCAGATTCTGGTTTAAATCCTAAGCTAAACTTTTAGTTTGTAATTAAACTCAACTTTTAATTTCAAAACTGCAAAAAACAGGCTTCTGATTTGCTAAAAACCTGAAACACACATGAACCCGAGCCACCATATAATTTACTTCGAGACCATAGCCTCACTGCTTCGAGTCATTCTGCAAAATACCCGAGACCATCCCGAGACAAAAATTCTTGCAACCAAAAAATCAACCCCAAACCTGCACAACTCCCTCCTGTGCACCACCTAAACCATCTCAGGCCACATCTGCCATCATCTCTGGCCATCCCCTCACCGATCAGTAAACCCACAACTCCCTTCGAACCTCAAATTCCCAAAACTCAACTTGAATTTGAAATTCAAATTTACAACCAAATCCTGTAACAGGCCAAACCCCATCACCTAAAACCTGTCATCACCAATCTCTCCACTTCTCGACCATCATCAACATCCATACTCCGACGACCACTCCATCAATACACCATCTACCAATACCCCAAAAATCTTTGAACTCGATTCAAAGAGGAAGCCGCAACACTCAATTTTCAAACACAGTAAAAACTAGGGCTTATAGTGGAAAATCCCAAATTCAACATCAATATTGAATTTTACTCCAATTCAATATTTTTCCTATAATCTTTGATGGGTAAACAACCTCCTAAATCAAATTCACCCCAAACAATATCAAGCTTCAACTATGCTTAGCTAATATGTATGACACAGTAATTTCAAAACTGCATTTTGAATAGAGCATTAAAATTTGTAATATAACTCAAGTACAAATTTTAATCTGAATATTATAATGAAACAAACATATTTGTTTAAGTCATAACTCAAATGAGGAATCAAATTAAAAGACAATGGGATGTATTGCATCTGACTGAAGCTTGAATCAAAGAAATCAGGGATGTTCAGGTAATCAATCATGCACACACACAAACATATCCATATACATATTCACAGCATATTTATAATATAATTTCATATCTAAATCAAGGTATGCAATCAACTTTTACCTATTTATAATCTTAAAGAGTTGAGTTACTCACCTGTATTTATAAAATGCAGAGTACTGTCCAGATTGAACATGAAGAAGCTAGAATGCCTTTTTCAACTTGAATGTTGCTTTTAAAAACAAAATGCTGTTGCTTTTTAAAACATGCAGGCTTCCAACTTTGCTTCCAGATTTGAGAATTCATGTATGCAGACCTGTGCTTGCTTTTAAATCCTTATTTATACATGTTTTCAGTTTTTACATGCAGGCTTCAAATTGTTGCATGCAGGCCTCTTGCTTGCAAATGAAATGCAAAGCTTTTTGTATTCAGGTTTAGAAAAATGAATGCAGGTTTGTATTTTGGAAAAGAGGAGTTGAATGCAAGTTTTTTTTGCTAGGCATTTGAATTTTCAGGTTTGAGGAGTTATTGTTTACTGATTTTCAATAAAATGAGGATTACTTTGGTATGAAATGTTTCTTTAGTTAAGAATATGGAACTGAGAAAATCAGAAGTGAAAGAATGCCATGTTATAAAAACTAAATTTTATGATTTATTAAAAGCAAATAAAAGATGTATCTTGACACTTGTCATTTAAAATTGGTGATAAGTTTACATTTGTTAGTTTAAGCTTTAATATATCCACACTTGTATCCTTATGCTTACATATGTCTTTAAAAAATGTTTTTGTTATTAAATTTAAGATTAATGAATGTTTTAAACTTAGTTAATTATTTTTAAAGAACAAGACAAAGTATTATGAAAACAATATACAAATTAATTATTTGAAAAAGAAACTTTTAAATAGTTGAAATGAATTTATAAAAGAGTTTGTAACTTAATGAATACATGCTCACATTTTAAATTGTATTTTAAATTTCAAATTAAATTTACAAATCAAAATTATCAATTAATAATTTAAAAAGAATTACACAAATATTTTGTAACATATTTTAATATACAAACTTAAGTAAGAATGAATTTTTAAACCAATAAAATATTTACTCACATATTTAAAATCATTTAGTATTTTTATTAAATATTTTTGAAAAGCTTAAATTAAAAACAAATCAAAATTTCCATTTTTAAAACATTAAAATTATGCTATACTAATTTAATTAAGAACAACTTATCTATTTAAAATATATACAAATGCATATACATTATTAAATAGAAAATAAATTTATTAGCTTATTAAAAATAATTTCACAAATTAAATATTTAAATAAAGAAGATTATTGAATCAAATCCAATTTATTAACAAAATTTATCAATTCAATTCAAATTTAAACACAGATTATCAAATTTATATTGTCCAAAATTCCGGGATATTACAAAATAGATCCCAAAACCACACATGGATTCCCATACCTCAACATGTCCTGGAATCACACATGGCATCAGACATCTCAAAATAGATCTCGGAATCAAAAATGGATTCTCATACCTTAAAAATATCGAAATCACAGATGGATGCCAACATCTCAAACCAATCAGGAACCTCTTCCAAAGCATAGAACTTGTATATGATTTTGAAGTGGTTATGGTTTCGAGTCATCTCATATAAGTACACTCCTCCGCTTATTGGATGCTCCAAAACCAAATAATTAATTTTTTGGGAAAACTCAACACGGTCCGTAGGAAATAAACAAACAATACATAAGAGTGGTGATTGCCTCCTAATCGTTTAAATAGATGGATTTCTTTATCGTTTTCCGTAGAAGAACAAAATGAGTTTATATGTATAGTATAGCACCACCGATGGTAACTGTACCATATAATCCCCGTGTTCATCCTAGATATTTCCAGATTTAATTTTAGAAAAGATTTGATTGTCGTTTATTTAACTATCAAATAAAACAAATAATCAAACATAAATTTAATTCCATATAGGATCCACTATGCCTATATTAATTAATCTTTCGTTAATTAAAATCTCATCTAATTATTTGATTTGAAATACCCTCACAAATGATATTTTCACAAACCTTATATACTCTTTCCAATTCTAGGAAAAACATCCATATACTTATCTCACCGGCATAAGTATATTCACAACCCATTATATTTTCAATAGTTAAAAAATATATCCATATGCTTATCTCAATGATATAAGTATATTTACAAAAAGTAAGGAAGATTTACTTATTTCCAAATTGATATTTAAATGGGCCAAATCAAATATCCTTTAAAACATTTCTTACTATAAACAAACCACTTATCTTTCGGTGTTTATTATGGAAAGAATGTTTCCATACCACCATAATTAAGAAGGATTAATGGTCAAAAAAATATCATTCTTTTATAAATTCCTTTTTTTATAAGCCCATTTCGTATTTTTAAATACTTTCGTAAATCTTCAAGTTAGCATACAAAACTTCTTTTATAAATCTCTAAAATGATTTATAAAATCCCTTTTCTATTTATAAACTCTTTTATATCTTTCCGTTATAACTCCTTTGTAAAATCCTTTATAAAATATCATTCGAAAAATCTCTTTTAAATAAATCCTTTTATATAAAAAATCCCTTTTATAATCAAATTATTATTCATAAATGAATTTTATTTAATTAATTGATTTCCCTAAAATATCATTATTGAATAATTAATTAACTTTGAAATCTCATTAATGAATAATTAACAAACTTAAGATATGATTAACAAAATAATAAATTAACAAAATGAATAACTAATTAATGATTCTAATTACATTTAATAAATTATAAATTAGTTACGTAAGTAATTAATCTGATATTAATCCACATATAAATATTAATCACCCATGATTAATAACCATTCAGTAATTAACTACTTTAACTACTCATCCCATAATTAATTATACTTAATTAATTATCTAAATTAATCCCCTAGATTAATTTCAAAGTAATTTAAATCCAATTTCTTCTAAATCGAATATCTTAATTACATCCGGTAATTATTAATTAATTACTTCGTTAAGTAATTACAAATTCATAAATTACATAAAGTAATTATCAAACAATCAACAAATGTTTAAATTAATTTAACTTAATTAATCTAAACTAATCCCATTCATTAAATTAGTTATACTAAGTAATTAATTCATTAATTACTTTCATAAGTAATTAAAACTTAAACAATTGATTATTATTAATTAATTAATCTAAATTATCAAAAATTAATCACATTAATTAATTGTTAAATAATCTTAAGTTAAGGACCTTCATTAACATTTCTTAATTACTTAATTAAGAATTAACTTATATTAATCATCATTAGTTATTAAGTAATTAATATTTAATTACTATTTAACTAATCTTTAATTATTAATTAACTAAGTGTTAATTAAAAACTAAATTATCTCTAATCACTTGATTAAATAAATCTTAATCATAAATTAAAATTTAATTAATCATCCTTAATTATAGATTAAATAACCTTAATTAATTAATCTCAAATCAAATTAATTAACTTAAAAATCATTAATTACTTAATTAAACATCCACATAATTAATTAATTAAATAATTAATTTTCATCTAATTCCCTTAATAATTAAATGAATCCAATCATTTAATTTTCATTTATCTTTTAGATAAACATTCCTTATTTAATTATACATTTAAAAACAAAATATTTTTAAATTTACTTTAAATTATATTTATCTTCCTTTTAATCTTAAGACTTAAATTTATCTTAAACAATTCAAACTTAATCTTATATGTTAAAACATCTACCTTATGAATAAGTTAAAACAATTTAAATTTCAATTCAATTTAAATTCAAATCAATTTAAAAATTACTTTAAATTTTCAAAATTGAAATACAACTTCCAAACTCATTTTAGTTTAACTCTTTAAAACTCTTCCTACAATCTACAACTTCAATTCAAATGCATATCATTTTAATCATTTAAAAGCAATTTAAATTTAAACTTTTATTTTAAAACTTAAGTTTAAATTTTATTCCAGATTTGAAAACTCAGATTTGAATTCACTTTGAATTTCTAATTTAAATATTTAACCTTCCAATTCAAATGCAAATCACATATGCATTTACACTTGTGAGTTTGAAAACCAAATTTAAATTTAAAAGCATGAATGTTTTCAAATCTCAGAAAATCAAATTTGAATTCACATTCAAATTTCAAATAAAAACTAAGTTTAAATCTCCACCTGCAAATTTAAATTTACCTTTACATATAAAAACAGAAAACAGTTTTCTGTTTTATTTAAAAATCAAACTTTGAAATTTTTGAATTTAAATTATTTTAAAGAAACCAGAATTCAAACTTATTTGAATTCATATTTAAACTCAGTTTCAAAATCCTAAGTTAAAACTTAAGTTTGCATTTATTTCAAACTTAATAAAACTGGAAACAGGTTTTCCTGTTCTTCTTCTTTTATTATTTTATTTTTCAAACAAACTTGAATTTCTGCATTTAAATTATTCCAAAATAAGAATTCAAACTATTTGAATTCATCTTCAGATTCTGGTTTAAATCCTAAGCTAAACTTTTAGTTTATAATTAAACTCAACTTTTAATTTCAAAACTGCAAAAAACAGGCTTCTGATTTGCTAAAAACCTGAAACACACATGAACCCGAGCCACCATATAATTTACTTCGAGACCATAGCCTCACTGCTTCGAGTCATTCTGCAAAATACCCGAGACCATCCCGAGACAAAAATTCTTGCAACCAAAAAATCAACCCCAAACCTGCACAACTCCCTCCTGTGCACCACCTAAACCATCTCAGGCCACATCTGCCATCATCTCTGGCCATCCCCTCACCGATCAGTAAACCCACAACTCCCTTCGAACCTCAAATTCCCAAAACTCAACTTGAATTTGAAATTCAAATTTACAACCAAATCCTGTAACAGGCCAAACCCCATCACCTAAAACCTGTCATCACCAATCTCTCCACTTCTCGACCATCATCAACATCCATACTCCGGCGACCACTCCATCAATACACCATCTACCAATACCCCAAAAATCTTTGAACTCGATTCAAAGAGGAAGCCGCAACACTCAATTTTCAAACACAGTAAAAACTAGGGCTTATAGTGGAAAATCCCAAATTCAACATCAATATTGAATTTTACTCCAATTCAATATTTTTCCTATAATCTTTGATGGGTAAACAACCTCCTAAATCAAATTCACCCCAAACAATATCAAGCTTCAACTATGCTTAGCTAATATGTATGACACAGTAATTTCAAAACTGCATTTTGAATAGAGCATTAAAATTTGTAATATAACTCAAGTACAAATTTTAATCTGAATATTATAATGAAACAAACATATTTGTTTAAGTCATAACTCAAATGAGGAATCAAATTAAAAGACAATGGGATGTATTGCATCTGACTGAAGCTTGAATCAAAGAAATCAGGGATGTTCAGGTAATCAATCATGCACACACACAAACATATCCATATACATATTCACAGCATATTTATAATATAATTTCATATCTAAATCAAGGTATGCAATCAACTTTTACCTATTTATAATCTTAAAGAGTTGAGTTACTCACCTGTATTTATAAAATGCAGAGTACTGTCCAGATTGAACATGAAGAAGCTAGAATGCCTTTTTCAACTTGAATGTTGCTTTTAAAAACAAAATGCTGTTGCTTTTTAAAACATGCAGGCTTCCAACTTTGCTTCCAGATTTGAGAATTCATGTATGCAGACCTGTGCTTGCTTTTAAATCCTTATTTATACATGTTTTCAGTTTTTACATGCAGGCTTCAAATTGTTGCATGCAGGCCTCTTGCTTGCAAATGAAATGCAAAGCTTTTTGTATTCAGGTTTAGAAAAATGAATGCAGGTTTGTATTTTGGAAAAGAGGAGTTGAATGCAAGTTTGTTTTGCTAGGCATTTGAATTTTCAGGTTTGAGGAGTTATTGTTTACTGATTTTCAATAAAATGAGGATTACTTTGGTATGAAATGTTTCTTTAGTTAAGAATATGGAACTGAGAAAATCAGAAGTGAAAGAATGCCATGTTATAAAAACTAAATTTTATGATTTATTAAAAGCAAATAAAAGATGTATCTTGACACTTGTCATTTAAAATTGGTGATAAGTTTACATTTGTTAGTTTAAGCTTTAATATATCCACACTTGTATCCTTATGCTTACATATGTCTTTAAAAAATGTTTTTGTTATTAAATTTAAGATTAATGAATGTTTTAAACTTAGCTAATTATTTTTAAAGAACAAGACAAAGTATTATGAAAACAATATACAAATTAATTATTTGAAAAAGAAACTTTTAAATAGTTGAAATGAATTTATAAAAGAGTTTGTAACTTAATGAATACATGCTCACATTTTAAATTGTATTTTAAATTTCAAATTAAATTTACAAATCAAAATTATCAATTAATAATTTAAAAAGAATTACACAAATATTTTGTAACATATTTTAATATACAAACTTAAGTAAGAATGAATTTTTAAACCAATAAAATATTTACTCACATATTTAAAATCATTTAGTATTTTTATTAAATATTTTTGAAAAGCTTAAATTAAAAACAAATCAAAATTTCCATTTTTAAAACATTAAAATTATGCTATACTAATTTAATTAAGAACAACTTATCTATTTAAAATATATACAAATGCATATACATTATTAAATAGAAAATAAATTTATTAGCTTATTAAAAATAATTTCACAAATTAAATATTTAAATAAAGAAGATTATTGAATCAAATCCAATTTATTAACAAAATTTATCAATTCAATTCAAATTTAAACACAGATTATCAAATTTATATTGTCCAAAATTCCGGGATATTACAAAATAGATCCCAAAACCACACATGGATTCCCATACCTCAACATGTCCTGGAATCACACATGGCATCAGACATCTCAAAATAGATCTCGGAATCAAAAATGGATTCTCATACCTTAAAAATATCGAAATCACAGATGGATGCCAACATCTCAAACCAATCAGGAACCTCTTCCAAAGCATAGAACTTGTATATGATTTTGAAGTGGTTATGGTTTCGAGTCATCTCATATAAGTACACTCCTCCGCTTATTGGATGCTCCAAAACCAAATAATTAATTTTTTGGGAAAACTCAACACGGTCCGTAGGAAATAAACAAACAATACATAAGAGTGGTGATTGCCTCCTAATCGTTTAAATAGATGGATTTCTTTATCGTTTTCCGTAGAAGAACAAAATGAGTTTATATGTATAGTATAGCACCACCGATGGTAACTGTACCATATAATCCCCGTGTTCATCCTAGATATTTCCAGATTTAATTTTAGAAAAGATTTGATTGTCGTTTACTTAACTATCAAATAAAACAAATAATCAAACATAAATTTAATTCCATATAGGATCCACTATGCCTATATTAATTAATCTTTCGTTAATTAAAATCTCATCTAATTATTTGATTTGAAATACCCTCACAAATGATATTTTCACAAACCTTATATACTCTTTCCAATTCTAGGAAAAACATCCATATACTTATCTCACCGGCATAAGTATATTCACAACCCATTATATTTTCAATAGTTAAAAAATATATCCATATGCTTATCTCAATGATATAAGTATATTTACAAAAAGTAAGGAAGATTTACTTATTTCCAAATTGATATTTAAATGGGCCAAATCAAATATCCTTTAAAACATTTCTTACTATAAACAAACCACTTATCTTTCGGTGTTAATTATGGAAAGAATGTTTCCATACCACCATAATTAAGAAGGATTAATGGTCAAAAAAATATCATTCTTTTATAAATTCCTTTTTTTATAAGCCCATTTCGTATTTTTAAATACTTTCGTAAATCTTCAAGTTAGCTTACAAAACTTCTTTTATAAATCTCTAAAATGATTTATAAAATCCCTTTTCTATTTATAAACTCTTTTATATCTTTCCGTTATAACTCCTTTGTAAAATCCTTTATAAAATATCATTCGAAAAATCTCTTTTAAATAAATCCTTTTATATAAAAAATCCCTTTTATAATCAAATTATTATTCATAAATGAATTTTATTTAATTAATTGATTTCCCTAAAATATCATTATTGAATAATTAATTAACTTTGAAATCTCATTAATGAATAATTAACAAACTTAAGATATGATTAACAAAATAATAAATTAACAAAATGAATAACTAATTAATGATTCTAATTACATTTAATAAATTATAAATTAGTTACGTAAGTAATTAATCTGATATTAATCCACATATAAATATTAATCACCCATGATTAATAACCATTCAGTAATTAACTACTTTAACTACTCATCCCATAATTAATTATACTTAATTAATTATCTAAATTAATCCCCTAGATTAATTTCAAAGTAATTTAAATCCAATTTCTTCTAAATCGAATATCTTAATTACATCCGGTAATTATTAATTAATTACTTCGTTAAGTAATTACAAATTCATAAATTACATAAAGTAATTATCAAACAATCAACAAATGTTTAAATTAATTTAACTTAATTAATCTAAACTAATCCCATTCATTAAATTAGTTATACTAAGTAATTAATTCATTAATTACTTTCATAAGTAATTAAAACTTAAACAATTGATTATTATTAATTAATTAATCTAAATTATCAAAAATTAATCACATTAATTAATTGTTAAATAATCTTAAGTTAAGGACCTTCATTAACATTTCTTAATTACTTAATTAAGAATTAACTTATATTAATCATCATTAGTTATTAAGTAATTAATATTTAATTACTATTTAACTAATCTTTAATTATTAATTAACTAAGTGTTAATTAAAAACTAAATTATCTCTAATCACTTGATTAAATAAATCTTAATCATAAATTAAAATTTAATTAATCATCCTTAATTATAGATTAAATAACCTTAATTAATTAATCTCAAATCAAATTAATTAACTTAAAAATCATTAATTACTTAATTAAACATCCACATAATTAATTAATTAAATAATTAATTTTCATCTAATTCCCTTAATAATTAAATGAATCCAATCATTTAATTTTCATTTATCTTTTAGATAAACATTCCTTATTTAATTATACATTTAAAAACAAAATATTTTTAAATTTACTTTAAATTATATTTATCTTCCTTTTAATCTTAAGACTTAAATTTATCTTAAACAATTCAAACTTAATCTTATATGTTAAAACATCTACCTTATGAATAAGTTAAAACAATTTAAATTTCAATTCAATTTAAATTCAAATCAATTTAAAAATTACTTTAAATTTTCAAAATTGAAATACAACTTCCAAACTCATTTTAGTTTAACTCTTTAAAACTCTTCCTACAATCTACAACTTCAATTCAAATGCATATCATTTTAATCATTTAAAAGCAATTTAAATTTAAACTTTTATTTTAAAACTTAAGTTTAAATTTTATTCCAGATTTGAAAACTCAGATTTGAATTCACTTTGAATTTCTAATTTAAATATTTAACCTTCCAATTCAAATGCAAATCACATATGCATTTACACTTGTGAGTTTGAAAACCAAATTTAAATTTAAAAGCATGAATGTTTTCAAATCTCAGAAAATCAAATTTGAATTCACATTCAAATTTCAAATAAAAACTAAGTTTAAATCTCCACCTGCAAATTTAAATTTACCTTTACATATAAAAACAGAAAACAGTTTTCTGTTTTATTTAAAAATCAAACTTTGAAATTTTTGAATTTAAATTATTTTAAAGAAACCAGAATTCAAACTTATTTGAATTCATATTTAAACTCAGTTTCAAAATCCTAAGTTAAAACTTAAGTTTGCATTTATTTCAAACTTAATAAAACTGGAAACAGGTTTTCCTGTTCTTCTTCTTTTATTATTTTATTTTTCAAACAAACTTGAATTTCTGCATTTAAATTATTCCAAAATAAGAATTCAAACTATTTGAATTCATCTTCAGATTCTGGTTTAAATCCTAAGCTAAACTTTTAGTTTGTAATTAAACTCAACTTTTAATTTCAAAACTGCAAAAAACAGGCTTCTGATTTGCTAAAAACCTGAAACACACATGAACCCGAGCCACCATATAATTTACTTCGAGACCATAGCCTCACTGCTTCGAGTCATTCTGCAAAATACCCGAGACCATCCCGAGACAAAAATTCTTGCAACCAAAAAATCAACCCCAAACCTGCACAACTCCCTCCTGTGCACCACCTAAACCATCTCAGGCCACATCTGCCATCATCTCTGGCCATCCCCTCACCGATCAGTAAACCCACAACTCCCTTCGAACCTCAAATTCCCAAAACTCAACTTGAATTTGAAATTCAAATTTACAACCAAATCCTGTAACAGGCCAAACCCCATCACCTAAAACCTGTCATCACCAATCTCTCCACTTCTCGACCATCATCAACATCCATACTCCGGCGACCACTCCATCAATACACCATCTACCAATACCCCAAAAATCTTTGAACTCGATTCAAAGAGGAAGCCGCAACACTCAATTTTCAAACACAGTAAAAACTAGGGCTTATAGTGGAAAATCCCAAATTCAACATCAATATTGAATTTTACTCCAATTCAATATTTTTCCTATAATCTTTGATGGGTAAACAACCTCCTAAATCAAATTCACCCCAAACAATATCAAGCTTCAACTATGCTTAGCTAATATGTATGACACAGTAATTTCAAAACTGCATTTTGAATAGAGCATTAAAATTTGTAATATAACTCAAGTACAAATTTTAATCTGAATATTATAATGAAACAAACATATTTGTTTAAGTCATAACTCAAATGAGGAATCAAATTAAAAGACAATGGGATGTATTGCATCTGACTGAAGCTTGAATCAAAGAAATCAGGGATGTTCAGGTAATCAATCATGCACACACACAAACATATCCATATACATATTCACAGCATATTTATAATATAATTTCATATCTAAATCAAGGTATGCAATCAACTTTTACCTATTTATAATCTTAAAGAGTTGAGTTACTCACCTGTATTTATAAAATGCAGAGTACTGTCCAGATTGAACATGAAGAAGCTAGAATGCCTTTTTCAACTTGAATGTTGCTTTTAAAAACAAAATGCTGTTGCTTTTTAAAACATGCAGGCTTCCAACTTTGCTTCCAGATTTGAGAATTCATGTATGCAGACCTGTGCTTGCTTTTAAATCCTTATTTATACATGTTTTCAGTTTTTACATGCAGGCTTCAAATTGTTGCATGCAGGCCTCTTGCTTGCAAATGAAATGCAAAGCTTTTTGTATTCAGGTTTAGAAAAATGAATGCAGGTTTGTATTTTGGAAAAGAGGAGTTGAATGCAAGTTTGTTTTGCTAGGCATTTGAATTTTCAGGTTTGAGGAGTTATTGTTTACTGATTTTCAATAAAATGAGGATTACTTTGGTATGAAATATTTCTTTAGTTAAGAATATGGAACTGAGAAAATCAGAAGTGAAAGAATGCCATGTTATAAAAACTAAATTTTATGATTTATTAAAAGCAAATAAAAGATGTATCTTGACACTTGTCATTTAAAATTGGTGATAAGTTTACATTTGTTAGTTTAAGCTTTAATATATCCACACTTGTATCCTTATGCTTACATATGTCTTTAAAAAATGTTTTTGTTATTAAATTTAAGATTAATGAATGTTTTAAACTTAGTTAATTATTTTTAAAGAACAAGACAAAGTATTATGAAAACAATATACAAATTAATTATTTGAAAAAGAAACTTTTAAATAGTTGAAATGAATTTATAAAAGAGTTTGTAACTTAATGAATACATGCTCACATTTTAAATTGTATTTTAAATTTCAAATTAAATTTACAAATCAAAATTATCAATTAATAATTTAAAAAGAATTACACAAATATTTTGTAACATATTTTAATATACAAACTTAAGTAAGAATGAATTTTTAAACCAATAAAATATTTACTCACATATTTAAAATCATTTAGTATTTTTATTAAATATTTTTGAAAAGCTTAAATTAAAAACAAATCAAAATTTCCATTTTTAAAACATTAAAATTATGCTATACTAATTTAATTAAGAACAACTTATCTATTTAAAATATATACAAATGCATATACATTATTAAATAGAAAATAAATTTATTAGCTTATTAAAAATAATTTCACAAATTAAATATTTAAATAAAGAAGATTATTGAATCAAATCCAATTTATTAACAAAATTTATCAATTCAATTCAAATTTAAACACAGATTATCAAATTTATATTGTCCAAAATTCCGGGATATTACAAAATAGATCCCAAAACCACACATGGATTCCCATACCTCAACATGTCCTGGAATCACACATGGCATCCGACATCTCAAAATAGATCTCGGAATCAAAAATGGATTCTCATACCTTAAAAATATCGAAATCACACATGGATGCCAACATCTCAAACCAATCAGGAACCTCTTCCAAAGCATAGAACTTGTATATGATTTTGAAGTGGTTATGGTTTCGAGTCATCTCATATAAGTACACTCCTCCGCTTATTGGATGCTCCAAAACCAAATAATTAATTTTTTGGGAAAACTCAACACGGTCCGTGGGAAATAAACAGATAATACATAAGAGTGGTGATTGCCTCCTAATCGTTTAAATAGATGGATTTCTTTATCGTTTTCCGTAGAAGAACAAAATGAGTTTATATGTATAGTATAGCACCACCGATGGTAACTGTACCATATAATCCCCGTGTTCATCCTAGATATTTCCAGATTCAATTTTAGAAAAGATTTGATTGTCGTTTATTTAACTATCAAATAAAACAAATAATCAAACATAAATTTAATTCCATATAGGATCCACTATGCCTATATTAATTAATCTTTCGCTAATTAAAATCTCATCTAATTATTTGATTTGAAATACCCTCACAAATGATATTTTCACAAACCTTATATACTCTTTCCAATTCTAGGAAAAACATCCATATACTAATCTCACCGGCATAAGTATATTCACAACCCATTATATTTTCAATAGTTAAAAAATATATCCATATGCTTATCACAATGATATAAGTATATTTACAAAAAGTAAGGAAGATTTACTTATTTCCAAATTGATATTTAAATGGGCCAAATCAAATATCCTTTAAAACATTTCTTACTATAAACAAACCACTTATCTTTCGGTGTTAATTATGGAAAGAATGTTTCCATACCACCATAATTAAGAAGGATTAATGGTCAAAAAAAATATCATTCTTTTATAAATTCCTTTTTTTATAAGCCCATTTCGTATTTTTAAATACTTTCGTAAATCTTCAAGTTAGCTTACAAAACTTCTTTTATAAATCTCTAAAATGATTTATAAAATCCCTTTTCTATTTATAAACTCTTTTATATCTTTCCGTTATAACTCCTTTGTAAAATCCTTTATAAAATATCATTCGAAAAATCTCTTTTAAATAAATCCTTTTATATAAAAAGTCCCTTTTATAATCAAATTATTATTCATAAATGAATTTTATTTAATTAATTGATTTCCCTAAAATATCATTATTGAATAATTAATTAACTTTGAAATCTCATTAATGAATAATTAACAAACTTAAGATATGATTAACAAAATAATAAATTAACTTTAAATAACTTAACTAAAATAATTGATTAACCTTTTAAAACAACTAAATAAAATAATTAAATAACTTTTCAACATTAGACATCATTTATAAATGATTGCTTAACTTTAAAATATTGTATTTAAATAATATTAACTCAAC
This sequence comes from Allium cepa, assembly GCA_030765085.1. Taxonomy (NCBI): domain Eukaryota; kingdom Viridiplantae; phylum Streptophyta; class Magnoliopsida; order Asparagales; family Amaryllidaceae; genus Allium; species Allium cepa. Next base: position 187,320,542 of record CM060934.1, read on the forward strand.
CATTTAAATGTAGAAAATATTTTACTTTAAATTATTTTAAAAGTCAACGTAAATCTAAATCCATTTCTTTCCGAGTTTTGGAAAAAGGCTTAGCGATCACGAATGGCACTTAAACACGCTACCACTTATTCCAATTCAACAATTCAGATAATATCGCTGATATTTACATAAGGAACAAACATGTGAATAAAATTCACAATTAACAAACCAAAGAAAACACGTCATCTTTCTAAATCAATAAATTTCTAAATTAGTAAAATAGAAGAACGGGGATTTATTCTGCGAAATAAATATCCAATAATGTCTATTCAAATTAAACATACCAAAATGGTGTTTTATTCTGCTGGTAGAATGTCAGTGATAGGATATAATTACCAAAACGACATAATTTTTCTATGACTGGTAATTTCTTGATAATTTGCACTTTACCAAAATTGACAAATAAGTGTACTAAGGTGTTTTACTGGATTATACGAACGTAACATCAGGACTTCATACGAATGTGTTAAAAAATTTCAAAGTTTTTAACTTAACTAGATTAAAAATGGATTTAACCTAAATTCCACCAACACCAAAGTATAAGTATACCTAAACCCATGCCAAACCAAAGTGTCTCCTCCAAAACTTATATACCCAAACCCAATTTTCTAAATCAAATACAAAAAAATTTCAAAAAAATAAAGCCCTAAACAATCATGGACAAACGTGCATGTATGCACATGCATACTGTCTCCTGACCATCGCCACGACTCCACCTACAAACTTTGCTTCTCAAGCACATCCATCATTGCATATCCCCTCGAACTCCGATGCCCTCCATCGTAGATCGACCCAAAAATCCCAAATAAATTTTTCACGCGCTATCACGTCATCGTATTCAAATGCCAACCATGACTGCCTCGCTCACTTCCAGCCACCACCGCTACTACATATGGATTATGGCCTTCGTGCTCCACCTTTATGCCGACGATGAGTCTGATGCCTCCTCGTGCCAAACCCAGGCCCTTTCCCGAACCCAAAATCTCACGGCCTAAAACCCTAAACTGGCCCCCAAAGCCCACCTTCGACTATCCTTCCTCTATCTACTAACTCTAGCGCCTCGGCCTTCCCTCAAGCCTCCTTTAGACACATCACCAACCCTAAAACCATCTAGGCTGTAGTAATTTTCCAAATGTCCCAAATCCAATCAACAAGCTATCACGATCTAACCACACCACTAAAAAACATGGTACTTCTTCTAAAAATCATGTTTTGTTGGTGCGAACATGATTGTATAGTCCCGTTGTCATTTCGTGGTCGATGGAAAACTGACAAAGTTCAACCATTAATTATTATCGACACATAACTCTCTCTCCCTCTCTCTCTCTCTCTGCTTGACGAAAACAACCTCAAACTAATTTTAAAAAAACTAGACAGCAAGATAAACATCTTCCTGGTTGACGGTTTTGGATAAATCAGAACAAATTATGAGAAATTGAATTTTATAAACTTGAATGGAAAAGGTTTCATATGGATTTGCAAAGAACAGTAAGTAAATATTATTCCTTGTATATTCCAGTAAGTTATTTTCTTCATTATCACATCAAATTTTTATTTCTAAACTATCTTTTCAACATAAAAAAGGATTTTAAAAAGTTCAAGTGATCTGCAAATAATTTCTTCTAACAATACCACATATAAAATAAAGCAAATAAATAAGAAAATAGAGAATCTCACCTTTTCCTTTTTTTGCAAAATCAAAATTAGCTTTGTTTTTAAACCCAAAAATGTGATTGTTACCCTTCTCAAATATTTTTGAGTGAAAATAAAATAAAATGAACTTGGAGATAGGTGACCTAAGAGTTAAGTTTTTGGCAAATATGACTTATTTTTCAAAATCTTAACTTCTCTTGACCTTTTGTTATTAGCAAAAGAGTAACAGTGTTAGATAAGAGTGATAAAGTGATAAACATGAATCACAACATTAATACCTAACCGAGTATAAATATTAAATTTCAAATAAAATATCAAATAAAAATCATAAATACTCTGTTAGGTGCATATTCCATTTTAGAGTGACAGAGGTGATGTTGGCATAGAAAACCATATAGTTGTGTCCATTTGTGGTATATTTATGATAGGAATTTTTTAAATACTTACTAACCATGCATAACCATTAGGACTTTAAATGAGATTAGTAGTATTCTCTATTTTTATTAAAAAGAATTCCTAGCATCTTCTAACCACACATAATCGCAAGGACTTTTAAATGGGGTTAGAATTAACTTGTCTATTTCATCCAATTTTGATATGTTCCATACATGCATAACCGTGAGGTCTTTTAAATGAGCGTGAAAATACATAATCAGATATTTCAAGTAGTTCATCCATGCATAACCGTGAGGACTTTTAAATGGAGTGAATACTTTTGGACGATTTTATTGCTAATTAAAAAATGAATAATTTCCTGTTTAATACCACATTTTGACATATTATATTGGATTTTGATGAGTGATAGTCATAGAAATATGATAGGATCAGAGATGGTCATGGAATTTTTACCAACCAAATTATTACAAATTTTGTTTAAATTTTGAAATAAATTTTCTAAATATACTCTCTCAAGACATAATTTATGATCAAGATCAACACTCATCACTTTTTTCAGTTACTATTTATCTTTTCGATAATCAACAGGGAGTCAGATTAGTTAATATAGGCATTTAAGATCAAATCCAAAAAATATATAATCAAATTTCTAAAATGCCTAAATTGAGACGAAGTCGACAGAATCTATTTTCTGGAAGGGGTTTTGTAAAAATCTCTACTAATTGAGAATCAGTTGAAATGAAGTTTATACAGATATTTTCTTTGTAAATGTGATCTCTAATGAAATGATGTCTAATATCTATATGCTTGGTGCGAGAATGATCTATAGAATTATTTTGAGATCAATTGCACTTTTGTTATCACATATAAGTGGAACTCATTTAAAATTTAGACCATAGTCTTGCAACATTTGTATCGTTCATAAGATTTGAGAAAAGCAACCACTTAGAGCAATATACTCTGCCTCGGTGATAGATAATGCAATACAATTTTGTTTTCGACTTGACCATGCAACTAACGAATGTCCCAACATAAAATACGTTCCACTAGTACTTTTTTTTATCAACCAGACTGCCAGGATAGTCTACATCTGAATACCTTTTTAACTCAAAGTTATCATTAGTTGAATACCATAGACCAAACTGTACGGTGTGCAAAGATACCTTATAATCCTTTTTTTAGCTTTTAAATGAGATTCTTTTGAATTTGATTGAAGCCATGCACATAAAAAAATAGAGAACATAATATCTGGTCTAGAAATAGTAAGATAAAGAAGTGATCCAATCATACCTCGATATTTCTTTTGATCAACTACCATACCTTTTTTATCCTTGTCAAGTTTAATTGTTGTGCTCATGGGGTTTTTTGTAGGTTTAGCATCTTTCAATCCAAATTTGTTGACAAGCTCTCTGATATATTTTGTTTGAGAGATGAACGTACCTTTTTCACTTTGTTTGATTTGAAATACTAAAAAAAATTCAACTCTCCTACCAAGCTCATTTCAAACTTTTCCTGCATGACTTTTTCAAACTTCTCATGCAAAAGGTTGTTGGTGGCACTACAAATAATATCATCGACATATATTTGAAAATCAAAAGGTTATCATTTTCATGCAATAGAAATAATGTGGTGTCTACATAGCCCTTTTGAACCCATTTTCAAGGAGATAAGTGCTAAGACATTCATACCAAGCCCTAGGGGCTTGTTTTAATCCATATAGTGCTTTCTTAAGTTTATATACATGGTTAGGGTATTCTTGACTTTCAAAGCCTTCAGGGTGTTTAACGAATACATCCTCTTTCAAAATTCCATTAAGAAAAGCACTTTTAATATCCATTTGTCTTAGTTTACATCAATTTTAATAAGCAAAAGCTATAAGATTCTAATGGATTCTAGTCTTGCTAATGGTGAAAAAGTTTCATCTAAATTAATTCCTTCAATTTGATTTTAACCTTTAAAACTAACCTAGCTTTGTTCCTAATCACATTTCCAGATTCATCAAATTTATTTTTAGAATTCCATTTGGTTCCTACAATGGATAACCATTAGGTCTAGGTGCTGGAATTCAAACTTCATTTCGTTCGAATTGATTTAGCTCTTCTTGCATAGCCATAAACCAACACTCATCATTAAGAGTTGTATCTATGTCTTTGGGTACAATTTATGAAATAAATCCACTTTATAGACACGAATCACATAAATTTCTAAAAGAGGAACGAGTTTGAATACCTACGGTTGGATTACCTATTACCAATTCTGGAGGATGATCTGCTTTGAATTTCAATCTCCCTGGTTCAGGTTTCTTTTGACTTCTTCCGCGGTTGCAGATTCTTTTGGATTTTCACTTTCATATTTTTCTTTCTCCTCTTGACATTGATTTTGATTATTTCCTTGCTTTGATCATTAATGCCTCCATCAAATTTTAAATTGATTAACTCCACGATTATTCTCGTCCTTTTGCTGTATACTCTATAAGCTTTTCTTTTGGAAGAGTATCCCATGAACATGCCTTCGTTAGCTTTTGGCTCAAATTTTCCCAGTTGATCACCTATATTTAGAATAAAACATGGATAGCCAAAAAATTTGAAGTATGTAATGTTTGGCTTTTTGTTAAACCATAGTTCATAAGGTGTTTTCTTAAAAATTGGCCTAATCATGACTCTATTCATTACATAACAAGCTGTATTTACTGCCTCTGCCTAAAAGGACAAGGGTTGTTCATGCTCATTTATCATAGATCTAGCCAACCCTTGTAAGGTTTGATTCTTTCTCTCGACTACTCCATTTTGTTGTGGAGTACGTGGGGAAGAGAATTCACGTTTAAATCCATTTTCATCACAAACCTTATCAAATTCATAATTTTCAAATTCTCCACTATGATCACTTCTTAGCGAAACAATAAAAACTCCTTTTTCATTTTGAACTAATTTTGTGAATTTAATGAAGTATGAGAAAGTTTCTAATTTTTTAGCTAAGAATTATACCTACGTGTATCTAGAATAATCATCAACCAATACAAAACAATTTCTCTTGCCGCCTAAACTTGCAATATCGTTAGGTACAAATAGATCCATATGAACTAGTTTAAGGACTCTAGAAGTACGTACAGTGTTCTTGGCATGAAAAGATGATTTTTTAAATTTTCCTATAGTACATGCTTTACATAGAGTTTTTGTTTTGAAACCATGAGATGGTTGACCTCTTACCAAATATTTTCTTTTTAATTTGTTTAACAGATTCATGCTAGCATGTTCTAATCGTTTATGCCATAAGTTTACTTCTTCATCCTTAACTACCAAACATTTTGAAAGAGTTAGATCATAAAAGGATAGAGAGTATACATTACCTTTCCCCTGACCTAAAAATAATGTTTCTTTTGATGATTGGTCAACAATCTTGCACAAGTCAAAATCAAAAACAACATTCATTCCCTTATCACATAACTAGCTGATTGAAATCAGATTATGGTGCAAATTTTCAACATATAATACATCGTTTAAGGTAAATGTGTCATTACCTTCTTTACCTTTACCGATAATTTTACATTTATCGTTGTTTCCCATTGTGACTCTGCTACATTTGTACATATCTAGGCTTAGGAACTTTGATTTATTGCCTATCATGTGCCTAGAACAGCCAGAATCCAAGAACCACTCTTGTTGTTCCTTAGCTTGCCAATGCACCTACACAAGAAAAGAGTTTAGTGACCTATTTGTTTTCATAGGTCCATTATTGTTAGTAACAAGAATTTTTAAAAACACAAGTTTTTTAGTCCGTGAGATGATGGTTTTGATGACAACAACCTTAGAATAGATTATAAATATAAATACTAACATCATAAGTTTAGATAAATATGTATATGCAGGATTTAACCATGCAGGTACCAAGAATGAAGACTGTACAGTATAGAGATTCAAGATATCAAGATTGAAGACTCATGAGTATCAAGATTATCAATAGATCAAGAATTGAGGTAATTTAATCTTTAATTAGAAATTTTGTTAAAACTCATAAAAAAGCAGTGGCATCTTAAAAATCTAATTTATTCGTGGAATGGAATCCACTTCGAGCCTGTTAAAGGGATGGAACCCTAACTAGGATGGAACCTACGAAAAATCTAGTGGAACATTATTTTGTATCCACTAATTTTAATTCAAATGATTTTATAAAATTATCTTGTTTTCAAAATGATTTCAAAACTTTCATTTTAAAAGATTCAAAACCCTCTATCCTGATTTTAAATAATTTTAGCCTCAAAATTATCTTTAATTTCAAAGTCAAATTACTCCTGATTTTAAACTATCTTTTAATATAATATATTTAACTTTTAAATATTTATACTTATTTAAATATAAAATTATAGTTAAATTCTATATATATTATTCTCTATATTTACTTATGAATTATAACTACAGTTAAGTATATTTATAAAGTTTTAAATAGTTTTAATATAAGATAAAGGTTATTTTCAAAGAAAATCAAATCATCAAAAATTGCTTTGGGATGTCGACATGCCTATGGTGACCAAGTCGACATGGTGTCAGTTGAGTTCAAAATTTAAATTTCAAAAGAAGCGTCTATTCGCCATAACTCTTCACGAATGGACATGGCTGTTGTTCTTCTATAAATAGGGGTAAGTTTCAACGAATTTTATATCAGATTTTTTGGTTTTTCACTCCTCTTCTTCTTCCACATTTCTCAATGCATATTCTTACCATTACTCTGCCGAAATCAACATTGAATCGAGCTCGATCTTTTCTAATTTGATTCTCTATCACTATCTCAACAAGGTTCTCGGTGCTATTCAGAGTTATAGGCTTCTTTGTAATCTATTAAGTGAGAAAAGGTGTGATTGTGGCCTTGAAAATCAATCAAGCGAGATAAGGTGTGATTGTAGCCTTGGTAAATCAATTGGGTAAACTTGTGGCCCGAAAATCAAGTATCTCTACCCAGAGGATTGTCATTCTGGAGGGTGTACCTCATAACCTTGAAATCAATGGTGTAATTGTACAATTGCTTTTGAAAGGAAATATGTACTTGTGTTGCGGGACTGGATGTAGTGTAACTCCGAACCAGTATAAAATCCGGTGTGTTCTATCCTTTGTTGCTTTTACTTTATTTTTGCATTTGTGTTTGTTTCTGTGATCATATATGTGCCTGTATATTGCATACATCCGTGTTCAATTCAACATAAATTCAAAAGGATTTAGTAATTCTTTATAAACACTATTCATCCCCCCTATAGTGTTAATCTTAGCCTTAAGATCCGTAATCCGCATTTCTAACAAAGTTTGCGTAGAAACAAGACAGTCTTTGTTCGTTCCTTTTGGCACCCAGATTTGTTTGATTTTGAGGGATTTTAAATTCATGCCTTTAGGAACCCAAATTGGTATGGTTTTCATGTGTTTGGGTCTATACCAGCAATTGTCTTAATTGTGTCCAATTTTTTCAAAAATCGTGCACTTGGAGTTTACATGTTAGTTTCACTTCTACCTTTTTCAGATTAAGTATGCCCAAGTCCTTGTCTAATAGTATTAACATTTTGTTTCCCTAATAGCATATTTAGTGATCTTTCTCCTTTGGAGGATTTTTCTAAAGTTGTAGACAACTGTTGGACTTGTGACTTGAGAGATTCATTTCATTCAATAACAAAGTGTACTTTTTAATAGAATTATCTCTCCTAGTATTTTCACTTTCTTTCATAATCAGAGTTTCATTTTCAAATGATTTAATTTTAGTTTATGATATTTTTATTTCCTCTTCTAATGATGGACACATATCACACGTAGGGCTCTTTTTTCTATAGTTTTGAACCATTTGATCAAGCTGCATATTTAGTTCTATCAAACTATATTTTTGTGATTCAATTTTAGTGTATTTCTCCCTAAGTCTTTCAGAACAGTCATTTACTTCATAAAAATATATAATTAATTGCGAGCGAGTAAGTTTTGATACCTCGCTTAGCTCGTCATCATCGATGTCACTTGTTTCTCCTAAAAAACATGGATTTGCTCTTTCACTCTCACTTCTAGTTCTTTCATCATTATCTTCATTACTTTCATCCCAAGTTGCTGGAAACTTCTCCTTTTCGGTTCCTTTCCTTTGCTGAATCGATTTTGAGGACAATTTGGCTTGATATGACCAAGTCTATTGCACTTATAACAAATGGTCTTCTGCTTTTCTGAGTTGTCTAGAACTTTGATGATTCTGCTCTTTAGTTGTGATTTAGGGCTAGATTTCCATATTTCCGATTCCACATTTTGAATCTCTTTATTATCAGTGCTAGTCCAGCTGCCCCTTCATCATCACCGTCATCATCTTCACTTTCCATCATTCCTTTGAGAGCTGTTGATTTCTTTCGCATATATCCTCCTTTACGTTCTTCCTTAAATTTGATTTCTAGCTCATAAGTGGTGAGCTTTCCGATGAGTTCTTCAACTTTAATCTGCTTTAGATATTTTGATTCTCCAATGGCAGTCACCTTTGCTTCAAAATTTTATGGTAGAATTCAGAGGATCTTTCGAGACTATTTCCAGTTTGTGTATGGTCTTCCTAGGGATTTTGATTTGTATACAAGATTAGAAAGTCGTACATATATTTCTTTTACACTTTCATCCTTTACCATTATGAAGTTCTTATACTCGTTACTAAGCATGGAAAGGCAAGATTCTTTAACCTGGGAGGTTCCTTAATGAGTCACTTCAAGCGCGTGCCAGATTTCTTGCGTAGTTAGACAATGTGAGACACGATTAAACTCAATTTGATCTAATGAACAGATAATAGAATTCACAGCTTTAGCATTAGCGGTTTGCGATTTATTTTCAAGATTTGTCCATTGATCCATAGGTTTATCAACTTTTTGATTACCTACCATTACTGTTGGTGTACTATATCCCGTATTAACAATATTCCATGCATATATGGTTTTCAAAAAAAAATCATTCTAGTTTTCCAATATGCATATTCACCATTGAACAAGGGTGGTCTAGCTATAAAATGACCTTTAGCAAAAGCATTATTGAAAGAAGCCATTGAAAGAAAAAAAATCAAATTTTATAACAGAAAATTGATTTTGAACCTCGCTTTGATACCGCTTGTAGGATCGTTTTCAGCCTAGAGGGGAATTGATATGGCCTACTAAATATTAATGTGGAAATAAAAAATAAAACAGAAAATAATGTAGTAAAGACCATACACAATTTTACTCAGCTTCGGCAAAAACCTGCCTATGTGCTGCCCCCAAGGTTTTTACTAGAAATTAAGTAATCAGGCTCTTACAAAAATACATAAACTTACGGTACCCGTTAACTCGATTAACCTAACTCTAAGCTTAAAACTCTACCATGACTCAGCCACTGAGTAGAGAATTCTAAAATTACGCTCCATAGTTTGTACTTAGTTACTCGACTAGAAATTTACAAAATTTTAAAGGAGAAAATTACAAATAAAACTAAAAACAAAACCCTATATTTATAACTTAAACCCGATACACATAAAATAGGCACGACCCAAGTAACATATAATTAGAGATATGACTGTCTCCGTTTTTTGTGTAATCCCTTCGACTGATTTCTTTTGTTACTCTTTAAAATTAGGATTTTGTTCGAATTGAATCCACCGTGTGGAAATAGAAATTCAAATCATTTTCCTTGAATTGAGTCTCTGATAAGTTCGGGTTGCTACGAATTTCTTGGTTTCAACAATTTTGGAGCTTTCGAATCCTCTCTATTGGTTGGGTTGATCGATTCTGATGAAATGGATTATGTGCTTCTTCGATCAGTGTTCTTCGATTGCTTCAGAGAGTTTGAGTTCAAATTTTGGTACGTTTTTATTTCTTAAATTCTTACGGCGGTTATTTTGAACTCTTGATGTTTTGCCGATGATGAATTAGGTATTTATAGGGATCGAAACCCTATAATTTCATTTCGTATATTTTGATTTGAATTTTTCAATTACTGCGCTCGACCATTCGATTCTTGATTGAATAATTTTGATGAATTCCTACTTGTTCATTTGTTGAATATATTTCTGATATATTTGAATATGCTTAAATGTATTTGAATTTGTTCCGTTCTTTGCTGCCTACGACTTGTTCATCGTTCTCTTACAGCTTGGCATTTGAATTTGAGATAATTTTGACTTCCTAAAATCTGACTTGTTCATCATGAAGTCCTCTGCGACTTTTTCTACTACTTCCTTAATTTGTTCTCTGTTTTGTTTAGGATTCTGATATGTTTTTGACTTATTCATTAGTATGACCCATGGCTGTTTCACTATATTTGTTGTACAATGATTAGTTGGTCTGAGTTCTATCATTTCATTGCTCAGGTCTTCAAGTCTTGGATATTAGCCTTGCTTGAGTTTGATCTGATGTCTCCATGTATATGCATATATGTATGTGTATATGTGTGTGATTGTTATGGCTATGCTCTGTCCACCCGAGTGCTTCCATTCTGACTTTGCTTGTATTTGGTGCACTTGTACTCTGGCCATAATGATTTTTTGATAGCTGTTTGTCGATTTCCACGTTCATTTCCTTATAATGTTTGCTAGGTTGATAAACTTGGTGCCTTTGTTATTGTAGTCTCTTTGAAAACTACTGCCACTGGCTTATTGAGTTTCCATATTCATCTGCTTGTCGTTTTCAATTTAGTCAAGTTCACTTGCATTTATCTCTGTCCTCAATTCTGGTTGCATGTTGATTTGCTTCGAGTTAAATTTTGTTTATTGTGTACATATATGTGTGTATCCTTGTGCACTTCATGTTGATATCTTCCCTGGATATCTTCCGCGTACTTGGCCCAGAATTCTGATTTTGCTTGAACATTCTGTATACTTTCATATACAAGTTGAAACTGAACATGATTGCTAATCTTGTTATTCAAGTGCTTTCCTTGTGCCTTTGTACATTTGGTGATCGTGTTCCATATGAACTCTGGTTGCATGTTATTGCTTTGCATTCATGTTAATCCATTTGGATCTGACATGTCTGAAGCTTTGCTTGTGTGGTTCCTGCTTTTGCTTTATCCTTTGTACATGTCTGGTGTATTTTGATCCATGGTTTGCCTGGACTGACCTTGGTTAGTTTCGGTTTGTGTTTGCATTGCACTTGAGTTGAATCCAATCTTGGCTTGGGTTTGACCTTTTGCTCACCTGTCCCAGCAATTTTAACAAGAAAGTGTATATCGGTGTGCACGACCTTATGGCATATACAGTGATACACTGTGCATGTGACAAGTTGTTCATGTAGTTTTGATTCTAGTTTGAAATAGAAAGATGAATTAAAAATGATGACGAATAACCCAAATAACTAAGGCAAACAATACTTTCAAACACACACTTCATTGTGCACTGCAAAATATTTCTTTTTCAATTTTATTACGTTAATGTTTATTTTGCAGATAGATCAGATGTTGGATACAGGCTGGAACAGAGTTAAAGATCAAATATGAGTGATGAGTGAATATGTAGTGAGGTGAAACATGTATATAAAATCGTGTAGTGAAAATTGTGTTGTAATTGAAACCTGTATTTGGAATTGTGTAAGTATAGCGAGAGCTTAAATTTGTACTATTTAAATTTGTAATAAAGTATTTGTTTGAATAAAATATTTTTTAAATATCCAAGTATATTTATTTTATTCAACAAATATTTATTTAATTATGTGGAAAAATAAAATAGTGTAATAAAAAATACATTTAAACGAATATATATGTTTATTATCATCAAACAAAAATCATACACTAGTATATTCTACACTAAATGTGAAATAAGGAAGTGAAATAGTATATATGTATATATATAAGAACATTTAAAAAGAATGAAAAATAAGAAATACAATGAAAATATTATTTTTAACTCCCATATCATTTCCTAAATCACTTAATTACATTACATATGAAAACATATTAGGTATCGGTGTGTTTTTAAGTCCTTTTATATATTTAGTTACTTAAGGAATCTAAATGTTCTTCCATGTTAAGGAATTTAAATATATTTTGTCTTTTCACTATTATTATTTACTTATTTCCTTTTTACATTTCAAAATGTAAAGTCTATAAAATAAATTTAATATTGTTTTTAAAACATATACAAGGGCATTTATAACTTTCTATGACCTACCATTCAATAAAAAGCTAAAATTCCAAAAATTGAATTTCGATCACATTTTCAGTTTTCTGTTGAACTACCTATTTTAGTAAACAAAATTCATAAATGAATTTTCTTTCACTAGTTATAATTTAAAGGGGTTCATTTAACTAATAATACCATTAATTGAATATTCATAAATAAAGCGATAAAATTCCGGACTATTACGGAGACCATTGGATGGTAGGAATAGTTGCAACATGTCAATAAGACATGTTATGGATGATGGATGCTAGTGGATGTATTTTGATGTATTATTTGGATTGCTTATTATGCATGTTTTGGACAGTATATCCATTAGGTAGTACACACACATTCACAGTTTCCCTTATTATTGCCTGGCTTGCTTTATATGCATGTTTAGGACAGTATATCCTCTAGGTAGTACATACACATTCACATTATCCCTTATTATTACCTGGCTTGCTTTATATGATACCTATGGATGCTTGATTGTCGTTTATCTTATTTAATATTATGCATATGGATGAAATTGTTGCGCATACATGTAGAATTACATCTTTACTTATTTAGGATGTTGCAGATATTTGGATGCATGGCAAAAGCATTATGTATAATAGGAGGTCAACAGGATCGGTAGACTGCCTACCTTTTGCATTAGCATAGGTTCATATGCATTTCACATTGCATATATATGTACAAATCACACTAGAAAGTTTCCAAGGACGATGGCTACATGTGAATGATGGATGAGTTTGATTATAGCTATTGGTCGCTATGTGTATGAGCTACGTTTTTTATCCTCTAAGATTTCAAGGACGAAATCCTTTTAAGGGGAGGAAAGAATGTAACATCCCGAAAATTTACATAAAATTTAATGAGAATTTAATAGAAATTTAAATGGAAATTTGATAAGGAAAGTAAATTTAATTAAAAAAAAGACTCAAAAGTAAATTTTCATAGAGGTGCGAATTTGGCTACGAAACTTGCACCATTGAGTTTGTAGCAATTTTCTAAATGATTTTTATATATAATGTTTTATAATCAGAGTTAACCTATGGAAGTTATGAGCGTTAGAAGGATTAGAAATAGATAGAAAACTTGAAATTAAAATTTTGCAAAAATCCATTGCCGCAAGTCGACCTATTAGGGTTCAAGGTTGATCGATAGCAGTCAACCATAGTAGAGGGGTGGTTGACTATGACTCGAAAAAAATCGAACATTGCCTGCTTTGTGACGATATATTTAAGGAACAAGATTTATTACTTCGAGACGAACGTTTTGATGAGAGGACTAGATTTTCTAAAAATATTCCTTGAACTAATCTTATGGCCCAAACTAAAACCCTATCCCTATAAATACTAGGCTAATGAAACCCTAATTCTCCATTAAAAGTTTATTGTAACAAAACTCTATCAAAAATCCAACCTCTCCTCTAACCCCAAATCTTCTTCAAAAATAAAAATAAAATCCTAGAAGAACACAATAAATTGAATCTAAAAGAAGCAAACAGAGCTAACATACGGAGGGGCGATTCTTAGGCAAAACAAATAGAAAGAGCTTAGGTTTGAAATGAGTGGAAACGAATTTAATTAGGTGATTAATTATAGTTAAAATTGATGTATTCTCTATGACCAAGGATGATGTTAGAAACCCTATACTGGAACTTGTAACCTAGATGAAAATTGAAATTACTGTAATTGCTGAACCTAACTTGATGTAAGCGTACCCTAGTTGTGATTAAATTGATAAACCTTAGATTTGAATTTAAAACTCTAGAATTGGAATTATAGTAACTTGCTAATCTAAATAATTATTTAGGTACATATTTTATTGTCAAATTTGCAAACCCTAAATTGAATTGTAATTTGATAATTAAACTTTTCATTTAGTAAATTAGGTTAAATAAACACTGCAAACGACATGAATAAATAATCGACAATTGAAATGCGTAGAACACTATTTTTTTTTTACTCACGACAGGTCGACTTGGAAACCCTAGCGGTCGACTACTAGGTATAGGCGGTCGACCATTCGTATTTAAAACTAGCAATTTGAACCTTGGTCTAAGGCCCAAATATATATAAAAGTGAATTATTGTAAGCCTTTCAATGACAATTGGATGTATGTTGGGACTTCTATGGAAGCTAGTTCCCAAGAAGCGAACGTTAGTTAGTCACGGTGTTGGTAAATATTGTTTACCTAATTTAGAATAATAATCGGTTCGAGGCGATTTGTTTTCGCAAATGGCACTCACAAAAGGTTCCAACAATGGGAGTGCAGTTGGCGTAGATGCCTGATGGAGTGGGTCCACCCTACGGGAGGTCCTGATATTCATAAATTCCTTACGTACGTGATAAAATTAGAGAGGAGGGCTCGGAGCGTGCAATAAGAAGCCAACATTATGACCGAGGGGTGAAAACGAATGCAGACGATGATACATTCTGACGTGTCAGCATTTCAGGTTCTTCCTCTCTAGGCATAGTAAGGGGGAATTGTTCCCAATAGCCTACTAGCGGTAGTAGTAGTGGGATCTTAGCCCATAGTAGTCTAGTGGCAGTGAAAGTAGTGGGAATTTATCCCACACTAACCCAGTGGCGGTGTTTTCATAATTAGTAGTCAAGGGGGCTGTGTTTCCACGTTTAGTAGCATTATGGAAGTGTTTACATGCTTTAGTAGCCTAGCGACATTATTTACATTGAGTAACTCTAGGAGCGATGGCCGATCTTGTTAGACATAAGATTCGATCTTTAATTTGATCCATTGTATTAGCCTACATAAATCGTAGTCTAGGAATGTATTAAACAAAAACCTTAAGGTAACAAACCTTAAGAATTCATGAACACTCATACCATACCCAGTATCATCTAGAGTAGTATTGAAGTAACTGCATATGATGACCACATATTAAACTTGTACTCATCCTGTAGACTTTTGTCTGACTCGGTCCCACCTTTCCATTTTCCCCACTACTGGATGACAAGTTATCAATTGATTGGGTATAGTACTTTGAGAAAGGGGATTCACGTGGGAGTCCATGTATTCTTGTTGTCCATATGTACTTATTTATTATAGTAAAAGTCTGTAAAATATTTGCTATACTTTGAAATAGTGTAAATGGAAACTAAAGTGTTTTGGAGACTACTTTTCTAAAATGTTTATTTTTCAGTACTTATATTTTAATTTCTTCCGCTGGGAGGTCAAAAGTGTAGAATGTTTTAAGACTTACCCATGTAGTTATGCTCTATAATGTTTCAAAACCCAACAGCTCGTATTCTTGGCATGACGCGAGCCCAAAAGTCATACAAGGCTTTAGATTGGTGTGTCGGGAGGTGCGGATTGTTACAATGTACTTGGAATCTATTTTGGATTTTCACATCATACCATATCACAGAGTTAATACACTTAATGGTTTAATTAAACAATCGAGGAATATAAATATTGCTTATAGTATTCACATTGAAATATAACTATGTCTTTTTTTGTCGACGCCAAAAAATAGTCATTATTTCTTAAATAATGTTCGATAGGTTTTATGAAATAATTTTTGTAACTTAATGCAATCAATAAGTGCTATATGCCATGCTCCCACTTTTTTCTGCCATTACTTTAATAGTGTACTAAATTTGAAGGTCTATCTTTCACTTAATATAGATTATTTATTTTATTTACTGCAACTATAGTAGAGAATTCTCTGATCAAATTATATTGAACTCAAAGAAATAAATCTCATCGAAAATAATTTTCTATATGAAAATAGATTTCAGAGTAGAAATCTATTTCTCATTCCAATGTTTTGTATAATTTACTATCACTGCAGTTCTCATTTTCAATGTTTTTTATGAAACAGAAGTAACTATTCACTCTCTTCTTCCTAACTATACCTTAAATCAAATCTACTCTTACACATTCGTTTTTCTTTCTAAATGGTCAAGCAATTCAAAATAATATCCTCATTACAATATCATAACAACTCTTCACAAAAGCACACTCGAACATCCTTAACATTTAAGGACAACAAATATGTTGTACTTTGCATAAACTGATTAAAATAAATATCAACGATCTAGTCCTTAGATCTGTATTATAGTTTTGGTCTTATGTTTCATTTAATGCAATGTGATCTTTATCATTTCAACCAAAATGAATACTCGACCTCACACTATGGTTTATTTCTTATTTAGTTCATCAAATTAACGTACATTACGAGTATAACCGTTCACCATATAACACTTATATGTGATAGTGTATGGATCAAATATTTAAAGTCTCGTATTGGTTTTGAGTTCGAAACTCGTATAATGCAATACATGATTTCAAACAAATAAACTTGTGACTGACCATATTACGAATGTATTATGTAGTTGTAAATTTTGGCACTTTTATGTGTATAGAAAATATTAATATGCAAGAAGTATTAACAGTAGTATATATATTATATTTATATTTGTCAATCTTCAGTTCTGTTTATTTGTATATCTTAATCGATAAACATTTTATCAATCATACTAAATGCATAAATTTATCCATGTAGATTATTATAACATTACGTAGCATATGTTCTTATAATATTAGAAAGGTTAAAAGTTATCATTTTATTTTTCTAATAAAGCTCTCACTATTCTTTTATGTTTCACCAAACCATAAAACATAGAAGTCTTTCAACTTCACTAGTGGGTGTTAAGACTCGTTCATCTTGAAATTTTGACACTGAGTTTGCTCAACAGGTTATAGCTCTACGGCCGATGGATAATTTCTTATCAGTTGTATCATATACAACTCCTAACCTTGGTACCTTGTCCTAATTTCACTTCAACCTTGAGTTTGCTTAACAAATCAAAATAAAATTATTCACTCGTACCTAGAGTATTGTGACGGCCTAAATATAGTATATGTCTCTTGAGTTTGCTCAATAAATACATATAATTATCTTACCTTGTCTGTTCAATATATTAATAATACTACATATAACATTCCTAGCTCAAATTTGCTCAACGACTAAGGAGTATGCAAGTATTTATTAATATATATATATATATATATATATATATATATAGGATAACCTTATATTGAAGATGTATAACCTTCAATATATTATACTGAGTAATATTGACTTATGAAATAATGTATTTTATTATGATATGCCCATGTGATTTAAGTGTCAAACACATATGACATCACGATATATATACAATATGTATGTATTTATCCCTTAAGTATATTTAAGATTTCTTTAATATTCCACATTTAGTTTTACACTCAAATTGTATGTTTTATTATTATATAACTTTTATATTTTATATTACATATATAATGGTCGTATGCATAATAATATGTTAATTAAATCTTATTTAGTTAATTTTAACCAATTAACATTTTACACAATTTTACATTAATTTAGTATAACGTTTATATTTAATTATTATATATTATAACCTTTATAGTATAACACACATTTCTCATATATGTGTGCCTTTTTTATTTAACTAATTAAATTTTAATTAATTTATCTAATTAATTAACCTTTAATTAATTAAACCTTTATTTATTTAATTAATTTATTAACCTTTAATTAATTCATTTAATTAAACAACTTCAATTGAATTATATTAATTTCATAAAATCATAGTATATACGTACATGTATATTTATGATATATTAATCATTTTAAAAAATCATAACATATATCAAAAAAAATATAATACGTGTATGTATTTTTCATTAACTAAATTATTTAATTATTTAATTTATTTTATTAATATATTCAATTTTTCTAAATTAATTTTATTATTTTTAAAAAAATTTAAAATTTATTATATTATAACTTTTATAGTGTATATATATATATCATATTTTAAATTAACTTTTAATTTAAAATCTGATATTTTTTAATTTCCAAATTGAAATTAGGCCAAGGTCCAATTTAAATCGGATCTTTTCTATTAGGGACAACTTTTGGGCTGTGAGCTTAATAGTTGACCTTAACTTGACTAATTTAGACCGCATAAACTATTGTACTTTGATATCATTGTTGGAACTAGGTCAGCTCGTAGTGGAAGTTGTAGGTGAATTTCAAATTTTTCACCCAGTTGGATCTTCGATGAGCTTATAAAGTCTATTTTATTTAGAAAATTTCTAAATTTAATTAAATAAAATCTTTTATTTTATTTCAACTTATAAATTGATATGGTTTAATTGGGTTTATGTTATGATACACACGTATAGACACACACACACACACACACACACACATATATATATATATGATATATATATATATACATACATATACATATATATATGTTTGCATATATGTAACATATCAATCCTTGTAAAGTATAACATGTCGGCGTATAGATGATGCGATTCATCATGAAAAAATATTTTGTCCAAACGTATATTTTATATGTAAATAATGTGTACATATACATGTATATATTATAGTTCTATGAAAATAATTTAATATAAGTATATGAATATACACACACACACATATATATTTATATATAATCATATGAATAAAATATTAATATCGCACATACATATTATATAATAGATTTATTTAAATATAGTGAAGTTATTTATAAATGTTCATAAAAAAATATTTTTAAGGTCGTAAGCAATAAATACACACTAATCAAATATTAATAAAAAAAATTCAAATTAAATATTTATACATATAAATATATATGTTATAAAATTGTGTATACATATATTAATAAAATAGTCAAAATTATTTTGATAAATATTATAGACTAGGTCTTGCACATGGCTTAGTATATATTAAAAAATTATTTTAATATATATTTTTATTTTAATATCCATGAAAAAATATTAAAATATTAATTAAAAATTAATTTTGAATTTTTATTTTAAATTTTAAATTTCTAGTATATCTTAAATTATATTTTATATTTTGCAAAAATTTTACATAGTTTTTAGGTTTAAAATTATTTTTATATTTTCGACTGCAATTCGAAAATTAATTTAAAAATAAAAAATTTATTTTTACCGAGAGTTACTTTACTGTTGATATTATTGTATAAACTATAAAGTATAATCTTCATAATATATTTTAATTAACATAATTGAATAATGTAATAAATAGATTTAAATGATATTTTAAATGATAATAAAAATATAAAAATATTATATCATTGCCGAAAATTATCACAACCCTGATACTTTTCATATAAAATTATATGATTACATTTGATTAAAGTATGATGTCGTAATTAATTATAAACTATATATAAATATTATATATTAATTTAATAAAATAGAAAATTGGATTTTTATTTACAGACCCATACTAACCTAAGACATATTTGATAAAAAAAAATATTTATACATATGTATATCCAAACGATTTTGTGACAATATCAATGCATACAAAAATTGTCATCTAACTAACAATTTAAAATATATGTATGTAATAAAACATTATAATTAAGAATAAATAATTGTAATATGATCGAAAATATAATTCACTTTCGATACCTTGAAGTATACCTTGAGATGATATTTGCCTCTTAAAACTATTTTCAATTCAAAAGAGAGTTAGTACTTGAACAGTTGACGGCTAACTGTCGGACAACATTTGATTGACTTGATTTAAGCTTAATGAAATTCGGAGAGAGGAGTAGGATTTTCGACCAATAAAAACATGGGTGGAGGCTTTAAAAAAAGATATAAATCAAATGGAGAAGGAGACGCTTAAATAGACGATGGAAAGGAGAGAATTTAGGATCTCGTCTTTTACTCTATCTCATTTAATCTTTACCATCCATTTTCAAGGCCTTTAACCCATATCGTAGCTGCCTTTGCTCTTTGTTTTAGCCGATCCTATTAGCCCCATGATGGGCCTTAAACCCATTTGATCCTAAATGAACATTGTGCATTTTAAATATAATTTAAAACGCTTATCAATATCATATATCGATTAATGTGTCTATAATTTTTACTAATAAAATTATATTCATTTATCAAATCAAAATCAAAATCGTAAATGATATTTTGTAAATATTTTTTAATTCAATTAATTCATAATAACTATAAATTAATTAAATTGTTTGGTCAAAGGAGAATTCATCATTCTTGTTGTGTGACTCGTCAGGTGTATATTCCGTCAGCAATTAATATCAAACTATTTGAATATTAACATTCGCGTGTCACTTTGCAAGTGGTATGACATTTTGGCCAAATTTATTGCATATTTAGTTTTGATAAAATCCAATTTTACTTTGTTAAGTGTTACCCATTTGTGACTTTTATTTACACCAATTCCCTTTGTCAAAACTATAACATTTTGGACTTATGGAATTTGGCAATGGTCGAAATTCCAATATTGTCCACATTCAACTTTGTAGCCCAAACAAAAAGTCCTTAGTTTAATAATAACGATTATTATTAACCTAAATGCTCCACCCAGAGTCTATGACTTTGAGTTGATTTTAGTTGACTGTGATACCAACCGCATAAAATCGAGGAGATGAATCCTCTCTTGAATAGTGCTTCAGTTCCAATACTTCCAATCGACCAAACTATAGTCACTCGATGGATGTTGTGCCATGGTTTGACTATAATCAAAGAAGAGCATTCATATTGAAGATTGAGACTATAATCAAAGAAGAGCATTCATATTGAAGATCGACAATATTCTCAAGTCGAGAGAACTATGTAAATTAGTCATATCGATATTTTCTGTTTAACCTTAGTTATATTAACCAACAAAAAGCCATCGAGTGAGTCATTACATAGTTTTCCAATAACTATCAGTATATAACCCTTTGGTGCCCCCAGCAGCCAGGAATAATACAATGTCCAACATTTAAAGAGCATTATGTACTTTTATCTCAATGGATGTATCAATATCCAGTCTTGATAGGTCTTGAATATGAATATTTAAATGGTATATTTGTTTTCATTGTGATAAATTATTCACCGTTACAAAACTTTGTAACTATTATCGCAGAATATATATTTTATGGATTTTCTATTAAATATAAATTAAGTTAACACATTATATCAAGTATATACTAGAAAGAAAACACATTTTATTTCGAACAAGATTGGTTATCGAATTAAATGTGAATAAATTACATAATTTCCCCTAGAGCATACCCTCTAACTCTATCAATTTAATCTACGTACAATCACATATTATACGGTTAAAGGGCTCAATGGTTCTTTAGAGGTGGAGATGCAAAAAGTTATAGTGGGGATATAACAGAAAATAGAGAAGGTGCAAAAGGCTACATTATATGTAAAACCAAATATCTAAAGTTAATTTATTCTCGTTCTCACACGATTTGTGTAGGAAAAATAAATATATTTTAATCTTACATAACAAATTGAAGAATATTAAGATTTATATAGACTAGATTTGATGATTACAATAGATATCTGACTTATATTGAGCACTTATACCTTAAACATTAGGTCTATAACCTAGCTTTGTTGATTTAATTTAAAAGAAAACTCCTTAAATCAACCTTTGTGTATTAATGTTGTTAAAGTAGGCGCTAAAAAACCTTGATTTAGCAAATGTAGTGAAAATAGTAGAGCTTAAAGTGGTGTACTATTTAATAGCGCTAAATTGGAATATCGTAGCTGTTGGAGAGCCCTATAGCGGGGATTTTGCAGGGCTTTAAGTGCACAAATCACATATGAGTGGTATATGGTGAATGCTCATAGTTTATAATGTACGATACTTTGATGAAATTAGTTATTGAAAGCAAATAACTTAACCATAATGTGTATTGAATATTTAATTAGATTGATTTCAATAAAGATCGTAAAGTGTTAAATGTAACACTAGATCAAAACTACAAGATGAACCTAAGAACTTGATCTCTAAAATGTCGGTTTAATTAGTTTACGTAAGGTTCTTCATATTTGATGTCTTTAAATTATAAGGATAATTAAATGCATTTTTGTAAAGAGTTCGTTATGATATTGTAATAAGAGATTTTTTTTATGAATGGTTTGACCATTTAGAAAGAATAACAAATGTACAAGAGTGGATGTAATTTAAGGTATAGTTGGAATGAAGAGAGTGAATAGTCATTTCTACTTCCTAAAGAAACATCAGAAACGAGAATTGTAATAATAATTGATGCTTAACATTGGAATAAGGAATATGATTTCTATTCCGAGATGTATTTTCATATAGAATTTTTTTTTTAGATTTGTTTCTTTGAGTTCAAGATATTTGATCAAATAACTCTCCAATGTAAAATAGTTAAGATGTATGAAATGAATAATCTATATTAAGTGATTGATCCCCTCCCCCCCGAATTTAGTAAGTTGTTATAGTAATAACAGAAATAGTGGGGGTGTGTCATGTAACACTTACTGATTGCATCAAGTTATTAAAATTGTTTTCGTAAAACATATCGAAAATTATTTATGAAATATCGACTAATTTTCGGTATCGATTGTCAAATAAACATAGTTATATTTCAATGAGAATATTATAAATATTCATTATGAAATAAAACTATAATATGCTATTTGTTTTCATAACAAAAGTTATGAATTGTAAAATACTAAGTATCTATTATTTATAATTATTTTGGTATTATAAACTAAGTCGTAATTTTGAGAAATAGTTTTTATTATATGATTATGAATCATACAATACTAGTTAATTATACCTTAAACAATTAAGTGCTATGCATCCATTTAATATGAGCATCATAAGAGTTGATGAACTTTTCGGATTGATACATATAGATGTATACAATTATGAGTCTGGTAATACCAAAACGGTTCCACGTACTTAGTCATATTCATCGATGACTTATTGTATTTGATATGCATTTATAAGTCTATGATAATCCCATAGAATATAAAACAAAAATAAATAAAATAACATGCTAGAGAAATGATTCGATTTGATCGATTGAGCGACTACACTAGAGAAAGTTCCATATGAACCTAAATTGAATAAAGATTCGACCTCAATGGGTATTTCTCCCTATAATACCTAATGATAAATTGATAAGGAGAAATTCAACTTCATTGGACAAAACACGATTAATGGTGGGTGAACTCAAGTTAAACTATTTCTATAAGGTGCAATAAAGAGTAATACATAAGGTTAAAATTACTATCATTCAAAGATTTGTTTACAAAACCGTACGAGATAAGGGTTTATAAGAAACCCTTACATATCCTAGGACAAGAAGTTGACAGGTTGTACGAGTTGAAAGACTAAATGTGATAATTTTATGTAAGAGATCTTGTATCAACCCAAGAGAATTTTGGGGTAGATAACCATTAAATGACTAATTTATGTTGTGAACATAAATATACTATAAACTAATGCAAAATCAGTTACTTGTAACAACAAAAATAGCGTTTCGGAGAACGATGTGGAATGACACGTTATAGTAGACCATTAACTTGTAACAACAAAAATAAAACATAATGAAAAATTATGTTTCTATAGAATTTTAAAAATGCTATTACAATTAAACGTTATTGTAGACCATCAACTTGGGAGCAAAAGTAAGACGCCATAAAAAGTCATATCTCCATAGCGTTTTGAATTTTATTACAGCGGTTACTTTCCTATAGCATTTTCTTTCCGATTGAGTTTTTAAAATGCTATAAAATGTAAATTCATTTTAACAACTTTTATTTTGTGTCGTTTTAGCTTCCAAAACATCAATTAGTTATATACATAACATTTATATAATATCCTTTTATCCATTTCCTTATTGCATATCAATATAACAGATTTTAACATATATTACATCAAACAGAAACAAAATATGTAAATCAAAGCACTTAATATTTCTTACATGTTCAAACAACTTTTCTCGTGTCCACACATAATATTTCAAAACATATTACATGTTTACATTAACCTCCTAACAAATAACTGCCTAACAAGAAGTTTCATATTTATGTCCTAGCAAATGATCCAACCATAACAACTTATATATGAAAATGATACCTCATAACTATGTGATATCCCCCCCCCCCACTCAATTTCAAAAAATAGCTATCAACAATCTTCAATAATTCCTGCATGCAAAAAAAAAAAAAAAGATAGATATCAACAGTTTTAACTTGAAATTTTGCTAAATATATGTCTTTGTAGGTATTAACAAGTATGAAAATATAAGTCAATGCATTTATGGATATAAATATAGAGAACAGTTTACAAACAAACCTACTTTATGCATTTACAAATATAAATTATGTTTACAATGTTCGCATATAAATAATGTTTACGTATAAATTGAATATAAGCATTCACCTTTTAATCAAATTACTTATAAATTAGATACATTGTACTTAACTGTTTAAATGGTCGGCTAGTTGCGAAAAATTTAAACTGTGATGATAAGTAGTTCTTTATATACCATAACAGTGTTTAAATCTGCACAGACTAACTTAAATTTGCATTTAAATAATCTAGTTCTTCACAGAAGAGAGACTATATAAGCATCAGGATGGAATCTATTTGGTAGTAACATATAGAAGCGTTAGGAATATATACAAAGACTGATAGAATATATTTTACATATATTCTAGGCATTAGAATATTTCCTGATATTACCTGCATTTATTCTCTGATATTTCCTGCATTTATTCTCTGATTTGACTTACTCTTTATTTGGGAAATATTTATTTAGTTACCTTTCTTTGGCAAATCAATTGATTTGACGATATCTTTATTTAGGAAGTATTTATTTAGTTACCTTTGTTTTAGCAAATCAATTGGCTAATTTGTAGCCTATCTTAACTCTTATAAACCATATATATAATTGAAAGTGGAATACAATGGCAAGCAAATTGATTTCTAAATAGATTTCTTTCATGGTATCAGAGCTATTCTCCTTACCCTAGCCTCACATATCTTCTTCTCCGTTCTTCTTCTTCCATCTTTAATTCTTTTCCATGGCAGACTCATCCAAGTTTCATCCCCAGTCACCATCACTAATGTTAAATCTCTTATTCGCATAACATTAGACAATGAGCAAGCCATGTATCATTCTTGGGCTACTCTGTTTACCAATCTTGCTAGGGTTCTTGATCTTTACGATCACTTGGTTCCACCAACGGAGGAGAAGGCTATGGCTGCCTATGTCCAAGCTAAGTCCGCTGATCCAGCACTTTGGAGGCGTTTGGATGCCGTTGTCTTGCAATGGATTTACAGCACCATTTCTTCCGATCTTTTCCTCACTATTCTCAGACGTAATGACACGGTAGAGGGGGCATGGAACCGTCTTGAAGCTCTTTTTCAGGACAACAAAGCCTCTCGGGCTACCCATCTCGAGCAGGACTTTACAAATGCTGCTTTTGAGGCTTTCAACTCGATCTGTAATTATCTACAATCTTTGGCGGATAGGTTGGCTGATGTTGATGCTTCGGTGACAAATGGTCGTCTGGTTTTACGTCTCACCGGGTCCTTACCAGAAACGTATAGTGGTACGGTGGACTATATGCAAAATCAAGAGCATTTTCCATCCTTTGAGAGTTGTCGTTCAAGGTTGAAAATGGTTGAGTGTACTATCAAGGCTCGTCAATCTCGTGAAACTGGTGGTTTTGGAAGTCGGTCCAGTGGTGTTGCCATGATTGCCACTGATTCATCTGCAAGCAACAAATGCAACAACAATAATAAAGGGAGGAACAATTTCAAAAACAATGGGAAGAAAAAGGTCCACCAAAGTACTAATGGGTCCAATCCTAGTCAGCCGTCATATCAGCAGCACCAGTGGCAGCCACGTCAGCAGGCCCTACCACCACAGTGGCAGCAGCCTGGTTGGGGATGGTGGACTATTCCTCCTTGCCCATTTTCCGCATACTCTTGGAAGCCAAGGCTCAATCCAGCGGTCCAACGTCCCTCGTCTTCTGGATCAGGCTTACTTGCGTCCAGACCTCAAGCTTTCAATGCAGTTCTCTCAACCAGACGGAATCTACTACATGGATACTGGTGCTACATCTCACATGACGGCGGATGCAGGTATTCTCTATTCTTATTTCAGTTCAAGCAATAAGCATCATAACATTGTTGTTGGTAGTGGTCATTTAATTTCAATTATTGGTCACGGTCGCACTACATTGCCTCCACCTTATCCACTATTTACCCTAAACAATGTGTTACATGCTCCTAGACTCATTAAAAATCTGGTCTCTGTTCGTAAATTCACCACAGATAATATGGTTCCTATCTCTTTTGACCCTTTTGGTTTCTCTGTTAATGACGTACAGACCGGGAACAGACTAATGAGATGTGATAGCACTAAGGGCATATATCCACTTTTCTCCGACTCTCAAGCCATTTCTTCGAACAATCATTTTGCTTTTACTGCTTTGCCTTCGAATATTTGGCACAATCGTTTAGGTCATCCTGGCGATGCTATTCTTAAGTCTCTTTGTAGTAAAAAGTTTATTGATTGTAATAAGGTTTGTAAAACTTTTTGTTCTTCTTGTCCTCTTGGGAAACATTCTAAGCTACCTTTTTATGATTCATTCTTCCATTTGATATTATTCATAGTGATCTTCGGACTTCTCCTATTGTTAGTACTTCCGGCAATTGCTATTATGTTCTTTTTCTTGATGACTATAGAAAATTTTTGTGGACCTTTCCTATTGCAAAAAAATCTCAGGTCAAACAACTTTTCTTAGCATTTCATGCTTTAGTGAAGACACAATTTGAACGTAATATTAAGACTTTTTAGTGTGACAATGGCACGGAATACATTAATGGCATTTTTAAGGATTTTTTTGAGAAACATAGTATGCTTTTCCGTCTCTCATGTCCTCATACATCTCCTCAAAACGGGAAGGCCGAAGGACACATAAAATCCATAAATAATATCATCCGGACTATTCTTGCTCATGCATCTATGCCACTCTCCTTTTTGGCATCATGCTCTCTCCATGGCTACATATCTTCTCAATATCCTTCCTTTCAAGGTATTGAATTACCAATCACCCACTCAAATCCTCTATCAAAGTGATCTGGATTATTCAAGTTTGCGTGTTTTTGGTTGCTTATGTTTTCCATTATTCCCCTCTTTTACTATTCATAAATTATAAGAAAGGTCGACTCCTTGTGCTTATTTAGGTCCGGCTCCTAATCATCGTGGCTCCAAATGCTATGACATGTCTAGTGGTAAAATCATAATTCATCGTCATGTTCGTTTTGTTGAAACAGAATTTCCATTCTCCAAACTCCACAAAACAAAACCTTCGAATTATGATTTTTTGAATGACAATATTAATCCTCAATTAATACATCATTTATCTCAAAATACCACACCACAAAATATGCAGCTTGACCCAACAACACTGCCCAACGACTCGTCCTCTCTTCCTCAACCTAGGTCATAGTCTCACACAGGCCCAGATTCAACACCTCCCACTGCTACCCACACTCGGTCCTCTATGTCCTCCTCTAACCCATCCTCTCTTCCCCATAGTCCAACCCCGTCTATGACCTCCCCCACTTTGACCATTCCTCACACCACCCCCATGCCTCCCAACCTCATTTCAACCCGCATGACCACTCGTGCATCAAATGGCATTTTTAAACCCAACCTCAAATGCTCTTCTAATTACCATACTACCACCACTACAGATATTTCTCCTATTCCGAAAAATCCTGTTAGTGCGCTTAGTGACCATAATTGGAGAAGTGCAATGTTAGATGAATTTAATGCTTTGATTGACAATAAGACTTAGGAATTAGTGCATATGTCGTCTAATATTAATGTTATTCGGTCTATGTGAATTTTTCGTCATAAATATAAGTCTGACGGCTCTTTTGAGCGTTATAAAGCTCGTCTTGTAGGTAATGGAAATACACAGCAACAGGGCATTGATTGTGATGAAACGTTTAGCCCGTGCTTAAACCGGTCACCATTAGAGCAGTTCTCGGCATTGCTCTTTCTAAATCTTGGCCCATTCATCAAATGGATGTCAAGAATGCTTTCTTGTATGGTCATCTCAATGAAGCAGTTTATATGCATTAACCCATGGGTTTTCGTAACAAAAATTATCCGAATCATGTTTGCCTTTTGAAGAAATCTTTGTACAGATTAAAACAGGCTCCTCGAGCTTGGTAGCAAAGATTTGCTGATTTTGTTGCTACCATTGGGTTCTCTCATAGCACATCAGATCACTCTTTATTCATCTACAAGAATGGTTCTGATATTGCTTATATTCTGTTATATGTGGATGACATTATACTTACAGCTTCTTCTGATCGTCTTCGTAAGTATATTATGACTCTCTTAGCTTCTGAATTTGCTATGAAGGATCTAGGTCCTTTAGTTTATTTTTGGGTATTGCTGTCACTCGTCATGCCCATAGTCTTTTCTTATCTCAGACACAGTATGCTGCAAAAATTATTGAACGTGCTGGAATGTCTAACTGCAGTTCATGTCCTACTCATGTTGACACTAAGTCCAAACTAAGTGCCACCGTAGACACTCCTTATGATAATCCGACTAAGTATCATAGTCTTGCAGGTGCTCTTCAGTATCTTACATTCACTCGGCCAGACATTTCTTATGTCGTGCAGCAGATCTGCCTTCATATGCATGCCCCAACTAATGAGCATATGAATGCTCTTAAGCGTATCATACGCTATCTCCAGGGTACCCTTTCTTTTGGTCTCCACTTGTACAAATTCAATATTAATCGTATTATCTCATATACAGATGCAGATTGTGGTGGTTGTCCTGACACCCGTCATTCTACCTCTGGTTATTGTGTATTCCTTGGAGATAATTTGATTTCTTGGTCTTCGAAACGGCAACCTACTCTTCCCGTAGTAGTGCTGAAGCGGAGTACAGGGGTGTTGCTAATGTTGTTTCTGATTCGTGCTGGATCAGAAATTTGCTTTTAGAGTTGCATTGTCCTATTCAAAAGGCTACTCTAGTTTATTGTGATAATGTGAGTGCTATATACGTATCCGGCAATCATGTTCAGCATCAAGGCACTAAACACATTGAGATGGATATTCATTTCGTCCGTGAGAAAGTAGCTCGTGGTGAAGTGCGTGTGCTTCATGTACCGCCCCGTTATCAAATTGTTGATATTTTTACAAAAGGGCTTCCGCGCGTATTATTTAATGATTTCAGGGACAGTCTAAGCATACGAGAACCTCCCGCTTCGACTGAGGGGGTGTGATAGAATATATTTTATATATATTCTAGGCGTTAAAATATTCTCTGATATTACCTACATTTATTTTCTGGTATTTCCTGCATTCTCTGATTTGACTTACTCTTTATTTGAGAAATATTTATTTAGTTACCTTTCTTTTAGCAAATCAGTTGATTTGACGATATCTTTATTTAGGAAGTATTTATTTAGTTACTTTTGTTTTAGCAAATCAATTGGCTAATTGTAGCCTATCTTAACTCTTGTAAACCATATATATATATGATTGAAAGTGGAATAAAATGGCAAGCAAATTGATTTCTAAATAGATTTCTTTCAAAGACAAAACTAAAATGAAAGGTACGTAAAAATGAGCAGTGCAACAAGCTGCATAACTTTCGGTTTGAGCCCTAACAATAGTTGTTGATCTCAATTGTCGAATCTGATGATTTGCAGTAATTTATATAGTAGCTCTGTTAATATTAAAAAAGTGCACTTTTAAAATTTAAATTAGAGCTATCCTATTATGAATTATAACCAAAGCATGTTTTTCATTCTTTATAGGTAGATACGTATAATTGTATAATAATATATAATTAACTAAATCAGTGTGCTTGTTTTTCAACAAACCAATGTGTTGTATAATAATAATTACAGAACCTATGCATTTTTTTTCAATAAAATTTTAGGATTATGCAGACAATACAATGCACCTTATGATAATGAATAAAGGAAAAGAGAAAAACAAACAAAAGGAAATGCAGTCCTTAATTAAGAAACCAATCTTAGGATAATTTATCAAATTGGGTTGTGTGTATTTTTTTGGTGTGCTTGCTTTTCAACGCGACAGGAGTAAAGCAATGAGGATCAAGTGCACTAAGCTACGGAAAAAATGTATGCATGATATGAATGAGCACAGTAGTATTCAGAGCAATAAGAAATAAAGAAATGACTGGGTAACAATCATCTGTTATTGTTTTAACAATACTTATTTGTGTTGTAAAACATGATTCCACCAAATATAAAATAGAATAAGAAGCAATAATTAATAAAATATTACAATACAATTCAAGGCCACATTCCTGCATTTAATGGTAAGGGTTGGACCATAATTTTACCTATTGATTTTAGTTGACCGAGATGGCTTTTTGATTGATTTTTGGAATAAAAATGAGAAATAATGGAATAGTATGGTAAAAATGTGAAGTTCGATGCATTTTATAAGCAAATCAAGACGGATGCATGTTTAATATGGGTTTGGATATTCAGTTTTGACCATTCGCTAAACAGATGCTCCTTAGTTACGTATATAATATTTTGCATTACGAATTTATTATGGCATTTGTGCTTTGTTGGTGTTGCTTAAATGATTAATTCAACTTATTTTAAGCCTTTCTCATCCTAGAAATCTTCTACATGAATATGCAAATGCTAAACCAAATTGGATAACAAATATAGTTGTTGTTAACAAGTGTAGTATCGTATCCTTTTAGATGCTTTGCAGGACAGAATCTTTGCAACAGAGATACATCCTATCATGACTAATCATACACATACAATGACATCACTGACCAAGTCCTTCTCCCTCAACTTATATAAAATCGTATGCAAAACCTTTCCAAACCTAACGCTGAAAATGTCTTATGCCACCAGCATAATCTTTCTTATAACCTTCTTCACTACAAATCTCGCCTTCCCCTCCGCCATCCTTCATCCAAAAGAAAATGAAACCAAACTCCAATTCTACTACTATGAAATTCTTGCTGGGCCAAACAAGTCATTACTAATAGCTGTGCATTAAAACAACATTGCCTTAGGATCCTTAGAAGAAATGTCTATGTACCATGATAACCTAAAGGCACGACCTGAGCAAAACTCAAAGGACATTGGCTATGCTCAAGGCACTACTGTACAGGCAGCCCAGTGCAGAGATCTTAGGTTCAAACTTAATATGAACACATTAATCTAAAATATATAACGACCAACTAGAACTTAACATACATCAAAAACATGAACTATAAAGCAATTAATTTAGGGTTCGAGGCACCTAGCAAAAATACAAATTATGAATCATATAGCAACCATAAAGCAACGAGAGGAAAAAGCAATACCATTAAAGCTTCCTAAAAAAACAATAATCTATAAATTGAAACATTTCAGAAGGATGAATCACCTTTATAGGCTTAAGACTCATACAACTATAGGCTCTTGTTGCAACACCATAATAGTTGTGCTATACAACAATGATTCCAATGGAATCCGGACCAGCTATGTAACAAAAATGAAGGAATTAGTTCATCAGAAAATTACAGCGAATGTTAATTAAATTTACAACTTTGAAATAGAAGGACACACAAAAGCAAGATTGAAAGAAGCATCAACCTTCATTCTAACCATCCACACCTAGTTGATTGCAGTTCTAGTGCCCTTGGACAGGAACTCGGCCGTCATCTCCTTAGCTATTGCGAGTATACTATATTGAAAAAAATAATATCAGCTATTAAGAATTATATATAAATAAACACACACAACCCCTCATGCATACACATACATAATATATAAATACATATACATATTGGACGTGATACCTGATTACATCGTCGACAAAGAATATGGAAGTCGCGGAGGAGAAGCTAACGAGGAAGAGCCTAAGCCGAAACCCTAGTTGCGGTGGTGGAAGAAGAAGTGATGAGTTAAAAGGTTGAAGATGTAGAATATTTCGTTCGGCAAAGTGATGCTAGGGATTTCATTCGGGAATTAGGGCATGAAGTTTTGGAGCGGTGAAAATTTTGCCGAACGAAATATTTTGTTCGGTGATTTGGAGCATACCGGTCCAAAATTATTTCGTTCGGATGTTGTAATGCTGCTCCAGATGTATCAGCCTAGATTTATTATTCAACTACCGAACCAAGCTTTGAACAAAATGCCGGTCCAAGTGATGTCGAATCAAGTTAAGGACGAACCAAATATTTGGTTTGGTATTGGACCATGTCGGTCCAGATCTTGAGTGTTGTTTTCTAAACCAGATGTGTCGAACAAAACCTTGGGACTGCTATATAGCAGTCACCCCTCCTAATTTCTTCACTTTATAAATAGTGGAGCTTTTGCACAACAATAGCAGTCATCCTAGAGAGCTGACACTACAACAAACAGGGCCTTTAACAGCGTTTTAAAAACGCTATAAAAACTTTTAACAGCGTTTTTTTGTATGCTGTATATCGACATGCAGTTAAAAGTCAGGGATATACAATGACAAGAAATAAACGCTGTTAAAACTTTCAACAGCGTTTTATAAACGCTATGGAAGGTTTTAACAGCGTTTTAAAAACGCTATAAAAACTTTTAACAGCGTTTTTATGTATGCTGTATATCGACATGCAGTTAAAAGTCAGGGATATACAATGACAAGAAATAAACGCTGTTAAAACTTTCAACAGCGTTTAATAAACGCTATGGAAGGTTTTAACAGCGTTTTAAAAACGCTATAAAAACTTTTAACAGCGTTTTTATGTATGCTGTATATCGACATGCAGTTAAAAGTCAGGATATACAATGACAAGAAATAAACGCTGTTAAAACTTTCCACAGCGTTTTATAAACGCTATGGAAGGTTTTAACAGCATTTTAAAAACGCTGTTAAATGTTTAAGTCCATTTCACCAACCATCAACCATAATGTGTGTATATACACATTTCAAAATTAGCATATTATATCAGTATCACATTTCAAAACATATTATATCAATATCACAATTCAAAATCAACATATTATATCAATACCACATTTTGGACACATATTTGATAACCAACGTATGAAATTTCATATTCAAAATATACAATATTCTTACACCAAACATAAATAGTTTGTCGTCAATAGCTCAAAAAAAAATATTGAACAAGTATCAAATTCAAACTGCTACGTACAAGCATGTCAGAATTAGACAACAATAAGTATTTAAAATTCGTTTACAATCTATTTAAACAGTTAGCAAAGTAGCTCTAAATAATCAGTTGAATTGGAGATTGAACAATAGTGAAACATAAACTAATTTAGCCAAGCTATTGCCTCCAAGTTTCCTTATCATATTTTATCTTCTTCCCTCTGCAGAATAAACCACCAATACAAGCTAGTGGTAATATGCCAAAGATGACACTCACAATGCCTGCTACAAGTTTAATCTTGTTTCTGTGTCGATTTGATGAATCTGTAAGATACAATTCTCAATTGAAATACATGTTATTTACCTATAAGTTTAATAGAATATGGAAAATGTGGAAGTCTTTATAATGTCTACACTAGATTCATTCAATGTCACTTCTTTAGGTGGAGAGACGGAGAGTATGTCCACGTACCAATATTTCCATTTGACAAGTTATTGTCTTGATCAGACAAACCTGTACAAAAAAGTGAAAAAAAGAAGAAGAACAAATGTCATGTGAAACTGTAATTGTCTAGTTAATATCATGTTTGCAATACATATATACTGAATCACTTAAGGCAGACAGTATACTGCCGTATCATTGTTATCACCTGACACACTTATGTAGAGCTTCTGATCTGTACCTCCATGTACACTGATGTCTGAAAGATCTGCTGACCAAATTATACATTGATAGCCATAATAATCAATTAAAGTAAATGCGGAGCAAGAACAGTCAGACAAGCATAGAACAGAAAGATTTAATTTTTTTTTGTATAACTTAATTAACTTGTTATATTTTATGATCCAAATTATGAGACTTCTCTGATTGATTAGGTTACAAATTCAAACAAGTTTGTAAAGCTGTTAAGCTATTGAGGTTGGCTATTATACCATGTTAGAATTTACTATGATGTGAATAATCTTTTGATTTGATGAAGAAGAAATGCAAACTGACTTTATTGATTGAATCAAAGCAAAGAATGATATGCTGCTTGAATGTGTGTAAAGATTTTGGGCATCCATTATATCTAAAGTAGAATTGAAGATTTCAGTTAATATATCTAATTTGATATCATGTTGTAACTATATTAGGAGGAAAGCATCAAATATGAATGATTCATTCCAAATATGAACACTTACAGGGCCATATTCTATCAATCGTGGATGATAGACTCCATATGATAGCAAAGATCACAGCGGCGGCAACTTTCTTATGAGTGCACGAATAACATCCACATCTGAATCTTTTAAACAAAGTCTTACCTACATATAATATAGTTATAAAAAATTAATCATAGTTTGATTGCAGAATATTTGATATGTTTTTATGCTCTTGAAGCTTTTAGTTAAACCAAAAATCAATGAAACAGCTTGCAACTTCTAATTCTAGCATACGATGATAACTTGATTTAGATCTCTGCTTGAATACATTGATACAAGCTAAGGCAGTGATTCACTTAGTCAACATCAACTGTACAACCGAAAAATAAGTAGCTCAATGTTTTTCAATAAACATTATCTTTGCTGGTCCCAAAGTATTATAATCAATAAACCATGGATCAGTCTAAGTCAATGCATAGACAATATGTACTTTCTGTATTTACATGGTGACATAATTTGTTGTCGACATAAACCAAATAATATCAAAATACACAAAACATTGGTATGGTTTGATAGAAAAAGATATCACAAGAACTCCTGAGCTTATGTGAGCAAAGGTTGTGAAATGTGATATATTTTATACATCCCTACAGTTCATTTTACCAAGTATATTCGTCAAATAAAGCATTATATTTTCATTTCATGGATGCCACATAATTAGGCTAGTGCGATCAATAATTAAGCTATAAATGAGAAAGTGAAATGATTGAACTTTACAAACTAATTCACTTTACCATATGTAACCAGTTGATCATGGTAAGAAGAGACTGCTTTAGGGACAGTGAAAATTCCAAAGAATGCTGCATTAACCACAAGCAGCACAAACACATAATAAATCAATTAGAATTTCATTATAGTTTATTTACTCCAGCCTTAAGCTATAAAGGTTGCATGTATAAACTCAATTTTTATAAACTAAAAGTAAGTTTAGTGAATCAATTATGGACAATGAAATCAGTAATATTTCTCAACTGTACTTAAAAAACCTACTATCAAATATCAAATATAATAATCTAATTCATGGGTATTTCCAGATTTGTAGGTGTAAGTGAACAAAAAAAATTCTCCACCACGGAAATGAAAAGGAGAAAGTCATCTAATTCTGTCGTAAAAGAAAGCTTCCATGCACTGAACAAATATGTCTTAAGACTAGTGTGTTGATATGACAAATTGTTCCATGAAAAGCAGCTCGGGGTATATGGTGGAATATCATTAGCAAGAACAGAGTTACAGAAAATAATGCATCTTTAAAATGGCAAGTTCTGTAATAAATATGTTAGTGGCCCAAATTTCGTAGCTATTTACATATTTTGTCATAAGATCGACTCCTGCTTGCATTATAACAAATGTCAGCCACTTGATATTGCAAGTACGTTAACAAAATCATGTTCAAGACCAAGCAAATTCCATTGAGTAAATGAATTGAAACACGATATTGCATTTGATTACTAGAATTCATGAACAAATTCTCCTATGTCAGGCACTTGATCTATACTAAATTGTCTCGAATCCAATTATCCTTGTATCACTAAACATGCTGACATCGAATCCTTCAACATCTAAAAGCTAACATACTGATAATGAAAAATGTATCGTTATGACATACCGATAAATGCTTCATCATGCTTTCTATGTGAATCTAAAAATTAAAATAGGAAATGTAAAAGTATAGGCTAACAGTACACGCAATTCATCCTGGAATGCTACTAAACAGTTTTACATCATCAGATTTCAGACTGCGGGTCAATCCATGTTCAGCGTTTACAATACTGCAACATTATATTGAAAAGGAAAAAAACAAATATGAACAAAACAGTATAATGCAAAAGTATAATGACAACAGTAGAATGTACCTCATCAAGTATGACAACATCTCTTCAAACATTCTCAGCCACCATATTATCTTCAACCTTTTGCCCTTGAATAAGTATCACAAATCACGCAAAGCCTGTCAAATAAAAATGATTTCATGTTCATATTAAAATGATATGAAGGGAGAGCAACATCTGTACCTCTATATATAGATGGCTGTCTCTTAAAGTGGGTTTCACGCCTCTAATGGTTCAATTTCCTACTTGGTCTGTAATTTTGAAACTTAGATATTGATCCAAAATATAATGCCACTTTATCAGGCACAACAAAACCCACAATTAGCTGAAATCATACATGCATAATCAACATGCTCAAACACAATGTAAATCATCATGATACTTGTTGTAGAGCAATCAACTAACCAATCTTCAAAAAATTATATTCACAAACGAAACCCATGCATGACATGCCACAGACCCAGCACTAGTACTTAACAAAATTAAAACCGATTACAAAATAATTAGCACATAACATTCAGCTACAATAGTGACAATCCAAATGTGAACCGCCCTTGGTAAAAAATATCTAGGAATTTGACCAACTTGCAGTTATAATGCACTATGAGACAAAAGAAAACAGAAACGCAGCTGATATAGCAAGTGTTGGAATGATACATCATAACATAAACTATCAGACTTTGTTGATGTAAAAAGACTAATCAAAATGCAAAGTATCCAATAGAAAACCTACCTTAGTTATGTGTTAAAGAATGAAGCAAGGACCCTTTTTAAGAATAAATAAATAAGCTTATGCTTCATCGGCCAAAGAATAAATAAATAAGCTTATGCTTCATCGGCCAAAGTCGAATAAGAAATGCAAAGTATATGTTGTACCTTTGAGGATCTTATCTGCATCAGTGACTCTTCTTGTTGATTCTCGATTTGATTGAGCTCATTAGTGTTGGGTTGGCCGATGTCCTCACCAAGTAGATTTCTGATATTACAAATTCAGTTAGGAAAAAACATCATATTATTAACTTTAAGGTTCATTACTGATGCCACCTCTGGGAATGCTGCATAAGCTTAACTCTTGTTTTTAACTTTGGACAATCAAGGTAACTACTCTGCATTGTAAAACAAGATGGAGACTAGTTAGCTTCTGAATAAAACTTTGCATGTTTTGGACAAATGTATATTTTTTTGTACTATGAATATCTAAATTCACAAATTACGATATTTTGGACAAACATAGTTAGCTTTTTATAAAACTTGGTTAAATTTTACAAACTTAATAATCGGATGTTTATAAAACTTGGTCAAGTTTTATAAAACTTAGTTAAATTTTATTAACTTTGTTATTTTTATAAATTTAGTTTATTTTGAAAACTTAAACTTACTTAATTTCTATAAAACCTAGTTAACTTCTATAAAAATTAGTTATCTTTTTATAAAGTTGGTTAATTTTTATAAATTTATTTAATTTTTATAAAACTTAGATAACTTTGTTAATGTTATATTTTATTTTAAATACCTTACTCAACAATTGCATGTCGATTGTTATAAACTTGTTAATTTATATAAAACTTAGAAAATTTATAAACTTATTTAATTTTAAAAAACTTAGTTTAGTTAATTATTATAGAACTTAAGTAATTTTAAACTTAATTAGTTCATTATCCATATCTAGTTGAAAGGTACCACTCGCAAAAGCTTACTGAACTACTGTTGTATATATTTTTCGCTTCTAATAGTGGAGAAATGACAGAATATCAATTTGACAGTGGATACTTTAGAAAATTCATTGAAAGGGAAAAAATAATTACTTCAGGTAATTTATATCTTTACATAAAGTTTTTAGAGTGACTAACAGCAACAGAGATTTAGGTAATAGACATGATGGTTTACATACCTTCCAATTGTATGCGTAATAAATTGACTGCCAGCAGCATGTCTGTCATGTTCTTCACATGACATCTCTACCATTCTGCAACCCTGCAGGTATATTGTAATTTGACTATTTAGCATCTATATTATCTTAATACATGCATCCCACTTTATTTTGGTGACCAAATATTTCACTTTCTCCCTTTGAATACTTCAAAAATGATTTAACATGTACATTGAATTCAAGCAGCCACTTGGTTGATTGTGTTGGTCAATATAGGACTTTGTGCTATAAATAACATGTACATCTCCAGCAACTTCTTGAGCAATAATACCCGCAGCAGCCACAAGAGAGTCCACGATATTTAACATATCAGCACTATAAATAACCAGAGTGTTCGTAACCATAGTCTGATATTTTACAAATAGCGGTTCGGGTATAATATAGCCAATTGGGCTGTGTATCTGAATCGGCCCACATAGAGTTGCACACTATAAATGCAACTATATCATGTACAAACTGAAGCAATTACAAACTGATTGAATAAAAAGCAATTGTTATTGTATATCAATTCTCTTGCTAAACATAGTTTTTCAAATTCTCCATCATGGTATCAGAGCTGTTTCAAGCTTAACGGCATTGAAATCAGATTTTGAAGAAAGAAAGAAGTCAAGATATCATCAGAGAATTATCATCATCTGATATCTTGATAACCCATCAGGTATATCTCATCATTTGGGTTACATAATTGATTTTGCTTATTAAAACAGGTGCCGTGCCAAAGAAATCAACAAGTTTCTGACTGCAACAAGTTTTTAAGCAAATTCCAAAGCAAGAAGATTCAGAAAAGAAAAACAGATATCAAGAAAGCAATCAAAGGCAGAAAGAAAGTAATTGCCCTGCCAAGAAATCATCAGAACACATTCATCATTTGATTCTGGCTGCAACTAACCTGAGCATACTGCATCTGAAGCAATCTTGCAACTGCAAGTTTCTGAATCATCAAGCTAGTTATCTCTTTTATTGATTTCAACACGGCTGAAGGAGACACCAACTCAGCAACCTCTGATAATATCACCAATCCTCAGCAACAAACTGCAGAAGCATTATCAACAACACCTCATTAACAAACTGCAGAAGCATTATCAACAACACCTCAGCAACAAACTGCAGAAGCATTATCAACTGCAGAAGCATTATCACCAATCCTCAGCAACAACCTCTGATAATATCACCAACACCTCATTAACTTGTTAAATCATTATCAACAACTAACCTTAAACAATTGTCAGATCCAACTTTAATCTTTTTTTAATGTTCGGAAGGTTGTAAATCAATAGCATGTAGTTTTACATCTATGAAAAAAGACATATCAGGCAATTCTTTTTTATATCTATGCACAAAAGTCATTTTAGGTTATATAGCCGCATCATCTAAAGCAACAGCCTCGTTGAATACACTTCCTTAGGAAGAGGAACATGAAACACATTACATTGTGTCTGCCAATTAAAGAACTCAGTAACTGAACTTTGAAAAGAAAAAAGAAACAAAATTCTATGACATGATCAAGGAGGGTACTTGGTATAATTTAACTCAGTTCTAGTTTAGTTCAAATTAGTCATGAGAACTTCTTTAAGTATACTGCATTTTTTCACACGTAGATGAAATACATAGAACAACTCAGATAACAGAAAAATAATTCACCTCGAAAGCAATTTTACTTTACGCCTGTCTATGAAAGAGCTTAGTAACCCAATTCGATGTTTTATAAAGGGAAAAAAAGAAATATAGAAAGTAAATTTTAATGTTGCCTGAAAATTACAAAAATAAATTATTCACCTGAAAATTGAGTTCAAATCATAAAGTTCAAATCATAAAGTACCAAATGCATATAGTTCAAATCATAAAGTTCAAATCATAAAGTAAAGGCAAATGGTAAATCAAAAATTCATATCAAATGCAATTAAAGAATTATATCTTCTGCCATTACCAATTCCGTTGATGTTCAGACTGCACAAAATTACTAAATTGCATGCTTCTTCCATCTGCATATTTCTTAACCAACACCAGCTACATATAATTTAAAACAGACACTGAGATCACTGCCAGTATACTTTTGATCCTATTATAGGTATTCTGGCAACAAATGAAATAAAAATCTATAGTTGGTTCAGTATAATTATTTGGTTAAATGTATCTGAAAACATCCTTGATAACTGTTTTGAATTACATTTTCCTCTTTCTCCAGGTCATTTGATACAGCACCATCCAACAAATGGTGACCAGACTACAATTTCAAAGGAACGAAAGCTGCAACTGGCATCTGTAAATTGATGTTTTAGACATTGATTAAATCAAAGATTTTAGCACTCAATGTTTTATTAAGCACAGCGAGTAAGGTATTTTATTAAAAATTCGTATAGATTCACAAATCAGATCAGGAAAAAAATCGCAGTGGGAAATTGTGTGCGACAGTCAAAAAACAGATCAATCAGAACAAAAAACAATGAAAAATAGTGAGTAATAATGTAGGAAGCAAATCGAAATATGTAATCATTTTCTGATTAAAACACATACATCATAAAGATTTATACCTTCAAGGAAAAGCAGAAGGCGATAATAGGTGTGAGCTATCATAAAGATTTACATATTCAAATTGAATTTTTACAAGTGTTGCATACTTCAATAATCATACTTATTTTTGTATTATATCATACAACTTAGTCTAGATTAGAGAAAAGGTAATAATATTTTATCCCTTTATAAATACAAATCACTTTTTATGTTTTAAGAATCTGAAGTTGTTTAGTCAGGTTGCAACATGCTAGCCTCTACAATGTTGGATATGCTTTATGAATGATCCTATGTTAATTCCTATTGTACTTGTCCAACCTGCTATTCTATTTAATCTGACAAACTAAATCTTGTACAATTTAGTTGCTTCTATCTCATAGGTTCATAAAGAATAAAAGAGTTTGTATATGATTATATATGGTCGCCTGGAGAAGATTCCCACTAAGTTGTCGGACGTAATATAGGGAAGAATAATTATGAGTTTGTATTCAATGATTCAAATATAACATCAATAAATTCATATTCATGGTTTGTTGATAATAAAACAAAGTCAATAACTCAGTCAAAACTAGTAGAAAGTATAAAATAATACCATTATAATGCAGACAATGATAACTTAGTCAATGTGTATAAAACGTTTAATGAGAAGATTTAGACTAAGATGAAAATCCTATTCAATTATAAATATAAATGAAAAAAACTATAAAAGAGATATATTCCTAAATGGGTTTGCTTTACTAAAAGCTGGTCGGGAGAAATTTTATAACCGGATGGAAAATACAAATTTAATATATGCTTTAAACATGCAAATTTATTAACAAAAGTGAGTGCAAATTAATTAATATTTATGATCCAAACCAGTAAATTCCCCCAAGTACTTCGTCTATCGTGATTGCTAGGTAATACATCAAGAACATTCAAGCATATACTGATAATTGACTGTTTACACGATATACTTTAAATACATCAAAACCAAATAGTAAAAAATCAAACTGTTTACACGATATACTTTAATCAAGTAAAGATATGCTTTAATCAGGTAAAAACTGTCGCTCAGTTCTAGTCGGCGTTAATACATTCAGAAACTTTGGTCCATCTATCGATCTACCTAGGACAATGTGTAAACACGAGACTGTATAAAATCCTCAACTAACTTATCAGTTCAACACACATAATAAATTAATAGATAAAACTGTATTTTTACTTCAACTGATAATTGACAAATATTCTTAGCCTCGTTATGCTGTTTAAATAAAATCATTCACTCTCAATCCACTCGGTTAAAAAAAACTGTCCACTGGAACAAATTCATACATACCCAGCACATCAATTTTAATATAGAGAAATCAAACTATCGGTTATGCAAAATAAAACCATTTTGCAGTATTAATCACAGACAACCCAAATCATCAACAAAATGTATGACAACCCCAAATTCAATTATACCAAAAATTACAAACTGTAAATCAAAGGAGATGTCACCTTTCAATAAAAATTCCAATTGAAACACAAAAATGCGTAAACCACATAAATTTTGGATTAAAAAAAGCCAAATGAAAATAGATCTTGAAACGACGATTTAACAGCTACAGTTGCCATCTATTAACTAAAAAAATTGACTTACGTGAACTTGGTTCCTATAGATTTGATCAAATCCTGAAGTCTCTCTCGTCAGCAATTAAAGAGCGGCGACGATAGAGCGATGAATTATTTCTTAATGCCATGAATTAATTGGCCATGGCTCGATTAAAAGTCGGATGAAGAATTTAGGGCTTTGCAAGTGAGACCACGAGGAAAAGGGATTTTGAGAATAGGTAAATATGAGAGGGAAAGGAAAAAATATACCGCCAAGTTGTTTGGATGGCGTGAAAATTGCGCTGTTTTGACCCTAATTGCCTCTAAAAGAAACGAAGATGACGAGGTGCATTTCAACGCTGTAATGGTTTGCCATTGATAATCATTTTTCCTGTAGTGTGATACTCTGCAGAATTTTGACTATATTGTTAATTCTTCTTACGTATAGTCTTCAAAAGTGAATCAATCTTGTAACTCTAATCTTTCGATGATTAATAAAATCTCCTCTCCCCAAGTGGACGTACACTGCCTCGTGGTAGTGGAAGCACTATAAATACTGGTGTTATTTTTTTTTGCATTGCATAGATCTGTGGCTGTCTGTTCTAGTATTTATCTCTGTTTGTTTCGTCTCACTACAATCACGATCCAGTTACTTTCCACTATGTTGGGTTTTTTTGTTCTATTAGATTAATCATCTGAAGGGATTTTCTCCCAACAGTCTAGTATCGGAGCCGCAAGGTTGATTTAGAGTTATACTAGAGGGATGTATATCGCGTTAGGATCACAGTTGGCAATTGAGAAATGAAATGGAGATGGCAATGGAGGATGAAAGCTATTCTAATGAGGAATGAAGTCCATCCAGTAGCGTTTTCCCCTGAGAAGTTGACGATTGACATCTCAGTCACAAAAAGAAAAGAGATGGAGAAATGAGCATTTATTACTTTACAACTAGATATGGGAGAGAATGTTATCTTAAAGATTAGCAGTGAGACCGCTTCTAGGGGCATTTAGACAAAGCTAGAAAACCTCTACTTGAAGAAATCTCTAACTAACTGTCTGATAATGCTAAAGACATTTTTCACCATGCGAATGAGAGAGGGTACATTAGTGAAGGAACATCTTAATTTCTTTGATGATCGTGTAATGAAGCTGAAGACTATTGACTTGAAAATGGATGAAGAGAAAATGACAATGATTCTTTTATGTTATCTTCTAAAGCGTTGCACAAGTTTCGCTAACAGTCTTATCTTCGTTGGAGACACATTGACAGTGGAAGATGTGAAGTCAGACCTTCTATCTAAGGGCTTGAGAGATCAGATAAAGGAGATAAGTGAAGGAAATAGAGGTAGAAGTAGTACTCATGGCTTGTTTGTTGAAAGAGGAAGAGATGATAAGAAGAATTGGCACTCTAGAGGGCGTTCCAAGTCCAGGAAGCCCAGTAATGGCAGGAGAGGAAAGTCTAAGGAAGAAAAATGCTTTATCTGCAAGAAACCTAGTCATTGGAAAAATGATTGTCCAGATTTGAAGAAGAAGGAAGAAGACGGATCTTCATCATTTGCGGTGGAAAAGTCTGTATCTGACATGTGTTGTCTGCACTTATGGGTAATGATGCTAGCTGTAGAGAAATGGGTGAAGGTACAGTGATGATCAAGATGTTTGACGGAGTGATACGCAATTTGACAGATGTCTGGTATGTTCTAAGACTTCGGAAGTTCTTAATTTCTTTAGGACAATTGACATCTTTGGGATGCAAGGTAACTATCGATAAGGATAGTTTAAAGGTTTCGAGAGATGCACTAGTTCTTATGAAAGAAGATGCGTTCCAAAATTTGTATTTGCTAAAAGGAACCACGATTCTTGGAGAGTCATGTGTTGGAGTAGACAGTTCTCATGCATTGGATGCTACAAAGTTTTGGCATCTCAGGTTGAGTCATATTTCAAAGAATGGTTTAGAGTTGCTTCGGAGACGGAAGATGATCAAAGGAGAAAGCTTCAACAAGATGAACTTTTGTCAGAAGTGTGTGTTAGGTAAGCGAACTAAATTATCTTTTGGAGTTGGACTTCATAGACCAAGGCAACTACTTGAGTACGTGCATACAAATGTCTAGAGACCAGTTGCTACTCTTTCTCTTGGAGGAGTAAAGTATTTTACTCTTTCATTGATGATTTTTCTTGGAAAGTATGGGTGTATGTGATGAAGGCCAAATCAGAAAGTTTTGAGGAGTTCAAAGATTGAAAAGTGCTTATTGAGAACCAAGCTAGTTTTAGGTTGAAGGTGCTGAGATCTGATAATGGCGATGAATTTGTCTCTAGGGAGTTCGTCGACTTTTGTAAACGGCATGACATTCAGAGACATTTCACTACACCTAGAGATCCGCAATCCAATGGGGTTGTAAAAAGGATGAACAGAACTCTACTGGAGAAGGCTCGTTGCTTGAGATTGATGGTGGGCTTGTCTGGAGGCTTTTGGGTTGAGGCATTATCAACTACGGCGCATGTCATAAATCGAATTCTATGCTCAACCATAGATGGGAAGATTCCAGAGGAAAAGTGGAGAGGTAAAGCAGTGTATCTTGGTTACTTTCGAATTTTTGGTT
This sequence comes from Allium cepa, assembly GCA_030765085.1. Taxonomy (NCBI): domain Eukaryota; kingdom Viridiplantae; phylum Streptophyta; class Magnoliopsida; order Asparagales; family Amaryllidaceae; genus Allium; species Allium cepa. Next base: position 187,365,395 of record CM060934.1, read on the forward strand.
GTCCTGTGTATGTTCACCATATAGGTGATGACAAGTTGGAGGCTAGACAAAGAGTATCGAATTTGTAACCCTAATGATCGGAAGACTGTTCATTCCAGACATGTTACTTTTGATGAGTCTGCTACGTTCAATCTGAAGGAGAAGCTACCTACCACATAGAAGATTCTGATAGGCCTAAGAAGATGGAAGAAGTTCCTATGTTCCAGCCAAATAGTAGAGTTGTTATTAATGTTATCGAGGAAAACACAACTGGCGAAACATCACATGATAGTCCACAGGTACCTTGTAGTAGTTGGTGATGTGCATGAATCTAGAGGAAGTTTAGTACAAGGTGGAGCGGAAAGGAGTTTTGGCGAAACAGTACCTATCTGGGTCAGTCGTAGGACTATTAGGCCGCCCGAAAGGTATGGTGATTGATAGTTTGCGAACCTTAGCCTTAGTGATCTGTTTGACTATGCCCTACGTGTGGTTCATGAGCAGCCGCTTAACCTTAATGAAGCTTTGAAGTCATGTGACAGTTTGAAGTGGATGTGCGCTATGGAAGAGGAGTTAGAGTCGTTGAAGAAGAACAAGACTTGGGATTTGGTACCACCTCCTCAAGAAAGCTGAGCCGTAGGTTGCAAGTGGATGTTCAAGGTGAAGGATGATGGGAGGTACAAGGCTAGACTAGTTGTTAAAGGATTTTCACAAATAAAGGGATTGGAGTATGATGAGATATTCTTTCCAGTAGTGAGGCATACGTCCATTCACATTTTGCTCATTGTCGTTGCAGTTCATGACTTGGAGCTGGAGCAACTGGAGATGAAAACTGCTTCTTGCACGGAGACTTGGATGAGACCATCTACATGTAGCAGCCAGAAGGATTTGTTGTAGATGAGAAAAAAATTGGATTTGCAAATTGAAGAAGTCTTTGTATGGACTTAAGCGGTCACCTAGACAATGGTAAAAAAGATTTGACTCTTTTATGCTTTCACTTGGGTTTGTTCGTAGTGTCAAAGATGCTTGTATATACTCTAAGCATTTAATGAATGGTAGATGAGTGTATCTACTCTTGTACGTGGATGATATGTTGATTGCTTCCAAGGATAAGATTGAAATCGATAGTTTAAAGTGATAGCTAAAAGCAGAATTTGAAATGAAAGACCTTGGAGAAGCAAAGAAAATTTTGGATATGTAAATCCGAAGGGATAGAAAGCTAGAACTTTTGAGCCTCACTCAAAAGGAGTACATTCGAAAGCTATTTGCTCGGTTTTACATGGAATGGGCAAACGCAATCAGCGCACTCATGCCTTTGCACATACAGCTTTCTAGTAAAGGCTCTTCTATATCGAAAAAGGACAAGGCTTATATGATAAAGATCTCATATGCAAGTGCAATTGGCTGCTTGATGTATGCCACGGTCTACACTAGGCCTGACATTGCACAGGCGGTTGGATTGATGAGTAGGTTCATGGCAAATCCAGGAAAGACGCATTGGAAAGTAGTGAAATATATCTTCAGATACTTTAGAAGAACTCCAACCATGGATTTGTCTTTGACGGCAGAGAAAGAGATTTCAGTTTGGTTGGATTTTGTGATTCGACTACACCGGTGATAAAGATCGAAGGAAGTCAACCTTCGGATATGTATTCATCATTGGTGGGACATCGATCAGTTGGAGAGCGAAATTGTAGACGATTGTGGCTTTGTCTACTACAGAGGCAGAGCTCATAGCTATTGGTTGAGGCAGCTAAGGAGCCGCTTTACTTGAGGCGATTGTTGTGTGATTTAGGCTTCGTATATGAAGGCGTGGATATGTACTATGATAGTCAGGGTGCAATTCACTTAGCTAAAAATATAGCGTTTAGCTTGAGAACGAAACATATTGAGGTGAGAGAGTTGTTCCATGTCTCGATGAGTGAAGAGAAGTTAGTTCGTCTTCAGAAGGCTCACACAAACAGGAATGCGGCAGACATGTTTACCAAGTCATTGCCTGCTGCTAAGTTCGAGCATTACTCGGACTTGATTCGCTTAATGAAGTGCTAGGTGCCACAGGGTGGCATTGAGGGAGAGTTGAGATGGTTCATGGAGACGTTTGTTTTCATAGTGGAGATTGATATGTTCTATACAGACTAGGTGCTTTGAACACTTTGTTGATAGGCAATGGACCTACCGGAGTTTGTTGACAAAGTGTAATTGGTGATGGCAATGCCAAAGCTCATTAGGTAAATATATATTGCTTAGAGCATGAAGGTGTAGATGTAGTTGGATAGCTTGAATGAAATTTGGTATCAAGGTGGAGATTGTTGGATGTGATGCTTGATTTTATCACCGACGAAGAAGAAGTCGCGGAGGAGAAGCCGACGAGGAAGAACCTAGGTCGAAACCCTAGTTGCGATGGTAGAAGAAGAAGCGACGCATTAAGAGGTTGAAGACGTAGAAGATTTTGTTCGGCAAAGTGATGCTAGGGATTTCGTTCGGGGATTAGGGTATGAAGTTTTGGAGCGGTGAAAATTTTGCCGAACAAAATATTTCATTTGGTGATTTGGAGCATACCGGTCCAAAATTATTTCGTTCGGATGTTGTAATACCGCTCCAGATGTTTCAGCCTAGATTTATTATTCAACTGCCGAACAAAGCTTTGAATAGAATGCCGATCCAAGTGATGCCGAATCGAGTTAAGGTCAAGCCAAATATTTGGTTCGATATTGGACCATGCCGGTCCAGATCTTAAGTGTTGTTTGTCGAACCAGATGTGTCGAACCAAACCTCAGGACTGCTATATAACAGCTACCCCTTCTCATTTCTTCACTCTACAAATAATGGAGCTTCTAGACAATAATGACAGTCATCATAGAGAGCCGAAACTCTGCAGAATTTTGACTGTATTGTTAATTCTTCTTATGTGTAGCCTCTAAAAGTGAATCAATCTTGTAACCCTACTCTTTCAGTGATTAATAAAATCTCATCTTTTCAAGTGAACGTACACTGTCTGCCTCGTGGTAGTGGAACCACTATAAATACTGGTGTTATTTTTTTTTTCCTGCATTGTATAGATCTGTGATTGTCTGTTTTGGTGTTTATCTTTGTTTATTTCGTCTCGTTACAATCACGATACAGTTGTTTTTCGCTGCATGGGCTTTTTTTAAATTCTATTAGATTGATCATGTGAAGGGATTTTTTCCAACAACACACACATATATTACCTAGTTGGGGTATTGGCATCATTTTAGCGTTGTTGAGAGGTGAAATTTTGTTATGGATTATGGAGGCCACTTGACTACATTATAATACATTTTTAGCAAACTTTGCTTCCACTTTGCTTAGTTTGGTTGAGATGTGTTATCACAATCGAATGTTCATATTAGTATATGAACCGAGTGATCGAATGCCCATAGTAAGTAATATTAAGCATATCATGTGAGACTTTATGATATTTTTGATTAGTGCAGCCAAGCACATAGATAGTACCTACATTTAATACATTGTCCAGCATTGTATTTGTGGTCATTTTCTGCCATTACTAACAACAATTAAACAAGGTCATTTTCAGATAACAAAAATTGAAATGAAAAAGGCACTCGAATAATATGGATACTACTGTTACATCATTTAACTCAAAATGAAAAAAGGAGGAACTTTAGAAATATGGATACTACTGTTACATCATTTAACTCAAAACGAAAAAAGGAGGAACTTTAGAAAGACCATACCCTTAGAAAGACAATCATCAATTGCACTGTATGAGGCTAAAGCCCAATCCAGGTAATTCTTGGTTATCATGGATAGAGGAGAGTGCCTATGCTGCTATGCAGATGTCAATAATAAAGTGGCAACGACAGAATCCGCAGCCTTTGCATTATCAGCAACTGTTTCAGGTTCACGTACTATTTCGGGCACTGCTCTCCTACTCACGATTAGAGCTTGTTCTAGAAGACTAGGTAAAATGCATCAATTGAAATATATTAAAATTCCAATAAATATACTGACTACATTCATGAAGATCACTCTTATTTTAACCACTCAATTGAATCCATTGAACTTAATGTCTCAATTTAGTATCCTCCCTGTTCCATCTAGTTATGTCATTATAATGTTAACGCCAACAACTAATATAATTATTTCTACATTCAATTTCCCCAATTAGACACCATTCACTCATCCTATTCTCTTTTTTGATTATACCCATAGTGAACAAAGTAAAAAAAACAATGGTGGTGCATTGATGTAAACAAAAGAAATATCAACAGAGGTATTTATTAACAATTACAAATCAAGAAAAATCTCACATCATTGAGCTAAGTTAAAAAGTCAAGAATTTTCTCTACAAATCAAGATAAATCTAAAATCATTAAGTTATGTTAAGAAATCAAGAGTGTTATCTAGAAACAATAATGTTATTACAACCATTTTTTCTAAAACAATATCTAAGATATTTATATGTAGAAAAAAGAATGAATACAAGCATTACCTAAACTCCTACCACGAACATCTAAACAAATTGCTTTTGTGGGAGAAAATAGAATCGTACTATGCTTCTACCACGAACTTGCTCAACAATGGCCTTAATAGACCTTCCTTTATTTGCATCTTTAAAGGAAACGATGTTGAATCGCCAATGGCTAAAGGTGGTAGTTCTCGCACTGCTTTGCCTCAAACCCTGGGTTCCTACATCAGTTTTCAAAAGATGAATGTGATGTATAAACCAACATGTACGAGTTACAAAACCCTTTTCTCTCACATATTTATGTTGAAAAACATATCTAAATATGCAAAGAAAAAAACAAAAAATAATCATACTCCAGCATCCACGATTGCTCCGCTTCGCTTTCTCTACCAAAGGCACTAACTCTACAAAGTATGGGCTTACTTGTCCCATTTTGACCTTGTTTCCTAACCTTTTGATCATTTGGAAAAAGAAAAGGTATACCATTAGCATTGCTCCCAATGGTAAAATTCAATCATATGCTCACACAGGACTATCAAGGATGGAAAATAACTTAAACCCAGCACATGTACATTTGCCCACCCTTATTCCAGGACTAATTTTTCTGTATACTTGTCTCCAATAAAATTAGAGCCAAACTCTCCTCCTATTGATGGAAAAGAATATTCTGCTTTGAACATAACTTCCTACTGAAGAAATTTAAATGAAAATATTTTAATATATTTTGTTTAAATATCATTTTGGCATATAGTAGTTTACTATAATCGTTAATTACAATGTTAAAATGAAATACCTTATCCATGAAAATTCCCTTAGATATTCTCTGCTATTCCATGCAAAAGGTTCGTCAAATCCACTGTGGTGTGCCTATTATGTCAAGATATAATAGGAAATTACAATGGAACCGTAAGTAGAGTATAACCATAATTAATTAACTACCTAATCTATAGCACACTCTGTAAATTCATGCAAACTAAATGAAATGAGTCCACTGTAACACTAAATCTATCAACAATATTACATGTGCATTCTTAAGATTTGGGGTATTAACAGACGAATCCATTTTCATATTGTCATATAATCATGCATGTTAATTTAATAGTCATACCTTAAGAGAATTAGTACACCCAGTTTTTAACAGATTTGAGAGTTATCAACATTGACGATAGCTCAAACATAAGGACTAGTGTGTTTTAAATACAGAAAAGAACTTAAGAAATGTAATCAAATAACAAATCTTGCAATAAGCAAAATAACAAGAAATATTTATATCCTTATCACACAAAAAGGCATCTTTATATAGAATTCATGATTATAAGTAAATGTAGCCATATGTCATTACTATTTGAGCAATTATGGTATGTAGCACAGAATGAACTAGCTCGTACCAGTTTTGGAACAACGGATCACAAAGTAATAAATTTTCAGGTGACATTTCTGATTGGTAACTGCCATTATCACTAAGCAAATAACCCGAAGGAATAGCCTTCACTTTCCCTTTGAGCCACCCTGTTACTCCTTGAGTAGACCCCATCACCTGTTACCAAAGATATTCAGATTATACATATAGTAAAGTAGTCACATTAAATTTAGGATTGAAAGAATTTTAATTATGCTCGGATCTAGGAGAAGCAATTATATCATAAAACTCTAGGTAATTATGCATGATAATAATGTTAATTACACAAAAATAACCAAGTTAATAGTTTCACATTAAATAGATCATTAACTTTGACTTAAACCATACCATAAATATTTTCGTTTAAGGTATATGATGTTTTCTAATGTGTTTGTTAGAAACCGAGGAAATAAGTTATGAAAGTCACTTGACTCGTACTGTTGTTATAGTTGTAATATGCAATAACAAAGCATATTGAAATTGCTTTCTACACTTTGGTTTATAAGAAAAGCTAGTAAAACAAAGTTAAAATACTAGTTAAATGTAAATAATATACAGCCTATTGGAAAAGGCACATTACAATCTAAACAACCTATTAAAAAATATAAATTAGCAAAAAGCTAATCATTCTTATATCATCTAACAACAAAAAACAAACCATGTGAGAACCTCTTAATCAAATTTTATATTTAGCAATACTACTTAACGAACTCAATCAAGTTTATTCCCCAATTAAACCAACCATTAATAAAGATTAAAAAATTACATATCGCACCCTATAAAATACTAAAATTAGGGACAAACAAAATTCAAACTATATTATTAAAAAATAAATACAACATTACAATTAAATTACCTAGAATGCAACTCATATTTCAGTCTCTTTTACAGTATACCCTGAAATTTGCAAGAAAGCATAGAGAAGGACGTTTCTATTGAATATAACAGTTGGAACAATTAGGATTGAGTTATGAACAAGATATAAGATCTTATAACTATTGAAAGAGATTGAACGATGTAAGAAATCAAATAAATCAATATGCCCAAAAGCATGATAGTTCTGAAAGAGATCAAAACTAATGACCAAGAGATATATAAATTGGAAGAAGAGGAAAGGCTAAGTTAAACAGGTATAGTTTCGAAAATCATACCTGATTAAGTTCGAAATGAAGGAATATGCTGGAGACGGCCATCGACAATAAGTGTGGAAGCATCATATTTGATTGAGTTTTTTAGGGTTTTAAATTTTCTGGGAAGAAGAAGTAGGACATTTGAAGTGTGAAAAGAAGAATTGCGGGAATAATACTTAAAAAGGGCCGCCTTTGGGATCAATATGAAGCGTGCCGTAAGAATTCTTTATATAGCGTTTATGTTTTTTAGTACTAGTTATCAAGAGACTAAACTAGCTTTGTGCCTTTAAACGCTATTCTAAAATGCTATTGATTAGTATTTTTCTTGTAGTATTTTATATAAGGCAATTCATAAAATGTTTATAAATGCCTATTTCGCTGCACAGAGAAACCACCGTTGTTCCAAGAAATACCAACTTCAGAGAAAATGAATTTGTTTAAGAAATTATTGGTATAAAATGAATTTGGATGTGCTTCAAGGTTAAAGCTGATTGTAGGGAATGAAATGGAATAAACCGATCCTAAATAATACATTAGAATATATAATGAGTATTCTTGTACATTAAAGAGAATCTGTGAGTTTCTTATCATTGTTGGGAATAAATAATCCTCGGTTGTTTACTTATAACGTTTAGAGTATTGACTCTAAGACATGGTACAATACGCAGATCTAAAATAGATTTCAAGTACATTATCAAAATATAATTTTGATGATTATACCCGAAGGGATATGATCCATTGGCGCAAATGTGTTTTTGAGAGAAAGACAAATGCAGTTAGCATATAGTGAGCCACATTGATAAGAATAATATCGTGAATTTCAATCGTTGAGATTAACAGATCAGATTAACCATTTGGCGTGCTCAAGTTGTATTAGATTTTTCTCAGAAAATTATCGCCTAGTATTACCTTATGTTCTGGTATATGTATGTTGAGACAGAAAGTTCTGAATATTGATTTAGGCTATGCACATAATAACCAAAGTATCTCGAAGTCAGTGAAAGCAATATTGGGTTTGTGGGTTTCAGATACGATCAAAGAACGGATCTAAAAAGCATCAAAATTAAAAAAGTGTTTTGATAGATGTATTAAATAGTTTGATTATCAGTAAAAATGCAGAGGAAACGTAGAAAGAACGTTAAAAGGTGCATAGATATTTATAAACCATAAATAAACAACACACTACAGATTGTTAACTATGTACTTATGTTAGAATCAGCTTTAGTTTTTAATAGTTGACATTGGATTTGTAAATGATGTCTTTTATAGCAAGTATAAAAGTTATCGGGAATGTCCCAAAATGGTAAGCAAGGACATCTGATTAAAATCATTGATAGATAACATGTAAGATGTATTACTTATGCATTACCAATAAGAATTATCACACATATTATGTTATTTACGATATTGTGGTTTGTATAATATTTGATACATGAAGAAAAATCAAATCCAAATAAATATCACTAAATGATTATTTGAGGTGTTCTCATGTATTTATGAAGTACTATAAAATTGTTTACAGAAAAAACGAACTCCTTATGGCGGAGTGTTCCGGTTCAAACTTCATAAATGATATTGAGTATAATATGTCAATAATAAAATTTAAGTTAAGAATCTTTAAGTTGGAAATATTCCATTTAGAAGGGAGTGTGGGTTATTAAATGAAAAAAGGCTAAGTACAGTTACTTGAATAGCACCACATTAAAAGTAAGGTTTTTATATAACAAATGCACAAATTGACAAATGAGTCGAGGGTGATTCCAAATGTTGAGAATAACCTAATATTGTTATATGATAATAATATCATGATATAGTTCGTAATAGAATTTAGAGCTCACTAGAAGTCGAGAGACATGCTTAGAATCGATTCACATGATAACGGCAGTTTATCAACGTCGGAGAGAGTTGATTGATAGAGTGGATAATTGAAACATAATAGCATTCACAAAGCAATTGACCCAATAGTTTTTGAGCAAACCGATTAGAGAAGTTGGAATATGATTCCATAATTGACCCTAAATGCAAGTGGAAAATTGATAGAGTAGGAGTATGCCCTAGGGGCAAGACAATTATGTCATTTGTTACATATATCTAACGCGATAACCAATCTTGTTCAAAATAAAAGTTGTTTTCTTTCTATTATATACTTGATATAATGTGGTATATTAATTAATTTAATTAAAAGTATATTTAATAGATGATCCATAATTGATATATTTGTGATAGCAATTACAAATAGTTGTAATTACGAGTATTGTATCATAATATTATAAAACGCGTCATTTTAAGTGTTCTTGGTTAGATGCATTGACACTGGATATCGATGTATCCATTGAGATTACAGTACATAACGCTCTAAATGTTGAGCGGTGTATTACTCAAAACTGCTAGGGGCACTAGGGGTTACATATTGATGGTTATTGTATAATTATGGAATGGCTTACTCTGTAATTTTCTGTTGGTTAATATAACTAAGGTTAAACGGAAAATATCAATGTGACTGATTTACACAGTTCTCTTGACTTGAGAATATTGTCGATCTTCAATATGAAAGCCCCACTTTGACTATAGTCAAATCATGGCACGACATCCATCGAGTGACTATAGTTGGGTCGAGCGGAAATATTGGAAGTGAAGCACTATTCAAGAGAGAATTCATCTCCTTAGTTATATGACGTTAGGAAGTCAACTCAAGGTCGAAGTCTCTGGCCAGAGAATTTTGGTTGATAGTAATTGTTATTATGACTTTGTGTTTGGACTATAAAGCTGAATGTGGAAGATGTTGAAATTTTGATCATTGCCAAATTTTATAAGTCTAAAGTGATATAGTTTTGACTAAGAGAATTGGTGTAAATAATAGTTGCAAATCGGTAAAACTTAACAAAGTAAAATTGGATTTTACCGAAACCAAGTAAGCGATAAATTTAGCCAAAATATCACAGCGTCTACTAAGTGATGTGGGAACGTTGATTTTCGAATAGTTTGATATTAATTGTTGACCAAATTTATACCTGACCAGTTACACAACCAAAAACGATAGACTCTCCTTTGAACAAATGATTAATTAATTTATAATTTTTATAAATTGATTAAATTAAATAATATTTATGAAATATTATTCATAGTTTTGATTTTGATTCGATAAATGAATATTAATTGTATTTATAAAAGTTATAAACATATTAATCGATATACGATATCGATAAGCGTTTTAAATTAGAATTTAATTCAAAACTATTATTTTGGGCTCAAATGGGTCTAAGGCCATAATTTGGAATGATGGATCAGCTACAACATGGGGTATAGGCGGCTCAAAATATGGGTTAGAGGGCTAGAAATTGGATGGCCGAGATTAAAGTAAATAGAGTAAAAGATGAGATCCTAAATTTTCTCATTTCCATCCTCTATTTAAGCATCTCTTTCTCCATTTCATTTATAACTTTGGGAGCCTCCAATTCTAGTCATTGCTAACTGAAAATCCCCACTAGTCTCTTAATCTTATCAAGCCCAAATCAAGTCAATTCAATTGTTATTAATGGTCATTGGTTGACGGTTCAAGGACTATCATTCTATTGGATCAGAAATTGTTTCTAGGAGCATATAAAATCATTTCAAGTTGTGCTTAAGGGCTTTGGCTGCAGGGACATTTCTAATTTATTTGCAAACTTTAATTTATAATTATAACGTTCATTTATATGTATTCGAATATGTAGATATATTGTCTCAAATTTAATTGATTATATGTATATGTATGTATAATTATTAAATAAATTTAGAATATTCAAAATAAGATTACTACTTCTAATCAAAACCCTAATTCTACAATGGTGGCTGCTGCATCTTCTCCTCCAATCAAAACCCTAATTCTACAATTCCGACCTTGCCTTCGGATCCTCGGGATGGAGAAGACGATGAAAATTGGCAAGAGGTAAGGAGAAAAGGAAAGCAGAAGGTGGCGGTAAACCCTAGCTCAACCCGAGTATGATCGACTTATGCTGATGCGCTCAAATCTCAAGCTTTTTCAACTAAAACGACTAAAAGCTATACAAAAGCAACAAGATGCAAAGAAAGTATAGATAATGATGTTCGCTTCTATGAGAAAATGGAAGATGATAAAAGAGATTTTGTTGAAATTGATGAGGAGGACTTCGCTGAGGCAACGAGCACGTGGAAGAACTCGCTATATATTTATATGGCAGGAAAAAGACCATATTACATACATTTTAATGCATACATAAAAAGAGAATGGAAACGACAAGGAGGGTGGAGCATTTTTGCGAGAGAAAATGGCTACTACTTGGTTAAATTTGATCTGGAATCAGATTGCCAAAAGATTACTGACAATGGGCCATGGTTTATGGATAGCAAGTTACTCTTCATCAAACAATGGGAGGCAAACCTAAGATTGGAGCGGGATATGCTAGATTCGCACCTTATCTGGATCAGGTTAATGAATCTAAATATAGCTCTATAGAGCAGCAGAGGGATCAGTAAACTGGCTAGCGTCATAGGAAAACCAATTAAGATGGATGAAGACACAAAACATCTCAGGAAGCTTAAATTTTCTAGGGTTTTGTTAGAAATTTCAGCAGAGTCAAAATTACCTAACAAATTAAGAGCTAAGGACAGCACTGGAAAGGAGTATATCCAAGACGTGGAATATGAATTTATCCCTCCAAAATGTACACAGTGTTTATGTTCTGGCCACACACAAATGCAATGCATAAGAAGTAACATACAAGAATGGAGGATCAAGGAAAAAACAATGGAACAACAAAAAACAAACGATCAGGAGAGTAGCTTAGAGAAAGAGGAAAGGGTTAATAATATACATCAGAGCCAAAATGAAAAGGTGCCAGAATCATTACAAGGCCCACAAAAAGCATCAGATGAGAACAATAACAAGGCACCATCATCCATACATAATATACATAGTATTGTTAGTACAGTCACTAATTTAATACATTATAATACTGTTGATAATCAAACACACCCTGACCGCCAAAGCTTTGAAAAGGAAGTCCTTGAGGAAAAGCAGCAATCAGAGTATTTGAACAACTTGGAAAAGGAGAAGGACAGGAGCTTGATGATTTATACCAGAATGAAGAGGAGCTTGATGATTTATACCAGAATGAAGAGGAACCTGAAACAGTTGAAGACATCAATAAAATGAATATAAAATTGAGTTCTAGTGATGAGGACATAAATGATGATACAAAAACAAGAATTTACACTAAACCAAACCAGGAATACATAGAACAGTTCAATAAGAAAGCAAGTAAGCATGGTCCAAAGAACATTGCTCCTAGGAACTTGAGGAGTAATAAAGCACCACCTTCTCAATGACAATTATTTGCCGGAATGTTAGAGGTCTTAATAGTGATGAAAGACAATTAGACCTCTTTAATTTAAGAAATAAATATAGACCATCATTACTTGGTTTACTTGAGAATAAAATGCATAATGACAACATAGACAAATTTCATTCTATTTTAGGGGCTAACTGGAGTATATATCATAATAACTCAACTACTTGTAAAGGAAGGATTCTAGTTGCCTGGTGTAATTATTTTTGGTCATGTAGTCTAACAAGTAAGGAAGATCAGCAAATTACAGTAAAAGCTACAAATACTGGAGGTTTGAAAATTAATATTACTTTCTAATATGCCAATAACCTTGCAACAAAACGTTCAGATCTCTGGAAACAAATTACAACTTTATTAAAACAAATAGATGGTCCATGGTTAACAATGGGAGACTATAATGCAATGCTAAAAGTAAAAGATAAAGTTGGTGGTCTCACGTTAAAAGCGTCCCAGCTAGAGGAATTCAATGATTGTTTCGCTGCTGCAGGGTTGACTGAAGTTGCCCATACTGGACTGAAATATACATGGAGAAGTGGTGAAGTTAGAAAGATAGCTTGTAAACTGGACAGAGTTTTAGCAAACTCTGAAGCTATTAACATGTTCCCTTCAATGAAAGTTACTATATTTCCTTGCTCTACAATGACCATTCTCCCCTCCTAGTTGAACTTATTCAACTTAATATCAAGAAAGGTAAGACATTCAGATATGCTAATTATTGGCCTTTATGTAAGGATTATTATAAAGCAGCTGACTTTTCCAAGTTAGATATCTTCAAGGGTACTAATTCTTTTATCCTAATTATGATCCTTAAACACATTAAATTGAGACTCAAAGAATGGAACAAATGTGGAACAAAGCATGGGAATACAGTTGCCCAACTTCAGGAAATACTAGGTAAAATGCAATCTGATTTGGATATAGACCCCTACAATGATGTTTTAAATAGAGATTTCTTTGAAATGCAACAAGAACTCAAAAATGCATTACAAATTCAAGCCATGGAACTAAAATAAAAAACAAAGGAAAATGGCTGACAGAGGGAGATGAAAGCTCAAAAAAAATTACACAAAAATATCTCCCGGACAGAATTATAATAATCTACATAATGTTGTTGATGACAAAGGGGAATTGATTTCTAATTTGAGGAATCTGGAGAAGGAAGCAATTGATTATTTCACTGGTCTTTTTAATGGAAACTACCCTGTACATTTACCTGACATTAAAACCAGAAGTTTGGTAACTGAAAGTGGGAGGCATATGCTGACCAGAGACATTGAAAGTAGGGAAATTGAGGAAGCTATTAAATCCATTCATCATGATTCCAGCCTAGGGCCAGATGGGTTGGGTTCTCATTTCTATATAACCCACTGGAAGGACCTGAAAGAGAAACTGAGGTTAGCTTACTAGGAAGCTTTAGAAATTGGAAAAATTATAAAAGAAATGAATCACATTTTCATATGTCTAATACCAAAAAAAGAAAAACCAGCTCAAATACAGGATTATAGGCCTATTTCGTGTTGTAATGTCTCCTATAAAATCTTGAGCAAAATCGTTTGCAACAGAATTAAACCAATTCTACGTGACTGCATAAGTGAATGCCAAAGTGCATTTATCAAAGGGAGAAGCATATCTGAAAACTCTCTGCTAGCTCATGAGCTAGTCAGGAATTTTAAAAAGAAAGGTGCTAGAAAAATTTGTTTAAAAGTGGATCTTTAAAAAGCTTATGATAAAATAAATAGAAGCTTCATCATACATATGCTTAGAAGTATGGGATTCCCTGAAAAACTTTTGAATCTTATTAAAGAATGCATATGCTCCCCTACCTACTCAATTCTAATCAATGGAGTTCCTAAAGGTTTATTAAAAGTAATAGGGGACTGGGACAAGGAGACCCCCCTCCCCATATCTATTTGCAGTGGCTATGGAATTTTTTCCCCTACAAATGGAAATATATACTCATAATAACATTATACATCCAATTTATAAATTCCATCCTCATATAACTCATCTCCTATATGATGATGATCTTATTATATGCTACAAAGCTACTGATACTGCAATCAGGAGTATGAAAGAAATCTTTCAAAAACTTGAGAGCCTAGCTGGTTTGAAAGTAAATGACCAAAAGACAAAGTGTTATTTAAATGAGTGCTGCATAAATAAAGAACATTTCAGTTCACTTCTAAATTATGAAGAGAGCAATTTTCCTGTTAAATACCTTGGTGTGCCATTATCTATAAATGTCATTACTGATAGAGAGTGTGGAGCTCTAGTAACAAAAATAAGAAATAAACTACAAAGTTGGAGCTCAAAATTGCTGTCCTTTGCTGGTAGGATAGAACTGGTCACACTGTTATAACATCTATGGTCAGATTTTGGTTACAGACTTTACAAATTCCTAGTGCTTCCATTGATAAAATTGAAAGTGTCTGTGCTAATTTCATTTGGAGAGGGAGGGTTCATAAAGTAGCTTATAAAACATTATGCAAACCAAAAAATGAAGGTGGAGTGGGTCTCAAAAATTCCAGGGACCTAAAAAAGCATATGCAACAAAATTGGCATGGAAAATTCTAAATGGGAAAGGTCTTTGGGCTGCTTGGATGAGAAGTAGATATCTAAAAGAAAACTTTTGGATTCAAAAAGAGGATCCAAATGCATCAGGCACATGGTAAACAATCCTTAGTGCTAGAAGCGACCTTAAAAACTTAGTAAACAGAAGGATTGCAAATGGAGAGTCTACAAGTTTCTGGTTCGACCCCTGGCTGAATAATGAATGTGTCATAAACAAACTAGGATGAGACAGTTTCAATGCATACGGGGGAAGAGATTTTAAGTTAGGAAATCATACAAGGAAAAACTTGGACTTTCTCCCCTGACTCTCCAGCAAATCAAATCAAACAGGAAATTATGAGTATTCCTTTAAGTGATAACTTATCAGACACATGGACATGGAAACCAAACAATAAATACTTCAGTTTAAAGACTGCTTGGGAACAACTTAGAGAAAGAAGTATTGAAATTGAATGGGCACAAATTGTATGGAATAGAGCTAGCACCCCCAAAATGTCACAAACAACTTACAAAGCTCTACTATGAAGACTACCAACCATGGACAGACTTAAAAAATGGGAAATTATACAAGACTCGGTCTGTGTGTTTTGTAAACAGGAGGACGAAAATCATAAACACCTATTCTTTTAATGTAAATTTACTAGACAAATCCGGGATAAACAAAAGACAATTTTGAACTGCAATCTACAAGACTATCTCTTAAGTGATATTGCAATTTACCTGACAAGAAGCTGGAAACCCAAAAGCCTGATGGGAAAATTGCTTCCATTCCGATGACTACTTCTGTATGGCACGTATGGAGAGAAAGAAATAGACGTATTTTCCAAAACATACAAAAAAATGAGCAAGAAATTAGCGAAATGATAAGATGAGATGTTCGAATTATAATGAAAAGAGCAGGAAAATTCACAGCTATATCAGTTGCTGAACTAGATGCATTGAAGAAGATGGGACTAAAAGCACATAACAACGAAATTCAGTTGGAGCAGCCATGGAATCCACCGTGAAGACTTTGAAGGAAGACGAAGCAGTTCTTGTATTATTATATTTTATCTAGAATGAATGTAGACATTGCGAACAAATATTAGTTGTGATGGGTCGAGCCGACCTTGTTTGAGTTGAGTAATAAAGCTTTTACTCATTTTCAAAAAAAATTATTAAATAAATTTTTGATAATACATTTATGTATAGCACAGCCCAGAATTAGAAAACCCCTTTTTTTACTTAATTAATTTAATATATATTATATACATATATTTATATAGTCTAAATGTAATATTATATTCAACACTTGTAAACATTAAAATAAAATTTTATATATGAAGTTTAATAAACATAACACTTTCGCCTGAAATAATATTTTAGTGTTATTTATATATTATTTTTAAATAATATTTAAATCAATATATCATATAAGTAATTATATAATTTCGTATATTTATCATAAAATATAATTTTTAAATTTTCATTGATGCATATTATGCTCATGGCAAAAAGTACAAAAACCTTTTTTTATTTTTAAAATTTTATATTAAAAAAGGATAATTTAAAATAGAATCCTAAAATTATTTTAAATTATAAAATTATATATTAAATTTTCAAATTATAAAATTTTATGTGAAAATTTACTAGAAATTTTAAATTTAAATTAAGTATAAAAAATATTTTTCTATTTCAAATGATTTTGTACGGTTTTATTAATATATAGTTTTTCTAAAAAAATAAAATACATTCTGAGCCATGTATAGGACTAGTTAAATATTTATATTTAAATAAAAAGAATTATTTTTGTAATTTTATTTATATTAATGCATACACACACACTTTATTATATATATATATATATAAGCCTTTAACATATTCATTTATATATATGTATGTATGTATGTATGTATGTATGTATGAATGTATGTATGCATGTTTGTATAATTACAATTTTTGACATCATAGAAAAAAACCTATTTTTTGTAATATTCTGAATGATATAAACATTTTTATATAGTAATTAATATATACATTTTGTTAATATACTATATTTATATATTCATAAATAAATATTTATATGTAACATCCCTAATTTTTGATAACATTATTTAGGAAATTTAATTACATAAATTAAATATAATGATGATGATAATTGGATTGAGATTTAAATAACTTATATAATGGGCCGTTCTTAATAATAAAAATATATTAGGCTTTAAACTGGTTTATAAGATAACTAATCTACACGAGGGCATAGTGGTAATTAGCCATTCTATTATACACGGTTATACACATCTTATTCTTGCCCATTCACGTTTCATTTTTCATTATTCACAAACGCAAATCGAAACTAAATAGAGCCGACCATTAACAAGGAGGAAAAGGGAGAAATTTCAATCTAAAGCTAAGGATCAAAGCTAGGAAGGATTAATCAATAAAAAATCTCAAATTCTTTATCAATCTAAGGTGAATAATAATTCATTCCATACTCTTGTGTTACTTTGTATCAATATATCTAATGTCATCATATTTGGTCACCGAGGATTAATAACAATGGATAATTGTAGCATCCATGGCCGTTACTTTTGGGCCTCCAAGTAGGAGGATGTTATGAGTTGGTATCAGAGCATAGGTTTATAAAACTTTAAAATAAATTTCAAACATAACCCAATGAATCAGATAATAAGATTGGGGTTTGGGCTAACGCTATAATAACTATTTGTATTTGATATATATATATATATATATATATATATAAGTACGAATCCCCCACTCTCTTAGACCGTTTTCTGTATCTTGCTAAGGCTCGTATGCATATTTGCAAGAAATGAGATACGAAAGCAGGAACCGAAAGAGGAAATCTCAGTAGAGGAAGCACCATAACTAATTGAAATGCCCGACCCGCTACCAGAAGGACCCGGGTCAACCGGCTAATGCTAGTAACCAAAATGCTGAAGCCAATGTGGGTGTTGGAAATCCACCAGTAGATATGGAGGTGATGTATCAGTTCTTTGCTGGTTTGATGCAAGCTGGAGCTGCTACTGGAGTTGCTAAAAATGTAGGAGGAGCTAATCCTATGGCTCTAGTTGGGAATACTGCTTTGCTGAGTAGAGATTACACCAGTTTGGGTGGGAAGCCATTCTTAGGAACGGAAAGTGTCATAGAGGTCTAGAATTATTGTTGCATTGTGAGCGAATATTTACCGTTTTGGGTCTGAATGATGAACAAAAGAGAAGGTTAACCTCTAGACAGTTGCAGGGGTCAGCGCTACATATGTGGAATAGTGTTACTGCCGGAGTACCTAAAGAGCAGATAACTTGGGATGATTTTAAGACTAGATTTGAGCAGAAATTTGTATCTGAGTTTGCCAAGTCTGAGCTAATGATGAAATTTATAGATATAGCCCAGGGAGAGATGTCAGTAGTTGGGTATGCCACTAAGTTTGAAGAACTGTCTCGATATGGATATGCTGTTATAGATACTGACATCAGAAGGGATGAGAGGTTCATTCGGGGATTGAGGCTCGAGCTAGCTAGAATGACCATGACACATGTTCATGATCTATGTAATGTGGTGGTGGAGATGGCCATTCATCATAAGGAGTTACTTGCTGATCAGTCTAAGGAGAAGTTAGTGGAAATATTAGTTCTCAGGGGAAGAAGAGTTCTTTAAAAAGAAGGGAGCCTAGAAGGGAGATACTACTAAGAAGTCAAAGGCTAAGGTAGTTTGCTATAAGTGTAACAAGAAGGGTCACTTTGCGAATGAATGTCGATCAGGAAATGGGAAGAAAGCTGCTAGTAAGAAGAATGTGAAATGCTTCAACTGTGATCAAATTGGACATTATAAGAATCAGTGTCCAGAGCCAGTTAGAAAGGACATAGGAATTTTTTTTGCTATAGGACCATCTAGGCCTACCATAGCCGTTGAAGGAAAGACTGTGATGGAAGGTACGCGTTTGATTCATAGCATTCTAGTTAGAGTACTTTTTTATACCGGTGCATCACGCTCATTTATATCTCAATGTTTGGTTGATAGATTATGTTTAGACCCACCTACCTTATTACTTTCTTAAGGGTTGCGAATCCAATAGGAGGATATGCAACTCTAAGATAAAGATGCTACCCGTTAGAACTTGATTTGTTAGGTCATAAGTTTGCATGCAATTTGTATGTTATTGATTTTGTAGATTTCAGGATCATTTTGGGTATGGATTGGTTGGGCAAGTATGAGGCTATAATATTTTACCAAGAAAGAGAAATATCACTGAGACACCCTGACAATCATAATCGAGTGATATTATCAGTAGAGAATACTGATAAGAGTGTTAGTGTTATTCTTAATATTATGGAGGTAGGAAATGTGTTAAGTCGGGTTCAGGTAGCAAGAGAGTTTGCAGATGTCTTTGAGCCAATCACTGGACTACTCTCAAAAAGATCTGTTGAGTTTAGAATAGATCTAGTGCCAGGAGATGAACCTGGAAGCAGAGCACCTAGCAAAATGACACTAACCGAGATGAAGAAATTGAAGGTGCAGCTAGTGGACCTAGAGGAGGAAATTTTATTAGTGTTCGTAAAGAAACCGGATGGGTCGTTAAGGATGTGCATTGACTATCGCAAGTTAAACGAAAGGATAATTAAGAATAAGTATCATTTGCCGAGAATAGATGATCTGTTCAATCAGTTGAATATAGCCAGAGTGTTTTTCCATTTGGATTTAGTGACATGTTTTCATCAGTTAAGAGTGGCAGAGGATAATATTCCTTTGACATCATTTCAAACATGGTGTGGTTGATATGAGTGGTTGGTAATGCTATTTGGATTGACAAATGCACCTGCTTTCTTTATGGATTTGATGAACCGAGTTTTCTGATAGTATTTCGATAGGTTTGCATTGGTGTTTATAGATGACATTCTAGTCTACTCTAGGGATGAGAGAGAGCATGAAGTTCATCTTAGAGTGGTACTTGAGACGTTGAGACAGAATCAACTAAAGGCAAAGTTTACAAAGTTCATTTTTGGAAGAAAGAGGTAGAATTTCTTGGTCACATGGTTTCAGAGAAAGGATTGTCAGTTGATCCAGATAAGATCGAAGCCGTGAATAATTGGAAGAGATCAGAGACGGTGACTGAGATCAGGAGTTTTCTTGGACTTGCTGGCTACTACCGGAGATTCATTAAGGATGTCTCGTGGATAACGGCACCCTTAACTAAGCTAACCAGGAAGGAAGTGAGATTTTCTTGGTCTGACAAATGTGAGGAGGCATTCCTTAAGTTAAAGCATTTGTTGACCAACAAACCCGTGTTAGTAGCTCCAGGCGGAAACCAAGGATTGGTGGTGTATACTGATGCAACTGGAACTAGATTAGGAGCGGTGTTAATGTAGAATGGTAAAGTCATTGCCTATGCATCTAGGCAGCTTTGGTTGCATGAAGTTAGATATCCTACTCATGATTTATAGTTGGCAGTTGTGATCTTTGCATTGCAAATTTGGAGACATTATCACCTAAGGCAGGGATTTGAGTTGTATACCGATCATAAGTCTTTATGGTATTTATTCTCTCAAAAGGAGTTGAATATGATGTAGCAAAGGTGGCTGAGTTATTGGCTGCATCTGATTTTGGTATAGAGTATACACCAGGAAAAGGTAATAAAGTGGAAAACGCCCTTAGCAAAAAACATCATAATGTGATGTTAGCTATGTTGGTGGAGTGGAGGGATTTAGAAACTTTAGTCAGTTGCGATGTGCAGTTAAGATCAACTGCTCATTCTAGTCAAAATTCTGCTAGATTATCTTATATAGAAGTTTGGTCAGTATTGATTGAGAAAATTGCTTCTAAGCAGAAGGAGGATCCAATATTAGCTGAAAGGATTAGAAAACTGGAGGTTGGAATAGAGATTGATGATTTAAAGGATTTTAGTATTGACTAGAAAGGATGGCTAAGAAAAAGTCACGGTTGCATGTTCCAAATTTGGAGAACTTGAGGAAAGAGGTTCTTGAAGAACTTCATCGATCCAGGTTTACAATTCATCCTGAAGGAACCAAGATGCATCAGGATATGAAGAGGAGCTTCTATTGGGAAGGCATGAAGAAGGATGTTGGCTTGTGGGTTAGTCAGTATGCAAACTGTCAACAAGTGAAAGCTGAACATCAGAAGCCTAGTGGGTTGCTTCGGCCTTTAGATATTCTAGTTTGAAAATGAGATTCAATATCTATGGATTTTATAGACATGTTGCCAAGGCCAAATAAAGGTAATGAAAGTATATGGGTTATAGTGGATAGATTGTCTAAGGGTGCCCATTTCATTCCAGTTAAGTCAACCAGAATGACACCTGTTTTAGCTAAGTTATTTCTGAAGAACATAGTTAGACTGCACAGAATTCCTAGTAGTATAGTCAGTGACAGAGATGCTTTATTTACTAGTGAATTATGGAAGAGCCTGCAGAAAGTGATGGGTGCCAAGCTTAATATGAGTACTTCATATCACCATCAGATAGAAGGGCAGACATAGAGAGTCAACATAGTACTCGAGGATCTGTTGAGAGCTTGTGTATTAGACTTTGGTGGATCTTGGGAGGATCACCTAGGAAAATAATAATAGTTATCAGACAAGTATAGGAATGACGTCATTTGAGGTTTTGTATGGAAGACCTTGTAAATCACTTGCATGATAGTTGGAGACTGGAGATTGGAGACTGATTAGTCTTATGTCCATATTTGGTTAGAGAGACATCAGAAAAGATTGAGTTAATCCGAGGAAGGATGAAGGAAACTTAGTCCAGACAGAAGAGTTAAGCAGATAAGAGGCGTACGAACCTAGAATTCTTAGTTAAAGATAAAGTTTTCATTAAGATATAACAAATGAAGGGTGTGATATGATTTGGAAAGTCAGGGAAGTTGGCCGCGAGATATGTAGGTCCATTCCAGATTATAGAGAGGATTGGAAAGCTAGCATACAGAATAGAGTTGCCGAGCAGTTTGGTATGTGTCCATAATGTATTTCATATGTCCCATCTTTGTAAGTATATGCATGATTTAGAGACTACTATTCTTCAGACAGGGTTGGAAAATTTAGTAGTAGAGCCTAATTTGTCTTTTGTTAGACAACCAGCTTAGGTTATAGCTAGAGATAAGAAAATATTAAGGAATAAGAGAGCCAAGTTGGTGAAAGTTCAATGGAGCAACAACGAGAATGACTGTACTTGGGAGATAGAGGATAGGATTAGAGATACTTATCTTAATATGCTTTGAGGGTATGTCAATATTAGATTTATATGGATAATTGCTAGTCAGTTAGACTAGTATGGTTGTTAGGAGTTGTTACAGATGATTATTATGCTAAGTATTTAGTCCTTACTGAATTTCGAGGATGAAATTCTTTAAGGAGGGAGCATGTACCATCCCTAATTTTTGATAACATTTTTCAAGAAATTTAATTAGATAAATTAAATAGAATACTGATGATACAGGGATTGAGATTTGAATAAATTATATACTGGGTCGTGCTTAATAATATAAATTTAATGGGCTTTAAATTGGTTTATAAGATAATTGATCCACATGTGGGCATAGTGGTAATTAGTCATTCTATTATACATGGCTATACACACTTATTCTTTCCCGTTCACGTTACATTTTTCATTATTCACAAATGCAAATCAAAACTAAATAGAGCCTTCCATTAACAATCTAAAGCTAAGGATCAAAGCTAGGTAGGATTAGTCAATAACAAATCTCAAATTCCTTATCAAATCTAAGGTGAATAATAATTCATTCCATCTCTTTTTGGTTTTATGCTCATATGATTTCAGATTTGAGTATTTATTTTGTTTCTAAGATATATTGGATGATGACATGCTTAGTTTATGAATTGTTTCATTTAAACAATTTATGAAATTCGTATGGTTTTAAGGGAAAAACCATGGGTTATTGGTTTCAAAATGCCATGTACAATTTTTATATTAAGTATAACATGATTTGGGAGATGGGTTTTGATTTTCAGAATTTTCCAAGCTATGAAATTTTATTATGAATTTTTGATGATAAATATGATGCAATTGGATTTAAAGATTTTTGAATAAATTGGGTCTAAATTTTTAATATGTTTAATTACATGATGAAATCAAATTCCTGTATTTTTGGGCCTTTTTCCCAATTCATTTAGTATGGAAAGTAAATTATTTTTAAAGAAGGACTTTTCAAAAATAATTGGTTTTGGTATATGGAATGGCTTAGATGTTACATTTTTATGGTTTAAATCTGATATAAGTACAACAGTTTTAAATGTAAAGTATTTGATGAGTTTTATGGCAGTCAATCAATGGTTTACAAATAGGTAAGTTAATATAAAGCAATTACTAAAATAAGCAACATTTCAGCCATTAATTTAGGAAAAAGGCGTTCCGCCTCAATTATTAGCCCTTTTGAATCCAATGATCCTGCCTTATCTTAGTCAAAACCTACTTAGTCGAAACCATCATGATCGAAACTAATGCACAAGGTATCACCTAGTGGTACGCAGTGGACTAGAAGGAAGGTAGAAGCCTTGGTGTCGAAAGGTAAGCTTCTGATGGGGTCTAAACCCTGCTTTTTTTCAAAAGTTAAAGTCTAGCCTTATTTTATTTAAAAGCTTTCGACATAGTTGAAACACATGCTTTCAAAAGGTTTTATAAATGGCTTTCGAAGAAGGTTGTTGTACTATGTAAAGGATTTAGTTTTCGAAGGGGTATTTTTCTTAAATCAGAGCTTTCGAATGGACCATTTTTGACCAAGTTAGCTTTCGACCAAGTTCGACTGTGACTAGTGACTAGGCTGACCCGATAGGAGGGTTGTAGCGTTGTTGAAGCCATAGATCAGCTCAAGGCTGGGTTTTGAAATTCTGTTGGAAGCTTCATCTGGTCGTATGTAGACTTGACAATGACGTTTACAAAACTTCTAGAATCCACAAAGACCTTTTTCATGGTATAGTTTAAGCTCTGCATTGCAATAACAAGTGGATCCTAATGTGTGAAAACAACTCCAACAACATCAGCTGCGGTTAAAATTATATCCTATGAAGGTTTCTATCTTATATTGAATATAGATATTTGTTATACTCTTACTTCCTATACGCACTGCTTTTGTGCCTTCTTGCTCTTCTTCGCGAAGTATGGCCCTAAGAATTAAGGTTACAAGATTGGATGGATTTCCTGCTTGGTTTTCATTTGGATCTAAGGTGAGGTTCCTAGTCCTTTCTTCATTATTTTCTTTATAGAAGCTGCCTAAGTATCCTTTTTGAATCAAGCTATCTATCTCATTTTTCAAGTATTTACAGTTGTCTGTGTGGTCGTCGTTTGCTCTATGGAAGTGGTAGCATGCTTCGCCTCGGTTATGCTCTTCCTTTCCCCCTTTGTTTGGTAGATTACAAGCAATCTCGGTTCTAGCCATTTCATATATCTGCCCAGGAGTATGACTGAGGGGAGTTTGTACTGTGAAGTTGAGATTCTTCTATCTTTTTCTAGGCAAATGGTATCCTTATGCCCCGCTTTTCTTGTCATGGCTAGGAGAAGAAGTTCTTTGAGATTGCATAATGGATCCGGCCTCTTCCATCCTAATATAGCCACTTGTCCGTTCATAAAAAGCCTCCATGTTTTTGACATGGCTTTCTACTGTTTTTATCCCACATAGTTGTACCTTTTCTGATCCTGGCATAAACCATCATTAGTAGTGCTTCTTCACTAGGCATCCCGATCTGAAATGCATCGGATTTGAATCGTTTAATTAAGGTGGGCAGGCTTTCACTCTCACCTTTATTTACAAATATATGGTATTTACATCCGAGGAAGCTTCTCTCCCCATATTGAATTACCACACGAAATCTACGGATAAATATCGCCAAGAGCGAACCTCTCATGGTCTGTACTTTCTGAACCATCTGGAGGCTGCACCGGCTAAATAAACTGGAAAGAGTTTACATCGAGAAATCCTCCCTACTTTCAAAATGTCCATATAACACTCAAGGTGCATATGTGGTCGTCAAGGTTGGTGGTTCCTTGAGTTTGTCGATCTATGGGGCTTTAAAGTTGTTACGAAATTCTGCTTTTATGATGGTATCAATGAATTGGGAAGAGGCCTCTTCCCTTACTTTTTCCTTGGTGCTTTTCTAACATAAATTTTCTTGCCACTCTACATGAGCTTTCAATTGACGGATCTCATCTTCCTTAGGATCCGTTCGGGATGAACCATTCTTATAAAGCTAAGTGACATCATCATCATCCATAGAAGACTTAGCCTTCTTCTTCAGTAATAGCGAGTTAATGTTAGGAGATTTTGATTTGATTTAGGGATTAGCTTAGGTCTTGCCTTTGAGTTTCGCATTGATTTTTAGGCCAGCTTCACCGTTCTCATTTCAGAGAGTGCCTTTATCTCCCACACGTTGCATTACCGACGCAGTTGGTGAGTGAAGATGGTGAGCCATGGACGGTTGCAGAAAGGTTGGCTTAACAGCAGTATGTTGGGCCATAGTATTTTCTAAACTCTCCATGCGTTTGTTTATTTGGTTAGTGAAGTCCTAGAATGCAACTAAAATAGGATCAGAGGGGACCTTTATAGAATCTTCTACCTCATCTAGGACTTTGGGGGTTGTGGGTGGATTCTTCGAGATTTTTGAAGCTAAGTGTAATTGTTCTTGTGCAGAGGGTGGAATCCATGGTATTGCAATGGTATTTAAAGAAAGTGCAGATAAAATTTGCCAAAGAGGGAAATCGGCCTCCTTCTAGCGTCAAAAATGTTGTTGAGACTTTTTGTCTTGGAAATACCTAAGTATTTATGTAATCATGACACTGAATGCTTCCGCGATTATGAATCAAAAAAAATTAAGTGATGTTAACTTTTCCTTATGGATGAATAATTATATTACTTATATATGTGCAATATTGTAAAGTATAACAGTATATATATATCTAGAAATTCGAGCTGACGAAACACAATAAAGCTACAAGGTAAAGTGCTAGAAGTAGTAAATGAACACAGAGAATTTATAAGGTTCGGATATTCAGGAATCCTACGTCCATGGGTGAAATATCAATTTCATTCTTTTATATTCTTAGTACAAACAAATGATTTCAGAGTTTCTTGTCTTATGTGCTCAAAAATAAATAAAGGAAAGATCCCCTTTCCTACTATAGTGCATTTTATATTTATACGATACAATAAAAGCCACAATATAGATCAAACCACTTAAAAGCTTACGAGTAATTTTGTGACAAACAATGGCAAAGTTTCTCTATGTTATCTATATCATTTAGTGATAATACCGAACTTTTTTCTAAAATCAATTTTTAATCCACGAAGTAATTTGAAACTATATAGGATAAATTTAAGCGCAATAATATGTTTAGGCGAATGAGAACTAAAAATCATAGTGTCATCTGCAAATTGTTGTATTTCTACCCTTAATGAAAGCAATTTGGGTATCATTTATTAATTCATTCATTTTAGTATTTAATCTATTTGCTAAAACCTTAGAAATAATTTAAAAGAATAATTTTGTAATGAAATAGATCTAAAGTCATTTAATTGATTAGCACCTACTTTCTTATGCAGTAAGATTACATTTGCGAAATTAAAATTCCCTAAATGTAATGAACCAACATATAATTCATTAAACATTTAATTACATCATCTTTTAAAACATTCTAGAAAGTTTTATGTAATAAAATAGGAAAACCATTCGAGGCTAGAGATTTATCATTAAACATAACCTTTATAACCCTTAAAATCTCTTCTTCCATAAATGGAACATTTAACTCAACTAAGTCAATCTTAGTGTCTTCAATGTAGAACATATCCCAATTACTCTTAATTGTATGTTCTTTCTTACTTTCGAAAATTTCTTTACGGTAATTGGTAAACTCCTTATTAGTACTTTTTAATCAAGAATCTTAGTATTTTTAATTAGAATGAAATTAATGGTATTACTACGTTTCCTACCACTAGTTATTTTGTGGGAAAAAATTAGTGTTCAAATCACCCTCATCTATCCACTGAATCATCGATCTTTGTTTCAACATCACTTCCCCTTGTAAAATAATTTTATTTAATTCTTCTTTTAAATTTAAAAGTATATTTTTTCTAAAGTATTCAAACTCCTTGACTCTTTAATTTTTATTCAATTTTAAAATATCATTTATTACATTTATAGTATAAAGATGTATATGGATTGCCAAAATACTTCTTTCGCTATTTTAGTTTCTACCTTTGAATCTTGTCACGTGTCATCCAACCTTTTCATTTATTTAATGTGTGTGGATTGCTAATGTGTCTTCGATGGAAAACCATAATTTGAGCGGATGAATTCTGGACATTGGCGGAAAGCTCAATATTGTAGCGGGAATGTTTAAAATTGAGGCAGGAAGCTCAATACTTTGAACTGCTTGTATACCTTGGATTATGTATAGCGCCATGCCTGTAGTTATGCTTCTATATGTGGATGGTATCGTTATCGGTTGCTACTCATCTTTTTAGGGAGAACTCACACCTTCATTGGTACTTCAGGATTTCTCCTTGCTTCGTTGAACACTGTGACACCACATTGCTTAGTTCTGCACTGACATTTTTGAAGGTGTATTGAGCCTTCCATTCTATGGTGTTAACATATCACGATGTGTGGATAATTGAGTTGGGTTGCATTGCCTAGCAGGAGAGATCAAGTTCCCCTCTATAGAGGAGGTTGCTTTGTGTGATCCTGTTCTAATCTACTCTTGATCATTGGAGGACCGCGTCCTCGCTTTTATCTCTAGGTTAGATTTAATGATCTTGGGGATGAAGTTGGGTCTCCTCTATTTGTTTTTGTGGTGCAAAGGTTGGTTCCTAGTCATTGGGCAGTCTTTTCTCCTATCCCATTTATTGAGCTTTTGGGTTTGGAGTCAGAGTTTGTAGGATTATGGCATAGTCTTGATTAATTCAATATCGATGTATAAAATTGCGACACTATCCTGTCACATCAAAGTGGCAGCGCGTCCTCATTGTGTTTTGGTACTAAGTTGTTGCACATACCTTATGGGTACTTTGATTCTTTGGCACATCATCATAATGCTAAATCTGTGTTTAGTGAGGGGAGCAGCCATGCTTCTATTTTTGGGGCCTCGACGCAGTATTACTCACATTGTGTCCTTTTCGTAGCTTGACTTATATTACGGGTGCAGTTTCCTTTATCCTGCTGTAGTTTCATATTACCTTGATGCACCACTACCTAGGCTTGGTTTTTGTTCTCTTTCTCCCTTTCAGCTCTTGTCAATGTAAGGGAGTTGTTCCAGCTTAGTATTTGTATTGATCTTTCCTTAACTACATTCGAAAAATATATATGTGTAACACTTGCCTCCTAAGTCTATAGCGATCGTAGATGGATGCATACTTGCCTCTATTTTAATATTCTTCCTATAGCGTATCTCTTCCTCTCTCTCTCTCTCTCTCTCTTCCTTCTTCTCACTAGAAACAAAAAGTCTTTGTAGCCATTTCACATTTAATGCATGAGCACACATGTGGTCTCTCTGTTTGCTAATCTTTTGAATAGCTGTAGACTCTGTCTTTTTTATCTCCTATCAAAATTCATGTTGATCCTTGTGCTTATCTTGCTTGTCATTAATCAAATAACATTTGAGACATTCTTCCATCATTTCCATGTATGGCTGTGATTCTTGTCGAGGTTGTATATTTTTCTCTTTTTTTATGCCTCTTTAAAATGAAATTAAAAAAAGAAAGAAAATAAAAATTCCTATTTTCTAATCCATTTTTTAGGTCTTGTTTCTTTTTCGAACCTAAGTAAGGATTTCTTTATTTTGTAATCCCCTTTTATTTTAGCAATTTTTTGACAATTAATCATGTGACTTCAACATGGCTTCTTCTTCCTCTTCTACCTTATCTTTACTCTCTAGGATTACTCAGCTAAAAGATATTGATGGTATCTTGAACCATTTGGGTTTGAGGGTTATAACGCAATGGCTCCAGAGTTTTATAATCGCATTCACATCCCTTTATCTCCCTCGTGCCTAAGCATATATTGTGCAACTTTCTCCCTTTAAATCCAGTTCTTCATGAATGGTTGACCACCATTAATCTTGTTCTCATTCAACTTTCTCTCTTTCTTATGCTCTCATAATTTCTGCTTCCATTCTTTACGCGAAGAATGGTTCTCCTCCCACTTACGAGGAGTTTTAATTTTTGTTTAATACTAACAAAAGCCCTATAGGGGGTGATGCTGGATTTTATTATGCTTAAGCTAAAAATCGACCTTAACATTGTTCCTTACAAGATGTAGAGATGGATCGATCAATGTTTCTTTATTTCGAATTCCGATAACTTTCCTTCTTCCTTCCATTCGTACCATAATCAGCCCATTTTTTCTAATCATGCCATCAAGTTAGATGAGTCACGTAGAAGCCGTATTTTAGGTTTAGATAAAAAGGAGAGAAGAATACAAATATTTTTTTACTAAACTAATATTAGTAAAGCATGAATTTCTGCACCTGAATCACAACTTCTCTCATTCCATTTTTTAAGTTTTCCTCAACCTCGATGAGCCCAGTAGTATAATTTCCTAAAAATGGATTGAAAAAAAATATCATTTTATGTATCTGAGCTTTATTTGGATTTTTATTTACCTTGAGATTTCTTTTTTATATAAGTGAAATGTCTAATGATCTTGTAGATGCATTTTTTGAGGCTAAGAAACTAACAAAGAAAAAATCTAAAAGAGGAAGCATGGTGGGGGTGGGGCCCTTGGCTAACCTTCCAATAGGCTTACCATATCCACCCCTTCCTCTTTTAGAAGCTTTCCCTGTTCCACCTTATAGTCCGTTCAAGACTCTCACACTCAATACCTACCCTTGCCTGAGGGTGTCGTTACTGAGCTTACTGAAAGGTTAGGAAGGTTGCTCTAGGTAACCTATCCAGTATCACCTCGTCTTCTCCTTCTCTTCTTTCCCTCCCACTTCTTGAGCTCTCCTTTTCTAAGCTCATAACCGAATGGAGAATTCTTGGACTTATGTAAGTTTTTTTTCTTTCCTTCTTCATTAATAGTGGCTTACTCAGTTACTCCTTAATTATTGTTGTTTTTTTAACAACTTGGAGCCTTGATGATTGAGGCGCAAAAATAATGTAAAGGCGACCTTGCCCGCATTGCCAAACTTGAAGCAGACTTTACTTTGCAGCTTCCGATAAGATTAAGGTCAAAGATGAATTTAAGGCGTGTCACATCGAAGCTGAGAGGGTGAGAAGGCTACAGAAGAGGCTGCAACATTAAAAGGTCATGAGCTAAAAGAAAAGGATCGCAAGCTAAAGGAGAAGGAGGCACTGACGATATCCGAGGAGAAGCTTTCACGAATTACTTACAGTGTGTATTACCAGATGTCTGCTTCAATTGGTGTCAATTCTCTACCGAAGTCAATCTTAGCTTCTTAGACAACCCTGAGAGGATAAACGACCCTCTCGCCTGCTATAGGACCTAATAAGCTGAGAAGGTATCTTTAGAGAATGCCTCCCCTTCCACTTCTTTACAACTAAATGGAGATAAGGTGTCCAAAGAGGTTACAGCGTCTAAGGAAGTTGAGGTCACTTAAACTTCCCACGCTCATGTAATTACCTAATTTTGTATATGATCTTAAACATTTTTAACAAGTAGTGAAATGGCTTATTACTTAGTTGTGTTATGGTTAATTTCTTTTGTTGTCGCTCTATTTTGTTTCTATTTTATGAATAACCACATCATTTTCGTTGTTTTATTTTCTTCTTTATTCTTCTAAAGAAGTTTTATTTACTAAACTTCTAAAGGAAAGAGTGGACATGCTTCAAAATTAAACCATAGATCATCTTGGTCTTAGTGCAGTAGCAATTCCTAGATGTGAGAAAGAGTTAGATGATTCATTCATGCAACTTAGCAACTTAGAGAGGAAACCTAAAGGTTTCTCTCCAACATTGACCAAGTAGTTAAAGAAAAGGAGACGCGTGGTGATTTTGTACTTCATCGATGGCAATATACTTTAGATTATTGATCTTTCCCACCTGATAACCCTCAGTTGGAGTGGTTTAGGCATAAGTTTGGAGATTTACATTAGGATTGAGTACTGCTTGTTATTACTTCTTGTATATGGATTTGTTAGACTTACCATATAATGATGTCCTTTATGATATATGTTTTCATTCGATCTTAACCTTGTCTATCTTTATTTCCTTTGAATCAAACTTTTAATTACTACCAAATAGATCGGCTCCTACGAGTTTCGTCTGAGTTCATCGGAGCCTTTGATTCCAACTTGCCCTTGATCCCCATTACTTATGGCTCGGACGACACTAATGCTCAGGAGTTTGAGGTCGGTACCATGACTCCTCTTGCGACCTTGGAAGAGGAGAACATCCATATGACACTTACCAATGAAAGGCTTGAGAAGGAACTGAAGGAAGCCCTTTCAAATCTGAAGGATGCTAAAGATGCACTGGATCATCGACATCAACGTGATGTTGAATTGTATGCGGGGGTTGAGGCTACCAAATTAAAGTTGAATGAACGATAACAATTCTTGAAAGATAGCAGGCACTTTATGAGGTTGTTTATGAGGTACAAAAAGAAGTTGGAAAAAAGATATATCTACTCAAATTGCTCGTTTAATGGAAGAGAAAGATTGTACCGGAGAAGGAAAGAAGCGGGAGGTCCTACTTTAGATGAAACTCCTACTCCCCCTATGGGCGTGAATTCCCCCTCGGCGAATGAATGGGAGAGGAAACTGGAAGTCCACTTTGAGAGAAAACTTAAAGGGATAGAAGTCTTTATAAATAGAAAAGGGCGCAGTAGGGGCTGAAGGTGCTTCCTCTCTCATGGAGGAGGGATGGAAGGCAGATGCTCTTAAATATTTCGGTGGTTTTTCTAGAAGTACCAAAAAACTAGGTTTGAACTAATTAGCATTTTAGAAGAAATGAGGAAAGAAGCTACGATTAGGATCTACGAACTTAAGGATTCTTTCCGTAATGCTCAAGCTATTCCCCGTGCTATAGCGGAACTTGTAAATGCACCTGGGCAGGATAGGATTTCTACCTTTATAAAGAAACTTAGACAAGAGAAGTTAAAAGCAAGATGGGGTAGATCGCCTTATAGCGTGCCATGGACGGTTTTTGTTATCTCTTCCCCTCGCTTGACATTAGTTTCCTATGTAATGCACCTGGTTTTGAAGTAGCAATAGAGGACCTAATCGACCATCGGGCAGGTGCCAGTTATGATCCAAGAAAAACCGTTCATATTGACACCATTCCGCCTTGGGTTAGCATACCATATGTGTTTTTATAGTTAGTGTAGTGTTTAATGACCCTACAACTTTGGATGCTTTTGTAAATGGCATTGTAGAGTACTTTTTGCACGCATAAATACTCATGCAGGCGTTGTGTAATTTATATTTCTTTGTGAAAGAATGTTGGTTCTTTGTAAGTGTTTAGCTTGATTAAATATCTTATTAATTTTGTTTGCATGGGCTTGTTTGACTTTCAGCCCACCTATTCTGACCGAGGGTCGGGGCCAGCTGACCTAGAGTGGAGCCCTAAGTTTGCCCTGGTATGAGTACTAAACTGGAAGGTCTGTTGAGAGATACTGAAAGTGCATATGAGGTAGTATACACAAATGAGATTAAGGTTTTGGAATGCAAAGATGAGGAATTAAACGAGCATGTTGTGAGGAAAATTAGTGCTGGAGATGTTCCTAATGTGGCTTGGACTTCAGATTCAGTTTTAAGACCTGGTGTAGCTCCTACATCCCCACCAAGGGCAAATCATGATGTTGTTCTTAAGTGAAAGAATGATTTGAAAGACTATTATGAAGTCAAGTTTGTTGAGTTAAAGAGTTATTATAAAAAGGGACCAAAAACTACTAGGGTAGCAGTTTACATGTTACTACTAATGCTTAGAATCTTTGTGGACCCTATTCTAAAACAAAGTATCAACTTTTGAGTGAGATTCAATGGGTTGGAAGAGTGGCTGTGGAACACTTGAATGCCCTTAAGAACAAAATTTCTATGTTAGAATCTCAATCCAATTTTGATTCTGCTACAACTTCTTTGGGTAGTTTAGATAAGGCTTTCTTGATGAAGCAACTCTGTAACGAGAAGGTAAAAAGGGTTATAGCTGATATTACTGCAAAGCACATGATTGATATCTTTGGGCATTTTTGGCTGGTCTTGATCTAACCTTTTTATACAATCGTCTGAACTACGAGTTTGATTTGCAGGACTAGGTAATGTTTGGGATGGCACTAACCATGACCCTCATATTGTTTTCAATATCGTTGCTCCTAGTCGCTCATCGGTTGTTATTACTGACTTTGATGTTTCATTTCCTACTCTCCAATTCAGGGACATTATTATTCAATGCCCGAGATCAGATGCCTATAGACCTTCTCATTGAAGAATAATCATAGAAAATGCTTCTTCCGAGTTCAAGTCAGAGCCGTGTGTTGCTTCATTTTATTATAAATTAAATTTGTCATTTTTCTTGTAAACTTTTGAAGTGTTTATAGATATATAGGTGGTATATATACGTGTGCACTTTAGTTAGTGTTGATAAAACTACATAAATATGAAGAAATTCTTGCTTTTGATGTTACCTAGAAAGCTCTAAGTAGTTTTCAAAATTACATCTGGTTTGTAGGTTGTTTTACATTTCAGATATCGTCTCTCCTTGCCCTTTTTGCTTGGCTCCTTGCATAGTTCATGGACCTTGAACTGCACTTTTGACATGCATGTTTTATTGCATGCTTAATATGATCTACGCTACTGTTTGGGGGAGGTTTAATATTCGTGCACTTGGCATGGTCTACCCTGCCATTTGAGGGTGGACTATATTTTGACTATGAGGTCAGGTCATGTATTAATGACCTTTTTAATTCATACGCATGGTTTTTTGTATTGGTTCAGGCCGTTTAATATACTTATATCTAGTGTAAGTGTTAATTATGTTAATAAATCAACGTTGAGAGATTTTTATATTTGTTTGGGTCATCCAATAACCCTACTTCTTGTTCATCGTTGATTATGCTAGATAAATTAACATGGGGAGATTTTTATACCGGTTTGGTTTGTCTAATATCTATATGTCCAGTTCATTGTATTACTACATTTCATAATAATTACAATTTTTGTTACACAAATAACATGGATCATACAAAATAAGGCTTGAGGTGCTTCAAGTTCCATGTTCTTGGAACTAGGTTTCCATTAGGTTTTGATAGTTGGTATGCTCCCCTATTTAAAAATTCTGCTATAACTAGCAGGTCCTTACCAATTTGGACCTAGAGCTCCATCCATTGGGTCTTTTGTGTTGGCCATTACTCTTTGCAATACCAAATCTCCCTTGCAGAAGTTCCTATTCTTGAGCTCGACACTATAACGTTTTGCCATCCTTTGCCAGTATGCGGTAGATACGACTGCTACCTTATCTCTTCTTTCTTGAATGAGATCGAGTGCAACTTCCTTTAGCTTCATGTTCTTCTTAGTCATGTATGCTATTCTTCTATGTGATGGGACTACTACTTAGACAGGAAGCATGGCTTCGTATTCATAGGTTAAGGAAAATGAGGTATGACCAGTTGGGGATCTAGTTGAGGTCTTATAAGCTCATAGTACCAAAGATAATTCCTCCAACCACTTCCTCTTTGCCTTAGTAGTCTTTTATTAAGAAACTATTTAATAGTTTTGTTTGCTTCTTCGACTTGCCCATTTTCTTGTAGGTGCACGATAGAGGAGAAACTTTTAATAATGCCATTCTTTTCGCAGAGCTCTGTAAATTTCTTGCTTTTAAACTGGGTTCCATCTCAGAAATTATTTTATAGGGGATCCTGAACCTAGTGATTATGTTTCTTACCGCAAGAGTGGCTACATTCTTCATGGTGATCATAGTTAGGGGTTCTGCCTCTACCCATTTGGTGAAGTAGTCTATCCCTACAATGCGTACTTCGCTCCCCCTTTAACATAGAAAGTGGTCCTGTAAGATTTACGCCCCCATACGTCAAATGGCCATGGACTAACTACGGGGATAAGCTCATGGGATGGCTATTTAGGGGTACTTACGAACTTATGACATTTGTCATATCTTCTCATAAATTCTCTCGCATCTTGAAGTGCTATGGGCCAGTAGTAACTATGCCTCCGTGTCTACATTGCTAACTTGGCTCCCCCTAAGTGATCCCGCACTGCCTTTCATCTACTTCTCTCATAACTCGTATTCCTTCTCCTTTGGAAATACATCTAAGATAAAGGTTAGAATACCCTCTCTTGTGTGATATAACATTAAAGAATGAGTAGTATGGAGCCTGGTATATTATATTTTGGACTTTATTACTGCTTTGTGGTAGAGTTCCATTTAACAAGAGCTGCTTAATAGGGGTCCTCCAAGTGTTTCCTTCAATTTTGTTAAAGCATGGGTTCGAACGAGGACTGCTCTTGATTTTCCTTTATTTCCTAATCTTGATCCCCTTGGACCGCTACTCGTTGGGCCCGAGTGAGGACTAGTATTTGGATTACTTTTATAATGCTTGGCTCTGCCTGATGTCCTCTTGGAATGGCTTTCATTTCATTTACCACTCTGGTGCTTGCTTGAATTAGCAGAAGAGTTGTTCTCATGTGGAATCTGCTCTATGCCAAATTGTTCGAACTGCACTAATAACTTTTTAGAAAGTTCCATGTATTTAGATAAAGTTGGCTTCTTCATTTGGTAATTGCCCTACACTTGATTTATAGCTAATTGGGACTCACTATGAATTATAAAATGGGTTGCCTTCATTAGCCGAGTCATTCTCAAACCTGTGAGGAGAGCCTCATCTTATGCCACGTTGTTGGTTGATTTGAACCCAAGCTGCTCTACTCTATATAATTTCTACTTATCTGGAGTAATTTGTACATATCCAATTCTTTCCCCTATTCATTTGAAGCTCTATCCATAAATAGTTTCTAGAATTGCAGGGTAGGAACTTCTTCCTCTAATTGGGCTCGGTTAGCGGTATGCATTCCACGATGAACTCTGCCAATGCTTGACCTTTGATTGCTTTTGTCGGACGGTAGGTGATATCATATTAGTTGAGCTCCGTTGCCCATTTCAACAAGTGGCTAGATATCATTCTTCTGTAGTATTTGCCTTAGTGGTTTGCTATGAGGACTTTGATGGGATGTGCTTGGAAATAGGGCCGTGGCTTTCTTTATGTGAGGATCAGGTTGTATGCGAGCTTTTTAATAACTGGGTAATTTAGTTCCGCTCTTGACAAATGCTTACTTGTGAAGTAAATGGACCTCTGGATTCCTTTATCCTCTAAAACCACTATAGCACTAAAAACTTTATCAGTTACAGCTAAATATATATACAAGTCCTCACCTATTATCTATTTAGATGATATGGGAGTGCTGACTACAGATTCTGGAATGCAGCTTTGCACTCTGCAGTCCACCTGAGACTCTGTCCTTTCTTTACCTAATCAAAGAATGGTATGTATTTATCAGTTGCTTTAAAGATGAACCTGCTTAGCGCAGTTACCCTTCCATTTAGGCTCATGAGGTCTTTCGGCTTTATCGCGATCCCTATCCCCCTTTTGGCTTCAATCTTTCCTAGGCTTTCTTATATGCCACGTGCATTGACTATGTATCCTAGAAAATTTTCCGATTGGATGGCAAAGGTGCGCTACTGAGGATTTAGTTTCATATTATATTACTTTAAGACCATGAATGTCTCTTTCAGATCATGTACATGGGTTGATGCTGCTTTTAATTTAACTAACATTTCGTCTACATATCCTTCAACATTTTTTTCGGTTTTCTCTAAAAACATCATATTAACTAATCTTTGGTAGGTTGCTCCAACATATTTGAGTCCAAATGTCATCACTTTGTAGCAGTACAGACCTTTGTTTGTTACGCAACTAATATGCTCCTGATTTGGTTCAAACGTAGCTATCTAATTATATCTTGAATATGCATCCATGAACGAGAGTAGTTCGTGTCCACTAATTGCATCCACCAACCGATCAATTCTAGGAAAGGGAAGCAGTCCTTAGGCTAGACCTTATTGAGGTTGGTATAATCTATGCAGGTCCTTAATTTTCCATAGGGTTTCTTGACATGTACTAGATTGGTGATCCATTTTGAGCAGTACACTTCCTTAATGAATCCGTTTGCTTTCAGTTTCTTGACTTCTTCATGCATAGCGTTATATCTTTCTTGATCCAGAGTTCTGTGCTTTTTTCTAATTAGATGAGCATCAGGGTCGATGTCGAGTGCATGGCAGATGATGGCTGGATCCATTTCAACTATGTATGAATGTGTTCAAGCAATTACGTCTACTGATCGCTTTAAGTAGTTTACTAGTTCAATTTGTGCTTCTGCACTGAGATTCTTCCCGATCTTGAGAACCTTTATGGGTACCTTTGGATCAATTTGTACATCTTTAATGTCATCTACTAGGCTCGAACTCTTTTTTTGTTTTCCCTAATCTTGGGTTAATTTCATTTTCTCCTTCCTCATTGGATTGGGAGGTGACTGAGAGTGCTTGTTTCTAAGCTTCTTTAGAGAAGTACTGTGCATACATTAAGTATTATATTCGTTGGTGTCGATCACGTGCATATATTTTCTTCTCTCTTTTCTTACTAATGTTGTGGTCACAGGACGACTTGCTTCATCATTAGTCATGGTACTTCGTGTCAGTTCAGTTTCTAAAACTGGCTCAACCTTTTTTCCATCATCGTTATTATGATCACAAATATTAAAAGAAACAACATAATAGTTTTGAACAATTTTATTTCTAGAGTTAATGTTTAGAAAACAAGATTCCCTAGCTAGTAATTACTCTTCTCTTATTGAACCCATTCCAAAAACAATGTGAAATTTCATGTGCAGATCGAAGTAATTGCCCCAAATTCAATCAGTGCAGGTCGTCCTAAGAATGCATTATACGATAAGAGCCGAACAATGACTAGGAAGCTCCCATAAAATGATTAATAAAGGGTGCAGTTCCGACAATGACCAGTAAGCGGGCTGACTTGATGGGAGTTGTTATAGGATTTGCTGAAGCCATAGATAGGCTCGGGGCTAGGCTTTATCTGGTCATATGCAAACTTGAAAATGACATTTATGAAACTTCAAGAATCCACGAAGAACTTATTCATGGTGCAGTTCGAGATTTGCACCGTAATGACAAGCGGATCCTGATGTGGAAAAACAAATCCAGTGGCATCAGCTGTGGTGAAAATTATGTCATGTGCAAGTTTATATCTTATATCGAATAAGGTTCTTTTTTATACTCTTGCATCCTGCACATACAGCTCTTACACCTTCTTGCTCTTCTGGGAGAAGTGTGGCCCTCCATGGATCGAGGCTATGAGAATAGATGGGCTCCCTGCTTGGTTTTCATTTGGATCTGGAGTGAGGTTCCCGATCCTTTCTTCATTATTCTTTTTTTGGAAGCTGCCTAAGTATCCTTTTTGAATCAACCTTTCTATCTCACTTTTCATGTGTTTGTAGTTGTCTTTATGGTGGTCGTTCGCTCTACGGAAGTGGTCGTATGCTCCGCAGTGGTTCTGCTCTGCCTTTTTCTCCTTGTTCGTTATATTATAAGAAAGCTCGGTATTGGTCATTTCATACATCTGCATAGGAGTATGAGTGAGGGGAGTTTTTTCTGTGAAGTTGAGCTCCTTTTTTCTTTTTGTAAGCGGATGATATTCTTCTACCTCTCTTTTCTTTTCGTAGCTAGAAACAGTTCTTTGAGATTGCACTGCAGACCAGGCCTTTTCCATCATAATACAGCCTTTTGCCATTTCATAGAAAGCCTTTATGTTGTGACATATCTTTCTACTATTTTTGTCCCACATAGCAGTACCTCTTCTGATCCTGGTGTGAACCGCCATTAGTAGTGCGTCTTTACTAGTCGCCCTGATCCGAAGTGCCTCAGATTTGGAGCATTTAACGAAGTTGTGCAGGCTTTCACTCTCATCTTGCTTTACACATGACGTGGAAGTTACATTCATGGATGCTTCTCTCCTCGAATTGAATTGCATAAGGAAATCTATGGATAGTTGTTGCTAAGAGCGGACATCCCCTTATCCATACCTTTAGAACCATCTGGAGGCTGCACCTGCTAAATAATTGAAAAGAGTTTAAATCGAGCTATCCTCCCTGCCTTCAAAATGTCCACATAACACTCGAAGGTGTAGATGTGGTCGTTAAGGTTGGTGGTTCCATCGAATTTGTCAATTGATGGGGATTTAAAGTTGTCAGGAAAATTTGCTTTTATGATGGTCTCACTGAACGGTGAAGAAACCTCTTCGCTTACTTTTACCTCAGTGCTTCGCTAACATAACTTTTCTAGTTGCTCTACACGAGCTTTCAGTTGACGGATCTCATCTTTCTTAGGATATGTTTGGGATGAATCACTCTTGTAAAGTGAAGTGACATCATCATCATCCAGAACAGACTTAGCCTGCTTCTTCAGTAGTGGTGGGTTAACGTTAGCATATTTTAATTTGATCTTTGGATTAGCCTAGGTCTTGCCTTTGAATTTGGCACTGGTTTTTGGATCAACTTCACCGTTCTCATTTCTGAGAGTTTCATTATCTTCTGCGCGCTGCATTGCGAACATAGTTGGTAAGTGAAGGCGATGAGCCATGGATGGTTGAGAAGAGGTTGGCTTAAGAGCAGTATGTTGGGCCGTAGTTTTTTCTAACCTCTTCATGCATTGGTTCATTTGGTTAGTAAAGGCTTAGAATTGTCCGGATGGGGATCGTAAGGGACCTCCGGTGAAGCTTCCACATCAGCTAAGACTTTTGAGGTTATGAAGGGACCTCCGTTTCAGCTAGGACTTTTGAGATTATGAGTGGCTTCTTCGAGATTTTTGAAGCCAAGTGTAATTGTTCTTGTGCGCGGGAGGGGGTAAAATCCATGGTATTGCAATGGTATTTGAATAAATTGCAGGTAAATTTGTAGGAGAGGGAAATCATCCCTTCTTCTAGCGCCAAAAATGTTGGTGAGATTTTTCGTCTGATAAACACTAAGTATTTCATACGAAGTAATCGCGACACTGAATGCATTCGCAGTTACAAATCAATAAAATTAAGTGATGTTAATTTTTTCTCAAAGAAGAATAATTATATTACTTATATGCGTGCGATATTGGAAAATGTAAAAGTTAGAAGTATATAATACTAATTTAGTTGTCTAGAAATTCGAGCTGATGACATACAATAAAGCGGCAAATTAAAATACTAGAAATAGTAAATGAACATGGGAAATACACATTGTTCGGATGTTAAGAAATCCTACGTCTATGTGTGAAATATCATTTCCTTTCTTTTATATTCTTAGCACAAACAAATAATGGAAGAAAGTACAGAGTTTTTTGTTTTGTGTGCTCAAAATAAAGGAAAGGTCTTTCTTCCTGCTATAATGCCTTTTTTATTTATAAGATGTAGTAAAAGCCACAATATAGATTAAACTACATAAAAGCTTATGTGTAAGACATTACAAAAAAGCATAATGATACTTCAAACTCAAAATTAATTTTCTAACAATAGCAAATCATCATAAACGTCGATAGAAAAAAATTTCTAATAAGGCTGAATTTAAACTATCACTATTTCTTTTATTATTAAGAGTAATTTTTCAATTAATATATCAATACGAAATTTTACTTTTTAAGCAAATTTTTGGACATATCATGTTTACTAAATTTATAACTAGGATTAGAGATCCATTTAAAACAAAATGAAGTGATCATATATACTAAATCTCCAAATCAATATTAAGATTATTAAACACTCTTTGGTTTCTTACAAACCAAATACACCAACATGTAATCGTGTTAATAGTATTTAGTTAAAATCTATTGTATCTTTTATAACAAAATCTAAAACTATGCCAATATATTTCATAGTTAATATCCTTATTTGTTATATTGAAATCAAATATACTAAGAATATTTAAAAGAATAAACCTAGTATTACTACACTCGAAGTATAAATGCTTTATATTTTCTATTTTATTATTGCAAAATAAACAATTTTTTTCATTGAATATATTTTTCTTTTTTAACATTTCTATAGTATTTAATTTTTCAAGTATAATTATCTGCATATGTACTTTTGCTTTAGGTAGAACATTCATTTTCCAAAGGTATTTAAATATGTTTGATTTTTCTTCCAAAAATTTTACAAAATTATAAAATGAACGAGATATATAATTTTTACTTTTATCCCAATAACATATTTTTAAATCATTTCCATTATCGATATTATACAATTCTAGCTTAGCACACACTAATACAATTTGAGATAAAGTGACTCCCTCTAGCATATAGTTGAAACTAAATTCCCATGGAAAACTTATATTTGGACTGTATATTTCTGATATCGATAAGTTTTTTAAAATTACGAATTTCCTATAATTCTTGAAAATCCACATTAAGGAAAATAACAGTTGTCCAACAATCATGCCAAAATAAAGTATTATTCCACGAATACATTGCATCGTCAATACATAATTTATAAATATCAAAATTTATTATTATTGATTTCCAAAATTGAGAAATATTACATGTATTTGTAATAGAAAAAAGATGCAAGTTATATTTACGCCATATCGTTGATTAGATTTTATTTCTTTCCATATAAATTTTCATTATAATCATTGAATTTCCATAACCATTTTCCTAATAGATTTAAGTTTTGCAAATTTATAATCCCAAGCCTTACCTTATTTTTAGATTTACAAACCATTTCTCATTTAACAAGACATTTAGAACTGCTATTTGGATTAACCCCACTCCACAAAAAATCTCTTCTAATTTTATCTATTTTATCAGTTATCCATTTAGGATCTCTCCTAAATTTATCCATTTTATCGGTTATGCATTTAGAAGAAAGATAAAACGACATCCAACGTATATGTAATGCAAATAAAACTGAGTTAATAAGAACTATCCGACATGCCCTCGATAAATATTTGTCATTCCAT
This sequence comes from Allium cepa, assembly GCA_030765085.1. Taxonomy (NCBI): domain Eukaryota; kingdom Viridiplantae; phylum Streptophyta; class Magnoliopsida; order Asparagales; family Amaryllidaceae; genus Allium; species Allium cepa. The sequence goes on from CM060934.1 coordinate 187,407,267, forward strand.
TTGGGCAATCTTTTATTAATTTTGTCTATTATGGTTAGTCAATCATTATGTTTAAGTTTTTGTGGCCATATTGAAAAATCCTAAATATTCTATGGGAAATTTCATCGTTTTACAGTTCAACATGTACACAACTTGTTTCTTTACATTACCTATATCATTTAGTAATAGTACTAAATTTTTTTCGAAATTAATTTTTAATCCGGAAAGAAATTCAAAACAATATAGGATAAATTTAAGGCAACAATGTGTTTAGGAAAAAGAGAAGTAAAAATCATAGTGTCATCCGCAAATGATAAGACAAATTGGCCATTTCTTATGATCTCATGTCCTACGTTGTCTAAAATCCTATCGCTAGTGGTTAACTTTATAATCCTAGCAAAAACATCATCCTCTAAATTAAACACAAAAGGTGAAATGGATCCCATTTTTCTACGTCCATGTTTCGATTGAATTTTATTTCCATTTATACCATTAACCATGATACTTGAACTTTCAGTTTTAAATAAAGACATAATCCATTCTATCCGTCTAACACTGAAGCCCCTAACCGATAATAAATCTTTAAGAAAATCCTAATCGGTTGAATAAAAAGCTTTACCGAAGTCAAGTTTTAAAAATGCACATATGATATTATTTTTACAATAGTAATTAATAAATTCTTGTACTATCGCTACCTCAACCGTAATATTTCTACTTTTAATGAAAGCGGTTTGGATATTATCTATTAATTCATTCATTTTGGTATGTAATCTATTAGCTAAAACTTTAGAGATAATTTTAAAAGAACAATTTAGTAATGAAATAGGTCCAAAGTCCTTTAATTGATCATCATCTACTCTCTTATGTAATAAGATTACATTTGCGAAATTAATTTTGCCTAATTGTAATGAACCAACATAAAATTCATTAAGCATTTTAATTATATCATCTTTTAAAACACTAAAGAATTTCATATAATAAACTAGGAAAACCATTCGGCCTGGAGATTTATCATTAGACATATCCTTTATAGCCCTTAAAATCTCTTCTTTCATAAATGGAACATCCAACTTAACTAAATCAATCTTAGCGTCTTCAGTGTACAACGCATCCTAATTAGCCCTGATTTTATGCCCTTTTTTTACTTTCAAACATTTCTCTATAGCAATTGGTAAACCCCTTATTTAGTTCTTTTTGATCATAAATCTTAATATTATTAGTTAGAATGGAATTGATGGTATTACCATATTTCCTACCATTAGCTACTTTGTGGAAAAATTTAGTGTACAAATCATCCTTATCCATCCATTGAATCCTTGATCTTTGTTTCAACATCACTTCTTCTTATAAAATAATTTTATTTAATTCTTCTTTTAAATTTAAAAGCACATTTTTTATAAAGTATTCAAATTCCTTGATTCTTCAATTTTATCAATTTTAAAATCTCATTTACTCTATTCATAGTACAAGGATGCACGCGACACCTCCTCATTGTGTTTCGGTACTAAGTTGCGGTGCATACCTTATAGGTGCTTTGATGCTTTTGCTCATCATCCGAATGTCGAATCTGTATTTAATGAGGTGCGCAGTTGTGCTTCTGTTTTTGAGGCCTCGACCCAGTATTACTCGAGTTTTGGGTTATTGCGTTTTTTACAGCCTGACTTATATTGTGGGTGCAGTTTCCTTTATCATTCCGTAGTTACATATTATCTCATTGCTGCATCACGTGACCTTAGTTTTTGTTCTCTTTCTCTCTTTCAGCTCTTGCCATTGTGAGGGGAGTTCTTTCGGCCCCGTATTTGTATCGATCTTCTCTTGTCTACATTCAAAAAATGTGGGTGTAACGTTGTGCATTCATTTCCCTTTGGGAGATTGTCGACCTTTTGCCGTAAGGTGCGTAGTAAGACATGCTCCCTTACTGCCACTAGGCTATCAAATAAAGGATGAGTTTATATGTTATTATTTGCCTTGTTAGGGACCACCGACCCATGCTGTTAAGTATGTAGCGAGCCATGCTCTTTACTTGCCAGTCGATTATCCATAATGGTGAATTACCGTGCATTTATTTCCTTGTTTTGGGCCATCGACCTCTTCCGCAAGATGCATAACAAACCATTCTCCCCCTACCACTAGATTATCCAATAAAGGATGAGTTTTTATGTGCTCATCTGCCTTGTTGGGGACTATCATTTATGCCCCAAGTTCGTAACGAGCCATGCTCTTCGCTTGTCGGCCGACTATCCATGAGGGGTGAATTATCGTGTATTCATTTCCTTGTCGGGTCCATCATTCTTACTGCAGCCAAGGAACTTTCAAGATAATTTCAGTTTGATCTAGCATCACATAATTAAGCCTAATGCTCAAACGTTGGCCTCAATGCCTCATCGACCATATTGGGTGATCCAATAAAAAATACAAGAGCGCGCCACGACCTACATCCATCACCTAAGTCAGCATCTACTGTCGGAAACACAAGTACAGAAGAAACCGGATTACTTAGAATATGCCCGACCAACTAAGCAAACAACACTTGAAATTGCAACAAAAGAATTCATTCACTTCAAAAGGGCATAGGGGCAGAATGCCTTTTTCATTGGGAATACAATGATATTCTCATCACTATTTAGTTGAAAAGAAGAAAAGAGCAGAGAAGAAGAAGCACATCGATAGCTCTTCCAAGTTAGGCTAGCCAGCACTCTTATCACTACCTAGAAAGCCTCTGGCTTCACCGAAGAAGCACTTCAAATGATCGCTACATGGACTATGGTTGGTAGGCATGGGTCAAGTTAAAGCAAAGTTTGATCCAAGCGGAAGTTTCTAGCCAATGGTTTGAGCTGCAATCAACAAACAACAGTTCAAACACCAAAGGGCTTTTTCTTTCCTCAACATCCCAACTAAATTTGATAAAGAGACATGCGTGCAAAAAGTTTGGAACAAAAATAGATGATGAAGCCAGCGATTTTTTCTCAGTAAAGAATTGTGAAAGATTCACAAGCTTTGAAAGATTTTCACGAAGAGTGAGTTTGTGGGCTCAAAGAAGAAGAAGAATGAGTATTTATATACCCTCATCTTTGATCGCATGCGCTGAATTCAAACGTAAAAAGAATCCCAACCGTCCAGAAGGGATCAGTATTAAGTCAAACCTTGCACGTGGGTGACATGTCTCTGCCACATTTGAAAAAATGAAACGTCACGGCCAATTGCAAAAGGCCATTAGGAAATGGCATAAAATGCTTGTAGAGCTATCAATCTACAAAATTTGTACGATTTTTTTTCAAACCTGCACCCGCAAGCGGAGGTATTGAGAGACAAAATGTTGCTCAATTTTTCTACATCATTATTTGGTTTCTCTGTTTACTTATATTGTAAAAATAATAATAATCTCATTTTGACTTTTGAAAATATTTCTAGTGATAGCTGTAGCATTACTGGCTTTATTTCTGTGTCTCAAAATGGAGGATGTTACACCGCTTGTCACACTAAGTTCCTACACTCTACACACATCAAAGTACCTACATTCCCTTTCTTTATATCAGAGCGGCTTTCACATTATTATATTTTCCTAGATTATAAGTGGTCTCAACATTTTAATTTATTTAAATCTTTAGTCGTCATTATTGTCCCATATTTAACGTTGTTTACACAACACAAATACTTCAAGAGTTATAACCAATATAAAACTTGAAATTGGGGATTAAGTAATATCTTTGTATATCAAAGAATTAAGACCACAATCAACTCTAAATCAGGCATCACGGCTCATCTCATGTGTTCGAAACTGTTTAAAATCATATGCAATCACACTACCCCGTTGCATAAGGTTAACTCTAAGACCTATACCACTTGCATTTATACAAACATAAAGTTCCTCATCTTTCTACATCATAAGCACTATAACACCTGTCAATGTCTCTTTCATCTTCATAAAAGCTTCCTTGCACTCATTCAACCCAACAAAGTCAACATTTATCTTTGTTAAGTTAGATAAATGTTAAGTTGGTTAATTGTGCGACTGTCTTGGCGAAGTCTTGTTTAAATCTTGGTAACCTACCAAATCGATATAACATACGATCTCATTCATATTCCTTTACCTTCTTCAATTTTCAATAGCAGTGACCTTTGTTGCATCCATATAAATACATACTTTGGAAAAATATGTACCCCAATGAACTTAATTCTCTTCTTTTAGAAGACATTTGACGAAATTTCCTTGCGGTTTTCCTATTTTACAGCAAACAAGTCAACATTTGTAGCAGATTTATGACTTTCATATAATAGTAGAACATCTTTGATGAAGATATGAGAAAAAGAACATCGTGTAAATAATTTGCAAATCATTGTCGCTTGTACAGTATTTCAAATGTTCTTTGAGGTATCATAAAAAACACATCATGATGTACAAAAGATGCTTCTTGTGCTTTTCAATTTTACTGAAACTTAGGTTGCATTTTTTGCGAAGTGAAGAGGGAGGGGGGAAAGACATTTCGAAATGGACACAAAAGACGAAAGTTCGATGGAAAAGGGATATGTTTTTGTTTTACGAAAGCGGGTAGCGAAAGGAATGACTGTTTATACTCATTTGTATTTGTATTTGTGTTAAATTATTTTAAGTATTGTTTAAAAGAGGTTAACAATTGATATAAAATGTAGATTATTAAAAATTGCAAACAAAAAACATTGAGAAAGAAATTGGTACATCGAGGTTTTTTAAAAAAAAGATACAACCAAATACTTGAAAGAAAATACCAGGATTGAAAGTGTGTAATGATTTTTTTTAGAAAATATTTGTGTGACAGCTTTTCAAACGACTATCGACCTTACTTATCAGGTCCTGAGGGGTTATAGTGAAACATCATATCGAAAAAGCCACAGATGCTATCGGTGTCGTATTTTATTTTTAGGTATCGTTTGTTTCAGAGAAAAAGCACTTTTTGAAGTGCTGAACAAAGGCACTTAATATATTCAGCAGTTTTAAATTTTTTTGGTTGGAATACTTGGTCAGCAAAACTCAGTCAAACCAGCAAAATATCAACAAGCAAATATACAGAGCTTATTTCAACTTCTGATTCAGCAGTAAATATTTTCCAAGGAATACCCCTATTTGTTTTCCTCACTATTTACAGCAGCAACAGCTATTTCAAAAGCATAGCAGTAGGTCCCTGATTGCACAGCAGAGGTAATGATTTTGTACTTTTCTTTGTTTGTTACTGTACGTCAGTTAATTTCTGAAACCTCTTTATCAAACTCTCATGTATTATCATAACATATTTTATGGAAATCTCGTACCGTTTTTTTGAATTACTCTTATGTGGACGAGATTGCAACAGAGTTGAGCTAGACGTAATGATTTCTGTACAGGAAATCGGGATGTCAAAATTAAATGTATTGCAATACTTGTGCGACATTCCTAGCATCTTCCCAGGGAATGTAAGAATGTAAAACTTTTTTCATTCAACAAGAGCAATAAGAATTATATTAGCAAGGAAAAAAGATTTTTAATCATGAATGATGGAACAACTGGCTGACAAAGTATGCCATTAGTATTCCCATATAATGGGTTTTTATTTTTCATTCCAGTATAAACCAACGTGTATGCAACGTAGCATTATATACATGTTTTATAAAGCTATGTTCAACTATCTCTGGTTTGAATATTACAACAGGAGTATAATATTATGTATTTTATAAAGATAATATTATGTGTTTTATAAAGATAACATTACAACAGGAGTATAATAGCACTGACATAGCTACATGCAACCTCTTATGTGTTTTATAAAGCTACGTTGGATTATATTTTATTTCATTCTTTGTCTGAATATAGTTAATTCTTTTGGATATTGTTTTAGCTAATTGCCAAGTTCAACACAAGGTGGTAGATAACAAGTATTGTTTTAGAATGTCATTTCGTCTCAGTTTATTACTTGACCAAATGTTTACCTTCACCAATTCTAGTTTACCTTCACCAATTCTAGGCAGAAATGCCATAACAAGATAGTGTAAAGGCTGCAACGAAGAAGAAGCTAAAAATATACCATTTATTTAAAATACAAGTACCATTAAATAAAGAGTTCAAAAGAAGAGATGACCCATTGTCTCTTTTTGCTCATTACATAAAGAACATAACTCATAAATATTGTAACTCATAAATGTTAATTTTCCTTGAAACCAATTAGTATTTACCTGGGAGAAGATTTTTAAGGGTCCTGAAAACACAAATTGACATATTTGGGAAATGCATTTTTTCTTGGATCACGTTTTCCCATTGAACTTTGTCGTACTTTTTCTAATTGCTTGATACAAAATTTTAAATTAGGAATGACATCATGTAAAAAGTCTAAAAGTAAATGTGCGGACAATGAAGTAACCGTAACTACCAAGAGCAGGGCCGCTTTTGCTGAAAATCCTAAAATGGAAAAACACTTTCTTGAGTTATGCGTAAGAGAAGTCGCCAATCACGGGCGTAAAGGAGCTTCTTTGACTTTAGACTCATGGAAAAGACTAGAGAAAGAGTTTAACACAAAGTGGGAAGTCAACTACAAACATAAGCAATTCAAAAATCATTATACTTATTTAAGAGATGATTATGCACTTTGGACTAAAATAACCGGACTATTTGAACATGGATACTGTGCTGAGACGAACACCATACTTTGGCCTCTAGAAAAATGGAATGAGATCATTAAGGCAAGTTCAATACATATGCTTTACGTTGTGTTAATAATAATTTAATTATTTTTCTCACATCGTAAAATTAATTTGTCATGTTTATCTCATTGAACAGCAACGTCCTAAAGCACGAAAATTTCAAAATAATCCTTTAGAAAATATTGAGATGTTGAAGGTCATTTTTGAAAGTACTTTGGCAAAAGGAGACAATGCATGGTCCTCTGCATCATCTGATCCACCACCTAATACAGGTAACATTCAAGTGGAAGATGATATTACAACAGAAGATGATATAGAGATAGAGGAAGATCGTTTGCATACTTATGTGGAAGATGAGTTTTTTGATGGAATTGCAATCATCGAAGAGCATAACAGTTCATTTAATGAGAAGAATGGTGATAATGTTTCTACTAAGTTTAAACCTCCTCCATCTACAAAAAGAAAGCGTAATTCAGGTGGTGAATCAGTGAAAAAACAAATTGAAGATTTAGTTGGAGTTCTAAAAGACCAAATTGACAAGGAGGAGGCTGGAAAGGGACCTTCGATAGAAGATGTAATTGTTGCGTTAAAAGAATTAAAGAACATGAGTGCTATATCCCAACAGGAGTATATCAAAGCTAAAGTATTATTTTGCGAAAAACCAGAGATGAGGGTAGCTTTCTTGGATGAGGAGAGTATACTTAACAGACTTGAATTTTTAAATTACGTGTTAGGCATTTAATAATGTATGATTAGCTTTTTATTTTAAAGAACGTGGATTTAGTAGGTTTTATTTCCAAACAAATAATTGTCAAGAGCTACAAAAGTTATGTATGTCCAGTTGACGTGTTGTATGTAGCTATGTCAGTGCTATTTTATTGAACATAGTACATATTTGTCTTTTTTTTAAGTTAATACATATTTCATGCTGGATAGTAGAGTTGTATGCTGTAACATATTGAGGGTATTCACTTATTTTACAATTGATGTGCATTTTACTTGCAATTTAAATTTCTCATTGCAAACATGGTACTAGTGAAGAGTATATGTAATGTCGTCATAGATGGCCTTTTTTGAGTTCATTATATGAGCTTTAAGTAATGCATCTAATAATTTATGTTTTTGATATTTTAGGATGATGCCAAAAAAAAGGTTGCTTATGATGTTATTATCACTTTTAATATTGCTTAAGGTCAAGAAACGTAAAAATGGTAGACAAAAAATTTTGACTTCTTCCCTTTCTGGAAAAGAGTACATGAAAGTGCTCTTGATCGGTCCTTCAGTTGCGATGTATGATAAATTTAGAATGGATAAATCATCTTTTATGAAGTTATGTTGCTATTTTCGACAGAAGAATTGGCTGGTGGACAGTAAATATATCGATGCCGAAGAGAAAATGACAATGTTTTTATCCATCATATGCCATAACTGTAGAAATCGTATTGTTAGACATCGTTACCAACATTCAGGTCAAATAGTCAGCAAGTATTTTCATGAAGTTTTGTCAGCCATGAGAGATTTCGCCCAAGAAATGATAATTCCGCCAGATTTTGACAAACTTGTTGAAAATATACAATCACATGTACAACTAAGAGAAGGTCCTTTTAAAGGTGCAATATGGACATTGGATGGTACTTTAGTAGATGCAAATATTCTAATACGAGATCAAATTCCATTCAGAGGCAGAGGTCGGAGTAATTGTTATCAGAATGTTATGGCGGTATGTGATTTCGATATGAAATTCATATATGTCATGGCAGGATGGGAGGGAGTAGCTCATGATTCCAGGGTGCTCAATGAAACAATTCGCAATCCTGTTAATAATTTTCCAATCCCTCCTTTATGCAAGTAAATTCCATGAATTTAGTTATAATAATCATGTTAACGTATTGACTTGTTTTTTTTATCTTACTATAGATAAGTATTACCTTTGTGATGCGGTTTACACAAATACCAGAAGCTTTCTATCTCCTTATCGCAACACGCGTTATTGGTTGAAAAGTTACAGAAATAACACTGCGACAATTAAAAAAGAAAGATTCAACCATGCACATGCACGATTAAGAAATGTCATCGAACGAAGTTTTGGTGTACTAAAGAAAAGATTTCTCATTTTAGTTAAAATGCCTCCATACAAATTTTTCCACCAAAGAGATATTGTTATTGCATGTATGGCGATACACAACTTTCTACGTCGCGTCTCACTAGATGACAAATTATTTTTGGAAGCCGAGCAAGAAGAAGATGCTGCAAATGATGAAACAAGCCATGAAATTGATAATCAAGAACCACCTCAGGCTCCACCAAGTCATAGTGAAGTATTTTCATCCGAGTCGCAAGCTTTCATGGCAAATTTGGGTGATCAAATTGCCGATCTTGTCTAATTTGTGGCGAATATAATATTATTTTCAATAAACGGTTTTGCTTTTAATTTCCTGTAGAATGTCATTGAGTATTTTTCATTTGTATTTGTCACTCATGCCATGTACTTTCATCGTACTGTTCAACTGATAAATGACATTAACAACAAAGGATAAATTTGTCAACTATACGTTATTACAATAAGACATATCTATAACCAGCAATCAATCAAACAACATTTCAACATTCAGCATTCGGCATTCAGCACCCACTATTCAGCATTCAGCTTCAGCATTCAGCATTCAGCCATTTTAACAAACGAAGCCATAGATATTATCAGTGTGATATTTTATTTTTACGAGAAATGCAACATTAACATTAACATTGTTTTTATAATATGTTTATTGGTTTATTTTTATTTTACTAGAAATAAATATTTTTATAAATCATAAATACTTATAATTTTTTAAGGTTTATTTAAATTCATTATCATCTTAAAATTTTATTCTTTTATCATTCATTTATCAATGACATTTTGAAGCTTTTATTCAAAACTACAAGCAGCTAAATGTTTGTTTGTTGTTGCATGGCCACTGCACTGTTGTACAGATTCTTCTCTCTTTTTTTTTTCTTTCTTTTTTTATCCTTTCTTTTCTTTTTCCATGGCTAACCTAGTTGCAATTTTTCTTTCATAAAACATTATTTAAATTTGTTCATTTTGAAACGAAGATGATAAATGTTGATTCTAAGGTCGAGATCTCGCACAATGATCCTCCGTCTCACTCATCGCCCCCTCCTTCTCGACTCCACCCCTAATCATCTTTCTTCTCGAAACACCCCTCGTTTTTACGCTAATTACTCAAATTGCTCCTCCAACGTTATTTTTCCTATAAGAAGTAGAGTTGCTAATTGTACTTCCATAGTTTCCCTCTCCCCTTCCTCGTATTTCTCAGCTTCTTCTTATCTCAAAGGGTTCAGTACGAACAGTACTAGAGGAGATATGAGTGACGATAGCGTGTCGTATCTATCGCAGAAAGATGCGGCGGAGATCGATGAAATTCTCATGGGACCTCTTGGATTCAGCGTTGAGCAACTCATGGTTCGCTTTTTATTTTTTAAACTTTCATTTCGGTTGTGTTAATTTTATTTAATTCACGTGACTAATTTTCCGTAATGATGTATGTAGGAGCTGGCAGGATTGAGTGTCGCTACTTCGATTGTGGAGGTACTGAAAATTTCACTTATTATCATTATTTTTTTTTTTAATTTTTTTGAAAATTATCTTCTTTTGTCCTTTAAGCACATCTGCTGAGAAGTTAGCTGTTCATCCTAGAGTATTGACTATGATTGAAATAGTTCAAATGCACACATTTGTCATATTATGTCGAAGTTGTTTCATAGCTGAACACTTAAAACATCTCCAATGGATTTAGCCCTGAATATTCAGGTTGAAAGTGGGAGAAAAACCGAAGTGTCAGATGGGCGCCCTGAGTTTCCAGTGCCCCTTCAATGAGAGTCTGAAGATCAGACGTCCATTTAATGAGCTGAGAGGCTGTAACCAAATCGGATGCTTGAAATCTGGGTGCCCATTAAGTGGGTTCCTGACGTTAGACTCCCATTAAATGGGAGCCCAGTTACAACTCAGTTTCCTGAATTGAAAGCTGAAGATTACCCTAAATATTACAGCGTAATCTTTCTGTTGGGCACGCGTAGCTGAATATTCGTCTTGAATTTCGAGCTGTTGGAGATGCTTGCCCATTTGCCTTTTGGATAAGATCATGGAAAGGCCCTTTCAAGTTCAAATTACCATTGTAGTGAGAAGTTTTCTAATGCACCCATGTTTCATGTGCCACTTCAATAAAGAAATATAAATGTGATGTCAATGCTATTTAGTTACACACCCTTTTGTTGAAATTGGGTGATTTCAAAGTTTAATCAAGAAGGTTAACCGACCAAGGTTATGAGATTTAGATATGCATTAAGGCCCTATCAAAAAAGTGTTTGGCAACAACGTTTTTTCTCTCTCTCCTTATAAGTCAAAATTTAACTAATTTCATAAGCAACAAAGACTTATAAGTTACTTTTGAGAGAAGTAACTTGTAAGTCACACTGCAACAGGTAGTTGCCAAACAGGCCCTAAGTGTAGCTATAAACATCAGAAAACGATTTAAAAGAGGGCAATATGAGATGGGGTGGCGGATATTAGTGTGTAATTTAGATGTATATAAGTAAAGAAGCACAATATATTAATTAATATCACTTGCGTCAAACTTGAGGGGATCAACTCACCCATATTGAGTAAAGGTGGCTTTGTATGGACCATTTAGGGTGATAAGGTTCATTAAGGGAACATATCTACCATAGAAAAGTTGGGACATGTTGCTCCATCACCGGAAGAGACATTGACACTAGAGTGTGCGAGATAAAGTGGTAAGTGAAGGGGCCTGTCGAATTTGATCAGAAGGTGATTTGAAATTAGGCGAGAATTGAAAAAATAGAGGTTGCAACATTAGAAGAGCAGTCACAACGAGGCCTCAAATGACGGGGTTTGTAAGTCAATTATATGGTTATGGTCCAGTGCTATGCACTATGAATTGAAAAGAGAATTTAATATGCAAGAAAATATAATATTTCTATATGCACTTTCCTGATGAATTAATAATGTTTATGATGTCCTATAATGTTCTTGACTTTACATGGTTGGTTACTGCTTATACTTATTGCATAAACAGGTCTACAAATCAAGTGAATATAGCCGTGTACTAGTAATTTGTGGTCCAGGAAATAATGGTGGCGATGGTCTAGTTGCTGCAAGACACCTTCACCATTTTGGATATAAACCATTTGTCTGTTATCCCAAAAGAACAGAAAAACCTCTTTTTACTGGGTTGGTTACTCAGGTATTTGAAGTAGATATCTGATATTTGGCGTGTAAACTCAGTTTTATTGAAGTCTAACCTAATTTCTTACGAACCTCAATGTAGTTGGCATCACTAGCAATCCCATTCTTATCGGTTGAAGAAATGCCTCTGAGTTTATCAGATGACTTTGACCTAGTCATAGACGCAATTTTTGGGTTCTCTTTTCATGGTACTGCATTGAATTCTCATTCTTTTGACTGAAGTAATTAATATAAATTATGCACCATATCTACTACGGTTGCCCCTTGAGATATTTTTGAACGTTAAGTGTTACTGATTTGCAGACAAACAGCTGCATTAGTCCATTATGGTAGTTTTGGTTTTCATTATTCTTCCTTTTCTCTCAGCAAATTCACTTGAACAACATTGCTATCTCCTGTGGCGGAGCCAGCCCATGATTTCAGCTAGTGCAATATTATCATTGTATAAAAACTTACTAAATAGAAAATGTAAACACTGTACATATGATCCTACATTCATTAAACACAAAACTCCATAGCTTATTATCATAATTTCATTTTTGCATCACCATTTTATAGTTGAAAATATAATAACCATTGATGAAATAATAAAATTAGGCTTTTATTGTGTTGATTTTATTTTCAGATAGGGCCATAATAATATTTAAGATGGGGCCTAATACCAGATTTATATATTTTTGTGCTATGATTGACCATTTCATCTAGGGCTTAGCCCAAGCTAGCCAATACCTGCCTCTGCCCTGGTTATCACCCATACATGTTAATAGGTTTGTGTGAGGGAATATTTTCTCTTAGCACTTAACACTCGGTAGCTCATTCTTTGATGAGTTGCATGACTCTTATGCATCTCTTGATACATGTTGGTATTCCATCAGGGTGAATATAAACATTCCAATTCTGATGAAAAATAGCACCATTGAAGGCTAAACCACATGTGAATATAAACATGCCATTTCTGTAGCTAATTGTGTTTTATCTTCCTTCGTAAAGGTAGTCCAAGAGCACCTTTTGATTATCTAATCCAAAAGATTGTTTCCTTGCATGGCATCGACAATGCCCCAAACAGAAAGCCTGCAATTGTTTCTATTGATATTCCATCAGGGTGGCATGTTGAAGAAGGAGATGTCAATGGTGATGGTATTAAACCTGACATGCTGGTAAGTATCCTATAATTTCTGATTCACCACTCATTCTATATTAACATCTGCTGTAACCTAACTTCTTCTAAAATGTTTCTTAATTCTCTCCACTGATCCCCAAATCAATTTTGCCATACTTATATTAATAAATAAATATAATTTCGAAGTACTTATAATTTAAAAATTAGGAATTTTACGAAAAAAGTCAAATATTTCGAAAAAAAATCAAATATCTTTTTTTTAATGTACCAACTTCTTCAAAAAAGTCAAATATTTGAAGGAACTAAATATTCACAAATAATTTTTTTAAAGAAAAACGAAAATTTTGTTATAAAGTTCATTTTATGGAATTTAAATTTAAATTAAACACAGTAACATGGTATTGATTATCAAATATATATACGGAACAAAATTATTCAAATATCCTAATCTACCTAACATAGTGTTAATTATCTTATAACAGAACAGATATGACACCAGTTTTCACAGTAATAGTTCTCTCATAGCTGATAGAAGAAAGCAATCAGTCATATTAAATATGTCATTTCATTACCTTCTTCAGTGTACTTCACTTTAACTATATCCCGAATCGATCCATGGATGTACTGCACTATTTATAGGTATCACTGACTGCTCCGAAGCTTTGTGCAAAGAAATTCAGTGGCCCACACCACTTTCTAGGAGGTAGATTTGTCCCACCATCAATTAAAGACAAATATGGACTTATGCTTCCTTCATATCCTGGTGCCTCCATGTGTGTAAGAATTGGTAAACCTCTATCAATAGACATCTCATCTCTTAGAGAAAACTACATTTCTCCTGATCTGCTAGAAGATCAAGTGAGTGCGGACCCTATTGATCAGGTAATTTGAACTTGCCAAATGCTAAGTTCAAAAAAAAAAAAAAAAAAAACTTGTTCCGCAAACATAATAGAATTTGAATAACATGCAGTTCCGGAAGTGGTTTGATGAAGCAGTTGCAGCTGGTTTGCGCGAACCTAATGCTATGGCATTGTCAACTTGTGGAAATGATAGAAAACCGTAAGTTAATTTATTAAGATTTCAAACTATTGATTTTATTACCTGCTAGTTATGAATGTTGTATTTGGAACAAGCAAGTGAGTTGTGATGTTTGCACAGTTCGTCACGAATTGTACTTCTAAAAGGAATAGACCAAGGTGGATTCGTCTGGTTAGTGATTTTTAAATACAGTTTATAACTTGGCTATGTGCATTTTGATTATTTGGTTCTTTAAAACTACATACTTTTGCTGTTTAAGGTACACCAACTATGGAAGTCGAAAGGGTCGAGAATTGTTTGAGAATCCTCATGCATCACTCAATTTCCATTGGAATCAACTTAATCGTCAGGTCATGAATTCCACTGTTCCGTTCCTTTACTTGATTTTACCGTCAGGTTATGAATTCCACTGTTCTGTTCCTTTACTTAATTTTATCCCGGATTGAATACGATAATCAAGTCCAACATTCACATATCAGTGTCAAAAACCAGATAAGGTATCATAATATCATGAGTATGATTGTAAATTATTATTATGTACCCAATAAGTATCTGTCGAAGAATAGTCATTTAAGGCTTTAAGCATTGTCTCACACACATATTGAGTGAGGTTTGGGCTCAATTGGTAATCAAAACCATAATGGCTTTCGCTTTTGTTAAAAGACTGTTATACCATAATGTTTACAAAGATAATATATGCTCTCGACGATTAATGCTTATATCTGAAACGACTAAACCTATAAATACGAAAGGTTTATTCATTCCGACTATATCCGAAGCCAAAGTAATTTTCTTATGAACTTAAATGCTTAATACCGAAAGCCCATGTAGTACAATAACAAATAGCCCAGATGGCGCAATATACATATAACATAGCTTGATACTACTCCAAATAAAATGATCTCGATCAATATTTACGATCAATGAAGTCAAATATCGTATTTCATTATGATACGAGCTCCTTAAAGCTCCAAATGGACAACAAGTATATTATCAGATTAAAGGTCAGAAAGTCCCTTCAAGCTTACTGTGTGGATTAATCCACGAGTATGACCACCTATCCTTCAACTTCAAAACCGAGCTCATATAGATGACTAAGATAAGCCAAAAGCATCTAACAAATTAACATTGATCTGACAATGCCGTGACTAAACAATTATCTCAAGTCAAAAGCGCAACATCAGAAATCAATAGGCTAACAATGTCTCATCAAAGCCATAGAGCTATCACTAAACAATTCAATCAAAGAGTAAAGCCAAGCCACATGCTTGATCAACAAATTAACAAATTATAAGTCATCAATCCGTGTGACTCGACATGCAGCCAAATTATGATAAATGTAGCGATCAAGGTCCTTCAAATAGTCAAGTCAGCAATCCACGACATCTCCAACTATTATAAGCAGAGTGGCCACCATCAAGCAAAGGACTACAAGTGAATAACACAACTCAACTCTATTAAAATCCTCATTTTTTGTTTCCTCTAATTGTGTTCAAGTAAGCTTTGTGTGAAGAAATTGATGCTGGCAGTTGAACTAATTGTACATTTCCGGGCATTAGAGCGAATAATAAGATCAATGATCTACACTGGATGTAGGGATCTTCCTAAACCACTATAAAACTCTGGTGTCGTTTACTGGTTTTGGATTTTACTTTCTTACTGCTTTAGCTGACTCTTGACGCTACTATCTCGGGTTTATCTTTTTTTTTGATGAAAGAGTGATCCTCGAAATGAGGAGAGCACTCAAAATTATTTATTACTATATACATCCAAAAGCTAATAACAAGCCTGATAGCTAGCGACATATCTAATTATCAAAATGACAACCTTGTGGATCATCAAATAGATGATCAGCAAAAATAGATGTAAAAAACAATGAAAATTAGCTAATATTACAACATGATATGATAACCTAATCTAAGAATCTAAATGCATTGGCGGGTTGATAGCGAGCTGAACACTGATGCTGATCTGACCCAATGCTGACATACGATAACGCTGATGCAAAAACAGGTGCTAGTGCGGTGGAAAAAGACTGCTAATGACGCTAAAACATTGCAGGGTGTAATGCAGGTTGTCAATCTGGAACTGGATGTGGGAATGAATAGGAGGCTGCCATTACTAATGATGTTGCAGTGCAGAACTCTGAGGGTATGAACAGGATGTGGGTTTATTGCAGTGTAGGCGAGGTTGCAGGATGTAATGAAGTACTATGTGAAATGAATGCACTGGTACAATGTGAAACGAGCAAGCATCAGTGCGAGAAGAAGAAGCATGACGCCAGCCCATTGTAGACGATACAAAGGTACTGCAGTGTGCCCATCTCTTGTGACTGCTAGCATTTATCTGAATCAAATATGAAGGCATATGACAGTGCTGAGTGTCCCATAGAATAACAATGGGCACTTGAACTGCAAACACATGTCGTAGCGGTTCAACACTTCAATAGGCTGTAGAAAACTAAGGGAGACTACAGATTCGACGATGCAGAAGAGAGTTGAAGCCTTGACATGCACATGCACGCTGAGCAGCAAGCTGAGAGATGTTGAAACGTGGTTATGCACAAACGAATCATGATGGTGCTAGCTGAAACACTCACGCCTGCACTTGGTCGTACACATGCACATTGAAACGAACTCTGAGCTGATGGTACACTGGCATCTCAACCTGTAGGAGGAGAGATGCTTGTAGCTGAGGTTGAAGGAGTGCAAGGCAAAAACCACATGCACATGCACAATCTGATGTTGCAATGTGATTGAGGTGGGTGATCCGATTGAAGGTGGAGCCCCGTGATTCTGACTGGAAGAGCAGATGGTGCTCGCAGCCTCTGGCTGAGAGACTAGAAGTTGCAGAAGATCTCTGACGCGATCAGCCTGACATGCTAAAAAAGAGAGAGGGAAAAGCGCACACATTGTACATGCATGCATATTTACATACATAATACACATACATAATATGGAGAGTGAGACGCTAAAAAGGAGGAATCTTTGGTGGTAATTTTCAAGTTAACTCTGGTTATAGAGTTTAATTTGTCATGTAAAACTGTTCACAGATGAAACTTGCCTGTTTTTTTCTTCTTTTCTTTTTGGGGTGTTTTTTTGTTTGTTTTTTTTTGTGTGGGGGGGGGGGGGGGGAGGGGGGGGGCATTGATTCTCCAAGTCGGTTTGAAGTAACTAAAATCTTTTGTTCCTGAGCAGATTGGGAAATTATATATCGACTTGGGGGTCTAACTTTCCTTTTTATCCCAACACCATACCAGTTGATTGCGATAATTATCGATATTATAGTTTTCAATCATGTTGATTAATCGTAGGTATTGACTAAGAACATTCCCTATTAAAATTCTGATTAAATGAGATATTCCAGTTGAAGGACGACTGAGATCTGTATGCTGTTTTGATGAGGTCATTTTTATTATTAGAGGCCAAAACAGATCAGATAGGTCGTGCTTTAATGCGATGGGAGATATCCATGGCTCGTTCCAGAAGGATGTCTTATCTCCAGAGTGAACATCGTATTTAATTTCAATTCAAAAAATATGATATAGGTTGGAAATGTTTTTCCAAAAAAGAGATTATTTGGTTATTATGTACGTTAGGATTTTTTTGATCCATTGTTGTAGAAGTTACTGATAATATCTTTCCAAGTGCAAATTTCATCGTTCAAGAATTTCCAAATCCATTTACCAAGCAAGGAGATGTTTAAGGTCTTTAGATTAATGATACCTAGGCCTCCTTGGATTTTATATTTGCAAACAAGGCTCCAGTTAATGAGGCTCCAGTTATCTCGGGTTTATTTTTAGACTCTGGGATTCCGTTTTTTTTCCTCAGAACTTCTTTCTGAAGGCTGAAGTGTTAGGGCAACCAAAAACTAACTAACATAGACTTATTGATTTTTTTTTAAAGTCAAAACGTTTGTTTGCTATAACAATCATCTATAAGCTCTGAAAAAAACGATCGCCAAGTCCGCTCTTTAAATTAAAAGAAGAAAAAGGAAAAAAACCGAGTGCTTTTAAAATAATTAAAAGGTAACCTTTATAACTTGTCTATTTTTGCATAATCAAGTCAACCTTCCGACTTTTGATCAAAAAAATAAGAAAAGCAACTTATTATTAGCTATCCAAAGGATAGTTTGATCAGACTCAATAACCCTACTATTAATAAAGTGGATACACTTTGTTGTTTCAAACGTAGTTAAAGTTACATATACCCCTTTAAATTTTCACATTCTATCGTATCTCTATAGTACATGCATACATGAGCTGATTGTGCTCATCATAGCTCAGTCAATATAAACAAACTGAGATAATCCTAAAATTTCAGGTGAGAGTAGAAGGAACTGTGGAAAAAGTTTCCGATGAAGAATCTGAGAAATACTTTCACAGTCGTCCTCGTGGAAGCCAGATTGGTGCAATTGTCAGCAAACAGGTCTTGCCACTTCATGCAGCTTTGCAAGTTCCATTTGAATTCATTTTGAAGTTTTAAACGTAATTTTTATCTTATTCGTACCAGAGTTCTGTTATTGCTGGAAGGCATGTGCTTCACCAAGCATACAAGGAGTTGGAAGCAAAATATTCTGATGGGTCGGTTATTTCAATTTCATGTTCTCACGAGCAAATAGACTTCTATAATCGTGCATTTCAATTGCAAATTTCATTGTATCCCCTATTTCTAAATTTCGTTTAGACCTTGGACCCAAAAAATAGTATCCTGATGTACTGGCATGGTTCTACATATGATGTCTTAAGATGACATGTTAATGTGAAGGAATGAAGATGATCTCACTTTACATAGAGTGCTCACTATACACCATATTCTGTTATTGCAGAAGCGTAATTCCTAAACCAGACTTTTGGGGCGGATATAGACTCACTCCAACCCTCATTGAGTTCTGGCAAGGACAGACTTCTCGCCTACACGACCGGTTAGCTCCGTACATAGACCTTAAACTAGATAGTTATTGTTTCATATCATAACCTTTCGTATGTATTTTCCTGTTGTAGGTTGCAATACACTATCAGAGATAACAATGGAAACCGTGAATGGATCACAGAAAGACTGGCTCCATGACTCGTGCCTGCCCTATCTTCCTTATAACAAGTTAGTAATCTTGAGACTGATTATATATGCCATGTATTTCAGTGTTTAATGAATTTTACAATCTAAGGGCTCTATTGTAA
The DNA here is from genome assembly GCA_030765085.1 of Allium cepa. Taxonomy (NCBI): domain Eukaryota; kingdom Viridiplantae; phylum Streptophyta; class Magnoliopsida; order Asparagales; family Amaryllidaceae; genus Allium; species Allium cepa. The sequence goes on from CM060934.1 coordinate 187,426,494, forward strand.
TCTTTTGATAATGTGATAGGTAAATGGAACCAATCAGTATCGTTGTATGAAGAAGCAAAATCCAAATGCTAAATGGAGCAAAATACTTGGTATACTTGAAGATGAAGCTTTATATTGTGTTTTGTGCAACTTTTATGATATTGATTTGTATGTAATTTCTAGCTTTTGTTACTAAGATTATAATTTACTGGCTCCATCTGTTAGTTCTTTATCATATTTGAGATGATGCAAATTCTACTTTTTGATTCTCATCGATTACATCTTGATAACATCTTTTGTTATATTATGCTCCAGTTTCTTTTTCATTTTATAAATTTTGCTGGTGTAATTTGTCTGTCTTTGCTTTGCTGCAGATAGGACTGTTATGGTAACTAATATTGTTCATTTTATGAAAGAATAAGTTTTAGATACAGGCTTCTAAACAAACATGTTATAAAATAGATATCGTTCGAAACTTATTATAAAAATAACTTTAGTTTTCACTGGATGGTTTTTGTACATGAGCACTTTAAAAGAGTGCGATTGTACAAATTTAATTTTTCTTAAAACTACAAGCACGGGTGCAAATTTAATAATGTAAAAATTTCAACTTGTTCAAAATCGGTTTTATCTTTATTAATAGTTGATTTGAAAGCGCAATCTTTTAGTCCGACCGTGAACTTTCGAAAATACCCTTCACTCATATATAATTCAAGTATTATCTATATCATTCCATTTACAATAGCTTAAAACAAAAAATAATTTATGTTATTTCTAACATATTATTTCTACGCTGGATTGGGTCAATTCAAACTAAGTTAAAACTTGAATATTTTAATGAATATATTTAGGTTTGTATGTTCACTAAAATGAGAATAGATCAAATACGCATATCTAGATACTAAAATATTCTTCTAAATAATTCGACACGTTATAATATTTTTGATGTCGCATTTTTTGGTATTAGTGCTGACTAAAAAAATGCTCATTTATCTTAATATCATTTTAAATTGAATCCAACTTCTTTTATAAATTCAAAATTCCCCTTTATGAATATTATCAAATCTTAATATCCCTTAAATATAGGATCCAATAAATAAACATTCATAAATATTACTAAATCTTAGGGTTGTTTAAATATAGTATGCAACAAATAAATTTTCTTTACAAATTCAAAACTTCTCTTTACAAATATTACCAAATCTTAATACCAATAAAGTAAGATCCAACAAATTAACTTCTTTTACAAATTAATAGAAACAAAAATTCAAACTTCCATCAATGCATATGTTGCAACTAAAATAGAATCAGAAAAACAAAAATTCAAACTAACAACAAATAAACTTTTAAATATGTTAAACATGTTCACTTTATAGAAAAACAATTCACGCGTAAAGCGCAATTTTTTGGTCCGACTGCGAAGTTCTAAAAATACCTTTATATGTATTTCTTTATTAGTAGTTGTAATATATTTTTGTCTTCGTACTCTTTTGATGTCAGTATGAAATACCAAAAATATCTTTCTCCAGATATTATTATTAAGATTTAACATCACTTAAACATAGGATCTGACAAATAAGCTTCATCTACAAATTCAAAATTTCCTCTAAAAATATTTTACAAGTTCGTTTTTAGATTATTAATAGTATAAATAAAAATTTGAACTATAAAACAAATAGAATGACAACTTAGAAATAAAAATTCAAATTAACTACGTACGAATGAACACAAAAATATGGCTAAATATTTGTGAAAATCATTTTATTTTGAATTTATTAAATAAATACAGTTTATAGAAAAACAATTCAGGTGTCTTAATCACGCGCGAAGCGCGTGCCGTAACGCTCGTCTTTATAATAAGTTTTAAATTGAACATATTTTCATAATAAGTTTTTTATTTAAGGAATTTGTATTTAAAATTTGTCCTCCATAAAATTAGCACCATATTGTTCTTTTCGTATCCTTGTTGTTGCTATATTGTTGGTAGATCAGTACATCGTTGGTAGACCAACAAACTAAAGAAACTATTTTCCATTACAAGTAAACTATTTTGTTTGAAGAATCAAGATGCTTGGTGTTTTTTTAGTGTGATTGTGTTTCATTATATATTTCATCCTTTCACTTGGTAAAAGATCCTAATTGAAAAACTATCAGTCGACTTCTAAAAAATATTTATCGATATTTTATTGGTAAATTTACCATTTTCATATCGATTAGATTGATATACTGATTTAGTTTAGAAATGATTACGGATTGGTTGGTAATGCGATAATCTAAAATCTAGTAGTTCATACCACTGCAAGGCAAGTTAGGCATTTGCCTCCAAGCTAGAAAGAGGCCCCACTATCATCTAGTATACACGAAAATAGTTTTGAAATAATTTATACATAGTAAAGAAGTTAAATTGAACTGAAATGCTATGGACCACAAACATTATATGATGCATAGATATATCATTTGGTAATTTTGATAAGATGCACTACACTAATTTCTATCAAATTATGAACTTTGCATTGATATTTGGAATTTTAAGATGCTAGTTTATCTCACCTTTTTAAAATAGCACAACACTTTGTTTTCATTTCATATACAACTTCCAGGCAAATTAGTATTCAATAACTCTAAGCATTCAAAAAAAAAAAGGAAAACAAAATTCTTTAGGCTTCGACCACGTGTTAACACATCCAGTAGGACTACTAGATGAGTAATAATACTCGGTTGCTACCCTAACAGAAGTAGCTAACGAAATTAATCACCATTTTACGCTATTTTCTATATTTCTCTCAAATTACACAAATTAAATCAGGAAATTTATAATAATTTTATGCTACAAAATCGAATAATCTTAGTAAAGCATAATATTAATTGGTTAGCTTTTGTGACTAAATGTGGGGGAAAAATTATTTCGATTAATGGAATTACATTGCAAATCTAATCTAACACATGATATATATCTAATATCCTCGATTTTCTACTTCTCCACCATCGTCTTTATCACCTCCATCGAAATCTTTAGTTTCGTATGATTATAACCGTTGGTAGTTACACATATACCAACGGTTATTATTGTTAGGATTTGTAGAATTTCATTACACATTTTTGCATTTACAACAGATATAACTATTAATAATTCGGTTTAACTGAATATTATTTAATTTAGCATCCTACCTGCTACTACATGTCACACATCACCATATACCAAGTTCAATTTTATAGCAACAAACATATAACAAAATTTTAAAAATAACATTAAACATTTATATACTTCATATTTGATAGAGTTAAGTGAAGGTATCAGAAGTGGGTTAAATGAGTGAATTTATAAAAAAAATCTCGTTTTAGGTCTTTATTGGGCCTATGAAGTCTGAACATATTTTACATCTAATCTAAAGTATTTTAAATAAATTCTTTTTGTTTATTAATTTTTTTTAGATTTAATTTACAAGTGTACCAAATACACTTATGTGTGTAGTGCACGTGCTACAAATATAAAGTGTACATAGCTAATGTGACCGTACATAGGTGTTAGAATCTATACCGCAACAGACTCATTTGTCCCTTTACAGTCCAAAGTTTTGATTATATATGTGTGTGTGTGTGTGTGTATTGAAATGAAGTTTGACTACTTTATATGTTTTGAAATATGAAGTCAACAGTTACAAATTTAGTTTCATTTAAACAAGAATTTGAGATTAAATTTTACAGTTTTACTAAAGAGTCCATTTTATGAATTTGAGTTAAGATAACATACACATATATGTCTCGATATATAAATAATTTCAAGTAATGTTTTAAATTTAAACAACTTTTGTTTGTAAACTTTGTAATTTATTATATACGCACGTTTGTACATATACATCCACACACACACATACATACATACATGTATATAAAATTAAATTTAAAGTTAACAAATTTAAGTAAAACTTTTAATTTAGGAATGAAGCAAAAGATTTATGATTTTACATAAAAGTCCACGTATTGATTCTAGATTGAAAAACTTTTACTCTTATGTAAACAATATCCAAAAAAATTATATTCAAAACAAAAAGCATACAATATAAGAAATCAATTTCAAGGTAAATTTAAATAATTAACATATACGGTTTATTTATATTTCGATAGAAAAATGTTATAAAATTATAAAATAGTTTTTTAAATAAAAATTCAGACAACTTAGGCGCAGTTAAATTCGTTGTAAAAGTATTCAGATCTAAATTATAAAAAGGAATAGCAACAAATGATCAAATGAGATAAATGATTTAAAATATATCAATCATAATGAACGTATCGTCAGTTGAGATGTAGAACAAAGGGGATCTATATTAGATCAATATGATAAATATATAATTAACCGAGGTAGACAAAAGAGATGTGAATTATATTGCAAGGTAAATGTATAAACAGATGAGATGAAACATGGAGAATCTAAACCATGCAAACAAGAGAAGCATATGATTAAATTAAAATAAAATGGTACCCGAGGACCTAGTCAAAAGTTGTGCTAAACCGAAATTTGGTTTAACGTTCAAGATTTATGTACAAGGAGACATGTCCAAAGAAATTTCGATAAAACCCCTTGGTTTTATGCTAATTCACAAGATTTTTTGAAACATAATTCATAAGTTCAAAAGATAAAATAAGCAAATCCAAACAACTATAGGCTATAAGCTCAAGTCATGTTCTTTATTCAATTATGAACATGTTACAAAATGTGCAACTATGTAATTATCTAATTGCATAGGCCTATATTTACAAATATGTCATCTTCTCCCTCATTATCCATTATGCCATCAGTTGTCCTTGAACTCTCAATGAAGAAAACTTGGAGAACTCCAAGATCCTAATTAGAAAAAGTGCTGAGGGTGAGAAAGAGGTTAAGGGCCCCTTTACTGAGATAGTACATCTCTATTTATAGTAGTTGGAAGGAGGTAGACTTGCCTTAATTGGCGACATGAGACTTTGATTGCTATGTTGGTGATGGCTTCAACATGGAGCTTGTGAATTAATATGAAGACTTTTAAGGTTTTATGAAGGAGAACACACTAATCTCTCCTGAACTTGTTTTTTGAATGACTTTAATCCTCCTTCCTTGCATGCTTTCGACACCGACATGCTTTTAGGCAATGTTCTTTGTGGATTTGATGGCATGCAACACTAATAAAGAATGACATGGATAATATTCGACAAGAAGCTAGCATGGCATGGAATGAGCGCGGCATTACTTAAGAGACGACATTGAAGAGGAGCAGCATAAAGTAGAGATGTCACTGAAGAGGAAGTGACATCAAAGAGGTGTGACATTGATATGATGTGGTATTAATTAAATGCAACGTTGATGACATACTTTATTGCTTATATGCAACATTGATATTATAGGCGGCATTGAATCATGTGGTTTTTGATGAAGCGTGGCATGGATGGTATATGATAATCATTCCATCTTTATAGGTGAATGACGATATTGATAGAATACCGCATCAATGAGATGCGACATAGATCATGTCATCATATGCTAATGGCTTACGGTATTGATTGTATCTTATATCACCTTTTTCTTGAAGAGGCGCGACGTTATCCATTCAATTCTATAGACGGTATGCAACATATATGACATGCGATGTTGTACATAATTCTTTATTGATGTGATGCGCTATTGAGTCCTTTTGATATTGATTCGTATTTATACTCTCGGCATTGCTTGTTGATGTACTGTTATGGTTGTATCATGCCGCATATCTTCAGCTTCAATATTAATAGAACCAGGAGTGCCGGTATTCATCCTTAAGGACTTGGAGCATGCTTCTGTACTTTACCACTTTTGTTCTTTCGACATTATTTTGTTGATGCAAGATGCACTAAACCCTTAAGGTCTGCATAGTTCCTTGTCATGGCCTTCGACGTTGTAATATGCAACCTTCCAAAGTTACCTTTGCCTTGTTGATTTGTATGATGCTCGTTATGTTGACAAACCACGACATGCTGTTCTTCAACATTTTTAATCAATTCATTACTCTTTAATTTCAACATAAACGTCTATGTTCGCATTCTTTAGAAATTATGTGGATAATATTTCCCCCTCCCCCCCCATATGGAAGAAGCATTTTACACTTCAGTGTAAACCCAGGAATTCCTTTACTTCATTGATTCGTTACCCTGCTTTTCTGCACAACATAAAGCAGGTGATGATTTTTCATTTTTTAGTATTTAATTCTTGATTATTCTTTCCGAACTTGGTTAAACTATAAATTGTTATGCGTTAAGTCAGAGAATCCTTTGCATTTTCTATATAAGTCATGATTTTTGCTAAATACTAATAATCTTGTAAATAAATAATTTGAAAGTCATTTGATAATATGGGAAGGAAGGACATAAATTCGTTTGAAAATGATAAGGAGAATATTTCAAAAAGAGAACCGGAAAACCTTCTCCACCACAATAATGTTTCAGCTAGGAGGCCAAACAACAGTCTGGATAATGATGATAAAAGATCATAAATCCATCCGATGATAGTAACAGAAGACTAGAAAATTCATCTGGCAATAATAGAACCAGAAAATCTTTCGACAATTATAATAAGAAGACCAGAAAACCATCTGGCAATGATAAGAAGACCAGGAAACCATGGGGCAATAATAGAAGATCGGAAATCCATATGGCAATAATAGAAGACTACAAAACCCATCTGGAAATTATAGAAGATCAAAAATCCATCTAGCAATAATAGAAGACCAGAAAATTCATCCGGTAATAATAGAAGACCAAAAATCATCTGGCAATAATAAAATACCAGAAATCCATCTGGCAATAATAAAAGACCAGAAAACTCATTTGATGATAATAAAAGACCATAAATTCATCGGGAATAATAGAAGTCCAAAAATACATCCGGCAATAATAGAAGACTAGAAAATCCATCTGGCAATATTAGAAGATTAGAAAATCGATCTGGTAACAATAGAAGACTAGAAATCTATCTGGCAATAATAAAAGATCAAAAAAATCCATCTAGTAATAATAGAAGACCACAAATCCATCTGGCAATAATAGATGATCGGAAATCCATCTGGCAATAATAGAAGACCAGAAATCCATCTGGTAATAATAGAAGAAGACCAAAAAATTCTCAGACAATAATAGAAACTAGGAATTCATTTGGCAATAATAAAGACCAAAAAACTATCTGACAATAATAGAATTTCTTATATGGATGGTAGATCTCTGTTTCCTTTGGGGATTGTTTTGTCCATGTTTTTTCGTTCTTCATCAAGAAAATTGCTTTGATCCATTCTTTAGGATAGAGTTTAACCGACTTCATTGATTTCCTTATCACCATCTTTATGCAATAATCTCAACTTGGATCAAACCCCTTATCACTATCTTAGGTGATGGTTGAGGTCTTACTGTTCGGTGCATTTGGTTATCTATATCAAGCAAAACCATAGACTTACCCGACCTTCTTCTAGGAGGCGCTTTAATGAGGCTATAGATGATGGTACTACAGGCTAATCCGACGCTAGCAAAACTAGAGACTGACCCGATCTCCCTCTAGGAGATGCTTTAGTGAGGCCTTTAATGACGACACTAAAGGTTGGTCCAACGCTTTGGGTAGATATCTTAAGCATAACAGAGGCTTACTCAACCTCCTTCTAGGAGGTGCATTAGTGAGGCCCTTGATGTCGGCACTAAAGGCTGGTCTGGTGCTCTGGGTAGCTATCTTAAGTAGAACCAGAGACTTACCCAATCTCCCTCTAGGAGATGCTTTAGTGAGGCCTTTGATGATGACATGAAGGCCTTTCCATTTATTTAAGGAGAGTCTTACTCCTGATCCAGTAGGCATTCTTATTTCAACTTCTTTATTCATCCACTATTGGAAAATATTGCAAATATTCGACATCTCTTGTTATCATAATGTTGCCATCATATTGACATAGTTGGTGAATTTTTGAGGAGATTATTCCAAGCATAATTTTTCAGAATATCCAATTTCGCTTCTAGAACGGTCTATTTTGAATTTATGGTTATTACATTTTGATATCCACTGTTGATATTTGGGCACTTACTTTGTCGTCGCAAAAATAGTACAGGTATGACAGGCATAACATCTACGATAGGATTGAAAAAGGCATAAGCCTCGGGCAATTTGCCGAAGAAAAAACTACTCGAAGAAAGGGTAGAATTAAGACAGATACAGATTAAACTAAAGATATTAAGCATAACAAACATTTCATTCTTGTAGATTAGAAAATTAGATTTTGATTGAGTTCTTTTTATGAGGGAAAAATTAAAAGGTCATTGGTAAAACTTAGAAATTTTCCTTTATCTCTTAACTTTTTGATGGGATGCAATCCGAACTTTGATTGGAAGCTTTATCTCTTATGCATATGAAATTGATCATGTCATGGCTTGATATGCCTAAAGTGTAAGGGGTAGTCATTCCATTCATCTTGGTTTTCATAAAGCTTGTAGCGAGAGCTGGGGAGTAATCTTTTATATATGTAATTCTTTAGAAAATCCATGCTTTTAGGGATAATTTTCCTTTTCGATACACTTCATAGTCAAATGCACTTTGCGGTTTCAGTGGTAATCAAAGACTATCTTTCCATTATTAATACTCTTAATATTATAGATGAAAATCCCATAATTATTAGGATACTTTACATTGATATCATGTTGAATCCATATTAAGTAGGAATCATGAGCACTTTTAGAATTCAATAGTGTTATCCCACCTTTTAGCAAGGCCGTGACACTAAAAGATTAACTGAAAACTAAAGACAGATCATCCCCGGAGATCAGTCGCACATAGATCCGCTATGGATGCTAGTAAATTTTGCTTGAGACCGGATCGAGCTACAATTGATACAGCATGACAAACAAAGCCGTGAAAGTCGACATTTCAAATTTCAAGTCAATCGGAGTTCAGATGCTCAAGATATGATCAATGCAAGTCAAGCAATGGTCCCATTCGTATCCATCAGATTGCCTCCTTCATATCCATCCCATTCGAATACATCCCCGAGGCCTCATTCGTATCCATGCAGGCTCGTATCCATAAAGCCTCAAGTGAAACACATTTGGTTCGTACCCGCTAAAATCCATTCCCATTCGTATACACTGGATGCTACTACTTTCATATCCATCAAACACCTCTGCTTCGTATCCATCCAGAACTGCACTCTTCGTATCCATCCATCCTCGGATTGATGCGCATCCATCGTCTTCGGGTTGTTCGCATCGGTTATCTAACATCCAACTCGTACCCATCCAAATTGTATTTCGTATCGATTCATTATTGTACTACATACATATTGATCAGCCATCGATCGATGCGAATAACATAAAATTGACCGATACGAATGACATTTATGTTGATCGATGCGAAATGGAACAACAACCATGGATGCTAACAAGACTCAACTGGATCGTTACGAGCAAGATGCACCCCTATGGAAGACCCAGTCACTCGGCATGAAAAGTGGATCGGTCCAAGAAGTTAGCGCCGCGTCATCAAATACCACGTGCTTAGGAGTGATACAAACAGAGCGATGCGAACTTGGCAGCCATCGAAAAATACAAACTTGCATCGATCATAACTCACAATCTGTAAGTCCAAATGCCACTAAATTTTCAGAGGAGCTTGCGTACAACCTCATTCTTACCAATCATGGATCGAGTCGAAATGTCAGGGTATCGATCGTCTGGGCCCACCACGTGAGAGAAGAAGTCTTCTGGGATCTGAGCGAGATATTTGTAGCCTACACCTATTAGTAGCAGTCCAAGAGCTTTAGAAAAGGGATCTTTGGGTTCTTCTACATCTGGACTCTGCCGAAACTACTTTTGTATTTCAATTCTACCGTTGCAATTCATTGTAACCAGCGAACAAAGATCAATAAAAGTCAGCCATTTCATAGTGGACGTAGGCCATACGCCGAACCACTCTAAATCTGCGTGTTTCTGTGTGTTTCCTTTTAATATTTTGAGTGTTCATCACATTTATTTTTTCTACATATTTGCTATCTGTGATCTGTGGTTGTATACGGGTGCTTACATCGACAGTTGAGTGTTTGTAACCAATTTTGGCGCAAATATTTTGGTGCTTTCACTGAGAATTGAACTCAGGAATTCTACAACTTGAACTTTGGATCTGGAAAGCTATGGTGAAGCAATCAGCAAGGAGATCGAGAGAAGAAAGAAGCCAGCATGAAGGAAGTCAGAAGGCTTCCCCAGGAGCGAATCAAGCCTCAGTCTTCATCGCCCGGGACGAGATGGAGATGATGATGGAAGCTATGCAGGAGGGAATGCTAAAAAGGTAAGAAGAGATGATGCAGAACCTACTCCAACAGATTGGATAAGCAAGAGTGCAGAGTCAAGAGAACGCCACTACAAGGAGTGCTAGAGATAGGGATCACGAGCATGGAACAACCAGGATCCAGAACAGAACGAGACCATCAGGAGCAGCTCAGAACTAGAAGGCACTCCCCAGTAGCATGTTGATCCAACCTTAGGCACGATACCAGATGGAGCTGTTCAACATGACATTGATAGAGGAATGGACCCCCATCCAGGAGAGCATATTCCAAGATTCCCTCGTGAACTCGGGGGAGGGGGGGGGGGGGGGAAGATCGGAGGCAATAGACAAGGATTACAACTAGGCGACAGTGAAAGATTGGCGGAGATGGTTAGATGAGCCATGAGAGGCGGACTAGTGAATAGAGATCTAAAAGATGTTAACAGGAGCCCCTTCACTCCCGTAATTAGGCAGGCTAGGAATCCACCAGAATTCAAGCTATTGACATTAGAGATGTACGATGGAAGGATGGACACTGCTGTTCATCTGACGAATTATATGCGGCATATGGAAGTATTGGGGGCATCAGAGGAGATCATGGCCCGATGTTTCCCACTATATCTGACAGACATTGCAACATTATGGTTCAGGCAATTGGAGAGCGGTTCCATTGGAACATGGAACGAGTTGACTGAGAAGTTTATGAGGCAATTCAGAGTCCACATTTTAAGACCTAAGAATGTGATGTGTTTGATGACACTGAAGAAAAGAGCCGGGGAATCTTTCAGGAGCTTTTTGACACGATTCAATGCAACGACAACGTTGGTGGATCGACCAGATTCATCCATGGTTTTAATGGCAGCTGTATCCGGCATAGCTGATGGCACAATATTCAAGAACTCACTGACAAGGGATCCACCCATGCATCTAGGAGAGTTTTATCATGAAGCAGAAAGGTTCCTATGGAAAGAGGATGAAAATGCTAGAGAGAGGAAGGAGAGGGAGTTGATATTTATGCAGTCAAAAGTGGAGATCCACCCGAAAAAGATTCAGGCAAGGATAAGGGGAAACAGAAAGCTAAGGATAACGATGATGGACCAAAGAGGCCATGAAAGGAATTGAGATTCACCTCTTATACGGAGTTGAATGAAACTTTGGAGCTGATCTACCAGGACACCATATGGCATGTTCCTTATCGAAAGCCAATAAGGAGGGACCCGACCAACAGAGAAAGAAGATCAGACAAGTATTTCTTATTCCTTGGGCTAAATGGTCATAGTACGAATGATTGCAGACACTTGAGGGATGAGATAGAAGGACATATTCGAAATGGTCTACTATCGCAATATGTGAGAAGGTGGGCAACAACGGTGGGATGAGAGCAACCACCGCCTGCATCAAATGAAGATGGCTCCGGATCGAGGCGTCAGCTTGTCATCAACTGATCAAAATAACGATGAATAAGTGGCAAACTCCACACCAACGCGATTAAGTCATTTACACATGTACATGATTACGAGCGATCCTCAGGCGTGCTCTGATACGACTATCAATTACATTGGTATAGGTTTTTGCACTTTGACGCCTTTATTTTGCTTTTGCTTTTTATTTCGCACATTTGGACTTGATTTTGTAGAAAATTTCGGTTGAAAGACTCATTTGAATGTAAATTTGGTTTTAATAATTCAATAACAGCCAAGTCATTTACACATGTACGGGATCGCAAACAGTTCTCAGGCATGCTCTGAGATGACGATAAACCGCCATAACAATCAATTCAGAAACTCACACGAATGTGAAATCTGACATTAACGATACTAAATCCCCTTCCCCCTCGGGCACACACAATTCGCCTCGAACTGCACCCGACCACGAAGGGTCACAATTCGCCACAAAAGGCACCTGACCGCGAACGGCTATAATTCGCCTCGAACGACACCTGACCGCGAATGGTCCCAATTTGCCTCGAACGACACTCGACCGTGAACGGTCACAATTCGCCTCGAACGGCACTCGACCGCAAACGGCCACCTTTCGCCTCGAACGGTACTCGACCGCGAACAGTCACCTTTCACCGTGAAGACACCCGATCTCGAACGGTCACATACCACCCCGAATGACATACGATCTCGAACGATCGTCATTCATAGTCAGATAAGACTATGAATCTCTTTTAAAGGTCATCAACTGGATACCAACATCCAACCTATAGCACTACAAAACACACCTTCCTATCGCAAGACATATTTTGAGGGGCAAGTGTTATCCCGCCTTTTAGCAAGGCCGTGACATCAAAGATAAATTAAAAACTAAAGACAGATCATCCCTGGAGATCAGTCGCACACAGATCCGCTATGGATGCTAGTAAATTTTGCTCGAGTCCGGATCGAGCTGCAATCGATACAACACGACAAGCAAAGCCATGAAAGCCGACATTTCTAATTTCAAGTCAATCGAAGTTCTGATGCTCAAGATATGATCGATGTAAGTCAAGCAATGCTCCCATTCGTATCCATCAGATCGCCTCCTTCGTATCCATCCCATTCGAATCCATCCTCGAGGACTCGTTCGTATCCATGCAGGCTCGTATCCGTAAAGCCTCAAGTGAAAAACATTTGGTTTGTACCCGCTAAAATCCATTCCCATTTGTATCCATTGGATGCCACTAATTTCGTATCCATCAAACATCTCTGCTTCGTATCCATCCAGAACTGCACTCTTTGTATCCATCCATCCTTGGATTGGTGCGCATCCATCGTCTTCGGCTTGTACGCATCGGTCAACCAACATCCAACTCGTGCCCATCAAAACTGTATTTCATATCGATTCATTACTGTACTACATTCATATCGGTCGGCCAACGATCGATGCAAATAACATAAAATGGACCAATACGATTGGCATTTATGCTGACTGATGCGAAATGGAACAGTAACCATGGATGCGAAAAAGACTCAACTAGATCGATACGAACAAGATGCACCCCTAAGGAAGAGCCAGTCACTCGGCATGAAAAGTGGATCGGTCCAAGAAGCTAGCGCCGCGTCATCAAATACCACGTGCTTAGGAGCGATACGAACAGAGCGATGCGAACAAGAAGCGATGCGAACTCGGCAGCCATTGAAAAATACAAACTTACATATATCATAACTCGCAATCTACAAGTCCAAATGCCACCAAATTTTCATAGGAGCTTGCGTACAATCTCAAGAATGTTCGTGATCGATCTTGGCTCAATTGGGAAAGATTTGGATCGATACGAATCTCATTCGTATCTATCATGGATCGAGTCGAAATGTCAGGTGATTGACCGTGTGGGCCCACCCACGTGGGAGAAGAAGTCTTCCGGGATCTGAACGAGATATTTGTAGCCAACGCCTAAAAATAGCAGTCCAAAAGCTTCAAAAAATGGATCGTTGGGCTCTTCTACGTTCGGACTCTGCCGAAAGTACTTTTGTACTTCAATTCAACTATTGTAATTCATTGTAACCAGCACACAAAGATCAATAAAAGTTGGCCATTTCATAGTGGACGTAGGCCATACGCCAAACCACTCTAAATCTACGTGTTTTTGTGTGTTTTCTTTTAATTTTTTAAGCGTTCTTCACATTTATTTTCTTTACATATTTGCTATCTGTGATCTGTGATTTTAAACGGGCGCTTTCATTGACAGTTGGGTGTTTGTGACCAATTTTGGCGTAAACAAATAGAAATTATAAGCGTAGTCATGTTGAAGCTACACGATCCCGAAGTCAGTCTGTAGAATAATTTTATCCAAGTAGAAATCGAGATTATATGCATTTTGGAATTCGAAGCAAGTTGTGATTAAAGATCACAAGTGCTTCGAAACTCGAAACAAGCCATAACCGAGATATCTTTTATTGCTTTGTAATCTTGTTATCCTATTTTCGGATGATCTTTGTAGATCTAGTCTGAATTTTGTAGGTTGAAAATTTCAGCATTGGATAATGAATCTATTCCTAAGTTGTAGATTTGCTTTAGTTTTCCTCCTTTTTACCCATTTGCTTAACTGTATCGACCATATCATTTGGTTCATTGATTCGCTTTCCTTTTACCTTACTTCTTATTTACTAGGTGAGTCATATAAGAATCTTTTCTTGACTCTTCTCATAGCCCTGTTTATTTCTTTTAGCTTTATTACCATAAGTTCGTGGTCACTTTGAATATGAGAATGTAAATTTATCATTCTGACTTTTCAGTATTCCTTGATCTTAGGTTGATGATTAATCAATTTCCTTTACTACGGGTGGTGGATATCATATGATTCTTCATGATTCTTTTCTAAACATTGGTGACTTCATTAGACATTCATATACTAGGATTACAAGTGATTCATTTAGAATTCTTGATTTTCCTTTTCCAATAAACACTGGTTAAATTGATTTTCCCTTTCTGGCTTCTTGTTATTATAGCTCTCGATGGATGCTTTACCTCTTGAAAATTAGCTTAGAACATTTTTACGGTTTGGATAAGAGATTTTATTCCCAATGTTCGAAGTTTAAGGGAAATTTTGGAAAACTTATTATCTCATAATAGAAATGTGCATCTCAAATAAGGGACTGAGTGTGACGACCCACATTTCGAAAGGTTTAAATTGATAATAATCCACACATGTTCAACTTAAACAATCCGGAACGTAGATAATCAATAGGGATAGTTAAAAAAATATGGAAAGAAGAAGAAAACAAACGCATAATCTCACAATAGAATGATAAAATATAATAATCAAATAAATAGTTAATGAAGCTGTTTATATCGTATATTTGATTATAATTTATACAACATTTATCAGAGTTATATATACATCATGGATAAATAAAAATAACATAGTAGACAACATGATGTAGGAATATTAGGAGTCACAATATACCAAATCTTCGTCTTCGTCCTCCGAAAAATGATCTTCAATGCGCTGAAGAAAAACTCAGGGCTAACTGAGCATATTGAAAAGGCAAAACACTCGAGTCAGGACTAAAATTCTCTTATGCGAGTCAAATCGATATTGAATATAACATGAGTGTCATAGCGTCAGAGATGTTTTTGGGGTTTCACATCTCATATCCAGTGTATAACGCACGTGCAATAACTTAAGAGATGTTATGAGATTTTCCACCTTCTAAGGACCCGTTGAACTATTTATATATAATAGTGTACGCTATAATAGGTAATGTCTTGTCAGTAAAATAAATAACAAAACAACGTTAAGGCTTTACATTGATCCACCTTAACACATTTTTATAGCATGTAGTCTATGTAGGTCCTGTAACACAACTGGTACCGTCGGTAGCCAGTGAGTCCACTATAGGTACAATACTAAACCAAAGTCCTAATGGGATTGTATAAGGATAAGTATGACAAGGCACATGAGGCAATGCCCAAGGTATTATTCTACCAGTTTACCCTTTCTGGCTAGTCGTAACCCATACGTGGCCGACCGCGACTATCAATCCAAACAAAAGGGTGCATCCATCGAGTACGAAATCACAAAAGTAATACGAGGGATCAACGTCGCTAGAGGTAGCTAACCTCATGGTCCAAACAAAGACTCCTGTTTTATTCATTTTAATTATGACACAAGTGTCAAGGCTATCCATCATCGTTCTCTTACTTTATTCCAATAAATGTTCACCAATCGTTCTGGAGTCTTCTCTGTGTGCATAGTTGTTAAATTGGGTTCAATATCGGCAAAGAGTATGCCAATAAGATGCCTCGGTCTCTTTAACAACCAAACATCGTTTTACAACCGGTTGGTACATTTACAATTCGAAAACAATTCATCCTTGATATCAACATATCATATTCACTTCAAAATCAAATTCGCTTCAAAATTACCATATTCACTTCAGAAATTATATTTTTACTTTAAAATATCAATTCAATTCGACATATCGATTCCACTTCAAAATTTGATTCGAATTACAATTAAGGTTATAACTTCACTTTAACCTATTTTGCACTTAAATCCAAGATTTAAATATAAACATTCCAACCTTTTGACCAGTTTGAATTTTTAGAAAATAGTTTGAATAGTTTTAAAATAGCTTAAATGATTAAAATAGTTTAATAGAAAATAGTTTAAGTTTTAAAATGGTTTATAAAATAAAATAGCTTGGAAATCGAAATAATTTGAATATTTAAGAAGATAGATTTTAAACCGTTTTATACTAAAATAATTTATTTGAAATAGTTTCAAAGTCAACCTGATACAATTTCAAATTTTCCAATTCAAATCAATTTCCATTTCGATTTAATTGATTCAATTGATTCAATTCCGATTTCAAGTCGAATTTTACTTCGATTTCAATTTCAATTCAAATGAATTCGATTTTGATTTTGAATTAATTCAATTTCACCTTCAATTCCAATTGATTTCAATTTCAATTCCAACTTGAATAAATTTCAGTTCAAACCCAATTTAATTTCGAATTCATTTCCAAATCAATTACAGTTTCAATTCCAAATTAATTTCAATTTCTATTTCAACTCTCCAATTCAACAATTAAATTCCAACTCAATTCTCAAATTTAAACCATTTTGATTTATATCAATTTTGAGTTCGATTTTTAGAATATCAATTCGAATCATTTAAATCAAATCAACCTTCAATATTCAATTTTGAGATCCAAATCTTCAAATATAATTCAATTTCGAGCTCAATTTTGAAATATCGTTTTATATTACTTTTGCTTAGCAATATTCAATGTTTGAGTAAAAGTCCAATCTTTTTAAAACAAATCAGTTTCTGAAATTCAAATCATATTTCCATTATAACTTCAAAATCACAACTTCGATTATTTAAACAATTCCTGTTTCCAATTTAAATTTCAACATTCCGAACTCAAGTTCAAAAATAATTCGATTTCCATAAATTTGATTTTATTTCTTTAAATCTAATCATTTAAACAATTTCAAATCAAATTTTTTAAAAATCATTTAATTTAACAAATCCGGTATCCGCATATAATTTTCTATCCTATGGCCAAGTGAATCAATTATTTCAATTTTAATTCAGGTATGGACATATATCATTTCAACCCAAAATGATGTCATAGGTATATATCATTTCAACGTATTTCTTAATTTATACGAAATAATCTGATTTACAGCTTTATATGCTTTAAATAATATACAGGATGATAATAGGATATATATAAAATAAATAAACGTCTAATCGTTCAAATATCAACCAATTTTCATCCATCGCAATCAATCATCCAAACAATAAAAAATTCACAATAATTAACCAATCAACAAAATCAGGAATTTTACTAGAAGTTAAATTCTAATTTTGATTTTACTATTAATTCAAAATTCTAACATATAAATTCCTATGTCGATTTCCATGATAGTTAAATTTACCAAACAACAATCAATAATTTAAATCACTTTAGAATTTCAATATAACTAACATAAAAATATTTTTAGTCAATCGTGAGCGTATTAAACACTCACCTTCGTACGAATTTGAAAATTCGAATGAAGCGAATTGCGATAATTTTAACTGCATAGCATAGAAAACGTCATAATGATTCCAATGCAATTTGTTTTTCTCAAACCCGACCTCGTACGAAAATCTTACGGGTTAAACAATATTCGATTGTAATTAAAAAAACAATTAACTAATAAATAAACAAAATCATTCTTCCTCGCATTGACTGTCGCTCCCTTCCTAGACAATTCTTGACCACCTAGAACAGCCGCCTACACCTTGCAGTCGCTGCCATCATCTTGCAGTCGCCCTAGGCCATCGTGTATGCAGCAGCGGACGCGCGAGAACCCGACTGCAAAACCCTAAAACGCTACCATCGAACGCTCCCTCGTGCCAATGGTCGTTCGTCAGTGCCTTTGACCCTCGCTCGCGCTCAATCTCCGTGATTTGATCATGATGTTATTTTTTCATCGATTCGTATTTTTTTGGGCTGTTGATTTGAAATAAAAGGGGAAAGGGAGTAATATACGGGGAAGATAAGGAATGTGGGTTTTGTGTACAAGTAATAAGGGAGAAATATATATATATATATATATATATATATATATATATATTATTAGAAAATATCTTACCAACTCACTCATGAAAATCCCGAAGTCCAAACGACTAATGTCGCTTGACGTTTATAATGTTTTACCCTCATTTCGAACATAGTGGAACTAGTTTCGAGGCCAAATTCGATCGTATGTAGAAGACAGCTTTTCAAAATCAATTAATTTTAAATAAATTCTGAAATTAAATTCTGTGTGTTTCAAGCTCGCATGACCAAACGACAAGTCCGATTGCTATGAAAATTGAAATCCTACACTACTTCACTATTACGGATCCGATGGAACTGGTTTCGTCGAAATCCGAGACAGTGGCCAAAATGACTATTTTTTACTCGTTAAGTATAATATAAAATTTCCAATTTCTAATTTTTCACCTTAAATCCAATTTTAAATGTAAGCAATCTTCATTATTAATTAATAAAATTTAAGTCAATTTTTGATATCATTTTCATTCATAAATTCAGGATTCAATTATTTAAATAATTCCGGTATTAAATTTTAAATAATATAATTACCCAATACTAAAATCCCAATAAATTTTAGTTACCAACAATTAATTTATTTTCAATTAAATAAGTCAACATTTATTATTCAATTTAACTATTGATTATAAATACTTCAATATGTAGAATTCCATTTCAATACCGTTATTGCCAAAATCTTCGAAATTGTTTATTTCAAAATTTTATTATATTTCGTAAACTACAATAATAAATCGTTAAATTTTTATTTCCACCCATTTTTATCAAATAAATACAATAATTTAATAATTTAAGAATAGTTAAAAGTACAGGCCGTTACATTCTCCCCCACCCAAAACTTTTCGTCCTCGAAAAGGCGTTAAGTAAAGAATTTAACATACGATATATTTTATTCAAAATAATCACTTATAACTTTAAAATGTTATTACAAACATTTACTATGCTTCGACTACGCTACTCCGATCGGCTTATGGAAAATACAACTTATATAGAAAACAAGTTATAAAAATTTAAAACCTTAAATTTTTTCTAACTCCCGGATTTACGGAAAATTTCGGCATAGTCTCCTTTGCATGGCTCGATCGGAATTTTTTTATGATATAGTATATCACACATATATACCAAATATATCAAATATACATCTCATCTCAATGGTGAGGCATACTGTAGGGAAAAATATAAAAACGCATTATGTAATCCGAGATATGTACCTTATTATTAATAATACAAGTGAGTTCGCTCGTATTAAGCAAGCAAAAGCAAAATACACGCAAGCGAGCTCCAAAAGCTAGCATATGCCCTTCCGTACCTACTAAATACTCAATAATAGATGAGGATATGTATACGGAAAGAGAAATTAATATACAACATAACTATACAATAACTATATGAGCTAACATAGCCATGCAATAAAAGAAACATCCAAACAACCATATTCATGTAGGTTTTATTCATAACAATACTATTATTCAATGTCAACATTTCAATTCATACACTTCCATTTCTATTAACATTCATTTAATTAACATTTTAATTGACTCAATTTCAATTAATTTACATTCACATCCAATTTATTTGCATTCACTTTATTTACTTCTTAATTGATTAGCATTCACCTATTCATATTCATTTCGTTAATCATACAATGAATTATATTCAATTCATTCGCTTTTAATTAATTTACATTCAATTAATTTGGTTTCAATCCATTTTTATTCAATCAACCAATATTCATTGCATTCACATTTGATTGATTGTAATTCAATGTATTTACATTCAGTTGATTTACTTTCAATTGATTAATATTTATTTTAATGACATTCATTTTATTTATCATCCAATGAATTTTCATCCCATTCATTTGTATTCATTTATTCATATTCATTTTCTTAACATATCTCATTTAATACAATTTACGTAAGCAACCATTCCAAAATTTTACTTAAGTTTAATATAGGCAGTTTATGTTATATAGCTCATTTTTATTATTACTTCATAACTTAAGTTTATTTTTAATTCATCAACAACATTTCAAACATATTCAATTTACTGAATTACTTAATCGGTTCATGCAATTAATTCTTTTTTTCCTCAATCATTAATAATAATTTTTTACATTTTATAACTCAAGTTCATTATTAATTTAAATCATAATTAATATCATTTTTACTTTAGTTCAGTTACTTTCTTTTATTCTTACTTGCATTCAATTCATACATTTCTTTCATTAACCCATTTCATGTATTCATTTCATTTAACTTTACTTAAGTTAAAATTGTTGTTTCATAACCCAAGTTCATTTTATTTCAAAATCAATTTTATTTGACTTTTCTTGTTAATTTATTCCCTTTACGGATTTTGTTTATTCGTTTCCATTGAGTTCCCTTAAGTTAAATCAAACCTCACAAGTAAGTTTACTAGTTTATTTCATCGATTCCCTTTATTTAACTCTACCTAACTGAATTAAGTTTCATAACATTAACTAAGTGTATAATGTTTATTACAACAACTTAAATTTTATTTATATTATAAATTTTCAATTTATTTACACATTTTATTACTTACACTCGTTTATTTTTATTCAATTTCTTTTGCAACTTAAATTACATTTCATTGTGAAATTAAAGTTCGTATTCGTTTTATAACTTAAGTGCAATTAATTCTCTTTACTAGTTTATCTAGTTTTATTCAATATCCAATTCAATTTATCTAGTATTAAGTTAAACTTCATTTCATTTTAATCCATTACTCGGTTTATTCAACATTATTTAAGTTAAATTTTCTTTTCCTTTCTTATCATTCACATTCAACAAAATTTAAATTTGTTTTTAGCTGAATATTTCTCAAGTCTATAAATTACACAAACTAATTTTCTTAAAATTCATTTCATTATTTTATCTAACTTATTTCAAATACAATTCATTTTTATTTAAGCTTTCTTGAGTTAAACTTCATTTTATATTTTCCTTTCCACTTTTATTTCACTAACTCAATTTATTTAACATTTCTTAAGTTGATTATTTTATTTCATATCACAAATTCAAATTTGCTTAACCAAAATTTTCAACCATTTTAAAATTTAGATTTACTTTCTTGTTCAAATTTATAAATTTTCAACCATTTTAAAATTTAGATTTACTTTCTTGTTCAAATTTATAAGTTATAAACATATCTCTTATATTATAATTACAATTCATAAGTTCAAAATTATTTCATATATTAATCAAATCATACTTGGAATATTTTTTTTACACAATAAAAACTTGTTTTAATCGAAAATAAATTTCTTTTTGTAGCAATTCTCACTTAGAAACTTGAAAATGAATACTGGCGATGCTGTAGTCAACCCCAGAATTATTTTCTAGCTACTAAAGCGAGTTCAATGCTTTTATTTCTTTCAAAATATTTTTCTAGTAAAAACTCTTCCAAATATTATTATTATTAATGTTGAGGGCTTTGAAAAAAAAATTGAAAAATAAAGGGTTTTAAATTCTAAAATTCTCAATTTTTAAATCCTTCTAGTTATAATATAGCATATACAATTTCATTTTTTTATTATGAAAATATCTTATTAATTTACATCTTTGTAATTCTAAACAACAATTTTTTTACTTTAATTAGATTTCAATTCAATTTGATTATCAAATGCTTCATAAAATAAAATTCATTAAGTATTCATTTTATTTTTTAATTCATCCAATAATCGACGATAACTAAGTATTATCATCTCCTAACAACAATTTCATTAATAATCAACATAATATATATAATATAATTTAGGTAAAATTATTCCATTTACCCTATTTTAAAACAATATTATGTCGACTTGTCTCATTTAAGTATTTAGAAATCCTTATCGATATCATGACATCCCACGCACCGACCGGAATTCATAAGCAACTCAACGGATAAGTAAACATAATATAAAATATTTTATAACACTAACAAGTATGCTTTTTCATATATACACACTTAAACAGACTCATTCTAGGGTATTATTACCCTATCTCTAATGAGTCGAACCCCACAAAATCAAGGCTATCGCTAAACCTGGCTCTGATACCAACTGTGACGACCCATATTTCAGAAGGATTAAATCGACAATAATCCACACATTTCCAATTTAAACAATTTGGAACGTAGATAATCAATGGGGATAATTAAGAAAAATAAGGAAAGAAGAATAAAACAAACACAGAATCTCATGACGGAGTGATAAAATATAATAATCAAATAAATGTTCATGAAGGTGTTTATATCATACATTTGATTATAATTTATACAACATTTATCAGAGTTATATATTGAAAGTTTATGTGGATCATATACTATGTATATGACAAGTAATTATTATATACATAATGAATTAAGATAATGAGATAATAGTAAAATAAAAAGATCACACCAAAATTTTTACACTGGTTGGACCTCCCGTCCTACGTCCAGTCCCAAAGCTCCTTTTTGGAATTTCACTAATCATTATCCCTCGCTTCGCCGGGAGGAATAGGCTTGTTACAATAGAAGTCTTTAATCAAGAATGTGCTCTGATTAACACTGATATTGACAATATGTACAAGTCTTCCTATAATCTCCACTGGATATGTATAGATATGAATTTGTGCGTGCTTTGGAAATATGGAATGAAATTTAAACCAAAGTTAACGATCTTTGGTTGAAATTTTGATAGAAAAAGTGAGTAATCTTGAATTTAAATGCAAAGTAAATATAGAGAATAGAAATCAGAAAATTAGTTACTTTGATTGTAAAATCTAAGATGTATTTATAGTTGTGAAAAGGTTGATTTGAAGTGTTGCTACCATTTCTCTTCGTTTTTGGAGATGCTTCTGTTTGAATAGAACCGAATTGAAGAAGAAATGCACAAAGTAGCCTATCAGATTTTGACAGTTGCATTTTAAAAAAATTCCCGAAGCCAAATCCAGACGTTTGGATTATGATGACCAGACGTCTGGTCATGTGTTGTCTGAAAAATTCATAAGGCTCAGACCAGACGTCTAGACTAATAAACCACACGTGTGGTATATGTTGAATTCTTTTTTATTTGAAGTATGCATATTTTTCTATAATACAAAATCCAGGGAGATTTTTACATTCTATTTTTAGAATTTGTATACAATGTTTAACTTTCCACTGTTGTGATCTATGTTCCATACTTTGATTTGTATCCTTGAGAATCTGCAAAAACTAAGATACGAGGTATATGAGTAATTATTATGATATGATTTGTCGTCATCAAAACTTGTAGATAGGAGTTCCTAACATTCTCTCCCTTTTTGATGATGACTAACTATGTATATTTTACTCCCCCTGTGTACATGTATATTATATGTTATCCTCCCCCTATGTATGTGCATATTTTCTCCCCCTTTTGGTACTATCAAGAAGAAAATAGAGAAAATAGAAAATGAAATGTAAAACATAGAACTTGGAATACATAATATCTGAATTAAGAATTTATAAAGCGAGAAAATGCAGAAAACAAGCATATAGTGGAAACTACTAGTAATAGTTAATTGAGTCAGAGAAACCGCCATAGGTATTATTATAGGATTCCTAAAAAGCTGAAGGATCAGAAGTGTTCTTTGACCAATGACGTTCATCATTATACTCTACATCCTTGTTAATAGATAATCCTTCAAAAGCCAAGTACCCCTGCTAATGATGGGAAGGATCTTGCACATTAAATTCCTCACTTTCCTCTTCATCCGTGTCCTGCAATGGTTTGTTTTCCATGGGTTCTTTTCCTCGTAATTTTATTGAAGACCCTAGAATTGAAGAGACATATGGAACAAGTGAAGGAGCTGATGGTGATGATGATGAAGACCGGGATGATGATCGACCACGAGCTTTCTTCGTTATTTTCCCAAGAGTGGATACAACCTTATATAGCGTTTTCTCGATTTTACCCATTCGAGAAGATATGGTTGAGACAGATCTATCAAGATGAACAACTTTCTTTCATAATATTTGTTGATTACGAGATAAAAGTTGTTGATTTTGAATGGATAAGTCACAATATGATTCTATTGAAGTAGGTTCTCCTCGGGCTTCTAAAATCTATGAGTCTGAGTAATATTCGAAAGGAAGTTGTTGGAAAACATATGGAACTGGTCGTTGTGGAGGGGGTTGTTGCTGCTTCTACGGAGGTTGCTGCTGATGTTGTTGTTGTTGCTGCAGTGTCCACTGAGGAACTAATATTATCAGTGGCGGTTCGTCTAGTAGATGCACAAGTTTGAAGTATTTGGACCCACTTTCTTTAATTTGTAGTTCTTCAAAATATGATAGATAAGAAGGAATAACATGTGATTGAAGAATCCACATTATATAAGGTGCATAAACAATTGTCTGACTCTTTTGAATCCAATTTTTTTTATTTTCGTCAAAAAATATTGAGCGCAATTAACTTTGATACCACCAAATATAGCATACATAGCTTTGTGATCAGTTTCATATATTTGCTCGTGACTTCCTTTTCTTGGTATTATAGTGCTAATAATCATACGATTTAATAATCTTGCCCTAGGTCAAAGGTTCTTTGTATTCCATTGCTCCATATGATCTTCCCAAAGGAGGTGAGTGACCTCATCATGGGCTAAAATTTTATTGTCCGGTATGTTTTTTAATTCGATACCTGTGTAAGAGCAATGGAGAATTCATCCTAACATACCAGGAGTAAGTTTGATGATTTTACCTATACACTAGTCCAAAGCCAATTTTCATCATAAAATTAAAAGTATATTTTTAGATCTTGGTTTTAATGGGGTTTCGTAGAGAATGAAAAGATGAGATTAAAAAATAAAAAGCTGTTGTAATATTGTAAAAAGATAGCAGATTTTCAGAGGCAGAAACATCCTCCAGACGTCTGGATTGATAATGCAAACGTCTGGGCCTTTAAAATTTTTATATTACAATAGGCAGAAAGCAAGGCCTGACGTCTGGGAACATGTAGTTAGACGTCTGGATTGTTGCAGAGATTGTGAGAGAGGTTTCCAATCGTGTAATCAGACGTCTGGTTCTATATTCCAAACGTCTATTTTGATAGATTTTTGCTATTTTGATTGTCTGAGATTGTTCAGATTTGTTATTATAGTTATAGCGAGATATACAGTATATGCTTGAATGAATTGATCTTATTACAACTTTGAATATATTATATATGTATATTAATGTATATATATAATTATATATACAAAATATGATTTTTAGAAGAACAAAGTTTTTTTTCTCTCATGAATTTGGTTTTGCCTTTGTATTTTCTTTTGATGCTCGTATTGAAGACCAAGAAGGAGGCACTGGACTGAACTGTTCTTCAAATGTTCCTTCTCCCCATAGTTTATGTGGAGTTATTTGATGAGCATGTGGAGGAGTTTCGGTTAGACGAGGAGATCGTACATGAACACAATCCTTAGTAGGAGAATGTCCACATATGGCAATGATGCATTTCCCCAGAAAATTTAAATGAGCTCTCTGGCGTCTTTGTTCATAATACATTTCTCTTTGTACATCCATCATTTCTTTTTGATAATGATGGATTTCGTCGGCTTTGTTAGAAAGAGAGGATTGTAGAAGACTAACACCATGCTTGGCTTTCTTTCCTTTTGGAGAGTAGCCAGTATGTTATGTAGGCGAAGGAACAACGTTTATGGATGGAGATGATTTAGGAGTTTTTTTGGCAGGAGATGTATATGTACTACCTGATGATGGCGAAGAAAAATCAATGGTAGAGTAAGTGGAGTCATGGTCGGATGATATGTTTGAAAAAACATCAATATTTATTTACAAAGGTATGTATTAATAAATTTTTACTGTGAGTTGGTTAAAAAATTTGATATATATATATATATATATATATATATATATATAAGAGTAGAATTTTCTATTTTAATCATTTGTTTGTTTTATTTGAGAAAATATTAGGGGTTTGCAGAAAAACTTGGTATAGAAATTAGAAGAACTATTAGCCACTAATGTTGAGAGGTGAAAATAATTATGAATTTTATTCACGTGTTTATTAAAGTTCAGATAGGGAGCATATTCCGAGTTCTTGTCTACGTTTTATAAATGATTTTTCACATAAAGTTTTTGTCAAAATATCTGCTATCTCGTTGTCAGTGTTAATGAATTCTAAAGAAATTACTCCTTTTTCTACGTTATCTCGAAGAAAATGATGTCTGATATCAATGTGTTTTGTTCGAGAATGATTTATAGGATTTTTAGATAGATTAATTGCACTTGTATTATCATAATATATCGAAGAACACTTTATAGTTTTACCAAAATCGTGAAGTTTTTGTTGCATATATATTACTTGTGCACAAGCCAGAGCAGCAGAGATGTATTCTGCTTTACAATTTGAAAGAGAGGTACAATTTTACTTTTTGCTAAACCATGAAACTAAAGATTGACTGATAAAATAACAGGTATCACTTGTTCTTTTTCTTCCCGTTTTACAACCTCCTAAGTCTGCATCGTTAAATGATACAAATCCGAAAATCGTACCTTTAGGATAAAATAAACCGTAATCTTTGATGTTGGATAAATAACGTAAAATTCGTTTGATTGCTCTATAATGTGACTCCTTTGGTTGAGCTTTGAAACATACACATAAATAAACACTCATCATTATATCGGGTCGACTAGCTGTTAAATATAATAAAGAGCCTATCATACTACAATAAGATTTTTGATCAAAGTCTTTTCCATTTTCATCTTTGTCTAAATATAAGGTTGTACTCATATGAGTTGGTTTATCAGTAGTATTTTCCATTCCGAACCGTTTAAGTGAATCTTTGCAATACTTTTCTTGATTTGTAAAAATTCCATTGTCCAATTGTTTTATTTGTAATCCAAGAAAAAAATTTAATTCACCAATGTGTGACATTTCAAACTCATTTTTCATTATTTCAGAAAATTCATTACACAAACTTTCATTAGTTGACCCAAACATAACGTCATCAACATATATTTGTACAACTAGTACATCGTTATTTTTATGTTTTATAAATAATGTAGTGTCTATTTTGCCAATTTGAAATCCAAAATTTTGTAGATGAGTTTTGGTCGATCGCACCAAGCACATGATGCTTGTTTTAAACCATATAAATCCTCTTTTAGTTTGAAAACATGATCTGGTTATTTTTCGTGAATAAATAATGGTGGTTGTTTTACAAAAACTTTTTCTTTAATAAAACCATTTAAGAAGGCACTCTTAACATCCATTTGAAATAATTTAAAGTTGTCATGACATGCAAAAGCAAGTAGAATACGAATTACTCCGAAACGAGCTACGGGAGCAAAAGTCTCTTCATAATCACTTCCCTCTTCTTGGTTGTAGACTTGAGCCCCTAATCTTGCTTTGTTACGAATAATATTTCCATTTTCATATGCTTTATTTTTGAAAATCCATTTTGTTCTTATTGCATATTTTTCTGATGGTCTAGGAACGAGTTCCCACACATTATTACGTTCAAATTGATTTAATTCTTCTTGCACTGCTAAGATCCAAGAATCATCTTTTGAAGCTTGTTTATAATTTTTAGGTTCTGTATTTGAGATAAAAGCAACGTGACTCATTTGATTTAAGTTATTTCTAGTGACTCGAGAATTTAAGTCTCCAACTATATTATCTAAAGGATGATTTTTTAATGTTCGTGTGGGTGATCTTAAAACATTTTCATTATTATAAGAGGATGAATTATTCATATTATTCGTATTTTCAGTTTGATTTTGAGATAAAATTTCAACTTCTTCTTCTTTAATAATTTGTTGGAAATTTTCATCAAAGGATACATGTAAGCTTTCTTATATAATATTTGTTTGTTTATTATAAATTCTATAAGCTTTACTACGTTCTGAATAACCATTGAAAATTCCTTCGTCCGCTTTAGGATCAAATTTTCCAAGATTATCTTTAGTATTTAAAATAAAACATTTTGACCCAAAAGTTCTGAAATACGAAACTTTTGGTTTCATTCCATAAAAAATTTCATAACAAGTATTTTTAGTCATGGGTCGAAGTGTGACACGATTTAATAAATAACAGGCAGTGGGAACGGCTTCAGCCCGGAAATGTTTGGGTAGATTACTACTATTTAGCAGTGTTCGTGCACATTCATGTTTTCCTTTTGACTACACCATCGGTGTTCATGGAATCAAAAAATTATGACTAATTCCCTTTTTGTTACAAAAATTAGTAAAAAATTCATTTTCGAATTCTCCTCCATGATCACTCCGTATTTTTTATTTTAAATCCATTAGGTTAGTAACTGTTTTGTAAAGATTTTAAACATTCCAAATGTATCACTTTAGTGTTTTACAAATAATGTCCAAGTATATCTTGAAAAATCATCTATAATTACAAATACATATTTGTTATGATTTATACTGCGTACTTGTGTTGGTCCAAATATATCTAAATGAAGTAATTCTAATGGTTGCTTAGTAGATATTTAACTTTTAGATTTGAAGGAACTTCTCTTTAACTTGCCCATTTGACAAGCGTCACATAAACTTTTAATTTTATAATTAGTTTTAGTTTGGCCTCTAACTAGATCATGTTTTGCTAGTTTGTTGATATATTTAAAATTCATATGAAAAAAACGTTTTTGCCAAATCCAAGGATCATCATGATTTGCGGATAGACATAAATCCGAATTATTTTTAATGTTTATATTTAGGATATATATACTATATATATAATGATTTCTAAATCCTTCAAAGAGTAAATTTTTGCTTTGATCGAAAATTTTACATTTATATTTTTCAAATTTTACTTTAAACCCTTTCGCATAACTGACTTATACTAAGAAGATTATGTTTTAAATTTTCTACTAATAAAATATTCAAAATAATAGGAGTGTTAAAGATACCGTTATTGATGACTTCTCCAATGCCAATGACGAACCCTTTTGAATTATCGTCAAAAGTTACAGTGCCACCATCAATGTATTTTATATTTGAAGCATGTGAGCATTTCCAGTCGTGTGCTTGGACAATCCACTATCCATTATCAATTTCTCTTTATTTTTGTATTTGGATACCTCCTTAGTATGTGCCATGAAACATACATTCGCTTGCTCTGTATCACTTTCACAGTCACTATCGGATGAAGAGGAAGAATCAGAGTCATCCCATGTGACTTGGAATGCTTTTATCTTTTTCTTAAATTTCTCAAATTTATTTTTCTTTTTCTCGTTGTTGAGTTTTAGGCAATCATTCTTCATATGTCCGAACCGATCACATTCAAAGCACTTGATCGAAGTTTGATTTGATGAATTAGATTTAGCGTTATTTTGGAATCTTTTCGTTTCTTGAATTTCTTGAATTTGTTATAGTTCTTGGCAATAAATACAATTTCATCTTCATCCAATTCAGAATCTTCATTTCTTGCTTGGAATGCTATGTTCTTCTTTTCATGGTTTTGTTCCTTTCTGGCCTGCAAATTAGCTTCATATGACATTAAATTTCCAATCAACTCTTCAACTTTGAGTACAAAAAGATCATTAGCTTCTTCGATAGCCAATACCTTTCATTCCCACTCAATTTTTAAAGAGTTGAGAACTCGAGATACTAAACCAAAATCAGTAAATTTAACTCCTAGTGCCATAAGATCGTGTTGTATAGTTTGAAATCTTGAGTACATGTCAACAATTGGCTCATTTTGTTTCATTTTGAAAGATGAAAATTGATTTTGTAAAATTGATATTTTTGTTTGTTTGACCTTATTTGTGCCTTCATGTGTAACTTGTAAAGTACGCCATATATCATAAGCAGTAGTACATAACATAACACGTGAAAATTAATTTTTATCAAGAGAGCAAAATAGTACATTCATAGCTTTAGCATTATTAAAAGCAGCAGTTTTTTGTGCATTTGTCCATGTGCTAATATTTGTTTCAAGTACTACATACTTAATTTGAGTTGCCGATCATATTTCCGAACCATTTGCTTCCATAAAAATTCACATTGGATTGACTAATATGCATAATTAGATTCGGTGAATAGTGGAGGATGTGAAGTTGACTGACCTTCGTGAAAGATAATTGCCATATTAACAATTTTCAAACACGTGTTACCATGATTTGAACTAACCGTGCTTTGATACCAATTGAAAGTCTATGTGGATCGTATACTATGTACATGACAAGTAATTATTATATACACGATGAATTAAGATAATGAGATAATAGTAAAATAAAAGGGTAACACCAGAAATTTTACACTGGTTCGGACCTCCCGTCCTACATCCATTCCCAAAGCTCCTCTTCGGAATTTCACTAATCAATAACCCTTGCTTCACCCGAAGTAATAGGCTTGTTACAATAGAAGTCTTTAGTCAAGAATGTGCTCTGATTAACACTAGTATTGATAATACGTACAAGTCTTCCTATAATCTCCACTAGATATGTATAAACATGAATTTGTGTGTGCTTTAGAAATATGGAAGAAAACATAACCAAAGTTAATGATCTTTGGTTGAAATATTAATAGCAAAAATGAGTAATCTTGAATTTAAATGCAAAGTAAATATAGAGAATAGAAATCAGAAAATTAGTTACTATGATTGTAAAATATGTAATGTATTTATAGTTGTGAAAATGTTGTTATGAAGTGTTGCTACCATTTCTCTTCATTTCTGAAGATGTTTCTGTTTGAATAGAACTGAATTGGAGAAGAGATGCACAAAGTAGCCTTTTAGATTTTGACAGTTGCATTTAAAAAAATTCCCGAAGCCAAATCTAGACGTCTGGATTATGATGACCAGACGTCTGGTCATGTGTTGTTTGAAAAATTCCAAAGGCTCAGACCAGACATCTGGACTAATAAACCAGACGTCTAGTATATGTTGAATTCTGTTCTATTTGAAAGTATGTATATTTTTCTATATACAAAATCCAGGGAGATTTTTACATTCTATTTCTAGGATTTGTATACAATGTTTGACTTTCCACTACTGTGATCTATGTTCCATACTTTGATTTGTATCCTTAAAAATCTGCAAAAACTAAGATACAAGATATATGAGTAATTATTACAATGTGGTTTTTCGTCATTAAAACTTGTAGATAGGAGGTTCTAACATATACAACATGGTTAAACAAAAATAATGCTGCAGACAATGTGATGCAGAAATATTAATAGTAATAATATACTAAATCTTCGTCTTCGTCCTTCAGAAAATGATCTTCAATGCGCTGAAAAAAACTCAGGGCTGACCGGAGCGTAATGAAAAGATAAAACACTCTAGTAAAGACTAAAATACTCTTATGAGAGTCAAATCGATATCGAATATAACTTGAGTGTCTTGGCGTCAGAGATGTTTATGGGGTATCACATCTCATATCCAGATGTATAATGTGCATGCAATAACTTAAAATATGTTACGAGATTTTTCATCTCCTAAGGACCCGTTGAACTATTTATATATAATAGTATATGCTATAATAGGTAATGTCTTATATGTAAAATAAATATCAAAATAGCGTTATGGCTTTACATTGATCCACCTTAATACATTTTTATAGTATGTAGTCTATAAAGGTCTTGTAACACAACCAGTAATGTAACGACCCAGAATTTTTATCAATTAAAATTCGTATATTTAATTAATTTTAAATATTAATAAGTGAAATTTATAAGTCGAATAAATTTTATTTCAAATATCTGGATTTAACTGGATAATTAAATCGATAATTTAATTTGTGAAAATACAGAAATAATTGAAATTTGGGTTAAATATGATTGAAAATGATTTGTAAAATTTTATTTTATCATATTGGAGTTAGAATGATGTTATGGAACTTTTAAAATTGAATTTACAGTTTATTGTGAAAATTGAATATTTTAATATTTTATCGACTAGTGAAATTAGCCATTTTTCGAACAGTCTCAGAATTAGACGAAACAATTTCCATTAGATCTGTAATAGTTTGTTATTATCAGATTTCAATTTTCGTAGAATCGGAGTTGTCGTTTGACCGTGGCATCTCGAAACGCATCGAAATTGTTTAATATTAATTTGGCGAGTTAAAATAGCCATTTTTCAAACGGTCTCGGATTTCGAAGAAACCAATTTCATCGGATCCGTAATGTGATATTATTGTATGGTTTCAAATTTCGTGTTAATCGGATTTACCGTTTGTCTGGGGCAAGCTAAAACGCCTAGAAATTTGATTTACCGATTTAATTTTAAATCGAACGTTTATTGCCATAACTCGCACAGATGATCGAATTAGCTCCCAAAATACGTTTCATTGTGTTCGGAATGCGGGGTGAACCTTAGGAAAGCCAACCGGCATGCTTCATTTGGAGTTCGAAAATTTCGAGATGAATAGTGTTCGTCGTTTTTTCTATAAAAGCCCTTTTATTTTCATTTTTTGCAAAAATAATTAACCCCTAGGGTTTTGAGCTACAGGCCGCCATTCTCTTATGTTCAATGCCCGAGAATTATCCCCCTTCCTCCTTTAATCTCTCCAAATCTACGCAATATTTCAAGAAACTTTCTACATGAAAGATGAAGAGCTTCACGAGAGCTTTTCATCCATACGATGATGATGAGATTTCGAGTGTTATTAGAGGAGTTATCTGCTCGTGTTTGCTACCAGTCACACACGCATTTCGAGACGCTGGGGGGGCCGAGCTCCACCGCCTTCTGGCCGTTAGTAGCTCGCGTCACGAGTTTCGAGGCGCCGCTCTCCGATCGTCTCCAGCTAGCTCGAGTTGCTCGCGAAAATTCAAAATATGGCGGCGGCTATGGATTTGGAGGACGTGCGTGTTACTGGAAGGAAGATGAAGATATTGTGCGGCCGTGATTTTGCAAGCTAGGATGGACGGTGATGATAGTGTAGGGTTTGAAATTAAATTTTAATTGTAAATATAATTATAATTTAAATCGTGTAATCTTTGTAATGCGATAACTCTTTCATACGAGATCGAAAATTGACGAAACTAGTTGCGTTGGAATCGTATGGATGAGCACTATGCTATGGAATTGGATTGGAGTCGTTTGGAGCTAGCGAAAATTTCGGGTAAAATTAAACGCACGTTTGATTTTATTCGAAATAAAAGCTGAAAACGAAATTGAAATCAAGGTGAGAACTTCTCACTCAATCGAATCGGTTTCGATTTTAATTTTAAATAGTTAGATTTAACATTCTTGAATGTATATTTGAATGATGATTGTTAAAATAGACATTATACGCCGTTAGTAAGCGGATGTTATTTATTAAAAACATATACCGCGAATATTTCACAGTATAGTGAAATTGGTATTATTTATGTACTTGGAGTTGATTTTCCTACATTATGTAGCGGATGAGACCCTATTGGGCCGCCTATTAAGCGGATAATATTATAAATCCCATATACCGCGATACTTCCGTACTGGAACGGAATTGGTATTGTGCTAATGTTTGTGGATGCAGGGAGACAGGTTGGAGGGATCCAACTGGATTCCTCAACAGTATTTATTTGATTTCAGATATTTTGATATTTGATGATTATCATATACAGATATATGATATCGTCGTTGTTGTGATTGACTATTTGGTGTGTAGCATCATTGGGCCAATTTTGGAATTTTAAAAGGATTTTTAAAGCGATTTTTGAAAGTATACGTTTATAAAATATTTTTGGAATTGACTCATTCTAAATAAATAAACGTTATAATTTTAATGTTATAAAAATTATGATTTTTGAGAAGTATAGTTAAAAGTTGATTTTTGAAAATATGAGGTTAATGATTTATAAAATAGTTTAAGTCGGGATTTTTGAATTTATTATAAAAAGTTTAAATATAGGATTTATAAAATTTGATTATTTTATAAATCAAAGAAAATGGTGAAATTATAAAGGAGTAGGTTTATAAACGGTGAAGTTATAAATGGAATTTTATAAGCAGTAGGTTTATAAAATTTGTAAAGTTATTAAAAGAATAGTTTTGGGTAAATAAATGAATCTTATAAGTTATAAGATTTATAATTTGGGAAGTTTAAAAGAACGATTTTGTAAACAAATAAATTATAAGTATTTAACTTATAATATGAACTTTTGGTATATAATTGAGTTATAAATTGAAATAGGTTAATAAAGGAGATTTATAAAAGGAAGTTGTTACAAAATAAATAGAAATGGAATTTATAAACATTGTTGTATAAATCCACAAACGGCTTATTTTGATAAGTAAATTGTTATAACTTATTAATGGAGTTATATTCACGTTTTAGACAGTGAATAATCCTTTAAAATAAAATGTATAGAAATGATGAAATTGGTAAACGAAGTATATTCACGTTTTGGATAGTGAATAATATGTTAAAGAAATTGCTTTGGGTGTGATGTTTTAAATAGAACTAAAACGATCTAACGATGTTTTTAAAATGTGTTAAGATTCGAAACTATAGATTTCAACATTCATTGTTGAAATAGACGTTTTCGAGAAATAGAAGGAAATGGTGGACTATAACACTGTTGTTATAGTAAATGATTTCCGAAAGGAAATGTTTAATATAGTATTGGGATTTATATATCTATCTTAACTTCGAATCCCTATACTAGTGATTTTGGGTTGTCGTAACGATGTTTTACGCAACATTCGTTTTGGCCCAAATAAATATGTTTAAGAGAATGATTCCTTAAAGAATGAAATATATACTTAATTTCGATTTGAGTATATTGAATATTTTCCAAATGTTGAAAATAAAAGATTTGTGAATTACTTATTAAATAAGTATGGAAATGTTTTTTTCCAATGTGAAATGAAACGTTTTAAGAATTTATCTTTTTGAAGATAAATTGAAAATGAATAATTGAAATCGTATATTCATAAATATTTTGGAATGTAAATTCACTATGGAATTTATAAATGGAAAGGGAAATTGTTTAAAAATAAACATTGATTTATTTTTGAAGTGTGGGAATTAATTTACGGATTTGGAACGTAAATATAAAGTAAATCGTTAAGGGTTTATTTAATTGGTTTAAATGAACCATGTTGAAAAGAAAGTATTTCCGCGTAAGGAAAATGTTTGAAATTTGTTTTCAAAAGTGGTAAAAATGAAAAGTGATTTGAAAATTGTTTTCAAATGGTTGAAGTGTGGAAAATATATATCTTGTAAAGATATTTTTGGAAAATAAATAATTTGGAAAATTATTTGGAATCTGGTGATGTTGTGCATATCCATTGATAGTTCAATAACCGACTATCAATATTTACCTTTGAATGAGTATTTGCTGTGATTTGTTTGAATTTGAATGCCACACTTATTTTTGAATAAGCGCTCACTATTCGGGTTAGCCGGGAAAGGACTTTGGGGTCGTATAACCCATTCCGAATATGTGATACGTCGTTATGAATTGCATTTGAAGACCGGTGTTGAAGACCGGATATTTTGAAAACGGAAGGATTACCGTCGAATGTTTCTGCACCGAATGGCCCGGGTATAGAAATTCCATATGTGATGGGAAGTCTGGACGTGATTAGTGAATATCCGGATTGCAAGGACTTCTTTGTAAGTGCCTTCGGTTCTGTTCGATCCCGGAACGGACTTGTATCGATAGTATGTCTGACATTACAAATTGAGATATAAAGCTGATTTCTTTCAAATACATATCTGTTGGTGGCGGAGAATTTATTCTCTTAGCATTAACACCCTTCTCTGAGACGTACGAGCTCAGAGGTTATGTAGTTGAAGGTTATTAGTAATATACTCCCAATTTGGTAGTGTGATATGCTAAGTGCTGTTGAGCATTTGTTGAATCAAAGCACATCTTTTGTATAAAGCGTAGCTTTGTGGACGAGACTGCGTCGGACCTCACACCCCGAAAATGGTCAAAACAGGAAGGATGCGGCAATGTT
This sequence comes from Allium cepa, assembly GCA_030765085.1. NCBI lineage: Eukaryota > Viridiplantae > Streptophyta > Magnoliopsida > Asparagales > Amaryllidaceae > Allium > Allium cepa. The sequence goes on from CM060934.1 coordinate 187,462,678, forward strand.
ATTAGGGGGTAGCGCCCCTTTAGTGTATGCCATTCCTTCTGGATAGAGGTGGTATCATGGTATGGAACCCATATATTTGACCTATGTTGTTGCTGCAAACTTATTACTTTGTGGTTGTTGGAAATCGAGGATCCTCGGATGTAGATCGGTTACGATCGGGGGATGGCATATTCGTGTCAGTAGTTACCCAGTTAGGGGTAACCCGGCCTTGTGTTGGCAGAGATCCGTTTTGGTTCTCGGGACGTCATTCCAGAGGCGTTTCCATGTGGTAATGCGAAGTTCCTCGGCCTGATCATTTATTGGAAATCCAAAGAAACAATACGAGCCTTGTACGGTTTTAGTTGTAGAACCTGCTATCTAATATGGTAGCTATAGTAGGCATAATATAATGGTACCTATGCTGGCTAAGATTTATATTCTACTTTCGAAATGTTTTCTACACTATGCACTAATAATAATATCAAAAAAGATTTTATTTTTGCGTAGTAAGCATCTTTGACTATCATAAGGAGAAATCTCCCCCATGTCTGCGTTTGCATGGTGTGTGTGTCGGGAGGCCTTATGGTAGTTTCATTTTTAAAAGCATTGCGAATCTATTTTAAATTATCCTGTACTTTGTTTTAAAAATAAATTGTTTTAGTTCTCACACCAGTCACATGACTGACTCGGAGTTTATTGTTTTCCTTCCTAAACTCTAGGTGCCCACCAATTTCCACAGGGGCAGTCAAGAGTCAGGTTTATCAGGATATTCTGGAATTCAGGAGTTGCTGGAGGCAAGATGGATGACATGGCATATTAACTAGTATATAGTATTTCTTTTCCTCTGTTTGTTGTTATTTGATAGTTGTACACTCTGATGATATAATGTAATGTAATGTGATGTAATGTAATAACTGATATAGTTCTTTATTTAAAGATTATTCATTTATCTATTATATGATTGTCCGCTGCGATTGTGAGATTATGATATTGTTCTGTTGTTTTCTTTCTGTTCTGTTCTATATTTTTCTCTCTTCATCTTCTTCTATCTTTTTCTTTTTTTTAAAACCCTAAGAATTCGTATTTCCGTTCATCTTGAGTTAATCAATGGGGATTAGTGTCTATTCAAGGAGTACGGATTTGCGGGTCCTCACAAGTAACATCGGTAGCTAGTGAGTCCCTTATAGGTACAATGCTAAACCAAAGTCGTATTGGGCTCGTGTAAGGATAAGTATGACAAGACACGTGAGGCAATGCCCAAGGCAGGATTCTACCAGTTTACCCTTTCTGGCTGGTCGTAACCCATTTTTCGCCGGCCGCGACTATCAATCCAAACAAAAGGGTGCACCCATCGAGTACGAAATCACAAAAGTAATATGAGGGATCAACATCGCCAGAGGTAGCTGACCTCATTGGCCAGACATAGACTCATGTTTTAGTCATTTTAATTATGACACAAGTGTCAAGGCTATCCATCATCGTTCTCTTACTTCATTCCAGTAAACGTTCACCAAATTCAGCCACTTCATTTTGGAGTCTCCTCCGCGTGCACAGTTGTTAAAGTGGTTCCAATATTGATAGAGAGTTTACCAATAAGAGGCCCCGATCTCTTTGACAACCAAACGTCGTTTTACACACTGGTTGGTACTTTTACAATTTGAAAATAATTCATCCTTGATATCAAAATATCATATTCGCTTCAAAATTAATTTCACTTCAAAATTGCTATATTCTCTTCAAAAATCATATTTTTAGTTCAAAATGTCAATTCGGTTTGGTATATCGATTCCACTTCAAAATTTGATTTGAATTACAATTTAGATTATAACTTCACTTTATCCCATTTTGCACTTAAATCCAAGATTTAAACATAAACATTCCACCCTTTTGACCAGTTTGAATTTTTAGAAAATAGTTTGAATAGTTTTAAAATAGCTTAAATAGTTAAAATAGTTTAAGTATTAAAATGGTTTATAAAATAAAATAACTTAGAAATCAAAATAATTTGAATGATTAAGAAGATAGATTTTTAACAGTTTATACTAAAATAATTTATTTGAAATTGTTTCAAAGTCAACCTGATTCAATTCCAAATTTTCTAACTCAAATCAATTTCAATTTCCATTTTTATTTAATTGATTCAGTTCCGATTTCAGATCGAATTTTACTTCGATTCCAATTTCAATCCAAATAAATTCGATTTCGAATTAATTCAATTTCAATTCCAATTGATTTCAATTTCAGTTCCAACTTGAATGAATTTCAATTAAATCCCAATTTAATTTCAATTTCAATTCCAAATCAATTACAATTTCAATCCCAAATTAATTTCAATTTCTATTTCAACTATCCGATTCAACGATTAAATTCCAACTCAATTCTCAAATTCAAACCATTTCGATTCATATCAATTTCGAATTCGACTTTTAAAATATTGGTTCAAATCACTTAAATCAAATCAACCTTCAATATTCAATTTAAGATCCAAATCTTCAAATATAATTCAATTCCGAGCTCAGTTTTGAAATATCGTTTTATATTACTTTTACTTAGCAATATTCAATGTTTGAATAAAATTCCAATCTTTTTAAGATAAATCAGTTTTTGAAATTCAAATTATATTTTGATTATAACTTCAAAATCTCAACTTCGATTATTTAAACAATTCCTGTTTTCAAATTTAAATTTCCACATTCCGAGATCAAGTTCGAAAATAATTTGATTTCCATAAATTCGATTTTTGTTTCTTTAAATCGAATCATTTAAATAATTTCAAATCAAAAATTTTAAAAATAATTTAATTTAATAAATCCGGTGTCCGTATATAATTTTTTATCCTATGGCCAAGTGAATCAATTATTTCAATTTTAATTTAGGGATGGATATATATCATTTCAACCCAAAATGATGTCATATGTGTATATCATTTCAGCCTATTTCTTAATTTGTTCGAAATAATCCGATTTTACAGCTTTATATACTATAAATAATATAAGGATGATAACTTGATATATATAAAATAAATAAACATCCAATCATTCAAATATCAGTCAATTTTCATCCATCGCAATCAATCATCGAAACAATCAATAATTCACAACAATTAACCAATTATCAAAATCAGGAATTTTCCTAACAGTTAAATTCTAATTCCAGTTTTACTGTTAATTCAAATTCTAACATATAAATTTCTATATTGATTTCCATGATAGGTAAATTTACCAAACAATAATCAATAATTTAAGTCACTTCAGAATTTCAATATAACTAACATAAAAATATTTTAGTCAATCGTGAGCGTATAAAACACTCACCTTCGATTCGAATCCAAAAAATCGAATGAAGTGAATTGCGACAATTTTAACTCCATAGCGTCGACTACGTCAAAACGATTCCAATGCAATTTGTTTTACTCGAACCCGACCTCGTATGAAAATTTTACATGTTAAACAACATTCGATTGTAATTAAAATTAATTAAAAAACAATTAACTAATAGATAAATAAAAACTTCTTCCTCACGTTGACTGTCGCTCCCTTCCAAGACATTTCGCGACTACCTAGAACAGCCACCCCCGCCTCGCAGTCGCTGCCATCATCTCCAGTCGCCCTAGGTCGTCGCGTACGCAGTAGCGAAAGCATGAGAACCCAACTCCAAAACCCTAAAACGCTGCAATCGTATGCTCCCCTCACGCCATCGATATTCGTCAGTGCCTCTGACCCTCGCTCGTGCTCAGTCGCCGTGATTCGATCGCAATGTTTTTATTCATCGATTCATTTTTTTGGGCTGTTGATTCGAAATAAAAGGCAGAGGGAGTGATATATGGGGAAGATAAGGAACATGGGTTTTGTGTACAAGTGATAAAGGAGAAAAAAATATATTAGAAAATATCTGACCAACTCACTCACGATAATCCCGAACTCCAAATGACTCGTGTCGCCCGACGTTCATAATGTTTTACCCCCATTTCAAATACAAAGGAACTAGTTTCAAGGCCAAATTCGATCATATGCTGAAGATAGCTTTTCAAAATCAATTAATTTTAATTAAATTCTAAAATTAAATTCTGCACGGTTCAAGCTTGCACGGCCAAACGACAGGTTCGATCACAACGAAACTTGAAATCCTACGACAATTCACTATTACGGATTCGATGAATCTGGTTTCGTCAAAATCCGAGATAGTGGCCAAAATGACTATTTTTTACTCGTTAGGTATAATATAAAATTTCCAATTTCTAATTATTCACTTTTAAATCCAATTTTAAATGTTAACAATCTTCATTCTTATTTGAATAAAATTTAAATCAATTTTCGTTATCATTTTCATTCACATTAATTCAGAATTCAATTATTTAAATAATTCCGATATTAAATTTTAAATAATTTAATTATCCAATACTTAATCCCAATGAATTTTAGTTATCAACAATTAGTTTATTTTCAACTAAAGAAAGTCAACATTTATTATTCAATCTAATTATTGATTACAGATACATTCAATACGTAGAATTCCATTTCAATACTGTTATTGTCAAAATCTTCGAAATTGTTTATTTCAAAATTTTATTATATTCCATAAACTACAACAATAAATCATTAATTTTTTTTCCCACTCATTTTTATCAAATAACCACATTAAATTTAATAATTTAAAAATAGTTAAAAGTACGGGTCGTTACATTGAGCGATCATGATAATGAATCAATAGTCCTTTACTTGAGAATGACTCTTCTAATTAGAGTTTCACAAATGGGCTATGGTAGCTCTATAAAATTTTTTGAAAGACATAATTTTAAATAGTATATACTTCAAAAAAATTATAAATTTCTTTTGAAATAAAAGGATATATGTTTTTCTGATCCATAGGGTAATTAGTAATAGCTCCTTTGATTTACAAAGAATATCTTCCCAGAGACATGTTTGGTAAAACTCTTTTGAGTGAAATTATCTTGTTAAAATGAATGTTGGTGTATATTATTAGATAAAATTGTATCACTTTAGGTTTCACTTAGTGAAAAGCAATATCATATTTGTAAGTCTAAAAAGTCATGATTCATGAACTAATAAACTTTAGAGACAAGAACAAGCTTTTCTTTAAGAATCCCTTATTTTCTGAAATAATCTTTTATGGTTTATAACAAAAAAGTGATATCGATCCTAGAGTCCACAAATAATTCCATAATTATGTGTAAATCCAAACTTTGAGACGAAGGATCAGAGTCTTATTCTGGACATTCAAATCATCCTTTGAGAAAAAACTCTCGAAATCCATTTGACATATAAGAAACTATAATTCCATCTGATATATAAGGAAACTTAAAAAACCCTTCAGTATAATAGAAATCCGTCTTCCCACATAAGAAAATCTAGAAAAACCATCTGATAACAGAGAGTCTCGTTATGCTTTTATAGGGAAATTAAGGGTTTTTCTAATGTTTACACATAGTATATAGATCTTGTTTCGTCCTCTAAAGAAATTTGAATTTTACATTAGTATATGCTGAATTCCATTTTACATTAGTATAAGCCCATAATCACACCTTTTCTCGCTAAGTTGATTACAAAAAGCCTATAGCTCTGAATGGCACTGAGGATCTTTTTGAGATAGTGATAGAGAATCAAAACAGAGATAATCTAATTAGATTCAATGTTGATTTCAATAGAGTAATGGTAAGAATATGTATATAGAAATGTGGAAGAAGAAGAGGAGTGAAAAACCAGAAAATCTGTTTTTAAATTCGTTGAAAACGTCCCCTATTTATAGAAGAACAACATCCATGTCCATTCGTGAAGAGATATGACGAATAGACAATTCTTTTGAAATTTAAATTTTGAATTCAACTGACACTATTTCGACATAGGGTACATGGGCATATCGACATTCCAAAGGATATTTTGGTGATTTGATTTTCTTTGAAAATAACTTCTATCTTATATTAAAACAATTTTAAACTTTATAAATATACTTAACTATAGTTAAAATACATAAGCAAATATATAGAATAATATATACAAAATTTTACGATAATTTATATTTAAATCTAAGTATAAATATTTAAAAATTAAATACATTATTATTAAAGATAGTTGAAACCACAGATAATTTGATTTGTAAATTAAAGATTTTTTTGAGGCTAAAAGTATTTTGAAATCAGGATAGATGTTTTTGATGCTTTTAAAAGGAAGGTTTTGAAAACAAGATATAATTTTGTAAATATCATTTTGAATAAAAATTAGCGAATACAAAACAATGTTCCACTAGATTTTTCGTAGGTTCCATCCTACTTAGGGTTCCATCCCTTTAACAGGCTCGAAGTGGATTTCATTTCACGAATAAATTGGATTTTAAGATGCTAGTGCTTTTCTAGGAGTTTTAACAACATTTCTAATGAAAAGATAAATTACTTGAACTCTTGAGCTCTTGATACTCATGAGTCTTCAATCTCGATATCTTGAATCTCTATACTATACAGTCTTCATTCTTGGTACTTGCATGGTTAAATCCTGCATATACATATATATCTAAACTTATACTGTTAGTATTTATATTTTATAATCTATTCTAAGGTTGTTGTCATCAAAACTATCATCTAGAGGACTAATAATCTACCCCTTTTGGTGATGACAACCTTTGTTTATAAAATATTACTTCTATCTTAATAACTCCCCCTTAATCTATGCCTAACTACCCTATTTTATATTTCTCATCCTTTGTCATCAACAAAACTAACTCCAAATATATCAACAAAAACTATATCACTCCCCCTAAATCTATTTATCTATGACATGTGATTATAATGATAGTGTTTTCATAAATAATCAACACTTAACTAAGTCCTAAACTAACTATCTTAAATACTAACTATCTTAACTAAGTGTCCATATAATAGCACATATAAGAACACAAATTATTCATTAATTATATTATTGTATTTACATTTTCGTGGGAAACGTAAGAAAGGACATACACTAATAGGAAAAGGAGAAAAGAAACTAATGAGTGTATTTGAAAATGGGAGATCTATGAATCGAACAGTTTGGATAGTGGAAACAGAAATTTCCACATTGTTCGACAAGATTTCCATCTTTGTCAAAGCACACTTCTCCAATGCAAACGACTTTGTCGTCATCTTCCGCGTGCACATCTTACATGTGGACTTCTTCTTCTTCTTCACTGGCCTCTTGTATTTGATCTCCTGAAGAGTCTTCGTCAATCAAGATTGGGTTAGGATGATTGTCCATTTAGAAATTTTTGCAAATTCCTAAGGATTTCGCCTTGCCTCTCTTGTTCCTTGGCCATTCGAAGTTGCATTACTGGGATTTTAGTCATTAACTGAAGTGCATCCTTCAGAGAATCCTCCATTTTCGTCACACAAGCGAGAGTAGTACGTTGAAATGGACCAGAAGTGGGAGAAGGAAACGAAAAGGTAGAATTTTTGTTTGATTTGGAAGAGGAGGCCATTGATTATTTGATTTCAGAGGATAGAACAGAGAAATAACAGAAAGAATGAATGAAATTTCGAAAATGAGAAGAATATATAACCAATTATTTTGAGTTTTGGTGGGAAATTTTTTTAAAATAAAAAACGTTATATGTCGATATGGACCTTTAATTTTTTTTTATTAATTGATTTATTTAATTTTTAATTATACTTTGTTATTTATATTTTATATTTCAGTTGTTGAGAAAATACCTAATTCTCTTCTTAATTTAGTAAATGTAGATTCATTTAATGGTTTTGTTAATATATCAGCAATTTAATTCTCAAAATTAATATAATCTAGAGTAATTACTTCCTTATTTATATTATATCTGAGAAAATGATGTTTTATATCAATTAAAGGTCTGATTAAAATTCTATTTAAAATATAACAGGCGGTAGCAACTGCTTCTGCCCAAAAATACTTTGGTAATTTACTATCTGAAAGCATGGTTCTCGCACACTCTTGAATCGTCCTATTTTTACGTTCTACTACCCCGTTTTGTTGTGGAGTTCTTGAAAATGAAAAATTGTGAGTTATTCCCTTTTTATTGTAGAATTCCTCAAACTTTTCATTTTCAAATTCACCACCATGATCACTACGAATGGTTATAATTTTTAGAGAAAGTTGATTTTGAATCCTTTTTGTAAAGTTCTTAAAACATTCAAAAGTATCACTTTTATGTTTCAAAAATATTGTCGATGTAAATCTAGAATAATCATCTACAATTAGAAAAACATATTTACTATGATTTATTGACAGAATTTGAGATGGACCAAATAAATCTAGGTGAAGTAACTCAAGAGGTTTTGAAGTTGAAATCATATCTTTTAGTTTAAAAGAAATTTTTCTAAGTTTTCCTAATTGACATGCATCACATAGACTATCTAATTTAAAATTCATTTTTGGGAGACCTCTTACTAGACATGTTTTGACGGTCTAGATAAGAGTTTGAAATTTAAATGCCCAAATCTCTTATGCCAAATCCAAGGGTCACTTGTATTTGCCAAAAGACACAAGTTATCATTTGAAACTTTCATACTAAGAATATAAATATTCTTTTTCCTAATTCCCTCAAATATTATGGTTGAATTATTATCTTCAATGTGACATTTATATTTTTCAAATTTAATTTTATATCCTTTATCGCAAAGTTGACTTATACTTAGCAGGTTATGTTTTAGATTCTTAACTAGCAAAACATTAGTAATCATTGGAGTTTCAGAGTTGCCGACTTTGCCGATGCCAATCACATATCCTTTTGAATTGTCTCCAAAGTTAACCGGTCCTCCGTCTTTGTATATTATATCATTCAGCATTTCTGGATTGCCAGTCATGTGTCTATAACATCCACTAACGAGTATCCATTTGTTCTTTTTTATCTGCACAATTTGTCCGTTGTGGATTGATTCCTCAACTCCCATAAAGCATGTTTCCTGCACATCAAACAATTTTGGTAGACAACTTGAATTTGAACATTGATTAATGTAGACTCATGAGACAATGATGATCTGTATATTTCTAAACTAGTATTAACAAATATAGCCATTTTAAAAAAAAATTCAAAAATCAGATTATGAAACTTTGAAAACCATGCTGCGATACCAAATGTGAGAAATGCGGATTACGGATCTTAAGGCTAGGATAAACACTAGAGGGGGTGAATAGTGTTTTAAAGAATTATTAAATCATTTTGAGTTTTTGTTAATTTGAACAAAAATGTATGCAATATCCGGACACAAATATGATCACAGAATCAAACACAGATGCAAATATAAAGTAAAAGCAGTAAAGGAAAGAACACACCAGATTTTATACTGGTTCAGAGTTACCCTACATCCAGTCTTGCATACAAGTATAGATTTCCTTTCCAAACAATCTTTACAATTACACCCTCGATTTCAAGGCAACGAGGTACACCCTCCAGATTCACAATCCTTTGGGTAGAGATACTTGATTTCCCAAGCAACAAGTTCACCCAATTGATTTCCATTGCTACAGTCACACCTTATCTTGCTTGATTGATTTCCAAGGCCACAGTCACACCTTTTCTCGCTAAGTTGATTACCAAAAGCCTACAAATCTGAATAGCACCGAGGATCTTGTTGGGATAGTGATAGAGAATCAAACCAGAGATAATCTAGTTAGATTCAATGTTGATTTCGGCAGAGTAATGATAAGAATATGTATATAGAAATGTGGAAGAAGAAGAGGAGTGAAAAACCAGAAAATCTGTTTTTAAATTCGTTGAAAACATCCCCTATTTATAGAAGAACAACAACTATGTCCATTCTGAAGAGATATGACAAATAGACAATTCTTTTGAAATTTAAATTTTGAATTCAACTGAAACTATGTCGACATAGGGTACATGGGCATGTCGACATCCCAAAGGATATTTTGGTGATTTGATTTTCTTTGAAAATAACTTCTATCTTATATTAAAACAATTTTAAACTTTATAAATATACTTGACTATAGTTAAAATACATAAGTAAATATATAGAATAATATATACAAAATTTTACTATAATTTTATATTTAAATCTTAGTATAAATATTTAAAAATTAAATATATTATTATTAAAGATAGTTAAAACCATGAATAATTTGATTTTGAAATTAAAGATTGTATTGAGGTTAAAAGTATTTTGAAATCAGGATAGATGTTTTTGATGCTTTTAAAAGGAAGGTTTTGAAAACATTTTGAAAACAAGATATAATTTTATAAAAATCATTTTGAATAAAAATTAGCGGATACAAAACAATGTTCCACTAGATTTTTAGTAGGTTCCATCCCACTTAGGGTTCCATCCCTTTAACAGGCTCGAAGTGCATTCCATTCCACGAATAAATTGAATTTTAAGATGCTAGTGCTTTTCTAGGAGTTTTAACAGAATTTCTAATTAAAAGATAAATTACTTGAACTCTTGAGCTCTTCATAATCTTGATACTCATGAGTCTTCAATCTCGATATCTTGAATCTCTATACTGTACAGTCTTTATTCTTGGTACCTGCATGGTTAAATCCTGCATATACGTATATATCTAAACTTATACTGTTAGTATTTATATTTTATAATCTATTCTAATGTTGTTGTCATCAAAACTATCATCTCAAGGACTAACATGGTTATCGTAAGGTAAAAACACGTACGTGTTTATGTGCGGCGTGATCTTACGAGATTCCTTTGTTTTGAAAGGTTATTTAAACTTTAAGAATTCATTTGATTGTGTTTCTCATGCTGGTTTTTCAGACTTACCCTGACGTTGTTCTCCTATAATGCTCGGGGTCCGACTGAGTATATTTCCAGGTTTAGCTGGATATTTTTGGAGCTTCAGGAGACGAGTTAGAGGTCAGAGACGTATTCACGTACATGTTATTTTTCCGTTGCATTCATGGTTGTTTTTTCAACAATTGTGAGGACTGGTTTATAACTGTCCGAGCTGAAATAGGTTAGTAAACTCTGATTGATGTTTCTGTGTGTATGTGTATTTATATATATATATATATATACATATTATAGTTTTTTTTTTGTGTAAAATTTTTTCGTATATTATAGATTATTCGTTCCGCTGTGAGATTTTGTGTTGTTTAGTCTGTTCTTGTCTTCTTTCTTCTTCGTTTTTCCTAACTATCTGCTTTTCCGTTCATTTTGGGTTGAACATGTGTGGTTTACTGTCAGCTTAAACTGTATTTCAGTTTGAAAGTAATATATATACTAGGAACCATTCCATATTCGAAATCAGAAACCAAGTTATGTATATAACTTATATATTTAAAGCTCTTATGCTTTTGAAATCATACTCATACAAAACATACATATTTGAAATTAAATATATATAAAACTGATATATATTCAAGAGTTTATGCACCATTAAAATTGTGCATACATGCTTAAAAGCTAATCATACAATTTTGAATCTTGTTGACATACATATTTAAAAATACATGTGAAATTCAAAAGCTTGTACATGGTATGTTTTCATAACCATTAATATACGAAACCATATTTCGTACGAAACTTGCTCATTAAAAAATTCATATATGTTCAAAACTAATACATATATTAAACCTAATATTTAAAATTCATTTATATTCGAAACCTGTTATCCAAAATTTTATATATTTGAGATTGTTTACTTTCGAAACTCATATAATTATCATGATTATATTATACCAAACTGTCCAATATTTGAAATTTAGTATACATTCTTGAAGTTGACACCTATTGAAAGCTAAATAAACATACTATGAAACCACGTAATTTGAATTTTGATAGCGTATATATATTCAAAATCATTTGAATATGCAATTATATATATATATATATATATATATATATATATATATATTCGAATTCGGACATTGATGAAACCTCTCATATTTGAAAATTATCAGCATTGAAAATCTGAACTATATATATTCAAAGCTTTGCTTCTCCAAAGTTTATATATACATCAGAAACCTTTAGTCATGAAACCAAAACACATATATCCAACACCAATATATTTTTGTAACCTAATTTATGTTTTCAAAGGACGATATGGATGAACTTGTGTTTGTATACTTGAAATCTCATATATAAACTTTGTACTTTATACTTTCAAGGCCATAAAACATTGCATATATTTGCAACCTAAAGATGTATACTTTGAAACCAATGTGCACCTTGAATCCATATATACACTAAACTTTATATTTACATTCAAAGCCATACACTTGGAAAACTTGGCTTATACATAGAACTGTATATGCTTGAAAGTTTATATATATGAAATTATGCATATATTTAAAAAAATCAACATATAACTAAAGACCAATGATAAACGTAAGTTCAACACTTTTGAAACTAGCTTTATACTCAAAATTCATAAAACTAAAGCTTTGGTGTAAATGCCCTTTTTAATAAATATTTGAGATATAAGATTTTATGTTTTTGAAATCAAATCTGTAAATCTTAGAAACTCCGGCGTTGAAAATTTTCATTTCAACATGCATCCTACATCCGAATCTGAATTTCTGAACTGGGACATGGGCTCTTAAACCTCGACATAATACTTTGGACTTCGATACCAAACTTTGATTTTCGGTATTAACTTCCTCGGTATCAATGTCATAAGTTTCGGCATCAATATCGCCAATTGCCACATTAACTCCTAAAATGCGCCATAGGGTCTAAAGCAATGTTTTAAGAACCTGACCGCCAGTCAGACCGTGATGCTCCAAGGTTCAGGGTTTCGAAGGTTGAACCAGTCGGACAGTCGGAACCGTGCATTTTTATTTTTTAATAATTTATACATTAAAAATGTAGATTATAGAACAAGTTTACTAATATATGATGATATTCACTCATATTGTGATGCTTTTGAACCTTGAATTAAACACACAGCAATTAAACTCACTCATATACAAATACACTACAGGTTTGTTTTAAACTTAACGTACATAAAATTATCATATAATAGCTGATAGGGATGATACATATAAACTCCAAAATAATAACCCAAAAACTACAAGAAGGTTTCAAACTACATCTCACATTCAAACACTACAAAGCCTTTTCATATATTCATGGTCCATAATGATGTATGCCTATTACTCGCAGCACCTTCTTCGGCTTCATGTAACATTGACGTATATGAAATTGATGTATCAAAATTAAATGTTTCCACGTCATTGTGTATTTCTTGTAAGCCTACTTCATTGCCAATAATATCATCAGTGTCAATTTCAGCATCATCATTCTCAACCACATCAATGTCTTCATCAACTAAAAGTTGCGCTAACTCAGTATTATCTAATTCTGCATTCTCAAAGCAATCAGCATCTATCAAAATAACACAAATATAGAACAATTAGCCTCTATGTTAAATACATAAAATAGATTATTCAAAATGAAATAACTATTACCTCCACCACCCATGCGTTGTTTTCGTCAAATTCAAGGAAACTAATAGGATCATAATTTCGCCCCTTCAATTCACGTCTAAAAGAACGTAATAAATTAGACAAAGCATGAGTTTATGATAAAATAGCAAAGATATTGCATGGAAAATAAAGCCAGCTAACACTTTGAATCAACAATAATGAGATGGATAATTTTAAAAATGACATGCTAAATGGATTGTTAATAATATAAACTGCAGACAAGAATCTGAAGCAAACAAATGTCTTAATAATGTCAGCTAGCACTTCAACTCACAATATAAACTGCGATTTATATTATGTACAATTATTAACTGTTTTGCTTCCTAGTAATAAAGCAGAACCAACACAAAAGTGGTACCAAATTTAATAAAGAGAATTGATTATATGGAGCTCAAACTGTGCAACTTGGTTAAAGTCGCATGCACTGTGCTGTGCACTAATAAACCGTGCACTGTCATTGGCTGACAAGTAATGCTTTGTGTTGACATTCCTAAATACATTGTCTGGCAATCCAAGTTATAAATGCACTGTGCACAATCAAACTGTGCTGTGCACTATCAAGTACATTGTCTGGCAATGTAAGTTATAAATGCCAAAGAAAATGTACAAAAGCAAACATTTTTCCATTGAAATTTAAGGATACAGTAGATCATGTACATACAAGAAAACTAAAGCATAATGATTAAATGAACAACTTACTTTTGTCCAAGTCGAAGATGGTAGTGAACAAACACCAAATCATTCAGTCTTTGATGCTCTAGTCGATTCCTTTTTTTTGAATGGATTTGTTCAAAAACACTCCAATTCCTTTCACATCCCGAGGAGCTACAAGTTTAGCTTAACACTCGAATATCCAACTTTCTTAGATTTGGCGTGCTGATTCCGTAAATTGACCACCATTCATCTACATTTGAATCACATAATAATTATGGCTTATAAATTTAAATAATAATTTGCTTTGAAATTTGGATGTTCACCTGGAAGCATTAGATGACGATTATTTATAGCAGAGTTTCTTCCAAAATCACCTTCTGCATTCTTGTAAAATTTTTTCTCTTTTGTAAGACTTCTAGTCAAATCTGAATCCTCGTTGGAATATTTCTCAATTACATCTAAAATAGATGAATGACAAGAATAGTATTTCTCCATCATCGCCACATTATATTGATATTGAGGATTAAACCAGAAACCGGCAGAATGTAGACTTTTATGCAATTGTTTATCCCATCGACTTTCCATTATATTGATAAAAGGCTCTATAATCTTTTTGTTCCGTGTAAATCTTTTTATCATATCTTCTCTTGCATTGTGGATTGCAGCATACAAATAACCCATTGCGGGTCTCTCATCACTATCGACGAGTCTAAGAACACGAATAAGTGGTTCCGTGATACTAACAATCAAAGAGCATTCCTTCCAAAATGTCGGATCAAAAACATGATTAACAAACTGTTTCCCCTTTATATCTTTTGCATATGATGATGCTTTCCAATCTTGACTAGTCACCATGGCCAAAAGTTCATCTTTGTGTCTTAAAATACTTTGTAAAGCAACAAAGTTTGTAGCAAATCTAGTCGGAGCCGGACGAAGTAAATTTCTCCCATTTGTGAATCTTCGCATTAGAGATAAAACGGAACAATGATTATAAATAAACTTTGTTATCTTCGAAGCTCGATCTACAGCATTGGAGACTCGCTCAAGTTTTCCAATATCACTAAACATTAAATTCAAGCAATGTGCGACACACGGGGACCATGAAATAGTAGGAAATTCCTTCCCAATTAATCTCCCAGCAGCTACATAATTTGCTGCATTGTCGGTAACTACTTGCATAATATTTTTAGCTCCTACGAACAAAATAACTTCTTTAAATAGCCAAAAAGCATTACGGCGGTTTTAGAAGCAGCCGAAGCATCAACGGATTTCAAAAATAATGCACCTGTATCATAGTAGATAAGGTAATTAATTAAAAACATGTTTTAAAGTATATGGAATTGCTACAAAAAAGTAAACTGAAACTCATTTTTTCTTACTTTGCTAATAATCAGGTTTGTAAAACATGCAACGATTAAAGTTGTGTTTGTGGTCTGACAGCATATTATAGTATTTGGTTCGTAAAAAACATGGAAGTCATAATAAAAATTAGTGTACCTTTAGGAGAATAAATCAAGAAGTTAATCAAACTTCTACCATTCTGATCAAACCATCCATCAGCCATTAACGAACAACCAGTTTCCTTCTATGAATCACGGTGTTTTTTGACTTCATCATCCATTTGTGCAACACATTTCTTCAATAACTTGCCACGCAATGCATAGAGGTTTGGTTTTTCATATCCTTTTCCGTAACTAGCAATTGCATTAATCATTGATTGGTACAGTACAGAATTTACCGCATTGAAAGGAATTGACGCGTCATAGAACCACTTTGCAACGGCCATGTCCACCGGATCCTTGACTGCTTGGCCTTGGTATACACTTTTTATAGTTGGTTGAGAACCGAAGGTGGTTCTCGGCATAAAAGTAGGACTCAAAAGATCGGTAGAACCAGTAGGTTGTAAGCTAGTAGACGCGGATCTCTTTCTATAATTATGAAGTAAACCATCTTCTGCTTCGTTTTCCAAAACACAAATTTTAGACTTTTTTATCGCAGTATTCTTTTTTAGAACTTCTCCGCTTTCAATATTCATTTTCATAGCATGTTTGACTTCATCTTTTACGCGCACACAAGTCGCACATCCAACTCCATTTAAACCAGAAAGGTGATATTTGAAGCGGCGAATCCCGCCGCCTTTGAATGTTTTGTTGCAAAACATAAATTTTATCTCTGAATTTCCATTTATTATTGTCTCGGTGCAATATTGCCATGCTGGATCCATCTTAGGTCTATTTGATTGACGAGCAGTGGTTTCGATACTAGGATTTGACGCTTCTCCAGAATGTGGATTTGATGTCATTCTGTTATCACTAAAAATGAAAGATCGTTATTTATCATTCACAGTATCATCTAACAAGTAAAAGTTTATAAAATAGAAGAATAAAATAATCAAACTGCCTACTCATAGCTAAAACCAATTTTCTTTGCTTATAAATCACAAGCAAAGTGGGTATGCTGTATACAGAGCACACAATTTTCCGAAAACAACAAAAATACAAAAAAGAAACATGGTGGGCAATGGATCTTCATGCGGTGCATGCTAATTCCTCAGAAGAAAATGTGAAGACATCTGCATATTTGCACCGTATTTCAGTTGTGAAGGAGCTGAACTACACTTTGCTGCAGTGCACAAAGTGTTTGGTGCAAGCAATGTATCCAAACTTCTTTCTCATTTGCCATTATGTAATCGTAGCATTGCTAGCATCACTCTCTCTTTCGAGGCTGAAGCTCGTATCAGAGATCCAATTCGTGGTTGTGTGTCGCAAATACTAGCACTTCAACACCAGGTTAAGTATATACATGTTATTACTTATATATAGGTATGACTTACTGAATGTTTCTAAGAAAATGCGATGTTGATTACCAGGTAGCAAGACTTCAAGAGGAAGTTGAGACTTTTACCACACAGATGATGTTCAAATTTTGAATAAACTATGTATTCAGTGTGAGCATATTTACAGAAATGCATAAATTAAAAAAAATTATGAATTTTGATGACATTTATATTCTAAGATTTGTGTATACATATAAACTATGCATTCAGTGTGTTGGAGCATATTTACAAAACTGCAATCAACTGTGTATTCAAAGCTGAGTACATTTTTATTAATTCTGTTGCAAATTTTCTATGGGAAAGAAAGCTTAGTTCACATCAGATTCAGGTATCTTGCTATCCAACCCAGGTTGCGATTGAAGCACCTTGCTGTTTCACTAAGAGTCGGCTCTGCATATATTTTCTCCCATCAAAATTTGTCATATTTTCCTATTCGATATCCCCATGTTTGCACTTTGCAGAAAAGCCTTACATCTAAGTTTTTAAAATAATTGATATCCCAATTTCAGATCATTTTCAAAAATCACTGATCTACTTCAAAAATCAAAGCAAATAGAAACGCCCAATTACCTAATTTCATCAGCAAAGCATGTTATGATGGAGGCCGATGCAGTGGGTTGCAATGGAATTGGAGGCAACAGATTGCGATTGAAGGCATCAACTTGCGGCAGTGGAGGAGCTTCAGGTTTTGATCGATTTAGGGTTCTTCCATTTTTACTTTGAGCGTAGAAAAAAATACGCAATTGAGAAATGAAAGAGACGAGAGCGGTCGGTTAGTTTTCTTTCACGCGGTTCAACCTCGTTTTTCTGGTTCAACCGAAGGTTTAGGCATATGAACGGCCCAATCGGATTCCAGATCGCCTGGCTCCACGGCCCGCGGTTTTTCACGGTCCGACCGCGGCCGAGTCCGGTTTCCAAAACACTGTAAACAATATATATCGACCACACGGTCGAAAACCCAATATATAATAATATTTCTAAGACTTTTGTATTTAATCTGAAAGCTTACCTTTATTTAGCGATTTTTAAAGCAATTTATAAATTATTATGCGAGGGAGAATGAGTTTGTGCCACATACATACCCATCCATGTAGTCTTCCTTGACCAATGCTTAACTCAAGCTTGCATATTAGTCGTGTATAATGAGATAAGATAAGTATACTTTCATTTAACATATTTACACAATTTGATGATTTAGTTTAAGCCGCTTGAAACAAACTTTTAAAGGTCTAAAACATAAAATTAGACGGTGGCATCAAAGAATTAATTATTATATAGTGTACTAACTTTTCAAAATAACTTACGGATCGCAATAATGTTAAGCATGCCTCAAATTATGAAAGTGTTTCTAAAAGTGTCAAATTCTGAAAATGCAAGAAATATGCACGGGCCTAAGTAATAAAATTGTATTTTTCGCGTATAAACATCAAAATCTCACATAACACCTCGAATCAAAGTTATAGCTTAGATTTTATGCTTTTCGTAATGGTTAAAATCATCGAAACTGGATTTACTATTCAAAAGTTATGACTAAAATAATAAACACTGTTTTGGATGTTCACGTTTTTGGAACAATGGGCACTTCTTATTTTAACCCATCTTTAAACGATCATGAACCTTAAATTTTTACAGAGCGATTAACATAAAAGTTGTTCTATGTTAAAACATCTTTCAATTGAAAAGGGAATCGTCAAAATCGGACATTCCATTTAATATATATGCTCAAAACGGTTTGGCTAAATGGTACAAGGACAAACAAGAAGAAAAAAAATTCATAAGTCAAGCAACTTAGCAAAGCATGGCAATAACTACAACACTCAGTTTCAAGCAAAAGAAAGTGCAACCGACAGCATATACAAGTGCTTGCATTGGAATAGTCAAGCTACGAGAAGCATGAACTAAACAATACAGGCCAGTAAAGGCACCTTGGAAATACATGCATTAAGGCACTATAGTATAAATAAGAACCAAGTACACAGTCACAAGTGGATAACTGCACGTACTCAGTGCACAAACAACTCGGGAGTCCAGGCAAGGTTTAAAATGAAATGGAGTTGAACATCATGTATCTCAAGTTCTAAGCATACTCAGAAATCTAGGCAGTAATCAGAGAAATAACAAGGTCCATCTACTTAAGTCTCAGGCATCACAACAAAATTCGAACAAGCATGTAATTGCTCAAATGAAGGTAAACATGGTACAGTCATGCACAAACAAAGTCAGAAATGCAAATGTTAAGTCGAAACAATTTTTAATCAAGTCAAGGTAGCAATCAGAAAATCAATAAGGGTTCAATTGTACTCAATTATATATCTCAGAATTTTTTTGAATATATCTGAATTGAACAAGTCAAGCATCATAGAGTCGTTCGATCGGGAATAGAACATAAAAAGAAAGAAATGTTGAATATTCAAAGCAAACTATTCAAATCAAAAATATAGAAAATCAAAACCTAAAATAATTGTTTAATATTCCCATTTTATATCATTTTAGTGGTAGAATTTTTTATTTTATTTTTTGGTTTTATATACTGTGAATAAAATAGTTTTTCTATGATAAGTGAATTGTATGACTTGCAACATAGTCCATACAAGAATGATAGTTATAATGAATGTACATAATCAAGAGACGGAAGCAGTAAATTTCAATAAAGCTATAATTACTACCATATGTTTCTAAAATGTTCAAAAATCCCAAAGCCTAAGGGCCTGTTTGGTTTCATTTTGTATTTTGAGTTTTGTGTTTTCAACTTGCACTAAGAAATAACAAGAAATAAGAGAGAAAATTTATAATTCTTAGCCATTGCGATGACCAACGGACAACGAAAGTGTTGAATTGTTCTTCGTGCTTTTGTTATCTCTTAAAACACGAAAAACAAAATAATCTTGGTTTCTATTTTGCATGTTAAATCCATTTTTCAAAATTGTTTGTTTTTCAACAATACATACAACGGACATGCTTTTGTAAACGAAAACACAAAACTAAAAAACGACAAGCCAAACGGGGCCTAAGTTTTTAATTAAAAATTATGCCACTTCGTTTTTTTTTTCTTCAAAGATGAACTACAATGGTTTTTTCATTGCAAAGCTTTTTTTTTTTGAGTTGCTTGATTCATAGAAAATGAACTTACAACCATTACTTTATATTGACACAATATATACCTGGTTTTAAACTGTTTTGTATGTAACGAACAAACTATGGTAACTTTCAAATTATAAAATGACAGGGATGAAATGAAATGATAAGAGCATGCATTAGGACACTTAAATGTGAACTGACATGGGCGAATTGCAATTAAAGAAAAATGCTTTGGATATAATTTTTCTTCAATGCAAATGACACTTTAAAGATGTCGGGCTACATGAAAGCGAAAAGCTAACATGTATAAATTAAAAGGCAAACATGCCAGGAACAAATAAATTAAAGCTAGAACGCTTACTTGGTGTGTTTTTAAAAGACTTTTGAATAAAATGATAAAGTGAAAAAGCTTTTCTTTATTGCAGAAAAGAAATGATATTGATATTAAACCGTTACATAATACATGATATATTTATACAGAGTAAAAGAATTGTAATTGGGCTTTTGTTGAGTCGGCCCGTATCTGATTTCTCCTTTGTAAACCAAGTAAGGATCTGGACCACTGGATGTAGAGTAGATGACTAAGATGCAATAATTTATATTACTCTTTGTATGTATTTGCTGTATACATTGCTACTGTGATTTATCTCATTCTCTTATACTCCCCCTCAAACCTAATGTCGGCTAGGGTTTGCTCAAGAGAAATGAGATCTGTTTCCTTTGTGAGATGAACAAATTATCTTTGAGAAATCGATGATAATCTCAGATACTATAATCTTCCTCTTCTCTTATACATAGTCAGATGGATTAAAGATTGTAACTTGAGCAAAGAGAAGGCTTTCCTGAGAAGATTTCAAGGTGGGTTTTCTTTAAACTGCTTGTCTTCATTGAGATCTTGAACTGATTCTGATATGTATACTGGAACTCGAGATCTTTGGTTGATGTCAGCGACATCAACATTTAGCTCCCTTCTGAATTTTGTGAAACTCTGTCGTGAGAGGGGTTTTGTGAGGACATCGGCCTTTTGGTAAGTTGAAGGTATGTAGTTTACTCTAATTTTATCTTTCATTACTTGTTCCCTTATAAAGTAAAGGTCGAGTTCCATGTGTTAGGTTCGAGAGTGTAAAATAGGGTTGACAGTAAGTGATATGGCACTAATGTTGTCACACCAAATTGTTGCCTTGCTGTTGATATTAACTTGCAGTTCACTGAGTAGTGATTGTATCCACATAATTTCTGACGTTGTGCTAGCAATGCTTCTGTACTCAGCTTCAGTACTCGATCTAGATACCGTAGATTATTTTTTGGCACACCATGACACTGGGTTTTTTCCTAGAAAAATGCAGTAACCAGTAGTAGATTTTCTGTCATCATAGTCAGTAGCCCAATCTGAGTCTGCATATGCATTGATGTTTAGTGATTTGCTTGGTTGCATGATTAGACCTTGATCCAGAGTACCCCTGAGATATCTCAAAATACGTTTCACTGCCTTCCAGTGTTCATCTAATGGTTTCTGCATGAACTGACTGACTTTGTTTACACTAAATGAGATGTCTGGTCTTGTTATAGTGGCATACTGTAGTGCACCAACTATACTTCTATACTGCTTGTCATTAAATATGGATTCACCTCTATGTTTTGATAGATGTGAGTTGCTTGTCATGGGTGTAGGCAGTGGATTTGCTTCATTCATGTTGGCTTTTACCAGGATCTCTGTGATGTATTTCTTTTGATTTAACTGAATTTCATTGTTTGGTAGTCTTTTGACTTCAATTCCAAGAAAATAGCTCAAGTCACCCAGATCTTTAATAGTGAATTCTCTGTGTAGAAATTGTACGGTTTTCTCAATTTCTGATTTGTTGTTACCTGTAATAATAAAGTCATCAACATAAATCAGTACATATATGATACTGTTATTTGAAAATTTAAAGAACAGAGAGTTGTCTGATTTTGTTGAGTTGTATCCAAGTTTAGCAAGAGTTGATTTTAGCTTTTCGAACCACACTCTAGGTGCCTGCTTTAGTCCATAGATGGCCTTATTTAATCTGCATACAAGATTTTCATTGCCTTTTTCAATGAACCCATGTGGTTGTTCCATGTACACCTCTTCCTGCAAGACACCATGAAAAGCATTATTAACATCTAATTGTCTGATTGTCCAGTTCTTGCGCAAAGCAATAGTTAAGATAATCCTAATGGTAGAGGGTTTTACAACAGGAGAAAAAGTCTCATTGAAATCAAATCCATTCTGTTGTGAATACCCTTTTGCCACTAGTCTTGCTTTGTACTTAAGAACTGAACCATCTGGATTTCTTTTAATCCTATATGTCCACTTGCAGCCAATTATGTTTTTATGTGTTGGTAGGAGTACAAGACCCCAAGTTTTGTTCTTCATTAATGCATTGTACTCCTCCTTCATGGCCGTTCTCCAATTATTGTCCTGTACAGCTTGTTGATAATTACTTGGATCAGTACAATCTGACACAACATTGTAGATTTTTGGTTTAAATATGCCACTTTTGGCCCTGGTTATCATGTGATGTCCAGTGTTTGCAGGTTGAGCAGATTGTTCATTGCTGTCTTCAGTCACACCCTGTTGAGTATTGAGTGATACAGTATCACTTAATATTTGACATGTGTCAGGCTGTTGAAGAGTGTTGTGTAACAACCTAGTTTTAGCTATTTATTCTATTTTGTTATTTGAATTTTTGAAGTCTATATTATATAATTTATGTTTAAAAATATAGTCTAATTATTTAAATTGGAGATATATTTTATAAAAATTTTCATGTCAATAAAAATTAAATAATATCTGTGAAAATATAATCTAAGATTGAACAGTTAAATTTCGCGTTTAACAGACGCGTAAATTATAGGGTATAAATGGCATAATAAAACGTGTGTTTTTAAAATAATATTTTTACGAAAATTTCTGAAGTTTTAAACTGCGTCTGTCTAGCGTAGTGTAAAAATCATGTTTTAAATATTTTTGGACATAAAATATCAGTCAGTGTTTTTAACGAACGTTACGTATTTTATTTATCAGCTGGTTTTATATTTTGGCATACGTTCTATTTAAACTGACTACACAAAAACTTTAACGTTAGCATTAACAATATCAAACTAAATCAGAGGAAGCTTTAACCAAATAAATCACAACATTTAATTATAAAACGTTCAAGCATTTTTCTTTCCATTCTCTCTGGCAATCTTTTTACAACTTGTACACGTTCACTGCAAAACTGGAACGTGCACAATCATCTCCCCTATCTCATTCATGGCCAGGCTAAAATCACAACACATATACAAATGAATTAAAGAAGCCCTGGAATTAATGATTCGAAATGTAAGTATACACTGGAAGAAAAAAAAAAAAAACTGAAAACTTGCATCAACCTTTCCCCTAACTTCGGCCTTCAGTTATCAAGCTTTATCTCTGATCAGTTTCTTTTCAAAATTTAAGCATCATATAGCCTTCAGAGAAATGGAAACTGCTCGGCTTAAATGAATTGATAAATTTAGGCTAGAATGCTAAACGTATTGTTTAGAAATAAAAAGCTCTGCCTTTACCTTTTATCCCTCCATCACACCATCAGTTGCTACAATCACGCAAGATCATATTTATCTTGAAACTGATGGATTAGTAGCTCGCAAATTCTCCAGAGTTATGACAAAGGAAACTGCCCTTGATTTCCTCTGCACCATTTCAAGTCTCGGCCTATATATTATACATCTTCCTCTACATATTTTTCTCTGCATTTCCAGTCCATTCTTTTGCTAAAAATCAGGTAATAATCTTCCTTTTCTTTCCCTATACTATGTGTCTTTATCCTTTGACTTGCTCGGCCATGCCCATTTTTTTGGTATGAGATCTATGTGTGTGCTATCTATATAGTTTTCCAGAGTAACATATAGGATGTTTGGATTTATATGTGCCACATAGGAAGAATCATAGGCAGGCAATAGATTTATGATACCTAAAACTGATGCATAAGAAAAGGGGTAGCCACATAAAGTCTGGTGATAGCATGCTGTTGGTTGTAGGAAACATGTAGATCTGGGGAGATATAAACAGACTGAGTTGTGTGTTCTATTTGATGAGTCTGCATAAATTAGCTAGGTTGTATTGGCGAGGTAGCTAAGTATTTGGAATGATGGACTGACTGGATTGGGGTGGATATCAGTGAATAGGTAGAGGTGATTTCCAGTTTGCAGTTGAAAGAGTAGGCTATAATTTTTTTTAAGGAGTTTGTCTGCATCATGACAGGGCATGTCTATAAATCATAGTAGTAGTTCAGTGCATATGGATATGATTTCAGTTTGCATCTGTAGGCTAGTTTAAGTGTCAGACTTACCTTCATATCCAGTCTGCACATGTACTAGGATATAGCACTGATAGATGCAAGAGATAAGGTAGTAAGTGACTGGAAGTATAGTTGCATATAGTTTAAGGATAGAGGAGCTTGCCAGGTCTGGAAAAATCTGGAAGTTGAGAAGGATTAAGTGAAGAGACAGGCAGGTCTGGAAGTGAGTCAGACTTGGGTTTAGAACCTGGCAGATCTGGAAAGATACATAGGTGAAGGGATGTTTGGGTGAAGATTTGGTTGCTTAGCCAAATTAATATGGGCTAGCAGTAGAAGAGAAAAGAAAAGGGGGAGAGATATGCAACTGTTTGCATATTTAGAGTGTGCACGTGCACAGGGCCCGCACATCAGAGGCACAAAAAAAAAAAAAAAATACAGGGCTGATGGGTCTGACACCTGGCCATGGTGGATAGGAGGTGGCTGGAGACTGGTGAGGGCAGTGGTATGTGAAGGCAGTGGTATGGGAAGGCCAGAGAAAGGACAGTGATCCTGGAAATTGAAGTGATTCAACACTTCCAGATCTCACTCGAAGCAAGTCTTGTTTTGACCCGAAGCAGGATTTGTTGTGACTCGAAGCTAGGCCGGGTCTGACTCGAAGCAAGTAGGATGGAAACTCGGGTTAGATAATTGTTTGAGTCTGCTTGTACAGTGGTGACCTGGAGTAAAATTTGAGATTTTGGAAACCAATTGTGAAAAAAAAAAAAAATGGAAGGTAGGATGTGCATAGGAATGGAATAAGCATGAACAAGCTAGAGGAAGAAGGGTGCACTAGTACTCGTATTCATATTATTTTGCCGTGGTGTTTTAGGAAAAAATTTGGTCGAGCAAGTCAAAAATTTCTTTTTCCTATCTTTAATTTTTCTTTGACTATAAAATCTAAAGTCGCGTTCCTATATTTTGAAATTTTGTTCTAGATCTAAATCTAGGCGACGCCCGGAAAATTTGGCCGTTACTCTCTGTCAGTCTGTACCGGTGAATTGTCTTTTTTTGAATTAAAATTTGCTGCAACATCCAGGTGAGTATTTCTCACCAGACATACGTATTTATATTTTGGTAAATTATTGCAAGTGTATGTGTAAAATTGTATTTCACTATTATCTGTCTGTAATGTAATATAGAATGATGGACCCCATTTAAATTGACACCTCATCAGTATTATCTGTTATATTATTTCTGCAGTTATGTTATTGCTTATTTACTGCTTAAATCACCACTGCAAGTTCCCTGTTATTATAGATGGTATGGGCTGAAATGATAGGCCTAATTGATTATTATTGTTCACTTGTTCTGTTAACTGCTGAAAATTGTCTTGGGATTGCGGGTTCGAAATGATAGAACCCGGGGTTGTGTAAATATCGGATTGAAATGATATAAATCCGTTTCACTTGACCTAGGCTAGAAAATCTTATACAGGCCCGTGGTTTATATATTATTTTCTGAAATTATTTTAAATTATTTAAATTTAGAAATTTGATGATATTCTAATTTAAATTATATAAAGGATTTTTATGAAATTTACAATGATTTAAAAGGGGTTAAATAAATAAATGTTGAGTTAAAATTTTGGAATATAACTTGTTTAGAAATTCTATATTTTTGGAAAGGTAAAGATTTCAATACAGAAATAATAAATAATAAGTTATATTTGAAATTTGATGTTTAGCTAAAAGTCTACTACAGCATTTAATTGCTGTCTTTTGAAACTTGACCATTTTAAACCCATACTTTAGATAGCATTTCCTAGATGCTGTAGAAGTGAAATTGATTTAAAATTGATTTGTTTAAATTTCATCTCTATTTTGGGAATACGTTAAGATTTGGAATTTAAATATGAAATTGCTAATAAAGTAAGAAATTGAGTTTGGAAAGATTTAAAAGAAGAAAATTGATTCCTATTCTTTTGATAAAAGCAATAAATTCCAAATTCAATTGAATAAATTGAAATGGTATATCTTCAAAGGAAATGTTTTAAATCAAGGATTTGAAATTAAAGGTATTTGAAATATATATTGATTTGAAAAATATAAATACCATTTTTCAAACTATAACCACGGGTTATAATAACGTTTGGTTGGCAAAGAGACCGGGATCGGATATGGGCATACTCTCTGTCGATACCGAAAACCACTTTGACTAACCGTGTACGCGGTGGAGATTCCAGAATGAAGTAGGTGGTGGTGGCGTTTCCTGTAAGGTAAATACGTGGACCCGACTCCCGTGAGTTGGCATAAGGTGGCTAAAACAGGAGCAATTCTAGGCCAATGAGGTCATTCCTCTGATCGGACGCTCCTCTTCGATATTATACTATGTTTTGGATTGATTCGGTGGCCACCTCTATATTTTGATTTTGGGGAGTTAGTCCGAGGTGGGCGGTAACTGCGGCTACGCGTTTCCATCAGCCTGGATAGCAATTGGTATATCTACCCTGGCATTGCCTAGTTGTGCCGTGTCACCTACCATACCGAGCCTTTACTACGAGTTTCTATTTGTGTCGTACCTATGGAGTATCCTCTGGTAGCTTCCCGATCAGGAGGTATTACGGTACTGTATAGACTATTGGCATTATTTGTGTTAAGGGGAATATTGGGTCACTCCTTAACGCTATTTAAAAGTAAGTTTATTTTATATATAGACACTATCATAATAGCGCAATATACTACATAGTAAATAGTTTAACGGATCCTTAGAGGATGGGCGATCCCAAGCATCCTTTAAGTTATGTGCTTCATATTACAGTACACTTGATTTAGTTTACATTATATAAGTATATATGTCCTGACCCGAGTGTTTTGTTTATTGTACGTTCGGGTCAGCCTGAGTTGCAGCTTCAGTTTCCTCTACAGAGCTAGGACACTCGTAGATCATTCATGCTGCTGGAAACTTTTCTGTTTTATCTTATTTGAAATCAAGACCTTTGAAGACTTGTTCTATTTATGTTTAAAATTGTATTGGAAATTATAAAAAATGTAATTCTGTTTGGTAAAAGTTTTAAGTGGCTTCATGAACCACTGTATTATTTTTATATTCCGCTGTGAGATTCTGATATCTGTGTCTGTGATTCTGTGTATTTGATTTTATTTGTTCCTTAACTATTTTACAATCTATTGTTTTGAACTATTCCAGCTCGACATTTATCTAATTATTGTCTAATTCGAATGGTACAAAATAGTGGGTCGTTACAGTTGGTATCAGAGCCAGGTTTAAACCATAGCCTAGGGAACAAAAAAACTCATTAGAGATAGAGTAGCAATACTCTAGAATGAGTGAAGTCAAATTCCAGAATCTCTTCTTTGTGAGTGAGCGTATTTTTAAAAAGTATAAAGGATTTTTCAAAAAGATTTTTAAAGAAGTATTTTATTATATAAAAAAAAAAACTTCCTATTTTAAAATAAGTTTCCAAACACTTCTTCTTTCTCCCCCTCGTTATATTCGAGCTTTCGTTAATTACTTAATTTTATCTTATCCTAGAGTATCTTAATATTTTTCCTCTATCCTTAGTATCCATCCTAAATCTTTCAGGATGAATAGAAGAAACAATCGAGGTCGAGGGCAAGTCGTTCCTCCTCTTGCTGCCCCTGTCCGTTTCACTAAATTGTGCAAGGACTATGTTGAGCTAGGTGGCACAAAATTTATGGGGACAGAGACTATCATAGAAGCTCGGCAATGGCTTCGAGATCTAGAAAGGATCTTCTCATGCCTTGAGATTACTAATGCCCAACAAAGGCAACTCGCAGCTTGGCAAATGAAGGGCGCTGCCTTGAATTGGTGGCTATCTATTACTGCTCAGACAAATGAGGCTGACCTCACTTGGGAGCAATTTAGGTATCTTTTGGTTGTCAAAAATTCGGATTTGAATTCCATCTTTGAATCTATCTTTTAAACTCTTATCGTGCTTTAGGGAGGCCTTTCTGGCCAAGTGGATGCCCGAAGCGGGCAAGTCTCAGCTCTACCGTGACTTCATGGATCTTAAGCAAGGCAGTATGACCTTCACAGAGTATGAGAGGAAGTTTAATGAACTCTCACAATATGGCCTGAACCTGATTGACACCCCACTCAAGCTGAACGAGAAGTTTATCGCTGGAGCTCGACCTGAGTTCTACGATCGACTCATTACTCATGTTCATGGGTCCTTCACAGCATTGATGGATATGGCTCTCCGGTATGAGAACCCTACATCTAAGACCACTCCAGCTGCCCAGCCTGCATCAGCTCGGTCTTCCGGTAATTCAAGAAAGAGGAAGTCAAATTTCTACCGCAATAAGAGGAACAAGACTCAAGGATTGGGATCATCATTATCTTCTGCATCTGCAAGGCCACCTGTAGACCTGTCTACCATCACTTGCCACAGATGCCAGCAGAAGGGACATTTTGCTAATCGCTGTCCTACTTTGGGTGCTGCTGTCCCACCCCCTGCTCAGTTTGCTAGGAGGGATCTATGTCACATCTGCCTCCAGCCAGGACACTACAAGAAGGATTGTCCCACTCAAAAGAGAGGCACAACATCCGGAGTCTTTGCAGTAACTTCTGCATCTTCTACAGCTCCGCAGCCTGCACCTGCACCAGTATCAGCTCCAGCCCCAGATGATTCTCAAGGTACTCTTCAAGGATCTTTTACTTTGTTCAAACTACCTGTTCGAGTTTTATTCGATACCGGAGCTTCCCACAGCTTCATTTCATCTGATCTCTGTAATAAATTTGAACATCGCCTTTCTCCTGAACTTTCTCCCATACCTTTATGTGTCTCAAACCCCATCGGTGGTCCTGCGAACCTTAGTAAAGTTTGTAGGGATGTGAAGCTCCTCCATTTCCAACAATGCTTCACTGGAGACTTTTATGTTTTGGGTTTCGACGCTTTCGATCTTCTACTCGGAGGCGATTGGTTAGATAGGCATGGTGCAGATATCTCTTGTAGTTCTCGTACTGTTGCTCTTAAAGATGATTTAGGGAATCCATTAGAATCCAGTGTAGATTGCCTCAGGAGTTTGCTGGTAGTTTCATCTATTCTCTTGACACTTTCCCAGATGATATCCATTTGACCCCTGTAGTCAAACTTTTTCCCGACGTATTTGGTGAAGTCACTTCTTTACCTCCAAAGCGGGAAATTGATTTCCGCATCGATCTTATCCTTGGAGCACGACCTGTAGTTCTTCCACCCAGAAGAATGGCACCGCGGGAAAAGAGCGAATTAAGGAAGCAGATCCAAGACCTATCCTCCAAAGGTCTGATCAGACCTAGTTTCTCAGAATGGGGAGCAGCTGTAGTCTTTGTCACCAAATCTGATGGTTCCCTCCGGATGTGTGTCGACTATCGGGAACTCAACAAGCTTACCATGAAGAAAAGATATCCTATGCCCCGCATAAACGATATGTTCGATCAACTCTATGGAGCAACTGTTTTCTCTCAGCTTGATTTAGCCACAGGTTTCCATCAGCTTAGAATTGCTGAGGAGAGCATACCCAAAACTGCTTTCCGTACTGAGAATGGGTTCTTTGAATGGCTAGTTATGCCTTTTGGCTTGACTAATGCCCCTGCTTTCTTTGTAGACTTGATGAATCGCGTTTTCCGCGATGTACTCAATAAATTTGTTCTTGTCTTTATTGATGATATCCTTGTCTTCTCCAAGTCTGAGGAAGAACATAGAGTTCATTTGAAGTATGTTTTAGAGACTCTTCGGAACCACCAATTAAAGGCTAAGTTCTCTAAATGCCATTTCTGGGAAGAAGAAGTCCGATTCCTTGGACATATTGTCTCTAAAGAAGGAGTTTCTGTTGATCCAGTCAAGATTGCTACAATTAAAGATTGGGAAGAACCAAAGACTCCTACCGATATCCGCAGTTTTCTAGGCCTTGCCGGCTACTACCGAAGGTTCATTGAGAACTTTGCTCGGATTTCGGCACCTCTGACTGCTCTAACTCGGAAGAATGTTAAGTTTGTATGGAGCAGTAAGTGTAAAGCTGCATTCCAAGAGTTGAAGGATAAGCTCACCTCCGCACCAGTACTTACTGTACCAAATGGAAGTGAAAGATTAACGGTATTCACCGATGCTTGTCGAGAAGGTTTGGGGGCAGTGCTAATGCAGGATGGAAAAGTAATTGCTTATGCTAGTCGTCAGCTGAAGACACATGAAGCTAATTACGCTGCTCATGATTTAGAATTGTTGGCTGTTGTCTTTGCCCTGAAGCTTTGGAGACACCATCTCTTGGGAGCTAAGTTTGATCTATTCACTGATCATAAATCTCTGAAATATATCTTTACCCAGAAAGATTTAAATCAGAGACAAGTTAGATGGCTCGAGTTTCTTGCTTCTTATGATCTCGACATCAACTATACTCCCGGGAAAGCTAATGTAGTGGCAGATGCGCTGAGCAGGAAGAAATCTTTGTTGTGCCAGCTTATTGTTTCTTCTCCTCTGGTGGACCGTATCAAGGCCAAACAAGACGAGGATGTGAGACTTAGAAGTATGAAAGAGAATGTTCGAAGTAGAGGTAGTAATAATTCCGATGGTAAGGGAGCTCAGATTGATGATAAAGGGGTTTTGAGGATAAACAAGAGAATTTGTGTCCCGAATGTTGACGGTTTAAGGCAGGAATTACTTCGGGAACATCATCAGTCCCGACTTTCCATCCATCCTGGCGTAGCCAAGATGTACCGGGATTTGAAGAAACTATATTGGTGGAGAGGTATGAAGCGAGATGTCTCTATCTTTGTGAGTAGATGTGCGACTTGTCAGCAAGTCAAAGCAGACCATCAGAAGTTACCCGGTTTGTTACAGCCTTTAGAGATTCCAAACTGGAAGTGGGAGCAAGTTTCTATGGATTTTATCGATGGTTTACCAAGATCTAGGAGGGGAAATGAAAGCATTTGGGTTATTGTGGATAGACTGACTAAGTCCGCTCATTTTATTCCAGTCAGATCTACCCGCACAGCTTCGAGTTTATCCGAAATCTATATGAGGGAGATTGTTCGCCTCCATGGCGTTCCTCTTAGCATTGTTTGCGATCGAGATCCTATTTTCACCAGTCAGTTTTGGAAAGCGTTTCAAGAATCCTTGGGTACTCGGTTGAACTTGAGCACCGCTTACCACCCACAAACTGACGGTCAAACGGAGAGGATAAATCAGATTCTAGAGGATCTTCTTCGTGCTTGCATTTTGGATTATGGGGGATCTTGGGAAGATCACCTCCATCTTGTGGAATTCACCTATAACAATAGTTATCAGGTATAAATTTCAATCCTCTGTTCTTATCTTATCTTATTCTCTATCTATCTCATTCTATCTTTTCAGGCTAGCCTTAAGATGTCCCCATTTGCTGCTCTATACGGAAGACCGTGTAGATCTCCTTCTTGTTGGATTGAGGCCGGTAACCGTTTAGTTCTTGGCCCTGAGATGATTTTGGAAGCTTCGGAGAAAGTGGAGGAGATTAAGGGAAGGTTAAAGGTTGCTCAAGATAGACAAAAGAAGTATGCTGATCGGCGTAGAAGGAATTTGGAGTTTGATGTTGGTGATTTGGTATTTCTTAAGGTCTCTCCTTTAAGAAATGTGGTTCGGTTTGGACGGAGAGGAAAGCTGACTCCTAGGTTCATCGGTCCATTCCGTATTTTGGAGAGGATTGGATCTCTTGCTTATCGACTAGATCTACCCGAGAAGTTTGCTGGAATACACAATGTGTTCCATGTATCCCACCTTCGGCGCTGTCTTCACGATCCATCTCTTGTCATCCAGCCTACTGCTCTTGATGGTCTGGACATCGAACCTGATCTAACTATTGGAAGAAAGCCGCTTCGTATCGTCGATCGAGGTACGAAACAGCTTAGAAGAAAATCTGTCCAATTGGTCAAAGTACAATGGAGCACCGATGAGCGAGATTGCACATGGGAAACGGAGGAAAGCATCCGTACTTCAAATCCGGAACTATTCGTTTAAGGTACCTTGTTTATCTAGCTTGTCTTTCCTTTGTTTCTTTCTTTCGTTCCTTTTCGAGGACGAAAAGTTCTTAAGTGAGGGAGAGTGTAACAACCTAGTTTTAGCTATTTATTCTATTTTGTTATTTGAATTTTTGAAGTCTATATTATATAATTTATGATTAAAAATATAGTCTAATTATTTAAATTGGAGATATATTTTATAAAAATTTTCATGTCAATAAAAATTAAATAATATCTGTGAAAATATAATCTAAGATTGAACAGTTAAATTTCGCGTTTAACAGACGCGTAAATTATAGGGTATAAATGGCATAATAAAACGTGTGTTTTTAAAATAATATTTTTACGAAAATTTCTGAAGTTTTAAACTGCGTCTGTCTAGCGTAGTGTAAAAATCATGTTTTAAATATTTTTGGACATAAAATATCAGTCAGTGTTTTTAACGAACGTTACGTATTTTATTTATCAGCTGGTTTTATATTTTGGCATACGTTCTATTTAAACTGACTACACAAAAACTTTAACGTTAGCATTAACAATATCAAACTAAATCAGAGGAAGCTTTAACCAAATAAATCACAACATTTAATTATAAAACGTTCAAGCATTTTTCTTTTCATTCTCTCTGGCAATCTTTTTACAACTTGTACACGTTCACTGCAAAACTGGAACGTGCACAATCATCTCCCCTATCTCATTCATGGCCAGGCTAAAATCACAACACATATACAAATGAATTAAAGAAGCCCTGGAATTAATGATTCGAAATGTAAGTATACACTGGAAGAAAAAAAAAACTGAAAACTTGCATCAACCTTTCCCCTAACTTCGGCCTTCAGTTATCAAGCTTTATCTCTGATCAGTTTCTTTTCAAAATTTAAGCATCATATAGCCTTCAGAGAAATGGAAACTGCTCGGCTTAAATGAATTGATAAATTTAGGCTAGAATGCTAAACGTATTGTTTAGAAATAAAAAGCTCTGCCTTTACCTTTTATCCCTCCATCACACCATCAGTTGCTACAATCACGCAAGATCATATTTATCTTGAAACTGATGGATTAGTAGCTCGCAAATTCTCCAGAGTTATGACAAAGGAAACTGCCCTTGATTTCCTCTGCACCATTTCAAGTCTCGGCCTATATATTATACATCTTCCTCTACATATTTTTCTCTGCATTTCCAGTCCATTCTTTTGCTAAAAATCAGGTAATAATCTTCCTTTTCTTTCCCTATACTATGTGTCTTTATCCTTTGACTTGCTCGGCCATGCCCATTTTTTTGGTATGAGATCTATGTGTGTGCTGTCTATATAGTTTTCCAGAGTAACATATAGGATGTTTGGATTTATATGTGCCACATAGGAAGAATCATAGGCAGGCAATAGATTTATGATACCTAAAACTGATGCATAAGAAAAGGGGTAGCCACATAAAGTCTGGTGATAGCCTGCTGTTGGTTGTAGGAAACATGTAGATCTGGGGAGATATAAACAGACTGAGTTGTGTGTTCTATTTGATGAGTCTGCATAAATTAGCTAGGTTGTATTGGCGAGGTAGCTAAGTATTTGGAATGATGGACTGACTGGATTGGGGTGGATATCAGTGAATAGGTAGAGGTGATTTCCAGTTTGCAGTTGAAAGAGTAGGCTATAATTTTTTTTTAAAGAGTTTGTCTGCATCATGATAGGGCATGTCTATAAATCATAGTAGTAGTTCAGTGCATATGGATATGATTTCAGTTTGCATCTATAGGCTAGTTTAAGTGTCAGACTTACCTTCATATCCAGTCTGCACATGTACTAGGATATAGCACTGATAGATGCAAGAGATAAGGTAGTAAGTGACTGGAAGTATAGTTGCATATAGTTTAAGGATAGAGGAGCTTGCCAGGTCTGGAAAAATCTGGAAGTTGAGAAGGATTAAGTGAAGAGACAGGCAGGTCTGGAAGTGAGTCAGACTTGGGTTTAGAACCTGGCAGATCTGGAAAGATACATAGGTGAAGGGATGTTTGGGTGAAGATTTGGTTGCTCAGCCAAATTAATATGGGCTAGCAGTAGAAGAGAAAAGAAAAGGGGGAGAGATATGCAACTGTTTGCATATCTAGAGTGTGCACGTGCACAGGGCCCGCACATTAGAGGCACAAAAAAAAAAAAATACAGGGCTGATGGGTCTGACACCTGGCCATGGTGGATAGGAGGTGGCTGGAGACTGGTGAGGGCAGTGGTATGTGAAGGCAGTGGTATGGGAAGGCCAGAGAAAGGACAGTGATCCTGGAAATTGAAGTGATTCAACACTTCCAGATCTCACTCGAAGCAAGTCTTGTTTTGACCCGAAGCAGGATTTGTTGTGACTCGAAGCTAGGCCGGGTCTGACTCGAAGCAAGTAGGATGGAAACTCGGGTTAGATAATTGTTTGAGTCTGCTTGTACAGTGGTGACCTGGAGTAAAATTTGAGATTTTGGAAACCAATTGTGGAAAAAAAAAATGGAAGGTAGGATGTGCATAGGAATGGAATAAGCATGAACAAGCTAGAGGAAGAAGGGTGCACTAGTACTCGTATTCATATTATTTTGCCGTCGTGTTTTAGGAAAAAATTTGGTCGAGCAAGTCAAAAATTTCTTTTTCCTATCTTTAATTTTTCTTTGACTATAAAATCTAAAGTCGCGTTCCTATATTTTGAAATTTTGTTCTAGATCTAAATCTAGGCGACGCCCGGAAAATTTGACCGTTACTCTCTGTCAGTCTGTACCGGTGAATTGTCTTTTTTTGAATTAAAATTTGCTGCAACATCCAGGTGAGTATTTCTCACCAGACATACGTATTTATATTTTGGTAAATTATTGCAAGTGTATGTGTAAAATTGTATTTCACTATTATCTGTCTGTAATGTAATATAGAATGATGGACCCCATTTAAATTGACACCTCATCAGTATTATCTGTTATATTATTTCTGCAGTTATGTTATTGCTTATTTACTGCTTAAATCACCACTGCAAGTTCCCTGTTATTATAGATGGTATGGGCTGAAATGATAGGCCTAATTGATTATTATTGTTCACTTGTTCTGTTAACTGCTGAAAATTGTCTTGGGATTGCGGGTTCGAAATGATAGAACCCGGGGTTGTGTAAATATCGGATTGAAATGATATAAATCCGTTTCACTTGACCTAGGCTAGAAAATCTTATACAGGCCCGTGGTTTATATATTATTTTCTGAAATTATTTTAAATTATTTAAATTTAGAAATTTGATGATATTCTAATTTAAATTATATAAAGGATTTTTATGAAATTTACAATGATTTAAAAGGGGTTAAATAAATAAATGTTGAGTTAAAATTTTGGAATATAACTTGTTTAGAAATTCTATATTTTTGGAAAGGTAAAGATTTCAATACAGAAATAATAAATAATAAGTTATATTTGAAATTTGATGTTTAGCTAAAAGTCTACTACAGCATTTAATTGCTGTCTTTTGAAACTTGACCATTTTAAACCCATACTTTAGATAGCATTTCCTAGATGCTGTAGAAGTGAAATTGATTTAAAATTGATTTGTTTAAATTTCATCTCTATTTTGGGAATATGTTAAGATTTGGAATTTAAATATGAAATTTCTAATAAAGTAAGAAATTGAGTTTGGAAAGATTTAAAAGAAGAAAATTGATTTCTATTCTTTTGATAAAAGCAATAAATTCCAAATTCAATTGAATAAATTGAAA
The DNA here is from genome assembly GCA_030765085.1 of Allium cepa. Taxonomy (NCBI): domain Eukaryota; kingdom Viridiplantae; phylum Streptophyta; class Magnoliopsida; order Asparagales; family Amaryllidaceae; genus Allium; species Allium cepa. The sequence continues at coordinate 187,498,653 of CM060934.1, forward strand.
TGGTATATCTTCAAAGGAAATGTTTTAAATCAAGGATTTGAAATTAAAGGTATTTGAAATATCTATTGATTTGAAAAATATAAATACCATTTTTCAAACTATAACCACGGGTTATAATAACGTTTGGTTGGCAAAGAGACCGGGATCGGATATGGGCATACTCTCTGTCGATACCGAAAACCACTTTGACTAACCGTGTACGCTGTGGAGATTCCAGAATGAAGTAGGTGGTGGTGGCGTTTCCTGTAAGGTAAATACGTGGACCCGACTCCCGTGAGTTGGCATAAGGTGGCTAAAACAGGAGCAATTCCAGGCCAATGAGGTCATTCCTCTGATCGGACGCTCCTCTTCGATATTATACTATGTTTTGGATTGATTCGGTGGCCACCTCTATATTTTGATTTTGGGGAGTTAGTCCGAGGTGGGCGGTAACTGCGGCTACGCGTTTCCATCAGTCTGGATAGCAATTGGTATATCTACCCTGGCATTGCCTAGTTGTGTCGTGTCACCTACCATACCGAGCCTTTACTACGAGTTTCTATTTGTGTCGTACCTATGGAGTATCCTCTGGTAGCTTCCCGATCAGGAGGTATTACGGTACTGTATAGACTATTGGCATTATTTGTGTTAAGGGGAATATTGGGTCACTCCTTAACGCTATTTAAAAGTAAGTTTATTTTATATATAGACACTATCATAATAGCGCAATATACTACATAGTAAATAGTTTAACGGATCCTTAGAGGATGGGCGATCCCAAGCATCCTTTAAGTTATGTGCTTCATATTACAGTACACTTGATTTAGTTTACATTATATAAGTATATATGTCCTGACCCGAGTGTTTTGTTTATTGTACGTTCGGGTCAGCCTGAGTTGCAGCTTCAGTTTCCTCTACAGAGCTAGGACACTCGTAGATCATTCATGCTGCTGGAAACTTTTCTGTTTTATCTTATTTGAAATCAAGACCTTTGAAGACTTGTTCTATTTATGTTTAAAATTGTATTGGAAATTATAAAAAATGTAATTCTGTTTGGTAAAAGTTTTAAGTGGCTTCATGAACCACTGTATTATTTTTATATTCCGCTGTGAGATTCTGATATCTGTGTCTGTGATTCTGTGTATTTGATTTTATTTGTTCCTTAACTATTTTACAATCTATTGTTTTGAACTATTCCAGCTCGACATTTATCGAATTATTGTCTAATTCGAATGGTACAAAATAGTGGGTCGTTACAGTTGGTATCAGAGCCAGGTTTAAACCATAGCCTAGGGAACAAAAAAACTCATTAGAGATAGAGTAGCAATACTCTAGAATGAGTGAAGTCAAATTCCAGAATCTCTTCTTTGTGAGTGAGCGTATTTTTAAAAAGTATAAAGGATTTTTCAAAAAGATTTTTAAAGAAGTATTTTATTATAAAAAAAAAAACTTCCTATTTTAAAATAAGTTTCCAAACACTTCTTCTTTCTCCCCCTCGTTATATTCGAGCTTTCGTTAATTACTTAATTTTATCTTATCCTAGAGTATCTTAATATTTTTCCTCTATCCTTAGTATCCATCCTAAATCTTTCAGGATGAATAGAAGAAACAATCGAGGTCGAGGGCAAGTCGTTCCTCCTCCTGCTGCCCCTGTCCGTTTCACTAAATTGTGCAAGGACTATGTTGAGCTAGGTGGCACAAAATTTATGGGGACAGAGACTATCATAGAAGCTCGGCAATGGCTTCGAGATCTAGAAAGGATCTTCTCATGCCTTGAGATTACTAATGCCCAGCAAAGGCAACTCGCAGCTTGGCAAATGAAGGGCGCTGCCTTGAATTGGTGGCTATCTATTACTGCTCAGACAAATGAGGCTGACCTCACTTGGGAGCAATTTAGGTATCTTTTGGTTGTCAAAAATTCGGATTTGAATTCCATCTTTGAATCTATCTTTTAAACTCTTATCGTGCTTTAGGGAGGCCTTTCTGGCCAAGTGGATGCCCGAAGCGGGCAAGTCTCAGCTCTACCGTGACTTTATGGATCTTAAGCAAGGCAGTATGACCTTCACAGAGTATGAGAGGAAGTTTAATGAACTCTCACAATATGGCCTGAACCTGATTGACACCCCACTCAAGCTGAACGAGAAGTTTATCGCTGGAGCTCGACCTGAGTTCTACGATCGACTCATTACTCATGTTCATGGGTCCTTCACAACATTGATGGATATGGCTCTCCGGTATGAGAACCCTACATCTAAGACCACTCCAGCTGCCCAGCCTGCATCAGCTCGGTCTTTCGGTAATTCAAGAAAGAGGAAGTCAAATTTCTACCGCAATAAGAGGAACAAGACTCAAGGATTGGGATCATCATTATCTTCTGCATCTGCAAGGCCACCTGTAGACCTGTCTACCATCACTTGCCACAGATGCCAGCAGAAGGGACATTTTGCTAATCGCTGTCCTACTTTGGGTGCTGCTGTCCCACCCCCTGCTCAGTTTGCTAGGAGGGATCTATGTCACATCTGCCTCCAGCCAGGACACTACAAGAAGGATTGTCCCACTCAAAAGAGAGGCACAACATCCGGAGTCTTTGCAGTAACTTCTGCATCTTCTACAGCTCCGCAGCCTGCACCTGCACCAGTATCAGCTCCAGCCCCAGATGATTCTCAAGGTACTCTTCAAGGATCTTTTACTTTGTTCAAACTACCTGTTCGAGTTTTATTCGATACCGGAGCTTCCCACAGCTTCATTTCATCTGATCTCTGTAATAAATTTGAACATCGCCTTTCTCCTGAACTTTCTCCCATACCTTTATGTGTCTCAAACCCCATCGGTGGTCCTGCGAACCTTAGTAAAGTTTGTAGGGATGTGAAGCTCCTCCATTTCCAACAATGCTTCACTGGAGACTTTTATGTTTTGGGTTTCGACGCTTTCGATCTTCTACTCGGAGGCGATTGGTTAGATAGGCATGGTGCAGATATCTCTTGTAGTTCTCGTACTGTTGCTCTTAAAGATGATTTAGGGAATCCATTAGAATCCAGTGTAGATTGCCTCAGGAGTTTGCTGGTAGTTTCATCTATTCTCTTGACACTTTCCCAGATGATATCCATTTGACCCCTGTAGTCAAACTTTTTCCCGACGTATTTGGTGAAGTCACTTCTTTACCTCCAAAGTGGGAAATTGATTTCCGCATCGATCTTATCCTTGGAGCACGACCTATAGTTCTTCCACCCAGAAGAATGGCACCGCGGGAAAAGAGCGAATTAAGGAAGCAGATCCAAGACCTATCCTCCAAAGGTCTGATCAGACCTAGTTTCTCAGAATGGGGAGCAGCTGTAGTCTTTGTCACCAAATCTGATGGTTCCCTCCGGATGTGTGTCGACTATCGGGAACTCAACAAGCTTACCATGAAGAACAGATATCCTATGCCCCGCATAAACGATATGTTCGATCAACTCTATGGAGCAACTGTTTTCTCTCAGCTTGATTTAGCCACAGGTTTCCATCAGCTTAGAATTGCTGAGGAGAGCATACCCAAAACTGCTTTCCGTACTGAGAATGGGTTCTTTGAATGGCTAGTTATGCCTTTTGGCTTGACTAATGCCCCTGCTTTCTTTGTAGACTTGATGAATCGCGTTTTCCGCGATGTACTCAATAAATTTGTTCTTGTCTTTATTGATGATATCCTTGTCTTCTCCAAGTCTGAGGAAGAACATAGAGTTCATTTGAAGTATGTTTTAGAGACTCTTCGGAACCACCAATTAAAGGCTAAGTTCTCTAAATGCCATTTCTGGGAAGAAGAAGTCCGATTCCTTGGACATATTGTCTCTAAAGAAGGAGTTTCTGTTGATCCAGTCAAGATTGCTACAATTAAAGATTGGGAAGAACCAAAGACTCCTACCGATATCCGCAGTTTTCTAGGCCTTGCCGGCTACTACCGAAGGTTCATTGAGAACTTTGCTCGGATTTCGGCACCTCTGACTGCTCTAACTCGGAAGAATGTTAAGTTTGTATGGAGCAGTAAGTGTAAAGCTGCATTCCAAGAGTTGAAGGATAAGCTCACCTCCGCACCAGTACTTACTGTACCAAATGGAAGTGAAAGATTAACGGTATTCACCGATGCTTGTCGAGAAGGTTTGGGGGCAGTGCTAATGCAGGATGGAAAAGTAATTGCTTATGCTAGTCGTCAGCTGAAGACACATGAAGCTAATTACGCTGCTCATGATTTAGAATTGTTGGCTGTTGTCTTTGCCCTGAAGCTTTGGAGACACCATCTCTTGGGAGCTAAGTTTGATCTATTCACTGATCATAAATCTCTGAAATATATCTTTACCCAGAAAGATTTAAATCAGAGACAAGTTAGATGGCTCGAGTTTCTTGCTTCTTATGATCTCGACATCAACTATACTCCCGGGAAAGCTAATGTAGTGGCAGATGCGCTGAGCAGGAAGAAATCTTTGTTGTGCCAGCTTATTGTTTCTTCTCCTCTGGTGGACCGTATCAAGGCCAAACAAGACAAGGATGTGAGACTTAGAAGTATGAAAGAGAATGTTCGAAGTAGAGGTAGTAATAATTCCGATGGTAAGGGAGCTCAGATTGATGATAAAGGGGTTTTGAGGATAAACAAGAGAATTTGTGTCCCGAATGTTGACGGTTTAAGGCAGGAATTACTTCGGGAACATCATCAGTCCCGACTTTCCATCCATCCTGGCGTAGCCAAGATGTACCGGGATTTGAAGAAACTATATTGGTGGAGAGGTATGAAGCGAGATGTCTCTATCTTTGTGAGTAGATGTGCGACTTGTCAGCAAGTCAAAGCAGACCATCAGAAGTTACCCGGTTTGTTACAGCCTTTAGAGATTCCAAACTGGAAGTGGGAGCAAGTTTCTATGGATTTTATCGATGGTTTACCAAGATCTAGGAGGGGAAATGAAAGCATTTGGGTTATTGTGGATAGACTGACTAAGTCCGCTCATTTTATTCCAGTCAGATCTACCCGCACAGCTTCGAGTTTATCCGAAATCTATATGAGGGAGATTGTTCGCCTCCATGGCGTTCCTCTTAGCATTGTTTACGATCGAGATCCTATTTTCACCAGTCAGTTTTGGAAAGCGTTTCAAGAATCCTTAGGTACTCGGTTGAACTTGAGCACCGCTTACCACCCACAAACTGACGGTCAAACGGAGAGGATAAATCAGATTCTAGAGGATCTTCTTCGTGCTTGCATTTTGGATTATGGGGGATCTTGGGAAGATCACCTCCATCTTGTGGAATTCACCTATAACAATAGTTATCAGGTATAAATTTCAATCCTCTGTTCTTATCTTATCTTATTCTCTATCTATCTCATTCTATCTTTTCAGGCTAGCCTTAAGATGTCCCCATTTGCTGCTCTATACGGAAGACCGTGTAGATCTCCTTCTTGTTGGATTGAGGCCGGTAACCGTTTAGTTCTTGGCCCTGAGATGATTTTGGAAGCTTCGGAGAAAGTGGAGGAGATTAAGGGAAGGTTAAAGGTTGCTCAAGATAGACAAAAGAAGTATGCTGATCGGCGTAGAAGGAATTTGGAGTTTGATGTTGGTGATTTGGTATTTCTTAAGGTCTCTCCTTTAAGAAATGTGGTTCGGTTTGGACGGAGAGGAAAGCTGACTCCTAGGTTCATCGGTCCATTCCGTATTTTGGAGAGGATTGGATCTCTTGCTTATCGACTAGATCTACCCGAGAAGTTTGCTGGAATACACAATGTGTTCCATGTATCCCACCTTCGGCGCTGTCTTCACGATCCATCTCTTGTCATCCAGCCTACTGCTCTTGATGGTCTGGACATCGAACCTGATCTAACTATTGGAAGAAAGCCGCTTCGTATCGTCGATCGAGGTACGAAACAGCTTAGAAGAAAATCTGTCCAATTGGTCAAAGTACAATGGAGCACCGATGAGCGAGATTGCACATGGGAAACGGAGGAAAGCATCCGTACTTCAAATCCGGAACTATTCGTTTAAGGTACCTTGTTTATCTAGCTTGTCTTTCCTTTGTTTCTTTCTTTCGTTCCTTTTCGAGGACGAAAAGTTCTTAAGTGAGGGAGAGTGTAACAACCTAGTTTTAGCTATTTATTCTATTTTGTTATTTGAATTTTTGAAGTCTATATTATATAATTTATGATTAAAAATATAGTCTAATTATTTAAATTGGAGATATATTTTATAAAAAATTTCATGTCAATAAAAATTAAATAATATCTGTGAAAATATAATCTAAGATTGAACAGTTAAATTTCGCGTTTAACAGACGCGTAAATTATAGGGTATAAATGGCATAATAAAACGTGTGTTTTTAAAATAATATTTTTACGAAAATTTCTGAAGTTTTAAACTGCGTCTGTCTAGCGTAGTGTAAAAATCATGTTTTAAATATTTTTGGACATAAAATATCAGTCAGTGTTTTTAACGAACGTTACGTATTTTATTTATCAGCTGGTTTTATATTTTGGCATACGTTCTATTTAAACTGACTACACAAAAACTTTAACGTTAGCATTAACAATATCAAACTAAATCAGAGGAAGCTTTAACCAAATAAATCACAACATTTAATTATAAAACGTTCAAGCATTTTTCTTTTCATTCTCTCTGGCAATCTTTTTACAACTTGTACACGTTCACTGCAAAACTGGAACGTGCACAATCATCTCCCCTATCTCATTCATGGCCAGGCTAAAATCACAACACATATACAAATGAATTAAAGAAGCCCTGGAATTAATGATTCGAAATGTAAGTATACACTGGAAGAAAAAAAAAAACTGAAAACTTGCATCAACCTTTCCCCTAACTTCGGCCTTCAGTTATCAAGCTTTATCTCTGATCAGTTTCTTTTCAAAATTTAAGCATCATATAGCCTTCAGAGAAATGGAAACTGCTCGGCTTAAATGAATTGATAAATTTAGGCTAGAATGCTAAACGTATTGTTTAGAAATAAAAAGCTCTGCCTTTACCTTTTATCCCTCCATCACACCATCAGTTGCTACAATCACGCAAGATCATATTTATCTTGAAACTGATGGATTAGTAGCTCGCAAATTCTCCAGAGTTATGACAAAGGAAACTGCCCTTGATTTCCTCTGCACCATTTCAAGTCTCGGCCTATATATTATACATCTTCCTCTACATATTTTTCTCTGCATTTCCAGTCCATTCTTTTGCTAAAAATCAGGTAATAATCTTCCTTTTCTTTCCCTATACTATGTGTCTTTATCCTTTGACTTGCTCGGCCATGCCCATTTTTTTGGTATGAGATCTATGTGTGTGCTGTCTATATAGTTTTCCAGAGTAACATATAGGATGTTTGGATTTATATGTGCCACATAGGAAGAATCATAGGCAGGCAATAGATTTATGATACCTAAAACTGATGCATAAGAAAAGGGGTAGCCACATAAAGTCTGGTGATAGCCTGCTGTTGGTTGTAGGAAACATGTAGATCTGGGGAGATATAAACAGACTGAGTTGTGTGTTCTATTTGATGAGTCTGCATAAATTAGCTAGGTTGTATTGGCGAGGTAGCTAAGTATTTGGAATGATGGACTGACTGGATTGGGGTGGATATCAGTGAATAGGTAGAGGTGATTTCCAGTTTGCAGTTGAAAGAGTAGGCTATAATTTTTTTTTAAAGAGTTTGTCTGCATCATGATAGGGCATGTCTATAAATCATAGTAGTAGTTCAGTGCATATGGATATGATTTCAGTTTGCATCTGTAGGCTAGTTTAAGTGTCAGACTTACCTTCATATCCAGTCTGCACATGTACTAGGATATAGCACTGATAGATGCAAGAGATAAGGTAGTAAGTGACTGGAAGTATAGTTGCATATAGTTTAAGGATAGAGGAGCTTGCCAGGTCTGGAAAAATCTGGAAGTTGAGAAGGATTAAGTGAAGAGACAGGCAGGTCTGGAAGTGAGTCAGACTTGGGTTTAGAACCTGGCAGATCTGGAAAGATACATAGGTGAAGGGATGTTTGGGTGAAGATTTGGTTGCTCAGCCAAATTAATATGGGCTAGCAGTAGAAGAGAAAAGAAAAGGGGGAGAGATATGCAACTGTTTGCATATCTAGAGTGTGCACGTGCACAGGGCCCGCACATTAGAGGCACAAAAAAAAAATACAGGGCTGATGGGTCTGACACCTGGCCATGGTGGATAGGAGGTGGCTGGAGACTGGTGAGGGCAGTGGTATGTGAAGGCAGTGGTATGGGAAGGCCAGAGAAAGGACAGTGATCCTGGAAATTGAAGTGATTCAACACTTCCAGATCTCACTCGAAGCAAGTCTTGTTTTGACCCGAAGCAGGATTTGTTGTGACTCGAAGCTAGGCCGGGTCTGACTCGAAGCAAGTAGGATGGAAACTCGGGTTAGATAATTGTTTGAGTCTGCTTGTATAGTGGTGACCTGGAGTAAAATTTGAGATTTTGGAAACCAATTGTGGAAAAAAAAAATGGAAGGTAGGATGTGCATAGGAATGGAATAAGCATGAACAAGCTAGAGGAAGAAGGGTGCACTAGTACTCGTATTCATATTATTTTGCCGTCGTGTTTTAGGAAAAAATTTGGTCGAGCAAGTCAAAAATTTCTTTTTCCTATCTTTAATTTTTCTTTGACTATAAAATCTAAAGTCGCGTTCCTATATTTTGAAATTTTGTTCTAGATCTAAATCTAGGCGACGTCCGGAAAATTTGACCGTTACTCTCTGTCAGTCTGTACCGGTGAATTGTCTTTTTTTGAATTAAAATTTGCTGCAACATCCAGGTGAGTATTTCTCACCAGACATACGTATTTATATTTTGGTAAATTATTGCAAGTGTATGTGTAAAATTGTATTTCACTATTATCTGTCTGTAATGTAATATAGAATGATGGACCCCATTTAAATTGACACCTCATCAGTATTATCTGTTATATTATTTCTGCAGTTATGTTATTGCTTATTTACTGCTTAAATCACCACTGCAAGTTCCCTGTTATTATAGATGGTATGGGCTGAAATGATAGGCCTAATTGATTATTATTGTTCACTTGTTCTGTTAACTGCTGAAAATTGTCTTGGGATTGCGGGTTCGAAATGATAGAACCCGGGGTTGTGTAAATATCGGATTGAAATGATATAAATCCGTTTCACTTGACCTAGGCTAGAAAATCTTATACAGGCCCGTGGTTTATATATTATTTTCTGAAATTATTTTAAATTATTTAAATTTAGAAATTTGATGATATTCTAATTTAAATTATATAAAGGATTTTTATGAAATTTACAATGATTTAAAAGGGGTTAAATAAATAAATGTTGAGTTAAAATTTTGGAATATAACTTGTTTAGAAATTCTATATTTTTGGAAAGGTAAAGATTTCAATACAGAAATAATAAATAATAAGTTATATTTGAAATTTGATGTTTAGCTAAAAGTCTACTACAGCATTTAATTGCTGTCTTTTGAAACTTGACCATTTTAAACCCATACTTTAGATAGCATTTCCTAGATGCTGTAGAAGTGAAATTGATTTAAAATTGATTTGTTTAAATTTCATCTCTATTTTGGGAATACGTTAAGATTTGGAATTTAAATATGAAATTGCTAATAAAGTAAGAAATTGAGTTTGGAAAGATTTAAAAGAAGAAAATTGATTTCTATTCTTTTGATAAAAGCAATAAATTCCAAATTCAATTGAATAAATTGAAATGGTATATCTTCAAAGGAAATGTTTTAAATCAAGGATTTGAAATTAAAGGTATTTGAAATATATATTGATTTGAAAAATATAAATACCATTTTTCAAACTATAACCACGGGTTATAATAACGTTTGGTTGGCAAAGAGACCGGGATTGGATATGGGCATACTCCCTGTCGATACCGAAAACCACTTTGACTAACCGTGTACGCGGTGGAGATTCCAGAATGAAGTAGGTGGTGGTGGCGTTTCCTGTAAGGTAAATACGTGGACCCGACTCCCGTGAGTTGGCATAAGGTGGCTAAAACAGGAGCAATTCCAGGCCAATGAGGTCATTCCTCTGATCGGACGCTCCTCTTCGATATTATACTATGTTTTGGATTGATTCGGTGGCCACCTCTATATTTTGATTTTGGGGAGTTAGTCCGAGGTGGGCGGTAACTGCGGCTACGCGTTTCCATCAGCCTGGATAGCAATTGGTATATCTACCCTGGCATTGCCTAGTTGTGCCGTGTCACCTACCATACCGAGCCTTTACTACGAGTTTCTATTTGTGTCGTACCTATGGAGTATCCTCTGGTAGCTTCCCGATCAGGAGGTATTACGGTACTGTATAGACTATTGGCATTATTTGTGTTAAGGGGAATATTGGGTCACTCCTTAACGCTATTTAAAAGTAAGTTTATTTTATATATAGACACTATCATAATAGCGCAATATACTACATAGTAAATAGTTTAACGGATCCTTAGAGGATGGGCGATCCCAAGCATCCTTTAAGTTATGTGCTTCATATTACAGTACACTTGATTTAGTTTACATTATATAAGTATATATGTCCTGACCCGAGTGTTTTGTTTATTGTACGTTCGAGTCAGCCTGAGTTGCAGCTTCAGTTTCCTCTACAGAGCTAGGACACTCGTAGATCATTCATGCTGCTGGAAACTTTTCTGTTTTATCTTATTTGAAATCAAGACCTTTGAAGACTTGTTCTATTTATGTTTAAAATTGTATTGGAAATTATAAAAAATGTAATTCTGTTTGGTAAAAGTTTTAAGTGGCTTCATGAACCACTGTATTATTTTTATATTCCGCTGTGAGATTCTGATATCTGTGTCTGTGATTCTGTGTATTTGATTTTATTTGTTCCTTAACTATTTTTCAATCTATTGTTTTGAACTATTCCAGCTCGACATTTATCTAATTATTGTCGAATTCGAATGGTACAAAATAGTGGGTCGTTACATGTTGGGTAGAGAAGGATCACTTGATCTTTCAGAGATGTTGTCTTGCTCTTGCTCTGTTTCACTTGCTCACTTAAAGAGATTAGTGCTTGAATTGTCTCTTTTATCATTATCAGCAGTGCAGTCAGTAGCTAATTCTTCAGAGAAGAGGGTTATTGGAGATAATGAGTATCTAGCATTATAGACTTTGTCAGATGTCTTAATTTCTTTATTACTAAATGGGAATTCCTGTTCATTGAAAATTACATGTCTTGATATATATACTCTTCCTTTGTTATCAAGACACCTGAACCCCTTTTTATTTGGTGCATATCCTTAAAATGTACAGGGTTGAGACCTAAATTCTAACTTGTGTTTATAGTAAGGTCTTAAGTAAGGAAAACATAGGCATCCAAAAACTTTTAAGTTTTGATAGTCTGGCTTGACTTTAGTTAGTACTTCTAAAGGATTTTTATAATTTAGTACCTTTGTGGGCAGTCTATTAATCAAATGAACTGCTGTGTAGAAGGCATCTGGCCAAAATTTTAATGGTAATGATGCCTGAGCTAGCAAAGTCAAGCCAGTTTCTACAATATGTCTATGTTTTCTTTCTATAAGACCATTCTGTTCAGAGGTATAGGGACATGTAGTCCTATGTGTGATTCCCTTTCTTTGAAAATAATCTTTCAGTGGTAGAAATTCTTTTCCACCATCTGTTTGAATAGTTTTTACCTGACTTCCTGTTTGTCTTTCTGCATTTGCTACAAACTGCATTACTGCATTGTTAGTTTCAGACTTTGCTTTTAAGAAATATATCCAAACATATCTAGAATATGCATCAATGAATGAGATATAATATCTATAACCATAATCACTGCATATTGGGGCTGGACCCCATAGATCAGTGGCAATCAGTTCCAATGGTTTATGATAAGTTGTCTCAGATTCTGGAAATGCAAGCTTATGACTTTTGCCCATTTGACAGAATGTACAATTATAAGAAATTGGAATTTCATCAACAGATATGTCACTGCAATTGTTTACAACATGTTTTAAAATTTTTATACTGGGATGTCCCAGTTTACAGTGCCAAGTGCTAAAATTCTTTTTACTATCAACAGTTTTTAATTTAGAAGAGTAACACCAATTTTCCTTATGATCATCATTTCTTGAATTTGCAACATCAAATTTGTACAACCCTTTATGTTCTTTACCCTGCAAGAGAGTTTCCCTTGTTAGTATGTCTTTTACAAAACAATTATTTGGATAAAACTCAAAATAGACATTATTATCTTTGGCAAACTGTGATACACTCATTAAATTCTTTTTAATGAGTGGGACTCTCAGTAAATTATTGAGATACAGTTGTCTTGCACCTCTTAGGCTTGCATTACCAGTATGTAAGATGTGAATAGATTTACCATTTCCTAAATATAATAATTTTGTACCTTTGTATTCCCTATTGCCCAGATTTAATTTGCTCAGATCATTAGTTACATGATTAGTGGCCCCTGAGTCAGGATACCAGCTTTTGTCATGTATGTCTTCAATTTTGGCTCTGTCATCATTTCTTTGATCAGTTTTGACATCTGGTTGAACATCGATCATGTTTGCACTAGGATTTGAGGCTCTTGAACCATTACTGCTTTGTTGAGTTGGAGTAAAATTTGCATCGAATCTAAAATAACATTTGCTTACTGTGTGACCATCCTTTTCGCATATTTGGCATCTTGGTCTATTGTTGTAGTTTTGTCTTCCTCCTCTGCCTCTGTATCTATTGTATTGGCTGCCTCTTTGATTATTATTATGTTGATTCCTTGGAGCATTATTGCTTTCTTGATTCTTGTTTTTGGTGTTGGCAATGTAGTTGATTGAGCAATCTGAATTGATTGATTTCTTTTGTTCCAATCTGCCTTCATGGGAGAGGAGTATTGAGTGAACATATTGTAGTGATGGTAATACCTCATTGGAAGATATTACTGCAACCACTGACTCATAATCTTCATCAAGACCATTCAATATGGATAGAACTTGTTCTGTGTCTGATACTTTATGCCCAATTGAAGCAAGTTGATCACATATTGTCTTTGCTTTAGATAGATATTCTCTCATGCTTAGGTTATCCTTCTTTAAATGGTGCAGTTGTCTTTTGTACTGCATGATTCTTGCAGCCGATTGAGAATTGAACACTTGCTCAATAGTATGCCATATTTCGTGTGTTGTTTTGCATCCAACAATTTGTGGTAATAGACTTGCACTGATAGATGATATTAACCATGAGCTGATCAAACTGTCTTGCTTTTGGTTTATTGTGTAATCTTTATTACTCACAAGTTTCCCATCTTGATCTGCAGTGAATTTGGGTGGAATACTTATGGTTCCAAAGACATAGTCTTCGATGCCAAAGCCCCTGATAGCAGTTTCCATTTGAAATTTCCACAGTAAATAGTTTGATTCCTCTAACTGGACAGTAAATGCTTGACTCTGTGGCTTGATGATGGAATTCATGAGATCTTGGGTAATGTTGGATTGAGTCTGAGTGGTTCTTGGAGTGGTTCTTGGCACTGAAGTTGATGATGCAGCGATATCTTCATCAGCCATGATGATAAAGATGATTCAAGAATCAAGAACTGATGAAAATGATGAGAAGATTTCTCTGATTCACTTTTGTTTGATGCAGATTAGGTAATATTGTTACTGGAAATTCTTTGATGATCAATTGATGCAGCCAGTTGGGTTGTGGGTGATGATTTTCTGACACAACCTAGCTTGGCACGACACAATTATCAAATGATAAGAACTGTGATAAATTCTTGAATCTCAGATGATGATCAAAGATCTGATGAGATTCAGATGTGCAGCCGATTCTCAGGTGATGAGATCGTCTCTGATGAGATTGAGGCAAAGCACACTGCTGTTAAGCAGATTTTTGCTCTGATACCATAAAAGACTTTTGAATAAAATGATAAAGTGAAAAAGCTTTTCTTTATTGCAGAAAAGAAATGATATTGATATTAAACCGTTACATAATACATGATGTATTTATACAGAGTAAAAGAATTGTAATTGGGATTTTGTTGAGTCGGCCCGTATCTGATTTCTCCTTTGTAAACCAAGTAAGGATCTGGACCACTGGATGCAGAGTAGATGGCTAAGATGCAATAATTTATATTACCCTTCGTATGTATTTGCTGTATACATTACTACTGTGATTTATCTCATTCTCTTATAGTTTTTCAAGTAAAAAGGAAGAAAGGGACGTGCGTGTGTGTGTATGCACAAGGATTACAGCAATACGTTTGGGTTGCAATTTTTTTTTTCAAAAGCCAAGTTGAATATGGACCTGATGTTTTATTCCGAAAGCCTAAAACATGTGTACCTCTGATGCTTGATATACTCAATTTGACAAGGCAACATAATACAAAAATGAGAGGGGATAAGGATGTTTTTCTTTAGCTAGCAAAGAACCAAAACTAACAAGACATGCATCTATGAATGAAACAAAACAAGGCAAACAAAGTGAAATGTCAGGCTATGAATAAAGCATGCAAATTTCGAAACTTATGTAAACTTTTTATTACCAAAACCTAACCATGTAGAAATGTAAATGTATTAGTTACCAAATTAGTGAAGACTTTATATCGAATACAAGAGTGTAATATATATTCTTTTACGCTATGAAAGAGGGATTAAAACAATATATATTCAGACAATTAACTGCAGAGAAGTATACTTGCAATGCACTTGTTCACCATATAACATCATTAACAATCAAAGGAAAGAGGAGCATTAGTTAAGTGATTTTTTTAACTATAGATTAAAAATATTTAATATTAATAACAGCACACAGAGTCACAACAAGTAGAAATTAGGATTTCAAGCAAACCACGGTCGATTTAAAACATTCATAACTTGAATCACCGTTTAAAATATATACATCTATTTAAAGAGAGATAATGCGAGATGAATTCACTTTATCTAACAATTTCACTTGTAAATAACATGAATTTTGAATTTTAATATGATTAACATATTGTTTAAGCTCACTATATAGATGTATAAGTTATTTCGAAATAGATATACTCAGTGTAGAGTTAAAATAGTTGATATAAAGTAGAAATATTCACTTTCAGGTTTAGACAAAATTTAATGGTTAATATAAATTAACCACAATTTCTCAATGCTTATATCTAATTATATTAGTAACCTTGAGTTCTAAAAATTTATAAGCACAAGAAAACTTTAAACTTAATATACATTGAATGTATTATTTTTCACATCTTAAGTTATACATGTCACTTATTCTATAAAGAATTTAATCTATAATAGGATATTTAATTTTTCACTTAAAATTTATCATGTCAAAATGACTTGATCAATATTTCGGAACTCCTATCGATAGTGCTAATCAGACACATCGACTAGAATTATTAAAATATCTTTCGGACAAGCTAACACAATTAAATCATTATTTAATTAATAAAATTAATTTTCCAACCCCTTTATAAAAATTAATTACTTGCTTGTTGGGAATTATTTATCTTTACATTTTTCAATTACAATTTTTTTATTAATTAATATAATACATACGTACAATAATTATAATTTACATGATTAGGTAAATGCAGAACAGATATTCTAATCGTATTTTATCATTCATCAAATTACGCTTAAAATTATTATGTGTTTCCATTATTCGCAATTTAGAAGTACAATCAACCAAATATCATTCTATTAATGTTTATATTTATATATGTATGTATGTATGTATGTATTAAAATAGATTCAAAATACGATAAAAATGATTTCCCCTATAATCATTTTATATTCCAATCCCTAATAGTTAATTAAATTACTAACTATTACACACTCAAAGGATGGAGATCAAGGTCATCTAAGTTTAGGTCTTGACTCTATGCAAATTATATTCTATAATGTTCCGAATCCATCTCTGGTACGAAGTTGTAACGACTCCAACACTCTGCCCAGTTTAGCAAAGAACATTATGAGTAATGTCGTCTACTAAACCGGAGAATACGGCGGTTAAGGATGATCAAATGTGAATATATATTTATACTAACACTAATACGTCTTATTTACTATTTTGAGGATCTAAACTGAAATTTTGACGTACGTAGTATTAATACAAAGTATTAAACACACCGATTAAAAATATTCAGAACAGTATATAATATAGATAAATCAGTATCAAAGTCACATATTGCAGCGTACTAATATAAAACATATTTCATACACTATATCAGGTACAAAATTACTACTGAATAATATAATGACATAACTACCAAATGTCAATATACATAAATGATGAAGTAAACTTAAACTGTCAAAATAGTCTACCCCAAAGCTAACTCAAAATCCAAGAGTCAATGAGTCCCCATACCTGTAAAGTCTTGGCCTGACCCGAGTATTAAAATAATGAGCGGGTCAGACTATATCTAAATAAAAGGTAAGATACTAGTATCATAATTTTTTGACTTAAAATTATAAGCCATGTTAAATATGCCAAACAAACAATCATAATAAGGCATATTAATTAAATTCACTACTTTATAAATCCATAAATGACTTAACTCTAAAATAAGTCATCTTAAAATATGCCTAAAAACCAAATAATCAAAATAAGGCATATTGATCAAAATCACAATTTCATTAATTAATATCAATCTCTAATGGATTATCATCTCAAAATATGGTGATAACCAATTCAAAATTCGCCGGAGCCAAAAAGATACTAAATATCTATCCAACCTCTGATGAAATAATCATCACTAATGAAATAATAATGGTAGTTAACCATCAGTGTGATACAGTGCGACATAGGGCCAAACTAAAGAAACCCTACCACATAGCGTAATAGTCTAACGAAAAGAAACAAACTACCATGTAAAAACCCAGACTCCTAACAAAATGAAATAGGTGGCCGTGTTTACGACAAAACTATGTGAATTAACCTAACAAAATTAAATACGTAAACATTGTCCAACTATGAAAATAAACTGATAGGGCTTCAATATAACATCCATCCAAACAACAGAAAGGATAGCTGTCTTATATCAAAATAGACCTAATCCCAAGAAATAGGTCTACCTACCCAAATCTAAAAATGTATCGATTCTTAGATCGATAAAAAATGAGTTATCTTCTATTGGGGATCTATCGGTCTGTAATCCAAACACCTTAAGATATTATAACTCTAAAGGGTAATTACTGCCACTCCAGTAATCACAAAGATTTAACTAACTGTCCCGTGCCAGATAGTAAATTCAAGTAATTACTAAAAGCTAGTAATTTTTACTCAAACTCTATTTAACAAATTATAATAATAAGCTAAAGAATTGGATAGAGGGTCCCATACCACCCGATAATTCAATCGTGTATTAAAATTCTTTGTTTCATAGAAAAGCATGAAATTCAGTAAAAACACAAGTGAAAGCATTAATTGTTCGAAATCTTCCAAAAGTCATCAAAGAAATACCAAAATGTATATAATTAACCAAAGGCTAAACACAATTAATGCCACTAAGGGTTTATAGTTTGAAAGCAAATAGTAAGAATTTACCATGTAGGAATTAGTTTCGAAATTTATTTATATATACTTACTTTCAAACTTCTCGTTTTAAAATCCATAAACTTATTTTAAAGAAGATTTACTTATTTACAAAGCTTTTGAACTCTTTTAAAAATAATTGAACCACTTTCATAACTAAATCAGTTGAGACTGAAATTATTACTTTCGTAACAACTTTTATAAAATAATACTATATTTTATCTTTTACTTTGAAAACATTTCCTAAATTTTAATATACTAATAATAGTACATTTTAAAAGGTTTTATAATAAGCATTTCTCATTTTAAAACAAATTCGAATAGAAATTTTGAATTAAGAAATAAGTTAAGAAAATAATATAATTTAACTATGTTTTATAATCTAAATTCCAATAAAAATAGATAAAATCTCATTTTTGAAATTCTTTTTTTGAAAATATTTAAACAATTCAAATAATAAATCCATCAAAAATGCAACTTTCAAAGCCAACATCGCTCTATAAAATATTATTTCATATTTTAAAATTTCTTAGGGATCCGAGTTGCTTTTCAACAACTCCGATCACACGATAATATACAAGTATCGACATATTATGAAATTTTAATTTACAAACTGGTGAAGTTACATTTGTAAATTCACATTATCAAACCATTTAAGGAATCAACATCTTAAACCAATCAAGTTTATTAAAACTATAAGCAAAACATAAAATAATTCATTGCATACATTTTATAATTTAACTAATTCAATAATTAAAAATCAACAATTATCATCCAAAAAATCTACCAAACAATGGTATGCAACGGTATTTCATTCGATTCAATCATAACACCCAAGTACAATCACACAAATAACCATCTCAAGGCATGCGATGGAATTCCAAAAGGTAGATATAAAATTATAAATTAAGAATAACTCACCTTAATCGTTTGTTTTGCGCACTCTACTATCAACGATGAAGATAACATCAGTTTTGCCTTGACCATACCATCCACATCATTGCCAGAACTACGTTTTACACCTTCACATAGAAACTCACTGTAACGACCCAGAATTCATGTCATTTGAAATTCGTATATTTAATTGATTTTAAATATTAACAAGTAAAATTTGTAAGTCGAATAAATTTTATTTCGAATATCTAGATTTATTGGATAATTAAATCGATAATATAATATTTGAAATTACAGAAATAAATGGAAATTGGGTTTAATGTGATTAAAATTGATTTGTAAAGATGTATTAAATCATAATGGAGTTATAATGGTGTTATAGAACTTTTAAAATTGAATTAAAAGTTAATTTGTGGAAATTGAATATTTTAATATTTAATTGACGAGTAAAAATAGTCATTTTTCAAACAGTCTCGGATTTTGACGAAACTAGTTTCATCGGATCCGTAATATTATATTATTGTACGGTTTCAAATTTCGTGTCAATCGGATTTACGGTTTGTCCGGGGCAAGCTAAAACGCACTGAAATCGGTTTAACTGAATTTTAAATTTAAATTAGTCGATTCGAAAGCCTATCTTTCAAATACGATCGAATTGGCTCCCGATATATATTCCATTGCATTCGGAATAGGGGTAAAACATTATAAATACCAGGCGGCACGCTTCGTTTGGAGTTCGAAATTTTTTCGAATGAATAGTGTTTTGCAATTTTCTATAAAATGACCCCATTATCTTCATTTTACACAAAACCTAACCCTATTCTTCAGCCGCCACCAACAGTATAAATGGCCGAAAAACTCTCTTCCTCCTCCCTCATTTTCTTCAAATCCATCAGCCAATTCGTAAAACTTTCTTCTGCAAAGTTGTAGAGAGCATCAAGATCTCTCTATCCAACGGTTGTGATCGAGAATGGGGCAGTAAATCGACGGCAATAAGGGTTTGAACGGCCGGACTTCATGCGCGTTTTTCGAGGGGAGGAACTATCGAGCTTCACGTCGTTTGGGCCGAGGTTGGAGCTTGCTTCAACGAGTCAAACGATGGTGCTCGATCGACGTCTCAATCATTGGGATGGTCGCGTCATCTAGGGTTTCTCGACGGCAATGGGTCTCGCGTACATGAAAGGAACGAGAGGGACAATGGGTTTAGAATCAACAGTAGTGATTTAATCTAGGTTGTAAAATAAATAAAAAATAGTAAATTGATATATTATAATTCGTATAATGTTTAAACCGGGATAACTTTTTCATACGAGGTCTATTTCGCACGAAACGAGTTGCGTCGGGTTCGTACTGACGAATACTACGCAATGGAGCTAGATTGGAACTGATTGGAGCTAGTGTGTATTTTGGGTAAAATTAAACACGTGTTTAATTTTATTCGGAATAAAACGCTGAAACCGCTATTGGAAGCAAGGTGACAACTTCTCACTCAATTGAATTTTGTTTCGATTTTAAATTTTAAATAGTTAGATTTAAAATTGCTTGATTATGTTGATTGTGTGCTTGGATGATAAATTGCTATCTTCTGTATTGAAGTAGACCCTATACGCCGCACATTAAACGGAGGTTATTATATTAAACACATATACCGCGATATTCCACCTTGAAGTGGGATTGGTATTATATATGTACTTGGAGTTGATTTCCTGCATTATATAGCGGATGAGACCCTATTGCGTCGCATAATAGCGGGTAATATTTTATATAAACCCATGTACCGCTATATTCCGTCTTGAAACGGGATTGGTATTGTGCTAACATCTGTGGATGCAGGGAAACAGGTTGGAGGGATCCAATTGGATTCCTCAAATAATTGAATTTGTTTCAATGTTGTGTGTTGATTATTTATAATCTCTATGTGATTATCTTTGTGATTGAAATCGTTGAAGGCTAAAATTTAGCCGAATATAATTTTGGTATCGTTGGATACCGAAAATAAAAAAAATTTGATTTTTGAAAATTCAAGTTGAAACTTTATATTCAAATTTATTTTTGAAAATTGGATAAATTTAAAAGAAGGATTCTAAAATAATAAAGCTTTATTTTTAATCTTATTGAATAAAATTTCAAAATATGGGAAAAACCTTAATAAATGGATTTCAGGTAATATTATTTAAAAGTTGAAGAATTTATTCAAAATGCGGATTTTAAAGAGTTTTAAAAATAAAAGAATTGGTTTTCTTTAAAAAGGAATTTATTTTTAAAAGGAAATAAAATTTGAAACCCATTTGGGAATTGATTTTTTGCGATTGAATTTAAGGTATTTTGAAAATCCATTTCAAAATTAATTAGGTGTTTTAAAATGAATTTGGAATCAATTTGAAAATTTTATTTGGGGTTTAATAGAAATTGATTTCAATTTGAGATTTGAATGAAATTCACTTGGTGTTTAATTTCTTGGAAAATCAATATGGAATTTGATTTGGTTGTTTTTGAAATCAATTGTAAAATTGAATTGTTGTTGAAAGCGAATATTTGAAATCGATTTGAAAATCGTATATCAGTGGATATTTGGAAATTTGAATTCACCATGGAATTTATAAAGGAAAGGGAAATTTGTTTAAAAATAAGCATTGGTTTATTTTTGAAGCGTGGAAATAAATTTACGGATTTGGAACGTAAAATTTAAAGTAAATCGGTAAGGATTTGTTTAGTTGGTTTAAATGAACCATTTTAAAATGAAAGTGTATTCTCCCTGGAAAGCCGAATAAAATTTCTGAATAGCTACGAAAAATATATACATGCTACATATATATATATAATTCTAGAATTGGTTTTGAAAAGTATACTTTCGAAAAATTAACTTCTTAAGTTGGTTTAAATCCTTTAAGTAAAGATTTATTAAGTTGATATAGAAATGATTATTTCTAAGACTTAATCAATAATTGTTTTAGAAAATAGTTATTTAAATAGTTATACTCTATCTACTAATTTTATTTTGAAAATTAGTTTGGACTTAAGTTATATGTAATATTGGTATAATATTTTTTTTACAACTAATATTTTAAGTAAAGTGTTTAAAGAAAAATAGTTTATTTCAAAGTGTTTTCCCGATATATTTTGGATAAGTGTTATAAATTATTTTAAAGTATTTGAACTCGGCAGATTTCCAGTGAAAATGAATAAATATTTGGAAGTGTTTCTGCGTAAGGAAAAGCGATTTGAAATTTGTTTTCAAAAGTTGTAAAGGTGAAAAGTGATTTGAAATTTTTTTTCAAATGGTTGAAGTGTGGAAAAATATATCTTGTAAAGATATTTTTGGAAAATAAATAATTTGGGAAATTATTTGGAATCTGGTGATGTTGTGCATATCTATCGATAGTTAAATAACCGTCTATCAATATTTACCTTTAAATGGGTATTTGTTGTGATTTGCTTGAATTTGAATGCTAGACTTATTTTAAAATAAGCGCTCGTTATTCGGTTTAGCCGGGAGAGGACCTTTGGGTCATGAATCCCATTCCGAATAGTGATACGTCATAATTGATAGCATTTGAAGAACGGTGTTGAAGACGGGATAATTTCGAAAACAGAAGGATTACCGTCAAATGTCTCTGCATTGGCTGATCTCCGATATAGAGATTTTATCACCCTTTGTGATGGGAATCCCGGTCGTGATTAATGAATATCCGGATTGCAAGGGCTTCTTTGGAAGTGCCTTCGGTTCCGTTCGATCTCGAAACGGACTTGTATGGATGTGTGTCTGACGTTACAATTTGAGATGTAAAGCTGGTTTCTATCAAATACATTTCTATTGGTAGTGGAGAATTTATTCTCTTAGCTTAACACCCTTCTATGAGACATACGAGCTCAGAGGTTATGTACTTGATGGTTACTACTGATACATTCCCAATTTGGTAATGTGGCATACGAAGTGCTGCTGATCATTTGTTGATCAAAGCATAGCTTTTGTATAAAGCATAGCTTTGTGGACGAGACTTCGTCGGAACTCACACCCCGAACTGGTCAAACAGGAAAGATGCAGCAAGGTTATAGGGAGTAGCGCCCCTTAGGGTATGTGCATTTCCTTCTGGATAGAAGTAGTATCATGGTTGTAGCCCAGATACTTAACTTATGTGGATATCGCAAATATATATGACTTTGTGATTGTTGTTGGTTGAGGATCCTCGGATAAAGGTTGTTTACAACTGGGGGATGGCATACTCGTGTTAGTAGTTACCTACTTTTGCAGAGGTAACCCGGCCTTGTGTTGGCAGAGATTCGGCTAGGTTCTCGGGGCGTCTTTCCAGAGGCGTACCCATGTGGCAATGGGAAGTTCCTTGGCCTGACCATTTGTTGGAAATCCAAAGAAACAATACGAGCCCTGTACGGTTTTAGTTGTATAACCTGCCATGAAATGTAGCGGTAACTTGCTATTGAATATGGTAGCTATAGTAGGCATAAGTGTGGAATGTCTATGCTGACTAAGATTTATATTATACTTTCGAAATGTTTTCCTACACTTTGCACTTATAGTAATAACATCAAAGAAATTTGCGTATCAAGCATGTTTGACTATCATAAGGAGAAATCTCCTCCAATTCTGCGTTTGCATGGTGTGTGTGGCGGGAGGCCTTATGGTAGTTACGTTTTCTAAAAGCACTGCGGATCTATTTTAAAATATTTATTTGTTTCTTTTAAGATAAACTATTTTAAGTTCTCACACCAGTCTCATGACTGAGTTGGAGTTTATTGTTTCCTTCCTAAACTCTGGGTGCCCATCATTTTCCACACGGGCAGCCTAGAGTCGGGTTATCAGGATATTCTGGAATTCATGAGGTGCTGTGGAGCTCAAGAGGCGAGCTGGATGGCGTGGCGTATCAACTAGTACATAGTATTTCTTTTCCGCTGTTTGTTATTGTGAACTCTGATAATGTAATGCAATATGATGTAATTTAATAACTGACATAGTTCTTTGTTTTAAAGATTATTCATTTATCTATTTTATGTTATTCCGCTACGATTTTGAGATTCTGATATTGTTTCTGTTGCTTCTTCTTTCTTTCTTCTTCTATCTTCTACCTCTTCTTTAACCCTAACGGTTCGGTTTTCCGGAATTCGATTGTTCGGCAGTTGATACAGTGGACGTATAAATGTCGATTTTCGAGCGTCGAAGAATCGATCCTGACAATTTGGTATCAAAGCAATTGGTTAAGCGACAACCTTGGCTCTGTTGGGTGTTACTCATTAGAGATAGAGTCAGCAGTACTCTAGAATGAGTGTGAGTGTAATGATAGATATGAGTGCGTATTTGCTAGTGAATATAAAAAATTATTTTATATTGTGTTGATTGGTTTGTTGAGTGGTATACGGATTCTGGTCAATACGATTAATTAACGTTATTGATGGGAACCTCTAAACACTTGTACAGAAAAAATTCGACACGATATCGTTTTAAAATGGGGTAATGAAAAAAATTTACCTAAATTATTTTCGTATATAAAAGAGAAAATTTTTCTATGAATTATTATAATATATGATTGCTTTGTTGCTAGAAAGTGATGATATTAAATTATTATCATTAATGTTGAAAAAGAAATTGAAATCGTAACTCCAAAGTTAAGAAATAAATTTACATACAAATAGAATTGGAGAATACAAATTGTAAATGTGATTTGTAATTTGAAGTAAAATTCCAGAGGAATATTTGGAAATGTTTTGAAAGGGTTTGCAATTTGGAAAAGATCAAATTCCCTTTTGAGTTTGAAAATGGTTTTCAAGGGTTTGGAAAAATGTTTTTGGAGGGATAAAAGCTCTAAACTCTTTTCGGTCGCTGGAAAATAACTTCGGTGATGACTGCAGCATCATCGGTGTTCATTTTCGGGTTTTCAAAAGAGGGATTGCTGCCAAGTTGTTTTAAATGGATGTTGTTTGGAATATAAATTTGGGTTTGGGTTTTGAAATTCAAAGGATAATTTGAATTGGTTTCAAAAATGGTTTTGAAATGTTGGAAAGACTCTGCAATCTGATAAAAATAGTTATGAAATAAAATTGAAAATAAATTTGGGGTAGAAACAAATGAATTGAAATTGAGTTTGAATTATGGAAATAAATTTATGAATGAATGAATTTGCAATTGCGAGTAAATGAAATTGGAAACTAAATGTTGAAATTCATCTTGAAATTGCAAGTAAATTGAAAATTTGTCAAATTGGATCAAATGAAGCTAAGTATGAAAATAAAATTAGTAAGTGAAACTAATTGAAGAAATGACAAATTTAATATGGGTTGAAATGAATTGAATTCAACATTTATAAATAAAGGGTAAATTAAATTCATATGGAATTTGAAATCCAGTTTAAATATAAGTGGTTATAAACCGAAATAGTGAATTGAATTGTGTTTGGAAACGAACAAAAGAATACAAACTGAAATTGAAAATTGAATATCGAAAACCAATTTGAATTGTGCGAGATGAAATGAGTTAGAACTTGTAATGAATTAGTAAAAGAAACTAATTTAAAATAGCAAGATGAATCAGTTGTGAATGAAAAATAATTGATAAAATTCAATATTCAGAAGGTAAATTGAATCCAAATAGAATTGAAATTGTAAATTGAATTCAAATGAAATTGATAGTTTGAGAATGAATGAAAATGAATATTATGGTTAGCAAGATATACAAGTGGATTAAAGGAAACTGGGATTTTGATTTCGAAGATGAAAAAAAATTGAATTGCTCGACAAAAGGTATGTATTTGAATTTCGGTATGTATTTGAATTTCAGTATGAAATTTGATGATTTTCTTGTCCAGCCACTTGGCTTTACCTTTTCTTTTTGAAATCTGGAAGCCGTGGTGCCATTTTTGTAGTCGTACCGAGCTAGCCGCGCAAAGGAGACGCTGGCGAAATTTTTCGAAAATTTAAGGCATTAGAATATTTTTGAGAAAATTGGAAATTTTTGAAAACTATAACTTTGATTTTGGAGTGAAAAGTTAAACGATATAGTTGATTTTGAAAAGATAACTAAGTGTGATTTGAAAACTTAGTAAAGTTATTGGAAAAGTTAAAATGTTTAAATGAATTTGAAATTTAGTTTGAACAAATGGTTTTGAAATGTTAATGGATTCTGTAACTTTTTCTTACTTGGCAATTTCGAGGACAAAATTCTTTTAGGGAGGAAATTTATAACGACCCAGAATTCCTGTCATTTGAAATTCGTATATTTAATTGATTTTAAATATTAACAAGTAAAATTTGTAAGTCGAATAAATTTTATTTCGAATATCTAGATTTATTGGATAATTAAATCGATAATTTAATATTCGAAATTACAGAAATAACTGAAAATTGGGTTTAATGTGATTAAAATTGAATTGTAAAGTTGTATTAAATCATATTGGAGTTAGAATGATGTTATAGAACTTTTAAAATTGAATTAAAAGTTAATTTGTGGAAATTGAATATTTTAATATTTAATTGACGGGTAAAAATAGTCATTTTTCAAACAGTCTCGGATTTCAACGAAACCAGTTTCATCGGATCCGTAATGTTATATTATTGTATGGTTTCAAATTTCGTGTCAATCGGATTTACGGTTTATCCGGGACAAGCTAAAACGCACTGAAATCGGTTTAAGTGAATTTTAAATTTAAATTAGTCGATTCGAAAACCTATCTTTCAAATACAATCGAATTGGCTCCCAATATATATTCCATTGCATTTGAAATAGGGGTAAAACATTATAAACGCCAAGCGGCACGATTCGTTTGGAGTTCGAAAATTTTTCGAATGAATAGTGTTTTGTAATTTTCTATAAAAGGACCCCATTATCTTCATTTTACACAAACCCTAACCCTATTCTTCAGCCGTGACCAATAGTATCAATGGACATAAAACTCTCTTCTTCCTCCCTTATTTTCTTCAAATCCATCAACCAATTCATAAAACTTTCTTCTTCAAAGTTGTAGAGAGCATCAAGATCACTCTATCCAACGGATGCAATCGAGAATGGGGCAGTAAATCGACGGCAATAAGGGTTTGAACGGTAGGAATTCGTGCACGTTTTTCGAGGGGAGGGAGCTGCCGAGCTTCACGTCGTTTGGGCCGAGGTTGGAGCTTGCTTCGACGAGTCAAACGATGGTGCTCGATCGACGACTCGATCATTGGGATGGTCGCGTCATCTAGGGTTTCTCGACGGCAATTGGTCTCGCGTATGTGAAAGGACGAGAGGGAGAAGATGGAAGGTGCGGCCGTGATCTGGAGGGTTTGGAATCAACGGTAGTGATTTAATCTAGGTTATAAAATAAATAAAAAATTGTAAATTGATATATTATAATTCGTGTAATGTTTAAACCGGGACAACTTTTTCATACGAGGTCAGTTTCGCACGAAACAAGTTGCTCGGGTTCGTATTGACGAATACTACGCAATGGAGCTGGATTGGAACTGATTGGGGCTAGTGTCAATTTTGGATAAAATTAAACGCGTGTTTAAATTTATTCGGAATAAAACGCTGAAACCGCTATTGGAAGCAAGATGAGAACTTCTCACTCGATCTAATTTTGTTTCGATTTTAAATTTTAAATAGTTAGATTTAAAATTGATTGATTATGTTAATTGTGTGCTTGGATGATAAATTGCTATCTTTTGTATTGAAATAGACCCTATACGCCGCATATTAAGCGGAGGTTATTATATTATACACATATACCGCGATATTCCACCTTGAAGTGGAATTGGTATTATATATGTACTTGGAGTTGATTTCCTGCATTATATAGCGGATGAGACCCTATTGCGCCGCATAATAGTGGATAATATTTTATATAAACCCATGTACCGCGATATTCCGTCTTGAAACGGGATTGGTATTATGCTAACATCTGTAGATGCAAGAAAACAGGTTGGAGGGATCCAACTGGATTCCTCAAATAATTGAATTTGTTTCAATGTTGTGTGTTGATTATTTATAATCTCTGTGTGATTATCTTTGTGATTGAAATCGTTGAAGGCTAAAATTTAGCCGAATATAATTTTGGTATCATTGGATACCGAAAATAAATAAAAATTTGATTTTTGAAAATTCAGGTTGAAAGTTTATATTAAAATTTATTTTTGAGAATTGGATAAATTTAAAAGAAGGAATTCTAAAATAATAAAGTTTTATTTTTAATCTTATTGAATAAAATTTCAAAATATGGAAAAACCCTTAATAAATGGATTTCGGGTAATATTATTTAAAAGTTGAAGAATTTATTCAAAATACAGATTTTAAAGAGTTTTAAAAATAAAAGAATTAGTTTTCTTTAAAAAGGAATTTATTTTTAAGAGGAAATAAAATTTGAAACCCATTTGGGAATTGATTTTTTGCGATTGAATTTAAGGTATTTTGAAAATCCATTTGAAAATTTATTAGGTGTTTTAAAATGAATTTGGAATCAATTTGAAAATTTTATTTGGGGTTTAATAGAAATTGATTTCAATTTGAGATTTGAATGAAATTCACTTGGTGTTTAATTTCTTGGAAAATCAATATGGAATTTGATTTGGTTATTTTTGAAATCAATTGTAAAATTGAATTGTTGTTGAAAGAGAATATTTGAAATCGATTTGAAAATCGTATATCAGTGGATATTTGGAAATTGAATTTCACCATGGAATTTATAATGGAAAGGGAAATTTGTTTAAAAATAAGCATTGATTTATTTTTGAAGCGTGGAAATAAATTTACAGATTTGGAACGTAAAATTTAAAGTAAATCGGTAAGGATTTGTTCAATTGGTTTAAATGAACCATTTTGAAATGAAAGTGCATTCTCCCTGGAAAGCCGAATAAAATTTCTGAATAGCTTCGAAAAATACATACATACATATATATATATATATATATAATTCTAGAATTGGTTTTGAAAAGGATACTTTGGAAAAATTAACTTCTTAAGTTGGTTTAAATCCTTTAAGTAAAGATTTATTAAGTTGATATAGAAATGATTATTTCTAAGACTTAATCAATAATTGTTTTAGAAAATAGTTATTTAAATAGTTATACTCTATCTACTAATTTTATTTTGAAAATTAGTTTGGACTTTAGTTATATGTAATATTGGTATAATATTTTTTTATAACCAATATTTTAAGTAAATTGTTTAAAGAAAAATAGTTTATTTCAAAGTGTTTTCCCGATATATTTTGGATAAGTGTTATAAATTATTTTAAAGTATTTGAACTCGGTAGATTACCAGTTAAAATGAATAAATATTTGGAAGTGTTTCCGCGTAAGGAAAAATGATTTGAAATTTGTTTTCAAAAGTTGTAAAGGTGAAAAGTGATTTGAAATTTGTTTTCAAATGGTTGAAGTGTGGAAAATCATATCTTGCAAAGATATTTTGGAAAATAAATATTTTGGGAAATTATTTGGAATCTGGTGATGTTGTGCATATCGATTGATAGTTAAATAACCGACTATCAATATCTACCTTTAAATGGGTATTTGTTGTGATTTGCTTGAATTTGAATGCTATACTTATTTTAAAATAAGCGCTCGTTATTCGGTTTAGCCGGGAGGGGAATTTTGGGTCATGAATCCCATTCCGAATAGTGATACGTCATAATGGATAATATTTGAAGAGTAGTGTTGAAGACCGGATATTTTCGTAAAAGGAAGGATTACCGTCGAATGTCTCTGCATCGGCTGATCTTCGATATGGAGATTTTATCACCCTTTGTGATGGGAATTCCGAACGTGATTAGTGAATATCCGGATTGCAAGGGCTTCTTTGGAAGTGCCTTCGGTCCGTTCGATCCCGGAACGGACTTGTATGGATGTGTGTCTGACGTTACAATTTGAGATGTAAAGCTGGTTTCTATCAAATACATTTATGTTGGTGACGGAGAATTTATTCTCTTAGCTTAACACCCTTCTCTGAGACATACGAGCTCAGAGGTTATGTAGTTGATGGTTACTAGTATACATTTCCAATTTGGTAATGTGGCATACGAAGTGCTGATGATCATTTGTTGATCAAAGCATAGCTTTAGTATAAAGCGTAGCTTTGTGGACGAGACTTCGTCGGACCTCACACCCCGAAATGGTCAAAACAGGAAAGATGCAGCAAGGTTATAGGGAGTAGCGCCCCTTAGGGTATGTGCATTTCCTTCTGGATAGAAGTGGTATCATGGTATGGAGCTAAGATACTTAACTTATGTGGATATCGCAAATATATATGACTTTGTGATTGTTGTTGGTTGAGGATCCTCGGATAAAGGTTGTTCACAACTGGGGAGTGGCATACTCGTGTCATTAGTCACCTACTTTTGCAGAGGTAACCCGGCCTTGTGTTGGTAGAGATCCGGTTAGGTTCTCGGGACGTCTTTCCAGAGGCGTACCCATGTGGCAATGGGAAGTTCCTTGGCCTAACATTTGTTGGAAATCAAAAGAAACAATACGAGCCCTGTACGATTTTAGTTGTATAACCTGCCATGGAATGTGGCGGTAACCTGCTACTGAACAAGGTAGCTATAGTAGGCATAAGTACAGAATGTCTACGCTGGCTAAGATTTATATTATACTTTCGAATTGTTTTCCTACACTTTGCACTTATAGTAATAATATCAAAGAAATTTGTGTATCAAGCATGTTTGACTATCATAAGGAGAAATCTCCTCCAATTCTGCGTTTGCATGGTGTGTGTGGCGGGAGGCCTTATGGTAGTTACATTTTCTAAAAGCATTGCGGATCTATTTTAAAATATTTCTTTGTTTTTTTTAAGATAAACTGTTTTAAGTTCTCACACCAGTCCCATGACTGATTTGGAGTTTATTGTTCCCTTCCTAAACTCTGGGTGCCCATCATTTTCTACATGGGCAGCCTTGTGTCAGGTTATCAGGATATTCTGGAATTCAGGAGGTGCTGTAGAGCTCAAGAGGCGAGCTGGATGGCGTAGCGTATCAACTAGTATATAGCATTTCTTTTCCACTGTTTGTTGTTGTAAACTCTGATAATGTAATGTAATAGATGTAATGTAATAACTGATATAGTTCTTTGTTTTAAAGATTATTCATTCATCTATTACATGTTGTTCAGCTGCGATTGAGAGATTCTGATATTGTTTCTGTTGCTTCTTCTTTCTTTCTTCTTCTATCTTCTACCTCTTCTTTAACCATAACGGTTCGGTTTTCCGGCATTCGATTGTTCGGCAGTTGATAAAGTGGACGTATAAGTGTCGATTTTCGAGCGTCGAAGAATCGATACTGACACTCACGCATCTCCACATTGCGAGTCCAAAGCATTTGCCAACCACCGCTACGCTTGACATCCTCCGTCATCATAGCCCCCGTCGACCATATCGTGTCTCACCATACCGCCTCCTTGCGTCGTCCATCAGATTCCGTAGAAGCATCACACCTGCCAGCCCACTTCCCTTCACGTTGCCAATCCATTCATGGTCTCCACCACGATCACCACCACCAGACTTCGACCGAGTGCACGCCTCACGTGCGCTACCGCACGTTGCACTTCCTTTCCTCTTGTGATTTTGATTTGCACGATACACGTTTTTCTTTTGAAACTTTTCTATCTATTTGGGGATTTTGAGACTCAAGGCTAATGTAGTAATAGGGGAAACAGAGTTTGGGAATCAAGAACATAGTCTAAGGAAATTAGAAGTTGAACAAAGGTTTGGGCCATGTTAAATGGGCTTGACTTTAATAATTTAGAGATATATTTTCTTTTCTTTTAAGCCACAAATCTAATTTATTTAAAGCACATTAAATTTTTTGAATATTTAAATTAATTTACATTTCATTGCGATATATATATATATATATATATATATATATATATCGATAACTACACAATTTCATGTAATCCAATATTGTTCATTATATGTAATTATTGACTGTATTGATATAAATAGAAGTATTCATATTCGCTGACTTATTAATTTAAATAAATACCAATTTAAAACTTTTTTTCATCTATTTCAATTATATATAATTATTAATTGCAGTTAAAAATATTTTATATTTATTAACACCTTTTATTTAAATAAAATAATTTATCCAAAATGAAATTTATTAACTAATTAAATTTTTCTATAACAAAATCCTTAATTAAGTAGATTTTATTTAACTATAATTTGATTTAAAAAAATAAAAATTATCAAATTTGAATTCAAACACTTCTATTCTAATTCGATTCATATGATATTACGAGTTCGAAAGAAGAGTTGTTATAGACCTCACCTCTTATGGAAATTGCGTCCTTGCAATTTCTTATTGGAAGACGTCCACGTGCAAACATTAACTCTTTTCGAATTTTACTATTAAGTTGAAACTCGATGAAAAACCTTAATTAGTTAAATTAGAATCAAACTTATCATATGTTTTAAATTTAAATATATTCATTTATTAATTTCCATTTCTTTACAAACGAAAATTTATTGAAATTTTTTCTTAGTGTTTGAATTTTTGAATTTTTTTGATAGTGTCTCCCTTGTACGGAGAGTCGTTTACAATTTCACAATATAATATAAACACTATACATCGACCACACCGTCAGAAACACAATATATAATAATATTTCTAAGACTTTTATATTAATTCGAAAGCGTACCTTTATTTAGCGATTTTTAAAACAATTTAGTAAATTATTATGCGAGCGAGAGCGAGTTTGTGCCACATACCCATCCATATAGTCTTTCTTAATCCATGCGTTACTCAAGTTTGCATATTAGTCGCATATATTGAGGTAAGATAAGTATGCATTCATTTAAAATATTTAAACAATTAGATGCCTGGTTTAAGCCATTTGAAACAAACTGTTAAAGGTCTAAAACATAAAATTAGACGGTGACATCAAAGAGTGAATTATTATATAGTCTACTAACTTTTCAAAATAACTTATAGATCGCAAAAATGTTATGCATAACTCAAATTATGATAGTTTTTCTAAAAGTATCAAATTCTGAAAATGCAAGAAATATACACAGGCCTAAGTAATGAAACCGTATTTTTCGCTTAGTAAACATTAATATCTAATGAAATACGTCAAATCAAAGTTATAGCTTAGATTTTATACTTTCTTGAATGGTTAAAATCATCGAAATGAGATTTACCATTCGAAAGTTATGGCTAAAATAATTCAACACCATTTTAGATGTTCATGTTTTTGGGACTACGGGTACTTCTTATTGTAACTCATCTTTAAAAAATCATGAACCGTAAATTTTTATAGAGTGATTAACATGAAAGTAGTTCTACATTAAAGTATCTTTCAATTGAAAAATAAATCGTCAAAATCGGACAATCTATTTAATAGATATGCTCAAAATGGTTTGGCTAAATGGTACAAGGACAAACAAGAAAAAAATTTAGAAGTCAAGCGACTTAGCAAAGCACGGCAATAAGTACAACACTCAGTTTCAAGCAAAAGAAAGTGCAACCGATAGCATATACAAGTGCTTACATTGGAATAGTCGAGCTACGAGAAGCATGAACTAAATAATGCAGGCCAGTCAAGCCTCCCTAGAAATACATGCAGTAAGGAACTATAGTATAAATAAGAACCAAGTACACAGTCACAAATGGATAACTGCATGTACTCAGATCACAAACAACTCGAGTTTCAGTCCAGGCATGGTTTAAACTAAAATGGAGTCGAGCATCATGTATCTGAAGTGCTAAATATACTCAGATATCATCGCAGTAATCGAAGAAACAATAAGGTCCATCTACTCAAGTTCACAACAAAATTCAAACAAGCATGTAAGTGCTCAAGGGAAGGTAAACATGGTACAGTCATGCACAAATAAAGTCAGAAATGCAAATGCTCAGGCCGAAATAAATTTTAAACAAGTCAAGGTAGTAACCAGAAAATCAATAAAGGTCTATTTATATTCAATTACATATCTCATAAAAAATTCAAAATTATCTATATTGAACAAGTCAAGCATTATAGAG
Organism: Allium cepa; assembly: GCA_030765085.1. Lineage (NCBI taxonomy): Eukaryota > Viridiplantae > Streptophyta > Magnoliopsida > Asparagales > Amaryllidaceae > Allium > Allium cepa. The sequence continues at coordinate 187,531,989 of CM060934.1, forward strand.
TCGTTCGATCAGGAATTGAACGTAAAAGGAAAGGAATTTGTAATATTCAAAGCAAGCTATTCAAATCGAAAATATAAAAAATAAAACCTGTAACATCCTCCACTTGGAGCCCAAAACTAACGGCTACAGATGTTGCAGTCATCCATAGTTATTAATCCTCGGCGACCAAATATAGTAATGTTGAATAAATTGATATAGCAGAAACACGTGGATATGGAAAAAGTTTAAAATTTCAAAACAACTTTCACATCCCATTCCAAAGTCATTTTTACATTCTTTACATAATCCCGCAATGTTAACCACGTTTAAAAAAATATAATTATTAAAATACACTCCAAGAGGTACGTATGAAGGTGCCCCCTTAGTGATCAAAATGTATAATAGGCAATAAATAACTTTGCCTTAACAAAACAACACAGGTAAATCATATGAGAAAGAACTAAAATAATTATATGCCTTCTGCACAACTACGGAAGCTTTTTTGTTTTAGGAGGTACCTAAAACCTCAAATCTCAAACTACTCATAATCATGAGAGGACTCGAGAATTTAAGTGGAAAAAATAAACTTCAAATCAAACATAAAACTTGGTATGAATAATGTTATACCATCTCAATCATTTAGATATCTAGTGAAACCACACCGCTTAGTGGAACGGGTTTTCCCTCACTAGTATCTTAAAACCTTTACAAACCATCTTCTGTTCCCATGCATCCACAATGGTTAATTTCAATTCAAACATTATTATGTGACGATATTCAAAAAAATTGAATCAATTCTGGGTTATCCATCCTTAATTCATTTTTACTATCTGTCATAATTATAGTTTCTAGGATTACTATTAACCTAATAGTTTAATTGGGCTTACTAATAACCAGCTAAACTTTTAAGAACTCATTGTCCAGTTATATAGTTTTCATGGGATTACTATGAACCTGTTGGTAACTCCGATATCATATCTTTTATCCCAGTTTTCTTGGGTCGACTAGGCACATATTAACTAACAGTCAATATCTTTCTTTTACTCTAGTTTTCATGGGCTAACTAGGAACCTATTGACTATCTATCAATATTTCATTTTCTTATCCGGATGTAGTTTTCATGGGCTAACTATAAACCTATTTAACTAACGTCTTTAATTATACATAGTTTTCACGGGCTAGCTATGAACCTATTGGCCCCTGTAAATATTTTTTTCCCTTATAAGGTTTTCATAGGCTTACTGTAAACCTATTGGCTCATGCCAATATCTTTAATTTATATTCACTACTAGGTCAACCAAAATGGTTATTCGGCCCTTCCCCATGATACCATTTTGGATGTGAATATATACATAAATGAAGATTCAAACAATTAACTTGGTTAATTTCTTTAACCTATTTGGACTTCTTCATATGTTCCATTTCAAATACTTTGTTTATTAATATGCCATGGTTTTGTTTTTAAATAAGATTGGGTTATTTGTTTTGAAAACTGTACTTTCGAAACCTTCAAAACCTTGCTTTCAAAATGTTAGGCTTCTGCCTTTAAAAACACTTAAAAATTATTCTTTTGAAACCTTTCGAATATAATAAAGAGTTACTTATTAAATATTAGAAACATAGCTTCGAAACCGTTGGGGGTATCTCTTCCTAAAGCATTGAAAGTCCTCTTTTCGACATCATTGGATTTGCTTTTAAAAATATCATTTGGGTCTAAAATTATATAAATGAAAGTACCTCTTTCGAAACCATTCTTTATCATATAAAAATATTGGGGAATTTATGATGGTTTCGAAACCATCTCTTTCGACAGAGTCGAAAGCATACATTTAAAATATCAAAGGATAGATTCGAAACCATTGGATTCATAACCCATTACTCTTTCCAAAGCATTAGAAAGTGGCTTAATATAGCTTTAAAACAAACAATACCTTTCGATAGTATTGATAACTTCAATACGCTCAAAAGGCTCAAGAATTGGCGAAAGGGCTTTGACTAGGTCGGAACCCCTTCTTTTGAAAGCGTCAATTTATAATTAAAGGACACCTTTGAAACCTCTTTTTTTTTAAACATGGCAACCCCTTTGAAAGCTATTATAAACTTCTTTCAAAAACATTCATATTAACTAAGTCAAATGTTAGTAAAGCAAAGGTAGGCGCTTTTCTTTTCAAAACAAACTAAGGTAATGACCGCATCGGAAGCAACGCTTTCGACACCATACCTTTCGCCATTCTCCAATCCACTACATATCACCTAGATGATACCTTGTGTACTGAATTTAGCTTTATAAGGTTTCAACATAGTCGAAGGCGAAAGGTAAGGGGCAAAAGGTACTCTGAATAGAGTCAAAAGCTGTTTTTCTAGGTTAAATACTAAATTAAGTAACTTATATAAACTAACCTGCCGGCATGTTAATTTCTTATTGGTTGCCTTTACTTTTCGCATGCTTTTTAAAACTAACTGCCTTTTTTATTTTGGATAAGTATCAAACTTAAACTTTTGTAAATAAAACCTTCCTCTTTCTTTATAAGTAAATCATTTTTATCCTCTTCTCAAATAATTTATTTTATATAACAAATCACTTAAGAAAAATCCCCAAAAATTACAGAAATTTACTTTGATCATGTTATCTAACATATCTAAATTTTAAATCCAAATTCTCAATATATTTTCTGAAATAAATTATTAAACTCAACATGCTATATTTTCATTCAAAAATTCATAACAATCTTTCCGTAGCTTGAAAAATTATCAAACTTAAAACCCAACTATAAAATCATGTTTTGCATAACATATAATTTTTCCATGACATTCAAACATCATTATCACATGATTTTGATCAAAAACCGTATGAACGATTATTTAAATTAAATACACCATAACTCAAGCATATCATCAAACATCATATATATAAACTTAAACTTAAATATGAAACATATATTTAACAAATATAGATGAAAATTATTATTCACCTTAATCTTGATAAGGTAAATGGATTGAGATGAGTTTGATTTCCTCTTTTTACTTTCTCTTCTTTTTCTTTGAATTTTCTCTTCTTCTTTTCTTATTAATAGTCGACCTGATTTCTTTCCTTATGTTTTTATTTTTGTAAGAAAATAAATAAGTGTGTATGGCTTAAGGGTAAACACACACACTCATATATATACAAAGGTAACGTTAGGTGTAGTTAAATCCCATTATACCCTTACATAATTTAATTAGTCTATAAACCAATCTTTTTTCCAATTAAATTAATAAGCACATCCACTTAAATTTATTCAAATCTCAATCCTTTATCACTTAACATTTACATTATTCAATTTATTTTATCTATTTAATTATTCTGAATAATGTTATTTAAAATTAGGGGTGTTACAGGCTCTCTTCGTTATTGAATTTTGTCCTTGAAATTCAATAAGGACTAAATACTAATCATAGCAATCATCTGTAACCACTCTTAACAACTATACTAGTTTATCCGACTAGAGATTATCTATATAAATCTATTGTAGACATACCATTTAAAACAGATAAGGATAAGCAACTAGAATCCTATCTTCTGTCGCTCAAATACAGTCCTTCTCGTTGTCGCTCCACTGAACTTTCACCAACTTGACTGTCTTCGACCTTAATCTTTTCTCGTCTCTCGCTACAAACCGAAATGGTTGTCTAACAGTTGTCAAATTATGCTCTATTACCAACTCATCCAATCTTGTTGGAGGAATAGTAGTCTCTGGATCATGCACATACTTACGAAGATGAGACACATGAAATACATTATGGACACATCCATGTTGCTCAACAATTCTACTCTGTATGCTAGCTTTCTAATCCTTTCTATAATCTGGAATGGACCAACATATTTTGTAGTCAGCTTCCCTGACTTTCTCATAAAACTTTCGTTTCTCTCTCATAAAACTTTCTCATCAATTAAACAAAGGCTTTGTTTTAGTTAGAGAGAGAACCTTTTATTTCTCTCTCTTAAAAAAATTAATTGGTTGATTTGGCTCAATAGCATAGATTCAATCATCAATCAATATTGAACAATTCAAATATTAATGTTCATAGGTCATCTTAGCTAGTGGTGCAATAGCTTGGCTGAATGCATTGCTTATAGACCTTTTCAGTAAAATCATATTTTATAATTTTTAAGCAGCACCATTTAGTAACGAATATTTGGTTTGGTTAACATTCCAATATTATCCACATTCACCTTGGTTAATGTTAATACCCAATGTATTGATTGTGATGACAAAACTATATAAATATTGTTATTAATATTTTTTCGAGTTATATAGTATAATGTGTAGAAATATTTAATAGATTTATACGAGTTGTAACGTCCCAATTTTTTATAACATTATTCAGAAAATTTAATTAGATAAACTAGGTAGAATAATGATGATAAGGGTATTGAGATTTGAATAAATTATATATATGGTGGTGCTTAATAGTAAACTAAATGGGATTAAATTAGTTTATAAGCTATCAAATTTACTGATGGGCATATTAGTAAATAGCCACTTTATTATACACGGCTACACTCCTTTGTAATTGCCCATTCAGGTTTCATTTCTCACTTTCACAAATGAAACCACAAACCTAAATTAGAACCGGCTATTGACAAGGAGGAATAAAGAAAGAATTTAATCTAAAGCTAAGGATCGAATCTAGGAAGGATTAATCAACAACAAATCTCAAATTCCTTATCATATTTAAGGTGAATAATAATTCATTTCATCTCCTTTTGTTTTTATAATCATAATGATTTCGAATTTAAGATTTAATATTGTTTATATGATACTTTGAATGATGATATGCTTAAGTTATTGGTTGTTTGATTAAAACAATTCATTTATAGGAAATATTCATACGGTTTTATGGTGAAAACTGAGGGTTATTGATTTTAGAATGCCATGGAAATTTTTATGTAAGTAAAATATGATTTGGGAGATGGGTTTTAATTTTGAAAATTTTCCAACCTATGGAAAATTATTATGAATTTCTAAAGGAAAATATGATATAATTGGTTTACAATTTATTTCGAGAATTTCAGGAAGGAATTGGGTCTGAAATTTCAATATGTTTGATTATATGATGAAAAAGATTTTCTGTGATTTTTGGGGATTTTCCCCAGTTGATTTATTAGGGAAAATAAATTATTTTAAAAACAGAGACTGTTCTGCAAATGTTGGTTTTGTTAAATAGAATGGCTTAAATGTTATAATTTCTTTAATTTAGATCTAATTAAATGCGGCAGTTTTATTTGTAAAGTATTTGAAAAGTTTTGACGCAACCAATCAAAGATTAACAAAAGGCAAGTAGTTACAAAGTAATTACTAAAAATTGCTAAATTTTAGCCTTTAATTTAGAAAGTTTGGTTCCACCTCAAATAGCAGCACCTTTCGACTCCATTGACTCTGCACCATCCCATTCGAAACCCACACTCAAAACCCACATTGTCGAAACCAATACACAACGTATCACTTAGATGATGCGCAGTGAATAAAAAGGAAGGGGAAAGCCATTGTGTCGAAAGGATTGCTTCTGATGGGGTCGAAACCCTATTTTATTTTCAAAAGATAAGATCTTGCCTTGTTTTTCTAAAAGCTTTCGACACAGTCGAAAGATATGCTTTCGAAAGGGTTTAGATATATAGCTTTCGGGGAAGATTGCTTTATTATGTTAAAGCATTAGCTTTCGAAGGGGTATCTTTTTCTTTAAATAATAGCTTTCGAACGGATTGGTTTCGACCTAGACGAAACCCATCCGCTATTTTACTTCCGAGTGTATTGAAGCCATCAATGCCTTCGATAGGTTATCTTTGTTTTAACCTAAGCTAAGCCACTTCCTAAATGCTTTTGAAAGGGGTTAAGGGTTTCGAAGCCAATGGAGTCGAAAGAGGTCTCGACTCTATCCTTCAAAGTTTTAATTTAAAGGTTTATGCTTTCAACTTAATGGTTCCGACACCATCAACTTTTTTCCCAAACAATTTTATAATTGGTTCGAAAGAGATACTTCTGTATACAACCATTTTGACCCAAATGATATTTTTAAGGAATAAACCCAATGCTTTCGAAAGGGGTACTTTCATTTATTTCAAAGCTATGTTCTAAGGGCATTTTGATACCATCAAAAGGTGTGTTTTGTTTCAAAAGAAAATATTTTCAAGGGCTTCGAAAGTTATGTTTATTAAGTTTTGAAAAGAGGCCTTTTCTTTCGACGTAAGTCATCTAGAGGTTTCGAATGCTTTTAGGTTTCAAAACATAAACCCAATCTCCATTTAAAGGAATAACCATGGCATAAGCAAATAAAAGTTTTTTAAATGAGAAAGTTTTCATTTATCATAAAGGTTAAAGAGTTAACTAGGATATATATATATATATATATGATTCAAGGATAATAAACTACATGTGTTGGTATTATTTGTTGCTATGTATACATCTTCGTACAATTATTCACATTGTTATTAACTCATAACAGTATTTTGGGGTAGGGCAGAATAACTAGTTAGGTTGTCCCAGTGGTGAATATAACTTAAGAGATGTTAAAATCTTAATTAAACATATTGGTAGGGGCCAATAGGTTCATAGTCATCCTATGAAATATATGATTGATATTGGCAGGGGCCAATAGATTTGTAGTTAGCCAATGAAAATATATCCAGATTAAGATTTTGATAGTTAGTCAGTAGGTTCCTAGTTAGCTCATGAACTAGGATAATAGAAAAGATATTGGAGTTACCAATAGGTTCTTAGTAATCCTATGAAAACTACAAAATAGGTTAATAGCAACCCTAGTAACTGTAACTGAGATAGATAGTCAGAATGAATGGGGATGGGTAATACAGATTTGATTTATTTGTTTTGCTTATCATCATAATGTTTTAAAACACTATGCTTTAACCATTATGGATGCAGGAGCACGATATATGGTTTTATAAATGTTTTAGGATAATAGTAAGGAGAAAACTCATTCCGCTAAGTGGCATGGTCTCACTATGTATTTATATGGTTTGAGATGATAAATTATTATTCATACCAGGCTTTATGTCTGACTCGAATTTTTTGTTTTTCCCTTAAACTCTCAAGTACTCAAATGATTTTAAGAAGGTTGAGATTTAAGGTTTTTAGGTATTCTTTTAGACAAATAGAGCTTCCGAGGACATGCATGAGGCAAGCTTGTTATTAGAGTTCTTTTATTTCCGCTGTTTTTTTATTGTAAAGGCAAAAATTGTTTTAGTGCCTTATTATATACTCGATTATCCAAGGGGGCATCTTTATATGTCACTCTTGGCATATCTTGTACTAATTATATGTTATCTAAACATGGTCTGCGTACTGGGACTGTAATGAATTCGAAATATTTTAAAATGGAATGCGGACTTTGTTTGTTGTTTTAAATTTTTTCCATGTTCATGTGTTTTTGTGTATAAATGAAACTAATACCGCCATATTTGATCGCCGAGGATTAATAACTATGGATGACTGCAGCATCCATAGCCGTTGGTTTAGGGCCTTCAGGTAGGGAGATGTTACAAGTTGGTGCCAGAGCATAGGTTTATGAAACTTTAAAAGAAACTTAAACCTAAAATATTTTCCAAACATAATCCAATAAATTAGATAATAAGATCAGGGTTTGGGGTTACGCTATAGTAATGTACTTATGCTTGATATATATATATATATATATATATATATATATATAGATATATAGTTATATATAAGTGCGTATTCCTCGCTCTCTTAGACCGTTCTTCTCTATCTTACTAAGGCTCATATGCAAATTTACGAGAAAGGAGATATGGAAGCAGGAAATGGAAGAAAAAATCTCGGTAGAGGAAGCGCCACAACTAATGGAAATGCTCGACCCACTACAAGGAGGAACCCAGGTCGACCAGCTAATCTTAGTAATCAAAATGTTGATGCCAATGTGGGTGATGGAAATCCACCAGTAGATATAGGGGCGATGTATCGGTTATTGTTGGTTTGATGCAAGCAGAAGCTGCTGCAGGTGTTACTAGAAATGAAGGAGGAGATAATCTCGTGGCACCAGTTGGGAATAATTATGCTTTGCCGAGTAGAGATTACACTAGTTTGGCTGGGAAGCCATCTTGGGAAAGAAAAGTGCCATAGATATTCAAAATTAATTGTTGCATTGTGAGCGTATATTTACTAATTTGGGTCTGAATGATGAACAAAAGAGAAGGTTGGCCTCTAGACAATTGCGGGCGTCAGCACTACACTGTGGAATAGTGTTATTGTTAGAGTCTCGGAAAAGCAGTTAACTTGGGCTGATGTTAAAACGAGATTTGAGTAGAAGTTTGTATCTGAGTTTGCTAAGTCAGAACCAATGAGGAAGTTTATGGATCTAGTTCAGGGAGAGATGTCAGTAGTCGAGTATGCTACTAAGTTTGAAGAGCTGTCTCGATATAGATATGCTACTACAGATACTAATATCAAAAGGAATGAGAGGTTCATTCGGAGATTGAGGCCCTAGCTTGCTAGAATGACCATGACACATGTCCGTGATCCTTGTAATATAGCGGTGGAAATGGCCATTAGCCATGAGGATATACTTGCTAAGTTGCTAAAGGGAAGCCAGTGGAAACTCTAGGTTCTCAAGAGAAGAGGAGGAAGTTCTTTAAAAGGAAGGGAGCCCATAAGGGAGATACTACTAAAAGGTCAAAGGCTGAGACAGTTTGCTATAAGTGTGACAAGAAGGGTTACTTTACGAATGAGTGCCGGTCATAAAATGGGAAGAATGCTACAAATAAGAAGAATGTGAAGTGCTTCAACTGTGATCAAGTTGGGCATTATAAAAATCAGTGTCCAGAGCCAGTTAGGGAGAATAAAGGAAATTTTTTTCTGTTAAACTAGCTAGGCCTACTGCAGAAGATAAGGGAAAGACTGTGATGGAAGGTACGCTTTTGATTCGGAGTATTCCAGTCATAGTACTTTTTGATATCAGTGCATCACATTCATTTATATCTCGCTGTTTAGTTGATAGATTAAGCTTAAAACCCACTTACCTTATTACTTCCTTAAGGGTTGCGAATCCAGTAAGAGGGTATGCAACTCTAGGGTTGAGATGTGACCAGTTAGAATTTGATTTGTTAGGTCATAATTTTGCATGCAGTTTGTATGTTATTAATTTCGTAGATTTCAGGATCATTTTGGGTATGGATTGGTTGGGTAGGTATGAGGCTAGAATATTTTTCCAAGATAGGGAAATATTACTTAGACACCTCTAAAGTCATATTTGAGTAATATTTCCGGTAGAGAACTCTGACCGGAATGTTTGTACCATGCTTAGTGCTATGGAGGTAGGAAATGAGTTAAATCGGGTTCGAGTAACAAGAAAGTTTGTAGATGTCTTTGAGCCACTCACTGGACTAACACCGAAAAGAGCTGTTGACTTTAGAACAAATTTTGTGCCAGGAGTTGAACCTGTGAGCAGATCACGTAGTCTGATGACACCACTGAGATAAAGGAATTGAAGGTGCGGCTAATGGATATAGAAGGAAGGAATCTTATTAGACCAAGTAGTTCGCCTTAGGAAGCGTTCACTATGTTTGTGAAGAAACCAGATGGGTCGTTAAGGATGTGTGTTGACTATCGTAAGTTAAACGAAAGGACGATTAGGAACAAATATCCTTTGCCAACAATAGATGATCTGTTCGATCAATTGATTGTAGCTAGAGTGTTTTCCCAGTTAGATTTGGGTGACAGGTTTCCATCAGTTAAGAGTGGCGGAGGGCAGTATTCCTTTGACAGCGTTTCGAACCAGATATAGTTCATATGTGTGGTTGGTGATGCCATTTGGATTGACAAATGCACTTTCTTTCTTCGTGGATTTGATGAACCGAGTTTTCCAAGAGTACTTGGAAAGGTTTTCTGGTATTTATAGATGACATTTTAGTATACTCTAAGGATGAGAGGGAACATGATCTTCATCTTAGAGTGGTGCTGGAGACGCTAAGGCAGAATCAGCTAAAGGCGATGTTTACCAAGTGTCATTTTTGGAAGAAAGAGGTTAAATTTCTTAGTCACGTGATTTCAAAGAAAGGATTGTCGGTTGATTCAAATAAGATTGAAGCCATGAATAATTAGAAGAGACAAGAGACGGTGGTTGAGATTAGGAGTTTTCTTGGACTTGATGGCTACTACCGAAGATTCACTAAGGATTTTTCGTGGATAGCAGCACCTTTAACTAAGCTAACCAGAAAGGAGGTAAAATTTGTTTGGTCCGGCAAATGTGAGGAAGCATTCCTTAATTTAAAGAATTTGTTGACCAATGCACCCGTGCTAGTAGTTCCAAATGGAAATCGAGGGTTGGTGGTATATACTAATGCATGCGGATTTGGGTTGGGAGCAGTATTGATGTAGAATGGTAAAGTCATTGCCTATGCTTCACAACAGCTTAGACCGGCAGTTGTGATCTTCGCATTAAAGATTTGGATACATTATCTCTTAGGGGAGAAGTTTGAGCTTTATACCGATCATAAGTCTTTACAGTATTTATTCCCTCAGAAGGAGTTGAATATGAGGCAGCAGAGGTGGCTAGAGTTTTTGGCTGCATATGATTTTAGTATAGAGTATACACTAGAAAAAGGTAATAAGGTAGCAGATGCTCTTAGCAAAAAACATTAGAGTTGCTGTGTTAGCGGAGTGGAAAGATTTAGTAGCTTTAGTTAATTGTGATGTGTAGTTAAGAACGACTGCTAGTTCTAGTCAGAGTTCCGCCAGGTTGTCTTGTTTAGAAGTTCGACCAGTATTGATTGAGAGAATTGCTTATAAGCAGAAGGAGGATTCAGTCTTGGCTGAGAAGTTGAGATGGCTTGAGGTTGGAACTGAGATCGATTATCTAATGGATTTTAGCCTCGACTGAGAGAGGATAGTTGAGAATGAAGGAATGATTGTGTGTTCCGAATATTGAGGGCTTGAGGAAAGAAGTTCTTGGATAATGTCATCGGTCCAAGTATACGATTCATCCTGGAGGGACCAAGATGTATCAGGATATGAAGAGGAGCTTCCATTGGGAAGGTATGCAGAGGGATGTTGGCTTATGGATTAGGCAGTGGGCAAACTATTAACAAGTGAAAGCCAAATATCAGAAGCCGAATGTGTTGCTTCAGCCTTTAGAGAGTCCGTTCTGGATGTGGGATTCTATGTCCATAGATTTTATAGACGGGTTGCAAAGGACAAATAGGAGTAATGAAAGTATATGGGTTATAGTGGACAGACTGACCAAGAGTGTCCATTTCATTCCAATTAAGTGAACCAGAACGACACCTGTTTTAGCTAAGTTGTTCCTGAAGAACATAGTTAGATTGCATGGAGTTCCTTGTAGTATAGTCAGTGACAAAGATGCTCTGTTCACTAGTGAATTCTGAAAGAGTCTGCAGGAAGTGAAAGTTACCAAGCTTAACATGAGTACTGCATATCACTCTCAGATTGATAGGCAGACGGAGAGAGTCGATAAGGTACTCGAGGATCTATTGAGAGCTTATGTATTAGACTTTGGTGGATTTTAGGTGGTTCGCCTACATCTGGTTGAGTTTTTCTATAATAATAGTTATCAAACAAGTATAGGAATGATGCCTTTTAAAGCTTTGTATGGAAGACCATGAAAATCACCAGCATGTTGGTTGGAGACTGGAGACAGATTAGTCTTAGGTCCAGACTTGGTTAAAGAGGCGTCCGAAAAGATTGAGTTATCCAAGGAATGATGAAAGAAGCTCAGTCCAGACAAAAGAGTTACATGAATAATAGGCACAAAGACCTAGAATTCTTAGCTAGAGATATGGTTTTCATTAAGGTATCACCTATGAAGGATGTGGTGCGGTTTGGAAAGTCAGGGAAGTTTGCCCTGAGATGTGTTGGACCATTCCAAATTATAGAGAGGATTGCAAAGCTCGCATACAGAGTAGAGTTACCGAGCAGTATGTCAGGTGTCCATAACATATTTTATCTGTCTCATCTTCGCAAGTATGCGCATGATCTTGAGAGTACTATTCCTCCGACAGGGTTTGAAGACTTGATAGTAGAGCCTAATTTGACTTTTGTTAAACAACCCGTTCGGGTTGTAGTTAGGATGAGAGAAGATTAAGGAACAAGACAATTAGGTTGGTGAAAGTTCAGTGGAGCGAGGGAGAGAAGGACTGTACTAGGGAGAAAGAGGACATGATTAGAGATACTTATCCTGATCTACTTTGTGGGTATGTCTATATTGGATTTATATAAATAGTTGCTAGTAAGATAGGCTAGTATGATTATTATGGTTCTCAGAAGTTGTTACAGATGATATGCTTTGTTTAGTATTTGGACCTTCCTGAATTTCGAGGAAAAAATTCTTTAAGGGGAGGAGCATGTAACATCCCTAATTTTTGATAACATTATTCAAGAAATTTAATTAGATAAATTTAGTAGAATAATGATGGCAAGGGAATTGAGATTTGAATAAATTATATTCAGGGCCGTGCTTAATAATAAACTAAATGGGATTATATTGGTTTATAGGCTAATCAAATTTACACATGGGTATATTAGTAAATAGCCACTTTATTATACACGGCTATACTCCTTTGTAATTGCCCATTCACGTTTGTTTTCTCACTTTTACAAACGAAGACCATAAACCTAAATTAGAACCGGCCATTAACAAGGAGGAAAAGAGAAGAATTCAATGTAAAGCTAAAGTTCAAAGCTAGGAAGGATTAATAAACAACAAATCTCAAATTCCTTATCATATTTAAGGTGAATAATAATTCATACTGTCTCCTTTTTTTATAATCATATGATTTGGGATTTAAGGCTTAATCTTGTTTATATGATATTTTGAATGATGATATGCTTAAGTTATTGATTTCTTGATTCAATTCATTTATAGGAAATTCGTACGGTTTTTGGGTGAAAACCGAGGGTTATTGGTTTTAGAATGCCATGGCAATTTTTATGTTAAGTAAAACATAATTTGGGAGATGGGTTTTAATTTTCAGAATTTCTAAGATATGGAAAATTTAATATGAATTTCTCAAGGAAATTATGATATTATTGGTTTTAAAATTTCTTTCAAGAATTTTAGCAAAGAATTGGTCCGAAATTTTAATATATTTGATTATATGATAAAAGAGATTTTCTTTGAATTTTGGGGATTTTCCCCAGCTGATTTATTAGGGGAAATAAATTACTTTTAAAAGAGGGACTTTTCTGCAAATGTTGGTTTTGTTAAATAGAAGGACTTAAACATTATAATTTCTTTAATTTAGATCTGATTAGATGCAGCAGTTTTATTTATAAAGTATTTGAAAAGTTTTGAGGCAATTAATAAAAGATTTACAAATAGGCCAATAGTTACAAAGAAATTACAAAAAGTGGCTAAATTTTGACCTTTAACTCAAAAAGGTTAGTTCCCCTCGAATAGCAACACCTTTCAATTCTATTGACTTTGCACTATCATAGTCGCAACCCACATAATCGAAACCCACATAGTCGAAACCAATACACAAGGTTTCACTTAGATTGTACGTAATCGATTGGAAGGAAGGTGGAAGCCGTAGTGTCGAAAGGATTGCTTCTGATGAGGTCGAAACCCTATTTTGTTTTCAAAAGATAAGATCTTTCCTTGTTCTTCTAAAAGCTTTCAAAACAGTTGAAAGATATGCTTTTGAAAGAGTTTATATAAATAGCTTTGACGGAAGGTTGCTTTATTATGTTAAAGTATTAGCTTTTGAAGGGGTACCTTTTTCTTTAAATAAGAGCTTTCGAAAGGATTGGTTCCGACATAGACGAAACCTAGTTGCTATTTTACTTTCAAGTGTATTGAAGCCATCAAGCATTCGAAAGGTTATCTCTGTTTTAACCTAAGCTAAGCCACTTCCTAAATGCTTTCGGAAGGGGTTAAAGGTTTCAAAGGCAATGGAGTCGAAAGGGGATTCGACTCTATCCTCCGAAGTTTTAATTTAAAGGTTCATGCTTTCGACTAAATGGTTCCAGCACCATCAAATTTTTCCCCAAACAATTTTATAATTGGTTTCGAAAGGCATACTTTCGTATATAACCGTTTTTAACCAAACGATGTTTCTAAAGAATATACCCAATGCTTTTGAAGTGGTACTTTTATTTATTTGAAGCTATTTTTTAAAGGACGTTTTGATATCATCGAAAGGTTTGTTTGGTTTCGAAAGAGAATATTTATCATGGGCTTCGAAAGGTATGTTTATTAAGTTTTGAAAAGAGGCCTTTGCTTTCGATGGAAGTCGTCTAGAGGTTTCAAAAGAGATGCTTTAAGATTTCAAAACATAAACCCAATCTCAATTTAAAGGAATAACCATGGCATAAGCAAATATAAGGTTTTGAAATGAGGAAGTTTTCATTTATCATAAAGATTAAAGGGTTTAACAAGGATATGTGTGTGTGTGTGTGTCTGATTCAAGGATAATAAACCATTAGTGTTAGTATAGTTGTTGCTATGCATACTTCTTCATATACTTATTCACAATGTTATTAACTCATAACAGTATTTTGGGGAAGGGAGGAATAACCAATTAGATTGACCCAGCTGTGAAAATAACTTAAGAGATGTTAAAATCTTAATTAAAGATATTGGCAACGGGAAATAGGTTCAAGTCATCCCATGAAAACTATGATTGATATTGGCGGGGCCAATAGGGTTGTAGTTTGCCCATGAAAATTATATCTAGATTAATATAATGACAGTTAGTCAATAGGTTCCTAGTTTTCCCATAAAAACTAGGATACTAGAAAAGATATTGGAGTTACCAGTAGGTTCTTAGTGATCCCATGAAAACTATAAAATTGGATAGATAGTCCATAAATATTCAACAGGTTAATAGTAACCCTAGAAACTATAATTGAGACAGATAGTCAGAATGAATTAGGATGAGTAATCCAGACTTGATTTACTTGTTTTGCATATCATCATAATGTTTTAAAATACAATGCCTTAATAATTGTGGATGCAGGAGCATAGTATATGGTTTTATAATCGTTTTAGGATAATAGCGAGGAGAAAACCTGTTCCGCTAAGCGGCATGGTCTCACTAGATATGTAAATGGTTTGAGATGGTAAATTATTATTCATTCCAGGCTTTATATTAAACTCGAAGTATTTGTTTTTCTCAGGTACCCAATTGATTTTGAGTAAGTTGAGATTTAAAGTTTTCAGGTGTTCTTTTAGACGAATAAAGCTTCCGAGGACGCACTAGAGGCAAGCTTGTTATTAGAGTTCTTTTATTTACACTGTGTGTTTGATTATAAGGGCAAATTGTATTAGTGCCTTATTATATACTCTGATTATCTAAGGGGGCATCTACATTTATCGCTCTTGGCGTATTTCGTATTAATTATATGTTATTTGAACGTGGTCTACGTACTGGGATTATGTAACGAATTTGAAATATTTTGAAATGGAATGTGGACTTTGTTTGCTGTTTTAAATTTTTTCCATACTCATGTGTTTCTGTGTATCAATGAATCTAACACAACCGTATTTGGTCGCCAAGGATTAATAATTATAGATGACTGTAGTATCTGAGCCATAGTTTAGGGCTTCCAAGTAGGGGGATGTTACAGAATGCTGATGGAATGAAAGATTAAAGAACAAATCAGTATAAATCAAGAGTAGATCAAGACAGATTGAGTTAATCAAGATAAACTTGAAGACTCATGAGTTTTGAAGAATTCAAGAACAAAAGCATGAAAAGCTCAAGATATTTATGTCAATAATGTATTGAGTCTTAGATCAATTGTTGAAGACCCGAGTAGTACCAAATCTTTGAAAACTATTTTCCACTCAATTTTTTTTAAATATTTAATTTATTTATAAAACTAATTTTAACATAGTTTTCGTATGGAAATGTAGTTTAAAACACTTTCAAAGTGGTTCCGAACATATACAAATAAATTTGTATATGTCAATATATAAGATTTTGGTATGTTAACAAATAGACCGTTGAAATGTTTTTTAGAATTTCAAAAGAAGCACCTTTTGGTATCATCCTTTCGCGAATGGAAGAAACTCTTCCAACTCTATTTAAGGGCCTCTAATTTTGATTTTTTAAAGACAATTTTAATTACTTTCTTCATCTCTCTTATTCTCTTTAAGATTTCAACGAAGTGTTGCCGATTTCTACATCAATTCTCTTTTTCTACATTCATATAAAAGATCAGAGAAGATTTGCACCACTAACTCTCTGATCTTTACTCAATTATACTCAAAAGCATAGGTATTCCACTAAAGAAGGTCTATAGGAAATTGTATCAACAAACTACATGGAAATGTGATCAAAACATTTGATTTCTTGTAGTCCACTTATCACAGTCCGAAATCCAACGTTCGAAAATTCAAATGCCATTTTACGGGCCAATGGGTTTTCACATTCACACAGAAACAAATCGCAGATATCATAGCTCAGCACAAAGTAATTCATATCACATAGCATCACAATCACATATCAGAGATATCAATCTAATACACAACATTCACTAATAATCAATCATCTACAATTAAGAAGAATTTATTGTGTGATTTAAATAAAATAATCACATATTTACTTTTATTAATCATATTTAATCAATGATAAGTTATCCTTAATCATAAAGTAATTAAATCCTAATCACCTTCATTAATTAATTATCTCAATTAATTAATCCTTAATTGTTAATTAATTAAATCTTAATTACCTTTATTGATTAATTATTCCTTAATTAATTACTCTAATTAATTAATCCTTAATTATTAATTTATTAAATCTTAATTACCTTTATTAATCAATTATTCCTTAATTAATTAATTATTAATTACAAATCAATTAACCTTAACTATTTATTTAATTAATCTTTAATATTAAGTAATTAATTAAGTAGTTTTTCCTTAATTAATTATATTAACAAATCATTAATTACTTAATAAATTAAAAGATAATTTTTTTTTATTTTTGTTAATTACTTTGATTATCTTACAAACCTTGTTTAAAAATCATCCTTATCACGAGTTCCATCATGCTACCGATCACCAGAATTTGGTGAAAACAACAATTATGTTCATCTCATAATTTCTCACATGATAATGAACTAAAAATCTAGAAATTTATCTTAAAAAACATGATTTGTAAAAGTGAATAGGATCATGAAATCAAACTTAAATTTTTATAAATTGAATTTTTAACAAAATTTGGTTTCACCGTTTTTTTAAACTCCCCAGCAAATCCATGTAGTTTTAATACTTAAAAATATTTTTAGGATGGAGATCTTGCTAATTCTAACCTGTTTTCTTTAGACATCAAGGGAAATAGAGGACCGAGGAGTGAGGTTTTGATTTTTTTTTAACAGGTTTGAAACCTGTAATGTTTAAAACAGAGGTAATATATCTATCCTCAAACATGCATAGCTATATTCACCCATATATATATATATATATATATATATATATATATATATAGATTTATTCACATGCAAACAAATTTTTTCAGCTTACTTTAAGCATGAACTCAACAGCAAATCAAATTCCAGTGCTTAAAAAGGTTTACTCACCTTGAATTTGAAAGCGGAGGATCTATCTGGGTTTAAAAGTTTGAAAGTCTGAAAGGCTGTTTTCAATTTGATCTTGAATTTTTTGTCTACAACTAATTGATGTGAACTTGCCTAGTTTCTGATGGATTAACTTGCTTAATTTCTCAACAACAAACTCAAATTTAAATTCTTAAAAGGATTTACTTAAAGTTTTTTTATGAAAACACAGAAAAAATCTCTGGTCTGCAAACTTGAAAACCGGACTTTGAAAATCTTGAGTTGATCCTGATTCTGTTGTTTATGTGATGATCCTTGCTTTTGTTTAATTATTGAAGTTGAATCCTGCTTTGATGTTGAACTGTTTGTTGAAGAGTTGAAGTTGTTTTAGTTGAAATTGCTTTTCTGGTTGTTGAGAAAGTTGTTTTCAGATTTTATTTTCTGGCATTTGGTTTGGTTTAAATGTTGAGGAAGTTATCAGTTTGATTACTTGTTGCTGATGATTATTTTCTTTCTGGTTTAAAAATTTGTACAGGGCTTTAGAAAATGAATAAAAGAGATAAGAGGGAGGAGATGAAGTAGCTTATATAGCTATACTTTCTTTTCATGAATTTCTAAAAAAAAAATATGATGACACTTGTTAATTTTTTTCTACACGGATTACACTTGTTAATCCATTTACTTAAATTTATAACACTTGTCTTTATATATATTACTTACTTAACATTTGTAAATTTTCATTAGAATAATATTTTTACATTATTTAAATTATCTTTTAAATTTACATTTTCCATTTCATAAAGACATTTGCTTTATATCAATAAATACTATTTAAAAGAGAATGTTTTGAAATTGAGTACACATTAAATAAATTACATAAATATAATTTTAAAACCAAAATATTTTACTAAAGCATTTATTTATCTAATTCAAAGTCAAATTCAAATCTACTCATATGTACACACAAATATATATATATATATATATATATATATATATATATATATTAAAATTTAAATTCAAATAATTTTAAAAACATTTATTATTTCAAATTTTAAACTCAAATGAAATTGAAATCTTATTCATACAAATCAACGCTTATTTATTTGATTTGAAAATTTTCAAATTAAATTCCAAAAATTCAAATAAATTACTAATTTTAAATTGATCAAATTTGGGATGTTATAGATTTCCCTCTTTTAAGAAAATTTCGTCCTCGAAATTTGAAAGAAAGAGAAAGATAAACAAAGAATATACGAATTCAGAAAAAGATAGAGAAATTGCTCACCAAATTAAGCCGGAATATCCACTCTGCAATTGGGATAGGACTTTTGCATACTATCGTCTGTTTCCCAAGTACAATCATTTGAATCACTACTCCATTGCACTTTAACTAGTTTCACAACTTTATTCCTCAATTTGTTTTCATTACGATCAATGATTTTCAATGGCTCTCTTTTAACTGCTGGATTTGGTGTGATTTTCGAATCCTGTGCCTCCTCGATAATACTGTCTGGATCGTGCACATATTTTCGAAGATGTGAAACATGAAACACATCGTGTATGCTAGATAACCAGCTGGGTAGTTGCACTCGATATGCTAGAGGATCGATCCCTTCCAATATAGGAAAAGGACCAATATACCGTGGTGCAACTTACCAGTCATCCCAAATCTTAACACACCACGCATTGGCGACACTTTCAAGAAAACGAAATCTCCAACTTGAAATTCTAAAGCTCTTCTCCTGCGGTCATAATAACTCTTCTGACGACTTTAAGCAGTTATTAATTTCTTTCGAATAAAATCCACTTTCTCCGAAGCTTCTTTAATCATATCTGGTCCAAGAACGAGTCTATCACCAGACTCAGTCCAGCATGCCGGTGATCGACACGGACGACCATATAAAGCTTCGAAAGGTTCCATTTCGATACTGGCTTGATAGCTATTATTATATGAGAACTCAACCAGATGTGAATAGTCCTCCTGTGAACCACCAAAGCCAAGTACACAAGCACACAAAAGGTCTTCTAAGATTCGGTTTGTCCTTTTAGTCTGCCCATCAGACTGTGGATGGTAAGCAATGCCGAAGTTCAGTTTGGTTCCCAATGCGGCTTGAAACGCCTCCCAAAATATACTAGTGAAGATCGGATCACGATCACTCATTATACTGCTGGGTATACTGTGGAGACGAACAATCTCTTTTACATATAATTCAGCTAAACTTGCTACTGTGCAGGTAGATTTCACTGGGATGAAGTTGGCGGTTTTAATCAACCGGTCCACAATAACCCAAATTGTTTCATTCCCCTTTCGAGTACATGGCAACCCATCGATGATATCCATCGATACTTGATCCCATTTCCACTTGGGTACCTCCAAAGGTTGGAGTAAACCCGCCATTTTCATCTGATCACTTTTGATTTGTTGACAAGTAGCACAGCGACTCACATATATAGATATATCCCTCTTTATTGTCTTCCACCAGAAAGTTCTTTTGATATCCCTATACACCTTATTAACTCCTGGATGGATACTGAGTTTAGACTTATGACATTCATCTAAAACTTCACGTTTCATATCAGGGATGTCTAGGACACACATCCTACCTTTTAATTTTATAATCCCATTATTATCGATTCCAAAGCTGGAATCCTCACCTCAACGAATCCTCCTATATATTGCCTGAAGAAACTTGTCTTCATTTTGCTTGTTGGCGATTTTCTCAAGAAGAGTAGGAGTGACAACAAGATGAGCAAGAACAACATAACTTATACTCAAGGCATCAGCAATTATATTGGCTTTTGGAAAATGAAACTACCATAAGGCCTCCTGGCACACACACAATGCAATCGCACACTTGGAGGAGGTTTCTCCTTATGATAGTCAAATATGCTTTATGCGAGAAAAATCTTTGATATTATTATTAGTGCATAGTGTAGAAAACATTTTTGAAAGTATAATATTAATCTTAGCCAGCATACGTACAATTATAATATGCCTACTATAGGTACCATGTTAAATGGCAGGTTCTGCAACTAAAACTGTACTGGGCACGTATTGGTGATTGGATTTCCAACAATGTTTTGGCTAAGGAACTTCCTGGGCCACATAGGTACGCCTCTGGAGGGACGTCCCGAGAACTTAACCAGCTCTCTACCAACACAATGCCATGTTACCTATGTAACTAGGTAACTAACTGTCACGAGTATGCCATCCCCCGGTTGTAAACGACCTTTATCGGGGCCCCAACAACAACAACCATAAAGCAACATATTTGCAATATCAACATAAGTTAAGTACCTGGGCTCCATACCATAATACCACTTCTATCCAGAAGGAAATGCACATATCCTAAGGGGCGCTACCCCCAATAACCTTGTTGCATCCTTCATATTTAGACCTTTTCTGGGTTGAGAGGTTCGACGAAGTCTCATCCACAAAGATACGCTTTTCACCAAGCCATGCTTCGATTAACAAATGATCAGCAGCGGCGCGCCACCCTACCAAGTTGGGAGTATATCACTGATAACCTTCAACTACATAAGCTCTGAGCTCGCACGCCTTAGAGAAGAGTGTTAAGCTAAGAGAATAAATTCTCGGCTACCAACAGAAATGTATTTGAAAGAGATCAACTTAATATCTCAAAGTGTAATGTCAGACATACAACCGTACAAGTCTGTTCCGGTTCGAACAGAACCGAAGGCACTTCCAAAGATGCCCTTGCAATCCGGGCATCCATAATCCAGATCGGATTTCCCATCACATATGGAGATCTCTATACGGGAGCAACTCAGTATAGAGTCATTCGATGGGTTATCCTATCGTTCTCAAAGACACCCGGTCTCGAAGACAGACACAAATTTAAATTCTTAAAAGGATTTATTTACAGTTTTTTATGAAAACATAGAAAATATCTCCGGTCTGCAAATTTGAAAACTGGACTTTGAAAATCTTGAGTTGATCCTAATTCTGTTGTTTATGTGATGATCCTTGCTTTTGATTAATTGTTGAAGTTGAATCCTGCTTTGATGTTGAACTGTTTGTTGAAGAGTTGAAGTTGTTTTAGTTGAATTGCTTTTCTGGTTTTTGAGAAAGTTGTTTTCAGATTTTATTTTCTGGAATTTAGTTTTGGTTTAAATGTTGAGGAAGTTATCAGTTTGATTACTTGTTGCTGATGATTTTTTTCTTTTGGTTTAAAAATTTATACAGGGCTTTAGAAATGAATAAAAGAGATAAGATGGAGGAGATGAAGTAGCTTTTATAGCTATATTTTCTTTTCATGAATTTCTCAGAAAAAATAAAAATAATGTATTGAAACTTGTTAATTTTTTCTAGGTGGATTACACTTGTTAATCCATTTACATAAATTTATAACACTTGTCTTCACATATATTACTTACTTAACAATTGTAAATTTTCATTAGAATAATATTTTTACATTATTTAAATTTTATTTTAAATTTACATTTTCCATTTTATAAAGAAATTTGCTTTATATTAATAAATACTATTTAAAAGTGAATGTTTTGAAATTGAGTACACATTAAATAAATTACATATATATAATTTTAAATCCAAATATTTTACTAAAGCATTTACTAAAAATTCAAATTCAAAATCAAATTTAAATCTACTCATATATACACAAATATATATATATATATATATATATATTAAAATTTAAATTCAAATAATTTTAAAAACATTTATTATTTCAAATTTTAAACTCAAATGAAATTGAAATCTTATTCATACAAATTAACACTTATTTTATTTGATTTGAAAATTTTCAAATTAATTTCAAATTAAATTCCAAAAATTCAAATAAATTACTAATTTCAAATTGATAAAATTTGGGATGTTACACCACTACTACTACTTTTAGAAGGGTGATCTTAACCACCCAAGTGAAAGTTTAGACGAGATTGTAAAGGGAGTTGTGCCGCCTCCTAAGTCAAAGATAGGATAGGAGTTCTGGTTACCTATGCCTAATTCCAGAGGGTGTGCTGGTTACCCGAGTCAAATTCCAGTATATGTCCATGTCACTTGAGTCGAAGTTAAGAGGTGTAAAGGGTGTTCTTGCCACTTGATTTATAGTCAAGACTTGATTAGTAAAATTTTGTATGGGGTACAAGACTGGATGTATGATAGGAATCCGAACTAGTATAAAAAATTTGATGTCTCCTTTACCTTTACTTTTACTTCATTTACTTACTATTATTTGACTATTTTGTGATTATATTACTACCTGCATTTGAATTTTCTGTGATAAAGTTTGAAATCTGCAAGTATAATGATATAAGTTTAAACATACTATTCATCCCCTTTAGTTTAAAATATCATGAAGATCCATTCCATTGTAGTATAGATTAGGTTATCATACCTCTCATCACCCAATCCACATTTGATGTCGGAGCATATAGTTTTCAAAAACTCATAATCTGATTTTTGGAAACTTTAATGGCTACTAACACTGGTAACACACTTCTAACACTTTTGTAGATGACTAATCAAATGCTAAAACCCCACTTTTAATGGTAGTAATTATGCATACTAGTAATGTAGAATGAATTTATTTACCAATAGCTTTGAAATTTGGAATATTACCCACAATGAGTATAGGAACCCAAGGCTGTATATGCTCGGTGGATAAATAAGCAAAAGGTACAAGCACTTAGTAATTCAAAAGCTATGAATATGTTGTTTTGTTCATTAGATAAAAATAAATTTAATAGAGTTTTTGTATGTCAATCTACATATGAAATATGAAGAACACTACAAATTACACATGAAGGCACTAGTAAGGTTCACTAACCAAGATTTCTATGTTAAATAATCAATTTCTACTAAATAAAATGAAACCAAATGAGTTTATTTTTGACATGTATTCTAGATGTCAACATATATTACATGCTTTTATTTTATTAGGAAAAAATACTATAAAGAGGACCGAGTCTAAAAGATTCTTAGTTCACTTACAAGTGAATGGGCTCAGAAGACTGGCTATAGAAGAAGCCAACGATATCGGTAAATGAAAGTAGAAGAATTAACAAGTAATTCTGGCATTCAACATTATTCACGAGTATAAGAAAATGTTATCTGATGTTCAATCACATGACATAATGGAAAACCAGTTAGGCGAGAAGAAAACACTAGCATTCAACATTACTCATGGGGATGAAGAATCGGATGACGATAAGAAAATGGCACTTGAGACTAGAAATTTATGAAGTGTCGAAAAGGAAATAAATTCAAAAGGATTGATGGAATTCTAAATAACTTAGGAAGGAAGATAGTGTTAAATGATTTGGACGTAACAAAATTGGACAATTTCAAACACATTGTCAGAATCGAAAGAAAATGAAGTTCTCTTCCAACGTAGACTCCCTCAACATAAAGAGAAAATGTGCTTATAATGCGACATTGGACGATTTAGAATCCACTCAAGCGGTGGTGATTCAGAGAGAGAAAATACCAATTTTCGCTTCCTAGCTAATGATGAACAGAGATCATAAAACTAAGCCACGGACATAGAAGAAAGCTAGGAGTAACTCAAAAAGTCAATAATTTTTAATTTAATTTAATTATTCTTTAGTTTGGATAATTATAATTTAGTAAAATAGATAATATGTGTTTCAGATTTCATTATTTCTTCTACACACATTGTATAAATAGTAAAATAGCGTTCCAAATTAATATTCTTTATTTATATTACGTAATTCATGTAAACTCAAAGATATTATATTAAGATATTATATAATATGTATAAATAAGAAATATAAATTTACAAATAGTAAAATTATAAAATATACATACATACATATATATATATATATATATATATAATTATATATTTTAAAAGGAATAAAATTAAAAATGTGTATATATGTATCATAACATAAATATCAATTAATAATAAAAAAAACTATAATACAAAAAAACTATAATACAAAAATAAGTACTTTTTAAGATATTTACCAACAATAAATATTCATGAAATACTATAACTTGGTAAGAGAAGTATTGCTACAATAGTTTATTCTAAACTAATGAATCTATCTTTTCTAATTAATTCAAAAAATCATAAAAATCTACAAAAATTAAGTACTTAATAGATAATATATTAATAAAAATATCAATAAATTTATTGACTAAGAAGAAAACTAGATATATGTTTATTTTCTAAAATATACTATATATTTATGTATAGAATATAAATAAAATAAAAAAAGTAGAATATGTGACAAAAATGAATATGTCGAGATACTATAATTCATATGTTGACATGTGGAACATTAAAACAAATTTACCTCCTTAATTTGATTTTTCAAATAAAAACTACCTATATAACTAAACTATTTTGTCTCAAGACCCATTTTCTCTCATTTCTTTATTGTAAAAAACAAAAACACGCACCATTAATGGATTCAAACAGGTTTGTGGAATGGTTGGTCTGAGTTGAGAGGCTGGGCACGAAATTCAAGTTTGAAAGACCACTATAGGCAACCGAGGTGAGTGAAATTCCTCATGAAAGGACTACATTTTATATCAAGAAGCGTCGTTAGGATCTTTGTTTGTTTATTTAAATTTGTGTATGTTTGTT
Source organism: Allium cepa (assembly GCA_030765085.1). Taxonomy (NCBI): domain Eukaryota; kingdom Viridiplantae; phylum Streptophyta; class Magnoliopsida; order Asparagales; family Amaryllidaceae; genus Allium; species Allium cepa. Next base: position 187,557,103 of record CM060934.1, read on the forward strand.
TAATTCTATTAGAAAATGTAATTGTTAAATGTTTGTAAATATTTTGTTATATATAATATTTAAACTTGTACATTGTATAACTAGTACTTTTATTTACGTAATTTGGTTTTATATAAATATTTATAGTATAACATATTATTAATGAACGATTATAGTAGATATAATAAAATTTGATTTTGTTATAAAGTAGTTGCAAGTTTACTTTTTGGAACTAACAATTAGTGTTAAATTTATAAATTAGTAAAATATTTAACCAAAATAAATTTCAAAAATGTTCAAATAAAAGTAGGTATGTCAACATTCATAAATCTTTATCTCGACATATAACGGTCTTTCAAAGATTAAAATTTTAATTATTTTTAAGAAGGAACGGTTAAGTTAACTAAATATTTATCCTATAAATACACATTTAAACGTAGAGAAACAACTATATCTTCTACTCTAAAAAATTCCAGATTATTTTCAAAGAAAAATGGATTTAGGAAAGAGTGCATATAAAGAAAATTTAAGCGACAACATGAACATACATTACAATCTTTCAAGAAGGATTTCCATGTAATTTTGAGAAATAAAAAACATTTGGAAATGAATCAGAAGCAAAAGGTTCATGAACTTGAAAGATATCTCGCATTATTTCCATGCTTTATATGCTATGTCTTAAGGGAACAAAACTTGTATGTTTCTAAAAAGACTAGTTATAAGGAGATCGATGATAAAGACATGGAAGTGGACAAGGAGAATCTCAAAGACTAGGAAGTACATTATGTTAAAGGAATTTTTGGTCTAGACGACGGATGGGTGAAAGTTCCATCAAAGAAACCACGATTTTCACAAACTAATTACTTACGTATTTTTCACTGTATTGTCTAATGTTGATTTATGGTACGTTTCTTAATTTAATGTAATAATTGATGCAAACATACTTATTTACGTATCTAAATATATTAATAAAAAAATGTTGTATCGATTTTTGGTGACTCTTTGAAATATTACTTCATTAATATAATTAAAAGTTGATAACTATATATATATAATATTCATTAGTAAGCGTAGAAATATTATAACTTCTTATAGTTCTTTAACACAACTTATTCACCCATTTTTGTTTATGACAAACGGGGAGGTTGTATAATATATAATAGGCAAAAAGATATAGTGAGTAGTATAACATATATTCAGGGGGAGTTTCTACCTAAATATTTTTATATTTTATAATGGAATATTTAAAGGTTGTCATCGTCAAAAGATGTAGATTGATAATAACCAAGGCATTGATTTTATTGACAACAACCATATAAATATTGTTGCTAATGTTTTCTCAAGTTATAAAGTATATTATGCAGGACTTTAGAAATATTTAATAGGTTTATACAAGTGCTGATGGAATAAAAGCTTGAAAAAATAAAAAGTATAAATCTACAGTTGATCAAGATAGATAGAGTTGATCAAGATATATTTGAAGACTCATGAGTATTGAAGAATTCAAGAACAAAATCACGAAGAGCTCAAGACATTTCTGTCAATATTGTATTGAGTATTAGACTAAATATTAAAGATTTAATCAGTATCGTATCTTTGATTATCTCTACTTTGAAAATTATTTTCCACTCAAAATATTTAATTTTTTTATAAAATCAATTTTGATAGAATTTTTATATAGTTTAAGATATTTTCAAAATGGTCCTAAAAATATATAAATGAATTATATATGTTGACATATAAGATTTTGGTATGTTAACGTATAGACTGTTGAGACATTATTTAAAATTTCAAAATAAGCAACTTTTGGCGCCATCCTTCCATGAATGGATGAGACTCTTCAATCTCTATTTAAAGGCCTTCGATTTTGAATTTTTAATAACAATTCTTACTATTTCTTCAACTCTATATTTTCTCTTATTCTTTTTAAGATTTCAGCGAAGTGCTACTGATTTCTACATCAGTTCTCTTTCTCTACATTCATACAAAAAATTCGAAGATCTACACCATTAACTCTCTGATCTTCACTGTATTCTACTTGAAAGCAACGATATTCTACTGCCGATGGTCTATAGAAAATTGTATCAACAAAATACTTGAAATTATGATCAAAAGATTCAATTTCTTGTAGTCCAATACTACTACTATAAAAGGGTGATATTATCTGCGTAAGTGAAAGTTAAGACAAGATAGTAGAGGAAGTCGTCCTGCTTCCTCAGTCAAAGATAGGATAGGTGTTCTAGTTAGCTGAGCTATGTTCCAAAGAGTGTGCTGGTTACCTATGTCAAATTCCACTATGTGTCCTTGCCACCTTATACAAAGCCAAAAGGTGTAAAGGGTGTTATTGTCTCCTGATTTAAGGTCAAAATGTGATTCTTGAAATTCTATATGGAGTACATGACTGGATGTAGGATAGGGAATCTGAACTAGTATAAAGTTCTTTGTATTTTATTTACCTTTACTTTTACTGCATTTACTTGCTGCGGTCTGACTATTCTGTGATTTTACTTCCATGTTTGAATTTTCCATGGTAAAAGTTTGAAATCTACAACTATATTGATATAATGCTTAAATACACTATTTACCCTCCTCTAGTGTAAAATGGCCTTAAGATCCATTTCGTTATAGTATAGATTTGGTTATCACACCTATCATCACCTCTTCCATAGTTAGTCTATATACAAAGTCCTTGTTTTAACAATAATATTTATTATTAATCGTACTACAATGGCTAGATATTTTGACTTAGAGTTGACTATAATTGACCATGACACTAACATCGTATAACTAAGGTACAAATTCTATATCAAATAGCGTTTACTTCCAATGCCTCAACTTAAACCCAAATATAGTCGTTTGATGGATGTCATGCCATAATTTAACTATAATCAAAGTGGAATATCAACATTGAAGTTCAGTGTTTTTCGTAAGTGGAGAGAACTGCGTAATATCATCGGTTCAAGATTTCATGTTTGACCTTAGTTATTGTTAGCCAATAGGAAACTCTTAAATGAGCCATTGCATCGTTATCTGATAATTATCAATAAGTAATCCCTTACTGCCATCAACGGCCATAAGCAATACATTGTCTGACATTCAAAAAGCGTTATGTAATCTAGTCATAAGGGATTTATCAGTATCATTTCTCAAAGCATGTCGATCGAGAGTATTTAAAATAAATTTTTTATTTTATATTGTGATTAATTACTCACGTTTGAATTATTTGCAATTAATATCACATGATATTTTGTTTAAAAAATTTCTTATATATACTATAATTTATTAGTTAGTTAACAATATCACTATATAACAAAGTATACAACAAAAATCAAATATCTTAATTGATTATTTACAACTAATATCACATGACATTTCATTTAAGGATTTTCTTATTTATATATTTTAAATATATTAATTTATTAATTATACCACTATATAACAAAGTATACAACAAAAATCAAATACCTTTATTACGAACAAGATCAGTCACATAATTAAATATATGCAACAAATTGCATAATTTCTTCTAAGGCATACCCCTGACTCTATTGGAAAGTGTGGATGATAAGGAAAAGTTAATGGTGGTTGATAGAGAATACCCTATCCTGGAAAGAACTATAACTCCATGGATGTAGAACTTTGCAAACCTTTGGTTTCAAGCAAAAAATTCATCTCTACGGATGAGATCTTTCATAAGAAAAAGAAATCTCAATAAAGAGGAGGAGGAGAGACGTTTGGATTCCCAACTCAGAATAAAAGAGGGAAATGGGATGAAGTGCGAATTTTTAAAATTAAAATGAATCTAGTTTAAACAAATTCTTAAACCTAATTTTTTATATAATAAGTGTTTTAATATTTGATTTAAGAAAAGTGGTAAGATTTGTTTAACTTAAATTTATTAAGTTAAATTCTTAAGATATTTTGAAACTTAATTTTAAATATAATTAAGTAGTTGATTAAAAGGTAAAGTTTTTTTAAATTTATGTGTTAATGATAATTAAGTAATTGATAAAGACTAATGGTTGTACTCTGATGTAATAAATGTAAATTAACAAATACATCTTTCTTTGCGTAAATGGATTATTTGATATTATATTTTGATCCGTTGCAAGTATGAGATTCCGTGTTTTGTTTTCTGTTTCTTCTTCTAACTCTTTTCTTCTTTTCCCTAACAATGTAGAATTTCTGGCATTCGGATGCTCGACATTCCTACAGTGAACGTATTAGTGCCGAATTCTCGAAGTCGAAAATTTCAGGTCGTTACATTTTGGTACAATTATGATGACTAGAACCTAACCAACTCATTTATTTTCATTATAACAAAAATGAGACGGATTAGTCTACACCAGAAATGTAATGACCAGCAAATCCGCACAATTTAAGCTGACAATCAACCATAATGTTTCCAATTCAAATTAGACAGAAAGACGGATAATTGTGGAAATGAAAGAAGATAAAAAGAAAACTAAACAACACAGAATCTCATAGCAGAAAAAATAATCTATAATATACAACAAATCTTTACCCAAACAAAATGGAATATACATACACTAATCACAATATAGTAACCTATTTCAGCCCGGATAGCTGTAACAGCATGTCCTTACAGTTTTTGATAAATAAAACCAACAAACAACATAATGGAAAAAAAAGACATAGACATGTATTGGACCTCCAGCTCGTCTCTTGGGCTCCAATTCATCCAAAGTTATCTATGAATATCCTCGGTCTAACCCGACCATTGAAAGGGAAGAACAGTGGATCAGTCCGGTAAACCAACGTGATAAAAAAACACACCTAAACGGATTTTAAATGTTTATCCAAAAACCCATAAAATAAAGGTATCTCATAAGACCATGCCGAACATAAACACGGACGAGTTTTTACCTTACGATAACCAAAACTTTTTCTATGGAAAATCCGTTGATATTATAATAATGTATAAGGGTCAAAGTAAAATATGAATATGGCTGGAATGTTTGCATCTCACGTTTCAGCATACTTAGGCACAACTAAATCCATAAATCTCGTATTATAGGATGGGATTTCATACTATGATAGGGTAAGGAACTACCTTCCAATGGTACATCTCAGGATAAAATGTACTAGGTTCTGATGAGAACATCTTGTACCCCTGCCACACAGGACCAGTAGTACCGAATATGATCACCCCACTTTAGGCCTCGAATCATACATGAGTAAATAGTAATTGATCCAGATTTTGGGATGACCATACCCTGATGGGAGCGACCCACATGGCCCACATGATTGTGCCATATAACTCACGTGTTACTCGTAGATATTTCTAGAGTTACATTTTGGTCTAAATTTGATAGTCGGTTATTTAACTAACAAATAACAATCATTCAAACAAAAGTTACATTTTCCATGAAAATCACGAAGCCTTTTCAAAAATTAATCTTTTATTAATTTAAAATCACTTTCCAAATGCGTTAAAATCACTTCCATATACTTATCTCAACCGAATAAATATATTCACAAAATGCTTTATTTTCTATACTTAGCAAAAAAACTTTTCCTCATACTTATAAAATGGTACAAGTACATTCACCTACACTTAGAAAGATTTCCTATCTAAAAAAGTCACAAATGATGTGACCCAAATGTCATTTAAATGGAGATATAATCACCTGAAAAACGCCTTCCCTTCCCAAAATCTCTTTATTTTAAAAATATATCCCCTAAAATTTCCAAATCTATTTAAAAGCTTCTTTATAACTTTCCAAGTTCATTTATAAAAGCAATCTTCTATAAATCTCAAAACTCCATTTATATAACTTCTCTTTCTAAATCGCTAACCATTTATAAATCTCTTTTCAGATTCCAAATTTATAAACTCCTTTAATAAATCCTTTTATAACAATTTATTAGGTAATTATAATAAATTAAACATAAACAATAATAAAGTATCTTCACATATTTTTAATAGTGGAAATTAGCCACAAGGGACTCTTTAGCAAATGCAATTAGTTTCTAGGACACACAATTGAAATAATTACTTTTAAGGAAAAAATGCAAAATAATCAGTTTCTAAGGCCAAAAAAATCTATGAAATTATGTTCTTGAAAGTAATTGGACTGTTGAATTTGTCCTTAAAAGTAATTATTCTGTTGACTTTGGCCTTGAAATTAATTTTTGTGGATGTGTGTCCTAGAAACTAATTGGACTGCAAAGTTTGTCCTTCTAGTGAAATGCCCCCTTTTAATAATATAATAATAAACTTAAAAATATTGTTAATAGTATAGTAATAAACATTCAAACTTCCAAATAATATTATAATAATTAACTTTTAAATCATTTTAAATAATTTAATAAAATAAAATAACTTTCAACCATCTTTTATATGAAATTAATTACCTTCAACAACATTGTTAATTAAATAATCATTTAGCTTTAAATAACTAATAATAAAATAATTTATGATCTTTAACAACATTAATAAATAAATAATTTTAAAACATAATAAACATCATAAATAACTTAATTAAATTAACTTTACAAAAACATTTTTATAAAATAATAATTAAACTAAACACTTTATATATATAATAATTAAATAAAACATTTTTACTTTAAATTATTAAATTTGAAGTTAAACAAAATCTATGACCTTTCAACTCTAGAAAGTGGCTCAGCAATCCTAATGGTACTTAAACAATGCATCATTAAATTCAATTTAACTTCTCAAGTTAAATTACCGATGTTTACATAATTAAGCATATATGTGAACTATTTTCAAAACCAACAATCAATTGTTAATAAATCACATATCTATATTAATCAACTCACACTCAAATGAAGGTCCCAATTAATATAATAACAGAACGAGAATTTATTCTGCTAATCAAATGTCATTCAGAATAAACTCTTCCATTTATCATTAGTTGGTGTTTCAAATAGATAACACCCAAGCTAGGCTTAAATTAACTACGTTATTATTTAAAACAATGTAATTATCAAATCTGTATTATTTTATGGCTTCATATATTATCCATTTCAAAAAATGATAATTTATCTAAACCAAAAAATTAGTAGTTAAAGCATCAAAACAGGCAATAAATAATTTTTACCTACTATAAATAATTACCGATTAACCAAGTGAGTGAGTTTAACTCACCATAGTTTCAATTGTCACCAAAGCGTTCCAGTTCTGTCTAAAATCGCGTTTGATTTTAGTGCAAAATTCCAATATCTCTAAATTCAACCAAACTAATTTCGAAGCGTAGATATTGTCGACACGAGCGCAACATGATTGGCTGCATTCGATTTGGATCTAATATGAACAATTATGTGATTTATAAAATTTAGGAGTTAAATTATATGATTAATTAACTTAATTACATTACTAAACCATTAATTCCCATTTTAAACAAACCCCATACTAATACTTCTTCTCCCAAGCAGCTCGCGCATCAGATATGCACAGCTGTAGAGCTGTCAATGGATACCAAAAAAAGTCAGAAATCTATTCCCATCCACATCTAAAAAGCGGATATATATCTGATATCCAGAGATAGATGCAAATGCGGATACGAAGACATCCGCATCCGAAAATTATCCATCCGATTTTTTTCAAAATTAATAATTCAAATTTTGTGCATTTTGCTGCATGAATGATATTCATTTATTATTTTGTTAAGTTGATAGTTTATATTATACGCGCTTAATGCTTATTAATTGTAGGAAACTATTTATTATCACCATATTTGTTAAAGTTTTTAACACTTTTATAATAAAAGAGATAAAAAATATTTATGTTAAACTAAAATTTTTCTTTTACATTCTTGATTTATTGGTCGTTAGCGGATAGGATTATTATCCGATATCCGTCCATATCCACGGATGCGGATATTCGATATTCGAAAATGATTTCGAATGCGAATGCGGATAAAACACTACCGCATCTGAAAGCATCCGTTGATAGGCCTAACACAACTACACCCATCCCGTGCATGCCAATATCCCATCACCCTCGATAATCAAAAATTGAAACCGGCCTCACCATCGTTTTGCCTTCCTCCATCTCACCACATCGGCCACCACCGGCCCCTATTCGCTCCACTAGGTCAAAATGCGATCATACAGCATCCCACGTCACCCTCTGTGGACACGTTTCACCTCCTCTCACCGCGTGCTATAGAAATTTCACAAAACAAGGCCCTCAATGTCGAGAACTCAACACCATCCTCCGATTCAATTATCAAGCCTTAAATCTAAGCTTATACTAAACCCTAGTTTCCGACGACTACTGTTTGAATACGTTGAGCCTCCCCTTAAACCAATCGCACACCACCATATTCATACCAAAATAGATCTAGGCTCAAGGATTTCAAAGCTATAAGTTTTATAATTTTTAGAGGGGAATATGATTTGTTTTTAATTTTTATGCATTGGCCATTTTCTCTCTCTTGTTTTTAGAACACGAATATTAAAAAGAGCAGTACGAGGAAACAATAAAGGGTGGATCAGAGAAATGGGTGCATGCCTTGCACATATGTTTCTAGTTACGATTATAATTTAACATCCCAACATCTCCCTACACCACTTTCCGTTTGCGTAAAGTCCCCGAATCGACAAACAAAAATACGGTCGTGCTTAGAACAGCGATGCGACTCCAAACCAATTTTAATATACAATAGTTATTGAGTTTTTTAAAATCGCAAAAATGCAGTCGTTTCTTGATAAATCGTCAAACGGATAATATCAATATTTTTCAAATTAAAAATGATGGAAAAATCAAATAAATTAAATTAAAAATATATCAATAGAAATCAAGTAGTTATAGTAAAAATAATTTTTTTGATTATTTTTTCGAACTATTTATCCCCGTAAATAAATTTCCAGTTTGAATTCACTGTATTTTCCATTAACTAACCAATGAATCCATTAAATTAATATTCCATTCAAAATCCAAATATTTAATTCACTATTCAAATATTTAATTTACCAATTCAAAGATTTTAAATAATCACCATATTTGAATTCCAGGTATTAACTTTAATTTAATCCTTATATTTGAATTTTTTAGTCATTTCACTTTTTAAACTAATATATTAATATTTATATCTATTAAGCATTTCAAAATCAAATGTGCAAATTTTTGAATCGTCACATTCTTTCCCTCTTGAAAGAATTTCGTCCTCGAAATCTCCAAGGTAAGATAAATGCCACAATCCTATTTACTTTTCAAAACTATTTAATTGAAATGTTATCAATTTTGTAACTTCTAAAATTATGGAAAATTTTGACAGGGTCTCCTTTGCGCGATTATATCCGAACATTTACAAATCGCCACTACGGAACCAAAACAACAAGAGAAATAAAAGCCAAGTGGATAGTCATAAAATCATTAATCAATTAAAATTAGAAACATGTACCTTTAAGTCGGGCAACCAAATTTTACTTATGAAATCAAAAGCATCAAACTAGCTCTTGCTCTTATGAGCTTGCATCTTATTGACACATAATATCCAACCATATAATTTCCAAACATTAATTTGCATGTGACAAATATTTAATTATGATAAGCCCATAAGATGTACATATAACATCAATATGCAATATCATTCCGATCACTCACTCGATCACATAATTTCACTTTCCGAACTAGTATCGTCCAATCAACCTCTCTAGTGCGGACTCCGACCATGTTATTTGATTAGAAACCACTATTCTCCTTACATAGCCCTATACCATGATAGAGAACTCCAGAATGAATCAAAAATCCATATCAATTGTTCGCCGTCAAGAATTACATGGAAAATCCATGTTTGGATAGTGTAATCGCCTTAAATTCTTACCCTCAAATCTAGATCAAACAATTATGTGAACAAAATAATATACGTACAACTTACGTATTTATTTCAATTGGTTTCTCATTATTTAGATTCTTTTATTTATATTCATTTATTCATAACCATTATTCACATTGCTTTACTCATGTTCATTTATTACTTAATACACTTCTTTCAATACTAATATCATTTAAGAACCATTCCATCAAATTTTACTTAAGTTTATTATAAACATTTTATACAAACACTTCTCATGTTTATTTTCACTTTACAACTTAAGTTCATATTCATTTTAAGTCAAATTTGGTTTCATTTAAGTCCTTTCATTAATTCATTTCAAATCACAATCAATTTCATTTAAAAAACCATTTCATGTGACATAGCTGAGTTAAACTTCATTTCAAATTTGCTTTTATTAACATTATTATTCAACAATTTAAAACTTTTTTTAACTTATTATTCCTTAATTTATAAGCTACAAAACTGATTTCTTTTAATTTCAACAAAACACTTAGACAAAAAAAATTCATAATTTAAACATTATTTTATTTCAACTCTATTTTGAAATAGTACATAATATAATATATATCTACTTTTGTATAAAAAATCATATTTAGGATTTAAATCAAATCTTGTTTTACCTAAACAAATCTCCTATGGTAGCAATTCATCTGTTGGAAACCCGAAAATGAACGTCGATGATACCGCGGTGATCATCGAAATCATTTTCTAGTGATCAAAGTGAGTTCAGTGATCTCTTATTTCTTTTATAATCCTTTAAAAATATTTCTAGCCAAAATACTTTCTAAATGATACTAATATTTTTTCTTTCAAAACCTTTGAATTTTTTTTAATCACCGAGATTTAAATTCTCAATTTCTTGCTTTAAATCCACTTTTATTTATAACCCATATTTATAAACACACTTATACAATTTCATTTCCTTTTCATTTATAAATCACATTTATAAGCGATACTTATATAATTTCATTTCCTATTTAATATCATTTCACAAATGTTAATTATTTTAAATATTATCAATACTCTATAATTCATATTTATAATATATAACTATTTTTTTTACAAATGTTACATTTATTTAGATTATAATAAACGACTTTTGTCAACATTATACCCTAAATCCAACCAAAAAAATAACATATATAACTATAATAATTTGTGAAAAATTATTCCTTTATACATAAAATATAATCTAGGTAAACTTATTTCATCGACCCACTTTCAAAACAATACCATGTCGAGTTGCCATGTTCGAGCGTTTAAAGATCCCTATCAATAACATTAGCTACTTGTATTGACCAAAATCCATAAGCCACTTAACTAATCCATCAACACAATATAAAACATTCTTATATCACTAATAAATACGTGCTCACATATATACACTCAAATTCACGATAAGGCATTCCATTACCTTATCTTTTGATGAGTTACCTCATCAAAGCCAAGGTTCTCGCTTAACCTCGCTTTAATACCAAGTATGACAACCCGCTAATCCGCACAATTCAGACTGGCAATAAACCACACATGTCTAACCCAAATTGGAAGGAAAGATGGATGGTTATCGAAAAGAAAGAAGAAAGAAGAAAAGAAGAAAACTAAACAACACAGAATCTCACAAAGGAACGAATGATCTATAACATATGACAAATCGTTACCCAAAGAAAAATGTATTATATATTCACTTATCAGAGTATGCTAACCTATTTTAGCCCAGACAGTTATAACAGCATGTTTTTACAATTGCGGATAAATACAATCAAAGGATAATACAGTAGAGCACAAAGAAATACATAAATACGTATTGACCTCCAACTCATCTCCTGAGCTCTAATGCATCCAAAGCAATCTATAAATATGCTCGGTCTGACCCATACATTGAAAGGGAAGAACGTCAGATCAGTCTGGTAAACCAGCGTAAGAAATAAACACACCAAATGGATTTTAAATGTTTATCCAAAAACCTTTAAAATAAAGGTACCTCGTAAGACCATGCCGCACATAAACAGGGACGGGTATTTAACTTACGATAACCAAAACATTTTCTATATAAAATCCATTTATATTATAATAATGTCTAGGGGCAAAGTAAAATATGAATATAGTTGAAATGCTTGCATCTCACATTTTAGCATACTTAGGCATAAGGGAATCCATAAAGCTCGTATTGAAGAATGGATTACATACTACGATAAGATAAGGAACTACCTTCCAATAGTACATCTCTACATAAAATGCACCGGGGTCCGACAAAAACATCTTGTACCCTTACCATATAGGACTAGCCTACCACTTGACTAGTAGTACTTAATATGATCTCCCTACTTTGGGCCCCAAAGAGTACTTGAGCATATAGTAATCAATCTAGATTTTGGGATGACCATCCTCTGATGGGAGCGACCCACGTGGCCCTGCTGCATGTCTGATTTTTGTCATTTCCTGATTGACGAGGGTTTAGGCTTCATTTTACCTTTATATAGCACTTACCACTTGGTATGCTAACACCGCCCTCTAGGCAACAATGCAATGCCAGCATTCATCAATACAAGTTGTGCACGAGATGGACAAACCAAAGGCACTACATCCATTTTAGAATCACCCTCAGGATTAGTAACAAGCAGCCCTTGCACTTCAAAGAGCTACGTCTTCAAATTCTATCATCTCCGGGATGGTTTTACTTCGAAATGCTTGAGTTGGATCGAAGTGGTTTTTCGGATAACAAATCTAATCTCGATCTCTTCGAAACAACATTTGATAGTTTTGGTAAACTCAACCCGGTTGTTTAGGAAATAAATAGTCAAAGATAAGAGTGGAGATCACCTCCTAACCTTAGTGGATGAATTTACTTATTATTTTTCCTAGGAGAACGAAAAAAAAATTATACGCACAGTACAACAACATCGAAGATGACTGTGCCATATAACTTACGTGTTTCTTACAAATATTTCTAGAGCTACGTTTTGGTCTAGATTTGATAGTCGGTTATTTAACTACCAAATAATAATCATTCAAACACAAATTACATTTCCCATGAAACTCACTAAGCCTTTCCAAAAATTAATCTTTTATTAATTTAAAATCACTTTTCAAATACGTGAAAATCACTTTAATATACTTATCCCAACAGGATAAATATATTCACGAAACACTTTATTTTCAAAGCTTAGAAAAATACTTTTCCTCATACTTATAAAATGGTATAAGCATATTCACCAATACTTAGAAATATATCCTATTTAAAAAAATCACATTAAAACGATCTGACCCAAATATCATTTAAACGAAGATATAATCACCCAAAGAATACCATACATTCTAAAATCCCTTTATTTTCAAAATATATCCCATAAATTCCAAATCTATTAAAAAAATTCTTTACAAATTTTCAAGTTCATTTATAAAATTAATATTTTATGAATCTCAAAACACCATTTATACAATTTCTCTTTTTAAATCGCTAATTGTTATAAATATCTTTTCAAATTTCAAACCTCTTTTAGATTTATAAACTCCTTTAACATATCCCTTTATAAAAAGAAATCCTTTTACAACAATTTATTATATAATTATAATAAATTAATAAAGTATCTTCACACCTTTTAATAATATAATAATAAACTTAAAAGTATTGTTAATAGTATAATAATAAACATTTAAACTTTCCAAATAATATAATAATAATTAACTTTTAAATCATTTTAAATAATTCAATAAAATAAAATAACTTTAAACAATCTTTTGAATTAAATTAATTACCTTCAGTAATATTATTAACGAAATAATCATCTAGCTTTAAATAACTAATAATAAAATAATTTATTATCTTTAACAACATTAATAAAATAATTAATTTTAAAATATGATAACTTTATTAAATTAATTTTACAAAAATATTTTGTAAAATAATAATTAAATAAAACATTTTTACATAAAATTATTAAATTTGAGGTTAAACAAAATCCATAATTTTTCAAATCTAGAAAGTGGCTCAGTAAGCCTAATGGTACGTAAACAATGCACCATTAAATTCAATTTAACTTCTCAAGTTAAATTACCGATATTTGCATAATTAAGCATATATGTAAACCAGTTTCAAAATTAACAATCAATTGTTAACACATTACATATATAGTGTTAATCAACTAACACTCAAACGAATGTCCCAATTTATATAATAATAAAACGAGGATTTATTCTGCTAATCAAATGTCATTCAAAATAAACCCTTCAATTTATCATTAGTTGATGTTTATTTAACCAAATAGATGACATCCGAGCAATATGCTTAAATTAACTACGTTATTATTTAAAATAATGTAATTATTAAATTAGTATTTTTTTGCAAGTTAAGCGGGGTTAAACTGGGCCCCTACCAGGTTTATTATTGAAAGAAGAACATACAAGCAAGAGAACACACACTACGAAGAAGGAAACAGAAAAGGAAAATAGAAAGACAACACAAGAGACAAACAAACAATAGAAATGGAAAGGCCAATATAAGGAATGAACTATGGAATCCATGGTTCAAACTGTTTGTCGAGAAACCTGTGCTTGATGTCATGCATCCCCTTCAAAATTTCATGCTTTAAAACAGTCCAAACCATTTCCTTGCTGTCCCAATTTATATAATAATAAAACGAGGATTTATTCTGCTAATCAAATGTCATTCAAAATAAACCCTTCAATTTATCATTAGTTGATGTTTATTTAACCAAATAGATGACATCCGAGCAATATGCTTAAATTAACTACGTTATTATTTAAAATAATGTAATTATTAAATTAGTATTTTTTTTGCAAGTTAAGCGGGGTTAAACTGGGCCCCTACCAGGTTTATTATTGAAAGAAGAACATACAAGCAAGAGAACACACACTACGAAGAAGGAAACAGAAAAGGAAAATACAAAGACAACACAAGAGACAAACAAACAAAACAGAAATGGAAAAGCCAATATAAGGAATGAACTATGGAATCCATGGTTCAAACTGTTGTCGAGAAACCTGTGCTTGCGGTCATGCATCCCCTTCAAAATTTCATGCTTCAAAACAGTCCAAACCATTTCCTTGCTACTGCATTTCCCTTCAAAAACTCTCATATTTCTTTCCTTCCATATGACCATTAGTAGCTTCTTTAGAATGAAGAAAAAATAAAGTTTTAATTCATCCTTCCACCTAACAGTATTCTCAATAAGCATCCAATAATTATTGGTGATGGGAGTAGGAATCATCCTCTGTATACATCTTAACAGTTTGGTCCATATATGAAGTACAAAAGGACATTCAAATATTATCCCCTGTAAGCATCCAAATTAGTATTATTTTATCACTTCATATATTATCCATTTCCAAAAATGGTAATTTATCCAAACCAAATAATTAGTAGTTAAAACATTCAAATAGACAACAAATAATTTTTATGTACTATAAATCATTACTGATTAACCAAATTTAGCGAGTTTAACTCACCATAGTTTCAATTGTCACCGAAGCGTTGTGGTTCCGTTTAAAATCGCGTTCGATTCTAGTGCAAAATTCCAATAGCTCCAAATTTAACCAAATTGATTTCGAAGCATGGATATTGTCGATACGAGCACAACATGATTGGCTACATTCGATTTGAATCTAATATGAACAAGTTATGCGATTTATAAAATTTAGGAATTAAATTATATAATTAATTAACTTAATTACATTACCAAACCATTCATTGTCGTTTAAAACAAACCCCCCAATAATACTTCTTTTCCCAAGCAGCTCAAGCATCAGATATGCACAACTATAGGGCTGTCAATGGATACCCTGAAAGTCAGAAAGCCATCTGCATCCGAAAAGCGGATAAATATCCGATATCCGGAGAAACAGATGTAGATGCAGATACGACGACATCCGCATCCGAAAATTATCCATCCAGTTTTTTTCCAAAATTGTGATTCAAATTATGTGCATTTTGGTGCAGTGGATGATATTTATTTATTATTTTGTTAAGTTAATAGTTTATATTATATACGCTTAATGCTTATTAACTGCACGAAACAATCTATTATCACCATATTTGTTAAATTTTTAACACTTTTATAATCAATGAGATTTAGATTAGACATATGTTCCAGTTATCGCTGAAGCATTCTAGTTCCGTCTAAAATCAAATAGCCTTCGATTTTAGTGCAAAATTCTAGTAGCTCCAAATTCAACCAAACCAATTCCAAGGCGTAGTTATTGTCGATATGAGCGTAATGCGATTCACTGCATTCGATTTGGATCAAACATGAACAAGTTATGCGATTTATAAGATTTTGGAATTAAATTATATAATTAATTAACATAATTACATTACAAAACCATTAATTACCGTTTAAAACAAACCCCCTACTGATACTTCTTTTCCCTAGTAGCTCCCGCATCAGATGTGCACAACCACACCCATCCTATGCACGCCAACATCCCATCATCCTTCTTGTTCATGCCAACATCCCATCACCCTCGGTAATCGAAAATTGAAACCGACCTCCTCACCATCGTTTTTTCCTACTTCACCTCACCACATCGACCACCACCGATTCATATTCACTCCACTAGGTCAAAACGCAACCGTACAGCAGCCCATGTCGCCCTCCATGGATCGTTTCACCACCTTTCACCGCGCACTATAGAAATTTCACAAAACAAGTCCCTCCACGTCGAGAACTCAACGCCATCCTCTGATTCAATTATCAATCCTTAAATCCAAGTTTATACTAAAACCTATCTTTCTACGATTACTGATTGAATATGTCGAACCCCTCTTAAACTAATTGCACATCATCAAATTCATACCAAAAGTAGACCTAGGATCAAGGATTCCAAAGCAACATGTTATAATTTTAGAGGAGAATATGATTTGTTTTCAATTTTTATGCATCATCCATTTTTCTCTCTTGTTTTTAAAAAACGAATAAAGAAAAGAGGAGCACGTGGAAACAATAGAGGGGCGGATCTGAGAAATGGGTGCTTGCCTTGTACATCTCTAGTTGTGATTATAATTAAACTTTCCAGCATCAAGCTGCACTGCTTTCCGTTCGCATACGAACCCTGAATCGAGAAAAAAAATACAATCATGCTCAGAACTGTGACGTGACCCCAAAACAATATTAATACACGCCAGTTATCGAGTTTTGTAAAATCACAAAAATTTAGTCGTTTGTCGATAAATTGTCTAACGAATAATATCAATATTTTCCAAGTTAAAAATTGTGGAAAAATCAAAAGGTCAAATTAAAAATACGTCAATAGAAATTGAGTGGTTATATTAAAAGTAATTTTTTTTGATTATTTGTTCGAACTGTTTATTCCCATAAATAAATTTACAGATTGAATTCACTATCTCATTGGTTTTTGCTTCTGCTTTAGATGCCTCATCCGCCTCATTGGTTTCTAAAATACCTTCTACTACTGATTCTCTTAATAATCCATTTAGGTAAAACTTGATTGCAAATACCCATGCCCCTAATCTGCTATTGGTAACTCCAATTATGTTATTGGTTAGTCGTTTATGTTTAAGAAGATGATTAGAAACTTAGGCTCTTTTACCTCTAAGAAATACATTGATGATTAGAAACTTAGGCTCTTTTACCTCTAAGAAATACATTGTTAATTTTACCGATGAAACTGTTGTAACGATCCAAAATTTCTGTAATTCGATATTCATATATTTAATTGATTTGAAATATTAAAAAGTAAATTTTATAAGCTGAATAACTTATATATCGAATATAGTGATTTAATTGGATAATTAAATCAATAATTTAATATTTGAAATTGCTGAAATAATTGAAAATTGGATATAATGTGAATTAAAATGATTTATAACGTTGAATTAAATTATATTTGAATTAGAATGATGTTAGAGAACTTTTGAAATTGAATTAAAAGTTAATTTATGGAAACTGAATATTTTAACATTTAATTAATGAGTGAAAATAGTAATTTTTCAAACAGTCTCAGATTCCAACATAACTACTTTTATTGGATCTGTAATATTATATTATTGTAAGATTTCAAATTTTGTGTCAATCGGGTTTACGGTTTGTCCATGCAAGCTAAAACGCTTAGAAATTTTTTAAGTGAAATTTTAAATTTAAATAAGTCAATTTGAAAACCTATCTTCTAGATACGATCGAATTGGCTTCTGATATATATTCCATTATATTCAGAATAGGGGTAAAATATTATAAACGCCAGGCGGCATGCTTTGTTTGGAGTTCGAAAAATTTTCGGTAAATAGTATCATGATTTTTTTTATAAAAGGACGTTATAATTTCACATTTGCACAAACCCTGAAATAAATCAGGCCACGCCGCCGTATAACTTTTCAATGGTCGAAAATTGTTCTTCTTCTTCTTTAATTATCTTTCAATTCGTAGATAATTATGAAAAACTTCCAACTACAAAATGAAAGAGCACGATGAGATCTTCGTAACAAACGGTGGCGAACGTCTGAAATGCAACGTGGAAAGAGGGATTGGCTCGCATTCATTCATCGATTTGGCATGATTTTTTGTGCATTTACATGACCGAGTTGCATGTGGTCTAGGGCGGGGGTAGAGCTCGGATTCGGCTTCGTGATGGAGGTGGCTGTTCGACAAAGGGACGAACGTGAAGGTGAATAATTCGATGGAAGATATGGCGGCCGTGGGTTCTTCGACCTAAAGGGTTTCTCGTGTGAACATAGAAGGAGAAAAAGAAGATGCGGCAGTGATTGCTTAAGTAAAATCGAATGGCCAACAGTGAAAGTAGGGTTTAAAAATAAAATATAAATTGAAATTGATTTATATAAATTCGTACAAACTTCTAAATATCATAACTTTGTCATACGAGGTCCGTTTTTGACAAAACAATTTGCGTTGGGTCTGTATTGATGAGCATTACATTTTAGAGCTAGTTTGGAGTTGATTAGGGCTAGTGTAAATTTTGGATAAAATTAAACGGATGTTTAATTTTATTCGGAATAAAACACTACAACTGCTATTGGAACCAATGTGAGTATAACTCACTCTTTCTGACTCACTGATATTTTTATATAAGTGAGAAATAATATTATTTATGATGATTGATGATTTTTTGGATGATATATGATATATTATCTATATATTGATTAGTATTAGGATATATTCCTGCCTATTGGAGCAGATGAGACCTTATACGTTCCCATGTATGAGCGGATGAGCTTTTGTACGCGCATCTGCCTCGAAACGGACATTGTACACATATTCTAATATGTATATTTGTTGTAGGTGATAGGTTGGAGGGATCCAACTGGATCTCTCACCAGTATTGATTTATTTACAGATATTGCGACATATGCTATTATCATATGATATATGATGTTTTGGATGTCGTGGTTGATGTATGTAGTGCTGTTGTAGCATAGGGCCTATTTTGATAATTTAAAAATGTTAAAGTGATGATTTTCAAATTAAAAGGGATTTTCAGGTGGTTTTGAGAATATATATTTTATTGAATTTTAGAATTGTTAAAGGAAGTGAATTTATTTTAAATAAATAAAAGTTATAATTTTTGTGTTATAAAAATTATGATTTTTGTGAAATATAATCAGAATATGATTCTTGGAATATGAAGATAACTATTTTGTAAATTATTTAAATTGGGGTTTTTGAATTTATTATAAACTATTTATATATAGGAATTATAAAATTGATATTTTATAAATTAAAATATTGGTATAAAATATTGGAATTGTAAAACAAGTTTTATAAGCGTTAAAATGAAGTTATAAAAATGAATCTTATAAGTAATTAAGATTTATGAACTTGTGAAGTTATAAAGGAATGAATTGGAAAATAAATGATTTATAAGTAAATTACTTATAAATTGGATTTTAGCATGTAAATGGGATAAAAATAGAATTTGTTAATAAAGTGATTTTATATATTGACGTTTTTATAAAATAGAAAGGTGAATTTATAAACATTGTTTTATAAATCTGAAATTAATTGAATTTGATAGGTTAAATATAAAAGTTTTAAAGGAATTTCATCCACGATTTTGGACAGTGGATAATCCTTTAATAAATGCGTAGAAGTACTGAATTTGGAAAAGGAGATATATCACAATTTTGGATTGTGAATTATCCTTTAATAAATGTACAGAAATATTGGATGTGGTAAATGAAGTGTATTCACGATTTTGGACAGTGGATTAACCTTAAATAAATATGTAGAAATATTGGATTTTGTAAATGAACTATATTCACGATTTTGGATAGTGAATAATATTTTAAAGTTAAATAAATGTTTTGAAAAGTGATATTTTAATTGGAATAAAATAGTTTAAAGATGTTTTAAAATGTGTTAAGTAACGAATACATTGATTTCAACATTTATTGTTGAAATAGACATTTTCGAGAAGTAAGGAAATGATGGACTATAACACTGTTGTTATAGTAAATGATTTTCGAAAGGAAATGTTTTGTATAGTATGGGGGTTTATAAATCTATCTAATTTTCGAATCCCTATTCTGATGATTTTGGGTTGTCGTAACAATATTTTACGCAACATTCGTTTTGACCAAAATAAATGTGTTTAAAGAGAATCTTTTCCTTAAAGAATAAAATATATACATAATCATGATTTAAGTATATGGGATATTTTCCAAGTTTTGAAAATAAATTGATTTGTGAATTACTTATTATTAAATAAGTATTTGGAAATGTTTTCCAATATAGAAGTTGAAATGTTTTGAGAATATATCTTTTTAAAGATAATTTGAAGTGAATATTTGGCAAGTAATTTAATTAATAAAAGATTGATTAAAAGGGCCGAGTGATTGCATATGATGCTAAATATTTGTTTGTTTGCTTTGATAGTTAAATAACCCACTATCAAATTTTGCAATTTTAGTTCCTCGACTTGATGTGGGAAATATTTAGTCATGCACTTAGTACGTAGATTTCTGTGTAGGCTTGATTATCGTTTGTGTCGAGGGGATGATTCCTATAGTGTAGAGTATTACTCTAATCTATCGAGCTTCCTTCTTGGCCCAAAGGATAAAAAGTTGAATATTGGAAACGTGATAAGTCTATGAGACATAGTTTCTATGTAAGGTTGAGAAACACTTTTGTGTTGTTGGTGCGAAAAGACCGGGATCGATTTATCCGAAAACCACTTCGGACTAACGTATATGCGATGATTATGCAGGTTGCTTGTGATCATATTGATATTCAGGATTTTCATGGTAGGGGACTGCTTGTTGATCGTTTGGGGTTAAAATCCCAATATACATATAGTAGCAGTGGTCTCTTCATTATGAAATATCCAATGCAAGGACTATTCGCTACTAATCCTAGGGATTTCCCGACAGGATGTGGTTGGAAAGTACCTTCTGTTTGTCCTGTTCCTAGACAACTTGTATGGATTTTTGTCTGACATTGCATTTCTAAAGATTACGTACATTGGTTTTTACAAACGTACATCAGTGGTGGCGTAGAAGACAAATTCTCTTAGCTTAACACCCTCCTTGAGATGTATGAGTTTAAGGATTGTATTTTTATGGAAGGCAATTAGTAGTCAAAGGAAATGACCGTGTGGCATTCAAAGTGATGTGATATGTGATTTGTGAAAGGTAATCGTTACTTCAAGCCTCATCAATCGGAAATGACCAAAATAGGGTTAGATGCAGTACGGCTAAGTGGGTCGCTCCCAAGTAGGGTATGATCATCATCTTCTAGATATATCTTTACACGCTATAACGTCATGTATCTGATTTTTGTGGTTTGTATGCTATAAGGGCCCTCGGAAAGATCAGTAACAACCGAAAGATGACATATTCAGTACCATCTAGTTACAGAGGTGGGCCGGTCTTGTGTTGGTAGAGGGCAGATGTTCTTTGCCTTGGGACATCCATCTAGAGGTGTACCCATCGGAAGGTAGTCCATTTACCTGGTCATTTGTGTAGAAATCCAAACTCCACTACGTACCTGTCATTTTGATTGTATTACCCATTTTGGGCTATATGCTGGAATTTAATCAATGTAACAATTTCGGCTATGATTAATATTATTTTTATATACTAGACATAAGTATAATATAATAGGAATTGATATGAAATGTTTTAGTTATCGTAAGGTAAAAAAATGTCGGTGTTTATGTGTGGGCGCGTCTTAGGAGATACTTTTGTTTTGATAAAGGAACAGTTTGGTAATTTAATAAATGCACTTGAGCATGCTTCTCACGTTGGTTTACCAGAATGATCTGGGCATTCTTCCCTTTCAATGCTCAGGTCAGACCGTGCATTTTTACAGGTTTAGATTTGGTGCTTTTGGAGCTTCAGCAGGAGAGTTAGAGATCTTCATTTTCGTATACACCTATCTATTCTGATTATTGATTATCCGCTGCTTAGTTGTTTATATTATCAAGAATTGTAAGGACAAGTTATTATAACTGTCCAAACTAATAACCATTGTTTGATTGTTGAACTCTGATTGATGTATATACAGTTTCTGTTTTATAAAGATCATTGATATGATATTGTATGTTTTCTGCTGCGATGTGAGATTCTGTATTGTTCTGTTTGGTTCTATTTTATCTCTTTCTTCTCTTCACTTCTTCTCTCTTCTTTTCTTTCTCCTGACTTTCTATCAATCTGTGCTTTTTGGATCAGACATGTGTAGTTTATTGTCGATTCAAAGGGTATCAGATTTGTTTGATTATGTTCAGCATGATAGGGGGTTCTCGCTTTGTGAACAGTAATGAAGCTTAGACTCTTACCCCTACATGTCCCTAGTGTGAAAGGTTGGATGATAGTTGAGAGGCTTGCCGTAAAAGCATATCCGAGGTACCTCATGTAGTCACCTCCATGTTGAAAAGCAGGAGTGCCCCTATGTTGAAAAGCAAAAGGGTAGCGGGATGGTTGTAAGTCCAACCGGGGCGAGTCCGAAAAACCCGTTCGTGACATTTGGTATCAGAGCTTAGATTTTGTATATTCCTAAGCTTTGATGTGTACTCAATATAGATAGGGACAATAGCACCCTAGATTGAGTTTGAGTGTATTGTATATATAAGCACGTACTTGTTAGTGAATATAAAAATGTTTTATATTGTGCTTGCTTATTCATTTAGTTGTTTGTGAATTCTGGTCGGTATGTGGGACACCATATTATCGATAAGGATTTCTAAACACTTAAACAAGGTAAGTCGACATAATATCAATTTAAATTTGGTAAATGAAATAATTTTACCTATATTATATTTTATATATAAAGGAATTTTTTTAGAAATTGATAAAGTGTATATAAATTGATTGTTTGGTTGTTGAAAATGTAAATATATAAAAGTTAACAAAATCTTTTGAATAATCTAAAAAAAACAACAATTGCAAAAGAATGAAATTATATAAGCAAATGAATTATAAAGTATGGAATTATTGTTAATATGATTTACAATTGTGAAATAATCTTATATATAAGAAATGAAACAACATGAATATATTTATAAATATGAGTTATATATAAAAATTGAATTTAAACCAATTATCTGAAAATTTGAATCCTGTTGATTTTGGAAGTTGTTTTCAAAGTTAAAGAGATTATATTATTATGAATCTAAATAAGATAAAAGAATTTAGAATTAATCTTATGTAAGTGAAGAGAAATAGTGAAATTATATAAGTATGAATGTATAAATGTGATTTATAAATAATAAAAGGATTATTTTTAAAAGAATATAAAGCACTGAATCCACCACTGTTGCTGGGAAATAATAAGGGTGATGAATGCAGCATCATCAACATTATTTTTGAGTTTTAATGTGATGGATTTCTACCAACAGTAAATTGAAATTGAAGTTTTGTTGTGATAAACAAATTTGAATTTAAAATCCAAGTAGAAATTGATAAATGAAAGTGAAATGAATTTTGGACTTATAATATGAAATGATAAAAGTTTAACTTTAGTAAAGTTGAAATAAATTTGAGTTAGCATAATAAGATATATGATCTGAAATTTTTACTAAAGGAAGGTTAAATAAATTGAATTTGAACTGGATCAGGTA
This sequence comes from Allium cepa, assembly GCA_030765085.1. Classification (NCBI taxonomy): domain Eukaryota; kingdom Viridiplantae; phylum Streptophyta; class Magnoliopsida; order Asparagales; family Amaryllidaceae; genus Allium; species Allium cepa. The sequence continues at coordinate 187,580,961 of CM060934.1, forward strand.
AGTCATTGAAATTGAAATTAAACTTAAGTAATAAGTGATTATGTAATATGAATTTGAAAGTTTGAATAAATAAGTTGTATAACTTATAAAATGTGAAAAAGTAAGTAAAACCAATTGTTAAAATGGTTAAATAATTTTGTTAAGCAAAACAAAATCTGAATTGGAATAATGGTATGAATTTGGCTTAAGTAAAAGTTAAATAAAATAGAATTTGAATTGAATTAAAGTGAACTTAAGTTGTATAGTGAAAATAAATGCAAGTGAGAATGAAATGAAATTTAACATAAATGATGTTGAATGAAACTGAATTTGATATCAAAATGAATTAATAAATGAAGTGATAAATATGAATTTGAGTTATATATTGAGGTTCAACTTTAGTTGTAGAATGAATTAGCAATTGAAATAATGAATAAATGAATTGGACAAGTGAAATAAATTAGTAAATGAAATATGTATTAAATGTTAATCAACCAAATGCAAGTAAATAAGAAAATTGAATGTAAGTAAATTAAATAAATTTGGTTATGTTGGATATGCATTGGTTGTTAGATGGATGTTAGTTGATTGTATAGAAATTCATATGAAATTGAAAGCTAATTAATTAAATCGAATTTGGAAGTTAAGTGAATTTAAATAGAATTAAATTTGATTTGAATTGGAAGTGAAATAACTTGAATGTAAATTAATGAATGTAAATTAATGAATGTAAACTAATTGAAAATGAATGAATGAATATTAGTGAAATCCAATGTTAATGAATCAAATGTGATTTAATTGAAAATCAATTAATGAATATTAATGAGAAATGAATGTATATTGATTTGGTTATGAATTTACTGGATAGATATTGGTTTGTTGGATGATATTTTTTTGATGGTTGGATTTGTTGCTTTTGATTTCATTTGCTATATTTGCATATATTGTAGTTATATTGGTATATGTTGTATATTGATATTACTTTCACGTATACATGTTTCTTATGTGTTTGTTGAGTGTTTAATAGGTGCAGATGGCATATGCTACGCATTTGGAGCTCGCTTTCGCGCTATATTAGCCAATATGCTCGCTAATAATATATAAGGTACATATCTCGGATTACGTATTGTACTTTAACATTTTTTTCCCTATGGGAAGCCTCATCCTCGAAGATGAGATGTATATTTATGACATATATATATATATATATATATATATATATATGTATATGTATGTATGTATGTTGTGATCCTACTACGATCGAACCGCGCAAATGAGGCGCTGTTGAATTTTTTGAAAATTTAAAGAGTTCGAATTTTTTTGGGAATATTGGAAAATTTTGATGACCAATAATTTTGATTATTGAGTTAAAAAGTTAAACAATATTAGTTGGGTTTGAAAAAATAACTAATCATGATTTCAAAACTTAGAAAAGTTTTTATAAGAAGTTTAACTATTGGAATTTGGAAAAGTTAAAAGGCTAAATGAATTTGAAATCTAATTTGAACTAATTGTTTTAAAAAGTTAATGGATTTTGTAGCTTTTTCTTACTTGGTAATTTCGAAGACGAAATTCTTTTAAGTAGTGGTGTGATATCCTGTAAATTTCTAGGCAAATAAATAATGTATTAATCTTCTTTAATAATCAAAAATTATACTCTTTTTTCCTATAGAAAATAAAATAAGTATTAATTTGGATTTATATAAGTAAAATTTTAAAAAGAGAGTTTGAATTTGAAATTTCAAGTGTAAACCTTTTCAAAATAAATTGAGTTTAAAATGATTTGTATATATGATTAGTTTCGTATCATTGTCTTTAAAAGGTTTTATAGGTATAAATGAATAATATCAAACTCGTATAATTATTTTAAGTGTGCAAATGGATTTTTATTTTATTTTCTTTTCAAATTACATAAATAAATAAAGAAAATTTAAAACAATACATATTAAAAACATTTATATATATAACTAAATTAAAAATCTATTAATACACATGTTAACTAATAACATTATCAAATTAACAAGTGTTAACAAAATTAGATAAGGTTAATTACAAGTGTCCCATTTCCCTTTTATTTTTAAAAATATTTACTAAAAATATATTTAACAGCTTATATTAACATTTTCAATTCTTTCCTTCATTCTTTCTCTGTTCTATTTTTCCAAAACAAAACTAAGAAGAAAGAAATAACCTTTTACTTAAAATCATGTAAAACAAAATCCAGTAAAACAAAAATCCAAGAAATTCAAGCATTTCATCCAATTTACCAACTGAAGCAAGATCAATTCAAGTAATTCTCATATTAGTAGGCAAAGCTAGTCTAGAGCAAGATCAAGTTTCCAGTTTCAAAAAAATCAGCAACCTCCTGTTTTAAACCATCCCAGGCTTCCTTTGTTGACTGTGAGTAAAACCACCTGTTAAACTAGAATCTATTAAGATATCTGGATATTTGTGATTAACACTTGAAGTTTAATGATGATAAGTGCTTGCATGGATATAAATATTATTGTCTATATAATTGTTGTGGAGATAGACGTGCATGTCTAAGAACAGGGAAGGGATACCTCTGTTCATAATTTTTAGGTTTTAAAAACCTGATCTAAAATCTATAACATCCCTCCAAACAAAATTTAACTTTAATCTCTGAATGAAAAGTATTGATATGGGTATAACTTTATTTTTAAAAATAGATTCAAGGGAAAATAAAATATTTTAAAAATGGAAATATGCGGTGGAAATCAGAAATGGGTTAGAAATTGATCGAGCTTATTTCATCTTTTGAGTTTATAATCTGATTTGTTATACGAAATGATGATTTTTAAAAATATAATCATGAATTTTAGGTTTTAAAATTGTGAGATATTGCGAGTTGAACGTGGTTGGTGTTTTCGTCATTTTCTAGTGAACGGGTTGATCTGGGTGATCGAGTTTCATGCTGGAGGTAGCTCGTTGATGGGTGGTGGCGGAAAAAATGTAGGGTGAATTTTCTGATCACCGTGGTTGGCGGGCGACGCTGATTTGGGGTTTAGCGGTAGTTTTTGTTCATCATTGTTGTCATGGTGTTTTCAACGTTGGAGATGGACCGGGTTCGATCGCGATGGGGGGAAATCGAGGCAGAAGTAGTTGCATAGCTTCTGATTGATGGGCGAGGAATCTTGTGGTCGAGAGCAACGGCGAAGGTGGGATTTTCTTTCGAAGGTTTCTGTTCCTGTTCGACAATATAGGTTCGATTTTGATTTCGAGCTTGATGCTCGGGTGGAATGGTCAGAATCGATGGTAGGGTTGGTCGAAAACTTGTCGACGGTAGAAGGAGGGGTCAGATCGTTGGCGATCTCCTGTACACGTGCCCATGTGTGTCTGATTATCCATTTTTGTTTCGAAGAAGGAGCATCTTTGGGTGGGAGCTCGGGGAAAGATAGGGATTGCACGAGTCTGGCTTCGGGGTTTAAGAGGGTTTGGTTGTTTTTAATATTTGTAGTTTTCAAAATAAAATCAAACTGAGAAAAAAAAAAGGAATTTGACTCAGGGAAATATTGGATAGGCTCGGGTGAGAATCGGGTTGGACCCGGAGTAAATTTATCAGCTTTTAAAATTTAAAAATAAGCAAGTTTTTTTTAAAATTTAAAAATGAATCTTGTTTGAACTATTTCTTAAATCTATTGTTTATATAATACATGTTATTAAATTGTGGATTTAAGAAAATTATATAATTTGTTTAACTTTAATTTGATAAGTCAAAATTTTTAAGTTATTTTAAAACTTAATTAAAAAAATATATTTAAATGTTAATTTAAAAGTATAATGTTTTAAATACATATGTTAATGATAATTAAGTTATTAATAAAACAAATGATTTATCTTAAAGATAATTAAGGTTTTAATGATTAATGATAAATCAAGTTAATAACTAATGAGGTAATGATAAAGTAATTAATTTATTAAGTAGATAATTAGATATTATTAATTAATAATTAGGGTCATTTAAGTAATTAGTATAATTAAGCATTAATCGATTAAGTAATTAGAGCTTAATTACTTAAATAATGATTACTTAATGTAAGTAATTAAAGAATTAAACCGTTGAGGGTTAATTAATTTAACTAACAGTTCAATTAATTAGCTCTAAAGTCAATTCATTCTCTCATCTCATGTCTGTTCCTCTCGTACTGTCCCATGTCCTTAACCATACCCCTTCTTCTGCCATCGCCGCTACCAACTCCAACTCCAACAACCCCATCATCTCTGTCCTTCCACTACCCTCTGTAACTACGCCTCCTTGTCCCTTCGACCCAGCTCTTTCTTCACTGGTAGCTGTCAGTGTCCCTACTCCTCCTGTTCCCCCACCACCTGTCCCCCCTGACCTTCTTCCTACTCAGTCTTCTTCCATCCCTCTTCCATCCTTAATCAATGTCCCGTCTCCTCCATCGCTAGGTGAACAGAAATGGACTTCACTTTTTAAGCATAAACCAAAGAATGCTGGGAAGTACATCCCTGTTGATCTGTATCCTGAGTATGATAACAACATGTTGGTGCCTCCGAAGGAAGTTATAGATGCTGGTGCATTGATCTGGAAAGAATCCCTGGTTGGCTTCTTCCTAGACATGCCTCTTTCGTACACGGCGGTTATTCATAAGCTGAAGTTATTATGGAAACTTAAAGGGTCGGTCAATGTTAAATCTGATGGTACAGTTTTTTTTATTTAATTTCTCTTGTGATGAAGACAGAGAAAAAATCCTTCAGAGTGACCCAGTTATAATAAAGAACAAGATGTTCATCATAAAACCTTATGACGCTGCTGTTAGTAACATTAGCGGCTCTGTCACCGCGGTTCCAATGTGGGTTCATTTATATAATCTGCCTTTATATGCCTGGTCTCCTCTTGGGATCAACTGGCTGAGTAGTCACCTTGGCAAGCTGCTGTGTATGGATGAAATGACAGAAAAACAAAACAGAATGAGCTATGCAAAGTGTTTAATAGAAGTAAAACCAGACAAAGAGCTACCATATGAATTCTTGGTTAAACTTGTAGAAGGAGGATTTCAAAAAATTTATGTACAATATCAATGGAGGCCTGATGTTTGTATGCATTGCAAGAAATTTGGACATGCTACTGAATCCTGTGATGATGAAGTTACTTGTGAACCAAACAAACTGAATGAAACAAAGAAAAATGAAAGACGACCTACTAAAGAGGTTAATGTGAACAGAGTTCATGGCATTAGCAACTTCAATCCCTCCCAAAAGAAGAATGTTAGGAGTTGGCAGAGAGTAAATAAAAAGAAAATAGACAATGTAATAAGAGATAAAGAGAAAGATATAGTTAGTGGGGAAAAGGAAAAAGAGGACACTGAGGTAGAAATGAACAGTGCTGAAGAAGAACACAAAAATGAAGAGGGGGACAAGCAAGAGCAGGAAAATGATAATTGTAAAAATAGTAAAGAGCCTGGTGAATTAATCTACGATGAAGAAGAAGATATTAGTATTTCACCAGAAGCAGAAGAGGATAATGAAATAGGAATAGGGAGAAATGTGAAAACAGTTGTTGTTGAAGCAGTTGAAGATATATTGTTAACAAATAAATTTGATGCTTTGCTGGAGCTTGAAGATACTGACACAATGATTGATGTGCAAGAGGAAAATACTAAAGATACAGAAGAAACAGATGATGAATTAAGGGAAATGCAAGAAAAAACTCCAAGTAAAGCAGAATGTACACATAAACAAGGGGAACAAAGCAACAACAGTTTGAAACATGTCAAGTTATTGAAAAGAAATCTAACTACACAGCAAGAACAATATTCAGAAAGCAATACTGAAATCAACAAAGGAAATATAGAATGTGGAATAGAGAAAAATAGAGTAAATGAAGAAGGATCAAGCTCCAGAAGTAGGAAAATCAAGAAGAATGAAAACAAGAAAAACAAGAATGCTAAAGATACAAATGAAAACATGCACAAGGTACATAAGACATGCATAGGAGACCCAAACCATCAAACTGCAACTGTATCACCTCATAAACAAAATCAAACCAATCCTTACTCTAATATCATCCCACCTACGGCATAAACCTCCCAAAACGACTATTCAAACCATCTCATCCTCTCTTCAATCTCCCCATACCTTACCCAATCAGCCACAACTAACTTCCCCAAAGGATGGACCACTTAACAATGAAGTGACCCCACTTTCAGCTACTATTCCTAATTACTTGTCATCGAAGCATGCAGTAACAAGAAAAATGAAGATAGAAATGCTTAATGCCTGTGTCCTCTGATGATGTCCACCATTGGAGCATGGAATATTCGTGGGGGGCACAACATGATCAAGCTTGATCAATGTAAACAACTCATAGCTTCAAACAATTTATCTCTTCTGGCAATTCTTGAAACTAAGCTAAATCTTCCACTGACTCTTAAGGCTACTGAATACATAAATAAAGAGTGGAAGCTTATACACAATTTGAACGAATCTCCTTATGGGAGAATAATGATCCTATTTAATCCCCTTCACTTCCTTCTTACCACTATCCTCTCCACTGACCAAATGATACACTGTCATGCTCTAGACATCAATGATAAAACATCATTTTATGTTACCATTGTTTATGCGGCTAACTCTGCTGCTGCTAGAGGATCCCTACATGCTGTCTTTCCTTCTCTTCGGCAGAGTTCCCACCCATGGTTAATTTTTGGAGACTTTAACTGCTGTTTAAACCTCTCTGATAGAGTAGGAGGGAATCCCCTGTCCCTCAACGAAATTCAACCACTTAATGCTACTCTTATAGATGCTGATCTTATACCAGTGAAATCTGTAGGGATGCAATTCACTTGGAATAATAAAAGAAGAAATGGTGTCAGAACCTTTTCACGTATAGATCACACCTTCTCCAATCAAAAAGCCCTTCTCAAATGGCCTCTCCTGTATAGTTACCTTCCCCCCCCCCCCCAATCCTCTCAAACCACTCCCCGCAAATTATCCACCTTCGAGAAATGGACATGAGAGGGAAAACAAATTTTAAATTTTTTAACTCTTGGGCTCTTGAACCTGACTTTAAACTTACTGTTTCTAAAGTTTGGAACAAGACAAAGAGAGGTAATCATTTATTTGTTTTGCAGGAAAAATTAAAAGAAATGAAGGCAGTGTTGAAGCAATGGGCATATAAGAAGTACGGTAAAGGAGATAGTCTGAGTGCCTCTATTTTGTTGAAGCTTGTTGATACGCAAAAGGCTATGATGACTGATGTTAATGACCCTCAATTATCGGCTACTGAAGCAACTCTTTCCATGCAATACTATGATGCGTTAACTAAAGAAAGTGAGATGATACGGCAGAAGTCTAGAATTAAATGGTGGGATAAAGGTGATAGAAACAGTGCTTATTTTCATGCCAGTCTTAAAAGCAAGCAGTGTAAAGAAAACATAGTTACTATTGTTGATGAACATGGTGTGCTTCAATCTACTGCTGATGGTGTTCAACAAGCTTTTGAACAATACTTCACATCCATGTTTGGTAACTCTGATAACTTCATTCCTGATATTCATACTATACCATCAGACATATTGCCAAAACTTGAACAAAATGAATATAATTATCTCTGTACTAAAGTAACCCATGATGAAATACATGATGCTATGTTCTCACTTAAAACAAACTCGTGTGGTGGTCCTGATGGTATGAATGCTTGTTTCTATACCACTTGCTGGTCCATCGTATCTACTGATGTATGTAATGCCATAACCCTGTTCTTCAAAAAGAGTAAACTCTATCGGTCTTTTAACTACACTAATATTGCATTAGTCCCCAAGATCAAGAATGCTCATGATGTTAAATACTTTCGTCCTATATCCTGTTGTAATACTATTTATAAGTGCATCTCTAAGATTATCGCTACAAGATTAAAATCGGTGCTCCCCAATATTATATCTAACAATCAAGCAGCTTTCCTTCCTGGGAGAAATATTCTTGATCATATTCTTTTAGCTCACGAACTATTAAAAGGATACAACAGTACAAATTCAGCCCCTAAAGCGATGATGAAACTTGACATCATGAAAGCCTTTGATATGTTGCAATGGGATAACATCGTTCGCATAATGGGTTATATGAATTTCCCACCGCATTTTGTTTCATGGGTTTACGAATGTATGTCAACTCCTACTTATTCGATCAACATCAGTGGTGTGATGAAAGGATTTTTTGGAAGCAAACAAGGAATTAGGCAAGGGGATCCGTTATCTGCATACATTTTCATCCTGGTAATGGAGCTGCTAACTAGGATGATTAATGAAGCAATACAACATGAAAAATTTAAGCTCCATCCGAAATGTAAAGATCCCCAAATATCAACCCTCATGTTCGCTGATGATCTTGTTTTGTTCTGTGCTCCAGAACTTAACATTGTTCAGAACATAATGAATATTCTCAAGCATTTTTATACTATGACAGGCCTTAAAGTTAACATCCAAAAATCTGCTATCTCTGTTGCTGGAGTGAATATGCAGCAGATTTCTCAGATAGCAAATATCACTGGATTAACTCTTAACCTATCCAATGCCTCGTACCTTGGTCTGCCTCTAACTTCTTCCAAGATTACTACTAATCAGTGTCTACCTTTGTTTCAGAAAATTACTTCTAGAATGACTAATTGGACCACCAGGATGCTGAGCCAAGTTGGTAGGCTAACTCTTATCAAGTCTATCATCTTTGCTATGCAAGTGTACTGGGACAGAACCTTTGTTCTCCCCTTCAAATTAATTAAGATGATCAGAAGTGCCATTATGAGATTCTTTTGGACTGGCAGAACCATGGGAAGATACCTTGCTCCTATTAAATTCAGTTCTCTTGAGATTCCTTTTAATAAGGGAGGGCTTGGTCTTTTCAATCTCAAGCAATGGAACAAAACTGCCTTTGCAAAACATATTGATACACTGTTCAATTACCCAGATAGCTTATGGGCTAAGTGGTCTGAAATGAATGTGATTAAGGGTAAAAATTTATGGAATATGAATAAGCCTCAGAAATTAAGCTGGACATGGCAGTGCATATTCAAACTTAAGGAGTATGTTCTCCCTCTTATACAGATGAATACTGACCCTTTATATAGAGTTAACTTCTGGGATGATCCTTGGCTCGATAAGGGTTATATTTTTAGACGGAAACTTTCATACAACGAAATTATTCAAACTGGAATTCATCTATCTACGAAAGTCATGGATGTTCTTTACATTTTTCAGGGAGTAGGTAAATATTCTTCCAATCAGCGTGTTCAGATTATTTGGGATAAGATAAGAAATTTTACCCCTTTACATTCTACTTCTGCTAGAATTATATGGGGAGAGAAGAAAGCTGCATATAAAATTGGTGAAGCTTATGAGTATATGCAACGAAACAGTGACGTACCATCTTGGACTTGGTGGAAGAGTGTTTGGACTACTGACAGTAGTATGCGTGAAAATTTATTACTGTGGAAGGTACTGAAGCGTGCTATATTAACTAAGGCGAAATTAGCTATTATGGGAATGAATATGGATGTGTTATGCCCATTCTGCAGTGAGTATGTTGAAACTGCTGAACACTTATTTTTTGAGTGTGAATTAATTATGCAAATCTGGACTGATACCATGGTGAGCATTGATGGTAACAGTCCTTCTCTTGACAACATTGTCGAGTGGGATCGTATCCAATCTACGACAGGGGGTAAGCAAATGCATAATAGAATCTTCACTATGGTTCTGAAAAGCTTCATATATGCAGTTTGGAAAGAACGTAATACAAGAATTTTTGATGCAATTAATGGAAAGTCTGATGCTACTTTCAAACTTTGGATAAAGCATGAAGTCAAATGCTCCCTGGAAATGCTGTTCGTTCATGATCCTGGGATAGCCATGATACTGCAACTGTAGTGTTTTTTTTTCCTTCTGTCTTTGTATTTTTTTCTGTGTCTTCATGTGTGTGTGCTGCTCTATGTTCCTATGTTTTCTTTGTGCTTGCTCCTGTTCTGTAAGTGTTTGTTCTCTTCTGTGTTTTAATAAATGGTCGGGGACCAATTAACCCCATCGGCCTTGCCAAAAAAATTTAATTAACAGTTAAAGGTTAAATTTATTAATAATCATGGTAAATTAATGGATGTTAATTACCTAAGAGGAGTAATTAAGGATTAATTAATTAGTGTAATTAATTAAAGGATTTATTAATTAAGGAAAATAATTAAGGGTTAATTAATTAATGAGTGTGATTAATTAGAGGATCATTAATCAATGTCCGTGGTTAAAGAATAATTAATTTGAGTAAATAATTAAGGATAAATGTAATTAATATTGATTGGGTAAAGGTTAATTAATTTGTATAATTAATTAAGGGTTATTACTTAATATAATGAAAGAATAATTAATCCAGGGTGATCAATTAAGATGGATAATTGAGAGATGATTAACTAATTGGTTTGAAATTAATTAATGTTATGTAAAGGTAATCTAAGTGATTGAGCTTAGTAATTTAATTAGAATTAATTAAATTAATTTTGGAAGTGATCAATTTTGCTTATGATGATTGAATGATGTCAAATGCCTTGAATTGGTTGATATCTCTGATATGAAATGTATAGTGATATGATATGTTTGGGTGAATATTGATAATGTGGTTATCTATCGATGATGAATTGCTGTGGGGAAAGTGACATCTTGTATTTAAAGTTGAATTGAATTACACCTGAATAATTTGGGGTAAGATGGTAATGAATTCGAAGAGACCGGGGTCGGGTATCTGTAAATACCCAAACACACTTCGATTAGTAAAATACAATGATTCTTTATAGATTGATATGTGAAATCAATAAGCTGAAATGGAATAATTTAAATGACTGGACCATTTAAATCTAAGTAAAGGTACTTAGGGATTGATTGTGAATATAAGTGTTGACTATAGCAAGTTGTTAACTTGTAGTGATGAACGAGTTACCCTGGTTTTAAGTAAATTTTATGCATTAGTATTTCTTGTTAGATGGGTTTACTCATGCTGGTTTCCAGCCTAACCTGGGTGTTACTTTGATGTAATGCTCGGGTCATACCGAGTATTACAGCTTTTCAGGTAAGGACGTTCTGGATCTCAAGAGGCGAGCTGGATGGCAGGAACACAAGGAGTGTATTCCGCTTATCGTTGTTTATCTGGCACAAGTTATTATACTGTCCAGTTTTTGTGAGATTGAATGTAACTCTGATGTATTGATGTAAATTAATAGATACAGTTTCCTTTGTATAATTATTTTTATTTGATATTATATTTTGATCCACTGCGAATGTGAGAATCTGTATTTTTATCTTTCTGTTTCTTCTTCTTTTATCTCTTTTCTTCTTTTCCCTAACTATCTGGAATTTTCGAGATCGAAAATTCTGGCTCGTTACATTTGGTATCAGAGCTGAAGGTTAAGCAAGAACCTTGGCTCTGATAGGTACTCATTGAGGATAGGGTCAGTAGGACCCTAGAATGAGTTGACTGTATATACATACATACATATATATATATATGAGAGAATACTTGTTATTTTCTTATATAATGGTTTTAAAATAGTTTTAAAAATGAATGATTTTTATAAAAGCTTATATCAATATGAGGAAAATTTGTCGTTGGTTCTTGAAATTGAATAAGAATTTAAAGAATATATATACATATCCAAATAGAAATTGAATTAAATGAACCATACAAATAAGATGAATTAGAATTGGATTCAAACCAGAAACTAAAATGGTTATTGTGTTTAAATATGGGATTATTGTTTCCCAATGATAAAGCAAAATGAAAAAAAAATTTAGAGAAGTAAACTTTTGGAAAAGTATGACTTGTAAATTGAAGCGGGTTTTAAATGGTGAAGTTTTGAACTCTAAGTTTAGAAACATTTGAATTGTTTCAAAATGTTAAAAGAAAAGAATAAATAATATTATTTAGACTATTTTTGAATGTGATCTTATTTTAAAATAAGAAGTTGTTTGAAAACTTTAAAGGAATATGTTTTGAATTAAAAACCAAAGGTAGTTTAAAATTTTAAAATATGGCCTAGTAGGCTAAGAAATAAGCATATATATATATATATATATGTATGTATGGATATATGTAATATCATATATGATTTCAAATAAACTCTAAGGTGTTGAGTTTTGATTTTCCCTACAGTGTGATGTAAAACCCAAAATGATTTAAGTTTTGAACTTATAAGTGGGAAAGAATTTTGGAATTTGAAGTGGGAATTCAAATTTGAGTAAGGTTAATGGGATTAAATTGAGTTTAACTTAGGGAAGTTAAATGGGTTGAGTTGATAGGGAGTTATATAAGATCTCAAATGGGTTCTGGGAATGTGTGTTGAATGCTATTAATGGATGTTTTAAATGATTAGATTATTTGAAAAGAATTTAGTAATGGATTGAGGAAATATATATCCATTGCTGAAATCAAGTGGAAATAAACTTTAAATTGAAATTATTTACGCAATTTTGATTTTTGAAGATAAAAATTTAACTTGTGGAAGTGATATCACTTTGAACTTAAGTTATGGATGTTTAAAGGAACTTGGAATTTCAAATTGTTAAGGAATGGTTTCAAAATTGAAATTGGGTAATAAATTGAATGTCAAAGATTAAATTGTTTAACAAGGATTTGAATTATTATTTGAACCTAGAAATAGATTTATGGAAAAGTAAAGGCAATTTAAAATAGATTTTGAAATTTGGACTCAGAATTAAATTGTTTAAAGACTTTAAATAAAGGTTAATTTGGTTTAAGAGGTTAAACCAACATTTGAAAAATCAACTCGAATTTATATAATTTGAGATGATTTAAAGTGAAATTGAATTTGAATTAGTTCAAATTGAAACTTGGTTTGAATAATTTGGAATTGTAATTAAATTTAAATAGTTTCAAATTCAAATGGAATTTGATTTGAATTTGGAAAGAATCGAGGTTAATTCAACTTGAATTGGGATTAATTCAAACTGGAGTTGAAATGAATTGAAATTGAAAATTGTCTCAATTTGAAAATTATTTGAATAATTGAGATTGAAATCGAAGTGGAATAAAGTTAAATTTGGAGAGAGAATTGAAGTTGTTTAAATTGGTTTGAGATTAAATCAATGTTAAGAGGAAGTGAAAATTTAAAATTGAATTGATTGGAATAAAGATTGGGTAGCTGAACAGTTTGACTCTGAACTATTTTCAAACAAATTATTTTAGTATAAGCTTTCTTAAATCAATTTACTACATACAATCTTTCTTTTTAAAGCCAAACTATTTTATACTTAATTTATAATTATTTTTGAAACTATTTAACAATTTTTCAACCGTTTTATAAACTAATTACTATTTTTTAACTACTTTATAACTAATTACTATTTTACAACTCTTTTGCAATTATTTAAATTTTTTATAACTATTTGACCATTTTCAAACTATTTTACAATTACTTAACTATTTTACAAACTAATAATTATTTTTCAACTACTTATCTATTTTTTACTTTTCAAGCTATTTTCTAAGTTTAAGTTGGACAGAATTCAAGCTGCTTATGATTAAATACCTATTTGAGATAAGCATCGAGGTGATAATCCAATGGGATTTAGCAATTGTAATTAAGTGAATGAAAATCAAGATGAATGTGAATAGGAAAAGAGGATTGATTTAGCTTAAAATCAATGAAGATAAATACATAGGATGTATGTATATTATTCTATTCGCATATTGATTTGATCCAGATTTGAGAACAGAATCTCGAGATAGTATATCGATCCGAGTTGGGATTTTTCACTCGATTTTCAATGGCGAACCTGGATATGGATTTTTGATTGGTTCTAGATATTCTCTATTATAGTTATGACTATGCAAGGAGAATGATGGTTTCTGATCAAGAAACCAGATCTGAGTCCGCACTAAAAAGTCGGGTGGATGATACTAGGTCGGAAGTGAAATTGTGTGATCGAGCGAGTGATCAGATTGATGTTGCGTACGGATGGTATAAATACATCGTACGGGTTTGAATGAAATTTATTTTGGAAATTTGTGGATAAGAAATATAAAATGATTTTGAAATGGAAAGGTGTAATTGTGAAATATAAAATGAAGTAAAATAAAAATTGGATATTTCTATGATTATGAATAAAATTAAAGAGTAATCAAATTTGAATATTTGATTTGAAATAAACAAAGTTATATATATTTGTTTATATATATGATAAAACTCCCCTTGTTGAATCTATAGCCAGAAGAAAAGAGTTTTGAAAGTATTTGAAGTATAAAAAGGGAATTTATACAAGTTTGAAGTGATCCAAAGATTTTTAAATTTATACATACATACATACATACATACATACATACATACATACATACATACATACATACATAAAGGATCTTATGGGAATGATTTAGGAGAAAAGGTTTCCTTTGGAACCTATGGATTTTGGAAAGGGCTTTTAATTTTTTGAGAAAAATCAATTTTGGATATTTGGAAAGCCTAGTTTGAGAATTATTGATTTTGGAATAATCGATTTTGAGAAAAGGAGATTTATATGGGATTCATAATAGGTGTATGATTTGGAAAATACTATATGTGTATAGTATAAAGTGTTTTGAAAATGGCTCTGGAGAAAAAGGCGCTCCCTTGAAATGAACTTCTTAGAAGTACCATAGGTTGGTACTGCCATGAGCCTCAAAGGGGGAAGGCTCTAAAGTGGATCCTGTGAGGAAGTCCGGACAAACTGAAGTTCCTGAGGATTATTGGGTAGCAAAAGTGGAGGGCGCCGATGCCTACAAAGTCATTTGGGTTATGCTGTGACGACAATGTAACTCGATGTCGCTGCGATCTACTATGGACCATAGCGGAAATCGTGTGGAGGTGAGTGTAAAAGGTCGATGCTTGATTTTGCTGGGAAGGCAACGTAACATTGGTAGACTGCGATCTATGGTCGAGTGGAGTGGAGAAGTTTCATTCTTTTGACAGCGGAATTCTAGGGCGCTGATGCCTATAGTTATATGGGTTTTTGCTGTGATAGCAACGTAACCTCGGTTGTAGCTGCGATCTGTAGCGCGTTTCATGGCGTAATCGAGGGGCGCGGAGTGCCTACAGTTATCTATAGATTTTGCCGGGATGGCAACGTAACCATCGGGTTAACTGCGACCATGGATGGGTTTGATGATTTCCAGAGCATTCTCACCAAAGATATTCCCTCTATTTTCAAAAATGTTTTCTGTACTTTCAATAAAATATCTTTCCATATATTTTCACTGGATGTTAAAACAGGTTTACCAAGTACTTATAGATTTTCAGTCCTATGCCAGATCAATGTATGACCGAATTTCTATGATAACAAGGACGGACTTGTTGAAACATCGAGTTATAAAAGTATTTTTTTAAAAACTATTTTTGTAATACTATGTAGATTTTAAAAGTATTTTAAAAAAAATTCTTAATAAAAAGGGAGTTTATAGTTTAAAAATGTTCAAAGAGAAATTTATCTGATAAGTATTTTTATAAATTCTGGGTTCATTCCTTTTTGAGGACGAAAAGATTCAAAGGGGGAGGAATGTGATATCCCGAAAATTTCTAGGCAAACAAATAATGTAATAATATTCTTTAATAATCTAAAATTATATTCTTTTTCCTATAGCAAATAAAATAAGTATTAATTTGAATTTATATAAGTAAAATTTTAAAAAGAGAATTTGAATTTGAAATTTCAAGTGTAAACATTTTAAAAATAAATTGAGTTTAAAATGATTTGTATATATGATTAGTTTCATCATTGTCTTTAAAGGGTTTTATAGGTAAAAATGAATAACATATCAAACTAGTATAATTATTTTTAGGTGTGTAAATGGATTTTTATTTTGTTTTCTTCTAAAATGACATAAACGAATAAAGAAAAATTTAAAACAATACATATTAGAAACATTTATATATATATAACTAAATTACAAATCTATTAATACACATGTTAACTAATAACATTATCAAGTTAACAAGTGCTAACAAATTAGATAAGGTTAATGACAAGTGTCCCATTTCCCTTTTATTTTTAAAAATATTTACTAAAAATATATTTAATAACTTATATTAACATTTTCAATTCTTTCCTTCATTACACGTGCACGAGTGTGTCTGAGTATCCCTTTTTTGTTTTGAGGAAGAGGGTGCATCTTTGGGTGGGAGCTCGGGGAAAGATACAGATTGCACGAGTCTAGCTTCGGGGTTCGAGAGGGTTTTGTTGTTTTTAATATTTGAAGTTTTCAAAATAAAATCAAAATGAGAAAAAAAAGAGGAATTTGACTCGGGGAAATATTGGATAGGCTCGAGTGAGAATCGGGTTGGACCTGAAGTAAATTTGTCAATTTTTAAAATTTAAAAATAAGAAGGTTTTTCCTAATTTAAAAATGAATCTTGTTTGAACTATTTCTTAAATCTATTCTTTATATAATACATGTTATTAAATAGTTGATTTAGGAAAGTTATATAAATTTTTTAACTTTAATTTGATAAGTTAAAAATTTTATGTTATTTTAAAACTTAATTCAAAAATGTATTTAAGTGTTAATTTAAAAGTATAATGTTTTAAATACACATGTTAATGATAATTAAGTTATTAATAAAAGAAATGATTTATCTTAAATATAATTAAGGTTTTAATGATTAATGATAAAGTAATTAATTTATTAAGTAGATAATTAGAGATTAATAATTAATAATTAGGGATTATTTAAGTAATTAGTATAATTAAGCATTAATCAATTAAGTAATTAGAGATTATTTACTTTAATGATGATTACTTAATGTAAGTAATTAAAGAATTAAACTATCGAGGGTCAATTAATTTAATTAATAGTTAAAGATTAAATAAATTAACATTCAAGGTAAATTAATGGAGGTTAATTACTTAAGAGGAGTAATTAAGGATTAATTACTTAGTGTAATTAATTCAAGGATTTATTAATTAAGGAAAATAATTAAGGGTTGGTTAATTAATGAGTGTGATTAATTTGAGGATAAGTAATCAATGTACATGGTTATAGAATAATTAATTTGAGTAAACAATTAAGGATAAATGTAATTAATATTGATTGGGTAAAGGTTAATTAATTTGTATAATTAATTAAGGGCTATTACTTAATATAATGAAAGAATAATTAATCCAGGGTGATTATTAAGATGGATAATTAAGAGATGATTAATTAATTGATTTGAATTTAATGTTGAGTAAAGGTAATCTAAGTGATTGAGATTAGTAATTTAATTAGAATTAATTAAATTAATTTTGGAAGTGATCAATTTTGCTTATGATGATTGAATGATGTTAAATGCCTTGAATTGGTTGATATCTCTGATATGAAATGTTTTGTGATATGATATGTTTGGGTGAACATTGATAATGTGGTTATCTATCGATGATGAATTGTTGTGGGGAAAGTGACATCTTGTATTTAAGTTGAATTGAATTTCACTTGAATAATTTGGGTTAAGATGGTATTGAATTCGAAGAGACCGGGGTCGGGTATCAGTAAATACCCGAACCCACTTCGATTTGTAACATACAATGATTCTTTATAGATTGATATGTGAAATCAATATACTGAAATGGAATAATTTAAATGACTGGACCATTTTAATCTAAGTAAAGTTACTTAGGGATTGATTGTGAATATAGGTGTTGACTATAGCAAGTTGTGAACTTGTAGTGATGAACGAGTTACCCCGGGTTTTAGTAAATTTTATGCATTAGTATTTCTTGTTAGATGGGTTTACTCAGGCTGATTTCTAGCCTGACCCGGGTGTTACTTTGATGTAATGCTCGGGTCATACCGAGTATTACAGCTTTTCAAGTAAGGACGTTCTGGAGCTCAGGAGGCGAGCTGGATGGTAGGAACGTATGGAATGCATTCCACTGAGTTTATTGTTGTTGTTTATCCGGGACAAGTTATTATACTGTCCAGTTTTTGTGAGATTGAATGTAACTCTGATGTATTAATGTAAATTAATAGATACAGTTTCCTTTGTATAATTGTTTTTATTTGATATTATATTTTGATCCGCTGTGAATGTAAGAATCCATATTTTTGTGTTTCTGTTTCTTCTTCTATCTCTTTTCTTCTTTTCCCTAACTATCTGGAATTTTCGAGATCGAAAATTCCGGGTCGTTACAAGGGGAGAATGTAACGACCCAGAAATTTTGTCATACAATATTTGTATATTTAATTGATTTTAAATATTCAAAAGTAAAATTTATAAGCTAAATAACTTATATATCAAATATAGTGATTTAATTTGATAATTAAATCGATAATTTAATATTTGAAATTGCTGAAATAATTGAAAATTTGATTTAATATGAATTAAAATAATTTATAATGTTGAATTAAATTATATTTGAATTAGAATGATGTTAGAGAACTTTTGAAATTGAATTAAAAATAAATCTGAAGAAATTTAATATTTTAATATTTAACTAAGAGTGAAAATAGTCATTTTTCAAACAGTCTCGGATTTTGACGAAACCAATTTCGTTGGATCTGCAATGTTATATTGTTGTAAGATTTCTAATTTCGTGTCACTCTGATTTACGGTTTGTCCATAGCAAGCTGAAACGCGTAGAAATATGTTTAAGTGGAATTTTAAATTTAAATAAGTCGATTTGAAAACCTATCCTCCAAATACGATCGAATTGGCTCCCGATAATATTCCATTGTGTTTAATATATGGATAAAACATTATAAACGCCAGGCGACACGCTTCGTTTGGAGTTCGAAATTTTTTTGCGTGAATAGTGTCACGATTTTTTTTTAAAAGGACCTTATAATTTCACATTTGCAGAAACACTAAAGAAAACTAGGGCAAGCCGTCGTTAGCTTTTCAATAACCGAAAATCATTCTTCTTCTTCAATCATCTTCCAATCCGTAGACAATTATGGAAAACTTCCAACCATGAAATGAAAGAGCACGATGAGATCTTCGTAACCAACGGTGGTGATCGTTTGAAATGCAACATGGAGAGAGGGATTGGCTCACGTTCCTTCGTCGATTTGGCACGATTTTGTATGTGTTTACATGATCGATTGCACGTGGTCTAGGGCAGGGGTAGGGATCGGCTTTGGCTTCGTGATGGAGGTGGTTGATTGACAAATAGACGAACGTAGAGGGAGAATAATTCGATGGAAGATATGGCGGCCGTGGGTTCTTCGACCTGAAGGGTTTCTCATGTGAACATGGAAGGAGAAAAAGAATATGCGGCTGTGATTGCTCAAGTAAAATCGAACGACCAATAGTAGAAGTAGGGTTTAAAAATAAAATGTAAATTGAAATTGATTAATATAAATTCGTACAAACTTCTAAATATCATAACTATGTCATACGAGGTCCGTTTTTGACAAAACATATTGCATTGGGTCCGTATTGACGAGCACTACATTTTAGAGATGGTTTGGAGTTGATTGGTGCTAGTGTAAATTTTGGATAAAATGGTTTAAAGACGTTTTAAAATGTGTTAAGTATCGAGTACATAGATTTCAGCATTTATTGTTGAAATAGACGTTTTCGAGAAGTAAGGAAATGATGGACTATAACACTATTGTTATAGTAAATGATTTTCGAAAGGGAATGTTTTTGTATAGTGTTGGGGTTTGTATATCTATCTAATTTTTGAATCCCTATACCGATGATTTTGGGTTGTCGTAACGATGTTTTATGCAACATTCGTTCTAACCCGAATAAATGTGTTTAAGGAGAATCTTTTCCTTAAAGAATAAAATATATACTTAATCGTGATTTAAGTATATGGGATATTTTCCAAGTGTTGAAAATAAATTGATTTGTGAATTTCTTATTATTAAATAAGTATTTGGAAATGATTTCGAATATAGAAGTTGATATGCCTTGAGAATATATCTTTTTAAAGATAATTTGAAATGAATATTTGGCATGTGATTTAATTAATAAAAGATTAATTAAAAGGGCCTAGTGATTGCGTATGGTGCTAAATATTTATTTGTTTGCTTTGATAGTTAAATAACCGACTATAGCCATTTTATTTCCCTGATTTGTGTGGGAACTATTTAGTTGAACACTTAGTACGTAGCCTTCTGTGTAGGCTTGATTATCGTTTTTGTTGAGGATGATGATTCGTATAGTGCGGAGTATTACTCCAATCTATCGAGCTTCCTTTTTGGCCCAAAGGATAGCAAGTTGAAAGTTGAAAACATGATAAGTCTATGAGATTTAGTTTCTTTGTGAGGTTGAGAAACGCTTTTGCATTGTTGGTGTGAAGAGGCCAGGATCGGTTTATCCGAAAACCGCTTCGACTAATGTATATGCGATGATTGTGTAGGTTGTTTGTGGTGATATCGACATTCAGGATTTTCATAGTGGGGGAATTCTTATTGATCGTTTAGTGTTAAAATCCCAATATACATATAGTAAGAGTGGTCTCTTCATTATAAAATATCCAATGCAAGGACTATTCATTACTAATCCTAGGGATTTCCCGACAGGATGTGGTAGGAAAGTACCTTCGGTTTGTCCTGTTCCTGGACAACTTGTATGGATGTTTGTCTGACATTGCATTTTTAAATATTACGTACATTGGTTTTCACAAACGTACATCAGTGGTGGTGAAGAAGGCAACTTCTCTTAGCATAGCACCCTCTTTGAGACGTATGAGCTTAAGGGTTGTATTTTTGTGGAAGAAAATTAATAGTCAAAGGAAATGGCCGTATGGAATTCAAAGTGATGTGATATGTGATTTGTGAAAGGTAATCATTACCTCAACCCTTATTAATCGGAAATGGTCAAAACAGGGTTAGATGTAGCAAGGCTAAGTGGGTCGCTCCCAAGTAGGGTATGATCATCCTCTTCTAGATATATCTTTACATGCTATGACGTCGTGTATCTGATTTTTATGGTTTGTATTCCATGAGGGCCCTTGGTAAAGGTCAGTAACGACCGAAGGATGACAGTACCATCCAATTATAGAGGTAGGCCGGTCTTGTGTTGGTAGAGAGCAGATGTTCTGTGCCTTGGGACATCCATCTAGAGGTGTACCCATCGGAAGGTAGTCCATTCACCTGGTCATTTGTATGAAAATCCAAACTCCATTACGTACCTGTCATTTTGAATGTATTACCCATTTTGGGCTATATGATGGAATTTAATCAATGTAATAATTTCGTCTATGATTAATATTATTTGTATATACTAGACACTAGTATACTATAAGAGGAATTGATATGAAACGTTTTAGTTATCGTAAGGTAAAAACATGTCCATGTTTATGTTTGGGCGTGTCTTACGAGATACTTTTGTTTTGATAAAGGAAAAGTTTAGTAATTTAATAAACGCACTTGAGTGTGTTTCTCACGCTGGTTTACCACGCTGATCTGGGCGTTCTTTCCTTTTAATGCTCGGGTCACACCGAGTATATTTACAGGTTTAGATTTGGTGCTTTTGGAGCTTCAGCAGGAGAGCTGGATATCTTCATTTTCGTATGCACGTATCTATTTTGATTATCCGCTGCTTTGTTTTTTATATTATCAGCAATTGTGAGGACAAGTTATTATAACTGTCCAGGCTGATAGCTATTGTTTGATTGTTGAACTCTGATTGATGTATGTGTATACAGTTTCTGTTTTGTAAAGATCATTGATATGATATTATATGTATTCCGCTACGATGTGAGATTTTGTATTATTCTCTTTGGTTCTATCTTCTCTCTTTCTTCTCTTCTCTTCTCTTCTTCTCTCTTATTTTCTTTCTCCTGACTTTCCGTCAGTCTGTGCTTTTTGAATCAGACATGTGTGGTCTATTGTCGATTCAAAGCGTACGGATTTGCGGGTCGTCACACTTGTCCTGCCTCTTAAGTAAATTTTAGATGCATGCATATCTTTTCAGAAAGATTATCTATTTGGTTTCTTTTTGGATGAGCCTCCTAATTAATCTACAGTTAAGAAGCACTTGCTTGGAGTGTGGCAGTTGAGAGGTTAAGTTGCTGTTGGATATGACAACTCAATGAACTTTTTAGGTTCACATGCCATATGAGAGATCACGTATAGGAGAGTCAGCTAGATTGTTTTGGTATTTCCACTAAACATAGACAACTTCTTCATTACGCCAAAGCATTGATTGAAAACACCTCATGTGCGCAGTTTCCTTCTCGCATTCTAGTTTCACTTACCGACGATAGGATTGCCTTCGTTGACGTCACTTATAAGTGGAAGTCATCTTTTTGTGATCTTTTCCACTTATTTGGACATGGTCTTCAAACTGCCCACATTCCACGCCTGGTTCCATTTTTGTAAACATTCCCCCTAAGAATCCCCTCCCAAGGCCTACTCCTTGGTGCTGGCAAATCGAAAATTCCCTGCATCCCTCGCCGCTTATCCACTACCCTTCTCCACCGCATATACCACCACCTATTGCTTCCGTACATATTAACACTTCTGCTGCTGAAGCCCTTCCTTTCCCAACCCATGGCTCATCTCTCTTAAATCTAGCACATTCAATTCTGTAAAAGGTTTCACCTTCTGACATTATCTCTCTGATTACTTCGCTCAAGAAGCAATTTGTCCATGCTCCGATTGCCGACCCTTTTAGTGCAGAGCGCATTGCACAGGAGCTATCTGATAAACTTTTAGGAAATATCCCGCTTGTTTGGGCCAGAAAGGTTGGAACATGGACGAATAGTAACAGTGACCTTTGCTATTACCCTGATTTGAAGGTTTTCTCCTTGTAGATCTTAGATGACGGGAAGGACAACCAAGAACTTTTTTAAAGGCTCTTAGATGATGAATTGGGCCTCTGCAATGATGGCGAGTTCGATGCAACCAATAATAAGATTTTAGCCATTGACTGTGACCACAAGTTTATTTTATCGCCTCACCCACCAAGCATCTCCCTAAGCTGTTTGGGTGGCTCCATAGATATGTTGGAAATTAGTTTATAATTGAATATTTACAAAGCTATCATATGATGTTATGTTTTGTAAATTTTTTAATAGGACATTGCTTCACTTTATGGCTATTCTATCAGGCATGTTGGCTTTGCTTGTCTTATTTTTTATGCTATCTTGCTAGGCATGTTGGCACTGTGTTGGTAGTGTAGACGTTAGGTCCATTGACTGTTGTATTATATATCTAGTACGGCTGTATGATCCACGGATCATACATCTTTTATATCAAGAATTTTTTTTATGTGGATATCGATAGCTCGGCAAGTGTAACTTTTAGACATGCATTTGATCAAATGAATATTCCTATGGAAAAGCTTGAGCCTAGCTTTGAGCCCATTTATGAATTCAATATAAAAGTTTTACTCTAATTAGACAAAAAAGTTGTATGTTCAAATGGGAATCCTACCTCGTTGAAGGACTTTTAAAAATATATTTATAGTGATGGACCGGCCCTCTTACTACAACGGCTTCTTTAGGAGGACCACCTTGGATGAAGTGGATTCTTTTGTCTCTCCAATGCATTTGATTTTTAAATTTATTTATAAGGCTAGATGTGGGACCGTGCGAGGAAAGAAATTTAGTTCTAGGGAAATGTAATAAAGAGAATGATTCCTATTATAATGCTTTGTCAAAACTAAATAAAACTAAAAATTGCAAGCCCTTGGATATCAGTCATCAAGAACTGACATCTAAAGTAATTAAGTTAAAAGCACCAAATGAGAAACGAAAATAGTGGCTAAGAAGGTTAAACTTCTAGAAAAGGAAAATAATTACATTGAAATAAATCAGGCGGGCCATGAAGTAGACATTGAAGAAGACATAGAAATAATTATCTTGAAAATGGAGATAATGAAGATAATATGAAGTATGTAGAGGAGTTAGAGGAGATAAATATAGACCCTCCAAATTCCATTAAAATAATAAAGATATGGAGAAGATTGGATAAATAACTAAGGGAGAATTGATTTATTTTCTTCGGACAAGCAAAGATGTTTGTGCTTGGACCCATACGGAAATGGTCGGAATTGATACTACAGTGATGTGCCATGAGCATAATATAGATCTGAAATCAACTCCTACAAGTCAAAAGAAAAGGCAATTTGGTAAAGCATGAACAATTGCACTACAAGAGGAGGTAAAAAGGTTGCTAAAAGATAGGTTTATCAGAGATGTATTCTACCCAAAATGATTAATAAACCTGGTACTTGTTAAGTAGTCTAATGGGAATGAAGAACGTGCATTGATTATTTAGATTTAAATAATGCATGTCTAAAGGATTTTTATCCCCTTCAAAGATTGGTCAATTGGTAGGTGCAACAAGTAGGCACAAGTGGTTGTCATTCATGGATGCATATTCAGGGTATAATCAAATCCCCATGTTTAAGTCCAAGAAGAAGCATACAGCTTTGTAACTAATTGAGGAACATATTGTTATAAAGTGATGACTTTGGACTAAAAAATGCAGGGGTCATGTATTATTTATTGGGAAATAGGATTTGAAAGATCAAAATGTGAAAAACACGGAAGTATACATAGATGACATTTTAGTGAAATCTAAGGAGTGGATGGACCATATAAAAGACCTGAATGAGATATTGAAGTATTGTGGAAATACAAGATGAAATTGAATCCAAAAAAATGTTCTTTAGGAATTCAATCTAGAAATATTTTGGGATACATGGTAAGTGCACGGGAAATAGAAGAAAATCATGAATAAATAAAAGCAATCTGAGATACAGCGATGCTAGAACAAGTAAAGATTTAATGATCTTAAATGGTTGAGTGGATGCATTCAAGCGGTTTATATCAAAAGCCACTGATACATGTATTATGTTTCTTGATTTGATCAAGAAAAGGAGAATTTTTGAATTGATGGAGGAATGCCGAAAAGAATTACAAGAGCTAAAGGAACATTTGATCAAGTTGCCAATGCGTTCTAGTCCAGTAGAAGGTGAATATTTGTCTTATATATGGCACTATCCAAGCATGCAATCGGTTCAATCTTAATAAGAGAAGAAAATGGAGTTCAATTACTAGTGTACTACATGAACAAAAGGCTATAGGATGCAAAAATAAGGTACCTAGTTATAGAAAATGTAGCTTATATTTTAGTGCTATTGTAACGACCCAGAATTTTGACGATATATTTTAATAAATATTTACTCTAAATTAAATCAAATATAAGCCTGTCAATGTTTAAATTGATGAGATATTAAATGATTAACAGTTATATATGTTTATAAAAGAAAATTTTGATTTGAAATTTAAAATTTAAATACTTCAAACTATTTAAAAACAAAATCTGACTTATTCAATTGAATCAAATCAAAGTCTTTATATTTTTGATATTTGATAAAATACATATGAATACACTTTTAGTTTTTAAAATGATAAGTTTTAAAATAAACAAACATGAATTATTTAACATAAAACATGGAAGTGCAAAATAATATAAGCATAAATATATAAAGTTAGTATAGAACACAATCATATATTATATTTGTAATCAATGTAACATAAAAATACAACATATAAATTATAATGTGAAATATACAAAAACAAGTATTTTTAGACAAACAATGATCTTCAACATCCACATTTGTACAACACAACAACCTTAAATAAACTGTTAAAAACATTATTTGAACAAGTATGAAATTTCATATAAAATATAACTAACAAAATAAATAAACAAAAATGTTAACAATAGGATCATAGCAGGAAATTTTGAAAAAAAGAAAAAAACATATAACCTGTTATGTAAGTGGAATGATGCAAAGAAACAAGATAAGTTACTTAACAAATAAAAACAATCAGGCATTAGAAACAAAGTTCATTTCAACATAAAACAAGTCATCACTTCATAGATAATAATATATATATATATATATATATATATATAAACAAAACCTGTAGCTTACACAACAGGTTTGGCCGAGATAGTGATACTGTCTTGTACAACACAAAGTAAGAAAACATAAATATCTTTGTACATATAGCAATTATCTGTAAACATTTATTACTTGCCATCATAATTAAGAGCATGAACATTAAATAGCATAACATATTGTTCAATTAGTACACAGCCGAGATCCTGAGCATAATTTTCTTCTGCAGGTTATTAACTCTTAGCCAATAAAAAAGGAAAATGACTTGCAAATAAAACTGTCCAGTTGCAACCTGTTGCTTAATAGCTTCTATATAAATCTACTTATATATCATCGGTTATATATACATCACTTATAACCTTCAGTTTACCTATTAACACTGAACACAAACTTACACTAAAAAAAAGAAAAAAAAGAAGTAAAAACTGCAAACAAACAAAGAAAAAAAAAGAGAAACATAGAAAAAGGAAATAAAGAGGGTTTCAGGAAGTTTCAGTTGCAAGTGTCTTCTTTAACATCTTCTGTTCAATTTGATTAGGTGAGTAAACAAACTAAGTTCAACTTTAGTTGTATATTTGTTTATGATATGTGCTTTATATAGTTTAACTCACTACTCTGTGTATGTTTGTTTGATCTGGAAACTCATATAGCTGTTCTTGATCAATACTTCAAGTTTTTACAAAGTAAAGCAAATAAATTTACAAATCTTATTCATATAACTGTTTAAATTTTGTATTGTGGAAATTTAAGTTTGTTTATAGGAAACCAAAGCCTGCAAAAACATGTTTGAAGTTTAAACATTATGATGTTAATACTGTATTATCCAACTACAGGTAAACAAGAAATCAAAGATTAAAATTCAAATGTTTAAATTTGAAAATTCAATAACATAATTAGATTTCATACAAGTAATTATGATTTTTAACATAAAAATTATGATTTTTATGCAAAAGTATTAAGAGCAGTTTTGAAATGAAACAAAAATGGGTTATTGTCAATTTAAGAAGATTGGGTTAATTATAATTTCTGTAAATCAACCGGAAGCAAGATTGTATACTAAATAATTCTAGAAAAATATCAATTTATTTTTCAAAAGCATATGTTTTGAGTTTGAATCATAAATAGGGTTTAAGCCCATATGTTTTCAAAGCTCTGTAAAGAATTGATTTCGGCTCCAATATCAAATCGAGTGAAGCGCGGCTGTAGGAGGAGCTAGGTGGAGGTGTAGGCGACGTCTTGGTGAATTTTCATCACCTCTGGTGATGTGTGGTGGCTGCGCGATCAAATTGGCGGTGGGTTGCTGTCGTTTTATTCGAGTTTTAAGTCATATTTTCATTTTTATCTTAAAATCGAAAACTGGATTTAGGATTCGAGCCTGGGGGTGTTTTGTGATGTGTGAGGATCGCCACGAGTTGCCGATGGCAACGCGAACCACCGTGCACGTGCACGGTGGTGATCAGTGTCACGTTTGTTTTTGGGTTCTGGGTATCGTGTGGGGTTGCTCGAGACATGGGTGTGGATGCTTCGAGTAATCTCTGTGTTTCCTCCGAGTAGCAAACGAGAGTAGTTACAGCTGAACGTTTGTCACTTAACTAAAAAGAAAAGAAGAAGAAAAGAACTGGAGAGAAGAAGAAAGGGAAGGGGAGAGCACGAGTGAGACGTGGGGAAACTCGGGTTTTTTCTCGAGTAATGTACGATGTTGTCTCGGTGCTTTCAAATGGGCATGCACTGATTTTGTACAGGTGAGTTACTGGATCAATAAATATTTGTTAGTTAGTTAAGCTAGTGTTTTAATCACGAATTGATTTAAGTAAATATATATAAAGGAAGAAGTTTGTCAGTAAGTGTTGGAATGTTGATTAAAATTTATACTTGAATTTTAAATTAATAACTTTAAGCTGATTTTGAAATAAAGATTTAATCAATTCAAATCTCAAGAACATAAGTTTATCATTAAAAAGCTAATTAGTGAATGGAAGTTAACATACGAGATTAATTAAAGATATTACATTTTAATTAAATTGATAATTAAAGTAATTTGTAATAATTAAATAATTAATTCATTTTAATAATTAATAATTAAGAATAAACTAATTAATTGAGTAATAGTTAATAAATCCAAGTTAATTAGTTTAAATTAGGTGATTAATAAATTAATAATTAATGATTAACTAATTAATTAATTGATCATCAATAAGTTAATTAATCAGTACTTAATTTACAGAATAAAATAGTTTATTCTTAAGCAAATAATTTAGTTAAGTAAAACCAAACTGTTTGATTTGCATTGATAACTCTGTTTGGTTGACTGTGATATCTGTTGATGATATTCCTGTGATATGTTATGATATTTTATGGATATCTGTGATAACTGTATATGATTTATCTGATATAGCTGTTATGTTAATTTCTGATATTTAATTAAACTGTTAAGTTAAATAGACAACTTGGCCCTTAAAATGGCGTTTGGATCCGATGAGACCGGGATCGGAAGAATCAATTTTGATTCCCCGAAAACCACATCGATCCAAATTAAACGATAGGTCGTCACTTATCAAATGGAGATCGAGATGGTGTTTCAGAATGCAAGGGTTATCGTCGTTAACTCTGAGGGTGATTCCAAAATGAGTGTAACGAGATAATGCCTTCGGTTTCGTTCGAACCCGGAACGAACTTGTATGGATTGAATGCTTACAACACATCGTCAGGCGGACGATGAGCATTCTAAGTGATATGTTCTTTAAAGGTAATCGTAACCTCAAGCCTCATCAACCGGGAATGGCTAAAACATGGGAGATGCAGCAAGGTTAGGTGGGTCATGCCCAAGCAGGACAAGATTTTCCCCTGTCTAGATGTCCCTTTTTATTTCGGCTTAGTGGGCAGTTGTTGGCCACAACTGCGGGGTTATCTTGTTCGGGACTGTTCAGTAAGGAATGGTTCTGGCCTTGTGTTGCAGGGGATGAAGGGAGTAATCCTCGGTACGGTGATCTAGGCCCCGTACTGTGACGGGCGGTATCCCAGTAGCCCTGCCATTGTTGGAAATCCATTTACCCTACGAGACCCTACGGTTTTGATCTGTATTACCCACTTTCGTGGCTAGTAGCTGGAATTTAATGAATGTAACAATTTCGGCTATTTTCTATTTACTTAAAACCCTAGACACTATTATAATATCACAGAATTTCCTATAAAATGTTTTGGTTAGCGTAAGGTAAAAACTTACCCGTATTTATTTGTGGGGAGTCTTACGTGATACCTTTATTTTCAAATGATTTTCAAAGTTAAGCAATTTTAACCTGTTTACTCATACCAGACCCATGTCTGACCCAGAGTTTATATTTTGTGTTTTCATAAACTCTTGGGTACTCAAATTTTTACGAGTAGCCAAGTGATAGGTATCTAGAAGTGTTGCTTTTCTGGAGGAGCTATTTTGGGAGAAGACCAGACGTATGTATCTATATATGTAGTTCTGCTGTGTAGTTAGTGATGCTGTATCTTGGATGTATGTATGGTCATGTATGCATATGACGGTCATGTTATATGATATTGTACGACTCTGATGTATGTATAACTATGTAATAGTTATGTGATGTATTATATTTTGTTCCATTCCGCTGTGAGATTCTGATGTTGTTGTTCTTTCTTTCTATTCCTTTCTATTTCTATCCCTTTCTTTCTTAATGATGAAACGTCTTTCTGGGTTGAGAAAGGCGGGTCGTCACAGTTGGTATCAGAGAGCTAGGTAAAGCGAGTACCTAGGCTCTTGTGTATAGTTCTCTTGAGAGTGCGTATTTGTATTTTCAATATTATATGTATATACTTATCTAAATTGGTTGAGTTACCTGTTCAGGTGACCGACATGAGTTCAGGAAGAAGAGGCAGAGTTAGGGCCAGTACTTCTACAGATAATGGACGGAGTCAGAATGTTAGTGAGGCTGTCAATCCAGTACCATCCCAAGTTAGCTTTGCAGCCTTATGCAAGGATTTCAAACATCTTGGTGGCCAACCATTCAAAGGTTCGGAGTCAATAATTGAAGTTCAGGACTGGCTACGCTCTTGTGAACGTATTTTCAAGAGTATGAGATTGTCTGATGAGCGTAAGAGGTATATGGCATCGTGGCAATTGCAAGGCGGTGCAGCAACATGGTGGGATTCAACTATTGCAAATATTTCTAAGGATGACATTTCTTGGGACAGATTCAAGGAGTTGTTTGAAGAGAAGTATGTGCCGACGCCAGGGAGAACCCAACTGTATCAGGATTTTCTGAATTTGAAGCAGGGTAGTATGTCTATTTCGGAGTACGAAACTAGATTCAACGAACTCTCTTGTTATGGATCAGGACTCATCGATACTCCTCTGAAAAAGAATGAGAAATTTGTGCAAGGATTGAGACCTGAATTCCATGGGAAATTGACAGTGCTTCTGAAGGGATCTTTTGTTGATTTGATTGATATGGCATTGAGGTATGAAAGTTTGATGAGTAAGAAACCAGGGGTTCCAGATGCAACTTCAAGTAGGAATTTCACTAATTCGAATAAGTGAAAGTATGATCCCAAATGGAGGAAACCGAATAAGAAGAAACCTGGGAATAACAACGGACCCTGAAAGTGCTACATTTGTCATCAGGAAGGGCATTTGGCAAATAAGTGTCCTAGGAAGGGATTCCAGCAGCAACAGCAGCAACCGCACCAGAGTGGCCCAGGATCAGCTATGGTTCAGAAATCATTGTGCTTTAATTGTCATCAGCCAGGGCACATGATCAAGAACTGTCCACTTCTGCAGAGAGCACCTCAGAATAAAGTTTTTGCTTTGGAAGCCGGACCATCTTCTTCTTCAATGGGCAAAGGAGTATTAGAAGGTACTTTACTTTTAAATGGAAAATATATTAGAGTTTTGTTTGATTCGGGTGCTTCCTTGAGTTTTATTTCTTTGGACTCTGTTGAAAAGTTTTCTCTTACCCCTAGTTCAGTAGATAGTTCTATCTTGGTGTCTAATCCTATAGGAGGGGTGACCAAATTAGACTCTATTTGTAAGGACTTGAAGATCTCTTTTCTATCCCACAGTTTTTCTTGTGACCCGTATGTGTTGAATTTTAAGGGATTTGATCTTATTTTGGGTATGGATTGGCTGGATAAGTATAAAGCCGTCTTAAATTGTGATGAGAGAACAGTTTCGTTGGAAACTGATCTGGGTAGAATTGCCAGAGTGTCGTGTGATAATTCTGGAATTCATTTGAGCAGTCTTCTGCATTGGATTGAGACATCTGAAGAGAGTGTTGAAGTTATTGATGTGGTTCAGGATTTTTCTGATGTTTTTGAAGAAGTTAAGTGTTTTCCACCACATCGAGAAATAGAGTTCCGTATTGATTTGATTCCAGGAGCTGTGCCAGTGATTCAACCCAGTAGGAGAATGGCTCCCAGGGATAGAGAAGAGTTGATTAAGCAGACGTAGGATCTTTTAGAAAAGGGATTGATTAGACCTAGTTTTTCTTGTTGGGGTTCAGCGGCAGTGTTTGTGACCAAATCGGATGGATCACTGAGGTTCTGTGTGGATTATAGAGAATTGAACAAAGTGACTATCCGTAATAAATATCCTCTTCCTCGCATCGATGATCTTTTTGACCAGTTGCATGGTGCTTCTATCTTTTCTCAATTGGATCTAGCTTTAGGTTTCCACCAGTTGAGGGTAGATGAAGACAGTATTCCCTTGACTGCATTTAGGGGACCGAATTGTTTCTATGAGTGGTTGGTTATGCCGTTCGGATTAACCAACGCTCCTGCTTATTTCGTTGACCTCATGAACCGAGTCTTTAGAGATGTATTGAATAAGTTTGTGCTGGTATTCATTGATGATATCTTGGTCTATTCCAAATCCGAAGAAGAGCACAGGGAACATTTGAGGATTGTATTGGAGACTCTGAGAAAGAATGTTCTGAAGGAGAAGTTTTCGAAGTGTCACTTCTGGAAATCGGAAGTTAAATTCTTAGGGCATATTGTTTCGGGTGAAGGCATTTCTGTAGACCCAGCGAAAGTTGAAACTATTTTGGAATGGAAACAGCCAGAGACACCGACGGAAGTTCGCAGTTTTCTAGGATTGGCTGGCTACTACAGGAGATTTATTAGAGATTATTCCAAGATTTCTTCGCATTTGACTAAGCTGACCAGAAAAGGAGCGAAATTCAAATGGACGCCTCAGTGTGAAGAAGCTTTTCAGGAATTGAAGATAAGGCTCACTAGTGCACCAGTACTTGCTATTCCGGATGGGAAGATCAAATTCGAGGTTTACACGGATGCTTGTATTGTTGGTTTGGGAGCAGTTCTGATGCAGAACGGAAGGGTGATTGCGTATGCTAGTCGACAGTTGAAGCCTCATGAGAAAAACTATGCTACGCATGATCTTGAATTGCTTGCCATTGTTTTTGCTCTGAAGATTTGGAGACATTATCTTTTAGGAGAGAAATTCGAATTGTTCACGGATCACAAACCGTTGAAATATTTATTCTCTCAAAAAGACCTTAATCTGAGACAGCAGCGGTGGGTTGAATTTCTTGCATCCTATGATCTGGATATTCTGTACACTCCGGGAAAAGCGAATGTCGTAGCTGATGCTCTCAGTAGGAACGCGGTTTTATCTCTTCTGGAGGTGGTTCCATCTCTTATTAAAAGGATCTCAAGCAAGCAAGAATCGGATAAGATGTTGAGGAGGATCATCAAGAGAGTCAGGAAAGGTCAGTGTCCCAGTTTTGACATTGATGGTCAAGGAACACTAAGGATCAACGGGAGAATCTGTGTTCCGAATGACAAGGAGTTGAAGCAGGAAGTTTTATCAGAAAGTCATCGCTCCAAATTGAATATTCATCCTGGAATCTCGAAGATGTATAAAGACATGAGGAGAGTCTTTTGGTGGAAGGGAATGAAGGAGGATGTAGCTGCCTTTGTGAACCGTTGTGCCATTTGTCAGCAAGTGAAAGGTGATCAACAGAAATCTGCCGGGTTATTGCAACCTTTGGAAATTCCGAATTGGAAATGGGAAATGATCTCGATGGATTTTATTGATGGTTTGCCTAGAACCAGGAAAGGAAATGACGGTATATGGGTTATTGTAGATCGTTTAACTAAGAGTGCCCATTTTATACCAGTAAAGGCAACCCGTACTGCAGTTTCTTTGGCAGAAATATTCTTGAAGGAGATAGTTCGATTGCATGGTGTCCCAGTCAGCATAGTAAGTGATCGTGATCCTATTTTCACTAGCAAATTTTGGGAAGCTCTGCAATCAGCAATGGGAACAGATTTGAGATTAAGTACAGCCTATCATCCACAAACAGACGGACAGACAGAGAGGCTGAATCATATTCTTGAGGATATGCTACGGGCTTGTGTTTTAGATTTTGGAGGATCTTGGGAGGACCATCTTCATTTAGTGGAATTTTCTTATAATAACAGTTATCAAGCAAGTATTAAGATGGCTCCTTATGAAGCTTTATACGGAAGACCGTGTAGATCTCCATCTTGTTGGATTGAATCAAAGGATCGTCTTGTGTTATGACCTGATCTTATTCGTGAAGCTTCTGCGAAGGTTGAGCTTATCAAGAAAAGAATGAAAGCTGCTCAAGACCGTCAGAAGAAATATGCGGATAGAAGACGAAGGCCACTGGAATTTGAGATCCGAGACTTGGTTTTTGTTAAAGTTTCCCCAATTAAGGGTGCTATAAGATTCGGAAAGACGGGAAAACTTGCTCCGAGATACATTGGACCATTCCGAGTGTTGGAGAGAATTGGAACTGTGGCCTACAGGATTGAATTACCAGAACGGATGTCTGGGATTCACAATGTGTTTCATGTATCGCATTTGAGGAAATTTGTTCATGATCCCTCACTGGTTGTAGAACCGGTAATTCAAGAAGATTTGAAAGTGGAACCCAATTTAACTGTGGTTAGAAATCCATTTCAGATTGTCGACAGAGACGAGAAGAAACTCAGGAACAAAGTGGTGAAACTCGTCAAGGTGCAATGGAGTGAGGATCCCAGAGATTGTACCTGGGAAACTCTTGATAGTTTTAGGAGTGCTTATCCGGATTTATGTTCGGATAACTAGTGTTGTTTGTTAGAATAGACTGTTTGTCTGTTTGCTATTGTATGAATGATATGTATGTTTGGATTGTTAATATAAAAGCTTTTGAATTTACTGTTGTTTAAATTTTGGGGACGAAATTCTTTTAAGAGGGGAGGAATGTAACGACCCGGAATTTTGATGATATATTTTAATAAATATTTAATCTAAATTAAATCAAATATAAGCCTATCAATGTTTAAATTGATGAGATATTAAATGATTAACAGTTATATATGTTTATAAAAGAAAATTTTGATTTGAAATTTAAAATTTAAATACTTCAAACTATTTAAAAACAAAATCTGACTTATTCAATTGAATCAAATCAAAGTCTTTATATTTTTGATATTTGATAAAATACATATGAATACACTTTTAGTTTTTAAAATGATAAGTTTTAAAATAAACAAACATGAAATTATTTAACATAAAACATGGAAGTGCAAAATAATATAAGCGTAAATATATAAAGTTAGTATAAAACACAATCATATATTATATTTGTAATCAAAGTAACATAAAAATACAACATATAAATTATAATGTGAAATATAGAAAAACAAGTATTTTTAGACAAACAATGATCTTCAACATCCACATTTGTACAACACAACAACCTTAAATAAACTGTTAAAAACATTATTTGAACAAGTATGAAATTTCATATAAAATATAACTAACAAAATAAATAAACAAAAATGTTAACAATAGGATCATAGCAGGAAATTTTGGAAAAAAAGAAAAAAACATATAACCTGTTATGTAAGTGGAATGATGCAAAGAAACAAGATAAGTTACTTAACAAATAAAAACAATCAGGCATTAGAAACAAAGTTCATTTCAACATAAAACAAGTTATCACTTCATAGATAATAATATATATATATATATATATATATATATAAACAAAACCTGTAGCTTACTCAACAGGTTTGGCCGAGATAGTGATACTGTCTTGTACAACACAAAGTAAGAAAACATAAATATCTTTGTACATATAGAAATTATCTGTAAGCATTTATTACTTGCCATCATAATTAAGAGCATGAACATTAAATAGCATAACATATTGTTCAATTAGTACACAGCCGAGATCCTGAGCATAATTTTCTTCTGCAGGTTATTAACTCTTAGCCAATAAAAAAGGAAAATGACTTGCAAATAAAACTGTCCAGTTGCAACCTGTTGCTTAATAGCTTCTATATAAATCTACTTATATATCATCAGTTATATATATATATATCACTTATAACCTTCAGTTTACCTATTAACACTGAACACAAACTTACACTAAAAAAAAAAGAAAAAGAAAAGAAGTAAAAACTGCAAACAAACAAAGAAAAAAAGAAGAGAAACAGAGAAAAAGGAAATAAAGAGGGTTTCAGGAAGTTTCAGTTGCAAGTGTCTTCTTTAACATCTTCTGTTCAATTTGATTAGGTGAGTAAACAAACTAAGTTCAACTTTAGTTGTATATTTGTTTATGATATGTGCTTTATATAGTTTAACTCACTGCTCTGTGTATGTTTGTTTGATCTGGAAACTCATATAGCTGTTCTTGATCAATACTTCAAGTTTTTACAAAGTAAAGCAAATAAATTTACAAATCTTATTCATATAACTGTTTAAATTTTGTATTGTGGAAATTTAAGTTTGTTTATAGGAAAACAAATCCTGCAAAAACATGTTTGAAGTTTAAACAGTATGATGTTAATACTGTATTATCCAACTACAGGTAAACAAGAAATCAAAGATTAAAATTCAAATGTTTAAATTTGAAAATTCAATAACATAATTAGATTTCATACAAGTAATTATGATTTTTAACATAAAAATTATGATTTTTATGCAAAAGTATTAAGAGCAGTTTTGAAATGAAACAAAAATGGGTTATTGTCAATTTAAGAAGATTGGGTTAATTATAATTTCTGTAAATCAGCCGGAAGCAAGATTGTATACTAAATAATTCTAGAAAAATATCAATTTATTTTTCAAAAGCATATGTTTTGAGTTTGAATCATAAATAGGGTTTAAGCCCATATGTTTTCAAAGCTCTATAAAGAATTGATTTCGGCTCCAATATGAAATCGAGTGAAGCGCGACTGTAGGAGGAGCTAGGTGGAGGTGTAGGCGACGTCTTGGTGAATTTTCATCACCTCTGGTGATGTGTGGTGGCTGCGCGATCAAATTGGCGGTGGGGTTGCTGTCGTTTTATTCGAGTTTTAAGTCATATTTTCATTTTTATCTTAAAATCAAAAACTGGATTTGGGATTCGAGCCTGGGGGTGTTTTGTGATGTGTGAGGATCGCCACGAGTTGCCGATGGCAACGCGAACCACCGTGCACGTGCACGGTGGTGATCAGTGTCGCGTTTGTTTTTGGGTTCTGGGTATCGTGTGGGGTTGCTCGAGACATGGGTGTGGATGCTTCGAGTAATCTCTGTGTTTCCTCCGAGTAGCATACGAGAGTAGTTACAGCTGAACGTTTGTCACTTAACTAAAAAAAAAGAAGAAGAAAAGAACTGGAGAGAAGAAGAAAGGGAAGGGGAGAGCACGAGTGAGACGTGGGGAAACTCGGGTTTTTTCTCGAGTAATGTACGATGTTGTCTCGGTGCTTTCAAATGGGCATGCACTGATTTTGTACAGGTGAGTTACTGGATCAATAAATATTTGTTAGTTAGTTAAGCTAGTGTTTTAATCACGAATTGATTTAAGTAAATATATATAAAGGAAGAAGTTTGTCAGTAAGTGTTGGAATGTTGATTAAAATTTATACTTGAATTTTAAATTAATAACTTTAAGCTGATTTTGAAATAAAGATTTAATCAATTCAAATCTCAAGAACATAAGTTTATCATTAAAAAGCTAATTAGTGAATGGAAGTTAACATACGAGATTAATTAAAGATATTACATTTTAATTAAATTGATAATTAAAGTAATTTGTAATAATTAAATAATTAATTCATTTTAATAATTAATAATTAAGAATAAACTAATTAATTGAGTAATAGTTAATAAATCCAAGTTAATTAGTTTAAATTAGGTGATTAATAAATTAATAATTAATGATTAACTAATTAATTAATTGATCATCAATAAGTTAATTAATCAGTACTTAATTTACAGAATAAAATAGTTTATTCTTAAGCAAATAATTTAGTTAAGTAAAACCAAACTGTTTGATTTGCATTGATAACTCTGTTTGGTTGACTGTGATATCTGTTGATGATATTCCTGTGATATGTTATGATATATTATGGATATCTGTGATAACTGTATATGATTTATCTGATATAGCTGTTATGTTAATTTCTGATATTTAATTAAACTGTTAAGTTAAATAGACAACTTGGCCCTTAAAATGGCGTTTGGATCCGATGAGACCGGGATCGGAAGAATCAATTTTGATTCCCCGAAAACCACATCGATCCAAATTAAACGATAGGTCGTCACTTATCAAATGGAGATCGAGATGGTGTTTCAGAATGCAAGGGTTATCGTCGTTAACTCTGAGGGTGATTCCAAAATGAGTGTAACGAGATAATGCCTTCGGTTTCGTTCGAACCCGGAACGAACTTGTATGGATTGAATGCTTACAACACATCGTCAGGCGGACGATGAGCATTCTAAGTGATATGTTCTTTAAAGGTAATCGTAACCTCAAGCCTCATCAACCGGAAATGGCTAAAACATGGGAGATGCAGCAAGGTTAGATGGGTCATGCCCAAGCAGGACAAGATTTTCCCCTATCTAGATGTCCCTTTTTATTTCGGCTTAGTGGGTAGTTGTTGGCCACAACTGCGGGGTTATCTTGTTTGGGACTGTTCGGTAAGGAATGGTTCTGGCCTTGTGTTGCAGGGGATGAAGGGAGTAATCCTCGGTACGGTGATCTAGGCCCCGTACTGTGACGGGCGGTACCCCAGTAGCCCTGCCATTGTTGGAAATCCATTTACCCTACGAGACCCTACGGTTTTGATTTGTATTACCCACTTTCGTGGCTAGTAGCTGGAATTTAATGAATGTAACAATTTCGACTATTTTCTATTTACTTGAAAACCCTATACACTATTATAATATCATAGAATTTCCTATAAAATGTTTTGGTTAGCGTAAGGTAAAAACTTACCCGTATTTATTTGTGGGGAGTCTTACGTGATACCTTTATTTTCAAATGATTTTCAAAGTTAAGCAATTTTAACCTGTTTACTCATACCAGACCCATGTCTAACCCGGAGTTTATATTTTGTGTTTTCATAAACTCTTGGGTACTCAAATTTTTACGAGTAGCCAAGTGATAGGTATCTAGAAGTGTTGCTTTTCTGGAGGAGCTATTTTGGGAGAAGACCAGACGTATGTATCTATATATGTAGTTCCGCTGTGTAGTTAGTGATGCTGTATCTTGGATGTATGTATGGTCATGTATGTATATGACAGTCATGTTATATGATATTGTACGACTCTGATGTATGTATAACTATGTAATAGTTATGTGATGTATTATATTTTGTTCCATTCCGCTGTGAGATTCTGATGTTGTTGTTCTTTCTTTCTATTCCTTTCTATTTCTATCCCTTTCTTTCTTAATGATGAAACGTCTTTCTGGGTTGAGAAAGGCGGGTCATCACAGCTATCAGCTTTAAAATTAAGGACCTATTTCTAAGCACATGCAGTTAAAGTCTTAACTAACTATCCGCTCAAGAATTTTTTTTAGTAAACCTAAAATATATGGAAGGTTGATAAAACAATGGATGGAATTAGGTCAATATGATAATAAATATCTACCGCCGACGGCAATAAAGGGACATGCACTACCATATTTTGTAATAGAATGTACGGGGTTTACTAAAGAATAATTTGAAAATGAAATAAAGCTTGAAACCAGATGGCAACAATTTGTGGATGGGGCATTAAACGAACGTAGAGCTGGAGCTATATATGTAACAATTACACTCGACAAACATCAATTACATTAAGCAATTAAATTATGATTCGCCGCAACCAATAATATGGCTGAATATGAATCAATAATAGATGGACTAGCATTAGCCTGACAACTAAAAATTCCCAAAATTGATATAGTTTGCAACTCACAGTTAAAGGTAAACTAGTTAAACAAAAACTATCAAATAAAGGATGCATGATTAGCTCAGTACAGAAAGAAGATCCATGAGATGTTTACCTAATTTGAGGATTTTTAATCCATCAAGTGCCAAGGGAGAAAACGATTATGCGGATACACTATAAAAATTAGCTAGTTTGCGTGGAGAATCAGAAGTAAAGATTGTGCCTGTTGAGTTCCAGCAAAGTCCAAGTATTGAGTTTTAGAAAAAAGAATCAAAGTGCAAATCATTAGTTCTAAATCATTCACAAATTTGACAATTACAAAGTAACGAAGAAAACTCCGGAAGAAAGAATGATCATGGGACAACTCGTGAAGAAGCATGAGAGGATGATCATGAGGATCGACTGTGAATAATTGGATGACCCAATAGTAGACTGTTACAAGGAATACTACCAAAGGATAAGAATGTGGCGAAAAAATTAAGATACCAAACGCCTTCTTATGCCATGATCAATGGGTTATTATATAAGAAAGGATACTCGGTTCCTTATTTGAGTGCATAACCCTGGATAATAGAATGAAATTATTATAAGAAGCTTATGAAGGGTTTTGCGATGACCATTCCAATAGTATGAAATTATCCAAGAAAATAAAGAGATAAGGGTACTATTGACCTCAGATTAGTGAGATGCTTTAACTAGTGTTAAAAAATGTGACAAACGCCAATGATTCTCAAGAATCTCAAGCATAACACCCAGTGAATTGACCCCTATCACAAACCCATGGCCACTCGACATTTGGGGAATCAATTTATTAGGACCTTTTTCAATCTTAAAAGGAGGCATGAAATTTGCAATAGTGTCAATTGTTGACAACTTTAACAAATGAGTTGAAGCCAAACTTTATCAAACATAACTGCTTGAAAAGTCTTGAAATTTGTGAAAAGTGCTTTGGACTTGAACAAAATCATTTCTAATAATGGAACTCAATTTGAAAGTGAAGAACTCATTTGTTTCTATGAAAGGAATGAACTAACAAAGACTTTTCTTCGGTAGCCCATCGAAATGGAGCGTCAGAAGCTGTGAATAAGACCTTAAGAATATCTTGAATGGTTGGAAAAAGCAAAAGAGAATCGGATCTTCCCCTTGTTTTATGGTAACATAGAACTTCTTCGAAGATGGCCACTGGCATATCCTGCATTCTTTGGCATATTAATTCGAAGTAATGTTGTTAATTGAAATCAAAGTCCCATCACATCAAAGAATTACATACGCCTATGGATCAAACTAAGAGTTGAAATGGTAATCCTTAGATTTGATTATTGATCTAAGAGATCAAGCCGCATTAAGAAGGACAAAATATCATAAAAGAATTACCAAGTATTATAATTCAAAGGTATAAGAGAGCACCTTTCCAAAACGATGATTTAGAGCTCAGAAGAATAATGGTGAACACTAAAAATCTAGCAGATGGATCATTTAGGACAAATTGGAAATGTCCTTTGGTTACCTATGAAGTGATTCCACAAGGATCTTTCGACTAACTAGGCCTAGCAGGAATGTAATAGCAAGAAAACAGAATGTCGAGCCTTTGAAACAATACTTTGCTAATTTGGATGAATAAAGAGGCAAAGCATTTTTAAGATCTTTTCTAATGAACCGCCCTTGGACCAAGATGCATCATGCTTAACTATCCCTTAACCTGGCAAGGTAAATGGGATTCGTTGAGCAGAGCCACACGTCATAACTAGTAGTGGATATATTAATCCTTTGATCCTACTTTCACATTTGGCCAAAGAAAACATCCAAGTAGTTATGATCAATAAATCCTTTCGTCTCGCTTCCAGACCTGGCTGAAGCGACCGTCCAAAGAGTGATGGTCAATTAAGCCTTTGATCCCACATAAGGCTTGGCCAAAGCAGCCATCCAAAGAGTGGTAGTCGAATTAAACCTTTGGTCCCACTTTTAAGCCTATCCAAAGCAACCATCTAATGAGCGATGATTAATAAATCCTTTAGTCCCATCTTTAGGCCAGGCCACAGGAATTTCCAAAAGAGTGGTGGTCAAGTTAAGCCTCCCACTTCCATGCCTAGCAAAAGAAACCATCCAAGAAGCGATGGTTAATAAATTATTTGGTCCCCCCTTCAGGCAATCGCTCAAATAGTGGTGGTCAGGTTAAGCCTTTCCACTTCCACATCTACCCAAAGCAACCATCTAAGAAGTGATGGAAAATAAAGACTTTAGTCCTGCCTTCAGGCTTATCCAAAGCAACTATCGGAAGAGTGGTGTTCAATAAAGCCATTGGTCCTGCCTTTACATCTAGCTAAAGCAACCATATTAGGAATTATAGCCAACTAAGCTCCAATTAAGGATTAACATCTTAAAAGAAAGATTATTCAATTAGGAAATTGGATGAAAAGGTGTTCAACAATGGGATAAGATTTATTAGAATAGAGAAAGGTAAGATAAGAGGAAAAATCAATGTCCAAGGAAAGGACTAAAGCTTAAGACAAAAGTTTAATTAAGCTAAAGCATAGATAAACTTCTTATGTAGGGGTAATTATAACACTCTAAAAAAATCAAAAAAAAAATCAAAGGCATGAAACTAATAAGTAACAAAAGAGAAAAGATTTCAAAAAATGGGTTATCACAAGATAAAATAAAGCTATCACATGAAAACTGCCGTATGTCAAAAAGGTGAAAGTTATCGCATACGAACTATCAAACGTTGAAAACTCCAAGTGATGAAACTATCATATATTAAGGAAAAGGGACAATTGCATATTGAGATTAAGTAATGTAAAAGGTTGGGATGCATATAAAAGATTGTTGAAGAATGAGACGTGCAAAGTTACCACAAGTCATAAAGCTATCGTAGGTTCAACCTATCATGTCCTGAGTCAAGCTATCGTAGGTTGAAGCTATCGCACGTTGAAATCATAAAGATGTCGCAGGTTGAAGCTATCATAGGATGAAGCTTTTATGTGATAAAATCATAAAGCTATAATAGGTTGAAGCTATCACATGTTGAAGTCATAAAGACTATCATTGAATCCATAAAGTTATCATATAAGAAAGTAGCAAAGCTATCACAAGTTGAAGCTACCACATATTAAAGTTATAAACTATTGCATATTGAGAATTCAAGGAATTATCGCATATTGGGATAAATTGCAATTATATTATCGCATATGTTGAAACTATCGCACTTTGTGGGATGTTATCGCATATTGGTACCATCATAAGTCGAAAATGAAAGCTGCCGCATGATGAGATTCTTGGTTATCACAAACCAAGAAACGATGCTATCGAATGTTGAGAAATTGCTATCGCACATCAAGAAATTAGTGCATGAAACACTCCAATTAGCCACATGAAAACTTCTAGGTAGTCCAACCGTGCTACTTCATCATGGAGAGATCAAAAGTGATCTGGACCACATATTCAATCAATAGTGTGCCACATTAGCATCAACATTCGTTTCTAATGGACGCCATATGTCAAGAATCCAAGGATGGAATTTTTCTATCAATAAATATGTACTCCCTATTAAGAAGAAGCAAATTTCAAATTATACTTCTTTCTCATTTTCATATTCGATAATCAATGAATCGGTAAATCTTAATGTTGAATTCTAAAGTCAAATTGGAATTATGACTTTAAAGTAAAGGACTAAAACATTTATCTACTTGAATATTTACCTTTTTGAACTATTTGAATATAGACAAGCTTGCCCAAGGGATGAGTCTCTTGGCCCAGCAGTTTGATCAACTATTTGGATTTGAGCATAAATTAGACCTAATTTTTAGTCTAATAAAAAATTATT
This sequence comes from Allium cepa, assembly GCA_030765085.1. Lineage (NCBI taxonomy): Eukaryota > Viridiplantae > Streptophyta > Magnoliopsida > Asparagales > Amaryllidaceae > Allium > Allium cepa. The sequence goes on from CM060934.1 coordinate 187,623,789, forward strand.
CCACTAAATAGTTAGATACATAATAGAAACTATAAAAAATAAAAACATGTCCATTAGCAAATTTAACATGATAATCTCTAACTGTGACGGCAGCTGCAATGGATACATTAGCAACTTGGAATTCGATGGTTCCTCTTACTATGGCCTCTTGCTTCAAAGTATGTATAAAAAATTATAGGTATAAGTTCTAGATCTAGTATCTAAAACCAAACTAGAAGCACTTGTACATATAAAAATTCTATAAGGAAAATACCTTTAGGAGTGGAATTTGCTTCCTTCTGCTTAAATGTCTTCATAAAATCCAAGCGGTTCCTCTTCCAGTGTCCCAAACATTTACATTCGCTTTTCCCTTGATTGGCTTTGGCTTCACCCTTTCTACCCTTTGACCTATGCTTTCTTTTATTTTAACTATCCAACGAAGATGTACCCTTAATAGCAAGCCCTACTTTCCGTTCATTCATGGGCGTACGTTCGGTCGTCCTTAACATATTAAGGAGATCCATGACGGTACATTTCAATGAGTTCATACTGAAGTAAATATGAATGGATCAAAATATAGAGTTAGTAATCCAAGAATCAAATTAGCCCATAGCTCAATGTCATGATTTGTTCCTAACTTGGCCAACCTTTGAAGGTACCTAAACATATTAAGTACATGTTCTTGGATTGGAGTGCCCTTGTTCATCTTTGCATGGAATAGTTTCTATCAGATCTCATTCCTTACGGTACAAGATAGCTCATAATAAACTTTTATAGGTATTTGGATATGTTTTTACATTCATATTATCATGCTACCTTTGTAGCCTAATGCTCATAGTTAGAAACACATAGCATTGGGCAAGCTTATAGTCTGATGATCGGTTTTCGTAGGACTTAAGTTGTTCGGGTGTGGTATCCTCTTCGAGTTTAGCACTGGCTTGTTAACGACAACATGGCCAATTTTTTCATAGGTGAGTGCAATTTTAGCATTCCTTGGCTAATCTTTGTAATTTGATCTAGTTAGTGTATTATTTTCTAAAAATAGCTTCATAATTTCCATTTGATCAATGTAAATACATTAGAGTAAATTAGATAATGTTACATGTATTCTTATGCTTATTAGATTAGTTTGTTATATTATCTATTTAGGATCCCATTGGATTTTGGTTCTCGTGTAAATCCTAAAAAATACAAGAATACCTTCGGTGGTTGTTAAGACCCATTTATCGTGTTACTAGAACCTTGAGGATTCCTAATAAACTATAGCACCCATAAATGGTAAGTAACACTTTACCAATAATATCTTATATATAATTCCCAACCTTACTTTTGCTTGGTCCTAATCATCTATAAGACCTTAAGAGTGCTCAATGAATCATAAAGTACATTAGATACTCTAGATCCATCATTTCACAATATCTTCAGAATAATTATGTAACTGTAACATTCCCGTTTTTAAATCAAATTGAAATTGGAAATAAATTTAATTTTTGGAAATAAATTATGGATTAATCTAGTATTTTCCAAAATTTAATCATATATTTAGATATAAAACTTATTTTAAATTGAATTGTGAGATTGGAATACAAGAATTAAAATTTAATTTCCTATTTGGAAATTTTACAAGTATAAAATATGAAAGGTTTAACGTTGTTTCCTTTAAAAAAATATACATTTGGATTAAGATTTGTGTATGTCTTTAAAACATTAAAACATAATAGTTCAACTTGAATAGTATTTGATAATTTGATTTCAAATCATGTATTATTAAAATTGTATAAGTACAAATTGATTATATATTAAATTTTGAATTTGAATTTAAGATGTAAAATTAGATTTGAATATAAAATTAGATTTGATAAAAAGATTCAAAACATTGGAAAATATAAACAATAGTTGTATATTCATGAATATAAAATGTAAAAACATTTACATATATATATATATATATATATATATGTATGTATGTAATTAATTAAAGGATTTAAAATACAAATTTCAAATTTTATGAAATAAGGGTTTAAAACAAATTTAAAAAACAATTATAAATTTATAAATGTATTGGTTTATTAGGAAAATTGATTTAAAAACTTTTTAAATCATAAAAATATAATATAAGAATAAATTATTACAAGTGTTAAAATTTTAAACCCCTTAAGTACATGTGTCAACGTAAATGTACAAGTGTAAGTTTATTTGAAACTAAATGAGACAAGTGGCATTTAAAATTTATTTTCTTTTAAATTAAAATGTAAATAACATACAAAAGAGTAAAATTTTCTTTTAATTAAATTTTATAAACATACATAAGAAAGAGTTAAAATCAGATTTTCAAGCTTTTTCAAAACTGCAAACACAAATTTGAGAAACTAAAACTTGAAGCATGTGCAAACTCATCTCAGTAAGTTCAAATCTTCAACCTGAAACCTGAATACATTTCAAAATTTATCAAGGCAAAGCAACAAATAACCATCAAAAAGCATCAGGAACAAAGCAGAATCAAACTGAAATAAGCTTTCAAACCTAGAAGCAAAAGGAAATAAATCAAGCCCGGGAATCAAAGTTTTTGATTCAAACTGAAAACCAGAAACCCTGAGAAGAAAATGAATAAAACAATCATCTGCAAACTGGAAAGCAAACTAGGAAGCATGATTTACATTCAACAACAAATGCAAATTCAACTCCAATGAGAAACAAAGCAGATCAAATTAAAATACAAATTCCAGACTTCCTTTCTGCTTCTCTGTTTGCAATTATAAGGTGAGAAACTTTAATTTCTAAAGCCATTCTTTGAATATAGTGCTTGAGAATCTGTGAGAAAACCTCAAATTTGAAACCTGAATTTGTTTATTTACCTGATGCTTGTGATGGCCATTGAGATGGGGTGTGAAAATGTTTGCATGAATGATTTTTGTTACTGGGATTAAGTTGAATGACCTTGTATATAATCAGACATGTCTGTATACAGCCCTGTTATGTTACAGGCACCATATGATTCACCAAAATAATTCCTTTTTTCTTCATCTAGTCAATGTTAGGCCTCAATCTCCAAATAAGAATTTATTGTTAAACTGTAACATCAAGGTTAAAAATGTTTTCATGGGTTTATATTAAGAACTTATTATAAAAATATAATATCACAGTAAAATCAATTTTAGTCAGAAAATCAAACAACTTAAATTTACGTTTTGATTCCAAAATCTGATTTGTGCTCGTAAATGTCGAATTTTAATAATAAAATTGTGATTTTAAGTTTTGAATTGAAGTGGAATTTTGGGTTTGAATCGAAAACGCAAAATGGTCAAATTCCGTCGAAAGGCATGGTGGGGTTGTTTGATCTTTGGATTGGAGGAAGATAAGGTGTTGTGGATCATCGGAAAAATAATCAAAAAAAAAAATTGTTGTGGTGGCTTGAGGGGATCGAAATAGGGTTTAGAAACCTAGTTTGGTCTATAGCATTCAAAAGAGATATTCGTCGTCGTCGAGGCGATTCAGGCGATCGCATTGGGGGAGTCGTTGCAGGGGCCATCGGTGGAGGTGTTGATGAAGTGGCATGTGTACTGGCGTTGGATGGTGATCAGGCGAGGTGGTTTATGGTGATGAAGTATGTTCCAGGTGGAGGTCGATACCTTCGATTTTGATGAGAGGGGTTTTTCACAAATCTGGGTGGTCGCGAGGATTAGGGGCATCATTGTCGACATGTCGGGGTTCTCGGTGATGGTCGGAGGGCACTGGATCGCCGGTGCACGTGCACGTGCACGCGATTCAATCTGGGTGAAGATTTTGGGAAGATGAAGTAGAAGCTCGCGATGGTCTCGAGTTTGTAATTAGGTTGACTCGAAGTCAGGCTCACGTTGTTTGGGGGTGGTATCGGGTTGATTTTAACACTTAACTAAATTTTATAAAAAAAATCGCTCGGGTAAATTTTTTTGAAAACCGAAGCATTATTCGGGAAGGTTGGTGAGAAACTCGAAGCAATACCCGGGTAAATTGTTGGGGCAGAACAGTTCAATTTTTAAAGGAAATTCAAGTTCACTTTGAAAGCAATTTTAGTTAAAACAATTTTGAGTTTTTGGTGAAGATTAAATGTTAAAACAGTTTTGAAAGAAAGTTTTTTTAAGACAAATTTGTTTTAAATTACTAAATTTTTAAATGATTTAAAATAAATACAACCTTTATTTTAACTAAATGATATTTGAATGTTTTAAATGATTAATAAACTTTATTTGTTTGGGTTAAATAATTAATGTTTTAATGGTTAATAGATTTTATTTGTTAAAAAGATTAATTATTTGAAGTAAATTACTTAGTGTAAGTTATTAAAGTAATTCAATTAGTAATTCAAGTTAATTGATCAAGTAATTAATAAATGACTAAACAGAAACTAATAGTTACCTAGTAAAAGTAACTAAAAGAAAATAATTAAAGGTTAATTAATTAAAGAATTTAAGTAAAGGCTAATTAATAAATTAATAATTAAAGGTGGATTAATTTCTAATTTATTAAGGAAATTAATGAAGGTAAATTAATTGCTAGTTAATTTATGGTTAACGATGATTAAGTGATTAAGAATAATCACTTATTTTAATTAATTAAGGGTAATTAATTAGTGTGATAAATTAATTAAAAATTAATTAATTAATTAGTGAAGGTGATTAAGGGATGATTATTGATTTAGGGTTAATTAATTATTGCAATTAATTAAGAATAATTAATTAAATGGTTTGTAATTAATTAAAATTAATTAACTAAGATTAGTGACTGATCTGATTTAAATTAATCAGATGATTAATTGATATTACTTATGGATGTTTGGATTCGATGATTTAATTGTTTGATATCCTGATATATGATGCTTTGCGTTATGAATTATCCTGATTTATGCTGTGATCTGTAATGTAATTTATTTATCTGTGATGTAACTTATTATCTACGATGAACTTATATTATTCATCCATGATCTGTAAATGAAGATAAGCGTTATAGATTATACCGCTTGTCGATATTTCTGTGTTTGAATCTGTAATGGTTGATGTTGTTGCATTATTGTGTGTAAACCCTTGGCCACACTCATACACACACAAATATGGATTTCACGAGGAAATCGGTTAAGTCACAGATATTTGGATTTAATATTTTAAAATGGTTTTAAAGTTTGAATTTTGAATCCAAATGATTTTGGAAATGAAATTGGGTTAAATTTGAGAAGTTTTTGAAAAGGAGTTTTTAAAGATAAAAGTTATTTTAAATAATTTGATTTAGTTTGAAATTTGAAGTATTTTGATTTGAGTTTGAATTCAATATTTGAAATTGGAATTCAATTAATTGAAAACGAGTTTGAAAACTATTAAGTCTTTGATTTAAAGACCGGATGAGTTAATCAAATTTTGAAATGGAATTGTTTTGAAAACCTATGAATGATACTTTGTTTAAAAGATTGGTGAACCTTGTTTTAAATTGAAAGGGGTCTTAAAAGTGAATCTTTTGTTTAAAAGATTTAAATGTGGAAATTGTTTAAACCATTAAAGGTTTTTGAAATGAATCTTTTTGCTTAAAAGATTTGAAAATGGTAATTTGTTTAACCATTTGAAAGAAAAGTTTTGGATAATAAGTTCTGACTTAACTGAGATCCCGTATCCATATGTTTTTAAATATTGCGCTCACTATTCGGTTTAGCCGGGAGAGGACTTTTGTGTCATATAACTCATTCCGAATAGTGATACGACGTTATGGATAGCAATTGAAGACCGGTGGTGAAGACCGGATATTTTCGAAAACGAAAGGGTTTCTTGTCGAATGTCTCCGCATCGGCTGATCCCCGATATAGAGATTTGAGCACCCATTATGATGGGAAGTCCGGACGTGATTTAAGATTATCCGGATTGCAAGGGCTTCTTCGGAAGTGCCTTCGGTTCTGTTCGAACCCGGAACAGACTTGTATGGATGTGTGTCTGACGTTACACTTTGAGATGTAAAACCGGTTTCTATCAAATACATTTCTGTTTGGTGGCGGAGATTTATTCTCTTAGCTTAACACCCTTCTCTGAGACGTACGAGCTCAGAGGTTATGTAGTTGATGGTTACTAGTGATACATTCCCAATTTGGTAATGTGGCATACGAAGTGATGCTGATCATTTGTTGATCAAAGCATGGATTTGTAAAAAGCGTAGCTTTGTGGACGAGACTTCGTCGAACTTCACAACCCGGAATGGTCGAAACAGGAAGAATGCGACAACTTTATTTGGGGGTAGCGCCCTCTGAGGGTATGTTCATTTCATTCTGGATGGAGGTGATATCATGGTATGGAGCCCAGGTACTTATCCTATGTGGTTGCTGCAAATTTATTACTTTGTGGTTGTTGGTGAATCCCGGGATAAAGGTTGGTTATGACCGGGGGATGGCATACTCGTGTAGTAGTTACCTAGTTACAGAGGTAACCCGGCCTTGTGTTGGCAGAGATCCGGTTAGGTTCTCGGGGCGTCCCTCCAGAGGCGTACCCATGTGGCAATAGGAAGTTCCTTGGCCTGACCATTTGTTGGAAAATCCAAAGAAACAATACGCGCCCAGTACGGTTTTAGTTGTATAACCTGCCATGGAATGTGGTGGTAACCTGCTATTGAATATGGTAGCTATAGTAGTCATAGTTCGGAATGTCTATGCTGGCTAAGATTAATATTATACTTTCGAAATATTTTCCACTATGCATTAATAATAATATCAAAATGTTTTTCATGTATCAAACATATTTGACTAAGGAGAAATCTCATTCAATTCTACGTTTGCATGGTGTGTGTGGCGGGAGGCCTTATGGTAGTTTCATTTTACAAAAAGCATTGCGGATTTCAAATTTAAATTCTTTTGTTTGTTTTTAAAGATAAAATGTTTTTGTTTGCTCATACTAGTCCCACGACTGACCTGGAGTTTATTGTTCCTTTCCTAAACTCTGGGTGCCCACTATTTCTACATGGGCAGTCTAGAGTTGGGTTTTTCAGATGGATATAGATATTGATTCGGTAGCTTTCAGCTTTCTCTTTGCTATTCTTTGGAGACTTTGGATATTGAAGTCTTTGGTATGGATGACTGACCTTGCTTAACTTGGTGCAACGTGATGGTGGTTCGAGCTGGTGGGTTGGAGTTTTGGCTTTGAGCATCGGATTGGAGTTGCAGTTTAATCATTGGAGTTATCTCTTTGGTTATTCATTTTTCCGTTGTTGTTTATGGTATCTCTGATATTTCTTGTATCTCTGTTATGGATATCATTGTTATCATTGGATATTTTATTCATTTGGAATTATATATGATATTCATTTTTCTTCCGCTGTATTGTTATAATTAATTGTGTTATAAGCTCCGGCAAACCAGATTCGATGTTTGGATTTGCGGCATTGGAATACGAGTGTCGTATTTGGTGCCGATTTTCGAAGGTCGAGTCAGGGTCGCTACATTATGGGGGTTGAGATGACCCACTTTCTTTTAATCAATTTTTTTTTTTTATGTTGTATATGCTTATTTTTCATTTCAGTGGTCATCTATTTAAGAGAACATCTCTTCCATTATCTCTTCTTTCCAGGATCTTTCAATCAATATAAAAATATTGTTATACTCAAATTATTTTGAACATTCATATCTGAAAACATGTGTGAATAATGTTTAGTGTTTTGAATCAGAGTTAGGAAGTTTTGGGAACCAAAGGAAATTTACTTTGAATTTCCCTGTGTGGTTTCCCCCCCCCCCCCCCATAGCAAAGTAATTTCTAAAGTGGTTTCCTGTCTTACTTGAGTTCATACAAGTTTCTGATTTAAAATTTTCTAGTCTTGGCATTTGTTTACTCTCCTATAATTTCAGTTTATATATGTACTATAATTGTTGCCTATGCTTGAGTGTACATGTGACCTCTGCATGTATATTTCTTTTCATATTACCAGTACTTATTATTCATTATCATCAAAATAGCTGAATCTACCATAAGTCTCTGGGTTATTGAATTTTAATTATTTGAAGATGGTTGAACCCAGGCTTGGGAAAGTGGTCAAGTAAGCCCTATTTCTTTTGTATGCATTTTGCACACATTAACAAATTTTCTGAAATTCTATTTTGGCCAATTCTTATATCTCTGTTTAACAAATTTTTATTCCCTCTTAAGACCAGAGTTCCTCACATAAACTACTAAACTACCATTTTCCCTTCAGTTTCATACATTACTGGCATCTCAGGTTTTATATCTTTCAGTAGAATCATTTCATAAGTTAAGAAAAGAAACTCCATACTCAGAGAAACATTTTCTAAAAACAAACTGTAGTTCTAACTGAAACACACAATTACCCCAGTTCTTACAAACAAAAAAAAACATTACTTTCTTTCTAAATAGTTTTTAACAACATAACATGCCATAAATTTGGCTTAAACATTCATTTTTAATATCAGAAAGTATGTAACTAATGCATCCCAATTCTTAGCAGCCAACACATCCAGAGCTAGCTCATTGCAGTGCTTATCTTACCTGCACAATCACCATAGTCTGCCTCATAATTTTATGAGACACCCAATGGTGAACAAACACACAAAGGGTCAGACAAAATTGTCTGGTATGAGCAATCTACTGCAATCATATCATAATTCTAATTTTTCATTTTTTTTTTTTGAGTATTCTTCATGGACAACAGGTGGATTCAGTGTCCTTTCTATGTTGTTTCTATGAGACTATTACTTCATATCAATGCAAACTGGTTAGATGTGATTTGAGCAATCCAATTCAGGAAAACAAACATAAAATTCAACAAAAACACATCCAGTACAAACTTAAATACAACCATCAAGTCACTCTTCAAATTTTCCTTTCACTAGCCATCCAGGTTGTACCCAACCCCCATTTGACATTACTCCTATTGTTTTTCATACAATATCAGTTTAAGATCAGTAGTTACATTCTCATGTTTAATACACACATTGTCTGGGACCAATCTCTGTTAACCCAGCACACTCAGGCCCCTGGGTATAAACATACCATGTGTGAGCTTGCAATATTCCCCTTGCCAAGCTATCTTTTGTAGCCCAAAGATCCTTAACCCTTAGTTATCTTACTAAATGTTATTCCCTCTTTCCTTAATCATGCTAATTTCCCCCTATGGATCCCATTTCAATCAGAGAAAAGAATATATAATATAGCCATTAAGCATGAACTCCAGGAATAGTGGATCCTATTCCCATAAACTTAAATTTAATTACACAAACTAGCATATATTCTTAGCACACACATTATTCAGATCATGGATTTTGAGTGGATCATGTTTATAAATATATGGTCATACATATTATATAATTTTTTTTTTCTGTTGCATCCATTTGCCTGTGGGTTAATCAGATACTCACAGATTCATGAGATCTGGCTAAACCATAAGCATTTAATCAAATCTGGATTCATTTGTAAATATGGAAGTTCAGCACATGTATATCATTGCACTTCTATATTTCATTTTTTTTTCATCATCATGGGACATAAGCAACAACAATTCCATGCTGCAGTCCCTTTTTTCTTTTTTCTTTTTTCTGACCATAGATTTGTAACACAATTACTGAGATCTTAAATAAATATTTATGCAGAAAAACTCATAAAAGCAATCATTTCATTTCAAGATTGATCCATACTCAAATGATCATTTAAACAAGAGACCCACAAACCATATTTTCTGGGTATCAATATAAAGAGTTAAACACCTAACAAATCAGCAATATCAAAAATAAACACAAATTATATCAATAAAATATAACACTATTTAGGCTGCCTTGATTTTTTTTAGGACTTAATGCCAGGTTTACCAGTGAGATTACTCACCTCACTTTCTTCTTTAATCCTTCTTTTTCCTTTAATCTTCTATTTCTTCTTATCCCTAATGGTCAGTGTTCCTCATTTCCTCTGGCTTGTATTTCCATTGCTATGTATATGTATTTTTTTTTCTGCTTTAAAAATAATCCCAGATCATACTATCCCTTAAGCCCTCTTATACCAGACCCTGGTTGCCACTAGGGTTTTGAAAATTTACTTAATGTCAATTTTACCCTGTCACTATGACTAGTCTCTCATTCTGTTTTTAGAGAAAAATGGGTAAGTGGTCCCTATTCTTATTAACAGAAATTATTCCTTACTACCCCGGTCATCTTATTTGCATGATCTGTGATTTTTTTTTTTTAAGCTAAGGAAATTGCCAAAAGTAGATAAAGTATTTATTCAACAACTCATACCATTTGCATGTATTTGCTCCAGCCTACTCATCTTTATTTCCTTTACACTAACTTATTTTTAAGATAAAACCATATCTGCAATATCCATATTTACTTACTTATTCATTTATAATTTATTCATTCCAACTCACAAATTAATTACTGCCTGTGTCTCCTTACAGAAAGTGATGTGTATGTGTGTGTTCCATCTTGTGTATATATATATATATATATATATATATTAATACTTACACAATGCATTTGTAGTCAATCTATTATACATACATTTTTTTTAGCAACAAAATTTTAAACAAGCATGACTAAATTAAATTATAAAACTTGTCTATAAAATTGTTTCATAAAAAATCAGGGTCATCACATACACCCTTCCTTTTAGGAATTGTGCCTCACAATTCTTTTCATACTTAGATTAAGCATTATCAATCCAGAAATGCAATCATTTTCAAACCAAACAGTCAAAAATTTAATGCATGCCTAATCTAAACATCTATCAGTATACATATATCATACCTTCCATTAAATCAAATAATTGTGGGTAATCATTTCTGATTTTATCTTCCACCTCCCATGTGCAATCATTTGGGTCAAGACTCCATTGTATTTTTACCAGTCTTATTTCTTTGTTTCTCAATTTCTTGATCTCCTTTGCAACTATGCCTACAGGCTTCTTCTCATATACCATTCTAGGGTCAATCTGCACATTCTCAGGGGATTTTAAAATTGTCCCTTCATCATGAACCCATCTTCTTAATTGAGATACATGAAAAACATCATGTATTGCTCTCATTTCTTCGGGTAATTCTAACTTATAGGCCACATTCCTAATTCTTTCTAGAATTTTATATGGTCCTATGTACCTTGGAATCAGTTTTCCTTATTTTCCAAATCTCAAAATCTTTTTCATGGGTGATATCTTAATAAATACATAATTTCCCACATCATACTGCACTTCTTTCCTCTTCTGGTCTGCATATTTCTTTTGCCTATCTTGGGCAGAAGCAATTCTTTTTCTAATCAAAACTATTTTTTCAAAAATTTCTTTCACATTTTCTGGTCCTAAGACCACCTTCTCCCCTGATTCAATCCAACTTGAAGGTGATAAACATGGTCTACCATATAGTGCTTCAAAGGGTGCCATGCCTATACTACTGTGATAGCTGTTGTTATATGCAAATTCTGCCAGAAATATGTGATCTTCCCAACTTCCTCCCTAATCCAATATACATGCTCTCAACATGTCTTCAAGTCATTTATTCACAATTTCTGTTTGACCATCAGATTGAGGGTGATATGCTGTGCTTAAGCATAAATCAGTCCCCATTGCCTTATGAAAACTTTGCCAAAATTTTGAAGTGAAGATGGTATCTCTATCACTTACTATAGTCTTTGGTATTCCATGTAATCTAACTATTTCTTTAATAAATAACTGAGATAATGTGCATGCATTCCTATCTGATTTCACTGGTATGAAATGAGCTGATTTAGTTAGCCTATCTACTACAACCCAAATACTATCATTTCCCCTCCTAGTTTTGGGCAAACCATCAATGAAATCCATTGATATCTCCTCCCATTTCCACTGTGGTATTTGTAAAGGTTGGAGCATTCCTGAAGGTCTCTAGTATTCTGCTTTTACCTGTTGACAAACCATGCATTTGGACACATATAATGCCACTGCCCTTTTCATACCACTCCACCAATAATTCCTCTTGAGGTTATGATACATTCGGGTGCCCCCTGGATGTATGGTATACTTGCTTTTATGGTAAGCATCCAAAATTTCTTGCTTCAATTCTTCAATAGCAGGAACACATATCCTATTTCCCTTCTCCAAATGGCCTTGCTTATTCAATTGAAATCCTTCTACTGCCTCACCATTTAATATCTGAGTTTTCTTCTCAAGTAAAAATGGATCTTGGTCTTGTAGCCTGACAATTTTATTTTTCAATTCTGATCCCAAAGTAACAAAACTCAACTTTCCTATTTCTTCTTTCTCACTGCATATCTTCATATTTTCCACATTGTCCCTTTCTACCTCTGAATCAATCAGTAATGATAAAGTATTAAATTCTTCTATCATCAATCTAGCCATTTTGGCATGTTGTCTACTTAAAGCATCTGCTACTTTATTAGCTTTGCCAGGTGTATACAATATTTCAAAATCATATGAGGCTAAAAGTTCAATCCATCTTTGCTGCCTCATGTTCAATTCTTTTTGTGAAAACAAATATTTGAGTGACTTATGATCTGTGTACACTTCAAATTTAGCCCCTAACAAATAATGTCTCCATAACTTAAGAGCATACACTATAGCAGCTAATTCAAGATCATGTGTAGCATACTTTATCTCACTGGGCTTCAACTGTCTAGAGGCATATGCTATCACTTGATGTTGTTGCATCAACACTGCCCCAAGTCCCTGACCACTAGCATCAGTATATATCACCAAATTCTCATTTCCTTCAGGCACCTTTAATATTGGGGCTTGTACTAGTGCTTCTTTTAACTTCTCAAAAGCTTTCTCACATTCCTCAGTCCAAACATAGGCCTGATTCTTTCTAGTTAATCTAGTCAATGGAATTGAAATTTTTGCAAAATCCTTTATAAACCTTCTATAATATCCAGCCATTCCCATAAATGACCTGACCTCTGTGACACTAGTAGGCCTTTTCCATGCTTGCACTACCATTGCCTTATTGGGGTCTACTGATATGCCTTTTTCTGATATCACATGACCTAAAAAGCTTACTTCATTTTGCCAAAAAGTACGTTTTGAAAATTTTGCTTTCAAATTTTCCTGTCTTAATTTCTGTAATACTATATGCAAATGATTCTCATGCACTTCTACTGACTTAGAATAAATTAGTATATCATCAATAAATATCAATACAAATTTATCTAAGTATTTTCTAAAAATTCTATTCATCAAATCAACAAAGTATGAGGGAGCATTTGTCAAACCAAAGGGCATCACCAAAAATTCATAAAGTCCATATCTAGTATTAAAAGCTGTATATTTAATACTTTCCTCTTCTACTTTCATTTGATGAAACCCTGAAGCCAAATCAAGTCTAGAGAATATTTTTGCACCACTCAATTGATCAAAGAGATCATCAATTCTTGGTAAGGGGTATTTGTTTTTAACTGTGATTTTATTTAACTCTCTGTAATCAATACATAATCTAAGAGATCCATCATGTTTCTTAACAAAAACCACTGGTGCTCCCCATGATGAGCTACTAGGCCGGATAAAGCCTTTTTCTTCAAGTTCAACAAGTTGTTTTTTCAGCTCTATTAATTCTTTAGGCCCCATTCTAGTTGGTCTTATAACTATTGGGCTTGCTCCTGGAATAAATTTAATAGAAAACTCTACTGGTCTATGATTGTCAACCCCCTTTACTTCACCAAACACATCGGCATATTGATTTACTATAGGGATTTCTTCTATTGCAGGCATGTGCTTTTCACCAGACAAGGTATTAAGGGTGGCTATGTTCCTATTCTTATTTACTTCACAAAGAACAACTACTCTTTTCCCATCAGAAGTTCTCAGAGATATAGTAGAGGTTTCCATGCTTATAACAGCCCTATATTTTCTTAACCAATCAACCCCTAAAATAACTCCTATACCTGGGTATTTCAATACATATAGGTCTGCACTAAACACATATCCCCCTATATTCAATTCTAGTTGCATACACATCATACCCAAAATACAAGAATTTCCTAAAGGACTTTTAATGGGTAATGGCTTATCAACTATCATGCAATTCAATTTTAGTTGTTGTACAATATCATGAGAAATTAAGGAGTGTGTAGCCCAAGTATCATACACTACTACAAAAGGTATGGAGTGAATAAGCAAAGTACCTTCAACTTGGCCATGCTTCTCCACATTTGGTCCCTCAATTGCTTTGCTTTTTACCTCCAAAGTACTCATTTTTCCTTGCTTAAACTCTGGGCAGTTCCTCCTTATGTGGCCTTCGTTTCCACACTGATGACATTTAAAGGATGCTGGTTTAGGATTTGTACACCTAGTTTTCATGTGTCCCTCTTGTCCACAATTATAGCAAGTGATTTTCTTCTTAACTTCAGCAGTTTTGATTTCTTCTGACTTCTTGGTGGAAGCTACATCCATTTTCTTTTTATCATAAGGGTGAAACTTTCCCTTTCCCTTCTTATTTTGGTTATTTTTAAATGCTCTGAAATTTTCTCTGGCTTTATCATGTTGTTCAAAGCTCAAAGCCAGATCCAAAACTTGATCAAAGGTCCTGTCCTTGTATGGTAGCATAGCTCTACTAATGTGGGCATTCAGTCCTTGAATATATCTGCCATTTTTAGCTTCTCTGGTTGTAATAAGCACTGCACCATATTTTGCTAGAGATTCAAACTTCTGTGTATATTCAGTTACACTCATAGTTCCCTGTCTTAGTTTAATAAATTCTTCTAGCAAAGATTCTTTAGCTGATGCAGGTACAAATCTCCCTTCCAACATCTCTTTGAACTGGTTCCATGTCACCTCCCCTTCAAGTCTTCCAACTATAATAACTTCCCACCAATCCAAAGCTGCTCCTCTCAGTTGTCTAGATGCTATCAACCTCTTCTTATGGTCTTCAACTTGCATATCAGCAAATATTCTGTCCAAAATTCTGAGCCAATTTTGAACTCCCATAATTCCTTCTGTTCCATCAAAAGTCTTGCCTCCAAGATTGGTAAAGGTCTTGAGAAGCTTGGAGAGCTCTTCATGTGGATTTTCTTGCCTGTTACCAACTCCATCTCTTATGGCTCTCATAAAATCTTGCATATTCATCATAGGTGGTTCACTTGGTCCTACATCTGGTTGTCTAGGTCTCACCATTGTTCTATGGATACAATACTTAGGTTAGTCCATAATTTATTCCTTTATAAGCTAACCTATTCTAGCTTATTGCCATTTAATCATAACAGATATTGCATCAGTATAAAACAAAGCATCCAAGACAGTCACTATTTTCATTCATTCAAAACAAACAAGTTCATCCAAGGTTTGTTTTTTTTTTTCTGCTATGTTATCTAACAACATAGCTCTGATACCAAATTGAGATGACCCACTTTCTTTTAATCAATTTTTTTTTTTTTATGTTGTATATGCTTATTTTTCATTTTAGTGGTCATCTATTTAAGAGAACATCTCTTCCATTATCTCTTCTTTCCAGGATCTTTCAATCAATATAAAAATATTGTCATACTCAAATTATTTTGAACATTCATATCTGAAAACATGTGTGAATAATGTTTAGTGTTTTGAATCAGAGTTAGGAAGTTTTGGGAACCAAAGGAAATTTACTTTGAATTTCCCTGTGTGGTTCCCCCCCCCCCCCCCCCCCCGCCATAGCAAAGTAATTTCTAAAGTGGTTTCCTGTCTTACTTGAGTTCATACAAGTTTCTGATTTAAAATTTTCTAGTCTTGGCATTTGTTTACTCTCCTATAATTTCAGTTTATATATGTACTATAATTGTTGCCTATGCTTGAGTGTACATGTGACCTCTGCATGTATATTTCTTTGCATATTACCAGTACTTATTATTCATTATCATCAAAATAGCTGAATCTACCATAAGTCTCTGGGTTATTGAATTTTAATTATTTGAAGATGGTTGAACCCAGGCTTGGGAAAGTGGTCAAGTAAGCCCTATTTCTTTTGTATGCATTTTGCACAAATTAACAAATTTTCTGAAATTCTGTTTTGGCCAATTCTTATATCTCTGTTTAACAAATTTTTATTCCCTCTTAAGACCAGAGTTCCTCACATAAACTACTAAACTACCATTTTCCCTTCAGTTTCATACATTACTGGCATCTCAGGTTTTATATCTTTCAGTAGAATCATTTCATAAGTTAAGAAAAGAAACTCCATACTCAGAGAAACATTTTCTAAAAACAAACTGCAGTTCTAACTGAAACACACAATTACCCCATTTCTTACAAACAAAAAAAACAACATTACTTTCTTTCTAAATAGTTTTTAACAACATAACATGCCATAAATTTGGCTTAAACATTCATTTTTAATATCAGAAAGTATGTAACTAATGCATCCCAATTCTTAGCAGCCAACACATCCAGAGCTAGCTCATTGCAGTGCTTATCTTACCTGCATAATCACCATAGTCTGCCTCATAATTTTATGAGACACCCAATGGTGAACAAACACACAAAGGGTTAGACAAAATTGTCTGGTATGAGCAATCTACTGCAATCATATCATAATTCTAATTTTTCATTTTTTTTTTTTGAGTATTCTTCATGGACAACAGGTGGATTCAGTGTCCTTTCTATGTTGTTTCTATGAGACTATTACTTCATATCAATGCAAACTGGTTAGATGTGATTTGCGCAATCCAATTCAGGAAAACAAACATAAAATTCAACAAAAACACATCCAGTACAAACTTAAATACAACCATCAAGTCACTCTTCAAATTTTCCTTTCACTAGCCATCCAGGTTGTACCCAACCCCCATTTGACATTACTCCTATTGTTTTTCATACAATATCAGTTGAAGATCAGTAGCTACATTCTCATGTTTAATACACACATTGTCTGGGACCAATCTCTGTTAACCCAGCACACTCAGGCCCATGGGTATAAACATACCATGTGTGAGCTTGCAATATTCCCCTTGCCAAGCTATCTTTTGTAGCCCAAAGATCCTTAACCCTTAGTTATCTTACTAAGTGTTATTCCCTCTTTCCTTAATCATGCTAATTTCCCCCTATGGATCCCATTTCAATCAGAGAAAAGAATATATAATATAGCCATTAAGCATGAACTCCAGGAATAGTGGATCCTATTCCCATAAACTTAAATTTAATTACACAAACTAGCATATATTCTTAGCACACACATTATTCAGATCATGGATTTTGAGTGGATCATGTTTATAAATATATGGTCATACATATTATATAAATTTTTTTTTCTGTTGCATCCATTTGCCTATGGGTTAATCAGATACTCACAGATTCATGAGATCTGGCTAAACCATAAGCATTTAATCAAATCTGGATTCATTTGTAAATATGGAAGTTCAGCACATGTATATCATTGCACTTCTATATTTCATTTTTTTTCATCATCATGGGACATAAGCAACAACAATTCCATGCTGCAGTCCCATTTTTCTTCTTTTTTTTTCTGACCATAGATTTGTAACACAATTACTGAGATCTTAAATAAATATTTATGCAGAAAAACTCATAAAAGCAATCATTTCATTTCAAGATTGATCCATACTCAAATGATCATTTAAACAAGAGACCCACAAACCATATTTTCTGGGTATCAATATAAAGAGTTAAACACCTAACAAATCAGCAATATCAAAAATAAACACAAATTATATCAATAAAATATAACACTATTTAGGCTGCCTTGATTTTTTTTAGGACTTAATGCCAGGTTTACCAGTGAGATTACTCACCTCACTTTCTTCTTTAATCCTTCTTTTTCCTTTAATCTTCTATTTCTTCTTATCCCTAATGGTCAGTGTTCCTCATTTCCTCTGGCTTGTATTTCCATTGCTATGTATATGTATTTTTTTTTCTGCTTTAAAAATAATCCCAGATCATACTATCCCTTAAGCCCTCTTATACCAGACCCTGGTTGCCACTAGGGTTTTGAAAATTTACTTAATGTCAATTTTACCCTGTCACTATGACTAGTCTCTCATTCTGTTTTTAGAGAAAAATGGGTAAGTGGTCCCTATTCTTATTAACAGAAATTATTCCTTACTACCCCGGTCATCTTATTTGCATGATCTGTGATTTTTTTTTTTTAAGCTAAGGAAATTGCCAAAAGTAGATAAAGTATTTATTCAACAACTCATACCATTTGCATGTATTTGCTCCAGCCTACTCATCTTTATTTCCTTTACACTAACTTATTTTTAAGATAAAACCATATCTGCAATATCCATATTTACTTACTTATTCATTTATAATTTATTCATTCCAACTCACAAATTAATTACTGCCTGTGTCTCCTTACAGAAAGTGATGTGTATGTGTGTGTTCCATCTTGTATATATATATATATATATTAATACTTACACAATGCATTTGTAGTCAATCTATTATACATACATTTTTTTTAGCAACAAAATTTTAAACAAGCATGACTAAATTAAATTATAAAACTTGTCTATAAAATTGTTTCATAAAAAATCAGGGTCATCACAGGGGTTCTCGCTTTTTGTTAGGTGGCGAGCAGGAGACTCTTACCCCCACACGTCCTCTTTAAGGGGTTGGTTAGCCGGTTAGGCATGACAGTCGAAAGGCTGGCCGTAAAAGCAAGGGCTGGATACCAGTGTGAACCACGGCGGGGCTGGGATGGTTGAAAAGCCTACCAGTCAAGATTGGCCGCTATCGATGGTTGAAAAGCCTAGACTACTACATTTGGTATCAGAGCTGAAGGTTGAAACTTTAGCTCAGGAGTATAACACATTAGGTAACTCATTAGAGATAGGGTGAAGTATAACCTAGAATGAGTATATCGCTAAGATATCCGTTTGAATGCCTCCGTAAATTCTCTTACTATCCACTGATAGTGAGTATGAGTGCAAGAAGAGGACGAGATAGGGGACACGGGAATACAGCTACAAATGGTCGATACCTTGCAATAGTGGAAACAACTTTCTCTATCAATCTCCTTTGATTCGTCTTTTCAATTCTTTGATGATTCCTGACAGCTCTAGGAAGAAACTTTGATATATTCGCATGGGACACAAACTCCAAATGGGTCAGAATTGTTTGTTTGGATGAATTGTTTCCTTTGGTTGCTATGGTTGATAGGTATATTTTGGTTGTTTAAACTAATTTTTTTAAATTGCATCCATATATCTGTTTATTCTGTTGGGTCCAAGTATATTCCACGAGTGGTTAGTTATCTTTCGAACTAACCAGTACCACTGTATATTCGTAGATCTGGGGACCCGAGTATCTTGATTCGTTCTTGTATCCATTGTTGATATTCTGATTTGTTGCCAAATGCAGAATAGATATTCAGTTTGATCTGGTGATTCATCTCTCGATCTTTCTATATTTCTTTGTTGTATCCGTTACAAATTTCGAGGACGAAATTTTCTAAGGGGGAATCTATAACATTCCCGTTTTTAAATCAAATTGAAATTGGAAATAAATTTAATTTTTGGAATTAAATTATGGATTAATCTGGTATTTTCCAAAATTTAATCAGATATTTGTATATAAAATTTATTTTAAATTGAATTGTGAGATTGGAATACAAGAATTGAAATTTAATTTCTTATTTTGAAATTTTAAAAGTATAATATATGAAAGGTTTAATGTTGTTTCTTTTAAAAAAAATACATTTGAATTAAGGTTTGTGTATGTCTTTAAAACATAATAGTTCAACTTGAATAGTATTTGATAATTTGATTTCAAATCATGTGTTATTAAAATTGTATAAGTACAAATTGATTATATATTAAATTTTGAATTTGAATTTAAGATGTAAAATTAGATTTGAATATAAAATTAGATTTGATAAAAAGATTCAAAACATTGGAACATATAAACAATAGTTGTATATTCATGAATATAAAATGTAAAAACATTTATATATATATAATTAATTAAAGGATTTAAAATACAAATTTCAAATTTTATGAAATAAGGGTTTAAAACAAATTTAGAAAACAATTATAAATATATAAATGTATTGGTTTATTAGGAAAATTGATTTAAAAACTTTTTAAATCATAAAAATATAATATAAGAATAAATTATTACAAGTGTTAAAATTTTAAACCTCTTAAGTACATGTGTCAACATAAATGTACAAGTGTAAGTTTATTTGAAACTAAATGAGACAAGTGGCATTTAAAATTTATTTTCTTTTAAATTAAAATGTAAATAACATACAAAAGAGTAAATTTTTCTTTTAATTAAATTTTATAAACATACATAAGAAAGAGTTAAAATCAGATTTTCAAGCTTTTTCAAAACTGCAAACACAAATTTGAGAAACTAAAACCTGAAGCATGTGCAAATTCATCTCAGGAAGTTCAAAACTTCAACCGGAAACCTGAGTACGTTTCAAAATTTATCAAGGCAAAGCAACAAATAACCATCAAAAAGAATCAGGAACAAAGCAGAATTAAATTGAAACAAGCTTTCGAACCTGGAAGCAAAAGGAAATAAATCAAGCCTGGGAATCAAATTTTTTGATTCAAACTAAAAACCAAAAACCCTGAGAAGAAAATGAATAAAACAATCATCAGCAAACTGGAAAGCAAACCTGGAAGCAAGATTTACATTCAACAACAAATGCAAGTTCAACTCCAATGAGAAACATAGCAGATCAAATTAAAATATAAATTCCAGACTTCCTTTCTGCTTCTTTGTTTGCAATTATAAGGTGAGCAGCTTTAATTTTTAAAGCCATTCTTTGGATACAGTGCTTGAGAATCTATGAGCAAACCTCAAATTTGAAACCTTAATTTGTTTATTTACTTGATGCTTGTGATGGTCATTGAGATGTGTTGTGAAAATGTTTGCATGAATGATTTTTGTTACTGGGATTAAGTTGAATGACCTTGTATATAATCAGACATGTCTGTATACAGCCCTGTTATGTTACAGGCACCATATGATTCACCAAAATAATTCCTTTTTTCTTCATCTAGTCAATGTTAGGCCTCAATCTCCAAATAAGAATTTATTGTTAAACTGTAACATCAAGGTTAAAAATGTTTTCAAGGGTTTATATTAAGAACTTATTATAAAAATATAATATCACAGTAAAATCAATTTTAGTCAGAAAATCAAACAACTTAAATTTACATTTTGATTCCAAAATCTGATTTGTGCTCGTAAATGTCGAATTTTAATAATAAAATTGTGATTTTAAGTTTTGAATTGAAGTGGAATTTTGGGTTTGAACCGAAAACACAAAATGGTCAAATTCCATCGAAAGGCATGGTGGAGTTGTTTGATTTTTGGATTGGAGGAAGATAAGATGTTGCGGATCATCAGAAAAATAATCAATTTTTTTTTAAATTATTGTGGTGGCTTGAGGGGATCGAAATAGGGTTTAGAAACCCAGTATGGTCGATAGCGTTCAAAAGAGATATTCGTCGTCATTGAGGCGATTCAGGCGATCGCACTAGAGGGAGTCGTTGCAGGGGCCATCGGTGGAGGTCTTGATGAAGTGGCATGGGTACTGGCGCTAGATGGTGATCAAGCGAGGTGGTTTGTGGTGATGAAGTATATTCCATGTGGAGGTCGATACCTTCGATTTTGATGAGAGGGGTTTTTCACAAATCTGGGTGGTCGCGAGGATTGAGGGCATCATTGTCGACATGCCGGGGTTCTCGGTGATGGTCGAAGGGCACTGGATGGCCGGTGCACGTGCACGTGCACGCGATTCAATCTGGGTGAAGATTTTGGGAAGATGAAGTAGAAGCTCGGGGTGGTCTCGAGTTTGTAATCTGGTTGGCTCGAAGTCAGGCTTGCGTTGTTGGGGGGTGGTATCGGGTTGATTTTAACACTTAACAAAAATTTTTAAAAAATTTCGCTCGGGTAAATTTTTTTGAAAACCGAAGCTGTACTCGGGAAGGTTGGTGAGAAACTCACAGCAATACCCGGGTAAATTGTTGGGGCAGAACAGTTCAATTTTTAAAGGAAATTCAAGTTCACTTCGAAAACAATTTTAGTTAAAACAATTTTGAGTTTTTGGTGAAGATTAAATGTTAAAAATGTTCTGAAAGAAAGTTTTTTTTCAAGACAAATTTGTTTTAAATTACCAAGTTTTTAAATGATTTAAAATAAATACAACCTTTATTTTAACTTAATAATATTAGAATGTTTTAAATGACTAATAAACTTTATTTGTTTGGGTTAAATAATTAATGTTTTAATGGTTAATAGATTTTATTTGTTAAAAAGATTAATTATTTGAAGTAAATTACTTAGTGTAAGTAATTAAAGTAAATCGATTAGTAATTCAAGTTAATTGATCAAGTAGTTAATAAATGATTAAATAAAAAATAATAGTTACCTAGTAAAAGTAACTAAGAGAAGATAATTAAAGGTTAATTAATTAAAGAATTTAGTTAAAGGATAATTAATAAATTAATAATTAAAGGTGGATTAATTTCTAATTAATTAAGATAAATTAATTGCTAGTTAATTTATGGTTAACGATGATTAAGTGATTAAGAATAATCACTTATTTTAATTAATTAAGTGTAATTAAGTAATGTGATAAATTAATTAATGAAGGTGATTAAGGGATGATTATTGATTTAGGGTTAATTAATTATTGAAATTAATTAAGAATATTTAATTAAATGGTTTGTAATTAATTAAAATTAATTAACTAAGATTAGTGAATGATCTGATTTAAATTAATCAGATAATTAATTGATATTACTTATGGATGTTTGGATTGGATGATTTAATTGTTTGATATCCCTGATATATGATGCTTTGCATTATGAATTGTCCTAATTTGTGCTGTGATCTGTTATGTAATTTATTTATCTGTGATGTAACTTATTATCTACGATGAACTTATATTATTCATCCATGATCTGTAAATGAAGATGAGCGTTATAGATTATACCGCTCGTCGATATTTCTGTGTTTGAATCTGTAATGGTTGATGTTGTTGCACTATTGTGTGTAAACCCTTGGACCACACTCATACACACACAAATATGGATTTCATGAGGAAATCGGTTAAGTCACAGATATTTGAATTTAATATTTTGAAATTGTTTTAAAGTTTGAATTTTGAATCCAAATGATTTTGGAAATGAAATTGGGTTAAATTTGAGAAGTTTTTGAAAAGGAGTTTTTAAAGATAAAAGATATTTTAAATAATTTGATTTAGTTTGAAATTTGAAGTATTTTGATTTGAGTTTGAATTCAATATTTGAAAATGGAATTCAATGAATTGAATACGAGTTTGAAAACTATTAAGTCTTTGATTTAAAGACCGGATGAGTTAATCAAATTTTGAAATGGAATTGTTTTGAAAAGCTATGAATGAATCTTTGTTTAAAAGATTGGTGAACTTTGTTTTAAATTTAAAGGGATCTTAAAAGTGAATCTTTTGTTTAAAAGATTTAAATGTGGAAACTGTTTAAACCATTAAAGGTTTTTGAAATGAATCTTTTTGTTTAAAACATTTAAAAATGGTAATTTGTTTAACCATTTGAAAGAAAAGTTTTGGATAATAAGTTCTGACTTAACTGAGATCCCATATCCATATATTTTTAAATATTGCGCTCACTATTCGGTTTAGCCGGGAGAGGACCTTTGTGTCATATAACTCATTCCGAATAGTGATACAATGTTATGGATGGCAATTGAAGACCGGTGGTGAAGACCAAATATTTTTGAAAACGAAAGGGTTTCTTGCCGAATGTCTCTGCATCGGCTGATCCCCGGTATAGAGATTTAAGCACCTATTGTTATGGGAAGTCCGGACATGATTTGAGATTATCCGGATTGCAAGGGCTTTTTCGGAAGTGCCTTCGGTTCTGTTCGAACCCGGAACAGACTTGTATGAATGTGTGTCTGACGTTATACTCTGAGATGTAAAACCGGTTTCTATCAAATACATTTCTGTATGGTGGCGGAGATTTATTCTCTTAGCTTATCACCCTTCTCTAAGACGTACGAGCTCAGAGGTTATGTAGTTGATGGTTACTAAAGATACATTTCCAATTTGGTAATGTGGCATACGAAGTGCTGCTGATCATTTGCTGATCAAATCATGGATTTATAAAAAGCGTAGCTTTGTGGATGAGACATCGTCGAACTTCACAACCCGGAATGGTCAAAACAGGAAGAATGCGGCATGGTTATTTGGGGGTAGCGCCCCCATATGGTATGTTCATTTCCTTCTGGATAGAGGTGGTATCATGGTATGGAGCCCAGATACTTAACCTATGTGGTTGCTGCAAATTTATTACTTTGTGGTTGTTCCCCCGGGATAAAGATTGGTTACGACCGGGGGATGGCATACTCGTGTAGTAGTTACCTAGTTACGGTGATAACCCGGCCTTGTGTTGGTAGAGATCCGGTTAGGTTCTCGGGGTGCCTCTCCAGAGGCGTACCCATATGGCAATGGGAAGTTCTTTGGCCTGACCTTTGTTGGAAAATCCAAAGAAACAATACGCGCCCAGTACGGTTTTAGTTGTATAACCTGCCATGGAATGTGGTGGTAACCTGCTATTGAACATGGTAGCTATAGTAGGCATAGTTCGGAATGTCTATGCTGGCTAAGATTAATATTATACTTTCGAAATATTTTCCACTATGCACTAATAATAATATCAAAATGTTTTTCTCGTATCAAGCATATTTGACTATCATAAGGAAAAATCTCCTCCAATTCTGCGTTTGCATGGTGTGTGTGGCGGAAGGCCTTATGGTAGTTTCATTTTCCAAAAAGCATTGCGGATTTCAAATTTAAATTCTTTTGTTTGTTTTTAAAGATAAAATGTTTTTGTTTGCTCATACCAGTCCCACGACTGACCTGGAGTTTATTGTTCCTTTCCTAAACTCTGGGTGCCCACTATTTCTACACGCGTAGTCTAGAGTTGGGTTTTTCAGATAGATATAGATATCGATTCGGTAGCTTTCAGCTTTCTCTTTGCTATTCTTTGGAGACTTTGGATATTGAAGTCTTTGGTATGGATGACTGACCTTGCTTAGCTTGGTGCAACGTGATGGTGGTTCGAGCTAGTGGATTGGAGTTTTGGCTTTGAGCATTGGATTGGAGTTGCAGTTTAATCCTTGGAGTTATCTCTTTGGTTATTCATTTTTCCGCTGTTGTTTATGGTATCTCTGATATTTCTTGTACCTCTGATATTGATATCATTGTTATCATTGAATATTGTATTCATTTGGAATTGTATATGATATTCATTTTTCTTCCGCTGTATTGTTATACTTAATTGTGTTATAAGCTCCGGCGAACCAGATTCGATGTTTGGATCTGCGGCATTGGAATACGAGTGTCGTATTCGGTGCCGATTTCTGAAGGTCGAGTCAGGGTCGCTACAGTAACCCTTGAGGTTGCTCAACTAAGTTACATATACCTATCTTGGGATAATACAAAACATCACATTAGGTATTTCATAGCTTGAGACATATCATGTCATGAGTATATACATGTACTCTATTTACATTATAAATGGTGAAGAGCGATTATTTTCAATTCATAATTTAAAATAATATTAACTGAGTATTATCGACATTATAAGGGAGATGAGTATATACTCATGACATGATATGTCTCTACATCCAATGTATACTCCCTTAGGTCTATTTGGATTTTAATCCATTTAAACCTACTGTTTTCTTTATACATATAGTAGACACACACAGAGACACACACACACATGAAATAACATTTATAATTCATTAAGTTATATGTATATAGTCATAACTACCCTTTCAATAATTAAACATTTTGATTAATTATGAGTTTAATATTTATATTTATATAAATATAAAAATAATTTTAAATTTGCATTTTTACTCATTATAAAACATTATATTAATTTATTTATTTAAATTTAATTTGTAATATTCAAACATGTTTATATGAATCGGTTTAAGGCTTAAAACACGTTTGAGCCTTCCACATGGACTATCCTTGGAACAGATCACTTCAATGAGCTAAGTAAAGATCAGGAGATAGGAAGCTTTTCCGTTTATAAGAAGAACGTTCCTTAATTAAAAGTAGCATTCTTCTTAGCTTAAAAGAATTTTTCTTGGACACTTATCTAATTTATTTTTCCAATACACTACAAAAATATTGTTTAATTATTCACATAAACATAATGCAAGCTTTTATATCATAATTGGATCGGGTGCATTAGCAGCGGTGTAAAGAGGAAATTTTAAGGAAAAAATCTTTTATCAACTTGCACAAGATCATATTTGTGTTTACATGAATAAATATTTTATACTAAATCGTATTTAGCATTGATTAATAAAAGAGTATGCAATTTTTTAATTAATTTATGTATATTAAGATTTAATTATACTATTTTGATTTAATTTAATTTAATGTTTTATTTTTATAATATGTTTGTATTCATAATACGAGCATTATAACAACATTAGATAAGGTGATCTAACCTAGGGAAAACATAATGAACACACACAAACACAGATATATGTAAGTATGTATGTATGTATGTATGTATAGTTAACCATTGTGACTTATAGTCAGGTAATAAGTTCAATGTCATAAATTAATAATGATGTCACATTCGTGTATACACACACATTAAGATTAACAACTAATAAATACAATTTTATAAGAAAAGCTAGTCGGTTTTTATAGTGGTCCATACACTTTTATTACTCAACCAAATAATTTTAGCACAGGAGTGAGCTTATTTGCTCTAACTACTAATATAAACTATGTTATCCGTCCTTCATGAAGGAGGAACCGCTACCCTAATCACTGAACGAATGAGATTTGTGCTTGCAAAGGGAGTCGGTATGCCTAAAGGAATGACAAGAAATGAAAATGTCTATTTTCGTGCTATAACTCAAATCAAGAATCATCCGTTGAACTTCAGTAGGTTTGACTTGCAATTTAGTGGGAGCTATCGATCTGGTTTATTTCAATTAATGTTTTATAATAAACCAAAATCTCTTAGCTAACGTGCTAACATCAAACAGTTCAATTCACCAACAAGATTTGCCAGCCTTCATTGTTTGATGGACTGAAGGAATATTAGAGAAATGAACCTGAATGAGAATAGAAGAACTTGCTCCTTGATCAGGTCAACTGAATGACTCTAAGGAGTAATAATGAAAGGCTTACCTTCTATGATTATAGGGTTTGATTCAAGGAAGTGCAAGGCCACCTTTGAGGTTTCAAATCCTTCCGTATCTATCTCGCACAAAGTCTTAAGAGGGTTCAAATCAAGAAAGTACCCCACTAGGTAATCTTTCCAAAATTCCTTCCTTGCTTTGACAACTTCAAGAAGCAGGATCATAACTCCTTCCTCTTCGACTAAATTGAACTCCCTCGGAGAGTAGATTTCGGCATTTTGGAGTAGTTTTGGAAGAAAAAAAAAGAGGATTACTCTGGAGAAATAATAAGATTTATATTAATCTAGCCAAAGGTATTATTGTTGTTTTCATCTAAAGTTAGCGTGCATTTCAATTTGATATCATTAGCTACATTGGCATCGGTAACAGCATTGATTTCTTTAACTGCTTTGGATAAGGCAATATTCTGAATAGATGGTGAGTATTTCGATGTGGAATCTAACTCGAGCAAGTTGGCATTAGTTAACACTACACCAGAAAAGACTTTTGGGCGTTGAAAAAAACGCTACCATAACTTGTAATAGCCTTTAGAGAATGATGCGATACGATATGCAACTAAAAGTCTGAAACTTTTTGTTGCCTTGAAATAAACGCTACCAAAAATCACCATATTATTGTGTTTTTGAAATGCGACCATAGGTTTTTCTGTAGGGTTTACAAAACGCTGCTAAAATGAACATATTTTGGTTGCGTATTTGTTTGTATACTTTTTTTGATTTTCTGCAGTGTTTTTAAAATGAAACTATAAAAAAAATTATCCGTTCACATTTTTTTGTAGCATTTTTAAAACTCTACTAAAAGTTATTGGTTGTTTGGCAGCATATTTTAAATGCTGTTATTTACGGTTGATGGCTTGTACCATTTCCCGCAACTGACAAGTGACCAATCACATAATTTTCATATTCAAACAAATAATTAAATCACATAATTAGCATATACAAACGATCTATCAATCATACGATCATCATATTCAAATAATTGAAAAAACATGCTAATCTCATAATCAAATATAATATCCATATCAATTCGATAGTAGTTTTTCAGCAAAAAAGGTCACATATTACAAGCATTCACAAACAAGTTTACACAAATAGTACTAACAAAATATGACAACAAATATAACAATTAAAGTCATGTTCGTTGCCTGGTTACCAATAATTCTTTGTTTCTAGCATTCTTCACTTCGAAATAGCTAATTACCTACAAACAATCAATCAACAATAAGAATTACAAACCAAAACTAAATGCTAAGTTACTGATTCAAAGAGTAAAGCACACTTATCAACCAATGGGTGCTGGAACATAATTTATTTAAACTATATTTGAGTTCTAGTTTCAAATAAATTCCTTTTATCAGTGTATTTCCCATCATAGATCTAAGTGGGGACATTGGTAATGGTCATAAAATGAATTATAGTTTGAGTACATACCATATGAGTCTAGCATTGTTTATTTACTTCAATTTCATTCCATTTATAGTCTGTATATCTATTTTTTTAGTTACCGCAATACATAATTTGTCTAAGCCAACGTTTGTTGTGGAAGTTTGATATTATTTTATAAGTTTTTAGAACTTAAGAATGGCTGTCTTATTTAAACATTCAATTCTGTACTTTGGTTAGTAAATTGTTAATTTCAATATTTGTTTATTTGATTATTAAAATTTTCTCATGCTCAATTTTGCAATAAAAATCCTAAAGCTGTTTGTGTACACTCAATTTCAAAATGTCTTGAAAATTTTTTTGAGGAATTACCATTAATTTTTTTAAGTTTAGGTTAAACTATAAATATCAAGGGAGAAAACATAATGATGTTGTGGCATAATAAATGTCAGGTTACATTTGAACCATCGAAACCACTTTATTTACAACTGTGCAACTTCCTAAAATGCATCTTTTCTTTTAAAGCTATTAGACTTGATGTAATGGTTATGGAATAAATGGTGTGCGCCTATTTTGATGTTGAAGGGTACTACGGTAGAGAGAGGTACCCACTTTTTTGCTTTGGAAATTAACTTTAGATGATTGACCATAGATCTTCAAATTAAGCCCCGTTTTAGTTGTTTTATAATGGGGAAAAGAACTAATTTTGAATGTGACATAACTAAGATATTTAATGGAGGCTTTCATGTGTTTTACTGTCCTAATGTGTAGAGAAAGGAAGTAGTTTGCTAACGTAGATGCATAGTAGATGAAAAATAAATTCATGTATTTAACTGAATTGCCAATAAAATGTTAGTGATTCGTAGTATTTCTGTAATCATTTTTTTATTTGTACTAATGTAAAGTAGTTTCCTCTTCAATACCAAACATGAACCTCCTCCCCACCATGTAAAACCTCACCATGAAATCCACAATCCACAACAAAACTCAAACATCAACAAACTACAACACCTATAGCACAACCAAAACTGTCCTACCTGAATCACACTCCTCCTTCATTGAAAACATCCTACGCCCTGCCTTAACCCTGCCTCAATTTCCTTAATTACCTACAACTTCAACCACGTCTTCCAAAACACAGCAGTCACACCACAATAAACAAACATACTGCAATCATCTGCCTCTGACTTCACTTTATCCTTAGAATAAGTTAACAGCGGTATCAAACAAATCCGTTGTTCCTTATCCACATAACCCGCTAAAAATACAACCATGTACCAGCTGTAGCCATCGTAAGGTACAACAACCTCTTCGACCCATCTATCCACTCTCCAAAACCAAACCCATCGTAGGCCTCATCATAA
Source organism: Allium cepa (assembly GCA_030765085.1). Classification (NCBI taxonomy): domain Eukaryota; kingdom Viridiplantae; phylum Streptophyta; class Magnoliopsida; order Asparagales; family Amaryllidaceae; genus Allium; species Allium cepa. Next base: position 187,653,627 of record CM060934.1, read on the forward strand.
TCTTTCCAGTTATTTAAACGTTCATAGAGAAGAAGCGAACAAATATATTAAAGAAGGACATCCCCATATTGAAAAAGTTCTGGAAAATCAAAGTGTTTTGGAGAAAAACAGCGAATCATCATCTGAAGATGTTGCTACCGTTGAGAAAAACATAGTGACAACTCCACTAAAAATAATGAAAAAACTGCTTTAGATGAGAAGAATGAGATCAGTGAGCAAAATGATTTGAATATGGTAAATGCAGAGATTTGATAAGCAAAATGATTTAAAGAAGGAAACGGTTGACAGTAGTGATGAGCAAAATGATGCAGAGAAGCAAGAACATGATGATGAGAAAGTTTGTTTAGATGTAAAAAATGAGAAAATTGAAGAAAATAATTCGAATAGGCAAACATCAGATTTTGGATACACAGATAGTTGAAAACACCGATGAACAGAATCATTCGGATACGAAACGGTTGAATCTACAAATGAGCCGAATGATTCAGATAAGAAAGCAATTGAAACTACGAAAGGGCAACATCGAGCCATAACCATACGGGTTCTTGGTGATTGTGAACCTTCTATAGGTGTAGATATCAACAGTGACTTCTCTTTACACTTTACAGTTTCAAAAGTTCCATTATTTATCCAAATAAAAGGAATGCACACAACAGTCAAGGAAAAAACTCCAACAGCTAGAATACCACTTCCTCTTCATTTCCATCAATTCATCAGCCTCTGACTTTCACTTCAACATCATGTTCCCATCTGTAAAACCTCCCGATCCGGAACCCATGCTCACCCTCATATCAAACACTGCATTAATCAAAGCACTACAAAAATCTCCCAGCACCAAGCCAACCAAACTACACCTCATCGGCAATATCTGATTCCAACACCCCTTCCACCATTTACAACTTTCACCACTTCAATACCTTCAGCAATACCTGAACGCACCACCTCATCATCGCCTACTTATGCTCTAACACCTCACCATTGCCTACTTCTGCCTGCTATCGCCACTTGATGCCTCCGTCTCTCCTACTCAACCCGTGCATCCTAAATCGCTCCACCAATCCTCACAGTAAAAAAACTGCCTCTACAACTTCACAAACCCGTGACCCTAATTCTCACCCTCAAACTTGGGATCATCTCCACCTTCAATTTCAACCATAACCGACGCAACCAATCAACAACCGCAATCTCCCCCTTCACACAAAACCCACATCCATAGCAATAAATGCAAACCCAAACACTCAACGAAGACCATAAATTCAATTTCCCAAAACCAATTCTCGTGTTTTCCGATTACCTATTCACGGTAATTGTATAGCAGGCTTGATTCTATTCGAAATGAACATGTTATTTTATTACGTGCAGAGTATAATTTTCTGAAATAATGGTGTTAAACATAATTTTCCTAACAGAATTAGTTGAATAGAATTTCCTTAACATAATAAGCCAGTAGAATATGCTAACTGGAATGTATATAGCTATAAATAACCTCTAACATTACTTATACTGGGATGATTTTTTTTAAAAGCCTGTATACCCTTCTGGTAGATCCTAATTACACCTAGAGCACTATCAAATAGCAAGGGATCATCAGGAAATGCAACTACGAATCCACAACCGGGCCTACATGATTCATCACCTTATCTAGAATTCTTATTGTAAACCACCTTGATTCTAACCTAAGCCATAAATAATTCTAATTATAAAACCTCAGAATCACCAACCTTACTACAAATGCAAAACATTAGTACTCTGTTTTCCATCTAACTTACTAGAAATTAAAAAGGATAGAATAAAAAGGTATGTCCATAAGGTATGTTACACACTCTTTATTATATCTTTTAATTTTTTGAACTGCCAACATTTCTCATTGTGCAATAAAATACTATAAGTTCAAATTTTGGCGTTGTACCAAATTTGTAAAATTATATGATGTACTGAAAAATAATACTTACTAGAACTTGATTCTCCAATGACATATGCTGCCGGCCAAGCTATCATAGTACCAAAGGCATCTCCATGTACGTACACTCCGATGTAGATCTCCATATCAATGCGTCATTAACTCTCACAAAGTTTACCCAAACTTTTACTGCATCTTTTCCTAGTGGAACACAATGAACCATCGTTGTTGGATTAGTCAAAGCGATAGTTCCTTCAGCCATTACTTGTCCCGTTTCATCCACATCAATCAACTTGCGTCTATTATTTGGTACCAGATTTGCACTCTGTTGGATAAGCAAATAAATAATCTTTCTTATGCGATGAATTGTTAAGCAAGCACCATCTTATTTAGAAAATGTGTTTATATAAATAACATACGTTGAAACATGCTTTTTTCCAAACAAATGTGTGAACTAGCATGTAAAGAATAAAATAAGTTATAAGAAAATGCATGATTTTTTTAAAATAAACGAGTAAACTAGCGAAATAAATTTTCAAATTGCATCAAAATAAAAGGATGACTTCTAACACATTATTTTACCACTAAATTTTTGTAAAAAAATATTTAAGACACACAAAGTTACCTGAGGAGTTGCTTTAGCCTTGCAAGGAGAAGTCAAAATGTTTGCTCTAGCCTTGCAAGGATAAGTCAACAACTCACATATGTTATCATTATTCTACAATTATTCAACAAAAAATTCTCTTGATACTAGATTACAAACTAAACTCCAAATGATGTTATATAAATAGAGAATAATATAAGTGATTTCTACCATTTCAGGTGTGCTCCCCTCTTTCGAACGTTCTTTACCCTGCCAAAGCAAAAATAGCAGCATCAGTTGAATATCAAAAATAGTTAAAGCAGCAAAAGCAGCAGATAACTGATCGTTAGTTACATATTATCATATATATATATATATATATATATATATATATATATATATATATATATATATATATATAAAGTTTACCTGCTTATCCATTAGCATATGCAATATATTCTCCAATTCTATAATCCTTTTTTGACAATTAGTTATTTGATTATCTCTAGACTATGCCAAAGTTAACTTAGTTTCGGTGTATTCCCTTCGTAGTGCTCTTAATCGTCCTGCTTTATCTTGTCCTAATACTTGTACAATTGCATCTTCTCTAACATTACTTATCAAGCTGGAATTTTTATCATTATTAATTTTTTTAATCTACTCCTACATAAATTAATATACATGTAGGTTACATACGACGGTAAAAATTTTAGTGTTTAATTTCTAACAAAATCAAATATTCTTACAATAACAGTTGCAACTTCCATGTTCATCGGTTCATCGTTTTTTTAGTGCGAGATTTAACCCAGATATCAGCTCTAGATATGATGAATCTTGACTCTATTTTTTCTACATTTATAAATTAATCAATAGTAAATTAACTAGATAGGTAAATAAGCTACAGTGAATTAACTAACCACATCGTTGGTCAATCTAGCCATTCCTCTACGTCCAGTTGTGTGCGGTAATTGTTTTCGCCTAATGGTTCTAAACTTATCACTTCGTGCCTGAAAGAAAATAAATAACGCATGAGGCATCATCAAATTTTTTTATCAATGCAAATAAACAAACTAAAACATATTGTAGTGAATTTTTAATTTGAGCGGAAGCGGTTTATTTGTTCAGGATATAGTATTGCCTATTTAGATACCAATGACACTTAAAAAGAATTATGCAGTCTCACAAAAAAATAACAAAAATAAGAGACAAAGAAGATTTAACGTGGTTCGGATATGAATATCCTACGTCCACAGAGGCCAACAACTTTTTATTTCAATAAAGAAAAGAGTACAAAAGAGAGAGAAAAGAATAATGATGGATACTACACTTGCTTGTTCATATGAAGATGGAATTTCTTCATTTAAATAGACTTGATAATGAAGGGTTGCTTGGAGATTAAGCAAATCAATTTTCCGATTACCCAGATACCTTTCCAATTTGCATGATTTGATTTTAGTACAAATAGATGACGTAATCTTCATTTCCATATCTTTCTTTTATTCTCCATGCCTAATCATTTATTTCTTCATATAGCAAATATACATTGACCAATTAATTAGTTTCCTTCAAAATATCCTTCCATATATCAGCCAAATCAATTGATTTGATTGAATCAATTAATCAATTTCTTTCCACTTTAACGAATATTTGAATCATCAAATTCAACACTCCACCTTGATTCAAATATAACAATCTCTCTTCATCACCTTATCATCAAACAATTAACATATAAGTTGTTGGGTCTAGCGCCTCATGGCGCTCAAGTAACAGGTATCAAATTGATCAAGTTTGAGAAATTCTCAAACTTGTCCTTTGGAAGTGACTTCGTCATCATATCTGAAGGATTATCTAAAATACTCACCTTCAACAATTTGATCTTGCTTCGTTCTTCCTCAAGCATAAGAAAGAAACCTCTAACATCAATGTGCTTCGTCCGTGAACTATAAGCTTGATTTTCTACAAGACGAATCGCACTCTGACTATCTGAAAATAGCTCTACTGTCTGCTGCACCATTGAAAGATCATCCAACAACTGAAGTAAATATAATTCTTCCTTTGTTGCTTCCACAATCGATATCAACTCTACTTCGGTAGTCGATAAAGCTGCGATAGATTGTAACTTTGATCTCCATGAAATCGAGCCTATACCAAGTGTAAAAACATAGCCCGACACTGACTTCCTTGCATCTCTATCCCCAGCGTAATTAGAATCACAGCATCCTCTAAGAAAGATGTCACCATCCAATCCACCATATAACAAGCCCATCGAAGAAGTGCGTCGAAGATATCTAAGAATCCACTTCACAGCTTGCCAATGCTCTTTCCTTGTGTTAGACATATATCGGCTCACAACACCCACTGCATGGGAAAAATCTGGTCTTGTGCACACCATCGCATACATAAGACTACCAACAGCACTAGAATAAGGTATATCAGCCATATACCTCTTGTCTTCTTCCGACGAGGGAGATAAGTCTTTTGACAACTTAAAATGAGAGCCTAATGGAGTGCCAACCGGTTTAGCTTTCTCCATTCCAAATCGAGCAAGGACCTTCTCGATGTACTGCGCTTGAGTGAGCCTTAACTATCTCTGCTTCCTATCCCTATCTCCATATCCAATATTCTTTGTGCCTTTCCCAAAACCTTCATGTCAAACTCTCTACTGAGCTCCGTTTTCAACTCCTTAATTCTGACCATACTCTGAGATGCAATCAGCATATCATCAACATATAACGACAAATAAATCATATCACCATCACGTTTCCTGAAATAAACACACTGGTCTTTGAAACTTCTGGAGTATCCCTGTGAAAGCATAAATTTATCAAACCTCTTATACCATAGTCTAGGAGACTGCTTCAGTCCATATAGAGATTTGTTGAGTTTGTAAACATAATCTGGCCTGCTACTATCAACGAACCATTCCGGCTGCTTTAAATAAATCTCCTCATCCAGATCACCATGCAAGAATGCAGTTTTCACATCTAGTTGCTCTAATTCCATATCATAATGAGCAACTAATGCTAAAGAATACGAATAGAAGTATGTCTAACCACTGTTAGCAAAGATATCATGATACTCTACCCTCTTCTTTTGAACATACCCCTTTACGACTAATCTTGCCTTGTATCTGAGATTACCATTTTCACCGTCTTTCACTTTATAGATCCACTTGCATCCCATGGCTCTCTTGTTGGTGGGAAGAGGCACCAAATCCCAAGTATAATTTCTCTGCAATGATTCAATCTCCTCCTCTATAGCAACTAATCAACTGGAACTGTTAACTGATGCGATAGCTTCTGTATAATCACAGGGCTCATCATGGACAACATTCAAAGCATATGTTGCCATATCATTGAAGTTAATATCTTCGATGCTCAATCCAATAAATTCATCAAGTCACTTAGGCTTACTTCTTTGTCTGATAGGCCTAGGTTCCGAATGAGCTCCACCTTGAGTTTGATCCTCTGTACCAACATCGATATTATCCTCATCAACCACGATGTCATCGGAAACACCATTTGAACGTCTATGGAAAGAATCAACAGATGACTTGCTTTGTGTCTGGTAGTTTTCACATGTCCTCTCATTGTCATCCAATGAGGAAGGCTCCACCTTCAACATAGCCTTCTCATCAAAAGTCACATGCCTGCTCATAACGATCTTCTTACTAATAGGACACCACAACCTATATCCCTTCACTCCTCTCCTATAACCTAGAAAAATACACTTGCGAGCTTTACGTTCCAGCTTCCCTTTGCTCTATGCACATAAGTTGGGCAACCAAACACTCTGAGAAATGAATAGCTAACAGGCTCTCCTTTCCATACTTCTTCAGGGATCTTCATATCTATGGCAGTAGAAGGTGTGCGGTTGATGAGGAAAGCCGTCATAGATAAAGCTTCAGCATAAAACCTCTTCTTCAATTTAGCAGTCAGTCTAAGGCATCTTGTTCTCTCCAATAATGTCTGATTCATCCTTTCTGCAACTCCATTAGGCTGGGGGTCGCCTGGTATGGTGTAATGCCTCTTAATGCCTTCAGACTCACAATAATCAATGAATTCCTGTGATACAAATTCATTGCCATTATCTGAACGGAGAACTTTCAATTTCTTCTCTGACTGCTTCTCAACCATGGATTTCCACTTTCGAAACTTGGCAAAGGTTTCACTCTTTGACTGAAGAAAGTATATCCATGCTTTATGAGAGGAATCATCTATAAACGAAACGAAATATCTGGCTCCACCTAAAGACTGACAAGGGAAGGGACCGTAGACATCTGTATGAACATACTCCAAGACAGCTTTTGCTTTATGTTCTCCTATACCAAAAGAAATCTTTGTCTGCTTTCCAAGAACACACTCTTCACAAAAACCAAGTTTTGAATGATGAACTCCGTCAATCAATCCTCATTTTCTCAACTCATCCATGCTGCGCTCACCGATGTGACCCATCCGTAAGTTCCATAATCTGGAAGAATCTGAATCAACATATGTAACAGAAGCTGATTCACCAATCACAGTAGTTCTCTTTAATAGGTAAAGATTTCCTACCCTCACACCTCTCATAACAATCATGAAACCCTTTGATATCTTCATTTTCTCTCCTTCCACTACAATTTTCAAACCAAGTCTACTCAATGCTCCAACAGAAATCAAGCTCCTCCTCAAATCAGGTACATATCTAACATCGGTGATCGTACGAATGACACCATCAAACATACTAATCATCACGCTACCAACATCCACTATACGGCAAGAAGCATCATTACCCATCAGAACTTCTCCTCCATCAATTTCATGGTAAGTGGAAAAGCAGTTCCTATCAGGTATCATATGATGGTATGCGTCAGAATCAATCAGCCATAAGTTGCTCTTTCCAGAAGAGCCAGAAGCTGTAAATACATCGGTGTCACTTTCTGTATCTTATTTCTCTGTTGTAGAAGCTGAGGCTTGCTTTGGATCTTTTTTTCTACCTTCAAGCTTGGGACATTGTGTTATGAAGTGCCCTGGTTCCTTACAATAATGACATGTCAAATTCTTACGCCCCCTAGACTGAGACCGTAAAGAATTTCGTCCTCCACCTTTCTTCGACCTGCTTTGGCCTCTACCTCTCTGAACAGATAAGCCTTCAGTATCGCTATCCAAGCTAGTGCTCGCCAATGTACCTCTTAATACTTCATTATGAAGACCAGCCTTTATATCAGACAGGCTAATTTTACTACGGCCATAAATCATGGAATTAATAAAAGCAGTATACTCCTTAGGCAAGGAACATAAGAGGATCACAGTTTGAGTCTCATCAGTAATATCAACTTCCGCTGCCTTCAGGTTCATAATCAAAGTCGTTAAAGCATCTACATGCTCTATGAGATCAACTCCAGCCTTCATCTTGAACGAATAGAGTTGTTGCTGAAGAATAATCCGATTAGTGAGAGACTTGTCTTGATATGCATCCGATAATGCATCCCATAATTCCTTCGCCGTCTTCTTCTGAGAGAATTCTCTAAAAACTTCATCTGAAAGGCTCAACTGAATAACTGTGAGAGCTTCATCTTCCATCTCTTCCAAATCAGTTGCATCAATACGTTTCAGTTTCTCAGACGCCGAAACAACCTTGTAAGTCTTCTTCTTCTTCAATACAGCCTCCATCTTCATCTTCCAAGTATCAAAATCTCATTTTCCGTCAAAACGTGTTACTCCATAATTGATACCAGATCTACCAACATACTTACCAGAAGTAGCCATTAATATCCAAATATGAACAATAACACTAGCTCTGATACCAAACTGTAGTGATTTTTTTAATTTAAGCGGAAGCGGTTTATTTGTTCAGGATTTAGTATTGCCTATTTAGATACCAATGACACTTAAAAAGAATTATGCAGTCTCACAGAAAAATAACATAAATAAGAGACACTGAAGATTTAACGTGATTCGGATATGAATATCCTACGTCCACGACCCAACAACTTTTTATTTCAATAAAGAAAAGAGCAGAAAAGAGAGAGGAAAGAATACTGGTGGATACTGCACTTGTTTGTTCATATGAAGATGGAATTCCATCATTTAAATAGACTTGATAATGAAGGTTTGCTTGAAGATTAAGCAAATCAATTTCCCGATTACCCAGATATCTTTCCAATTTGCGTGATTTGATTTTAGTACAAATAGATGGCGTAATCTTCATTTCCATATCTTTCTTTTATTCTCCATGCCTAATCATTTATTTCTTCATATAACAAATATACATTGACTAATTAATTGATTGACTAATTAATTAGTTTTCTTCAAAATATTCTTCCATATATCGGCCAAATTAATTGATTTGATAGAATCAATTAATCAATTTCTTTCCTCTTTAACGAATATTTGAATCATCCAAATTCAACACATATGCCAATACTCGAAAATAAAGATGGGAATAGTGTAGTCATTCAGATTCAACTAATGAACAACAATCTTTTTTATACATAGGAGCAAAAGGTTTCTTCATTATTTTTCTGCCACTTTACAAATTTGAAAATTTACTATATTAATACTGGCATTGTCTTCATAGTCGTGTCAATATTAATTTAATAAATTTTAGAAAATCTAATATCAAACATGAGGGAAAATCCATAAATTAATAGCGACCCTAACTACATGAGTAAACTATTCATCTTAAATAGAACAACAAAGTCTCAACAAAATTTGCTGAGGATGAGTGGAAACCTAACATTTTCCAAAATTGCAAATGCTTTGGTCACTCACAATAAGATAAAAAGTCACATTTACCAATTCCTTTCCAATTGGATGCCTATTTTTTAATTTACTATTACTTCAGCAGAAAGAAAAAATGAATGCAACACTGCATGCCTTTATGCAATCTGATAATTGTCTCTATGGAGCTCCTACAGAGAGGTGCAAAAGATCTTTCTCAAAAGCTTCAGGTCCAAATATTTTAAAGTGCAAGTGAACTTGATAATTTATTATATACATTTCCATCTTCAGCTAGACACTAGAATTTCTCTTTTTCATCTCCACTTATAGCATAACCATAGTTAAAAATGTAAGAATATTATGAACTCAACATAGTCTTAGCCAGTTTTTGAGCTTACCATTTCATAATGCATCAACTGGTTAAGTTATATTCTTTCATCCTAGATGAACACCGCGGTTATGTTAATGGAATAATTACAGAATTTATTTACACAGACGTTTGTTTAAATCAATAAAAAAAATTGTGGAGAATGTAGTTTTTCTGTCCTCGAGATATCAGTCAAGAATTTGAATTAAATTGATTAAGCCTGAATTTATGGTAGTTAAATTTTTAATAAGATATAATAATATAATGATTAGAGCAATATATAACAATAAAGACGATGCAACGGTGAATATGTATAGGACTCGGATTAGTCTTATCCTAGAGTTTGCGTGATTGATCTTCAATTTTGTACGACCTTCAAAACTATTCAATCAGAGGCTTCACTTGGGCTACGTTAGACTCCACACGTACATACCATTTGAGCTAGCATCTAGTCGCGAGTCGTCAATTGTGGCATTGTGTCCATTTTACCTTTTATGGCATCACCTATTTTGTTTTAAACTTTTAGACATTTCAGCTTAGAACTCTGCTTTGCTAGTTGTCAACAAAATGTCCATAATCTTATACACTTGATGCACGTACAAAATAAATGATGTGTATTTCTTCCTACGATAGAAAGTTGGTTTAGTTTTGAAGTCAATATTATCTAATGTCATCTTGTGAAAATTTGATTGAATATGAATGTTTTTCTACATATTCATAAACGTGTCATGAATGAAGTGCACTAATTTTACCTTCAAATCATATACTTCAAATTCCATGATGTAGTTAATTATTGACATTAGTATATTAAAACACACCTAATGAAATAACATTCCCACCACCTAAAAATGGCGAAATCATGGACAGAAAGTGTTGTGCCGCCTTACTGGCTACAGCTGCAGAGCAGCTGCATGTTATTTAAATTTTTTTTAAAGAACTGGGGAAACAGGTATCATTTAATAACTTAGTAAACAGAAATTTATTAATACAGCTTTATAAATTGAAGGATTGATTTTCATGTTAAAGAATTTTTTTGCAAACGTAAAACAAAGAAGTAAGATTATCTCTAGCTACCAGTGCAGCGGGGCCGCTACTGGTAGCAGCCGCATGACTATTGTTGTTGCCACCTAAGTAGGCTGAAGTCACGAGAAGAGGAAGAAAAACCAACAATGGCATCAATGAACTAATAGAAACCAACCATGACCTAAGGGTGGAAGTACATAAAACTCATTGACAATAATAAATGCATGAAACTAAAGGAACCTGAAATCTTAGGGAAGAGTTCACGCTATAATTTATCACAGCCAGCATAGAATTAAAACTATTGAATGACATTGAGGAGCCCATTTCCAATATGACTTAAAGGAATGGTTTTTACCCAATCTTGTTATTTTATCTTTAGTAAACCGCTGTATTTCTTTTAACAGAACAATTTCCATTTTGTTACGTATCTCTATGAAGAAGTTAATGATATACCTTAAACTCCAAACTTGTTTTCGCTTTCACAAACTTTCTCCACTCCTTCACGTTTACGTTGTACAGTTTCAAATCAAGTCTTTCCTCTTCGGTTGTTGCATTTATTATTTGTCGAACCAATTTGCTTTTCGTGGATCTTCAGATAGTTCCCACTTTTTGAAGTAAGGATTTTTCTGCCATTCATCGGCTTTGAATCTAGCCTATAAATCAAAAAAAAAATTATTTCATATTAAAATGTTTTTAAAAAGACAATCTGTTAAGTAGATTATTTTCTTACACAACTGGATTGTTATACTACAAAAATAGTAATTTTTCCATACCTCAATTGATCCCCACAAGACAGCTTTTAATTCATCACTTAGAAGCCTGCAATCGTCAAGCATAACCGGAACATGCTCCTGAACAAGCAGTTCAAGATAAGAAGATAAGTGCATCGAGTCTTCTCCTATTAGTATGGCCGCCTCATTGAATTCAACTTCAATTTGATTCTCAATATTTAACGGGAGTCTTTTTACCTTTGTTGGACCTCTACCATGTTTTTTTACATTTATATTTGCAATTTCAACTTCACGTGGTCTTTCGATTTCCGTCTCAGCATCAACATTTTCTTGACAAGCCGTTTCATCTTCTTCACGCAATTCATTTTTTTCATGGGGCATTCTAATTTTTTCATGCATTTCATTTACTTCACAAGGCATTCTATTTTCTTCACACAACATTTGTATTGTCTCTTGTCCTAATTCTTATTCCTTGTCTACATTGCAAGCTTCACCCGTTGGCTCACTATATTTGACCTTTGGCTTATATTTCCGCGATTTCTCATTCTTCAATTGATGATGAGTACGTACATAGCTTGTATACATAATCTTTTCTATGAAAACACAACAATCATGCACATTATGGTTATGAAAAACACGGCAATGCTATATATGTAATTGACAGTATGAAACAACAAAATTTAACTTTCATGGTCAATCGTACAATGATAAAAACATAACAATCGTGTATCGTAGCTTATTTATGTCATATCCAGGTCGTTTTACATTTTTAAACATCATGGCATTAGCTTCTTTAGGCTTTTCATAACCTTTCATATTTTATGAAATGATATTCTTAAAGGTCCAAACAAGTAAACGTGATAAATTTTTTTCGTCAAATATGATTATTTCTTCAATCGTTAAATTATAACTTCAAGTAGTTTTCCTGTCCCTTTCAGTTTTTCATTTTTCCATTTAACAACTTAGAATTTATGTAAATTCTCTTTTCCAATCAGCGTCTCTTGTTAAGTTTGCGCTAAAATCAGGTACATTGAATAGTTAGGATAAACTAGTCATGTACATTTAAAGTGTGATTTTTAATTATAGAATCAAATATTAGCATAAATGCATCTTATGTCTTAAATTATATGTTAATCAAATGTGTATATAACCGTAGAAAAGAAGAATGATGCCAACAAATTGTTATTCTCTTAAGATATTTAGGTTGTTTATTGGAAAAGTTCAAAAGCATCACATGTAAGCTGGGGACGTGGTTGTAGTTCCAACTAATATTCTAATATAAAATGGCAGCAATAACAAATAACTGCAAATGCGCATTATTATTCATTTTGGCATATTCTTCGTTTTATTTTATATTGAAACTAGTAGATAATTGATCATGATTGAGCTAGAACTCATTGCAGTTGGTTATACCACTCACCCAGACAATTATTTTAGCAAAGTGACACTGTACACCACCCAAAGACAGGTTATGTATTACAATAATATTATAATAAATCACCTCAAAATGGTAATAATATCAATAATGAGATGTAGTATAGAAGCATATGTAAAATGAAATTAGTGAAATATGATGATAATATAAGTTAATGCAACGACAAAAGGAAGAATTAATTTTAACTCCTTTGTTTTATAGTTACATCATTCTCTAAACCACCGTAGTGGACATTTTCCATATCAAATGCATAAAATTAATAGCAGCATGCGCTAGAATGTTTAAAAAATGTGCATACCTAGGTTAACAACAACACAACTAATATTGGATGAAATGACCGTGTCCTCTTATTTATGTCAGTGTATCGTAACTAGTATTGGATGAAATGACTTTTACCATTTCCTCATAAATGCAAGATGAACTATTAGAAATTGCTTTGTAAATTCATGAAAAACATATAAAAAATTGCTCATAAGTAAGTGCATTGCTGGTAAATAGAAGCGCATAACTGCGCTAAACAATTGCGCGAGCATCAGCGCAAAGTGCATTATTGATAAAAAGTAACACTGGTAAAGAGAAGCATGCAGACAAGCACCATTGTCCAGTTGGTTAAGTGATTCGACTTTGGTGCGAGATGTCACATCGAAACTTGCCTAGCGTTATTCGAACATATATTAACAAGTGATTTGCGATATGTTGTTACAGTGACATGTTGTATCTAAGTACCATTTCAAAAAAAAGCACACAACTGCACTGCTGTTTACCAGCAACATACAGGTGCATTGCTGGCTTACCAGCAGTGCAATTGTGCGCTTTTGTTTACCAACTCTTCAGAAATTGAAACTAGTACCACAAAACTATATTCATTTAAAAAGTGGAAATTAAAGCTTAGTATGATGGCAAAGACTTCACATTATTTTAAATGTGCAAATAGTATCTAATATATAATACTTCCATTTTTGAAGGAAGAAAAATGTTAATTAATTTTGAGTCATTAACTGAAGAATTATGTTCCATGTGGAAGGAGATGCAGGAGCTATGAACAAAACGCAGGAGCTATGAACAAACTAAAGTAGGTTTCAAGGATTAAAATAGGAAAGTAATGTGAAGTTATAAACATGCATAAACTACTTACCCCTATATTTTCAACAGAAGTGCAGCCCTTCATGATGAAGACTCATTACGCCTTGAAGTATGTAGATCTCTAAGATAATCAATAACTCAATACCTGTATACATGAAATATTAACTGGTTATCAAACATATTAATTATATTTGACTAATTTAGACACAAATAATAATTACATTTACCTTAATTGCAACATCATCTCTTACAAAACAATCATTGATCTTTTGAGCAAGCAATAGAAAAACAAACAAAATTGACATATCCATGTACTCAAAAATAATTCCCATAATGCATAATATTTAATCTACTTAAGTATGCCTTCGCAATCTTCTCTAACATAGCTAACATCTTCAACTTCCATATTGGCTACGTCACAATCTTCCACAACATTGATAGCTTCTTCTACATAATCATTTGTCTCTAAATCATGAAAACCTCTTGGTGGTTCTTTCATTACAACGTACCAATTCGAAAAATCATTTTCTCTTGAATAAAATACTTGTTTAGGTTGAGACGCAAGGATATATGGATCTTTTAAAAATGATGCTTTATTTTGATGTAAATTGATAAGAGTGAAGGCATCTTCATCAATTTTTACTCCATTTCAGATATGTACCCAACAACACTTAACAACAGGAATACAAGATACATGATAATCTAATAAAATTATATCAGTCAATATCCCGTAATAAGTGACCACATCAACTACTTGAGAAATATCTTTCGCACTTGCTCTACACATAGTGGTTGCATCATAAATTACTCCATTATTTTGAGTTTCTCTCCATCCATCTTTTATGTGAAATCATTGTCCATTGATGATATATCCTTTGTAAGACAAAGCATCATTCTTTGGGCCAAATGCAATCCACTTTAGCGTTTCATTATGATCGTTGGAGTTAATAAATATCTATAAAAGTTTGATTTACAATAGATATTTTGAAATAATATTCTTAAGCAAATGAGAGTATAATTAAAAAAAAATCATTTAACCTTTTTTTTAATCCAATCAGCAAAATATTTTGTATGTATTTCTCAAAGTAAGGTTGAATTTCTTTCCATGCACTTACTTGAATTTTGTAATTCCTCCAAATGTAAACTAGTATAAAACAAAGCATATTAAGTTATATTTACCAATAGAAACATATTAAAATAATTGAAATATAATGTAACATGTACTTACTCTAAAAATGGTTCCACTACGGTGATATTCATTAACATGGCTAAATGAGCACTTTTTTCTCATTGGAGAATAATGTAACTGTCTTAGGCACTGAAATTGGACATCCTTCAAGTATTACAATGCTTTCATGATCTTCATTTTGAGCCACTGTCTCCTCAATGTGTCCTGATTTTTTTTAATAGTCACTAGAAAATCTCATGCATTTGTCTACAAGATAAAATTCTGCAATATATCCCTCAGGTCGTGAATAGTTTCTTACATAATCTTTAATTGTCTTTATATATCTTTTAAATGGATACATCCAACAAATTGAACCGGTCCACATATTAGTGCTTCTCTACCGAGATGAATTGACAAATGTACCATTATGTCAAAAAATGATGGCGGAAAATATTTTTCAAGCTTGCATAAAATTTCAATAATCTCACCATTGATTTATTGCAACTTCTCTCTATCAAGGACACGTTGACATAATTTTTTGAAAAATGAACATAAGCGGATTATTGTTTTTTTGTCTTCTTTGACGATAATCCTCTTATTTTTTTTTTGAATTACCTAGAGAACCAAGCTTTGCTTGTAAACTCTAGGGAAGTATGTGCCTGCCAAACACATACTTCGGGTACTTGTTACAGGGTTGTCAGTTTCGGGGCTCGAACTCGTGACCTTCCAGCGATATAGGAAATAATCCTCTTATTGATATAGGAAATAAGTGTTCCATTAAAACATGGTAATCATGTGATTTTAAACCACTAATTTTACAACCCTCCAGCGATATACGATTTTTCAAATTTGAACAGTAACATCGGGTCCTTTGAAATTGTACAATCTTTTGCAAAATATTGCTTGCTCGGAATTTGATACTGTATAAGGAGCTGGTGGAAGATTATGTTTTCTTCCCATGATGTTGTGCATAAATTTCATTCCAAATTCCACAATCCTTTAGATCCCTTCTTGAGTTGATTCCATCTTTTAATTTGTTACATGCAACATTGTGCCCAACATGTTTTCACCGACGTTTTTCTCCACATGCATTACATCCAAATTATGACTAATAGAAGTTCCTATAAAAATCAACATTGTAACATATGATTATATTATTTTCAATTGTTAAAAAAAAATTTAAAAAAAAAACCACTAACCTCCCAATATGGAAAATAAAAAAATCAATCTCTTTTTCCACCTTGATAGCTCCAATTTTTTAGGATCGTTATCTTCATTTGTTCATTTTCCATGTCATGGGCGCTTTTTCTCTTTCTTTTTTCATGTTAATGGATTTTATCTTAATTGTCTTTTTCTTATCTGTTCTTCTTTTTATTCTTTTCCTTTTCTTTCCCAAAATCATTTGGAAAATCTTTTAACAATGCAGAAGTATTTCTTCCGGTTAAAATTCTAGAAGCATTACCTTTCTCCATGGTGTTATCAAACCAAGCCTTTTGTTTTCTCCATGAATCTGACATAGGAAAATACCTTCTATGACCCATGTAGACATTCTTTCGACTATAATTCAACCAACGATGATGAGTATTAACACCACGCAATGGACAAGCTTTTTCTCCCTTCATACAACACCCATCAAGATTTCCATAAGCTGGAAAATCATTCATTGTCCATAGAAAAATTGCTTTCATTTTAAACAATGTTTTACTGAATGCATCATAAGCATCAACTCCATTACTCCACAAATAATGAAAATCTTCAATCAAAGGTGCCAAATATACATCAATGTCGTTCTCGAGCTGTTTTGGACTGGGAATAAGCAATGTTAACAAAATATTTTCCTTCTTAATACACAACATAGGTGAGAGATTATATGTTACAAGCATTACCGGCCAACAACTATATTTTGAACTCAACATAGAAAATGGATTGAATCCATCTGTAACAAGACCAAGTCTAAGATTGCATGGATTGGCTGAAAAATATTTCCATCGTTTATCCACCATATTCCATGCCATAGAATCCATAGGATGACGCATCTTTCCATCATTGATTCTATTATTGAAATATAATCTTAAATCTTCAGCCATCTTTTGAGATCTAAACATCTATCTAAATCTTGAAGAACCACGTTTTGGACAAGTATTTAAATCTTTGTATTCTTTTCTGAAAAGGCAACAGTCATTCTCACAAGCATGTATTTTTTCAAAACCCATGTTAAAAACTTTAAGAAATTTCTTTACATCATACAAAGTTTTAGAAAGTACGTTATCTTTCGGCAAAAACAATTGTTGCACATTTAAAAGCTTGTCAAACCATTATCAGACTAGCTAGTCTCATATTTAAGAATATACAAGACGGTGATGGTAGATAATTTTGTATGAGTTGTATAATCAGGATACAATGGAGTTTCTGCATCTTCGAAATTCTTAAGTAACTCATCTTCTCTTCCTTGGTAATCAGCGTTATCCTTATCATCGGCAAAAAAATCATGATTCATAAAATCTTCATCTTCATAATGAATCATCTTGAATAAGTCATATGTGTCAAAAGACTTTGTTTTTTTATCGCATTTATTTGCTCACCGTGGCTATATCATCTACTTCTTTTATATATAGGATCCGTTCCTTTTATAATTAAACGCTCAACGAATATCCTGACTAAGATTTCGACAACTTGTGCATGGGCATAAAATTTTCTCCATACTTCTCATATTTCTCTTTGCCGCATGCACAAAATTCAAAGCTCCTTGTCGGTACTCTGTACTAGCCTTATGAAAAAATTAAACACATAAAAAATTGAGTTTTAATATTGATATATACGTGTTAATTCTAAAAATACATTTTAAGTCAAGTTTATATAGCCACTTGTTTAAATACACCCAATCTTTTTCCATCGGCGATATATGCAACTAAATAAGTTTCCAAACTTTGATGTAGAGTTTGGTTTTCTGTTATAATCAAGAATAGAACTTTATAAAGTAATACAATCCAGCTGAATGCTAAAAGCAGAATAAAAACTTTCAAAATTAAGTCTAAAATTTAAGTTTACAAAGTAATCAAAGCGAACAATTACTTAACTTGGGAACAAAAGTATCATGTTTCTATTTCAAGTCCTCCATGCTAGGTTTTTCTCATTTTAGATCGCAATACACTGTATTAATGTGATCTAATAGAGGGAAAAACAAATTTTAAATAGCAAAATCATGCTTTCAAAATGAAGGAACAACACTTATCTATGATTTATTTATTATTATTATTTTCCAACACATGCAACCAAAGTAAGAACCGAATAACCTTTGAAGCAACCTCCAAATTGTCTCATTAAAAAATTTGAATGCATTTTCAATTCTATGCTTGCTTGTATCCAGAGGTTCCTTTATCTGCATGTTAGATCACATTGATACATAATGCTTGCATATGTCAATGGATCTACCATTGGAGCAGAACATTAGAACGGCTGCATGGGAATGTTTTGCTTTATGTCTCAATGTAATGTGCATCATTGCATTACGTTTTTTATTTATTAATATTTTTCCTTCAGTAAACGTGGTTAGCATTTAACGTCAAGATGAAAACATTTATGGACATAAATATACATCAATCAATCATTTGATACTTATTTTATTTGTTGAGAGCTATTACTTCACATCTACAAACATTTCAACACAATCAGCTATAAATATATTACATCCTAAGTCAACATTTGACCTTGAATATGTAAGCTATATTTTACCATTAACTACGAAGTATAGTCTCCGTATGTATTAGTTAACAATTGACAAAGATTTGTTATTATTACATTTTGTGCTTGGGACAATTGACCCTGGAACTCTTAATGATGGTGTTTTTTTAAGAGAAGTGCTTTATAAAAACAATAAAACAACATATAATTCCATGATGTACTTCATTAAAACCTTGCAACCCCCTATTTTAAATGGATGCCTTGCAAGAAAAAAAAGTACATATCATTTCATATATTAACAGTACAACAAGACCGATAGACCACACCTAAGAAGTCAAATAGATGGAGGAGTAAAAAAAGACACGGGTACATTCAAAACCATCAATACGGGCTTTTGGGGTCTAAAAACAAAAGACCAAAAACAAAAAAAAACCGTAAAACAGTATAAAGAGGTGAAAAACCTCATACAAACACGTGATCAACTAATAGTAGAGACAAAAGATGATTCTTCACCGTTTGTACCAAGTTCCAGAACATCTAGAAGCATCGAAGCTAGAGACCAAACTTTACCAAAAAGAAGAAAATGAAAAAGACCACTTCAATAATGGCCGAATTGAAGACGAAAGATCCAAAACCTGAATCGAGACGACAGAAAAACAAAGTGGAAAGAGCAGCTTCTGAATCTAGAAACATCTTCAACTTCACGGAGGGTGGAAGACCAGTCGATTCTCCTTAATAACTCCAAAGTTAACAAGGATAGTTTCTGCATCTCTGTTTAATTTTTCTATGTTGAAATTGTATTGCATCAACTGCTTGCAATCCTGGTAAATATGAGCTAATCTAAAATGAATTGGCAGTCCAATTCCTTTAAATTGACGATTATTCCTTTTGCGCCATATGTTCCACACAGTAGTAGTAAAAACCATGTTATTGATCTGATTAACAAGCTTATTACTGGATTGATTCATGAAAATCAAACGTAAGAGCTGATTAAATTCCAGCGAATTACTAGATTAATCTTGGCCTTGTGCACAGTTTCTTCCAGCAAATTTTTGGAATATTGCATTTGAAAAATTGGTGATCCCTACTTCAGTTTGATTGTTGCTAGAACACAATGCCTGTCAATAGTACTATTCCAGTTACCGACTCTGTCTTTGGTATGAAGTCTGTTTAACTTTTCTAAAAGAGTGCAAATAGACATTTTGGGTGCTCATTTACTGTCCTAGATAACAGTAGCCCAGTCAACTTCATTTTCTTTAGACCTAATATGATTCCAAGCTGATTTAGAGCTAAACTTCCCACTGTTGTCTGGAATCCAATGCCAGTAGTCAAATTGCATGTTAGTATGAATCTTGATGTTTTTAATGGTATTCTGCATTTGAAAGGTCATATCATTCATGTGATTTTTCCAAGAATTATTTGATTTAAGAGTAGATACTTTTCTTTGATGCTCAATGTTAGCATTCATGTAATTGTTTCCGTATAAGTCTGATAAAGAATAGCCATTGATCCAAGGGTCATGCCATATATCAGTGAGATCTTCACTAACAATTTTCCTATCAATAACCCCCTTGTACCATTTTCTAGCATCCAAATGTGTGATGCATTATTGTTAAAAGTAGCATTCCAGAAATTTATGTTTTTTTAGTATCTTTGTTTCATCCATTTAGCCCACACCGAATCTCCTTGAAGAAAATTCCAAATCATTTTAAGAGTAACAGTATTTATAATGTCCTCTATTTTCCTGATTCCTAGCCCTCCTTCCATTTTTATTGTATAAACATAATGTCATTCTAGATTATGTGCCTTAGTTTTCCAGATGAAATTGGCACAATTTGAGTTTATTTTCTGAATTACAGAGGCTGGAAAGTTGGTAAATTATAACCAGAACTGTATCGTAGGGGATATAACAGTTTTAACCAATTCCGCTCTTCCACTGATATTGAGCATTATATTTTCCAATGACTGAACTTTTTATTTATTTTGTCAATTAAAGCTTCAAAATCCCTATCTTTGAGTTTATTGTTTGAGAGAATGATTCATAACTAGGTCATTGGAAGATTCCCAATATTGATGTTTAAGATATCTGTTATGGCATGTTTATTGCTTGCGCCTTTAGTAAAGTAAATAGTGGACTTATTCTCATTCAAAACAAGCCCTGCTGAGTTACTTAACTTCTGAAGTATGTGCTTAATACCAATTGCATTCTCTTTTATGGCTTTAGCCAGAACCAATATATCATCAGCATAAATCAGATGGGTAATTACTGGTTCTGTATCATATATTAGAGGTAAAATTTCCTGTCAACTGCTCCATATCTAGGTTAATAGTGAGATACTCCATAGTTATGACAAACAGGTATGGGGATAAGGGATCTCCTTCTCTCAGCTCCCTAGAACTTCCAATAAATCCATAAGGATTACCATCAACTAGCACAGAAAATGTGGGGGTAGATACGCACTCATATATAAGATTAGTAAAATGCTTCGGAAAACCCATGGACATTAGCATATGATGAATAAATTCTCTGCTGATCTTGTCATAAGCTTTATGCGGGTCAATTTTCAGACAAAAGTTGTTAGAGTTTTTTTTCTATTAAAGCCTCTAACCGTCTCATATGCAAGTAGAGAGTTATTAGAAATAACTCTCCCTGGGATAAAAGCATTCTGATTATATGAGATGAGGTCATTTAGATAAAGTTTTAGTCAATTACATATACGATTGGCTAAAATCTTATAAATGACATTGCATAATGAAATAGGTCTGAAATCTGTTATTTCTAGAGCATCTTTCTTTTTGGGAATTAAGCAAATAAATGTGTGATTTATTTCTCTGATGATTCTACCAGACTATAGGATCCCATTCATGCAACCCATATATCTTCTTTAATTTGTTCCCAATGCAGTTTGAAAAATTTAGAATTAATGCCATCAGGTCTCGAGGAACTATTATCATTGGTTTGGAAGACTGCAGTTTTAATTTCCTCCAATTGAAAAGGCTTGCCAATGTTCTCTCTAGCATATAAAGAGAGAATTCTCTTACAAATTATGTCTAGGAATTGATATGTGGCCTTAGATGAAGAAAAGAGATCGAAGAAATAATTAATAGCTTCATTTGCAATATTTTCTGATGCTAATGTCCAGTTACCATTAGAGTGGAGGATAGAGCTGCTTGTCCGATTAGGATTAGTCATTTTGATTTTATTATAAAAGAAATTAGTTGGTCTATCCCCTTTGATAAGCCAATTAAATTTCATTCTTTGATCCCTTTCTTCTGCTGTTATTCTCATAATATCGTATATTAGGCCTGTTTTCGTGTTGTACTGATTTATCAGCCGGTCCTCATTGGGGTTGTGAATCATGAGATTATAAATTTGATCCGCCTCCTCCTTTAATTGAGATGAAGTTTTATATGTGCTAGGCTTATTATTTCTTCAACTTTTCCAGGCATTTTTGATCTCTTTCAGCCTGCATAGGAGGGAGTAAAGATGATTACTATGGAAGGATTTTGAGAAAGCTTCTTGGATGGCCAGAGAGTATCCTGCCTGACGATGCCAATAATTTTTGTATCTAAAAGGTATTCTATTTTTTCTATGAATATGGGTCATGAGCTTTACATTAATTGGAGTGTGATCACTGATATGAAGATACCCAAAATATATACCAAATAGAGAGAAATTATCGATCCAAATCTTATGTACAAACACACGATCTATGTTCCTATGGATAGAAAAATTAGTACCTCCTCTCCAAGTAAAACAATTCCCGAAAAAATTAGGCTCTATGAGTTTTGGTAGACAAAATACAATCAATGAAATCTTGGTCTCCCAATGAATTATACAGACCATTGTTAATCATGTCCTTATTCGAGAGAATAGAGTTGAAATCCCCTACAACTATCTACAGAAGCTTGAAATTAGAGGAAGCTTCCATAAGATAATTCCAAAGATCTTTCCTTTTCGTCTCATCATTATAAGCATAAACTATGGTAACTAGGATACTAACACCCAAGACATTATGAAGAATACAAGATATACATTGATCATTGGTATGTAAAATGACATTAGACCGCCGTAATAAATCCCAAATAATAATAATACTTTTTTGATCATAGGATATATTGTGAGAAAATTTCCAATTGTTACTTAGCTTTTTCATAAATCTGTAAATACCATCTTTTGAAAGTTTAGCTTCAAGTATACCTAAAAAAGAAAGATTATTAGTGTCAGGTAATTGTAAAATCTCCAATTGTCTTGTCGGGGCATTCATACCCCTTATGTTCCAGATAAGGAACTCCATCAATTATTATTATTTATGCATTTGCTACTTTCAATTTGGGTGGTAGAAGCACCCGATGCCTTCTTTTTTTTGGTTCTTTTGCTTTTTCCTTTAAGTTGATTTACTAACACATTTCATGCAGGATTATCAATGACTTCTGAAGAGGTGGTAGCTTTAAACTCGAAAGGAATCTCCTCTGATCTGGTTTTGCGAGTAGCCTTGGATTTGACACTCGTTGATGGATCAAAAACGTGTATTGTCTCATCAGGACCTAACTGTTCATAAGTTTCACAATCTGTCATAGTGTCTTCTAAAGTTTTATTGTCCATACTGTTAATGTCTTGTAATTGTATTTCCACTTCCAAATTCTCAGATAGTTTTCTATGATTCCTTGTAGTACCAATAGTCGAAGACTTGTAGTTTGATTGGACTTTTGTGAATACTACATTTGTATTATGATTGGATAATAAATGTGAATCGTCAGTGTTTATGGGCTTAATAAGAGGAAATACCTGTTTTGATTTAGCAGTCTGGTTTCTTTTGTCTGTAAAGGCATCCGTTATGCTATTCTTATTTTGCTTTGGACTGGTATCATCAACTGTCATAGAAGTGACAATATTTTCCTGGTTTTGAGAGTTGCCCGTACAGTCTTTTGGTTTCCATAACAAATTGATAATTGGTTTCATTATGGCCGAAATTCGAACAATTAGAACATTTATATGGTTTCCATTTATAAGAAACTTCTTGCCGAATTATCTCATCTTTCTCAGTAAAGAATAGGAATCTTATCTGGGAAGTGAAATGAGTTATTGATCTCAATTAATACTCTTGTGTAAGCTATTTTAATAATCCCCTCCATGAATTTATCTAATTTGATAGGTGATCCAAGAACCAAGCCAATACGACTAATATCTTCCTCAGCCCAATAGTCAAGGGGAAGATTAGAAAATCGAATCCAAATTGGGATAGAGCTTAGGAATTCCTTATTTAACTGTATTTCCAAAGTCCATATTTTCATCATCATTAGCTTTTTGTTGTAATAGCAAGGACCACCTTTTATAACTTTATCACAATCCTTCTTACCGTTGAATTTGATCACATAAAAGTCATTCTCCTTGGAGTTAGCAAAGTATTATGCGGTTTTCCACACTATGGCGGTATAATCTCTGAAATAGGGATAGTAGGGCTTTAGCCCTACAATGTAAATCACAAAAGCATTGTCCCATTGTTTTTTTTGCATCTTGTACAACTTCTAAAGGCATTATAGAACATTTAACTAAGTTGCTTTCATGAGGTTGGAAATACTTCAATGGAATGGATACTGGGATGTTATTTCCTTTCGCCACTTCATTCCATACCCAGCTGAAAGTGGAAGAAAAATTCGATTTGTTTGCAGGGTGTGTAATCTCCGACTGGCTGGAGAGGTTAATGGTTTTGGAGTTATGAGAGGGATCTTTTTGAGGATGAAAGACGTTAGGGGATCGCTGAGATCTGATTTGGGAATCATTGGCAACGAATCTATGGTTTGGGTCATGCTGCAGAGATTTGTTCTGCCTTCTACATTTCTTCAACCGAACAGTAATGAAATCATCAGCGTTCATGACATCTAGTTCAGAAGAATTCAAAGCTGCAAAACCTAGTGGCGGGACCATGGGTATGGGCGGCGGATCAGGGGAGAGGGGAATTTGACGGTTGGAGGTTGGGGAGGTCTCCATAGGGATCGCTTAGGGATCTGAAAAATAGCTTAGTTTTGAAAAAAAGATGGTTGTATGAGTAAATTTATGTTACTGACGTATACATACGGTGCTAAATACATATGTTATATATACGACGAAGGACTTTTGGGCATTAACATAACCCAGCCCCAAAAGTGTTAAACACCATATGTGTATATAGCAAGGAAGGAATTTTATAATTATTTGAAAAATACTGAATAAAGATTTATGTAAATGGAACAACCATATGTATAGTCTCTATATGGAGATAGCAAGTAATAACACCAAAACACCTAAAAATCAACCCAACACAAAAACACTTAAAAATCAATAAACATATCGAAATTACAACACCAAAAGCAATACTCCAACAACACAGCACGTAACAAGCTAATTAGCAATTAATACAAGTAGGTTTATAATTAATTAAGAGGGCAAACCCTCCCCCTGGAGGGTCCTTGCCACAAGTGACCAGAACTTTCAGACTCAAAGGAATGAAAACATCAAGATTGAGAACCCTCAATTTGATTGTAGTGCACAAGCAAACTGTAGCTTCAATCTCCAGCAACCCTTGTCACGAACGCACAATTTCAAATTGAAAAACCAAAAACAATTTACGTACCTTGAATCAGCTGTACAAAAGAAAATCCTCAGAACAAAGGGTATCGATGTAATATCCCGGAATTTATGGCAATATATATTTAATAATTTGTGTTTGAATTTAAATTGATTTGATAATTTTTGTTAATAAATTGAATTGATTTTATAATCTTCTCTATTTAAATAATTAATTAGAGAATTTATTTTAATAAGCTAATAAATTTGTTTTCTATTTATAAAATGTATATATATTTATATATATTTTAAATAGATAAGTTTGGTTTTAATTTTAATTAGTGTATCATATTTTCAAATTTTAATATTTTGAAATTGGGAAAGTTTGATTTATTTTTGATTTAAGCTTTTCAAAAATATATAATAAAATAACTAAATGATTTTAAATATAAGATAAATGTTTTATTTGTTAAAATGTATTTTTGACTTAAGTTGAATATTAAAATAAGTTACAAAAATGTTTGTGTTATTCTTTTTAAAATATTGATTTATAAAATGTGATTTGTAAATTTAATATGAGAATTTAAAATACAATTTAAAATATGAATCATGTATTCATCTAAACAACAAATAAGTTATAACCTCTTTCATAAATTTATTTAAAATGATTAAAAATATTATTTAAATGATTAAATTGTATATTGTTTTTATTTATAACTATAATTGGTTTATTTCTTTAATTATTTATCTAAACATAATTAAGTATTAAAATTAATTAACTATGTTTAAATTTTCTTTAACACTTAATCTAAAATGCTAATTATTTAAATGGACAAATGTAAGCATCTTAAAAGCCTAATCTGACATGTGTAATTTAAACACATAATAAAGTTAACAAGTGTAAAATCCAAGCCATGTGTCAAATTTTAGTTTTAATTTTTATTTAATTTTAATTTATCATAAACAAAATTATATAAACTTACAATTTTTTTCCATTTCCTTCTTTTCTCATTTCCATTTCATAATCAAGAAATTTTTAGATAAAAATGAGGAAAAAAAACATCCCACACTAGAACAAATCTGTAGCCTGCACAACCTCATTTTCAAGCTCAAAACATTTTCAAACCAAGTACCAAAAGCATTTCCAGTTCTTTAACATGCATGTCTGTTTGTAAAACTGAAAACTGAAAAAAAATGCAAACAAACTTGCATGCAACAAACAAAGCAAGAAAAACTGCATTTTCTTTTAGATCTGGAATTCAAACAGAAGGTCTGCATTTCTTTTCAAAATCTAGAAGCAAGGGAACCTGCATTTTTCTTGTGAACTGGTAGGTAGCAATTACATGCAAGATAAAAACAAATCTGCATGCAAGTTTTTAAAGCATTCAAGCTTTCTGCAAGCATTTCAAACAAGTTTGTAAAAGGGATGTTCTGCATGTTCAAAATAATAATCTGGGCTCTGCATTTTAATTCAAGTGAGTAACTCCAAATTTAAAAAAAAAATTAAGTAGGAGTTGCATGCTAGTTTATCTAATAAAGTTTTAATTATGTATATGCCTTTGAAATTGCCTGTGCATATATGAATGTGATGCATGTTTGTTTACCTATGGTTCTGACTGTTTACAGTTTAAGTTCAAGTTGATAAAAAGTTCTTTTCCTTGATCTGGTTGCTATTATGATTTAGCATTTGAATGAAATTTGTTTATTACATGATAAAGTAAATTTTAAAAATTTATATAAGTTGAATAATTTTTGTGTTGTCTGGAAACATAAACAACAGAGCTAAAATTTGTAAAAGTGGAAAATTTGAATATCACAAATCAATGTTTCAGGATTATGAATCAAAACTTCTTCCAAAATTATGATTTTTAAAAGAAGAATTTCAATTTTTAATACCATATCCAGAAAGCAGTTTAAACATTACTGTATTATACATTTTGGTTAAGCACAGTTGATGTTTGCATTCGATTGGGTTGAAATTGCTTCTGGAGATGGTGTAATGATATGAGATAATGGGAAAATTCTTGGTTTGTGTTAAAATTTGTTTTTGATGTTGAGATTGGGTTTTACAGTCTAGAACCCTAGTTTTTCCTGTGGATTTAAGAATGGAACTTTTCGGCTTTGATAATTGATCGAGTGGCTAGGGGTTTTGGTTTCTGGAAGGGGATGGGATGTCGAAGTCATCACTGGAAGCGCAGAGTCTACAGTGGCCGGTGGCATTATGACAGGTTGGGTGGTTTTGGGTAGTGACTGTTTCCTAGTTTGGGATATTTGATCGCGATTTTGAATGATTTCTTATGTCGATTTGATTTTTGTTTGGATGGCCTGAGGGGTTGTCGACCGTGGGATGGTCGTGTGATTGGCCAGTGATGGCCTGAGTTGATGAATGGGTGCACAGTGTAGTGGTGTGCATGTTGGTGATGTTTTTGGTTACAGGGTTTTGGACCTCGTGATGGACTCGGGAATTTCGAGTTTCAACTCGAAGCATATGGGATTTTTACTCGAAGTAAAATATGGGTTACTCGAGCATTTTGCTGTGTTTCAGGTTTTTAGTGAACAATCATAAAACTGTTTACAGTTTTTAAAAGTAGAAGTAAAGTTTTTAAATGCAAACTAAAATTTAAACTAAGATTTAAAAACTGAATTTAAATTTTGAATTCAATCAGTTTAAATCTTAGGTTTTGAAATAATTTAAATTTTGAAAATTTTAGTTTGGTCTTAAGCATAATCAGAAAAACCTGTTTACAGTTTTTTAAAATTTTAAAAGTTAAAGTTTAAAATGTAAACTTAAATTTGAACTTAGGATTTAAAACCTGAATATAAATATGAATTCAAATAAGCTTGAATTCTGGTTTTTTTTGAAATAATTTGGATTTTTAAATTCTAATTTGATTTCAAATAAAAAACAGGAACTGTTTTCTGTTTTTAAATTTGAAAGTAAAGTTTAAATTGTAAGTTGAAGTTCAAACTGGGATTTTAAATTCTGAAATTTGAGTATGAATTCAAATTAGATTGTCTGAGATTTAAAATCATTTATGTTTTTAAATTTAAATTTGGTTTTAAAACTTATAGGTGTAAAGTATATGCGTGTTTTGAATTTGAATTAGAAGTTTAAATTTTAAATTGGGAATTTAAATCTGGGTTTTAAATCTGGAATTAAATTTGAACTTAGTTTTTAAAATAAAATAAGTTTAAATTTAAATCATTTAATTACATTGGAAGGTTAATGTAACAACCCGCATATTTGTCGATTTTATATTTAAATATTTTATCGATACTCGGAATTTAGTCCGAAAAGCTACTTTTTGCATACGGTCGAATTAGGACTCGGGTCCACTTCCATTGAGTTCAAAACGCCGTTTGCGATCTTTTTGAGTATAAACTTTGATATGTTTGGAGTTAGAGGAATTTTGCCACTTTTTACTTAGGGCTTTGGTTTGGGCTGAGCCCAACAACTCCACTTATGTATTCAGTCCCAACCCTCTCCTCTTCATTTACTTCCTTTCTATTTTCCTAATACTCAAGCTTTTATAACAATGGAGATTGGAATGGGAAATTGAAACTCAAGCCCTAGTATTCTTTTGCAAATCAAGCTCTAGCTCCAAACTAATAGAAGAACCAATTGGTAAGCCTTCTCTTCATCTTCTCCAACTCCTTCTCTCTTGAATTTTAGAAATTCCTAAACCTAACTTTGGGAATGTTCTTCTTTTTGAGTATAGATTCAAGCTTGTTTGGGTTGTGTTGAAGAGTGGTTGATTCTCCCTTTGCTTTCAAGCTTCTTCTTCATTGTTTGTGTGAAAATGTGAGATTTTTATCTCACATCTATGACTATAATTATCTTTGCTTGTTGGGTATGAATTCCTAACACTTCTTCATGTGCATTTGCTCTTGATTTGGATTGGTTTTGTGAATATTCCAATTTTTGGGTTTTTAAGTTAAATTTGTGTGAAAATCCTTTTATGGATGTTTGATCATGCTTTTGATGATGCATCGAGGAGCATATAGGGCCGGGTTGCCGATTGGCATAAACCCTTAGAGCCAATGTTCGTCCGGTTGCATTTTGAAAGAGTTTGCTCTTCATTTGGATAGGCTGAAAAACAGCCCAGGCAAGATTCAGTCGACTGAAAAGTCTGTTCAGTCGACTGAACCTGGAACCCGAAAGTTTCCAGGCATGATTCAGTCGACTGAATCCTCTGTTCAGTCAACTGAACCTGGAAAATTTCCAGGTACAGGGTCAGTCGACTGAAAACTCTGTTCAGTCGACTGAACCTGCTGTTTCAGTCCAGTTTGCCTTTTTGGATTGAATTTCCAATTTAAATCGATTGAATTTCCACCTTGGGGGAGTTGCCACCCCCTGGACCCCCCTCCGTAAGGGATCTTATCTGAAAAACATTCAACAGAACTTGCTTTGTTGAGATGCTGAGTTGACCATTCTTCGAGACAAACTATCTTGGGCTTCTCGGTCGATTTTATGGATTTTTGAATATCTATTTCGATGAATTCTTTATCGGTTTCTTTGGATTTTATTCACATCTTCGAATGTGAATTTTTATGATCGATTGTTTCTACAATCACTTCTATGATTTGTCACTTTAAAATATAAAGGTTTTCTATACTAGTAGTAAATATCAAAACTCTTTCTTCAAATGATTTCAACATTATTTTATAACAAAGCTCGTTTTCTCAAACCAATTTCCAATCTATTAGTATATACAAACCTTTACCTCACTCGTATGAGAAATCTAATTAAACGACCTAGTAAAACAAGTGGTATGAAACGCTTGCGTTTACTTCGTCGGTTAATTCTTGGACTTGTTCGATTGAATCTCTTGTGACAATTTTCTAGTGGAGATCTACAGTTTGTTCGTAAATATTTAAGTTAAGCAAGTGGTTATGGGACATGAAGCTAAACTCATATATTTACTAACTTAGTGTGATTGACACTTCTTGATGATTGATGACGATCATCTTTATGATTTAGACTAGCAATGTGCGATGTCTCTTTGTCTGCTAGGGAGACTAAACCCCGTTTTGTGGAGTTTCGACTCAAATTGGTGGGGTAGCTACCCATGGTCTTCGGCCCGTTTGTGGAGCTTCGGCTCAATTTGTGATCGTTAGCAACCATGGAATTAGCGTTCCGTTTGTGATACACGTGTTAGTGAGCTTTATGCTCCCGTTTGTGATAGGCCTTTCCCCTCTTTTTATGATTTCTGTATTTCTTGAGATAATTTATAGAATTTGTGCTTCACCGATTTTCGTGATTTTCATTGATAAGTTTTATCAATATTTGTGCATTGGGGAATTGGTGCGTCATTGACTTTTGTGATTGATATTGATATTGATATAATTGTCAATATTTATGGTTTGGTGAATGAAATAAAGAGTATGACATTCCTTTTGATCATTGAGAAGATTTTTGTGATATTGATTAATCTCTTGTTGATTTTCAATTACTTATTTATCACAGCTTGGCATTGGGATTATTATGCGTTTAGTCATACCTCTTATTCTATATCGTTTCATCCGATATTTATAGCTAGACTGATCCGTTTATTAATTTCTTATTAAATAATACTCGGGTCAGACCGAGATGTTACTGGTGCTTCAGCTTGACTTCTCACTTGGGATTGATTCCTCTGACTTTTGGCTAACTACTTAGATTAGTATTTTATTTTGGTGTACACAATTGAGATATAGACTCTATGATGTATACCTATTCTTTTGTGATAGTGTGGGTCTTGCTTGACTACTACTCTGATGAACACTTTTATGTGTTATATATATATTCATATCTATTTCCGCCTTTGTGATATGAATTATCTGTGACTGATTTGTGTTATGTTTATTTCTATATTTGTTTTCGAAGACATAATTGCCACCGTGTAGTAGCTTTGAGTTTGTGTCGGTATGTTGGATGTTCTCTTGAAAAGAATGCAAGTTACATTCTATCTGGCATATCGGTACTCGCACAAAGCAATTATACAGACGATCGCTCCTCAACAGCCTTATTCTCCGTACTAGTTGACGGCATTACACCGTAGTGTCCTTGGCTAGCGTGGGTATAGAGGTGGGGCGTAACAGCTAAATGATTTGAAGATTTATGTAAGTAAGCTTTCAAGGATTTAAGTTAAATCTGTAATTAAGGTTCAGCTTGTATTTCAGTTTTGAAATTTTAAAAATAATTTTTAAATTTGATTTAAATAACCTGAAATATTTAGGTGTGTTTTTAAGTTAAATTGAATTTAAAATTAAAATTGGGATTTAAATTCTTTTAAACGTATTTATAAAGTAGATGTTTCTTTTAACATATTAGATAAAAGTTTTGAATTGTTTTAAAATCTTGTTTAAGATAAATTTGCATCTTAAGTTTCAAATGAAGTTAAATGGAATTTGAAGTAAATTTGAAAACAAAATTTGTTTTAAATGATTAATTAAGTAAGGAATGTTTATCTTAAAGATAAATAAAATTTTAATGATTTGTATTCATTTAAATTATTAAGTTAATTTAGAATGAATGATTAATTATTTAATTAATTAATAATGTGGATGATTAATTAAATAATTAAGAATTTAATTGGATTAATTAAGATTTAATATTAATTAATTAAGGTTAATTAATCTATAATTAAGGATTGTTAATTAAAATTTAATTAATGATTAAGATTATTTAATCAAGTGATTAAAGATTAATTAAGATTGTAATTAACACCTAATTAATTAATAATTAGAGACTAACTGAATTGTAATTAAATATAAATTAATTAGTAATTAATAATGGTTGATATAAGTTAATTTCTTAATTAAGTAATTAAGAAATGTTAATGAAGGTCATTAACTTAAGATTATTCAAACAATTAATTAATGTGATTAATTTTTAATAATTAATTAGATTAATTAATTAATAATAATCATTTGAAATTGTTTATGTGTAATTACTTAATGAAGTAATTAATTGATAATTACTGGATGTAATTGAAGATATTTATTATGGAAGTAATTTGGATTTAAAATTACTTTGAAATTAATCAAGGGATTAATCGAGATAATTAATTAAGAGTAATTAATTTATGATATGAGTAATTAAAGACAGTTAATTACTGGATTTGTTATTAATCAAGGGTGATTAATATATGTGGTTAATTGTAGATTAATAACTTAATGTCATTAATTTTAAATAGAGAGATTAATTAAATAGTAATTAGAAATCATTAATTAATAAATTAATGTAATTTAGAATTAATTAATAAATTAATGTAATTTAGAATTAATTAATTAAGAAATAAATCAATAAAAGAAGTAATTAATTAATTAAAGGATTAACGTGATTAACTTGAGTTAATTAATTGATTAAGTAATTAGAATTTAATTATTTTGAAGTGTTAAGTATAATTAACTTATGTAATTAATATTAAAGGCTAATTACCTATTGTAATTAGAGATGATCAATCAGTAATGATTAATAAAATGAATATTGAGATGGTGATTAATTAATTGATTTGTAATCAATTAATGGTTAAGTTAAGCAGGATTATAATGATGAAGTAATTAATTTAATTCATTTTAAATTAATTAATTAAAGATGATATAATTAATTTAATTCGTTTTAAATTAATTATAGATGGTGTGATCATTAGATCATTGCTTATGTTTGATGGATGATATTGGATGCTATCTATGGTTTGTAATCTCAATTATGAGATGAGTAATGTTATATGATATGGATGCATTGGTAGCTTTCGGATGATAATGTGGATTATCTGATTATGATATGAATTATCTGTTGGTAATGATAATGTTGATTATCTATTGTGTTGTGAATTATCTATCTGTGTGTATATAGATAATGAAATTGAATTGTTTTAAACTCTAAAACAACTTGGCCTTAAAAGACACGTTTTGGATTTCGATGAGACCGGGATCGGGTTTCCATATTTGGATATCCGAAAACCACATCGACCCAAAGTAACGTTAGGTCGTGAATCTCAAGTGAAGATGAAGATTCAGAATGCAAGGGTTATCGTCATTAACTCTGAGGGTGATTCCAAAATGAGTGTAACGAGATAATGCCTTCGGTTTCGTTCGAACCCAGAACGAACTTGTATGGATTGAATGCTTTCAGAACATCGTCACGTGGACGATGAACATTCTAAGTGATATGTCCTATAAAGGTAATCATAGCCTCAAGCCTTAAAAACCGGGAATGGCTAAAAAAGGGGAGGTGCAGCAAGGCTTTGTGGGTAGCCCCCATTTGAGAGTGAGATTTGCCCCTGTCTAGATGTCCCTTTATTTCGGCTAAGTGGTGCGATTGCTGATCACAACTGCGGGGTGGTCTTGTTCGAAATTGTTTAGTAAGGAATGGTTCCGGCTTTGTGTTGCAAGGGAGTGGGCGTACTCCTCGGTACGGTGATCGAGGCCACGTACTGTGACGGGCGGTACCCCAGTAGCCCAGCCATTGTATGGAATCCAAAATCCAATAAGTGCCAACGGTTTTGATTATATTACCTACTTTTGTGGCTAGTAGCTGGAATTTAATCATGTAAAAATTTCGGCTATTTCATATTTACTTGAAAACCCTAGACACTATTACCTAGACACTATTATAATATCATCGGATTTCCTATCAAATGTTTTGGTTAGCGTAAGGTAAAAACTTTTCCATGTTTATGTGTGGGAAGTCTTACGTGATACCTTTTCTTTTCAAAGGTTTTTCAAAGTTAAGAAACTTTAACCTGTTACTCACACCAGACCATGTCTGACCCGGAGTTTATTTCTTTTTTTCTTAAACTCTTGGGTACTCAAATTTTTACGAGTAGCCAAGGGATTCAGGTTAGCTTTGACGAATTGTGGAGGAGCAATGGAGCAGGAGGCTTCCGCGTATAGATACATAGTTTTCCGCTGTGTTGATATCTCTGAGTGTTTTTCTGTGTTGTATATTGAGTTGTAATAACTAGACATGTGTTTATAACTGTCTAGTACGTGTTGTATTATCTGTGTAACTCTGTAATTGTTGTATACTATGTAATACTTATGTTATTAATATAATTTATTCGTTCCGCTGTTGAGATTCTAGTATTGTTTCTTCTTTCTCTTTTTTCTTTTCTCTTCTCTATCCCTTTCTTTCTTAAGGATGATACGACTTTTTATGGAGAAAAAGTCGGGTCGTCTCAGTTGGTATCAGAGCGCTAGGTTGAGCGAATACCTAGTCTCTGGAGTGATTTCTCTCTTAAGAGAGCGTATTTGTATTTTTAATATATATATATATATATATATATATATATTTTATTTCTACCTATCTGATTGGGATACCTGTTCGGGTTTTTCCAATATAAGTTATAAAGGTAGATGAGGTAGTGGTGTGTGTAACACAACTACCATTGGTTGGAATTTGATTGTTTGAGGTTGGAAGTGTATCTGTCGAGACTGTAGACTTAATACCATCTCGAGTGAGTTTTGCTTGGTGTAAGGACTTCATCGATCTCTGAAGGAAACCTGTTAAGGTTCGGAGTTCATCTTTGAAGTGCAGAGTTGAGTTTGGATCTGTCGGTTGGGCAGAAGCAAGCGAGTAATGGTGTCTTGATATCCCAGGAAGTAGTAGCTGCGTGATGAGATGCAGTGACTATGGATGTTTTTGAAGATATTTCTTTGGAACAAGAGTAAGGAAGTGAGTCTGCTTGGTGATATGGCTGAGTCCAGCGGATTGTTCTGTTTGCTTTGAAGTCTGAGTTTCACGAAGAGCTTTGGATTGGGAATTCTTTGGCTTTGGTGTTAGCAGTGCAGCTCGGAGTGTTCTGTGTTGGCAGGAAGTCTTCTGGCTGAGATTTTTTTCTGAAGAGGAGTTCAGAAGCAATAGTGTGGATCCGTTTCTTCGATAAATTGGCCAGGCCAGCATAAGCTGTTCTGATTGGTTAAGAGAGAGCAGTTTCTTTGGAATTAGGCTGAGTTGATCGCAAAAGTGACTTGCGATAGTATGCTCTTGAGTTGTTAGGAACTGTCCGGATGTCTTCAGGGAAGTCAGAGATTTGTCTGCATCTGAAGATCGAGTTTTCTTATCGATTTGGATTCTGGGAGGGGTACTGGTGGTTCAGTTAGTAGATGGATGGTTCCTTGAGATAGGAGTTTGGTGAAGCAACTCAGGTTTCGGAGAAACTTCTGAGTTTTCTATATGGATTTGTGGAACCATATTTCTGTGCTGGGTTGTCTAGTCTGTGCTTATGCTCTTCGTCAGCATTTTCTTCAGTTTCAGATCAGAGTTGAGCAACGGAAGCAGTTTAGGGGTACATCTGTTTTTCTTTACCGGATAAGGAGAAGTTTGTTCTGTCTTCTGTTGTTTGAGGAGTAGAGATGTCTTCTTGGTTTTGGATTGATCTTGAGGAGATCATTGTGTTGGGTTGGATTGGTCTAGTTTGTTTCTAGAGACATCAGCTAGAGTTGAGCTAATCAGGAAGGATGTTGGTGGCCCTGGATAGTCGAAAGAATTTTATGGATAAGAGACAGAGAAATTTGGATTCTGGAGTCGGAGATTTGTTTTGGGATAAGTTTTCTCCGATCCGGGGAGCTATAAGTTTGGGAAGCTAGCTCCGTAGTGTTTTGGGTTTCTTCTGTGTTCTGGTAAGATAGGTGTTTGGTTTTAAAGGGTTGAATTGCCAGTTTTGATAACTGGGATTCAGAGTGTTTCACGTATCTCTGAGGGAGTACGTGTATGAGCTATTTCTGGTTGTAGAACCAGCAGTTCAGGAGAGTTTGGTTGTTGAGTCAGACTCGTCTGTAGTCTGATATTCTGTTAGAGTTGTTGATAGGAGCTCTATAGCTTAGTAGTATTGATTGTTTGGATTCTATATAGCAAGTATCCCGATATTTATACCGGGGAGACTCGTGAAAGTTCTATCCAAAATTCTTTTGGATAATTAGATTTGTTTTGATTATGTGAATTGGTTGCTATGATTGTTAGAATATGTTTAACATATGCTGTGTTTTAAAATTTAAATCTTAAATAAGATTATTAAATTACCTTTGTTTTAAATTTTGGGGACGAAATTCTTTTAAGGGGGGAGGATTATAATATCTCAGAATTTATGGCAATATATATTTAATAATCTTTGTTTAAATTTAAATTGATTTGATAATTTTTGTTAATAAATTGAATTGATTCTATAATCTTCTTTATTTAAATAATTAATTAGAGAATTTATTTTAATAAGCTAATAAATCTGTTTTCTATTTATAAAATGTATATATATATTTGTATATATTTTAAATAGATAAGTTTGGTTTTAAATTTAATTAGTGTATCATATTTTCAAATTTTAATATTTTGAAATTGGGAAATTTTGATTTATTTTTGATTTTAGCTTTCCAAAATTTTTAATAAAATAACTAAATGATTTTAAATATAATATAAATGTTTTATTTGTTAAAATGTATTTTTGACTTAAGTTGAATATTAAAATAAGTTACAAAAATGTTTGTGTTATTCTTTTTAAAATATTGATTTATAAAATGTGATTTGTAAATTTAATATGAGAATTTAAAATACAATTTAAAATATGAATCATGTATTCATCTAAACAACAAATAAGTTATAACCTCTTTCATAAATTTATTTAAAATGATTAAAAATATTATTTAAATGATTAAATTGTATATTGTTTTTATTTATAACTATAATTGGTTTATTTCTTTAATTATTTATCTAAACATAATTAAGTATTAAAATTAATTAACTATGTTTAAATTTTCTTTAAAACTTAATCTAAAATGCTAATTATTTAAATGGACAAACGTAAGCATCTTAAAATCCTAATCTAACATGTGTAATTTAAACACATAATAAAGTTAACAAGTGTAAAATCCAAGCCATGTGTCAAATTTTAGTTTTAATTTTTATTTAATTTTAATTTATCATAAACAAAATTATATAAACTTACAATTTTTTTCCATTTCCTTCTTTTCTCATTTCCATTTCATAATCAAGAAATTTTTAGATAAAAATGAGGAAAAAAACATCCCACACTAGAACAAATCTGTAGCCTGCACAACCTCATTTTCAAGCTCAAAACATTTTCAAACCAAGTACCAAAAGCATTTCCAGTTCTTTAACATGCATGTCTGTTTGTAAAACTGAAAACTGAAAAAAAAAATGCAAACAAACTTGCATGCAACAAACAAAGCAAGAAAAACTGCATTTTCTTTTAGATTTGGAATTCAAACAGAAGGTCTGCATTTCTTTTCAAAATCTAGAAGCAAGGGAACCTGCAATTTCCTTGTGAACTGGTAGGTAGCAATTACATGCAAGATAAAAACAAATCTGCATGCAAGTTTTTAAAGCATTCAAGCTTTCTGCAAGCATTTCAAACAAGTTTGTAAAAGGGATGTTCTGCATGTTCAAAATAATAATCTAGGATCTGCATTTTAATTCAAGTGAGTAACTCCAAATTTAAAAAAAAAATTAAGTAGGAGTTGCATGCTAGTTTATCTGATAAAGTTTTAATTATGTATATGCCTTTGAAATTGCCTGTGCATATATGAATGTGATGCATGTTTGTTTACCTATGGTTCTGACTGTTTACAGTTTAAGTTCAAGTTGATAAAAAGTTCTTTTCCTTGATCTGGTTGCTATTATGATTTAGCATTTGAATGAAATTTGTTTATTACATGATAAAGTAAATTTTAAAAATTTATATAAGTTGAATAATTTTTGTGTTGTCTGGAAACATAAACAACAGAGCTAAAATTTGTAAAAGTGGAAAATTTGAATATCACAAATCAATGTTTCAGGATTATGAATCAAAACTTCTTCCAAAATTATGATTTTTAAAACAAGAATTTCAATTTTTAATACCATATCCAGAAAGCAGTTTAAACATTACTGTATTATACATTTTGATTAAGCACAGTTGATGTTTGCATTCGATTGGGTTGAAATTGCTTCTGGAGATGGTTAAATTTCAGTTTTTAAAATAAAATAAGTTTAAATTTAAATCATTTAATTACATTGGAAGGTTAAATGATTTGAAGATTTATGTAAGTAAGCTTTCAAGGATTTAAGTTTAAATCTGTAATTAAGGTTCAGGTTGTATTTCAGTTTTGAAATTTTAAAAATAAGTTTTAAATTTGATTTAAATAACCTGAAATATTTCTGTGTGTTTCTAAGTTAAATTGAATTTAAAATTAAAATTGGGATTTAAATTCTTTTAAACTTATTTATAAAGTAGATGTTTCTTTTAACATATTAGATAAAAGTTTTGAATTGTTTTAAAATCTTGTTTAAGATAAATTTGCATCTTAAGTTTCAAATGAAGTTAAATGGAATTTGAAGTAAATTTAAAAAAAATTGTTTTAAATAATTAATTAAGTAAGGAATGTTTATCTTAAAGATAAATAAAATTTTAATGATTTGTATTCATTTAAATTATTAAGTTAATTTAGAATAAATGATTAATTATTTAATTAATTAATAACGTGGATGATTAATTAAATAATTAAGAATTTTTAATTGGATTAGTTAAGATTTAAGATTATTTAATTAAGGTTAATTAATCTATAATTAAGGATTGTTAATTAAAATTTAATTAATGATTAAGATTATTTAATCAAGTGATTAAAGATTAATTAAGATTGTAATTAACACCTAATTAATTAATAATTAGAGATTAATTGAATTGTAATTAAATATAAATTAATTAGTAATTAATAATGGTTGATATAAGTTAATTTCTTAATTAAGTAATTAAGAAATGTTAATTAAGGTCATTGACTTAAGATTATTTAAACAATTAATTAATGTGATTAATTTTTAATAATTAATTAGATTAATTAATTAATAATAATCATTTGAAATTGTTTATGTGTAATTACTTAAGGAAGTAATTAATTGATAATTACTGGATGTAATTGAAGATATTTATTATGGAAGTAAATTGGATTTAAAATTACTTTGAAATTAATCAAGGGATTAATGGAGATAATTAATTAAGAGTAATTAATTTATGAGATGAGTAATTAAGGATAGTTAATTACTGGATTTGTTATTAATAAAAGGTGATTAATATATGTGGTTAATTGCAGATTAATTACTTAATGTCATTAATTTTAAATAGAGTGATTAATTAAATAGTAATTAGAAATCATTAATTAATAAATTAATGTAATTTAGAATTAATTAATTAGGAAATAAATCAATAAAAGAAGTAATTAATTAATTAAAGGATTAACGTGATTAACTTTAGTTAATTAATTGATTAAGTAATTAGAATTTAAATATTGTGAAGTGTTAAGTATAATTAACTTTTATAATTAATATTAAAGGCTAATTACTTTTTGTAATTAGAGATGATTAATCAGAAATGATTAATTAAAATGAATATTGAGATGGTGATTAATTAATTGATTTGTAATCAATTAATGGTTAACTTAAGCAGGATTATAATGATGAAGTAATTAATTTAATTCATTTTAAATTAATTAAAGATGATATAATTAATTTAATTCGTTTTAAATTAATTATAGATGGTGTGATCATTAGATCATTGCTTATGTTTGATGGATGATATTGGATGCCATGTATGGTTTGTAATCTCAATTATGACATGACTAATGTTATATGATATGGATGCATTGGTTGCTTTTGGATGATAATATGGATTATCTGATTATGATATGAATTATCTGTTGGTAATGATAATGTTGATTATCAATTGTGTTGTGAATTATCTATCTGTGTGTATATTGATAATGAAATTGAATTGTTTTAAACTCTAAAACAACTTGGCCTTAAAAGACACGTTTTGGATTTCGATGAGACCGGAATCGAGTTTCCATATTTGGATATCCGAAAACCACATCGATCCAAAGTAACGTTAGGTCATGAATCTCAAGTGAAGATGAAGACTCAGAATGCAAGGGTTATCGTCGTTAACTCTGAGGGTGATTCCAAAATGAGTGTAACGAGATAATGCCTTCGGTTTCGTTCGAACCCAGAACGAACTTGTATGGATTGAACGCTTTCGGAACATCGTCAGGTGGACGATGAGAATTCTAAGTGATATGTCCTATAAAGGTAATCGTAGCCTCAAGCCTCATCAATCGGGAATGGATAAAACAGGGGAGGTGCAGCAAGGCTTCGTGGGTAGCCTCCATTTGAGAGTGAGATTTACCCCTATCTAGATGTCCCTTTATTTCGGCTTAGTGGTGCGGTTGCTGATCACAACTACGGGGTGGTCTTGTTCGGAACTGTTCAGTAAGGAATGGTTCCGGCTTTGTGTTGCAGGGGAGCGGGCGTACTCCTCGGTACGGTGATCTAGGCCACGTACTGTGACGGACAGTACCCCAGTAGCCCAGCCATTTATGGAATCCAAAATCCAATAAGTGCCAACGGTTTTGATTGTATTACCCACTTTTGTGGCTAGTAGCTGGAATTTAATCATGTAACAATTTCAGCTATTTCATATTTACTTGAAAACCCTAAACACTATTATAGTATCATCGGATTTCCTATCAAATGTTATGGTTAGCGTAAGGTAAAAACTTTTCCATGTTTATGTGTGGGAAGTCTTACGTGATACCTTTTCTTTTTAAAGGTTTTTCAAAGTTAAGCAACTTTAACCTGTTACTCACACCAGACCCATGTCTGACCCGGAGTTTATTTCTATTTTTCTTAAGCTCTTGGGTACCCAAATTTTTACGAGTAGCCAAGGGATTCAGGTTAGCTTTGACGAATTTTGGAGGAGCAATGGAGCAGGAGGCTTCCGCGTATAGATATATAGTTTTCCGCTGTGTTGATATCTCTGAGTGTTTTTCTGTATTATTTATTGAGTTGTAATAACTAGACATGTGTTTATAACTGTCTAGTATGTGTTGTATTGTCTGTGTAACTCTGAAAATTGTTGTATACTATGTAATACTTATGTTATTAATATAATTTATTCGTTCCGCTGTTGAGATTCTAGTGTTGTTTCTTCTTTCTCTTCTTTCTTTTCTCTTTTCTATCCCTTTCTTTCTTAAGGATGATACGATTTTTTATGGAGAAAAAGTCGGGTTGTCTCAATCGACGATGCCAAGATGCGAAGCTGTAGATCTGATTTGTTAAGGAGCGAAGGCAGAAATTTTGTCAGAGCTAAGGGTATCGATGATACGGGGATGCGAAGTTGAGATTTGAAAAAGGAGCGTCAACGGAAAAATTTTCACTGAGCGAGGCGAAAATTTTATTGAGGAGCGAAGGCAAAAAAAGATGAAGCGAGGGAGGGAAATTTTGACGAAGGTGGAAAAATTAAGTCAGTGGAGGGAAGGCTTGAAAAATAAACGTAACGAGCATCAATGTTTCAGAAAAATTAGAATAGAACATAACCATGCCCCCCAAAAAAAGTAAAGACAATAATGTTTGCGTTCACACCACAAATGCTACTAATAAATGCAACTAAATGTAGGTTTTCTTCTTGGGTAAGCCATCAAATAATACAGCTCCTTTATCACTACACTGCATAATATTATTAAAACAACCACAGCGTAGCCAACTTTCATCAACCATACTTAATGCACAGCCATTATTACTTACCAATGTGGCTAAATACAAAAGGGAATTACCTGAGGAAGGAGATGTGTATTTTGCTGTTGATACAGGCGTTAACGATGCAATCAATGAGACAGGCAAGGTTAGTTCCACACCCTTGGTCGAAGAGGTATAAATATTAAGGGGTAACGATGATCTGGTCAAGAGTGGAAGTTTATAGCCATCGAGATCGGAGAAGCATCTGCAATTAGACAAGATGAGCTAAAGGTTGTGCCGGCAGGGGTCTTCGATGCTTAAGCTGCTAAAGTGAAATATGGATCTAAAGATAAATGATGAGGTCTAGTTTCTTGGAATAGGAGTGGGCATGGGGTGAAGGAGAAAAGTGTAAAGAAGATGAAAATGAGGGAGAAGAGAAGGAAATAATAGAGGGGTTACAAGAATCAAAGAAGACACGGAGTGTGGTTGCCAATTTTTTTATAAAGAAGATCCATTAAATATAATTTTTTTTTGAATAGCACTAAACAACCCAAGGCCTACAAAGTTTATAAATCCGATTTTTCCCGAATACCACACCAAACATTTTATCTCTTACATTAAACCATTCTATACCCTATCTTCCTTTAGAAAAAAATGGCGACCGCTATTTAAAGAGAGAGCTCTCTAAAGCTTCGATCTGAAATAATAATCTAAATCATCGGGGTTTCCAGCTCTAACAATCTTCTTCTTCCCCTTTATCATAGTTTCGAGTTGATTTTTCTAGAGTAGCAGTTCGCTTTAGCTTCTAGTTTGATTTTTGATAAGCTTGATGAGAAAAACTGCAATCCCCCTTTTGCCTTACAGATAAATGATAGTTTTTATTGTCTAAAACACTTCTGTAGTACTCTCTATGGTTATTGATAAGTTTCCCTAAATTCAAAACTTGAGGTCAATTTCGAATTCTCTTCGTTGATGCTTATTAGAGTGGTAGATCTCCTCCAACTCAGGTAAATGAATCTCTTCCCTTGAATTGTTGATTTGATTCCATGCTCTAACTTTCTTTAATATTTGGTTATAGGAAGGTTTTCTGGTTTGGTGTTGGATACAATTGCCTGTAGATTGTCGAAGTTGGCCATAATTATCTCTGTCCTCATCAGATAGGTGATTAATACAATTTACTATCTTGCTTTTGCAAAAGTTATCTCTTGATCTCGGGTTTTCAATATCAAGTTGTGTATTTCCTTGTTGTAGGAATTTGGTCTCCTCATGCATGTAGCCGTGTGAGCGGTAGTCTCTGCTCAAATCAGGTAAATACAAATTTTTATTAGCGTCTATCATTAATTCATAGTTTAAGATATAACTATTAATAATTTCTCTATTTCCCTTGTAGGAGTCCCTTTGGTTTGAGCTAAGGATGGATCGCCTCCAGTTGTCATGCTCTCATGATTGATTCTACTCCAACTTTTTTCCTTTTGCTTCCAATGAGTATTATTAAAATGGAAGAGTTTGCCATGGGAAATGTAAAAATTGACTTTCTTGCATTGTAAGAAAGCATATAACCATCCTCATAATTGTCTAGTTTCCATATTTCCTATTGTGCATCATCTGGAATATTGCATTGATAATTTGATCATTTGAATAGTATTTGGCTTTATGATTCAATTGTTTTACATAGTTGAATGCATGTTATTTATTTTTGTGTGTGAAATCTCAAGTTTTTCTCTTTTCATATGTGAAAGATAACTGTTGTTAATAGAATATATGCTTTCTTGAACTCTATTGATTTTGCCTTGAAATTTTCTGGGATGTATTGTATGCTTTCTCCGATGCTTTGAACCGGTTGGTGTAAATCAAATCTTAGTTCCGATTTGGCTATGAACCAGATGTATCTTGAGTATTCACAATCAAAGAACAAATGCTCAATATTTTTCTATTTTTGAAAGAAGACATGTGGTTTTTCCTATTTTATTCCATTTTGAACATCTATCTCTAGTTG
Organism: Allium cepa; assembly: GCA_030765085.1. NCBI lineage: Eukaryota > Viridiplantae > Streptophyta > Magnoliopsida > Asparagales > Amaryllidaceae > Allium > Allium cepa. The sequence goes on from CM060934.1 coordinate 187,697,322, forward strand.
GTAGTCTGTTTAAAATTATGAAAAATGAAAAATGAGACATTTCTGGGCAATCTAATTTATTCCATATAAATTAGTGCCACTCCACCTCTACTTCATTTCCTCTAGTGTACTTCCATGTTTTTTTAAATGAAAATTTTCCTTTTGATGATAACTTCCAATATTAAGTATCTTTCTGCAGTTTTGGATCAATTGGTATTTTCTTTATAGCTGTATTGAAAATTGATGTTGCTGGGTGATTGTAAGTATTCCATTTTTTATTTTGAATAACACTTTGAACTTTCTCATTGGCTCCTCCAAACATGCAAATGTTTTGCCATCCCAACAAAATGACTAATTTTTCCCATGGATCAAACCATAGATTGGTTTGTTTATCATCCTTGAATCTTCTTTCCAATAATTTATTGGCTATTTCTCTGCAATTAAGTATATTTTTCCATTTAAAAGAATGATGTTTTTCACTACTCATAGCCTAAAAATTCTAGTTTTTAAGATACTTCTCCTTCATCCATTTTGACCATAATGATTTTCCTTCCAAAAATTTCCAAAATAGTTTGAGATTACAAACTTCTCTTAAATCCCAAATGTTTCTGAGCCCCAGTCTACCTGACTTTTTTGATTTGCAAACTGTTTCCCATGCAACCTTATGATGTTTTCGTCTCCAAATAAATTTGCACACATTCTTTCTATTTTGTGAATTACTTTTGTTAGGAAGTTGTGAGATTGAACCCAGTATATAATAATTGCTGTAATGACAGTATGAGTTAGCTCCATCCTTCCAGCTAATGATAACAACGTACTAGACCATCTCTTAAATCTATTCTGAATAATATCATACAATCTTGTGCAGTCACTATCATTTAATTGATTCATACTTAAAGGCAGTCCTAAATATTTTACAGGCAAAGATCTCTCTTTGATTTTTTGAATATTTAAATTTTCCTCCTTTTATCCCATGCTTTGCTGAAGTAAATTTTGCTTTTACATTCATTGACTTGGAAGCCAGCATATTCTTTCAATTTACTAAACACCCTGCTGATAGCTTCTACACTTTGTAAATCTACACTTAAGAATAACAGTAAATCATCAACATATAGTAAATGAGAAATATTTGGTTTAACTCTATTTATAGGTTTAATATTTCCATTTATTTGTTCAACCCCAATTTGGATTGGAAAGAATTCCATAACAATAGTAAATAAGTATGGGGAAAGTAGGCCCCCTTGTCTAATACCCCTATTACTATGAATAAAACCTTTGGGGAATCCATAAATATTTATTGAATAGGTAACATTATTTATACATTCATTAACCAAAGTAAAAATTTTATCATGGAACCCTAATTGTGTCATCATGTGTATTATAAATTGCCTATTGATTTTGTCAAAAGCTTTATATAATCAATTTTTATACACGTGAGTTTTTTTTATTTTTATGATTAAGTTCCTGATCAGCTCAAGTGCAAGTAAAGTGTTTTCCGATATTAGTCTATCAGGAATAAAAGCACACTGATTCTCTTAAATTAATTATTTCAAAAAAACTTTCATTCTATTACATAAAATATTAGAAATAATTTTATACACAAAGTTACAACAAGCATTAAGTCTATAATCCTCTAAAGCATTGGGGATCCTTACTTTTGGTATAAATGTTATAAAAGTATGATTTAAATTTTAAAGAATTTTTCACTTCCTAAAAAATTCATTAATTGCATCAAATAATTTATTATTTATTTCTTCCTAATGAAATTTATAAAACTTAGCTCTAAACCCGTCATGATTAGGGCTTTTATCTACATCTGCATTAAAAAATATGTTTTTAATCTCTTCAATTCTAATAGAGGCAAGCAAAAATTCTTGACTATTTTCATGAAGCATAAATTTTGTAATAATTTTTGGAAAATTATATTTATAATAATTAGTGTTATAAAGTTGTGTAAAATATTTTACTGCCTCCTTTTTAATAAATGTAGCATAATTTATTATATTCCTTTTTGCGTCAATTAACTTCCCTATGTCATTTTTATAATTTTCTATTGGACATTTTAGCGTAAAAGAATTTACTAGCTTCATCCCTATTAGTAAGCCAATCCACCTTAATCTTCTACATCAAATTGACAAACTGCACATGTAATGAGCTAATCAGTTTATGTTGAGCTTGAAAAAATTGTTGACTTTATTTTAGTCTGAGCAATCATTATCTATTTAATTTTGCAACATCTCACATTCCTCCCTACTTTGCTTTAGATCGTTTTTATTTTTATGTTTATTCCAGTTTCTTATATTATGTTTTGTGACTTGAAGAATTTTATTGAATTTATATCAAGCGGTCTCCTGTACATTTATTGTTTAACTTTTAATGACCATTTCTCTATAATTTTCTTCATATATCCACCCATTCACAAATCTAAAAGGGGGAGTTATCCTATAAAAATAATTTTGGGAAAGGTATATTTGGATTGGCGTTTGATCATTTGAAGCCTGTGGCAAATTACTACATTTAAAATCAGGAAAAATCTTTAATTTTGGTTTATAAAAATTCTATCCAATTTGAAGTGAATATTTCTTAACTCCATAGACCTCCAAATGAATTTATTGCCATAAATAACTGGTTCAATTAGTCTAGTTTTCAAAATAAAGTGCTAACCTTTTCTAACTTTTTGAAAGTAATTGGATTACCCCCCCTTCTTTTCAAAAGAATGGAGATTGTATTAAAATCTCCAATGGTTACCCAAGGATTTCCTATATTTTTATTTAATTGCTCAAGATGATTCCATAAAAACATTCTTTCATTCTCACTATTTGATGCATATACAAAAGTAATTTCCAAAAGGAATCCTCCCTTATTCCTACATTTACATTGAATATACTGTAAGTTAAAAAAATGTTGGTCAATATCCCACACATTTGAATCCTAAAGTATCATAATTCTATTATTCCCTTCTATGTTATTATTATTACTACTATTCCAGTTCTTTAGACTTTTGGCTTAATAGACATCAATTTTTCTAGATTCTAATTTATGTTCTAATAACCCTTAATATTGGGTTTAACTTATGATAAAAAATTTGATAAATCTAACTTTCTTCCAAGGGAATTAAGTCCCCTAACATTCTATGCAATTATAGACATGATATATATATAAAGGATACCCAAAAGTATACAATCCTATGCTACATTGAAGCACTATAAGTGCTTTCATCATCCAACACCGTGAACTTTTGCCATTTTTCTTGTAAGTTTCTTGTTTTGTACTTTCAGCTCTTTTCCCAAATTGAATTTTTCACTATGTATTTTTCCTGAAATCCTTATCTTCTACTTCCTCTAGGCTGGTAGTAGATACAATGTCATTTATGTCTTTTATTATATTCTTTTTTCTTTTCTTTTGCTTGCTGATATAGATGCATTTGCTGTCTAACTTGTAGAACTTTCAATTGCCAGATTTGATATTATTTTCCTTGATTGCTAATTTAAATTTCTAGCAGTATTTAGATCGTCAATGATGCCTACTATAGATTCCTTAACCAGTGGTGAGAAAAGATTTGTGTTATCATCCGGATTTATAACTTCATTATCTGCAGTAGTTTCACAGATTTGTATTCGATCTGCCTTTCTATTTTCAGGCTTTTGTTTATCCTGATTGATATGAGGGGCTCATTTTCATGAGAGTTAGCATTTTTTGATCCTTTTGACAAATTGATTTCTGAAGCTTTCTATAGATATTACTTTTCCTTAATTTATCCTCAGTTGTGTTCTTTGGGTTTTTATCTATCTCCATGCAATCAATTTTCTCAAACTGCTTCCTTTCCCCTGTTTCTCTCTCAATAGCAAATCGATTTGTGTTTTCTTGATTATACAGATTATCACTTATGGGATTTTCTTCCTTGTCTGCTTGTATGCTATTATTGTTTCCAGATTGATTTCCATTCATTAAATTTGCTTTTGAGAAAGTCTTTTCTTTCCAAAAATTTTTGGAGACATAGATTTCATCATTATGCCTAAAACATGCACAAATTTTACACAGTTGGGGGATCCATTCATATTCTATTCTCCGCATCAAATTCTCTCCATCACGCATAGAGATGTATGCTTCTTCAGGGAAATCAGCATCGACTTTGATCTCTACTAATATTCTTGCATAACATAATCTTGTTTCATTTGCGGTGGGTTCATCCAATTTAAGTGGAATACCCACTACACTTGGATAGCACTAAAAGCATCCTTATCCTACAGTTTAAGATTGAATTCTGGTAAACAGATCCATATTGGCAAAATTGAAAGTGGATCTTTATCAAAGTTAAATTTGTAGCTCCATTTTTTCAATATTATGAGTTTTCCATTTATGAAATAAGGACCCCCATTTATTGCTTTCTCACAATCTGCAGTATTCGAGAATCTAATAATAAAAAACCATTATTTCTCATGTAGATTTCAAACCTGCCTGTAGGGTTCCAAGACCTTGTGATGAATGCCTTGAAATGATGATATGCGGGCCTATTACCAAAGTCATAAGCAAAAACTAAGAATCCCCACTTGATTTCTGTTCTTCTACTAAACTCCTCCTTCATGACAACAATTTTATTCCTACTGATATTTAGTGGCTCAACATAACTCAAATCAAACTCTGAATTTAATCCCATTTTCTTGACCATGTCCACTCATGTTGATGCTTTATTCTGATTGTTATTGTTTGTCTGCTGCATTTGAAGGCTTACTTGAACATTTCATGGTTCAATTCTTGAAACAGTGCCATTTCTTGAGATAGAAACTGTTTTATAAACTTGCTTTCTCGTAGCAGTTGTTGGTTGGGTGTTCTGCTTCATCAGGGATGCATGGTATCGATTTGATTGATAGTTGTGTTTCCTATTTTTCACAGTCTGGAAACCTTCATCATCGAAGTCCAGGGTTTTTCTTTCGGATTTGGTTGTGAATGTGGGATAAGATTTGATAGAGGAGGAGGAATCAGGGGTGAAGATGTGCCTTTGCTCTAATCTTGGCATTCATCATTGAAGATTGGATTTATTCCTATTTTCATGTCAGCATTTTTTGTTTTTTTGAGAGTTCTTAAATACAATTATTTTGTTCTCCTCTGATTTTATTTATTAATGTTAACAATACATTATTTAAATTAAAATATATATAAAAAATATTTTTTCGGCATATATATAAATATATGTGTTTAAAATATATTACTTAAATTTAAAATAATCCATATATAAAATATTATATATATTATAATTTTAAATATATTAATTTCAAATTCAAATTTTAAATTAATTTGACTTTTTCTAAATCTCAAAATCTTGAATGCCACGAGTAAATATTTTATGTAAATTATAAATTCGTGTGTTCTGAACATTTTTATTTTCTGAAATCGAGAATACAATTTGATTTCTTAAAATTTAAAACCATGAAAAGAATTATATATGATTTGAAATTAAGATACACACACACACACACACACACATTCTGATCCGTGTTTAATTTTCTTTAGAACAAGAATAACAGGTTTTGATTTATTTTTAAATATTTATGGCCGAATAAATCTAAATGGATATGCATGCGTATATTCACATGAATTAGTTATTAAAGTTGAATTTTACCTTACCGGTCATCCAACATCTCAGTTGCTTGTTATTTCCCTCTCCAAACTTCAAGACCTTTCTCCTTGTCCATAAGATGTCGCTACATCTACAAGATGTCACTAGTTATCAACAATGGAAATTAGGGTTTGGGTTTGTTCAATGTAATGAAACAATGAAGGGGTTGGCTACTTATAGTCATCTAAATCATAAATATCTATAACCCTTCTATCTAGATATTAAAACAAAATCTCTAGCCACCTCTCAATGCTATGGCCACCCACTTGTGTTTGGGTTTCTAAACATCGGGCATAATTAATTTACAAATTAAATCAATTGTTTAATTAATTTATTTATTTAAACTCATTCTTCAACTAAATCAACGTATAAATTTTAAACACCATTTTTAATAAATTTTTAGGCTTCAGATAAATAAGTTCCACAAAAATCTAATAAACCTTTGTATTTACTTTATCACAAATTTACAATGTTTATAAATTAACTTTAAAATTTTCAAACTTCGAGATTAACTAACAACACATTTGTGCTGACTCTCTAGTGTTAATTCGGTCCATAGTCAATATTTTAACAATTTAAACAATGAAGCATGTACGGACTTCGCTGATGTATAGTATCAAAAATAAGTTCAATCATTTATAGTTATGCATAATCCAATTTATAAACTTTATTGAGGTGCATCTAGTAATGATATTTTATGCACGTTTTTTGCCATCACATTATCACTAAGATATCTATAGTATATGTAACAATCCATAATTTCGAATTCTTCGTATCTAAATATTTGAATATTTTAATCTTGGATTTAATGTGAATAAATATGATTTTATAACCTTGTTAACCCTCTTTTAAATAATAACTAATGATAAAACTTGTTTTTGAAAAATGTTTACAAAAATAATTAGTTTGAAGAAATATCGATAATGTGATCAAAATCCTTTTATCGATAAACAATTTTTTGCTGAAAAAAGTTGTTTGAACTTATGTCTTAGAAACAAACGAACACATAAATGACAAGTTAAAACAGCTAAGTTAATAACAAAATTAACAGGATTAAGTAGAAGAGGACAGAACTGTGTGATTTATGAAGTAAAAGGTGGAGAGATTTAAGGAAGATATGTAGGCAAAAGCATGGGAAGAGGGTAGTTTTTGGGTGGCCAAACCAATGGTTTTTAGGGTCATTTTTATTGGCTAAAGCCTTCTTTTCATATCACATATGTCTCATAATTTTATTTTGTAAATTTGACACAAAAAGCTCTTAAATTCAACTCTCTTTTTTCCCTACTTCCTTCCAAACAATAGCAAAAAAACTCCATACTCTAGCCGACTTCACCATAGTTCTTAATCACCTGGAGGACACATTAGAGCATCTTAAAGTTAAAGAAATGAAGAGAAAACAGGGAAGCTTCTTGAGGCCATGAGCAATCTTTGGGGCTAGGCAGTGTAGGCTTGGCTTTGGAGGACTAAAGCTAGGATCTTGTGAAGTTTGGTGATGGTAGGAAGTGGTATGTTGTTCCAGTGTACTTAGGCTTGGTTTTGCAATGAAAATAAGTGAGTAAACTCACCATTCAATTTGTATATATGTGAATATATGTGTTTGCTTGTGTAAAGTATAATGTTATATAAAATATAATGCAAGCTATCACTTTTGGACCTCTCTTGCTTCTGAAAAAAAAATCAATAACATATATGTAGTATAATCTATCTTCTAAACCCTTTTGAAACATGTAACATGTCCATGACTTGATGTTGACATGTTTGTTAATGTTGTATGTGACGTTGAAGTGCATTGTGAATGTTTGAAGTGAAATGGTCGTTATAAATGCACTTTGAAATCCCTTAACTTTAATTCTTGCAACTTAATGATTTGTGAACATATCGTAATATAACTTGTTTTGGTTGTTCTCTGCACATGTTTTAGTGTTTTAGATAGCATGGAATTAGATTGGAAAGTTGTGGGAATAACTGAGTAAAGTTGTGAATGGTTGAAGAGAAAAGGTCGCTATTGATGCACTTTGAAATCACTATGTGTTGGCGTAAAAATTGACCAACAACATCCAATTATGTGAATGAGCCAATATCCAATCCAAACATAGAAATATAAATTGAAATAAAGAATGAAATTAAAACAATTAGAAAGAAAGTAAATAGGGACACGAATTTATAGTGGTTCGGCTAATTCCTACCTATGTCCACTCTAAAATTTTCCTTTTATTAGTTTATACTACTGATTGTGGTTACAAAACCGTGAAATTCAAGAATAAAACTAGCAAAATATAGCCTAAGTAAAAGATGAAGAGAAGCAGAAAGAAGATCACTTCACTGATGTCATGCCTGCTGTATTTATAGGGGAAGACATGCACCAATCTCTATGAAACTTCGGCTATATGACATTCTTATCTACATTGGCCCACCATAGCGGTCGCTACACCTAACTCACAATGAAGAGGGATCGGTACCGATCCTTTCATTGGTTGATTTTTGGGCAGCGATTCCTATGGTGCATTCTATTTGATAAAATATGCTTAATCCCCAAGTTTCATGACCTTCGGAATAAGGGAGCTCCTGATTTTGATTAATCTTTGGTTCAAACCCACTCGGAAGCTCTTTCCTTCCGCACCCTTCTAATGGACATGTCGATCCATAGCATGACCATCCATGCTGTTCCGTCTTATAACCAACCATGTCGATCCATCTTATAACCAACCATGCCGATCCCTTTGGATACTTCCAAGCTATGCCGATCCATGCCTTTCTACTTATGTCGATCCACGCACACGTCATTTATGCCAATCTCTCTATTACTTCAACTGTGTCTATCCTTCCATTATTCAAGCAAGCTGAACCCTTACCATTTAACTACGCTGGTCCCTTTATTGCTTCGACCATGCCAACTTCTCACCTATCCAATCATACCGATCTCTTACCATTCAACTATGCCGACCCCTCTTCTATGGAATGAGGTTTGTCGAACCCTCTTAATCGATCATATCCATGCCAATCCAACTAAAAAACACATGCAGATCCCTTCCTGATGTAGCCTGGAAAACAAACCGACCCCTTCCTGTGAGTTGAAGCATGCCAATCCATCTAAAGTGTCGATCCCTCCACCTTGCTAAGCTATTGAAGTACACCGATTTCTCTAGATTGAGAATGTCGTTTCCACACTTATCCAAGCTAATATTCATATTTCAAGCATCCTACATCGTTTATCTACTAACTCCTTCCAACTTTGAGTTCGTATAACCATTTGTGCTTTGTCTTCGGGTCCTAAAAACATCGCTTTGTACCTATCAGCCTTGATAATTATGAGGATTAATAGGTTAAATCCGCCTGTATATAGCCTTGCCAAAAGGCAGGTAAACACTTTGCCCCCCGAAACAAGCCTTGTAGTAGCATGGCGTGTTTTAAATTGCCTTAAGTCCAATGTTCGAAACCTGCTAAAGACCTATGAACAAATCAATGATCTTTCCTGATTTTTAGTAATGACCATTCGGGACCGTTAATCAAATTTGGGGAATGTCCCAGGCTGATGATGATCGCATGGGATCGAGTGTCTGTTCGAAGAAAGATCGATCATTTGAGATCGAATGCCCGTTTAAGGAAAATGCGATTGTTTGAGATCAAGTGCATGTTCGAGGCGAAATGCGATCGTTTGAGATCAAATGCCTGTTTGAGGAAAATTCAATCATTAGAGATCGAGTGCATGTTCGAGGCGTAATGTGATCGTTCAAGATCAAGGGCCGTTCGAGGCGAAATGTGATCGTTCGAGATCGTGTGACGTTCAAGAACGAAATGTGATCATTCAAGATCGAGTGACTATTCGAGGCATAACGTGATCGTTCGAGATCAAGTGTCATTCTAGGTGAAATGTGATCGTTCGAGATCGAGTGATTTTTATAATAAAAATATTCAACTGATAAAATTAAGTCTAAGTACTAAAAGAGAAAAAAACAAAAACTAAACACTACAATGCATGCATCTTCAGATGTGATGGTTCGTTGTCATCTCATAGCATGCTTAGTGACCGTTCTCGATCCCATTTATGTTTAAGTAACTTAGCCATTTTATTATGGAGTTTACTACTTACACTTTTCCATTCTAATCAACTGATGAAAGTTGACGCCTCGATCCCACGTAGTTCCCGTTCGATGTGAATGGTGGTAGCTCCTATTCCACTGCTGCATCCCAAGTTCTTATGTATTGTAACAACCTGCCATTCCCGATATGTTGCTCAATCTCATCCTTTAAGTGTCTGCTGTCGTTTGTACACTGTCCGTCTAGCTCGTTTAACAGACAATATTTTTCTTATTTCCTTACATTATTTATAGGCTCTCTCCTCATTAGCCTTCGATAAAGGATCTTCCCCTTAATGTCCAGATATATCTGTTCAAATATTTCAGTCAATTTCGTGCAAGAGGTGAATCTTGGTTCCCTTCATGGTCGCTTCGATCCATCAGAGCCATACTCTGCTTTCCCTTTTCCTTTATCCTTGTTTGAACCTTCCCGGGGCGGACCTCCACCTTTAACCGCATAAATTTCCACTTTCGCTCTTTCCTCCCTATCAGCTTTCGCATCTTCCTAGTACAGAAACCTTTATGCTTCACGGTAAAATTCACCAAGGTCCACTGGTGGATCCCGTTCTAACGATATCTTAAAATTCGATTTATCTGCAATCCATGACACTGCTACCATCAAAACCATCGACGGACCCGACCGTTCCACCAAAACCACTATCGCATTGAACTTGGTTAAGAAATCTTTGAGTGATTCTCTTTCCACTGGTTCACCGATGTTAAAATCATCATACACTTGGGTCTCATGATGTGCACCCAAAATTGCCTCATAAACCTTTTGATCAATTCCGTCTATGTGCTAATAGAGCCACTTTCCAACTGTCTGAACCATGGTACAGCTATATCCGTTAAGTATAGGAGGAAGCACCATGCCATGACTTTCTCCAATACCCCCAGTACTTCTATGTGTCTCATGTATCTCGTCAGATGAACAGTGGGATCCGTTTTTCCATCATATATCTCAAGCATTGGTAGTTTGAACTTTGGTGGATTCCTAACTTGCATGATATTTGGAGCAAATGGACTTCAAGTTACATCCTATAAATCCCCTTTCACTAATCTTCCATGCATAGCCTACTTGATCATCTCTGCAAACCTATCATTGTCTTCTAGTGGCAGTCTCCTATCATCATGTTCAAGTCCCCTCCCGCCCTCGAGTCTATGAGAGAATTCTGGAACATATTCCTCCGGACGATCATCCAAATTTCGATTCGAACCAAGCTCTAGGATTGGCCATAGATCCTCCAACATCACAATTAACCAGACCCGGGAGCATGCCCCTAAACTTTGGGGAAAGTTACCGATCCCTTTGGAGGTATTGGTGCCGATCCCTCTAGGATGGAAGGGGACTGCCCCCGGTTGCACTACCTCACTCCTTTGTCCATTGGCTTCACTTCCATGTTCCCGGTTCTGATTTCCAATGATTCCTATCACCTCAACTCCTTGGTCCATAGCTTCAGTAGTTTCTATCGTTTCAGCTCCTTGGTTTTGTATTCCAGCAGCCCCTGTGGCTCCAGTTTGTCCAATTTATCGGAGTAGATTCTGCATCATCTCCTCCTGCCTTTTTAGCATCCTCTCTTACATAGAATCCATCATTATTTTCATTTCATCCCTAGTGATGTAGTTAGATGCTTGATCAGCTCCAGCTCCTGAGGAAGCCTCCTGACTCCTTCCACGGTGGGTCCTTTCTTGTAGCACTCTCCTTATTGATTGTCTCACCATTGCTTCATATATCCAAGTACCTAAGCTTCAAAATCTAATCTCCTAGCTTCCAAATCCATGGGTGCAAGTCATTCTCGGTGAAAGCATGAAAATGTCGACGTTAAAATTGACAACCAACACCATTTTGACCCCAACACCCAATTATGGGAAGTGTTAATATCCAATCGAAACACATAAATATGAAGAGAAATAAATGAAGAAACAAACTAAAACAATTAGAAATCAAGTAAATAAAGACATAGATTTATAGTGGTTCGACTGACTCTGGCCTACGTCCATTCCAAAGGTTTTCCTTTTAATAGTTTATACTGTTGATTACAATTACAAATCCGTGAAATTCAAGAATAAAATTGACAGAGTATAACCTATGTAGAAGATGAAGAGAAGCAAAAAGAAGACTCCTTTTCTGATGCCATGCCTATTGTATTTATAGGGGAACACATGCACAAATCTCTCTGAAACTTCGGCTATAGGACCTTCTTATCCATATGGACCTACCATAGCGGTGATTAGGCCCAACTCTCAATGAATAGGGATAGGTAAGATCCCTTTATTGGTTGATTTTTAGGCAGCGATTCCTATGGTGGATTTTACATGATAAAATTTGTTTAATCCCAAGTTTCATGTCATTTGGAATAAGAGAGCTCCTGATTTTGATTAATCTTTGGTTCAAATCCACTCAGAAGCTATTTCTTGCAGAACTCTTCTAATGGACATGTGCCGATCCATAACATAACCATCCTTGCCTTTCCATCTTATAACTAACCATGTCAATCCATCTTATAATTAACAATGTCGATCCCTTTGGATACTTCCAAGCCATGCTGATCCATGCCTTTCTACTTATGTCAATCCACACACACTTCATTTATGCCAATCTCTCCATTACTTCAACTATGCCAATCCCTCAATTATTCAAGCAAGCCGAACCTTTACCATTCAACTACGTCGATCCTTTTCTTTCTTCGACCATGCCAACCTCTTGCCTATCCGACCATACCAATCCCTTACCATTCAACTACGCCGAATCCTCTACTCTGGAATGAGGTATGCCGAACTGTAACAACCCGCATATTTATCGATTTTATATTTAAATATTTTATTTAAAATATTTTATTGTTAGTCGGATTTTAGTCCGAAAAGCTACTTTTTACATACGGTCGAATTAGGACTCGGGACCACTCCCATTGAGTTTAAAATGCCGTTTGCGACCTTTTTGAGTATAAGCTTCGATATGTTTGAAGAAAGTTGATTTTTGCTACTTTTCACTTTGGGTTTGGTTTTGGGCTCAGCCCTATGTTTAACTTATGCTCAAATCTGAGCCACTCTTCCCCACTCACCCTCATTCTCTTCTCTTTTCAGTTCTATGGCAATAATGGTGGGAGAGATTGGAAATTAAAACTCCAAAACCCTAGTTTTCTTTTGCAAATCAAATTCCTAGCTCCAAATTCAAGAGAACCCATTGGTAAGCATTCTCTTCTTCTTCTCCAACTTATTCTCTTACCAATTTCAGAAATTCCTAAACCTAATTTTAGGAATGTTCTTGTTTTGAGCATAGATTCAAGCTCATTTGGGTTGTGTTGAAGAGAGGTTGATTCTCCTTTGCTTCTAAGCTTCTTTTTCGATCGTTTGGGTTCAAAGGTGAGATTTTTATCTCACATCTATGCTTATATTTATCTTCGAATGTTAGGTATGAATTCCTAACACTTATTCGTGTGCATTTGCTTTTGGTTTGGATTGATTTGGTGAATATTTCAATTTTTGGTGTTTTGGGTTCAATTCTTTAAAAATCATAGTTTTGATGTTTTGATCATGTTTTGGTGATGAACCGAGGAGCTTCTATGGCCGGGTAGTCGATTGGCGTAAACCCTTGTGCCGTTGCTCGTCCGATAGAAATTTGGAAGAGATTGGCATTCATTAGTTGGGCATGGGGGGTGCTGACTACAGGTTCGGCCGACCGACCTCAGGGTCCGGTCGACCGACCTGTTACCCAAGCACTTCCCAGCCTCTGTTAGGAAGTGCAGGTTACAGGTCCGGCCGACCGAACACAGGGTCCGGTCGACCGATCTGCTACCCCGAGTATTTTTATTTTTTGGCCCGGTCGACCGAGCTCTGTAGCCGGCCGACCGACCTGGAGCATTTTTGCCTATTTCGCCTAGTTGTTTGAATTTCCAACTTTAATCGATTCGTGTTGTTTCCTATGTGTTGTTATCATTTGTTATGACTTTGATGACTCCTTTTTATGGATTTTTGAATATCCATTTTGATGGATTCTTTATCGGTTTCGTTGGGTTTTTATTCACATCTTCGTATGTGAATTTTAGTGATTGATTGTTCTTACAATCTTCTTTGTGATTTGTCACTTTAAAAGTATAAAGGTTTCTATACTAGTAGTAAATATCAAAACTCTTTCTTCAAATGATTTCAACACTATTTTATTACAAAGCTTGTTTTCTCAAACCGATTTCCAATCTATTAGTATATACAAACCTTTACCTCACTCGTATGAGAAATCTAATTAAACGGCTTAGTAAAACGAGTGGTATGAAACGCTTGCGTTTACTTCGTCGGTTAATTCTTGGACTTGTTCGATTGAAACTTTTGTGACAATTTTCTAGTGGAGATCTACAATTTGTTCGTAAATATTTAAGTTAAGCTAGTGGTTATGGGACATGAAGCTAAGCTAATATATTTACTAGTTTATTGTAATTGACACTTCTTGATGATCGATGATGATCATTTTATGGTTTAGACTAGCAATTGTGCGATGTCTCTTTGTCTACGAGGGAGACTAAACCCCGTTTGTGTGAGTTTCAACTCACATATGTGGGGTAGCGCCCCATGGTCTTCGGGCCGTTCGTGTGTCAAAAATTAATGGCTAGCTACCATGAGATAGCGTCTCGTTCGTGTGATACATATGTTGGTGAGTTTTCATGCTCCCGTTCGTGTGATAGGCCTCCCCCCTATTTTGTGTGATTTCTGGATTTCGTGTGTCGAATTCTGGAACTTTCTTCTTCACCTATTTTTGTGATTTCTATTGATATGATTCATCAATATTTGTGCATAGGTGAATTTGTGTGTCATTGTCTGGATTTCTTGAGATGATTTCTAGAATTTGTGCTTCACCAATTTTCGTGATTTCCATTGATATGTTTTATCAATATCTGTGCATTGGTGAATTTGTGTGTCATTAACTTGTTATGAATACAAGTTTTGGGTATGATACCCTTTTTGGATCTTTGAGAAGATTCTTTGATATTGATTAATCGTTTGTTGATTATCATTTACATACTTATAGTAGTATGCCATTATGGATATTATACGTCTATGCCATATCTTTCGTTCTATATCATGTTATCTGATATTTATAGCTAGACTGATCCGTTTATTATTTTCTTATAAATAATACTCGGGTCAGACCGAGATGTTGCAGGTGCTTCGACTTGACTTCTCTCAGGGATCCATTACTCTGACCTTTTGCTTACTACTTAGATTAGTAGTTTTTGTTGTATACTCTTGAGATATTGACTCATTGATGTATTCTTTTGTATAACACATGTTGCTATTATTTTGTGATAGTGTGGATCTTGTTAGACCACTACTCTGATATACACTATCTTGTGTAATATTCATATCTATTTCCGCCTTTGTGATATGAATTATCTGTGACTGATTTATGTTATGTTTATTTCTATATTTGTTTCTGAAGATATTATAGCCACTGTGTAGTAGCTTTGAGTTTGTGTCGGTATGTCGGATTTCCCTCTTGAAATAGAATGCATGTTATACTATCTGACATATCGATGCTCGCGCAAAACAATTATACGGATGGTCGCTCCTCAACAGCCTTATTCTCCGTGCTAGTTGACAGCATTACTCCGTAGTGTTCTTGGCTAGTGTGGGTATAGAGGTGGGGCGTCACACGAACCCTCTTAGTCGAGCATATCCATCTCGATCCAACCAAACAACACACGCTGATCCCTTCCTGATGCAGCCTGGAAAGTATACCGACCCCTTTCTATTAGTTGAAGCATGTTGATCCATCTAAAATATCATCCGTCCATCTTGCTAAGCTATTGAAGCATACCGATCCCTCTAGATTGAGCATGTCGATCCCTTACTTGTCTGATGTACACGTAAATGTGCATTTATTTACATCCATATTTTATCTTTTTTTATTTAAATAAACAGCATATTTGGCATTTTAACATGTTTAAAACCAAAATTCAATTATTTTCAAACCATCATATTTTCATCTTCATCCGGGGGCAAAACGGTCATTTTTGTGCATATGTCAATGTAAGAATTTTTACCTGGATAATTTTTATGATTTTTGTAGGATATTTTGATGCATATGAAAGAGGGATTCATGATGATATATGCATGCTTGAGGAACTACAAAGGAATGAAGAGGAAATAATTCAAGTTCAAGATCATGGAGAACCCCACCCACTTACCTTGATTTTCAATTAGGAGCTAAGCATATGCTAAAAGGTCATTAAAACTTCATGTACATTTAAGTGGGGGATTAGTGGATGCTAATGATTACTTGGTGGCACACTACCTCAAGGGTACTTTGGAAAGCCTCCTAAAAAAGGAATTAGGGTTTTATGCATGTATAAATAGCCCTCTTATGTACATGAAATCATATTCTACTCTTTCATATTTGTTAGGAAATCAAGAAAGTAAGTTGTAAGGTTTATGTTGAATGAAATAAAAATGGCTTCCAAGCCTCTTTCTCCTCTCTCTTCTACATGCTTTTCTTTGCTTTTATGTTAATGCTTATTTCTATGCTCTCTTTCTTTTAATGTTCATAGATTAGTTATACATTCATGTAAGTAGTGTAGCTTAATTCCTTTTGTTGTAAATGGTTTAATTACATTCTCTTCTTTGTTTATTTTTTATTTTCTTCTCTTTTTAATATTGAAATTTACTTGTGTTGCTTCAATGCCACAAATGAGTAGCTAAACCCCTTAAATTTAGGGGTGATGAAGCCCTCTAACTTTATGTAATTTCAACATTTTTTATTATTTATGATCTCTTTGGATTGGTGCTTCATGAAGTGAATTTTGATGCAAGTTTATACAAGTGGATTTGATAGCTTATATTGCTTTTGCAAATGAGCTATTCTTATTCAACATAAACACAATTTCCATCATCATTTGCTAAACCATTTTTGATTTTGAAATGAAAGTAAAAACGAAATTTGATGATCTATATTACTATAGTAAATAGATCATACTTAAAATAACTTTTGCTTTGGTTTCATTTTCATGAGAATTAGAAGTGGTATAATTATTGTATTATAGTTTGATGGTTTGAGTTATATTAATTAATAACATAAACAAACTATACTTATGATAAATGCAATGATTATTTCACTTAATATCAAAGTTAGAGATCATAAATTATTTGTTTGTTGATTTACAAAAATATGAGAGTGGTTTTGTCTCTAAATTGTTTTCTAATCTCGTAGTTTTAATCTCATTTTAATTCTAGTTTTAGCTTCATTTTGTTCTAGTTAACAATTTCTCCTCCATTTGGTCTAATTTGATTGAATAGATTTTTAAAATCAAAAAATCCCTGCGGATCGACCATTACTCGCTACGTGCTACATTTGTACACTGTGCGTTTGCGGTAAATTTATTTCAAAAATTTTCGACTATTTTCTAAACTGGTAGAATATTAGCCGATTAACAAGTTTTTGACGCCGTTGCCGGGGAATAGTTTTGATTTTTTATTTCTATTATTCGAATTATTTGTGTTTGATTTTAGTGTGTGTTGTGTTTTTTTTTCTAAAAAATATTGTGCGTTTGTTTGGTTTTTGTGTGCATTTGTTTGTGTTCTTGTTTGTTTCGCATTTTCATTTTCATTTCCATATTAAAAAAAATAGACACAATTTCATTTTGAAAAAAAACAAATTTGTTTCATTTCATTTTCAAATACATCTACAACTTTTAATTTACAATTGCTTTTCATTACAAATTTTCAACTAGTTTTTGGTAAAACTGTTGCTACTCTTCTACCATCAGTTCACTAAGCTCCACTGTGCCTTTCCTAGTCATCACCTCCTTCACCCTGCAACTTCATTTACAACCTGCTGCCACCACACCACAAGCCACTACAATTCCTCTGCCTTATCCCACTCCCAGTCAACTCACAGCAGCCCATTCCTTCCAGTGCCACAAACTTCAAATTACAAACCAAAGACTACCACTTCTCCCTTGCTCTTCATCCAAAACCAAAAGCACAACTATTAACAAATTTCTTGCAACCGCATTTCAACAGTACTGCCTTCAACTAACTCCCCTCAGTCTTTGAACACCCATACAACAGCACATCCCATACGACAGTGCATCCACCCTGACTTGAAGTTACCCGCTAAAAGTTTGACACCTTCAACTACAAACCATATCCATATCACCATTGCTGCTAAACTCCTCCATACCACCAGAAAACTGTGCACTGTCCTCTGCTCACTGTCATACCTCTCAATTAACATCCCCACATTCAACTGCCTTCACTTCCCATCCTCAACACACCATCATTACTCCTGTTCCTACCACTAATTCTGCACATACAAGCACCTGATCAACAGAGATCAATTGCAATCCCATACAAACCAGTAACAACCATCTACCAAGACATTAACATCCACCTTCTACAACTCATACTTCATCACTGCTTGAGTACACTCCGACCACCATATTTCTTCCACTGATATCAAGATACAACAACTTCATCTCTGTCTTCACAGCAACCGAACAGCCTGTATCCTTTCCACAACAGCAAGCTTCTCGCTGACTGCCTCTACAAACTGCAAACTTCCTTCCACAACAACATTCCATAACTTCCCTTGCCTCATGCATTCAAACCACACCGTTGCTCCTCCTCTCCTTACAAACCAAACTGCCCACTGCTTTCGCTTGTAACTTCAACTGTCACAACAGCTACCTACTCATTCAAACACCCCTTCCATCATCAAACATCATATGCTTCTGCACACCACCTCACATTCATTCCACACTGCCAACGACACACTTCTCCACTTGCCTAAACTTCCATACAGTAGCAACACCCAAAACCATAAGACCATCAATCTTCATACACTCTCACACACCCCATCCACAACATCACACAGTTCAACAACCTTCTCCACCTCCATTTGGCACCTTCAACAACCCAACATCACAAAACAGTCAACATACACACCATCTCTTCAACTTCCTCTGCCAGACAACCCAAATTTTCACAACAATCAAACACCTGAAACACCTCAACAGCTTCATCACCACTGTCGCCTGTACATAAACCATCAGACACTTCTAACACTACTCTTCCACAAAGCATACAACTGCCAACTTCCAACAACACAGCGCAGCCTCACAACCATCACTTCCAAGCCGCCGCGACCACTAAGCCTCCAGTCGAACCCTAAATCGCCTAAACCGAAATTCCAATTGCTGCCCACCACTTCCCTCACCAAATTACTACTCCTCGACCAACTTCGCCTCCATCATCCAAATCGAGCAGCCTTCATACTTTCACCCTCCTCTCCATCGAACCGCAATCCCATGAAATAACTCAACAACCCTCCTCAAATCGCATCACCTACAAAATTGAACCTAACCTGAATGCTCGAATCCATGATTATCAGAAATTGGAATTTTGAATGAACCGTTGATTTGTTTATTGGCATCGGTATTGAAATTTGAGGAGATTGGAATTCGCGGATTGATTGAGTTTCTGATATCTTTAGTAGGCTTTACATATACTGGAAAAATGATTCGCGGATTGATTGAGTTCTTTTAATATAAGTGGGTCGGGTTGTGTTGTTTTGGGTTGAGTTATGTTTGGGTTGATTTGTGTTTTTGGTTGTGTTGTTTTGTGAAGCGATTGATTTTGGATTTTTCTTTAAAAAAACAAAAAAAAAACAAAAAACAAAAATGGGTTTGTTTTAGTTAGTGTTGTTTTAAATTGTTATAAGTTCCACCCTTATATGTTAAAATTAAAAAATTCAATCGTTTTTAGTTTAGTTTGTTTTGCTTTTGATTTCTTTTTCTCTCTTAAAAAAATTTCAATCGTATATAGTTGTTTTAACTTTAATTTGTTTGGTGTTGTTTTCATTTATTTTATTTTGATTTGTTTGGTTTGAGTATTCCATCCATTATGGAAAAAAAAGATAATTGTATATATCTTATTTTTCATTTCAGCTTGCCAAAGTAGAAAATCAAGAAGCAGAATTGCTTTGTAAAAAATCGCTGCTAAAAAAAACAATTGCTAATAATTCTGCACGCTTTGGTATCGTGCCCCTTTGCCCTTGTTTTATTTTAATTGCATTGTTGGTTGCTTGCATTTGCATTTATATAAAAAAATTCAAAATTCAAAAATAAAAACAAAATTCATTTTAGTTGCATTGTAAATTCACGTTTAATTTCTGTTTTGCATTCATCTCATCTTTTTTTATTTTTGTAAGGACAATACCCCAATTCAAATAAGATGAGGGATTTCATCACCATTTCCTTAGCCTACAAACGCATTTCATCGTAGAATTCGACTAATAATAAAGGTTAGACGTTGGACTTAAGGGTGTCATGAGCTCACTTAGGGCTTAATTGTATCTTCACAATTGTTTTCTTTGAACAATTTTATTTTTTGGTGTCTAGGCTACGACAGAGTATTAACCAGTTATAAAAATTACAGTGATTCGTAAATATTATATTGATTGTTCCTCTGAAGGTACTTAAACTTTCGGATGCATTGCTATGGTGATTCATGGTGCACTGATAACCCCTGTCTGTTACCTGGCTAAGAAATATTTTTGTTGATTTAAGATAAAGTGTGATGATACAATTTTGGGTTAGGAGCTACAAAGGATAGAAAATTGTAATTAATTCATTTGCATTCATTTAGTTGCATTACTTCATGCATATTTGAAAAAACAAAAAAAATCCAAGAAAAATGTAAATTTTACTTATCTAAGTTTTTAATCCAAAAAAACTTCCTTTCCTTTGAAAAATTTCAATCAAAAACAAAAATCCAAAAAAATATAAAATCTTTTCAAAAAGAAAAAGAATTTGAAAATTCAAAAACAAAAACAAAAATCAATTTCCATTTTCTAAAAAACAAAACAAAACAATCCATTTGGTAAATATTTGGAAATTCGAAAAATAAAAAAAATACAATAACAAAAACATATAAAATAATTTGAAAAACCAAAAACAGAACAAAAATCTAACTTTTCTTGTGAAAATAAATCTCACTTGGTAAATAGTTTTCTTCCTTGTAAAAAAAACAAAAAAATTCAAACAAAAACAACAACAACAAAAACAAGTTTTCAAATCTTCTTTCATTCTCTAAACTCAATTCTAACTCCATTCTCTTCTCGAATTTCACTTGTGCATGAGTACTTAGACTCGTGACACAACAACAAATCGTTGGACTCGCAACTCAACAAATAACCGTTAAACTCGAATAGACGATCCTCCCGAAATGGCGAACGAGAACGCCGCTCTAACTCTTATGGATAGAATCTTTCCTGATAGAGTTTCTATTCCATCTTGCATCATGTTATCTGCCCCTACGGGTAGCCACTTTGAAATTCATTCGAACCATATTGCCACACTTCCAAACTTTGGCAATTTCGGGCACGATGACTCATACATCTTTTTGAATAAATTCGAACAAGTTTGTGCAACCATTAAACTCCAACAACTTTCCGATGATAGAATCAAACTTCGATTATCCCATTCGCTCTTATGGACTAAGCTGGAAAATGTTTGTATTGCTTACCATCAAATTCAATTAAAACGTGGGAAGAATTCGTAAAATCTTTCTTAAAAAAGTTCTACCCTTTGGAAAAAACAAGTAGAATTCGAAACGAAATTTTAAATTTTCATCAATTTAAGGGAGAATCATTCGGAAAATATTTTAAAAGATTCAAAGAGATTTTGATAAAATGTCCACACCATAACTTCGAAAAATGGACGATTTGCCAAATCTTATACAATGGACTCGAAAACAGCTCACAAAGCATGCTCGAATCAATGTGCCAAGGCAACTTTCTTGCCCAACAACATGACGATGCTTGGCAATTTCTTGAAAACCTCACTGAAAAGTCGTCCCAATGGGAACGTTCGAACGAAAATCAATTTACTCACAATCAAGTGCAAACTCGATAGGATCTTCTTTTGCTTTGGAAGCTAAGATCGACGCAATGATTAAATTTTTTGATAACGTTTTCTCATCGAATCAAATGAACCAAGCTTCCCAACCGATGTGTTATAAATGCAATGATCCTAATCATATAGCCGATCAGTGTCCCAATTCAGTCGAACAAATCAATGCTTTCAATAAAGCCAAAAATGACCCGTTTTCTCCCACGTACAACCCTGGTTGGAGAAATCATCCGAATTTTGCATGGAACCAAAACAACCCCAACACGAACACCGTTCGTCCCAATTTTCAAGCATTCTCGAATAATGCTTTGAATCCTCCCTTTCAACCCAACAATTTTCAACCAAACTTTGTGGGTCCATCTCATAATCAACCACAAAAATCAAATTTTCAACCAAATTCTGCTCATCCTCCCCAAGGCGATAAAGGTTTAACTTCGCTTGAGAAAACTATTGAAGGCTAAGGAAACTACTCAAAGCCTTCAATCAAACAGCAATTTGCAAAATTTATTGACCTCATATATGCAAAACACAAACCAATCGATTGCAAAACCCGAAATGCAAATGAGTCAATTAGCCACGTCTGTAAGTGAACACGAACGAGGAACATTCCCAAGCCAGCCCCTTCCAAATCCCACAAATCAAATCGCAAATTCAAATCAAGCTCATGTTGTTCAAGATAGCAATGTCACCCAATTAAATGCTATCTCTGTTCCGGTAAACAAATCGATAATCAAGTCGTTAATCCAAACGACTTAACGGAAACCTCTCTTAACGCTTCTAAAACAACGAATGAATCTGAACAGAACGTGGAGCCAAACGTTGAATCAAATGCCAATCGGAATTCTTCTTCCACCCGAGTAGACCCGCCTACCGAATATTGTGTTTCATTTCCACATCGTCTTCGACCCAAGAAACACTTGGACCAAATGGAAAAGTTGTTGGAAATTTTTAAACAAGTGAAAGTGAACATCCCGCTTCTTGACATCGTTCAACAAGTCCCCACTTACGCGAAATTTCATAAGGACTTGTGCACCCAAAAATCACACACTCAAGTGCCTAAAAAGTCTTCTTAGCCGCCAGTTTGAGCGAAGTCTTGTCCCAATCCATGCCCATCAAATACAAAGATCCTGGCTGCCCTACGATTTCATGTAAAATTGGAGACAAGACGATTAACAAATGCTTGATAGACTTAGGTGCGAGTGTCAATTTGATTCCATACTCCGTTTACGAACAATTAGGCTTAGGTGAGATCAAACCCACAAAACTTATGCTTTAATTCGCTGATTGTTCCATTAAGAAGCCCGTGGCAGAAATCGAAGACATGCTCATTCAAGTAGGGAAATTCATATTCCCTGTTGATTTTATTGTTCTCGAAACACAACCCATGACAAATCTCGCGAATCAAATTCTATTGATTTTAGGCCAACCATTTTTGGCCACCTCAAATGCCTTAAACAATTGTCATAACAGTTCGATGAAAATCTATTTTGGAAACATGAATTTGGATCTCAACATTTTCAATCTTGAAAGCCAATCGAATGAACCTCGTGACCAAATGTTGGATGATAGTATCATTCACGAAAAATTTGAAAGTGAAACACTTGATCTTAAAGATGAATGCGAGGCCGAATATGAAAAAATTATTTCACGCAATCCCCGATGAGATTGAATATGCTCTTCTCTTTGAATCGCTTCAAGTTGAATCTGAATCTCGACCCAATTCTTTCATCGAGCAACTTTCGAAGTTGGACCTCAAACCACTTCCCGATCACCTTAAGTACGCATACTTAGGTGAAATCGAAACTTATCCTGTCATCATTTCTATCGATCTTTATCTTAACCAAGAAGCTTCTTTTCTCTCTATTCTTCCGAAAAACAGAGAACCAATTGGATGGTCGATATCCGATATAAAGAGAATTAGTCCCCCTCTTGTTCAACATCGCATTCAATTAATCGACGATGCCAAGCCTGTTCGTGATGTGCAATGAAGACTTAATCAAAAATGAAAGATGCGGCGCGTGATGAAATTCTTAAACCTCTCAACAACGAAATCATTTACCCAATTTCTATTAGTTCATGGGTCAGCCCAATTCACGTTGTACCAAAAAAGTCTGGGCTAATCGTTGTAAAGAACGATTCAAATGAACTTATTACAACTCGTACTCAAACGGGTTGGCATGTTTGCATTGATAATCGAAAACTAAATGCGCAACACGTAAGGATCACTTCCCCCTTCCTTTCATCGACCAAATGCTCGAACGTTTAGCAGGCCACGAATTTTACTGGTTCCTTGATGGTTATTCCGGCAATAACCAAATTCTAATCGCTCCCGAAGATCAAGAGAAAATGACTTCCATGTGTCCATTTGGTGCCTTCGCTTATCGATGTATGCCATTCGGACTTTGTAACGCTCCTGCGACTTTCCAACGATGCATGGTTGGAATATTTTCCTACACGATTGAACGCTTCTAGAAGTTTTTATGGACGATTTCTCAGTCTTTGGCGATTCTTTTTCCAAATGTTTACATCATCTTGAGTTGGTTCTAAATCGATATAAAGAAAAATATTTGACTTTGAACTGGGAAAAATGCCACTTTATGGTCAAACAAGGCATAGTCCTTGGACATATCATCTCAAATAAAGGCATTGAGGTAGATAAAGTGAAAATCAACATAATTACAAATCTACCCATTCCCAAATCTATCAAGGACATGCGATCATTTTTAGGACACGCTGGCTTTTACCGATGCTTTGTGAAAGACTTAGAAAAATTGCTCATCCTTTGACTACTCTTCTCGGAAAAGATGTTCCGTTCGATTTCAACTCTGAGTGTATTTCTTCTTTTGAACGTCTTAAGAACGAACTCATTTTTGCTCCAATCATTTGCGCACCCAATTGGGATCTTCCTTTCGAAATAATGTGTTGACGTTTCTAACTTTGCGGTTGGTGCTGTCTTAGGACAACGCATCAACAAAATCCTTCATGTCATTTACTACGCGAGTATGACTTTGAACGACACTCAACTCAACTATACAACAACCAAAAAAGAGCTTCTAGCCGATGTTTTTGCGCTTGAAAAGTTTCGGCCATACTTGGTAGGTTCACACATCATTGTGTATACGGACACTTTGCGCTTCGATATCTCTTCGCTAAAAAGGATGCTAAATCCCGTTTAATTCATTGGATCCTTTTACATCAAGAATTTGACCTTACAATCAAAGACAAAAAAGGATCTGATAACGTCATAGACGATCACTTGTCTCGTCTTCTGAATGCACCATCTTCTTTGCTGATCAATGAAAACTTCCTCGATGGACAACTTTTTTCGATTTCTATCGATCCATGGTACACTGATATAGTGAACTACTTAGTCACTAAAGAAACTTCCTCATCTTGGTCCAAATAGGAAAAATACAAATTCATGTCCAAGTGAAGTATTTCTATTGGGACGATCCATACTTGTTCAAATATTGTCCCGACAAATCATTCGGATAATGAGATCAGGAGCGTTCTTTCATTTTTCCACGATCAAGCATGCGGTGGACATTTCGGTCCTCAAAAAACAGTGGAAAAGGTGCTTCAATGTGGTTTCTATTGGCTTTCTCTCTTCAAAGACTCATTTGAATTTTGTAAAACTTGCGATCGATGTCAAATGCTTGGACGTATTTCTCAACGAGATATGTTGTCTTTAAACCTCATTCTTACAATCGAAATCTTTGATGTGTGGGGTATCGACTTTATGGGACCTTTTTCCAATTCTTTTGGAAACTTTTATATCCTTCTTGTTGTCGATTACGACTCAAAATGGGTCGAAGCCGTTCCTTGCAAAACCAATGTCATAGAATTATTGTGAAATTTCTCAAAGAAAACATCTTTTCAAGGTTCGGCACAACTCGCACAATAATCAAGGATAACGGAACCCATTTTTGCAACCATGCTTTTGAATCTTTAATGAAAAAATACTCGATAACCCACAAGTTGTCCACTCCATATCATCCTCATACTTGTGACCAAGTTGAAGTTTCAAATCGACAAATAAAACAAATCTTGGAGAAAACTGTCAATAAAAATTGAAAAGATTGGTCTCAAAATTAATCGACGTGCTTTGGGCTTACCGTACTGCTTTTAAAACTAACCTTGGGATGTCCCCATTTCATTTAGTTTATGGTAAAGCTTGTCATTCATCCGTTGAAATTAAACACAAAGCATTGTGGGAAACTAAGAACTTAAACTTTGATCACGAGAAAGCTGGCGAAAACCAAAAACTACAACTCAATGAACTAGAAGAACTTAGGAACGATGCATATGAAAACGAGAAAATTTACAAAGAAAAAACCAAAAATTTTCGTGACAAGTCAATCCTAAGGATAATGTTTTCACCTAACCAAAAAGTTCATTTATACGACTCAAGACTTCATTTATTCCCTAGGAAACTTAAATCAAGATGGACCAGACCATTTGTGGTACGTATTATTTTTTCACATGGTGCTATAGAAATAGAAAATCCCAGGGATGGATCGATTTTCAACTTCAATGGTCATCGTTTAAAACCTTTCTTGGAATTGCCCGATAACCAAGAGGAGGAGCTCATGATTCTTCATGAGCCAAGCTACGTCTAGTAAGAATGTTAGCCCTCTTTTGTGAAATGTACATATTTTTCCCCGTTACACTCATTATATCATGCATTCACTGTAAGGACACAGTCAAAATTAAGTGTGGGGGAGTCTCATTTTCATTTTTTTATTTTTTCATGGCATTTTTGATTTCCATTTAAATCAGAATGTTTTTTCTAAATTTCTGGATCTCAAAAACATTTTGTTTTTCTAGCATTTTGATATATTTTTGAAGAAACACTATGGGATAAGTACAAGTTTTGGTTGATAAATTGAAATTTTTTAAAATTTATTCGTTTTTAAAAAAAAAATGAAGTTTGATTACAAATAACAATGGTTTAACTAGTATATAGGAAGGTTCATATGTGTTAATTATGAAGTATGTTCTAATTGAAAATCTTTGTTTAAAAAAGTGGTAAATTTAAAGTAAATGATATAACATTTTTATCTTTTAAGTTAAATGGTGCTAAGTTGATTTTGCAAAACTTTCTCTTTCTAAAAAAAATTGTAAAAAAACAAAACATTGGTATATATATGTAAATATTTCCTACTAACACCTATGGTCGACAGGTGTACACACTTGTGTGTACACTCGCCATGATCTATTCCTTTCTCACATAAGCCCGAAAGGCAGTGCATGATCGGTATATCTGGCCTCATTTTATCTGAGCTAGATGTATGTATATATAAATTCTTTTATTAATAATACCTATAGTCGATAGGTGTTCACATTCGTGTGTTCACTCGCCATGCTCTGTATTCCCCTCACATAAGCCCGAAAGGCAATGCATGGGTAATATATCTGGCCTCCGTTTACTTAAGTTAGGCATATGTAAATATAGTTAATATCAATTAAATTTTCAAATAAGAGAGAGTAAGCAATTGAAATCTAAGCACCATTTTAACTTGTTTGATTTATTTTGCTATTGAAAAGAAATGAAAATACCACTTTAATAAACTTTGATAATCAACTAAGGATCCATTTCATAATTACATTGTTATCAACTGAAACAACTAGCCAAACTATGGCCTATACGTTATGACAACTTGATTTTTATTAGAAATTTTTACGAGTAAATGACTTAAATTTTCAAGACAATGACCAAAACTTGTATTTAACTTATTTATGTCTATTTAAAAGTAAACCTTTTATTTGTAAATATTTCCAAAAACTCGCATTCATCTCTCTGTAAATAAATTTTGCATTCTTTAAATATTTTCAATTTGCATTTGAATTTTGTGGGTAGTATCCACTAAAAACCCTCACGAGACAACACTTGTCCTACTGGGGACACCCAGAGGTTTAACGGCTTGTTGCATACGCTCAATGCAATCGTGATCCCTACGAAAACGTATTTATCATAGTTTTCCTTTATTCGAGGACGAATAAAAAGAGAAGTGTGGGGGTATTTGATGTGCACGTAAATATGCATATATTTACATCCATATTTTATCTCTTTTTATTTAAATAAACATCATATTTGGGCATTTTAACATGGTTAAAACCAAAATTCAATTATTTTCAAACCATCATATTTTCATCTTCATTCAGTGGCAAAACGGTCATTTTTGTGCATGTGTCAATGTAAGAATTTTTACTTGGATAATTTTTATGATTTTTATAGGATATTTTGATGCACATGGAAGAGGGATTCATAATGATATATACATGCACAAGGAACTACAAAGGAATGAAGAGGAAATAATTCAAGTTCAAAATCATGGAGGACCCCACCCACTTACCATGATTTTCAATTAGGAGCTAAGCACATGCTAAAAGGTCATTAAAGCTTCATGTACAATTAAGTGGGGGATTAGTGGATGTTAATGATTACTAGGTGGCCACACTACCTCAAGGATACTTTGGAAAGCTCCCTATAAAAGAAATTAGGGTTTTATGCATGTATAAATATCCCTCTTATGTACGTGAAACCATATCCTACTCTTTCAAAGTAAGTTATGAGCTTTATGTTGAATGAAATAAAAATAGCTTCCAAGA
This sequence comes from Allium cepa, assembly GCA_030765085.1. Taxonomy (NCBI): domain Eukaryota; kingdom Viridiplantae; phylum Streptophyta; class Magnoliopsida; order Asparagales; family Amaryllidaceae; genus Allium; species Allium cepa. The sequence goes on from CM060934.1 coordinate 187,725,506, forward strand.
CTCTTTCTCCTCTCTCTTCTACATGATTTTCTTTGCTTTTATGTTAATGCTTATTTCTATGCTCTCTTTCTTTTAATGTTCATATATTAGTTTTACATTCATGCAAGTAGTGTAGCTTAATTCCTTTTGTTGTAAGTGGTTTAATTATATTCTCTTCTTTGCTTATTTTATATTTTCTTCTCTTTTTAATGTTGAAAGTTACTTGTGTTGCTTCAATGCCACAAATGAGTAGCTAAACCCCTTCAATTTAGGGGTGATGAAGCTCTCTAACTTTATGTAATTTCAATATTTTTCATGATTTATGATCTCTTTGGATTTGTGCTTCATAAAGTGAATTTTGATGCAAGTTTATACAAGTGGATTTGATATCTTATATTGCTTTTGCAAATGAGCTATTCTTATTCAACATAAACACAATTTGCGTCATCATTTGCTAATCCATTTTTGATTTTGAAATGAAAGTAAAAAATGAAATTTGATGATATATATTACTAGTTACAATAGTAAATACATCATACTTAAAATAGCTTTTGCTTTGGCTTCATTTTCATGAGAATTAGAAATGGTATAATTGTTGTATTATAGTTTGATGGTTCGAGTTATATTAATTAATAACATTAACAAACCATACTTATGACAAATGCAATGATTATTTCACTTAATATCAAAGTTAGAGATCATAAATTATTTTTTTGTTGATTTAAAAAAATATGAGAGTGGATTTGCCTCTAAATTGTTTTCTAATCTCATAGTTTTAATCTCATTTTGCTTCTAGTTTTAGCTTCATTTTGTTATAGTTAACAATTTCTCCTCCATTTGGTCTAATTTGATTAAATTGATTTTTAAAATCTTAAAAATTCCCTACGAATTGAATCGTACTAACTACGTTCTACATTCGTACACCGTGCGCTTACGGTAAATTTATTTCGAAAATTTTCGATTATTTTCTAAATCGATAGAAAATTAGCCGATTAACGTTCCCTTACTTGTCCAAGCTAATATTCATATTTCCAACATCCTGCATCGTTTTTCTACCAACTCCTTCCAACTTTGCCTTCGTATAACCATTTATACTTTAATTTCGAGTCTTACAACCGTCACACTGTAGCTATCGGCCTTGATAATTATGAGGTCTATTAGATTAAATCTTCATGTATATTGCCTTGCCAAAAGGCGGGTTAACATTATGTGTTCGGTGATTTTTAAGTCAATTTTGGGGGAAACCCTTAAGGTTTTCTTTGTGGTGTTAATAAGTAAATTATAAGTTCTTACTACTACAAAAATATGAAGTTTTTAAAAGGTCTGAAATTAGTCAAACAACGTTGAAAAAGTTAGTAGATAAATAGTCGCTATATGGACACTTTTAAATACCTTGTTTCATAGAATTTACATTTATTTTTGTAAAGATACCCTTAGGGGTTTTTTTTACCAATTTAACAAGTGAATTATATATTATTCTTACTATAAACTTTTTGATGTTTAAATCATTTAACAATTAGTTGAACGATGTGGAAAAAATTATAGCAAAAAAGGTCGTTATATGAGCACTACGGAAAAATACCTTGTTTTTAGGAATTTATATAAACTAATCAACAGATATCCTTATGGGTTCCTCCTCATGTTAATTAAGCACTCTATGTATACTAACTACTATAAAATAATTCGATCGGGATTAATAGTTTAACCGTCGAAAATTAGCTTCAAAGTTGTAGCAAAATCATGTTAAAACAGACTTAAGACTTTTGATAGCATTTCTAATGCTGTTTTTTCTTTTGAAATGCATTTTTTTTTTGCGAATTGTTTGATAGCATTTCCTGTAAAGCTATAGTTTTCTATTTGAACTTTAAAGTGTTAAAGTGTAATGGAACTTTAGTTAGCATTTTTGTAAATGCTATAGTATGTTATTGAGATTTTAAAAAGATTAACAATGATAGTTAAATTAACTATTTTTCTCTATCCTTTTTAGGGTTGTTTTCTTACTTACATTATAGTATTTTAAAATTGGTTTCATGTTTAAATACAATTTTAATTATTATGAACTTTTAAACAAAGAGGCTATTAAAATAAAACATGTTAATTTTTTGTTTTTCTATTTATTTCGGACTTTGTTATTTTTTCGTAATATTCTATATAGATAATTATGATATATTTTTAAGTAGTTTAAAATTATTTTAACATGATTATAAGAGTTTTAAAAAGTTTGCATGTATATATAATTTTTGAAAAGTATGTTAGGTATTTTATAAATGTAGTAAAGGAAATTTGGATTTTTAACACTTAAGTTAAAATAAATTATTTTGGGAAGTTCAAATAAAAGTATATAACCATAATAATTAGTGTAGATATGCTTTGATCTTTAAAATGAATGTCTTAAAGCTGATGATACATATAAAAAAGATTTTGAGTTGTAATGAACAATGTTTTAATAACATTTTCTTTTAACCCTTAGTAGTATTATACTTAGGAATATATTTAGATATTTAATAATTAATATTTTAAAGAGAAATATAAGTGAATAGTTTTGGGTTTGTAGTGACAAATGTTTAAGTAACAATTGTCTTTAACCCTGTTAGTGCATTTAAATCTTTAAAGCGAGTTTTAAAGAAAATGGTTAAGTGTGAAATGGTTTGGATTTGTAGTGACATTGTTTAAGTAACACTTGTCTTTAACCCTTAATTATATAATTATATCTTTAATAATGGAGATTTAAAAAGCAATAATACGTATGGAATATTTTATAAAAGGATTGAAAAGTTATGTGCTTAATTTATAAAAGAGTTGGGGTTTATGGTAATAATGTTTGAGTAACATTTGTTTTTAACCTCTTTGATTTTATTTTAAAGTAAGAAAATCTTGCCAATGATTTGTGATTATATTTATACCAGGTGAGATAAGTATATGAATACTTCTAAAGAATAGAAAAGAGTGTAAATGAACAGTAAAATACAGTATAAATGAATAGTAAAATAAGTATAAATGGATAGTGCAATACATGAATAGTAGAATACAAGTATATATCTTTTATAAAGAGAAAGTAAACTTATATGCAAGTTTAATAAAAAGTTTTAATTAATAAGAAGTTTAATTAATAAGAAGTTTAATTAAATAAGTGAAGTTTTAATTAATAAGAAGTTCGATTAAAAAATGAAGTTTTAATTAAGTAAGAAGTTTGATTAGTAATGGAGTTTAGTTAATAAATGAGTTTTATTAAAAAAAGAAGTTTTAATTAATGAAAAGTTTTATTAGATAAAGATGTTTGACTAAAAAAAGAGGTTTTGATTAATAAAGGACTAATTAAATAAAATGGGGACTGAAATTCGTTTATGTGACTTGACAATGCTTTGTGTGAGTTAATTGTGCTTTGCGTGATTACCCGTCTCTGTCAAGTAATTAGCCGTGTACTTAGCACTAAAAGCCGATGAAGTAGACTTGATTCTATCTGTGAGTGTTAAAAATGATGATCCGAGTAGGGTGTAGGAGCAATAGTGCTCTAACCTATCAGGCTTTACTCTTGATCGAGGGGTAGCACAAGTTGAAAAGGTTGGTAACGTGATAAGCACGCGAGACTTGGTTTCCGTATGCGATCGTTTCATTGTTGTTGAATATGACCAAATTAACTTGGAAAGTATCTAGAAGAAACATAAGGATAATATGGTACAGCTATTTACTCGATGATGATATCACCTACGTATAAACTCATCTTTCTCTTCTAGGATAAGAGTTAAGGAAATCCATCCAGAAAGGAGACGATCTCCACACTTGTCGTTATCTATTTATTTCTAAAAGAACTGGAGTTAAGTTAATCAAAAATTCATCAATTTAGTCTTGAAGAGACCTGGATCGGTGAGTGTTTTACACTCGAAAAACCACTACAAGACTAAGATATGAGTTTTTTCTCTTAGAAATGGATCCTTTCGAGATGCTGGAATTGGTGTGGGGATTCGTGGTATGTTCGAGCAGTGGATCATGTATTAGAATGTTGAACGTTACTTCACCATTGGGAAATGACTAAAGATAGAGTAGAATGCACAATCTTCAGTTTATCTAACCCATTAGGGTATATCAACTCCAAATTTAGATATGCTTTCTATTGTTAGGCCCAGGGAGTTGTTGATACTTGGTTCCATGTAGTTCACATGTTTAGGCGATGAGCCAGTTGTGTTTACCTTATGGCATATTCTATCTAGAGATATGCGATGCTCGAAAGGTATTTTCTGATCCTTGTCATAGAGGACCGCATCAGTTTTTAAGCAGGAGGCATCTCCATGGAAAATCCATATGCGAACATGCCTTAGAGGTTCTAACTGTACTTCAGTATTATTATGTCATGCACGTGGAACAACTATTTTCTAATTTATATTCTTTGCCCTATACATTATCTATTATATCGTAATATGTACTCAATAGATAGTGGTTCTTTTAAAGGGATAACCATCACGACATTCCATGCGGTCTCAAAAGTATTATTATATGCTAGCTACATATTTCTTAAGTTTATTACACCGGCCTTATATTTGACCCGTGGTTTTGTTTTCTCCTTATTTCCATGGGCACTCTTTTGAATAGTTTGAGAAAGGTAGGTTTTCATTGATGTTCATCAAACTCTTGGAGAAGGGCTAGATGTTGTACCTACATTATTATTTATTTCTTCTGCATTACTTTATGTGTGTGCGTATATTAGCAATTATAAGGATAGGCTATTATATCTGTCCAAGCTAATGATAGTACTTTAGTTAGTAACTCTAAAATACTATGTATATTAGAGTAGCTTTGTGTACTATCTTTTGATATTATAGGTCATCATTCCGCATGTGAGATTCTAATGTTTTTATTCTCCTCTTTCTTGCTCGTTTTCATTTTCTTCTTTTTCTTTACTCTAATGTTTTTGGATGTTTAACACATGAATACAGGGATGTATTAGTGTCGACATTCTAGAGTCGAAAGGGCCATTGTTACATCATGGTATCATACCTAAAGGTTAAGCACGAACCTTGGCTTTATTTGGAAATAACTCATTAAGAGATGGGGTATGGATTGCCCTAGCATGAGTTAAGTGTATATATATGATAGTGTATACATATTTGTTATATGTTAGTTATATATGTATGTATGTATGTATATGTATGTATAGGTTGATAGTGTAGTTGGTTAATGTAGGGATCAATGATGTAGATTAATCCCTTATTTATTAGCTTAATCATACTCCACCAGTTTATGAGTATTGATTATTATTTGTTGATTTTTATTGTGTTTAACTAGTTTATAAGTAATTATGGGAACATTGAAACGAACACCTTGTGAACAAAGTTTCACAGTTTGACTATAAGGCATTCGGTGACAACATTTGGTTAAAAGTTAATTTTAATAAAATTTATTTTTTATAATCTAAAAAAAGATAAGTTATTTTGAGAATAAATTTTTTTGAAATTTTTTATATAAGAAGGTGAATTTATATAAGTATGGCTTTAAAATATGGTTTATAAACTAAAAGGGATTTAAACTAAGAAATTGAGAACTTAAATTGCGATGTTTTTGAACGTGGTTTTCAAGGTTTTGGAGTAAATAATAATAGTATTATTTGAAAGTATTCTAAAATACTAATGTTTAAAAAGGATTTTTAAGATTTGTTCAAGTTCGAGGTTGTGCTTGGAAACAACAAGGTGATTCAGGAATAAAGTATTTTTATGTTAGTTAGTTCGAATGGCTCGAAAGTGACTAAAAATGGGGAGAAATGTGTTCGGATGGCAAGCACTTCTCTTGAATGTTACCCTTCTTAGTAATGGAATGTATGATACTTCTTAGTAGGCCCAGTTCCTTGATATTATTTTGGTGCTACTCGGTCTATATGTATATTTTCTATGGATTTTAAAGAAAATATTTGGTTAATTTGTTTATGAAATTAGGATCGTGGTACTTAGTAATATTTACAAAGTATTTGATACTATTTTAAAAATGATTTTTGGTTAAATCCTAGAAAGTATGATTGATATATAATAAAATAATATACGTATGTATTATTACTTCAAAGGATTTGAAAAGAAACTCTGGTGTTTAGTTCTAAAGGTTTTTTTAAAAGAAATTTGATATTAAAACAAAAGTTGAATTTTTATAACTGTTAATTTAAAAAGCAGTAAAATTTAAAGTAAGGTTTAAATTCATTGAACATCCTTGAAAAATAAAATAAAGATGAATGTTTTGTATATGCTCGTAGGATGTAATAGAGTAGTATACGAGCATGAACTTAAGTCCTTAAATGTTTTAAAATGAGATTATGTTTTAATTAAATGTTTTATAAGTGAAGATAAGTCTTTGTAAAATGTTTATAAACTTAAGCGATATTTTATGAAATGCTTCATAAATGATTTTAATATTAAATGAAAAATCATTTTTATGCGAATGAATGAAATTTAAAATGTAAAGTGATTGGTGTAGTTGAAAATCAAATGGAACAAAATATGTAAGTTGTACGTAAATCGTTTTATTCGCATGACAGTCCTTGATCTAGGATTCAAGTACATGGTATCTAGGTGGTTTACATCTACCTGAACAAGGATTTTTCACTAGATTATTGATGGCGAATACTTGATGTGGATTCTTGATATGATTCTGAAGTTTTCTATCATATCATATGACTATTTGAGGAGAATAGATCTATCTAATCAAGGAACTTGATTGAAGTCCAAACTAAAGTGGTCAAGTGATCTATACTAGTTTGAAAGTGAGATTTATATCATTGAGCATGTGATCAGATGTGATATAACATATGGATCGTCCATGTACATCGTATAGGCTTTAGTATATTTATATGCTGTGTTTATTGGTTTATGGAGAGTTTTGGGGAATGAATCTTTGATTTGTTCTATGGTAGCATGAATAATCGACTAAGTAATAACATAAGGTTGTTGAGCGTAAGGTACGCTTAGTAGGTTTTTTATCATCCTCGTGTGATAAGAAGGTTTTTGAAACTAGGCAACCTGTGAGCTTTGTCTACTAGTAATTTTGAAGGTTGTTAAGTATTGACGTGTGATTGTTTCTTTTGTTGCCTATGTTGGAATTAGCGAAATATTTTATGTGGGGAAGAATGTAATGATTCAGAATTTTGAACACTTCGTACTTAAATATTTTGAAACTTGGATTTAATGTGAATAGGATTTTATAGCCTTTTTTACTCTTTTTAAATAACAACTATTGGTAAGAAACTTATTTCTAGAAAATGTTTAGAAAAATAATTAGTTCGAAGAAATATCGATAATGTAACAAAAAATCGTTTTATTGATAAATGATTTTTTCCTAAACAAAAGTTGTTCAAACTTCTTGTACATGTCTTACAAATGAATGAACACATAAATAATTAGTTAAAACACTTAAGTTAAATATGCTTCTAGAAGGGGATACAAATAAGTGATTTAAGAAGTAAATGGTGGAGTGATTTAAGGAAGACATGTAGGAAAGCATGGGAATGGGGTAGACTTTTTGGCTGATCAAAGCAATGGTTTTTGGGATAATTTTTATTGGCTAAAGCCTTCTCTTCATATCACATATGTATCATAATTTTATTTTGCAAGTTTGATGCAAAAATCTCTTAAGTTCAACTCTCTTTTTTCCTCCTCTTCCTTCCAAAACAATAGCAAACAAACTCCATTCTCTATAGCAAATTTCACCATAGTTATTAAATCATCTAGAGAACACAATATAGCATCTCAAAAGTAGAAGAAATGTAGAGAAAATGGGGATGCTTCTTGAGGCCATGAGCAATCTTGTGGGCTAGGCAGTGTTGGCTTGGCTTTGGAGGACTAAAGTTAGGATCTTGTGAAGTTTGGTGATGATAGGAAGTGGTATTCTATTCTAGTGTGCTTAGGCTTGATTTTTTCATGAAAATAAGTGAGTAATTTCACCATTTAATTTGTATATATATGAATAAACGTGTCTATTTGTGTGAATTATAATATTATATCAAAATCAATGCAAGTTATCACTTTTAGACCCCTCTTGCTTTTGAAAGTAAATGACAACATATATGTAATATAATCTCTCCTATAAACCCTCTAAAACATGTAACATGATCATGACTAGACGTTTACATGCTTGATAATGTTGTATGTGAAGTTGAAGTGTATTGTAAATGTTTGAAGTGAAATTGTCGTTATAAACGCAGTTTGAAATCCCTTAACTTTAATTCGTGCAACTTGATGATTTTTTGCATATCCTAGTATAAATTGTTTTGGTTATTCTCTAAACATGTCTTGGTGTTCTGAACAGTGAGAAGTTGAGTTGGAAAGCTGTGGGAATAATTGAATAAAGTTGTGAATTGTTGAAGCAAAAAAGTCACTATGGATGACTTTGAAATCGCTATGTGTTCGGCCATTTTTAAGTCAACTTTGAAAGACATCATTAGGGTTTTCTTTGTGGTTTTAATAAGTAAATTATAACTACCTACTACAATTAAATTGTCATGTTATAAAAAGGTTTAAAACTGGTAAAACAAAGTTGAAAAAGTCAGCAGCGAAATAGTCGCTATATCGACACTTTTAAATACCTAGTTTTAAAGAATTTGTGTTTGTTATTATAGAGATATCCTTAGGGTTTATTTACCATTTTGACAAGTAAATTATATTTTTTACCTTATTGAAAAATTTTATAGTTTAAATCATTTAATAATTTGTTGAACGAAGTGGCAAAAATTATAGCGAAAAGTCGCTATATAAGCACTTTGGAAAAATTCCTTGTATTCGAGAATTTTTATAAATTAATCATAAGGCGTCGTTATGGGTTTCTCTTCACAGTTTTTGAGTATCCTAAGTATACTAAAAACTTTAAAAAAATTAGATCGAAAATCAATTATTTAGGCATCGAAAACTAGGTTCAAAGTTATAGCGATATCATGTTAAAACAGATCAAGAACTTTAGATAACATTTCTGAAATGTTGTCTTTGCTTCTAAAATACATTTTCCCTATTGCGATTTGTTTGGTAGCATTTTTCCAAAATTCTATTGTTTCCCGTTTGAACTTTAAAGGGCTTTTAGTGTAACAGACTTTATACAACATTTATGTAAATGATGTAGTCTGTTGTTGAGACTTTAAAATGGTTTAAAATGATATTTAAATTAAGTATTTTTCTTTAATCTTTTTAGGGTAGTTTTCTAACTTATTTTAGAGTGTTTTAAAATTGGTTTCAAGTTTAAATGTATTTTTAATAATTAATTATGAGTTTTTAAACTAAGAGGCTTTTAAAATAAAACATGTTTATTTTTTGTTCTTCTATTTATTTCAAAACTTGTTATTTTTACATATTCTTTTATATTGATAATTATAATATATTTTTATGTAGTTTGAAAGTATTTTAGCATGATTATATGTATTTTAAAAAGTGAATATATATATATATATATTTTAAAAATTAAGTTAACTATTTTATAAATGTAGTAAAAGATGTTTGGACTTTTAACCCTTAAGTTAAAATAAATTATTTTGAGATGTTCAAATAGAGGTGTATTGCCTTAATTAATGAGTGTGCATTTGCTTTGATCTTTAAAATGAGTGTCTTAAAGTTAATGTTAAGTATAATTTGGTTTTGGATTTTAGTAAACAATGTTTTTGTAATATTTGTGTTTATCCCTTATTAACATTATATTTTGGAATATAATAGATATTTAATAATGAATATTTTAAAGATAACTATAAGTCAATGGTTTTGGGTTTGTGGTGACAAATGATTAAGTAACAATTCTCTTTAACCCTTGTGAGTGTAAATAAATCTTTAAAAGCAAGTTCTAAAGAAAGCGGCTAAGTGTGAAATGGTTTGGGTTTGTAATGACACTGTTTAAGTGACACTAGTCTTTAACCCTTAAGTATATAATTAGATCTTTAATAATGGGATTTTAAAGATAATAGCAAGAATGGAATCTTTTGTAAAAGGAAAGAAAAAATATAGTTTAATTTATAAGATAGAAGGGGTTTGTAGTAACAATGTTGAGTAACATTTGTTTTTAACCTCTTTAATTATATTTCAAAGTAATAAAATATTGCTAATGATTTTGGGAGTATACTTATACCATTTGAGATAAGTATATGAATATTTTTGAAATATATAAAAGAGCATAAATGAATAGTAAAATATAGTATAAATGAATAGCAAATATTGAATAGTAAAGTATGTGAATGGTAGAATACAAGTATATATCTTTTATAAAGAGAAAGTAAATCTATATACAAGTTTAATAAGAAGTTTAAATTAAATAAGTGAAGTTTTAATTAGTAAGATTTTAATTAATAAATGAATTTAGTTAAAGAAAGAAGTTTTAATTGAATGAAGAAGTTTTGTTAGACAAAGAAGTTTTACTAATGGAAGAGGTTTTAATTAACAAAGCATTAGTCAAATAACAAGGTAATTAAATGTTGTTTATGTCACTTGATTATGCTTTATGTGGGTTAATCGTGCTTTGTGTGATTACTTGTCTATGGGAAGTAATTAGTCATATATTTAGCACTAAAAGTCGTTGTAGTAGACTTGATTCTATCTGTGAGAGTTAAGAATGATAATTCGAGTTGGGTGTATAAGCAATAGTGCTCTAACCTACCAGACTTCACTCTTGGCCAAGGGATAATAGAAGTTGAAAATGCCAGAAACATGATAAGTATACGAGACTTGGTTTTCTTATGTGAATTTCATTGTTGTTAAATATGACCAAATTAACTTGGGAAGTATCTAGAAGAAGCATATGGATTACACGATATGGTTATTTACTCGATGATGTTGTAATCTATGCACCTATCTTGCTCTTCTAATATAAGAGATATGAAAATCTGTCCGGATAGGAGATGATCTCCACCCTTATCATTATTTGTTTATTTCTGAAAGAACTGGAGTTAAGTTAACCAAAAATTCTTCAATTCAGTCTTAAAGAGGCCAGCATCGATATGTGTTTTACTTATCAGAAACCACTTCAAGACTAAGATGCGTGTTTTATCTCTTGGAAGCAGATATGTTTGAGATATTGGAATTCACATAGGGATTTGTGATCTGTTTGAGTTGTGGCTCATGTATTGGAATGCTGAACATGACTTCACCATTGGAAAATAATTAAAGATGGAGTAGGATGCATAATCTTGGGTTTAGCTATCCCATGATGGTATATCAACTCCAAATTTAGAGATTCTTTCTTTTATTAGGCCTAGGGAGTTGTTGATACTTGGTTCCATGTAGTTCACGTATTCAGGTGTTGGGCCAGTGTGTTTACCTTATGGTATATTCTATCTTGAGATTTGTGATGCTTGAAAGTTATTTTCCGATCCTTGTCATGGAGATCTGCTTCAGTTTTTAAGTTAGAAGCATCTCCGTGGAAAATCCTTATATAAATGCGCCTTAGAAGTTCTGATTTTGCTTCAATACTGTTGTGTTGGGAGATGCAAGCAGCACATCTATTTTCAGATTTATATTCTTCACCCTGTACATTATCTATTATATCACAATATGTACTTAATAAATGGTGGTTCTTTTGAAAGGATAACCGTTACGGCATTACGTGCGGTCTCAAAAGTATTGTTATATGTTAGATATATATTTCTTGAGTTTCTTACACCGGCTTTATGTCTGAACGATGGTTTTATTTTCCCCTTATTTCTATGGGTGCTCTTTTGAATCGTATGAAAATGACATGTTTTCGTTTGATGTTCATTGAGCCTTGAAGAGGAGCTGGATGTTTTACCTACCGTTGTATTTATTTTAGCTGTAATACTTCATGTATATATATCTATAATTGTAAGGATGGGTTGTTATAACTCTCCAGGCTGATGATAGTATCTTAGTTAGTAACTCTAAAATGCAATGTATATTAGAGTAGCTATGTGCACTATCTTTTGATATTATATGTTATCATTTCGCATGTGAGATTCTGATGTTTTTGTTCTCCAATTTCTTGTTTGTTTTCTTTTCTTCTTTTTTTACCTTAGTTTTCTATAATTTCAGCACTTGAATATTCGACATATGAATACCACGGACGTATTAGTGTCGACATACGATGATCTAAAGGGCCATTCGTTATAGTTTAGTCTATGGTCAAAATCTTTATTAATATTTGTGATTAATTGTGTAGACTACATTAAGGCCTTAGGTTCAATTATTTAACATTATCGACTAACTAACTTATTATGTCCGTAAATTATTGACTTTAAATTAACTACCAATTACTTTAATACTAATATTCTACAATGAAGGAGACGAGTCCTCAATTGAGTAGTGTTGAATGAAAATTTACCCAACCTCAAAATTAGACTAATGCATTTGTATTAGCAAAAGACACTTTCTAACACTAGGTTTAAAATGAGAAATAAGGAGCAAAATGAGTAAATAATATAAATGACATAAGATATATGGTGGTTTGGCTAAGCTTGCCTGCATCTAGTAAGAAAATCTCTTACTATATTGGACTTCTACAATTATAAGAAATTACAAGGGAATAATAAGAAACTTATCATTTAGGGTAACACCCTGTTCCTTGGAAATAAATAAGGAAAATAATTAAAAGATAAGAATGAATCAAAAAGGAGAATTTTTACAAACATTGAAATTTGACTATGGGACTTGCACCATTGTGTCCGTAGCAATTTTATTGTCAATTTCCATATATAACTTATTGAAATCCGAGCTAAAATGAATAAAAAAGTTATAAAGGTTTGAATAAATAAGAAGTAAAAAAATGATTAAGGGCCAGATCAACTCATATTGGGCATAGGTTGACCGGGGGTCGTCGACCCGACCCTGTGTCAATCGTGGGGTCACAACCTGGAGTCAGTTTGTTTCTTGCATGTGAGATTGTTGCGTGCTGGCCATGGTTTCGAACAACGAACGAGATGATTTTGGATTGGGATCTAATGGTGGTGAGTTAAGGAGTTCCCTTATTAATTGATAGCTAGAGTTAACCTAAAACCTAATTCTCTACATTACAACGAAGTTGTGTCAAAATAAAAATCCAAACCCTAATTTACCAAATCAGTTTCTAAACCCCAAATTTATTCTAAATCTTAACCTAAATTAAAGTAAAAGGAGATCTAGAAATTATAGGAGGGCCTAATTGAATTCAGGGGAGAAAATTTACGACGATAGAGGTAAACCAAAAGCTTAGGACAGAGGTGGGTGGGCACAGATTTAACAAGTTAATTAAATTTATTGATTTTAATTTCTACCCTATCTTGATTTGAATGTTAATTCTGAGATTCATCCATTAAATTATTATATTGGAAATATGGAATAATGGATCCTTTTATCTAATTGTAATTGAAATATGTAAGTTGTAAAACCATAAATCATATGCTAAAATTGGATTTGACGCCTATACTTTTCATTTAGAATAATGTAAATGCTGCAAAATGTAATAAAAATATGAAAAATAGATTAGCCTAATTGAAACAAAAATTAAACGAATTAAGACTGATAACCTAATGAACTGGATTAATTTATTTTATATGCGTAAATTGAAAGATGTCTGCACTATAGGCAATTTACCTAAGACTAGTATAGGTCGGCCGTTTTAGACTTAGTAGACTGTTTAGGGTCTTGAGCTGATAGGTGTGTGAACCTTGTTGTTCTCTAAATCGCTTGATTGGTGTAATTTAGGTGTTCTTATTTAAGATGGCGGAATAATTTCGCGTTTCTGTATCATAAAGTAGGATGTTGAGTGTCATTGAGACGTGCAACTTATGTTGCGAAAGGTGAACACAGGTGTTGGGATCGGATTACCAGTTGTTAGTCGTGGTTTTGGAATCAGATTACCGGTCATTGGTCGAGGTGTTAGGATTGGAGACTGTGTCGATTATGGACACTCCCATGGTCCCATATGGGCATAGATGCTGAAAGCTGGGTGGTGCCCAGTACCAGCAGGAGTTAGGCCCAGTAACTCAGAAGGATACGTAAGCGGTATTTTGCCGCTAGGATCGAGGGGTTGGGCATGGGTGCATACGATGAGTCGCTATGCGTGTTTACATGTGTGTTCTTCCTCTCCAAGCATAGTGTGATTTATAGTGGGATAGCAGTTCCACAAAACTAGGCAATCATTCGGTGAAGTACGATCTGTTGTTAGTCCCTTAATGTTGGTCTATTGACCTTTGATACGTGACCTTAGGCATGTGACCTTAGGTGCACAGACATTGTACACACACGCTATACCATCTAGAGTAGACTTGGAATTGGTTGTATTTAATTTCCTTATTAGTCTTGTTCTCATTAACCAGAATTTGTGTTCGACCCACCCCCTTTCTTTCCATTTTCCCCTACCACAGGATGATAGGTTAGCAGTAATCGAACATAGTATGGCAAAGAAAGGAACTTAATGATGGAGTTCTAGTATTTTCTGTTGTTCTCTTACAATTACTTATTGTATTAGAATGTATTGAAAACAATGTATTTCATAAAGGAAGAATTTTGGAGAATGTTTTTATGAAATGTCTATCTTTCTGTATTTTTATTTTAATACCTTCCGCTGTGAGTTCTGAAAGTGTAAAATGTATTAAAAATCTAACTTCGTAGTTATGCTTTGTATTTAAAAACCTAACAGCTCGTATTTTCTTGACATGATTCGTATTGGAAAGTGCGAGTTGTTACATTTGGTATCAGAGCTTAGGTTTAGGATTCCCTAAGGATTAGACATGTAATGAGAGAACGTATTTGAAAATATTAAAAAAATGGTTTTTCAAGAAGATTTTCAAAAAGCTTTCCAAAAAGTTTTAAAATGGGTTTTGAAAAAAGAGAGAGATCGTGTGTGTAGATAAAAGTTTTTAAAGAGAATTCTAAAGATTTTATCTATAAATGTCTAAATTCATTTTATTCTTGCTTATACTATCATTGAGGAAAGTTGAAAAATAATTCCCAAACACAGATAGTGAGAATGAGAGCAAGTTTTAGGTGATAAGATGGATCTTTCATATTTATTTTGGTAAGAAATGCTAGTGGAGGTTTCTTGTCCCAACTGTAGTGAAAAATAAATTATGGATTTAAGGGTAAATGAAGAAGGTTAGCACCAGGAGACCCATGTAATGAGAGTGAGACAAAGATAAAGCATAAGAATATGAAAAAGAACTTTACGACCTCAAGGCAATCTTCCCAGTCAAAACAGAAACCCTATTAGTAGTAGTCGTAAGGACTCGCATTTATTTAAAGGAACTTGATTTGACCACCTTTGGAAAGAAGAATGAATTTTTTATGCATATAACGCATTGACAGGTAGAAGTGAGCTTAAGTAATTAGGTTTCTACTGTCTACTCCAATTTAAGTGATAAACTAAAGAAGATGTTTTCTTAAAGTTAGAAATGGCAGATATCTGATATTTTAAATAGAAAACAAGTTGATTTACGATCTTATATAAAATAATCAGATAAATTCTATGGGATTTGTGTAAAAAGAAAAATTAAAGAATTTGATAATAAGTTAATTTTTCAATAACTATTGTAAAGCTTTTGTTTGTTTTAGGCACATTATTGTATTCACACTCCATGTGCATTTTTCCTTTAGTAAGAGAACTTTTGAAAAGGAAATAGTTGATATTTTGAAAAGGAAAAATAAGTTCGTTTATGATTTTCTATAAAATAATCAGACGAACTACGTAAATTTTGTTTGAAAAGTGAGTATAAAAGAATTTGACAAAAAGCAAATTTTTATTAATAATTATAAAGTTTGTTTTGTCTCTTTGGCACATTGTTATCCTTACCTTCAGTGTGCACTGTGTTTTTAAACAAAACTTTTAAAAAAAGCTAGTTTCTAATTTTATATAAAATAGTCGGACAAATCTTATAAAATTTGTTAAGATGTAAAAGTAGAGACATTAGTGAAAAGTTATTTTTCCAATAATTATTTTACAGCTTTTTTGTCTTTTACGCACATTGTCGCACTTAACCCCAACGTGCATTTTGCTTTTTAGAACTTATGAAAAATTTTGAAAAGTCCGCAAGGTTCTACTTTTAAACTCCTTCTGTGATTAAGTAATGAGTATGTTTTTGAAAATATTTCTACATGCTTTTGACATAGTTTAAAAATGATAATGAAAATAATAGAACAATAATAATAAGTTAAAAATATGTTTTGTGAAAATTTCTTATTCATGAAAGGAAATTTTAAAATGATGTGTTCACACATATTTTTATTAATTTAAGTTAATCATTTTTATTATGTGATTAAAGAAACTTAAAAATCAAATATTTTGATTTAAAAAGGTAAAGTGAAAATATTTTGACTATCAGTTAAACATTAAAAGAAAAGAAATCGATTTTGGCTTAGATAAATAGGGTTAAGTGGCCCACTAAGATAAGATTGAATATGGAATTTAAAAGTGTTGGAATGATTGAGGCAAAGACTAAAAGGAAAAATGAGAATTTAATGACTTTTCCAATCGACGGTAAAAAGTAGTAAGTCAAGATTTTGAAATAGTGAAGACTAAATGCCACCACGTATCCTCCCTCCTAAGTATGGTTAGAATTGTAAGATCCTTGTATAAGGAAGATTGAAAAGTTTGATCTGGATGGACATATTTCCATGTAAGAAAATAGTAGGCTAAGCTGCATTATTACATAAGGATGTTGTTGATGCGACAAGTTTTTCGGTATTAAGGTTATGAAGGCCCAGTAGGGTCAGCTTCGATCCTTATAGAGAATTTTAAGTAACAAATAGGCGTTTCCCTGGTTACATTAGGTAATCTAAATGGAACATTAAGTGTAGGCTCGACACTATAGTAGTGAGATTAATACCATATAGCTAAGGATATGATACCTATAAGCTATGGGAGATCTAAAATATTGGCGGATATATGTTTCTGTGAACGCAAAGCATGCTTTGAATCGAGACAAGCGACCATGTCTAGATCTGCATAGACACTTTTGTTACTTAAATCATTTCTACAGAATGTTATATCTTTGCTGATAATATGAGCACTTCATTCCTAACGATAACTGAGTTACGTCTTTTCAGCAAATATGAATGTTGAAATCTATCATTTGAATAATATATACATCACTGAGGAACTTTTGAAAGCTGATCCAGTCCATGGTCAGTAAAGTTCCATATTCTTTTTCCATTTTTCCAATTTTCTAAATCATGATTTGATGAATCAATATCGATCCATTAGATCTCCAAAGTATATATACTTTGGACCTAGGAAAATTTTCTTCCGTTTTCGCTTTCCAACACTTAGCTTCTTTTGTCTTTGAACTCTTAAGAGAAAGCAATATCGTTGCCTTCAACTCCATCTTCTCAAACTCATATGACTAGTTTTTGATAGCCAATCCATCGACGAACAAAGATTCAAACCATCGTCTCTTTCTTTAACTCATTGATTCAAAGGTAAAGCCATAATCATTTCTTCTTAGAAAATTGCCGCTATAGCCAAGCTATCATCAGCCCCGGCTATCACCATTGCATGCCTTTGTTGACCCATATTATTGACGCCAAAAGTGGCATAACACCCAAATTTGATCTGTTGTAGGGTTAGATCTAGTAGAAACAGTAAGAAAAATGCAAAAGAGCATAGAAAAGTAGAGAGACACAAGGTTTTTATAGTTCTATTGTTTATGGATTTGAGAGAGAATTAGAGTCAGTGGTACAAGGGATTGATAGGCTCTCAAGCCTAGAATCGCTAATAGTATCTGCCTAGATAACTATTATAAGGGAGAAATAGGAGATAAACAAGGTGCAGAGTTGAGATCCCTTTATAATTTCTATAATCCTGATATTTATAGGGAAACAACTCTACAGATCCAAGGGCCTGTCAGAGCCAGAGTCCAGAAGCATGCCCAGAGATGCACCTATGAGCATGCCAACCCAGTTAACCAAAATGACGTCTTGGTACCGAGAGCTTTATGTGATTTTAAGCCCATGCCTTTTGCCAGTCTTGCTCTCTTACCTCCAATCCAATGTATTCCAAGTTCTTTTCCATAGACATTGAGTTGTTTACGACGATTCTCACAATAACACTTGTATTATCTTGCTTTCTCTACTTTATTCGCATCAAATGCCAGATTTTTCTTGTCCAAACTTTGAGAAATGAACTTGATGGCGGGTGGTTAGAGTTGTACTTGAAGTACAACAGGATAGTGGGTTCCAAAAGGAAAAGGAGACCGTTCAATACCAAGAGCTTTCTATTTCTCCAATGGACTTGAGATTTTCCAAGTTTCATCTTCTAGTCCTTCTAAGTGTGTTTCCCAGTTCTTGAGTTTCTTTGTCTTAATCTTGAAATTCTAATTCTAGTTGAATTTTTCCTGGTTAAAAACCTGGTTAACACTGCCCTTTATAGTGTGCTTTCGTTAAAAATAAAGTATGATCTGGATCGAGACAAGTTCTGACTTGCTATTCGGTAAATCTAGCTGGTCATTTAGGCATTGCCTTAAAATTTTGATTTTGTTCAGTGAACTTTCCTTCAAGTGCTTTACATCGTTGTAATCCCATTCCTCATGCCAAGGACAAGATCTACGCTCCGACGATCGCTTCATGCCCTAGATTAGTATGCTACTCTCCCTTACCATGGTATTTGCCGATTTCCAAGTAAAAAAGGACCTCTCATTATCTAGAGGTTCTTCTTTGTACCGAGACAATTTGTCTACACGAAAAGCCTCTATATAAGCATAACAACCTTCAGGTTAGGTAGTTGATCAAAGACTTCTCAGCTTTACGACACTTGCTTAGAAAGTGTTATTATTTGGGTGAGTATTTACTTCTATTATATTTTAGTCAATTACGCCGTGAGATAATTAATTGAGCTCTGATATATTTATCTTTGCTTATTTGAAGGATACCATATACCCAACTTGGGCTTCAGTGGACTTAGTTTTTTAGCACTTTTGCGAAAAAATCTGGACCATTGGAATTCGAGTTGTTACATTTGGTTAAAAAAATATAACACAGAATGACCAGGTCGAACGGGCGGTCGACTAGTCGTTTGCAGATTGCATGCATATATATGCGTGCTTTGCCCCTTTTCTACTCATTTGTACTCCCCTTCGTCATTTTTTCTTCCTTACCGAAGACAGCAGCCCCACCCAAAAATCCACTCCTTCCAACCACCCAAATTCCTCCGAAACTCCACTGTTTGACTCGCCGTTAGTTCCAAATTAGAGCGCATCGCAAGATCTACTCGGATCCATACCCCATTACCACAGATCTGAGAGTTTTTTACCATGCCCCCAAGACCCTCTCTAGTTCACCTCTTTCCCCACCTCACACCACAGGAAAAAGCGTTGTGTCAGAGTGTTAAGCGTATAATACAATCTTATCTGATATAGCCACGTACCAATTTATACAAGGAAGGGCAGTGAAGTTTACTGATTTTCAGGCACATGTTTAGAGCAACTCTTCTTAGTTATAAGGCTGCGGCAGATTCTTAGCCATGAGAGGTTCGAGCAGCGAGCATATCCCAGGTTAGTACGTCTTTTTGATGCTAATTTACGTCCTAGCGATGAGGATGAGGAGTTAGCCTCCCAATCGGAGGTCAAGGGAGTTAGGATAGTTTTTACCGATTCTTAATTGGCTAGTATTTTAGATATCAGAGGGTAGATGTAGGGAAGATTGAGATGAAGGACATGGCCGTTTTGCAGCAGATTTTTGTAGACCCCCAGCACCCCGAGTGGAGGGCTGGGTAGTTGACCCCTTTAGCTAGGTTAGTTATTTGCATTCTGCAGCATAACCTTTTCCCCAAGACGGGGAGTTTTGATCAGATTTACCCAATTGTGAGGCGTGCCACCTATGCCAGGATTGTAGATGAACTAGGGTAGGACGATTATGGCCCAGTATATGACAGCGATCAGACTTCACAGATCTACTATGATTTACTATCACCTTCGAACATGGGTCTTCAGGTGGGCCGAGGTTGAGATGGAGAGAGAGACTTACAGTGAGCAGGCCTACCCCATAATAGATTCATCCACTCTGAGGAGGATGCACATAGGATTGGCCCAGATTCAAGCTCTAGAGGAGGAGCAGGAGCATGAGCATGATCATGAGCAGCAACTATCACCACAACCCTCACCACATTGGCAGGCACCCTCGTACTTTCAAAAGCATCGACACTTTCCTGCACCACCATTTGGAGGTGGCGTAGGCCATACAAAGTTTCCATGGCCCACTTATTCATCTGAGCCCGCGACGCAGAGTACGTGGGGATATGGACATAGATATGGATCTTAGGGAGAGGGAGCAGGACCCTCTCAACCGCTTCCCCCGATGGGCTACGAGGATTACTTTAGGAACCTTGCCGAGAGGCAAGAGTAGCTAGCTAGGGAGCACACTTAGATTATGCAAGGACAGCATAAGGTGATTATAAGGCAGGATAAGTTAGCCTGGTCTCAGCGTGAGGTTGAGGTGAGCACTAAGCGGTAGGAGGAGTGCCTTAGCTATTTTGATTCCTTTATTAGAGCCATCCTGTGTCCGGGCGGATAGGGGCATAGGCCTTCTAGCCCTAGATGATGGCAATATTATCCCACATATGTCGTTTATCTAGTATCGTAATATAGTAGGGTTAGTTTCCACTTTTTAGTTACAAAACTAAACTCTTATGTATGCAAATAAAATTCTATGGTAATATATCAGTATTGATTTTTTTTTCTTTTCTCTTTTTACCTTTTTGATGTTCACAAATGGATAATAAGGACGTAAGATCATTACTATAAAAAAGAAAAAAAGATAAGAGCAGATATAAAAATAACAAAAAGGAAAAATGCAAATTAAAGAGACAACAAAAACGCCAACTAAAGATTTAAAAAGCTATTTTCTTATGTAAACCGTGCTTGGGAAAAATAGAAAGGGGTTTTTATACGATAGCAACCCAAAATCCCGAGTATGGGGAAAGATGTGCATAAAAGAAGAAGGGAGAAATATGAAGTTTCTCTGTTTTCTATCTTCTTTCTAACCTAAGAACTTGAATTCAGAAAATTAGATTTTTTTCTTTTGAAATTTGAGTATTAAAAGTTGTGTGGTAAGTTTGGACGTAAAATTGATTAAACTATAGTCCTATTCAATTGGAGCATGGGAAAAATTGAAAAAAAAATATTTTGAGTTTTCAAAAGATAGCATTCATATGGAAATTGCAAGTATTTTTTGGATGTGTGCATCATGTGTTAAAAAGGAATTTCTAAAAGAAGAAGCTTTCGTATAGGAGGTACCGATTAGAAATTCTTTTACATACATATATTTAATGATGTATTGCACTTTGCACTATACACGGATTGTTGCAAAATTGGATGTACACAAAATGGATGCAATTAATGCGAGAGATTGCATAAATTTTACCCTTTTCAAATTTCAGGGATGAAATTTCTTAAGGGTAGGAGAATCTAACGCCCCGCATTTTCATATATATGTAAAGTATAACGACAAGTAATGAAAATCAATAACTTTGGAATTATCAGAATATGGTTTCGATACTTGTACCATTTCATTTGGAGTAATTTTTTGATCAGTTTCCATATAACCTATCAAAATCTGGACATATATGAAGAAGTTATGAATGAAACAAAAATGGTAAGCAAAATGAAAAAATTGCGTGTGGGCCGACCACAGGTCGACCCAACTGGCACACAGGTTGACCGTGCGATTGACTGGTTCTTATAGGCGGTCGACGGCTTGATCGACCCGCATGCGACCTGGACCAAAAATTCGACTAGGTACGTACGTGACATGTTTTCCACTTTTTACGCCATCTGAGCCATACGTTCTTCGATCCTATGGCTCTGAATGACACTGTGACGTGGTGGCTCCATGTTCAATCTAAAAATCCGATGGTCTGAGATCCCCAAGCTCCAATATAAATAAAAACCTAGGTCTAGCTATCTTCTCACAATTAGATTTTTCCTCCCATGGGTTCATTTCCTAAGGCTAAACTATAAATAGAAAATTTTTCTTTGGGTTCTTGGCCTAAGGCTGAAACCTAAAAAGAAAACATTTTCTAGAGAGAAAATCTCCTAAATTAATATATTACACGCGTAGGGGGAGAGGGATCCAGAAGGACTATGGAGCCAAGCGGAGCACAAGCAAAGCTAAGGACGACATGTGAGTGGATTTATTTATATATCTTTTAAGTTTAAGATATATTATCAATAGATTCCCGTTCAGAAAAAAATTCAATAATTAATCATATTAATTAAATTAGGATAAACTATAAGAAAACTTGCAGTTTATTTACAGTATTTAAACACTAATTTCTGTGCCTTATTTACATCTTTTGTTCCACGTTTTGGATTTTTATGCAAGTGACAGTATTCTTCCATTCTTTCTTTCCTTTCTTCATGTATGGATTAGAATAGACAAAATGCGAATATGGATTATACAAATAAGAAAATTGAAATGAAAGAAAATAGATGTAAAATAATAAAAGTTGAGAGATAAAAAAATTACTGTAGTAAATTGCATTGAAATGGGAAAAGTTAATTTGGGGGTAATTATTAGATTAATTGGTTGGTTAGAAGGTGTGATACACTTCCATAATTTAATAGCTAAAAGATAACAATAAACGTAACTACCAGAATAAAAGAAATAAAAATGGGAAATTAGTGTAAAATAGAGAAACCCATGTATTTTGCACTACACCAAATAGTAAGAGAAACCTTGCAATTACGGATTATTGTTTATAGTGTTATTCAACATTAAAGTATGGAAATGGATTATATAGTCTTCATACCCAACCGAATAAAGTAGATTTACATCCTAAAATATCGAACAATAAAGTAAAGTATGATTTGAAACAAGAAGATTACTAATTTAAGGATTTGAGGCTACGAAGAAATTTAAGAAACCTAGGTCTGCATTTACTGTGCAAGCTATTTAACTAGGCAATTATTATGATAAGTGAATCAAATAGATTTAAGGAATTAAAGAAAATTCTATGTCATAATAAAAGAAGGCAGACTAGGCAAGAAACGCTTGTAATTGTATAACGGACTATAAAAGAAGAAAAAGTAACAATTCCAAGTAAAATTATAACATGGGTAATAATTATGAGATAAGAACGGAAAAGCTTATCGTGAAATTTAAAACAATTTGTTAAGTGATGATAATAGAGAATAGTGATAACGGCTTATTTAAACAACTTGTATTAAGTTAATAAGCAAATAAGACAGAAATAATAAAAGAGGCTTATTCTAAGGAACTAAGAATTTATATATCAAGCAAGGTAGTACATACTAATAGCATTCCCTATTAGACGGGGGCAAGAATATGCTAATTAAATTAAAATAGGTAGCCAATAGAATAAGAAAGCAAACTAAATGCAAATTAAAAGATTAGACTTAGGATCTAATATACGAATCGAAATGCGTATGGATCATCCCAAAGGATGAAGTGCCTAATGAAGCAGTTCATCACAGATTACAGAAATGGAGAAGCATATCCCATTTAGTGATTTTGGGTTAGAGGGAAGTACGAGACTTCAACAGGACATGAGAATACTCTAGGATGGCTATCGGGGTAGGCCTAACGAAGCTGCATCCCCAGTGGCAGGTCTGTATGCGTTCCCTCAAAAGGGTATGCCTTGGCTGCATTTGCATTGTAGGCCCAACGAAATGGATCCTTTATATGCAGCTAGAAGGGCTTGGTGTTCAGAGTAGGGTATTCGTGCGTCTAGTACTTGAAAGTAAGGTTAAGGATAGCCGCATGCGAATATCAGCCAGCATCAAGGCCAGAGCGAGTTCGGGAAAGACTAGAATTAAGCCGACAGTCCAATGATACTTTCACTATCGAGACATTGGATGGAGGGCCACCGCCGATTGGATGTTAGATTTTTTGCCGTAGGGCACAGCCACTTACTCTTTAGAATTCTTTTGATTAGTTGAAGAGTAGCTGCGTGGGGCCATAGCCACGAAGAGAATGGGATAAACCAACAAAAAATATATGTATTATAAGCCTAACGAAGCAATCCTTTAAAGATATAGAAAATCCCCGGCTGAGTTCCGTACAAGGTAGACCTTGTAGGCGGAACTCAAATAGTAGACAGAATGATTATGTTTTTCTCAACGTATGCACTGGGTGGTACATTGTGGATGTCCGAACACTGGTATAGACTAATGCAGATGCAATTTACGTTCCGTAGTAAGTAATGGAGCATCTGTAGATCTTACGAAGGGGTCCTTTACAGATGAAAATTTCGAAACGCTCTCGAAGCCAGACGATGGAGTTCTTTTTGAGGAGGATACGTAAGGTACCATGGGTGGCACCTAGGGCCAATATGGTCATTGGGCATATAGCTACATATAGGTATGTATTAGCTGTCAGGTTTTTATCTACTATGGGGTAGATGGGCACGGCCCATGAGTAAGGGTGAGAGTATTGTAACCTAATGAATTTAATATAAGAATAAATGGAAATAAAATGATATATGTAGAATTAAGCCTAGAAGTACATAATTTATTCATTCACTAGAACCTTTGTTCTGACCCCCTCCTCATAACATCCTACAGGTTAGGTAGATGATCATAGACTTCTCAACTTTATGATCCTTGCTTAGAATGTGTTATTATTTAGGTGAGTATTTACTTATTATTATATTTTATTCAATTCCGTTGTGAGATAATTAATTGAGCTCTGATATATTTATCTCTGCTTATTTGCAGGATACCAGATACCCAACTCGGGCTTCAGTGGACTTGGTTTTTAGCACTTTTGCAAAAAATCCGAACCACTAGAATTC
Source organism: Allium cepa (assembly GCA_030765085.1). Classification (NCBI taxonomy): domain Eukaryota; kingdom Viridiplantae; phylum Streptophyta; class Magnoliopsida; order Asparagales; family Amaryllidaceae; genus Allium; species Allium cepa. The sequence continues at coordinate 187,750,157 of CM060934.1, forward strand.
GGGTTGTTACAAGCGCATCTCCCTCCTTTGGGATACATGGCTTGCAATAGATATATGTGTCTCCATGGTGATGTCTGCTCTTTCAATCCATTTTTCTACACAATTTTACAAGAGCTTAGGTTGGCTACGGCACAGGTCTACCCAACGGCTACACTCTGTTGACCTCTCCATGCGTACTCTTTATGGATCGCTTCAATAGAGCCCCCTCTTTCTAAGAGCTAACCTTCCTCCTACACTTTAAGAAATGGTAGGAGGCCCCTTGCTATATGACAATTGAGGCCTAGTGTAGATGTAAATTCATCGAGTCTCTTCACAATAAAATCTCGTACTTTAAGAATGAGTATTGCTTCCTGCGCTGCCCGTACGGCTTCAGTAGGCTTTGGCTGTCTAGACATGAGTTTCTTTCTCCACTCTACACTTAGGTTCACTACGTCCAAGTGTTTAAATCTTTATTTTCTTGGCCATAGGAATTCCTGCTCACGATGTTCGTGATGATCATTCCAGTATTCTGGATGGTATAAGGGAGGTTAGATTTCAGCACAACACCACTGCTCATATCATAACCAGCGAGAATCTTGGGCGACGAGGTTTGTTGCCCCTATAGCGGATTGTATTTCCTAATTCGACACCTTCTAGCAGCTTCACAGCACCCGCTCGAACCACCCATCGTACTTGTAGCTCTAGCGAGACTCTATAGTAGGAGGTTGAAGTTCCCTCGAGCACAGCATATTGAAAGGAGCCTGCAGAAGGAGGAGTTGAAGGGACAGTTGTTGGTGATGTTCCATGAGAAGGAAATGAGGGAGTTGAGTTGTGGCCAATCCGCGAGGAAAATGAAGGAATCGGAAGAAGAGAAGGGAAGGAACCAATGGTTGAAAAGGAGGAAGAGAGCGTTGACGAAGATAGTGATTACCATGCCAGTGCGGAAGGATACAAGTGATGAGACATCCCCTGAAGTACCTAAGCTTACTCCTTTACCCCATCTGGATCAAATTTTTTTTGAAAATCATGAGGCTCCAGGGGGCCAACCATATTGCCTTTAGGTGAAATAACTCTTCGAAGTCGCATTCTTGGCAATGTATTTAACGGTTTGAACGATTTTTAAATGTCTACCATTGATCTTCTTTCCAAAGGAGCTCCTGACTTTAATTTCTTTCCTGGAGTTAATATCGATGTAGGTGGCGAGACTCCATCTTTATACCCTTGCCACCATAGTCTGTAGACTTATTACAGTGGTCATTGATACTATACGCACCGTTGGGACCATGAACATGCATCTTTGCATTCCTTCGTTTTCTGAAGTCTCAATTCTTATACTATCTTTTCCTTGTTTTAGGTTCCATGGGTCGTGATAGATACAGAGCCCTTTCACATAACGAAGATGATTATAGAAGGAAGACACCCGATCCTTATCCGCCTCGCTCTAGCTATTAGGGTCATTAAGAAATCAAGGAGAAAAGTCGAAGAAGGGAAGATCGGGAGGCGGATGACGCTCGTCGTGCTGATAGGGAAAGTGAAATAGAAAGAGAAAGGGAAAGGAGGAAAAGGGACATCAAAGAGGGTTTATCATGTAATCCCGCGAAACGACTAAGGGGACCATCCGATCGGCATGTCACTTCTTCAGGCGTTGTTCGATCATGCACCGAATTACATACTTCTACTCAGCAACAGGTTACCGCTTCACAATTTATAATGGTTATTGCTCCCTTTTGTTCTAAAGGGGTTTATGCTTCTATTACTCCTCTTGCTTCTGGCCCATCACACCTGTAGGCTGCATATCTAAGCCTCTTTTTGCATGATGTTAAGTTCAATTAGTACATTGAAGATGTCGCAAAAGAAGTTGTGGATAGAGATGCCTGGAATGTCGAAAAGCATATCGATTGAGGATATGAGTCGAAACGGTTGTGCCAAGCCCTTGCCAGAGTTAATGAAATTAACTATGCAAACATCAGGTCCTTCAATTTCGAGAAGGACTCATTCGAGTGAATCATCAAGGAATGAGAGGAGGATTTGATGAAGGTTATGAGAGAGAGGGATGTAGTTATTAAAGCTTAAGCTAGTTCAAACAGTTTAAGGAAGGAAATGAAGTAGGCTCATGAACGTGCTGAGATCGTGATGCAAAATGAGCCGAGGGTTGCTCACCGCTCATAAAGAGGGTATCAAGCTAAAGAAGTAGGTTGCTGAAAGGGAGCAGACCCTCATTGAAAAGGATAAGACCATTCAGCCAGGGACTATACTATCAACTAGCAGGCCTTCGAATTGTAGGGGCTGAGAGGGAAGAAAGAAAAAGTCACTGATGAATTGCCCTCATTGAAGGTTGACAAGCTATACAATGACGTTTATAGCATCCGTTGGGGTCAGATTTAAGGAACTCGAAGAAAATAGGGCTGAGGAAAGTGAGGAGCTAAATCTCAACCTTCTATAATTATATGTTAGAATCATTCTACATAAGAATCTGAAGTGGTTAGGAGAAGCTTATCTAAAGGCACTTATCGATGCTTGGGAAGAGGTGTTATAATGACTTGCGATGTCTAGGGGAAACTTCTCCGAAGAAGAGCTCATGGTTGAGTACCTTGATGCTGAGGATATTAAAAGCTTATAGAAGGAATGGCCATCCTTTCTATGGAGGATGTTGCTGCCACTGCATAGGCTCTCATGAACCTAGATTCATTAGGTTTACACGAATCACTTATTACAAAATCCGAAGAGCTCACAGTGATTATTCCTGTGTCTGGGTAGATTAGCTTCAAAACTTACCACGTGATTCCAACTTCTGAAGTAGCAACCTTCGTCAAACCTGACATTCTCCCTCCATGGATTGATCTGAGAAACATGTGACTAAAGAGGGGGGATTTTTCAAATCTTAAGATCGAGTATATCTCTTATTTCACCAGTCTTCGTGAAGCTTCAGTTCTCTCATGAATCTGTCACTTAACTTTACTACGTCGTTTTACAATTTGTAGGTCAACCACATTTTCCTCCTCCACATCTAGTCACTCAAGGCTTGGGATCTACAGCTATCTTCCCTGCATCCATTTCTGTCACCATGGGACTTTTCGCTCTAGTCTTGTCTTCCAGTCTCGAGCTTGGTCCTAATTCTTAAAAGATTGCAGCCTTGGAAGGGCTGGAGAATGAATCCATGTCTCAAGAAGAAGACGTCATAGTTACTAGTGCTATAGATCTGACGAGTCATATTGCAATGATGGAGAAATTGAAGGTTGACTTCGAGAAAATCAACATGAAATCCAAGCCTGGCACCGCAAAGTCCACATAGTTGACTCTAACAAACCCTACATTCGATCTTCCCTCAATTAAGATTATACCACCCAAGACAAAGCCTATCGAAGTCCTGCTAAGAAATCCAAATATCCTTCCACCAAAACCGAGGTGAAACTCCCAAGTAAAGATAATCAAGGTGAAGTCGAAGCAAAGGGCACATCCTTATAGAAAGAGTGGAAAAAGAGGAAAAAGCCAATAGAGGGTGCTTAGAGTTTATCATTGCGGCTGCTTGTGTTTGTTCTGTGTTGTTGGTTCTATTTTTTTTGATTTTTCTTTGCATCAAATAGGCCATGTTTGTGCGAGAGTGGCCCTTTTGTATTTTGTACATAAAGGATGAAGTAATGAAAAAATTTCCTTTTGTCTTATAATCTCTGTTCCATTTACTTTTCTGCACCATTATGTACTTTGTTTATTTATATATAACTGCTTGTGTGTATAACATAACTACATGTACTATAATTATATATGTTTTTTTTGTGCAATGTGCTCATTTATTGTAGCTCTGTGCGTATAAATAATGTTTCTACAATTGCTTAGGTTGCATTTTGGTTTGGCCTTGTTTATAACTACAAAATTGCTCCATTTGGCGAGTCAGAATCATCACTTAACCAACTCTATGGCAATTATTGGTTGAGTTTCTTCGAACCAATTGGTAATAGTGAGTAACCTTGGATCTGCGCTGCTCTTAATTGTTGTGGAGCAGCAGTTAAGATATTCCTCTTCTTTTCCATTTGACTATGCTGTGTATTTCTCTATATTCACGGGATTTGTCACCCTGAATGCCAGACTTAGTGCATTGATGGTATAAAGATACCATGGGGAAACTCATCTGATTACCCCTAGTCTAAGTGTTCTTTCCTTAGCTTGATCCTAGATCGATAAGGCTTGATAAAACTCAATTTTGATTCTTCATGACCATTTTTTCTTATCCTCGACCGAGCGAGTCTCGCCTAGATGCCAACGCTATTGTTGAAATTTGATTGGATAGTAGTTTCAATCTCCAAAAAGTATCACTTTGATTATTTGATTCTAAGAGTTCCTTATAGATGTTGTCGGTCGAGCAACGCCAAATTCTTATAAGTCGGGATTGATTTTTCTAATCAATTCCGACCGGTTGGGTCAATTTTCTCCATCGAACTAGCAGTTTAACTTTCCTAACACCACTTATCTCCAAGCAATGCCGGTTCTCAGAAGGTTGGGGTTGATTTTCTTCCATCAACCAGCAGTTTGGACCTTTCCAATGTCGCCTAAATCCGAGCAACCGTGGTTCTTAAAAGGTTGAGGGTTGATTTTCCCCGTCGACCTGATGGTTTGGACCATCCCGACGTCGCCTGTCTTCGAACAATGCTAGTGTTCATAAGGTTAAGGGTCAATTTTCCCTGTCGACCCAGCAGTTTAGAACTTCTCAACGTCTCCTATCTCCAAGAAATGCTGGTTCTCAAAAGGTTGGGGGTCGATTTTCCCCATTGACCTGGCGGTTCCAACCTTCCCAACGTTATCCCCATTGATCTGCCAGTTCTCAGAAGGTTGAGGGTCGATTTTCCCCATTGACCTGGCAGATGTCCCTTATCTTTGGGCAATTCCACTTTTCAAAAGGTTGGGGATGGATTTTCCTCATCGACCCCATGATTTGGACCATCCCAATGTCGTTTTTCTCCAGGCAATGCCGGTCCTCATAAGATTGGGGGTCGATTTTCCTCATCGACTCGGCAGTTTGGACCTTCCTGACATTGCCTATCTTCGGGCAGCGTTGATTGTATTGGTAGTCGATTTTCCCTGTTAATCTGGCGGTTTGGACTTTCCTAACGTCGCCTATCTCCGGGCAACACCAGTTCTCAGAAGGTTGGGGTTGATTTTCCTCCATTGACCCAGTAGTTTGGCCTTCCCAACGTTGCCTATCTCCCAGCAAAGCCGGTTCTCAGATGGTTGGCATTCAATTTTCCCCGTCGACCCAGCAGTTTAGACCTTCCTACCATCGCCTATCTTCGAGCAATACCGATTCCCAAAAGGTTGGGGGTCGATTTGTCCAATTGACCCCTAGGCAAGTACTCTTCGTCTATTATCCAAGACCAGAGGAGTATGCTCTCAGTCATAATGTTGGTCATGCGATATGAGGGATTTCTGGCAAGAACACAATTCCATTGGTTCAAGAAGTTGAATTCATTTGCAAATGGGAGAAGTGGAAAGTTCTGCCTTGTTGCATTGCCCTAAATGTCCTTGTGTGGCTTATTTGCGTAAGCAGGTTAGATAGTCCAAAAGAAGAAGCATCACCACAGGTTGTTGGTCCATATTTATATATTGTAGTCAAAACTACAATTACCATCTAGTGAAAAGGGTTGCTCCGAACCTAGATTGCATCTTTTCCCTTTCTTCTGTTGCTTAGCTTTTCTAGGCTTGGAAATGTAACATTCTCGTCCTGCAGTCCCATCAACATGTTAATCAATAGTGGGTAAAGGAGAGCTATCCTTTGGGCAAGCTTTGTTCAAGTTTGAATAGTCGATCCACGCTTTCCATTTTCAATTTGGGTTCCTAACTAACACAGAATTGGGTATCCATTATGGTTAAAGAGCATGACTGATAAACCCATTATTGAATAGCTTATCTACTTCTTCCCTTAACATAGTGGATTGCTCCTGATTCAGTCTATGCCTTTTTCTCTTTATTGGTGTAAACTCTAGGTCGATGTTCAGTGTGTGACACGCTCTCTGGAAATATCCCACACATATTCATATGTGTTTACGCAAATATGTCCAAACTTCCTTGAAGGAAATTAGCAAATTCATTAAAGGTCGATCTGATTCTTAATGCGAGCCAAGCAAACGACATCAGTGCAGCTTCTTCCAAGAAGATGGGCAAGCATATGTACCTAACAACATATGTCGCACTAGGACCATCTATGTGCCATCCTGCTTTAGTAGGTGCTGCCTGGGAACAGTAGTTCTATTATACAATGGCATTGTTGGCAACTTCCTAGGATACTCTTCTCTTAGGATATTTCCCATGAATGGAGTTCTACTTGGTGCGGAACCTCATTCCTTGTTCATCCTCTCTTTGATTTCCTTCACCAACCATTTAACCATATCAGCCACATATTCCTCATTGACATGGTATTCTAAAGGTCAACTAATAGGTATTGCACCGAGTGTTTTGCTCCACAAACGATCTTGGCTTGCCTGTTGATGTCTAGGTTCTCCAGTCTCTAGGAGAACCACTCCTCCGGTATTTCATCGATATGCAGTTGGTTTTGCTGCAACTATTTGAACTTCATCTTCAACGTTAAACTCGTAATAATCACTATCAAGCTACAGGCCATCTTTAGAATCGAAGACCTCCATAGCATCGATTGTCTGTCCACTTCCTCTCTTGAATTCCTTTTAGTACCGAGAGGTAATCTCTCGGTAACGAGTGGTTTTCTTATGGAGGAAGACATCTGCTTCCTCCTGCAAGTCTTTCAGCAATTCCGACAACTCCTTCTATTTTTTTCCTTTCTTTCTTCTTTGTGTTGGACAGAAATAGAGGAGTTTTCTCATTCTGATCCATGTGAGGTTTTCCTTCTATTCCTCCTGGATTTTTGAGTTAGCAAAGCTTCCATCTTATCCATCAATGCTTTTATCCTCCATCTTCTAGTTTTAACTCTTATAGCATATTATCAAATTCAATAATTGTAACCACATCTGTTGAGTAGATAATCTTAGAATTTCCTATTGGTTATTAACTTCACTTATTGAGGATTCCCTTCATCACCACCAGCCACTGGTCTGGTGGATCTATTAGACCTTCTAAGTGCCATTGACTTCAAATAGCAAACTTCCAAATTCTTCAGGTAGGAAAATCCAAGATTCCTTTTTTGTTGCTATAGGTTCGATATTTATAGAGAAAGAGCTCTATAGATCCAAGGGCTTGCTAGAGTTAGAGTCCAAAAGCAAGCCCAAAGATGCACCAATGAGCATACCGGTCAAATTGGCCAAAATGACCTTTGGTACCGAGAGGTTTCTCTTGGTACCGAGAGGTTTCTCTTGGTATTGAGAGCTTTACTTAGTCGTAAACCCATGCCTTTTTCTAGCTTGCTCTCCTACCTTCAATCCAATGTATTCCATGTTCTTTTCCTTAGAATTTGAGTTGTTTAGGACAATTATATTGATAACACTTGTATTATCCTGCTTTCTTTACTTTCTTCTCATCAATCCTAAGATTTTCTTGTCCAAACTCTAAGAAAAGCACTCGATGACGAGTGTTTAGAGTTGCACTTAAAGTACAAGAGGGTAGTGGGGTACCAAAGTCAAGAGAGACCTCTCAGTACCAAGAGTTTCTACTTCTAGTTGAATTCTATCTGGTTAGAAACCCTGTTAACACATACAATTACCCCTTTTCCATCAAGCATTATTGTCCGTCCATTGCTAAAAAGGGGATATCAGGTTGGTATGATGCTTTGATGATGGTGATGATAAGAGGATACAAGTCTTCGAAGAGATTGGCTATGAACCGGCTTTGACTATTCCTTGGAGAAATTTTTGGAATTGCTCTAAGATTGCCACCTAGTTTTCGATGAATTCGAGCATCAGCACGTCCTAGGATGTGAATCCCATCATAATCGCATTTGTTTATCAAAGATCATATATCCTACATAGATAGCATAGTCGAGAGATAGAGCTTCGTACCGCCTTGTTTTCCATTTAATTCCACTAATGTAAATCTTATGCTAAAAGGTAATATCCGACATACAATTCCATCTTATGTCTTGCGAGCATAAGCATGCTTTCTTCATAGAGTACTTTTGTACACCATGCCAAGGAGATGGGAAAAAACACTACGTAGGAAAAAACACTGCCCACACTCAATGTACAAAATCCTATTAGTCAACATATATAGGCATTCGTTGGATGTTATACATCGGCTACATACAGCAAACATTCATTCATGTAGATAAAGGAATAAAAAATTACATAACCATGCTAGTCTCCAAGCTTTCAGTACCAATATAACAACTTAGACACCAATAGCATGTCTATGTCGATGTAGTAACTATTTCTTCCTCGATCCTCTTCCCCCGACATCGACTTTCAACTCTGATCCTTTATTTCAAAATTCACAGGCACCACTATCAGTTATAGTGACGAAAGTTAAGGTACCATAAAATGAAGTAGCTCGTGATGCCGAACATACTGGGATCATGGTAATGGATAATCCACCAGAATCCTTGGCTTCTACATTAACATCTACTGAGATACAAAGGATATATCATTGGCATAGTATTCCAAAGGATAAAGTGATGTTACCATAACCTCATCACTGTGCTCACAACCCTCCACATGGTAATACAAAGTGAAATTGATATACATGTCTATTTGGGGAGATGCCTCCCTCGACCCCTTCATTCTACACATCCTTCAGTCTATGGGGATCGCTTCCTCCCAAATACATCTGAACTCATATGTAGTTCCACATAGCTACTACATAATCTTTGTAAGGCATCTGAGTAAGGATCCCTACTTACCAGATATCAAATATACTTCAAACACAAGTTCGACCCTACCTCATTTACTTTCTTTGAAGCTATCTAAGAGTGCAAGGTGGTGATCGACCTATACAATAAATAAAGCTATTTCAAGGATGAGTAATTCTTCGTCTGATGCCCCATCGGCTTCTCCCAAAGATGGTTATCAAGATATATGTCCTACACCTACTCTGATTCACACCTTATCATAATATACTCCATTCATATAGATAATCCTACTTTGTTTAGATGCATTTATCCCTCTAAGAATTGCAAATCATGTAATGGCACAAATAGTAAGGAAACTGCAAGTTGAACTTAAGAACGAGCGAAAGAACACATACTTCTCATTAACCTTTGTCTCCACCAACACCATCTTGTACACAATGGCCAAAAAATCCACTTTGTTTCAACTCCCACTGGTGCTGCTTAAACCTCTCCGTAGGCTGCTCCTCAAGCTGAGATAGCTTCAGCCCGCTACGAAGTCAATGAAAGAGGAGGAAGAACCTGTAGATGTCTCCTTAAATGATGAAGACACCGATGATGAAGAAAAAAAAAGGAGTGGAAGAAAGAGAATATGAGGAAGAAGAAGAGAATGAATGAACCAAGGAGTGTCGAGGAGGAAGGGACTTCAACTCCCACTACATAGTTGAAATATCTGAGATGAGGGCTCCCTTGGCAAGCTCCTAAGCCAAGTCACAGCTTGATCAGGGAGTCATCTCCAGCACTGGTTCACCATAATGTGGTTAGCTTGCTTCCTGACTTAGGAATCACTTATTTCCTAGAGCTTAACTTCAACTCTCAAGAGTTTATGGACTTATTCGGCGATTGGGCTGATGTGTCTTTTCTTCCTACCGAGGGCGCAACCACCTCCACGGCCCTATCGACTGAGCATGGTTCTTAGAATTAATAGGATAGGCCATCACCACACTTAGGGTTATATGCACATGCACTCTGCCTCTACTATTTTCAAATTCCAAGTGATAACATTGTCTTTTCTTTCTTTTTAGGTACTATGGGCAATCATAGTCTATTTCTTATCCTTGGTAAGAAGAGTGGCTAGATTGTCTTTATTCACTAATCCATCTCCTAACATCACCGCCACTCCACCAGCGAGTCTCAAAGGGAGACGGATGAGATAAAGGCAAGGGAGGAGTGGAGGGAGAAGAAAAAGGAGGGAAGAAGAGCATACCAAAGAGATCTACAAGATTATGGAAGGGATGATAAGGAGCACCCACAATCTCTGAGGGGATCCAGCTCCTATAGCACTAGGGTGTAATCTCCCTTCAGTTATTCAAAAGTCCCTTACTTCAATAGAAGCCATTTTCTAGCCAGGCAAACTCTTTTGCCACCTTCTATTTCTCAGGCTCCCACCATGAGCTCCATCCTAACATATGTTTCTCTTATTCTCTCTACTACGGTGATTCTAGAATTCTTCCCAACCCAACATCTCAGAGGCCAAAAACCTACTATTCTACATCAGCGACGTCTTTAATAGACCATCCAAGAAGGGTTGGGAAGGTAATTCCTAATGCTAATTCAACTCATATGGTGCCTTCTCTTCTTACTTTAATATCCATGTAGCCCAAGCATCCCAAAATAGATCTCATGTGCATATACTTTGAGTACAACATTGATGAATTTCATATCTAAGAGATCAATTATGGATGGGTCATCTATAATACTTTGGTTGACCTCATTAATGCTGGAAGGATGCTGGCCAAGAATTTAGCCAATGAAATAAAAAGAACTGCATTCTCCTCCATGCAGCCAAAAAGAAGCCGAGGATAATAAAAGCATCGAAATACATTTGTCATATCAGCTAAAAAAGGTCCAAAAAATTTGAAAGATGCAAAAGAATCTTCTGCCAAAGAAAGACAAGGGCACATGGCAGTAATCTAAGCCTTTAACAATAACATCTCTATGCTTAATAGGCAGATGGAGGCAGTTCATATTCAAAATGGTGAGATGACCAAAGAGATCGAGCAACTAAGGGCAACGTTGATGACTTTAACTTGCCCCTTAGTGTCCATCCAGAAGCTTGTATCGAAAGGCTTGAAGCTAAGGCCAAGGTAGCTATCGAAATAAAGGCTAAAGAGACTTCTGATTTAAATGAGAAGAACGAGGTTCTTAAGGACAAAGTCACATATCATGAAGCTAAACTTTCCCAAGCAACCAAGAAGAACGAGGACTTTAAGGAGGAAGTGTAATGCACAATATTCCACTTCTATGTGAATATGTTCAAGTTCAAGGGGTTGAGATGGCTTGGAGATGCATACCTTCGAATCCTTGTAGATATATATGATAAAATTCTCAGAGAGAAGAAAGAGAAGGCTGAAAAGAAAGGGAAGGAATTGAACATAGAAAAGCTATTGGATGCTCCATATGAGGATGAAGATCTAAAAGCCTTGGAGGATGGAAAAAAACAAGGTGACACTAAAAGGGCTCCTCAGGCACTTGTTGGGGTTTCCGTCGATTCCATCTTGGGTGAGTCAGCAAAAGATGCTTTTGCTCCCATTACCGAGGAGCCTCAGATAGAACTTTCTGCTAAAATGGTGACTAACTCTGAGGTCATCACTATTCCTACGTCCGAGCATGCCATGCCTTCTTCCACTACCGCTGCCACTTAGGGCCACATTCTAGAATTCCCTCAACTCTCCACATCTACCCCTGTTGATCCTTTTTTCTCTCCAAGTTTAGAAGAGGGAAAGATTTTCCTTATGCCTATTCAACTTTCTTCTCCATTTGAAGGTATGTGTCTGAATAATATAGTGCTCGAAAGGCTTCGAATGTCCTTAGAAGATGTGGCTAGCATTTATCATCGTGTTTGCCTTGTTTTAGGTAACATTTTCTAGCAACACTTCCTGCTATAATCATCGCTTTAGGCCGTGAAGCTCATGTTATAATGGCAACGAGCAGCTCATCCTCCTTTGCCATTGCAACCTCCTTGGTCAGGTTCGGTTTAGGCCTCGATGCTAAAAAGATTGATGCCTTGAAGGAAATAGACAGGCCAAATGCTAGAATTGATGCTGATGAAGATGTTCTCATTGCCCACACCCCAGATTTGAGCCTTCAATGGCGGCGAATCTTTCCAAGCCACCATAAAGCTACATAAGGTGAAGATTGAGCCTAATGTGTTCATTCCTCCTCCGAACTTGTCTGTAATAACCCAAACATCAGTAGGCCCAAACTTTGCTAAATCGAAAACTCAGGTCCACTAAAGTATGAATCGTTAGTATGGTATCCTGTAAATAAAAAACTATATCAATGCACTATCGATAAACTCACGATGGAATAGTAAAGTATAATTAAACAACTAACCAAGTTTAACACCTTTGATCTCCTGTACCCTTGTCAGTGTCGGGCATGCATAAGGAAATTTGTCATTTCATCAATCCCGCCTTGTACTAGTACCTGTCCCTCTAAAGCTATCTTGTGGGTTATAATTTGGAAGAGGTTAGAACAACATTTTGGTGGTAGGTAAATCATAAACTTTATATATAATAATAGTTTATGCATATTGCTTTCTAATACATGTAATGTCTTTTGTTTTACGTAGTCATCTTGACTTCACGTATGCGTATGATACGCCCATCTACTCTAGGTAAACAATAACTACATACATACATACAAACAAACATACATACATACATATACATACATACATTTACATACATACATACATACATACATACATACATACATACATACATACATACATACATATACATACATACATACATATACATATATATATATAAGTACCTCAATCCAACTTTAGACCAAGATACTTTCCCCGCTAGTATCCCTAAACCCCGTCAGAATCCATCGTCAATGTAGTATCACGTCCTTGTTGTTGAGCATACTAAGGAACTCCTATAGTGCCTAATAATGATATTGTAACTATTTAGCGATATTCTATTCGTCTTGCTTTACATCATGGACTCAGCTCCATAGACTATTTTATTCGTTTGAAATACCTCCATTAAAGGGTTATTTAGCCTTGCCTCCTAACTACAAACAAAGTAGCAAACAACTGTAAGTCGGTGCATGTCCTAAATGTAGTCTATACAAGTAAGAAGTGTAGCCTGTTTTGGCGTAGTCCCTATCTTTCCACAGTCTGCTAAGGATCGATGATGATCTCAACCTATGTAAACAGCCCTACTCCTCAATATGACACCAACCACAATGTTACAGCACCAAGCCTACGCTCACTATCCCATTTAGATTGCCTAATCCAATCAAGGAAATGCCAGGTTGGTTACTTAACACTTACCCTTAAAAGGTTGAAGCAGATTCTACTTATCCTTTGATACTTCGATTGGGGCAAACCCTCAAATATTAATATATTCCCTTCTCCTATACATGAACATATAATTCCATTGGTCCTACAGTTGGATATGTCCCACATAAATAAAATGTATAGCCAACTACTAGTAGCCTCTTACACTAGGCAGACTTATGTTGTGTCACAATACTGACCTCGCATTCCAACCTATATTATTGACTATGTTATTTTTAGTTACTTTAATTTATTGACTAAATTCAATAATTCACACCCATCATAAATGCATACTTGAGGCAACATAAATTTATTTAGTTACCACGCCTCCTATGCTCAACTATTGGTAGTTAGTTATTTTACCCAATTTGCTTTTTGTTTCATTTATGCCAATTTAATGTCATTTACCTCTTACTTCTAGTTTAGTATATTAAATACCCTTTGCCACTTTACTTCCATGCATTCTACTATTCCTTTTTAACTATCAATATTTTCCTTTGATTATTACAATCTTCTTGCTTAATCATTTCGTTGTTTTACATATACTTATTCACATATTGTTTATTTTCTAACTTATCACATATGTTAGATTTATAATTGAATTATTTTTATTATTTCCACTTATAATATTTTGGTTAATACTTAGGGATTCCTGTATTTTAATATGTCGGAATTACATCCTTCAAAAGAAATGTTAACAATGTAAATTTCCATAATTTGTCTAAAAGAGGACTTATATTACACTTGAAGTTACAATAAATTATCTTTTCTATTACTATTGAAATAAATGATACAAAATACGGTAAACATCCCTATTTTATACTTCTCTCTCTTTTAGATATTCTTTGTTATTTCAAATGATACGTTAATATTAATATTTATAAAACTAGATAATTTACATAAATTTACATTGCGACACACATCATTCTAATGAATTAAAATATTATTTAAATACCAATTCAATTTATAATAACTTCTAATTCGTACTTACTAACATATATCGTTTAACCAACAAATCTAGAATTACTAGACAATTCATTAACTTAGGGACTACTTTCATCCCTACTTTCTATATTCAAGTATTAACAACTCATATAATATGTAGGCACCCCAAAAAAAATTTATATTCAGGCTACTAGGAATAGATTTACAACGATGTAAATCCGATGTTATATAACAATATATAACTTCCAACTCGCCTTTAAGTTTCCAAATCTCCAGATCTAAACCCTATTATTCCTGTTTGACTCTCGTTTTGTCATTATCGGAATATGTACCATAGGAATATACATATTCATTAGAAATAGGTCTTAGAAGAGATTTTAATTTAATTTAGATTTGGATTTAAAGTTTACCTTGGCTTTGTCAATTCGATTTGATCCTATTCTTCTTCTCCATTATCCTCCACTGTTCTTCGCTTATATATATCCATTGATTATAGATTATATAAATTTTAGAAATTGAGGAGAAGAGATAATGGCAAAGCTTTGTCGTTCGGCCCGTGTTTCTAGGGGTTCGAATCGATGACAGCCATTAAATTAAATTTTATTAAATCTGGATCGTTCGGCCTAATCCAATACACATCCATAGTCAAATAGCAGTTAACTACTATCCCTCCACCGATCAACCGCTAATGATTGACCAGTCCCAGTTAAGGGTCGGCTGGTTGTCCATTTTTGTTAGGCGTTCATTTCATTCCTTTTATACGTTATTTTGTGTCCTTTAACTAATTTAATTTAACATTAATCATTTTTATATGTGAAGTAACTGTTAACATTAACTAATGTTAATTAATTATATTTATTTCCTTAATTACCTATGTAACTATTTCTAATGTAAAATCTTTTTAACGTCAATAACTTTTTCGTTTGAACTCAGATCGGAAAATTTTATATATGAAAACTGATCAAAAAATCACTATGAACGCAATGGTGTAAATTTCGTAGTAAATTCTGACATCTATGAAATTTCTATTTTCAAATTACTAACTATTAATTTCTTTCTAATTAATTATTGTTTAATTTACGGGGTGTTACATTCTCCCTCCTTAAAATAATTTTTTCGTCGGAATTCCTTAAGGAAAGAATCATGCAACATAACGCACAAACATTTTAAGATATCATGCCAATTTACCATGCAATCAATTTTATAGCCAATCGTGTGCAAGCGCATGGTGTATAATAATACATATGATATGTGTGCTACATAATATTAAATTGGCGCCTCCTATGTAAATGAATTTTTAGAAAATATGGTGCAAACAACCTATACATGCTTGTAGTTCTAAATGTATGTAAGTTTTGAAAATCAAAATCTTTGTTTTTTTTACGCACAAAATTTCCCACACTTATATGAATAGAAGTATAGTTCGGCCAATTTTTGCATCCAATCCTTCCACTCAAAATCCTAGCATACCATTTCTAACATCCAAAATTTAGAAAAATCAATTTTTCTAAATCAATTTTCTTATACCGGAAAAGGGTTTAGATGGAGAAATCCATATTTTCATCCTTCTCTTGTGTACTCTTTCAGCTTTACCTTGTAACCTTCTCTTCTTCCTCCAATTCTTTCCAACTTTTCCAAGTATAGTCCACTTAAAGAAATTTACTTTTAAACTTTTAATTTTTTTTTAACATAGAATTACTTTAACATCCATCGACAAGGTAGGGAAAAGAAATACCAAGGCTAAAGCAATTTTTCCCTCGTCGCTAATTGTATTTATTTACTGTCACTTCTGTTGCACAATAAGATCTATATTTGCTAATCCATCGACTTATTTCTGTGCTAAGCATATGGGTTTAAAAATTTCCTCTTTCTGTTTAAACTTATTTTCAATTAAAATTTTATAATTATTGAATTTTTTTAAAATAGAAATTTTTTTAAAAATAAAAATTTAGAGCAAAATTTTTTAAAACTATGCGTCTTTACTTTTCAAAACAAATTAGCCACGTTCTATGTAATCTGGATTTAGTCAATGGGTTAACATCCACGATTAACTCTTTTCTACTAAACAGATTTTCAAACATCTAAAACATTTTCTTTTATTTTAGCCCATCAATCAGCACACATGTTCATCTATGAATTTTAGCATTTAAGATATTAGGATAGTGACCCGCGGTTTCACAAAAATATTTCCTTATAATTCGCTTACTAAAATTTACATTCCAAAGTCTTTACACTTTTTGAGGCTTAAAGTTACTTTTCTTTTAGCGACTAATTAAATAAATAAATTTATTTTATAATCTTCTGGTCTTAATTTGCATTAGTTATGTGTCTATATGAGATTTTTTACTTACATAGTTTTCCATTAATATAACGATCAATCCAGAAACCCAATTTTCAAAGGAACATGTCTCATTATATTGTACGTGTTTTATAGAACAGAAAAAACTAATATTTACAACCCAACAAACATAAAAGAAACAATTGCTCGAAGCTGCCCTTCAACATCAACGACATTAATAATGCTGTGACCCTACCGCTACTTACTTAAATTAAATAGACCTTTCTAACATGTCATTCTACTGTAACCCACATATCTTACTTACCTTCTTGGCTTCAAATAAATAAGATTCATCCATTACTTCAATCGTTACATCTAGTTATGGGATAAATTATGCATCCCATACCGTAGTGGGTAAGAAATATAAATTATTCACATTTAGAATAACTTACTGGAAAATTGGCTTGGTGGAATAACTTTTCCACCATCTATATTGTCTTCTTTAACCTTGCGTCTACCATCGTCCTTTATGTGTTTTGTCATCTCATTACCCTCGGTTGCTATCTTCTTTTAATCCAAATCTCTTAATAATATTCTCAATTTTTGGCACTTACTTTCTTTATCATTGATATTTCATGTAAGCATACTCTAGATTTCGAAGAAGTGTATTTTGATACAATTCATCAGTCTTTCATGGGTTCTTCTTATGGCTTGCACACATGTCTAATAAAACATTCCTACGTTCACACCAATATTCCTTACACTCTATGGAAATTCCTTATTGCTACTCTATGAGCATTCGTAACTATTTCATTTATTATCTTAACTTTTACCTCACCTTACCTAAGCAGTCATCCCTATCTACTCTATATCAAAAATATAGTTTGGTCTGCACCTTTACAAAATCACTAAAATTCACAGCCACGAAATGCTTAACCCACAACCTTTATTTTCAAAAACAAAAACTTAGAAACTTTTAATTAAATTCAATAATAATTTGGTGTCTTAACTTTTAAAACTAACTTAGGGTTTTTGAATTGAGTTTATTTATCAAGTCCAAAAGGAAATGCTAGCAATTTAATTTTTAAAATATCCTTCTTTTTTTCAAATAAGGGTGAAATTTTATTACATGAGTAGTCATTCATATCAACTTTTCCTTTAAAATATTGTAATAGCAAAGGTTTTACTTTGATATTTTTAATTCAAACCATCTATTTAGTTTCGTAATAAAAACTCAATTAGTATACCAAATCATTTTTCAAACATTCAAGTGGTCTAAAACATCATTTATAACTTTCACTAAAAACTGGAGTAGACAATGACAACTTCCATCCTATTATTTTTCTAATACTCATGCTACTTCCACTTTCAACTTTAGTGGAGGTTCTAATAGCATATAAGGGGGACTTCTAAAAATGTATGTGCAATTACTGCACATATTTATGAAACTTATTTATCATTTTTTCCTATATTTTTCTAATTAAAATTACCATTTTATTTAAATTTCTAACATTTTTTCTATTTATATCTCATAATGTTACAATATTTAATTTTTTTAATATTGAACCATAATACGTTCGCCTACTACTTTCTTTTTGAGTTCTTGTCTTCTTTTCATTCTTTTTACTCCATTTATAAACCAGTATCACTTTTTATTGTCCACCCCTAAAAAGAATTTCACAACACAATGTTTTTCCATCTTAGCAAAAAGTCAACGAGATATATATGCGCTTTATATTTTTCAAAAGAAATACCCTTTATTAAAACCTACTTTAATTTAAATTTTTTGGTCTATGTAATTTCAATTTCTACTTCAACTTTTATTAAAATAATAAGGACATTTTACTTCTTAAAACTCAATTTTCACTCACTTTTCAAAAAAGTGTTTCTTTTTTTTAAATAAACCATTTGAAAATCATTTCAAATATTTTATTTATATTTTTTTCAAACCTTTTTGTTTTAAATTCTTTCATATGGGGTCAGACTCAAAGTATATTTTCAATTGTACATTTGGAATTTCCTTCCATTCTACTTGATTTTTGACTTATTATTTTTTAGAATATTAAAGTTCGACTAACATCTTGGAGTGATTATACACACCTTCTTTTCGGAACTTATTTAATTCTTCTTTTGGATATCTGCAACATATAGATTTTTTACTTTCCCCTTTTTTGGATCAAATGTACATCATCAGTAAGCAATCCTGCTGCAACTGTATGGCAATATATACTCTACAAGGGAGTCGAGTACCATCCAGCTTCTGGGACTCTTTAATATGTCGCATTCGTGTTCTTTTTAAATCAATGTCTTTTAATACAATCTACATCCCATGGGGTAATCGGGATAAGTGTATATCTTCGACTTCATCTATTCCTCCAAATCATAGTCTCATTGTCCACCATTTTAGAATATGATTTTAACTACTTCAACAGTTAGAATTTGTAGAGTTTGGTGTATATGATATATATGTGATTGTAGTAAAAATAAAAAATATGTTCACTCAATGTATCCTAATTCTTAAGATCGACTAATCTAGGCTCTGATATCAAATGTAATGACCCGTACCTCAATAAACCAAAATTTTCACCGCATCAAAAACCCAAGTCCACCAAGTACGAATTGTTAGTATCAATATCTATAAATAAAAAAAGTATTTCAAAGCACTGTTGATAAACTCACAATGGAATAGTAAAGTATAATAAAACGTATGATTACTAACCAATATTATCATCGTTAATCTCTAATGCCCTTGTCAGTATCGAGCATGTATAAGGAAATCTGTCCTTCCACCATTCCCACCTAGTAACAGTACCTATCCCTCTAAAGCTATCAAGTGGGTTGTAAAGAAGAGGGGTTCAAAATAACATTTTGGTGATTGGTAAATTACACACTTCATACATAACACTATTTTATGTCGATTGTCTTCCATTACATGTTATGTCTTTTGTTTTACTTAGTCATCCTGACTTTATGTATGCATATGATATGCCCCATCTACTCGAGGTAGAGAATAACTACATACATATACGTAAAAACTTGTTTTTTTAGAGGAAACTAATAATAAATATTTAACTAATTAAAAAGGGATTTTTTTTAAATCTAAAGTAAATAATTTGAATTTATTTGAAAATATCGTGATAAGTAATGGAGCTAAATAGTTTTTGGAATAAATGAGTGTTTTAAGAATTTTAAAATAAATTAATCTGAAAGTTATTTAATATTGGGGTTAAAATATGAATTTTGAGTACTTAAATTTTGTAAATTCTAGAAAATTATATCATGTTGAATAAATTACTAAGAGTGGTTAGTATAATTTTTATTTGGAATTACAGCGAGCATCATAAGAAATATTCTAATAAAATAGTAAGAACTTTATATAAAATGAATAGTGATTGAATAATTTAATTATTTTGGAATATGAAATTATGAATGGATTATTTTGGAAATAATGATAAATTGAAATTTTGTAGAATTCAAAGTTTATTTGATAAGGAAAGTAAAGTTATTAATATAGTTTTGAAATCAATTAGTAATTGATTTAAATAAAATATTTAATTAAATAAATAAAATTATATAAATAATTTTGTAAAATAAATAAAGTTGTAATTTACGATGAAGTAATTTTATGACAGAAATGATTTTAGTATTGAGCTTGTATTAAAAAAATTAAACCAAAAAAAAGAAAGAAATAAATAAAAGGAAAAGAGAAAGAAGTAAAGCCCATACCCCAACAATACGCTCTAAAAATCACTTTTCCAAACATTTCCTTCTTCGGATTTTTCTATCCCTCGATGTTTCCTCATCTTCTATATATACAACTCCATAATATATGTATACTGACTTTAGAAAATCGTTCTCCTCCCTAAATCCTACCTCTCTAATAAATCAAATTAAAATTCAAATATAAATCTTTAAATTCCCAAATTCAATTATGTATTTCTCGACACCGATATATACTCACGCAAGGAAGAAATTGGATGAATGCGGTGTACAGGTGAGTATATGCACTCACAAATCTAAGTCTCTTCCACTTAATTCTCTGCATTTGAAGTGTTTGGGTTATTGATTGATTGAATATGTTGTTTATGCATTAAATTGAAGAAGTAACAATTGGTGGTGGAGGAAATGATTGCCTGAAGCGGCGATCATTTACAGTATTTGCCTTTAACCTGTCGACCGTCTAGGTCACACTGTCGACTACTTGTAGTCAATCGATTGTGCACAATTTTCATGTGTGCGTATCTGTGAATTTTGTTTTATTTAATTTATTATATATACACATATATATTATTAAAGAGAAATGTAATTAAATAAAAGATATTGCTTAAATATATATACTTTTTATTGGGGAAATTTTTTATTTTAAAATTAAATATTTTATATATTTGAATTATTTATTTATTGAAATAAAATTTAATTTTTGGACTTAAATAATTATTTAAAATCTTATAAAATTTATAGAAAAATATTACGTAAATTCTAAGCAATATTTTATGGGTTTTAAAGTGTATACATTTTGGACGTAATATAAAGTTTTTCTAAAAAACAATTTTGTGAATTTGGAAAGAAAAGAAATTAATTTAGATGTTAAATAAATTATTCAAAAATCCTATTTGTTGAGTCAAGATTTTTTATATAGAGTTTTGATTTCTGACAAAGGGATAAGCCGTGATCGACAAAAAGAAGTTATTCAGACACAAAGAGCTCCATATGATTAGAGGTTGATTATTTGGTATGTTAGTAATGATTATTTATGTTAAAATCTATCCTCAAATAGAATATACCTTCAATCTTCGAATATATATATATATATGTATGTATATATATATATATATATGAGTACACATTAACTGTGCACTCTGGGCAAAACCGGTCGACTAGTCAAAACCAGGTGGTCGACCGTTTCTGCCCAGAATGCACAGATAACGTGCACAAGTGAACATAACGTATATATATTGAAATTCTTGTCTACTGGTCCTTTTTGACCCGTCGACCGTTTTCAAACAGAAAGCAACCCTTCGTATAGACACTTCCTTTTCTTCAACGGTTTCTTCTCTTTCTCTTCACCAATGATCATGACCTTTGTTCGTACCTTTTCACAAAAGGTTACAACTTTTTATTTCTTATATAAACATCATGAAATCATTATTCCAAATATCTAATTTTCTATTCTTCTAATCTCTATTCTATTGATCACTATCTTGTACTCTCAAGCGTTCAAATTGCTCATGTTCTATCGTATATCGTTTTGAATCCTGAGATTTATTTAACATCCTTTTGATTCAATACGATATCCACTTCCAAATCTTCATATATACAAATAATCTATTTGAGGATAAGATTATAGGAAGTTTGTACTACAAGTGACAAAATAGTGTTAGCAAGAACACATACCGTCAACAAACAATTATATTTATCTTTGTTGAAGTCCTTCGTGTTGTAAGAGGCAAGTGTTGAAGTCCTCGGTGTTGTAAGAGGCAAAGTGTTGAAGTCCTCAGTGTATTAGAGGCGTGAAATCCCGTTCGTCTGCTCGGGTGTTGTAAACCTGTTCCTCCGGGTGAAGCGAGGTAGTTGGTAATGAAAATCCAGATAGAAGTCTGGGACTGGACGTAGGACGGTGCTCTGAACCAGTTTAAAAATCTCTGGTGTGATTTTTCTATTTTTATTTACTTTGCTGCTATCATCTATTTCCGCATTTATATTATATTCCATATTACACGATCCGTGTGTACTATATTAGCACGTGCACTCGTACACCACATTTTCATTTGGTATCAGAGCACGGTCATCATATAACCGTAACACAGTTATTTGATATATTCTTGTAATATGGCAAATAACGTAAGTACTAGCACTCAAAACACCACTTACACTGAAGGTCAATCGACACAAAGACCTCCATTTTTCAATGGTCTTAGCTATAGTTATTGGGCAACACGTATGTCGTTCTTCATGCAATCAAATAGTTATGATGCTTGGAATGCAACTCAAAAAGAAATAGTGAATCGAACAACTGATTATTCAGAATGGACTGCGACTGAGAAAACGGCAGCAGCCGTAAATGCAAGGGCAATAAATATGTTATTTTGTGCATTAGACCAAAATGAATATAACCATGTTAGTATCTGCACTACTGCATATCAAATTTGGCAAACGCTGAAAACCACTCATGAAGGTACTAACAAGGTTAAACAAGCCAAAATAGCCATGCTGAAAAGTCAATTTCAAAATTTCAAAATCAAACCAAATGAGACAATCAATGATATGTATTCACGATTTCAAACTATCCACCATGCACTTTTTGGCTTAGGACAAAAGTATTTTGATTTTGATGTTGTTTCAACAGTCCTACATTCTCTGACTAGTGAATGGGAAGGAAAAGTATTAGCAATTGAAGAAGCTAATGACCTTTTCGTCATGAAGCCAGATGAATTGATAGGAAATCTAATGTCCTACGAAGCTAACTTGCAGACTAGAAAGGAACAAAAAGAAGAAAAGAAAAACGTGGCATTCCATGCTGAAAAAGACGAAAATGAATCAGAGTCTGAAGATGAAGATCTGGCATTCATAGCAAAAGGTTTCAAAAAATTCCTAAAACAGCGAAAAGCCAGTCGTTATAACAGAAAGAAATCTGGATCAAATAAACCAACATCATCCTCTATAGAATGCTTCAACTGTCACAAAAAGGGGCACATGCACAAGGATTGTCCGGAGCAAAAGAAGAAGTCAGAAAATGACAAATTAAGATATAAGAAGGACAAATCAAAGAAACGAGCATTCTCGGTAACATGAGATGATACAGACTCATCAGAAAGTGAGAGTGATACGGAAGATGAACAAGCAAATGTCTGTTTCATGGCAACAGAAGATGAGGTACAAATTCCTACATTTGATGAAGTACTTGATATTAATGCTGAATTGATAGTCAAATATAAAGACATGAAACGAAAGCTAAAAGAAGCCAAAGCAGAATTGAGTAGAGCAGAATTTGAACGAGATATGTTAAAAGACGAGAAGAAAATATTAGAAGAAGAACTTGAAAAATTTCAAGTATCATCATCTAATGTTGACTCTCAATTATTTCTTTTGAGTCAAGAAATTGAAACTCAAAAAGAGAAAAATGATGCTCTCACTATTAAAAATCATGTGCTTGAGGCAAAAGTCAAAATTCTGGACCTAGAAAAAGCTAGTTTACAAACTAAGTTAGATAATATTTCTCAAAATGTTTCTAACTTTAACAAAGGTCGAGAAAATTTGACAAAAATCATTGAAAATTCACAATCTGTTTCAAATAAACAAGGTTTGGGATATAAGAAAAAAAGAAACCAAGAAATCTGTTTCAAATAAACAAGGTTTGGGATATAAGAAAAAAAGAAACCAAGAAACATCTTGGTAATAAAAAGAAAAAAAAAGTACAAAAAACTGAAGCTAAGAAAAATCTTAGTTTATTATATTCCAAACCAGAACCAGTTGTGAAATTTCAAAATAAAAATGTCAAGACTATCAAAATATGGGTTCCTAAAACAAATAACAATTTGATTAGAAAAAAATATATTCAGAATTTCATGAATACTGTGCATCTTAATCCTAATCATGTATATAAAGGGGATACCAGACCCCTATGGGTTTGGACTCCTAAGACCTAACTCTTAGGACCCCATAAAAAGTGGGTACCATGGACTTAATTTTATTTTTTGCAGGTCCCACTTAAGAAAAGAGGAAAGTGGATATTGGACAGTTGTTGCTCGAAGCATATGACTGGAGACAAGAGCTTATTAACAAATATTACATACTCAGATGGTGGCTCCATCACTTTTGGAGATAATTCAAAAGGCTATATCATCGACAAAGTTGATGTGAGCAATTGCGGTACATCTAACTTACCTCTTATTACTAATGTCATGCTAGTTAGAAATTTAAAACACAATTTACTTAGTATTAGTCAGTTATGTGACAAGGGTTTTACAATTTCCTTTTCGAATAATAAGTGTAGTATTTTAGATAAAGACCATAATTTAGTTTTTGAAGGTTATAGAGACAGAAATATATATATTTTGAATATGAATATTAATCATAATTCAGATATGTGTCTTGTGGCTAATGATAATGATCCATGGCTATGGCACTAACGCTTCTGTCATATAAACTTCAGAACTATTGACAAGCTAGCCAAAAGCAATCTAGTTAGAGGACTACCCAAAACGAGTTTTAAGGTTAACAACATCTGTGATGCATGTCAATTAGGAAAATTGACCAAATCATCTTTTAAATCCAAGAAAGTCATATCAACATTACAACCACTTGAGTTACTACACATGGATTTATTTGGATCTACTAGGGTTCAGTCAATAAATCATAGTCGATATGTGCTTGTAATTGTTGATGATTTCTCTCGTTACACATGAACAATTTTCTTAAAAAATAAAAGTGACACTTTCGATCATTTCAAATCTTTCGTCAAAAGAATTCAAAAATCAAAAGGGATTAAAGTTAAATATATAAGAAGTGATCATGGCGGAGAGTTTGAAAATAATGAATTTGAACATTTTTGTATAAAGAAAGGTATATGTCATAATTTTTCGTTTCCCAGAACTCCACAACAGAACGGAGTTGTAGAACGAAAGAACCGAACTTTACAAGAATGTGCAAGAACATTATTGAATGGAACCACCTTACCAAAACATTTCTGGGCAGAAGCCGTCGCAACTGCCTGTTATGTTTTAAATCGTGTGTCCATATGACCTCTTACCAAGAATACTCCTTATGAATTATTTAACAAAAGAAAGCCTAAAATCTCATACTTCAAAGTTTTTTGTTCCAAGTGCTTTATTTTAAATACGAAAGGCCAGCTTGGCAAATTCGATCTAAAAGCAGATGAAGGAATATTTGTCGGTTATTCGGAACGAAGCAAGGCCTATCGTATATTTAATAAACGAACCAAAACTATTGAAGAATCACTTCATGTCTCTTTTGATGAATTCTATCAGCATCCTCAAACTATTTTAGATGATGACGAAACAATAGTCACTGACAATCCAATCATCACAAATGTTGATTCTGACTCGGTAATAATTATTGAGAATATTCCTCAAATATGTGAGTTACAATCACCACCAAGAATATTAAGAGACCATCCGGCCCAAAATATAATCGGTGAAGTAACATCACATGTCAGAACAAGGAGTCAACTTAACCAAATGGGTCATGTTGCTTTTCTCTCAAATATCGAACCTAAGAATCCAAAAGAAGCTGCTACAGATGATTACTGGATCATTGCCATGCAAGAAGAACTAAATCAGTTCGAGCGCAATGACGTTTGGGAACTTGTTCCAAGACCAACTGATCAGTCAGTTATTGGTACTAAATGGGTCTATAAAAATAAGGCTGATGAACAAGGAAATATCACCAAAAATAAAGCAAGATTAGTAGCACAAGGGTATAATCAGGAAGAAGGTATCGATTATGAAGAAACTTTTGCACCAGTTGCTCGACTAGAAGCTATTAGAATCCTATTATCTTTTGCTTGTCACCATAATTTCAAACTTTATCAGATGGATGTCAAAAGTGCATTTCTCAATGGATTTATCAAAGAGAATGTATATGTCGAACAACCTCCTTTGTTCATTCATGAAAAATATCCTGACCATGTGTTCAAACTTAAGAAAGCTCTGTATGGATTAAAACAAGCACCTCGTGCTTGGTATGAACGATTACGTAGCTATCTTATTAACTCAGGATTTAAAATAGGCAAAGTCGATCAAACTTTGTTTATTAAACATTCTCAAAACGATATTCTAGTTATCCAGATATATGTAGACGACATCATCTTTGGTTTAACAAACGATAAACTCTGCAAGGAATTTGCAAGTATTATGACCAAAGAGTTCGAAATGTCTCATATGGGAGAACTGTCAAATTTTCTTGGACTTCAAATCAAACAACTTCCGAATGGTATCTTTATTAATCAAGAAAAATACCATGGAAATCTTATCAATCGCTTTGGGTTAAATAACACATCTGGTAAACCTACTCCTATGAGTACAACTACACATCTTGAAAAAGATGAAAAAGGTAAGAATGTTGACCAGAAACTTTATCAAAGCATGATTGGTTCTCTTCTTTATCTTACAGCAAGTCGTCCAGATATAATGATGAGTGTTTGTCTATGTGCACGCTTTCAAACAGATCCAAAGGAATCACATCTACGAGCAGTGCAACGTATAATTCGTTATCTTAATAATACCAAAGATTTCGGTCTTTTTTATCCAAAAGAATGTCCATTTGAATTAGTATCATATAGTGATGCTGATTTTGGAGGCTCTCGAACGGATAGAAAGAGTACAAGTGGTACGTGCCACTTTATTGGAAAATCACTTGTCTCTTGGTTTAGTAAGAAACAAAATTGTGTTTCACTATCAACATGTGAAGCTGAATATATATCAGCGGCTCTCGCTTGTACTCAAGTTATATACATGCAACAAACACTTCAAGATTTTGATATTCATTTATCAAATTCTACTATATACTGTGATAACACAAGCGCTATAAATCTTTCTAAGAATCCAGTGAATCACTCCAGAACCAAACACATTGATATCAGTCATCATTTCCTTAGAGACAATATCGAAAAAGGAAATATATGTCTCGAATATATCCAAACTGATAATCAACTAGCGGACATTTTTACTAAGCCTCTACTTGAGTCTAATTTCATTAAATTTCGTAGAGAACTTGGTTTAATTTCGAGAAAAGAACTTGATAAGTAAATCTTTAATGTATTATTCTAAGTTCCTTTCGGATTATTTCTCCTTTACTATATTAGGAAATTGAATATGAGCTTCAAATTTTTTTTTATGGCCAAATTTGCATGTCTTTTTTCATCCACAAGCTTATATATAGGAATTGCTTATAAGCTTAACAAAAATATTGTTTTCATCACTTCTATCTGAGCCTAATAAGTATATAGTTCATTATGGCACATATTTGTGATGAGTGCGCTCAAAGGTCTCATATTTCGGTCACAAGTTCTGAGCCAGAAGAATATTACTCTTCTAAAACTCCAAATCACAAATCAAAGTGTCATCACCAATGCATTCATACTCCTGGCAATACGCGTACTTCGAAACGAGTAAAGAAGGTATTGTTTTGTTCACCCCGTACCAGAGAAAAGATCAATGAGATTCATCATTATCAAAAACATCAAATCGATCTTCAAAGACAGCTGCATTATGAGCAACAGCTGACTTCGAAACGTCTATCTCTTCTAGAAAGAATGGCATCATTCTTCTGTGGTTCAAACAAACATGGCGTATCGAGCCAATGCCTCATGCACCTTCATCCTCTAAAAGCCCAAATTCATGGGATAAAAACTATGCTCAGAATGAAGGAGCGAAAGAAAAATGGCCGCCATGGAAACCACGCATTACCGATGTCAAAGAAGAGACTTCCAATCATAATTCCTCTACCACTCATTAAAAATTTGTTTAATGTTATGATTGTATTTTAATATTTCTTATAAATCGATATATATATATATATATATATATCATGTTCTTGAATAAATTCAATATTATGTGGACCGTTAACTTCAGAACTTCATGCAAGAAGGAAGGAAAACAACTCACATAAAAGCAAGTCGACCGGCCAAAATGAACCAGTCGACCGTTTTTGTCTCTGTGTAAAAACAGTCGACCGTTTATTTTGGGGTGGTCGACCGGTTTCGTACTCTTATTTTTTTTATAAAAGGCACTATACGGTCCTTTCTTCCCCCATCTCTTCATTTCTTCCTTCTCCAACAAAACTCTCATAACCCTAAAAATATATTCTTCCACCAATCTCACTAAAATGGCTCCTCCACAAAAGAAATTAAAACATGCTTCTACCTCCGAAACACAACCAATTGATCTCTCTATCAGGAAGTGGCTTGTAGATCCAATAGCAGTCAAAAGGTGGAATGATATGAAGGATTTCAAAATCCATCCGGGTTCTTTTATTAAATTTTCAGATTTCTCTAGTTATCGTATTCTTAGTTTAGCAAAGGAAGCCGACATTGAAAATCTAATTGATTTTGATCAAAACAATGTTGAAATAAACCATGTAATGATCAAATTATTCTATGCTAACCTAAATTTAGATAAAAACAAGCCCGAGAATCCCAATTATTGTCTTTGGTCCGTTGTTTGTGGCAAAGAAGTATTCATCTCATGTGATAGGATGGCAACCGTTCTTGGTTTTGGTGAAAAATTCTCAAGTAATTTTTGCAATGTTCATATCCGTAATCAAATTAGTCATCAATTTATTGAAGATAACAAGGATAGCACTAAGTCTATGGGTTACGGCCATCTGCAAGAATTCTTCACTACACTCTTGTGCACTCTCTTTTACCAAGAATAGGAAATTTTGATGCCGTATATAAAGAAAATTTCAAGGCATTATACTCAATCTATGGGGGTATTCGCATAAATTGGATTGGTATGATCTTTGATGAGATTTTGAAAGTTAATGATTCCTCTAGACCACACTTGTTCTATAACGAGTATATTATGCGTCTCTTGCTTGATTGTGGCATTGAACCTCCCAAGTCTTCAATTTCCAAACCAAAAGTCATCAACAAAGCAACCATTACAAGAATGAAGCTTCCCGCTCCATACTTTAATATTATGCCTTTTGAACAATGGAAAGAACAAGGACATAAAGAAGCTTCATCTCGCCCATCTCGCCCTAAACCTGAGGAAGTCAAACTTTTACAATCATCTTCCTCAACAAAAGAATCACTTGACACTATTGCTAGAAATCAATTCCTTCTTGAAGCATGACTTAAGCGCATGGATACCAAAATGGATAAACGCTTTAAAAAACTGAAGTCGTTCTTCGTTTCTATATGGGAAGCAATATCATGTGGTGCATCATCTTCATCAATGCAAGCTTCAGACCCTGGCAAGCGCCCAACTCCTCCTACTTTTGCTTGGACATCTTCAGAGGAGGGAACAAGCTTGGGAACTAGTCATGAACGTCGACACGGGAAATCTCAGCTTGTTGACGAAGAAGAAGAAGAAGAGGGTGAGACGGAGTCAGAATAAGTCCTTTTTAGTCTATCTCTTTTTATCTTTTATGCGTACTTATGACTTTAGCTTTTGCTTTAAATACATTATCTGGCACTTGTACTAAATAGTGTCATGTTTTTAATTCGTACTAGACTTATGTGTATTATAATTCTGTGTGAATGTTACTCTTAATCTGTGATAGTAGTTTTATGTTGCTTATAATCTCTTTTACATCTTCCATTTAACAACTCCTTTTTGTCGATGACAAAGGGGGAGAAAATTGTGCTAACAGTATATATGCAGGACAAAATCTCAGGGAGATATCATATACAGGGGGAGATTCATAACTATGCTGTCATCAATCAAAAAGGGGGAGAATGTTGAGTCAAGATTTTTTATATAGAGTTTTGATTTCTGACAAAGGGATAAGCCGTGATCGACAAAAAGAAGTTATTCAGACACAAAGAGCTCCATATGATTATAGGTTGATTATTTGGTATGTTAGTAATGATTATTTATGTTAAAATCTATCCTCAAATAGAATATACCTTCAATCTTCGAATATATATATATATATATATATATATATATGAGTGCACATTAACTGTGCACTCTGGGCAAAACCGGTCGACTGGTCAAAACCAGGTGTTCGACCGTTTCTGCCCAGAATGCACAGATAACGTGCACAAGTGAACATAACGTATATATATTCAAATTCTTGTCTACTGGTCCTTTTTGACCTGTCGACCATTTTCAAACAGAAAGCAACCCTTCGTATAGACACTTCCTTTTCTTCAACGGTTGCTTCTCTTTCTCTTCACCAATGATCATGACCTTTGTTCATACCTTTTCACAAAAGGTTACAACTGTTTTTTTCTTATATAAACATCATGAAATCATTATTCCAAATATCTAATTTTCTATTCTTCTAATCTCTATTCTATTGATCACTATCTTGTACTCTCAAGCGTTCAAATTGCTCATATTCTATCATATATCGTTTTGAATCCTGAGATTTATTTAACATCCTTTTGATTCAATACGATATCCACTTCCAAATCTTCATATATACAAATAATCTATTTGAGGATAAGATTATAGGAAGTTTGTACTACAAGTGACAAAATAGTGTTAGCAAGAACACATACCGTCAACAAACAATTATATTTTTCTTTGTTGAAGTCCTCCGTGTTGTAAGAGGCAAGTGTTGAAGTCCTCGGTGTTGTAAGAGGCAAAGTGTTGAAGTCCTCAGTGTATTAGAGGCGCGAAATCCCGTTCGTCTGCTCGGGTGTTGTAAACCTGTTCCTCCGGGTGAAGCGAGGTAGTTGGTAGTGAAAATCCAGATAGAAGTCTGGGACTGGACGTAGGACGGTGCTCCGAACCAGTATAAAAATCTCTGGTGTGATTTTTCTATTTTTATTTACTTTGCTACTATCATCTATTTTCGCATTTATATTATATTCCATATTACACGATCCGTGTGTACTATATTAGCACGTGCACTCGTACACCACAATTTCACTATTTAATTCTAGAAAATTATGAAATAATAATCATAAGAAATATTTGGCTTTATATGTTAATTTAAAGAGATTTAAGTATAGAAATGGGATTTTAATAGAAATTTATTCATATTGAGGTTCTAATTGTAAATAGTTTGTTATTTATTCTATAGAATATATTATATTTGAGTTCAATTAATTATCTAGTTAATTTTAATATATAAATTTATTATCCATTGTTAAGTGTATATTTTGTTACATATAAACTTATATGTTGCGATCGACTTATTATTGATTATTGATTTGTTTGTTCTATGTATATAAGTGTGTGTGTGTGTGTGTATTTCTAATTAATCAATATTATCTTACTTCTGATTTTGTATATGTGTGTGTTTATATGTATGTATATTTCAAATTACTCTATATTATCTTTCTTTCGATTCCCGCTCCTTTTAATATTATGTTGGATCGAATGATTCAACAGTGATATGGATTGGATTAGTGTTTCGATGTAATAAGGTGATGGCATTCTTTTGTATGAATTTGTGATATTGTTATATTGGGAATATTTTGTTTATGGTGATTTTTATTCTGTGTGACGAGGAATCTGAATAAATGGAACCTTGAACGGCGAAGGCGCGAGGCCCAGGAATGGTGGCCGGTTGGTCATCAACTAATCACGATGGTTTGGAATAAGTAAAGAACTTTAGACAAATGGCTAAATCACTTACTCATGTACGGGGTCGGAGATAACCCTTAGGCATGCTCTGAGATGACGGTTTACCGAGACGCCCCGGTTTGTGAAATCTGTTTTTTCTTTTTGCTTGGACATTTTCTTTTTTCTGCTTTTATTTTGAAGCTCGGTTTGAATTCCCTGTTTTGTTGGTTTCTTGTATTGGATTTTGATTTGGATGCTTGATTTTTGATTTGGATTTTGATTTGGACTTTTGTATGGGTTTCTAGTTTTTTGTTTTAAGTCTGGGTCTTAGATTCAATTTTGATTGACTTTTATCTGGTTTTTGACTAAAAGGTCATCGAGTATGGACTATGCTCGGAAAGGGTCCGGACAGACCATGATACGGTCTAGAACTTAGGCCCCATATTATTTATCCATTATTATAATAGGTCATCGAGTATGCACTATACTCGGCAAGGGTCCGGGATGACTAGGATTTGGCTTAGGACTTAAGCCTCGACATTACTTAATGTTCAGGGACACTGAGCCAGAAACACCATGCATTACTTGACATAGGTCGTCAGGTGCTCGTTGCGCTTGGTAAGAACCCGGAGAGGTTATGGATTTGGATATTGGCTATAAACAGCGAAGGATTTGGGCATGGACCCGGAGCGGTCTCGGATTTGGATATCGACCAGGAGAAGTCATGGATGTGGTTATTGGTTATTGGATATGGATGGATTAGAACTCGGCTGTCGGGTTCAAATGGATGTGGAATTGGATACGGATTTGGTTATTGGTTAGGAATTAGATATCGACTCAAAGCAGTCGAAGATTTGGATAGGTATATTGAAATTAAACTTGGTAAAATGGATTGGACTATGGATCGGGTGGTATGGCTGTGGATGACGCATGGACTCTGGACGATGGATTAAAAGCTATTCAAAACACGTTTTCCTATTGCAAGGCATGTTCTAGAGGGCAAAATGTTAACCCGCCTTTTGTCAAGGCCGTAAGCAGGCGGATTTAAATAATTCGATTTCTCGGTTATTGAAGATGGAATGCGATAGGTATGAGTCGACTGGATGGATAGGAATGCAGTGCATCTAGAAGGTGGTTTAGCTATGTTAGTGCAGCTCGACCAAATGTGGTTCGACGTGAAGCAAGGCTCGGCATACTTTGGCTCGGTCTAGATAGCGTCGAACGGTGTGATGGACATGGTTCGATCGAGGTGGATCGGTATAGTTTGG